>OX375875.1:95076528-97639651 GCA_947359465.1 Metellina segmentata | reverse complement strand
AATTGTACTGCATTTTCTGGTATTTGGGGTCTATGTTTGTATTTTAATTAATGTAGCAACATAATGGTCATATTCGCCGGTTCGGGATCAAACCCAACGGGAATGATCCAAGGACAGCACCACGTAATTTTGAACCACGGTCAGATGACGAGATCACAACTGAACTAGTATCTCCTCTCCAAACATCCGCACTCGGCCAACGTGAGGACATTTGAGGTCACGACGTATTTAACGTGCCCAACCTCATCGTCTGTCTTTAGTTGGATTCGAACTCGCAACCCTCTGGTTTCTAATCCGGGCTACAGCGGTTCCTACACACACAAGAAAAGAAACAAGCAGGGATCTCATACAATGGTGAAACAGATTTATGACGGAGTCAGAATCATGAGAGACTAAAATCAATTCTCAGATTATAAATTGAGTGGTTATTCAGAATGTTCAACCCCAAACTCTCGAAAAACAACTTCAGAAGAATTACGTGGGTAAACTGAAAAAAGGATCCAAGACGTACAGTTTTTACTTCATGTCATTCTTTATATGCCCGAGAGTTGCAGCCTCCTTTCCGAAAGAAAAATTCACCTGACCATCTTATGGCAAAAAGATATTTGTTTAACTTCATTCCACCTCTTCTTTCTGTTGGTTAATGTTGATAATCAAGATATGAAATTCTTCATCCTGATGGGGATTTTCTGTAAAATATTTGTTTTTATGAAACGAAAATTCCTCATAATTTCGGCGCCGTGTAAGCCCGGTTAGAAGAGAAGCGTATTAGCAATGTTTAGGAGTTCGAAAGACCGTCGTGTATGTGGGGGCGAGTGCATGATAAATCTGG
Organism: Metellina segmentata; assembly: GCA_947359465.1. Taxonomy (NCBI): domain Eukaryota; kingdom Metazoa; phylum Arthropoda; class Arachnida; order Araneae; family Tetragnathidae; genus Metellina; species Metellina segmentata. The sequence continues at coordinate 97,638,819 of OX375875.1, read as the reverse complement.
TGGCCACAAGCTTCCTCACGTTGGAGTAATGTGTAAGTTTGTAGAGTGGGTTGCCAGCTCAGGTGTTTATCTCGTCATATCCAAAATACGAGGTATCCTCGTATCGTTCCCTTTGGGATGGATCGCGGACCGTTCTCAAAAGCCCATTCTGTGTGTCCCTTTCATATCATCGTGTTTGTTATTTATTGAATATTTTGCAAAAGAGATTTTGTTCAGTATATTTATATCACGAAAATAATTTTTCTGTAGAAAAATGTGTACATTTCTATCATAAGGATATCGAATTGGTTATCCCCGAATAGTTTTTTTGGCTCATGGTACACAAAACATTGTGTTCTCTCTTTTTAATTTCTTCCTTTTTCAATTATTTTTTATTTCTTTTATTTATTCTGTTTTATTTGATCTCTTAATAATAGGTCAAGTGTAGTAACAACAATGACCTATTATGTAAAAGTAAATATTGTTGTATAGAATATGAATAGTAATTCATGCGCTCCATATACGACGATGGTGTGTATGTTGCTGAAACAACTATTTACAACTGTCGCTTTTGTAAGATCTCAGAAGTGCAGTTTCTCTTGTTTTGGGAATGGACTAAGGTACATTGGCTATTAACGCTTACAAATGTTTTAGTCACCGTTTGATAATCACAGAAATCAGTCAAAAAGGCTCTAATGTGTGGACCTTACATAAGTGGATATCAAGTTCCTTATCCTTATATACTTATTTGTTCTACATCAGTATTCGTGTGCTGTTCCCGAATACCACGTGTACCCCTTCAAATCGAGAAATCAGGAGAACTGCCATGAAACTGCACATGTTCCGTCTATTCAATTATAAAAAGACGGACGCTGAACTTAAGATAAATTTTTTCCAATATCTGATTTACCCCAGCAATGCTAAATATTTCAGCTTGTTCAAAATGAGGATTCTTTTTTTGTAATTTGATGATATATATATATATATATATATATATATATATATATATATATATATATATATATATATATATATATATATATATATATTAATACTTGTAAGAAGTTTAAGCATTATTTTATGAAATTAAAATTCAATTAACTTAAAGTACAGAGTTCTTTAAATTCGATATTTTATTACTTTTTTCACATGTGTTAAATAACTGAGGATATACCAGAGCTCGAAATACCCGGGTGCACAGGTGCACTGTGCACCTGAAAATAAAATTATGCACCTAATTTTTTCCCTCTAAGTGCACGCAGTGCACCTATCGTTAAAAAAAAGTAGGGAAACATATTTTATGTTATTTTGATGCCTGAACAAAATATTACTATCGACATCTCTCGCTCTAAAGGAACTTAATTAAAATTTCTAAATACACACTATGCGAAAACTTTAATCCTGAAAATGCTATGTTGCAATGAAGGAAAAATACAAAAAGAAGGATGGACACTAACACCTTATGGGTAAAGATCTGCCAAAAACGTAGACGTTTCTGATTGCCCACCAATGTCTGATGATGACTGAATATTTGTAAGTAATAATTTCGCAGATAACAAAAAAATGTTTTCATATTTTTATTTACTACCTACTTGTAACATATCCAAACATACACAACTAATAAAGCAGTTTACATTACATGAATGCTCTTATATTACGTTTTTTTAAATGTACACTTAAAATATAATCTGTGCACCTAATTTAAAAACTTAGGTGCACAAGGTGCACCTGTATTAAAAAATATATTTCGAGGCCTGGGATATACACAGTATGAACAAAAGTATTTGGACACTGCAGAAATTCGGAATAGAGTCCATCTTAGTGTGGGGTTGTTTTACCTGGTTAAGACTCGGCCCATTGCTTTATGTATCTAGTACCATGAACTCTGACGTGTACCTCGACGTTTTAGACAATTCGGCCTTGCCTACACATTGGCAATACTACTTCGATGATGGTTGTTTCTTCCAACAGGATCGAGCCCCATGTCTCACTTCAAAACGTGTGCTGGTCTGGTTTCCAGCTGAAAATTACGTGGATTTGCTTGACTGGCCTGTTCAGAGCTCCGATCACAATCCGATCGATCATTTGTGGGACAATCTGGAGCGACGAGTACGACATCGCCACGCACGCCCATTTTCACAACAATCTCTTCTCGTAGCCTTGCAAGAGGCATGGTGAGCTATTCCTGCCCAGATTTACAGAGAAATTGTGTAAATTATGCCTCGACGTGTCGCAGCTGTAATACAATCAAAAGGAGTTCCTACCCGTTACTAAATAAAATAATGAAGCACTTTTTCTAAAAATAACATGCAGTGTCCAAATACTTTTGTCCATAGAGTGTATGTGGTTTATTTTAATGATTGTATCCAATTCACAAGCAAGTCTTAAGCGGTATGTGAAAGATGTAGAATAAAGACTTTGGAGGCCCAGTTTCTCGCACTACATTAAGCCTATAATTAACTGATGTTGAAGTATTAATCTAGCACCATGAATAGCAACTGAAAATGTTGTGTATTAAAAAGGAGTAAAAAATGATAGGTTGTATCGAGGACCTGTTGTTTTGAAGTGAATCCTCGGGCTGGATTGGTGGAATGAATGAAGCAGACTTATGCAGTTTGAACGATTGGTTATTGCAAATATTCAACAATTAGTTTGAAGGAATAAGGTACAGTTTTAAAATCATTTTGAAGGATAGTTTTATTGATGAAAGCCTTTTAATTGGTTGTGTTTAACACTTTTTTCAACACTCGACTTTTTCTGTATACCTTCCAGTACTCCCCAGTACTGTTCAGATTTTATGTATTCGGCAAAAAGCTGGACAGGCTTCTGAGTCAAAGCATTTGTAAATATTTACTGAGAATATAATCTAAGGTTATTAATAAAAAAGAATTGTCGTTCAAATATATTGGTAGTTAAAACTTTTAAACGCAATATATCAATTTATTTGTTTTGTTTCATATCAAATCTACAATGAGTTTTTCCACTTCTTTTCATGAAATATTCTATTTTCATTATTCTGCACGACTTTTATTTTAAATAAATCACAGTTCTGAGAGTAATTAAAAACAAAAAACTAAGTGAATTGTGCTTTAAAGGGCAGTTACAAGAAGTCAAATAAGTCCTCCATAAGTCATAATAAAACTATTATTTTATTACACATTTTTAAACTTTCTGCTGATATATATGTTTAGTTACTTGAGGATCAAGTACAATAATAAATCCATTAACCGAAATACATCGCCTGATGGTTTTGTTAAAGTTCTTTTCTGCTCCGATAGATAGCAGCACGATTCAATTTAAATTAAAATTGTCATCTTTTCAACAGAAAATAGTGTTAAAATGGGCTTTCAGGATGAATTCACCTTATTTCATCTTTTCAGAACAATGGTCTTAGGAAATCTATCTTGTTTAAAATTTCCTTCCATACGTTGCAGTTCAAACACGTTCCAAGGGTGTTGAAAGGAATGTATTGCATTTACATTTTAATAAATATGATTGTAATATAAAACACTAGCTGAATAACTCGGCATTGCTCGGGTTTCAAATATGACAGCGACAGCTAAAATATTAACTCGGCATTTCACTGCGTTAACTCAAATACACTAACTCTGTAGAACGTGTTTCCAACAGCGACAGCTAAAATATAACCGCTACCTTTCCCTGTGTTAACTCATACACAAACCGTGTTTCCTCATACACATAGAACGTGTTTCAATGTCCATTTTCAATTTTTGCAAAAAAAAAAAAAACTTTATATTTTAAAATTGGGGTTTCGAGAGGAGTTTTTAAGACTACCTGTGTGCCAATTTTTATGGCTACAGATTTGTTTGAAGACAGGAAAGAAATAACAGATGTTTTCCGCAGTGTTCTAAAGCAGTGGTCCCCAACCCCCGGGCCGCGGACCGGTACCGGTCCGTGGATCAAATGGTACCGGGCCGCCCAATAAACTTTAAATTATATCCATTTTATTTACTGTGGTGTATTTCTCTCGGGTTTGTGCGGTTCTTATCTATGAAATGACCACTAAAATTAGGAGGCGGTAGATCAGAACTTGAAATGTGTTCTGTTACTAGAACTTCAATTAAGATTTCTGAATGTCTCTATTTTCCAATTTTGACAAATGTGACAACTGTTTTCAAGCTGGCAGACAAAGTAGCTGCATTTAAAGCCAATCCGAAGTTGTGGGGACAGCGCGTGAACAGAGGCCTTTTGTACATGTTTCAGACATTAGTGGATATTTTAGGCGAGACTGAGCCTAAAAACCAATCATTCTCCCAGTTGGTGCACGATCACCTGTCTTTGCTTTTAAAAGAGTTCGAGCGCTAATTCCCAACCACAAAAGACCCACGAACTAGTATGGAATGGATCCGCGACCCATTTGTCAACAAATCAGGCGAATCTAGCATGTCTATGCAAGAAGAAGATCAATTGCTGGAGATTGCAAATGAAGGCGGCCTTAAAACTACGTTCGAGACAACAACTTTGCCGGAGTTAGGGATTAAAGTCATGGCGGAATACTCTGAGACTGCCACCACAGCACTTAAATCCCTATTGCCATTTCCGACACCCTATCTGAAGCGGAGTTTTCTGCAGTGACAACAACCAAAACAACGGAATAAACTGGACCAAAGCAACACACTTCGGGTGTCATTGTCTCCTATTACCCCTAGATGAAACCATTTTGTAGCAAAGAAACAAGCTCAGGGTGCTCATTGATTTAGCGTTCTAGTGAGTTAAAATGTTAAATCACTTTATATTCATATTTTGGTGTAACTGTATTTTATTTTGAAGGCATGTTTAAATACAATTAAACTAAAATTATTAAATCAAAACAATTTAAAATATAAACAATCAACGTCCCGCCCCCCTCAGCGGGTCGTGTTAAAATTATCAAACGTTGATCCGGTCCGCGGCGATAAAAAGGTTGGGGAGCACTGTTCTAAAGTACAGTCAGTATCGGTTATATGGTCAGCTCAGCGGTCCAGAAAATCAGACCATGCATGCGGGGTGACCATACATGCGGAACAATACTACACTATTTAATATGGCAGGATTATATTCACCTATCAGAATATAGTGCTCATAAACAAATAATTGAACTTTTAGGAACATTTTGAAAGTTAATTCGCGAAGTAAAAACTACTGTAAGAACTATGTAATATTTTTTTAGTGAAAGTTATTAGCTTACTTTACCAATCTAAGTATAGTTCGCTTACGTACGTGCATCCAAATTAAATGCACTTATCTCTACTGTTATAAAAGTAAGTGTTTGTTTTTCGTTATCACAGTCCTGACGAATCTACGGCACTTACAATAATGGGATATGCCACACAGGTAGTCCGAATTTTTTGCAATTTTTGGGTCGAGGCGGATTTTAAATTTCAATCTTGAAATTTTTTAATGGAATTTAATTTTTTTTTTTTTTTTTTTTTTTTAAATAGCAACAGCATAAAAGATTGCAGATACTCAATTTAATTTTTTCGTTTCCGTTTTTATTTTGCGGAGAGGAATAATTTGTCAGCAGACTAATAAACAAATTCCGTAAAAATTGTTAAGAAAAATGAACGTTCTTATTCGCTACGTATAATCCAAATGAAACAAAATTTTCCTTTTCTCTTTTCTTTTCAATTTTAACGTAAGTTTCAAACAGGGAGAGGTAACTTCAACCAATAAACAGACAGATGTTCTCCTGTTGTCCTTGGGGAGGAAGAGAATTAAGAGGGATGGGTGACGCTGACGATGATTCAACGCAAAAGAGAAATGGGTTGAAGGATAGGGAAGTAAAGGCGGAAATTTAGGTCCTCTCCGGAGTCACAAAGACTTTTTTTTTTCTTCTGGTCATTCCCTGTGTTCCTCCCCGCCCAAAAGAAATCTTACGATTACTATTTTTCGATTTAAAAAACGATAACCTTATTGAAAAGATAAAAATACGGACAATAGAACCGATAACCAATAAAATAAAATTACTATAAGCGGTGCGCTTTAACACATGTTCCCTATTAAGTTAGAAGGGACTTTAGAAGACTGACCATATAGCCGGTACTGACTGTATAAGTGTACCAAATTTGGTGGATATTGTCAAACGGTGTAGATTTGTATAGAGAATTTACGCACACATGCATACATCATTTTTTATATATATCTAGATAACTATGCTTGTATCGAAAATTTCTTACCAAATAAATGTTAAAATTTTGATGTTCGTGAGCTGATAAAACATTATGATTGATATTTTCTTTCAATTTACAATAGCTTATGCTAATTTCTGTGCTGATATAGCAAAATGTTATAAGTCACTTCTTTTTTTTTTTGTGAAAGTAATTTTAAAATTTAACATGTGGTTCTGTAGTTTTTGATTTATTTCAATTTTTCCACCTTTGTTTTCTCATAAACTGAAAGAAAAAGACTTACGACATTTTGCCACCTTCTAAACATTAACAAACCAGACTCCAGGATGAGAATTACCCAAAAATTTTCTGGAAAAGTGACTAATAACATTTTGCCATCTGAGCACAGATTTGCTCTGTACGCATGCATGGTTTGGTGCACGGTATGTTTATGACTTCATAAAAGGCAGACAACGCAATGGATGTACATACACAAACAAGGTTTCAATTGAAACAATAGACAGGAATTCACCAGGGAGAGGAATTGAACTTGCGCCTCCTGCAACTTATAGGTTGCTATCGTAGTGGACAAACCCACTGAGACACCGCGGCACACAGGACGGGTAGGTAGGTATTTTAATTAACGTCGCACTGCAGAAACACAACAGTCTAATGGCGACGGTCCGGGATCAAACCCGAAGGGAGAGATACAAGGACAGTACGACGAATTTTTGAGCCATGGTCAGATGACGAGGTCACACCTGAGCTAGTACCCCGCACTCCAAACTTCTACACCACTCCAACGTGAGGACATTATGAGGCCCCGACAGTTTAAAAGTACACCGATCCCCTTTGTACACTCCGGTCTTTGGTTAGATTCGAACTCGCAACCGTCCGGTTGATAATCTGTTACCCTTTCAATCTGACTACCGCTGCCTGCACAGGATGAGTTGTATATGCGAAGATTTGAATTGTCCTTTAGCTGTCCTTTTGTGCGAAACCAGGGGTAATTAGACCTGGATCTACAAGTGAGAAAGGAGGAAGAGGATAATTTGAGTCTCTTCGAGAACCTCTTGAATCAACCCTCCAAGTTTGTTCAACGTGATATATCGTCTCTCACGATTTGACCAGTTTTGCTAATGACGCGACACTTTTTCAACAAGACATGACCGATTTTTTTTATGTCTAGATCCAGATCAAGTCAGTTTTCTTCTAATGCTGAGATATCTCGTTCATCATATTTGGTCAATTTTTCTAACGTGGAGGTACCTACACCATGTGGCTGTGAAGAACATGCATAGAAACACAAACGATTAATTTCAGAACAATTGAGTGATTTATTTCAGAGTTAGACCGTTACAAAGGGAGAAAGTCAATAAGGCGTTGGTCCAACTCTGGCCTGGATGCAAGCTGTCACCCGACGTGGCATAGACTGAAAAAGGTCCCGGATGGAATAATGAGGAATTTCTTGCCAAATTGTCTCCCGGTCAACTTTCCGGGATGGTTGCAATCGCCTTCCCATTTCGTCCCAGATCTGTTCTATGGAAAAGAGATCTGGAAACCTAGCTGGCCAAGGAAGTGTTGGTAAAGCTTGAATACAGTTCATAGAGACACGTGTCGCGTGCGGACGGGCATTATCTTGTTGAAAAATAAGTTCTGGGTGTCGCAAAAGGAACGGTAACACGACCGGTAGTCGAATGTCGTCTACCTACCACTGTGCTGTAAGTGTGCCATAAATCAGTGGTCCCCAATCCCCGGGCCGCGGACCGGTACCGGTCCGTGTATCAAATGGTACCGGGCCGCCCAAGGAAATTAAATTATTTTCATTTTATTTACTGTAGTGTATTTTTCTCGGGTTTGTGGAGAGGTTAACCGGGAGGTGAGAGACGTCACCTAAAGACGCACCAATATCGAGCATGCGCAAAATATCGTGATATCCGGTCGGTAGGTGACGTCTGGAGCTGAGCGGCTGCAAGCGGCAGTGGCGTTGTAGCTTTGGTAAAGAGAAGGTGTGTATCGCTCTTTTTTCTCTGTTCACAGGTACTCTTTCTCATGTTTAATAGTGCTTGGTGTACGTGTATATGTGTTTGCTCAAATTCAACCCACAAATTAGAAAAAATGAATACGAAACAGACGTCCTTTGAAAGTTTTCTTGTGAAAAAGAAAAGGCCCAGTGAAGAGACAGATGAAGAGCCTTGAACATCAAAGAAACATGTAACTTTTAACACAGTACCATGAGTCCTAATTAAAATAATGATTTATCTGGACAGGTGATTCCCACACACCAAAACCGCTATGCATAGTTTGCGGCGACCAGCTCTCTAATGAGGCAATGAAACCTTCAGAACTGCATCGCCACTTGAACGCCAAGCACACTGTATTAAAAGACAAGTCCCTGGAGAATTTTGAAAGACAAAAACGGGAACACGAAGGACAGAAGAAATTTATAAGGGCCACCACATTAATTAAGGAGAATGCACCGAGAGCATCATATTTGGTGACTAACCGTATTGCTAAGGCTAAAAAGCCATTCACTGTCGGTGAAGAATTTATCTTGCTCTCCACTTAAGACATTTGCCGTGAACTTCTAGGAGAGGCTGCTGTGGAAAAGATAGCACATCTGCCTTTGTCGGCTAGCACTGTGACTAGGCGCATTGAGGAAATAGCCGAATGCATTGAAACACAATTCTTGGAGAGGATTAATACATCATCGTGGTACGTACTCCAGGTTGACGAATCTACAAATATCGACAACAAGGCAATACTAATTGTTTATATGCGATATCTATATCAGGAGGATGTGCATGAGGATTTGTTATGTGCACTATCTTTGCCAATGAACACCACAGATACAGATCTGTTCAAGTCACTAGATGGTTATATATCAGGACAACTAAAATGGTCCTCTTGTGTCGGCATATGCACAGAGTGAGCTGCTGCCATGACCGGACGATTGTCTGGTTTAACTACTCTGATTAAGGAGGTTGCACCTGTGAGTAAATCTACGCATTGCCTCATTTATAGGGAAATGCTGGCAAGCCGAAAAATGTCACCGGAATTTAACAGCGTATTGATTGATGTCGTTAAAGTTATTAACCACATCAAAGCACACGCCCTTAACTCGCACCTGTTTGAGCAGCTTTGTGAGGAGACGCAGAGTACAGATGCCTTCTCTTATACACAGAAATAAGATGGTTATCCAAAGGAAAATCGCTAGTCAGAGTATTCGAACTACGAGAGCCATTGCAAAGATTTCTATAGAAAAGAAGTCACTGCTGGCAGCACATTTCTGTGACAAGTTATGGGTCGCAAAACTGGCTTACCTGTGTGACCTATTCAGCCTGCTCAATTAACTCAATCTGTGCCCTTCAGGGGAAAATGACAACTGTTTTCAAGTTGGCAGACAAAGTAGCTGCATTTAAAGTCAAACTGGAGTTGAGGGGACGGCGTGTGAACAGAGACATTTTGGACATGTTTCAGACATTAGCGGTGATTTTAGTCAAGAATGAGCCTGAACATTCATTCTCCCAGTTTGTGCACGATCACCTATCTTTGCTTTTAAAAGAGTTCGAACGCTACTTCCCAACCACAAAAGACCCACAAACTGGTAAGGAATGGATCCGAGACCCATTTGTCAACAAATCAGGCGAATCTAGTATGTCTGTGCAAGAAGATCAACTGCTGGAGATAGCAAACGATGCCGGCCTTAAAACTACGTTCGAGACAACAACTCTGCCGGTGTTCTGGATTAAAGTAATGGCAGAATACTCTGAGATTGCCACCACAGCACTTAAATCCCTATTGCCATATCCGACAACCTATCTGTGTAAAGCGGGGTTTTCTGCAGTGACAGCAACCAAAGCAAAACAACCGAATAAACTGGAAATAAGCAACACACTTCGGGTATCATTGTCTCCTATTACCCCCAGATGAAACCGTCTCGTCGCAAAGAAACAAGCTCAGGTTTCTCATTCATTTAGCATTCTAGAGAGTTAAAATGCTAAATCACTTTATATTCATTTTTTGGTGTAACTGTATTTTATTTTAAAGGCATGTTTAAATACAATTGAATTAAAATTATTAAATCAAAACAATCTAAAATATAAACAAATAACGTCCCCCCACCCTCCCCCACCCTCAGCGGGCCGCAGTAAATTTATCAAACCTTGACCGGTCCCCGGCGATAAAAAGGTTGGGGAGCACTGCCATAAATGACTCTCAAGGAGGTCTGACTATCAAAGGAGATGGCACCCCAGATCATACGCCCTATCCCCGCTCTGCCCTGGACGTCTCCAGATACGTCTGCGTTTGTCGTCAGGACACAGTTGGAAACGGGACTTGTCACCAAAGACTATACGTCCCCAGTCCATTGGATCTATTGGATCTCAGACCGCACTTGCGTTGCGGCAGCGGTGACGCACGTTGAACAACCGGATGTGTGCACCGAGCCTAACTATTTTTTATCCAAAAGTTCTTGTATCCAATGAAACTACTACGCAAACAAAGCGAATGATTATTACGTAAATAGCATCAAAATGAGGTAGGTATGTCGGTAGATGAACTAACGTCGCACTGGAGCAACACAATGGGCTATGGGTATGGATCAATTCCAAAGGGAAATATTCGATCACTCTTCGACCTTTTGAACCACGGTCAGAAGACGAGGTCCCACCTGAGATGACACTTCACTCTAAAATATCCACTCTAAGATGACGACATTTGAGGCCATCCCATATTTAACGTGAACCAACCCCCATATACTCGACGTACGACGATTAGATCTAGTTTCGAACTCGCAACCCTCTGATTGCTAATCTGCTACACTTCTTTTAGGGTACCGTAGCCGCAGTATCAAAACTGAATAGCATTGAATTGAAATTTTCCAGACATTCGTTTTAGTTTCTCTTTCTATATGTAATTCATACTTTATTGTACTAGCCACTGTGTGGCCAGCACGGCGTTGCCCGTGACAGTTCTTTTCGTGGGGTCATGTGTGACCACTGCTCGCTAACCCCCGGCGATTGCTACGATTGCGAATTCGTAGCCTGTTGGATAACGGCCATAACGACAAAGCCCGTGGTGTTGGTTTGTTTCGCAAACCAAATGGGAATTCGACGTAACGTCACAATCTTTTGCGAATATAAAAATATTCAATTGAAAAATTATTTATTAAAAGAAAATCAAGCATATTAATAGATAGCTTATCTGGTGTGAAATTTTCCGTAGATTTCAAATCCGTTGAAATTATTAATCTATCTTTAACGATCCCGATATTACAAAAAAGAACTAAACAATGTCATCCAAAATGTTTTTGTTTTGCTTTCTTTCGCTGAAATCATAAGAGGGCAGGAAGTGTAATCTGTTTATTTTTTGAATGCGACGGTTGTCGTGACAATATCCTGTGAAAATATAAAATATATTAAATTTAAAAATTTTATTTATTTAAAGAAAAATCATATTTTTAGGTAAAATTTTCCGCAGATTTCCGTTGAAATTTGTACTCTATCTTAAACGGTCTAGGAAATAGAAAAAGATCTAAATAACTCTAGTTAAAAGTTTGATTTTTGTCGTCTGCTGGAAAATCATTCCTCCGCGCAAAATAAAACGGAAACGAAAAAAAATAAATTTAGAATCTGTGATTTCCTTTGCTGTTGCATTCAATAATAATTGAATTTCATTAAATTGATTTTAAAATGTTCTAAATTGAATTTTAAAATTGCCGCGACCCTGAAATTGCAAAAAATTTGGACTACCTGTGTGACAAATTCCATTACTGTAAGTGCCATAGATTCGTCAGGACTTTGCGTGTAGGAAACAGACAGACAAACACTTCCTTTTATGATATTAGAGAAGATATCTGCTTGAACTGTGAAGCAAGAGCTTTGAACAAGCTATACATATGTTCATCTGAAAACATACTCATAACTCTTATAGTGGTGCAGAGACTTTCAAGTGAATTTTCAAGACATCAACCAAGAAATCATTTGCAGAATAGTTCATAAGAGTTCTCGCTAATTACATACTGAAGAAATTCAAACTGTTCTGTGAATATGGTCATATGGTCATTTTAACTTCTTGTCTCAAATTTCTCCATTTATCTGCCTGGTACCCATTCTTAAAAGGGTCCGGAACACAAAAATCGCTAATTTTTCGATTTTTTGTTGTTATTATTTTAAGAAATTCCCTGTGTTTTTCTGCTTAAAATGAAGTCTAAATCATGTTTCTATCTTAATTAGAACTAGAGATATAATAACGTTTGTGGTGCGTTGTTTTGAAAATCTAACACTCTTGACAGTTGTTGTCATGGCAATAACATGTCTTTAAAACTTTTAATGCGTTTTTCTCAATGATACATTTTTTTTTAAGATTTCCTGTATTCAAATTGCTATAAGTCGAAAACCGATAAAGTTTAAGGGTTGAAATTTGGAATATATCTTTTTCAAACAATATACTTTAATTTTGATTCAGCAAATTTAAAACAAATATTTACTTTTAAAAACATGACTTGAAAAAAAAGTACCTTAAAATTTTCAAAAATTTTCATTCAAATATTTTTTATTTTTTATTAAATTTATATTTTTTAAATTGTTGAATCAAAATTAAAGTTTATAAATTTCTGAATAATTTACTGCAAGAATTTTGAAAATTGATCAAAAATATTGAGTTTTAGCAATTTAAAATGACCCCTCTTTTTTTCAAAAAATTTTTAATTAAAATTTTAAAAAAAAATTTGGAAAAATTTTGTGTTGTGATTTCTTTTATTAGTTAAATGGGTAATCAGTACACAAAAATTCTAAATTCTAAATTAATTAATTTTAAAAAAATGTCAATGTGTCCCGGACCCCCTTAAGATCAAATTTCCATACTTAGGATACATCGAATGAACAAATTAATAGGAATTTGGTTTATTATTTGTACAATTTAAGCGGCTGAATTCTTTTCAGCCTTTTTTTATATCAGTTTCTGGTTGTCTAAAATTCTATGAAATTCGCTTGTCTATATCATTTCTGATATGAGTAACTCCTTTTACCAGTATTGACGATTGAACGAAAGGTTTTTTTTACGCTATAATTTATCGTTAAAAATAGAGGAAACTCAACAATACTAGCAAGTAAAATATGAAAATATTCATCAACTTAGAATTCCACCTTCAATCAATTTAGATTTTAATATTAATTTTGTTGATAAAATGAAGAGAAGATAAAATTATTATTACTTACAGGGAAGAAATTCAAATGAAAGACCATTGGGTAAAATTGAAGTTGCGATTACAGTAGAACTCCAATTATCCGAACTCTGACTATCCGAATCGCTGATTATACGAATCGCTTTCAGAATTTCAGAAAAAAAAAACTAAGCCGGAAACATACTGCGATTTGCAAAATAATGATTATGGGTTTCAAATTCTAAATGATGATGAACTTATTGAAAGTGTGAGAGAAGAAAGTGTCGAGGAAAAAGATGACCTGGATGTCGAAGGTGAAACAGACACGGGACCTTCTGCTAGTGAAGCATTTGCCGGCCTTGAAACTGCGTTGAAGTGGATGGAGCGTCAGCCCGAGTGTGACTACATGCAACTTCTCACTGTCAAGCGGATGCGCGACTTGACTGCCCGAAAACGGACGAAGACAGTCAAACAGCTTACTTTGACAGAGATGTTCAGCAAGCAATGACTTTAATTTACAGTACGGTACGTACATACTGTACTAATGTATAGCACTTGTAAGTACGCTTAACATGTAAAAGTGTGGCCGTTACATTTAATTAATTAAAAGCTGTTTTTCTTTAAAAATAGTTTTTTCTTCCATTTTAAACATACATACATATAGTAATTAATTAAAATACATACTAGACCCTTTTTTTGGAAAAAATCCAATTATCCGAATTTTTGATTATCCGAATGGGGTCCGGTCCCAATTTATTCGGATAATTGGAGTTCTACTGTACCAAAACTTTGAAAAATGTTTCAACTCAAATTAAAATCTCACCTTGAGACAAAATCACTTTAATTTAAACCTCCATATGGTTTCGACGAGATATCTCGTCCATCAATATCTCGTCTGTTTAGTTAGTGACGAGAGTACCACGTCGAGAGAAAACCACCAGAAGGGTTAAATCTAAATATCGCTATTCAGATTATCATGAAAACCAATATTCACTAAAATAAACATTCTAAAGTTATTGTCAAGCCTAAAAACCGACTAGTATGAAGTTTTACAGTGTGTTTAGAACCCAAATTTAAGATATTTTTATTCATCTCAATCAAAGCGTTCCGGAGCCATCAGCTTTATTAGTAGATAGTGCCCTTGTTAGTAACGTGTGTGTCTGTGTGTCCTTACTCGGTTTGAATTGGTTTACTCTAGATTGAATATACAATCAAAATATACAGTCCAGTCACATAAATGTGACCACCTGTCAAAAGCCAGAATAACCACCTTTGGCAGAGCGGACCGCTGCGAGATGTGTAGGAAGAGAGAGTCAATTGGGTTTCTGAAGGTGTTTACTGGGATGTGAGCCATGCCGACTCCAATGCCGTGGCCAGCTGCGCTAGATTACCCGGTTGAGGATCCATGGGGCGAACAACCCGATTGAGGTGGTCCCACAGATTCTCGATTATGTTTCAATGCGGTGAGTTTGCTGGCCAGGGGAGTGCGGTAAACTCATCCTGGTGCTCTTCGAACCACGCACATACACTGCGAGCTGTATGCCACCTCGCATTGTCCTGCTGGTAGATGCCATCATTCTGAGAAAAAATAATTCGCATGTGGGGTGGACATGGTCCGCAAGGAAAGATGCGTACTTGTGCTGACCCATCGTGCCTTCCACAATGATGAGTGCACCCAGTGAATGCCAGGAAAACATTCCCCAATACATACTCCCTCCTCTAGCCTGGATCCTTCCAGCAATTGTTGCAGGGTGTTTGCTTTCAGACGTTTCACGCCGTATACGCCAACGTCCATCTGTCCGATGGAGCATAAAACGTGATTCATCGGAAAAAAGCCACCTGACGCCACTCTGTGGACGTCCAGTTGCGGTACTGGCGTGCAAATTCAAGCCTTCGTCGCCGATGAACAGCAGTCAGCATAGGTGCATTAACCAGGCGTCTGCTGCGGAGGCCCATGCTCTGCAACGTTCGATGAACCGTTGTTGAGGATACACTCTTGGTAGCCCCTTGGTTCATCTGGGCGGTCAGTTGCTCAACAGTTGCACGTCTATTCGCCCGAACGCATCTCCGTAGCCTTCGTTCGCCTCTGTCATCAATAGCCCGTGGTGCACCACGTGTGCCACTCCTCTGATTTTGGATAGTGTCATTTTGCCATGCACGGTATACTTTTACCACGGCGGCACGCGAAAAGTTCACAAAATTAGCCGTTTCCGAAATGCTTCCACGCTTGGCCCGAAAGTCAATAATCATGCCCTTTTGGACGTCGGATAAATCGCTACGTTTCTGCATTATGCCAACGGTTGAAATGCTCTCCGATGCCCTAGGACAGGGATGGGCAAACTACGGCCCGCGGGTCCACTCCGGCCCGCCTTAAGGTTTTATCCGGCCCGCGGATATAATTTTAATTTGCTGGTCCGACGGAAATTAAAAGAAAATATGATTTATATATTACATATCCATCTCCTTTTCTACTTTGTTTACATGTTATTTTTTTTCTTCCTTCTTTTCAAAGGACAAGTTACACTGTAGCATACAATATTGCTAAAAATAATAAAGCTCTCGGTGATGAGGAGTTCGTTAAGCAATGCATGCTCCAAGTTTGTGATGTTTTATGTCCAGACAAGAAAAATAATTTTGAGACTGTAAGCTTACCTCGAAAAACGGTGACTTCTAGAATCGAAGCCATCGATAAAAATTTGACATCACAATTAGAGTCAAAGATTGGCCAGTTTAAATTTTGCTCCATAGCTATGGATGAAAGCACTGATATAAATGATACTGCTCAATTAGTATTATTTATACGAGGTGTTGATGAGAACTTTGAAATTACCGAGGAACTGGCGTGCATGCATTCTTTAAAGGGAATTACAACGGGATGTGATATTTTTCGTGAATTTCAGGAAGGGCTTTAACTTTGAAAGTGCCTATAACAAATATATGTAATATTACGACCGATGGAGCACCAAATATGACAGGAAAAAAATCTGGATTTCTTGGACTCTTTAATCAAAACTAACCCGGGAACAATGTAGTTTTTCTACATTGTGTTATACATCAAGATGCTCTGTGTAAATCTGCATTGAATATGAAACGCGTGCTTGATGCAGTCGTAAAAAAAAAAAGCTTGTAAATACTATTCGATCTAGTGGGCTTACTCACAGGCAATTTCGAGATTTTCTTCAGTCCGTGCAATCTGAATACTCTGATGTACTGTATTACACGAAGGTAAGGTGGCTTAGTGTAGGATGTGTTTTCGAGTGAGTTTGGCAACTGAAAGACCACATTGTGTCGTTCTTCCATGAGAAACAGCGTTCTGCGGAGTGAAAAATGTTAGAAGATACAGAATGGCTTTCTGGACTTTGCATTTTTCACAGATCTTCTTTGTCATATGAGCAACTTGAATGTCAAGATGCAAGGGAAAAATCAATTTATCGACGATATCTGGGCCCATCTCAAAGCTTTTAAACTAAAACTTAATCTGTTTGCTGGGCAGCTAGCTAAGAACGACTTGTCTCATTTCTCGAGGTTAAATTCAATATCCTCAGTAAATGAAGAGAAGCTTAAGAATTATGAAGATGGCTTGAAAAACCTACATTTTGAGTTCGAACGCAGATTTCAAGATTTCAGTGCCATTCAAACAGAATTGGATATTTTTACCATGCCTTTCAACGTAAATTGTAAAGCAGTGAGGTCAGATTTGCAGCTTGAATTAATTGAGTTGCAATCTAACAATCATCTCAAGCAGTTGTTTCAAATATGCCTAAGTTAGAGTTTTACAAATCATTATCGAAAGTAAGTTTCCCAAATTTAAAATCTCACGCCCAGAAAATCAGTGCTATGTTTGCTTCATCTTATATATGTGAACAAGTGTTTTCAACTATGAACCGTAGAAAGAATTATTTCAGAAGTAGACTGACAGATGAGTATTTAGCCTCGTTCCTTAGAATCAGTACATCTCGCTCTGAACCTCAATATAAGGAACTTTTAAAAATGAAATCGCAATTTCATTCATCTCATTAACATATTTAAATTGTAATACTTGTATATTGTTTTTAAAATTTTAGAAAAAATTAACTTGGCCCGCCAAACTTTTTTTTTCGATTTTTGGCCCGCTACCAAAAAAGTTTGCCCATCCCTACCCTAGGACATCCTTTATATACACTCCACTGCAATGTGCTTCCACCTGCATTTTTCCATTGGTTATTTCACGTTGACGTCGAAAGTAGGTGGTGGTCACATTAATGTGACTGGACTGTGTATTTTAACACCTTTCGCCATCTTTATAATTTCTACAACTAACTTAGGACACAAATTCTACGCATTCATATCCATTCATGTAATGCATTTCACATACCCTTTGTCATACAGCACCCTTGCTGTATGACAAAGCTACAAAATGAAGAAAGGTGACACTAAGGTTACTATTACACAAGATGATTTGAGGAGGTTTGGAATTCCCTTTAAGTTCTTTTCATAGTCAACTCTATTTATAAAAAATGTCGATTTACGGCGAGTTCTCTCGCACTCATAGTCAACAAAACAATATTTTTGTCTTTGTGGCACTCTTGCATCAGGCATACGACATTGTCGAATTTCGCCATCTTCTTCTGTCATTATGACTAAGAATTTTTTAATGTTTGAAAAGTTCTAGTTCGAATTTTTTAAACATTATTATTCTTTCAATAACGGCTTTATTCTTTCAATAACGGCTTTATTCTTTCAATGGCATAAGTACACATAATATTTGCTTTATTCTGACTTGCTTTCCACTTTAAATCAAAAACAAAAATGTGGTAGTGTTGCGTGTGATAAAAAGGAAATGGAATTTATAAGGAAGATTTAAAACAGAAACCAGCGAAATAAAACAAAATAAAAATCGGGTAAAACCAACGCCTCCTATAACTAAAGGCCTGATCACGGGTTACCAATTTGCTTCATGACGTTCTTAATTTCATAACGATTAGAACAAATGAACATTAATAAAAGTATATATTGGACTATTTAATTATTATTTAATTATTGACCTTAAATATGGAAATTGTTTGACAATAAAATTAAATCATCATGTGCTCAATTACTGTATATAATAATGATCATGTACACAATTAATACAAGTATATACTGTTTTAAACAAATAATAAAAACTCTATTTTGAATTACGCTTAAAAATTTAAATAATCATAATTAAAAGGATTTTACTAAAAAGTAGTATGTATCATGAACAGTAATTTTTTTTAAACAACACGATAATACTATTATTTTGAAATGCAATAAATGTGATACAAAATATTGATTTGTGCAATATTTTAATTCCATGTTTTTTAGGAAAGAACAAGAAATTTTATCTACAGCTATAGCAGAGAGTTTAGAAAAAAATGCTTTCTTTAACAGAATTATCATTTTGTGCATCTCAAAGCAGCTTCTATAAATATTCGACTCTTGGATATGAAAAGTGACATTATTTTTGCATACATTGAACTGCCACATCCAAAAATAATTTTTTCTGTTTGTATAAAAGTGATTTGAAAATAACAGCATTTTATAAGAATACAAAATTAAAGGATTTAGGTAAACACAAGTTTCCCTCTATTGTCCACGATTTAAATTCTGCTTACGAAATATTATCTGTGTTAACGCCTCATTCCGAATTGTGAAATAATTGTACTTAATTAATGTTCTTTTCTGGAATCGCACCCGATGTTTCATATTCTTAATCTTATCCGAATTCATGCATTGTCATCTATCGATGTTCATTTACTAGAATAAGTAGCAGCTATAATACAAGAACAACTATTGTTGTAACCTGAATGAATATTGGGTGCGATTACAGAAAAGAAATGAATTAAATACAATATTTTACAATTAGGAATATATTTCTAAAATTTTATGTATATCTCTACTATTATAAAAGAAAGTGTTTGTTTGTGTTTCTTGCCGCAAAATCCTGACGATTCTATGGCACTTACAGCAATGATATTTGGCACACAGGTAGTCCAAATTTTTTGCAATTTTTCATTCAGACTAGAAAATTCAAACTAGAAGATTTTTAAATGAATTTAATAGTTTTATTCTCTACCTGGTTCTTCAAACGCGTTTCGTCCGGAGAAAAGAAGAAACACAAGAATCTGGACTTTTTCTACCCTTGTGACCTTCTTTTATATTTTCGCAAGAGATTGTGACGTCACGTGAACTTTCTCTTTCCAAAAAAAAAAACCAGATTGCATCTTCTGCCCTTCGCGTTAAAAGAAACAGATTACAGCAAGAAATGAAAAACATATTGACTGGGACTGTTAGGTTTTTTTTTTTCGTAAAATCGGAATCGCTAAAGATGGATTAAAATTTTCAACGGATTTGAAATCTGCGAAAAATTTTGCACCAAATTAATACCTTACATCACGGCATTGCCCGCTTGCGAAGCAAACGATATATATGATGCCTTAGTGGATATGTAATATTTAGTGGAAAAGAACAATAAATCAAAAATAAAGTTACATATAATAAAACCTTTATTCTGATACATTAAGTCGTTTATTAGAAAATTCTTTTTATCGATCTAATATTTGCAGTGGAATGTATGCACAAATTATGCATGGTATAAAGTACTAAAAATGAAATGTATTGTCAAATTGCAAGAAGTTGTTTTTAATTGTTGTTTTCATAACATTATTGTGAAAGAAAATTATTTAAAATTGTAAAAGAAAATTAAGATTATTTTTTGTTCAAAGCATTTTTCTTATTCCTTGTCTTGTCTTATATAATTATGTATTATACATGTCGTGTTTAAACTTATACTGATGAATTATTGATTAAACACAAATATTGATGATATGCTATGTAATTTGTAGAATTTTATGTGAGAATCATGTTATAATTTTTCTTGTTAAAAGAATAATAAAAATATTATAACTATAAGTGAAGAAACTGATTGTTGGTCCTTCATTTTGAAAATAAAGCCTCTGAATTAATTTTTATTCTAATTATACCAATAAAAAAGCATTATTATTAGAATTTTAAGAAGGAAAATAATACATGTGCATTAATTTGTAAGTTATAAAATAAAAAATTTCAATGATTTCATTTCAGCAGTTACATTTTATAAGCTGTGTTATAGTACTTAAAAAATTTGCAGACTTTAGAAGAGCAAGCGATTTTTAAATTACGTAAATTCTGAATATTTTGTTGATTTATACATGGGAATATATCCGTAGACAGTAAGGATATAAACAAGTGTGTAATGTAATAATCGCGGAGATCGTTGACCTACATCCATCACGTCACAAGAGTAGTGGTATATCCTTTTGTTATAGGAGGCGTTGGTAAAACGTCGTTTATAAGGTATTATTTCGTGATTCTTTTTTTATCTCTTGATCTAGCACAGTTGCCACAACTTACAACTAAAAGTGCACAAAATTTAGAAATGCAAAATTAATTCAGAGCGAAATAAACAGAAAATATCATTGCACGCGATCAACCAACACGACTTTCAGTTTCATTCTCGTTCGTTGAAAAATATCGTCTGTCCCAAATATTCGGAAACCATTTACATTGCGCAAAGAACAAAACTAGGACTCGAAATAAATGATGTATCAGAGCTAAAATTCCATAAAGATAATAACTTTTGGGAAAATGATTGCGTTTTCAGCAATCCAAGTAATTGAATACTCAATACACATTCTAGTTTTATCAAAACTACCAAATTACGGTTAATTTAAGTATACTTAGGTGTTTTATAATGAAACTTATCTAAATATAGGACAATGAAAACTTTTCATATTGCATTTCTTAAACTAATATTTGGTGCATAAAATAAAACGCATTGTAATCAAATATCTGGAACAAACTTAATGTGATGCCTATGCAAACACACATACACAAAATCGGAAAGAGAACAGAAAGACTTACGCAACCAAGTTCAGTCACTAAATGAAGATTAGTACTCACAGTATGCAAAGTTTCATGAAAATATATTAACACGTATGGTCGTGTATACGGCACACTCATACAGATGGACAGACCGACACCAAACTCTCAAGAGGAGGATTTGACATCAGAAGTGTCCAAAACGGATAGAAAACTTGAAATGGGTTGAAAATATTCAATGTACAAACAAACACAGCATTCTTATTTATATAGATAGGATTTTTAAACTTCATATAAATGTTTTTCGTCTATACTATTTATACCACACATATCATCTACTGCCAATATTACCAAGGATATAAAACTCATGTTTACCCTTTA
The DNA here is from genome assembly GCA_947359465.1 of Metellina segmentata. Lineage (NCBI taxonomy): Eukaryota > Metazoa > Arthropoda > Arachnida > Araneae > Tetragnathidae > Metellina > Metellina segmentata. The sequence goes on along the minus strand of OX375875.1, from coordinate 97,617,327 downwards.
TAAATTAACATTTTAATCTCAGTTGACATTTTACATCTACTTCTATTTATTGATATGACTGCTATGAATATTTTAACCTTTTTATTGGGTTGCATTCTATTGTGTTTGGTGCAGCTTATCTTTGTCTGTGGATCTTTCGCCGTAAACCCAAATCATCCTGCCATTGGCTTAACTCGTGTAAGCTCCAATAAAAGCCACTCCTTCACTGAAAAATCTTTTATTTTCTGTACAACAATCGCCTTTAATATTTTGATGCCACTATTTTTTCGGCTAAAATGCAAGTGCACGCCAAACCTGCTCACTCAGTAAAGGACTAAGTATCAATAAACTAACACAATAACAAACATGTATTGAAGATAAGATACTCTCTTGTACTGTTTTTCCCATTTAATTACCATATGATTAAATATGGCTCACGTTGTATGCCTTCCGAATGAATGTCGGAACAAGCTATTTTTGTTATTTATGATTTACTGCCCCTCGGGTATTACATTCTCCGGCTACCTAGCTGAATATGTTCTCCCTCATTTGTCACCCAATGTAACATTACATGAATCACTCCTGATATGCTGGGAAAGAACAGTACTCGTCTTATAAAGCGATGCATTAATTTCCCATATAAAAGATTTTCCATATGATCGAATATTTCTGTTCAGCAAAGTATTATTAGAATATTCTCCGCCTTTCAGAAACTCTTTTTGATACCTACTGACCCTTTGGAAGTGTATTTCTTCATATCTCATTGCGTTAGCAAAACGCATTTTATTTATTTGTAACAATAAAGTCATTTTTTTACTTGTTGAAATTCCTTTTCATGCAAAAGTTCAATACTATCTTTGATCTCGCTTTCAGGGTTTTTAAATATATTTGAATGATTTGAGGTTAAATACCCATCGACGAGATTTGACGAGTTATCTCGTCCGTCAAGTTCTGATCAATTTTTCTAATAATGAGATATCTCGTCATCAAGATATTGACGATATTTACGAGGTCAGTTTTTCTTTCTAATAACGAAAGAAGAGAGATAGAGAGAAAGAAGAGACAAGATATCGCGTCTGATCATATCTTGATGAACGAGATATCTCGTCCATCAAGATATGATTGGTTTTACTAATGACGAGATACTTCGTCGATACAACCACCAGGAGGGTTAAATAACTGTGTACCTACATCCTGGCCTCTTAGTTTCGGATCTCACACGGCAATGTCAGATACCAATCCCAATGTCAAGCCTTAAAGTAACAACAGTCAGCAAAGTAAGTTTTAAATTAAGTTAAGTAAAATACAATACAGCGGGGTTTTTTTACGAGAACAGTCCGGGGCAATTAGCTCCTGTTTCAAGGCGTCTACTCTACAATCTAAAAAACAATGGTCATCAAATGAAACTATAAAAAACAGTAACAACCGACTGGATGGTACATAATCTTGTCAGAAGTTATCTGAAAATCTCTCCAGTACTGAAAAATGAGATAGTATTGTTGAGGACGATCAATCTTGAGTTAATATCACAAGATAAAAAATTTAAAGGCATTGGATATTACACAGCATGCAGTATATTTCCTCGTAAACAAATCAAACCATAATATGCAATAGAAGTTCTACATTTATTTACACATTTTACAAAAGGATGGAACACGAAAACATGACTTACGAACATGAGCTATGATACTGCAATATACGGAACTGAAACTAATCGACTGATTCTTCAAATAGTTGCCACTCTATAAAACATTAATCTCGTTGAATAAATGTTAACACAAATAGGTGGCGCTGCTTAAACTGAATCTAACAAGTATTGTCCAATTTCTCATATTCGGTCACAAATAAACAAGGCATCTTGTAGATTTCACAAATTGAAACTTTTACGGACACACTTGAGTAACGATGTGGCTCAACCTATTCCTGGCTGAAAAGTGAGAACTGGTCGAAGGACCCTCATAAATTATACAAAACCGTTCCTTTAAAATTTCAATCCTCCAGGAAGTTGTTTCGACGAGGTATCTCGTCATTAGCAACAGGAAACAGATGCGTCGTCATTGGAAGAAAACTGACTATATCTTGTTTTCATCATGATAAAAAAATCGGCGTAGCTCTTAATGACATGATATCTCGTCGTTAGCAAAATTGCTCAAATATTGATGGACGAGATATCTCGTTGAAGGACGATTATAAAGGTGACAACCTGGACCCATGTAACTCCAGGAATTGCATCACTTCCGTCTGATTTCATAACCCTCCAAGTGGTTTCGACGAGATATCTCTCCATTAAGATCACACCAATTTTGCTAATAGCAAGATATCTCGTCATCAAGTTATTGAAAAAAAAATTTATAATGACGAGATCAAGATCTGGTCAGTTTTAACATAATCAAATGTACACTCTAAGACACAAAAAAAGTTGCACCTAGAAGGAATCGTCAGAATGCAATGAAATTTACGAGGTCGGTAAATTGCTTATGAATGAGTAAATGATTAAAATGTGAGCAAATATGCAAATTTCATTGAGAAAAATTAAAAAAAGTGGTATTCAGTATGGCATATGACCGCTATTATTCCTAATGCAGCATGCCAAGTTACTTGATAGTGAATCATACAGGCTGTTATAAAGTCCTGCGACATTCCATCCTATACTGCTTGAACCCTGTCACGTAGTTCCAACACATCAGATACGGGTGGAGTGGTGACATCTCGTTCAATGGCATCCCACACATTCTCGATCGGGGAGAGGTCCGGTGATTATGCCGGTAATGGAAAGATGTCGTGTCATAGTCAAGCTCTAGAGATGGTAGCAATGTCGAGCATTGTCTTGTTGAAAATGCGAGTGAACCTGGGAGTTCAGAAATGGGAGCGTAACTGGCTGTACAATTTCTACAAAGAGCTTCTAACCCCAAAGGTGATTTGGCATCATATGCAATTGCGCCACACACCATGACACCAGGTCTTCTGGACGTGTGACGCTGCATAACAAACCATGAATCTTGGCGCTGACCAAGTTGCCTCCACACACGGATTCAATTGTTTCCACCCAGACAGAAGCGGGTTTCGTCATTGAAGACCCCTTGATTCCATTCGACGCCCCATGTCCGTCTGGCACGACACCATTCCAGTCTTTGACGGCGATGCAATGCTGTTAAAGGCAGTCGTCGTAACGGTCTGCGTGAGTTTAGTCCCACGTCGTGAAACCGTCGACAAATGGTGCGATCACTTATTTTTTTTATTTTTTACAAATCTCCAAGCTAGCGACAGCTAGACAAATTCCATGAGGTTATAAACACGCAAAAAGTCCAAAACTCTCAAGGGCTCCTTGGCCAGATCTTCCCAGGAAAGTTGAAGGCAGTCCAAAATGTGGTCTGGGGAGGCCATTTCTGTAGCACATTTTCCGCAAATTGGAAAATTCTTGAGTTTTCCATGAAAAGTAAGGGTCTTCAGATGACCGCTGGCGAATCTTGACAAAGCCGTCTGATCCCTTCGGTCACAGGTGAGGCCAAGAGAACCTCCAGGGCTCTTTCTCATGTACGAATCATTTGCTGGAGGGATTAGCCATTTCAATTTAGCCCTGTTTTTTTTTATCGAATAGGCTTCCGGGAAAGTCTAGACCGGGAAGGGTGCTGGGGCCTCGGAACATTCCTTTGCTAGGCAATCGGCTACCTCATTGTCGTGGATATTTACATGTGAGGGGATTCATTGCAGGTGAATTGTTCGAGATATGGATATCTGTTTCAGCATGTTAAGAATAGAAACACCAGTCCTGTCTCCCACAGTACTCCAGTCACTTATATGTTGGATTGAGCTCTTACTGTCCGATAGTATCGAGACCTCACCTGAGCTCCTTTCCGCTATTATAGCCCTCAGTCCTGCTTCAATGGCAATCAGTTCGCTTCTGAAGACAGAACAATGGTCTGGATTTCTAATTGCAATCTTTTGCTATCCATTCGGGGTCCTGATAAATACACCACTTCCGGATTGGTTATTCTCGCCTTTGCTTCCATCTGTGTAAATCTTGGTTGCGTCTTGTGGGATCCCATTAATAACTTCAAGTGCGAGTTGTTTAAGATGTTCGGGTACACTTGAATTCTTGGACACCGGAGAAAGCATTTCAGTGTGAAAAAAGACATTTGTTAGTTCTACAGAGGGATCAATTCCCATACTATGTGAGTGGCTCTCCACGTTTTTATCAATTAATTCCATGAATGTCGCCAGACTTAACGGGCTGTTCTTCTTTAGCCTTTGGTTATTATGCCATTTCAGAATGAGCTCCGATTACTTATTGGATGATCGAGAGAGGTTCCCAGCGCCATTGAATGTCAGCAACAGTGACTCTTGGATCAGTACGCGCATGTCTTACAACGCGTCTATCCACTCTCAGTCCGGTTTCTCTATGCCTTCCTGATCCTGGTTGACGCTGGCATGTGCCTTGTTGTATCCACAGCTACCAACAACTCGCAGCAGTAGGTAACATCACTACAACCAATATTTTGAGCAATCGGTAGATTAGACCATCCACCTTCTCGGAAACCAATTACTCGGCCTCTGACAAACTCTCCCAGTTGCTTAAATTGCTTGCGAACTTTTTTCCGAGGCGTAACTCAGTGAGAAAGGATGTAACCTACACAACAGCACGAGTCGAAATGAATTTGCTGCTCTACTGGGTGTCCTTTTATGCCCCGGTATGCAGCGTGGTTGAAAGCGGCCATGCGCATGGCGCATGCTCAAACGATTGTGAAAATTTGATCAATTGCCATCTTCAACGCAGATGTACCACTACTCCTAAATTTTCTTAAAATGGGTCCACTCCTTCCAGGTGGAACTTGTTTCTTTTGTCTTAGAGCAGGCCTCGAAATATATTTTTTAATACAGCTGCACAAGGTGCACCTAAGTTTTAAATTAGGTGCACAGAATATATTTTAGGTGCACATTTTTAAAAAAAACGTAATGTAAGAGCATTAATACAACGTAAACTACTTTATTAGTTGGGTATGTTTAGATAGGTTAGTAGTAGATAGTAAATAAAAATATTTAAACAATTTTATTTATCTGTGAAATTATTACTCACAAATATTCAGTCATTATACATTGGTGGGCAAAAAACACATAAAAAATGAACGAGTACACTATATTTTAAGTAGATAAAATCTGAATTTAAAGATAAATTATAAAAATATTTATTTACGACACGCAGTTGCCAGACAATTCTCAGGAATTCATACGGCTTTACACTTTATTGAAACACGAGGTGTTTGCAGAAACGTGGGGATGCCTATCGTTCGCGGGTGGTCAAGTGATCTAAATTCTCCCTTCTTCAGCTTTCGCGACAGTCGCTTCAACAGAGCCATCTGGAAAAAGTTTCGATCATCGGAAAATTCTGGTAGCAGTGGCATAAGTTAACCTTCCTCCTGTATAAACCCGTTACTGCCCAGCGATTTTGTTTTTGCATAGTGTGTATTTAGGAATTTTAATTACGTTCCTTTAGAGCGAGAGAGGTCGATACTAATATTTTGTTCAAACAGCAAAATAACATAAAACACGTTCCACTCCGTTCTTTTTTAACGTTAGGTACACTGCGTGCACCCGGTGGGAAAAAATTAGGTGTACAATTTTATTTTCATGTGCACAGTGCAACTGTGCACCCGGATATTTCGAGCCCTGTCTTAGAGTGTATAACGAGATGCTAATGAAGAGGTACTTCATCGAAACAACTACCAGGGTGGTTAGAAAAAGTGATCGATGAAAGTTTACGTAAGAAAATTGCAGTAATTTAAACTCTTATGTCAGAAAACACGGATTTGTAGTAGCGTTTTAAATATATGAGTGATAAAGATAGGAACAGTAGATAAGTCATGCCATCGAAAGAAAATGGGCATAAGTAACTATTCTTTTCAATCTAGGATAACATCAGAATGTAAATAGATAAAACTCTTGGATAAGGCAATAGAGCAAAAAGATATGACTAAGCAAAGGAGGTTGATAACGCTTTCTCATGCTTCGGAAGACTACATGTTGTTATGTGAAGTAAAATAACTGCCCCAATAAAGTTTGGTACTCATGGTGGGTTTATCTCTTTTAACGAAGTACTATATCACATACACTACGCTACAATAATGGACCGAACAGCAAGATGTGAGGGTATAAGGGAAAGAATACGTGCTTTAATAGGGGAATGGTCCCCACTCGTGCTGCAACTACATTAGCAACCCTTCTGGGCATATTTTCAACAAGGTTTTGGTACACAGTTATGGTTATTTGTGTCCATTTCTGCTGCAAGAATGTCGCCAGCTCAGCTGTAGGTTTCAGACGTGGCTCCCTGGTCCACAAGCGTCGCTCTAACGCGTCCCACAAATTTTCTATGGGGTTTAGGTCGGGACTCTGAGCAGGCCAGGGAATCCATATCTTGATACCACTGCTTGATAAATGCTGCAAGATGACGTCGAGCGTTGTCGTCCTGGAAGTAACATTCGTCCATTCCATAAAAGTGCCAGAGCAAACAAACCTGATTGTCTAAAATGTTCATAAAGGCGTCGGCGTTCAGTTGACCAGGAACAACATGTAAAGGTCCCAGGTCATACTACGAAAAACACCCCAAAACAAGCAGTCGGATTTTATGCAAATCCGCTGGCGTCCTGTCCAATATTGTAGGGTAGTGTAGTCAAACAAAATCAACATAAGGAAAATTGTAATAGATTATTTTGAAAACTGTAACTTGAAATTCCCATACATTATGAATGGTTAAGTATTTTATTTTTGTGTGTAAATAAGCTAGTAAGTTTGAATTTAAAAAAAATTATACATCGAGTAAATAATATAATGGGGTAAATTCATTCTTCATAGATATTAGCCTTATCTGAGTTGTTTTCAGTATCCTGAAGGTTCTTGAGAATGTGCATTTTTTGGTATAATAGTCAATTTTAAATGTTTTATTTGGAGTCAGACAGTAATACTTGCCATTCATATAAACTCAGACGTTTCATTTTTATTTAAACAAGTTAGTAATCTAATTTAGCCGCATCCCCCGCTGACGTATTCCTTAAATTTCAATAATTAGAAGAGACCGTGGAACTCGGTTGGAAGAGTAACGGATTAGCAACCGGAGGGTTGCGAGTTCGAATCCAACCGAAGACCGTCGCGTACAAAGGTGTATGGTGCACGTTAAATCTGTCGTGGCCTGAAATGTCCTCACCTTGCGGAGGTGTGGAAGTTTGGAAATTGGGGTGCCAGCTCAGGTGTGACCTCGTCAGCTGACCGTGGTTCAAAATTGCGTGGTGTTGCTCTCGGATATTTCCATTAAGACAGTGAATCCCAAAGTGTGTGCTGTGGAAGTTTGGAGAGTGGGGTGCCAGCTCAGGTGTTGCTTCGTCATCTTACCGTGGTTCAAAATAACGAGGTGTTGTCCTCGGATCTTTCCCTTAAGGGACTGATCCCGGACCGTCGTCAATAGCCCGTTGTGTTGCTCTAGTACGACGTTAACTACAATTACCATTACCCAAAGTTGGCACTCTGGGGTGCCACGTAGAGAGATTAGAAGTGCCGTGAAGTGCCCATGAAGCAGTTGCTGTTAAATATCGTTCGAAAATTAATGTCGTAAAAAAAATTCTCGTAGCTGTATCTTAATTCCACGATTCCACCAATTGTGCAGTGAACAGCAGGCTAATCTGTCGCACTAAACACACTCATATAATACCTCCAAGAGCATGTTGAAGTTAATTTTATTTGTTTTATGTACATTTTCACCTACACCTGTGTTTTTCCTATTAAGTACAATTAAAGTATTTGTGTGAATTTTAAATACGAGTCGTATTAATTATGTCTATGCTTCACTATACCACTTCTCAAATTTCGTCTTCAGAATCGTACAAATATGAAATATATTTTTTATAATATATTTTGTACAATAATATATCACATAGATATTACATGTCGAGGGTGCAGGTAGAAAATTCTGTTTCTCTTAAGGGTGCCACGACTTGGATAAGTTTGGGAACCCCTGTCTTGAGGAATTGGACCCGGGCCGTCGTCAATAGCCCATTGTGTTGCTGTGGTACGTATTACAATTACCTTACCAAATACCGGTTGTTTTGAACATTTGCAAATATTAGAACTGTATGACAGCTGGTCAAATATTCACTCTGTCACACTTCTGAACTCGTACAAATGCGTCAATTTTCAACCAACATGAAGATAATAGTCATTTTATCGCTCCTGGAGGTTTATCTTCGTATCGAAAACGCCCTGTAGAGTCCACTCTGGTGGAAAAACCTATTCCAAACTGTCACCAATTCTGGGCAAGAGATAGTTTGTTTCTTTTTACTTGTATCGTCATCCTCCTAGGAGCAATATGGCAGTTTTGTCTCGACGAGATATTTCGTCCGAAACAAAATTAACCAGATCTTTGACGAGATATCTCGTCGAAATGCTTGGAGGGTCAAAGAAATTGACTCTTTCTGGAACATTTTTTATCCGTTTCTTCGTGAATTCAAAAGAAATTGCATTATTTTCTAAATCAGAGTGTTGGAAAACACAAGAGGTGGTGTTTTTCTTATTTTCTAATTGACCGCAAAATTGAAAAGAAGGGCCGTTTTGAGCTCACCCAAGTTGTGATTTTATCGATCAGGCTCTTTTGGAACCCGTTAACTTTCGTGTTTCTCTTTCACACTCACCGGAACCCAAGGTATTTTTAGTGTAGAAAAAGTTTTATTTTTCTGTCTATATATTAGCTCTCTCGTCGCGTTTACAAATTGCTGCAGCAACACCGAGATGATTGATTTCGCTGTTACAAAAATTGCTCAGCGGAGTTTTTATCGAGGTCATTTCCGGCATTCAACTCGCTGAACTAATTCGAACAAAACTTTTTCTATAAATACACATCCCGCCATTCTCTCCACCCCATCCCGAAATCCCGTTCGAAACATTAAGTATCAGTAAATTGCTTGAGCTGGAATTAAATTCTCGTGGAATACTTGAATCTGGAAATTGCACAAAAATCTAAATCCGAAAGCAACGGAAATGAAATAGACCTTGATTATCCAGCCCTCTTTCATCCAAAACTCGGAAAACCGATGTCTGCTTACGTAGATATTAGTATTTTTTTGTGACGATTCAATTTTTATTGTTTCGAATGTTCTTCATAGGGTTTGAGAGGACTGAAACAAGAATGTCTGACTGCCCTTTCTAGTCTTGTAAGCGGGCACATCAGCTACCTTGTTCAAGGCCAAAACATCCTGAAATATAAAACTGAACAAACTTCACCAAGTCATCTTCTAGTCTGCGTTGGTCTGGAAATATAGTATCACTGTGGAAGTCCTGGTCTTATTTTTCTCTACTATTATAAAAAAAGGTGTTTGTTTGTTTGTTTATTTGTGTGTCTGTTTGGGGCCGCAAAATCATGACGATTCTATGGCACTTACAGGAATGAGGTTTGGCACACAGGTAGTCCGAATTATTTACAATTTTTGGGTCGCGGCGAATTTTAAAATTCAATCTAGAATATTTTAAAATGAATTTCATAGTTTTATTCTCCATCGGTTTTTTAAACGTGGAGAACTTTTTATACTCATGCGACCTTGCAGTCAGGGTTTGGAATCATGCCAAGTTTATTTCATCCGCTGAACGCGGAGAAAATTATTTTTTCCGTTTTCGCTTTGATTTTGCGCGATTGATTTTACAGCCAGGCGATAAATTTTTTAACTGAAGTCAAAGTTCTTTTTTCTATCTCCTAGACCGTTAAAGATAGAGTAAAAAGTTCTACGGATTTTAAATCTGCGGAAAATTTCAGTTTAGATTGATACCTAAAAATATAATTTTCTTTAAATTCATAATTTTTTAATCGAATATATCTTCAACGGATTTGAATTATGCGGAAAATTTTACACCAACTTAGTAACTTACATCACGGCGTTACCCGGGATGTTTGTTTGCGCAGGCTAGTCACGCAATGGCTAGTGATTTATAAAGCGTGTTCGGACTCATGGGCTTGTTTCATCCTGTACCATATGGTACTAGCCGACCCTTTTCCCTAACACGTGGACGCTGGAATGTTTCGGAATGTGAAAACAACTTTAGTCTTGCACGTGCGGCTCCTCGACGGCCCCTTTGATCCATTCACAGCTGGAGTTTCCGTCGGTTTCCCTATCTCGTATCTGGGATCAAGTTTTTGCGATGGGGGACTCAAGTCGGCATGACAGACGGTTTTCGCAGCTGTGTGGGGGTGTTTCTGTTCGGCAGAGAACATAAACATCCCTAGAGGGCTCGGAATTCACCCCCCTCTCGTTGTCAGCGGCGGTTCTGCGAAGCGAACGTGGATTTTTGAGAAAAATTCGGACTCGAGATTCAACGAGAGACAGACGTCTCTGTTTTGCCAATTTTGTTACTTTGGCTTCAGGCAGGTTTCGGTTGTCGATGGCTGTGCCCATAATTATCTTGTAAATATTTATGTAAATAAATAGTTTAATGTTAAACCAGCTGTCCGTGAAATTCTTACATGACGGTACAATCCGTTTTAATCAAAGAGAAAATATAAAAGTGGAGAGAGAGAGAACAATGGTAACGTTTAATTTAGACTAATTTAGTTGAACCAAAACTAGCAGTAACATGACCTTAGACAGTTTTTGCCTGCTAGGTGGAACCTAAGATTCGTCATCTGATTGATCCAAGGGACCGCGGTTACCCAGTTGGAAGAGTGACGGATTAGCAATCGGATGATTGCGAGTTAAAACTAGGTCCAACCAAAAATCGTCGTGTACATTGTACGGAACCTGAACATTGTACGTCATGTCGAAACCTGATGTACGTGAAGCCTCAAATGTTCTCACGTTGGAGTGGTGGGAAAGTCGGTTGAATGGGGTGCCAGCTCATGTATTATCCTCGTCATCTGACCGTAATTCAGGGAAACGTGGTGATGTCCTGGGATCTTTCCCTTGGTTATTTATCTTGGACCGTTGCCAATAGCCCGTTGTACTGCTCCAGTGCGACATTAATTGACAATCATAACCAAGAAATGACATGAGAAGGTACCCCTCCATTTATTAATCATCTGATTGGTCCATTGATTCAACATCTGATTGATCTATTGTTGGAACCATATGATACTACTAGATTTTGGCATTTTCACTACTTTCGTAGCCATTTCATAGAAATACGCATTCACACACCTTCCCTGTCATGTGATGTTTTTTGCTCAACAAGGTAATAAGATAATAAATCGCAATTTTTCACAAAGCTGTCACGTGACAAGTAGTCAACATGTTGGTCACACTTTAGGAAGCTCCTCTCTATACTAAAGCTCAGTCTTCTAAAATTTCCCATCCATGGTTTGAATAGATCTCAAAGAATAAGTAGCAACAAGCAAACAATTATGTTTTTCACAAGCTCTTTAAAAAGACTCGTGACAGAACTGCTAAGCAAATACAATACAGTGCAATAAGAGAGTCAAACTAAATTTTATTCTCTCTTTCTCTCTCCCCTACACTGTTCTATTTAAATAATTCCAATTTTCGAGTGATGCTCAACAAATTGCAATTTAAAATTCAGAGGACTTTTTTTTTAAGAAACTCCTTTTCTAGAAGAATATACTTAATTTGCTTCTTATTATACAGACTTAAGGATGGAAACAGTTCTCGTGGTAGAAAAACAGTCACAGTTACTTGATAGTAGGCTCAGTCACACCTGTTTCTATTGCAAAAATGAAAGTTAAGTCTGAGAAAACGTGTTTAAATTTGACAATGTGTGAGGTCAAAATTTTCAAAGTAACAAATATTTCGTAATTGGTGAATGAAAGCATGTTTCCTGCAATACACAAGATTTAAAATACTTCTCTTTGCATGTTCGGGCTTGATAATAATTTTTAAACATTTCGAACTAGGTAGTATGATACATTTTTTTATTTATGGCTTCAGAAGAAAATAGGTAGGTAGTTAATTAACGTCGCACTGGAGAAACACAACGGTTATTGGCAACGGTACGGGATCAAATATCCGAGGACAGCACGTCGTAATTTTGGAGCAAGGTCAAATGGCGAAATCAACACCTGACTTGGCGCACCAAACTTCTACATCACCCCAACTAAAGAACACTTGAGGACACGACAAATTTAACGCTCACCAGCTGAGGCTTCACGTGCATTAGGTTCCATGTACACGACGATCTTTGGTAGGACCTAGTTTCGAACTCGCAACCCTCCGGTTTCTAATCCGTTATTCTTCCAACTGGGCTACCGCGACCCTCAGAATAAAATAGAATCGTTTATAAACAGACGTCAATTGTTCCATCTTCGAACCTCCGATCGATTTTTGTTACAAAAGTAGAAGTAGTGACGACAAGGGACGCAGAAAAAGAACCCTTACAAGTTATGGAATGAAATCTAAAAAGTGCTTCCAAAACACAATGCAGCGTTAGCGTTCCAAACCAATAACAAACAAAGTTGTTCCCTCACCTACTACCTGCCAATCTGATCAGAATACATCTTGAAATGCCCCACCGGGGCAAGTAAATATAAACGCAAAATGGGTAAATAGCTTTTGCGATTACTGGAGACAATGGTACATTTTTTCTATACTAAAATATTTATGGAAAACGTGGAATTCAATTCGCCCTTTCTTTTTCCCTTGGCAGAAGAATTTCGATGTAAACGCGTAAAGTTTATGGTAATTGCTAAAACCGTGGAAGAAAGCAGACTTGGGGACTGGGGAGAGAATCACGACAAGGAAAAAATGACGACTTTTTATATAAACTGAGCTATCAAAATTCAATGCGATGTAAAAAGAAGGAAAAGAGGTGATAACGTCTCTCTTTTCTGTTTGAATAAATGCATTTTGGATAGCGTGTTAGTTTTTATTTTTTTTGTTCGGTGAAAAAAATGTAAACAAAAGTAAAGGCTTGTTGGCCGGTAGGAACTACAATGATGTCCAAAATTAAGGTCACAAACATAAAATCTGTGAAAACTGGAGAAATATAGAAATATTCAGTTTATTGCAACAAAATTTGGCACAGAGATATATTATTATGAGAGAAAGCATATAAGAACATAACAATATGAAAAAGAGTTGAATTGTTAGTTAAGGTACAGGTTATATCAAAAACGGTCAAATCATGATGCATTTATCTCGGGATAGGTCCGTCTAATATGGAGTGTGACCTCCGTGCACTGCTATACAAGCCTCACAACGAGCCCTTAAACTGTTAATGAGGGTATAGAGAAATGCTTTGTGGCAATAAATCCCATTCTTCCAAAAGCGCGGCTTTTAACGCCTGGAGGGTCCTCGGAGGGGTATACGGTCGTGCAATGCCTTTTCCTAGATCATCCCAAACATGTTCTATAGGATTCAAATCCGGAGACTTCGCGGGCCAGTTCATAAGGCGAATATCCTCTTCAAGAAAATCATTAACAATGTGAGCTCTGTGCGGCCGCGCATTATCGTCCATAAAAAGGAAGTCCGGGCCAGTAGTATCCCGGAACAACCTCACATAGGGTTCAAGGACCTATCCCTATAGCGCTGTGCGGTAACACAACCTTTATCAAAGACGTGCTGTGGTGTACGACTGCCCAACATGATACCTCCCCAGACAACGATACCTCTTCCAAATCGGTCGATTTCCCTTACGTTGGAGGGATGATAGCGAACTCCATGTTCTTCTCCAGATGAAGACTCGCAGAGAATCACTCTGTGTGCTGAATCTCGACTCATCAGTGAAAAGAACACGCCCCCATTCTTGGTGTGTCCAAGAATGGTGTGTTCGGCTCCACGACTAACGGGATCTCCTGTGTAATGCGCTCAAAGGGAGACACGCCACTGGACTCCGGGTGTAAAGGGCCATCTCTGTTAGACGTCTGTATACTGTTTGCCTGTAAATTATTTTTCCAGACGGAGCAGCAAGGTCACAAGAAAGCTTTGTAGCCGTTGTCTGCCTATGCCGTCGTGTACGTAATGCCAAGTAGTGATCCCGTGCAGGTGTCATCGCTCTTGGGCGGCCTTAGCGGGGCTTCTTGGTGATAGTACCACTTGTTTGTAATTGATTCCACAACCTGGATACCACTTTTGGTGCCACTTGTTACCATCTAGCTACCTCTGCTTGAGACTGCCCAGCTTTAAGCCTGCCAACGGCTCTCCATCTCATTGAATCATCTAAACGATGATAAAACATTCTTACTGCAAACAGTCAAGCTTGTGGGTTTTAAAGCAATATTCACAACACTACAAGAGAAAATCCCAGATGCTTAAACGGTCAAATTTCGTTGGTGTTTGGCGTTGTTCTACAAATCGAACGCCAAACACCATTTATTCAAAACTGGAGGCTAACATTGTGCTACCCTGTTCTTCAAAAAAAAATACAAATTTTTTTTAATTTTCTGGTAGCAATTTTTAATTATTTTGAAAAACGTGTTTGTGACCTTAGTTTTGGACACCAGTGTAATTTTAAAATGAGAAAATCAAGCAACAAGTATTCGTCAGCGGAAATGAATGCAGTTTCGAAACCAAATTAGGTGTAAGACACACAATTCTGTTATCAGTAAAAATATCCAAATAAAATAGTGTGTGAACTCTTGTTTTCTGGAAGTGACGCGTTTAAATATAATTTCGAGAAAAGTAGTAGTTCGAAATACTTCAACGCTAGTTTTATCTTTTGTTACTATTTCAGTGATAAACAGTAATCTCTTCACTTTTTCACCTAACTTCGAAACCAATCAAAAACCGTCGTGCACAAGGGGTCTACGTTAAATCTGTACTAGCCTCAATTGTCCTTACGTAGGCGTGGTGTGGAAGTTAGGAGAGAGGGTGCCAGTTGAGGTGTTGATCTGGTTATCCGACCGTGGTTCAGAATTACGAAGAGCTGTCCTCGATCTTTCTCTTCGAGATTGATCCGGAACCATCACCTATCTCAGGTGTTGCCTCGTCACCTGACCGTGGCTCAAAATTATGTTGTGTCGTCGGATCTTTCAGCCCGTTGTGTTGCTCCAGTACGACGTTAATTAAATACCATACCATACCTCATATCTTTCCCGTTCAGGTTGATCCCGGACCATCGTTACTAGCCCGTTGTGTTGCTCCAGTGACGTTAATTAAAATTACTTTCTACCTACGCGAACTGTGGTCACTAATCTGTTGTGTTGATTTAGTACGACGTTAATTCAACTACCTACCTACCCCATCATTTAAATCAGTGGTAAACTTAGCCACCATAAAAGTATATATACTTAACTCCATAGTGAAGTACACCTTGGAAGACAAAGTTGCACTGTCTTTCATGCGTCTTGCTGAGTTATTGACGGGTAAGCATGATGTGAACATGCTCGCCTCAGTTCGTACGCACTTCAATGATGACCCACAGTGAACAGTTGATTTTCTATGTAATTGATGCCAAAAACTGTCTGAAGCCCTGTGGATAGATACAACCCGGTGAGCAAAAACTGCTTAAAACTGCGACAAAGTCTGCATAACAATTTTTTCTGAATTTTATCAAAATTTTGCCCGAATTTTTCAATTATGAGTTACGATGTTCTGCATTGCAAGGCGCGTTCCTTGCCACACCTTTTTTCTTCTCTTGTAACGAAACAACCTGTCTACACTGCTCCAAATGACCACAAACACTTTTTAAATAACACATCTTGTATGTCAATGACAAAATACTTAACTTCACAAGTTATCAACACAATTGCAAATTCTGAAAGTATGCCTTGGTTTTAAATAAAGTTAATTAAATTTGATGTTTTATTATAAATTTGTAATTCATATTTTTAGCCTATAATTGTGTTTTACGTCTATTTTTGATTTTACTGCAGTTTTCAAAATTCGGACAAAATGCCTGCAGAACAATTGTAATTGCTTGGAGTTGTATTGCAGAACTGTGAATATAATTCTGCACCTGGGGACACACCTATCCCCCTATCACAGCTTTCCTATTTGTTGCCTCATTTTATAACACATAGGTTGTACTCGTACTCGGCTTCTTATAACACGTGAAAGTCAAACGGTTACAATGATTTATTGTTAAGTCCACGCATATGGGTTATAGATGCTGGGATGGCAAATATGAGGCTCTGCACTACACTACAATAATGAACCAGACCCCAGCGGATTTGCATAAAATCAGACTACTTGTTTGAGGTATTTTTCGTAGTATGGTCTGGGACCTTTGCATGTTGTACCTGGTGAATGAACGCCGACGCCTACATGAACATTTTGGACAATCAGGTTCTTCATACGCTCTGGCAATTTTATGGAATGGACGAATGTTACTTCCAGGACAACAACGCTCCGTGTCATGTTGCAGCCTCTGTCAAGCAGTGGTATCAATATATGGATGTAAAACGTCTTTGATCATAGTCCCTACCTAATCCACCTACCCACCCCTATACTTATCTCACCCCTTAGAACATTTATGAGACAAGTTAGAGCGACGCTTACGGACCAGGGAACATCGTCCGAAAACTACAGCTGAGTTGGCGACATTCTTGCAGCAGGAATGGACACAAATACCCATAGCTGAGTATCAAAACCTTGTTGAAAGTATGCCCAGTAGGGTTGCTAGTGTCATTGCAGCACGTGGGGGACCATCTCCCTATTAAAGCATGTATTATTTCCCTTATACCATTACATCTTGCTGTCCGGTCCATTATTGTAGGTTAGTGTATAGTTACTCATAGTATTTGTAACAATTATCTCTCATGTATGAGGGTCCGGTTTCAACCATAAAAATATTAAGACCCCCTAGTACTTTAATCATCTGGGGTGCTATTGCAAAAAAAAAATTTGGTTATTCATACGTATTATATTTAAAAATTTCCCCGCTCGTGTTTGGTGATGCGAAAATGTGACATATTCCATAAAATTATTTGGGTTAAGAAGTGTATGAGCCTTTAGAACTTGGAACTTATCTTATGAGTGATTTGTTGAAAAAACTTTTTCAGTTATTCACGAGACTTTCCACTCATGTTTGGTGAGGTGAAAGAATGGCCCGACTCCATAAAATATTTGGAAGAGCAAAATATTCGTACCCCTAGTATATGGAAACCTCTGATATGGGTGTTTTGTTGAAAGAAACTTATTTGATTATTACTGAGACTTTCCACTCGGATTTAGTGAAGTGAAAATATGGCCGACTCTATAAAATTGTCGCTGGAGCTAGGTATTAAGACCCCTAGAACTTAGAACCTCTGCTATGGGTGCTTTGTTGAAAAAAAAACTTATTTTACTATTCATGATTAATATTTTAATACTTTCCCCTTCCTGTTTAGAAAATGCAAAATTTTCCCCTGTACAATTATTTAATTATTGAAGTAACCAAACGTTTGGTCCCTTAGGAATTGGCACCGGTGTTAAATACTGCCATATTTCCTAAGATTAGTAATCTAGGTAGAAGTACTTGTAAGAAAATATAAGAAAAAAGATTACCTTCTGTTCTTTCAGTTTTTATCTCTTTTGCAATAATTATCGAATCTGAAGATCGT
Organism: Metellina segmentata; assembly: GCA_947359465.1. NCBI lineage: Eukaryota > Metazoa > Arthropoda > Arachnida > Araneae > Tetragnathidae > Metellina > Metellina segmentata. Next base: position 97,599,893 of record OX375875.1, on the reverse strand, counting down.
ATCTCATGACTGCTGATTAGCAGACACGAATGCCCTTAAGCGCTTTATCTTGAACAGAAAGTTGAGCAAAATATCGCTGAGGCAACTGTTCTCGTTTGACGCAAATTACCGCTCCAAGAGCTTCCTATCTCGAAAATAAGATAACAGGACAATTCTTTGTGGTGGACAAAAAATTTCCGAGGCTTTGAGATTCACCGTTTATAAATTTCTTTCAGGTCGTAATTTCGACCTTCGAAAATCTCCCTTCCTTGCCAATCTCTAGCTGTGTTTCAACTCCAACACAGAAATATTAAAACAGTTGAGGAACTTGTGTTGTTACGAAATAATTATCGTTAAAGTGATAAATCTATTCTTCTCATAGCCCGTTGTGTTGCTCCAATGTGATGTTAACTAAATACCTACCTACTCTTCTGAGATTTACTTATTAGCTCTCCATGAACGTCAATCCATTCATCCCAACTCGATTCAATAGCAGAGGTTGGTATGTAAGTATTTTATTAATGTCACACTAGAGCATTACAACGGGTTATTGGCGAAAGACTGTGGTCGATCTCGAAAGAAAGGATTAGAGGACAGCATCTCGTCATTTTGAACCATGGCCAGAGACGAGATCAACAGCTGAGATGGTACACATTTGTGCAACGACAGATTTAACCAGCTCCCAAGTACACTATCTACCAATAAGTATTTGGACACCTGTGATAGAAAAGAAGACAAATTGTATTCATATTCAATAGTAGGTAGAGCCTCCACGAGAGGCAATTACAGCCTCAACCCTCCGGGGCATGCTTTCCACAAGTCCCTATAACGGCTAGTGGTAGTTTCTTCCACTCGACTTGGAGAAGACATGCAAGTTCCTTCACCGATTTTGGACGATTGTTGCCCCCAGAGGTTCTCGATAGGGTTCAGGTCTGGGCTCTGGGCAGGCCAGTCCATGCGGTTAACAGCATTGTCACCATACCAATCCATAATGGACCGCAACATGACACTGGCGTTGTCGTCCGGGAAGTAACATGGGTACAACCCTTAAAACTGCTACTCTGCACTTCGGGGCATCTTGCATGCGATTAATGCCAATGTTGTTTCCTACACGACATTTAACGGCGGAGGGCGTGACGTATATCAGGACCTCAGATATCGTCATGAGTCCAAATACTTATTGGTAGATAGTGTATATGACAGTCTTAGATTGGATCGAGTTTCGAACAAGCGACTCTCCCGTTTCTAATGCTTTTCTACCAGGAAACAGTTAATATTTTCTATATATCGTAGACGTGTACTGGTGCAACACAACGGGCTATTGACGACCTTGATTGGTAGGTAGGTATGTATTTTAATTAACGTCGTACTTTAACAGCACAATCGACTATTAATGACGGTCCGAGATCAATCCCCCAATGGATAGATCCGATAACAACACCACGTAATTCTGAACCACAGTCAAATGACGTTTCAACATCTGAGCTGACACCCCACTCTCCAAGCATCCACACCACGCCAAGACGATTTCATTTGCTTCCACGGCAGATTGAACGTACACAACGGCCCTAGGTTGGATTTAGTTGAACTGCTCTTCCAACCTCGCTACCACGGTTGTAGTATTAAATGGAACTTGAATAGCAGAGCTAGAGAGCTCCAAACCTCTGATCCTCTACCTCAGATAATGTCCTCACATCAGGATCACTATGTTGGTAAGGGCCTAAAATGTACGTAAGCTGATAAATCGTTTAAAAATACGAACCCAAAACCTTCCTGGTGGCTTTGAGCGAATCAAAATCTTCAGGAAGACTGACCTGTATTTCAGTTCTGTTGTGTAAACATCTACAATTGGTAGGTAGGTAGGTAGATAAAATTTAACGTCACACTGGAGCAACACAACGAGCTATTGGCAACGGTCCGATATCAATTCCAAAGAAAAATATCCGAGGACAAGAGCATTTAATTTTTAACCACGGTCAGATAACAGCATTTGCTATTCGGGATACCGAGATTGTAGTTCGCGATTCTCACCAGCAGCAAGTCTGTTGAAAATGGTGGAACTGTATAAGGCACCACAGAACTATGCGAAAATAAAAAGGGGTGGTTCGATTATTTTCCCCCGTAGCTGTGTGCATCTAGTCTGTCAAGGAAACCTCTCGTATCATGATAGAAATCTCAGTACGTGGTTTTGCCCTCAACTTTTAAGGATTGTAAAGGAAGTCCTTTGGTTTCAAACTACCGTAATTTTTCTTTGGGCAAATGGTGTACAAAAGTCATCCTAAAAGTCTAGTAAATTTTCTTCCGGTATCAAAACATCATTCATTGGAAAATTACGTTGCTAACCAAACATTCGATAAGTTGAACACAAGTTTTAAAACAATATTGTCTGTAAGTCGACAGACAACAAACTAAGCAACAAATCCGTGGTGGAATTGGAAGCGCAAGCATAAATCCAAATGTACAGATCAATGAGAGGTGTTGGTGCGAGTGGTGAAAATGCTCTGATTGGTCTGCGTCTTCGCTTTGTGCTTCCTATTCGCGATCACAGTTTTAAATCCAATCGCATCTGATAGAAGCCTTTTAAATTTTGATTCAGGTGACAAGGAAACCGCAGTTATTGCATAGATTATTAGCGAACCAACAATTAAAGAACCAACTGCGCATATCGGCTGAACTGTCAATGGAACAGAAAGTTAGAAGTTTGAAGTATGTTATTGGGACATATGGCGCATGACAAATACCACTGTTCAATCAGATGCAGCAATCATCGAACGCCAAGGCGATATAGCATCAGCGTAGTTAGGTTTCCAAGGAGACCACATAGAGTCATGACGAGTATAGAATGCTGGCAAAAGCACTCTAACCTGATGAATGCTGAAATTTGCCTCAAAAATAAACCTTGTTTTCTTGATTCAGTCGAGCACTAACATTATTTCAACAAGGGATACCGGGCTTCAATGGATGGTTCATCACTGCTTTATTTACTAGTCGAACTTTATAGTGAAAAAGTCCAAGCAGTCATCTCCATATATACACATGCGCGAGAATCGAACTGAATCAAGTGCATTTCTGTAGTTCTGCTTTGGGTGAGAAGAAAAATCACATTGGGTGAGTACAGTTTCAGAAAGGCACCAAGCTCGTCAATGAACTGACACAAGCAAAAACAAAAGAAGAGATAACCATATGTGTGTGAGTGTTTTTTCAACAAATTGTAAATACTTCACTCTTCCGACATCAACTTACAACATCGACTTGAAGCCCGGATGAGCACTATAGCCAAGGGTATGCTAGGTAGTTAATTAACCTTATACTGGAGTATTAAACAAGCTATCCGGGATCCATCCTGCAGGGAAAGAACCAAGGACAACACCGTGTAATTTGGAGCCATGATCAGATGATGCCAGAACGGGGGCTCCCTTTCTCCAAACTTCCATGCAACGTCCACTTGAGGACATTTGAGGCCACGACAGATTTAAAGATGCTCCAGCCCTATGTACAGGACGGTCATTGGTTGGATCGTGGCAAAACGGTGGGTTGTGAGTTTTGAAATCACAACCCATCATCCTGCTAATCTGTTATACTCTTCCAACTAGGCAACCACGGCCCAATATTTGTTTGAAAATTCAAAGGACCATTCTTGTTGATTGGTTCAGTCTGCCGCCCCCAAGGATATGCTACTTGGGGAAATACATTAAGTTTAAACCGTCATTTAATTTAATGAATAAACTCTTGCTCGAAACCACGTGGCTAGAATGCCAACTTTCCTTATCTGGACTATACCACTCTCCTAATGGATGCCCAAATAGCTTGTTCGGCAAACAAAAACCATTATCGTGGTCAACAATATAGTCAAAGAACTCAGTTCATTAAAACTGATAACTGAAGAAAACTCTCAAGTGTCTGTGTGTTTAAAACTCGCATTTGACGGTTTATTGCTGTAGACAATCATGAGCTTAATTTATTGGACAATTTGAATGAGAGCATACTAGATCTCACTGTTTGCTCTATGTTATTGTTCCAGTCTTTGTTTTCAAATCGAAAATGCTGAATAAATAGTATGATGAACGAACATATCGAAATAGTTTAAGCATTATTTACTATCTAGCAACCTATCCGGATTGAGTTTGAAAGAAATACGAACCTTCTTCATTCAAATGTAAACATGTGAAGTAAATATAAGCCCAGTTACGTTTTTAAAATGCCATGAATTTGGTTTTTACATTAGGTTAGTATTTATTAATCATATTCTTTCTATTTTTAAAAATAAAATGCTGTCCTTTCTCTCTCTCTCTCTCTCTCTCTCTTATTACTCGGTCTCTCTCTTATAACTCGGTCTCTCTCTCTCTCTCTTATTACTCGGTCTCTCTCTTATAACTCGGTCTCTCTCTCTCTCTCTCTCTCTCTCTCTTATAACCCGCCGACCAACCGGTATAGTCGTTAAGGTGTTAACCTCTGGATCGGAAGGTTCCTGGTTCGAATCCGGGTCCGGGCATGGATGTTTGTAAGCGTATGGTGTAGAGACGGCTGGTGCACCTTAAATCTGTAGTGGCCGAAAGTCCTCACGTTGGGTTGGCGTGGAGGTTAGTAGAATGGGGTACCAGCTCAGGTGTTGCTTCGTTATCTGACCGTGGTTCAAAATTACGAGGTGTTGTCCTCCGATCTTTCCCTTAAGGGACTGATCCCGGACCGTCGTCAATACCCCGTTGTGTTGCTCTAGTATGACGTTAACTAAAATTACCATTACCTCTTTTATAACTCGGTCTCTCTCTTTCTCTCCTCATAAATCTATCTCTCTGTTCAATCATAACTCTGTCTCATTCACTCTCTCTTAACATTGTCTCTGTGTCTCTCATAACTCTATCGCCCCCCCCCCTCTCTCTCTCTCTTCTCTCTTGCTTCACCGTTACCAGCTACTCTTCCAACTCTGCGTTTTTATTGTAACGCTATGAGATATCTCGTCTTTAGCAAATTCGTCTTGGATAGTTAACCAACAAGAGAAATTATTTATTTTTTGGCAAGTGATTATATTCCAATTAAATTTTTTTTTCTTAGAATTTTTTTATACACGTCATTGAAAGTCTGCGGCTCTTTAGTTATAAGAAAAATACCTTCAGAAAAATTTTGAAGGTCTGTAGTCAAGATAATAGTAGACCCATAATCTCAAGCCTCACCGACATTTGCTATCGAGTATAGAGATAACATAACACTAATTCACTCTTGTTCCTCTAGATAAGTGAATGTTGAGCTTTCGGAAAACAAGGATACTTTTAAGATATAATTTTTGACATTTAAACTGTTATAAGGGAACTGAAAGTAGAAATAAAAATTTATTTTTAAGAGTACGTTTTAAAACATTAAATGTGTGAAATATATTTGCGTTAACAGATTACAAGTCGACCCTCTTCTCTACTACTATAAACTAGCCACTGCGTTGCCCGTGGTAGTTCTTTCTGTGGGATCAGGTGTGACTAGAGTGCCTATATAATAAGAGTGGCGACAAGGGACCAAATTTGGACCAATGCGCATGTGCGGCAGCCATTTTTCTACCAGAATCGTCTCAAAGAAGGTTGCTGGGCGAATTAATATATCATTTCAAGGAGAACAAAAAGCATATGATTGTTATAATATGGATACATTCGGTATAAATGAATCATATAAACGCTCAATTACATGCGTATTTGATGAGATGGATTATACAACGCGCTAACTTAGATTGCGGGAAACACCACGTTGTTCAAAAAAAGCTATTTACTTAAAAAGTCTTCAAATTTATGCTGACAAAACACTAAAATAATAATAAATAAACATTCTAGAACACGAAATGGAACATGAATAAGTTATATTTTCTTTATAATTTAATATACGCACGTTTTTCTCGAACACACAAAAAGTTCCTATGCTAAGTCTACGGGAGCTAGGAAAAGTCCGCCTCGGGTGGTAGAAAAGGTCTCTAAGCCAATCAGAAAGTGTTTCCCGTATGTCGCCACTCTTATTATATAGGCACTCTAGGTGTGACCACTGCTCGCTAACCTCCGGTGAATGCTACGAATTGGATAATAGCCATAACGGCGTTGTCCGTGGTGTTGTTTAGCTTTACAAACCAAATGGGAATTCGTAGACAATTGGTAGCACGCCGTGCTGGCCACGCAGGGGGCTAGTTTTTCATAAAGTTAATCATTAACTTGTAAAAAGAATGAAACAATATAAATGAAAATATAAATTACTAAAATTCCCTATCTCCTTTCATTCATTACCAATTTGTTTGTAATCATCGTATTCGAAATTAATACCTCAAGTCAAAAATCCATTTTAATGTTTAATACATCAAGTGTTTCAAGTTCGTTGTAATGAATGTGTTCCTTCAAAGTGTTTTCGAGACGGAGATATATCGTCTGTCAATATCTGGCACTGGCGAACTAAGCGTGGAAAGAGGGTCGGACAGAATTTGGATTGCGTGTTGTGAAGACACTGCAAGTGGTATCATTGGAAAGCTACCAAACTACTCTATAGTAGTGATGCAAAAAACCCGGGAATTTTGGAAGAGGGGAATAAACACGGGAATTTTGGGGAATAAACCCGGAACTTTGGGGAACATTGGGAATAAACTAAACCAACCATTTTTTCACATTTTGTGGCTTCTTTTGGTTTGATGCTAAGAGAGAAAACCCCATATATATAAAACTACAACCTGGAAAATTGTTTCAATAAAATTTAAATTTTCTTTTTTGGTGTAAAATATTGTTTTATTTTTATTGTATAAACAACATCAGCATTTATATCCAAATCCAGATGAATGTTGATGTGATGGTTTTGTTCCGAGACCTAGCAGCAAAAAATAAGATGAAAGTTTGCATCAAAAACAATACTTTTGTAAATATTTCATATTATCTTTATATAAAGCAATTACAATTTACTCTCTACTTTACCGATGATTCAATTTGGCACCGGCACTTGTGAATCTTTTATGAGGGATTAATAGCTGAAAAAAACAACGCGCAAAATCAAGAGGATCTACTGGTAGATTCTGAAAGTCCTGGATCCATATACATAGTTTCAACGTCCGTTATCACCTCTTGGGATCCCACAATAACTGAAGGTTCATCGGCATCTGCCAAAGAATAAATAGGAAAAGACATTATTTGGGGGTTTTTTAACGCATTTTTCTAAATGTTTTGCCATCTTAGTAGCATTTGGTACCAGATACTTCTTGTGGCAATACCTGTATTTAGCAGTCTTTTTATTGCCATGAACAAACTCTGATGTGTAATGACTCCACACTGTTGAAGTTGGTCGTACCATTATCTGGAACACAAATCATCCCATTAGTATGAAATAGAACACTAAATTAAATTTTAAATGCTTGAGTTCCCAACTAAAAGTTGTCAAAGGTACAAAACATAGCAGGTTAAAATTTATAAGATGCTCTTAGCATTGATTGCATTATAAGTTTAACTTATTTAGATTGATCTGAACTCATGAAATTCAATGTTTCTAGTTCTTGCATGAAACTGTTGAGTAAAAACACCAAAATCAAAATTAAAAAACAAAATGCTCAGAATTCCAATAAATATCAAATTAGATTTTTAAATTTCCAACTAAACTTATGCATAGTAAAAACCTGATTTTATGTTGGGAAGATAGCTTTATCAATTGCTAATTGAAGTTTTAAAATTAGAATATAATCACATTCAAAGAGCTAGTCAAAGAAACTTATTAATTCACTGGGATATCAATTTGCATAAAACGATGGCAATATAAATAGTAAACAGCCAATCCAGAGAATTATTCAAAGGTTCAGAATATATAGTCAGAACAATGCAAAGGTTTGAATGCATACAAGGGTTCACTTAAAAAGTTTGTTCTTATGGCTCCTTGACAAAAAAGATTTAGCTCAAAAATATTGTCATCGCATGCGCCTATTAGTACTATTACTATCCATAAAATCTCATTAATATTTACCTTTCAATTTTTGTAAATTGCAAGATGGCAAAATTTAGGCATAAATGATATTATATTTCTTTAAGACGAAAATTTTCTAAAATTGAAATGGTCAATGCAAACAGATGTTAGAGCCCGCCAAAAGAGTACACGTTTGAAGTTGCTGTTATGAACTATTAAGGTGTTTCTAAAAAAAATATTGGTTTAAAATTTTCCAGACAAAACATTAAAAATTCCCTAAATTTCAAAATTTTTGGAAGTTTTCAAAATTTCCTTCCCAAAAAACCGGGTTTATTCCCGGGAATAAACCGGGTTTTTTCCACCCTTTGCAACACTACTCTATAGTATTAATATTGTACAACATTAATCAATATCAAACTGCACTTTCATCGTTCAAACTGTAAATTAATTGTGGATATTAACACTAAACAATTGTTTAAATTTCTCTCTCTCCTACCTCTCCTTCATTCATCATTCCTTCATACCTACGGTTGGTATCTTCGACACAACTATTTCTTTTTTTCGGGAGGGATGTTCCTTTTTAAATCTTGTACACGTTAAGGCTAGGCCTCCACTTGCGATTTCTAGTCGCGTGATTTTTCTGTCGCAAAAATAAAACTCATTGTTACAAATACAAGTGCACAAACTTGCGACTAAACATCCGCAGCGTTTAAAAAGTTTCAACTGGTCCTATTTTTTCTGCGACCCGACTGTCGTTCTACCGAATGAATAACACGGACAGGCATGGATAAGCACCCGCTTGCGATAGTTTAGTCGCGCGTTTTCCAGGGTCACCTTTCCTTAAACATTAAATTAGGTTTTTTATTACCCTAATTCATGTTTCTATCTTTGAGATCGTTGAAGATAGAGTGAAAATTTCAACAGATTTGAAATCTGCGGAATATTTTACACCAGATCGATACCTTAAATTTGATTTTCTTTAAATAAATAATTAAATAATAAATCTGTTTTGGGTATCGATCTGGCGTAGAATTTTACGCTGCTTTCGAAAACCGCTGAAACTGTCACTTTATCGTCAACGATCGCAAAGATAGATTCTTAAATTAGGAAAATAAAAGACATAATTTAATCTAATTTAGCGATTTTACTATCACAGGGTGTGCACCTTATAGATTTTCTGCGACAGCAATGTTTTGGTCGCTGCAACTACAAATCGCAGGTGGAGGCCTAGCACAAGTTTTTATCCTGGTAATTTGGTAATATTAGTTAACGTCGTATTATAGCAACACAACGGGCTATTGACGACGGTCCGGTATCAGTCCCTCAAGGGAAAGATCCGAGGACAACGCCTCGTAATTTTGAACCACGGTCAGATAACGAAGCAACACCTGAGCTGGCACCCCACTCACCAAACTTCCACACCAACCCAACGTGAGGAATTTCGGCCACGACAGATTTAAGTTGCACCAGCAGCCTCTACACCATACGCTTACAAACATCCATGCCCGAACCCGGATTCGAACCAGTAACGACGATAATCTGGGATCAAACCCGCGAGGACAACAACATCACGTTAATTTAAACCACGGTCAGATGACGTGGTCACACCTGAGCTGGCACCACACTCACCAAACTTCCACACCCCATAACCTGAGGACAATTGAGATCACAACAGATTTAACGTACACCAGCACCCTCTATACACGACGGTCTTTGGAACAAACTCTTCGGTTGCTAATTCGTCTTAAAATTCCACTGGTCTGGTGGTCAATGTGTTAGCCTCTAGATCGGAATGTTCCTGGTTCGAACCCGGGTCAGTGCATGGATGTTTGTCAGCGTAAAATGTTAATGCGGCTGGTGCACCTTAAATTTGTCGTGGCCGAAAGTCCTCACGTTGGGTTGGTGTGGAAGTTTGAAGAGTGGGGTGCCAGCTCAGGTGTTGCCTCGACATCTGACCGTGGTTCAAAATTACATGGTGTTGTCCTCGGATCTTTCACTTTGGGAATAGATCTCGGACCGTTCTCAATAGCCCGTTGTATTGGTCTAGTACAACGTTAATTAAAAATATAGTAGTTACTCTTAAGGGATTGATCCCGGACCTTCGTCAAGAGGCCGTTGTGTTGGTTTTTTGTAGGACGTTAATTAAAAAAAGATGGTAATGATAGTGGTAATTTTAGTTAACGTCGTACTAGAGCAACACAACGGGCTATTGATGACGGTCCGGGATCAGTCCCTTAAGGGAAAGATCGGAGGACAACACCTCGTAATTTTGAACCACGGTCAGATGACGAAGCAACACCTGAACTGGCACCCCACTCTCCAAACTTCCACGCCAACCCAACGTGAGGACAATTTAAAAAAAAAAAAAGATAATCTAATTAATTTTAAATGAAACCTTACTTGGTCGCATTTGGCAACGTTCCTTACCTCCGTAATCAATGCTCTATGCAAGTGGTTTTCGGCTTTCGTTATTATCTCGTATCGTGATTGGTTACGATGATAGCAAACGCGAATTTTGTTATCTGTATAAGGTGGCCGATAACGCATGGGACATAAAACGCTTTCATATCCCAACAACACTCACATTTTCTCTTGAGAGTTGTCTGCTAATTTCCTAGAAAATATTTTGCTTCAAAATGTCGGGTGAATCCATGTCAGACGGCTTGACCGCCGAACAGCTATTCAGCGTTGGCGATGGCTTGACATACAAGTAATATATTTTGCATTTCAAAACAACTTTCAATGAAATTCACGTGCATCAAGCACATGTGTTTGATCTTAAAAAAAGTGAACTGTTTGACTGAATGTCATTCAGTCAGACAAATGTCACATTAATGTAACTGCATTTGCATGTTAATCCAGATGAGTTAGTATTTTAATGTTTGTGTAACGTGTTACACTGCTTTAATTCAACTTTCATATGATGCTTTAAACCCTCAAGGGCACATCTTTTTGGGTGCACTTCACGGATCCAAGGTTCTCTAGTGATCTTTTCTTTTCCCATGGGATTTCCTGTCTTTTGTAAACACGGAGATCGCGCTCGATATATCCAAGCGATCTATTCGATTTCATCCCACTATGTTCCCTATTTACCTTTCGCAGCATTTTTTACTTGTTGTGTTTGGCTCAGCTTGGCCAAGTATGACACTTGTGCCACAAAACAGCCAACCTTATGCTTTGAAGTGATGAACTTGTTCAAATAATGAATCTGTTTTTATATCTTCAGTGAAATACACTGATTAGTTTACATTGAAAGTCATGTAAATGCATAAGGTTTATTATTCATGCTAAGGAAAGAAAAATAGTAATGAAAAATCTCACCAAACCTATCAGAATCTTAAAATTGGATATAAAAAGTTTTATATATTAGAATATAGGTTGACCCCTATTGTTTTTTAACGCTTATACTCTAACCTTCTATTGTGACTGTTTCTGTTTAACGATATTGTGTTATGAAGCATTTGATTTCATTGTATGTATTTTTTTCTCACCTTTTTGCAGTGATTTCCTAATTTTGCCTGGTTATATTGACTTTTCCGGAGATGAAGTTGTAAGTAAACGTTTGCTTATTCTCTTTTTAGGTTATATTGTTTCGGTTGAATTAAAAAAGTGTAAGCTGTTAATTGTAATATTTGCGTGTTTTCTTTGCTTGATTTTTTTTAAACAAACTTGCACCGTTTCATTATTAAGTATTGTATCTGTTGACTATTCTGAATCTATGTTAAAATACCATTATACTCAAAAAGGATTTTTATTTCTCTTGCCCATGGGTCTGGAGTTCACCAGTTCTGACCATAAAAATAAATATTGCTGAAGTATGCTTGTTGTTCAGAAAAAGCCTCATTTTACATTTATGTATTTATTTAGATCTTTTTGTCTATAGGAGCTGACATCCCCTTTAACTAAAAAAATATCTTTAGCTGCACCCTTGGTTTCTTCACCTATGGATACAGTGACGGAATCTGAAATGGCTATTGCAATGGCAGTAAGTATATACAGTCCAAAATTCTGGACCTCGGCCTTTTCAGATAATTTTCAGTTTATTGTTCCAAACCCTAATCCATGTGCACAAATATGTCCTTGCATTATTTACGTCTGAAACACATTTTCAATATTCAAAATAGCAGAATTATAAATAAGAAAGTTTTCAAAAAGAAAAAAACTTTAATATAATGCAACAAAGTTTACTTAAAAATCTTTTAATTTTTCTGGGGTATTTACTCTAAACTTGTCTGTTATTTTCTCTAAACTTGTCTGTTATTTTGTTTCATCAATTTTCCAGGTTGAACACTTTGTTCTTTAAAAATTGTAGATAGAAAAAGTGAGAAAAAAAAGGCTGGTTAACAAAATGTCCGGATTTGGGATTTTTAAGTGCTGTATATTTAGACTCTTGTATGTACTTGATTTGGATAAAAATAAACTATCTCTTTTATGAAGTAAAATATTTCATGTCTTGGGCTCGCAATGGATCTTTTATTGATCATACATGCTAGATATTATGTCTTGTCAACTTCTTAGTTTTATATGAATAGTGAATTAGTTTAGAAGAGCATTTCTGCTAGTTCAGCGAGATAATGCTTTATTTTTTAGAATAACAAACATTTCTGTTATTTATGCAGTACCTTAAAGGGGATTTTCGTTTTTAGCTTTACAGCTTAGAACAGCTTTTTCACAAGGAGTAGGGATGGTATCTATTGAATTGATGGACTTAAAATTTTTGCAGTGTTCAGCAAACATTCTTCAATATAGCAATTTTACATTCTTATATTTTAATAGCCAAACTTATTCAATGTTTAAAAAATTGTTTAGCTAAATTGATTTGGAATTGGTAAGTTGCCTTTCCTCCAATGTTTCTTAAAACATATTTTTTGATTTATCAAATGATAGCCACATATATCTCTAATATTATAAAAAAGAAGTGTTTGTCTGTTTGTTTCGTGGCCGCAAAATCCTGACGATTCTATGGCACTTACAGCAATGAGATTTGGCACACAGGTAGTCCAATTTTTTTGCAATTTTGGGGTCACTGCGAAATTTAAATTCAACCTAGAAGATTTTTAAATGAATTTAGTAGTTTTATTCTCCATCGCTTTTTCAAACACAGAACTTATTCTACCCGTGTGACCTTGCAGTCAGGGTTTGGAATCATGCCAAGTTTTTTTCATCCGCTGAACGCGGAGAAAATTATTTTTTTCATTTCCGCTTTGATTTTGTGCGGACTCTAATAAATTTCCAGCTAGACGATAAATCTTTTAACTGGAGTCGCAGTTCTTTTTCTATCCCCTAGGCCGTTAAAGAAAGAGTACAAATTTCAATATATTTGTATGATATAAAAACACAATTCAATTTATTTATTTTTTAAAGATTTTTTGTACTTGAGAAATTATGCCAACCTGCAACCACTGAACTTTGCATGCCATCGTGGTCAAAGAGGGTTGCTAGTGGTGTGTTTATAAAATAAATTATTTTTAAATATTTTCAAATCTATTTTTTAATCATTTTGGCATTTACAAATTTTTAAATTGTCTGATTACATAGTTTTGTCTGCAAAAAAAAATCCCCTTCCAAAAAAGCAGTAATTTCTGAGGATTATTTTCCACTAATTTACTGTCCTTTAAAATCATAGAGTTGGAAGAGAGATTGCCGATTTTTGATTTCATTGGATCTTTTATTGTTTCTTAATTCTTTACAAGTTGTAAATTGGAAGAATTTTCCGTTATTTTTTATTTGAGTCACAGCCCAGTGCAGTCGCACTTTTCAAGTATTGTTTTTCAAAGCATAACTTATTACACACATTAATTTGGTTTAGTGTTAAGACTTTTTAAAAGCATAACTTTCTTGCTTTTTTCTTTAGCAAGAAAGACTTTTTGAATGCATAGCGATATTTAATTATCATTTATGCAATATTTTGTTTATTGCTGCTTAGTTTGGTTTTGTTGGCATTAGTGAGGTTTATTTTTTAAAAGCATAGCTTTGTCACTGGCAATGCCGTGTAGGTACTTCCATAAAGTTCTCTACTTTACTGAGTTTTAATGTTCTATTATTTTTAGTATGGTATTTATTTTAATTACGAATTAAAGTTGTAAAATATTTTGTAATATTGTTTTATGGAATTGATCTTTTTAAAGAATAACAACTCTTTTAGCTTCAAGGAGGAATAGGAATTATTCATCATAACTGTACACCTGAATTTCAAGCCAGTGAAGTTATGAAAGTCAAGGTAAAAAAAACTATTTCTTTATTAAAAATTGTAAGGAGTTTATTACCACCCTATTCTTTATTGCAGTACTCTTGAACTTTGTTAAGTGCACTTTGTTTCTCTTTTACCATATTAATGTTTCTGAACAGGTCACTGCATGAAGTTAATCCAAAATAATGAGCATGACAGGGGATTTTCTGATCACATCATTAGTGATCTTGTACCATATTTTACTACGCCTGAGCAAAACTATTTTCCTGTTGAGTGTTTACACAATGTTTAAAGATAATTTGATCTGAAGGCTCTGTTTAAATCAGTCAATACATTTAAAGAAACACTGAAATTTTCAAATAAACAATTTGCAATAGTTCCTCAAAATATAAAATTGCCAATCATAAAGATTCATATGCAAAAGTTGGAATGTATTATGCAGTAACTCTTTTGTCATGAGCATCTTTCACTGAACACACTATCATTTTGCAAAGTGTCATATCTACTAATGCAGGAATGATTTTTTTTATATAATCTTATTTTTGTTTTAGAAATACAAACATGGTTTCATTCGCGATCCAGTTGTCTTGAGTCCAAATCACAAGCTTCGAGATGTCATTGAAGTTAAGAAGACTAAGGGTTTTGCTGGTGTACCTATTACTGAAAATGGTGAAATTGGTGGTGTTTTAGTTGGAATTGTTACCTCTAGAGATATTGACTTCATGGGAGAAGACATGTTTGACATGCCACTTTTGGAGGTAAATAGTTATTTTCAGGGTGTAAAAAAATCAATTAATCGGATTTATTTGATTTAAATCGGATTTATTTGATTTAAATCGGATTTATTTGATTTAAATCGGATTTATTTGATTTAAATCGGATTTATTTGATTTAAATCGGATTTATTTGATTTAAATCGGATTTATTTGATTTAAATCGGATTTATTTGATTTGAATCGGATTTATTTGATTTGAATCGGATTTATTTGATTTGAATCGGATTTATTTGATTGAATCGGATTTATTTGATTGAATCGGATTTTTCTATTTAAATTTCTGCAGGCCCTAAACACTGTTTATATAATAAATATATATAAATTTGTTAAATAAAAAATTGAGTTTGTTACATGACATATAAACCAATCTTTATTTTAAGTAAACAATCAGAATTTGTAACAGGGTAAATCAATATTTACAAAACATTTATTTAACTTTAAAACACAAGTTGACATCCTACATAGTTTTTCTTGAGAAAATTACATCATCATGTTAACAAATTTATCAGCAAGTGTAAGTGACAGACCTAAACTATAGTCTGAGAAGTGGAATAGAAGACAGAAATAATCAGACTATAGTAAATTCTGATAATAAAACTGCCGAGCAGCAATAATAAATGGATTTTCACTTAGTTTAATTCATATTGGATCTTTCTTTTTTCGTGCTGACATTTTAACAGCTGTGTGTGAAAATGTATATTTCTACTCTTTAATCTCTATTGCACACCACAAGAATAAGCTAATATAGGGGTTCCCAAACTTATCCAAGTGGTGGCACCCTTAAGATAATTATAATTTTCTCACGGCACCCTCGTCATCATGTAATATTTATCTCTGTTATATTATTTCATATTAGTACCACTTTGAAAAAGAAATTAGAGAAGTAAGAACATAAACATAATTTCTACAACTAGCATTTAAAATTCGCACACAAACACTTTAATTTTACTTAATAAGAAAACATAGGTTGGTGAAAATATAAATAAAACATATAAAATTACCTTCATCATGCTCTTGGTTGGGGAGTGAACTGATTTTTGATGAGTGACCTTAACCCTTTTTTCTGTTGCTTAGAAATAGCTTAGATTGGAGGTTACGGGCGCTACGAAGCACCTCTCATCTCTCTATGCGGCACCCCAGGGAGCTAACTAACAAATGCCTCAAAAACTTTACTTCCCACTTGTGTTTTTTTAGCTAATAAAATCAGTCACCTCTTTCGTTTATAATTTTGAATCAAACTGTTGTATACTTCCTTTAAGTGTTTATATTATGAGTGCTGTTAATCAGAAATGTTTATACATTACTCTTCCTATGACCATGGCAGGCTTAATTTAAAAAAAAAAAAAACATTACTCTTCCTGGCATTTAGGTATATGTCATGTGTGTTTACATTACCGTTTCCAGTATATGGTATATTCTAATAAGTTACAACTGGCTGTTGCAATCTTTTATCATATGCAGTAATTGACCCAGTTCCCTCTGAGCTTGGTGTAGCCATTAGTGCTGAAATCTCCATGGGTGCAGAAAAATTAAAGCATATGACCACTTATGTGATTTTTCTATGGTGTATTTACTTAGTTATAAAAATGTAAGATTAGTTTTGATTTAAATCGGTGATTTAAAAAAAAATCCTTTGATTAAAATCATGATTTTAATCGTTGATTTAAATCAAGTGATTTAAATCTTGACACCCTGGTTATTTTTAAACATTTTTATGAATGTTATAAAGTAATGGATATCATTTACTTGACCTAAAACATTTGATGACAAATGAAACAAGCTGATCCCACTTTAGCGTCCTTTTAACATGCCACAAGAAAAATATCCAGTATGAATTGAAATAAGAATTTTCTAAATTAGTGTTGCATTACCTTTTTTCAAAATGAATATCTTTATGAGAGGGTTTTTCTTCTAGGTTATGACAAAGAAGGAAGACTTGGTGTGCGCTAAGTCTTCAGTTACATTAAAAGAAGCTAACACAATACTTCAAAGAAGCAAAAAAGGTATGTATTATCACAAGTATAATATAGAGTTGAGCAGGGTTGCAGAATATGTCCGAACGAGGTTCCGGGGAAATTCAGGCAGCTGTGGGGAAGATTTTGCCAAGTTTTAAAAAGACTACAAATTTAACTGTCATCGGTGACAAACAACTATATTTACGTGCCCCTCCCCCTTTTTTTTTCGTTGCAGTTAAGCACATTTTCAAATGGTTTCATCTTTATATTTTACTGAAATCGTTGAAGGAAGCTTGCACGTGGTAAATGGTAGTTTCTCTCATTATCTCCTACTGCGTGGCCAGCACGGCGTTGGCCGTGACCTCCTCTGTGGCTCGTGACAATTATTTTCGTGGGGTTGGGTGTGACCACTGTTCGCTAACCACCGGTGATTGCTACGAATCTCTAACCAAATCGGACCAATGGGTATCGAATACTGCATTCCAATAAAAGGCACGTGTGTGCAACCAGACCTCCGAATCCGAGTCGTTTTTCCCCCCTCGGGGTCAGAGTGATTCTCTTCATTTTCCGTTTCCGAACTGGTTTTTTTTCTGATGTATGTATACAATAATCGTTGATTATTATTAACTGTGCAATCAAAAATACCATGACAACTTTTAAAAGCAAACAAGAAGTGAACTACGCTCACTGTGATTGGCATGGAAGCCACGATAAATTTGCAAGTCACGTTTCAAATGAGCATCTGTATGAGACACCCAGAACCAGGGATCAATGAAGTATTGACGAGGTTTTTAAATCTGAAACTCGGGTGTTGAAGTTAATGTAATTGAAAACAGCAAACCTTCAAACAAATGGGGAAAACTAGATTAAATCCAACTTGATGAACCACTTTGTCCAATTCAGGAATCATTAGAAACCCTTACCATATTGGTGAGAAAAAAAACTAAGTGTGCAATTTAGATAGTAAAGTTATTTTTTCCCAGATGAGAATTATGAAAAACAACCTTTTAAACACCTTTTTTTCTTTTTTTTTTAACTGCTTAAACTGGAATGAAAATACAGGGGCGTTTTGGGTGAAATCTCAGACAAAAGAAATTGTGTTCTGGGGAAATATTGGGCCCTGAAAATTTTTCCACACCTTTGGAGTCAAGTTCCTAGGAGAAGGAAGTTAAGTTGCCGAATTTGGGATGAGTCTAAAGTGATGGGTTGTGATGTAAGAACAATAATAAAGGAGGGAAACCATCCACTGTGATTGCCATTCAGGCTTTTGCATATGACAACCCTCGTTTTAATGACCTTTTGCCCCTATTCGAAAATCAACTGCCTTCTCATTGGAGCTACACTAAATATCTGAAGGGACTAATAACAATATTTGTATCTACTATTTCATCTTTCGCTATTATATTATATCAGGCCTCGAAATAGATTTTTTAATACAGGTGCACCTTGTGCAACTACGTTTTTAAATTAGGTGCACTGCGTGCACCTAGTGGGAAAAAATTAGGTGCACAGTTATATTTTCATGTGCACCCGGGTATTTCGAGCCCTGTATTATATTACCTTAGTTTCAGAGGAGAAAATATAATTTTAGATGTCTTAATATTTTTCATAGCCAAAGTTTTATATTCCTGTGTTGCAAGGAGTGTAAAAGATAAACTTTGTCATTGTAAAGTTATTGAGGAAAAATTGAAATGGAGGTAGAAAATTGAGATCTATACTTCCCTTGTTTCAGGAACTACAAAATTCTAAACAAACATTTGCATTAGAAATTTTTTATGCAAATGTGTATTTTTGTTGGTAAATCCAAATATTTGAAAAAGAAAATGCCTTATTGAAGCTTCTCTATCAAGTTTTAGCCTGAATATCTATGATTCTGATTTGTTAAATTTCATTGCTGATTTTTTGTTTTGTTTTAGGCAAACTACCCATCGTGAATGAAAAAGGAGAATTGATTTCCCTCATTGCCAGAACAGATTTGAAGAAGAGTAGAAATTTCCCCCATGCATCCAAAGACGAAAATAAACAACTCTTAGTTGGGGCAGCTGTTGGTACACGGGAACATGATAAAGAAAGACTAAGACTCCTGGTCAATGCTGGTGTAGATGTCATTGTCTTGGTATGTATTTGCTTTCTTTTCCTCCCAGACGGTTCTTATAGCTGCATTACATAACCGTAAACTCCTTTGTTTCTTATATTTACCTAATGCATGTATTATTCTCATTCGCCCTGACTTTGCATTCCCAAGTTGTGCCCTTATTCCACACAAATTGAAGAGAACACTGTTTGTAAAATTTTAGAGTTCAATGTTGGATTCCAGATAAAGCATAACACTTATTAGCTTATGTAATGATCTCAATCATAGCAGTGCCACAAAACTAACAATACAGTTACAGACAAATAACAATTTATTACAGGGTGCTAGCTGTAGAGTTGAGATTTCTCAATGCTAAAAATTTTGATCTTTGGCAAATGTGCTGTGTAATACTGTCTTCAAAACTTCTTTTACTAAATTCTGTCTTCTTTATTCCAGAACAATTCACTCATGCCCCAAACGCCCAACGATTGATATTTCGCCCTCTACCTGCTACGTCTTTTCAACTACAGTATTTTATCGTATAAAGGTAGCATTTGATTTGTCAAATACATTCCTGCCTGAATAGGAATGTCAGTGATTAAGTTAACTGTACTGATCAAACATGCATGCAAATAGGTCAATTAATAGAAAGTGAATAACATGCTTTTCTTGAAGTGTGTTGTTCTTGTGTGCTTGTTTTTTCCCTCACAGCTAGGGAAGCGTACATATTCAAGTTTTCGTTGAGATCGTTGATTTTAAGATTCCCATCTTTGCTAAGCTCAGGATGTTTAAAATGTTGCAAAAGAAAACATTAATATTTTGCAAAAGCTTTGTTAAGTATGTAACTTGGAAGTGGTTGGAAAATGCTTTTCTTGAAGTGTGTTGTTCTTGTGTGCTTGTTTTTTCCAGCACAGCTAGGGAAGCGGGCATATTCAAGTTTTCATTGGGATCATTGATTTTAAGATTCCCATCTTTGCTAAGCTAAGCTCAGGATGTTTAAAACGTTGCAAAAGAAAGCATTAATATTTTGCAAGAGCTTTGTTAAGTGTGTAACTTGGAAGTAGTTGGAAAACGATGATTCCGTGTTATCCATAAAGAGCCAATTGTAATCGAGCATATTTTTAGCAGATTTTGTTTTCTGCAGTTGAAATCTGCATTAAGTCTTTAAATATAGGTTCCCAGATTCATTTGGTTAAAAATCAATTTTCTAATTACGATACAAGTTGAATCTGTTGTGTAAAAATATATTTTACACAAAATATAAATAATTTGTAAATGTGTATTGACACAAAATATACATACTTTTTAATAATCATGTAAACTATTTAACTGCTTTTGACAATTTTTGACAGATTGAATATATTTAAACTAGGGTAAAAGCCCATTGCATACAATGGGTGCATAACAAAATTTATTTTGGTCAAACTTCATTTATATATTTTTTAAATCTGATGGTGAATGATCACTGGATGTGATATCCAATTTGAAATTATATCAAAGATGATTTTTGATATATCATATCTCGTTTCGCTTGTGATATCACACAGCCAATCAAAACTTTAATAGCCACAGAAATGCAGCAGGTCTTACCATTTTATATCATTGGATAGAATCTTAATTTGAAGCATACTACAGTTTTCAACTAAAAAGTGCCTTGTGTTAAGTTACTGGATTTATTTAAAGATATCATCACAAATGTGTCATGTATTGATCTAACATATTAATTAATTTTCTTTTAGCTTTTTCTGATATTTGAATTTTCTTTCTCTACCCTCTTTCAACAGAGAACTATACGTACACATCTTTCCTGAAGACAATTTTTTCTTCATCTCATGATTTCTCAAGAAATATTATCGATAAATAAGTTCATTAAAAAAACTTTATTAACACATGGCCATATTCCCCAGTATATACAAATTCATAAATTCTTATTATTATTTTTTTTTCAAAAACAATTATAGTATTTATTTAACTTAAAGTTTAAAGAAAGTTTTGCAGTGATTATTTACTTAGATTACTTTTATTTCCTAAGTGGATATTAAAAAAATCTAAAACTTTGTATACATTTATTGGACAGTATCTTTTGTATTCTGAAATCGCAGGTTTTAGGTACAATTTTATTAGGATCAATGGTTCATATGTATTAAATATCAATATAGATCTTTTTTAAACAAAGCATTCTATGGCAATGCATTGAAGCTTGATAAAGGGCAAATTGTTGTGTTATCACTTTTAATTCTTACGTGAAACCTAGTTATGTTAGTGAAGATGTCATTTTCCCATCGAATTCATAATGCCATGTGAACTTACATAAATTACTTTTCTCTTAGGATTCATCTCAAGGCAACTCAATATACCAAATAAACCTTGTCAAATTTATTAAAAAGACATATCCTCGTGTTCAATTGATTGGTGGTAATGGTAAGTAATCGAATATGTCTCTTTTTTATGGTTGTGTGATTCCGCTTAACCACACACAGTATTTTTTGTATAAATTAATTGGAAATCGAATGAATTTTGGAATTTTTTTGCATTGCATATTTTTATGTAAATAAAATGTATGGAATTTTTTTCAATAATTTATATTAAGTAATTGGTTAAATACTTGTTTTTGTAAACAAAAATTCATGTCACCAATAGAAAATAAAAGGAACTTCCTCCAAGATTCATTAATAAATGTCACCTCATTAATATTTTCTTAAAAGTACTTGTTTGAATAAAAATGTTATTTCTATGAAACAGTAAAAAATAGACATGAATATACATAAATTGAAATCAAATTGGTTTATTAATATTTTCTCTGAATTCATAAATATTTTGAAGCTATATTCCATGCACACAAAGGGGTTATAAAGAATATTTTCTCTGAAGAGCATAGAATAAGTACAGTATAAAATCCCAAATCCGGACATTTTGCTAACTAGCGGTTTTTTGTTCTCACTTTTTACATTTTTCTGACAATTTTTAAAGAAAAAGGAGTTAAACCTGGACCTAATGATGAAACAACGCAAAATAACGGACATGTTCAAAGTAAATGACCCACAGTAAAATTGGAAGATTTGCATGTAAATTTGTGGCATTGTATTATAAAAGATTTTTCCTTTTTTTTTTAATTATTCATATTTATATATCGGCTATTTTACTATTGCAAACGCAAAATTCGTGTGCGTAAAAGGGGTTAAATTGAGGTTTTTTGACAAAAAATGCAAATAATCCGAAGTGGCCGTGGTCTGGAGGATTCCGGATTTTGGACTTTGTACTGCTTCAATCCATGATCTATTTTGTTAACATACTCGATTTTTAGATTGCCAAATTAACTTTTATCTTCCAAATTTCCATTCAATAAATACAGAATAGTTATACTAGAAAATGTATAGAATTCCTATGGATTGGAGACTGCTCTAGCAACTTTTGAGTTGGAGGCAGGGCAGGTTTAATTCCTGTCGGGTGCATTCCTCCCAAGGTGTATTTCTCTGTATCAGTAAAACTTTCATTGTGTGTGTCTATTACTGGATGTTGTATGTCTTGTCTGAAACAGCATGTCCAAATATGGCCCTTGTGCCATAAAAACCAATTTAGGGATCGATGCATAAAATTTCTCAACTTTAAATTTTGTTTAATTTTTATTAAATTTTCCAACTGTAAAGATTTGTGCAAAACCAGAATACAGTAAACTCCCAATTATTCGCGGGTACTTAGAGACAAAATGTTGTTGAAAAAGCTTTGAATCCCAAATAAAAAAGGCTTTTAAACTCTAAAAAAAAATATTTTGAATAAGTGACCCTTTTAAGTACAGAAGTATAGTGTTTATTAAATCATAACTATATGCATAGGTACACTACTGTAAATAAAATTATTAAACTTTTTCTTGTTGATTTGTGCCTTTTTAGCCATTTTGCAGATCATCCATGGAATTCCTTATCTGATAATCGATAGAGTTCATAACTTATTTGGTTGCATACATGGTGCTTAATTCATTCTTTAAGTTCTTATCCTATGCTGTGATCTCTAGATCCTATGTCTTGTCACCTGTGGGAATATTGCTTGTCACAGTTTTCAGTCACTGGTATGATGTCAATGCTTGAACTTTGGAGACTGAGTGACTAATTTGTTATATTTATTCTATTTTCTGTACTTCGGTGCAGCTTCTTCATGCCTAGTTTTGACATCTATTTGCAGTGATATATTTGTGAGAAACTTGAATCTTTACTGACTTTTTAATTCATTGGTTAGACAAAATTGCAAGCTGCAGTTCAAAAATAAGTGCCTTTTCGACCAGCCAAACTGGTATTAATTCGTATGGTGAAGGAGATTGAACATTTTATGATAGAAAATCAATGCAAAAGAACACTGGGGAAACTTATGATTGAAAGATTAAAATCACTTAACCTGTATTTATCAAATTCAAAGTAGAAATTGCAATTTTTTTTGTTAAGTTTTTTTAAACAAATTTTATTTTTTCAATTTTCTATAAATTGCCTGTTTTGGTTGTTTGTCATCCCAATGGTATATTTGAATGCACTCAAAGATGACTGAACAATCATTTTAAAACCTTACTGGGTAGTTAATAATAAAGAAGCCTAATAATAAACGACCAATAATGATTTAATTACTATTGCCAGTTTCACTGGAACTTCCTTCGGAGAAATCGCTTTCTGTAAGCTTTCCAATTCTGTCCTCATCGGCACAATTTGTTTAGATGTCATGGCATCTGCTAAGTACAGTGAAATACAATAAAGAAATTATTTTTTTCTTGATCAATAAATTGGCTAAACTGGGGATTACCATGTCTGCATTTAATTTCAGAATGTATACATCTTTTTGATAGGCATTTAAATTGAGCACTGCAGCCTTACAAGCTGAGCTTGTCACATAATACATAATGGGTTAAGGTAAATTAAAAACTATTAAAATTTCAGATGGATTTCTTAAAACTACTGTATCAAATTAAAGTTTGTAATGAGCTAGTATGAATCCCCTTTAGTTAATGTTTAATGTACGTAATTTCTTTCAGTTGTAACTACAGCCCAAGCCAAGAACCTTATAGATGCAGGAGTAGATGGCTTGAGAGTAGGAATGGGAAGTGGTTCTATTTGTATCACTCAAGAAGGTAATTATCATGCTTTATTGCTTACCAAGTCTGCCTGGAAAGTATCTAGCCGTTTCTATTATAACAAGAATGGTTTGTGCAATGAATTTGGTAGCCAAGGAAAGGGGACACTGGTGTGTATGTGCGAAAAGTCGTGAACCCTGGACAGCCTTCTAATGTGCTCCTATTAATACACTGGCCAAGCAAGTAGAGCAGAGAAATGGCATCACTCCTTTATTTGAAGCACTATACATAGTACAGCAAATTCAAAACAAATTTCATAATGGGTTGTCTTCATATCAAATTTCACACACATTACGAAATTTCTATTGGAAATTATGTGTTTTGATGCTGTAATCAGATTCTGGGTTGTTTAGTCTAAATATGAAATTCCATGGCTTTCCTACCTTTATATTTTAAGATTCAATCCTAAAGTTGTTTGAAATTCAGGGATCATCTCCATCAAAAGTCGCTACTTGTAATTCAAAGTTAATTGTAGTTGTAACTACAGTAATTTAAAATTTGAACACTTTTTCGAACATATTTTTCAGCAATCCAAGAATTGTTATATTTATTACTAGCAGGCCTTGAGTTCTTTTCATCGCCAGTGACAGTTCTTTTTGTGTCTTTACTGATACTGAAAACATTGAAAAGAAAAAATGATCATTTCAAGGAGTCCCAAATCCACCCGACATGACACCATTACATTATAAATATTAGACAATAACTTCTAGATTAAATTTTAATATTCAGTCTTCACATAAATTTCTTACTTTAGGTTTCGATCTGGTGTAAAATTTTTAGCAGATTTCCAATCCATTGAAATATTTGCTATCTTTAACGATCACGAAGATAAAAACTTGGATTACAGAATAAACATTAAGGCCAAAGCTAAAGAAAAAAGCAAGAAATAAATATTCTGTGACTAGGCGCACGTTAAAAACCCCAATGAAATTAGGCAGAGAGTATATTTGGATTAGCAGTAAGTGCCGTTGTTGAAAACTTGGCGTGCATCCAAGATCTCCGCTTATGAAGATACAATCAGGAAAAACTAATACATAAATTTTGAAGTGTTCTAGATTAAATTTTAAAATTTGAGTTTAATGTCTATTCAGTTGCCTTTAGGACGACTACCTATGTGCCAAATTTCATTTTTGTAAGTCATAGATTCGTCTAGACACAGTACACACGCAGACACTTTTATAATAGAAGTGCAAACAGTTTGAAAATTAAGTTATTTGTATGTATTATGATAACATACCTTGTTTATAGTACTTGGCAGGATACGTCTCGTTGATGTTCTATGTTGATGCTTTTTTTCAGTCATGGCATGTGGAAGACCTCAAGCTACTGCTGTGTTCAAAGTTTCTCAGTATGCCAAACAGTTTGGTGTTCCTATTACTGCAGATGGTGGAATAAAATCCATTGGTCATATTATTAAGGCTCTTTGCTTGGGTGCATCAACAGGTATCAACTTTTTAATAACATGCAATGTATTTAGGCTTTTGAAAGTTTAAAAAAAAATGAAATTTAAGCAAGATACCACATATATATTGGAAGGAATATCAAGCACTTTATATACGGATTACAAAAATGCTGATTGGACATGTTTGAATCATCTTATTTCTTTGGTGAATTAAGTTTTGAAATTATATTAAGAACTACACTTATGATCCCTATATTTCTGGTTATAATCTATTCACTGGAGCTTAATTGATGAGCAAAACAAGCTTACTTCATTTATTTGAAATTATTTAACTTTTCTTTGGCATAAAAATCATCTCTTCAGTTCCAACATGTTTTCCTGCTTTTTTAAATATTAAAATGAGTTTAATCTAACATCTTTCAATTTTTTCGTTTCCATTGTCACCTTAATGCTTGTAAAATCAATAAAAATTATATTAGTATATTCACAAATTAAAATGTTACTTATCAAAATAAAATAAAAAGCTCATCTCTTTAATGCAAGTTGCCTAGGTACTGAGGGATGAAATGGATAAATTAACTTAATTTTGAATTTGATTCCTTTAGTATGCTTTTGATTCAATACCATAATTTACTTAGTACAGTAGGCACTAGTGTTAGCCTTGTTGAATGCCTAATTGCAATCTTAATTTAGAACTAATTTTTTAGATTATAATCTATCCAGAGAGTCTGTATATTTCCTTATATCTCCATTTCAATTTTATTATTTGACAGACATTCCTGCATTATGAAGTACTGTAACATTCGTACTAAGTTTGCAGTCTCAGAAAAGCACTTGAAATCAGGGGAGGACAAAAAAAAATTAGGATCCAGCCCTATTTTTTAGGAGCCATGACCACCCATTACTTGCAATACATATACTCGGCTTTCGAAAAAATATTAGTATATCGCTGAACTCATTACACACACACATAGTAAATAATATGCTATTTATAGTGCAATGGAGGGAATAAAAAATTACATTATTATTATCTACATCAGACATTTTTGACCTTTTATGGCCTAAAAAATTAAAATTAAATCATAAAAATAAAAGTTTTTTACAATAACTGAAAATCTATATACCAGACCAAATTTTATGGGCGACTTGGCACCCAGGATTTGTTGTGCCATGACTTGAAAGGATTTATATTTTACTCTTTTCAAGTAAAGTAGTTTTGTCACAAAATCAATTTTAAAAAAATTCATAGGCTTATTGTATAGTGATTTCTTGGGTAAGTTGCTATGGTTGCCTGGATATGGGTTGCTTGAAAGGGTTATATAAATTGAAAGGTTAGACCAGGGCTCGAAATACCTGGGTGCACTGTGCACATGAAAATAAAATTGTGCTCCTAACTTTTTCCAGCTAAGTGCACACAGTGCACCTAACGTTAAAAAAAGGGGGGGGAGTGTTTTATGTTATTTTGATGTTTGAACAAAATATTAGTATCGACATAAGAACGTAAAGAATTAAAGGAACATAATTAAAATTCCTAAATACACACTAAGCGAAAACAAAATTGCTGGGCCGTAACGGGTTTATAAAGGAGGAAGGTTTACTTGTGTCACTGTCACCAGAACTTTCCGATCGAAGCATTTTCCAGATGGCTCTGTTGAGGCGATTGTCACGACAGCCGTGTGCCGTAGAATTTCGATATGTTTGAATATTTTTTATTTGCTATGTACCACGAACCTATATAAACATACCCAACTAATAGAGTTGTTTACATTACATTAATACTCTTATATTACGTTTTTTTTTAATCTACACCTAGCATATAACCTGTGCACCTAATTTAAAAACTTGGGAGCACAGGGTGCACCTGTATTAAAAAATCTATTTCGAGGCCTGGGTTAGACTGAAATTCATGTATTATCTCTATTGATCATGAACAAATCGAAAATCATGTTGGCGTCCTGTGCTTTAATCTTTTGTTCATCAGTTATCTGAAAACACTACCAGTTGTATTGTCGACCCACATGTTTCACTGCATTGTTAAGTTAAGATTTCATGAAAGTATAACTGATTTCTAAAGGTCAAAACTAAAACTTCTGTTCCATTTGTATGGTTTCTATAACAAACTATTAATTTCAGTCATGATGGGTTCTCTGGTTGCTGGCACTACTGAATCTCCTGGGGACTACTTTTACTCTGATGGTGTTCGTCTAAAGAAATTTCGAGGCATGGGCTCTTTGGATGCAATGGATTCCAAGCAAGGCCAGGGCAGCAGAGACAGATATTTTGCTGGGTATGAATAAATATCACAACTATTAGACTAATTTCAAGAGCAAAAAATTAGTAAATGTATTTGGCATTTTGAGTAATGTTATGGCAATACTAGAGTATTATGCAGAGATGCCTACTACTACGGAAGTGAATGGGGTTTTTCGGATTACAGAATCAATGATTTTTTTTCTACAGATATTTTCACAACACATCAGTCAATTTACTTATTTCTGTATTTTTTCATTATTATATTTTTATGGTTAATGGGAGAGATTGCTTAAATTTAATTATTAAAGTTTTTTATGAACAAAATTTTCAATTTTTAGGAACGTGATTTATAGAACCAATAATTGTGTATGAAAGAACTCGTGTATGATATACCTTGCTGTAATTATAAATAGTATAATGTGTTGCATATGTTTCAAATTTGTAATTAAATATTTGCGTAATCTTAAAACATTGATTTTATTTGCAGTTGTAGGAAAATGTACCCATAAATTTTGTAATTTATATTTATTCTGGATCATTATGACATTGCAATTTT
This sequence comes from Metellina segmentata, assembly GCA_947359465.1. Classification (NCBI taxonomy): domain Eukaryota; kingdom Metazoa; phylum Arthropoda; class Arachnida; order Araneae; family Tetragnathidae; genus Metellina; species Metellina segmentata. The sequence continues at coordinate 97,571,696 of OX375875.1, read as the reverse complement.
TTCCCAGTGTCACGATGTTGTCGCTCAGCACCAATGATTTAGATGCATGCGCTATACCCAAGTGGCCAATTCAGTATTTCAAGCAGAAATTTCGTGGGTTTTTTAGCATCATCGGGAGAAGTTTGGGTTTAGACCAATACCGATATTTATGTATGCGCATGTGAGATTTTTGACCACGGTACTAAGCTTTTAGATGCTGCGATGAAAGGCCTACTAATGAGAATCTTTTGTAATAGTTAATTTTGCGATTTCTGCGCCTATTTTTTATTTATTTTTTCTTGAATAAGGGGACTGATAACACATAAAGATATTGAAAATTAAAGCTTCTAACTGAAAGGGAGCAAGTAATTCTACTCTCTACTTGCTAAATTTATCTAGGGAAGCTTTGTATTACATTTTCTAATTGTTCTTTTTTTTCTTATGGGAGAGTACTTAAGAACAAAATAATTTTGCAAAATCTGGGAATTTAAACGGTCTGTTTTCATTTCTTTTTAATTATTAAGGAATTTCTTAAAAACATTTTCCAAAAAATTACTTTTGTTTCAACATTTTTTTTTTAATTTTTTTTATTTATTTATGTTTTATTATTATTATTATTATTATTATTATTATTTTTTTTTTTTTTTTTTTTTTTTTTTTTTCGAATTTGAAATTTGGTATAGTTTAAAAATTATAGAACAAATGATTTCGCACATTTCAGGTTGAATTCTGAAAACCCATTCTCATTTCTTGATGTTATAATCAATCCGTTTGCATCTTTTTTTGTTGCGAACTTCTGTGGCAATCTAAGTCGTATATGCTGTCATCATTTCTTAGAGAAATCAAATGCCCTTTTATTTCAATTTATACTGTAGTTTTCTCCTATATAAGCTAATTTTTGAATCTCTACTTGAACATATATGGTGTGTGGAACCAACACACATATATAGGCAAAATCTTGCTTAAAATCATGTGTTTCTTAAATGTACTAAATCTGTATTTGTTGGGTTTTTTCCTACCATCTTTTTTTATAGCAAAGAAAAATATATATTTGGTGATGTCGGAACACACGCAAGGTTTTGCTTAGACTATGCATGGTTGACATCACCATATATCGTGATAGAATGCCGATGTATCGCAATGTAAACATTTGAATGTCGCCCAGTCCTAATGTCTGAAACTCTACATTTGGCAGCTTTGCCAAATATGACTCTTGCACCATAACAACCCATTAATATTTCGAGCAATTATACCTATGCTTTGTACAGTAATTCGGAAGTTTATATTGAGTGTCTATCCCTTTCATAACATTTATTTGTTGTCTCTGCTCTTGTAGTGATTACCAATGTAATATTTTATAGCCTTGTATTGTTTTGATTTTGACCAAGAGCCTTTAAGCAGTCGCTTAAGATTTTAATTAACTTTCGCTTTATTGATTTGTATTTATTTCAGTGACTCTGACAAAGTTCGTGTTGCCCAGGGTGTATCTGGTACCATTCCAGACAAAGGATCCATTCATAGATTTGTGCCATACCTCATAACTGGAATAAAGTATGGCTGTCAAGATATTGGAGCAAAGAGTATATGTCTATTACGGTATGAGATACTTCTCTCTCTCTCTCTACACTTAATCAGTTTCTGGTATTGGTATTAAATTAATGTTTTTGTTAATGTTGAGACTATCCAACCAAAGAATGTTGCATGCGTTTGGCTGGTACATATTAAATGTGTCATGGCCTCAAATGTCCTTGCATTAGCATGGTTTGGAGAGTAGGGTGCTACCTCTTGTTGACCTTGCCGTCTGACTAGTTCAAAATTACCAGATGTTTGTCTCGGAACTTTACCTTCAGGATTGATTCCAGACCGTCGCCCATTGTGTTGCTCCAGTGCTATGCTGATTCAACTATTGATCCCCCTGTAAGCCGGATATACCAACGGGTTATTGCAGTAGCAGTGTAGTTCGCTTTATGTATTGCTGAATAACATGCTAAATGTATTGTTTTACAGCTAGGGTCAAAGATGTGAATTGTGATGTAGAACTACAGAATTTTGTCCCTCTATATCGGGAAAATCTGATTTAAATTATAAATTACAATATCAGTATAAATATCATCAAATGCTTTTTCTCCGATATTGTGACAATGTTAATAATCTATTTTAGAGAAATGATGTATGCAGGAACATTGAAATTTGAAAAGAGAACTATATCTGCCCAAAATGAAGGGGGAGTGCATGGACTTCATTCGTAAGTTTTCAACTTTAAATTCGCTTTGACTTATGATCCCTGTTCATTAAAATGTTTTATTTGTACTATAGTAATTGCAATTTATTAACCCCCTTGTGTGATGTCAATGAGATATTTTATCTATCAAGATCTGACCAATTTTGCAAATGACAAGATTTTGCAACATCAAGATACTGTTGAATTTTTTTATATTGGAGAGATCAAAATTTGCTCAGTTTTCGTCTAATGATTGTGATTGTGTTTCTTCCAATGACAAAGTTTAATTTGCCCAACAAGATCTGGTCAGTCATACTTATGAGGAGATATCTCTTCCAAGGCAACCAATAGAAGGGGTTAAAAAGCATGCTCTTGGATGTAAACAAAGATTTTTGTGATTTTCAAAATTGAATTAATTTATATCTATGCTTCTGTAAAACTTGCAATTTAAACATAAATCTTTTTGAGTAGCTCATCTTCCTTATTGATTTATTCCTGATTCGCTTCTTACTGAACCCTGTGGAAAATTTATTTCTTAAATTTTTAGCATGAATAACCAGTTTCTTGGGATATCTTTATTTGGGGATTGGGGCGACTGTTAAAATGTCTCATTAACTGAAAAAATCTAAAACTGTATCATGTTAATAGATTATTGTTAAATGTCTTCAATTACAGAATTCTTTGGTTTTTTTTAGGTATGAGAAAAAGCTATTTTAAATTATACAATTTGAAAATGGACAAGACTATGGATGTAAAAGTATTGGAATCGTCTGTTTTGTGCTGTTGCATATCATTGCATGGTTGTGTGTTGGTGTTGTTTCCATCATGTGTATGTGGGGCATTCTGGTTTATTTTTTATCTTGAAATTTATGATTATTATTTTTTTAATCGCATTGGATACATTAGATGTTTTATATACTCTTAATCATTTGTGATATGAGGTCACAAACAATTAAATGTTATTATTTGTTGACTTGTGAAGATTTGTAAATTCCATTTTTATATTAGCTCCAAGACAAATATTTATTTTTAAATTAGACTTAATATATAAACTAATGAAACTGAACTATGACTTAAAACATGTGTCAAAGATTCCTGAATGAATTTTATTGTTCATTATATCAGACTTAGGAATTTAAAAAATAGTTATATTCTCCAAGAATGCACTATTGCATTTGATGAGCTTATTTTGTGATATTTATTCTTCAGGGTAGACTTTTCAAACTAAACCTTTACAAAATAGTTCGATGTCATTTCAATTTAAGTCGTTTTGTACATTTTTCTGTCAGTGTCAAAAGCAGGAAGCATTTTATGGATTCAATATAAATTCATTTGTGAACTTTAATTTCCATTTTGATAATAAACACCCATTGCCAAATGAAGTGTATTATTTTCTTTAATGAATCTGGTCTCGTTCTAGTCATGCCTCGGTGGTTATAACTTCTGTGCTAGCAACCTTAGAGTTGTATGGCTTGAATCCTAGTCGAATGTATAAAAAAATAGAACATGTAAAACTGAAAATACGTTAAGGGTTACCTCCTGTAGTTCTACGGGCTACTGTAGCCCAGTTGGGTGGAGTACCTGATTAGAAACTGGAGGGTTGTGAGTTCGAATCTTGGTCTACTCAAAAAACGTCGAGTACACTGGAACTGCTGCATGTTAAATCTATCATTGCATCAAATATTGTCATGCTACCATGGTGTTGAAGTTTGTAGAGGGGAATGCTAGCTAAGATGTTACCCTTTGCATACTTTTGAACTAGTCGTGTGATGTGTCCACAAATCTCCCCTGGACATAATAATCTGTTGTGTTGCTCCAGTGTGACATTAATGAACTACCTATCTGCAGTTTTTCAAACAAATATCAACTTGTATTGATTTTCGATTTGCTTGAACTTTTATCAGTCTCATGGATGTATTTCTTCTGTGTCTGTAAAAACTTTCATGTGGGTCTATTACTTGATTTTGTAAGTCTTGGCCTTTGCACTATAAGTCGCCAAGGCGTGAATTATTTAAAAAATATTTTTCTTTTTATAACGGAAAATGAAAGCTTGAAAATGCATTTTGAGAACGTTCTGAAAGTATGTTTTTTAAAAACTTTCACAAAATGTAGGAAGCTTGAACATATTTGTGAACCAGCAGAAAAACTAAGCTGCAAATGTTGGGTAAGAATACCCTGAAACTTATTAATTGCACTGAATACATATGAAAAAAAAAAATTTATAAAAAAAAAAAGCAAGAAATAATACAACCTGATATGTCGGAACTGTTCCGGGAAAAAATTATAAAAAAAACGAAAATTCCACAAATGGCTAGAAAAAAATCTCGAAAACGTTTCGTGAAAAATATTTAAGAAATTAAAATTCCACAACTGTATAAATACAAATAAATGAACCAATGATATCGCAGAAAAAAAAATTAAAGGACAAATGCAATCAAAGGATATTTTAAAATTAAAATTAGCAATGGAAGCAAAGAAAGTATTTCAAACTTGCCAATGAAATCAAACGACTTTAACGGATTCTGGAAGAACTTTCTAGAATCAAAAGGGTAATTGAAAGTTACCGTTTGCCGAGGTTTCCATGAAAACCACAATAACCGTTAAGACATGCCTTAATCTACCGAAACTCGCTACTAGAAGTGCGCCAAAAAATCGCCAAGGTCGTTGCCACCGCTTTAAACGTAGAGTAGCTGTACCTATTCCAGGATTAATAGGTTTAAAATTATCTTCTCTAAGGAGACATTCTGTTAAAATCTTAGCCCTTTTGTTACTTTTTTAAATTCGGTTTCTAATGGTAACCATGTACCGCCGTCAAAAAAAAAATGCCTATTGTGTATATATATATAATTGATACACTACTAGATGAGAAGAGATTTTGATCACAGTTGGGAACATACGAAACTAGTGAGTCGACCAGGTTTACATTCACCTCTACTATTATAAAAGGAAGTGTTTGTTTGTTGCCACAAAATCCTAACGATTCTATGGCACTTACAGCAATGAGATTTGACACACAGGTAGTCCGAATATTTTGCAATTTTTTTTTGTCGCGGCGAATTTTAAAATTATATCTAGAAGATTTTTAAATGAATTTAATAGTTTTATTCTCCATCGGTTTTTCAACGCGTTTCTTCCGGAAGTAGAAACCCGAATCTGGACTTTTTCTATACACGCGACCTTGCCATCAGACTTGGAACCATGCCAAATTGTTTCAATCGCGGAGAACACTCGGAAAATTATTTTTTTCGTTTCCGCTTTGACTTTGCCCGGAGGAATGATTTTCCAGCCAGACGATAAATTTTTTTAACTGGACTCGCTTTTTTTTTTTTTATCTCCTAGACCGTTAAAGACAGAGTAAAAATTTCAACGGATTTGAAATCTGCGGAAATTTTTACACCAGTTTAATAACTTACACCACGGGCTAGCCACGCAGTGGCTTGTCACTAATAAGCATCTCAATTTGAATCTCAACAATACCTTTGGCAAACATGGATCTTCCATCACCTAATCGTATGGCTTTGGGGCATCCAATTGTTCATAAGAGCAAAATCAATTTAACTTGGATGATATGTGATGTGAAACATCTGAGTCTAAAAGCCGGTAATCTTGACTCTTAGGCTCAGCAATCGTCATAAAGTCGAAACCAGACCTTGATTCATCTTTATCAACATTATTTCTAGCTTTTAGTGAATAGCAGTTTCTTTTCAAATGTCCAGGACGGCCACATGCATAAAACTTCGTTTTCTTCCCATGTTTTTGACTAGTTGCAACTTTTTCAAGGATCTTCCTGCCATAACCGCTATTTGGCTTCGCTGCAAAAGCTACTCTTGCTATCCGCGAGAGATTACACCTACATGAACATTTGGAAGAAGTGAAATCTTTCAGCAAGACTTGAAAGAGTTCTTTCATTGTTAGAAACAGATTCCTAGGTATTTTTGAACTCGAGGTTATTCATTTGGCAGTGAATTCAAGACACTACCAATATTTAAGACACAGTGATAGTGTTCACACACAGACAGAGAGCAACATTTCATTATTCAGCTCTTCCTGCCAAATTCTCTGCAGTTTGAATACATGGGTAGCAATATTGTCGAAGGAATCTTTCCTGTAGTTCAAAAGTTGGGAATCTGTAAATCCAACCATCGCTCCCTTTTCTACTCGTAAATACAATGAAGAGCATCCCAAATTTCTTTTCCCATTTTATACTTTAAAGTGTGCTGTTAAAGCTCAGGCCTAACACTAAAACCAATTATATATCGAGCTATGGCATCTGCTTTCTGATAAGCTTCCAAGCTGCTGCATGGGATTTTCTTTCATCCTTAGATTGCAAATACTGTGGTAGATTCAGACTTAGTCATATCACCCAGTACTATGGGCATGGCTTTCTGTACTTCAGAGCTCACCCAGTTCCGTTCACTTTCTGACTTTTCAATTAAATTTAAATTTCTTCATGTTAAACTTCATCGACAAACTTTACAGAACGTAGGTACCTTTGACAATCAGGAACTTAAGCCTAATAACTTGCTGGTCACGTTACCTGTATATATCTCTTTCAAAGACTATACAGCGATGTGAATATCTCTGGTCCCATAACCACTTAAACTTTTTTTCTAAATATAATAAGGAAATCGGGTATTAAGCAGTTGAGTAACAGTTTATTGAAGACATATCTTATCAGATTGACTGCCGGATCACGGATGGATGTATTGATATTTATTGCCCCGCCGTAGAAATGGGTTTTTCCTCTGAAGGCGACTTACCTTTTATAACAAATATGATTGAAAAGTGGTAATAAAACATGATTAAACTAGGGGGCCCGCCCCCTGCTCGCTAACGCTCGCCAACCCCCGGAGGATTGCTTCGCAATCCGCATTGGATCGCTGCGCGAACCTAAGCTCGCTTCGCTCGCATCAATGAAGACATGTGTCCTAGCAGAAGGAATTGTTTACAAAATATTTTTCAAATCTAAATTTTTTGCTGTTTTTCAGAAAAGGGTGGAGGGCGAGAAAAAAAATCTAAACCAATCAGAGCACGTTTAATTTCACTTCAAAACACGGTTTAATTCCAATCAGATAACGTCTTTAATCCTAATCTTCTTAATAGGGTTGCCATAAAAACAGCCAAAGGAAAGGTTACCACTTTAGCGAGAAAAAAAAGACTGTCCCGTTTGCTACCACTCTACCCAGAAAAGATATATACAGTGCCTCTAAAATCAGAATTCAAATGTAAACTTTGAGCCAATTTTGACTCGAAATGTGAGCGCTGATTTGGAAATTGAATACCCAGCATGTTGTTTGTATGTACATTTACCCCTGCACTTGAGCCACCCACGCTTTTTCATTGAGTTTGTAGTCGAAAGTTGTAGTGCAAGCGTCTTGTTGAACTATAATTGTTGACCCCGAAAAGGACCTTTTTTTAAATGTCCCTGAAAAGATCCTCCGTTTTATTTGATTTCTATTATTAACTGCACAGCTAGACTAAAATTCATTTTTTTTTTTCAATAAAATTTCATCCGATAACGCTATAAATTCACGATCTGTTAATTCTTCAACGGTGGAATCTACTGTTAACCAATCAGAGCGCGGCAACTGGTGGAGTGCCAGCGCTGGGATTTAAGCCCACTTGTTGGCTCCTTTTTGCTCCTGCGGTCGGACATTTGAATTTTGTTGTAGGGTTTAGTCTTTGATTCAGTGTTCCACGTGTTTTTATAGTATTATAAATATTGTATCCTTTTATTACATAAGTTAATAATTATATAAGTTAGTGTTTTATATATGCTTTTTGTTACATCAGAATGGTCCTAAGCCAGGGGCGGATACGACACCATCATCCTAAAGCAAAGGGGACGGCAGAGGGGCGTAAAAATATCAGCTGGTAGTGAGTTCAGGAGTGGTTCTTAGATTATTTATGTAAAATCAATGGAAGCTTGGAAAAATATAAAAAGGTTATTAAAAATTAGGAAAAGTAATTTAGAATCAGGAATTAAATTGGAATTTTTTAAAAATAATTTGGAGGATCTAAAAATTTTTCTGCCAGCTGGGTTCGAACTCGGGAAGTCATCCTCCGCTGCCGGGTTGGTGACTTTAACCGTTAGGCCAATGTTGCTTTACGTAAAGAAGTTCTTTAAAAGAATATATCATTTTCGCTTGCCCTTAGTATAAGTAGGCGATAAATATACGAGGAGTCAATCAGAGTCAACTATACAATATCATGTGACCATGTTGTGTGGGAGAATCGCCAAAGAAACAAGATCGCCAACCACTTCACAACAACAGGGTTGCCACGCTCTGATTGGTTAGCAGTAAGTCCACCGTTGAAGAATTAACAGATCGTTATAAATTCAATTGAAGCGCGAGGCTTCGTGAAAAGCAAACAATCGTACAATGTTGCCAAAACGCAATAACTAATAACGTCTTTTTTGCGTGCCACGTAAGAGAATTATATATATAGATAGATGTATATCATACTGATTACTAAGTAATGTTTAGACCTTTCCTGATCGAATATTTTGACTACGTGCTGGCGCGTGGTGCGTAAAAATGAAACAAAATAACGAAAATAAGTGATAAAATAAATGAATTATTTATGTATGGTACTTTATCACCAACAAATATTTAATATAGATTATTTATGAGTTGGTTACAATGATATTATTATTTCAAACAATATTTTTAAACATTTTATTTGTGGGTCACCTTTGTCACGCCAGTATCAAATTAGATTGGCGAAAGCTCAGCCAACAAATTTGTAATTTCTTCATCTGTTAGAGGCTTATTAGATTGCATTTTTTCTTTTTTGGGGGCCCCACAGAATTATGGTCTCTACAACTCATACTACAAGATTTGTTTTGAATAATTAATCTCTACTATTATAAAATGGAAGTTCGTGCATTTTGTGTTCGCCGTGTCCTGACGAATCTATGGCACTTACAATAATGAAATTTGGCACACTGGTAGTCCGAATTTTTTGCAATTTTATAGTCCACCCCGAATTTTGTAAATTAATCTAGTACATTTTAAAATTAATTTAATGAAAGTTAATTATTGTTGTTTTCTTTGGAATAGCAACAGCATAAAGATATGACAGATTCTAAATTTAATTTCTCCGTTTTCATTTTGCACAGAGGAATGATTTTCTAGGAGACGATAAAAAACAACAGGGTGGCGACATAACCGGGATTAACTCAGGGAAAAAGTTGGAATTTCGTTTTGCAAATGGCACCCATTTGGTACTTTTCCGTAAGCCATGCGGGCGCCACTTTGAACCAAAATCAAAATGTCGCCATTTTTGTTTTCATTCCGAAAATGAGAAGTATATTTTTTACGTAAACATCCAGAAAAAAGAGTTGTATACATTGTATACTGTTTTATTAAACCTGTAACAGCCGGAAATCCTGTAACCGAAGTCTACAGCTGTGCCACGTTCCCTAATGTCAATAATAGGAACGTAGTGCCTTGCGGCTAAAAAAAATACTAACGGCCGGAAAAACTTGCAAAAGTTAAACATCCGGTTCCAATTTAATCAACATTTAAAAATAATAATAATTTTTTTCTAAAATACCTAGATTGGCGATTTTGATTTTGGTCCAAAATTGCGCTCGGCTAACGGAAAAGTACTAATTTAGATTATGCATATGTTTTTTAATACATATGTGTTAAAAGTTATTATTTTTTTCGAACATTTTCGAACTCTGAGGTTTTTTTGCTGTTGAAAAGTTTGCGTTGCCCGTTACAGTTCTTTTCGTAATAGATTCGTCTTTGTCAAATGCGACCAAAATCGTTTGCGAAGAGATCCAATCAGCGTAACGTCACAATCTCCTATGAAAATATAAATATTTAATTGAAAAATTATATATAAAAAGTAAACCAAACGTATAAGGTATCTATCTGGTGTAAAATTTTCAGCATATTTGAAATCCGTTGATATTTTCATTTTATTTTAAATAATCGCTGAGATAGAACAAAGCACTGAAGAACGCCAGTCATAACTTTAATAATTTCTTTTGCTTCACCCGAATCCGTTAATCTTCAAAATGAATGAATCTCGAATCAAACGAAGGTCATTCTTCTCGGCGGCGAAATTCGTATTGGAAAAAATATAAAAGTTACAATTTAAAAATTATTTATTTGAAGAAAATCACATATTTTTAGGTATGGATCTAATGTGAAATTTAACGCAGATTTCAAATCCGTTGAAATTTTTATTCTATCTTTAACTATCGCAAAGATAGAAAAAAGCAACGAAGAACGCCAGTTCGAACTAGAACGAACGAACTCGAATCCGTTGCTCAGGAAATCAAAATGAATTAATCTGATCTTTTTAACCACGAAAGTAGAATTCTTCACGACGCAGGCGGCCAAATTCGTATTGGAAAAAATGTAAAAGTTACAATTTAAAAATTATTTATTTAAAGAAAATCATGTTATTAGGTATCGATCTGATGTAAAATTTTCCGCAGATTTGAAATCCGTTGAAATTTTTCTTCTATCTTCAACGATTTAGGAGATAGAAAAAATAACTACATAACTCCATTTAAAACTTTATTAATTTTGTTCGTCCGCTAAAATCGTAAAAATAAATTTAGAATGCCATGTATTTATACCGTATGCCATTCTAAGGAAAATAATAATAATTAAATTCCAATTAATTAATTTTTAAATGTTTTAGATTAAATTTTAAAATTTGGGCGCAAAAGAAAAATTGCAAAAAATTCGGACCCCATGTGTGCTAAATTTCACTATTGTAAGTGCCATCGATTCGTTAGGACAGGCCTCGAAAAATATTTTTTATGCAGGTGCACAAGATGCACCTAAGTTTTTAAATTAAGTGTACAGGTTATATTTTAGGTGCACATAAAAAAAAACGTAATACAAGAGCATTGATATAATGTAAAGTACTTTAATTAATGGGTATGTTTAGACAGGTTAGTAGTAGATAGTAAATAAAAATATTTAAACATCTAAGATTTCCGGCGCACGGCTGTCGCTTCAACAGAGCCATCTGGAAAATGTTTCGATCATCAAAAAATTCTGGTGGCAGTGGCACAAGTAAACCTCCCTCCAGTTTAAACCCGTTACGGCTCAGCGATTTTGATTTCGCATAGCGCGTATTTAGGAATTTTAATTATGTTTCTTTAGAGCAAGAGAGGTCGATACTAATAGTTTGTTCAAGCATCAAAATAACATAAAACGTTCTCTCCCTTCTTTTAACGTTAGGTGCACGGCATGCACCTAGCGGGAAAAAAATTAGGTGCACAATTTTATTTTCATGTGCACCCGGGTATTTCGAGCCCTGCGTTAGGACACTGCTTACAGGACAGACAGACAAACACTTCCTTTTATAATAGTAGAGATGTACCGAGCGCTATCGCCATTGACGGATTCAGGGGCTGATGACTGCTTTTACAAACCCATCAAAATAGTTAAAAATGTAAAATTAAATATTCTATCTATCTATATATATAATTCTCTTACGTGGCACGCAAAAAAGACGTTATTTGTTATTGCGTTTTGGCAACATTGTGCGATTGTTTGTTTACCATCACGAAGTCTCGCGCCTCAATTGAATTCATAGCGTAATCGGATGAAATTTTATTGAAAAAAATTAATTATAGTCGAAAGCTGTTGTAGTTTGTAATAGAAATCAAAGAAAACGGGGTATCTTTTCAGGGCCAACAATTGTAGTTCAACAATACGCTTGAACTTTAACTTTAAACAACAAACTCAATGAAAAAGTGAGTGGCTCGAGTACTGGGGAAATGTACACACAAACAACATGCTGGGTATTCAATTTCCAAAGCAGCGATCACATTTCGAGTCAAAATTTGAACAATTTTCATTTGAATTCTGATTTCAGAGGCACTGTATATATCTTTTCTGCAAACAGCAAATTTAGATTGGAAAAAAAATGGTTTTTTTTTTGGAATATCATATTTTGTTAACAATCTATTCTGCTAGGACACATGTCTTCATTGATGCGAGCGAAGCGAGCATAGGTTCGCGCAGCGAACCAGTGAGGATTGCAAAGCAATCCTCCGGGGGTTGGCGAGCGCTAGCGAGCAGGGGGCTGGCCCCCTAGTAACTTTATATTATTTGGTCGATTATGGAATACAGTAAAAATATTTTTTACTTATCTTATTTTTATTCATCTATCAGTCTATAGTTTTTTAGTTCATCAAGTGTCAAGTTTATCATAATTATCGAAGAATTGTTCTGCGAGCGGATGGAGAAACTCAGGGAATTTCATGAAAAACATTGGAAATCAGGGAAAACTCAGGGAACTTTTTACTTCAATTTTTGTAGCCACCCTGAACAAAGTTTCCACTTTAGTTCTGAAGTTCTTTCTTTCTATCTCCTAAACCATTAAAGATAGAATAAAAATTTCAACGGATTTAAAATCTGCGGAAAATTTGACACTAGATAGATACTTTTTATAAGTTTGATTTTCTTTTCATAAATAATTTTTCAATTAAATATTTATATTTTTTGGTTTGCGAAGCAAACCACCACACGGGCAATGTGACCTCCACGAAAAGAACTGTCACGGGCAACGCCCATTTGGTTTGCGAAACAAACCAACACCACGGGCAATGTGACTCCCATGAAAAGAACTGTCACGGGCAACTACGTTATGGCTGTTATCTATTAGGTTACGAACTCCTATTCGGTTTGCGAAGCAAACCAATAACCCCACAAAAGCAACTGGCACGGTTAAAGCTATAAATTAGAAGCATACCTTTACAACTAGCTTCTAATCTTTACTCCACACCAACACCTAACATACACTGACAAGCCAAAACATTATGATCATCCCCACATTTTCATTGAACTCGTCTAGATGACGTGGAGTGCACGTGATAAAGTGAAAATGGTATTTAACTGCTGCTGGAGAAGGTAGGTAATCATTCTTGCACTTACTTTTGCGAGTGATGGGAAAGGCTGCTGTCAAAGTGAATGTGATAGAGGGCAGATCGTAATGGCCCGAAGTCTCGCAACGAGTATCACCGAAACTGCACGACTGGTAGGTTGTACACGATCTGCCGTGGTTAGTAATCATACAAAGTGGATAAATGACGGTGACACCAGCATTATACGCCAAAGTGTTGGTCATCCACGCGTCATCAAAGAAAAAGGACATCGGAGACTGTCCCGTTTGTTAAAGCAAAATCGGCACGAGACAGTGGCTCAGCTGACAGCCCAATACAATGCAGGTCCAAGCGCAAGTGTTTGAGAACACACAGTTCAGCGGACACTGTTGGATATGGGACTGTGCAGCAGACGTCCCACTCGTGTAACTCTGTTGACCAAGCGTTATCTTCAACTACGCCTACAGTGTGCCCGGGAACATCGAGACTGACTATGGATGAGTGGAAGAGAGTTGCCTGGTCGGATGAATCCCGATTTCTCATTCATCACGTCGATTGTCGTGTCAGGGTACGCCGTCTGCCAGGCGAACAGTTGCTCCCTTCTTGTACAGCAGGTCATACACAGTCTAGTGGTGGCGGTATTATGCTTTGGTGGACGTTCTCATGGGCGACTCTAGCACCCGTAGTTGTGGTAGAACAGACCATGAACGTTGCGAACTATCTAAATATCATTGCGGATCAGTTGCACCCTTATATGGCGTCTGTTTTCCCAACTGGATATGTAATCTTCCAGCATTACAACGGCCAAGTTTCACAAGTTTCCACACGCCAATGTCACAAGTTTCGGATTGTGTTGGAGTGGTTCGAGGAGTATACTTATGAATACCACTTAATGTCCTGGCCACCTACCTCGCCTGATCTTAATCCGATAGAGCATATTTGGGGTGTCACGGAGCGACAGCTCAGAACTCAAACACCACCATGTCCGAATATCTCGACTTTGCGTGACCGCTGCTTAGACATTTGGTACAACATGTCTCCAGTCATGTACCAAGAACTTGTGGCATCTATGCCCAGGCGAGTTACAGCCGTTTTGCAGGCCAAAGGAGACGCAACGCGTTATTGAGTAGGTGGTCATAATGTTTTGGCTCTTCAGTGTATCATGCCAATTGAAGTGATGAATAAATGTTGGGGGTCAGCTCTTCCCTTTCGAACGCGTGACTGGCTACTAAGAAATCACTCCACACCACAAGCTGACGCGTGATTGACTTTTTAGTGCTGACGCCTCATCACGTGCTAGCGCGAGATCTGCAGCGAAAATGTTAAGCAACTAAGAACAGCATACAAAAAGTAACAGGACAAAAACAAAACTTAATAAAAAGGCAAAACAGTTACATAGGAACGCAGTTACCGTTTCAGAGACACATCTAACAGGTATTGATTTGTAATTCAACACTTTGGTCTGCCTAACAGCCCTTCTGAAATTCGAAGAGTTCTAGTGGTGATACTAATCTGTTGTACTTTAATTAGGGTGTCTACCAAATTTGGGAAACTTAATTTCGTGACTTTTTCATGACCTGGTACTAACAAATTTTATGACCTTAACTTTTAAATATGCACATTTCTCTAAGAATTGGAAACATTTTAAAATAATCATTTATGAACCTAATATTTATCAAAAATTTCTTTTTTGTATAGTTGGTCTTTTACTGACAAATATTCAGTGCTTGCATATCTCCAAAGCTATGCATTTATTTTACATTTAAACCATATACAATAAAATTTAAATATTATGCACTAAGTAACGGAAATGTATAGACTACTACATAAAAAAACCACACACAACATTAATCCATGCACTTTTTCTATATTTTAATTTAAAAAAAAACGTCCTACATGCCGCTACAGATCCGATCTAATGACCAATCACAAAATACTGAATAATACAACAGCCTATGTTGATTCTAATCAAAACGTTTTAGTTTTTCTTTAACACTTGGATTTTTACAAATCGTGCAGATGGTTTTTTACTGTCTGCTTCGATGTAAGTAATATGATTTTTTGTAGTAAGCTCCAATGCCATTGTGATACAGCTAAATTTAATGGCATTTCCTAGCACTATTGAAGGAGACAATCACAACACACCCTTGGCAATACGGTTATGCAATGGTAATTTGTTTAGTATTTTTAAATATAATGTAAGTAGAAATTTCTTACTATCAGAGCGAAAAGCAAATACAACGGATTCTTTTATACCTTTGCAGATTGTTGCAAGAGCAAAACCAACATTTACTGCCTTAACATCAAGTAGATTTTTGTTTTCTGTTATCTCCAGTGCAATTAGCTGACTAGCATTTTTGATAGATTTCATAACATCTTTTAATATGAAACCACTAGCTATACACTGCATCATTGCATAACATTCTGCATACAAAAAAGGTAAAGGTGGTTGATCACGGAAATTTTCTTAAAAGAGGTTCTACTTCTAAGGCAACTAACTGATTGTAAGATCAGTTTTGCAAGTAAAAGTTCATCTTTCAAAAATCTTTGCACGACTTGAAAATTACTAGAAGCAGGTAGCTTTGATTTAAATGCTTCAACATACTTTTAAACATAAGTAATTACTTTTATGGATCTTTCAATAACTACAATTTTCTATCCACCTTATTGAGCATTACTTTAGGGGGAACAAAGTTGGACCATAAAGGAACGTAAAATCTGCTCTTCGAGAAGGAAAATCTTTGAACATAAAATAAACTGGAAATCAGTAAATGACAGAGAGCATCAGATTAAGTAGGTAGGTATTTAATTAAAATCCCACTGGAGAAACACAACGTACCATTAGCATCGGAGGTTTGTGAGTTCGAAACCAGGTCCAGCCAAAGACCATATCATGTACAAAGGGGTCTGGTGCATGTTAAATCTGTCATGACCTCACGTAGACATGGTGTGGAAATTTGGAGAGTGGGGTGCTACTTCAGGTATTCTCGTCATCTGACCTTGGTTGAAAATAACGAGGCGTTATCCTTGGATCTTTCCCTTTGGGATTGATCCTGGAGCATCGTCAATAGCCCGTTGTGTTGCTCCGATGCGAGGTTAAATCAATATCCAGCAGATGATAGCCCTTGTTCGAACACCTGCTGGAGTAGCAGCTGCTTGCTCCAGCAGGTGAGACACTACATACAATGGATGCATTTACTCCGTGAACACGCACTTGGTCTACTTCAATGTCATTAACCCTCCAAGTGGTTTCGATGAAATATCTCGTCCGTCAAGATGTGACCGATTTTGGTAATGACGAGATGTATTAAAATATGCAAATATTTGTTTTGATGACAAGCTCCACCTGCTGCACTGCCGCAACGCAAATGCGGTCTGAGATACATTAGATCCAATGGAGTAGTGCACACATGCCTCCGGCGACGCAGTTCCAACTTGAGTGCAATTTGTACCGCAGTTCCCCACGGCGCCGCAGCTCGCCTCACATGCGTCTCCAGTCTAAAGTCCTTGTTTTCATAAATAAATGGAATATAAATAATAGTTAATAAATGGTTGTATCCAGTAACGTCTATTTTGTGTGTTTCAAAATATACTTTTTTTACACCAAGTAAACGAAATAAACACGTTTTCTTCGATAAAATATTTATCGCAAATGGCGCGAAATGAGTACCTCCGTCATTTTACAGTTGTGTACATAGTTGGGCTTCGGTAAAGTTGGTAATTGTGGTATCTATATCCACACAATTCTATAGTTCGGGCTTGACCCAAGCCCGGCAGCAGATTCTTTATATTTACTATCAATATTATTTACAAATGATATATGAAATTAAGTTGGGGTACTCACCCCTCTTTAGTTGGATCCACTGGTATCCGAATCTGGTTTCATTCCAATAAAAAAGATGTACACTTCTTGTACAACAATAACTTTATTAAAATAAAAACGTAACTGAACATATAACTATACATTTGTGGACTCGCCACTACTGTGAGGCCTTAGCCGTAAAATTACTTCCGTCCTCCTATAGTACAGGGACGGTCTCTGCGAAAACCTTTCTTCCCAAGACGCAACTCCTTGCAGCTGGCAACTTTCTCAAGTGCATGCGTCAGCTAGCAACGGAATTGCGGAGCAATAGCTCAACGGTTGCATCACCTAGCAACGTATGTACTTACAATTCTCAACATCCTCCCACCTTAATTTTGCGGGAGCTAAAATTAAACATAATAACAATATTAGAAATACAGAAATAATTCACTAAAATACAATAAAATCAATGGAACAATCAATTGAAATTTGGTTCGAGTTCTACTAAGTTTCTATGTACAAGTTCACCAACTGTAAATTTGGATTCAGATTAGAACATATAAATCCGTGAGCCTCGCTACGAATTCAATCTCGCCGGAACCCTAAGGACTCTGCCACTTCTAGATCTTTTAACTACAGGATCATCAGTTTTTGAAACCTCTAGATGATACAATCTTTGAATTGGCCGAATAAGTGTTCCCTTCACGGTTTTTAACTGAACCACGCGCGCTTTACCATCCCTACTAGGGAAAATTTTTTCTATTCGAGCCATCGGCCACTTCACACGTTTCTGATTGTCCTGCCCTACCAATACAACATCCCCTACTTGGAGGGTAGAATCTTTATTTCCGGACTTTTGCACTAGTTGTCCTAAATATTCTCGGCGAAAACGAATTCCTAGCTGCTCACGTAATTGTTGACAATATTTGTGTCGAAGTTGTAGTCGTCTTTCATTTATATTGTCTATGTCTGCAACTCCCGTTGTAGCCATGTCCTGCAAAAACATAGATGGAGTCAAGGGTGATAGACCTTCTGGTCCGTCACTGATGTAAGTTAGTGGCCTACTGTTTATGGTAGCTTCAGCATCGCACAGCACTGTGCATAGCTCCTCAAAGTCAAGTGAAGCTCGGCCAAGTGTTCTCACAAGAAGCATCTTCACACAGCGGATGAGACGCTCCCACCATCCACCCCACCAAGCCGCAGTGGGTGGGATAAATTTCCAGTTGATGGGTCTCTCTGCCGATTCGATTTTGGACCAATCCACCTCCTTGAGCAGGTTATTGGTGCCAGTGAAATTAGTCCCATTATCCGAGTATATGGTAGAAGGTCTTCCCCGTCGGGCAATGAAACGACGCAGCGATTGTAGGAACGCCTCTGTACTTAAGGACGTGACTGCTTCCAGATGCACTGCTCTATATACAGCACATGTATATAATACAATCCACGCCTTCTTTCGTCCCTTGAGGTATAATGGACCGCAGAGGTCCACTCCTGTAATTTCGAAGGTCGAGGCATCTCGCACACGATCAAGTGGTAGCTGTATTGGCGGTGTATTCTCGGCCTTGGCAGTAAATCTCTTGCATCTAATGCACTTAGAGATGATGTTTCGTATAACTCGTTTGGATGCTATTATCCAAAACCTTTCTCGCAATTTTGTAGCAAGTGCCAATACTCCTGCATGGCAGTGTTTAAGATGGTATTCTCTTACAAGGCACGTAACCACATGATGTTTTAGGGGCAAAAGTACAGGGTAGCGAAATGACAGTTCGTCATTGCTGTCAACAATTTTAGTTTTGACACGCAAAACACCCTCTTGGTCCTTCATTACCATCAGCCCATGGATTGAACTGGATTCCGTTTCTGGAAAACTCTGATTTTGTACTACTCGGAACAGAGTGTTTTCAGCCTCTTGAATCTCTAAACTACAAATTGATTTGCCTATTCTTTTTTCTAGTTTACCTGTGGGTTTTAAGACTCGTTTCACCCATGCCAAAACTCGTACTATTCTGGAGAACTTCGAAATGTTTTCAAACCAACATTTGTCTTCTATATACGCGCTCAGAGTACATGCAGAAGAATTCCTCTCAGAATAGACGACTTGCTCGTCAACTGCAATTTTGCCGCTTGGCCAGGCATTGGGTGATCCCTTGAGCCATTCCGGTCCCTCCCACCATGCAGTATCCGCAAAGTGACGGGACGAACATCCACGCGATGGAAGGTCGGCCGGATTGAGGTAACCTGGAACAAAATGCCATTGCTCTGTGTTGGTAAGTCGGCAAATTTCTCTAATTCTGTTTCCTACAAAGGTACCCCACTGATCGTTTCTTTTGATCCACGTGAGGGCTGTGGACGAGTCTGTCCAAAAGAATAACAATTCTGGAGCTAAATCAAATTCTTTGATAGTGTGCTGTGACAATCGAGCTCCAAGAACGCACGCTAGTAGTTCCAACCTTGGTATTGTTATTCCCTTCAGAGGAGAAAGTCGAGATCTTGCTCCCACGAGCTGTACTTTGACGTCTTCTGGTGTGGTACATCTGAGGAAAATGGCTGTAGCGTAAGCAGTCTGACTGGCATCACAGAAAATATGGAGAGTCCAATCCTTTACATTTCCATATCCTATTCTTCTTGGAATTTTCACATTTGTTAAATGAGGTAAGTCAGCGTACCATTTTATGAAGCTGTCTCGAATTACGTCAGGCAATGGAGCATCCCAATCAGATTTCGATGCCCACGCCTTCTGTATCAAAACTTTAGCAGGTAGCAATGCTGGAGCTAAGATACCAATGGGATCGTATATACTTTGCGTTACAGACAAAATTTCTCTTTTAGAAGGGTTTTTCAAATCCGAGTCCAATTTGCCACAAATGCTGAGACAATCTTCTGCTCGGTCCCATCGGAGACCTAAAACTGAAATAGGGGTAGCAAGATCATCTTCTAGAAGCATTTTATTCTTGAACGAAGCTTCATTGACTTCCTCTGTTGGACCAAATTGCCACATCCTCAAGTCCATCTTGGCTTCAGACATCAACTTAGTTGACTGAGTAACGAATTCTTCTAATTCAGATAAATCATTGAAGGAAGTTATGCAATTATCTACGTAAAAGGATTTTGACAGTTTTTCTGCGACTGGTTTCAGCTCCTCGGGAGCATTATCTAGATGACAACGGATGACTGCACCGAGCAAAAATGGACTGCAAGTTGCCCCAAACACTACTCTATTGTGCTGATAAACTTGGATCTTGTCAGTCTTCTCCCACCATAGGAATCTCAAAAAATGACGATCCGTTTCTTTCACTTCAATTTGCAAGAAAGCTCTCCTAATGTCTGCAACAGCAGCTATGGCCTTTGTTCTAAACCGTAATAATATAGCAGGGATTTGCTCTATCAGGTTAGGCCCTTTCAGAAGACAGTCATTTAGAGAAGGTGCCCTTCCGAGTTTACTAGATGCATCAAATACGGGTCTTATTGCGGTAGTCACACTACCCGGCTTAATGACAGCGTGGTGAGGAAGGTAATGCCCTGGGATCTTAATATTTTCTTCTGGTACTCTACTGATGACCCCTTCCGCTTCCCACTCTTGGAATAATTTCCCGTATTCTTCGAATTTTTGGAGAGTCTTCAGCTTCCGAGTCGTGCTCATGAGTCTTCTCTCAGCAACATTTCTATTGGACGGAATTTCCTGTTTTCCTTTAATCCATGGAAGCCCAACACAGTAGCGACCATCTTCATTCCTCGTCAGTTCTTGTAAGAATTGGTCGTGAGCTAGTTCTTCCTCGTTAATCTTTGTCAGAGTTGCACTCGGATCGGTGATGCCAATTGCTTCTAGTCTCCACAATTCAGGAACTTTCATGTCTTTCAGAACCAGGTTTGTGGCCAACAAGGCAGTTCCTCCCGTCCAACATTCTTCCGAAGGATTCTCTAGCTGTCCGCAGACTGTCCACCCGAGTTTGGTTTGGATGGCAGTCAGCCCGCTATGTAATTGTTTAATTTGACCCGTTAAAAGCTGTCCATAAATATCACTACCAATCAAAAGTTCTACTTCGGGACACCCTAGACCTATGTCGGACACCCAAATCCTGTGAAACTTCAATTCTTTCAGTAGAGGACCCTTTGGGACTCTGGGTATTCGGCCACAAATCCTATCCTGGTCCAGGAAATCGAATACAAGGGTCGTCTTTGGAAGGGAACCCTGTGGAGCACTTAACTGAACACGGTATTTATTATGTGGCTTTGCTTCCATCTGGGAGCCTCCAAATAACGAATGAGCTACTGTTTCAGTAGACATAGGCTGTAAACCAAGCTCTTTGGCCGTGTGTGTCAAAATGTAACTTCTTTGTGACCCGGAATCACATAGGGCTCTAATTTTCTTGGATTTCTTCCCTCTTACTACAACTTCCAATGTCATGAGAGCAACTTCCCTTGTACACGTTGGATGAGATAAAGTCGTTTGTAGGACCTCATCTTTCTTGTCCTCAGACGAATTACTATCTTTATTCTTATCCGGGCAAAGCAAGGCGTTATGTGCTTTATCACATACAATACAACGGACAAACATTTTACAGTCCTTGGCTATGTGGAAAAATTTGAAACATTTCAGACAAGCTTTCTTTTGTTTTAGCTTGTTTACCTTTTCTTTATACGGCATAGATCTAGCGGTATAACATTCACGTGTGTCGTGGGACTTGTCACAAAAAATGCATTTTGAGTTCTTAGTAGTATATAACCCGGCTACAGTTGCGGTACTTGGACTTCTATTAAGCTTATGGACCGCTCTATTTGGTATTTCGGAACTTCCCCCAGATGCCCTGGCACCTGTACCATCAAAACCTTTTCGCGCCAAAGACAATCTCTCTTCCCCTTCAACTTCCCTTTTCAGGAATTCTAACAAATGTGAAAGACGAGACTTTCCCTCCTCTACATCAATCGTGTACGACGGGCTTCTATGCCATGCCTTTAATGTCTCCTCAGGAAGACTACTCTCGACCATCGGGAAAAGCCATGTTGCATTGGCATTTGAATCTATCCCCATTGATTCAAGCGACCTCAAATATGCCTCGACCTTCATGTATAAATCTGGTAATGGTAGCCTCTCTCTACTATTCGCTCGAACATTACCTATTATCAATTTTATTAATTCTCGAACGTATACTTCTATGAGAAGTTCTTGTTTTCCAAACCTCTCTTGAAACGCAGTTACCGCCTTCGGATAATTGTCAGATGTTAAGGGATAGCTCGATAAAAGTTCCTTAGCACGTGTTCCTGCTTGCACTGACTGTAACAAGTACTGAAATTTATCACTGTCGTCTAACTGCTTATCTTCATGTATTTTCTTGAATTGTGACCAAAAGGTCAAATAGTTCAGTAAAGTGCCGTCATAAATTGGAATGTTTAGTTTCGGGAGTTTGTAATGTTTCTTTCTGGTGGAGCGTTTCCCCCCCGTTCTGACTCTGCGTAAGTAGAATTATTGCCGACACATGTGTTCTCTCTCTCTTGAAACTGCGTCAAGGCCACTCTTTCTAACAGCTCGCTAACTCGCCGAGAAATCTCAATGTGTTGATCGGAATAATTCTCCGCATCTATTAGTTCCAATTCTATTTCGCTTTCAGTAACATTGGACTCTACTAATTTATCCAGGATATTTGTATCTATTTCGCTTATATCACGGAAACTATTATTTAATTTGGTTAATTTATCTCTCAGGACACCTGTTTCGACTTCATCCATCTCTAATTGCTCTTTAAGCACATTAGCCGTACGTGTGAACGACGTACGCAGACCCCTTCTCTTCAGTTTTAACTGATCCATTACTTTAATGTACTTAGCAAAGTTACTAAATATAACTTAACTATATCCTCAAATGCTCCAATACAAAATGAAATACAATTTTCTTCACTAACTTCACATACAAAACGAAAATACTTGAATAACCTTCAAATGAAAACTAAAATGCTTCTATGACTTCACATACAAAACTAAAATACTTGAAATAACTGAATGAAAACTAAAATACTTCTATAATTTCACATACAAAACGAAAATACTTGAAATAACTGAACTTCTTTTCAAAGATTTCTCATTCAAAATACTGTTACTTATTTATCTACAACCAATACTGCAGAACAGTTTTCACAAGAAAGTCCTGTCGCGGACGCCACTTTATGTGGTATCTATATCCACACAATTCTATAGTTCGGGCTTGACCCAAGCCCGGCAGCAGATTCTTTATATTTACTATCAATATTATTTACAAATGATATATGAAATTAAGTTGGGGTACTCACCCCTCTTTAGTTGGATCCACTGGTATCCGAATCTGGTTTCATTCCAATAAAAAAGATGTACACTTCTTGTACAACAATAACTTTATTAAAATAAAAACGTAACTGAACATATAACTATACATTTGTGGACTCGCCACTACTGTGAGGCCTTAGCCGTAAAATTACTTCCGTCCTCCTATAGTACAGGGACGGTCTCTGCGAAAACCTTTCTTCCCAAGACGCAACTCCTTGCAGCTGGCAACTTTCTCAAGTGCATGCGTCAGCTAGCAACGGAATTGCGGAGCAATAGCTCAACGGTTGCATCACCTAGCAACGTATGTACTTACAATTCTCAACAGTAATGGTAATGGTAATTTTAGTTAACGTCGTACTAGAGCAACACAACGGGCTATTGACGACGGTCCGGGATCAGTCCCTTTAGGGAAAGATCCGAGGACAACACCTCGTAATTTTGAACCACGGTCAGATGACGACGCAACACCTGAGCTGGCACCCCACTCTCCAAACTTCCACGCCAACCCAATGTGAGGACTTTCGGCCACGACAGATTTAAGGTGCACCAGCCGCCTCTACACCATACGTTTACAAACATCCATGCCCGAACCCGGATTCGAACCAGGAACTTTCCGATCTAGCGGCTAACACCTTAACCACTATACCGGTTGGTCGGCGTTGGGCTTCGGTGTCGCACGTTGAAAAACCGGATGTGTGCACCGGGTCTAAGACTAAAATATTCTGGATAACTCACTCCCGTTTTGTTCTGAGTTAAAAATTCATCGGCGGAGGGCCCATTGACCCCGGAGCTCTCGAGAAAAAAATACTGTCCGGAGCTCATAAGCAGGATCATGACTATTTTTTTATGATGACGAAATCAAAATCTGGGCAGTTTTTTCGAATGATGAGAAATCTTGTCCATGAAGATCTGGCCAGTTTTGGTAATTACGAGATTCCTTGTCGAGACAACCACCAAGAGAATTAAAGAAAACTATTGGTAAACAAACTCCCGTTCCATCGCCAAAACCAATTCGGCTCAATCCCATTGAAAATGAACGAGCCCTGTCGTAACCATCGGCCCTGTTCCATGAAAGCGATTTTCAGTGTTGACAAACAAGCCAGATGGAAAGCGATTTTTTTTTTTCATTATCCAAATGCTCTCTCATGCATATCGGGGTTACTTTGAAATGTAGTTCATCACCGTATTGGCTGTAATTTGTGTCGACCATCTTTTATCATTGTGTTAACCATTTCAATTACCATTTCTCAATTTGGACCCCGTTCTTTGGAGTTTCTATTCGTGCAGTGCTGAAATTGTATTCGAAAAATTTGATGACTCGTTCGGAATACGTACAGGAAACACCGAATCATCGCAGAAACATTACCCCACTAAACATTACACTTATGTTTCGCTTGCCAAATAATGCATCTTCTAATGAGTGCCACTACCCAGACATTGTGTCCGGAGCAGTTCTAGCGATACAGCTCATCGTGGTATCCTAATGCTAGTTCAGAGGAAGTACTGAAACCAACTTTGCAGAGAAGCCACAGAGGTCTAATCTATATATACTAAATCCAAATACCATTCACTGATCACTATCTAAGAACAAGGCCTGGGATTGTGAAATTTTTCAGGATGATTCTTTTTTTCTGTAGAGGTGTACCACTCAGAAAGAATTTTGAAAACTTGGACTCCTAAGAGACCTAAGGCCTAAGCCAAAAACTATTCGAAATTGCCATATAAATAACATTAAGTTTTTCACGATTGCTAAACGCAGCTTAGATTGAATAAAAAGTCAGTTCAAACATAAATATTATAATTTAATTTATTTAAAAAAAATACTTTTTTTTTATCAACACTGCTATGTTTGAACTGACTTTTTATTGCAACCATGATGTAAATAAATTATAAATATTGGATGGATGAAGAAAGAATGTTAGACATTTAATTTTACATAACTTACATTTTATAATGGTACAAGAAAAGACCAAAAGAAAAACTCATTGATCATACGAGACTAATTTGGCTTCTCGGTACCTGGTGTAACGTCACCGTAGGCGTCCCTCTGACCACAGCTTTCATGGTGGTCCATGAATTTATGACCGGATGGGGTATCCCCTTCTCTTTGAACTGGAGCGGCTTCGGAACAACGTGTGGGGTCTTCTCTCGAGGAAAAGGAGAATCGTGGAAAACCGAAACGTGAGCGGACGCAGGACGACTCTGCTCCGGATTGAAGCCGCGTGACTGAAACCCTAATTTGTACAATATCTATTAGCCTCGAAATAGTTTTAACTTATATGTGTTCTTCTATAATTAATTAAATGTGCTGTAATTCTAAATGTCGTTTTAATTATCTTCAAGCCACTCGCCACGCAAACTATACCCACGACGTTAGACTGGCAACATAAGAATTAATGTTTAATTTCTTAATTTGATTTAGAATTCTGTGTTTGGATATTTGAGTTGACAGCGATATGTTGCAGTCATATATACATATTTCAGGACTCCCAAATATTATAAATATGTTCTTTTTATTAATAAATCATTAGTCTTTATCAATATTGTTCAAAAGTCTTTTGAATTGTTCTACTTCAGAATATATGCAGGAAGTCGAAATTCAACAGGTTAAAACAGTTATTTTTTCAGAATTCTGCATTTTTTCCAAGGATTGGAATTTTGTTTCTGTTTGCATTTCTGTTGTGGTATATTACCTATTGAAGAAATATTTAGGGGAACAGCTACACTCTACGTTTATGAGTGGTGGCATCAGCCATGGTGATTTTTTTTGGCGCCTTCTAAAGTCACCAAGGAAAGAAAACTGAACTTCGAATGTCATATATATATACCTTAAACTTATCAATTACACTAAATACAGTGGACATGTTAAAAAAGAAAAAGATTTATAAAATAAAAAAAGCAAGAAATAATACAACCTGATAGCGTCAGAACTTTTAAGTAAAAAAAAATAATCAAAACAAAAATGGCAAAAAAACAAAACTCTTAATATTTTTGCTGTAACTAATATAATAAAATAAAAATTCCACAACTGTCGAAGTACAAATAAATATCACAGAAAAAGATTTAAAAGTACCAATGCAATCAAAGAATATTTTAAAATCAAAATAACCAATGGGAGCAATGAAAAAATTTCAAACGAACCAATGAAATCAAACGACTTTAACGGATTTTGGAAGAACTTTCTAGAATATTCAAAATGAAAATTGAAAGTTTCCGTTTGCCGAGGTTGCTATTAAAATCACAACAACCATAACGACAGATGGGTTGCCTTAATTAATCGTAACTCGCTACAAAGAAGTGTGCCAAAAAAATCGCCAAGCCGTTGCCATCACTCATAAACGTAGAGTGTAGCTGTACCTATTTAGGAGATTGAATTTAATAATTTATTTATTTCCTCAAAATATCTCTATATTAATATTTCAAAATTTTATATAGCTTTTCATTGAAAGACGATTAAAATCAATTAAATTTGCATTTGTTTTTAGGGTTTCGTTTTTTGGGTATTATTGAAAGCTGTAATCCAGTGAAGAGTATCGACATCTATCATTCTTAATAGGTACAGCCGTAAAAAGAAAAACGACTCGTCCGATCGCAATTGCACAATTTACATCACAGAACAAAACCGAAGGTAGTAATCGATAGAGGTGAATGTTTTCTACAAATACCAACATTTAAAATTTGTTTAAGGGGTCGTTTTCATATTAAATGGTGTGCTTGCTCCGATATTTTCAATACGAACTCCCATCTTTTATCACAAATTTGGATTCTACACAAAATTCTAGGCGGATTTGATGAAAAATTATTTTAAACGGCCTAAGATTGACCGAGAAAATTCATAAAAGCCATTGAGGGAGCGTATAATTGTTCGGAGTTAAATCACATTATGAATATTAATAAACACGTGTAGTGGCGGTCGCAGTCAATGACATGTTGTTGGCGCCTTGGTATAGAGTCTATTAAGATGGTGACAAAGTCAGAATCCATTCTGTCTGAATCCCAGGATCCGTTGGAAGAAATTTCTGTTTTCACTTTGTGAACAATCCTCAATAACGATAATAATCATGGAATTTTTCAAAAAGTCTCACTGCGCTGATAATTATACTAATTATGTACGTAATGAGCTGGAATTTAGAATTCCGATATTTCAGTAACAGTTGAATCACTGGATGTCAAAATTTGCCCATGTTTTTATCCATAATTTTTAAAAATATAAATTTCATAATTGATAAAAAATAGTAAATTTATTTTGATAGTTAAAATGTTTATAGAGTGTGTTTGGGTTTTTGGGTAGCAAAGGATGAAAAACAATTTCCAAGAAAAATTAACGTTTTTAGCAAATGTAACAAAAAACGTGAAACACCAATTTAACCACCGATCAAATTTTCAAACATTTACAAATCGGTGAAAAATCCTATAAAATTGATGAACTTTTTTTTTACTCCCGCCTGAAATTGTGTGTAGAATCCAAATTTGTGATAAAAGATTGGGTTCGTATTGAAATTATCGGAGCAAGCACACAATTTCATATGAAAACGACCCCCTTAGACAAATTTTAAATATCGATATTTGTAGAAAACTTTAATCCCTATCGATTGCTACCTTCCGTTTTGTTCTGTGCAATTGCCATGTTCAAAATTTTCTAAAACCCAAAGGTATTGACGAAAAGCTTGTCAGTGAATTTTGTGGTGCATGTATGTCAAAATTCACGGGCTTAGCTCTTTGGCTGACGCTAAGAACGTCTTACAAAACCTGGTCAGCTTGTTTATGCTGATCTGCTGTCAAAGCCTGAAGAATTACTGGTTGGATATTGATGCTTTGTGGCGTTTAAGGATAATAATTCCAAATACAGATATGTTTATATGATAAGAAAATATGAAGTTAAAAGTCATGTTGTCTAGGTTTTTGAGAGAAGTTAAAATTGCTGGTTACTCACTGAAAGAATTATTTACTGATAGAGGTGGCGTGTTCTAAAACTCTGAAATCCGTGACATTGTTTTAAGTGAGTGACAAAGTTGGACTAAATTATCGAACATCCATGCCTTTTACTCCTAAACTAAATAGAGAAATTGAAAGGGGAAACATAATTTTAGTTGAAACTGCAAGACTGCATGCCAGGTATTTATCAGAAAGACTGGGTAAGACTGCTAATTCAGCTACACATGTGATTAATCGCACAGGTCATTCTCCAAAAGAAGGTAAATCTCCATATGAACTTTGATTTGGTAAAGCCCCATCAATTGATCATTTGAAAATCTTTGATACAGAGTACTTGTACATATATACCTAAACAAATAAGGGGAAAATTGACAAGACTGCTAATTCAGCTACACATGTGATTAATCGCACAGGTCATTCTCCAAAAGAAGGTAAATCTCCATATGAACTTTGATTTGGTAAAGCCCCATCAATTGATCATTTGAAAATCTTTGATACAGAGTACTTGTACATATATACCTAAACAAATAAGGGAAAAATTGACAAGACTGCTAATTCAGCTACACATGTGATTAATCGCACAGGTCATTCTCCAAAAGAAGGTAAATCTCCATATGAACTTTGATTTGGTAAAGCCCCATCAATTGATCATTTGAAAATCTTTGATACAGAGTACTTGTACATATATACCTAAACAAATAAGGGAAAAATTGACAAGACTGCTAATTCAGCTACACATGTGATTAATCGCACAGGTCATTCTCCAAAAGAAGGTAAATCTCCATATGAACTTTGATTTGGTAAAGCCTCATCAATTGATCATTTGAAAATCTTTGATACAGAGTACTTGTACATATATACCTAAACAAATAAGGGAAAAATTGACAAGACTGCTAATTCAGCTACACATGTGATTAATCGCACAGGTCATTCTCCAAAAGAAGGTAAATCTCCATATGAACTTTGATTTGGTAAAGCCCCATCAATTGATCATTTGAAAATCTTTGATACAGAGTACTTGTACATATATACCTAAACAAATAAGGGAAAAATTGACAAGACTGCTAATTCAGCTACACATGTGATTAATCGCACAGGTCATTCTCCAAAAGAAGGTAAATCTCCATATGAACTTTGATTTGGTAAAGCCCCATCAATTGATCATTTGAAAATCTTTGATACAGAGTACTTGTACATATATCCCTAAACAGATAAGGGAAAAATCGACAAGACTGCTAATTCAGCTATGCATGTGATTAATCGCACATAGGTCATTTTCCAAAAGAAGGTAAATCTCCATATGAACTTTTATTTGGTAAAGCCCCGTCAATTGATCATTTGAAAATCTTTGATACAGAGTACGTGTACATATATCCCTAAACAGATAAGGGAAAAATCGACAAGACTGCTAATTCAGCTATACATGTGATTAATTACACAGGTCATTTTCCAAAAGAAGGTAAATCTCCATATGAACTTTGATTTGGTAAAGCCCCATCAATTGATCATTTGAAAATCTTTGATACAGAGTACTTGTACATATATCCCTAAACAAATAAGGAAAAATTGACAAGACTGCTAATTCAGCTACACATGTGATTAATCGCACAGGTCATTCTCCAAAAGAAGGTAAATCTCCATATGAACTTTGATTTGGTAAAGCCCCATCAATTGATCATTTGAAAATCTTTGATACAGAGTACTTGTACATATATCCCTAAACAGATAAGGGAAAAATCGACAAAACGGATTTGAAGGGACATCTTGCGTGATACTGTGGAAATGAAGGTTATAGAGTGTGGAAAAATCCCAATCGGCATAATCAATCGTAAAAATACAGTGATGCTTAATCAATAAAATTCTTGAAGTATTTACGAGGAACCACTAGATGAAGCATTTTGTATAAGTCAACTGTCAAAAGCTTATCACTGTTGAAAGCCTTCAGTGGTTCTGATTATGCTTGTGGTCCCTCTACCAGAAAATCCACCTTGGGAATAATCTCCAAATTTAGTGGAGGAGCGATTACATGGGCCACCAGACGTCAGAAATGTGTGTCATTTTCTACAACAGAAGCCGGGTTTGTTGCTGCTAGCCAGGCATCGAAAGAAACTGTTTGGTTACACTTACTGTTCCTGGACATTTCTACCATCAGTGTTCCTGTTCTTCAGGTTGACAACGATGTGCCATAAGACTAAATAAAAATCCCAAGTTTCACAATCAAACAAAACATATTGATGTTCGAGATAAGTTGCAGAATGAAATTTTGGACATTCAGTACTGTTTCAGTGAATGTCAGACATTTTCACGAAACCTTTACCAAAGTCTTCTTATGCTTATTCAAAGGCTTATGAAGTTTCTAGAAACTTCATAAGTTTATTGTGATGTGTCAAGTAGACACTGGGACTTAATTTTTTTCCTCTTGTTTTATGTCTGTTTTTTTTGTTGCATTTCCACAGGTGAATGGAAGGTATGGATTTTTTTTAGAAGTATGGTATTATAAATCAATACCTGTTACACATGCCTCCGTACCCGTAACTGTTTTGGAATCAAGTTTTGTCTTACATCCTGTAGCTTTGCATGCTGTTCTTAGTTGCTTGAGATATGTCTTCAACAAATTATTATTTAACTGCTTAATGCTGATTACTGTACTTTTTAAATTTTGGTAATTTGTTTAAGTAGACGGGGATGAGTGAAAGGTCCTTCCACTCACAATCTACCTCCTTACAAACAACATTGAAAACCGACCAAATCCTGATCACGTCATCGACAAATCGGCAATACCTTGATGACAAGGTATCTCATCATTTGTAAAATTATCAGATTTTGATGGATAATATATCTAGTCATTAGCAAAATCAGCCATATGTTGAGGGACGAGATATCTCGTCTAACCCACTCAGTGTGTTAAAAGCCATTCTGTAGCACCCTGCAATCGTGTGGTCCTCTCATCTGGTCAGGCGACGAAGTCCAGAGAACACAAAAGGTGAAAGTATCACCTTTTCATATCTATTCGGGAGACGCATTAAAGCCCGATGCACACATCCGGTTTTTCAATGTGCGGCGCCGCTGCGGCAACGCAAGTGCGGTCTGAGATACATTAGATCCTATGGAGAAGTGCACACATGCCTCCGGCGCCGCTGCTGTGAGACTGCACGTCCAACTTGCATGAAATTTGTACCGCAGTTCCACACGGCACCGTAGCTCGCCGAACACGCTTCTCCAGTCTGAAGTACCTTATTTTCATAAATAAATGGAATATAAATAATTATTAATAAATGGTTGTATCCAGTAACGTCTATTTTGTTTCAAAATATACTTTTTTTACACCAAGTAAGCGAAATAAACACGTTTTTTTCGATAGAATTTTTATCGCAAATGGCGCGAAATGAGTACTTGTGTCATTTCACGGTTATGTGTGCATAGTTGGTGCCGCAGCGGCGCCGCACGTTGAAACACCGGATGTGTGTACCTGACCTAACATGGGCTCCTCTGCAATGTAACGGATGTGTAGGGATTAAGAAGCGTCGTATTGGAATCTTGACAAACACTATAGGAAAATTTATTTTCGCTGCCTGTGTGAGGCTGCAAAAATAACGAGGGCGTAGCCCAGTTGTAGGAGCAACGAATTAGCAATTGGAGAGTTGCGAGTTCGAAACTAGGTTAGCCAAAGACCATCGTGTAGACGGAACTGGTGCACGTTAAATATGTCATGGCATCAAGTGACCTCACGTTGGCGTTGCGTGGAAGTTTGGAGTGTTGGGCCAGATCAGGTGTTTTTATCTGACGTGGTTCTTAATGGCAAGGCGTTATTCTTGGATATTTCCCTTCGGGATTGATCCCGGATCGTACCTTTATTTTAAAAGATAGATAGCTTTCATGGATTTTTTTGCCGGCTCTCCTTGTCTCGGTGAATTTATGTGACTGTCGTAACAAGTCTGCATCCCTGCTCTAATGCTTCAAGAAAAGGTGCCTTTATCAGTAAATACTTAAAGGATTATTTTACTTTTAAAAATGTTGTCTACTGTCAACTACTCAATTCATTTCATAAAACGTCATATTAATTTGATTTATTTTTCTTTTGATATTTTGTGGGGCAACTCAGGTAATGATCCATCTGTGCACCTCACTTTGAAAGACCGATCCTACTTACCCATGCGTAGATTTTATTAAGAAAGAACTACTGCTACGTGTGTGTTTGCTTGGATTGGATTGGACTAGGAATGCGACATCGATGTCGATGTTTTCAAAACATTGATGTTTTATAAAAAATCTCGATGTATTGGAGCCGATGTCGCATCACTAGTTGCTAAACCAGTTTTAAGAAATGGGGAAAAAGTTTGAATACACTGAATTTTAAAAACATCGATGGTTTTGGGGCGATGTATTCAGCATCGATGTTTTGCTGTCGATTTGCATCACTAGATTCTAAAGTAGTTTTCAGAAATGGGGAAAAAGTTTGAATACACTGAATTTTAAAAGCATCGATGGTTTTGGGGCGATGTATTATCAACATCGATGTTTTAATTTTGAACAGCAAAGTTTCAAAACATCGATGTTTTGCTGTCGATGTAGCATCACTAGTTGCTAAACCAGTTTTAAGAAATGGGGGAAAAATTTAAATACACTGAATTTTAAAAACATCGATGTTTTTGGGACGATGTGTTATCAACATCGATGTTTTAATTTTGAAACAAAACATCGATGTTTTGTGGTCGATGTCGCATCCCTAGATTGGACGTCGTATTCGGATAGTGTCACCTGTGCGGATTCCATATGTATAGTCCGAAGGAATAGATAGATTCGGGGATAAGGGAGAGCCGATCAATCCACAATACATATAAAACATTTAAGTACACAGAAAAAGAAAAGGCAAGTGAAGGGCAAAACATGAAAACACAGAAATACAAAAAGACAATATAAAAGGATCACGTAATTTTAAAATTTGCAAAAAACAAAATGAAAAAAAAAAAAAAAAACGTAAAATAAATATTCTACGAGATCAAGTCAACTACATCTCAAAATAAACTTTTAAAGGTTGTTCGTGTGCAACATATTGCGTACTACAAGCGAGATGCGCCAACTGTCTAAAAATGAGAGCTCTGAGGAAGACTAACCGCACGTTCCAGACCATTCTGACCATGAATCGGGCCGTTATTACTTTCGTCACAACTATCGACCACCCAAAATGGTTTGGACAATCTTCTTACTAAAACAAAATGTGATAATTCAATTTAAACTCTTCAATTTTAAATGTACTGTATAAATTTCGCATTGAGCATGGCGAATGTAAGGTTTGTAATATATGTTAAGAGAGATTTTAAAGTAAAGTGGTAATAGTTTCTAAAAACTCAAGAGGTGACGTAGTCGCATAAATACAAAAACAAACTTGGTAGTAGTCTTTATTAAGTAAGTGTTTCACAATAATTTGTGTTGCTTGCATTTATCACTGTCTCTCGTACAAAATGTCCTTGTTACCATCCCCATTGTCCAAATCGCACCCCGGCAAGAAAAGTGATACAAGTCAAAAAATAAACATTTTGATGTTATGTCATTGAAAAAATATGTATGAGTTTCCCCAGCGTGTTATATCACTATTCTATAGAATATAATAGAAGTTACCACCATAAATACTTAAATAAATTTAAAAGAAGCTTATACTATTTCAATATAAGTTTTATAGTATCCTATAAGTTGATGTTTCTCAAATTCTGCAAATTTGCGTTGCGTCACTTTCTTGCCGTGGTGCGATATACTTTGTGCAATGAGTTTAAATTATAAACAACTCCAGGCTTGAATACCTGGTATCTTGTAAAAATCTTGCATCGAAGTTAGGAATTAGAGCAAGAAATTTTATAGTTGAAACTATCGTTTACTTTTTATTTAGCATTGGAAAACATCTTGCATCATCCTTAAGAATTGTCAAAATTTTTAAATATTTGAAAATCATTGCATCAGAAACGCAAACTCTTGTATTAAATGTTGTGTTATACACTCTTTATGGTAAGCAGATGACCAGCATGATTAGTGAAGAAAATTAAATGACGGATAATGACGAAATAATAATGACGGGTGAAGATTGCACAGCTTGATTTGTCGCTCTACAACAATTTTTTGCTACATTAGGCTGAAGCAAATGATATATAAATTGTACCTAACCTTGTCTCATACTAACAAAAAAATCTAATCTGTGGCAGTTTTTGGTCAACATAACAAACAAGGGAACTCTTAATTATTCTTAATTGCTTAAATCGAAGTTATATGGTAATGAAAATCACTTTTGAGTTTGAAAGAACGATGTAAGGAAACAAATCGTATTAAATGTGTCATTCCCCAACCAACTTCTCAATGAACTGCAAATATAAGATAGCTGCAGAGAAGGCCCTCTCAGCGTCGACACTAGTTGGTTTAACCGTCATTAAGTAAGCAGTCGTACATAAGAGACAAATATTTTCCTTTGACTCCATTTCATATATAGGAAGTCCTTTCTTCAGTATTTTCTCAAAATCTATTTCTTTTGTAAAGTTTGTCTTTTTGCAATCGTCTCCATTTTCTTGCAGAATTTGCTTTTCTAATTCCTCTTCATTAAAAAAAAATATTATTGATAGTTTAATTTCTTATTTTTGATAGAATTCGCCACACTGATATCTTAAAAATATAAAATCGATTAATTCACAATCGATTGCCTAATAAACGATTTTGCGATTTTAAAATTGGATTTGAATAATCAATTATTTAATTTAAAAAAAATTCGCTGTTTTATCGGATCCGAACCGGATCCGATAGATGTTGCTGGATCCGGTAGGTAGCTAAATGATGCAATCCCTACATGTAGCATAAAAATGTAACGACACATTACTGCATTTGGTTTTATATGCTTTTCTAAATTAAAGATCTTTTTCAGTAAAAGTAGGGAATTCTATAAAGATAGACCATAAAATTTACCTTAATATCGTTCTCTAGTAAATTGATCAATAGTTTTACTGTTGTTGCGAATCAGTACGCATCAGATCAAGAATGTTAAGAATCAATCAGAATTATCCAGCAAAGCATTCAAGCAATTAAATTATTGTTGAGAGCGAAATTTTGATAAAGATAAACATGATTATACTTCTCACACCCCCAAATTCGATTTTGAATTGTAAAATAACCATGAATCGCGGGAGTAGTAATATAACTGACCTTTCTCTTTTAAGATTTTATTTGAAGTATGTATTCTTTAAAAAAAAGCGTCTTGTTAGATGGAGTGTACTGAAAACGTGGCAAGTTGGCATTCCTGAATGGGTAATAAAATAATTTTTAATAGATTAGAATGAACCAAATAATAAGTCAAATTGTAAATCATATAATGTTGCTTACAAAAAAGAACTATATCAAAAATGACATATTTCATGCTTTAAGCGACTAGATTCAGATTACTTAGAAACTGAGGATAGTGTGACATCGTGGGATACTCCGACCGGAAGAAAAAAACAATCATCGGAATATCGGAATGCCGAATGTATTCTGATTGGTTTGTCGCCAGCTGCTGTTCTTGTGTCGCGCGCTTTACGACATGAGAAGAGCAGGTGAAAAGGGAAGCGTCCTTTGCAGGTGGTGTTCTACCAGAATGATCTCTGATTGGTCTTTGACTTTTGCCGTTGAACAATTTGAAAAAAATTAGGCAGAAACCATTGGGGAGACGACAGAAAAGAGAGCCAGAAGTAACGGGTGAGGTTGTAACCCCCCCCGCCTACGGCTGGCCTGTGATATATTTTGATGTATGGGAATATGTTGAAACGATGTTGTAAATAGTCAAGAATGTATATATTCTTGTTCTCGAAATCTGTTGGTTGTCATCTCTTTGTGTACAATTCCTACAGTTTTCATACTACAGTTTTTTTTTTTTTTTTTTTTTGGGGGGGGGGCGACATCACAATATTAGAAAAGCTGAAAATCAAAGGTGTTCTGTGTAGAATTTGCTAAAATCTAAAGTACCGTCAAATCGGATGACTTGACCCGATATTAAAAATAAAATTAAAATTTTTCATTCTACCCGTTGATTAAAAGTCGAAAGTAAAATTTGTACGTTTGGTTCATGGTTCGTCGTTATTTTAATGGATCACCCCTCCTTTTCATGAAAAAATAAAAACAAGGTGGTCAAAGTCACCTGGCATAGCGGGGTCCCTTTGCCGATTTGTGTATGCAACAAGGCTGTGAGTGGGTATAGAGAACTGTGAGTGGGACAAGAGTTGCATACAATGTTGAATACAATGACAACAAAAATAACGCAAAAGAATGACATTTTATACTATATACATACGACTTAATTGAAAAAGAAACTCAACTATTAAACAATTTAAATTGATTAAATAAAACAAATAACAGAAAAAAAACTAAAATAATCTTAAATATTTCGAGATGTCTTCGTTAAGGGAACCTGGTACAATAATCCTTTAAAAGATCGACTTTTTAATTTTACTTTTAAACGACAGAGGTTCCAGTGATATACACTCAGGAACATTGAAAATAGCGCACCAAGAAGAGAGCATCGGATTGAAGTGAAATTTAATACACATAATGATACAGTTGAGAGATTCATTTGATCCCAAAATCAAGACAATTAAACAAGTACAGTTTGTACAATTAGACGAATACAGTGCAACTTCATTAGCGCAACGGACCGCCTCCTGCTGCAATACATGCCGCAACACGGTTCGGCAATGACTTGATTAGACGTTTGATGTTGTCCTGAGGCAGATGGGCCCACAAATCTTGAACAGCCGCCTCCAAATCATGTACAGAGTGACACGGCGGCATCTGGCGTTTCAGTTGGTCCCATACAATTTTATAGGGGACAAGTCCGGGCAGCGGGCTGGCCATGGAAGAGTGAGAACATGACTTAGGAAGTCTTGAGCAAGTCGAGCTGTATGCGGACGAGCATTATCTTGCTGGAAAATAGCTCCTGGAAGACTATTTAGAAAAGGTCTTACGTGGGGTCGAAGAATGTCGTCAACATAACGCTGGCTCGTTAAGGTCCCAAGTACCACAATTAGAGTGGACCTGCTATCAGAGGCCCCCAGACCATTACGCCTGCCGTGTGGGCAGTGTGTTGTACCGTTCACCAGGGCGCCACCACACCCGCACGTGGTTATCATTTGTCCCCAAAACAAACCGGGATTCATCACTAAACACCACGTTTTGCCAATCTGTGGTATTCCACGTCGCTCTGGCTTGGCACCACTGTAGACGGAGTCGACGATGTTTTGGTGTTAAATGCAGTACACGAAAAGGGCGCTTGGATTGCAGATTCGCTTCCGCAAGTCTGGAAATGATTTGTGGAACAACTGGCACCCCTATATCTGATTGTATCGTAGTACGAGTCACTGTGGGATCCCCGAGCGCTTTTCGTTCGATCCTTCGAACATCTCGCCTCGTCGTCTTCCTGGTTGCTCCAGACCCGGTACGCAGCACGTGGGTATCATCTTGTGTCCACTGTTCCCAGCATGTTCTGACGGCACACTCCGAACGATCGACCTGGCGTGCAACACGGCGCGTCGACCGACATGTGGTTTGCATGCCGATGATGAGGGCCCTATCAAACCACCTCAAACTCGCTTAACTGTGAGAAATGCCTTCTCGCACGTCTACCTGGCATTCGTCGCTTACTCGGAATGTGATCGTCACGTTTATGAATCTTCCACTATGCGCCGGTCCCATTTTCTGATTGCAGCGCCACTGCAGGGTGTGTAGTCATGCGCATTGCCACCAAACTTGGATCATTTGCATATAGGATCTCACTGTACTTATTTGAAAGTTTCGCGATTGTGAGCTATTTTCAATGTTCCTGAGTGTGTATGGGTTTCATGGTATTAATATTTAAAAGGACTTAAAAAAGCTAAAAAACAAAAAAGCCACGCCCACTTTCACATCTGTTAAAATTTAAATAAACGTTGTGACACACACACACGTTCTAAAGTCGTATAAAATAAAATCGCTCCAAATTACAAAATAAACTTAAGATTAATTTAATTTGATGTTACTGGTATCATTTAAAGTATTCATAAACTCTGTACACACAAAGTTTTAAAATTCTATGTGCAGTACTTTTTTGTAAAAGTGTACCTACGCATGGCACTATTATTAAATTTTGGGTTTTGAGTTGTTCATAACAGATATATATAGAGAGAGAGACAAAACATAAATAACATAACATAAAAATATAATTTTTTTGTAGATATATCACTGAATAATAAGTATAATATTAAAGCATTAAACAGGTATCTCAAAAATTTTTAATATTACGTCAGTTTACGTGGTATGACAATTTCTGTCAATTTTCTCCTCAGAGAAGTATCAGCATTTCGCCTTTCTTTAGGTGGAGTTGACTTGAGCACAATATTTTTGACCGGAACACTCGCCTCGTCCACCACCTGATGAAAACTGAAAGATTTCCCTTTGTCACTTGTTCTCATGAAAGAAACTTCTAAATCTACATCATCACACTTGTTCATGATTTTCGCCATTTAGTGTTTTATTTATTTTTACCTCAAAATCTTACTATCACGAAGTCGCCAGTTTCGAAATTCTGTGGTTGAGATTGAATATTATGTTGACTCAAAATCTCGTCTTCTTCGTCACATTCAGATGTATACGGGATCAGGGAGTCATGCAAAGAAATGTCATCTTCCTAATGGCTTTTCATATCTTCATAATTGGCAGAAACATCACGATAATTTTTTAAATGGTACTCGTATACAAAATAACAGTTATAGAATAAGCAAAGTGATCCTAAATTTCAAATGGAACCTGTCATCGCCAACGAAAATAAAAACCTTCAGTTAAGGTTCAAAACCAAAACTCCAATCGTTTTACAATCTTCATTACATCTACTAGAAACAATAATAACTTATGGGACTCACCTCATTATCAAAAAGGCTGCACAAATTGAAGTTTCAAGTCTTCAAATTTTCTTTGGTGCTGAATCTGGTTGAAAAAACAGCAGATCGACGATATCACATGAGACAACGCGTCCAAACATACGGACGTATCATCTACATGTAAAATGAATGTATCGACGACTGCAGAGACATAAACAATAATTTAAGTAAATTTTAAACCACCAAAAAAAACAAAAAACATTTTTTTTTCTGTTCATGACGATTAGAATTCAAGAAATTTCAAATCATGAAACTCAACAAGTTAACACCGTCCCAGCCTAAGCCATTAGGGGTATCGGCACATAATTTTGAACCCCGGTCAATGGCAACATCTGAGCTGACACTCCACAGTCCAAACTTCCACACCAACCCAACGTGAGGACTTTCGGCCACGACAGGTTAAAGTGCACCAGCCGCCTCTACAGCATAAGCTTACAAACATCCATACTGTGACCCGGATTCGAACAGGATGGCTAACACCTTAACCACTATACCGGTTGATCGGTTCCAAATCATGAAATAAAAGTTATTTCCTTAACAAAAAGAACAAAAATTATTTCTTTAACAAAAAGAATGAAAATCAAACGATTTTAGGAGACGTTCATGAAATTTTCCATATTTAAAGCAAAATAAAATATTTCTAAAGCAGATAGAGACAACTGTATGTGTTAATCTTTCTTAAAAACTCTTTTTTAAAAAAAGCGTCTTATTTATGCACTTGGTGAATTTACTCAATGTGTAAGAATTTAGCATGTCAGAATGGATGATAAGAAAATTTTTTAGAGATCATGGGGTGAATTGACAAATTAATCGAATTATAAATCGCATATTATGTTAACAAACAAGAAAATTTCCAAACTGTGTATTTCGAGGCTTCAATCGGCAAGATTCGGATTCTTCAGATACCGAAGGTATAGAAAAGCTTAGAATTTGAATAATTGTTATTAAACTTTGCAATGTCGATTTTGTGAAAATCTAAAGTTCTGTTCGAGATGGATTAAAATTCAAGAATTTCCTGAATGTTGTATGTTATTTCAAAAAGGACGAAACTAGAACAATTTTGAGAATTTTATTCGTTATTATTTTTAAAACAAGAAATTCTAAAAACTAAAATAAAAATGATTCAGTTAAAAAAGGTCGAAACTCAAAAGATTAGGGGAAATGACACCCATGATCATTTTCATATTTAAAGCTATAAAAAATTTCATAATTTTGAATGAATAATTGTTTTATTTTTAAAAGGACGAAACTCGAAAGATTTTGACAGATTATTTCTTTATTTAAAAAAAAAAAACAAGATATACCAAATCCTTAAATAAATAATTTTATTTTAAAAAAGAGGTTAAAACTCAAACGATTTTGAAAACAGACGCCCATTTTTTATATTCAAAAGAAAGAAAATTCCGGAATCTAAAATAAATGTTGTTGTTTTCAAAAAGGACAAAACAAAAATGATTTAAGTAACGGTTTATTTGTTATATATATATATTTAAAACAAAAGAAGGAATTCCTAAACCTCTTAATTAAAATTTCATGAACTAATGATTATTTTCATATCTGAAACAAAAACAATTCTGGAGCAGGAGACAACTGTTTAATGTTTTCAATTCTATAAATAGAAATTTTCCCCTGTTTGTAGGTTTTCCGGGATTCCGGATTCCTCCTACGCTTCGAATGCGACCGTCCTGCGCTGTTCCCCATGCGCATGGACCAAGATGCTGTCCGGCGATTTATGTTCTACATCGTCGCTGGTGCATTATCCGGAAATCGTTCTTCTCCCCTATCCAGAGAATCCATTGCCATTGATCCTTTGATGCCAGACTTCGTTTCATCAGCGTTCGGCTTTTAGGGAGACGCAAACGATCATATTGAACGCACAATTCTACTTGGATGGCGAATTCGCCTGCCTATCGGAATGCCTAACGAGATTTTTTTTAACGCTTGACGATTCCATGATTTGAAGTGAGCCGAGCCCAGATTTTGAAAAGGTACGTGTCTTGGCATGTATTCTCGGAGATCAACGTCATTTGACAATTTGTAAATATTGCCTTGTAATCAAATTTTTCCAACGGTTCTATCTCTTACATTTTGTTTTGGTTTTAGAACTTTCGTTCTATTTTGTTCACTGATACGTTTGTCTTTATTGTTCTTTGATGTATTCCTATTTTTTATGTTTTATTCTATGAAACTTTTAAACTATTGGGATATTGTTTTTTTATACAAGCGTTTAAAGAAGGTTAGTTTATCTAATTTCAGTTAATAGAATAATTTAAAATAGTAATACCGTTTAACTTATGGAACAGATAGTTAAAATTCTTATACCAAAGACAATTTCGACTATTAAACCGAAAAGGAAGAAATCACACTACTAAAACTGATGTTTTGAAATTGTGTCAAGTGATTTTATTCAAACGTCTACATTTCTAAAAATGTTGGTGCTTAGTAAATTTTTAAAATCTTTCGAAGCAATTAAATAAAATACTTGTTTTAAAAATAGTTAGTTGTGATGAAATGAAAAAAGTAGGATGCAACGCTATTTGTCAACCTCGTTTATAAATATTTTCCTATGTTTTATAAAAATGCACCTGAAATTGTGATTTTAAATGTAACCACATAATAACTCCCCTCTTTATTAGTCTAACATCAAAGCAATGGAACAGTTAGAAAGGTTTGTTAAAATATTTAAAATATAACATAAACTAGGAAATCAGGCACACAAGTTTTCAGCCACTGTCCAATACGCAAAACTATAGATTAAGTAATATAACTTCACAAAACTACGTCACAATAAATCAATGCCAACACAGATATTTCTGCGGTTACCTTTAAATTTAACAATTTTAATTAGAGTAATACAAGAGATCAAATTATGTGGCCGAATACTTGTGAATCTCACTGAATTTATAATTAAAAAACATTTTTTTAGGGGGGGGATGTGCTGTCAACGTATTTTCCAAATCCTATGCTTCAGGTTTGATCCCGGACCGTCACCAAAAACACGTTGTGTTGCTCCAGTGCGACATTAACTTACCTATCTATTCAAATCCTATGAGAACAATTAATCTTCTTTTTACTTTTCATAAAGAGATAACAAATTATGTAGGTAGGTAGTTGAAATAACGTCCCACTGGAGCAACACAATTACATATTGGCGATGGTCCGGGATCAATCCCCGAAGAGAAAGATCCAAGAACAGCACATCGTCACCGCGGTCAGTTGACGAGGTCAACAACTAAGCTGATACCCCACTCTCCAAACTTCCAAATCTCGTCAATGTTAGGCCTCGACAGATTTAATGTGCACCAACCTCCCGACGTACACGACGTTCTTTGGTTGATCGAGTTTCGAATTCGCAACACTCGGATTATATTATGTAATACAAAGAACGAGTAATTCTTTTGTTTCTCACAAAATTCTTCAAGATATTTACTCTCAAATCATAAAGATTCTGTCTTTTAGTTTGCGAGAATCAATAAGCACATGCACACATTAAAAATTAAAGTTTACGCAATTAATTAATGAACTACGCAATAATCAAATATAAATTCAAGTGATGAGAAAAAAAAGATCGTGTCTGAAAGTATTATACGAGTTTTCTTCATTAAATTTCTAAAATATTTAAATAGCCGTTTACATTAATTCATCATCACGATAAAAATTGATACTATTAACTCAGGTAAAACTATATAAATTCCGTAATTTAAATCTGGTAAAAAATACTTACTTTTCTGTCCTATTCTAAATTTGAATTATCGTTGTTGTTAAAATCCATTGTTCTTGTAGTTATTAAAAAATTCCTTAAAACTGCAGCAAGATCCAATAATATTTATCGTCTGCGTAAAGAATACTGAAAATTTTGTAAAAAAAAGTTTTTTTTTGCTATATATGGGAATAAACAAATTAGTTTTTCGCCATCATAATTGAATTCATTTTTGTGGATGTTATGATATTTATATCATCATGATAATTTTAAAATTTGTTTTAATATAACAGCTTTTTCAACAATCGGTGGAGTGAAAATGATTTTCATACCTTTTGTATTTATGGTAAAAAAACCTTTATTTAACCCTCCTGGTGATTATTTTGATGAGGTATATCGTCAGTGGAAAAACTGACAAGATCTTAATAGATGAGATATCTCGTCATTATCAAAATTGTCAGATCTTTATTGACGAGATATCTCTTCTCAAAACCACTTGGAGGTTTAAAAGAGTATTTAAATACAATTGAAATATACCTTTACCTTTTCTAATAGTTTTATGATTTCGATAAGAATAATAAAGTATCACAGAAATGCAATGATTAACTTACTATTATCTCTGGGTCATACTTTTAAGTGTTTCACCATTTCCAAAGTTGTCTAGACAGTGTAATGGATCCAATTTTCAAAAAAAACAAAATAAAAAAACATAAGCAGTTTTAGTTGCAAAAGTTGTTATGTCCTTATGTTGTAGGAAATTGAACTCCACTTACAAAAAGCTACTTGAAAGTATTATTGAATATTATTAATTGTATTATTACTACTTTTAAATAATTTTCTATTTCGGTGAAAAAATAGAAAAAAAGATTTGGCAAGGAATAATTTCATATCAGAAGGGGTTACATATAGTAGTCCATATATCAAATCCGAGTCACCACGTTTAGCTACACTTAGAATCTGATGATCAAATAAAGAAAACAATATTTAATATCAAGTTTAATTTGTGACATTTAAATTACTTAAAATCAAAAACTTAAGAGAACACAGTATCCTATAAATAGCCAAAACCATCGATTTTTTTAGTGTCTTATTTTAATTGTACGACTTTACAAAATGTGCACGACATTTCAAAGCTATTACAACATTATTTAGGGAGTATCTAAGAATTTCTATCGAATGTCTGGATTGAAAACGATTAAATTTTAAATTATAAAGTCTTTTTTATCACAGCTTTCTGTTTATCACGACAATAATAAATTTACACTGCTGACACATTTTTTGTAATAAATCTAGCAATTTGGAACTTTTTGTGATATATTTGATAGATTGGTGTATGTAATAAGTATTTGTAAGAGTAGTTGCTTTTTAAAAATTAGTAAAATCAACCATGACTGCTTTTTACACTGTTTTCCATGGTGTATGTTATAAAACACGTTTGTAAAAAAAATTAATGACAGTAGTACATGCAATCGGGGATGAAATTGTGGGATATACTTCCAAGAAGGGGGGATTAAAAAATTAAAATATTTTTAACTAAACTTTTAAATTATTGTTAATGCATAAATTTTGTTTTCTTTTGTAATGTATATTTCAAGTGCACTGGATTTAGGTAGACTAAAATACTTTGTAGCACTTGTAAAAGGAAAAATAGTTTATCAAATGTAGGCGTATCCCCTTAATCCTCAAAGTGGTTTCGACGAGATATCTCGTCCATCAAAATCTACCGATATTGCCAAAAACAAGATAATTCGTCATCGAGAAAATACCGATTTTTTTTTTTTTTTGTGATGAAGAGATAAAGATAATGATTCTTATAAAAAATCATTTCATCATTGGTTTTCTGTTAATGACGACATATGTAGTCATTTTTACTG
Organism: Metellina segmentata; assembly: GCA_947359465.1. NCBI lineage: Eukaryota > Metazoa > Arthropoda > Arachnida > Araneae > Tetragnathidae > Metellina > Metellina segmentata. The sequence goes on along the minus strand of OX375875.1, from coordinate 97,527,111 downwards.
ATGACGAGATATCTCCTCGAGACAACCACGATTAGCATCAAATTTATCAGCAACAGCTTATCATTCTGAAACGAAATTTAAAATTGAACAAATCTTCAGCGACGAGAGTTATTAAACTCTCAATCGGTGGTATTGGCTATGAGAAACATTCTCAAATCTCGCCATAACATACTTTTGGCCAATACAATTTAAACGTATCAATATTTGCAGCTTTCGTATGTTTTGTTATTTTTTAATTAACGTCACACTGAAGCAACACAACAGTCTATTGGTAACGGTCCGGGATCAATCCCGAAGTCTATATTTCCAGCTTAACTGGTACAGTGGTCATAGCGTTTGTCTACCACCTTGTAGGTCGCAGATGTGCGCATGGATATTAGTGATTCTCCTTGTTAGGTTTTGCTTCGGATTACCCGTTGGGAGCTCCTTTACAAGTAGCCGTTGTTTCGACCCATGTTGTGTTGAAGGCCAAGCCGTCAGTGGTTGAGCTTGGAGAAAAAAATTTCCAGACTGTCTGGGGAAAATGTAATATATCGCATGGCGTTTGACAGGAACTAACATCTTCAATTAATTCAAATAAATAAAATTTATATAAGGGGTCGTTTTCATATTTAATTGAGCACCAACTTCATAATTTCCCATGGGAACCCGTTATTTCGTCCTAATTTCCAATCTATATCAAAATTTAACATCATATTTTAAATTTCATGTTATTAGGTATTCACCTCTACATTTCATCACAGTTTGTCCCCTTACAGCCTCATGGCATATGCGAACACCTACCGATCACCTTAATATTACATGGCTCAGGAAAATTGCATGTAACAAGGGCTCTGGGGTTAAAATTATTAACATGGTGAGGTACATTGAGAATCATCAGGACTTGATTACCCTACGAGACTAAGAAAAACGGACTTTTCCCCCCTTGCATGTTGTATCTCTAATATTATAAAAGGAGGTGTTTGTTTGGGGCCGCAAAATCCTGACGATTCTATGGCACTTACAGCAATGAGATTTGGCACACAGGTAGTCCGAATTATTTGCAATTTTTTTTGTCGCGGCGAATTTTAAAATTATATCTAGAAGATTTTTGAATAAATTTAATAGTTTTATTCTCCATCGGTTTTTCTAACGCGGAGAACTTTTCTACCCGTGTGACCTTGCAGTCAGGGTTTGAAACCTTGCCAAGTTTTTTCATCCGCAGAACACGTAGAAAATTATTTTTTTTTTCACTTCCGCTTTGATTTTGCGCGGACGAATAAATTTCCAGTCAGACGATAAATCGTTTAACTGAAGTCAGTTCTTTTTTCTATCTCCTAGACCAGGGATGGGCAAACTACGGCCCGCGGGCCTACTCCGGCCCGCCAGAAGGTTTTATCCGGCCCGCGGTTAGAATTTTAATTTGCCGGTCTGACGGAAATTAAAAGAAAATATGATTTATATATTATTTATCCATCTCCTTTTCTACTTTGTTTGAATGTTATTTTTTTCTTCCTTTTTTTCAAAGGATCTTTTTATTTTCTCTGTTTTTGTTCTACAAAACATAAATCGACGGAAATAGCAAGCACAGACAGCTTTCAATCGGTAAAGTGTTAAAAGCGGAATTTCTTTGTTAGTTATAGCTGTAGACTGGCGCCAACAAGCGGTATCTCTTTCTCTGGGAGCAGACATATGGGAATCCAATATAGGTGAATTAGACCTCACATGTGGCAGACTGCGCATTTTAAGCTCCAGGCAGCGGCTTTTTCTTTTGGCGCGAGTTTTAATATTATTGATTGCGTATGGAAAGATTGCGTACAAATAGCATCATTGTGAATAGTGGTGAAAGTATTAAAAGTGTAGCGTAGCTAGTGCTTGTTTGGGTTATTCGTAAAATATTTCAACCCCAAAATGGCTACTAAAAAACGTAAAGTTGATTCAGAGTGCCGTGCTTTTAATGATGGACCTGGAAATATTTTTTTACAGTTATTAAAGATAAACCAGTGTGTCTCATCTGCAATGAAGCTGTAGCAGTCTTCAAGGAATATAACATTTTATGTCATTTCACATCTAAGCATAAGAATTCCAATTACGAAGCAATGTCCGAATATGAATGAAAACAAAATGTAGAAAGTCTCTGTAAAAAATTATCAGGCCGACAAAATTTTTTCAAAAAGGTAAACACTATTCAAGAAGCAGCCACACATGCAAGTTACATTGTAGCATACAATATTGCTAAAAATAATAAAGCTCTCAGTGATGGGGAGTTCGTTAAACAATGCATGCTCCAAGTTTGTGATGTTTTATGTCCAGACAAGAAAAATAATTTAGAGACTGTAAGCTTATCTAGAAAAACGGTGACTTCTGAATCGAAGCCATCGATAAAAATTTGGCATCACAATTAGAGTCAAACATTGTCCAATTTAAATTTTGCTCCATAGCTATGGATGAAAGCACTGATATAAATGATACTGCTCAATTAGTATTATTTATAAGAGGTGTTGATGAGAACTTTGAAATTACCGAGGAACTGGCGTGCATGCGTTCTTTAAAGGGAACTACAACGGGATGTGATATTTTTCGTGAATTTCAGGAAGGGCTTTTAACTTTGAAAGTGCCTATAACAAATATATGTAATATTACGACCGATGGAGCACCAAATATGACAGGAAAAAAATCTGGATTTCTTGGACTCTTTAATTAAAACTATCCCGGGAACAATGTTGTTTTTCTACATTGTGTTATACATCAAGATGCTCTGTGTAAATCTGCATTGAATATAAAACCCGTGCTTGATGCAGTCGTGAAGCTTGTAAATACTGTTCGATCTCGTGGGCTTACTCACAAGCAATTTCGAGATTTTCTTCAGTCCGTGCAATCTGAATACTCTGATGTACTGTATTACACGAAAGTAAGGTGGCTTTGTGCAGGATGTGTTTTCGAGCGAGTTTGGCAGCTGAAAGACGACATTGTGTCGTTCTTCCATGAGAAACAGTGTTCTGCGGAGTGCGAAATGTTAGAAGATACAGAATGGCTTTCAGACTTTGCATTTTTCACAGATCTTCTTTGTCATATGAGCAACTTGAATGTCAAGATGCAAGGGAAAAACCAATTTATCGACGATATCTGGGCCCATCTCAAAGCTTTTAAACTAAAACTTAATCTGTTTAGTGGGCAGCTAACTAAGAACGACTTGTCTTATTTCTCGAGGTTAAATTCAATACCCTCAGTAAATGAAGAGAAGCTTAAGAATTATGAAGATGGCTTGAAAAAACTGCATTTTGAGTTCGAACGCAGATTTCACGATTTCACTGCCCTTCAAACAGAATTGGATATTTTTACCATGCCTTTCAACGTAAATTGTGAAGCAGTGAGGTCAGATTTGCAGCTTGAATTAATTGAGTTGCAATCTAACAATCATCTCAAGCAGTTGTTTCTAAATATGCCAAAGTTAGAGTTTTACAAATCATTATCGAAAGTAAGTTTCCCAAATTTAATATATCACGCCCAGAAAATCAGTGCTATGTTTGCTTCATCTTATATATGTGAACAAGTGTTTTCAACTATGAACCTTAGAAAGAATTAGAAGTAGAATGACAGATGAGCATTTAGCCTCATTCCTTAGAATCAGTACATCTCACTTCGAACCTCAATATAAGGAACTTTTAAAAATGAAATCGCATTTTCATTAATCTCATTAACATATTTAAATTGTAATACTTGTCTATTGTTTTAAAAATTTTAGAAAAATTTATCTTGGCCCGCCAAATTTTTTTTTTCGATTTTTGACCCGAGACCGAAAAAGTTTGCCCATCCCTGTCCTAGACCGTAAAAGATAGAGTAAAAATTTCAACGGATTTGAAATTTGCGGAAAATTTTAGTTTAGATTGATACCTAAAAATATGATTTTCTTTAAATAAATAATTTTTTAATTGAATATATCTTCAACGGATTTGAAATCTGCGGAAAATTTTACACCAGATAAATACCTTACACCACGGGCACAAGCAACGCCGGACTAGCCACGCAGTGGCTAGTATACAAATATTTATAATGCTACCTAGTATAATGATTTAATGTAATTACTGTATAGATGCAGGGCCGTATTTCTAAATAGGCTAAGTAGGCTGCAGCCTAGAGCGGCACATTTTTCAGGGGCGGCAGATATACAATTTATTCAAAAGTTAAAATGTATTTCAGACGTTAATAATATTTTCCGTACGAATTTAAGAATACATGTTACTTAAAAATATGTTTTAGCCCTTCTACATAGCCTACTTTCTAAAACTATAACATAATACAAATTCACAGCACGTAATATTGTATTATGACTTTCTTGTAGTGCAATCGAATTTGGCTTGACAACACTGTCAGTAGTGTAGTGTCAGTCTAGTCTGTTTGAGTCTGACGCTGCCATTTATGTCGATCGGAGTGCACAACGGGATCGTTGATGATTGTGTTGAGCGATGTGTGTTCGTGTTCTTTTTTACGATTTTGCCTTATAATTTAGAGCATTCCAATACATAACGTACAGTTTTTAACAAGTCGGCTACTCCTTACTAGCTACTATGAGTGACGGTAGGAAGAGACTCAGTGACGCTGAATACAAAAAATGAACAAAACTGAAACTTCAAGAACAAGAACATGTTCTGAAACAAACAACAAAACTTTATGTTTAAAAAAGATGAAAACATCAATGAACTCTATCCTTTTACTATATAAAACAAAAATGTATTAAGCAAATATGAAATATAGAGGGGGCGGCAAATGGACTTTAGCCTATAGGCGGCATACTCTTAAATCCGGCCCTGTATAGATGTATATATGTAATGTGCTCTAACAACATTCTGGGTAGACATGTCACCTCGGTGGCATGCTCTACTCATCCAATCACACTTATTTAAACTGGTGCAGTGTCTCATGACACTAGGCACGGGAGTGTGTTGGTGTTAGTTAGCTAGTCATTAGTTCTTACCGTTTTGATGTTATGAGTACAGAAAGTTTGTAGCTCCTAATGTTAGATCCGTTTCTTATACTTTTACAGATATCTTCCTAAATAATATTTCTAAACGCTGATATTTTGTACCGTGTTAATGTTAAATAACCCAAACAAAATTCACCTAATAATTTAATTACAAAATAGTTTTTAATATCCAATAATAATTACTAAATTACTGTTTGAAAAATTTATGAATACGAACCTTATTATATTTTGATGGGAATCGATTCAAAAGGACTTCTATGAATATGCAAAATTTCAGCTCGTTCCGATAGTTAGTTTTTAGCGTTGCAGTAAATTTTCCTAATTATTGCGATTTTAGGGGCAACCAAAACTTTAAGACACGTTTAACAAACATCGTACAATAATTCTAGGATCGTTTGCACTTGCATAGCAAATATAATAATGTAGTTCTCAATTCGTTTGGACTTGCATAGTAAATGTGATAATTATTGAATTGCTGAAAAATACGTTTGAAATAGTGTTAAAATTATGTGTGAATTTGGTATTTGATAATTGCAGTTAATCACGATATACGAATAGCGATTTTCTAAGTGGAGATGATCCCTGAAATTGACACAAACCTTAGTATTGAATATCTCTGGATACAAAGATAGTAAAGTCGTTAAATTCCAGGTTTATATTAATTTAACGATGCATAATCTGATTAAGTCATCAAAACATAATATTTTCATTAAAGAAATTTTGCGTAAAATTTTATATGAAGACGTTTTTTTATGCAATTGTGCCGACCAACCGGTATAGTGGTTAAGGTGTTATCCTCTAGATCGGAAGGTTCCTGGTTCGCATCCGGGCCCGGAGATGGATGTTTGTAAACGTATGGTGTAGATGCGGCTGGTGCACCTTAAATCTGTCGTGGACGAAAGTCCTCACGTTGGGTTGGCGTGGAAGTTTGGAGACTGGGGTGCCAGCTCAGGTGTTGCTTCGTCATCTGACCGTGGTTCAAAATTACGAGGTGTTGTCCTCGGATCTTTCCCTTAACGGTCTGATCCCGGTCCGTCGTCAATAGCCCGCTGTGTTGCTCTAGTACGACGTTAACTAAAATTACCATTACCATTACCTTATGCAATTGTTTGTATTTAAATTTTTAGAGAATGTTATTCTCTGTTGAATGATACCATAGAATTTGAGTTAGTATGAATAATGCTCGAAATAAAGGAAGTGATTCATTTTTTTCCTCGACCGTACATTTCATACCTCGAAATGGAATAAAATTAGTCAATAAATTTCTAACAGCATTTCATGTATTACTAACTGGGATCCATTCTTATCTTCCTAACAGTGCGGGACAAAAAAAAAGTCTCGTACGCAGTTATAAAAAATGTTATATAAAAAATTAGCTTTTGGAAATTCATTTTTCCTTTTCATTTCATTCAAATGCGATTCGGTATATTTTAAGATAACCTATTTCCCATTCGCTCACATTTTCTTTTCTGTGCTGATTTTTACCTTCTGAATTCCTCACAGCCTCTTATCAGACAGCTGAAGAACTTTATTAAACCGACGAGCAATTTGGAGCATTTTTTAACATTAGTTAAAGCTATATGCATATGTCTTCACAAAGTCAAACACATTTAAAAGAATAGGCAAAACTAGAAACTGTTGATGTTATGTGGTTTATATCCATTTACTGCCATTCGCCAATGCACAATGTAAATTTCTATGTCACGTATGTTGATGAATGTTAGCAGACCTGCGTATAGAATATGCTCTAAAGTTTATACTTCTTATATCTATTGGTGATAAAATGTCGCTACTAATATTGCATATCTTATTTCGACGCTTTTATAATGAATATAACATTCATATTCAATAAATGTGGGTTGCATACTTCTAAGGAGAGTAAAATTATCCAAAACTACATAACAGCATTTCGTTTACTTTTACCGGTGTCAATTCTTATTTCCAATAAAATTTATGACAAAAAGCATACCCAGGCATGTTACCAAAATTAGATTCTGAGCGTCAACTTCAATTTGATCTCATTCATTCCCTTGGTTCACAGGACTATTTGACGCTAAATCTGTTGCGCATTTTTCTTTCCTCCGCTGATTTCTATCTGCCAGATTTTTGGTATCCAACTGCTGAAGAATTTCATTAGAGTTGAGTTCTAGCATGCTTCTCCGTAGCTCAAATAAAACACATTTAAACCAAGCAACAGAATTGACTTTCGAATCCCGTAACGGTCGATTTTATATTGTTGATATCCATTGTTGTCATTCGACAGTAATAATCAAGCGTGCGTGTTATTGTTATGTTTCTGTTTGTTAGCTAATTGTGTGTGTTATTGTTTTGTATGGTTTTTCATGCTTTCTGTTTTCCGATAATTTTCATTTTGAGTTTTCGGTGGGGAGTTACTTGTATTTATTTCATAGGCAATCGTCACAGAAAAAACTCATAATGTCTTCCTTTTAAAAGTGAGGTACAGCTTCAGTCTAAGTTTATACGGGCGGAAACGAACTTGGTGCTTTTTTTGGCGCACTTCTATAATTGCCAAGGAAAGAATTATTTCAAATGAATCAATGAAATCAAACTACAACTTAACGGATTTTGAAACACTTACTAGAATATTCAAAATGAAAGTCAAAGCTTTCCGCTTGGCAAGTTTGCCGTAAAAACCGTAATAACCGTAATACAGATGGATTGCCTTAATCTGCCATAACTCGCTACAAGAAGTGCGCCAAAAAAGCGCCAAGGTCGTTGCCACCGATATAAACGTCGACTGAAGCTAGTCCAAAAGTGATTCCCACTTAGTGATTCCTCTAAAAAAGAAAATGGGTTCACACTTCGTTTCCTTAATTCACTATATTTTTGTTTCTCCTGAAAACATTTCTTGTACTATATTTTTAATATATGCATCTATACATGTGTACATGAGAGAGACATAATATCCTTCGTCATTCTTCATGTTTCATTTTAGGAACTATGCATTTGTTTATCTGCTTAACGTCACTCTTACTGACGGTCCATCTCTCGACCTTAAGAGCCAGCAACTCCTCCGAGACGTTGCAACCAACAGAGACAGATGAGCTCGTCTCTCCAACTGCAACTCCGAGTTTTTCCACGGAAAAGCTGGCGACTTCCACTTCCGAGCCATCGCCAAACCCCCCGACGACAACAACAACACCGGAAGACACCAACGCGCCACTGACGTCCAACTCCGTCAACTTCGCACCGAGCGAGCTGTTCGCCACCTCCTCCACCGCATCTTTCGTTTCGGACACTGTCACCCAAGTCCAGAATGAAGTGCCGACCGAAAGACCCTCAACTCCGGACCACTCTTCAATGAGCTCTGATGCATCGGTCTCCACATCAGAAACTCTACAGGAGATGACGGAGAGCACGGCAGCAATCAAGGACAAAGTCACCACTCCGAGCAATCCGTCGGTGGGCACGGAAAATGTGCTGAAGACGATGCTACCGACGTCTCACCCTTCGATATTCACGGAAAAGGTGACGTCTTTCGAGCAGGCGATTGAGCACAACGCCATCTTGACCACGGCTTTTGAGGATGTCACCGAGAAAGAGGTGAGGATCATCGTTGGGCACAAGTGCACCAGGATCTTCCAAGATGCCATCCTGTGGAACGACACTGACGGCGGAATGTTAGCTCTGAAGTCTTGCCCGACTGGTTATCAAGGGAACATGTACCGGCCTTGCTTCAGTAATGGTAAATGGGGTAACGTCGACTACAGCGAATGCCGTTTGGAACATCTAGGACGTATGAGACATATGGTACGTGCTTACAATGCTCATTATTTACGAAATTACCCCCTTATTATTTCCAATGGCACTCACAGTTAGGGTTGCCAACCTATCCGGAATTTGCCGAGATTGTCCCGGAATTGAAGTTGCTGTCCAGAATCCCGGTTGAATGTTAAACTGTCCCGGAATTTCAGAGAAAGCTATCGACCAATATCACCTACACTACAAAATTATTCTTTCTATTGCATATGATTTCGTATCTATCAAACGTCCGTTCCCTCTACTATCCCAAGCCAATACTATACATAGTCACTCTAACAAAAGCTCGTATTTAAAAAATTATATTTTTTCTTTTATTAGTACTGCTATATGTGGCATTTTGTACTTTTCCATCTGCTGGCAAAATCTCTTATGTTATCAGCTGATCGAATAAACTAATAACAAAACCTAAAGTATATAATAATAGAATCAAATCATAAGGAAAAAATTCGTTGTTGTTGCTCTCCTGAAAAATGCATCTTTAAGACATACGAGAGTGACAGTATCAATATTTCAGTTTTGCGCAATATGTCCCGGAATTGTCCTAGAGAAAGTTGGCTTCCCTACTCACAGTACACATGAATCATTCACTCACCATACTCACAGTTCGGATGGTGCGTGCGATTAATGCTTATAATTAAACGAAAGTATCCCCTTATTCTTAACACTCACAGTTCAGTAATTCATATTCAACTTCTTTGAAATGCTCACATGGAGAGGTTTTTTACATCAATCTAAATGTAGGTAATGTTACTGCCGCGGTACGAGTTTCCTGTGCTTAACGTCATTTAGATTGCTTTTTGATATCATTTTCAGCACTTCGACAATAAAAATTCCGAATTGACGAAGTACGATTCATCATTGTAAACTAGTTTTCTCACTAGCAAATCCATTCTCTGAAAGGTACGATGATACTGTGAGAGGGGAGAGTTTCCTTCCAAGTTAAATGTTCATAGGGTGGTAATGTTTCTTAGGCGGAAAGTTTCCTGAACGTACTGCTATCATGACGTTACTTGGTTTGTTTTTAAATTGGATTTCAGCACGTCGCCAATAGAAATTTCAATGAATAAATTCCGAATTTATATGAGATGGATGATTGGACAACCCCAATTAGATGAAAACCAAACGTAATATAAACGGCGATAAACATTTTCAGGTAACCCTGATATGTATCATGAGTGGCGGAAGTAAATTCTTGGCTTTACGTCTGATTTGTTTGTCTACACTGAAAATTCCTCTTATAAATTCATTGATATGTACTTTAGAAACAATACCAAAATGAAAGCTCTCCATGATCCACCAGTTTATCACAAATGAATTAGTTTAAAATCTCACTAAAACAACTGAAGTGGTGTAACACATGTATGAGATTTGAATCCAGAAAGCAATACTCAAAGAATCATATATAGAATCTGGTCTCGTTCGCATAAATTTTTTCTTTAATCACTTATGGGAAAATTACCATATTAACATTCTCCAAATCAAATTTAAAAAAATTCAAACTGTAGAACATTTTATTTGGAAGTACTATACATGAAAAACAATATGTACCATTTCAATATGTAAATCGTACGAATGTGTATGGTGTCATTCCCTTGATAATACCTGAATATTCTTGATATGAGGAGCACAACTAAACTCAGTAAAGATGTAAACTGTCATAAAATCAATTATTTACTTAGACTTATAAACAGGTACGTGAATTTCAGATGGTTGTTTTTTACTGTCTATTTTAAAAGATAAATCAATCAGCCAATCGTGTGCACTATATGGACAAAAGTATTTGGACACTGCAGAAATTCGGAGGAGGATTCATCTTAGTGTGGGTTGTTTTCAGGGTTGTTTCTTCCAACAGGATCGAGCTCCATGTATTCTGCAAAACGTGAGCTGGACTGGTTTCCTGAAAAGGAGGTGTATTTGCTTGACTTGTCTGTTGAGAGCTATCTCAATCCGATCGAGCACTTTGTTGTTTCTTATGCCTACACTGGCAGACCGGAGGAGTGCCAGGCCCGTCGAAGACGGCAAGAGGCGAGGGGGGTACGCCTTTCATGTTATTGAGCCCCATTGGGAGGATGTCCGACTTTGCTCGACATAAATGGCACATCCGTTTTACAGGAAGGCCCCTTTCATACATCCATTCACTCACACATATCGTAATTTAGATCCCAATCAGAGGACGATAACCCCCTGATCAGGTACCCCCAGAGGTATTGATTTGGTATGGGAACATGGGGGACTTTGTGACCACGACCTATTTAACGGGCCCTAGTCACCACTAGTGAACACGACGGTCTTTAGCCAGGTCGAAGCGCCGATCTCGCAATCATCAGAATTGCAGGCTCCGCCGAGGATAGAACCCACAACCCTTCTGATGCGAGCCCGACGCTCTATTGACTGAACTACAGCGGATCGAGCACTTGTTGGTCGAACTGAAGCGACGAGTACGACACCGCCACGCACGCCCATCTTCACAACAATCTCTTCTCACAGTCTTGCAATAGGCATGGCGAGCTATTATTGCCCATACTTACACATAACTTGTGGAAAATATGCCTCGTCGTGTTGCAACGGCAATACAGGCAAATGAAAGGCCTACCTGTTACTAAATAGAATAATAAAGGACTTTTTTCTGAAAAACATGCAGTGCCCAAATACTTTTGTTCATATAGTGAATGCTGGATTTGAAAGAGGTAGTTTCAATCACAGAAACAGATCTACACAATCATAGAATAGATCTTTCCAGTCCCTCAAATTAAGTTTAAATAATTTCTTTCTTACCTCAACGAAATTTTCAAATAGTAAATTAATTTAATAGAAACTGCAAAATATCAAGAATTGGAGGAAAACACTTCATGTAGGTAAATGAATTTACGTCGCACTAAAGCAGCACAGCCTGTTTTTTTTTCGACGGTCCGCGATCAATCCCAAAGGGAAAGATCCAAGGATAACTCCTCGTAATTTTGAATAATGGTCTAATTACGAAACATTAGATACAATTTACGTGATCATTGAATTAAACGTGTATCACTGTCCATGACAATTTGACCTCTACTGTTTCTCTACAACGTTAACTTGAGATTTCAGTACCTTCCTTTGAGCGAGCATTTAAAAACCGAAAAATCACAAGAACACTGACACATTGTTTGGTTAATGATGTTCACTACAGAAAAAGGACTAGTTCGTTTTGTTTTATGGAGGAATCAACGTTGTGATTAATCAAACTTATGATTCAAATTTGGTATTTATATTACCTGTATAAGCTATTTCAGAAAGTAATCATTTACTCGACTGAAGTGGTGCTAAAATGGATGCCTTAAGTTATTTATTCCGTTGGTACTTCACCGATCTTTCGTATTTATGGAGCCAAATGTTCCTCGATTGCCCTTCAAATATGTTAACATCTCTTTTTATTTTATTCACAATTGTAACATTGAAAATATAGAAATATTTCTGAATCAACTTTTAAGTAATGTATTCGTCTTTTGGAGAAGTTGTAAAATGGTTTTCTCTTCACAGATACTTCATCAGGTTCAAAAAGGCATGCTGGGAAACATGTACGTGTTAGTTGAAGAGTTTTCAAAATACATTTCTTCAGTAGATATGAAAAGCCCGATGGATAGATTAGAAGCATTTGAAATACTAAATACATTCCTCAAATTAGACATGAATTTGAAGATGGACAAATCCAGGGATACAAAGTACATACAGGTACCTTTTCAATATCAATTTTCACAACTCTAGACCTTTGTATTTTTGATGTGACGAAGCTTACTTCTTAGTTATAAAGATTAATCCTACTTTCCTAAAAGAGAACATACTTAAGAAATAATAAATTAAATTAAATCAGTAAAAGCAAAACCTTATTCGTATTATCATGCTGAAAGTTACTTCAGACATTAACTTTACCAAGTGGTTTCGAAGAGTTTTCTCGTTCATCAAGATCTGATAAATTTTACTAATAGCGAAGTATCTCGTCATAAATGTATCGCCGATTGATTTTTTGATGATGACGAGGTCAAGTTTATTTTCTAATGACGAGATATCTCGTCCATCAAGATCTGGTCAGTTTTTTTTAATGACGAGATACCTTGTCGAGACAAACACCAATAGGGTTAATGACTTATTTAAAGTAGAATGATATGTTGTTTATGGTAGGTAGGTAACGTCGCACATGAGCAACACAACGAGCTATAGGGTACGGGATCAGTCCCAAAGATAAAGATCCGAGGACAACACCTCGTGGTTTTGAATCACGATCAGATGAAGAGGGCAACACTTGAGCTGACACCCCATATAATTTAAGTGACCATATTCTAGAACTACCAGAATTTTGAAAGAACTTGGAATTAATTTTTAAAATAAACATTTCGTTTTTTCCTTGCACTATAAGCGTGCTGAAAACGAGGTAAATGCCGAATTACTTAAAATTATTTTTTTAATATTATGCGCTAAAAATACTTGTAATATGTTGTAACGTACGGATCTCATTTAAAAAGCCGGGTGTTGTCAGAAAACATCGTTATCAGCACCAAGCATCTGAAACAATCATAGAAAGCTAATAGAAAAAGGATGCAAAAACTTATTTTAAAGCAATGTTTATATTTTAATCTTCTATCTGCCACTGTGGTTGTACACTTTTCAATAAATTTAATCATTCATGTATTTCAGAAATGCAAATAATGAGGTTTGATCTGCTTTAAATCTCATTATTCTAGAGTGCTGCAAAGTGACAAAAAAATTTAATTTTGAATGCGTAATAAAATAAGATAACAGTATATTTTCTTAATACATGGTGTCCATAAAAGAATGTCCCAGTTTCAATGGTATATTGTAACAGTTGAATTTAGACTTTTTACAACAAGTCATGTATCAAATTGAAGGTAAACTAACCTAGATTTTCTTACAAATGTTCAATATGTGCACCTTTAGTTATACGGCACACATCCAACCTAAAGTCCAATTCTTACCGTAACAGGGGTGGTTTATCTGGATATGTTGAAAGAATGGCTCTTTTCTCAATCAGTAGAGGATGAATCTGTAAACTTTATTTGTCAACAGGATGGAGCTCCTCCCCATTGGAATCTCTTTGTACGAGTGTGGTTGAACGTCGAAGTCCCTGACCGTTGGATGGGTCGTAATGGTCGAGACGACAGAGCTCTTTTTCTCTGGCCTCCACTTTCACCTGACATAACGCCATGCGAATTTTTCTTTTGGGGGTTTATAAAAGATCGTGTCTACGTTTCGCCGCTACTAATGATTAGCCAGAGTTGAGACACAGAATTGAAGAGGCTATTGCTTCCATTACTCCGGACTTGTTAATCAAAGTGTGGGAAGAATTGGACTTTAGGTTGGATGTGTGCCGTATAACTAAAGGTGCATATATTGAACATTTGTAAGAGAAACTAGGTTAGTTTACCTTTAATTTGAGTTATGATTTGTTGTAAATTTTCTAAATTTAACTGTTATAATACACAATTGAAACTGAGACATTCTTTTATGGACACCACGCATAATGGCGCCGCCTCGTCTCAGTGGGTATATTCACTACGTTAGCTACCTTAGATTTGTCGGCGACGTAGCTTCAATTTCTCATTGTGTGTATTTCTTTCTAATGTGTCACTAAATTTTTTAGTGTGCGACTATTGACGCTGTCTGTGTTTTGTTTGGCGCAGCATGGACATGTGTCGCCTTTTGCGCCATAGTACACAAACCAACTAACCATCTCAATTTAAATTAATATTGTTTCTCCTTTTCTTTCAGACTCTCTTGCATGCATGTAACGAGCTTATTAAAAAGAAAACCGTGCTGTTCTCCCCAGGGTCACAAGAAAATGTATGTATTACCTAACTTTTATTCTTTACTTGTGTAATTTAGAAATGTATAAACTAGGTAGGTATTTTAATTACCATCTCACTGGAGCTACTACACAACGGACTATTGGTGATGGTCCGGGATCAAACCCGAATGGAAAGAATCGAAGACAACAACACGTAATTTTGAAACACGGTGAGATGACAAGGAATATTTTTTTACTTTCGATGGCGGGTACAAAAGACAAAACTGAAGACGAAAAACAGAACAAAAACAATGCAAAAATAGGCAACAGAAGAAAGTCTATGGATCCATTCGGTCCCTCGCTTCCCGGTATCGTTTCCACAAAGTTGTTGCAGAGAGCGCAGGACAGTGTCTCAGGAGTCCATGAGTTCCTGAAGGTTGCAGAGTTTGCAGCGTGGATCGTTAAGGATGCCTATGCGATGTAAATGCCTTGCAGGACAGTCGTGGCCAGTAGCGAGGCGGAATTCTGCTACGGCTTTCATTCAAGGCCAGTCAGAAAGATTTAGGATTTTTTTTCCACCATGATTTCTGGGAATTCTTTTCTGAAAGATCTTTTTCCAAGTTCTTCTTAAAAATTGATTTAATGATTGCCTTAACATTTTGAAAAGGATATCAAGGGGAAAAGGGAATTAGGTTACGTATCTGATAATTATTAACCCTTGCTGTTTCATTAAAAATGCGTTATTTTCTCAATACAAACACTTGTACATTTTGCATTATACATTTATTGTTTTATAGACCGTATTCTGTTATATCGCAAACTAAATTTGAGGTAAAAACATTGTCACAGTTTTAAATAAAAATGTTTACTCAAAATAAATTATAACTGTCTCTAAAAACTGCTATTAGTATACTGGCTTTATTACATGTCATATTTATTGTAAACTGAAGTTTGATTTTGGTGATGCTTTTCGATATTTCTTCAATAATTTGAGTAACCGTATGTAAATATTTTATTTCAGAAACTCATAACAGAGAAGGCAGTGGAAATGGTTTTCGATTTAACTTATTTCGCCGAACGGTCTTTGAGAGGATTGTTGAAAACACAAAAGAAGCAGATTGCTTTCAGGTCTTCTCCAAATGTGGGTGAGTAAGGTTTTTGATTCATTGTACTATCTGTGAAACTTCTCAGAATCAGTACAGTAGATTCAAAATATCAATTCTTGTTGCTACTCATCCTCTGTGTAAGCGTGTACAAAAGATCCGAGAATTTTTATTATTATTATATTTACTATGAATTGATGATATTGGGAGAGAAGTGATTTAATTGTGTACGCGCAAAATGTAACCATGGTATGGAATGTGATAAAAATTTTTTTTTTGAATTTAGAAGAATTGGAACGAGGGATGGAGTGAAAATGAGAGTTGATCGCTGTTCTCTGTAATTTTGTATCGTCTTTCGTTTTCCTGATAAAAGTACTGTTACAATTTAATAAGCATTCGTCTCCATGCATGCAACCGAAAACAGCTTATATACAATTATTTAAGGCAACCTAGTTGATATTATATTCATCCGAAAAATGAATGTAGTGAGCTTCATGCATGCAACCAAAAACAGCCTATTTACAGTAATTTAAGGCAATCTAGATGATATTCTAATCATCCTAAAAGTGAATCTAGTGAGTCTTCATGCATGTAACTAAACAGCTTATCTACAATTATTTAAGGCAATCCAGTTGATATTCTAATCATCCGAAAAAGGAGTTTAGTGAGCTTCATGCATGCAACCAAAAACAGCTTATTTACAATAATTTAAGGCAATCTAGTTGATATTCTAATAATCCGAAAAGTGAATGTAGTGAGTCTTCATCTCCAAGGTAAATTAGACTAGGATCACCACATTGCACGTCCCGGTATTTGATGGTAGCAGCAGTGGGATGCCAATACTCCGACACCCTTGGTCAAGTCAAACATACTATGTTATACAAGCCGAACAGATCAAATCCTGATCATTCATGATCTGTCCCACAGATACCTACATATTCTAAAATATCGTAAAGAGTTGCTGTGGTTAGCCTTGATCAAGGTGACTAGAGCAAGTCAAATATATTAAGTTATACAAGACGCGTGCAGCGACCAACTCCTGATCATACAAGGAGCTGTCTCTCAAAGAAACCAATATATTCTTAAGTGAGTTTCTGAGTTTGTGGATTATGGACAGGTTGGAAACATCTCAACTACTTTCACCATGTCATATAACTTGTATGCTCGTTTCTGAGTATTTTCATACCAGTCTTCTACCCTTAAAAGGTGTTGTAGTCCAGGACATTTTTCTGAGTGCCAAGAATGTGAGGGAAAGTCATGACATGCAATGTGGATTTTTTAAATTGTACAAGAAGGAAATTTCTACGACAGTGTAAGATCACAATTTGTTGGGGTGATCCGCTCAAAATCCTTCTTTGTCAGCAAAAAAGCTATCGACAGATACTTTGATATACATCCAGAACATATCGTCACTCAAAGTGCAAAAGGTCGTATGTTTAAAAGCTGCATTTTTCAGGACAGCAAAACAAAATACAGTTTTCCATATGATTTAATTTGATTTTGTTAAAGACATTTGGTTGTAACTTTTATTGGATCAGCTGATGACATCAGAGGTTTTTCCACCAGGGGGAAATCACAATCATAGTATGCCACATGGCGACAGTAAAAGAAAAAATGCAATTCTAGATATACGACCTTTTGCACTTTGAGTTGATGATATGGATAAATAACCTCATTAATTGATATTTCACACATTGAGTGAACCTGGACTAAATACCAAACCCTTGCAGTTGCTTGAACAACACTATTAATTTTAGCGGGCTTATTGGTGCGAGATCGCGTATTGCGCTTTACCAAGCCTCTCCTAATTGGAGATCAAACCAAAGTGAAGCGAATTAGTTTCAGTTCGAATTTGCGCGAGTATATAAACGTTGATTTCATTGTCAGCTTGCCTTGTGCTTTGTGTTTTAGTGTAATGTATTCGTAAAATAAAAACCTTCTGATTATGTCAGCTTCACATTAAGGGATTTGGTTAATAAATTTTGTTTTCTAGTGACCTTTTAGGGATTAGCGAGCTCTAGAAGTGAACAAACTCGCTTATTTTAGAGAAAGTAAGATTTGCAATACATTAAAACTATTCGAGGAGCATACACTTTGCAGAAAGATTCTACACCAGGGCTCGAAATGCCCAGGTGCACTATGTACATGAAAATATAACTGCACCTAATTTTTTCTCTCTAGGTGCACGCAGTGCACCTTACGTTAAAAAAAAAAGGGGGGGGGACGTGTTTTATGTTATTTTGATGTTTGTACAAAATATTAGTATCGACCTTTCTTGTTCTAAAGGAACGTAATTAAAATTCCTATATACACACTATGCGTAAACAAAATTGCTGGGCCGTAACGGATTAGCGAGAAACAAGAGGGAGGTTTACTTGAGTCTCTGTCATCAGAACGTCCCGATGATCGAAACATTTTCCAGATGGAAACATTTGTTGAAGCGACTGTTGTGACAGCCGTACGCCAAAGAAGGGAGAATATAGACGACGTGACCTCTCGTGAATGTTAGGCATTCCATATTTCTGTAAACATCCCGTGTTTCAATAAAGGGTAAAGCCGTAGGAATTCCTGAGAATTGTCTGGCCACTGCATATCGTAAACAAATATTTTCATTATTTATCTTTAAATTCAGATATTATCAGCTTAAAATATAGTGTACACGTTTATTTTTTATGCGTTTTTTATGTTTTCAATTTCCTTGGAATTTGGTTTGTACCTAGTCTGTTTTAATAGCTAAAATCATTAAACAAATGAATCCATTGGATGGATTATT
This sequence comes from Metellina segmentata, assembly GCA_947359465.1. NCBI lineage: Eukaryota > Metazoa > Arthropoda > Arachnida > Araneae > Tetragnathidae > Metellina > Metellina segmentata. The sequence continues at coordinate 97,508,716 of OX375875.1, read as the reverse complement.
CAAAATTTCTTAAAGATGCTACCGAAGAAACGTTCTGTACCATCTATCTTGAAAAATAAAACGTTGCAGAAATATTTTCGTTAAGACGCGAATGCATGCGAAATCGTAATGACGACGGTTGCGGACCAAAGCGATTCGAAGCTGCTTGACAAACAAAAGAAAGGCATTGGTGGGAATTATGTAAATAAAATAGTAGCAGAACGGGATGATAACGAAGAAATAATTGTTGAGAAAGAAAAGACTAAAGTAAGAGTTGAGAAAGAAGAGACTAAAGAAGTAGTTGAGAAAGAAAAGACTAAAGAAATAGTTGAGAAAGAAAAGACTAAAAAAAAAAAAATAGTTGTTGGTATACACAACTAATAAAGTAGTTAACATTACATTAATGCTCTCATATTACGTTTTTTTAAATGTGCACCTAAAATATAATATGTGCACCTAATTTAAAACCTTAGCCTTGATCTTGTGCACCTGTATTAAAAAATCTATTTAGAGGCCTGTTCTACACTTTATAAGTAAAATGTAAGACTAAACATAAACAAATAATCACCATTCTTACCGATCTTTGGGTGCCAAGCCCCCTTCAAATTCGTTGATTACAAAGGTTTGCTAACTACTTTCACAGAGAAAGAACAAGGTATATATATATAGTCACAGAATTTACAACCTATTAACTTATAACTAGTAGCCATACTACTTCAATCTTTCTCAAAATAATTAACGTCCTCTGGGGCACATTTCTTATATGGACGGGTTATAGTTACAGTGTTACGAAATAAAATAGACAGAACTTTCACTGCTATCAATTGGCCGTTGAAAAAAGATCCGACTTACTTCACTTTTCAGTTAACAGAATGACTTATCTATATCTGGTTTTTGTGTCTAAATAATTATGTTTAGTTAAATTTGGTTATATTATATCTGGTTTCTATGTTTAAGTCTCTTTTTTGAGAAGTGGCTAACACCACTGTAACTTAAAGCTGTCCTTTTTGTGTACAGCTTCACTGACCCGAGGTACTCTAGTGATCTTTTCTGTTCCCATGGTGTTTATTGTCTTTAGTAAGCTCTGTTGCCGCGCTCTTGGGAAACCCAAGCTTTCTTTTTCTATTTTCATCTTCCCATTATTCTATTCCCCAAACAGTTTTCCTCTTTTGCCAATAATTCCTACGGATGGCGACATCGATGGCAATGTTTTCAAAACATCGATGTTTTATAAAAAAAACATCGATGTATTGACCATCGATTTATTGGAGCCGATGTTTGTTTGACATCGAAGTTCTAACATTGACGATGTTTTTACGCTGCCGATGTTTTATTTTTGAATGAAAAAAAGTACCATAGTAAAAATTAAGAAAAATAAGCGTGCAACTAAGTATTTGTCAGTCGACATCCGTCCCATCAGAAAGAGTTTTTTCCCTAACTGGTGGGTAGTTAGTGCAAAAAGATGTCGGCTTAGTGTGGAGAATGTTAACTAACTTCTCTTTTTACAAACTGTAAATAATAATACATAAATATTGGAGCATATAATAATTATGGGCCCCAATATTTTTTATTTACAAAAAAAAAAATTAGTTTGTCATGTTTCCCCCATAAGTTGATAACTAACTAACAACAACTGACAATAATTATTGTTATGAACCTACCCAATTATATACTTATAGTTAGTAGTACATACCTAAGTCAAACTGTTGTAAATATTACTCTCTTTTATACTATTCAATTTGAAAAAAGATTTGTTAGTTGTTCCTATTAAATTTTTTGACTTTGTTTTGACAGTTAAAAAAATCTTTTTTATAAATCAATAAACACAGCAAATGACAAATTAAATCTCCCCTCAGGCGAACATTAATGTTTGAGGTTACTAAACCAGTTTTAAGAAATGAGGGGGAAAAAAAGTTTAAATACATCGAAGTTTAAATGGTAATGGTAATTTTAGTTAACGTCGTATTAGAGCAACACAACGACAACAGTCCGGGATCACTCCCTTAAGGGAAAGATCCGAGGACAACACCTCGTAATTTTGAACCACGGTCAGATGACGAAGCAACACCTGAGCTGGCACCCCACTCTCTAAACTTCCACGCCAACCCAACGTGAACACGGAAGTTTAAAAACATCGATGGTTTTTTTGGGCGATGTATTAACAACATCGATATTTTAGTTTTGAACATCAATGTTTTGTTGTCGATGTAGCATACCTAATAATTACCTGTAGTTGTATGTCTTGAGTTTGGCACAGCCATTCGAAATGTTGCTCTTGCGCCATAAAACCCTCAGAGCAGAAATAATTAACCTTATTTTTTGAATGCGTCATAACAATGCATCGTAGAATTTTTATTTACCCTCTTTCTTATCTCTAATCAAAGTTCATGTTGGTTCGCGAAATATTATCTAAACTTTTCTATAAGCGGAACTCTTTTATTTAGATGTGTTAACATTCTGATTAAATATTTTCAAGGGCACGGGTGTTACATATGATAAGATTAGGGAAACGAAAGGGCAAGGGTCAGGAAATGTTTCCAATAGTTTGTATAAATATTAACATGTTTAACAAGTTATGCTAGCTACTATGAAAACAATTTTTCTGCGATGTTCAAATTGGTGTAGTGTTTACTGAAATTGTATATTTGAGAAATTTGTTTCGTTTAAAACTCATGAGTGTGAAGTTTAGATTTTTGTAAAATTATTTAAGCCACCCAAGACCTATCAACTTTTAAGGTATACCTATTTCTAACAATGTCAAAATAGGTCATTTTTATCCTTTGGAAGATCTAGTGTTAAAAACACCTCTTCAATTTAAAACGTTTTGGAAAAGAAAGTCGTAATAACCAGCTTTCAACCTATACCTATTTCTACCAAAGTCAAAATAGGTCATTTTTACCCATTTTTATTCTTTAGAAAATCTAATGTTAAAAACACCTCTTAAATTTAAAACTTTTTGTGACAGAAAATCGTAATAAATTATGAGCAAATGTTGCATGACCTCAGATAGGTCATGTTAAATAAATAACTTGGCGTCAGGAAAACGAGTTCTCGAGTCCGAAATGTGCTTAAATCTTTGGTTTCTGTTTTGTTCCCAAATGTGCTAACATTAAAAAAATGTTTAAGTGAAATTTATCCACAAAACTAAAGCAGCTGATATATTCTCTCTGTACATTTTCCATGTATCTTGTTTTATATTAACCCTTTAAGTGTTTCGACGAGATATGTAGTCCAACATCTGGTCAAGTTTGCTAAGGTGAGAGAAATCTCGGCAATCTAGATCTGGTCCGTTTCTTCTTATGGTGAGCAGGGTGGTAACAGAACCGGGAAATCAGGGAATTCTCAGGGAACTTTTCAATTCTGGAAATATCAGGGAATTCTCAGGGAAAATTTCCAAATTTCACAAAAAATCAGGGAATTTTAAAAATTTTTATGAAAACTGTAACAATTGTCGTTTGTGGACTATTTAGAGATGCGCGATTACAGGTACTTTTGAGAATAGAATAAATCGTTTTTGCCGAAATTGTAAGTCGTATAAAGAACACCGGCGTCGTAATTTTCGAACCCATCGAAAACCGCCGCCGTGGTTTTCGTTAACGGAGCGTCTCGTCGCCATGAGGACAGCGATACAACTTGTGGTATACAATTTTAAATTTGTGTAACTAATAATGTTTTTTGGTGCATTAAATTAATATTTTATGCGAGCAATTATATTTGTGTAGAATTTTTTGGTAAAACTACGATTATAGCGATGTTACGGCTTTGGCGCTTTTTTTGCGAACTTCTAAATTCGCCAAGGAAGGAATTATTTCAAATGAATCAATAAAAATCAACCGACAGTTCAACGAATTTTGAAAGAACTTAAAAGAATACTAGCCACTGCGTGGCCAGCACGGCGTTGCCCGTGACAGTTCTTTTCGTGGGGTCTGGTGCTTACTAACTAGGTGCTGCTCGCTAACCCCTGGTGATTGCTACGAATACGGTTTGAGAAACAAACCAAATGATAATTCGTAGTCTATTGGATAACAGCCGTCATGGCGTTTACCGTGGTGTTGGGTTGCTTCGCAAACCGAATGGAAATTCGTAGCCTATTGGAATGAATTCCCTGTGAAATTCCATTTGGTTTTGCGAAGCAAACCAAACTATGAATATAGTGAACTATGTATTGCTTCACAAATTCGATAACAGCCATAACGGTGTAGTCCATGGTGTTTTTATTTTCATCTTTCGCTGAAAAACTCTCTAAACGTCAGAATCTACTGCAAAAATTTTAAAAATATTCAATTTAAAAATTTTATTTAAAAAAAAAGAAACATATTTTTAGGTACTGATCTATTGTGATATTTTCCGCAGATTTAAAATCCGTTGAAATTTGAAATTTTTCCTCTATCTTTAACGGTCTAGCAGATAGAAAAAAGAACTAAATAACTCCAGATCAAAGTTTATTTGTTTTTTATCGTCCGCTGGAAAATCATTCCTCCGCGCAAAAAGATAACGGAAACGAAAAAAAAAAAAATTAGAATCTGTGATCTTCTATGCTGTTGCATTCAATAGTAATTACATTTCATTAATTCATTAAAATTTTTTTTTGTTGAATTTTAAAATTCGCCGCGATCCAAGAATTGCAAAACATTTGGACTACCTGTGATGTAAGTGCCATAGATTCGTCAGGACAAACAAACAGACAGACTGACAAACACTTCGGTTTATAATATTGGAGATTCAAAATGAAAATTTAACCCTTTGACTACGACTATCGATATAATTAGCGCGATTCTTCCTTGGCGCGATTCTTATAACTTTCAATTCACTACAGCTGTAACGGCCGTAGTCTAAATTATTTCTTGGCGCGATTCTTATAACTTTTAAGGTACAACTGATGTGCTGGCCGTTGTCTAAATTCTTCCTTTTCGCGATTATGGTACAACTGCTGTACTAGCCGTAGTATAAGGCCCGGTGCACGCATCCGATTTTTCAACATGCGGCACCGAAGCCCAACTATGCGCACATAGCCGTGAAATGACTCAGATTCAGACATTTCGCGCCATTTGCAATTATTTTTCTATCGATGAAAACGTGTTTATTTCGTTAACTTAGAGTTATAAAAGTATATTTTGAAACAAAATAGTTGTTACAGGATCAACCATTTATTAATCACTTCAGTCCGGAGAAGCGTGTGCGGCGATCTGCTGCGCCGTGGAGAACTGCGGTAGAAATTTCACGCAAAGTTGGAAGTACATCGCCGCAGTGACGCCGGAGGCAAGTGTGCACTACTCCATTGGATCTAATGTATCTCAGACCGCACTTGCTTTACGGCAGCGGCGCCGTACGTTGAAAAACCGGATGTGTGCACCGGGCCTAAAGGTTTAACTTTTCGCTTGCCGAGGTTACCATGGAAACCATAGTAATCGTAATTCAGATAGGTTGCCTTAACCTGCCCTAACTTGCTACTAGAAATGCGCCAAAAAAAAAAAAAAACGCGAAGATCGTTGCAACCGCTTTAAACATAGACTGAAGCTGTACCAATTTTTTTTAATGTATATTTGCATTTGATTTTGATGTATATTTGGATAATGTAGGGACATATGTGTAAAAAGTTCATAATATATATATATATTTTAATATTTTTTTTCGCATTTTTTTTCAATTGCTATTGTTAGAGTTCCATTAAGGGTTCCAGACTTTACAATAACAATTAAAATATCTGATGAGAAAAAATACAAAATATTTGTGGAGAATGATTCTTTTACCCCATCTGACCCTAAATATTTAAAAATATTGTCGTGGGTACTGTATATCGATACCAAATACGGATCCCGACATTTCTTAAGGGATTTGTAAAATCAGGGAAATTTTTGTCACACTATCATGGAAATCAGGGAAATATCAGGGAGCTTTTTTTCGAAGATCTTGTTGCCACCCTGGTGAGATACCTAGTCGAGACACAAACTGCACTATTACTTCAAAGAATGAAGATTCAAGTTGGAAAATTAAATTATCCATTGCCCAGGACTTGTGACGCTTTGGAACATGTTTTCGCACTGGAGGACAGTTTTAGACGCAAAGATAGACCACAAGGAGGGTTAATTTTGTAAAATAATATGTTTCAATTAATTTCCATTCAAAATATTAACCTTTTAATCTTCCGGGAAAACATTTTTTAGTTTCTACTCAATGGGTGCATGTTGAAAAACCTATTTAACAAGAAAACGTGGATTTAATCAATCATCTACTTAAGCCTTTATTTCATAATTGTTAGCAACCTTTAATTTCTATTTTTGAATTTCCATATGAACTCATGGGATGCTTCCCACTATACTTTCTCTAGATTTCGCATTCGGCTAAATTGCTTTCTTCCCCTTGTTAAAATCATAATTTCGAAGCATTTGTTTTTTCAGAACTCTTATTACCTAGAAAAACAAAATTTTTAATGACTTTCTCCTATTATAACTTTTTTACCTTAAATTTGACGTGCTTAATGTATGAAAAAGCTCATAATCCTCTGAGCGTCACGATATTCCTCAGATTAATATTGCCTTTTCCTCGCGACACTCGTGACAAAAAAAAACACATCCATCATTGAAGGAATCCATGGATTTCTTCAACCTCTAGAAAAATTATTTTGGTCCTTTGCTTGGTATAAAATCATTTGGAAACATTTCATTGGTCCTTTTATTTGTATAGAATCATTTAAAAAGATTCTATTGGTTCTGTCCTTAGAATAGAACCCTTAGAAAAGATTATGTTTGGTATTTTCATTGGAATACAATCCTTTGGAAATATTATTGAATACGCACGATATTGGTATTGGTTCTCGAATCCACTTTTCACAAAATAACTTTCCTGCTACTCAACACAAGGAAAAACACCTGATTTGGACTGTAGCATATTTATTTCTCAATCTGAGAGCTGAAATACCTCACACCGCTTGGTGGCTTCTCAGAACACACACTGAGACACTTACAGAACAGTTACAATCTTTCCAACAGATGGCGCTTCTGGCGTCAACACTTATATTAACACTTTGTTTAAAATAGAAACCTTGAAAATATTCTATTGATTCTTTCCTTAGGATAATATCCTTTGGAAAGATTGTATTAATATATTATCTTACAATAGAACACTTCGAAAAGATTACATTATGTCCCATCAAGTTTACGCTTCTAATTATAAATAAAATCTTGTTTACCCGGTTGGTCTTTTCTTATGACGCAGGCGCTGTTCTAAATGTAAATCTTTTCGACACGTAATTTAAATAACTAGTCATAGTTTCAAACCACATATTTATTGTTCCATTTACAGGTGAAAGATTGAAGGTTCAGTGCCGAATTCCAGGTTACTGACATAATAATTGCGGCTATCCAAATATTATAACAATTTGACTAATAAGCCGCTCAACGTCACACGCTGTCAACCTGTGCTATTATACGAGAGAACTAACTCTCAATCAAAACCCTATCCAAAAGACATTTGTCTTCCGTACCCGATGGCAAAACTCCAAAGTAAAATAAAGAATGATAGAACGTACAGCCACCTGGCGGCAAGAATGGGTCAATAATGGTACTTTCCTTAGAATAGAATCCTTTAGAAAGATTATATTAGCACTTAATTTGAAGCAGAGTCCTTTGAAAAGATTCTATGAGTTCTTTTCTTTGAATAGAACCATTTGAAAATATTATATTGGTACTTTCCTTAAAATATAATCCTTTCGAAAGATTATATTAGTTATATCTGTTTAGAATAGAATCCTTTGAAAACATTCCTCTGATCAATAAAGTCAGAACTAGTAAGAAGTCAGGAAGGGAAGACTACAGATTCCAAGATGGAATTACGCGTGCCAACCCCTTATAGTTAAAAGTTGAAATAATTATGAATAGCATATAAAGTACTATTGTATGCACTGCTCGAATAAATTCGATCCACCCTTTTATCTTAATGAATATGTTGAACGTATACGATCACACACTAATGTTTCTATTTGTTCGAACAGTGCTGTACCTTTACCGAGGTAAACTAAGCGGGCAGTTCGCTCTGGTGAATTTCACATCTGAACACGAAAGAGAGGATGAAACGTCTTCGTTATTCAATTTAGGTGAGACTTCCTTTCTTTTCAAAATTGAGTTAATAACATGCTATCTATTACTTTAAATTGTCTAATTCCAAGATTATTTGGAATTTTACTTCTCAATACGAAAGAGAAAATATGAAAAACCGTTATTCATCTTAGATGAGCCTTTCTCTTCAAAATTGGATTAAGGGGGTCCGGGACACATCAGAAAATATTTTTTATTAATTAATTTAGAATTTTGAATTTTTTTTGTACTGATTACCCATCCAACTAATAAGCAAAATCTCAACACAAAATTTTTCCAAAAGTTTTTAAAAAATTTTAAATTAAAATTTTTTGAAAAAAAGAGGGGTCATTTTAAATTGCTAAGGCTCAAAATATTCTTGGTCGATTTTCAAAATTCTTGCAGTAAATTATTCACAAATTTATAAACTTTAATTTTGATTCAGCAATTTAAAAAATATTAATTTAATAAAAAATAAAAAATATTTGAATGAAAATTTTTGAAAATTTTAAGGTACTTGTTTTTTAAAAAGTCATATTTTTAAAAGTAAATATTTGTTTCAAATTTGCTGAATCAAAATTAAAGTATAATGTTTGAAAAAGATATGTTCAAAATTTCAACCCTTAAACTTTATCGGTTTTTGACTTATAGCAATTTGAACACAGGAAATCTTGAAAAATGTATCATGGAGAAAAACGTATTTAAAGTTTTAAAGACAGATGTTGTTGCCATGACAACAACTGTTAAGAGTGTTAGATTTTCAAAACAGCGCACCACAAAAATTATTATATCTCTAGTTCCAATTAAGATAGAAACAGGATTTAGACGTCATTTTAAGCAGAAAAACACAGAGAATTTCTTAAAATAATAAAAAAAAAATTGAAAATTTGACGATTTTTGTGTCCCGGACCCCCTTAATAAGATGTCTCGAATACATTAAATCGTTTAATTCTAAGATTATTTGGAATTTCACTTCTTAGCACGAAAGAGATAATATGAAATTCAACTTAGGTCAGACTTCCTTCTTTAAAATTGATTTAATAACATGTCTCAAATACTTTAAACTGCATAATTCTAAGATTATTTGGAATTTTGCTTCTGAACACGAAATAAAGAGATAGAGAGGGTATGAAACTCCGATAGTAAATTTAGGCGTGACTTCATTCCTCTTCAAAATACAGTAAACAATATGCTCTTATACAATTTAATGTGTCTACGCCAAAGATTGTTTGGAATTTTTCTAAAATTAAGAAAGAAATTGTACAAGTATTGTGCTAAAAAACTGAAAAACTATACAATGAAATGTCTTGTTACACTACATTAAATCTTAGTATTTCTCCTCAAATAAAAATTCTGAGAACAATGGATTCCAAATTGATATGCACTCTACGACAAAAAAAATCGACGCACCAAGAAGGCGCAGAATTACAGTGCTGCCAGGCTCGATCAACTTTGAAATTCGCTGACTGGAGACGTATAGTCTTTAGTGATGAGTCCCGTTTCCAACTGTGTCCTTACTACAACCGCAGACGTCTCTGGAGACGTCCAGGGAAGTGGGAGGATTCTGCCCTTACTATCGCACGCCACACATGCCCACAACAGTGCGTTATAATCTGGGTTGCCATCTCCTTTGATAGCCGTACCCTTTGGTAGTCATTTCTGGCACACTTACAGCACAGCGGTGCGTAGACGCCGTTTTACGACAGGTTGTATAACCGTTCCCTTTGCGACACCCCGGACTTACTTTACAGCAAGCAACCATCCCGGAGTGTTGACCATTTAGCTTGACAGTTATAGACAATTCGGCAAGAAATTCCGAAGGACACCATCAGGGAACTTTTTCAGTCTATGCAACACCGGGTGACCGTTTGCATCCAGGCCAGAGGTAGACCAACGCCTTATAGACTTCCTCCCTTTGTAACGGTTAAACTCTGAAATAAATCATTCAAATTGTTCTGAAATTTCAATTGTTTGTTTTTCTTTGTATGTTCTTCACATCCATCAATTTTTATCGCAATCGGACAACTCCTTCTTAGTGCGTCGATATTTTTTTTTTGTTATAGCGTGTATAATGGTTAATTTGTCAACGCCAAAATAGCGATAAACTATAGTCTACGGAAACCCCGAAATGTAAGAAACGAGAACATTTATCGCTCCAGAGAAAAAAACCGGAAAACTATACAAATTGATTTCTTCTCTATTTACAGAAAAGACGTTAGAACGGAGCGCTTATGCTCTGATATGGATAAAAGGACTGAGAAGCTTGCTTTCTTCCAATAACCTCATTGTGAACAGCGATGTTGCAGTTGCCACAATATTGTCACCATTAAATTCAATAAACCACATGCCCCACCCCCCTACATTTGACATTGGTCTGCGCATGATGAAGGTAACATTACATTTGCCCATCTTCTTCGATTCATTTTTTCCAACTTAAAGATGCATTTGTAATAATTCATGTAATCGTTATACGATTCGTTTTAAAGTAATTCTGTAAAATTTTCTAATTTCAATTTAGTTTTCCGTAAAACTCGAAAAACACAATTAAAAATTTTTTTAAACCTTTTCTAGCCTGTTCTACGCGGCTATACCCTGGAATGTGGTCAGATGTGGAACATGACTCAGTGAGTATATAAAAAATAGCATAATCCATAAAAACTTGAGTGAAAACCTTATGTATTTGCTTGGACTCAAGAACAAGCCACGGTCGGCAATTGGCAATTATTACCATCGAATGCAACTGATGAGGTATATGGGCGCAAATCGATGATATTTCTTCCGGTCGCTCGGTTTGAAGATATGCGGTTGTTAGAAAAATCACGAATCCTAAATTATTGATTGGTCAAAGTGATTATCCACCTTGATCAAAACACTAGTCTGCGTTTCAGTAACCAATCGGACCAAGTTAATTCGTAAGCCCACGTGACTTAACCTTCTGAGATCGTATGACCACGACTCCGTCCACATGCTCTATCTATTTCATTGGAAGGTCGATGGTTGCTGTATGCATCCACTTGAACGCAAGTGAGAGGAATCCAATATGGCGGCTTATCCATATAGCCGTTTAACGACGAAAATTGTAATCGCCAATTTGGCGAGTGGCCGGTTCCTTGCTTTTGAAATAACTTTTTGACCACTGCTATAGATATAACTCGCGCGATTCTATAACTTGAAAGTTCTCAAAATAACAATATATATATATATATATATATATATATATATATATATATATATATATATATTATACTTCAGATTTTTTGTAGAATAGCAATACAGTAACACTGTATGAATGTGTGTGAACACTGTGATGTGAAGTACAAAAATTACATACACTAGCAAAAAATATATAGTAGATAATCTTAAAACAATGATGATAGGATGTCGCAATGTTAAGTTACCTCATTTCAGCAATGGAAATATGAAATGGAATGCTACATGCACTAATTTCAGCGTTTATAATTACCATATGAACCTATTTCAGTCTTCGTGTTTTCAAATTGAAATTAGGTTCCCGATAAAGTCTAAAACAGCTCTTTCCAATGTTGTATTGTTGTGGTGTGAGTGATTCAAATATCCATATATACTTACAAGATATTTGAAAATATTGCTGGTCCCCAATTGGTTTTACTATTTATTATACTTGCGAAAGTCGAAAATCATACGGATGAATTTTTTAAATATTATTCGCTTTAATGCTAGCTAGTTTTTGTTAAATGTCAATATTTTTGAATGGTATCATAACCAATATCTATCCACTCGTATATTTCACTACTTTAACGTTTACATTTTGTACTTATTTCGATGTTATTTGCCCCATTAAGTGTGTGGTAAGATGGCAAAATGTGATACTTAGATTTTAATCAAATTAAGATTATTCTTTCTTCCATGTTTTTAAGAATCCTTCTTTTTACGCTGAAAACAAACTTTTAAAGTGCTTTTCTGAAATGGAAACCTATCACTTCTTGTCATCTAACCATAAATAGAAAGTTTATAGAATTAATTTTGAATTTTCCTAATCGTCAAACGATATTTTATGCGACATATTTTTTTACATCTTTCCTAACTGATGTATGTAGTTCTATGTGTTATTAATATTAGATTAAATAATTAACTGATAAAGTCCGGTTCCCCCGGGAGAAAGCAGTTGAATCACATGGTTTTGAAGGAGTCTATTAATTAATTTATTGGACTAGTGGTATTGTATACAAATTCATCTTCCGATTGGCATATTTAAAATGGATTCTTGTTCTCAATTTCTCGTTCGCTGAGCGTTGCATTGATAACAAGTTAACAGGAAGAAAACATTCATGGCGATCGCCATTAATTCGTTCACGCGCAGTAGTTTACTACTCCTAAGTAACTTCCAGGCCGCGCTAGCCTGGTTGGAAGAGTAACGGATTAGCAACCGGAGGGTTGCGAGTTCAAATCCAGTCAAAGACTGTCGTGAACATGGGGTCTAGTGCTCATTCAACATGTCGTGGCCTCAAATGTCCTCAGTTGGCGTGGTGTGGAAGTTTGGAAAGTGGGTGTCAGCTCAGTCGTCATCTGACCATGGTTCAAAATTACGTGATGTCCTCCTCAAAATCTTTCCCTTCGGTTTTGATCCAGGACCGCCGGCAATAGCCCGTTGTTTTACTCCAGTGGGACGTTACTTAAATACCTACCTGGTGAGCTTTCACGCCTATTCAAAAATCAACTGATTCAAGGTCGACTGCTTTCTCGTCGAAGCCGCACTATGACTTCGTTTGTTCTATCCCCTGATTTATAAACCAATCTTCTTCTACTTCTAGCTTGTGGAATACCAAAGACTGCACCAAAGCAAGCGTAAAAGGAGATATTGTAACTTGCCGTTGTCATCATCTCGGGAGTATCGCTCTTCTTCTTCAAGAAGAATCGCATGTAATGTGTAGATTGATTATCAATATTATAAGTAGATCAGTCTTAACATGATTAACCATCTGAGTGTCGCGAGATATCTAAGTAGTCTTAATATTGCTTCTACCTCACAACACACAGAATGACTAAATATCTACACATATTGGTTGAAAGAACCCATTGATCTTTTCAACCTTTGTAATAACTATTTGTCATTTCCTTGGAATAGAATCCCTTTCAAAGATTCTGTTGCTTCTTTCCATGGAATATAATCATTTACAGTGATTCTATTGCTAATTCTTTCAATGATTCTATTGCTATTCTGTTTCTATTTCAATGATTCTATTGCTTATTTTATATTGCTAATTCAGAATGACTAAATACCTACACATATTGGTTGAAAGAACCCATTGATTTTTTCATCCTTTATGACTATTTGTAATTTCTTTGGAATAGAATCCTTTACAAAGATTCTGTTGCTTCTTTCCATGGAATATAATCATTTACAATGATTCTACTGCTAATTTTTTGGTGTAGATTTCTTTTGAAAGATTCTATTGCTCCTTTCTATGGAATAGAAATATTTGCAAAGATTATATCACTCCTTTCCATGGAATAGAATCATTTTTCAAAGATTATATTGCTAATTTTCTTGGTATAGAATTATTTTGAAAGATTCTATGGCTCCTTTCCATGGAATAGAATTCTTTTTAAAGGTTCTATAGATCAAGGTCAAAATTGGTTAGAAGTCGTGCAGAAAAGACTGTATGTTATGAGGTAGAATTATGCCGTGCAAACTCCTCAGACGATTACAAAACATGAAATTAAAATCGAGATATCTCGTCCATCAAGTCTTGAAGGACGAGATATCTTGTCACTTGGAGAGTTAACAAGAATTATATAACCAAATAATTTAATTTTGTGGACTTATTTAACCTATAATCTTTTTTCTACAATTAATTATACCTGCATCATTATCAGATTATTCACGCTAATTGCTCAAACTAATTCTAATCTTGGATTTGAATAACTTCACAAACTAATCATTAGTGAATTATGTAAGCATTTAGCTGCTGATTATTATATTTATTGTTTATTACATTTTTATATTTTCCCCTCGTATTTAGAGTGCCTCCTTAGGCCCAGTGAATCCAATAGGAAAAATGATATCAGTCAGCTGCGTCATCTCTCTGTCCGCTGCCGTACTAACATTGATCGTAAACTTCCTTCTTCAAAGGTAACTGAGTTTCTATAATGTTAAATAACTGTAGTATATAATTATAACTCTCCTAACATATACGTGTGGCTCAAAATTACATGGTTATCCTCGTTTCTTTCCCGTTGGAATTAATCCCGACCGTCATCAATAGCCCTCTGTGTTGCTCCAGTACGACGTTAATTAAAATATCTGCCTAACATATACGTACTTAACTGTCAATATTTGTTCCAATTATATTACAAAGATGCTTATGAATACTGTAAACGGTATATAGAATTGCTTTCCTTTTGGTTGTATTTTATATTTCTTATTCTACATCGCAATAATTTTTTTGTCTGATGCGGGCTTTTAAAATGTTAATTAGAAGATGAAGATTATTTCGGAGTTGGGCTAAAAACTTGGCAACTTAGCAGTTTTCGGTGAAAAATACAAATTTCTGGAACTAGAGCCTGTTTAGTTGATGCTTTGATAAGAAACTCAGTTTTCGAAATTTCCGGTCTAGAGACCTTATCGGAAAAAAAAACATGAATTCTGACTGCGAAAACCTATGCTTTATTTATAAGAGAGATTGTGTAGATCGAAAGAATTTACTGGATTGAAGCCAGTCATGATTTATAAGGGAGAAGATATATCTCTATAGTGTAGATTGAAAGAAAATACTACACTGAAGCAAGTTAGGCATCGATTACATCTGAGTGGGATTTTCAGAGTAAACCAACAAATATTTTAATTCTTGTTATCCAAATACCAGCATTATACAAATTGGAGCGACCTTAAAATGAATTTCATTAACGCTTTGGTGACGTTTGGTCGATCCAACTATCTTTTACTAGCATAACGATTTGGAATCCATTCTTTCGAATTTTTACTGCCGACGCACTGAAATTGTATTCCAAAAACAGGCCATTTGAAATCACATGCGAAAAAAGTTCAAACCCATTCCTCTACAAAAGCACTACCACCTCCTACATTTAGCTTGACAGAAAACACTTATCATATTTCACTAAAATGGATAGTTATGTCAGTGATTTCATGTAATTGTTCCTGTAAGTTAATTATTCTTGCCCAATTTCTTGCTAGTTAATTATTCATATCAAAATTCCTGTCAGTAAATTATTCCTGTTGAAATTACTATTATTTAATCATTCCTGTACCAAAAAAGCCATATGACGTCACGTTCGGAATACACGTACAAGGAGTCCGTTCCCCTGACAACCACAGCTTACATTTAGCTTGGCAGAAAAGACATCTCATTGTGCAGCAGAGGGATAGTTATGTCAGTGATTTAACATGTAACTATTCCTGCAAGTTACCATTACATACCATATCCTTTCATGCGTCTTACGTTCCTGTTTGTCATTCCTTTTAAAGTACACATCATGTTAGTCATGTTTTTAAGCATCAAATCATATCCATTCATGTCTCTAACCATTTAATAATCTTTCACGTTGTGTTGACCAGCATGTTTTCAATTCCTCAACATTTGAAGATTTATATTCAAAGTCCGTATTCTTATTTGGTTTTTATATTCAATATATACTAGGGGGCCTGCCGCCTGCTCGCTAACGCTCGCCAACCCCCGGAGGATTGCTTCGCAATCCTCATTGGTCCGCTGCGCGAACCTATACTCGCTTCGCACGCCTCAATGAAGACATGTGTCCTAGCAGAAGGGATTGTTTACAAAATATGTTACCAAAAAAATGTTTTTCAAATCTAAATTTGCTGTATTACAGAAAAAATATATACAGTATCTCTAAAATCAGAATTCAAATGAAAACTTTGTGCACATTTTGACTCGAAATGTGAGCGTTGCTTTGGAAATTGAATACCCAGCATGTTGTTTGTGTGTACATTTTCCCAGCACTCAAACGACCCACACTTTTTCATTGAGTTTGTTGCCGAAAGTTGTAGTGCAAGCGTCTTGTTGAACTATAATTGTTGGCCCTGAAAAGAACCGTTTTTTAAATGGCCCTGAAAAGATCCTCCGCTTTCTTTGATTTCTATTATAAACTAACTGCAACAGCTCATTAAAATTTCCTTTTTTTTTTTTTTTTCAATAAAATTTCATCCGATAACGCTATAAATTCAATCGATGCGCGAGACTTCGCGATAAACAAACAATCGTACAGTGTTGCCAAAACGCGATTACAAATAACGTCTTTTTTGCGTGCCACGTAAGAGAATTATATATATAGATTTTTTGAATTTCATATCTGATGCTTGTCTTGCTTTCTCTACTTTTTTTAAGTATTTTTATCTGTATAATTTTATTATTTTATCTTGAACTTGACTCAGTTTGTTCGTTATTGGACCTTGCGCCATAACACCCCAGAGCCGACCAACCGTTCCTGAGTTTGGATGATAATTTTTTTTCCTTTTCAGAGGTGAACACAATCTGACAATGTTCATCCTCATAAACTTAATCGTGAGCATGGTGTCAATCCAAGTTCTTTTCCTCTACGGCGTCAACAAGACAGATCGAGCTGTAAGTGTAAACTAAGTCCTTTATTTACAGGGATCGCATTTTTGGTAGTATCAGGAATTCAAAGTCCCGTCATCTCTTTTGCAGGATTTGTGCTTAAGTTTCGCACTGCTTCTTCACTTCCTGTTTGTGGGACTTTGCTGTTGGGTTGTAGCGTATGGCGTCAACCTGCTCTGGAGACTGAGGAGCAACATGGAATACATTGGGAGACCGAGGGACTTCTGCGCTATATGCTGGATAATACCGGGAATCGTGTTGGCCGTCGCTTTTATACTCAACCCCCAAGGTTATGAAACAGCACAATAGTTAGTATGCTTTCCCTTTCAATCTTTTAACCATCAACCAAATTATGGCTTTATTTGAATGAATCTGTGAATATTTCAACTTGTACGTTTCATCAAAGAAACATTTTATTAATCACAGTTTATTTTATAATGTTATGTCTTAGCTGCTGGATGAATGTCCAGCGAGGAATCCTGTGGTCATTTGTGTTTCCAGTCACTGGATTAATATTGGTAACTATGCACTGTCCATATTCCCTTTTTCTTTTGATTTATATTGATGACGATATTAGTTTTCATCTCGATTGATAATGTAAATAAGAATTCAAACAATATTTGATTTCTTTGTAATGCCAATATCACGGTAATACGAATATCATAACATTAACTTTCTATTGACATTTGTACTAAGAATCGAAATAATATTCGTTTTTTTCTCAGTTAATAAAGGTAATACGTGGACATACGTATATTCCAATAAGAATAGGGTTTAATTTAGTGTTCCCTTAATCTCGTTAAAGTGTGCACAGAAAGTTTTTAAACCGCTGTTAAGTTCAGAGTAATACTTCCGCATGAAACCAGCTATTAACGATGTTATAGCTGTTCTGTCTGCGTTAGTGTGTGTACGCTTTGTATATCTTGCACTACATGTTGAAAATTGCGGATTTACATATACGTATTTCTAATACTCACATCTATGTACTTCTATACAGGTCAATACTGTAGTAATGCTGCTTGCGTTGAAAACATTCAATGAACAAATGTCAGTCACCCACAGAATAGATATCTGCAGAATCAGGTAAAATCATTGTTCCATACTTTTTATTCCAGGTTAATTCCAAAATTTAACATACAAGACAGTAGTATATGTTATAATCTCCACCATTCTTCACCATGAAGTACTTTTTTGTACACAAGGTAGCACTGTTTTCCACACGTTTCTCTAAGTCGGCGACCAGGATGTTATTACGAACATTTTCAAAACACGGTATATGGCACTTTCAACAAGCAGCGTAGATATTGATGGATAGTTCATGGTTAGAAGTTGAATTGCCAATGCTTTATTCGAAGGTCAATCACTTCTAATAACTGTCTGAAGCCACAGAGGCTGATTTTATTCCTGTAGCAGCTTTACCCTCCGTTTCCATCAGTTTTTTCTTCACACAGCACATCATACTCGATTGCTAAAGCAAACACAGAACAGTTCACAGTCGCAATAGTCTATCAATATCTATATGGAAGTAACCCACTAAGTTTCAAGACCTTATTTTTAGGTACACTCTCATGCTAGTGACAAATTATAAAATAGTGGTTGGCCTCAATCGAAATAAGTCACTTCTAAATTCTTGAAGGAGTGTATTGATGTGAAAAATTTACTTGCAATGCAGAAAATATTCAGGGGTTTCTAAAATATCTGGCCAAATTGTAAAGGGTGGTAGAGGGGCCCAAAACAAAAACAGTTTTTTCAAAGAAGGTGTGTACGCAGATGCTGTGTTTAGGAGCTAGAGGGCGCAATTTAGATTTGTCGGTAACAGTTTCCATGGCGTAAGGCGTCATTGCCGTCTTGGATTTTCTACGGCAAGCTCGTAATTCTTGTAACGATACATGCCGCTGAAAATCCGAGTAAGGAATGACGCCTTACGCCACAGAAACGATGTTATCGACTGATCTACACAGCGCCCTCTATCTCCTAAATACGTCATTTCCAGGCACACTTTCTTTGACAAAAATAATGTTTATTACAGGTCTGTCTACTTACACTTTAGAACTTGGTCAGATATTTTCGAAATAACATGTACATAAATGGCAGTGTAGATTAGTCTATCTCAAACCATGAAGTTCAATAGGTAGACAAAGTTACACTGTCTTTCACACGTTCTCCTAAATGTTCCAGCTTCAGTTTAAAGGTACTAAATTGTTTTTTGAGTTTATCCAACTGCTTACTAAAATCTAAACAAATTGTCCTCTCATATGGTTTCCAGAAATATACTATTTAAATCTTCGTGAAAGGTTGGGTTATGTGTTACGCCATGATTTAATTGCTTGAACTGTTTTTCTCTAGAAACTCATTGAGAGCTGGTATTACACTATTGCCATTTTTCGCCATCAACTGGTTCTTCGGTATTCTTGCAGTTGAAAATTCGAATAACACTGGTCTTCAAGCTATTTTCTCCTTAACCAACGCCATGCAGGTACGTAAGATTTACAAAATTAGGAAAATGAACTGTTTAACTGCAGTTTTAAATCAATTTAATTTTAAAATCTGGAATTGTGGAATTGTTTATGAACAGTTTGGAATCTATTAATCTTTTTCAAGCATGCACCTAGAAATCTATACATATAACTAAATTCAAAATTTGTGATTCTTTCATTTTAAACCTCATTCCTTGCACCTCACTGATTCACAACATAGCAGAAATGATACGAATTCACTTATAAGTTATGCTTTTAAAAAGTATTTACGCTAGACCTCACTGATTCCGACAAACAACACAAATCAAAACTAAATTAAACAGTGATAAACAAAATTGCATAAATGATAAAAATTCAAAAGTTTGATTAATTCTTTGCTATACTTTAAAAAGGCTTTACTCTAAACCTCACTGAATTCGACAAACAAGGTAAATTAAGAATAATGTCAGTGAAATCAAAACAAAATGTAATAAGCTTTAACGAGAAAAAATATTTTTAACGGAAAGTAATTAGTTTTAACAAAATAATAAGCTTTAACGGAAAGTAATTAGTTTTAACAAAATAATAAGCTTTAACGGAAAGTAATTAGTTTTAACAGAATGAGTGAGCTTGTAACCGCTACACAGAAGTTCATTGGAGCGGTGCACTTTTTGCACAATAATTCCGATTCAAGCAACCGAAATTATTATAGGAAATCCAACAGAAGTTGCTTATCTAGACATAAACGAACACGAAATAAACTATTAAACACTCCCTCACATGCAAAAGTTTGCCTATCAGCAGAAAAGTAAGCTAAGAATAACGGCGAGTAATTAAGAATACCCTGAAACTTATCAACAACAATAAATACAGAAGCCATGTTGGAATAGAGAAAGAAAAAAGCAATAAACAATATTGGACCAGTGACGTCACTGATCATGCACTGTAGCAGAGAGTGGTGCTGGGAAAAGAAGAACCGCGCGGGGGGAAAGAAGAACCAGTGGGAGAAAAAAGATAATAAATTAATTTCAAAAATTTTCTAGAATATATTTTAATAGAGGTAGAGAGGTATATATTTTATAGAGGCTTTGAGGTATATTCAGTCACCTTTTGGACTACCTGTGTGCTAAATTTCAGGGCAGTAAGTGCTTTAGATTCGTCTGGACACCTCACACGCAAATGCTTTCTTTTATAATAGTAGAGATACATATTTGCGTCCAAAGCGAGGGTGAGTCAAAATGTTATTAAAAATTATTTTCCGTACACTTAAATAATGCAGCATTATTTTATGAAAGAGAAGTGTTATTAGTTTGATCACTTTTCAATCAATATTTAATTCATTGAACCCGAGTAACGCCGAGTAATTCTGATAGTTTTATCTAAAATAATCTAGATTTAGCAAACGATATTAGAAATTAGACTTTTTCTTTTCACTTCAGTGAGCAAATAAAGAATTTTAAATGAAAAAGTGTAGTACAAATAGGGTTTCTTTGCATGCTTTAATTCTAATTTATCAAAAACTTGGAATATTTATTAGTAACAAGTTAATTGTATTCACAAACATGGTTTTACTCACTTTATTCAAAGTATTTGAAGAGAGTGTTTTTTTTAGTTGGATAAATATTTGAGGACAACGATTTGTCATTTACAGGAAGCTTAGAAAGTGGATCATTGCAAGAAATGAAATGTGCCTGTGAAACTAGAAAACCGTTTAATGTGTTTTTAATATATATACAAGAAAACACAGTTGAAACTGGGAAAAAAATTGCACGATACTTGATTCATAATTCTAACAATATTTGTGTTTTCGGAAGAAAAATTTGTTAGTGTTAAAAAATTTTGATCATGTTTCTACAATATATTCAAATTAAAAATTATTTGTTTACAGGGTATCCTGACTTTCATCTTTTTCTGCATCATGGACACAAACGTAAGTTACAACGTCTCTTTATTCTTGTCCCATCGCCAATATCTATTCGTAATGCAACTTTGAATTAATATTATTTAATTTTTTTTTAAAGTTGGTATAATTCAAGAGTTAGACGTGTAACCTATATATTTTGACAAGTTTCTCTCACTAATTATCTGAAGTGGACGATTCATATTAGCTCGGATAATCAAAGTCTATTGTAATTAATGTTTTAAATTATTTATTTAATTCCAAAGTTAGATATGTGACCCAGATTGTTACATATCACTTGCGGTATTTTAAAACTCGTCCTTTTTAGTAATACTGGTTCTTCTCACTTAAGGACTGACTTCAGTTCATACGTCTTGTTCTTGAAGCGAATTGGGCGTTAAGCAAGAAGCTTCATCGGTTTTATTTATTCTAAATAAAGAAGTAGTTTAAATTGAACTCTAAATTTATAAATGTGTTTTAATTTATTTATCTTACATATTATTACTTATCTCACATAAAAATTATACAAATGATGTGCCAAAGAAAGTAAAATTCATTCATAAAAAAGAACATTCATATTAATGTTTTAATCATCGATTCCTTCGAAGTGTGACACTGGTCATCGATTGGAGTTATCAGCAGGGCTATTAGGAGCTGCAACAAGGCCCGGGTGAGAAGATGACCAACAAAACATGTGATGAGAATATTCCAACATTCGATTTGTTAAATTTGGCGTTTGCCTGTGTCGGCGCAAACGCAATCAAGATTTCATGTTAATAAAAATAGGAAATATCAAAGTAGAGTGACCAATGCTATAGCCTTATTAGGTGCACGGAATCACGTGACCCAAACTAGTAGTAACATGACTCTTAGACTGCATGGGTGGAGCCTTACATTCATCATCTGATTGGTCTACAGGACGGTAGGGGACACCCATCCATTGATTAATCCTTTGACTGGTTCACGTGACAAGTTGCAGACTTTGGCGATTGCACCATTTTGTCGCCACTCCATAGAAATGCATATCCACACATCTACCCTGTCATAAGATGTAATGCCACCAAACGAGGCGATAAGATGCCAAATCGGACAACCGAATCAATTTTCACAGATCCGTCACGTGTAAAATAAACCGGGATTAAAATGCTAGATCAGACTGGATCGATCAAATAAAGTCAACGTAGAGAGAAAACAAACACGTTTCTTGAATTGAAGAAGAACGATTTTAGACATAATTGCGACCAGGAAACGCCAGCGTGTGAAGATGATATTCATATTCAGACTTGAATAACGTCATCTATTGGTTGACATCACAATTACAGAACAACACCGTCTATTGGCAGACAGTCCAATTTCAATACAAGATACGGTAGACCTCCAATAAGCTGGATCAATTGGGATCAGACCCCACCCGGATAAATGGTTAATTCACAAAAAAAAATGGCTAGTTCTTAGTAAAAAACGGATTTATCTTTAGTCTGTAATGTAATTTAATGACTATGAACACAATTTTGTTTACATTTTGTACTTGTATACTGCACTAAAATGTATCATTGCTTGAATATATCGGTCAAAGTAAGTTGTTTCACTCGTTGTCTCCACTCGTTCCCGTGCAGCCAAGTGTCGCATGCGCTTGACAGTGAGTAGCTGTAGATGGCCGCACTCAGGCTGCCACTTCGTCCATTTTAATTGCTATGTCAAGTCACTCAAACGCCTTACTAACTGATGGTCCCACGACTGGTTTGAGTAGCAATGTCGTTGTTATCTTCCGCGTCATCAATGAGTTGTTCTCTCACCCTTCGAATGAGTTCATCGTCACTAAGAATCTGGAATACAGGGTCCGAAGAATCAAACACTTGTCACTCGCTTATGTCATCTGCACTGCACTCGGAACATCCAGGAAATTTCATTATGATGTTTGTTATATTCTCAACTGACACTTCATCCTCTTCCTTTTTATCCTTTACCGATAAGAAACGTTTAAAATGAGGATATTGCTTGATTTCTTTATTTTCTCAAAGCTATCCGGATAATTGGTGATCAGGATAACTGGAGTCCGTATAATTGTTCTACTGTACTACATTTTACAACGTGACTGCTAGTCGACATGTTGGCCACACTTTTTGCAGCAACTCTCATACGATCTCATTGGAGATCGGGATAACTGGAGTCCGTATAATTGTTCTACTGTATTAGATTTTACAACGTGACTACTAGTCGACATGTTAGCCACATTTTTTGCAGCATCTCTCATCAGTCTACTTACATTTCACGTCTATCGTTAATCTAGTATTTTCCAAATTTCTTGTTCGATTACTAAGCCTTGTGTTCCGCAGGTCCAGGTAGCCTTCCGTATGAAGGTGGCCGAGGTGGCCAGGAAACCGAAAGTGTCTGCCATGAAGCTGAAGAAGAGCGGTTCCTTCCCGATCCTGGAGAGGTCCCTGATCACCCTGACCGACGACCGACGGCGACTCGACTGCACCCCTCTCTTGTCCAGCCGCATGGCCTACCACGACACCGCGGAGGACCCCTGCTGCTCCAACATCCGTGTCTGAACTGAAGCCGTTCCCCGAACTTCCATGGAGGAAGCTGGCACAAACGCAACTCAGGCACCCCTCAAAATGCATTGCAAAGCGAAGTGAAATATCGGTTATAAAATATTTAATTTCTGTTGAGGTTTTTAACGGTCCCATTACAGTGCGGCAGTCGACCTTGGGTCAACCGATTTTTGAAAAAAGGTACGAATGGCTGTTGAGAGGATTGAAGTAAGCAAAAGCATGATTGGCAATGGGTAGTTCTTCCCCACCCCCGCGCTCCAACTTGTCATCACTGCTATCGCTTTTAGCACCGAACTTGGAACCCGAATCCGCGATAAAGACGCCAGCAGCTTGAACGCATTATTTACGTTACAACTGTCCCTTAATTTTTCCGAATCGACTCTTCTAAAACCAAGTGATTGGACTTCTAACTCATGGACTGTAATAGAAAAATTAATATGGAAATAAAAAAGTAAATATTTCTTGGCCAAGTAATTTTTTCAATGTGTTAAATTCAGGCCTCCCCTCACACACGGGAAAGGTTGTCGGCTCTGACGAGAAGGCAGATGACATTGGTTAAGTCCATTTATACAAAGATTGTTAAACTCACAATGAGAAAGGGCTTCCATACGCACAATCATGTATGGCGATCGTCGTAGGTGCTTATTGTTTCGCCAACATAACACTTCTTCCGGCACCTAGCGGGACAGGAATCAAGCTTCTTTAGACGTCAATGGTGGTAACGCATTGCTTACGCTTAACTTGCCCCCTAATCTGAAGAGTAAACTCGTTCAAAATCACGTGACTGAAATGCCAACTCGACAGAGCCGGACTATATTATGTTACCGGTATCTGAGAGTAAGAGGGATCCTGTAAAATGTGAAAAGTTTTTGTACTCTCCAGTTCATTTTCCAAATTTAGGCAGGTAAAAAAGTAGTTCAATTTCTAAGTTTAACCTCTTCATCCTTCCCGTAAAAAAATTATTTGATCGGCTATTGAATGAGGAAGGTACTGAGACTCAGAAATGATAAAAAAATATAAAGATTATTTTTTTAATCGTTCAAAATCATGTCCTTAAGCGGATATAATATCCAGGTTCTCTTTCATTATGGGTACATTAAATTCTTTGTCCCCCATTCCTTCACATCCCAATGTTCCAACTCATGCGGGAAAAGAATGAAAGTTTTATGCATCCGGGCAAGTTAAGCATTGAGTGGGGGAGACTTGTACTTCCGAACACATATTGTTCTCTTAATTCCAGCTAATTTCTCATTTTCTTCAACTGCATTGACGCTTACGTCGAAGAACTAATTCCTATTTATCTACCAGCTACAGACATATTCAGAATTTAATCTTTTCTAAAATGAAAATTTCATTTACAAAAATAATAGCACAAAAAAAGAGCACAAACGAGGCGATAAGATGCCAAATTGGCCAATCAAATCAAATTCTCAGAGCAGACTACTAGTCGTTTGTTGGTTGCGCAAAGCTGCTCACAATAACAACACTCATTCCACTTATACTTCACATGTATGAAGTTGGAATTACTATAGAGCGTCTGACGCATGCGGCTGACGTAGTGCGTCTGCGCAGAGCACTGCTATAATGGGATGTTACGGGTATATTGGGGTCAATTACATCATACCTCACGCGATTTTTTCAGGTAATACATCATATTAAAGATAACAGTCTTTAAAATGAGCTATAAAACATGAAAATACTTTAAGTAATGAAAGTGCTGCAATATGTTTAAGTAGGAACGATTATGGAACTGTTTCCCACAATGCGTCAGCTACGGAAGCGCCAACTATGCGTCAGCCGTACACGCACTACGTCAGAAGCTCTATCGGAATTGCACCTTTGTTTATGGCTTATGCCACCACAGAGCTATAAAATTGAAATACGTTCGAAGTAACATTATGCCAAAGATGTATTAGTCTCCCCCACCAGCAATACGTACTTCATATGGGATACGCTATTTAACTGGCTCTTGGCCAAGTATTGTGGATGTGTGGGAAGCAAACTAGGTTTCTAAATTACAGCTGAAGATTCCTTCTAGCGTCCATCCGTTTTATGCCAGAATCCTGTTTGCGGCCCAATTATTATACTTACCTCAACTGTTTCCTTCAGTAAATTGTTGAAATGAAGAAAAACTTTTTAAAACCATCTCTTCTTCACTATCACTAATAAACCTCTAGTGAAATGCGTGAGTTTATTTT
Organism: Metellina segmentata; assembly: GCA_947359465.1. Lineage (NCBI taxonomy): Eukaryota > Metazoa > Arthropoda > Arachnida > Araneae > Tetragnathidae > Metellina > Metellina segmentata. Next base: position 97,482,980 of record OX375875.1, on the reverse strand, counting down.
TCTAAGGAACTATTTGATTGAATCGTTGTTGAGAATTCATTTATAATTGATGAACTGATAATTACTAACTTTTCAATGCATCCAATCGAATTACTAAATTGCGAATAAATCTATACTTAAAAGGTGAATGGATCCCTTGCATTATAGCAGCTCCACAGACGAGAAATTTTCGGTAAACTTAAGAGTGTACAAATACAGTGAAATCTCGATGACTCGTCACTCCGGATAAGCTGTCACGTTGGGTTGGCGTGGAAGTTTGGAGAGTGGGTTGCCAGCTCAGGTGTTGCTTCGTCATCTGACCGTGGTTCAAAATTACGAGGTGTTGTCCTCGGATCTTTCCCTCAAGGGACTGATCCCGGACCGTCGTCAATAGCCCGTTGTGTTGCTCTAGTACGACGTTAACTAAAAAATTACCAAATTACCGGATAAGCTGATAATTTACTTGATTGCCGTTTATCTCTATGACGCCACTGCAATTAAACCTTCATTTACTCGTCGCAAATTTAAATGATGACTTGTCACTGTAAAAAAGGTTTTAAGACATGAAGGGTTTCTGAAGGCAAAGGAAATAAAGTCGAAAATGAGGACTCTGACTCTTCATTGAAATTATTTGAAATCGTACATGAAAGTAGATGTACTATCTCTGACGTAAATGACCACAGATATCGATAACAAAGTTTTAGTGTGCTCTAATTCGATTATAAAAGACTCCTGGTGGTTTGCCTCGTAAAGTATCTCGTCATTAACAAAACAGACCAGATCTTGATGGGCTAGATTTATGGTCATTCGCAAAACTGACCAGATCTTGATGGACTAGATATCTAGTCATTAGCAAAACTGATCAGATCTTGATGGACTAGATATCTCGTCATTAGCAAAACTGACCAGATCTTGGTGGACTAGATATCTCGTCATTAGCAAAACTGACCAGATCTTGATGGACTAGATATCTCGTCATTAGCAAAACTGACCAGATCTTGATGGACTAGATAGCTCGTCATTAGCAAAACTGACCAGATCTTGGTGGACTAGATATCTCGTCATTAGCAAAACTGACCAGATCTTGGTGGACTAGATATCTCGTCATTAGCAAAACTGACCAGATCTTGATGGACTAGATAGCTCGTCATTAGCAAACCTGACCAGATCTTGATCGACTAAGTATCTCGTCATTAGCAAAACTGACCAGATCTTCATGGACTAGATATCTCGTCATTAGCAAAACTGAGCAGATCTTGATGGACTAGATATCTTATCATTAGCAAAGCTGACCAGATCTTGATGGACTAGATATCTCGTCATTAGCAAAATTGGTCAGTTCATGATTAACTGCGTTGAAACTACTTGGAGGGTTAACATAGAAATTAAAAAAAAGAAGAGCTTGAAAGTGTGAACTACCAAAACGAAAAATAGAAAATTCTTTCACCGCCTAATAAAACATATGTTCTTGGAACCTTAGCAACAGTTAGAATTTAATTTACATGAGCTTGTGCCGCGATAGTCCTGTTGGAAAAGTGGCACGTTAGGAACCGGAGTGGTTGCGAGTTCAAATCCAACCAAAGACCGTCGTGTACAAAGGTGGCTAGTTCACGTCAAATCTATCGGGTCCACAAATGTCCTCACGTTGATGTGGTGTGGACGTTTGGAGAGTGAGGTACTAGCTCAGTGGTCAGATCGTCGTCAGAACGTGGTGTTGTCTTCGGATATTTCAATTCGGGTTTGATCCTGAACCGTTGTCAATAGCTCGTTGTGTTACTCCAGTGCGACGTTAATTAAAATACCAACCTACCTTACGTGAGTTCAAGCTATTGAATTTATAAAGTACAGAATTAAGAATTCCGTTGGAATTTTAAAATTTATAGTGTCGTTACTGGTAATGCATATTGAATCCATTCTGTTGTTACTCAGTTTAATCCGTCGAAATGTTTTGTCCCCTTGAGCGTCGACTTATCGAGGTTTTACTGCAGTTGACATAGTTATTGGACTGCGATGTACAATTAATATCAGTACACCTAAATACCATGACTATGCATGTCGGTTTCTGCCATCCTCCTTACATGGAAAATAATATTGCTATTTAATGAACAAAACAGTAGGATAAATGTAAAAGATCGACGATCTAGATGTATCCATTTTTCTCCTGTTCATGGATAAATTTCAAATGTTTAAACGTGTTACACGATGTGCCAGAGCATCGTTTAATACTGTTCAATGTCGTTTGTTGTATGTTTATTGGTCGTTTTTAAACCGCATGATAAAAATTGAAACCTCATAAAAAATGTGTGTTTGTGTTCTTATCAACGGTCAGCAGACGTTCTAAAACAGTCATTTGTTTTTCGTACACTGTTCTGAGTGTTCGAATAATTTTATAATTTATAAAGTTACACAGACATCGCCCATGTTCATTTACTGACAAAATTTATTTAGTGTGCAGCTATTTTAAAGATTATTACCTTTTAGATGAAAACATTAAAATCGTTTTGATTAAATGTGTCTAAAACAATATCGTCTATATGACAAAGTATTTCTCTTTATCATGAAAATAAGCCTTTAGTATCACTAATAATGAGTCAAGAATTGAGTTTCTGCTATAATACAACGATATTATCCACTTGAAGCTTTATTAGCGAAAAATATAACAGGGAAGGATGTTATTAAAATTTGTAAAAAGTTCCCTTAAATTCTCCAAGGGTACAAGTACAAGCATTGTAAGAGAAAGTAGTTGTATCCTCTCTCTCTCTTTCCCAGTATTTCAGAACATTTATAAATTAATAGCTGAATTACCCGGAGTTGCTCGGGTTGAAATGGTTAAATGTTAATTTAAAAGTGAATAAAAATAATCACTTTTCTTCCATCCAAAAATTCAATCATTTAAGTTGTACGAAAAATACTTTTTTAACTTCGATTTAACTTTTTCATACCTCCTACACTTTACTTCGGATGCAAATACATAGTCCAGTCACATTAATGTGACCACCTGTCGAAAGCCAGAATAACCACTATTGGCAGAGCGGACCGCTGCGAGACGTGCAGGAAGAGAATCAATTAGGTTTCTGAAGGTGTTCACTGGGATGTTGAGCCATGCCGACTCCAGTGCCGTTGCCAGCTGCGCTAGATTACGCGGTTGAGGATCCATGGCGCGAACAACCCGATCGATGTGGTCCCATAGATTCTCGATTGGGTAAAAATCCGGTGAGTTTGCTGGCCAGCAGAGTACGGTAAACTCATCCTGGTGCTCTTCGAACCACGCACATACACTGCGAGCTGTATGACACCTCGCATTATCCTGTTGGTAGATGCCATCATTCTGAGGGAAAATAATTCGCATGTAGTGGTGGACATGGTTCGCAAGGACAGATGCGTACTTGTGCTGATCCATCGTGCCTTCCATAATGATGAGTGCACCCAGTGAATGCCAGGAAAACATTCCCCAAACCATAATGCTCCTTCCTCCAGCCTGGATCCTTCCTGAAATTGTTGCAGGGTGTTTGCTTTCAGACGTTTCACACCGTATACGCCAACGTCCATCTGTCCGATGGAGCATAAAACGTGATTCATCGGAAAAGGCCTCCTGTCGCCTCTCTGTGGACATCCAGTTGCTGTACTGGCGTGCAAACTCCAGCCTTCGTCGCCGATGAACAGCAGTCAGCATAGGTGCATTAACCAGGCGTCTGCTGCGGAGGCCCATGCGCAACAACTTTCGCTGAACCGTTGTTGAGGATACACTCTTGGTAGCCCCTTTGTTCATCTGGGCGGTCAGTTGCACGTCTATTCGCCCGAACGCATCTCCGTAGCCTTCGTTCGTCTCTGTCATCTATAGCCCGTGGTGCACCACATGTGCCACGACATTGATTTTGGATAGTGCCATTTTGCCATGCACGGTATACTTTTACCACGGCAGCACGCGAACAGATCACAGAATTAGCCGTTTCCGAAATACTTCCACCTTTGGCCCGAAAGCCAATAATCATGCCCTTTTGGACGTCGGATAAATCGCTACGTTTCTGCATTACGCCAACGATTGAAATGCTTTCCGATGCCCTAGGACATCCTCTATATACACTCCACTGCAATGTGCTGCCACCTGCCTTTTATGATTGGTTATTTCACGTTGACGTCGAAAGTAGGTGGTGGTCACATTAATGTGACGGGACTGTGTATATATCACGACATTTCCATGTGTTAACTCAAATACACAAACCCTGTGGAAAGTGTTTCCTTGTCTAAGTCCATTTATTGCAGGAAAACAAACTTAAGATTTTTAAAATTTGGGCTTCGAGGGGACACTTTTAGGACTACCTGTGTGCCAACTTTTATCGTTGTATGTTCTATAGATTGGTCTGAAGACAGGAAAATAATAACCTATGTTTTCCACAGTGTTCTGAAGTATATGTGTTACAAATTTGGTATGGATTGGTCAAACGGTGTGGAATGTTTTATAGAAAATATACACACACACATATATAGACTAGCTGTATAACCCGGCGTTGCTCGAGTTTAAAATATGACCATGACAACTAAAATATGACCGCGACATTTCCCTGTGTTAACTCAAATACACAAACCCTGTAGAACGTGTTTCCTTGTCTAAGTCCATTTATTGCAGGAAAACAAACTTAAGATTTTTAAAATTTGGGCTTCGAGGGGACACTTTTAGGACTACCTGTGTGCCAACTTTTATCGTTGTATGTTCTATAGATTGGTCTGAAGACAGGAAAATAATAACCTATGTTTTCCACAGTGTTCTGAACTATATGTGTTACAAATTTGGTATGGATTGGTCGAACGGTGTGGAATGTTTTATAAAAAATATACACACACACATATATAGACTAGCTGTATAACCCGGCGTTGCTCGAGTTTAAAATATGACCATGACAACTAAAATATGACCGCGACATTTCCCTGTGTTAACTCAAATACACAAACCCTGTAGAACGTGTTTCCTTGTCTAAGTCCATTTATTGCAGGAAAACAAACTTAAGATTTTTAAAATTTGGGCTTCGAGGGGACACTTTTAGGACTACCTGTGTGCCAACTTTTATCGTTGTATGTTCTATAGATTGGTCTGAAGACAGGAAAATAATAACCTATGTTTTCCACAGTGTTCTGAAGTATATGTGTTACAAATTTGGTATGGATTGGTCGAACGGTGTGGAAAGTTTTATAGAAAATATACACACACACACACATATATAGACTAGCTGTATAACCCGGCGTTGCTCGAGTTTAAAATATGACCATGACAACTAAAATATGACCGCGACATTTCCCTGTGTTAACTCAAATACACAAACCCTGTAGAACGTGTTTCCTTGTCTAAGTCCATTTATTGCAAGAAAACAAACTTAAGATTTTTAAAATTTGGGCTTCGAGGGGACACTTTTAGGACTACCTGTGTGCCAACTTTTATCGTTGTATGTTCTATAGATTGGTCTGAAGACAGGAAAATAATAACCTATGTTTTCCACAGTGTTCTGAAGTATATGTGTTACAAATTTAGTATGGATTGGTCGAACGGTGTGGAATGTTTTATAGAAAATATACACACACACATATATAGACTAGCTGTATAACCCGGCGTTGCTCGAGTTTAAAATATGACCATGACAACTAAAATATGACCGCGACATTTCCCTGTGTTAACTCAAATACACAAACCCTGTAGAACGTGTTTCCTTGTCTAAGTCCATTTATTGCAGGAAAACAAACTTAAGATTTTTAAAATTTGGGCTTCGAGGGGACACTTTTAGGACTACCTGTGTGCCAACTTTTATCGTTGTATGTTCTATAGATTGGTCTGAAGACAGGAAAATAATAACCTATGTTTTCCACAGTGTTCTGAAGTATATGTGTTACAAATTTGGTATGGATTGGTCGAACGGTGTGGAATGTTTTATAGAAAATACACACACACACACACACACATATATAGACTAGCTGTATAACCCGGCGTTGCTCGAGTTTAAAATATGACCATGACAACTAAAATATGACCGCGACATTTCCCTGTGTTAACTCAAATACACAAACCCTGTAGAACGTGTTTCCTTGTCTAAGTCCATTTATTGCAGGAAAACAAACTTAAGATTTTTAAAATTTGGGCTTCGAGGGGACACTTTTAGGACTACCAGTGTGCCAACTTTTATCGTTGTATGTTCTATAGATTGGTCTGAAGACAGGAAAATAATAACCTATGTTTTCCAGTGTTCTGAAGTATATGTGTTACAAATTTGGTATGGATTGGTCGAACGGTGTGGAATGTTTTATAGAAAATATATACACACACACATATATAGACTAGCTGTATAACCCGGCGTTGCTCGAGTTTAAAATATGACCATGACAACTAAAATATGACCGCGACATTTCCCTGTGTTAACTCAAATACACAAACCCTGTAGAACGTGTTTCCTTGTCTAAGTCCATTTATTGCAGGAAAACAAACTTAAGATTTTTAAAATTTGGGACTTCGAGGGGAATTTTTGGAACAACCTGTGTGTCAATTTTCATGGCTACAGATTGGTCGGATGGCATGAAAGTAATAGCCTAGCGTGAAAGTAATAGCCTATGTTTTAAAGTATGAGTATTTAAAATTTGAAATCTGGGTTGGTCAAACGGTTTAGATTTGTATATACAGAGAATATACACACACGCATCTTTTTTTATATAGAGAGATAGATTTCTCTACATCAATTGATATAAGGTTTTAAACTTTTTGTACTTAAAAAAATTTCCAATTCCCCAGTTGCAAACAATGCAAAGCTAATAAAAAAAGCTTTATCGACAAAACAAAATCTAAATAAAGAACAGAAGAAAAAAATTTTTAACTATCTAGTTTACTACTACAGTCTAGACTACATTTAAACTTGCATTGCAAAACCTAGACGAACATCTGATTGAAAATTCAAAAGTGTATACTGCATATAAGAAGGATTTTCAGAGAAAGCAAAGCAGACAGAAAGTGGTGTATTTACTTCTTCTACTCAAACTCTCTCCGATGATACATATGGGCCGCGGTGGTACGTTTGGAAGGTTGCGAGTTCGAATCCAATCAAACACCGTCGTGTGCGAAGGGGGGCTGGTGAAGTTAAATCAGCCGTGGCCTCAAATGTCCTCACGTTGGCGTGGTGTGGAAGTTTGGATAATGGATTACCAGCTCAGGTGTTGCTTCGTCATCTGATCGTTGTTAAAAATTACGTGTTGTTGTCCTCGCCTCTTTTCCTTGAAGGATTGATCCCGGACCGCTGTCAATAGCCCATTGTGTTGCTCAAGTATGACCTTAACACATTCGCTGCCGGTTACGTGGAAATTGGTTTTTCCACAGAAGCCGACTTACTTTTTATAACAAATATGATAGAAAAGTGCGCCAATACCAGAATAGATTGGCGAAAATTCAGCCAACAAATGAATTCGTTACCACATACCTTTACAACTAGCTTCTAACCTTTACTCCACGCCAACACCTAACATAACGAGCGGATAGATATGCAACTGTTTCCACTGACGTCACAGAATCGATAACCAATGAGAAGAGAATGGGAGCAGTTGTTGGCTAATCGGATCACAAGACCTAGATACGTATGTCATCAGAATTTTTCTGTTGGCAATTTATCTCTTCCTTTGGCGTACTTCGAAATTTATGTGAGGATAAATTTCTTTGCTGTTGTTTAGTTATATATTTTAGTTGACTCGGTAACTTTAAATTCAGATCTGCTGTATAATCAAGAGGGGCTATAGAAAAAAGGAAATAAGGTGTGTAACATGATTTTCATTTATCTAACATCATCATCGAAAATTGTATCCTTTTATTATATAAGTTAATAATTATATAAGTTAGTGTTTTATGTATGCTTTTTGTTACATCAGAATGGTGCTAAGCCAGGGGTGGATACGACACCATCATCCTAAAACAAAGGGGCGGTAAAATATCAGCTGGTAGTGAGTTCAGGAGTGGTTCTTAGATTATTTATGTAAAATCAACGGAAGCTTGGGAAAATATAAAAAGGGTATTAAAAATTAGGAAAAGTAATTTAGAATCAAAAGGAATTAAATTGGAATTTTTTTTTTAATAATTTGGAGGATCTAAAAACTTTTTCGCCAGATGGCTTCGAACTCGAGAAGTCATCTTCCGCTGCAGACGTTAATCTGAAGGTAGGTGACTTTAGCCATTCGTGTTGTCGTTGGATCTTCTCCTTCGGGATTTATCTCGAACGGTCGCCAATAGCCCGTTGCGTTTCTCCAGTGCGTCGTAAATTCCACTACCTACCAATCTACCAATTTGCAAAAAGATAATGAGTTTCTAAATCTCAGATGACAAATTCTGGACTTTTTTCAAGTTACTCAGGCATTCCTGGGGGTTGGACTCAAACTCCTTTAAGACTACACTTTTTATCTTTTCGTAATAATTCAGGTCCTTCTAAAAAACATACACCAGTAAATTATTTACTTTTTCACCCAAAATATTTAACAGAATCTCGAATTTTTATTCATTGAACACTAGTTATGTTTTGCCTTGCAATGCCTTTTCTAAAGAATATAAAATCAGATTAAACGATTCTGATATAACAGGTACTGGGATAGTTAATGTTCTAACACTCGTGATTAATCTCGGTGTTATGACTTCGATAGTTTGGGATGTGTTAGATGAATCCCTTCTCGAGTTCTCAATTTCTAGCTACTTTTCTAATTGGGCTAATTTTAATCTTTTCTTTTGTTTCATTATCTACTTTATCACTTTCTTTTTCCAATTTCTCTTTCCTTTCTCCTAAAATATTATCATTTACACAACGCAGAAACTCACTATCAATTTGTGTACACATCACTAGATTAGTTTAACTTCTTCAGCTGTACTACTTTAACATTGCCCGGTATCGTTAAGCCTAATACACTCTATAACAAAAAAAATCGACGCACCAAGAAGGAGTTGTCCGATGGAGACAAAAATAGGTGGATAGGAAAATTATGTACAGAATAGAAAAGGATTAAAATTTCAGAACAATTGAAGGATTTATTTCAGAGTTACAGTAACGAGCTCAATAAGGTGTTGACCCGCCTCTAGCCTGAATGCAAGCTGCCACACGGCGTGGCATAGACCGATAAAGCTCTCGGATGGTCTCCTGAGGTATTTCTTGCCAAATTTGCTCCAATTGTCGGACTACGTCATCAACATTCCCTACCGGATGCAGTCCCCTTCCCATCATATCCCAGACATGCTCGATGGGAGAGAGATCCGGTGATCTGGCTGGCCAAGGAAGTGTTTGACAAGATTGAAGACAGTTCATAGCAACACGTGCCTTATGTGGTCTGGCATTGTCTTGCTGATAAATAAGCCCAGGGTACTGCGAAAGGAACGGTAACAAAACAGGTCTCAGAATGTCGTCAACGTACCGTTGTGCAGTAAGTGTACCTCTAATGATGACCAAAGGGGTCCGTCTATCAAGGGAAATGGCACCCCAGACCATAACTCCTTGATGAGGGCCCGTGTGGCGTGCAATAGTGAAAGCAGGATCGGCACGCTGCCCTGGGCGTCTCCAGGCACGTCTTCGATGATCGTCATGACACAGTTGGAAGCGGGATTCGTCGCTAAAGACTATACGTCCCCAGTCAGCATCATTCCAGCCTGATCGAGCCAAACACCACTGTAATCTGGCTCGACAGTGTGCAGGCGTGAGTGGCAGGTGGCGTAGCGGTCGGTACGAGCGTAGATTTCGCTCTCGCAGCCGTCCATGAATGGTCATGGTGGACACTCGTGTGTGGGTCGCACGACTGATGGTTGATAGCGATGAATCAGGCGCTGTGACAGCTGATCTGACAATCACTCTGTCCTCGCGATCTGTTGTGGCCCTTCGTCGACCGCTACCATCATGACGCTGAAATCTGCCACTGTCCACCCACTCTTGCCAGCTTCTTCTAATCGCCGCATCGCTTCGACTCACATGACGAGCGATTCTCCGATTTGCCCAACCTGCCTCTTTTAATCCAATGATACGACCTCTTTCAAACTATGAAAGTTGCTCGTAATGAGCTCGAATCCTGCGGCGAGGCATTTTTTCAGTCGTTGAAAGGTATCCTAAATCGCAATGCAGCAGAAATTTTTAACAACAGTTCAAGAACAACTTTTTATATACATCTGCTGGATGAGCAGTTCCGATGCGCTGGAGATCGCACTATTCATTCATTGGACACCAAATTTTAATCATTTGCATATTTGGTCAAAACATTTTTGCATACGAAATTTCAAAGCAATCGGATGATTCCTTCTTGGTGGGTCGATTTTTTTTTGTTATAGAGTGTACTTGCGCAACCAGAATTAGTTCATCCTGCTTTAAGTTCAATTTAACCGCAATTATTGAAATTATTCCCAATGCTATTCATAAAAAAAATACACATTCATACAATACAGCTCGAAAAAAAACACTACAAATACTAGCGAATAAAAGGACAACCAATACAAAGCAAAACTAGACTACCATTACTATTCGACAGTAGACCCATACGGTAAATTCGAAAACAATCCTCACATAATAAATTCGAAAGTAACCCATACACTAAAAATTCGAAAGTAATCCATACATTAAAAATTCGAAAGTAATCCACACTTGAAAAAAACAACTGCAATCATAATTTTAACACTAACTAGCACACAAGTGAGTCGAATGTTTAACCTCAAATTTCGATAACCGACTTGAGAATATTATCCGAGAGACACTAAACCACAGTAGATCACACATTTGAAGATACGTTTATGGGCGCATTTTTAGTAGCAAGGTATGGCAGTTGAATTTAGCCCATCTTTATTACGTTTATTCCTGTTTTTATGCAACCTCGGCAATCGAAAAAATTTAATTTTTCATTTAGAATATTCTAGTATGTTCTTTCGTTTGCGTTAAATTGTCCTTTTATTTCATTGGTTCTTTCAAATTAGTGGCCTAATTATTTTCCATTCCTTGTAAGTTGGAATCAGGCGTTCAGTTTAATTTTAGTGACGGTCAATTACCAGCTGCATAAGGTTGCATTGTTTTGTGCTATTTTCTTTTGAAAATCGTTACCTTTTTCGATTTGAACATGCCCTCTGTATATTTAGTGTTGTAGATATGTTTAGGTTATTCTTTCTCAAAATTTCAAGTTCATTTTTCAACTGATAGGCAAACTTCATGAATTGAGATGTGCCCGTTCGTTTATTTTCATTACATTTATGTCAGGATAAATTGGGGAGAGTTTAAAGCAGTTTAAAAAATAAAAGATGTTTTAATCGCTATTTTCCAACTATTTCTTCTAATTATTTTTCTGTAAAAAATTTTTTTTTAAACAAACATATTTTTTTTTGTTAATTAATTTTTTGTTACGGTTTTTTATTTTCTTTTGCAAAAAAAAAAAAAAAAAAAAAAATTTTTTTTGCAAGAATTATTTTTTTTGGCGACATGAAAATTGTCCCAAGACCGTTGCCACCAAATGAGGCAGAGAATGCAGCTGTAAGAGCCCACATACTATCCCGAATCGAAAATCCAAAGATCATTGAATTTCCTCACGGGTCTGTGGGCAGAAATATTTGCACACACACATCACACAAGTCAGAAAACACAATGAAGTTGGCTGTGTGAAAACTTCTATGCTCTGAAAATATAACACAACCTGACATGAGGTTAAGTAATAAAGGAACAGTGTCATCTATCGATGAATTCAACAGCATTTCAGACAGTACGCGCAAACACTCCAGTTAAGGTTCCGCATACGTTCGGAGCAATTTTTTTTTTTAAATACTATTCAGAAGCAATTTAATATTATTTTTATAATTATTTGTGTTCAAAATTAATTTTGCACTACCAATAATTAAAATTTAAAAAAGAAATTTAACAAAAATTAAAGTTTTGTGCATAAATTTGAAGTTTCTTTTTTGAAAATTTTGAATAATGATACAGGACATACAATTTAAATTAGCAGCAAAAAAAACACGATCAGGGTAAACTTCATGCTATTATCTAGTGCTTCCACTAGAAATAGAAAGATATTTTTTAAAATAAAGGTTTTATGACTCTTCGAAAAATTGTTAAAGAATTTTTGACCATTTTGCAACATCAATATTCAATTGCAAGCTCATATATAAGAAAAAACTATCAATATGATTCTAATACATGCACTTGCAAACACTATTTCGAATGTGCATAAAAAAATTTATAAATATATATGAATAACTTTTTAGTTTTCAATTCTGGAATTCAATGTTTTTTGACTAAAATGTAATTCTGAGAGAAATGCTTGTAAACAAAATCCAAGAGTAAACATATTGCTAAATACTCTTCTAACAAATAAGTGAATTTTATTAAAAAAATTTGTTGCCAATATATAGCAACATAATTATAAAATGTTTTAACTTACTAAAACAGATAAGGGGTAGAAATTATGGTAAAAATAGAATATTCTTACTATTAGTTCTGGTTTCGTTTCGCTACTTCCGCTATAACTCAACAATTTCCCTTAAATTTTATAAAGTGATCTAACTTTTTTTTCTATTAGTCGCACATTAAAAGTTGGAAATGTTTAAAAAGCACAAAAGTACAGGAAATTCGTTAGTAGAATAATAAAAAAAAAACTTCAAATTTCGTCACAGTTGGCTTTTTTAACGTATGCGGATACCTTAATTGATTCTGAATTGATAGACGAGACTAAAAATTAAAAGCATACACACCCTTCATCTCAGCCTTCTAATACGAACTTACAAGGATCGGAACAAAGCAAAAAAATGGACGTACTGTCATTATAACACGTAGAAACACTCGATGTTGGGACCTTTGAAAAGTAACACATTTCACCAACGAAACTGTTCTCCACATAACTAAGGGTCGTGGTACGTTGTTAACGTCGCTCTGGAGAAACACAATGGCAATGGTCCGGGATCAATCCCGAAGGGAAAGATACACTCTGAGACATAAAAAAAAGCTGCACCTGGAAAGACTAGACCGGTATAAATGAAATTTGGAGGAGTACATCTGAGTTGAAGACGCAAATGGTTAAATTTTCAGAGTCGTTTGAGCATGCGCAATGCATAGGGCAGTTTTCAAACACACAGCAAACCAGGACATAAAAGAACATCCAGTAGCGCAGCAAATTTATTTCGACTCTTGCTGTTGTGCTAGTTACATTGTTTCTCATTGAGTTATGCGTCGGAAAAAAGCTCACAAGCAATTTCAGCAACTGGGAGAGTTTGACAGAGACCAAGTAACTAGCATCCGAGAAGGTGTGTAGTCTATTCGATGGATTTCGCAACATATAGGTTATAATGATGTTACTGTTACACGCTATTGACAGTGATGGATACCACAAGGGACGTGCCAGCGTCAACCAAGCTCAGGAAGGTCTAAGAAAAACCGGACCTAGAGACGATCGACGCGTTGTAAGACATGTGCGTACTGATCCAACAGCCACTGTTGCTAACATCAAACGGGCAATGAGAACCTCTCTCGATCAACCTATTAATGATCGCACCCTTTGTCGACGCCTTCCCGACGTGGGACTAAACTCACGTAGACCATTACGACGACTGCCTTTGAACAGCATTGCATCACTGTCAAAGACTGAAATGATGTCGTGCCAGACAGACATGGGGCGTCGAATGGCACTGAGTGGTCTTCACCGATGAATCCCACTTCGGTCTGGGTGGAGACGACAATCGAATCCGTGTGTGGAGGCAACGTTGTCAGCGCCAAGATTCACGGTTTGTTGTGCAGCATCACACGTCCAGAAGACCTGGTGTTGTGGTGTGGGGTGCAATTGCGTTTGATGTCAAATAACCTTTGGTATTCGGGCTCTTTGACAAGCCAGCGTTACGTACAAGAAACTTTACAACCAGTTACGCTACCGTTCCTGAACTTCCAGGTTCACAAGCTTTTTCAACAAGGCAATGCTAGACCCCATATTGCTACCGTCACTAGAGCTTGTCTACGACACAGCGATATCTTACCATGGCCGGCATATTCACCGGACCTGTCCCCGATCAAGAATGTATAGGATGGCATTGGACGAGATGTCACCACTCCACCCGTACCGCGTAATCTGATGGAACTACGTGACAGGGTTCAAGCAGCCTAGAACTGACTGTCTCAAGACTTCATAAAGAGGCTTGCCATGCTGCATTAGGAATAGTGGCAGTCATACGCCATACTGAATGATACCCCTATTTCGAATTTTTCTCAATAGTTTGCAAATTCCAACCTTGTAATAGAATTGCACTTTGACAATTCCTTCTAGGTACAAGATTTTTTCTTAGAGGATACTAGGATAAAACAGCGTTATTTCGAGCCATGGTCAAGTGTTGCAGTCCCACATGAGCTGGCATCCCACTCTCCAAACTTCCACACCAAACCACCTTGGGGACATTTGAGTTCCCGAGATTTTTAAGGGACACTAGCCTTCTTTGTATGCGACGATCTTTGGTCAGATTCAAACTCACAACCCTCCGGTTGCTAATCCGTTACTCTTCCAGCTGGGTTACACTGCTTGCCGTAAACCCTTAGGGATACTCGAGATTTCTCTATAATTAGGATATTAACAAATGAATCTCCGTTTAGGAAATTTTATTTTAAAGCAATATCAAAAAACGATTATGGAATAAAAAATATGGGGCTGATTGTACTTCGAAGTATAAAACATTATCTTAAAGTAACAAACCCTATTAACGTGTTGTTTTCCATCTGATTGTGGTTCAAAATTGCTTGGTGCTGCCCTCGGATCTTTCCCTTTGGATTTGATCCCGGATCATCGCCAACAGCCCATTGTGTTGCTCAAGTGCGACTTTGATTAAAGTACCTATCTACCAATTATCTTGTATTGGAAAAATAAATATATTTGTTCGAAACAGACTAAAATGCTAATAATGCGCACTGTATCGCTAAATTCATTTTGTGTTAAAAATTCTCAAGTTGAACAAGTAACTCTAAAGATTAATTGTAGAAATTACGAACCAAAAAAATTGCGGCAAAGAAACGTTTTTTGAGCTATTCAAGTCCTGTATGTTCTGGTATTTCACATAATTATGTTCATAATGACACTGGTTTTTAAACGGCTGTAATTAAAAATATGATTTCCGTCAGTTAATGAGTTGATGCACACTCTCGTCAAGAAAAAAAATCGTAACCCAAAATTTTCATTGACAAATCAGAAATTCTACCAGACAAGAAACGATCAAATTTGATCTCCGATGAATGTGAAGGGCACTTGAAGAGCACTGGGTTAATGAGTGTGCCCAGTATGTTAGCAACCCGCGAGTTGTAGGTGGCTAGGTTTGAATCCTCATTGGTGTGTATACCTTTTTTCTGGTTTGGTGTTTCCGTCAAATTGTCTCAATCGCGACCCAGATCGTCTGGACGGCGCATTTACATAACGCGTACTTGACTGAACGACCTTGAGAGGAGACGCTTTTTGAGGCTGCTGGAAGAAGAGATTGTGTCCGGAATGTACACCAAATGTCATGACATGGTACTGGCAACAGCGGGTCAGTGAAGCGACACATGCACGTCACGAAGTCTGTATTCAGCCCGGAAGGACAAATGCGAGAGAGGATAAACTGAGTGAGACAAAATAAAATTGAATCAACAGCTTCCTCAAAGACCAATCAATGATGGTCCTCTAGTTTCTTTTAGAATTACGAATTATTGTCAAATACTTGGCGTAGCAGGACGTAGTCATATTGTTCGTTAACCCTCCTGGTGGTGGTCTCGACAAAATATCTCGTCATAAGAAGACTGACTAGATCGTAACGAATGAACTATCTCGGCATTGAATGAAACTGACCTGTTTTTATCTTGATCGGAGCGAAACCTTGGTCGTCATCGCGTATTTTAAAAATCGGCAATATCTTGAAATAGAATAAGAAAATAGAGGTAGCTAGGAGAAATAAACTGAGTATTTTTAGGAATGCAGCAGATGACAAAATTTAATGGTAAAATAGCTATAAATATTGAAAGCAGAAAAAAAAAACGAATATCGAGAGACTCCTTCCTATCTTAATACCAAACTAAACTTTTGTTGCACATTTCCTTCGAGTATAAGATGGGATCATGAATTAGTGTTAAACCACCAGCGTTTAATATTACTCTTTCCTTTCTTTACATTCCGTATTCCTATTACTTCATTTGTCTCAACAGTATAAGAATAACCATACAAAATTTCAGCTTCCTTGACCTTGTTGTTCTTGAGATTCACTAATCAGTTTGTGAGTGAGTGATATTTGGATTTTTTTTTATTATTCTAGATTCAGCATTAAGTTTACCTATATGAATGGCATCATAATTTAAATTTTCATTTTGCACAATTTAATCCAGTGTGTGTCCGATTGAAATTCAATGGAAATTGCAGACTTTCTGGACAACTTTTGTTCTTTTGGGACAAAAATTTCAAAAGTAGATGAAATAATTGAAACTTAAGTTACTCATGACCTTGAAATAAGCCTTTACACCTTGGTGACGTAGTCATATACATTATAAAAGATTTTTCAAAATGGCGGCGTTGCTAAGTAACAACTCAAGGAAACTTGCTCCACATCAAAATATTTTCACGATTTGTTTCTTTGTGTGACTTACTTTGCGAATTCTTGTGCATTCATTATTAAACAAAACTAATAGTGAATTCCGAAATTGCTGTATTGGCGTTTTGTTCTCATCTAAATTGAATGAAAATCTGTTTCTTTTATTCCATCGCAGTTTAAATGGAAAGCAATATCTACGAATCTGGCAACAAAACGTTCATGGTATCTGTCTCAAATTTAGATGTTCAATGGTTTGTTGTTGTAAAAACAAAATATGCCCGAAGATGAGAATTCTGTCTCTAACTATTGTTGAAAACTATTGATAGTGATGATATTATTATACAAGCTTAAGCTATTTTCATCCTGAAATAATCATGTCTGCATCAGATGTGGAATTAGCCAAAATGGTCCGTGGGTTTAGGGTAAGTGATTTGCAATCACTCCTTAGTTACGCTGGTCGTCACAAAGGTGGCAAGAAGTATGACCTGCAGCATCGCGCTTTAGACTTGATTAAACTGAATTCAGCAGCAATTGATATGAAGATTCGAGAGCTGCATCAGAACAGGTACAATCAGTCTCGTGGCCACACCGAAACTCAGGACATGTACCCATTAGCTGCCATAAACGAACCCATGGGATCTAATTATGGTAGTAGTCGTTCCACTCACCAAGCAACACTCGTTCCATCTGGTATGTCGGGATATATTCCAAACATTGGTAAACATATGCTAGTACCACCACCTCATTTGGGCACAATATCCCAATATCCTGTGAATCCAGATGTCAGACTCAAAGATTTACCGTTCTACGATGTGCTAGCTGAGTTGCTCAGACCAACGAGTCTTGTTGTACTACCAAGCGAACGTTTTCAAGAGAGAGAATTTGTATTTTACTTTACCCCTCAACAGGTCATGGACTTACAGTCAGGTATGCCTGATGTGCAGGTGCAACTTCGAATATGTGTGTTAGATTCGAGTTGTGAGCAGGATGATGAAATACCCACAAGTATTTGTCTCAAAATTAACCATAAAGTGTGTAATCTACCCAACCTCATTCCAACAAACAAGCCTGGACAAGAACCGAAGCGTCCAAAGCGACCCCTCGACATCACCAGTTACATCAAGAAGACGGCAACAGAAGGCAATGAAGTATTTGTCTCATGGGCTTCAAGTGCAGCTAAGCCCTACATCATGGGAATTTACTTAGTACGGAAACAAAACTCTTCTGTGCTGATTAGAAGACTCAAATCCAATGGAGTAAGGAATCCTGATCACACTACAGCCATGATAAAGGAGAAGTTGAGCCAGGATCGGGACTCTGAAATCGCAACTATGAGTCTGAGGGGGTCCTTAACATGCCCCCTTGGCAAAATTAAAATGAAACTTCCCTGTCGAGCTCTGACATGTACACACTTGCAATGCTTTGATGCAACACTTTACTTGCAGATGAATGAGAAGAAGCCAAAGTGGATTTGTCCTGTTTGCGATAAACCAGCTTTCTTCAAGAATTTGGCAATCGATGGCTTGTTCTTGGATATTACATCCAAGGCACCAACGGAATGCACCGAAGTTCAGTTCCATGAGGATGGATCTTGGACGCCTGTGATGCCAGTTAAAAAACAGACTGAGGTGAATGATGCTTTCGAGTCTACACCTAAAACCATCCCTAAAGTGGATGTCGTGAAGCCAAAGAGACCTGTAGAGGTTATAAACTTGGATTCTGACAGTGACACTGAAGAAGAGCCCTGGTCCATTCTACCTCCCAAGAAGAAAGTGTACAAACCATCTGTCAGCTTGACTCCTGTGCTTATTGGATCTCCAGAAAATACCCAAGATTCGGAAGATGTAGTTAAACCTTTCGATCCTTTTATTCCAGGTTCATCGAAGTCAGATGTCCTCTCCCCGAAGCTCTTGCCGAGCATTCCGGAAAAGTCATCTCTGGCCCCTCTACCCACAACACTAGAGATAGATGCCGAAGAAGATTGTATTCTCGGACCACCGATAACAAATTTCCCTCGGTTTAACAGTTTCAAAGAGATATCTTCTGTGTCACCAAAGGGTTTTTATACTCCCTCAGGGAGTACATTTCCAGAAAGTCTGGAAATTATGGAGAGCCCAGAAAGCAGAACCGATTTCAATTTGTATTCCTTAATCCCTGATGAAGCAGATGGATCATTTAGTTACCCTCATGAGGTAGAGGAAGAGAGATCTCCAGATGTCATAGATATTGACTGATATGCTAAGGCATGTCTTAGTTATTATTCCCACTGACACACATTGGCATTTTGGGTATTTTAATTATAAGTTTTTGATTTATATATTTTATTTTTGTTATAATTAATTAACATCTTAGATTCTGCTTAGTTCCTTGCTATTTTGCATGTAAAGCTATTGATAGCTGAAAATTTTCTGCTAGAACTTTGGCACAAAAACAAGAATGATTTTTCATTCTTGAAAAATATTGATGTTGGCATTCAATTGTGACTCATTCTAACATAGATTAGTGATTTGATTTTAAAAATGTAATAATCATTGTTTTCAAGTACTACTTGTTTACGACTACGTAATGCCTTTAATCTAGCACATGCATATAATTTAAGTATAAAGGGCCACTATGGCTCAATGGGTTTGCCCATTTCATTAGTATTCTATGAGTTATAGGTTTAATTCTTACAACTTATTCTAGGTGTATTTTTCTTTATCGTATATGTTAGTAAAACTTTCCTTGTGTGTGTGTCCATTACTTAAGCTCTTCTGTTTTATGTTTGCAACTTGACCAAATATAGCCCTTGCATCATAAAACCCCCTGCCAATCATTGCATAAAATAATACATTTTAGCTCTTTTTTTCTTCCAAGTCTAATTTTGAAATGTTAAGTTATGTTTTTACATGCAAAACAATTATATAAATTTCAAAATAGTGCAATCTGATCAATGAAAAACTAACCTTAAATTGGTTTTCTCTCGACTTGTTTCTTTTTGTTGAATGCTTTTCCACCAAATAGATTGCTCGTTTTCAGACCATGTTATTACCAGGAACCATTTCGGATATCAGTCTCCAATTCCAAACAAGGTCTAATTTATTCTTGTGCAACAATTATTACCCATAGAGCAACAAACCAAACTAATATTAAAATTTTCACGAGACCAAACAAAATAAAACGATTCCCTCAACACAGTTGATTTCATCAATTCATTTCTTATCTTAGGAAGAAATTGATTCCCATGTAGTACAGCTTTGATTAACCGTCGGGACCGTTACGGCTAATTGAATAGACAAAACATTAAAACCAAATAACTACCTACCCCCATCCATTTCATATGAATGGATAGTTTTTAAAAAATGTATGTGGAGACACCCTCCACCCTGGCTGACTAACGTCAACTATGGATTGGCTACTGAAGGCTAGGGAAATCCTCGAAAACTGGAAATATACTGTACATACACGTATTTTATTTTACTAAAACAATTTAGATTAAGTACAGTATAGTACACATTGTTGCATGAACTTGCGTTTTAGACGCATATACGTATTCATATTTAAAAAAAATCTTTCATTTTCTGTGGGTACGTACTTATAATTTTTAATAACGGACTGACGGTTTATCAAAGTTTCACTGTATACTTGAAGCATTTTATTTGAATTCTTTTTTTCCTACCTGAGGTCTTATTTATTTTTTGAATTTTTTACTTATGAGTAACTTAACATTGTTTTCAAGTAAAAAGTTGTGAATAACTAATTCACAACAAAACATTACTTTAGTTTTCCAGAAGCAATATTTCTGTACAAATAAATAAGACAACAGTACAAAAAATAAATAATTACAAAATTTAGTGTTTTCTGATATTAAATATTAGTGCTGAAATTAAGGGGTGGTCTCTTGAACCTATAAATTCTAATCAAAAAGTCTTACAGCAACATGTTAGATTGCCATATTGGCTAAGCTAAAATGTAAAAATAGCAGTTGCATGCTATGTACTGTAAAGAAAAAATTTAATTTATTCTTGATAGGAAAGAAGGATATCTCTAAGCAATCGGGAAAAGAAATAGTTTACACATTAACAGTGTGATAAGTTAATTTGTGAATTGATTTAGCTTGTGTAAAGGAATATATATTGATGCTTTGAATTATCTCTGCCTTGAAAGGAAATTAAGATTTAGGACAACTTTGACAAAAAGCTGAATGTTATTTTTAGTTTAGCATCCGAAGTCACCAAATATTAGAAAGTAATCACTGATGACAAGTTCATCATAAAATAACTTAATGATCCCCTCAGTTTCTTTCAGGATTGATTCTGAACCATCACAAATAGCCTGTTGTGTTGCTCAATGCAACATGGATTAACTACCTCCCATATTTCCTTTAAAACTTCTAAAAATGTCACATTTTGAAACAGCTAAATCAGCTGTTATAAACATGTAAAATACAAAGTAATCTTGCTGGGATATTGTCAAAATGAAAAAATATTCTGCAGGGTTATATTTCCCAAGTCTATAAAAATTCTTAAATTTCCAAAATTGAAATATCGACTGGTATGCATGTTTGGCTTTCTAGTTCACAAATATCTGATTTCAAAATAGCTGTAATCTAATTTGACTTTACATTTGGACGAAATTACATTTTATGAATGCTTTTATTTTCTGCTTTTGCATCAATTATTAAAAATTTATGCCTGCACAGCATGAATTACTTTACATTTTCTTAATATTTACATTTGGAACAAATTGCATTTTATGAATGCTATTATTATTTTCTGCTTTTGCACCAATTATTAAAAATTTATGCTTGCACAGCAAATTGTGGACATTAAGAAAATGTAAAGTTACACACACAAAAAATAAGATGCAATGTGTGTTTACCTTTTTGCTATTCTCAGTTTCTCCCATTTTAAAGATAAGTGGGCAGACATGTTGTGCAACAGGTCAAATAAATAGCAGCACATTTTTTCATTTAGTAAATTTATACTTTCTTTTCATTTATTCTGATATCTTTTAGTTTTATGTGAACTAAATGGAACATAGAATTATAAATGTTTAGTGTAAACATAGTATTATTTCTCCCTTGATGCTTTTATTTTGATATTTGTATGTTTATCCACTGATTTTTCTCGAGAGAAAATATTTTCCTCGCTCTTGATGATGCAGAAAATGTGTAAATCAAAATGTCAATGTGTGTTTTGGGTAATGGACTTTACGAAAATGAGAGTTCTTGTTAAATGAAACAAGAAAAGCATTACAAAAAATCGTAATGTTTATACATACATAGATGCATTTGGTAATAGTGCTGCGTTGATGAGCTGTGGTCACTTCGGTTTTACAGGCCTGTTTGTTCCAAGTAGTGAGGTTATTTCTCTATTCAAGTCCTTTCTGTATAGTGAAGGAAATGCTCTTGTACAGATCTTATGATACTAATTGTGTTTGCTCCAATGTTTTATTTTTTCCCATTCTATATTGATATTGAACAGCAATTATAAACAAGCTGTTTAAATTTTGAAAAATAAGATTCAGTATTCAACCTAAAGTAAGTAGAAATAAGGAAGATATATAGTCTGGCTCTTGCGAGTTGGTATCTGTCATTAAAGGTAGGCTGTCCTTACCTCGAGACAAACGGAACTGTGGTTATGTAATATTCTGTATTAATGAAAGTAAGGTGATACAAAAAAATTCTATTTAACACCTTAAAGCTGCAGATTTGCTTTTGACATTACAAGGATAGATTTAGAGCTATATAGAAGATAAAATTTCAAATTAAAGCCACTGGCTTTAAATAGCAAAGTTGATTAATATACTGGCAAAACAGATTATTGGTACCAATGATGTTGCTGTCACTAATCATTTTGTTACCTTTGATTTAGATATTTTTGTAGCAATACTTTTGGTATGCTTTTTGTAGCAATTATAGCAGGCAAAGGAAACCCCAATTTATTAGTATTATGACAACCTCCCTAGGTTAAAATTAGAATTTCATACCCTTCTTCGTTTTTTAGTATTACAAAATTTTTCATCAATTCCGATTTTGTCCTTTTATTTCACTGATCCTTTTTAATTTCTGTTCCATTTCCTATAAATTTGAAGAGTACTTAATTACTTACAAACCTAAAGTTTGTATTTTAAACATGGCACATTAGAGATTGATTAGGTTGTATCGTTTCTTGCTTTTATCTCATTAAATTTTATAAGTTGTTCTGTTTTTATTTTACTGTGCCTTCTGTGTTAATTGTTGGTACTTTTCAATGTGCTCTTTCACGAAATTTTAAATTAAATTTTTCTGTTGGTAGTGCATCTTAGGAAAAGAGAGCATTGCTTATGTTTTATTTTACATACACTTAAGCCAGGATAAGCAGCAGTACATCATTAGATTGTGAAAAGCTTAAAATGGTTGAAGATTTTTTTTGAAGAATAATCAGTTATGGATTTTTTTTCTGTTAAAATTTTATCAATTATTTTCCTTTAAGCCTAACTCAGTATTCTAAATAATTCTTCCTTGGCAACAAAAAGCATTACCACAAGAATGAACAAAACCATAGTTATTTAAAACGGTACAAGGTTGTCATTTCTATTAAATGATGGGACGGCAAGGAAATGTAAAAATAATATGTATGATCAGCCTAATTTGGGTATATGATTGTCGAGTTTATTGATCAGTGTCGGAAACGGTTGTAGTTGTTCCGAGTTTAAAACAATCATCTTGGATGATCGCCTTATGTCATTCTACATAATGTCTGCCTCTATTGAAGTAAGACTTCAAATGTCCTCTGCCTTCTCACTAGAGCCCCACTATATTATTGTATTACTATTATTAATATTTTGTAATACTGTCTTGTGAATGTGTGAAGTTTCCTTTCAACTGCCTCATTAACTCTTAACACTGGACAATATTCACTTTGCACAAGCACTAGCCCATTGTTCTCGACTCTGCATTAACAATTGTTTGCAGACGTAATCATACCACGAGTCGTTCCTCTTGGTTTATTCTATATCTAGTTTAAGAGTTAATATCAGCATTTTAAAGGAAACTTTATACTGTCTGTTTCTATAGTTACTAGTGTTTTGTAAATGATTTCATATTTTTAACTTTTAGCTTATATGCAATGATACTTGTCTAACAATCAACTGAAGGATTCTGAAAAAGACTTGACTCTATCCAATACAGGTTTAAAGGTTGGAAAGTTACTAAATAAAGCCTGGCCTTAATTGTAACAGGCTGCAGGTATATTGGAAACGAAGGTGGGTTCTTGATTGGAATTTAGTTTGCTTATTGAGATGCCTTACGTTTGATGCAAATTTGTATCTTCATGTAGCTACTTCTATATATCTAAGTATCAACATTTAATTGACTGGTGAAAGAAGACTGTATCTAGCCTTGAGGAATTAAACTGGTTTATTTTTCTTTGTAGCATTTTTCCAAAACAAATGGGAATCCGCCTGTATGAAAGTCAAGCAACAAATGCCCTACTTTTAGACATGTTAAATCATTGCAACAGAATTAATTAGGGGTTTTAAAAAGTATGAACAATGGCTCAGTTAAACTTTAGGGAAAACAAAAGTGAAAAGGGGCTACTCTGTTTCTGTTATTTGATTTTAATTTTGACCAAGATATAATTTTCAGAAAAGATATTTTCTACAAAAATAAAATTTTTGTATGGATTTTAATGCATTTTCTGGAAATATGATTGGGTATTATAATTTGTATTCTTTATGTATATGTATGTTTTCTCATATTCTTGAATATAGGTTTTCTATAGGATAAATGGAGTTGTCTTATTCACTATATCTTATGCGCTTCACCTGTGCCTAAAAAATGGCAAACAGATGGCCATTAAAGCAAGCATCATTGTTTCGTAATATTTTTTTCTGTTCTACTTACTCTATGGTTTGAATACACAGTAATTTGTATGCAAAATTAAAGGTTATGTCATGTGCTTATCTAGAGTAAATGCAGCATGATTTTATCTAATTTTATTTTTTATAAGAGGAATTTTTGTGGTGTGGTGAAAATGGCAAACAGAAAACTGCAAATAGCTGTGCAGCAGAGTTGTCGACAGTGGGCTACTCCTTGTGCAAAGAGAATATTGTCTGTTGTATACATAAATGTATCATCCATTACTTTCATGTTAATTTGTCTCAAAAGTCTGAGTTTCTAAATTTGTTATTTCAATTATTATTGTCATCAGGGTCCGGATTTCATTAACCTCAAAAAGGGTAAAAGTGACCTATAGATATATTTTATATGCTTTCGATTCTCAAAACATTTTTATGTGTACATAATGTGTTTAAGCATATCTATAGCTTGGCAGCCGAACCAAACATTTAAGAACCACAAAGCTGCATTTCTAAAGAGTTAATAGAGACTGCTTTTACTGATGATAATTAACCATCTGAACAGATAAATCCTCCATGGGATATATAAACCAGGCATGCCGAGTACAATTGACCCTGTAATATATCTTGACTATATACTTGGGCATTTTTATACATTACCTTTTCATACATTCTGATATATTTGACTAGTATTTTCTTCTGAGAGCAGTTTTATGTGTGAATGCTGCTTCTTTCAAAAAACGTAAAAATCCTTCCAACCTCCTCTGTTTCTGTTGTCTAATTCACTTGTTAATAGAAATTATACATTTATCAAAGATATTTTGGTGTCAGAAGCTGAGTCATTTATAATGTTCAGTAGTACAAAGTGAAACCACAAATGAAATTGACTCGGAATTTTTAACAAAAATTTTATTAAAACCTGGACACAAAATGAAACATACTAAAAACAAAATTAGCTACAGATCAATGCCAGAAAATAACCTAAGAAAACTACATATCTAGAACATTGAGATTGCAAACAGAATTGCTATCTACATGCTAACAAAAAGTTGATGTGCCTACAAAATCCGGACTCTGATTATCCTATTATGTTTTGTTTGCTTCAAAGAAACAAGTAAAGTATTCACATACACTAAAATGTGTTTCAATATATATATACATCATTAGAAAATCGTGTAGGTCCTGTTCTGTGTCTTTGCGATGCAAGACACAGTCATGAACTTATACATTTACACATTTTTCCACGTGCTTTCATTATACATTGTGTCTGTTCATTTTTTCTTTATGTATAATTAGGCTTATAGTTGCGTGTTATGTATCCTTCAGACATGCTTGTATGGTGTTTGTGCTTATCCAATTCATACTACAAAATATTTAAAACAAAGCACACACATTTTAACAGAATTTGTTATCACAATTTCAACATATACATATATATTGCATATTCCCATATTTTTGTTTTGCTCCAGTATATACCAAGATTTTAGTTTATTTCGTTCGTGTGGATTATGTGTGACACAATTGATTGTCAGGATTTAAAGAATATTATAGAAAACTGTCCAAAATATTTCAAGTTCATGTTTTCTTGAGATTTCATTCCCCTGACATGACTGCATCTGCGATGTGTTTTTGTCAAAAATTGTTTATTAAATAAACTGATATATATATTGTGCATTCAACACCATCTTTTGATCACCAGAAGGTACAGCTTCAGTCTACGTTTAATAGCGGTGACAACGGCCTTGGCGCTTCTAAAGTCGCCAAGGGAAGAATTATTTCAAATGAATCAATGAAATCAAATGACTGTTTAACTGATTTTGAAAGAACTTTCTTGAAAATTTAAACTTTCCGTTTGCCGAGGTTGCCATAAAAACTGCAATAAGAGTTATACAGATGGGTTGCCATAACTCGCTACTAGAAGTGCGGCAAAAAAAAAACGCCTAGGCCGTTGCTACCCCTATAAATGTAAACTGAAGCTGTACCTAAGATTTAAATACCTCGTGTGTTTTCATAACTTTTATTTCTCTATTGCCACAAAATTTTATTTTCATATCTAAACCATAAACCTCATAATACACAAACTTAATAGGGTAATGAAATTTCTGTAAAATGTGAATTTTGTTTTGGAAATTCATTCCTGCGTTTGAAGAATATATTTTTTACATTAAGCATTTTGTGTAACAAATTTCTTTTTGTCATGTCATAATTTAATAAATTGTTCTATGTAGATTGTTGAGTCATTTATAGACTGTTTGATCTGCTTAGTGAAGTTTTCACACATTGATGTAGATATTATCTAGAAAATGAAATATATGTAGAAAATTTCCGGTAAACCTTAAATATGCTTACAATTCTCTGAAATTTTGACAATTTTTAAATTTCTATTCTGATTATTCATGACGTAAAAATGTTTCTGAAAATCCTATATGATTTTAAAACTTATTCAGGGTTCCCACGGGTGCTTATATTGACCTTCCATTTCTTACAGCCCTTAGAAGTACTTATTTGTCGTCAATAGTCCTTAGAAAACGCGCTTATTTTCCTTTGAAAACAAAATTCAGTTTTCAAATTACGATATTTTTAGCGGCGGATGGGCGATAAAACTGCTTACATACATTTCAAAGCAGCATAGTTTGGAATAAATTTGATAACTTAATTTCCGAAATAGAAAGGAAAATGTCTGAAATTAGTGCAAATTATAATGATCCCACACTAAAAATTCAAAATAATATATTAAACGTGTGGATTCTGAACCAAATAATTTTATATCAATGAAGAAACCTGTTAATGCTCTTTTAACGATGTTTGGATCCACATATTCATGTGAAAAATTGTATTCGTCGATGAATTTTGTAAAGTCTACCAAAAGAAATAAACTCTGAAATGAGTTGACTGCAAAATGTGTTAAAGTAATGAATACTGAATATGAACCTGATATTAAGAAATTATCTGACAAAAAACAACAGATTTCTCATTAAATATACTTTAACTTTATTGTACATACACATACTTGTAACTATATTATCTATTAAAATATAATATTTCATTTATATATATATATATATGTTGTTTTCTTTTCCTTGTTCATTGAAAACTCTTGGTATGATTTCTCCTCTTTTATATCAATTTTTTGCTCTTCACTTGCAAAAGTAAAAGTTGTAAAACAAAAAGGAATCGTTAACTTTTTAAAAGACTAAGAAATTGAGAACCAAAAAAAGTAGTTTTTTACCATGCTCCCTTTCTAAGTGACCCACGAGCTAGTGCTAAAAAAAAATAATGAACAAAATTTGACCAACTTCTTAAAAAGGTTCGCCGTCCCTAACCTAGATGATTATTTCCAAATTAACTTTTTTATTAAAATACACTACATATCTATTCAATAAGTTTCCATTTTATTTTTTTAGCCTTATAATAAAAATGTATCATAGTTTTTTCAAAGCTCTTATGATCCGTTTCGGTATACGGGAAAATGTTTTCTTCGAAACTCATTCGGTCTCCGATCCAGTCAATTTTGACGCTTACAACTTATAACTCTTTTCCATCCTTTTCTTCATGTTCACTGGACAATTTTGATCCAATGTGGGAATTAGTTTAGGGTTTATTAAGTGTCAAAATTGAAAAAGCGAAATTTCTAACCGCGAGTAAGCAAAAGACGTACAAATTTTCAATCTTCAGTCGTGATTTTTTTAAGAGTACCTCTAAACGTAAATTTCTGCAGCTCGTTAAGTTTTTTAGAAATTTCAATTTGGTTCCTGATAATATTTTTTTGAAATTCGGGATAAATCGGGACTTTTTTGTTACAACAGTCATATCTTTATCTTACTATTAGTTTTTAAATTGCAAAACATCGCAGAATATCTCAGAAAGTACTCTTTCTTACTGTACAATTATTTTTGAAATTGGTTAATGAATAAATTCCATGCGATCAAAAGTTGGTCTTACAAATTTCGTATTTTTAAATTGCAAACATCGTATAATATCTCAGAAAGTACTCTTTCTTACTGTACAGTTATTTTTGAAATTGGTTAATAAATGAATTCCATGCGATCAAAAGTTGGTCATACAAATTTCGTACTTTTAAATTGCAAACATCGCAGAATATCTCAGAAAGTACTCTTTCTTACTGTACAATTATTTTTGAAATTGGTTAATAAATAAATTCGATGCGATCAAAAGTTGGTCTTACAAATTTCGTATTTTTAAATTGCAAACATCGTATAATATCTCAGAAAGTACTCTTTCTTACTGTACAGTTATTTTTGAAATTGGTTAATAAATAAATTCCATGCGATCAAAAGTTGGTCATACAAATTTCGTACTTTTAAATTGCTAAACATAGCAGAATATCTCAGAAAGTACTCTTTCTTACTGTACAATTATTTTTGAAATTGGTTAATAAATAAATTCGATGCGATCAAAAGTTGGTCTTACAAATTTCGTATTTTTAAATTGCAAACATCGTATAATATCTCAGAAAGTACTCTTTCTTACTGTACAGTTATTTTTGAAATTGGTTAATAAATAAATTCCATGCGATCAAAAGTTGGTCATACAAATTTCGTACTTTTAAATTGCAAACATCGCAGATATCTCAGAAAGTACTCTTTCTTACTGTACAATTATTTTTGAAATTGGTTAATAAATAAATTCGATGCGATCAAAAGTTGGTCTTACAAATTTCGTATTTTTAAATTGCAAACATCGTATAATATCTCAGAAAGTACTCTTTCTTACTGTACAGTTATTTTTGAAATTGGTTAATAAATAAATTCCATGCGATCAAAAGTTGGTCATACAAATTTCGTACTTTTAAATTGCCAACATCGCAGAATATCTCAGAAAGTACTCTTTCTTACTGTACAATTATTTTTGAAATTGGTAAATAAATAAATTCGATGCGATCAAAAGTTGGTCATACAAATTTCGTACTTTTAAATTGCTAAACATAGCAGAATATCTCAGAAAGTACTCTTTCTTATTGTACAATTATTTTTGAAATTGGTTAATAAATAAATTCGATGCGATCAAAAGTTGGTCTTACAAATTTCGTATTTTTAAATTGCATACATCGTATATCTCAGAAAGTACTCTTTCTTACTGTACAGTTATTTTTGAAATTGGTTAATAAATAAATTCCATGCGATCAAAAGTTGGTCATACAAATTTCGTACTTTTAAATTGCTAAACATAGCAGAATATCTCAGAAAGTACTCTTTCTTACTGTACAATTATTTTTGAAATTGGTTAATAAATAAATTCGATGCGATCAAAAGTTGGTCTTACAAATTTCGTATTTTTAAATTGCAAACATCGTATAATATCTCAGAAAGTACTCTTTCTTACTGTACAGTTATTTTTGAAATTGGTTAATAAATAAATTCTATGCGATGCGATCAAAAGTTGGTCATACAAATTTCGTACTTTTAAATTGCAAACATCGCAGAATATCTCAGAAAGTACTCTTTCTTACTGTGCAATTATTTTTGAAATTGGTAAATAAATAAATTCGATGCGATCAAAAGTTGGTCATACAAATTTCGTACTTTTAAATTGCTAAACATAGCAGAATATCTCAGAAAGTACTCTTTCTTACTGTACAATTATTTTTGAAATTGGTTAATAAATAAATTCGATGCGATCAAAAGTTGGTCTTACAAATTTCGTATTTTTAAATTGCAAACATCGTATAATATCTCAGAAAGTACTCTTTCTTACTGTACAGTTATTTTTGAAATTGGTTAATAAATAAATTCCATGCGATCAAAAGTTGGTCATACAAATTTCGTACTTTTAAATTGCAAACATCGCAGAATATCTCAGAAAGTACTCTTTCTTACTGTACAATTATTTTTGAAATTGGTTAATAAATAAATTCGATGCGATCAAAAGTTGGTCTTACAAATTTCGTATTTTTAAATTGCAAACATCGTATAATATCTCAGAAAGTACTCTTTCTTACTGTACAGTTATTTTTGAAATTGGTTAATAAATAAATTCCATGCGATCAAAAGTTGGTCATACAAATTTCGTACTTTTAAATTGCCAACATCGCAGAATATCTCAGAAAGTACTCTTTCTTACTGTACAATTATTTTTGAAATTGGTAAATAAATAAATTCGATGCGATCAAAAGTTGGTCATACAAATTTCGTACTTTTAAATTGCTAAACATAGCAGAATATCTCAGAAAGTACTCTTTCTTATTGTACAATTATTTTTGAAATTGGTTAATAAATAAATTCGATGCGATCAAAAGTTGGTCTTACAAATTTCGTATTTTTAAATTGCATACATCGTATATCTCAGAAAGTACTCTTTCTTACTGTACAGTTATTTTTGAAATTGGTTAATAAATAAATTCCATGCGATCAAAAGTTGGTCATACAAATTTCGTACTTTTAAATTGCTAAACATAGCAGAATATCTCAGAAAGTACTCTTTCTTACTGTACAATTATTTTTGAAATTGGTTAATAAATAAATTCGATGCGATCAAAAGTTGGTCTTACAAATTTCGTATTTTTAAATTGCAAACATCGTATAATATCTCAGAAAGTACTCTTTCTTACTGTACAGTTATTTTTGAAATTGGTTAATAAATAAATTCTATGCGATGCGATCAAAAGTTGGTCATACAAATTTCGTACTTTTAAATTGCAAACATCGCAGAATATCTCAGAAAGTACTCTTTCTTACTGTGCAATTATTTTTGAAATTGGTAAATAAATAAATTCGATGCGATCAAAAGTTGGTCATACAAATTTCGTACTTTTAAATTGCTAAACATAGCAGAATATCTCAGAAAGTACTCTTTCTTACTGTACAATTATTTTTGAAATTGGTTAATAAATAAATTCGATGCGATCAAAAGTTGGTCTTACAAATTTCGTATTTTTAAATTGCAAACATCGTATAATATCTCAGAAAGTACTCTTTCTTACTGTACAGTTATTTTTGAAATTGGTTAATAAATAAATTCCATGCGATCAAAAGTTGGTCATACAAATTTCGTACTTTTAAATTGCAAACATCGCAGAATATCTCAGAAAGTACTCTTTCTTACTGTACAATTATTTTTGAAATTGGTTAATAAATAAATTCGATGCGATCAAAAGTTGGTCTTACAAATTTCGTATTTTTAAATTGCAAACATCGTATAATATCTCAGAAAGTACTCTTTCTTACTGTACAGTTATTTTTGAAATTGGTTAATAAATAAATTCCATGCGATCAAAAGTTGGTCATACAAATTTCGTACTTTTAAATTGCAAACATCGCAGATATCTCAGAAAGTACTCTTTCTTACTGTACAATTATTTTTGAAATTGGTTAATAAATAAATTCGATGCGATCAAAAGTTGGTCTTACAAATTTCGTATTTTTAAATTGCAAACATCGTATAATATCTCAGAAAGTACTCTTTCTTACTGTACAGTTATTTTTGAAATTGGTTAATAAATAAATTCCATGCGATCAAAAGTTGGTCATACAAATTTCGTACTTTTAAATTGCCAACATCGCAGAATATCTCAGAAAGTACTCTTTCTTACTGTACAATTATTTTTGAAATTGGTAAATAAATAAATTCGATGCGATCAAAAGTTGGTCATACAAATTTCGTACTTTTAAATTGCTAAACATAGCAGAATATCTCAGAAAGTACTCTTTCTTATTGTACAATTATTTTTGAAATTGGTTAATAAATAAATTCGATGCGATCAAAAGTTGGTCTTACAAATTTCGTATTTTTAAATTGCATACATCGTATATCTCAGAAAGTACTCTTTCTTACTGTACAGTTATTTTTGAAATTGGTTAATAAATAAATTCCATGCGATCAAAAGTTGGTCATACAAATTTCGTACTTTTAAATTGCTAAACATAGCAGAATATCTCAGAAAGTACTCTTTCTTACTGTACAATTATTTTTGAAATTGGTTAATAAATAAATTCGATGCGATCAAAAGTTGGTCTTACAAATTTCGTATTTTTAAATTGCAAACATCGTATAATATCTCAGAAAGTACTCTTTCTTACTGTACAGTTATTTTTGAAATTGGTTAATAAATAAATTCTATGCGATGCGATCAAAAGTTGGTCATACAAATTTCGTACTTTTAAATTGCAAACATCGCAGAATATCTCAGAAAGTACTCTTTCTTACTGTGCAATTATTTTTGAAATTGGTAAATAAATAAATTCGATGCGATCAAAAGTTGGTCATACAAATTTCGTACTTTTAAATTGCTAAACATAGCAGAATATCTCAGAAAGTACTCTTTCTTACTGTACAATTATTTTTGAAATTGGTTAATAAATAAATTCGATGCGATCAAAAGTTGGTCTTACAAATTTCGTATTTTTAAATTGCAAACATCGTATAATATCTCAGAAAGTACTCTTTCTTACTGTACAGTTATTTTTGAAATTGGTTAATAAATAAATTCCATGCGATCAAAAGTTGGTCATACAAATTTCGTACTTTTAAATTGCAAACATCGCAGAATATCTCAGAAAGTACTCTTTCTTACTGTACA
This sequence comes from Metellina segmentata, assembly GCA_947359465.1. Lineage (NCBI taxonomy): Eukaryota > Metazoa > Arthropoda > Arachnida > Araneae > Tetragnathidae > Metellina > Metellina segmentata. The sequence continues at coordinate 97,450,101 of OX375875.1, read as the reverse complement.
ATTATTTTTGAAATTGGTTAATAAATAAATTCGATGCGATCAAAAGTTGGTCTTACAAATTTCGTATTTTTAAATTGCAAACATCGTATAATATCTCAGAAAGTACTCTTTCTTACTGTACAGTTATTTTTGAAATTGGTTAATAAATAAATTCCATGCGATCAAAAGTTGGTCATACAAATTTCGTACTTTTAAATTGCCAACATCGCAGAATATCTCAGAAAGTACTCTTTCTTACTGTACAATTATTTTTGAAATTGGTAAATAAATAAATTCGATGCGATCAAAAGTTGGTCATACAAATTTCGTACTTTTAAATTGCTAAACATAGCAGAATATCTCAGAAAGTACTCTTTCTTATTGTACAATTATTTTTGAAATTGGTTAATAAATAAATTCGATGCGATCAAAAGTTGGTCTTACAAATTTCGTATTTTTAAATTGCATACATCGTATATCTCAGAAAGTACTCTTTCTTACTGTACAGTTATTTTTGAAATTGGTTAATAAATAAATTCCATGCGATCAAAAGTTGGTCATACAAATTTCGTACTTTTAAATTGCTAAACATAGCAGAATATCTCAGAAAGTACTCTTTCTTACTGTACAATTATTTTTGAAATTGGTTAATAAATAAATTCGATGCGATCAAAAGTTGGTCTTACAAATTTCGTATTTTTAAATTGCAAACATCGTATAATATCTCAGAAAGTACTCTTTCTTACTGTACAGTTATTTTTGAAATTGGTTAATAAATAAATTCTATGCGATGCGATCAAAAGTTGGTCATACAAATTTCGTACTTTTAAATTGCAAACATCGCAGAATATCTCAGAAAGTACTCTTTCTTACTGTGCAATTATTTTTGAAATTGGTAAATAAATAAATTCGATGCGATCAAAAGTTGGTCATACAAATTTCGTACTTTTAAATTGCTAAACATAGCAGAATATCTCAGAAAGTACTCTTTCTTACTGTACAATTATTTTTGAAATTGGTTAATAAATAAATTCGATGCGATCAAAAGTTGGTCTTACAAATTTCGTATTTTTAAATTGCAAACATCGTATAATATCTCAGAAAGTACTCTTTCTTACTGTACAGTTATTTTTGAAATTGGTTAATAAATAAATTCCATGCGATCAAAAGTTGGTCATACAAATTTCGTACTTTTAAATTGCAAACATCGCAGAATATCTCAGAAAGTACTCTTTCTTACTGTGCAATTATTTTTGAAATTGGTAAATAAATAAATTCGATGCGATCAAAAGTTGGTCATACAAATTTCGTACTTTTAAATTGCTAAACATAGCAGAATATCTCAGAAAGTACTCTTTCTTACTGTACAATTATTTTTGAAATTGGTTAATAAATAAATTCGATGCGATCAAAAGTTGGTCTTACAAATTTCGTATTTTTAAATTGCAAACATCGTATAATATCTCAGAAAGTACTCTTTCTTACTGTACAGTTATTTTTGAAATTGGTTAATAAATAAATTCCATGCGATCAAAAGTTGGTCATACAAATTTCGTACTTTTAAATTGCAAACATCGCAGAATATCTCAGAAAGTACTCTTTCTTACTGTACAATTATTTTTGAAATTGGTTAATAAATAAATTCGATGCGATCAAAAGTTGGTCTTACAAATTTCGTATTTTTAAATTGCAAACATCGTATAATATCTCAGAAAGTACTCTTTCTTACTGTACAGTTATTTTTGAAATTGGTTAATAAATAAATTCCATGCGATCAAAAGTTGGTCATACAAATTTCGTACTTTTAAATTGCCAACATCGCAGAATATCTCAGAAAGTACTCTTTCTTACTGTACAATTATTTTTGAAATTGGTAAATAAATAAATTCGATGCGATCAAAAGTTGGTCATACAAATTTCGTACTTTTAAATTGCTAAACATAGCAGAATATCTCAGAAAGTACTCTTTCTTATTGTACAATTATTTTTGAAATTGGTTAATAAATAAATTCGATGCGATCAAAAGTTGGTCTTACAAATTTCGTATTTTTAAATTGCATACATCGTATATCTCAGAAAGTACTCTTTCTTACTGTACAGTTATTTTTGAAATTGGTTAATAAATAAATTCCATGCGATCAAAAGTTGGTCATACAAATTTCGTACTTTTAAATTGCTAAACATAGCAGAATATCTCAGAAAGTACTCTTTCTTACTGTACAATTATTTTTGAAATTGGTTAATAAATAAATTCGATGCGATCAAAAGTTGGTCTTACAAATTTCGTATTTTTAAATTGCAAACATCGTATAATATCTCAGAAAGTACTCTTTCTTACTGTACAGTTATTTTTGAAATTGGTTAATAAATAAATTCTATGCGATGCGATCAAAAGTTGGTCATACAAATTTCGTACTTTTAAATTGCAAACATCGCAGAATATCTCAGAAAGTACTCTTTCTTACTGTGCAATTATTTTTGAAATTGGTAAATAAATAAATTCGATGCGATCAAAAGTTGGTCATACAAATTTCGTACTTTTAAATTGCTAAACATAGCAGAATATCTCAGAAAGTACTCTTTCTTACTGTACAATTATTTTTGAAATTGGTTAATAAATAAATTCGATGCGATCAAAAGTTGGTCTTACAAATTTCGTATTTTTAAATTGCAAACATCGTATAATATCTCAGAAAGTACTCTTTCTTACTGTACAGTTATTTTTGAAATTGGTTAATAAATAAATTCCATGCGATCAAAAGTTGGTCATACAAATTTCGTACTTTTAAATTGCAAACATCGCAGAATATCTCAGAAAGTACTCTTTCTTACTGTACAATTATTTTTGAAATTGGTTAATAAATAAATTCGATGCGATCAAAAGTTGGTCTTACAAATTTCGTATTTTTAAATTGCAAACATCGTATAATATCTCAGAAAGTACTCTTTCTTACTGTACAGTTATTTTTGAAATTGGTTAATAAATAAATTCCATGCGATCAAAAGTTGGTCATACAAATTTCGTACTTTTAAATTGCCAACATCGCAGAATATCTCAGAAAGTACTCTTTCTTACTGTACAATTATTTTTGAAATTGGTAAATAAATAAATTCGATGCGATCAAAAGTTGGTCATACAAATTTCGTACTTTTAAATTGCTAAACATAGCAGAATATCTCAGAAAGTACTCTTTCTTATTGTACAATTATTTTTGAAATTGGTTAATAAATAAATTCGATGCGATCAAAAGTTGGTCTTACAAATTTCGTATTTTTAAATTGCATACATCGTATATCTCAGAAAGTACTCTTTCTTACTGTACAGTTATTTTTGAAATTGGTTAATAAATAAATTCCATGCGATCAAAAGTTGGTCATACAAATTTCGTACTTTTAAATTGCTAAACATAGCAGAATATCTCAGAAAGTACTCTTTCTTACTGTACAATTATTTTTGAAATTGGTTAATAAATAAATTCGATGCGATCAAAAGTTGGTCTTACAAATTTCGTATTTTTAAATTGCAAACATCGTATAATATCTCAGAAAGTACTCTTTCTTACTGTACAGTTATTTTTGAAATTGGTTAATAAATAAATTCTATGCGATGCGATCAAAAGTTGGTCATACAAATTTCGTACTTTTAAATTGCAAACATCGCAGAATATCTCAGAAAGTACTCTTTCTTACTGTGCAATTATTTTTGAAATTGGTAAATAAATAAATTCGATGCGATCAAAAGTTGGTCATACAAATTTCGTACTTTTAAATTGCTAAACATAGCAGAATATCTCAGAAAGTAATCTTTCTTACTGTACAATTATTTTTGAAATTGGTTAATAAATAAATTCGATGCGATCAAAAGTTGGTCTTACAAATTTCGTATTTTTAAATTGCAAACATCGTATAATATCTCAGAAAGTACTCTTTCTTACTGTACAGTTATTTTTGAAATTGGTTAATAAATAAATTCCATGCGATCAAAAGTTGGTCATACAAATTTCGTACTTTTAAATTGCAAACATCGCAGAATATCTCAGAAAGTACTCTTTCTTACTGTACAATTATTTTTGAAATTGGTTAATAAATAAATTCGATGCGATCAAAAGTTGGTCTTACAAATTTCGTATTTTTAAATTGCAAACATCGTATAATATCTCAGAAAGTACTCTTTCTTACTGTACAGTTATTTTTGAAATTGGTTAATAAATAAATTCCATGCGATCAAAAGTTGGTCATACAAATTTCGTACTTTTAAATTGCCAACATCGCAGAATATCTCAGAAAGTACTCTTTCTTACTGTACAATTATTTTTGAAATTGGTAAATAAATAAATTCGATGCGATCAAAAGTTGGTCATACAAATTTCGTACTTTTAAATTGCTAAACATAGCAGAATATCTCAGAAAGTACTCTTTCTTATTGTACAATTATTTTTGAAATTGGTTAATAAATAAATTCGATGCGATCAAAAGTTGGTCTTACAAATTTCGTATTTTTAAATTGCATACATCGTATATCTCAGAAAGTACTCTTTCTTACTGTACAGTTATTTTTGAAATTGGTTAATAAATAAATTCCATGCGATCAAAAGTTGGTCATACAAATTTCGTACTTTTAAATTGCTAAACATAGCAGAATATCTCAGAAAGTACTCTTTCTTACTGTACAATTATTTTTGAAATTGGTTAATAAATAAATTCGATGCGATCAAAAGTTGGTCTTACAAATTTCGTATTTTTAAATTGCAAACATCGTATAATATCTCAGAAAGTACTCTTTCTTACTGTACAGTTATTTTTGAAATTGGTTAATAAATAAATTCTATGCGATGCGATCAAAAGTTGGTCATACAAATTTCGTACTTTTAAATTGCAAACATCGCAGAATATCTCAGAAAGTACTCTTTCTTACTGTGCAATTATTTTTGAAATTGGTAAATAAATAAATTCGATGCGATCAAAAGTTGGTCATACAAATTTCGTACTTTTAAATTGCTAAACATAGCAGAATATCTCAGAAAGTACTCTTTCTTATTGTACAATTATTTTTGAAATTGGTTAATAAATAAATTCGATGCGATCAAAAGTTGGTCTTACAAATTTCGTATTTTTAAATTGCATACATCGTATAATATCTCAGAAAGTACTCTTTCTTACTGTACAATTATTTTTGAAATTGGTTAATAAATAAATTCGATGCGATCAAAAGTTGGTCTTACAAATTTCGTATTTTTAAATTGCAAACATCGTATAATATCTCAGAAAGTACTCTTTCTTACTGTACAGTTATTTTTGAAATTGGTTAATAAATAAATTCCATGCGATCAAAAGTTGGTCATACAAATTTCGTACTTTTAAATTGCTAAACATAGCAGAATATCTCAGAAAGTACTCTTTCTTACTGTACAATTATTTTTGAAATTGGTTAATAAATAAATTCGATGCGATCAAAAGTTGGTCTTACAAATTTCGTATTTTTAAATTGCAAACATCGTATAATATCTCAGAAAGTACTCTTTCTTACTGTACAGTTATTTTTGAAATTGTTTAATAAATAAATTCCATGCGATCAAAAGTTGGTCATACAAATTTCGTACTTTTAAATTGCAAACATCGCAGAATATCTCAGAAAGTACTCTTTCTTACTGTACAATTATTTTTGAAATTGGTTAATAAATAAATTCGATGCGATCAAAAGTTGGTCTTACAAATTTCGTATTTTTAAATTGCAAACATCGTATAATATCTCAGAAAGTACTCTTTCTTACTGTACAGTTATTTTTGAAATTGGTTAATAAATAAATTCCATGCGATCAAAAGTTGGTCATACAAATTTCGTACTTTTAAATTGCAAACATCGCAGAATATCTCAGAAAGTACTCTTTCTTACTGTACAATTATTTTTGAAATTGGTAAATAAATAAATTCGATGCGATCAAAAGTTGGTCATACAAATTTCGTACTTTTAAATTGCTAAACATAGCAGAATATCTCAGAAAGTACTCTTTCTTATTGTACAATTATTTTTGAAATTGGTTAATAAATAAATTCGATGCGATCAAAAGTTGGTCTTACAAATTTCGTATTTTTAAATTGCATACATCGTATAATATCTCAGAAAGTACTCTTTCTTACTGTACAGTTATTTTTGAAATTGGTTAATAAATAAATTCCATGCGATCAAAAGTTGGTCATACAAATTTCGTACTTTTAAATTGCTAAACATAGCAGAATATCTCAGAAAGTACTCTTTCTTACTGTACAATTATTTTTGAAATTGGTTAATAAATAAATTCGATGCGATCAAAAGTTGGTCTTACAAATTTCGTATTTTTAAATTGCAAACATCGTATAATATCTCAGAAAGTACTCTTTCTTACTGTACAGTTATTTTTGAAATTGTTTAATAAATAAATTCCATGCGATCAAAAGTTGGTCATACAAATTTCGTACTTTTAAATTGCAAACATCGCAGAATATCTCAGAAAGTACTCTTTCTTACTGTACAATTATTTTTGAAATTGGTTAATAAATAAATTCGATGCGATCAAAAGTTGGTCTTACAAATTTCGTATTTTTAAATTGCAAACATCGTATAATATCTCAGAAAGTACTCTTTCTTACTGTACAGTTATTTTTGAAATTGGTTAATAAATAAATTCCATGCGATCAAAAGTTGGTCATACAAATTTCGTACTTTTAAATTGCAAACATCGCAGAATATCTCAGAAAGTACTCTTTCTTACTGTACAATTATTTTTGAAATTGGTAAATAAATAAATTCGATGCGATCAAAAGTTGGTCATACAAATTTCGTACTTTTAAATTGCTAAACATAGCAGAATATCTCAGAAAGTACTCTTTCTTATTGTACAATTATTTTTGAAATTGGTTAATAAATAAATTCGATGCGATCAAAAGTTGGTCTTACAAATTTCGTATTTTTAAATTGCATACATCGTATAATATCTCAGAAAGTACTCTTTCTTACTGTACAGTTATTTTTGAAATTGGTTAATAAATAAATTCCATGCGATCAAAAGTTGGTCATACAAATTTCGTACTTTTAAATTGCTAAACATAGCAGAATATCTCAGAAAGTACTCTTTCTTACTGTACAATTATTTTTGAAATTGGTTAATAAATAAATTCGATGCGATCAAAAGTTGGTCTTACAAATTTCGTATTTTTAAATTGCAAACATCGTATAATATCTCAGAAAGTACTCTTTCTTACTGTACAGTTATTTTTGAAATTGGTTAATAAATAAATTCCATGCGATCAAAAGTTGGTCATACAAATTTCGTACTTTTAAATTGCCAACATCGCAGAATATCTCAGAAAGTACTCTTTCTTACTGTACAATTATTTTTGAAATTGGTAAATAAATAAATTCGATGCGATCAAAAGTTGGTCATACAAATTTCGTACTTTTAAATTGCTAAACATAGCAGAATATCTCAGAAAGTACTCTTTCTTATTGTACAATTATTTTTGAAATTGGTTAATAAATAAATTCGATGCGATCAAAAGTTGGTCTTACAAATTTCGTATTTTTAAATTGCATACATCGTATATCTCAGAAAGTACTCTTTCTTACTGTACAGTTATTTTTGAAATTGGTTAATAAATAAATTCCATGCGATCAAAAGTTGGTCATACAAATTTCGTACTTTTAAATTGCTAAACATAGCAGAATATCTCAGAAAGTACTCTTTCTTACTGTACAATTATTTTTGAAATTGGTTAATAAATAAATTCGATGCGATCAAAAGTTGGTCTTACAAATTTCGTATTTTTAAATTGCAAACATCGTATAATATCTCAGAAAGTACTCTTTCTTACTGTACAGTTATTTTTGAAATTGGTTAATAAATAAATTCTATGCGATGCGATCAAAAGTTGGTCATACAAATTTCGTACTTTTAAATTGCAAACATCGCAGAATATCTCAGAAAGTACTCTTTCTTACTGTGCAATTATTTTTGAAATTGGTAAATAAATAAATTCGATGCGATCAAAAGTTGGTCATACAAATTTCGTACTTTTAAATTGCTAAACATAGCAGAATATCTCAGAAAGTACTCTTTCTTATTGTACAATTATTTTTGAAATTGGTTAATAAATAAATTCGATGCGATCAAAAGTTGGTCTTACAAATTTCGTATTTTTAAATTGCATACATCGTATAATATCTCAGAAAGTACTCTTTCTTACTGTACAATTATTTTTGAAATTGGTTAATAAATAAATTCGATGCGATCAAAAGTTGGTCTTACAAATTTCGTATTTTTAAATTGCAAACATCGTATAATATCTCAGAAAGTACTCTTTCTTACTGTACAGTTATTTTTGAAATTGGTTAATAAATAAATTCCATGCGATCAAAAGTTGGTCATACAAATTTCGTACTTTTAAATTGCAAACATCGCAGAATATCTCAGAAAGTACTCTTTCTTACTGTACAATTATTTTTGAAATTGGTTAATAAATAAATTCGATGCGATCAAAAGTTGGTCTTACAAATTTCGTATTTTTAAATTGCATACATCGTATAATATCTCAGAAAGTACTCTTTCTTACTGTACAATTATTTTTGAAATTGGTTAATAAATAAATTCGATGCGATCAAAAGTTGGTCTTACAAATTTCGTATTTTTAAATTGCAAACATCGCAGAATATCTCAGAAAGTACTCTTTCTTACTGTACAATTATTTTTGAAATTGGTAAATAAATAAATTCGATGCGATCAAAAGTTGGTCATACAAATTTCGTACTTTTAAATTGCTAAACATAGCAGAATATCTCAGAAAGTACTCTTTCTTATTGTACAATTATTTTTGAAATTGGTTAATAAATAAATTCGATGCGATCAAAAGTTGGTCTTACAAATTTCGTATTTTTAAATTGCATACATCGTATAATATCTCAGAAAGTACTCTTTCTTACTGTACAGTTATTTTTGAAATTGGTTAATAAATAAATTCCATGCGATCAAAAGTTGGTCATACAAATTTCGTACTTTTAAATTGCTAAACATAGCAGAATATCTCAGAAAGTACTCTTTCTTACTGTACAATTATTTTTGAAATTGGTTAATAAATAAATTCGATGCGATCAAAAGTTGGTCTTACAAATTTCGTATTTTTAAATTGCAAACATCGTATAATATCTCAGAAAGTACTCTTTCTTACTGTACAGTTATTTTTGAAATTGGTTAATAAATAAATTCCATGCGATCAAAAGTTGGTCATACAAATTTCGTACTTTTAAATTGCTAAACATAGCAGAATATCTCAGAAAGTACTCTTTCTTACTGTACAATTATTTTTGAAATTGGTTAATAAATAAATTCGATGCGATCAAAAGTTGGTCTTACAAATTTCGTATTTTTAAATTGCAAACATCGTATAATATCTCAGAAAGTACTCTTTCTTACTGTACAGTTATTTTTGAAATTGGTTAATAAATAAATTCCATGCGATCAAAAGTTGGTCATACAAATTTCGTACTTTTAAATTGCAAACATCGCAGAATATCTCAGAAAGTACTCTTTCTTACTGTACAATTATTTTTGAAATTGGTTAATAAATAAATTCGATGCGATCAAAAGTTGGTCTTACAAATTTCGTATTTTTAAATTGCAAACATCGTATAATATCTCAGAAAGTACTCTTTCTTACTGTACAGTTATTTTTGAAATTGGTTAATAAATAAATTCCATGCGATCAAAAGTTGGTCATACAAATTTCGTACTTTTAAATTGCCAACATCGCAGAATATCTCAGAAAGTACTCTTTCTTACTGTACAATTATTTTTGAAATTGGTAAATAAATAAATTCGATGCGATCAAAAGTTGGTCATACAAATTTCGTACTTTTAAATTGCTAAACATAGCAGAATATCTCAGAAAGTACTCTTTCTTATTGTACAATTATTTTTGAAATTGGTTAATAAATAAATTCGATGCGATCAAAAGTTGGTCTTACAAATTTCGTATTTTTAAATTGCATACATCGTATAATATCTCAGAAAGTACTCTTTCTTACTGTACAGTTATTTTTGAAATTGGTTAATAAATAAATTCTATGCGATGCGATCAAAAGTTGGTCATACAAATTTCGTACTTTTAAATTGCAAACATCGCAGAATATCTCAGAAAGTACTCTTTCTTACTGTGCAATTATTTTTGAAATTGGTAAATAAATAAATTCGATGCGATCAAAAGTTGGTCATACAAATTTCGTACTTTTAAAATGCTAAACATAGCAGAATATCTCAGAAAGTACTCTTTCTTATTGTACAATTATTTTTGAAATTGGTTAATAAATAAATTCGATGCGATCAAAAGTTGGTCTTACAAATTTCGTATTTTTAAATTGCATACATCGTATAATATCTCAGAAAGTACTCTTTCTTACTGTACAGTTATTTTTGAAATTGGTTAATAAATAAATTCCATGCGATCAAAAGTTGGTCATACAAATTTCGTACTTTTAAATTGCTAAACATAGCAGAATATCTCAGAAAGTACTCTTTCTTACTGTACAATTATTTTTGAAATTGGTTAATGAATAAATTCCATGCGATCAAAAGTTGGTCATACAAATTTCGTACTTTTAAATTGCAAAACATCGCAGAATATCTCAGAAAGTACTCTTTCTTACTGTACAATTATTTTTGAAATTGGTTAATGAATAAATTCCATGCGATCAAAAGTTGGTCATACAAATTTCGTACTTTTAAATTGCAAAACATCGCAGAATATCTCAGAAAGTACTCTTTCTTACTGTACAGTTATTTTTGAAATTGGTTAATAAATAAATTCCATGCGATCAAAAGTTGGTCATACAAATTTCGTACTTTTAAATTGCAAACATCGCAGAATATCTCAGAAAGTACTCTTTCTTTCTGTACAATTATTTTTGAAATTGGTTAATAAATAAATTAGATGCGATCAAAAGTTAGTCATACAAATTTCATACTTTTTAGATCGCGGAGTGATAAGCGTTCATTCTTATTCACAGAAGTTAAGGCTACATTTTCTGACCAAGGGTTTGCCAGATGCCCTTGAAACTCGCTGTGACGTCATGTTCGTTTTCTTGCTCGATTCTCAGACGGTTTGCCGATTAAGAGCAGATCATAACATTACGAGATTAACATGGTTTATTCAAAATTGTACAGGGAACAAGATGGAGATGGTTTTTTACTGATGTAGCTATCAGTTTAGGATGCATTAAGTGTTTTTTTTAAATAAACACTTGCGACAAGAGTGTTGGATTGCGTAGCAATCCCCTGGGGTTGGCAAGATCGGGCGGAACCCCCTAGTATGAAAAGAATAAGAAAACGAAATCAAACTCGCAACAGCAGCTGGGAGACCTGCAACACCAAGCCCGGTCCTGATCAAACTTAACTCTTTGTTTCCCTTTTTATAAAAGCAAATGCACTGCGAAGAGATAAAAGAAAAAAACTTTTTATTGCGGTCTCCATTATATAATTTGTTTATGTACTTACATATTACTAATACATGAACATGTAAATGCCCATATATTAACTGCTGAATTTTGTAAAAATCTGACTGCTTATATATACTTCGAAAAATCTAAATTTTGTGTTTAATTATTTGTACATATTTTTTGGAAAATAGACTTGAATATTAAATTTTTTACCTACTACTGTTCTTGTAAGATTAACTAATCTGTAAGAGCATCTCCACTTTGTCGAAAGTCGGGTATTACATTGTATAATACGGGTTTTTTTTTCGATGTTTTTTTTATGTCCTTAGAAGGTTCTTATTTTGTCCTAGAAAGTGTTTAGAAAGTCCTAATTTTGTCCTGGAAAGTGCTTAGAAAGTCCTTATTTTTAGTTAGGAAAAAAGAGTGGGAACCCTGTTATTCGAAAACAACTAAATTGTAAAAAAATGCCTGCAGTAAAATGATACCACAAAAAAAACTGGAAAAAGATTTGGATTTGTTAACAGTTATGTGACAGTGTGCCACTGCCATTTAGAGGGTACTACAGCCAGGCCCGCCGTAAGCGGGCGTGCACCGCACGCGGGCGGCACGTCCAAGGGGGGCGGAAAATCTAGCGATAGATCACGTATCATTCAAAGTCAATGTCATAATACCCACCTTTAGTATAAGAAATGTCATCGCACGCTGGAAAAAATCCTACCGGCAGGCAATTACTATTTCTTTTCTATTACTAGGGGGCTCCGCCATGACAAGACTGGCGGAACCTTCAGAGTACGGGTGACTGATACTATTATTACCACGCTATTATACCACACTATTTTTTTCCAAAAAGACGAGACTGACCTATATTTCGGCCACTTATTTCCCACCCCTCGTTTGGTGCGTATCTTTTTTGGGGATCTCTGGGGTCGCCGCAGTAGGTCAGTAGTAAGTTATTTCTAACTAATTAGTGGACCTCAGTTGTAAAAGCAGTTTCTTGATCCATTATGTTTCTCGATCACTTTTCAAAATTCTAAGTATTCATTCTACAAATTCCAAATGACAGGCTGTGCCCCCCCCCATAGGACAATTAAACCATCGTCCTTGGAGAGGGGTGTTCAAAACCGGTCGCGTGTTGCAGCGTTCTTGAGAAAGCTTACACTGGCAGTTTTTTTTTTCCAATGGCAAGGCAGTACAATTGCGAAGACAAATACAAATACAATACAAAGTACAGAGTTGACCGAGGTCGTTTTAGCCTTATACAAGGCCAGAAGCGGGTGAACCATCATTGTCCCTAACAAAGGACAGCACAATTTACACCCATGCCCTAACCCCGGATTCGAACCAGGAACCTTCCGATCCAGAGGCCAACACCTTGACCGGTTGGCAGTACATTGGCAGTAAGAAAACGGAAATTTCTCAGAAGGACTTATAATTTGGAATAAGACCATAGTAAAGATAAGGACCAGATGTGCACAACAAAGGCGGCAATCTATTCTTCCATTTCTCCAGTCTTGAAGCGAAATCTGGTTGAAACCTCTCCAAAATGCTAGGAATCCCCACAGAGCTTCCTTCTCAGTTTGTACTTGTACGCATTCGAACAGTACTACCGCACATCAAGTTGCAATTATTTTGTTAATAGTTCTTCTGACAGTAGTTTAGGTATAATTAATGATATTTTAACTTGGTTAGAGCGATTATAGTTGAATGTATTATCTGTTAGTGCAAAATATATAAGTGCAAAAAAAATCGTAAGTATGGTAATTACCTACGTTTATTTATCGGCTTATCACAATAATTGCTGTCCTTGTAATCGTCTGTTTGTAGCACATATACAATTAAATCTTTACGAAATTTAAAATAAAAAACCGGCCAAGTGCGTGTCTGACCACGCACAGAGTAGGGTTCCGTAGTCAGTACAGGATCTACAAAATTCTTTCAATACATCTGAGCCAAAACTCGATGTGTTTTAAAAATACAAAGTTAATTTTACAGTTCATTTATACGGAATTTCTATAAACTTTTTACAGATTCAACTACGTGATTAAGTTGGTCGATTATTACTCGTAAACTAGAAAAGCCCACTTATCACTGATAGCTTTCCTTTTAAATTCGTAAAACTTGCATATTATTGTATTAAAAATTAAAATAAAAAATACTTACCGTTTATGAAAAATTTCAAGAACCGCAGAAAAGAAAAAAACTTTCAGGAGCGCAATTTCGACAGCGAAAACGAGAAAAGGAGGTACAGAAAGGAAAACTGTCGGGTTCTTTAATGAAATTTTTAAGCAAGCCAGAAAATAAGGAAACGGATTGTCAAGAAAATGTTGACGTAGCTTCAACTAGCACAGCCTTAAATTCAGAAGCTATGGAGGTATCTGAAGAAAAATATGCATGTTGTTGTCCTTCTTCAAAAGGAGACTCCAGTAAAACAAGAGAAGGTGCTACTGAAGAACCTGTAAGGATTTTATCGTCATCAGTGATATGTAGCAGTTTAGATTGTGGTAGTGATCCCGTTTTGTGGCCTGCCACTATAACTAATGATCTTGTTAATATTTTAGTTAGTCGTGGTCCCGAACAGGTGTTTAACTACAATTTTCCTACGGATGACGAAAGAAAATTTGCAGACAATTATTATTATAGAAATCTTCCCAATGGAGAAAAAATTAACAGAGAATGGCCTGTTTACTCAATTTCAAAAGATTCAGTCTATTGTTTTGTTGTAAAATATTTGGTAAAACTGTAAGTAGTTTGTCTGCTTTGAACGGTTTTTCTGATTAGCAGCATTTATCATTAACATTAAAAAGACATGAAACAAGCGTTTCCCAAAGTGAAAATGTGAAGTCGTGTGAACAATTGAATAATATGTTAAAAAATAAAACTGCTGTAAATTAAATGCAACTGAGATTATTAGAATAAAAAAACAAACGATGGTGTGAGGTATTGGAAAGAATTATAGCTGTTATCAAGTTTTTATCTCATCAGTGTCTGGCTTTTCAGGGCTCGTCAAAAACATATGAGCATGATAATGGTAATTTTCTAAAATCAAACGAAATGATGGCATGCTTTGATTCAGTCATTCGGGAACATATTCAGAGAATTCAATTTTCAAAATTTGATTCAAGTCGTATGATTCACTATTTAGGAGATCAAATTCAAAATGAAATCATTCATTTACTCGGCACGACCATAAAAAATTATAAAGTAAGAGAATCAAAATATTTCTCCATCATATTAGATTGCACACCAGATGTAAGTCACACCGAACAAATTACAGTTGTACTCAGGCATGTTCTTTTAAACAATGAAACTAAAAATGTTGCGATATGCGAAAATTTCGTTGGTTTCTGTCCGATCACCAGCAGGGCCGGTTCCAGGGTAGGGCGATCCGGGCGGCCGCCCGGAGCGCAATGATCTAGGGGCGCCAAAATCATGGAAAATGAAAATGAACTGATAAAAAAATTAAGTTACAGGCTTTTATAAAATGCACTGAAACTAAAAAGTAAAGAATATTTTTTTGTCATTCTGATATATCAATAAATTATTTTTCATAATATTGCATTGTCATCGGACCCTTGGAAGTATACCAAATTTCATTGAAATCGGTTCACGGGAATTTTCTCAAAAACGCGTTGCAAGATTTGACTGATAGTTGACAAGATTAAGAGGCGGAATTTATCATTTTTATTTCTAAGCACATAATTCAAATAATATAATATATTTAAACATTAAGGCAAAACCTACTTGAATTCAATTCAACATTACAAAACCACTCAGCCAACGCCTTTCAAGAATTGACAAGTTTTTCGGCCCGTGGCAACACGACTGTACAGGAAACAACAATTTTGAAACCAAGCGAAACAAGATCTAACAGCCCCTTTTAACAGCATATAAAAAGGAAGTAGACTTAAAACAATGCATTATTTGCCACTAGACTTCGGCTGGTGCGAAATAAAATAGTTTGTTTAAATTGTTAGTGGCAAAAAAGCTTTAAAAAAGTGCTTGTGCAAATTGTCCAGTGCGTTTGGCTTCTGTGAAGGTTTGTGTTTTAATTTTTGTTTTCATTTTTAATAGCTAATAAAATCCATCAGACATAAGCCAAAAAAAAGGGTGGGGGGTAGATTTCAAAAATTAGAGTTTAGATCAAAACATGGCTTGTGTGGTATCAAATGAAAGGTAATTGAGTCTGGAGTTGAATGAAATACATTTTTTTAAGTCAGTGACGCATAAGGGGGGGGGAGGATTTTGAAAATTAGAGTTTAAATCAAATCATGGCTTGTGTGGTATCGAATGAAAGGTAATTGAGTCTGAAGTTGAATATAATACGTTTTTTTTAAGCCAGTGGCGCACAAGTGGGGGATTTCAGAAATTATAATTTAAATTAAATCATGGCTTTTTTTTTATATCAGTATTATCTTTTATTTTAATTAATTTGTTCCAGAAACCAAATGTCCGATGCTATTCTCACCAAAACATTACAAGAAAAGGCTTAGAAATGGAGAAGAGGTTTTAAGAGAATGGATAGTATATTCCGTATTTCAAAACGCTTTGTACTGTTTTCCATGTCGACCTTTTGCTGCACCATCTAGCTTGAGCGCTCTTGGCAATCGGGGATTTAAAGACTGGAAGCATTTAGGGGACTCTTTAGCACATCATGAAAATGCTAAAACTCATATAGATTGTTTGAAATCATGGCTTGAATTGAAGCAAAGATTGAAAATAGGTGAAACAATAGATGCAGTTTCTCAGAGACTCATATTGATTCTGAGATAAATCACTGGTCTGAAGTTCTTTTACGCATTATATCAGTCGTTAAAATGCTAGGTGAGAGCTCTCTAGCTTTTCGAGGAACAAGTGATAAACTGTATGAACACAATAATGGAAACTTTTTGAAGTTAATTCAGTTATTGGCTGAGTTTGATCCAAAAATGGAGGAACACGTTCGCATAGTCCTCAATAAAGAAGAAATCAAAGCTACATATCTAGGGAAAACTATACAAAATGAAATAATTGAATTATTGCATGACAACATAAAGCTCCACATCATTGAGCAAGTTCAAAAGGCCAAGTATTATTCCGTGATTCTTGACTGTACTCCCGATGCAAGTAAAGTAGAACAGATGACATTTGTGGTAAGATTTGTCTCCATACAGGAATCAGAGTCTGAAGTTCAAGTTAATATCAACGAACATTTTTTGGGTTTTCTACCCATTGAGAGATCAACAGCTAAGGAATTGTCGGAGGTTTTACTAGAAGAGCTAGAGAAAAATAGGCTTAAAGTAGAAAACATGCGCAGTCAAGGATATGACAATGGTTCCAATATGAGAGGAGAAAAATCGGGAGTACAAACAAGAATCAGAAATATAAACCCCAGAGCATTTTATGTTCCATGCAGCAGCCATTCGCTAAATTTGGTTGTAAACGATATGGCAAAATCCTCGTTTGAGGCAGCCAACTTCTTCAATATTGTTCAAAAGTTATATACATTTTTTTCTTCCTCTTCTTTTCGTTGGGCAATATTACTGAAATATATTGATACTTACACCCTAAAACCATTGAGTTATACGCGATGGGAAAGTCGAGTCGACTCATTAAAAGCTCTGCGGTTTCAAATTGGTCCAATTCACGATGCTTTGTACAGCATATATGAAGATTCAGAAATCGATAATATGATCAGAGACGAGGCTAGCGGATTATTAAATAATTTGAAGCAGTTCAAATTTATATGCTCTGTTGTGATCTGGTACAAAATTTTGAGTCATATTAACCCCATCGGAAAACTTTTGCAAACTGTAAATTTTAATATGTCACAAGCTATTGATATGCTTAGCAACTGCAAACTCTTCTTTGAAAACCTGAGATCAGATGAAGCTTTTGAAAGCATCATTTTAGAAGCAACCGAGCTTGCTTCAGAGATTGACGTGGAAGCTAATTTCGAAACCACCACACCACGTCATTGTGTCAGAAGCAAAACAAGAACGTTTTTGTATGAAGGCCCGGATGAACCCGTTCAAGACCTCAAACAAAAATATAAAATAGATTTTTTTTTCACACTATAGATCAAGCAATAAATGCTTTGGAAACCAGATATAATTTGCTAAATACTCACAGTAATTATTTCAGCTTTTTGTATAATATTTTTGGTCTAAAAGACATGCTCAGAAATGAGCTACTGGCTCATTGCAAAGATTTGGAAGTAGTTTTAACTGATGGAAATCCAAGCGATCTTAACACCCTGGAACTAGCCGATGAAATAAGCATTGTTTCGTCATTATTAACAAAAAAGGAAACCCCTGTCGAAGTTCTCAAGTTTATCGCTACACTTAAATTCGCACCAAACCTCAGTATAGCATTAAGAATCCTACTTACATTGCCAGTCACTGTGGCTTCAGGGGAAAGAAGATTTTCAAAACTAAAAATAATAAAAAATTATCTCAGAACGATGCAGACGCAAAATCGTCTCAATGGATTGGCAATGATAGCTATAGAACACCAAATTAGTGACAAATTAGACTTGAAATCACTGGTTCGTGAGTTTGCCGAAAGAAAAGTTAGAAAAAGGGCATTTTAATTACTTTGGTTAGTTAGAATTTATTTATAATATGGGATATTAGTTCACTTAGCATTACTCAGTCAGTTGAGCGTCGGGCTCGCATCAGAAGGGTTGTTGGTTCTGTCCTCGGCGGAGCCTCCAATTCTGATGATTGTGAGATCGGCGCTTCGACCTGGCTA
Organism: Metellina segmentata; assembly: GCA_947359465.1. Taxonomy (NCBI): domain Eukaryota; kingdom Metazoa; phylum Arthropoda; class Arachnida; order Araneae; family Tetragnathidae; genus Metellina; species Metellina segmentata. The sequence continues at coordinate 97,431,932 of OX375875.1, read as the reverse complement.
AAGACCGTCGTGTTCACTAATGGTGACTGGGGCACGTTAAATAGGTCGTGGTCACAATGTCCCCCATGTTCCCATACCAAATCAATACCTCTGGGGGTACCTGATCAGGGGTTATCGGCCTCTGATTGGGATCTAAATTACGATATGTGTGAGTGAATGGATGTATGAAAGGGACCTTCCTGTAAAACGGATGTGTCATGTATGTCGAACAAAGTCGGACTTCCTCCCAATGGGGCTCAATAACATGGAAGGCGCACCCCCCTCGCCTCCAGCCGTCTTCGATGGGCCTGGCACTCCTCTGGTCTGCCAGTGTAGGCATAAGAAACAACAGAACAACAACATTTTAATTTTTGTTATTTTGCCTTAAGTGCTAAATTGCTTATCTTGTTATCTGATGATTGAGTTTAAAAAAAACGTTTTTTTTTTTTTTTTTTTTTTTTCCCCCATTTTTTTTTCAATGTTTTCTTGACTTTCTAATATGGTCGCATGAGATTTACTTAAAAAAACGGTGGGGGGGGGGCAAAATTGAGGTTTTGCGCCAAAATGTCTAGAGCCGGCCCTGTCACCAGCACAGCTCCACAGGTGAAGGTCTATTAAATTTTGTTTCGGATTTATTTTCACAGTTAAATCTCAACATTTAAAACTTACGTAGTCAAGATTATGACAATGGTTCTAATATAAATAACAAACACAATGAATTGCAAAAAAAAAAAAATAATAATAATAAATAAAATTTAAAAAATCAATAATTGCGTTTTTTACGTTCTATGCTCCGCTCATAGTCTCAATTTGGTAGTCAATGATGCAGCAAATATTACGTACGAAACTGTGAATTTTTTAAATATAATTCAAGATATTTACGTTTTTTTTATCTTCTACAAAAAGGTGGTCGATAATTTGCAAACATTTACCAGATTTCAAATTAAAAGCTTTAAATGTCACTCGATGGTCAAGCAGAATTGATGTAGTCAAACCATTACGGTATCATCTCGAAAAAATATTTGATGCGTTATTGGAAATATCTGAGAATTTGGAATGGGATTGTCCTACATCTCACAAAGCTCATTCGCTTGCTTTGAACATTCAAAGTTGTATTTTTATTTGCTTGGTTGTAATTTAGTTCGATATTTTAAACGAAATTGATGCTCTGAGTGCAAAGCCCCACAATAAATACTCAAATCTGCATAAATTTGTTAAATACGTTGATTGATAAGTTCAGAGAATATCGTACGGATGAAAACTTTGAAAGGGTCTTAGAAGAAGCTACCAATGTGGTTCACGAACTCAATGTAGAAACAGATTTCCCACCAATAAACACATTTCGTCCAAGAAGAAAACCAACACAATTTCAATATGAACATAGTGATGAAGTTTTACTAGACCCCAAAATCAAATACAAAGTAGAGTTTTTATTCAGAATCCTAGATCAGACATTAACTTCTTTAAAGGATAGATTCGAGGAGTTAAAAACATTTACCTACGTATTTGGCTTTTTCAGCAATAACTTATTTAATTACTCTAATGATGACTCAATAAAACACTGTAAAGATTTAAAGCTTAAGGACGATTCAGGTAGTGAAACAGACATTGACGGACATTGACAATAATGAAATCAATGCTTTAACCCTTCTTTGCATGATTTTTTTCTTTATTGGTGAAATAAATCAAGGTGATATAATTCATGTTCAAAATTAAAGGAAAAATGGTTAAAAAAAAATCGTAGTATATATTTATAGTATAAATTTAGCAAAAAACAATATGATGGTATCATGTGGTATTTTTTAAATTAAGCGCAAACTTTTTCAGAAATTGCTCTAAAAATAACATAAACACATGTTACAAACCTTTCTTCCACTCATTTTCACTTTTTTAGCAATAGAAACTCAAATATAATAAAACAAAATTAAAAACGAAATCATACGTTGATTGCAACTACAACAAACAGCGGAATGACAACTTCAAGCTCGTTTTACTGATAGTGACACTTGCTTATTTTTGACAGCTATGTTTTTTTTTATGCAATGGACATTCAAAAGGTATCCAGACACGATCAACTTAAAGTGAACTTGTTCTTTTATATAATTTTTGGGCATTCAATGTTATGATGGAAATTTCCACCATTATGCAAAGAAGGGTTAAAGTTGCATTTCCCAGAAAATCAGTCTAAGGATCCACATACCCTATTACAATATCTTTTTACTAATGACTTAATTTCAACATTTCCGAACACAGCAATAGCGCTTATAATATTACTTACATTGCCGGTTTCAGTTGCATCTGGTGAAAGATCCTTTTCAAAGTTAAAAATTATAAAAAACTATATAAGATCAACAATGCACCAGCAAAGACAGTAATTTAGCCATAATTTCAATTGAACATGAAATCTTAGACAGCTTGGATACAAGAAAATTGATAGCAGATTTCGCAAAATTAAAGCAAGAAGAGTTCAATTTCTGTAGATCAATATTTATATGGTTTTACACTTAAGTAAACAAAAATAACTAAGTAATAAAAATAAATAGTTTTTCTTTGTAAAGTATTTATTTTCTTTTTTCACACACTTATGAGTCAAAACTACAGAGCCTTTCTGGCAAGCTCAGCGTACGTAGTCATAGTTAAATAGGGGGTGGCATAATCTATATTGCACACGGGCGTTCATACAACTAACGGTGGGACTGACTACAGCGGATTATGTTACTAAATACTACGTAATAGACTTGGAAATGAGTGACCCTTAAGGGGGTCCGATACACAAAAATCACCAAATTTTCAAATTTTTTTTTTATTATTTTATGAAATTCTCTGTGTTTTTCTGCTTAAAATGACGTCTAAATTATGTTTCTATCTTAATTAGAAATAGAGATATAGTAATTTTTGTGGTATACGTTGTTTTGAAAATTTAACACTCTTGACTGTTGTTGTCATGGCAACAACATCTGTCTTTAAAAGTTTAAATGCGTTTTTCTCCATGATACTTTTTTTTTCAAGATTTCCTGTATTCAAATTGCTATAAGTCGAAAACCGATAAAGTTTAGGGGTTGAAATTTGGAATACATCTTTTTCAAACATTATACTTTAATTTTGATTCAGCAAATTTGAAACAAATATTTACTTTTAAAAATATGATTTAAAAAAAAGTACCTTAAAATTTTCAAAAATTTTCATTCAAGTATTTTATATTTTTTATTAAATTAATATTTTTTAAATTGCTGAGTCAAAATTAAAGTTTATAAATTTGTGAATAATTTACTGCAAGAATTTTGAAAATTGATCAAAAATATTTTGAGTTTTAGCAATTTAAAATGACCCCTTTTTTTCAAAAAATTTTAATTTAAAATTAAAAAAAAAAATTTGAAACATTTTGTGATTGTGATTTTGTTTATTAGTTAGATGAGTAATCAGTACAAAAAAATTCTAAATTCTAAATTAATTAATAAAAAAAATTTCAAAGGGGGTCCGGGACATTTATTAATTAATTTAGAATTTTTTGTACTGATTAACCATTAAACTTATAAGCAAAATCACAACACAAAAGTTTTCCAAAAATATTTTAAAAATTTAAAATTAAAATTTTTTGAAAAAAAGAGTGGTTATTTTAAATTGTTAAAACTCAAAATATTCTTGGTCAACTTTCAAAATTCTTGCAGTAAATTATTTATAAACTTTAATTCTGATTCAACAAATGTAAAAATATTAATTCAATAAAAAATAAAAAATATTTGAGTGAAAACTTCTAAACATTTTAAGGTACTATTTTTTTTAAAGATATATTTTTAAAAGTAAATATTTGCTTTAAATTTGCTGCACCAAAATTAAAGTATAATGTTTGAAAAAGATGTATTCCAAATTTCAACCCATAAACTTTATCGGTTCTTGACTTATATAAATTTGAATACAGGAAATCTTGAAAAATTGCATCATGGAGAAAAACGCATTTAAAGTTTTAAAGACAGAATTTAAACATTTACAATTAATAAAATGTTTAAATACTCTTTAAGAGCATTCAGATGAGTATCTAACTCCTTCTTCCCTCTTAAATCTTTGGTTTAGTTTTATTTTTGCAAGTTCTACCTTTTTTCTGCATAGGTTAAAGGTCTCCGTAGACTTAAATAACGTCTTTCACAGATGTTGTTCCCATGACAACAGCTGTCTGAGTATTAGATTTTCAAAACAACGAACCACAAAATTAATTCTATCTCTCGTTCTAATTAAGATAGAAACATGATTCAGACGTCATTTTAAGCAGAAAAACACGGATAATTTTTTAATATGTAAATTTTTTTTCCTGAAAATTTGACGATTTTTGTGTTCCGGACCCCTTTAAGCGAATTTAGGAATTTTTGACAACAGATGTTGATATTTCTGATGATTAAGTTTTCTAAATATTTATTGTTTATGATTCTAATCAATAACTTATTCCTTGCTTCTACCTACTATCCGAATATTATGTATATATATATATAAACTCAAATACCACTCACTGACTGACTGACTGACTCATCACCTGTATCTCAAGAATTACAAGTCCTAGTAAGCTGAAATTTTGCAGGGTGTTTCTTCTTATACCGTAGGGGTGTACTAAGAAAGGATTTAAAAAAATTCGAATCTTAAGAGGCCTAAAATTGACATAAGGCCTAAGCCAAAAGCAATTTGAAATTGCCATAGAAAAAAAGCATTGAGTATAAAACGATTGTTGTACGCATCTCAGATTGCTTTACCAGTGCTGATCGAAAAACAATTTTCTTATCACACATTAAATTGTAATGTTCATGTTTGAACTGAATTTTTACTTCTTGCCATGATGCAAATAATATTTATAAATATTTGATCGATGAACAAAGAATATTTAGAACATTTAATTTCATATTTACTTAAATTTTATAATGGAGCACGAAAAGCCCAAACGATAAATTCATTGATCATAAAGGCGTAATATTGCTACTCGGTATCTGGCAACCTCAGAATTAATGTTTAATTTTTTTATTTGATTTATAATTCTTTTTTGGGGTATTTGAGTTGAAAACGAGATGGTTGCGATCATATTTGAGGATTCCCAAGTATTATAAATATGTGTTCTTTTTTGCTTATAAATCATTATTGTTTTTATCAATGTTGTTCAAGTTTTTTGTCGAATTGTTTTACTTCAGAATATATTCAGGAAGTCGAAATACAACACGCTAGAACAGATATTTTTTATTCAGAAATCTGCCTATTTTAAGGATTGGAATTTTGTTTCTGTTTGCATTATGTGTTCCGGTATATTACATATTCCAGAAATATTATTTAGGAGTTGGATTTTATTTATTTATTACTTGCAAAATATCACTAGACATGGGTACTTTCGTGGTGGTATATGTATATTTCCACCAACTATCTTTAAATCTTTGGTTGAATACGTAATAGTGTGTAAATAAAAACAATAAATAAAATGTACAAATAAAAAAAATTTTAAGTGTGTAATTTATTGTTTTAAAAGGACATGAAAAATTTCTAAAATAACTTTAAAATAAGATGGGTTACGTTAAATTAAAACTGGTAGTCATACTTTGTAGTTCAGAATATATTTCCAAATTTTGATATAGCTTTTCATTGCAAGACGATTAAAATAAATTAAATTTCATTTGTTTTTCGTGCTTCATGGGTGTTATTGAAAGCTGTACTCCATAGTCAAGTAACTACATTTATCACTCTAAATAGAATACGTGCTTTACATTTAGAAACCAAATATATGATCTTAAAAAGTACCATAAGGGTTCAATTTAAAACTGTATGTACGTTGGAGAAAAGGGAATTTTTAACAAGACTTTGTTTATCTTGGAATAATCACACTAAGTAATTTTGAAAAATCGAAATTTTATGTCTTAAGAAGGAGAAAGTCGAGGTTGCTTATTCTATTTATTTAAGCTGTTCTTACGCAACTTAGATTCATGTGAATCGTTGGCTGAAAATTATTTTCTTTTGTATAAGCGCTGTAAACTCAACCTTCTGTTTATTAATTAATTGTTATCGATTGGGTTTAATTTGTTTACTCTGATGATATGTATTCCTAACAAAAGCTCTGTTATTCCACATGCCAATGAATGGAATTTTCTGGAAAAAGTGCCGTTTGTTTCAAATTAAATTAGTCACGAATGCCGTAATTTTTTAGCCCCCTTCGACAAATAGAACACGGGTTAATATGTAGCCTATCATATCCGTAGGGTTCTAAAATATAAGTGTACCAAAATGTGTGGAGTGGTCAAAAGGTGGAGTAGTGTAGAGAACAGACAAACGTCAACTCTGCTTTATATATCTAACAGAAGTTCCGTTATTCCACCTGCCGCTGAATGGAATTTTCAAGAAAAATTGCGTTTGCTTCAAACTAAATTAGTAACGAATGTTGTAATAATTTAAGATACCATCTTCTCATATTGATGATGAAATTCGAAAATATCGCATACTAGGTGAAAGAATGGCACAATGAAAACATATTCATAGGAAAACTAAGTGCAAGACTATCCACCGAAAATTCGCCAGTTTTACTGAAATTGAATGCACTGGAATATTCGTAGTCACTCGAAAACTTAAAATCAACTTCAGCAGAAGTGTGTCGAATATGAAATGGATTATATGGTTGGATACAACATATATATATGCAACATATATCCGAAGTAAATTGTAAAAGCAATGGAGAAGTTAATTTGGTATTAAATTTTTTTTAGCCGAACACTAAAATGATGCTAAGATTCTTTTATGAAAAAGAATTGATGATGACTTTTCAATCAACAAATTATTAGTTCAATCCGAACAAAGCCGGGACAGGACAGGACAGGACAATCACTTCCGGAGTGCCTACTGCAAAGCAGCTTAACTCCCCGTCATCAGGTGTGTGTAACTTAAAAATCTGAGTTGCTTAAATAAAGAGAGAAAATTTAAAAATAAAAAATGATTTAAAAAGGCTGATTAGAAATAAAACATGACTTTCAGCTGAACAAAGTCCCGATAGATGACGCCACCTCCTTAAGCGAGATCGACAAACCAGTCGGTTTCCCTTCCAGTGTGTGACCGCATTCAGAGGTGGCAGACTTCGATGATCCATTTAAAAGTTAATAAAGATTAAAATTTCTCACTATATTAAAAAAAAGTTGCCGCCGCCGCCGCAGGATTGAAATTTTTGTTGTTTAGCTCCATTCTTAGACGGTTTCCCGAGAAAGTACTGATCGGAAAAAAATTAAATTAACATGCTTTGTTCTTCATCGTATTCCCTGGATAATTATTAAGATTTTTTCCGATGCGGCTATTAGTTTAGGTTTTATTAAGTGTTAAAGTTGAAGAAGTGAAATTTCTTCCGCGAGTGAGTAAAACACATTCAAATTTTCAGTCTTTAGTCGTGAGTTTTTTTTTTAGAGTACCTCTCAACGTAAATTTTTGCAGCTCGTCGAGTTTTTTTTTTGAAATTTAAATTTGGTTCTTGATAATATTTTTTTGAAATTCGGGAAAAATCGGGACATTTTTGTTACTTTTTTTTAAAACTGCCGTATGTATATCTAATTACTATTAGTTTTTAATTTTTAAAATATCGCAGTATACCTCAGAATATACTCTTTCTTAAGGTACTATTATTTTTGAAATCGGTTAATAATTAAATTGGATGCGATCAAAAGTTCGTGATACAAAATTCGGAATCTTCGGATATTTTCGCTACTTTTTGTTAAAACCGTTATGTCTACGGCAAAAACCATTATTTTTTAAATTTGAGAACATCACTGAATACACTACATTACACTCTTTCTTATGGTACAATTATTTTTCAAATTGGTTAATAAACAAAATCGATGCAATTAAAAGTAGGTCATACAATTTTCGGAACTTTCAGATCGTAACTTCCGATACAAAACTAAAATGGTCATATCTATATAGTATTACTGTTAGTTTTTAATTTTAAAAATATTGCAGTATACCTCACAATGTACTCTTTCTTACGGTACAATTATTTTTAAAATTGGTTCATAAATAAATTCGATGCAATCAAAAGTTGGTGACACAAATTTCGTATTTTTCAGTTCGCATAGCTGGTTCTGCAAACAGTAGTGGGTTGCATTTTCGACTATCGGGTTGGCCAGATATCAAATTTATCGTAGCAACAACTGCCATAAAAACGATTTCTTTTTATTTGGCGAGGAAAAAGGCTCGCTTTTTTCCCTCTGTTCTCAAGACAGTTTACCGACAAAGTACAATCGTAAAGTTTTGATATTAATACTGTTTACTTAAAATTGTACAGGGAACAAGATACAGAAGATTTTTTACTGATGCGGCTATTAGTTTAGGGTGCATTAAGTGTTAAAGCAAAAAAAAAGTGAAATCAATTGCGAAAGAAGTATTGGTTTGAGAAAGCAAACCAAACGGGATTGCGTTGCAATCCCCGGGGTCGGCGAGCGTAAGCGAGCAGGGCGCGAAGCCCTCGCTGTGACGTCATGTACCGGAAAGTGAAATCAGCATAATACGAATTATTCAGATAGTTTCACTCTGTGAAAAGAATGTTGGTTTGCGAAGCAAACCAAATGGCAACTGTGAAAGGAGTGTTGGTTTGCGAAGCAAACCAAATGGGATTGCACAGCAATCCCCGGGGGTTGGCGAGCGTAAGCGAGCAGGGGGCGGAGCCCCCTAGTTAAATAAATAAAAAGAAAAACAAGGTCGAAAAAGAGAAATAAAACTGTTGTGTTTTAGTGATTCAATTAGGGTCCAGTCGAGTCCAAAAAATGCTCAGCGTCTACGAGTGACAACAGGGGTCATGATCCAATATGGGATTTGCAAAATAAAAATTTTGCATGGGGAGATAAAGTTAGGAATTGAAGTCAAAGACACCAGGATCCAAACGAAACATGCCGCATTGACGTTTAGGTCGCCGCGGGTAAGTTTCTATGTGTTGTTGCAAGAAGGCACGTGGTCTTTTTGCAGAGCTTTTGACCGAAGGGTCATAAGGTGGTAATGCTCTAAGTGCTTCGTTTGGAACCCGAGGTATTTTTTCGAAGAACTTGGCCGAAATGTGCTGCAGGAATTCAGCAATGGGTTTAATTTTGAGGTCCGAATGTATGACTTCATTCCGGACATAGTAAGGAGCTCCCGTGATAGTCCGCAATGTGCGGCTCTGGAAACTCTGCAGTTTAACAAAGCCGGGTCTTACTGGCTAGTATTTATATAAGTCTTTCCGTAAACAAAAAAAATAGCACCTTCCTACCATGAGAAATGCTCAAAGGGTGACTCTGGATGGCATTGTTTTGCGAAAGAAAAGCAGCAGAAAGCGGTAATTTAGTTCACAGTCTAAACACCTAATTCTGTTTTTCCACGAACTTGATTCAACACGAATTAAAATTAAATTTTTTATTTTCTCCAGGCATCATCATTGATTTACACGAGTTTTTGTTTTGTTTATGGCATAATGGTATTTCTATTTTGCAACGCGCTTTGAAGTTGTTGGACATCCTATATTGCAGATTATTCTACGAGTCGTTTAACATTGTTTCGAGATATAGGCTTTTATTATAGTAGAAATATAGCTTCCATGACTGCATAATCTTGTGCTGCCATCTGTGTGGTTATTTGGGAGTTACACCACCTTACCTATATAAGTAGTTTTCCATATTCAGAAAGTGGGCTTCCAACTCTAGCTTTAAAAAGCTCAAAAATGGCCGAATCAAAACAATTAATAACTGATTTCGTTCGTAAAATCGGTGAAACATCTGCACAGAGGAGACTCATGCTAATTTTGCTCTAGAGATCTCAGAAATAAACTCATTAATAGAGAGAAGACGATGTCCACAACAATTCTAGTGATATTTCAGTCGTACGCAAACGTATGCGTCGTTTATTGTGAGAAAATGAATACAATTTTCTGTGTAAAACAAATGCTTTTTGTTTTTGAATTCTTTTAATTTCAAATGTAAATTTACTTTAATACATTTCCTTTATATGTATATTTTGTTGAAATAAAATTATAAGCTTAAAACAAATATTTTCGTTTTTTTTTAACTATTAGATTTTTTTAGATCCGGAATCTCAATCTTATTTTGTTCCTCAGATGTCCTTTTACACGTAGGAAAAAGCGTACCAAAGGTGCAAAATTTAATTTCGAATTTTCAAATTTTTTCAAACAAAATTAGAGGTGGTGGGGGGTTGCTACTCGTGTAGAACTAGAGGTATTTTTCAATCTCTTTCTAATTTTAGTGGTGGTTATTTTCGTTTTTATCAATATGAAAAATGGAAAACCTTATCCACACTTAGGGGCAGGGCCGGATTTAAGAGTATGCTGCCTATAGGCTAAAGTCCATTTGCCGCCCCCTCTACAGTTCATATTTGCTTAATACATTTGTTTTATGCAATAAAAGGATAGAGTTCATTGGTGCTTTCATCTTTTATTAACAAAGTTTTTTTGTTTGTTTCAGAACACGTTCTTGTTTTTGAAGTTTCAGTTTTGTTCATTTTTTGTATTCAGCGTCACTGAGTCTCTTCCTACCGTCACTCATAGTAGCTAGTAAGGAGTTACTAGCCGACTTGTTAAAAACTGCACGTTATGTATTGGAATACTCTAAACTATAAGGCAAAATCGTAACAAACTACACGAACACGCTTCGCTCAACACAATCATCAACGATCCCGTTGTGCACACCGATACTAGCGCCTCAGCGTGCAGCGTAAGTGTCCGACAAGTTGACTCTGATTGGCTCCTCATATATATGTTGTATGGTTGTTGTTAGTAGTATTTCTCGCCAACTTATAATAAGGGGAGGCAAAAAGGAACTCCTCTTGGTGAAGCAACGATGGCCAAATGGCTAAAGTCACTTACCATCAGATTGGCGTTAGCGGCGGAGGATGGCTTCCCGAGTTCGAACCCAACTAGCGGAAATATTTTTAGATCATCCAAATTATTTTAAAACAATTCCAATTTAATTCCTTTTGATTCTAAATTACTTTTCCTAATTTTTAATACCCTTTTTTTTATTTTTCCAAACTTCCGTTGATTTTACATAAATAATCTAAAAACCACTCCTGAACTCACTACCAGCTGATATTTTTCCGCCCCTCTGCAGTCCCCTTTGCTTTAGGATGATGGTGTCGTATCCATCCCTGGTTTAAGACCATTCTGATGTAACAAAAAGCATACATAAAACACTAACTTATATAATTATTAACTTATATAATAAAAAGATACAATTTTCGGTTCAAAATGTTAAAACCTTTCGACAACCGTTCCTATCAGTCAAAGAGATCTGCGCCAAAACGTAGATAAATAGCCAAATGAAACACCTTTACGTCTCAGGCACATGATCATACCAGCCAATCAGAGTCAACTTGTCGGACACTTACGCTGTACGCTGAGGCGCTTGTCACACCGATAGACTGAATGATAGCGTCAGACAGACTAGACTGACACTACACTAATGACAGCGGAGCCACTGGGCCTTCCACCAACAGTGATGCCAGATCGGCTACAGTGTTGTCAGATCGAATCGCTGCGCTTGTGTCAGTGTTGTCAAACCAAATTAGTATTGTATTATTTGTATTATTTATAGTTTTATGAAATAGGCTAAATAGAAGGACTAAAACATATTTTTAAGTTACATGTATTCTTAGATTCGTACGGAAAATATTATTAACGCCTGAAATACTTCATTTCAGCTTTTGAATAAATTGCCAAACTGCCGCCCCTGAAAACTTTGCCGCTCTAGGCTACAGCCTACTTAGCCTATTTAGAAATACGGCCCTGCTTAGGGGCAATGGGTGTTGTACCTAAGGACAACAGGCCCAGAAAGTGAAGAAAAAAAATTTCAACTCAAACTTTTATTGAACAATCAATAATTTTACTCCAAAAAATTTGAAAAACAAAAATATCAAATACAGAATAGAGAGAGAACTCCAATTATATCCGAATCGCTTTGAGAAAAAAAAGAAATCCGCATTTTTAAAGTTTCTTATTGGTAGGTAGGTATTTTAATTAACTTCGCACTGGAGCAACAGAAAGTTTCTTACAGGTGAATGATTAAAGCGAAGTGTCATTTGAAGACATAAGAAATGTAGTGAAAATTACTGGATGTTCTGAATGCAGAGGACGTAGGCGAGTGGCTGGTGTGTTTTCGGAACTTGGATTCCAAATTCTCAGTGGCGATAAACTCATTGATGACCAAGATAACGACGACATTGCTACTTTACCAGACGCAATACCGTCAGCAAAAGTAAGGCTTTTGAGTGCCTTGACACAGTGCTAAAATGGATGGAGCGCCAGCCTGAGTGCAACACCATCTAGCGTTATTCACCGTCAAGCGGATGCGAGACTTGCCTACACGGAAACGGATGAAACTGACTTTGATTGATATGTTCAAGCAATGATTCATTTTGATATAATAGACAAGTACAAAATGTAAACAAAATTGTTTTCAGTCATTAAATTACAATACAAAGCAAAATTAGTTTTTTTTACTAATAATCTTTATTTCGTGAATTTTCCAACTATCCAAATGGGGTTTGGTCCCAATTGATCCGGATAGTCGGAGTTCTACTGTACTTATGTGCAAAAATAGAATCAAAAGTATTAGATTTCACTTAAAAGCTGCGAAGACTTAAATTTTACTACAAAATCACAGCTCAGTGACATTTCTTTTCATGGTCACAATCATGTCTTCTTCACAATCATGTCTGTGTCAAAACTTCTTCATTAACAGTAAATCGCAGCGAAGGAATAGTATTTTTCTTAGCATGTCACTTTTGAGTGTATCAATAAGTGCGAAAAACCTTATCCTAACACAAAACTGGTAAAAGAAACATGGAACTGAAGGGTTTTTTGAAAAAAATTTCAGTAAATTTTTTTGTTTTACAAAAGCACACTAAATCATTTTACCTATGAATAAACATGTATTACATTCTGAAATTTTCAAAGTAGCTTGGAAACAGATCATTGACGATCTGCTGTTGTACGCAGGGACAGCAACGTATTTTGTCCTTAGGTACGACAGGCAAAAGTGTCCTTGATACAACAGTTAGCCAGTTCATTTTGAATTCGATTACTAATATGGCAGGGTTGAAGTAGGATGAACGATCCAAAAAAAATATGAATTAACTCTAAAAAGCAGTAATGCATTTTATTGTATTTAAAGTCTTTGTACTCTTTGTCTGTAAATTATTTTTTGTTTTTGTTTTTGAAGTCTTGTCTGTAAAGTACAGTGATGAAAAATCGAGAAAAACTTCTTCAAAATCTTACTTTTAGGTTGGCAAAAATAGAAAAGTGCAAAATTCGACTTATCTGTCGAAGTCACCAGCTTCAAACAACATGAGCGACTGACGGCATCGTAGTCCAATGTTACCAACCTGTTATAACAAAATTCCCTTCTCTTCTATTATTTACAGCGACTGTCCTAGGAATTATTATACCTTAGGTACAACAGTCTCCCCTATTCTTCAAGAACGTATCTATCGTGTAAAAACAGAATTAGGTATGCTATATAAGCCTTCCATGGGAGAACGTAAAACTGAAGAGATATCACGATGTGGACTCTGTGGAAATATTCTGTAGATATTGAACACCAAACTTCCTGCAGAGCGATTCACAATTCCGAAGTTTAGGATTTCGTGTGTTCCATAACGCTTTGCATGGATTGTGTTCCATAACATCTGGTGATTTAGGTGAGAATGGAAAGACGCTCAATCTCATATGAGTATTCCCCTTGTCATGATTTTTTGCATCTCTAGACTTGTGTTATGGTGCACTGTTCTGTTTGAAGAGGCCAAACGAATGAGGATGAACGTGGGTAACTCGTATAAAAGGATGCACTCAGTATTCAATTGTCAGAGAGGTTTGTATGTGTACCAGGGCCCCCATTAAATTAACTAAAGAAATCCCATGTCAATACAGAGCCCCCCACCGGTCTATAATCTATTGATATGCGGGATCCATAGCTTTACGGGGTTTTCTTCACACGAATACTTTCTGAAACTGTCGTAAATGCGATACGTTTCCAATGACATGTGATCTAGAGCCCAGGCAAAGCATACACTCATAAAGGTGACCTGCCCCTACGGTCGTAAAGCATTTGGAAGACAGTGAAACTTCTATAACTGTCACTTTCAAACCGTCAGTTCAATATTAAAAGTTAATTCATTAAATATTAAAAGTCATTAGAACGTACACAGATAATGACAGACTATTTAAAACTTGAATATGTATGTTCGTCTGTAACTAATGTACTGTACTGTATTTAATTTAAATTGGATATTGTTTGTTTCTGTAAAATAAGCTATATGTATATACAGTATATTTCCAGTTCGTAAACGTTGTTATCATTAGCTTTTTTATCATTAGTTCATATACAATGGACGGGTAGGTTGTTTTTAAGAGGGTTTTTTCTGTTATCTGCCTATTTTCTCGATCAGTCGAAGTTTCATTGTAGATGCTTTCTTTTTCTTAACGATGTTTTTTCACGTTGTGTTTCACTTGTAAGGCAACGAAATAGTTAAATACTACGTTTGTATTAATAGTTTATTATTTTGATTAGTAACGTTTTCAATTTCAGATGAATTTTTTAAAATTAAAATATAATCTGAAAAAATATCACCTTGCAACGTGTTTTACAAATTTATCAAAATTGTTTCATGAAAAAATCTATATATATAAAATTTAAATACCACTCACTCACTGACTCACTCACTGATTCATCGCTGTATCTCAAGAACTACAAGTCCTAGGAAGCTGAAATTTTGCAGGGTGATTCTTCTTATACCGTAGGGGTGCACTAAGAAAGGATTTACAAAAATTCGAATCCTAAGAGGCCTAAAATTGACCTAAGGCCTAAGCCAAAAGGAATTTGAAATCGCCTTAGAAATAACATTGAGTTTAAAACGATTGCTATACGCATCTCAGATTGCTTTACCAGTGTTGATCGAAAAACAATTTCCTTAAAATAAATTAAATTATAATATTCATGTTTGAACTGAATTTTTAGATCTTTCCCTGATGAAAATAATATTTATAAATATTTGATTGACGAAGAAAGAATATTTAGAACATTTAATTTTATATTTACTTAAATTTTATAATGGAGCACGAAAAGCCCAAACGATCAACTAACTCATTGATCATAAAAGCATAATTTTGCTACTCGGTTTCTGGCAACCTCAGAATTAATTTTTAATTTTTTAATTTGATTTATAATTGCTTTATTGGGTATTTGAGTTGAAAACGAGATGGTTGCGGTCACATTTGGGGATTCCCAAGTATTATAAATATGTGTTTTTTTGCTTATAAATCATTGTCTTTATCAATATTGTTCAAGTCTTATGTCGAATTGTTTTATTTCAGAATATATTCTGGAAGTCAGACTTCAACATACTAGAACCATGGAAGTAGGAAAGGAATCTTTCCTATTTCCATGACTAGAACAGATTTTTTTTTACAGAATTCTTCCTTTTTAAGTATTGAAATTTTGTTTCTGTTTGCTTATGTGTTCCGGTATATTACTAATTCCAGAAATATTATTTAAGAGTTGGATTTTTTATTTATTTATTTCCTGCAAAATTTCACTAGACATGAGTAATTTCATGGTGGTATATGTATATTTCCAACAACTTTCTTTAAATCTTTGGTTAAATACGTAATAGTGTGTAGGTAAAAAAAAAAAAAATTTGCAAATCAAAATATTTTTAAGAGTGAATTTATTATTTTAAAATGACATGAAAA
Organism: Metellina segmentata; assembly: GCA_947359465.1. Taxonomy (NCBI): domain Eukaryota; kingdom Metazoa; phylum Arthropoda; class Arachnida; order Araneae; family Tetragnathidae; genus Metellina; species Metellina segmentata. The sequence goes on along the minus strand of OX375875.1, from coordinate 97,416,229 downwards.
ATTTCAAAAATAACTTTAAAATAAGATGGGTTACGTTAATTTAAAACTGGCTGTCATACTTTGTAGTTCAAAATATATTTAAAAATTTTGGTTTAGCTTTTCACTGAAAGACGATTAAATAAACTAAATTTCATTTGTTTTTCGTGTATCATGGGCGTTATTGAAAGGTTACGCCATAGTCACAAGTAACTACATCTATCATTCTAAATAGATACGTGCTTTCCATTTAGGAACCAAATTTCTGATCTTAAAAAGTACCATAAGGGTTCAATTTAAAACTGTATGTGTGTTGGAGAAACGGGAATTTTTAACAAGACTTAGTTGATCTTGGAATAATATCACACTAAGTAATTTTGAAAATTGAAATTTTATGTCTTAAGAGACAGAAAGTCGAGGTTGATTGCTCTATTTATTGAAGCTGTTCTTACACAACTTAGATGCATGTGAATCGTTCGTTGAAAATGATTTTCTTTTTGTAAAAAAAGCGCTGTAAAATCAACCTTCTGTTTATTAAAAAATTGTTATCGATTGGGTTTAATTTGTCTACTCTGATGACATGTATTTCAAACAAAATCTCTGTTATTACACATGTCACTGAATGGAATTTTCTGGAAAAGTACATTTGCTTCAAATTAAATTAGTAACGAATGCTGTAAAAATTTAATTTACTATCTTCTCATATTGATGATGAAATTCGAAAATATCTCTTACTAGATGAAAGAATGGCACAATGAAAACATATTCATAGGAAAACTAAGGTCAAGACCATAGAGGAGATATAATAGTAGAGTGAGCTATGGCAACCTTTTTATGTCCGCATGATCATGTGACCAAAATCAGTAGTCACGTGACTCCTTCTCTCTTCGCGCATATTGTTTACGCATTCCTTCTTCCCTAGCTAGTAGCAAATGCATTGAATACTCAAAATAAAATTTGTCTACGGTGCCGCGTACATGGATATAATTCCAAATTTATTAAAGGTGGAAACATTACATTTCACAGGTGAGCGAAAAACGTTTCTTTCACATTTGTATTTTTCAATACTTTCTACAGGGTGTCCTAAAACTTTCCGCACCTCCCAACTTTAAAAAAAAATATTGCCTGTTTTTTTTAATTATTGAATTTTATCGTCTACTTATATTTTTATCGAGGCTTTAATTTTTATCGTTTGATTTTCTTCGCACTCAAGTTATGCGATAATAAAGTTCCACGTCATTTTATTCTTCATTGCAAAATGAATTTATCACACATTCAGAGAATTTCGCTGTTTGAGGCTTATTCATCGACGCCATTTTAAATTTGGCGTATTTGATTGAAAAGTCGCCAAGGGGGACCGTACAATCAACGATAACCAAATGTAAGTTCATATTTTTTCCTACGTTATGTTAAAAGTGCTTTTCACCATTAGCATAAAAATAATTGTTTTAAAGTTTGTTGATTTTCTGTAACAAATTCACGAATCGTCAGTACAGGAACTTTTAGGACACCCTGTAGTATGATAAAAATGGATATTCTAACTTTGGAATTAATAAATACAACCTGCGGACATTTCCCATTCCATGAAAAGATTTCATACATTTGCAATCAGTATGTATCTAAAATAATGTTTGACACAAAATAACGAGTGGAATGTGTTTCTAATTGTAAATTGAAATTTATGCTGTCTTAAAATATTAAAAATAGTTAAGCGAAATGTAAAAACTTGTGCAAAATCGTTCTCTGTCTTGGCGATTATGTTTTGGAAACAATGGTACTCTATTCGTTCGTGTCTCACGATAAAAATGTTATGAATTTGGTAACATCAATTTAAGTACATCACATAAATTATTTTTCTTGCTGAGAAAAATTGTTTTGTATCCACCCATCTGTGCAAACTGTAATTACATAAGAATAATATTTAAAATAAACGATAACGTTTGAAACTTTTAATTATATATTAAATAAAATCAATTTGTTAAAAATAGGATTAAAGCATTTTCTAAGCCGTATTGTAATTGTGAATTTGTATTTATGATTTTTTGGAACTATAAGTAAAACAGTTTATATTTACTTGTAATAAGAACTTGTAAAGATGTTCACCTGCTGAAAATTCATTTATTCAGTTCTTATGTATTTAAAATTTTTATTTTGTTCCATTTATTAGTTTTCCCAAAGATGAAGAAAGAAGAAAATCGTTTTAATTAATTAATCGAAGAATTTTGTTTCTGTCTTTTAGTTCATTTAAAATGTGATGAATGTGACAGTAAATTTCATTCGTTTACTGTTTCTTATTTATCTTTTTTATTTATTAAATATTGATTTCACACACAATAAGCAATAAAAATTCAATATAAAAATCTTTACCAAACTTTTGTACATGCTTAGCATAAAAATTGTCAAGAGTTATTGACATCATCACTTTGATGAATTCAAATTCATATATGGACACACAGTTGCAACTTAATTAGTTTTTGAACCAGAAATCTAAAATTGCAAAATAGCTAACATCAAGGGTATAGTTTAAAATAATTTCCTTCAATTTTAAAGATTTTGTGTATAGCTTTTCTTGTTAATATTTTTCTGCGTAATATCTTGAATAAATTTGTGTTTATGGAAACGTAAGCAATTAAGAATCCATAATATCAATAAAAGCTTTAGTGGTAACCCAAACGTTATCCTATCTGTTTTCAGTATTTTTATTTTATGCATCAGTAAAATATTTATTCATGCAGTCATTTCCAAACATGGGCATTTATTTTTCAATTTATTCCAACTCATGCTAACCTCATTACATTGAAATAAGTTTAAATTATTTTCTGAAATGAAATCTTTTGAGATAAATTCTTCACACCTAATACAGTTTTTGAAGAAATATATATATAAAATATTGTATTAATTAAAGAAAGTCGAGTTTAGAACAACTATCTTATACCAAATTTTAATCTGAACTCATGACGTGAGAGCAATCTATTGACTACAATTTATTTATCTCATGCGTACTGCTTTGTTTGTATATGTGCTGGTTAAACTTAATCCCAATGAGAACTTCAGTTAATTATAAAAAAGCTCAAATAACTAAAAACATTAGAAAGTAATATGAATTCAAAAAATATTCAGCAGTGTAATAGTAAATATTAATTTGTATTGCCCAACAATGTTAAAATGTAACTCAAATTCAAGGAGCATTCAGTATTATGCATATTCAATATTATGCACATCAAATTGAAGTTATTACCAAACATGGGTATTTATTTTTCAATTAATTCCAACTCATGCTAACCTCAATACGTTTTTCCAAAAGTTTGAAATATTTTCTGAAATTAAATCAGATAATTTCTCTACAACGAATACAGTTGATGAACTATAAATAAAATATGAAATTAATCTATTGACTATCGTTTATTTATCTTAAGTGTACTGGTTAACCTTATAATCCCAATGAGAACTTAATTCCATAATAAAACTAAAAACATTAAAAAGTGATACGAATTCAAAAAATATTCAGAAGTGAAAAAGTAAATATTCATTTGCATTGCCCAAAAATGTTAAAATGTAACTCAAATTCCAGAAATACTCAGTATTATGTTAATCGAATCGTTAACTTTTTATGAGAAAATGTCGCCAAGAGAGGCGCTAAAAGGCCAAATCAAGCAACCAAGCTGAATTTTCGTAAAACAGTCACGTGACTACTGACGACATGTTGCGGACGCTTTGCGAAGCTCTTCTCAATAGCGATGCTCAGTCTACTTATATTATAAGTCTATGGTCAAGACAATCCACCGAAAATTCGTCATTTTTACTGAAATTGAATGCACGGGAACTCGAAAACTTAAAATCAATTTCAGCAGAAGTGTGAAGAATATGAAATGGATTATATGGTTGGATACAACATATATGCATATTTGCGTCCGAAGTAAACTGTAGAAGCGACGGAGAAGTTAAATTGTTAATAAATGTTTTTCCCCGTACACTTAAATGATGCTAACATTCTTTTATGAATAATAATTGAAGACTTTTCAATCAACATATTATTAATTCAACCCGAGCAAAGCCGGGTATTTCTGCTAGTATGATTATAAAACAAGCAATGAATTATATCTAGCTTTTTTTTTTCCATCGTATTTATCATTTCAAAATGACATGATTACAGTTATACTTTTCTGTACACTACATAGTTTATTGAAAGTTGGAATGTAAAGTTGCAGGAAAAAAATTCTATACAATATGTACAAATTAGACACGCATAAAAATGAAAATATTATTGTTCTACGTATTAAACAATGTGGATATTCTGGGCTTGTCCGTTGGTGAATACTGCTGAGCTTCAAATTTGAACTTTTCTTGTATGATGTTATTGCTTCTCTCTTTTAATTTGCTCTTTGGCGTTTCAGAAATGTTAGCAATATTCTTTTTTGCCGGTGTTTCGTAGTACCAAAATTTCTTTTCGAAGAACAGAAAAGGAGCCACGCAAGTGATATAACACAATGCTGCAATAATTAAGGTGAAGACAATACACGCCGTTGCGTACATCACCTGAAATAAAACATGGTAATTAGTGCATCGCATGAACATTCTTTGGGAAGTCGGGCAACTCATTTGCATGAGCTCACCCAAAATTTCAGCTGCTTCCTCCAGATGCTAGTTTGGGTTTGTTAAATTTCCCCTTTTTTGTTGTTGTTACTAAACCAGGGGGAAAATATGAAAATTTGTAGTCATTAAAAGTGCTAAATCGATTTCCTTCCTTTTATGTTTTTATCATTTTTGCAAATTCTACAAAGGGCACACCATAAAAACTGAGAGAGAATTTTTAACGTGGTGACAACACCGCAAAACTAAAAAATAAAAGCGCAGACGCTTTTTTAAACTGTTAACTGTACAATTAAAAATATTTTAAACGAAGCAGACGATTTTATTTTCCTACTTTCGTGCTTGTTTAAAGAACTGTTTTTATTTGCCCTACAGAAATGAAGGTGAGTGATTCAAAGTTAAAAAACGAAATGCGTTCTGCCATAAAATTTTGCTATCGTTTTGGCAATACAGCTCCAGAAACAGTTAAGTTAATGAAAGAAGCTTACAAAGACAAATGTTTTGGTGAGTCTACGATTTTTAGATGGCATGGTGGTTTCAAAAAAAGATGTTTGTCAGCAGAACTGGCTCCTAAGCCTGGCCGACCAGAAAGTGTTGTGATTGATCGAAATGTTAACATTGTGTGGACAATCTTGCAAGAAAATCGGCGAATGACATGTGAGGAGATGGCGGCATCAACTAACATTTCGAAAACGTCGATATTTCGTATTCTTCGCAGCAATTTACAGCTTCGTCATGTTTGTTCCAGAGAGATCCCTCATCACCTTACTAAAGAACATTTAGCCACGGCGGTGCTGTTACGTAATTATAATTGCGAATTTAGACTGAAAACAATTAAACTTAACATTTATTACATTTTAACAAATTAAATACATTAACCTAAGAAAAGTCTATAAGCGCGCTAACAAAGGTGGTTACAAAACTACGAGACTGCGAGACTGAAATCTCAAGAACAGCTTGAGGTATTTAAAGCGTGGACGCATGACGCAGCATGCGCACGTCAGAAGTCTTTTGAAGTTGAAGTGGAAGTAGTTTTTAATTTGCATAACACCACAAACAAATGCAAACAAGAATTCACCAATGTTATGAGTGGAAACAGATACCTCAAAATGATCCGAATTTCCTAAAGACTGTAATAACAGGTGATGAAACTTGGGTGCATCATTTTGATTCACTTACCAAGTCCGCAACAAGTGTATGGAAACACACTGATTCTCCGCCTCCGAAAAAAATCCGACAAACCAAATCTACTGGAAAGGTTATGATGATTATTTTCTTTGATCATAAAGGTGTAATCTATCAGCATGATGTGCCTCCAAAGACTACTGTGAATGTTGAATATTATAATTCAGTTTTGAAAATTTTGCGACAACACATATCGAAAAAGTGACATGAACTGGTAGGGAATTGGACATTACATCACGATAATGCTCGCCCGCATGTCGCTACTTCTGTTCAGCAATACCTTAGTAAATTCAATATTCAAATCATGCCACATCCCCCTTACAGTCCAGATCTCGCACCATGCGATTTCTGGTTGTTTACGACGTTGAAGAAGCTCCGTGGTAGAAAATTTCATACAGATTCTGAAGTTATTTCAGCAGTGCACGGTTCTTTGAAGCAACTTCCAGAAAAAGGCTTCTCTACTTATTTTGAAAAGTGGGTTGAACGATGGGACCGTTGCATATCATCTAAGGGAAGGTATTTTGAAAGATAATAATGTATTTTCTTTTGTAAATATATGTCTTGATTTTTTTATGATTTTACTCTCAGTTTTTATGGAGCTGCCGAGCTACCCTTTTAATTACGGGGCCGGTTGAAAGAGAACCGGATTATAAACTGGAGGGTTGCGAGTTCGAAACCAGCCAAAGACCGTGGTGTACAAAGGTGGCTGGTGCACGTCAAATCCGTCGCGGCCTCAAATGTCCTCACGTTGGCGTGGTGTGGAAGTTTGGAGAGTGGAGCGCCAGCTCAGGTATTGTCTCGTCATCCGACTGTGATTCAAAATTACGTCGTGTTGTCCTCGGATCTTTCCCTTCGGGGGTTGATCCCGGACCGTCGTCAATAGATTGTGTTGCTCCAGTTACGTTAATTAAAATACCTACCTACCAAATTCTAATATTTCAAAGTCTCATCTGACCGTGGTTCAAAATTACGTGGTTTTGTCCTCAGATCTTTCCCTTAAGGAATTGATCCCTGACCGTCGTCAATAGCCCGTTGTGTTGCTCTAGTACGACGTTAATTAAAAACTACCAATTACTAATACTTCATGGTTCCTTTTATATAGCAACCGGTATAGTGGTTAAGGTGTTAGCCTCTAGATCGGAAGGTTCCTGGTTCGAATCCGGGTCCGGGCATGGATGTTTGTAAGCGTATGGTGTAGAGGCGGCTGGTGCACCTTAAATCTGTCGTGGTCGAAAGTCCTCACGTTGGGTTGGCGTGGAAGTTTGGAGAGTGGGGTGCCAGCTCAGGTGTTGTTTCGTCATCTGACCGTGGTTCAAAATTACGAGGTGTTGTCCTCGGATCTTTCCCTTAAGGGACTGATCCCGGACCGTCGTCAATAGCCCGTTGTGTTGCTCTAGTACGACGTTAACTAATAATTACCATTATTATCCTTTTATATAGCAAAAAAGAAACATTGAATACAAGTTGGGGGAACGCGGCAGTCCAGTTAGACGAGCAACAGATTAGCAACCGGAAAAATGGGGGTTCGAAACTAGGTCCAGCCTTTTCCCCCTGGATCTTTTGATTCGGGATTGATCCCGGACTCTTGCCAATAGCTCGTTTTGTTGCTCAAGTACGACGTTAATTAACTACTTACCTATTGCATATGCTAGGGTACTATCATAGTAATATTTAGACTGCCTATACTACCTCACGCTTTGTATTGAGCGATTTGATTGCAAACAGACACGGGTTAACTGAGCTTAACACATCGCTGTGGGTCACGTAGAAATGGGTTTTCCCCAGAAGCCGACTTACTTTTTACAACAAATATGATTGAAAAGTGCGCCAATACCAGAATAGATTGGCGAAAGTTCAGCCAACAAATAAATTAAAGCTATAAATTCGAAACCACATACCCCTTTACAATTAGCTTCTAACTTTTACTCCACGCCAACACCTAACGTATAATGCCAATTGAAGCGGATAATAAATGTTGAGGCGCAGCTCTTCCCGCTTGAATGCGTGACTGACTACTGTGACATCACTCCACGCCACGCGCTTCCGCGAGGTCGACAGCGAACGTGTTAACAGGATAGGTCTCTTGACAAAACCACTTCATTTTTTTTTGGGGGGGGAGAGGGGGGGGCTCGGTGGATTTGTCCACTTTGCTAACAAACTGCGAGTTGTTAGAGGCGCATATGATTCCTTCTCTGGAGGTATTGTATCAGTATTGTTTTCCTTGGGAGGGCATATCCAATTATTTGACGGGGGCCATCGCAGCCCAGTTGGTAGAGTAGCAGATCTAACCAAAGGTCGCCGTGTGCGTGGGGGCTGGTGCAGTTAACAAACTACGAGTTATTGGAGGTGCATGTAATTTTCCCTGGGTATGTTTTTCTATCCTGCGTGAATAAAGTTTTCCTTGGGAGTGTATGCTCAATTCTTTGATGGGGCAGTGGCAGTTGTTATAGTAGCCGATCGAAACTCAATCTAACCAAAGGCCGTCGTGTGAGTGGGGGCTGATATACGTTAAATGTGTCGAGCCCTCAAATATCCTCGCATCGTGTAGAAGCTTAGAGAGTGGAGTGCGAGCTCAGGCATTGCCCTTCTCGTCTGCCCGTGGTTCAAAATTATGAAATGTTGTTCTCAGATCTTTCCCTTCGGGACTGATCCCGGACGTTCCCCAATAGCTCATTGTGTTGCACCAGTGCAACAAAAACCCAAGTATCTTCCCTACTCTTTTATTGAACTAATCTACTGTTTCTTTTATACTTGCAACTAATCTGAACCTTTTTAATAGGATTCGTTTTCTTCCAAACTCACTTCGAGTTCAAAATTGTGTGCTGTTCTCTGCTGGATGGATCCTGGTCTGTCGCCAACATGAAATTTGAGTTGAGACGTAAATTTAATTACCGAATGATCTTGACATATCGCTCACTCCTTTCAATATCGTCATTCCTCAAAAATCGGCGATTTTTAGTTATGCCTGTTTTCAGAATGTCCTGAAGAGCAGTATATCGTCATATCTCACCGCTCAATATTTAGCCGCTAGAGCAGAAGTAATATTTATTTTAATAATTTTTTTTTCTACTTTTAAACTTAATAATAATTTTCCTGAAAAATCAGTCCTCACGTTGGGTTGGCGTGGAAGTTTGGAGAGTGGGGTGCCAGCTCAGGTGTTGCTTCGTCATCTGACCGTGGTTCAAAATTACGAGGTGTTGTCCTCGAATCTTTCCCTTAAGGGACTGATCCCGGACCGTCGTCAATAGCCCGTTGTGTTGCTCTAGTACGACGTTAACTAAAAAAATTACCAATTACCAATTACCTGAAAAATCACGTTTTTTGAGATATACCGTTGTTGAAAGAAGTGAGCGATATCAGAGAAGTATCCATGTTTTCATCTCAAATGTAGAGAATTAAATTTCGTGGCGCCATCTATTGTGTTCTTTTTAAACCTCTTGTTTTATTAACCCAACTGAATGGATATAATGGAAAATATGAATTAATTTAAGCGAAACTTATAGGCCTCATAAATACTTCAATTTCGTTACAAATAAATTGAATCCATTTTTTCAACCAAATGGCTTCAGAAAAAGAATATACTTGCCTGATCTAAATGCCCCATGTACATATTTGTTCTGAGCTGTCCTTCATACAATAACAGAACTAATGGATGTAGCAGGTATATTAAATTAGATAATCTGTCACAAATGATAAAAACCTTCCATGACAATATCCTTTCGGCGAATCCTATGGGGAAAAAGGTGTTAGTCAACTTTACATTAGTTAGTTATTTGCACAAGAATAATAATTTCAGCATGCAGAAACTCATTTTAAATACTGCTTTTGAAACCAATTAATCATATAAAAGAGAGGTAGTTCTGAAAAACTTTTTATGTAATGTGGCAAAATTTATATTTTAATGAGGGTGAGGTAGGTAAGAGTGCGTTCTCGGAGCAAATGCCTCCAAATGTGAGACTGCCACCTGTTGGAAATGCTTGAAGGAGTTATATAGATTTCTTTCACCTTCGAATATCTGCATTGCAGTTGCACAGACCAAAGAAGGGCTTAAATAAAAAAGAATGTTCTTTCCCACTTCCAATCTATTCCCACTTACAAACCATCGCACACTAAAGTGCCTAGTGTCGTGAGACACTGTACCAGTTTTAGAAAGTGTGGTTGGGATGGATAGAGCTTGAAACCGAGACGGCATAACTATCCAGAAAATTAGAGCACAAGAATTACATCTATAAATTATTACACCTGTTCACTGTTACAATTATATAGTAATTAAATCTATACATAATACAGTATTACACCGTTTTTATGGCATCAAAAAAGTTAATATCTTCAGATTATCAAGTCCTGATGAATCTATGAACCTCACCATGCAAATGAATTGAATCGTCGAGGAGTCCTTATTATAAGCAATGTTCCTGAGCCATGCGATTAAAGTGATCGGAGGGTGGCCTCATATGCTGTAAGTACTGTGATGCAGTGCAAAGGTGTGCCGATTTCACCACAGGAGAAATTTTCCGAATTGATTTTTCAAAACCTATTTAGGTAAGATGAAAATTGGCCGTGTGTGTGAAGAGGAGGGTCTCTTGTTGGATATCAGTAACACTTTGTACAAAAAAAACAAGCACGTGAAGCGGACAAAAGGTCAAAAAGCTGTATGACAAGCAATTTAAAACTGCAAAGAAAACAAAAGAGCAACTCGATGAGTCCGAAATAGCCAGAAACGCTTGAAAACTGCCCATGAAAACGAGGCGCGACTTGGTGTATCTGAAGTAGAAAAAAAATATGTTAGATTGTCCCTTATTTTTGGAGAATCGGGCCCTAACCATAAAAAATAATTCGAAGTCATAAGACTCGGCAGCTCTGGTTATCTATATATATATTTCTCTTACGTGGCACGCAAAAAAGACGTTATTTGTTATCACGTTTTGGCAACACTGTACGATTATTTGTTTACCACGAGCACGAAGCCTCGCGCCTCAATTGAATTTCTAGCGTTATCGGATAAAATTTTATTGAAAAAAAAATTAAGGTGGAGTTGTCGTTCACGTTAAGACGTTTGTCGCCAACTAATTTTTGTCGCCAATGAAACAACGCGAAAAATACCATTCAGAGCGTGGAGGGCGAGAAATTTTTCAGATAGAGTTGCCATAACAAAAACGGCAGATGTAAAGAAAAACCGCAAAAGGTGAAGGTTACCATATTTGGCGACAAATCGCCTTCTTACCGTGAACGACAGTTCCACCAAAATTAATATTAGTCGAGCTGTTGCAGCTTACAACGATATGCTGGGTATTCGATTTCCAAAGCAGCGCTCACATTTCGAGTCAAAATTTGCTCAAAGTTTTCATTTGAATTCCAAATTGTTCGAGTTCTGATTCCAGAGGTGCTGTATAATTTTTCTGTAGTGCAACAAAATTATATTTGAAAAATATATTTTTGTTTTTGAATTTCATATTTTATAAACAATGTTTTATCATTGATGCGAGCGAAGCGAGCAACATTCGCGCAGCGAACCAATGAGGAATGCAAAGCAATCCTTCGGGGGTTAGCAAGCAGGGGGCGGGCCCCCTAGACACATCTATTGTGAAAACGTTGCAGAGCAGTCGAGATTTTACATTGCTGCCATTTGCATCGAGTAAAGTTTCACTTTAACCTTCCTGTCTGTTGTCTCAAAGAGGCATCCAAGAAAACTTAACATATCCTGATCTCGTCATCATGTAAAAATTCGGTAATACTTTGTTGACAAGATATCTCGTCGTTGGCAAAACTGGCGAAATCTTGATGGACGAGATATCTCGTCGATACCACCTGGAGGATTAAGAAGATAAACTTACCGCCATAGCCGTACGCACAGGCAATCACAATCCAAGCGATGCCCAAGGACCAACCTGTTCTGTGGACAGATGCATAAAAGGCTGATAGGTGTCTTTCCATGGTATCGCCATTATGATACCCATAAAGGCCGCATAGAATCGTCAAGTTGATGACTATTGCGGCGCACCAACCTAAAGTTACTGTGGTCTGCAAAATAGAAATCAAATCGCATTAATATGGTATCGCATCGTATGTAAATATAGACACCTTGGAGGATAATTATAAACAGTGGCATAGCGTAATCATATAGGAAATATAAAAGTAGAGTCAGCAATGTAACCTTTTCATGTGCCCAGGATCATATGAAACTGGTAGTAATGTGACCCTTAGACATATTGAATTAAAACCGAAAGGAAACATCCCTGGACAACATCTCGTAATTTTGAACCTTGAATGATGAGAACGATGCGATTTTGTTTATCCAATATTGCTATGGCTACTCGTACTTAAATGTGCAAGTACAAACTTGAACTAATTTCCCCCTCATTGTTGAATTTTTATCGTTTCCAGTTCACTTAAAAGAAAAATAGAACAGAGCCATATTGTTGTGAAGTTCGAGCCCAAGAATGACTGTCCCCAAATTGAGCTTCCAACCCTCTCGTACTATATCAGCCAATATTTTTATTTGAAACTAAGTACAGTCAGTACCGGCTATATGTTCGCCCTTTTATAAGGTCACCCCGCTTATATGGTCAGTTTTCTAAAGTCCCGTCTAACTTAATAGGGAAACATGTGTTAAAGCGCACCGCTTATATGGTCATTTTATTTTTCTGGTTATAGGTTATAGGGTCGGTTTTTCATCTTTTCAATGAGGTTATCGGGTTATTTATTGTTCAAAAATAGTAATTGTAACATTTCTTGAGGCGGGGAGTAACACAGGGAATGACCACAAGAAAAAGTCCTCGAAAGATATGAATCTGCCAACTTCTTCAACGTTGATGAATGTGGACTCTTTATCGGATCTTGTGAGACAGAACTCTTTGTTTCAAAGGTGAAAAAAAGTTTAGGAAAAAAAGTAAGGAACGCTTAACCGTGTTGTGCAGTATTCTTTGGCGTGGAGCTTACCAGGAATTTGGACCAAGGTCCCAGTCCACACCAGCAGCAACACCCCCAGACCACAATTCCACCTCCGCCGAACTTTACTGTGAGCACAATGCATTCTGGCAGGAGGCGTTCTCCAGGCAGATGCCATACCCTGCCATCTGAACGGTAGAGGGTGAACCTTGATTCGTCCCTCCAGAGAACCCGTTTAATGGAATTAATTTTTAAAATGTTCTTAAAAGTTTAATTATTTGTTTATGAGCACTATATTCTGATAGGTGAATATAATCCTGCCCTAATTAAACAGAGTTGTATTGACCCGCATATATGGTCACCCCGCTAATATGGTCTGATTTTTCTGTTCCGCTGAGCTGACCATATAACCGCTACTGACTGTATTAGGAAATTTTCCCTTTCTAAAGAAAAATTCTATTTTGATAGAAATTTATTTGAGAAATGATTTTAATAAAAAAGGTTGAACAAGAGACATGGCATAAGTCATAGACGTGAAATATAAGTCAGCACTGGCTCTTGAGAGGAACTTCAAACCGTGTGACCACATTGACGAATAGCACATAACTGCTCTGCGAAAAATGTACTTGTTTGGCTAATTTGGCATTAATTGGCGATGTAACATTTTACGACAGGATAGAATGCTCATTTCTTAAATGACGACTAAAGTGGTAACACCGCCCAAGTGTACGACTATATCGTGCAAATCACAATCAGATGATAAATCAATAGATGGCGTCTTTTTCCTTTCCGTGGACTAATCAGAGGATGAAAGCGTGTTTCAACCCAGCAGACGAAAGTATTCTAAGGATTACATCATTACTAGTTTTGGTTATATGATCCTAACTACATACAAAGGTTACCATTGCTCACTCCTGTATGGCTATCACAAGATTTTCATTACCCACCAAGTATTTTTACAATCCTAAGCTGAAACCAAAACACAAAATAATACCACACCTTTTTAAGTTTCACTTCATAGTAATGGCTTAAGAAGTATCCTAGAAGTATGCCAATGCAAAAGGATCCAGTATGATCGTACGCTTGTATGAACAAGTTTCCCCAAATGTATTTAATGTTTCTATATGGAGAGAAAAACAAGTGTTATTTTTATCAAGCAGAAACATAGGTTAAACTATAAAGATGTATTAGATCAGTGGCTCCCAAAGAAGGGCTCGTGGTGAAGTTTACAAGGCGGTCCACAGAAGATATTCAATATTTCACTAGCCAAAATAAAGAACTTTCAAGAAAAAAACGTGAAAAATTTTACAACAGTGTTCCGATTTTCTTATCGTCTAAAAACATTGTTCTAAAAAATTATTGTTGCTACTAAAATCTCTATCATCTGTTCTAAAAATCAGCCACTAAACCTATTTTCTTTCAGAACTTTAAAGTGTCCTTAATTTTGTAGTTTTAACGTTTTATACTCTACTAGCAAAATTACCCGGGCCTACTCGATTGATTTAACTATTGATTGAAAAGGCGACCAGAATAATCAATTTCCTATTTCGTAGAAAAATCTTATATCATTTAAGTGTGAGTGAATGAATTTTTTCACGTCTTTCCGACTTTTTAATAATTTCTACAATCTCCTTAGAAAACAAATCATATACATGCATATCAACCCATGTAATACATTTCACATTCAAAGAGTTGGACAAAAATATGGAAACACCAAAAAACACATGTAAACTTGCCTAATATGGTGTAGGAAAACCGTTGGCATTCAAAACAGCTTGCAGGCTTATCGGAATGGATAAATGTAGTTCCTGTATGCTTGCTAAGGAAATCTTGTACCGTTCTTCCTGCAAAACGGTGGCATGTTCGGATAACGACGATGGCGGTGGATAGTGATCACCCACTTTCCTCTCCAATGTAGACCACAAAGATTCGATAACATTGAAATATGGTTACTGTGGTGACAGAGATGTGACAAATCCTTCTCGCGCTCATAAAACCAGTCCTGGAGACGATGTGAGCTGTGTGAACAGGGGTTTTGTCGTATTGGAAGACACCATCACCATTGAGGAACAAAGTTTGTTCCATGGGATGGACTTGATCGGCCAAAATGTTCACATAATCCTTGGCCTTAATGTGCCCTTGCAGAGTAATCATGGGGCCCACAGAAAACCACGATATGGCTGCCCAAACCATCACAGAGCCCCCCGCCATGTTTCAGTCTTGGCAACAAGTAGTCTGTGTTATAGGCTTGGATTGCCGGGTTCTAAAAATATTTTTTCGTAATTTTTTTTTAGCTCTTGATCTCGCATAGTTGCCACAACTTGCAACTAAAATTAGACGCAATTTAAAAGTGCGAAATTAATTCTGAACGAAAAAACTAAACATATCACTGCACGTGGCAAACGAACGTGAGGTTTCGTTTCGTTACAAAATATTGTCTGTCCCAAATATTCGGAAATAGATAAAACTTCGCAAAAAAAAAATAATAATAGAGAGGACACACTAAATAAAAAAGAATTAGAATTTAAATACCATAAAAACAGTTTTTGGATAAATTGACAATTCAGCAGTACTAGTAAAACAATCCAAGTTCGTATAATTAATAAAGTCTTCATTGTATATTCTCAATTTTGAAAGCCATTGTAATTTTGTTTGTTACAAAGTATTGGTCAACCTCACATTTCTAACCATTTTCATGAATTTCATTCTATGAAAGGATCTGGATTTGTGTGACTTTAGTTGGAGTTGTGCACGTGAATTTATTATTAGTTATGTGTATACATTTTGATCTTTTAAAAAGACATTTTATAAATCTGCTCGGTAAGTTTGAATTAAAGTACAGATTTTGATCTACCTATCTGCTTCCTCAATTTGCACGGCTTAAGTACCTACGAGAATGTTTTTGTGTAAAATTAAATGTAAAAGAGAGAGAGAGAGAGAGACGTTTTTGTTCAAATACCTTCTTAGCAACTCGTATGGAGCAATCTGGCATATTATTAGTATGCTATTTCAGCATGTGTTGATGAAATAAAAATTAACGCTAAATATCACTGTATAGTTGATAAATATATTTGTTCGGAACCAGAATATTTTCTTCGACTGTAATTTGATGATTCTTACAGTGTAAAACCCTCTCATAGGTTGTACAAAATCAGAATGAAAATGAATACTACTTACTTGCACACTTACGAACTTATTGAAAATTACGAAATTACTTACGCGAAACTCATGAAATAGTACGCTGGTGCTGGCGGTAAATCATTCATCAATGTAACCATGGCGATGGCAATGCTGCTACCTAATATAAGTGCAACACTGACAAAAATTCCACATGAAATTGACCTGAATTTGGGAATAGTAATATTAATCATTATATATATTGCACTGCAGTAGGTCTCTACTATTATAAAAGGAAGTGTTTGTTTGTCTGTTTGTTTCGCGGCTGCAAAATCCTGACGATCTATGGTACTTACAGCAATGAGATTGGGCACACATGTAGTCCGAATTTTTTGCAATTTTTGGTTTGCGGCAAAATTTTAAAATTCAATCTAGAATATTTCTAAAAGAATTTAATAGTTTTATTCGCCATCGTTTTCTCAACGCGTTTCTACCAGAGAGACAAAACACGCCGGAAATGACCTTGCCACGTCAGCCGTTGGATACATGCCAAGTTATTTTTCCTCCAACAGAACGCGGAGGAAATTATTTTTTTCGTTTCCGCTTTGATTTTGCCCGAGTAATAATTTACAGTCACGGTTCTTTTTTCTATCTCCGAGACCGTTAAAAATGGAGTAAAAATTTCAACGAATTTGAAATCTGCGGAAAATTTCAGTTTAAATTGTTACCTAAAAATATGATTTTCTTTAAATAAATCATTTCAAATTGAATACATCTTCAACGGATTTGAAATCTGCAGAAAATGTTACACCAGATTAATACCTTACAACACAGCGTTGCCCGTGGTGTCGGTTTGCTTTGCAAACCAACCACGGTCACGTGCAACCCCGGGCTAGCCACGCAGTGGCTATTATATAATAAAATCGATTTGTTATGAACTCTCTTTAGGTAATGATTACGGATTCCCCACGGTTTTGCAATATTAATGACTTTTTTAATACCTTTATGTTTTTACATTGTTTGTTGTCACAGTTTTGAAAAAAAAAATTCTTATTACTGCCTCGAGCAAAAATTCTTATAATACTCGTGTAAATAACGTTTCATATTTATTTTTACAAAATCTTCCTGATTATCAAAAATATATACTAAGAGTATTGCAACATTCTTTTAACATGAATATCAAAATACGAGTTGGAATAATAAGTAAGATAATTTGGTTTAACTTACTTGCCGAGTATGAATAGTAAAATTGCACCCACAAGCATCATGTGAAACAGACAGCATATCAACCATGTATGCGGTAAACACTGAAACATTTTCAACACGAATTGAGCATTGGACAAAGTGCATGATTTATAGTATATGTTTACTAACAGAACATTAAGGACAAACAGACAACAACAAAACTGAATGCGCAATAAAGTCAAACCGCACATTAATCGGACATGCGATACGAACATCAGACATGCCATGTGTAACCTGTTTCTGTGTAGAAAATATGCGATACGCGTGCGTATTCTGCCTTTTTGTGTCAATGGGTCAATGTTACCGATATTCTAATAAAAATGACTAGGGGGCCTGCCCCCTGCTCGCTAACGCTCGCCAACCCCCGGAGGATTGCGAAGCAATCCTCATTGGTTCGCTGCGCGAACCTATGCTCGCTTCGCTAGCCTCAATGAAGACATGTGTCCTAGCAGAAGGGATTGTTTACAAAATATGTTACCCAAAAAATGTTTTTCAAATCTAAATTTGCTGTATTACAGAAAAAATATATACAGTATCTCTAAAATCAGAATTCAAATGAAAACTTTGTGCACATTTTGACTCGAAATGTGAGCGTTGCTTTGGAAATTGAATACCCAGCATGTTGTTTGTGTGTACATTTTCCCAGCACTCAAACGACCCACACTTTTTCATTGAGTTTGTTGCCGAAAGTTGTAGTGCAAGCGTCTTGTTGAACTATAATTGTTGGCCCTGAAAAGAACCGTTTTTTAAATGGCCCTGAAAAGATCCTCCGCTTTCTTTGATTTCTATTATAAACTAACTGCAACAGCTCATTAAAATTTCCTTTTTTTTTCAATAAAATTTCATCCGATAGCGCTATAAATTTAATCGATGCGCGAGACTTCGCGATAAACAAACAATCGTACAGTGTTGCCAAAATGCGATTACAAATAACGTCTTTTTTGCGTGCCACGTAAGAGAATTATATATATAGATGGAATATGTGCACGCAGTTTCATGCTATTTCTTCCGATCGCTCGGTTTGAAGATCTGTTTTGTGGTTGGAGGGAAAAGCATGAATCCTTTTGTGGGACAAATTTTGATTGGTTGATGTGCAATCATCCATCGTGATTTAAAAACACAAGAGCACGCTTCGATAGCGAATCGGCTCAAGTTGATTCATAAGACCACGTGACTTTCCTTTTTTCAGATCTTAAGACAGCTTGTGCTTACGAAACAATCTATTTTCACTCTTTCTAGAGCTAATGCTTTTTAGAGGTCTAATATTATGGCCTTAGTTCTGATATTAAGTCTATATTTAACGTATCTACATGATCCTTAACCCTTTTTAAGCCAATAAATTAGAAATATGCATCGTTAAATGTACTTGTGGAAATTTTAGAATTATTGCGGTCACTCGGGGCTAGGGATGCGACAATGATGTCAATGTTTTCAAAACATCGATGTATTGGAGTCGATATTTTTGAAACATCGATGTTTATACTTGTTGATGTTTTATTTTTAAATGAAAAAAAGTACCGTTGTAAAAATTTAAAAAATAACCAAGTAGCATAACTTTTTATAATCAGCAAATTGAACATACTCTTAGACCAAAGTGGCCAAGGGGGAAGGGTCTGAAAAGTAGAGATGCGACATCGATGTCGATGTTTTCAAAACTTTGATGTTTTATAAAAAACATCGATGTATTGAAGCCGATGTCGCATCACTAGTTGCTAATCCAGTTTTAAGAAATGGGGAAAAAAGTTTAAATACACTAAATTTTAAAAACATCGATGTTTTTGGGGCGATGTATTATCAACATCGATGTTTTAATTTTGAACATCGGTGTTTTGCTGTCGATGTACCATCACTAGTTGCTAAACCAGTTTTAAGAAATGGTGGGAAAAGTTTAAATACACTGAATTTTAAAAACATCGATGGTTTGTGGGCGATGCATTATCAACATCGATGTCGCATCACTTTCGGGGCAGGTACATAGGGTAAATTTCTTCCCCAAGTGCCAAGTGTAGTACAGCCACGTATTTAAGATGTGTTAACGATATTCAATAGGTATCATATAGGTAAGAGAAGCGAATGAAAGGTTCAGATTACAACGGCATACTACTTCCCCCCTTCCCCAGTCATATATATGCTGTTTGCAGCGCGAATGCAACGAACTGACCAATAAGTAAAGAGCAAAGAAGCTGTGGTAAACGCTGCTATCTTAATAGCGTGGCCTTGCTTGGAAAATAAACGATGTAATTGAGATTACTTTACTGGTGTTGTTTTACGACGACGATGCCTTTTACGACGCGTTTGCAGCCGTACATAAAATGTGACATGAAAACTGTCGTTGTTACTTTTTGGGTTACCACGACGTGTATGAGACAGCTCCTATCTTCTTGATGGGAAACCACCTCTTGTGCTAGTTGGACCACCTTTCATTTTATGTTTAGCTACTTACTGTGTCCTCTGTGGGCCAAAAATTGTTGACAGCAAGTGCATTCATCCACCATCTTTGTTGGCAGTTCTCGATGGTAGGCGTAACAACGTCTGCCCAGAGGGGGCCGTTGCCTATCAAGGGGAGGCATAAAACCAAGCAAATGAGCATTCCCTGCGACAACGTGAATCTGTAAAAGATCGAGTCAGTCATCAAAATGTTAGAGTTGCGTAA
The DNA here is from genome assembly GCA_947359465.1 of Metellina segmentata. NCBI lineage: Eukaryota > Metazoa > Arthropoda > Arachnida > Araneae > Tetragnathidae > Metellina > Metellina segmentata. Next base: position 97,396,575 of record OX375875.1, on the reverse strand, counting down.
GATTTTGTGTTTTACAGAAACTGAATTGGATATCGATAAAATTAAGGCTATATTTCTAATCTATTTCCACCTTAAACTGTTTTCTGATAGACAAAGTTGCGGCGTCTTTAACGCGCCATGTTAAAGTCTCATTATAATTGAATAAATTTCAATTAAAAAATTACAGTACATACTTATTTCTAATCTTTGGTATTTATTAGCAAGGTAGGTTGGTAGCTAATTTAATTTACATCGTACTGGAGCAATACGATGGGCTATTGGCGACTGCCCGAGATCAATCCCGAAATGAAATATCAGAGGTAAACGCCTCGTAATTTTGAACCAAGATCAGAAGTCGAGGGCAATACATGAGCTGGCACCCGACTCTCCAAACTTCTACACAATGCCAACGTAAAGACACGGTAGATTTAACATGGACCTGCACCAATCTTTGGTTGGTTCAAGTTTGGAACTCAACCCTGCTGTTGCTAATTCATACGAACTAAGCTCTATCGTGGTTCCTACTGATACAAATCCTACAAATCTGACTAAGGCCCAGTGCACACATCCGGTTTTTCAACGTGCGGCGCCGCTGCCGCAACGCAAGTGCTGTCTGAGATACATTAGATGCAATGGATAAATGCACACATGTCTCCAGCGCCGTTGGGGCGACGCACGTCCAAATTGCGTGCAATTCGTACCGCAGTTCCCCACGGCACTGCACGCTCCCCGCACATGAGTCTCCGTTCAGAAGTACCTTGTTTTCATAAACAAATGGAATATAAATAATAATTAATAAGTGGTGGTATCCAATAACGTCTATTTTGTTTCAAAGTATACTTTTTTTTACACCAAGTAAGCGAAATAAACACGTTTTCTTCGATAGAATATTTATCGCAAATGGCGCGAAATGAGTTCGTGCGTCATTTCACGGTTATGTGTGCATAGTTCGGCTTCGGTGCCGCAGTGGCGCCGCACGTTGAAAAACCGGATGTGTGCACCGGGCCTAAGTAATCAAACACATTTACTACTTAAGCTTTTGAAATGTATTACCCCGTGCCTAGTATCTACGCCCTTGCATTCCTAATCTAATTTTGTATTTACCAATGATAGTGTAAAACTGATCATATGCTATCACTATAACCCTTTTGAGAGTAGTAACCACAGTTCTTCTTGTCATACACCTAACCTGCTCGTATGACTACCATATTTTTTGATTAGACATAATTAAACTTCCTATACATAGACACAGCGAGAAAATAGAATTTGTAACGTACAGTGAAGCTTTCCCCTCTCGTTCCCTGTAGCGACCCTAGCGAAAAGTATTCCAATTAGTTAGTCTGCGATGAACTGCCAACGGAGTAGCATGTGCTATGTCCGCAATTAATTCGGAACCCCTTTTTTTAAATATTATTATTATTTTTTCTTTGTTTTGTAAATGTAATTTGTGTAAATACCTGTTTCAAATAAATACTTAGGTTAAAGTCCTGTTTTCCTTCATGTATTTTGAGCAGTTATAACTGTAAACACCCTTAACTCATACAAATTCCAATACTTAAAACCCTCTGTGTTCGCTCTTCTTATACTGCTTACAGGAGCGTTACTGGAGCACGTGATTTGTATACACGCTGCAGTGATAGTCAATTGCATATCCTTCCATGATCTACGCATCGTGCAACTTCCAAGCTATTGTATGCTTCCTTTATGGGGTTGCATTTTCAATGACCAGCAGTGTTATTAAATAATATTTAATAATACTTAGTAAAATTTATCAAAGAGGCCTCTACTAATCACTATGCTATCATAGTAATTGCATTTGAGACGCTAGGTTTTATCAACATACATCTATTTGAAACAAATGTTGCAATAATGAGTTTTTATTAGCTTAAAAATTATTGCTTAATTGCCACCATGATTATATCAAGGCAAGTACGTTAATAACAATACAATTTTAATATTAACAAAAATATTACCTCGTGTACCACTTTAATATGAACTTCGGAATAAAAATAATATCTCTTTCAACGTTTTTCCACCAAAATCGATAGGAGATTTGCAAACCGCTGAAAAACAGAATAAGTAACATTTTAGAAAGCTAAACTTTTGTGATCAGAGATAATTTTGCAACATTCATCTTCAATTACGCCTTTGCTGTGAAATTAAAAGTACAGTTTGTTTATAAAACATTCCAATCATTACTTTAGTAAAAGAACTAAACACATTGTTACATTTCAAGAAACGAGACAAAGAACTATTGAGCAAATCGATGAACTACTTACGCAATTAAAATGAGAGAATCGGCTCCAACAGATCCGTTAGCAAATAAACTAAACCAACCATCCTTCATGAATTGAAAGAAATAGAAAGCACTTTCTATAAAGCAAAATAAGTTTATGTACAAAAATAAGAAATTTTAAATGACTGAACTACTAGAAAAAGAATTAATTTCAAAAACAGATATCTGTGCTAAAAGTGTAAGTAACAAGATATGGAGGGATTTCAACATCACGGAGGCTCTTCTGGGAGGAGCGAGGTGTGTGTGACTAGCCGAAAACAAATTTACAAAAGTTTTATCCACACTCAAAAAATAGCCTTATGAAACCTACAGATGATCATCTATTTTCTACTAGGGAATAATATACGTTTGCAATCCTCTTAAATAGTAATGAGCCGTTATTTTTAAAAGTGGTGTAACTCCACTTTTAAAAAAATAATTTTATTTTCTTTAACAATTTTAATAATCATTATTACATAATAAAATTTAACAGGTTTATATCGTTAAAAACATCATCCAAAGTGAGTAATGTTTGCCAATATTTTAAAATTAATTAAACGCAAACCCTTAAATATCTCGACGTATGAAAAAATGGACAACCACTTTAAAAATAACGGCTTGATTAATCAACACAAATAAAATGGTTTTTATGCACACCAAGCATTTAATAAAGCGAATTAAAAAAAATATTGATACTTACTGTACTTTAAGAAGTGGAAATCTAACGGAGAAGCGTACGTCCATACAACAATGTACAGGCAGACGGACAAGAACTTCATGCCACGAATGCTCCTTATTTTGGGACAATCGGTGTGGGTGAGACACACCAATTTACGGGCATTTCTAGGAAAGGAGAAGGCAGTTGCGTACTCAACCCAACAACCTGAAAGTCACGAGCATGAAAGTCAATGAAACAAAAACATTTGAATACACATCATGGGGGAAAAGAAAATAATATCTAAATAAAAAGTAGTTGCTCTCATATTAATATTTGCTGTGGATTTTGTGTGATGGGTGAATCCTAAATTTTTAAAACAGTAAATAGATTGTCTCTTTCTTAAATTTTATTCCATACATATAAAAAAGGATGTGTGTGTTTAGGGTATATTCTCCAACAAATCTACACCGTTTAACCAATCCACACCAAATTTGGTACACGTATGCTTTTGAACATTGCGGAAAACGTAGGATATTTCTTCCCTGACTTCAGACTAATCTGTAGCCATAAAAATTAGAGCACATGTAGTCCTAAAAGTGCCCTTGAAGCTCCAATTTTAAATTCTATAGTTTGTTTTCCTGCAATAAATGGACATGGACAAGGAAACACGTTCTACAGGGTTTGTGTATTTAAGTTCACACTGGAAAATGTAGCGGTCATATTTTAGCTGTCGTGGTAGGAAACATGTTCTACAGAGTTTGTGTTTTTGAGTTAACACAGGGAAACGTCGTGGTCATATTGGAAACCAGAAGAACGGCGGATTATTCAGTTGGTCTGGCAATTAAATAGCCAGTACAGTCCTCCCACGAGAAGACAGTTGGATCAAGTGGTTCTGAACTATTTATAAGTTGAATTGGGGGACTGGTGGAAACTAAGACCCACTTGTTCTATTAACGTCTTTATTGCTGATTTTAGCACCGAGTTTCGGTCTAACCATCTATGGCAATCGCCAGATATGTTTCGGTCTAATTATCTATGGCGATCGCTAGATATGTTTCGATCTAATCATCTATGGCGATCGCCATATATGTTTTTTTGGCTCCTGCATAGGGCAACCCTGATACGAGACAACCTTTCACATCTATTCAGAAATCAACTGACCCAAGTTCGGCAGCCTTCTCACAGGAACCGAATTATATCCGAACTGAAAAAGTCGATTGATAATATAAGGCTGGCGATGTTCAGCAGTTTGTCTTAAGGATGGTGAGAAACGGTTTAAATCACGTAACATATATTTTAGCTTAGTTTAGTAATCAGAAATAATTACAAGTAAAACCCGAATGATTAGTTTTGAGTGTCATTTTCTTATTACAAAGTAACATTTTTCACAGCCACTTGGGGAGCAAAAAAGGTACGTAATTACTATTATTTCTTGTAAATCAATCACTATACCACTTTTTTGGAGGATCAGAAGATCAGCTTTATTTGGTCCGCCGCAGAATTTTAGTGATTAGCTTACAATGGATGATAGAAGTTGAAAATCTCTGGCATAGGTTAAGCTAATCTTGAGTAAAACATAGTAAATATTGAAAATTATTAAGGACGAAAATGAAATTAAAATTATATGCAAAAATGTCAATCTAGTGCAATAAAATTTCACCGATTCATTTAGACAAATTATACTCAGAGATTAAACATACGCTACTGTTTGTGAAAATTGCAAAACTATGAAAGAATCATCAGAAATAAATGAAATATTTTCCACGTGTTACTTATAGTGGTTTAAATAAACGATTAAATTTACAGAGCAATAAAAAAATAATAATGCCTAAAATCAATATCTTGTGCTGCCGACGTCGCAGCGATGAGAACCTGTACACGTCATTGCATCGAATCAGACAGATTCTGAATGTTTTGCTGAGGAAAGACATTCCAGATGGCCTCTATCTGTTGCCAAAGTTCAGCTGTGCTATCTGTCCAACGAGCGGTAGGAGCGAGTCGCCGACCTATGGAACCCCAGACATGCTCAATAGGTGACATATCCGTGTGAACATGGAAGAAACGGATACTGTAGTGCACTGAAGAAGGCTTGTACATTCCGAGCAATATAGGATGTGCATTGTCTTGCTGAAATACAGCTCCGGGAATGCGTTGCAAGAAGAGTAGCACCTCGGGCTTCACGACTCCGTGATGTAGCGCCCGCTGTTTAGAGTCCCCACAGTTTGGAGTAAACGGGATTGCTCATGATATCCATTAGTACTCAAAACCATAACGCCAGGCGTTCGTCCAGAATAACGCTGAATACGACTCTTCGGGAGAATTCGTTCACCTCTGTAGCGTCTGACTAGTATGCGTCCATCGTTATAGTCCAGATTGTAGCGGGACTCGTCTGAGAAGACGACTTGTTGCCAATCGGCACGCCATTGGCCGTGTTGGTGAACCCATTGTTGCCGGAGGCGTCGTTGGTTCAGCATCAAGGGAATCCTGCGTAGAGGAATCCTTGTGCGTAGCCCACGGAGCAGCAGTCGTCGACGAATCCTTGTGCAGACAATGGCATACCTGTAGACGTGCTTCAAGGTTGTTGCAACGCACGAGATGACGATGTGCGGTCCGTCACCGCCATGCGAATGAGGTGTCTGACGTCCCGTGGTGACGTCATATTGCGTGGCGTATTGCCGGGTTTTCGACTTGTCCGATTATCCATGGTCCATCTCTTCCACACACGCATCACTATTGTGATGCGTGTGACTACGTGCGAGTAGCGATTTCACGATACGAAAGTCCATTCTCACAGAGGCCGATCAGAAGGCTCCAATCAAACTGCGTTAGTTGCTCGTATGGCACTCAGCTCGAGGCATGCTGACTTCATGACAATAGTGATGCACTATTGTGATGCGTGTGACCCCGTGCGAGTAGCGATTTCACGATACGAAAGTCCATTCTCACAGAGGCCGATCAGAAGGCTCCGTTAAAACTCCGTTAGTTGCTCGTATGGCACTCAGCTCGAGACATATTGACTTCTAATCAATCCTTTATAGCAGTCAAACGACGATACATGCATTTCAACGCACATTTACAGTGCTTTTGTACACGACTCACTTCGAAGTTTAGAGGGTGTTTTTCGGTACGCACATGCGTGATAGCTTCTTAATTCTAATCATTTGCATATCCTAACCTGTTTTACATTTCCTGCAAATTTCGTTTTATTTGCATGATTCCTTCATGGTGTTGTAATTTTCACTAACAGTAGTGTATGAAGACCGGACCCAAAACTAATTTACCAGATCAAATTATAATTCAACATAAAATATATGAGACTGTTTATTTGCTGCATAGGTCTTACAAATCAGTTTTGTCTGTGATATTTGTAGTCCTAATTTGATTAAAAATAACCTCTATTGAAGAGGTGCTGTAAAGATTACTGGACTAATAAAATTTGCTTGCACTAGACATAACTAACTGAAAATCATACTGTCTACAGAATTTTATCTCTTGTATGTATAATTACTACATGATTCTGCATTTAAAAGCTTGTGGAAAGGCTATTGTAGTAATAAAATTGATTAATAGTGGATACAACTGACTGTAAACTAAACTGACTGTAGACCTTCTTCTCTAGATTCTGCACTTATAAACACATATTAGCTATTTAAGAAATTTACTACAGTCATAGGCTATCATAGAACCCTGTTGTAGATCGCGAGTTCAATATTTGGCTTATCACCACGTAAATTGCCACCGTATGCTAATTTTAGTGCCGCCACACAGACGGATGCTAATTTTAGAAATGTAGACCAAACTGTGTGATAAGTTATGAGAAGGATTAAGAAGAAAGAGTACCTTTATTTTCCGGAACAGAATCAACATTCAGACTCGGGTTTTGGAAACGGAACACTATATCTGTCATGGTTCCAATGAAGACCAACATAGCAAGAAGTCCAATGCAAGATCTGAAAAACAATCATGTTTACTACGTGTCTGAAAAGTTATGAAAAATAATTTACATGATCAGAGCTTTTTATCACTTGTATCAGCGAATCCTGAAATTTCTAAAAAATAGCCTGAAGAATATTGGACATTCTCCAGCTTTAACTACTTGTATTGTATTTTGAAATAAAATCACAGGAATTTCCATCAATACGATAGGTTATGAAACAGTTGAAATGTTATTTGAAAATCCCACTTAATACATGTACTGATCACTTGCAGTGTCCAATGCTAGTGGACTAATGCTTTCTAAAATTCCAGACTTTGGATACTTTATAGGAAATAAATAGAAAACTGTTAGTATACCTAATATAATTAGGATATTAATATGATTATCTAACAAAAACTCCACAAAATGTCGGATTAATAATAACGAAAAACGGATAGAATATTACTTTCAAGAGTTTTGAGACATCGACATTTGGACACATTAAAGTCCACAGTATAACTACCTTTTAATGAAGAAATGGAAGCATATTATTTTACATTAAAGCTATTAATCTTGGCCAATGTAGTATAAACTGATCCCAACTGATCTACTTACTTTGCTACCCTTAAGAACTTTGTTTCTAAAATAACTTTGTAAAAATTTCTATCACTTGTATGTATAATTTCATTTTAACTTACGTGTTCCATACATCTAATACTTTTGTGATGCATGAGGAAAATTTAGAAACAGACTTATTGAAATGAAATTCACGTGCAATGGTTTCCATATCAATAGGGAAATTCAATAAAGCATAAGCATATAAACGCAGTCTCCAGCTAATTTTAATTAAAAATGAAGAATATTATAATTATTTGACCGCTTTCTTAACAAATCAGCGTTTTTCTTAATCAGATCACAGTTGTGTATAGATTCGTAGAGAATTCACCGTAAGCGATATCAGTGTAAAATTTAAGCAGAAAATGTCTGTCACGTCGTGTTTTCGAATAGAATTACAGTTCTCTAACCCGACGGGATAGACATTTCATGCTTAACTTTTATAGTTTTTTTTTTTCTCTCTGAAAAGGAATATCTAAAAATAAACTTACAGTATTATGGTATGTTCCGTTTTGTATTCTGTTTCCTGTTTTGTTTCGCATCTCATAACTGATGTGGAAAGTTTAAGCATAGAAGCAACTAGAAAAGATTTCAAGAGTTAGATATAAAAGTTTAGTAATCATTTACAACTATTTTTTTCAAGATGGTTTACAATTTTAAGGGGGTCCAAAAAACAAAAATCGTCAAATTTTCGAATTTTTTTTTATTATTTTAAGAAATTCTCTGTGTTTTTCTGCTTAAAATGATGTCTATATCATGTTTCTAACTTAATTAGAACTAGAGATATAATAATTTTTGTGGTGCATTGTTTTGAAAATCTAACACTCTTGACAGTTGTTGTCATGGCAACAACATCTGTCTTTAAAACTTTAAATGCGTTTTTCTCCATGATACTTTTTTTCAAGATTTCCTGTATTCAAATTGCTAATAAGTTGAAAACCGATAAAGTTTAAGGGTTGAAATTTGGAATATATCTTTTTCAAACATTATACTTTAATTTTGATTCAGCAAATTTGAAACAAATGTTTACTTTTAAAAATATGACTTAAAAATAAAAGTACCTTAAGATTTTCAAAAATTTTCATTCAAATATTTTTTATTTTTTATTAAATTAAAAAAATTTTAAATTGCTGAATCAAAATTAAAGTTTATAAATTTGTAAATAATTTAATTGCAAGAATTTTGAAAATTGATCAAAAACATTTTGAATTTTAGCAATTTAAAATGACTCCTCTTTTTTTCAAAAAATTTTAATTTAAAATTTTTAAAAAACTTTTGGAAAAATTTTGTGTTGTGATTTCGTTTATTAGCTAAATGGGTAATCAGTACAAAAAAAATTCAAAATTCTGAATTATTAATTAAAAAAAAATTTTAATGTGTCCCGAACCCCCTTAACTAGCATAACATGCACGTGTTTCTTCAACGGAGAATATTTCTCTAATCTATTATTTTAAAGAAACGTATAGAATTCATAGTAATGAGCTAATTTTAAGTCGAGACTGATTTTTAAGGCAATTAAGCAATTTAAATTAAATAACTATAAAAAGTCGAAAATATAATTTGTTAAAAATTTAGATTAAAAGCTAATAAACATGACAGCCAAAAAATGATTTAATAAGTACATACATAAATATGGATTGCAATAACAACTTTTCCAGCTTACAAATTTCGCTCCCTTAAAACAAAAGACAGCTTTTATGGTTACATTTTGATATCACTTTGTGATATCTGTGATAAGCATAACCATTTTCGTATTTCAAAATAATGTGCTCTTTCGATTTCTATGAAAATATGATTCTAACCCTTTCAGGGTCAAACATGTTTACCCATGATAACAGAAATTGATAACGAAGTTTAAATTTCTGTAATTATGAACGATTTTTGTACAAGAACTTACATAGGTCTTATACTTTTTGAACTAATTACTTCATGGTTGTGGTGGTGACTCTTTTCTGAATACTTTGCTAATATTAACCTTTGCATAGAACCTTTTTGCCTCAGAGGAAATTAGTTATTTTCTTAATTCAATTTTCCTCAAAACTAGGTATAATCTACTGACTTCAGCCTACATGCGACATATTTCTAATCATTCCTTTGCAAAATCTAATGGTTTTCAGGCGTATTGAAAAAGTCCGCAAGCTAAAACATCTTTTCATCCAAATAACTTGTTGCGAATTTCCAATCATGGCTTTAAAGTTGTCCCTAATCATAGTAATATATAAATAGTGCATCTCAAGAGTACGAAACCAAAACTGTTTAGCATTGGAAGGTACATAATGAGCAATTACAACATGATTACAGAGGTATAGATTTCATTTGAAATATATAGTTGCATTTATAAATTGTAATTCCTGAATTATAATTGAATATGTGCCTAAAACATGAAATTGAAAACACACGTCCCAAAATAAAAATCGAAATTTAAGTTTTGACTGTCATGTAAAAAGTGTTAGAATGTCTAAAATCTCTGGTGCCATTGTTGCGTCTGATTTCATAGACACTGTTTTCCACAGAATGAACCAAATTTTTGCAATATATCTAGCCATAATTCGTATATTTTCTTTCTTGGGTTGTTTTCCAATTACTCTGCGTGCGTGCGTATTGTGACTTCCATTTAGTAGGAGCATGATGTTAATGATGTGTTCTAGTACAAATTGATATTCTACTCTGCCTAAATTTAAATTACGTATCGCTAATTTCATGTGTAAAATACTTCTACTTGAGTTATGAATACATATACCAATATTACTAAGATTTTTATACTGAGAAGCATTTGTGAATTTGAAAAGAAATCGTCTGCATTGAAAGTCTTTTCGTAATTCATCCACATATTAAATCATCATTCCGATTTTTTCACTGTTTCCGCAAGTATATCGTTTTTCCAATTCACTAAGATTGAAAGGCCAGCCATTTTTATCATGTCGCATTTCTTTGGTTTCATTTAAAAATGCTTGAGGTAAAAGGGATAGTATCATTGTCCGGAAATATAACATCCAGGTACAAAAGACCTAATACCGTTGCGTTAGGTACTTTATGTTAATACATGCGTGATCAGAATGCATCATTAAGAAATTAAAGGTCTGCAACGTCACGTGACTTCTGTTTTGCACGATTTTCAATGTCATTTTCTATGCGTTTTAACAGATTATGGATAACACTCGTGTAACAGTAAGGACAGCAGAGTGACACCTGCACAGATTGTGCTGATTAAAGTCCATCCTCACGCTCGTGTTTGTGACTTAGAAAGTGGTTTTATCCTTCAGATAGCCTAGATTAAATATAGACAAGTGGCATATAACGAATTCTAACTTATTCAAAAAATATTTCGTAGGAGAAAGTGTGATTATCTTGAATTCTGTAAGACCTTTCATGTTTCCTCATGACAGTTGTTCGAAATTGTTTATTATTTCCTTCCTTCAAGTGGCTCGGTGTGTTTGCAGGCTGTGCCAGAAACCTGTGAGTTGTAGAAGACGCGTGTTTGATTCATGTACCCTTCATCACTTCTGTGGCAGTAAAACTTTCCTTGTATGGGAACTTCATTACTTCGCGATGTCTGTCGTGTTTTGTATACCTTGTCCACCATAAGGCCATGCTTCATAAAAAAAAAACAATCAGCTAATCTTTGTCCAGATGGAATTCGATTTGGTTAACGGAGACAACGGTAGCTCTGTTGGAAGAGTAGCAGATTAACAACGGTGCACGTTAAATCTGTCGTGGCCTCAAATGTCCTCACGTTGCCATGGTGTGAAAATTTGGAAAGTGGGGTGTCTGCTCAGGTATTGACCTCATCATCTGACTGTTGTTCAAACTTACGATGTATTGGCCCAGACTTTTTGTCTTCGTTATTGATCCCAGACTGCCTCCAATAGCCAATGTTGCCCTTTATATGATGTTAAGGGGGCACAGTACCTTTAAGCATACAAATCAGCAGGTAAAATAGATTAAGTTCGGTAAACTGTAACATCAAACGTTTTGTGTGTATCATAATGAAATTTCTTGCAGGGTTTATTTATGCTTTATACTACACAATGCAGAAAAATTGGTTTGATTTTTGAAAATTAAATAATATTCTACTAGAATTTATATAAGGTCATTTTTTAACATACTTTTTTACCAGAATAACTTGTGCTCAACATTCTGAGTCATCCTGTGCATTTTCTATACAACTAATGGCTTCTATAACACAATGCTTGTATTTTAAATTAGAACCAAAAAGTAGTAGTTAAGTATTACATAGATATAACATAATCAATTAATATTTCATTTCATTAATTTTTTACAACTTTACTTTATCAAAACTTTTAATATATTTTTAGCTTTTGAGTAACATTTTGATTTTATTTTGAAACCCTTTTGATAATCTATTTCCATACAAAATTTCAGGAGGATACGTTTATTAGTTGCAGAGTTAGAGTGCACGCAAGCTTGAAAATTACCATTCTGAGATAAATGCAATTAAAGCTGCTTACATTTGTTAGAGTAAAGATATAATTATTAGCACTATCGAAAAAAAATAAATAGCATAATTCTAAAAATGAATAGCATAATTCCAAACAAACACTAAGAAACCTAAACAAACGAACAGCTGAATATAAAAATAAGTGTGGTCGAAAAATCCTTATTACGAACGAACGAATGCGAATTTTTCATGCGTTTTTTTTTAAACCGGAATCAGAACATTCCAAGCTATTTAGATAAATCAAAATTGGAAAAACAATTTTTTAAGGTTTTAAAGGTACTGTGCCCCTCAAAATTCAACTTTTATTCATCTACCAGGTAGAAATGACTCATAGTTTACACTTGGAATTTATCGACTATCCATTTAATAAACGTTGTTTTGCAGTGCAGGTGAATATAATTCCAATCAAATTGAACCATTTGCATCCTGTATACTAGATGTTTTAAATAAGCCTTTCAGTACTTCAAGTGAAGTTTATCATATACACGCACTTTTACGATCTCTCTCAAGAAATTATACTACATTCAAGTTGGGTGTGATTTTAACGCCAATGAGCTGTTGGGTTTGTTTTTGTTACTGTACTGACATATTTTGTTACGCAAAGGCGGAAGGGAACAATGAGAATGTACCTGAAAATGTATTCTTGGAGTAACTATCGCTGATTTTTGCTTTCCAATCTGGCTGAACCATTATAACAGCTCTTATAATATTGATTTTCATGTTAGGTTATCTTTTGATTTCAAGGGAGTACATTTTATCCTTCGGAAATAAGGGAAGAAATTTAAGAGGTGGATTTGAGAAAGTGTTTTTGATAGCTAAACTGAAGATTGCGTAAATGAAAACATGTTCAAATAATTAACGTACATTTTAGGAATCCTACATAATATATATATATATATATATATATATATATATATATATATATATATTCTTTTACTCTTATATTGTTACCTCTTGAAAGAAAATTTCATTGCATTCACGTTAAGGTTAATTAATTTAACCATGTAGCTTTTAACTAATTTAAAACTAAACTTTTTAGTCCACGTTATATCGATAAAAGATCATAGTGTCCTTTGTTTAGAAATACCTTTGGATAAAAACATTTCGTATCAAACCTTAATGGAACGTTCTGGAATATATGACAGATCAATAAAGATTTGGATGATGACAAATCACTGCTTTCGAATGAATGCAATAAAGTAATAGTTTTTAATTTATCACTGATAACTTGTGATAAATTCTATTTTTGTATGAATTATCTGCAACAAATCTGGTGAACAATTCGAAGGATATAGATAAATGTCGGAATTTCGCTTGTTAAAGGAAATTAAAGAATCTTCGACAAAGACGAAAATAATAGTGATAAAATCAAACTTATTAATAAAACATGATTTCATATAAATTTTAAGCTTCAATTTGAACATCTTATTTTGTTTTGTTTCCGTTTGCCAAATTGATTTACTGAGTCTGAATGGATATTTGTAATTGAGACAATATGTCAACTAATCCTTTGCATTTATCTTAATAAACTTAATACTATCCAAAGGTAGGATAAACAAAATTCAAAATTCTTTGTTTTTCGTCATTAATTATCAGGTTATAGAAGGAGAAATATTTGAAAATTTTCAGGTTTTGATAGAAACAAGTTGATTATTTTAATGTATTTTCACTCAGATGCAAGATAATTAATCATTATTTGAACTGCTTGTGTAATTAATGTGCGCATGGAGTCATAATTCTTTTTCTCTATGGAAAACGGTGAGAATTTAATTTTAATTGCTCAAAATAAATGTATAATTCCAGTTGATTATGCTAAATATTTAAATGCTCGATTTTTGATCATGAAATGTATACACGCAAAAATGCATCTTAACTAAATCACAGATTTTCACTTACGAACTAAAAAATTACAACAAAAACAGATCTAAGTTAATAAATCTATTCAGATACATAAAGATGCCACATTAGGTATTTTAGAGGGAGGGAATAAAACAAGTTCCATAATAATCAATTAAATAATGGAAAATATATTAGCAACATTCAATATCCAAAATCTAAGACATAATATAATTTTACGATGTAGCATATAGCATAAAATCTGGAATGACCTAGTCTAGTCGGTCAAAGAAGTATCCTAACACTTCTTATCATTATTCCCTTCCCTGCCAATCACACTTTAAAATCAAAAGTATCGTCGAATTTGGATTATGATACCTGCTACAAATAAATGTGAATTTTATTTGCATAAGAGGATTCGTCTTCATGTTTATTTAGATCTTATCTCCAAAATTTCAAATGGCAGAAACCACTTTTGATGTCATTAAAAGATTTCTCACATCTAAATCACAGGACAACGGTAGCCCGATTGGAGGAGGTACTTTGTAATTAACGTCGTACTAGAGAAGCACAACGGATTATTGGCGATTATCCGGGATCAATCCCTTAAGGGAAAGATCCGAGGACAACACCTCGTAATTTTGAACCACGGTCAGATGACGTAGCCCGGTTGGAAGAGGAAGGAATAGCAATCAAATTCGAATCCAATCAAAGACCGTCGTTTGGAGAGTGGAGTGCCAGCTCAGGTGTGACCTCGTCATCTGACAGTGGCTCAAAATTACGTGGTGTTGTCGTCCTCGTTTCTTCCCCTTCGGGGGTTGATCCTGGACCATCACCAACACCCCTTTGTGTTGCTCCAGTGCGACGTTAATTAAAGATACCATGCCACATCAGAATTAAAATACAAAAATGTCATGCAAATCGGAGCGTCTAATTATCGATGATATGAGGGAAAAATTATTTGTGCCCATTTCCAATTTTTAGAATTCTAAAATGCAGGTCAAGCCAAGGAGTGTTTTAGTGTATTTCATAATATACACTAGATTTTCTGTATGTTTAAGACTTTTAGGTTTTCATCTTCATTAAAACAAGTGGCTATTCCAATGAAACATTAAGAATTATTTTTTTAAATATCCTATTAAAATTATTTTATTTATTAACTAGATTGCGTTTTAATAAGTGTTAAATAACCAACCCAAACGCTCAATTCCAGCTCCTAACGCAATACGATTGGACCAAAGAGTGTCATAAATTTTTTTATATTAAAAAGTAGAATAAAGTGAACCAAAGTTACGCAGACTATGGGTGACATTGGCCCCTCCTTAATTGCTTAGAATTAGTTAAACATTTAAACTAAATTTATAACAAGTGGTGAATGAGTGGAGAAAACCCACAAAACTTAATATTTTTCCACAAGGAATAAAAAGTTGCTGGGAGTCTGATGGCACAGTTGGCAATAGTACATTGTATGTTACAAATTTGAGTTATTTCATTTTACTTAATCAATAAACCAATACGACACAAGAAATTCATCAAATTGTAATTTTTGTAAGTTTAAAAATAATACTATATGTTAGCTAAAAAAACTATGCAAAATAGCATTGTATTTTTGTTTCAACAGCTGAGGAGCAACACTTGTGGTTGAGAATGACTAATTAACACATTATATAAAGCTATAACCATATCGTCGAACACATCTACCCTTCAAATCACTTTATGTTCATGAGATTTTACCAATCTGTGACGTAAGGTGTATATCAAAGTTAAATTGCGTGAGGGACCTCAAGTTTAGAAAAAAATCTTCCCATAAATCCAAAATTCCATTTTAGGAAGGCCCCAAAACAAAGATCAAAATAATACATTTTTAAACCAAGGACTATATCTCAAATACTTCCACGAGAAATTAACTAAAATTTTACACACTTAGGTTTAACGCATCGCCAAATCGATTGCGCTCGAAATATAAGCACTTTTCATTCATTATTTTTAAAATTATGAATCAATTAGTTAATAATAATTTTAAAACATTGCTTTGAAACTCCAAGAGGAAATACATTTTGTTTGGATTATTCAATGATTAAATATAACATATAATTACTTTGATTAACTGATGATAAAGTATATGTTTAAAGATTGAAACACTCATTTAAACATTAGCTCTGAATTTAAATCACTCATCTCATCATAGATTTGACGAAAATAAATGTTTTTATATGAATTCTGACTATTTTAATTCAGAAAATCAGATTCTATGCTCAAAAATCGGAGTTTCCTTTAAAAAAATTGAGTTGAAACAAATTTAATATGAAGAAATAAAATATTCCCCTAGCTCAAATAAAATTCACATGAATCTATAATAGACATTATTCCAAGTCTAAATATCCTTTTTATTTGATTATCTGATTCCAGGAAAACAACTAAGAAAAGGTGTTCGTTAGGTAGGTAGTTAAATTTGCATCGCACCAAAGCAACACAACGAGCTAATGGCGATGGTCCGGGATCAACACAGTAGGAAAAGATCCGAAGATAACACCTCGTCATTTGGAACCACAGTCTGATGACGAGGTCAGCACCTGAGCTGGTTACTCTCCAAATTTTGACACCACTCCAACGTGAGGGCATTTGAGTTCACAATCGATTTAACGTACACCAACCCCCACGTACACGATGGTCTTTGCTTGGATCGAGTTTCGAACTGGCAACTGTCTTGTTGCTATTCCACGACTCTAACAGCTGGGCTAACGTGGTTCCCCAAAACTGTTCCGACACTTTTAGGCCCGATGCACACATCCTGTATTTAAAGTGCGGCGCCGCTGCGGCAACGCAAGTGCGGTCTGGGATACATTAGATCCAATAGAGTAGTGCACACATGTCTCTGGCGACGCACGTCCAACTTGCGTGCAATTTGTACCGCAGTTCCCCAAGGCGCAGCAGCTCGCCGCACACGCTTCTCCGGTCTAAAGTACCTTGTTTTCTTAAATAAATGGAATATAAATAATAGTTAATAAATGGTTGTATCCAGTAAAACGTCTATTTTATACACCAAGTAAACGAAATAAACACTTTTCTTCTATTGAATATCCATCGCAAATTGCGCGAAATGAGTACTTGCGTCATTTCACTCTTATGTGTGTATAGTTGGGCTTCGGTACGGCAGAGGCGCCGCACGTTGAAAAATCGGATGTGTGCACCGGGCCTTATGGCCATCTGTATCAGCCCTGTAAAAGAATTGATCAGTAGGGGAGGATCCTTGGATTGTTTCCTTCGAGTTTGATTCCGGAAAGTCGCAAGTTGTGTTGCTCCAGAGTGCGACGTAAATTAAAATACCTACCTTCTAGAAGTAGGAGAGAGAAGAGAATAACCACTTTGATTTCATTAGAAAATAAAAAAAGTTGTAATTTTTTTATGATAGATTTTTATTGTAACAATTTTTTTAAATATAGGATAACAATAAATTCTACTTACACTCGTTTATCAGAACATGTAAATCTTGTTCATTGCAAACAGAAGGTATGCAGACACCCAAGCGCAAATCGGCAACGTTCGCTATTGGAGCAATTTTCACTACACTTCGCAGGAACTGAAATAGTTATTTAAATAATGCGAATCATAAAAGTGTATTATTTATGTATGTGTAATACAGAAATTTAAAAAAAAAGAAACTGAATGAAAATATATATTTTAACCCTCCTGGTAATTGCCTCGAGTTCAAAACTCTGTCCAGCAAAAGACTTTCGTGTAGAAAAGCTGGTGGTGCATGTTAAATCTGTCGGAAGGGGTGGTGTGGAAGTTTGGAGAGTTGGGTTCAAAATCAGGTGCTGCACCGTCATCTGACCGTGGTTCAAAATGACGTGGTGTTGTCCTCGGATCGTTCCCTTAAGGGATTGATCCCGGACCGTCGTCAATAGCCCGTCGTGTTGCTCTGGTACGACGTTAATTCCAAATTACCTCCGCGTACACGGCGGTCTTTGGCTGGACCTACTTTCGAACTCACAATCCTTCGTATGCTTATACGTTGTTCTTCCAACTGGGTTGCCGTGGATCATTTCAAATACGAGAAACGACCCCCTAAATGTGTGCAAGAGTGTTTAAAGGAGATGAAAAAAATTTCTAGGTCACACACAAGGGGTAAAACTTAAGAACATTATAATATAAACTCTCAAAATTGGCGACCAAAAGGTTTTAATGGATGTGCCCTTCACTTTCGCGCTGCTATAAATGCATACAGTAGTCCTGTACCAAAATTAAAACCAATTACCAATGTTACCGTATGTTTGAAATCTAGCGTAAAAAAACAAGTATTGTTCGAAACTCAAAGTACCTTCTCTCGTCATCTGACAGTGTTTCAAAACTATGTGGTGTTGTCCTCGAATCTTTCAATTCGCGTGTTGATCCCGGACCGTCGCCAGTTGTCCCCAGTGCGATGTTAACGAAATATTTGACAATTTTAGACAAATGACCAACCTATTTTACCACATCATAGGATATATGAGGATCTCACAGCAAGACTAGCCTAACCCACTAACATATCCAATGGAGATAAATGCGATTTCCTTGACCCCATTTTTTAAATATTTTTATTTATCCACAATATGATTTGAGATTCCATAAATTTGTTTTTCAGAGATCAACAATAAATTATTTTGTAATTTTAGAAGACTTGAACACACACACATTTCAAAACTATAAAAAAAAATAAAAGGTTAAATACACAAGATAAAAATTAAAAAAAAAATTTCGAGGGGGGGGGGATTTGGCCACTCTTGTTCTCTGTTAATCCAGGGGTCGGCAACCTGTGGCTCGCGAGTCGCATGCGACTCTTTTGATGTAAAGTTGCGGCTCTCCAGTTCCATATGAAAAAATTAATAATTTATCATCAAAACCCTTAAAAAATAAGAAAATATATTTTTAAGTACCTAATTTTTCAATAGCTTCTATTTTCACAATCGTTAATTACAAATCTCTACGTTTAACATGACCGTAATGAGATAAATTTGAACTATTGTTTTGTTCTTAGAGATGAGACTCCGTGACCATGTTTATCTTTCAGCCAATTGCATTCCATTTCCGTCTCACCCAAACAGCCACCGTCTAGAGTCTAGACAACACGTCTAGAGGATGAGATGGTGAAATCTCAGATGGCGAGTACGTCAAAGATTGTTTTATACGTGCATCTGAAGAACTGTTTCGTAATTTTAAAAACAAAGCAGAAATCATGAAAAAAATCAAAGATTTGCCATTATCTGCTAAAACAGTACAAGATAGAACTGCTAAAATGTCTTCAAATGTAACACATATGCAAGTGGAAGACAGTCCACTGGTTTCTGCCTTATCACTTGTTATAGATGAGTCTTGCGACATAAAAGACACTGCACAAGTTACCCTTTTCGTTAGGTATATGTCGTCTCAAGGTCCAAAAGAACTGCTAGGATTGCAACCGCTCTCAGGGCAAACTCGTGGAGAAGATATAGCAAACGCTGTGCAAAAATGCCTGGAAGACAATGGAATCGATATAAATAAAATCGTTTCTATAGCAACTGATGTAACCAGAAGTATGAAAGGAATACATAGAGGGGTAACATCAATTATAAAAAAAATAAACCACGAAATTCTAACGTTTCACTGCATAATTCACCATGAAGCGCTTTGTGCCCAAATATTTCCGGCCGAAATAGTTGAGGTCATGAACTTGGTAATTAAGATTATTAACAGCATCTTGGCAAAAGCACTCTACCATCTCCAGTTTAAAGATTCCTTGAAGAAATAGATAGCCAGTTTTCTGACCTACTTCTGCACAATAAAGTGCGATGGCTTTCCAGAGGTAACGTATTGCAACGTTTTGCTTTGTGCTTGAGTGAAATAAAAACATTCTTCAATGAAAAAAGCATTGACCATCCCGAACTGGAAGAAGACAAATGGCTACAAAATTTCAACTTCATAGTAGATACCACAATGAAACTAAATGAACTAATCTAAAACTGCAAGGAAAGGGAAACCCAGCCTACGCCTTGCTTGAAGAAGTAGTTTGTTTCGAAAAAAAAACACTTCTTTTTGTTGAAGACATGGAGAGCGGTAAATTACTTCATTTTAAAAATCTGAAGCAATATCGCGATGAGACCAATGCAACTATTGACACGAATGATTTTAGCATAGCTTTAAAAAACATGAGGGATGGATTCGCTGAGAGATTCGAGCAATTCAAAACAAACAAAAGTACTTTCGCGTTCATAGTAAACCCTCTCAACACAAATACAAATGAGATCAACATTGAGCTATTTGGAATTGATGCTGGATCGCTTCAAATGCAATTGCTAGATTTGAAAACCAAAGACTTGTGGAGTGGCAAGTTCACAGAACTCAGGAGCAAGTTGGAAGAGTTGGAGGTCCAGAAATGCATACACATCGCGCAACACAAGTGGACAGCTCTAAAAGAAATTCCGCAAGTTGAGGCCTTCATATTAGGCGCATGGAATAGTCTTCCAGAATACTACAGTGAGGTGAAGAAGTTGGCATATGGAGTGCTGACGATCTTCAGGTCGACATATTCGTGCGAGCAAGCGTTCTCTTGCATGAATATAATAAAAAGTAAAGTTAGAAGTCAACTAACAAATAAAAAATCTAGAGTCGTACTTGAAACTTAAAACAACAAGTTATAAGCCAGATTTAATCAAACTTTCAAAAGACATGCAAAGCCAATGCTTCCATTGATGTAACTATCTATATTTGTGTTTTTAAATGAATAAATATTATTCCGTATTTAAAGCCGTTTATTTTAAATCAAAAATCGAATATATATATATATATATATATATATATATATATATATATATATATATATATATATATATATATATATATATATATATATATATATATATAAGCAAATACTATAATATTAAAACGAAAATTTTTAGTGGCTCTTTAAAAACTGGGAAATTTTGTAAATTGTGTCTTTTGGCTCTTCCGTAACAATAGGTTGCCGACCCCTGTGTTAGCCTCATATATCTAAATCCATGCTTTATATTTGTAAGATTTTACACGATTTAATTCCTAAAGTTACTCGATTTAAGCTGACTGAAACTGAAATTCAAGGAAATCTAGTTCAATAGGTTCCTTCTTTGTTTACTATTAAAGTGTCCACTTTTATTTAAGATCTTGATATGACCTCTTCTTTTAATGTAAATCCGAGCTTAACGATGAAAACACTATCCCGGTTGACTTTTTCTTTTCAATTTCAGAAAGCAAAATAATATACATATGTGAAACTGTAATTGGCATGATTTATTCATGGCCTTTACGCTCTGATAAAAAAAAAGCATGAATAATTTTGATCATTATAGTTTATTGATTTTTCATAGAATCTCTCTGAATGTCGAGGAAGTCAAACACAAGGACGAAAATCTACCTCCTACGAGGGAAATGATCCAATGCTTTATCATTCATTACATGTCAAGGATATTCCTTTTCTGCATTTTGTGAATGCAAACCTAGCTGAAACTATGTATATTCGAGTGGAAATTTTTTATCAATGAAATAAAATTTATTTTGTTGTGTGCAAGATGTCTGTTGTTTTATCTTCAAGTAACTTTAATTATACTTGACTTACGTTTAACAATCACTCTTTTATCCGTGCCGCCGTAGCCCGGTTAAAAGAGTAGCAAGTTAGTAAACGAAGGGTTGAGAGCGCGATTCAACTAAATACCGGTCTGTACGTGGGGCTGGTGCACGTTAAATTCGTCGTGGCCTGAAATGTTCTTATGTTGGTGCGGTGTGGAAATTTGGAGAGGCGGAGTGCCAAATCAGGTGTTGACCGTGGTTGAAAATTGCTAGATGTTGTCTTCGTATCTTTCCCTTCTGGATTGATCCCGGACCATCACCAAAAGTCCGTTGCATACCTCCAGTGCGAAGTAAATTCAACTACCTTCCTACCTTTTTTGATACATATGCACTTTGAAAAGTGTCACCAAATAAATTTGTTCAGACGGGGTTTTTAACTATCACATGCCAAATAACACAAGATTTAAATTAAGTAATTATGAATAATTTATGCAGTTATTAATTACGTTTATAAATTTTCAAATTTCTTAACAATATAATTTAATGGTGGTACATTAAATAAAATAAATTTGAACCATAGTTTTAACAGAATCTTTAACGTCATTTTTAAGGATCAAAATTAAATGCTGTAATGGATTTTTAAAATTCTCATTTAAAAATTTATTTTTGAATCGAAGCAAAATTAAACCAAAAACAAAAATTTCAAAAAATCCTAATAACATCACATTTTGATGATTTGATGAGGAAGAATCTGTAATATTCTCAAAATATAAACATTATTTAAGTGCATTTTGTGACCTTGTGCACAATTTTAATTTTTCAAAGTTTTACTTTAAGCAGAAATGACTATAGCTTTGCAATTTATGCCTTAAGGACACGATGTATTATTAAATCCTCAAAATCAATCGTAAAGTACATAAAAAAAATTTTAGTTTTTAGAAATTAATTGGTAGTAAACGGTATAAATAGCATAAGGAATTTATGGATTACGATCACTGTTGATCTCCACACAATAAATCGTCACTCAAAGGGCAAAAGGTCGTGTGTCAAAAATTCCATTTTTTTTTCTTCTTTAATAGACGTACAACAAAATGTAAATAAAAATGTCATCCTTCCATTAGAGATGGTGAAATTCGACAATGCCTAATGCAAGAGTGCTTTCAAGTAAAATAATATTGTTTTGTTGACTATGTCGCACTCACCATAGATTCTTCATGTTTTATGAATTGTGTTGAGCAATTTTATATGAAAAGCACTTATGGGAATTCGAAATCACCTCAAAATCGTGTTTGGAATTAGTAGTAATTTCCTTTCTTCATTTTGTAAGTTTTGCGTCATACAACAAAGGTGCAATGTATGTAAAATGTGTTACATGGATGGATCTGCATGTGTAAGATTTGTGCGCAAACAAGTTGTAGAAATTATAAAGGTGTAGAACGGTTTTAAAATATTATTTTATACTTTGAAAGACAAAAAAAAATTATTCTACATTCTGATAATTTTTCTTCGATCTAGAGTTAACCCATGCAAACCAAGTAGGGTCGGGAAATTTTGCTAGTATTAAACAAGAGAATAATAGGTCCACATACAAAAGCACATTTTTCTAAGGTGGAGTTTCTTTTAATGTTTTCTAACTGTTCTTTGCGGTTCAGTTCTTATTTCTAGAATTCGTTTAATTTATTTTTGGATAATACTTGCAATCTATTGTATATAATTAAATACAAATGAGAAATAATTCATCACACTTCCTGCCTTTGAAATTTTGGCTTAGAATGTTTGATAACCTATTATTTTTAACAAAATTTTAGGTACCTAATACAAATTTTTTTAGCTTTACAATTACACTTGTCAAATGTAGTTAGTTTTATCATATGCATACAAACTATTATCCAATTTGAAATAATGAGAATAATTAATGCACGAGTGGGACCTATAAATTTCCGCTCATTCATTAAGTATTTTGATCAAGTATTATTACTAATTCCTCAAAGCATCAAATTTTTTAGACCATAAGTCACAGAGATTTTTTTTATTGCGAACCAAACAATTTGTGTGAATTGTATAATAATGGAATAATATCATAAGTTTGTTTTTAAAATTCACTGCACCATGTCTAATAACTTTAATCAAACTTAAATTTTCTGTAAATTGGCACTTCGATAAAACAATTTGCATAACTGTTCATCTTACCTAGAGTATAGACGATTATATTCAATCATGTATATTTTGAGTAAATGTTATATAATAGAGGGGTAATAAGGAAAACATAAGGCCTGATACAATACACAATGCAAGAAACTACTTGAAACGATAATAAGAATATGTATTACTTTTAAATTATGCATTCTTCACTGGTTATCTCAGACGAAAGTCATTCGAGATTATTTACGCTAATAAATTAGCGAGTAATGCATTAGAATTTACCCTCATCAGGGAATTCCAAAAAGCTACACAAATTCTACAGTTACTCTCTTTAATTTCCTTCTATTTTCCAAATCAAGGAATCTGACCCAAAGCTCTTTTTTCAAGGATTTCTTCCCGTCAAAACATTTTTGATTCATGAGACTTGGTATCACTGGGCCATGCTACTTTCCATCCTTATTTCCAACTGGTCGGGAGAAATAGTCGTTAAAATTCTGCTCAAGTTCGACTCGAAGTTTTAGAGCCCATCTCGCTTGTGACGTATCCACAGGAGAGAAAAAATCAAGGTCTAACATATCTTTTGTTGTGACTGCCTCAGGGCAACAATCTTTCTACGACATTGGATGCAGCAGACATTTGTTGAAGCCCCCGTCATTAATTTTACTAGCTTTATCGCACAACACTTATCTAGCCAAATACAGGGTCATAAATTTTCAAGATAACTCCAAGATCCTTCAGATTTGCATATGCGTGCTTAATGATGGGGTAAGGTCAACAGCAATAATACCCTATCAACTCTTGGCTGTTACCTTTTTCTTATATATATAAGAGTATCCATTCTTCACGATTCGTTAATTAATGTAAGGGAATATTTTTTTTAATGGAGAATGTATTACATCTAAGGGTATTCTTATGAAGGTAATAAAAATACCCTATCAACTCTTGGCTATTACCTTTTTCTTATATATATATAAGAGTATCCATTCTTCACGTTTCGTTAATTAATGTAAGGGAATTCTTATAAAGGGAGAATGTATTACATTTAGGGGTATTCTTATGTAGGGATAATCTCTAATATTATAAAAGGAAGTGTTTGTTTCCTGCGAGCAAAGTGCTGACGAATCTATGGCACTTACAGTAATGGGATTCGGCACACATGTAGTCCGCATTTTTTGCAATTTTAGGGTCGTGGTGAATTTTAAAAATCAATCTAGAACATTTTAAAATGAATTCAATGAAAATTAATTATTATTGTTTTCTTTGGAATGGCAACAGCATAAAAGATCATATTCTAATATTATTATATACAAGATTCTTATGTAGAGAGAATATATTATAAAGGAAGATTCTAATATAGAGATTCTTATTTTGAGAGAATGTAATATATAGGAAGATTCTGATGTATATAGAATGAATTGTGTAGGAGAATTCTTATGTGTTGGAAAATGTATCATGGGTGGGATGCTGTGTAGTGAGAATGTATTATGAGGGGAATACTTATGTAGGTACATTCTTGTTAATTTAATTAATGTGCACACATTTTTTTAATTACAAGTTTTTTTTTTTTTTTTTTGATAAGTATGAGATATAATAGATCCAAGATTTTTTTTTCCTAATCTTGAATTTCATTCTTTGTATTGTTATGAATGGTGTCGACATGGGAAAAAGATTGGGTGGGAGGGGAATACAAGTAACACCCGTTTGCTTACTCCGAATATATCGTGGCCATGACGCCAACGACAACAATCTGTATTACGGCGATTTTCACCCAACTGCATTTTTCGAGTCATCACTTCTTGCTTTATATTGTGACAAAGCCACGAATCATTTTGATTCTTAGTGGAAATAATTCTTTGGCTTTGATGCAATGATATGTCACAATAATAGATATCACGACGTGTTATTAGTATAGTAGTCGTAGCATTTATCTGTCCCCAATAGGTAACGGGTTCGAATCCCGGTTTAAAAGAGCATGCATACAAGCGATTGTCACTGTTATGAGTAACCGCTGCTTACTGAGTGCTCGTTTACACATAATCGTCAGCTCATTTCTTCTAGATCCATGACGAGGCATTAAAAATAAAAATAAAAGATTAATATAAATCAATGTAACAGGTGCGATTTAGGCAGTCTTTCACACAAGGAATACATTGGGGCTGATGTAGTATTGAATGTGTTGTATTTTTCGCAAGCTCATTGTTGAGAAATTCTAAGAGGATAATTTATTAAATCCAAGGGTGATGTGATACACCTGAGTAAGGAGATTTTAATTGGGGGTTCGAAACGGCTCTGAGCTCCTCTAAGGCAGTGGTCCCCAACTCCCGGGCCGCGGACCGGTACCGGTCCGTCGATCAAATGGTACCGGGCCGCCGAAGGAACATGAAATTATTTTTATTTTATTTAATATGATGTATTTCTCTCGGGTTTGTGCGGTTCTTATCTATGAAATGACCACTCAAATTAGGAGACGGTTAATCAGAACTTGAAATTTGTTCTGTTACTAGAGCTTCAATTATGATTTCTGAATTCTGTATGTCTCTATTTTCCAATTTTGACAAATGTGACAGCTGTTTTCAAGTTGGCAGACAAAGTAGCTGCATTTAAAGCCAACCTGAAGTTGCGGGGACGGCGCGTGAACAGAGGCATTTTGGACATTTTCAGACATTAGTAGGTATTGTAGACGAGACTGAGCCTAAACATTCATTCTCCCAATTGGTGCACGACCACCTGTCTTTGCTTTTAAAAGAGTTCGAGCGCTACTTCCCAACTACAAAAGACCCACGAACTAGTAAAGAATGGATCCGCGACCCATTTGTCAATAAATCAGGCGAATCTAGCATGTCTGTGCAAGAAGAAGATCAACTGCTGGATATTGCAAATGAAGGCGGCCTTAAAACTACGTTCGAGACAACAACTTTGCCGGTGTTCTGGATTAAAGTCATGGAGGAATACCCTGAGATTGCCACCACAGCACTAAAATCCCTATTGCCATTTCAGACAACCTATGTGTGTAAAGCGTGGTTTTCTGCAGTGACAGTAACCAAAACAAAACAACGGAATAAACTGGACATAAACAACACACTTCGGGTGTCATTGTCTCCTATTACCCCCAGATGAAACCAGTTCGTAGCAAAGAACGAAGCTCAAGGTTCTCATTGATTTAGCGTTCTAGTGAGTTAAAATGTTAAATCACTTTATATTCATTTTTTGGTGTAACTGTATTTAATTTTGAAGGCATGTTTAAATACAATTAAATTAAAATTATTAAATCAAAACAATCTAAAATATAAACAATCAACATCCCCCCCCCTCCCTCAGAGGGGCCGTGTTAAAATTATCAAACGTTCATCCGGTCCGCGGCGATAAAAAGGTTGGGGAGCACTGCTCTAAGGGGATCATGAAAGAAGGAATAGTTAGAAATTAATCCGCTAGGGGGTTAAGGATTTAGAAAGGTATTATTTACTTGGAAAACCACTAAGAAAGTTTATGGTAAAAAAAGACGGAATTTTTATTAAATTTCGCGTGCATCTCAAGTGTTGTGGTGGCATGAATGCATCGACTATCGGTAAAGAGAAAAGAAATAAACATCTTGAGCGAACAGATCTGTTTGGAAGCAATGATTAGCAAGGAAAGAAAGTACAACAGGTGAAAGTGATTAAACTATGTATTGGGTTTCAGATAGGCTGTTACAGCAAGACGATTGTTGGATGAAAGTAGAAGAAAAAAAGGGAAGTTATTCTGGAGCGTCGAGGGACTTATGTGAGGTAAAAACTATATTTCGGGGGTTACATTTTAATATCGTTTTATATACTATATAAACCGATATTAAAATTTAACCCCGGAACCCCTTTGTTTTAATACGACGTATATGTCGTATTATAACAAAGCAATAGTGCAAGCGATAATTGGATTTAATTTATAGCGCTCGTGCAACTTCAACTGTTACTGGCGCACTTGTAAACGTTGTTGTGTCTTAGTATTATTTTTATAAAGAAAGCGATAACTATGGCATTAATAAATGTTTTTTTTAAGTATGCATTTGCAAACTAAAACAATATGATACGGAAAGTCAAAAATTAATTTGGAAGAAGTGGAGGAGTATTAAAGAGAGTAGGAAATCCGTGTTCTTTGTAATTTTTTATTAGCTTATTATTTAGTTTATGAATAAATGCTTCAATTTTTTGTCTAAGAAGCGTTCGTTTCAATGTATGCCACCGAAAAGCGTGTCTTCAACTATTTTACAATGTTCCTGATTACCCGAAAAAAGAGCAGCGAATCTTCATTTCCAAATAAATCGAGGAAAAAAGGGGGACTTGTCATGTAATGTTAAGGGACGCGTGTGGGAAAAATTATATTTTAAGGGATTAAATTAAATATCGTTTCATATATTTTGTATTAAAACGAACCAGTAATTAGGGCTTAAAAATTTTTTTAGTCGAGACAAAATCATCATGAACATGAATTGCGAATATCGAACATTGGATCCAGTAGTGGGACGTCCAATCTGCGTAATGGTTAAAGTCACTAGCGAAAGAGGAAGAGAGAGAAATGCATATGCGAAATGATAAGCAAAGCGTGTGGATACGCATAATCATCAAATTTAGAGGCTGGTTCATGGGCCTTGAATAACAATTCGAAAAGGAGAAATGAAAAGCCTATAAATATATTTAGCTAACATAAGTAGATAAAATTGTTCAAGGAAAGAGTTTCGGGATTTCTCTACATCTATGTGTGTGTTTTGGTTGATTGTGGTTGACTTCATTGCCGTGATTCTTGCTGTTTTATTTTCAATTTTCCCAAACCAAATAGAATTCACTATTTTACTGAAGGTTTTCGGCTAAATCGTAAAATCATTGATTTTGTATTCATGAGTTTGTGGTCCAATTTTAACTCAGTTTGGTCTAATTATATACCTAGCTATGAGAAACTATCGCCAAGTAAGTTCAGTGACGAATGGGAGAAAACCTATTTCTGTGGTATGATATTCAGAAACTTTCTACATTCAATAAGTTCCAATTCAGAAACTGTTCCATTTTTTGCGATAGCAAAAATGTGTTTTTTAATGCGAGTTTAAAAGTTTATACAAAGTAAATCACCCATATCCAAATATTCGTTCTCTTTAGAACATGAAAAACAGTTTCAGTTTTTGAAAGCAGGGAGAAAAATCAATTTACTGTAAGAGTAGAAAATTTTACATTTCTTTATAAATGTGAAGAAATTAGTTCAACTTATGTTACATCGTAGAGTAATTAAATTCAATTTCCGTAGTAATTATTCTCAATTATATGAATTCCATAATTGTCTAATTTCAATTAATAGTTTCTTTTTTCAATATAAATAGATTCCTCGCATAAATTATAAAAGTCCATGCTGTCGATAATAAACAATGAAGAAAGGTTTGTGTTTCTGATTTTTATCCACACTTCAACCGTGAAATATTGTCTACAAGGTAGTGCAACTTATTTAATTCTGACCTTTCTGATTTAGATAACGATTACACTTACAAACATGATCGCCATCAGTTTTACTTTCACGGTCAATGGATAAAGCTTCGTGCATTACAAGTTTTGCCCCTTGACAGAGAAAAGAGAATATGCCGACATTTTAAGTTAAAGATGTGTGTTCAGCGTTTAAAGTACCCACAGCCTTGAAAAGAAAGGATTGTCAAGTATTGGCTGAAGAAAGATGAGATGAGAAAGAAAAGGTTGTTATCCTATCATCAACCTTGAACTCTTCCGATACAAAGAGAGAGAGATTCTAAAATTGACGTCATAGCATAGTTTGTGGGATCTGGATGATATTTGTATTGAGAAGGTTACCTTCTGTCTATTTTTGGCAAAAATATATAAGTTTCCAAATATGTTGTGTCTCCCAAGGTAAAACTTCTTCCAAGGGGAACTTCGGATGTTATTATAACCTCTGTGTCCCAGGGGGTGGTGTTTTGATGTTGCATGATGATAAAACACCATGTTTGGAAAAATCATTTGCATCTGAGAGTATTTCTTAAGAATCTGAGTTTGTTTGTATGAAACTTGTATATAGATTACTGTTGGTATCATCCGAGAGTGGATAAAGGCCTTAGTGACAGCCTTGAAAAATTAAAGAGGGCTTGAGCTGAGTGTTGGGAGGATGCGTTTTAATTTTACTAAGAAAAGAAACAAATTCTAAAATTTTACCAATCAGGGAGCAGAAAATAGTCGAGTTATGTGAGGTTTCGTGTATCTAAAACCAATCATCATGTACTGTCTCCGTAAAACTCTATGTAAAAATTACATAGCATGTACTATATTCCGATTTAACATTTTTGAAAAAAAATATTGTTGTTTGCGATAGTTTATTTCTTTTCATTCTCGGACTTAGTTATTTGTTTTACAGTTTTGTAAAATTAAATTTATGTAATTAATTAAGAGGCAATTATAATACTTAATTTTCAAATTCAAGTCATCCAATGCAAGTTGATAAAATGCGAGATTTACGTTTAATCAAGTGAAAACAGATATATTTAAATTATATTATGCAACCTCTAAACCCATTTCTTTAATACAGATTTCTTTTCTTGATCTAGTATCTTGATAGACTTATTGATAGCTTAACATTAGTATATTCCTCTCTCAAAAAATGTTTTCAAAATTTCTAGATTCGATTACAGCTCAATTTCCTTTTAAGGTTTGTTCACTGTCAAAGCCCAATGTTTTATAATGTTCTACGGATTTTTTTAACTTAAAAAAATATGTCTTTTAATTTAATCCCTGTGACTGCTTCATACCTGAAATGGGACTTATCAATATATGTAAAATTTTGGTAAAGGACATAAAGTTGTTTCATATAAGCTATTGATGGATTAAACCTTCGAATTCTTACACAGACATGTACGTGATAAATTAAACTTGTACTATCTTCTCCTGAATACTTCTAACTGTTGATAAGTAGCATTAGCTGAAACCCTTCACTTCATTGTTCTCTAAAAAGTAACTGAGGAGCATTTTTTCCTTGTTTGTTGAAAATCCTTCCTCGTCTAGTTTGGGAAGATACCAAACGTTATGAATACATATATTATTGATTTAATATTTTGATTTGAACATGATTAAACAGATATTACAAGGCTTGGATAAAACAAAAGAAATAAAAATTGCTGTTTCGGTTGTCTTCCTTGCACGTGGTCGACATGAACATATACACGTCAGCACAACGTGCATGATCAATATTTAAAATTATATTTGAAATACTGCTACGTGAATTAGAAATTGATGACTCCAATTCGAAGGTATGACTTGCAGATAAAGTCTTTTTATGGACTCAAAAAGGTGGTACTGACTCTTTAAGAAGGAAACATGTAGCATTTTATGAATAAATCGTTCAAAGTTTCCTTTGTAGATGGTCTGATAACTTTTGTGATGTCATAGTTTAAAAATAATCGTAAATTTAGATAAGGAACTACCGGGTGGCTATAATCAAAGTATCCTTCTTCAGCACTGTAGTGAAAAAACCAGTGGTCATAAGAGCGGCAAATCTGCGTGGTATAGAATGGCGGGGGAAAAAAATGTAGTTCCGAAAACGACCAATAGGGGAAGAGATGGCGCTGCGAATTGTTCCTGGTAAAGACATAATTTAATGAGATGGCTTTACAATAGTGATGCATATTAATTACAATTTGCAAGTGGTATAAGAGTGCGTTAGATACTAACAATAGTCCTAAACATCCAAATGTCAATTTAATTGATGCATCTAAAGCGTGTTACACTTGGAACACAGAAGGGAAGATTGACGTCATTGGCAGTGTTCAATGTGTCCACCGTGCTGAAGAAGCAACAACTGGTACAGTGTGATGGCGTGCTCAACAACTGCACGTAACTGGTCTTTCGTGATGCTGCGCGTGTGCAAGATGACGCTGTCATTCAAATTTGCAAGGTTCCGAATACCTCCTTGATAAATTATACTTTTTAGGTATCCCCACAGCATAAAGTCGGAAGGACTCAGATCTGGCGAACTGGGGGAGGGCATGAAGAAAATGCGCGACAGATTACTCGATTTTCTGTAAAATGTTGTCGCAACAACTGTTGAACAGAAACTGTCGGTGGCTTGCACCACTTCCAGGGCCGATCCTAGCAGGTGTGCAGCGCGTGCACCGCACGCGGGCGGCCAAAACAAGGGGCGGCCGCATATAGTTCTATCAATTAAGCAAAAAATTTTTAAACTTATAATAGGTCGAATAAATATGCTGAATTTTAAGTAGTTATTGAAAAATCAAAATAAGTCCCGATTTCCCGATAGCATAGTATAGTTTAAGAAAAATAGAATGTTAGTGCAACCGTGTGTTGGTCCATTGTCCATTAATGTCTACTGTTTACACTCATTCTTTATTTAATAGCACCTTTTTAACCTTACCTGTTTATGTGGCTATAGGTGAAAGAATTTCAGTAAATTAAAAATTATTATAAATTACTTGAGAAATAATCTGACGCAAAAGAGCCTTTCAGATTTGGCCATCATCTCTATTGAATCCGAAATCTCTGAAAAAATTGATCTCACCGAAATTATTGACAAATTTGCTTTTCAGAAAGCCAGAAAAGTTAATTTTATAGTTAATTATTAGGTAGTCTTTGCAGAAGGAGTGATTTATATACTTTTCGTTCCACGAGATTTATGCTTTAGTACTTTTTTTATTAGATTTTATTTTCTGAGTAAATACTGTTGTTTTGTATTTCTAATTATAAAATGTCTCTTTTTATTTCAAAGGTAATATTTTTGTTTATTTATTATTTGTAAAAGTATTTTGTCGCTATTAAAACCTATTAAGCTGGCCAAAAATTAAAGTTTTACAGTTCAAATTTTATTTGCATTTTTATCAATGTTTTACTTTTTACTCTTATACAGGTAGATGAGTTTATAACGTCAACATTAAGTATTAGTCAAAATATGAAAAATTCTCTAGGGGGGCGGCTCACTAGGTCTTAGCACGCGGGCGGCCGACACCCTAGGATCGGCCCTGACCACTTCCAATTCGAATTAATATGCATCACGATTGTAAGGCTATTTCATTAAATTACGTTTTACTAGGAACTGTTCTCAGCGACATCTCTTCCCCTGTTGGTCGTATTCGGAACTATTTTTTTCCCGCCATTCGTTTTCCCATGCTTTGAAATGTGTATCACGCAGATTTGGCGCTCTTAGGAATACTGTTTTTTTCTCCACAGTGCTCTGAACAGGGATACTTCAATTATAACCACCTTGTACTTGATTAACGAAACAAACTACGGGTAACTGTTTCGATTGACAAAAAAAAGCAAAATATATGCATCCTAAAAAGTTGATTCTTAATTGAAATGACTCACTAGTTGGGGTAATGACCCTGCATATTTCTATGGTTAAATTTGATTGAGTTCTAAATATATAAAGATTGAGAAATTTAAGTTCCATTTTGGAAAATAAAACTAAACGGCGTTTTAAAATCTGTAACTTTGATCACAGTTAAGGAAAAGCATTTTAAATGTATCAGAGCTGTCTGTCACTTTTGTCTAGAGTAACTTATGTTTTTCAGAAAATCATAATATCTTGTATTATGTTCTGTAAAATATATCTTTGGCTTCTTACAAGTCAAATTTTCCAAAAGGACTTCTAAATTTTCTAAGCCAGAATGTGGTGGTCTTTAGACTGGTATAAAGATTGAGTAAATATATAAAGATTGAGAAATTTAAGTTCCATTTTGGAAAAAAAAACTAAACGGCGTTTTAAAATCTGTAACTTTGATCACAGTTAAGGAAAATCATTTTAAATGTGTATCAGAGCTGTCTGTCACTTTTGTCTAGGGTAACTTATGTTTTTCAGAAAATCATAATATCTTGTATTATGTTCTGTAAAATATATCTTTGGCTTCTTACAAGTCAAATTTTCCAAAAGGACTTCTAAATTTTCTAAGCCAGAATGTGGTGGTCTTTCGACTGGTAAAATCCACATTTTCTTTGCATTACATTTTCTTTGCATAAAGGTTAGATTTCTTCTTGAGGTATGTATTTAATTAACGTCGTACTAGAGCAACATAACGGGCCTATTCGATTTCTTCCTGAGAAAAACACTTAGTGAGTAAAACAGGAAGTACAATTCCCCGATCACATCGTTTTCTCAGAACTATGTTTCATAGAAATGCTCCCGGGAGTTGAGAGTGCTTAAAACTGCGATGTACTTAGCAGAACAAAGTCTTTACAGAACCCTTTTTCCTTAATTTTATTAAAATTTTGGCTGACTTTTTTTAATCATAAGTTACGGTGTTCTGCAGTGCAAAGCGCGCTCCTTGCCGCCTTTTCTTTCTACCGAAAAACCTCCCTACACCCCGCCCAAATTACCACAAATACTTTATAAATAACATATCTTCTATGTCAATGACAAAATATTTAACTTCAAAAATTATCGACAGAATTGCAAATTCTGAAAGTATGCAAGTATGCCTTGGTTTTAAATAAAGTAAATTAATTAATTTTAATGTGTTTTATTATAAATATGGTAATACATATTTAGCCGATAATTGTGTTATACGTCTGTTTTTGATTTGACGGCAGTTTTCAAATTTCGGACAAAATGCCTGCAGAACAATTGCAATTGCTTGGAGTTGTTTTGCAGAAGACTAAAAATAATTCTGCATCTAGGGCAATGCGTTTTTCAGTCCATGCCACGCCGGGTGACAGCTTGCATCCAGACCAGAGGTGGACCAATGCCTTATTGACTTCGTCGCTTTGTAACGGTCAAACTCTGAAATAAATCATTCGATTGTTCTGAAATTTTAATCGTTTGTTTTTCTATGTATATGCTTCACATCCACCAATTTTTATCGCAATCGGACAACTCCTTCTTATTGCGTCGATTTTTTTTTGTTATAGAGTGTATATTCTTAGTCAACAATCAAATTTGCCTCAATCAAATCCCGAAGGACACCATTTAGTAAAAAATTCAACATTTAACAACCAACTAAGTCTATCCATGTAATTCAAAAAGTAAATTCTAATTGCTATATTAACCTTCCTCGTTGTTGCCTCGATGAGGTATCTCGTCATTATCAAAACTGACCAAATTTAATGGAAGAGATATGTAGTCATTAGGAAAAAACTTACCAGATCTTAATCTTGTCATCGTCAAAAATGGGCAACATCTTGATGACAATATATCTCGTCATTAAAAAAATCACACTAGAATCAGTCAGATCTTGATGTACGAAATGTCTGATCGACTTGGTAATTTGGAAGGTTAAAATCATCCTGTAATAAGAACCTGAGGGTATAGAAAGCTTCAAAAACTACTCACTGTTTGGCTATTTGCCAGTTCCGATGCTGATCTATTCCCGACTTGGTAGTCCATAGCATCTTGTCTTACATTTTCGGGAATGTGTATCTGGACGACGCAATACTGTCCACGGAATGCAATTTGCCCTTCAGTGTACGGAGGGATTGGAGGAGGACGCATTTTCTTCGGTGCGGCGATGTCCACACACTCGTCGTAGTCTCCTATTGCAATGGGGGTTCCCTCAAGAATTCCAGAAGATGGTTTCCCCGTGGCGTCGATCACTGTTGGAAAGAAGGACATCGAATTAACAAACTCACTGTAGGAAATGGCATTTTACACTATCTGTCTACCATGATAGTCCATTACGCTATACAGCCCAAACCAACCTGTATTTGGTTCAGTTTTTCCAGGTACAGGTCGTAGTTTTTGGTTGGTTTTTTGGGGACTTTATGGTGCGATGACCATATATGTGGCCCAACTGCCACAACCCAAGAAAAAGTCAAGCAAAAAATGTCGTGAAGGGGGAAATAGGGATTGGAAAACATAGTGGGATGAAAACAGAATATTATTTTGATATAAATGTTTTTGACAACAATTGAGTTAAAGCTGTTTACCACGAGAACTGCTCAGGACGTAACTGTCTCTGTCTGTTACCGTGGAAATGGAGTTTATCCCATTTTCCATAGGAGATTTTGGAGGAAATTTCATTTGTCACATTCCTGGATTAAAGACTTAATATTTGTTAGGGCCTGGCTTAATATTTAAAGGAAATATATTTGTTATGGTATTTACTTGTCGCCAAGAAGATCTATGCTATAAACTAACTTTTACCCCAACAACATTCATATAAAACAAGTTACATCCTTTTTGATCACCAACTACTAAGAATGAACACAAGTCTCTAGCGACCATGACCTCCCAGACTTAGTGTCGGGATTAGTTTATGTGTACAGACAGACTGACAATAAGTAGACATTTTTATCAAACTTCATTCATTTTTATCAAACTGCCTTTTTTCAACAAAATGCAGAATAGCATGACAATGAACTTTAGAGAGTGTTGTTCAGATGAATAGTGTGAATCGGAAATGCAGTCTGAGTTTATTGACGGTCACAAGCTGTCTTGTACGTATTTGATATCGCATTATATCAAGATTGTTTACTTTACGCGTGTTAAAACTATTCTTGAGCAACTTTGCAATCACAAACATTCGTTGAAAACATTGATTTTCTTTTTAAAAACTCTAGAATCGTTATTTGAAAAATTGTAATCGGTCAATTTTGTTTCGTCAGTATTGATTACATTTATTTTAAAACATTCCACACGTGGAATGGCATTCAAAAATGTACTTACTTGAAAACAATTCGCAAATGTTGCATTCCTGAGTAAAGAGTAAAACAATATTGATAAAAAAATTGGTTTCTGTAATATGTATGCTATAAGTTTGTCATTTTACAAGAAATAAACTTAAAAGGCATTCACAAACTCTCAAACTGAAAATCAACTTTTCTAAAAGTCATCTCAATTTTACAGTTTTCAGTTTTGTCTTCCACTGTAGTGCTATTTAGGCGATACGGATTATATGTAGGGATTCAACAAACATACTCTTTTTCCAAACTGAATAGTAAAAGCTATAAATACGTCAAAACGAGTTTAAAATATTATCTTCCGATCATTTACTTTTTTATATATTTGCATTTCATTTTCTATGATAATTGCTTTTTGCCATGACAGAAATATATTTTTCGGTTCACTTTCAATCAACGTTTAACCAATGCAACCCGTTCAACGTCGGGATCATGCCAGTTGTTAATATTTTACCTTAACAAACGTTGATTTGCACAGCAATAGTGTTATTGAATTCAGAGCTTCATTCCACAAACAAGACCTAATAGGCATTTGTGAAAATGTGTATGGATTCCGCAGGTATCCATGTCGCACTCTTTGTCAACGGTTTTGTTACACTGCTTTCCTCTCTTGATACTTCAAATCTCCATAAATAGATCAGTGGACACCATGGTGTAAAGTGTCTCTACTTTGACATAAAGGGGAACAAAGAACGTCAATTCGCAACCGGTTAGGCAGTGGTCAAGAATCCCTCTACTGGTAATTAAACAATCAAACTGGTTCGTAGAGAAGGTCACTGTTAACTCGATCAGAGATGGTGTTTCTTTTTTTCTTCTCTCGTCATATTCTTGCTTCCCGCTTCTTTGGTTTTTTTGACAAAATGCTTCAGGCTTTTATTTACCTTGCTGGAAACGAGTAAGGTCTCTCACGACCTTCAGTAAATTGTTCCACTAGCCACCTTGGCCGGAATATGAACCGCCTAAAAGCAGATCCTCGTTGTCGTTGGTTAGAAAAGGAAAGTTTTTTGGAAGGTGATATAAAAAGAGAGATGGCGAGACCTTCAAAAGTAATATCATCTAATTTTTCAATGCAGTATATGGGTTTTTCATTTCATTAGTAGATACCCTTTAGATTTTCCCCATCATGTTAATAACACAAATTCGAGGTAGTCAAGTAGATACTGGGATTTTTGTTTATGGATTCTATAAATGCTATAGTAAGAGGTTACGAATATAAGTGCCGAGTGGATACTTTAAGGGATTAATATTTTGCAAACGTCATATGCTGCGCGATAGCGAAATAACCACAAACGCCGTTCCCGACTCTCGATTCCCTGTTCAATTATCATTGATATACTACTATTTTTACAATTTCATAGTGCCTAAAGTACCTCACCCCAATTCGTCATAATCTACCCGACTATCTCTACTATTATAAAAGGAAGTGTTTCTCTCTGTACGCAGTGTCCTGACGAATCTATGGCACTTACAGTAATGAAATTTGGCAAACTGATAATCCTATTTTTTGTATGATTTTTGAGTAGCTCCCGAGTTTTAAACTTGAACATTTTAAAAATTAATTTATTAGTTTTTTTTTCACCTTTCGTTCTTTTTTCCGGAATGTGACGCCATTGAAGCCGAGTAGCGAGCAGTGGTCACACCTGACCCCACGAGAAGAACAGTCACCCGCAATGCTGGCCATGCTGTGACTGATAAACACGCCTCCACGCGCAAGTGGAACGCCATCCATAAAACTTATATTTATATGCCAGCGTTTAGGCTGTGCAATGATCCACGTAACCTCATATGTACCTAATTTTAGAATAATTAAGCGTTGTGTTAGTCTTTATGTCCGTGTCATACAGCTTTACATCTTCATCACACCCTAGACACCAAACTACACTTATGTCTGTTAAGGGCAAAAGTGTAACAAAGGCACGTTCTCATGAATCACGTTTAATTGACGGATTATAGTTGATCGATAAAAGTTGAATATGACTTGAATCAGTGTTTGTTCACACGTTTCAATAGAAATTGATCAACAGTTTCAGATTTAAAATCGCGTCGAAAGCAGCTATGCGTGAAGTTGTACAAATAGCAACAATTTTGTTAAAAGAACTAACTTCGCTCAAAAGATTTATTGTCTGGTTGGAAATTTATTCGTCCGCGCAAAATCAAAGCGGAAATGAAAAAATAATAATAATTTTCTCCGCGCACTGCGGATGAAAAAAACTTGGCATGATTCCAAACCCTGACTGTAAGGTTACATGGATAGATAAAGTTCTCAGCGTTTGAAAAAGCGATGGAGAATAAAAAAATATATTAAATTTATTTACAAATCTTCTAGATTGAATTTTAAAATTCGCCGCGACCCAAAAATTGCAAATAATTCGGACTACCTGTGTGCCAAATCTCATTGCTGTAAGTGCCATAGAATCGTCAGGATGTGAATAAATCGAAAGAAATGTCGTTTTGGGGTGAGCCAAAGGATTTTATGAAATTAATTGGGAGCTTCAGAAACCTGTCTGAAGAAACTATTATTAAAGGATAAAGAGGGATATAGAAATCATTTAAGAATGTCTGAAGAAGGTTGTATTATGAGAAGGTGAAAAGGCAAGTGATGGTTTTTAAGAGTTTCAATCGCGTTTGTCTTGCTCTTTTAATTTCTTCCTTGCAAATTGCATCGTTAAGAGCCATCTGTTTTAGCAGGATAGCGACATTTTTAGCAAATGTGCCAAATACATCAACCGTCTCATTATTATTATTTTGCACTAATTTATCAATTGCAACTCTTGTGGAAATATTTTAACAAAAATTTTATTAAAACCTACGACAAAACGTGAGAATTATACTAAAATAAAAACATTCTAAGAAGACCAAAAAGCAGTTTATTTCAAAAACTGGAAGATCGCAAAGACAATTTCTGTGCATATATATTGTAATATAAAAATTTCGATAAAAATAGTAATAACACTAACTTCTAGCTTAAAACATAAATTATACGAAAATAAGCTCACAGTAAATTAAATTCAGTAAATCAAGCTAATAAGTTAATTTTCAAAAGCCATATCGAGTTCAATTAAACACGAGGATCTGAAAAATGAATGAAAATTGAAACTTATCTTTCATATTTCACGTAAAGGCATTAAAAAAATAATTTCAAATCGAATGTTTAAATCTAGCTTTGTTTTAAAGACATTTGCCACGCATGAAAACTTAAACGGACCGTTGTCGGTATACGTTATCTCAGAAATAAAATTACCAACTTTGACTAGAGAATAAAAATGCCCTTTTGTTTTGTTTCTCGAATAAAATAAACCAGGACAGAACGTATGTGCGGAAATAACTTGAAAGCAGATGGCGGATGGCTCATCACTTCAACAATAAAGTTTAAATGGGTCAAACTTTTCTTGATCCATTAAAATTTTGATCAGCTTATTGAAATAAAGGTTCTCACTTTAGTTTTTATTCAACTTTGGTTGATCAACTACAATCGGTCAATTAATTACACTTGATTCGTGAGAACGCGCCATTTCTATTATTTTTATAAAGCAAGCGATAATTATGGCTTGAATAAATGTTTTAAGAATGCATTTGCAAACTGTAACAATATAATATAGAAAATGAGAAATTAATTTGGAAGAAATGAAGGAGTATTAAAGAGAGTTGGGAATATCCGTGTTCTTTGTAATTTTTATTAGCTTATTATTTAGTTTATTAATAAATGTTTCCATTTTTTTTTCTTCTAAGAAGCGTTAGTTTCAATGTATGCAACCGAAAAGAGTGTCTTTAACCAAATACACACAATCTTCCTGATTACCTAAGTAAAAATTTCAACGGATTTGAAACCTGCGAAAAATTTTACACCGGTTCGATATCTTAAATGTGATTTTTTTATAAATAAATCATTTTTCAATTGCAACTTTTATATTTTCGATTGTTAAACTGTTGATCACTTTCAAGTTATATGTGTGAACAAAAACTGATTCAAGTCGTATTCAACTTTTATTGATCAACTAAACTAATGGTCAATTAATCTTGATTCGTGAGAACACGCCTTTACATTTCGTTTTATAGATCAATTTCTGACATACTGAAGTAAAAAAACTAGTTTAAAACTCTAATATTTAGTAGGCCTCTCATAGCAAGCTTCCACTTGCGTCAAAAGTAAAGGGGCATACGGATGGGTTACCACAATCGAAAAGTATCGCAAATTAACAATCTTAATTATTGCCCATTGGCGATGGTATCGTGTGTGAGCATAATCCATATCCATAGTTCCTTCCTCCAAATGAAAATGAAATTAACAAAGTTTTTACGGTATTTCGTGTAGTTTTTATTGGTGTTAATTCTTATTTCATATAAAGAACTATTCGGCAAAAAATACTTCAGTCATGTTACCAACATTAGCTTAGTATGAAAGAGGGTCAACAGTGTTATTTACTCACATATACTTCAATTACATCCCTTTCACTTGTTCAAAAGTTATTTTTTTTTTGTTTTTTTTTGACGTTTGAGCCTGTTTCCGGGTTTGCAAACAATTTCTTTCTATGCTGATATTTATCTTCTAGCTTTCTTATTAACTGCCATCCGAATGCAGAAGAATTTCATTAGAGCAGCGAAGACACCCGTGAGTTTTTTAACAGTATTTTATAACTCAAAGCAGGCACATTTAAACAAATCGGCAAAATTATTATTTATTCACATTATTCAATTACAGTGTGTACTAGTGTTATTTACTCACATATACTTCAATTACATCCCATTCACTTGTTCCAAAGTTTTTTTTTTTTTTTTGGCGTTTGAGCCTACTTCCGGGTTTGCAAACAATTCCTTTCTAAGCTGATATTTATCTTCTAGCTTTCTTCTTAACTGCCATTTGAATGCAGAAGAATTTCATTAGAGCAGCGAAGACACCCGTGAGTTTTTTAACAGTATTTTATAACTCAAAGCAGGCACATTTAAACAAATCGGCAAAATTATTAGCGTTTTATTTTCATCGATCTTCTAATGAAATTGAAACAGTAATCGTAACAGTTTCATACTAATTCGCATTCGATTGCTCGGTTTAACTGTCACATGGTTCTGAAAAAAGTATGATTACTAATGTGAG
Source organism: Metellina segmentata (assembly GCA_947359465.1). Classification (NCBI taxonomy): domain Eukaryota; kingdom Metazoa; phylum Arthropoda; class Arachnida; order Araneae; family Tetragnathidae; genus Metellina; species Metellina segmentata. The sequence goes on along the minus strand of OX375875.1, from coordinate 97,355,408 downwards.
ATAATTTATTGATGGGTTAAATTGTTTTCCCTTCGTAAATGAAACACAAGTATACGCTTCGTCGATTCGTAAGCCCATGTGAATTTCCCGTCTGAGATTATCCAACAGGCGACTCCGACAACATGCTCTGTCTTTTTTATTTTTAGGTCGATGTTTATTTTACATTCGTTATATCTCCGCGTTTTTTGTACTCTCCAATGTTAAAATATTGTCAATTTCCATGTCATGTGCATCGGTATAAATATGTATATGCAATAGATCATAATGTACATATAAATTTTAAATTCCCCAATTCTTGAATTCAGCGATATGCTCAACATACAGCAAATATGTAACGCGTATTCTAAGTACCACTTCAAAGAATAGACGATTTGCGATATTTATTTTAACCTTTTCGGGGGTTCACGCATTTAACCGTTTCGAACCTGCAGTCTTCTCTGTGGGACTTTGAATTATATTTTAACTTTTTGGCTAATAGAATTTTTCCTACGATTTGTTCGACCAATAAACGTGGTTATTTAGACATTTTGTGTGTTTTAAAGTTGGATTTAATGGCGAAGGGGTATATTTGACCAAGCTGTGCAAAATAACGTCAATTAAATGGAAAAACATCACACACAAAGAAAGTTTTACTGATATCCCCCAGGGAATAATCGAATCTGCGCTGCCTACAGCTAGCTCAGTGGGCAATCACACTGACCCACGACAACGCCCATTTTGTGTTTAAGGGGTAAAATGATTGTATACTGCTATAGGAAATCTCGTGATGCCCAGAAGGTTTTGAGTCAGAGAAATCAAAAAGATTCAGTCTCTCTGTTTCAAAAGAGAACAAAGTGATGTAAATCAAAGCAAATAATAAATGTGTAGAATGTTAAACAAACATTATTAACTATAAACTGCTCTAGCCTATTTAATCATGTACTTCAACAGCAAAGAATTCTCCCAATCTGAACTGTAGACAAAAAGACTAAATAGTAATTGTATATTTCAGCGTGTTTTATGTTAAACTTGATAAAAGATATGTTGAAAGCGGAAAGCATGTTATCGTCCCAATACCAAATTGGAGACCAAACTTTTTTTCACTAAACATCTATTTGAATATGCCTACGACGGAATACCATAGCCAAAAATTACAGGGGATTGGAGAGTAAAAATTATAGCCAATTCGCGATAGTACAATGTACTTGAATCTTATCAGATAGAGTACAAAGCATTCAATTAAGGGTGAAATTTCAATGTTTGTCCTAGGCAAATTCTATTTAGATACTTCACTCTATTCTCTGTACTTTTAAATAGGAATTTTGTACGATTCAAATAATTTTTAAACAGATTTATTACTCAAGCAAAAAGTAAATACAGTAAAACCTACGGAATGCAGAACCGACTTTTCATTTACTAATGCAAATGGCTAGGAGTAAGAGATGCAAGTGTCCTTTTAGTCTACCGGTTATTTATCAGTTGTCTTATTTTTATGTATTTTATCATCCCGATCTAATAAAACTCTCGTGTAGCAGTTCTTTTCGTAGGATCATGTGTGAAAAGCAAACCAAATAGGAAAACAATAATAAGTAAATGTGTCACTAAACGAATTTTTAAATGTTCTAGATTGAATCGGGCTTCACACAAAAATCACAAAAATTCGGACTACCAGTGTTACAAATCACATTACTGTAAGAGAGAGAGAAAGAGAGAGAGAGAAATTTAATTTCCTATATGAAACTCAGAGATGTGCATCTTTGTTTCGCAATTTAGCCCTTTGAGTAATTTGTCTTCACGTCAACGGACAACAATGTGCCTGTTAGAGGAAGTTTGCTTTAGAGCAATTGGAAAAGAAAGAGAAGATGATATGGTCTAACAGGAAGAGATAAGACGTTAAGTGACAGAACAAGGTATTGTAATGTGTTACGAATACATTGTGATATGCGTCAGTTATAATGACTGATAAAATAAACATTACGTCAAGTGTTCGATTTTATTTCACATTTTACAGACAAAAAGAATAATAATTTAGACGGCCTAAAGTTACAGTGGTGTAGGTCACTTTAAAAAAACGACTTAGACACAGAGACCAGATATAATGTAACCAAATTTAACGAAATATAATTAATTAGTCACAGAAACAAGATCTAGATAAGGCAATCTGTTAAGGGGGTCCGGGACACATCAGAAAAAAAATTTTAATAATTAATTCAGAATTTTGAATTTTTTTGTATTGATTACCCATCTAACTAATAAACAAAATCACAACACAACATTTTTCCAAAAGTTTTTTAAATATTTTTAATTAAAATTTTTTGAAAAAAAGAGGGGTCATTTTAAATTGCTAAGGATCAAAATATTCTTGGTCCATTTTCAAAATTCTTGCAGTAAATTATTCACAAATTTATAAACTTTAATTTTGATTCAGCAATTTAAAAAATATTAATTTAACAAAAATAAAGAAATATTTGAATGAAAATTTTTGAAAATTTTAAGGTACTTTTTTTTTAAAGTAATATTTTTAAAAGCAAATATTTGTTTCAAATTTGCTGAATCAAAATTAAAGTATAATGTTTGAAAAATATATATTCAAAATTTCAACCCTTAAACTTTATTGGTTTTCGACTTATAGCAATTTGAATACAGGAAATCTTGAAAAAAGTATCATGGAGAAAAACGCATTTAAAGTTTTAAAGACAGATGTCGTTGCCATGACAACAACTGTCAAGAGTGTTAGATTTTCAAAACAACGCACTACAAAAATTATTATATCTCTAGTTCTAATTAAGATAGAAACATGATTTAGACGTCAATTTAAGCAAAAAAAATATAGAGAATTTCTTAAAATCATAAAAAAAATTTCGAAAATTTGACGATTTTTGTGTCCCGGACCCCCTTAACAGAAAACATGAAATAAATAAGATCTTTATTCAATAGCCAACAGATGGAAGTGGAAATTCTGTCTTTTTTTTTTTCGAAAAAGTAACTTACAACACTGTTACTTTAACCCGCACATTTATTAAGAGGAGCAAAGATTTTGATATTTGTGAAAAATCTTGCAATAAATGTGTGTGTGTGTGGTGTAAATAAAGCATCAAATATGTGCCATCATTGTATATGAATGAATTATTAAAATAATATTTAGATAAAAATTATGACAATCAAAAATTAGAAGTAACTAAAAGGTAGAAAAAGATTCATTCAAGGGTATTGGTATTTTTGTCTAAATATTGGTGTCTTTTTCATGTCTAACTTATGTGAACAAAAGCAAGATTTTAATGAAAGTAAAGGTTTCAGACCATTTATATAGTGCAAACTAATAGAACATTTCATATTTCATAACATGAGGCCTTTGAAATATGATTAGTTTGTGAATCATAAAAATAGTTATATCATTGAATCCGCTTGTAGTGTAATTTAGACTCTCAATTTTTGAAACAAACGTGGGCTAACCTGTTTTACTTAGCTGAATCATCCACATTAGAATTATAATTTAAATGGATGAATTAATTTCAAAAATGAATTGAAACTAGGTTAAATATACTTTGATCTCTATACACTTCAAGGGGCCCGGTTTGAAGAATACAGAGAATTAACAACAGAAAAAAGGATTGCGACTTTTAAACTCGATCTAACCAATGATCGTCGACTACATGGGGGCTGTTGGACGTTAAATCTATAGTGGCCTCAAATGCTGTCCTCGCGTTGCCATGGTGCGGAAGTTTGGAGAGTGGGGTGCCAGCTCAGGTGTTGCTTCGTCATCTGACCGTGGTTCAAAATTACGAGGTGTTGTCCTCGGATCTTTCCCTTTGGGATTGATCCCGGACCGTCGTCTGTAGACTAATATGTTGCTCCAGTGCGATGTTAACTCAACTACCTACCTATTCCCTTGAAATTTAAATTTTATAGTGAATGGAGGTTTCAGTAAGTTTACCTGAAATTCCTCTCGTTGAATAATTATGATGCAAAAAAAAAATCATTAAACTTTTAATGAAAATAAATTGTGTCGTACCCAATGATTAAGGCCCGGTGCACACAACCGATTTTTCAACGTGTGGCGCCGAAGCCCAAATATGAACGTATAACCGTGAAATGACGCAAGTACTCATTTCGCGCCATTTGCGATGTATATCTATCGAAGAAAACGTAATTATTTCGCTTACTTGGTATAGAAAAAATATATTTTGAAAGAAATAGACTTTTTTTTACTGGATACGTCCATTTATTAATTATTATTTATATTCCATTTATTTATGAAACCAAGGTACTTGAGACCGGAGAAACCTGTGCGGCGCTGTGGGGAACTGCGGTACAAATTGCACGCAAATTGGACGTGCGTCGCCGGTGGAATGTGTGCACTACTCCATTGGATCTAATGTATCTCAAATCGCTCTTGCGTTGCCGCAGCAGCACCGCACGTTGAAAAACCGGATGTTTGCATCGGTCCTGTATGAAGCAGTTTAATAACTCCTTTCATTCTGAATTCAAACATCGTTTTACCTGTGTTTATACTAGTTTTTAAATCATTTAGACAGGACATTTATTTAAGTAGAAGCTAATTTATGGAAATATTGATATCGGTGTGTAAAGGGCGTCATGATAGAAGCCGACAATCAACAGACTAGACGGAAATTCAAGTATTTGCTCGATGACATTGTATGGTATCGTTTTATCAACCAGTAATATCTCTTTATATTAGGCCCGGTGCACACACCCGGTTTTTCAACGTGCGGCTCCGCTGCCGCAACGCAAGTGCGGTCTGAGATACACTCATTGCCATAAAAATTTTCTCACCAAGAAATAATTGTGGGATCTCAACGAAACTTGGCATGGAGGTACATGTCCGCCAGATATGTAAATGATTAGAAATGCAGCGTGATTGCGCATTGCGTAATGCCACTAGAGGGCGTTGAACTTCGTTCTACTTGGAGTACAAAACAGGTAAGCAGAGCTTGTTTGAGTGTACTTAATCTTTTGCAAAGGAAACGCTGAGGTAGACATGCCGTTACGCCGCCATCGATGACAATATGAGCAGCTGTCAGAGTTCGAGAGGGGAAGAATCATGAAAGGATGATGGAAACTGGGTGGTCAGCTCGGTGAGTAGCTCGTCAAGTAGACCGTTCTGATTTTACTGTGAGGAGGTGTTACGTTTCAAGAGAACTCTGGCCATGAATTATAAACTGCCATAATTCACAGGTTTACTTTCCTTGGGTAGTTTACACTGTAGTGGTAAAATTCTGCAATAACTTTAAGACATTTCTTTTCAATGTGAATGGACTTATGCATCGCTAGATGCAATAGTCAAGCGTAATAAATAAAATGACATGCAGCAAAATGCTTAATGATTGGAATGAACTTAATTTTTAATCGGCAAATCAAATAAAGGAACATAGAAGTTAATGAAAACGCATGGTTTGGAAGGTAATGGTTAAGAGATGAATGTTAAACTGATCATATTTCAAAGTTTTTGAAATATCACGAATTTAGTTATTTGTTTAAGGGTGCTTTACCGTCAGGGGATATATGAAGGCACAGTTATATGCATATTGTACTCTGACTAAATATAAAACGTGTTTTACAATACGAGTTTAGGAAGTGTATACGGATAAGATTATGTAAACGTTCATTGAACAAAAAAAAACGGGTTTTATTAAGCGTGTCCATCTAGGGTACAGAGAGACCACGGCATCCTGGATTGGAAACGTAATAGCTTAGCAACCGGAAAGTTGGGAGTTTGAATTCCGCCAAAGACCGTCGTTATATCTGTCGTGGCCTCAAATGTCCTCATATTGGCGGGGTCTGGTAGTTTGGAGAGTAGGGTGTCATCTCAGGTGTGACCTCGTCATCTGACCATGATTTTAAAATATGTGGTGGTGTCTTCGGATTGGATCTCTTCAGGTTTGATCCTGGACAGTCCTCCATAGTCCGTGGTGTTGCTTCAGTTCTACGTTATTTAAAACACATACATACCTATCTAGTGTATAGATAGATGAGGCTGTGATAGCTTACTTAAAAGTGAAAGCGTATTTGTTTTATGTGTATTGAAATACTTATATAAGCAAGCAGACTCGGGCATAGCATCTAAGCTAAAATTTCTTAAATGCTTATATCTATTGATGAAAATGCCATTGCATAGATTTCATACCTTATTCATATACCTGTATAAGCCCGGATACCCACATTTTATACTTCCAAATAAATTGTAAGTAGGCAAAAATATAAAACGGCATTTTTTTATATTTTTGAAGTGTGCGTCAATCCTTGTTTCCAATATGTTGCATAATAAAAAGCTCACCCTTCAGTCAAGCTATCACAACTAGTTTCCACATCAATGCCATCTCATTTGCATCTACAATGGTGGTTCTACAATTTTTTACCTGAAACTTACCTATTTTCAAGTTGGCTCAGATATTCTCTTCTGCGCTATTATTAGTGTGTATGATTAGTTTTTATACCTATTTAATCGATTTTCATGCAAATATATAACCCGATTTAATCAAACTTCAACAAAGTTGTATTTCAAACTTTTATTTATTCCAAGGCAAAACCATTGTTTTGGAAATAAGGAATTTTGAAATAGCTTTGCAAGATAAGGAAGTCTGCGAACGTTAACCCAGGATATAAACTTCACTTGTTCAAATAAGTTCACGTCATATTAAGAGAAAAACAGCCGACCTTCACTTCAAACACAGTGAACCTTCATCTTAATTAACCCTATAACGATTTGATTTTCTGAGTAGTGTATTGTTGCTTTTCACCACAACACACGGACTAAATAAAACGTATCTATTAACCCAGGTGTAGAATTATATTCAGTGTTCTGCAACACAACTCCAAGCAATTGCAATTGTTCTACTGGCATTTTGTCCGAATTTTAAAAACTGCAGTAAAATCAAAAACAAACGTATAACACATTTATCGGCTAAATATATATTACCATATTTAAAATAAAACACATCAACATTAATTAACTTACATTATTTAAAACAAAGCCATATATTCAGAATTTGCTATTATATTGATAACTTTTGAAGTTAAATACATTTACATAGAAGATTTGTTATTTATAACGTGTTTGTGGTTATTTGGGGCGGTGTTGGGAGGTTGTTCAGTAGATAGAGAAGAAAAAAGGTGTGGCAAGAAACGGCGGCTTTGCACTGCAGAACATCGTAACTTAGGATTGAAAAAAAATTGGCTAAAATTTTGTTAAAACTGAGTAAAAATTGTTATGTAAAGACTTTGTTCAGTGACGTACGTTGCAGTTTTAAGCACTTTCTACTCCCGGGTCTATTAATCGGAGAAATACCCGATAAAAAATTATAATAAAATTTAAATAAAAAATTATTCTATTGGTCAAGATGGTAAAAATTAGTTGGAAGACGTGAAGTGAAGTTGTATAATTAATATTTACGTTTTAATTCCTCAAAGATATTAATTTTTTGTCAAAGAATGTTGATAGTTTTGTGTTGTTATTTTGGGGAAATATTATTCATCGTACTTTTTTATTCATTTTATGCTATTAAACTCATTGGTAAAAAATAGCATGGATCATTTACTGTAACCAACCATTATAAACGTGATGTGATTATTACTTAACATTTAGTGCCGACGAGTGTTTTCTCGAAAATATAAATCGTCCCATAAAAAATCTTAAATCAACATTATCAATTTAATATATTTTAATACGGTTATTATACTAGTAAACAAAAAAAACAGAAAAAAACAGGAAGTTAAAAAAAAATTTCGTAGCACAAAATAATAAAAGTTCTTACCGAAGCCGGATTTCATAAAATTTTATTTTAATAACAAATATTTTTCATTTTTAAATAATAAAATTCAGCTAATTTATCATGGATGTTATGGAAAATTCTGAATTAAATCATTCAGAATTTTCCATAATCTAAGGTTCCATAATCTAAACTGTAATGAAGTTATAGAAACAATCCTCCGAGAAAGAAAGAGGACCTTGTAAAAATCGTTTTCAATGAAAAGTTCGAACTGTAGACAAATCCCCAATGAATTCTGACATCAATATTTATAGCTTGAATTAAGGCGCAAATATAATGGTGTAGAAACGGGTTGCATTGAAAATGAGTTTATGTCTTTTTTTAAAAATAGCAACTCTTTTTAGAACAAAATACAACATGAAATTTAAAAAATTAATTGAAAACTGAAAATTTAATTGAAAATTAATTTCAATGCGAATTTTATTCCAAATATTCCATTATAAAATGAAATTTTTTTGCATATTTAACCTTATAAGGGGCACGCGCGCATATATTCGTTCCACAACTTCCAGTCGTCTTTTCAAGACTTCATACCAGTATCGTTTTTATTGATCAGTTGGGTTTTGAATGGAATTCTTTCAACCAATAGATATGGTTATTTAATCATTGAGTGTTCTGTGAACATTGTGCAATGTATATCTACGGAATCTTTCCATTACTAGGGAGCTCCGCCTCCTGCTCGCTTACTCTCGGCAACCCCCAGGGACCCACATCTCTCCAGATCCGGAAGACCACCCTCAGATTTATATGGCATAGGTTAAAAACAAGGCAACTTACTCCTGACGGCCCAATCAATCAATGTCTTTGACACCTATAACTTTGAGGACTTCACCAGCCTAAAGATCACATTCTGGATCCAGTAAAGCTAAATAAAACTTATATCTTCAAATTTTGAAATAAGTTGTTTTACTTGTAAGCCGGTGATATGACAGGATGGCAATCTTTCCCATTTCAGTTTTGTCACACCCACACCTCTCCAGATCCGGAAGACCACCCTCAGATTTATATGGCATAGGTTAAAAACAAGGCAACTTACTCCTGACGGCCCAATCCTTAATGTCTTTGACACCTATAACTTTGAGGACTTCACCAGCCTAAAGATCACATTCTGGATCCAGTAAAGCTAAATAAAACTTATATCTTCAAATTTTGAAATAAGTTGTTTTACTTGTAAGCCGGTGATATACAGGATAGAAAACTTTCCCATTTCAGTGGTCATTCCACACCTCTCCAGATCCGGTAGACCCCCTCAGTTTTGTATAGTAGAAGTTAAAAACAAGGCAACTTACTCCTGACGGCCCAATCCTTAATGTCCTTAACACCGCTTAGGAGGGTGAACATCCCCTGCAAGCACGTGTGGCCCAGCTTCATCTCGGTGATCACTCCCAACAGGTAGGGCAGAGCCATCTTCACCCCGGAGTTCACCAGCTTCTTGAGTCTCTTCTCCAACTCGGGGATGGTCTCGACATTGCCGTCTCGTTTGGGGCTAGAGTCTTTGGCTTTGGCGACGGCCGACTCCACCAGCGTCAAGGCGACGCAGCACGACACCAGCAGCAGCAACAAGGGAAGCGTCCTCATCGTCTCTGATCCCCTCCGGAGGATGGACAACTGATCAGCGAGGAGTCTCGGGCGAGTCAGAGCGGACGAGCCTTGAAGAACGCGATCGACTTGGTCTTGGCAGCGGCCGGCGAGTTGTGTCCGATAACACCGATCGCCACAAAAACGCTTATAGGAGATCCTCGGTTGTAAGCCTAACCGGAATACCTTGAAACCGTATCGGGAGGGGGAAGCAATTACGTGAAATGTCGTTGATACTACGTGAGTGTGATTATGAAGGGGGAAAGTGACGCTTCTGCCTCGTGCTGGGTGATTGCCTCTTTCCAGAGAGATAGATGCATTCCGTATCATGAATTTCAACGTTTTTGTGTATTTTACTATAATGTTCCTTCACGACTTTTCTTTCGACCAACCGATATACTGGTAAAGGCCCTCAAAAGGAACACGGCATTAAGGCCCGGTGCACATATCCAATTTTTCAACGTGCGGCGCCGCTGAGGCACTGAAGCCCAACTATGCACGCATAGCAGTGAAATGACGCAAGTACTCATTTCGCGCCATTTGCGATTTTTATTCTATCGAAGAAAACGCGTTTATTTCGCTTACTTGGTGTAAAAAAAAGTATATTTTGAAACACAATAGACGTTACTGGATACAACCATTAATTAATTACTATTTATATTTCATTTATTTATGAAAACAGGTACTTCAGAACGGAGACTCATGTACGGCGCCGTGGGGAACTGCGGTACAAATTGCACGCAAGTTGGACGTGCGTCGCCGCAATGGATCTGGAGGCATGTATGTACTACTCCATTGGATCTAATGTATCTCATACCGCACTTGCGTTGCGGCAGCGGCGCTGCACGTTGAAAAGCCGGATGTGTGCACCGAGCCTAAGGTGTTAGCCTCTAAATCGGAATGTTCCTGGATCGGGTCCGGGCATGAATGTTTTTAAGCGTATGGTGTAGGGGCTCGACTGTTGCACCTTAAATCATATGTGAGTTGGAAGTTTGTGGAAGTGGTGTGGAAGTTTGGAGAGTAGGGTGCCAGCTCAGGTGTTGCTTCGTCAATTGACCGTGGTTCAAAATTACGAGGTGCTGTCCTCGGATCTTTCCCTTAAGTGTCTGATCCCGGACCGTCGTCAATAGCCCGTTGTGTTCCTCTAGTACGACGTTAACTAAAATTACCATTACCATTACCTGCACTTGACTTTTCTTTCGACCAACCGGTATAGTGGTTAAGGTGTTAGCCTCTAGATCGGAAGGTTCCTGGTTCGGGTCCGGGCATGAATGTTTGTAAGCGTATGGTGAGGAGGCGGCTGGTGCACCTTAAATCTGTAGTGGCCGAAAATCCTCACATTGGGTTGGTGTGGAAGTTTGGAGAGTGGGGTGCCTTCTCAGGTGTTCCTTCGTCATCTGACCGTGATTCAAAATTACGAGGTGTTGTCCTCGGATCTTTCCCTTAAGTGACTGATCCCGGACCGTCGTCAATAGCCCGTTGAGTTGCTCTAGTCTGACGTTAATTACAAATTACTAAATTATCAATTACTTTTCTTTCGTCCAAGGAAGGGATCACTCTGAGCATAATATTGAATGAAATTGTGTTTTGTTTCGTATTCATTTTTTAGTTGTTGAGTTCATTCAAGTTTTTCAAAGAGGTTTCCTTACTCTTTGAATTGCACTGTGCTATTAAAAATGTTTTTAATTAAGAGACTGGACTTTCAAACTAAACTATTGTGGTTATAATTCGATTGTGGCAAAATTCGCTCAGGCTGGTGCCTATACATAAATTTTGGTCCGCAGTAATAATCCTATTGTTGTAAAATTTGCACAGGCTGGGATGAGGGTGACATAATTTTTGGTCCGGGGATTTAATCCGATTGTTGTAAAACTCGCACAGGTTAATGTCTATATATAAAGTTTGGTTCAGAACTATTAAGTTTTACGGAAGTTATTACTTAAAACGTGATGAAAATGTCTTTTTAATTAGCAAAAGTTTATAGGTCCTATACGGATAAATTTCCGGTGCATTGTCATTATTTTAACTCACATAATATTTTTTAGGCATATTGATTAAATTAACTCCATTTGGTAAGAGCATTACTCAATTGTAAAGACTATTTTAAAAACATTTGTACTAAAACGCCTAAAATTTTGCAAGAAAGTATAGGTTAAGCAATATTCTAAACAAAATTTTCAAAATTTGTCAGCAAAATGAATTTTTCATCTACACACACACACTTAGATACAACTGATTTCAAAGATTATTAAAAAAACTTTCAAGGGAGTCAATAAAAATCAGATACGCAGAGAGCATTTTGAAATTGGAATATTTTCAAAAATTTTCAATCGGAGAAAAACGCATATTTGTAGTAGACTTATTATACATATCTATTGTTTTATGCTGTTGAACTCCGTCATGTATTACAGTAAATGAAAATGTCTTTTCCCTTTTTTTACATTTGATTTTAATTAATTTGTAACGTTTAAATTTAAAAAATTGATTTTGGAGATTCTGTAAGTCCTTAAAATTAATGTATTTTAAGCATACCAAGAATATTGGGTGGGTTTTTTAAGTTATCGAAAGAGTCTTAGAACTCTCCTGATGTGCAAGCATTCATCTAGAACACTCCCAAGCATTCGAATATCAAACGAAAGAATATTTATACTACATAGCAGGATTCATTTACAGAGAATGTTCATTCCACTGCAGCCTTAATGTACAACGAATATTTATATCCCCAGTCTAGAATATTTATATTCGCCAGAAATGTACTGAAAGTATTTATGTAACACGTAATCCTTAATATACCGAGATTATTTATGAAACACGGCAGCTTAAATGTACCAAGAATATTTATATTTCACATCAACCTTAAGGAACTGAGAATATTTACATCCCACAGCAACCTTAATATTTAGAAAATATTTATGTCCCCCAAATAGTCTGTATAGTTCGAAAAATATTTATATATATCACAACAACTTTTATATAAAGGGAATATTTCTATCCACCAGTAATATACAGAGGTTATTTATATAACGCGCAACTTTAATATACCGAGAACATTTATATTTCAAAACAGCCTTAAGGACCTAAAATAGTTTTTTTAGCAACTAATTTAATACAAAGTGAATATTTATATTCCCTAGAAATATGCCGAGAATATTTATGAAACATACCAGCTTTAATATACCAAGAATAATTATGCTTTACAGCACCTTAATCTAGTGAATATTTATATCCGAGCAATGTACCGCAATAATATCGCACCCCGGTAAGAAAAGTGACACAACTCAAAATTGCAGAATTTGAGAAACATCAACTTAAAGGATACTATGAAACTTATATTGAAATAGTATAAGCTTCTTTTAAATTTTAGGTAAGTATTTATGGTGGTAACTTCCGTTATATTTTATAGAATAGTAATTTAACACGCTGGGGCACCTCATATATATTTTTCAATGACATATCATCAAAATTTTAATTTTTTGACTTGTGTCACTTTTCTTGCTCTAGTGTGTGATATGCAACACTGTAGATTTAATGCACCGAGAATAATTATATTACCCAGAAATATCTTCAATATTTATGTAGCAAAGCAGCCTTAGTATATATCGATAATACAAGTATTTATAGAATAAGACAGCCTTTATATACCGAAAATAATTTTAATTTTCACAGCAATATACCTAAAATATTTATATATAGATATTTTAGGTATATTGCCGAGAATATTTATATACTACGGCAGTCTAGTCTGAGTATGGTCGAGAATGTGTATATACTAAAGTAAACTTTATCTTCCGTGAATATATATCTTACCTTTATCATTTCAAGGATATCCTTCAGCCCTTGAAAGGGTTAAATACACAGTGAAAGTAGTCAAACATAATTACTTTCCAGAAAAGTATAAACAAGACTTAATTTGTGTGATTTTCGTACGATTGTTCACAACTCAGTAAAAGGACTCGAGTAAACGTCGAGTGCAAAATAAATTCCATTTGATATTAAGTACTTGTGTACTTTAATTTAACATAGTTGTAGAACTAAAAATATTAAATTGCAGTGTAATGGATCTGATAAAATCAGTTAGTATTGTCTGAAGTCATGAATTATTTTAAAGTTTGAATTAAACTTAATGACAAAATAATATTTTTATATACAAACTGGATTTTCTGTCCTTACAAAGTATTTTCTTTGTTGTTCTCTGGCTACAGAAGAATGTAAGTTAGCTTCTTCGTCTCTTTTATCACTTGGGGAAAACAATGTGTTAGCTACCGGTATAATATGCGGAATATGTTTCTTTAATATCTGGCAATTCATTAAACCATCTTTTCCATCATGGTTCTACAAGGGCTGAATTTGTGAACCATTTTGATTTATGCTGTTACACCAAGGGGGTTGGGTTTCCGTTACACCTCGTATCTTTACTCTACATTTTAGGCAAAGTATTTTTATAGACGACACATTTATTCCGGTAGGCAATTAATTTTACATTGCATTGGAGCAAGACAATGGAGATTAGCGACAATTCGGTTGATATAGTACGGCCTTGTGAAAAATAAGCCGTTTATCATCATTTTTCAGCCGACCAGTCGGTTTAGTGGCTCAGGATTTCGGCTTTGGAACGATAGTCAAGTTGGTCGAGTCACAAATCCACAACAGGATTGCTACGGGTCTATCCCTTCGGAACTCCTTCCAGACTGTCACCAATTGACAGTTGTGTTGTTCCGATGTGGTTGATTGCGTTGGGTTTCATGCCACAAGGATCACATTTGTCCATTCTGCTCCAAACACAAGACAGACAACGTCAAGTAATTTTCACACCCATACATGGAGAGTTTTACTGAGACGTTGATGGTAATTAGTTAACGTCGTACTGGAGCAACACAAAGGGCTATTGACGGTGGTCCGGGTTCAAATCCAAAGAGAAATATCCGAGGAGAGCACCACTTAATTTTGAACCACCGTCAGACGACGAGGTCAACACTGGAGCTGGATCCATACTCTCCAAGCTTTCACACTATGTCAACGTGAGGATATTTAAGGCCACGATAGATTTAACGTGCAACAGCCCCATGTCCTTGGCTGGACCCAGTTTCAAACTCTCAACCCTCCGGTTGAGGAGCCCTCATCTGTTGATCTTCCAACTGCAATAGAGCAAAATACACCCAGAGAGGAATTGAACCCTTTCCGTCTACAACAACTCGTAGGTTGCTTGAGCAGTTGCCAAACTCACCAAGTCACGACGGCCTCTGCTTCAGTGTGTTGTAAATTCACTTCTACCTACCGGCTAACTAGCGCAAACAATTCATAAATACGAGGTTGGTTAAATTTGGTCTGTGCTAACTGGTCTGACTCTGCTCCCCATTCTGATTCCCCACAAAATGCCCTGGACTCACGTTGCTTTTTAAATAATCGGGAATGCGCCTGACTGCTCTAGTAAGACTTAAAAGCGAGCACACAACATATATGACTGTAGAGTAAGGAGTTAAGGACAATCCAACTTGTTCATGCTCCACAAAACTAGCAACTCCTACCCAGATTTAAAATGTACAGTCGCGGAAAAAAATTAACCACCTCGTTTATATATAGTATTATTCATACTAGAGTAAATTAAAGGTTATTATTCAAAAGGTAATAACGTCCTCTACCAAAACAACTACAAAAATATTGCATAACAGGACGTGTATTCCTATCAAATTTTACTCAAAGAACAAAATTTATTATCGAAACTCCTTGTTTTGACGCCATATCCAGATTTTCCATCATTAAATTAGTCTAAATATGAAATTTCACGACTTTACTATATATCCAGAGGTAATCAATGCTAAATTTGGTGTCAATTTCAGCTATCGTCTCCACATATAAAGTCGCTACTCGTAGATCGAGAATAATTGTCGCTATCGATTCCCGAATTTAAAGTTTGAACACTATTTCAAACGTATTTTTCAGCGATCCGAGAATTATTATATTTATTATACAAGTGAGAGTGATTTGAGAATTACATTATTATATATACTATACAAGTGCAAACGATCCAAAAATTAGTATCCTAGATTTGTTTAAACGTTTCTTAAACTTTTGGTTGCCTCCGAAAATCGCAATAACCAAGGAAATTAAATGTATCGCAAAAACTAACTATTGTAATTAACTGAAATTTTGCATGGCCACATAAAAATCCTTCTGAATCGATTCCCATCAGAATATAATAAGATTCAAAATCATATTTTTTCAATCATTGATTTAATAATTGTTCTTGCATACTAAAAACTATTTTTTAAACAAAATAATACGTGGATTTTATTTGGGCTGTTTAACAGTAACATGGTACAAGATATCAGCGCTATAAAAATATTATTTAGGAAGATATATATCTAAGTCTGAAAAAGTGATTTAACACTAGGAGCTCCAATCTTTCTACACGCGTCCTCAGATATTTTCCTTGAGGGATTGATCCCGGACCGTCGTCAATAGAACGTTGTGTTGCTCTAGTACGACGTTAACTAAAAATTACCAATTACCGATTACTTTCTACACGCGTAACTTCGAAACGGTAAGACCTAATGACATGAAGTTTGTTATCTGAAGTTAAATTGTGATTCGAAATTGCGTGTTGAAATAGGGAGTTCCTATTGGAAATTATGAAGTTGGTGCACAATTTAATATGAAGGCGACCCTTTATTCAAATTTTATGCATTTGATTTTATAGAAAACGTTAGTTCTTGTCAAACACCATCTTTAAACTTTCAATACGGTTAAAATTGCTCAAATGAAGAGGGGTGGTCCGAGGTTTTTTTTTCCGCTACTGTATAAGGGTGCCTACAGGTAATCATTTGGGACAATGCTTTTCAATGCTTCTAATCATTTGGGACAGCTCCAAAGTGATAAGAAGCAGTCGCACAGACTATCCCCATAGACCTGTATGACCAGGAGTCGGTTCCCGTGCGACTTGTTCAATGTAGTCTTTTCGACTTGGTGTTGGTTATACCTTGATCAACTGAATAAGTAGTAACAACAGAGATAGTGAAACAGATTAGAATTTCCATTTTAAAGCTATTTTCTGTCCATCAGACAGTCTATCTTCCAATTAATTTCTCAGTTAAACGACATTAATTCGCCACTGCTACAGAAGTTTCTCCATGGAAAGACTAAACAAGGAATTCAAAGTATATAAGGCGATAAAACAATCAAAATCACCATTTATTTGCACAGAACGGTATTTTCAGAATCAATCTATTGACTTTAAATTTCCTTTTTGCATATGGCATGCGTTTCTGCTGACAGAAAATTGTGGTTAACTTATTTAACGGTAAAATATCAGATACCCTGACGAAGTTTTCAAGCATTCATATGCATGTATCGTCTTTAAAATCCTTTACGCAGATAAATTCAGAGATAATATCGCATACATTCAAAATATATGTTTAATAAAAGTCTTCTCTGAACTGGAAGTCACGCATATTTATATAATTAAGACAAAGGCCAACAACTATTCGTCACATTTCAATGTTTACATATTCTACTCGAAGACATATTTAACGAAAGAACATATTTAACGAAATAAAATCTACGCTAGGAATTTGAATTTCTCACTTAACTTTTAGAAAGCGTTAACGAATAATTTTCCCCTTAATGAGGTGTCATGTTTTTCCGTATAACAAGGTCAACACAATAGCAAACGGAATACTGAATGAAATTAGATTCCGGTTTGAAATACCATGTTATTTTAAATACCATGTTAATTTAAATAGGTCATGATGGTAATTAATTATCGTCGCACTGGAGCAAAGCAATGCGTTTAAAATAGGGATATAACTCGCAGCAATATGGATTTTATGGATGCATGACAGCTTCATATATCTTAATATGACTTCAAGAACTACTTCAAATATTTTTGTAGCCAGTGCAACACTTAACTACAAAACTGCGGGTGATTCGGAACTCATAGGACAAACTTCAAGGTGTGTTATAAAATCATTTTTTACAGCAATATTGCCCGTGCTTGCCTCGTCATTGTCAAATGCGGCCAAATTCGGAAGAGATCCAATAGGTGTGACGTCATAATCTCCTTTCGAAAATATAAATATTTAAATGAAAATTTTTTTATTATCAGAAAATCAAACGTGTAAGGAATCTATCAAATGTAAAATTTTCCCCAGATTTCAATTCTGTTGAAATTTTTATTCTATCTTTAACGATCGCTGAGATAACAAAAAAGCACTGAAGAACGTCAGTCATAACTTTAATTCTTTCTTTTGCCTCAAGCGAATCAGTTGCTCAGGAAATCAAAATGAATTCGTATTGGAAAAAATATAAAAGTTACAACTTAAAAATTATTTATTTAAAGAAAATCATATTTTTAGGTATCGATCTAATGTGAAATTTTCCGCAGATTTCAAATCCGTTGAAATTTTTACTCTATCTTTAACGATCTAGGAGATAGTAAAAAGAACTTCATAACTCCTGTTAAAACTTTTTATTTGTTTTGTTCTTCGGCTGAAAGCGTTGCTCGGAAAATCAAACGGAAACACGGAAAAAATAAATTCAGAATCTGTCATATCTTTATGGTGTTGCCATTCTAAGGAAAACAATAAGAACTAAATTCCATAAAATTAATTTAAGAATGTTCTAGATTGAATTTTAAAATAAATGCGTCGCACAAAAATTGCAAAGAATTCGAACTACCTGTATGTCAAATCCCATTATTGTAAGTGCCATAGATTCATCAGGACACTACGTACATATAAACATACAAACAAACACTTCCTTTTATAATAATTAGATAGGGGCGCAAGTGACGCATTCAAGCGCAAATGCAAGAAATTTAAAAAAAAATGTTTATTTCCATCGTTATTTTACAAAGACTTATTTACAATGATTTTTTACAATAATTGCTTACAAATGCCACCTCCAACATTAATGCAAGCTTAGCAGCGTCGATGCATAGATTGCCGGACTTCTTTGCAGTTAAAGTAAGCTCCTGCACTTGTGTTTGCGCTTAAAGTCACCTGCGCTTATACATTGTTAAACAATATTATTCTATTAGTGTGCTCTAAACATTCCTGAAGTTAATTCTATGAATCGAGATATGTTTTCTTCCTAATGTCCATAAATGCGAATGTATATTTCATGTTTTAAATTGTTAAACTTAGATTTGGTTAGAAGGGTTCCAAATTCTTACATTACAGTAGTTAATTTATCCCCGAGATTCAACTTCTGCTGCATTAGTCGTTGAAAGGTTGAACTAATTCAACTTTTTTAGGTTTGACTCCTTTATCAGAAACCATCCCATTAACCTTTGTGTTAAATGCATGGTATGTACTGGTTCAAACATCGATATAATACACAGATATCCAGCGAACTTAAAGGATAAAAACATTGAATTACTTTTATTACTTTACTGAAACATAATTTTAATAAAATGTTTCAGATATGTATAGGAACGGAGGGTATTATGGAATAGTCGGGAAATATGGAATAACGAGGTTTCGGCTCTGATTGGTGCTGTTATCACGTGGGAATACCATGAACTACTCGAGAAAGACCCAATGATGCAGTGCATTGAGAGTTGACCACATGTTGTTGTCGTACCACTCGTTACAGAACGAAGTGTGTTTTGTGATTTTCAAGAGTTTTTGTAGATAAGTTTTCAAACATTTTAACCTAATAGTACACATGTGAATTGAAAAATGATGTTAAGCATAACGTACACTAAAATAATTGAAGTTTGAAATACTGTGGTCGATTTTTAGCTCAGAATGTTTTGTCCGTCAGTTTAAAGGTTCATTTTCCAAGATGGCGTGTCGGGTATTATGGAATACTCGGTATTCCATAATACCCGACACGCCAATTCCGGTTCGCAATAACATACCCCATCCATTTAAGGACGAAACTGCTGGCAAAGACTGACTCTACGCTTTTATGAAAAGAAAACCGAAACTTTCAGTCCGTAAACCCATGGGTACATCTTTTGCCAGATCCAGGGGATTTAATAAAGTAGACAAGTTTTTTGACCTGATCAATGTTGTTTTCAAAAAACCACTATCCTCTTAACATAACTGCACATAATCTTAAAAATATGGTTTTTATAGTTAAAAATAAATGTTTTATAAAGTCTAATTAGTTTTCCAATGGTTTAAACCACCTATTCCATATTACCCGACTATTTCATAGTAACCACCATTTAAAACTTTTTTATAAATAAATTTTTTATAGCAACAAAAAAAATAGTATTTTTTTTACAAGTGACAGTTTATACCAGTTAGTTATAGTATGTACTCATGATGATTTTGGGGATTTTTATTCCAAACCAGTAAAGTTATTTTTAGAAATGTAAATGGTATTCCATAATACCCTCCTCTCATCTAATTACACTAGAACTGAACTTTTCAACCTTTTGCATCTCGTGACACATATATAAACTAATTACTAAATATTTGTCGCATAACAAAAATATAGTATATTTTTCGCCAGTTTAACGAAAACGATAAGCATAATTTTGATTTTTTACTAATTTTTAAATTGTTGTTAATGTAATTACAACTATTTAAATCGTCAAAAATAGTAAACAACCCTTTTGGATACAAAGTGGTTTTTAAAAAATGTTTTTGAAACAATTTGGGATAATTTGCAAAATAAAAATAACTATCAAATTCACTCAAGAAATATATTATATTTTTTGCCGATTTGACATAAATAATAGGTATAATTTTTTACAAATAATAATAATAATAGCATACCCTTTTTGCTCCAAAGAGGCTTTTTTTTAATGTTTTTGAAACAATTTATAATAAACTGTAATCTATATAAATAAGAATGGAGTACATTTAATATTTTTGACCCATTTCAAGTTTTTTTCTATCCGTTTTGGACACTTCTAATAACAAATCCGCCTCTTGCGAATTTCGTGTGTCTGTCTGTCTACACGGTTTAATATATTTTCATAGAAATTTACATACAAGGAGTACTTATCTTCATTTAGTGAGTAAGCTTGGTTGCGAAAGTCTGTCTGGGGTCCGTCTTTTTGTTCTATGTTAGACTTTGTGTTTGTGTGTTTGTATAGGCATCACATAAATTTTATTCCAGATATTTAATTGCAATATGTTTAATTTATACATTATTAATTAGTTTAGTGAATGCAATATTAAACATTTCTTTATTGTTATATTTAGATGTTTCATACTAAAACACGTGTGTAAGTATACTTAAATCAACCATAGTTTGGTAGTTTTGGAAAAAATGGAATGTATATTGAGTTTTACGATTACCTTGACTACTTTACCAATTCTGCTAAAAAAGCAATTATTTTTCAAAACAAAAATTTTAATGGAATTTGAGTTCTGATACTTCATTTATTTCGAGTCTTATTTTTGTTTTTTGAGCAATGTAAACGATTTCCGAATATTTGGGACAGGCGATATTTTTCAACGAACGGGAATGAAATGGAAACTCGTGTTGGTTGATCACGTGCAGTAATATTTTCTGTTTCCTTTTGCTCTGAATTAATTTCGTATTTCTACATTTTGTGCACTTTTTAGTTGTAAGTTGTGGCAACAGCGAAATTAAGGTATATAAAGAATTCACAAATTAATATCTTTAGAATAACTTTTTCCGGACATCTTTTTTTTGTTTCATTTTGCTGTTTTCTTTTGTTTTCTGTTTTAAGTATTTATTATTTTAATAAATTGTGTTTCTTTTTAATCACACGCATCATCAACACAAAGTATTCGACTTAAAGTGGCAGGTAAGTCAGAATAAAGCAAATGTTAAGTGTAATTGTGCCATTATTGAAAGAATAATGCCATTATTGAAAGAATAATGCCATTATTGAAAGAATAATGCCATTATTGAAAGAATAATGCCATTATTGAAAGAATAATGCCATTATTGAAAGAATAATGCCATTATTGAAAGAATAATGCCATTATTGAAAGAATAATGCCATTATTGAAGGAATAGTGCCACTAATGAAAGAATAATGCCATTATTGAAGGAATAATAATGTTTAAAAAATCCGAACTAGAAGTTTTAAACTATTAAAAAAATTATTTTTCGTAATGACAGAAGATTGCGAAATTCCACAGTGTCGCATGCCGGATGCAAGAGTGCCACAAGTAAAAAATATTGTTTTGTTGACTATGAGTGTGAGAGCACTTGCCGTAAATCGTCGTTATTATTAATTGAGTTGAACATGAAAAGAACTTAAGAAAAGGAATCACAAATCTCCCTCAAAATCGTCTTTGTAGTAGTAACCTTAGCGTCACCTTTCGTCATTTTGTAGCTTTTTCATACAGCAAGGGTGCTATGTATGTGAAATATATTATATGAATGGATATGCATGTGTAGTATTTGTGTCCTAAGTAAGTTGTAGAAATTATAAAAATGGCGAGAGGTGTTAAAATATTATTTTATTCTACGAAAAACGTAAGTATTTATATATTTTGATCATCTCTCCAATCTGGAGTAAACCAATTCAAACCAAGTAATATCGGGTATTTTGCTAGTAAAAAATGTTTCTAAAAATTATTATATGGGTATAAAATATTCGTATATTAGTCGAAATTATTTGTGGACACAAAACTGAAATGTTTAAATGTAGGTAATTAATTGTGTCGAACTGAAGAAACAAGCAATCGACGAAGGTCCGGGATCAATCCCAAAAGTAAATATCCTAGGACAACGCCTCATAATTTTGAACCAAGGTCAGATAAAAACTTCCACACCACACCAACGACAGTGTGTCATTGTAACAATCTAGATGAACAAAATTATTACATCAAAAATAAACTGGTTTTGGGTTTTTATAAGAGGCTATGAGTGATAAATTACTGGTTTGGTGCATAGTTAACAATTTTTGTTACCATTTGAATGCAGAAATATTCTAACTTTAAAGAAATTTGTCAACTTTGCTCTATACATAAAATATACTTCGAGATTAAGTAGTAACCGTATTTTTTGCAATTTTATATTAATATACACTTGAATAATGGTCAGATATATTCATAATAGTTCCATTAAAAAATAAAGTTGCTTGTGTAAAAGAAAAACTGAAGGGAAAAATCTTTATTTGAAAAATATTAAAAAATAATATACTGAGATTCCCAGCCTAAATAGTCTACTGTTGTATTAAAGGGAAGGTTCTTCAGAAAAATTCAAACATTTGGGAAAACTTTTGCTTTGTTTAGTTTTAGACCTTGCTTGTAAACTTACTATTAGTGGATCTGAGGTGATGATTAATCTACTCATTAAATCCTTTTCGTATCAATTCGTGACATCTTTATAGAAAATATTTCCCTTAGCGCCTTTTGTGCTTAGTTCTTATCTCTTGCGCTTCTAAAAGTGGACCAATTGGAAGAATACAAGAAGCAAAATGATATTTCCATGCACCAGTATTTTATGTATAGTTTGCGGGAGCAGAAGTACCAATGATACTTTATGAGGTATGTATATCTTATATTTGCTTCGTGCTCAGAAAGCCTCTCAGTCTATCTGGAAACCGGAATTTAAACATTCAATATGACTTGGAAGAGCTTGATTACATAAATTCCACTTCTTTTAACAGACTTTTCAGCATTTCTAAAAAATTTACTAGCGGTATTTCGATTGTTAGTATACCCTGTGTGGTGTTTGATCACGTCTATTAAAACAGTAAACTCATCTTTAAAGTTACCTTGTACATTACAAACTTATCTAGAAGTTAAATATACTAAGTACTTGACAAAAAGAAATTTGATGGAACGACAGTGTCTAGTCGAAGTTTGAGCAAGATTTTGACAGATAATTTTTTACCCTCATTAATGCAAGCAAAGGAACCATAGAAATACTAAACACACTTTGCTCAGATTGATATATTTCTGAAAAAAATTGCCGGTATCTTTTCTGTTCAGCGCCATCACAGTCTCTCATTATAAATGTATTTATGATACTATCTTTCGACAAAAATCAGTCTGAAGGAAGAATTGTAAGTAACCTGATAACAGAGCTGTTAATAAGGGACTTAGTTGTACAACTGAAGTTTTCATGATAATCATAACAAAGTGAAAAACAGTGTGAGAAAAGGTAATATTTCCTTGAAGTCAAGAAGAGGAATCTGTGTGTGTTTACTTTACTTCTCTTTCGCTCAATTCTTTGGCAGGTTATTCGAGAATTTTCGTTTTAACACTGTTTAAAACATTCAAAATACACTCATTGCCATAAAAATTTGCGCACCAAGAAATAACTGTGGTATCGTAACGAAACTTGGCATGAAGGTACATGTCGGCCAGATATGCAAATGATTAGAAACGCAGTGTAATTCTGCATTGCGTAATGCCACTAGAGGGCGTTGAACTTCGTTCTACTTGGAGTATAAAACAGGTAAGCAGAGCTTGTTTGAGTGAACTTAATCTTTACAAAAGGAAACGCTGAGGTAGACATGCCGTTACGCCGCCATCGAAGACAATATGAGCAGCTGTCAGAGTAGTTCGAGAGGGGTTGAATCATCGGGATGATGGAAGCTGGGTGGTCAGCTCGGTGAGTAGCTAGTCAAGTAGGCTGTTCTGATTTTACTGTGAGGAGGTGTTGGGACCAGTGAACAGAATAGACGTCATTTACACCGCGACCAGGCTCAGGACGCCCTAGACAGACCAGTCGTCGAGAATCCCGTCACATCATACGAAACGCACGCGTAGAGACAACTGCCTCATTGGCCACTATCCAGACACAACAGCACCTTCAGTACGGGCCCCTGTGTCTTCCCGAACCATCGCAAGGCGCCTGGCTGAAGGACATCTGGTATCGCGGCGCCCTTTACGTGTGCTGCCAATGACACCCACCCATCGACGCCTCCGTTTGGAGTGGTGTTGCGCAGGACGGCATTGGACTACAACGAAATGGAACCAGGTCGTCTTCAGCGACGAATCTAGATTCAATTTAAGCAGTGATGACAATTGTGTTCGTGTGTGAGGCCCGTGGTGAACTCCTCAATCCTGCCTTCGCTTTACAGCGACACACCGCTCCCACAGCTGGTGTGATGGTATGGGGTGCCATTGCTTATGATACACGGTCACCCCTAATATTGATCCATGGCACAATGACAGCCTAGCGGTACGTCCATGACATCTATCAGCCACATGTGATGCCACTCATGGCAGGGCTCCCAAGAGTCATTTTTCAACAAGACAATGCTCCGCCACACACAGCAAGGATGTCACAAGACTGCCTCCCCCACATTACCACCCTTCCCTGGCCTGTTCGATCCCCAGATTTGTCACCAATCGAGCATATCTGGGATCATTTGGGACGGCAAGTTGGACACCCTACGAGTTTGGTCGAACTAGAGGCGCGTTTACAGCAACTGTGAAATGAGATGTCTCAGGACATCATACGGAACTTGTATGCCTCAATGCCCGCTCGTATCGCATCGTGCATTAGCGCTAGAGGGGGTCCAACAGAGTACTAAAACTTCCGTTCATTTGTACTTTTTTCTGCAATAAAAATGATCCTTTTTCTTTGATTTTCTAATCACCTGTGTAAGAGTAAAAAGTAAAACATTAATAAAAATGCAAATAAAATTTGAATTGCAAAACTTTATTTTTTGGCCTGCTAATAGGTTATAATAGCGACAAAATACTTTAAAAAATAACGAACAAACAAAAACATTACCTTTGAAATAAAAATAGACATTTTATAATTAGAAATGCAAAACAACAGTATTTACTCAGAAAATATAATCTAATAAAAAAAGTACTAAAGCATAAATCTCATGAAAGGAAAGGTATATAAATTAGTCCTTCTATAAACACTACCTAACTATAAAATAACTTTAACTTTTCTGGCTTTCTGAGAAGCAAATTTGTCAATAATTTCGTTGAAATCAACTTTTTCAGAGATTTCGGATGCAATAGAGGTGATGGCCGAATCTAAAAGCCTTTCTTGTGTCATATTATTTCTCAAGTAATTTTTAATTTACTGAAACTTCTTTCACCTAAAGCCACAGAAACAGGTAAGGTTAAAAAAATTCTTATTGCTAGAGCAAAATTTGGAAAACAGGAATGAGATTATTTTTGACTATAATTTCTAATATCTCAATTAGCCGACCAACCGGTATAGTGGTTAAGGTGTTAGCCTCTAGATCGGAAGGTTCCCGGTTCGAATCCGGGTCCGGGCATGGATGTTTGTAAACGTATGGTGTAGAGGCGGCTGGTGCACCTTAAATCTGTCGTGGCCGAAAGTCCTCACGTTGGGATGGCGTGGAAGTTTGGAGAGTGGGGTGCCAGCTCAGGTGTTGCTTCGTCATCTGACCGTGGTTCAAAATTACGAGGTGTTGTCCTCGGATCTTTCCCTTCAGGGACTGATCCCGGACCGTCGTCAATAGCCCGTTGTGTTGCTCTAGTGCGACGTTAACTAAAAAATTACCAATTACTAATATCTCAATTGGCTGTTTTCTACCTGGATAAATATCTTTGAATGAAATTATTTCATTAAAAAGTTATATACTGTCTATATCTTTCACAATACTTCCTTCCTCCTGTACCTGTAACTTAATACCTAAGTCCATGCAGGCTTTCATGAGATCAGCATTAGAAAATTTGTGAAAATCATACAGAAAGCTGAATATTGAATGGCACTCAGTTAATAAGGTAAATCTTTAATTTACCGAAGACATCGCGTGATCAAGAATTGCAAAACAGAAAGCAGTCTTGAATTGTTGGAAGGGATTTGAAACTGGTTCATCAACGCCCTCGCAATCAAATAAACGGACCTTTTCCTGAGCTTCGAGATGGGAAATTCGGGATCAATACCTAAATCTCTAGCAAGTGTTGTTGCTGAATCGACAAATATTTTACAACTATCGTCAGATCTTTGTGTGTGTGTGTGGGAAACTATAAAAAAATTTTAAGATTATCTAAGCCTTCAATGCATTCCGCGATGTTTAATTTAGGATTTTGAAGGATTTTACTCAATACATCAATTCTTGATAATAAATCATGCCAAATTAAAATTGAACACAAAAATTTAAATGTTTCAAGACTTTTAATTATTGATTCAGCACCCATTTTTGTTTTCGTATCTCTGGTGGTATCTTCAATTAAGGCATTTAATGCGGTAATAATGCTCTAGGAGTGATATTGAGAATCCGTTTATGAAGCCCTATATTTTTACCCTTCATGTTCGATCCAATGTCGTAGCCCTGACCCCGTATATCTTTAACTTCAAGCTGCAGACTAGGTAATAGCTTCTCTAATAGAAAATTGCACAGACCTTCTCTAGTAGTATTAGTTGCTTGAAAAAATCCTAGAAAAAATTCTAAAATATCTACCTTACTATCAGTAGTGTTCATACATCTAATTACAAACGTTATTTGTCCTGTGTGGCTAATATCTGGTTAGAGTCGAGAATTACAGTGTAATATTTGGCTGTTTTGACAATGCGTGTTATCTCATTACGAATAGATTCGGCTAAAATATTAATTATTTCATTTTGAAAATGCTGCCCTAAGTAGTGTGGAATACGTGTTTTATTATCTTTGCATTTACTGACATTATTAAGGTGTTCTGAAATAACTGGATCAAATTTTGCCAACATCTCCACTGCCTTTAAAAAATTACCATTATCTCTATGATACAACTTCGTACTAGTTCCTCTGAATGCCAAATTTTGACTGGCTAAAAATTGTACTACAGCAATTATTCTTTCAATGATGGCACGCCATCACTTTTTCTCTCGATTGTGAACATTATGTTGTTCCGCGTCAATAGTACAATTTTTTTCTAGCCTCGTCTTTATTTCGCACCACAAAAATATGCCCTTTGGTTATTTTTTAGATAAAATTTAAAATTTGGTATCCTTTTCTATGCCGTATTGCCGGTTCTGCCACGAATTTTGAATCAAATGAAGAATGTGTGTAAAGAGTAGACATTAATGGACAATGGACCAACACACTGTGCACTAACATTCTATTATTTTTCTTAAACTATGCTATGCTATCGGGAAATCGGGACTTATTTTGATTTTTTAATAACTATTTCAAATTTAGCATATTTATTCGACTTGTTATAAGTTTCAAAAAATTTTGCTTGATTGATAGAACTATATGCGGACTGCGGCCGCCCCTTGTTTTGGCCGCCCGAGTGCGGTGCACGCGCTGCACAACTGCTAGGATCGGCCCTTGTCACAGTCATTCTGAACTATCTATTAGTTCCGCAAACTTCCACAAGAAATATTTTGTTCTTTGCACGTCAATTGAATCACGCGATAATGCATATGTAATGTTTTAGTGATATACGGTGATATAATGTGTTAAAAGTCTAGTTGAAATTTGAAATCAGAGTTACGTAAGACTCTAATTAGCTATAAATTCAAAAGGATCTTGAAAACTTAATGAAATAGTACCCAATTAAAAGCAAAATAAAAGCATGTAAACATAGCTCGATGAACAGAAGTTAATTATAGTTTCTAACAAATAGCGCTAAAGAAAATATAGGTCCTATAAAATTCAGTTTTCCTCAAAGTACTAATGCTCATTTGCTTGATTGGTTTCGCAGCCAACGCAGGAAGTAAGACTTTGGACCCCCTGTACTTCCTGTTAGGTGGAATTGCTTAGAAAAATAAAACCGTGATCTTTCTAAAGGGACATACTACTTTTACAGATCTGATGTATTTTTGACAATCTGTGAAACTAAGTAAATTGAATTTTGTTCACCTTTATTACGAAAATGACGCAGTGCAACGAAATGAAATAAATATTAAACAACTCTTTAATTGCTTAACCATCCATAAAGCACACCACAGTGGTAAAAAAAAGCTGCACTTGAGTGATGTATATAATCAAATATTAAAAGCAAGTTTTCTATAAATAGTTTCGGCACTGATTTGCAGCATAAGATTGGTTCGAATGTGGTTATACACAAAAAGTAGTATATGCGTATTTCTAAGGCTAATCAATGAATTGAATTCCAGACTCTACAATTAATCAAATTACATGTGTAATTTGGGTAGACATAGATATGTGGAAATTCACTACTTGGTTAAGGTGAAGGATTTACTCGAATAATCCATTCCAGCTAAATAACCTTCGTACTTGATTCAATCTTACTACTTGTACCCAAAACACTTACCTTGAAGAAATTAACAAAATATCAATAACTGAAAAATCGTAAGCCTTTTTGCCTATTGTAGTACCACTAATTCGACTTTGTATTAACCATGTTTAGTATTCAAATTTGAAAGGGGAGACGCTTGGAAAGCCATTTGTGATATCCTTGGAACGCAACGACATTTGAATGTAATGTAATTATAACCATTTAAAAATGTATCATTGACCGATTTACGAGTTTAATTACACAAAAACATCATTAATAGGCGAAACGTAGCCTTTTCTACCTCTTTGGATTTGGCATATTGATTTTCGATTAACTGTTATCTTTTACATTCAGGGGTAAGAAAGACTATTATTTTTGTCGAATATCTGGGATGTAATGCATCATTGATAGTGTTAGTAAAAAATGATCGCTATCGTGGAAATGTTTGACAATGTTCTTAAGCGAAGTGAAAGGAAAGTTTCTGACATCGAAATTACTAATGCATGTTAATTTGTGTGCATCTATTGTTTAAGGGAGCGATGAATCATTTCCTGCGTAATCATGTCATATTGTCTTCTGTGATTAGTAATCATATGGAGGAAACTAGGCTTTGAATAAAATATATTTTGTACACTATTTGCGTAGATTTTGCAGTTGACTTCAGATTATAACAATTCTATTATCTCAGGAGTCCAACAAGAGTTTTTTTAGACCGGTTAAAAGAATATTTAAAAAGTCGTAAATTCCCTATTTTCAGGAGGAGCCATCGAAATCACATAATACAAAAACACTATGATAATGAAATTAAAGAAATCATATCAATCAACGTAAAATGTATTCGTTCAAATAATATGCGAAATAAAACATCAAACCAAAAGTTAAATCTGTAGCTTTTGTGAGACACAGACTTTGATTGGAAAGTTCTTTCAACACGTACGCTATGAACGCGCAAATAACAACAAGCTCTTTCCAGTTGCTTAGCAACTACTTTTTTAAGAATTAATTGGCAACGCAATCTGAAGAGTTCTTCTTTGGAACTTTTTGCCATGTGCATTTATAAAAGGTAAGTAAATTTATTTAAGAATCATTCCTTCCGAAATAGTCAAATATGTTTTATCTTAACGTCTTTTATTGGTCGTCTTGAAGTTCGTGAAGTTCTACCCGTTTAACATTTAGCGAAGAATTTCAAGAATCGAAGAAAAACTAATTTAGACTCGTAGATTCATTTACTTTTTGATTTTAAGCGTATAGTATTCTTCTAATTATAATGATGCACTTCTTTGATACCATCAAATGTCAGACTAATGAATAGTTTTAATAATAATTTAAAGAACATTTTGGATTTCTTCTAGAAAAACAAACTGAAAACCATACAATTAAAAACGCTTCCGATTGCCTTTGAAAATAAGAGAAAACTGTATAATAGCTTTAATAAAGAAAAACTGTTGACAAAAAAAAAGCAATAGTCCTAGAAACAGTTCAAGGTCCAGACACGATACAGACATATACAAAGGTAAACACGATGCAAATAAAACTATTGAAGGGATTATTCTTCCTCTTTGTCTCTCATGGTCTTTACATCTTATGCTCCTTATTTGTCTGAAAACTATAAATATGCTCTTCCGTGTTCCTGAATTATGTATGCTTGTTCGGTGTTATTGTGGTACGCAGAACATAGAAAATGTTATAATCCAGTAAGATCACAGCTTATGAAGAGCAACTAATGAAGCTCTGAACAATCTCCTTACACTCAACCTTCAGCGAGACATTTGGATTTTCTCAGACAGTCGCAGTGCTGTCCAACACTTGAGAGGTTGGAGGAGAATTAACGACCAGACAAGCATTGACATTATACATAAACTTAAGTTCCTATCTTTCAGGAATGAGATCCATATCCAGTGGGTACCTGCTCATGATGACCTTTACGGAAACGAAATTGCTGACAGCCTGGCAATGGAGGGAACAAGTACCAATGGCGACGTCTCGGGCATCCTCACATACCAAGAATTAGCCACCATAAGAAAAATTGCTCTCAACAACGACTGGAAAGCACCTCCATCACATGACTGGTACCATGCAGACCATCCAGGGGTTGCCCTGGAGGTTGATGGAGATAGAGCAATGCAGACTGTCCTTACCAGACTTATTAGTGGCCACATTAAGTCTCTCTTCTATGACAAGGGACGTATGACTTTATTACCGTGTAGGAAATGCAGTTTGGCTCCGGCCTCCCCCAGTCACCTTCTTGCTTGTATGGGGATAGTCAAGACTGATTTGAAAGTGAATCCTGTCCAAGTTATGGACTTTTTGAGGGTGTACGATCTTCTGGACTTGATCTAGTTGATCTAGACCAAGGAGAATTAGTAACAACAACAAGATCACAGCAACTTGTATGTTTGTTGAAAGGAAAATAACAAATTCTTAACTTAAGTATGGTGTTTACTCTTTTGAACACGACCAGAGTTATTAAATAAAAGGGATAAACATATTCTCTAAAATTTGAAACGCATTAGGTTTCATTAGGTTCGCATTTGAAACACATTAGGTACATAAAACAAACGAAAGTTTATAAAAAATATCATTATCTGGGACAATAATGGAGCCAATTTGGTAAACTGCTTTTCTGTAATAATATATTCAAACGTATCACGTGATGTATACTTCAAACGATTTGTGGGTACGATAGATATAATCGATAAAGTAATAATTAAAAATCCCTTTAAGTTATGAAGAAAAGATTGAGATCATTTTGGGTTTTTGTTTTGAAAGTTCAAAAATAGGGTAGATTTACTTGAGAGTGATTAGGTTTTGACCTTTTTCATGTTATATTGTAATTCCTGAGGAACAGTAACTCCTTTGCATATAAAAAAATGGTAAAAAAAAAGCTGTATTTTGTTCAAAATGCGATTTAATCACTGAATGAAAAGCAGGCGAAAAGAAATATAATTTTATGGATTTAAGCAAGGTTGTAGTGGAGGGTATACGGCGGTATATGCCTTATACCCTCTGCTTTTTCGTAAAAACTACGTACATGCTTTGCTTTTCATAGAAAACACAGCGCGAAACATCACGTGAAACGCAGATAGCTATAGAAGCAAAGGAAAAGTTTCTATTTAAAGATATCAACTTGATACATTATTCCAAAATCATACCTATTAATCAAAAGCAATTAATTCTAAATTAATCTATTCTTATAAGTACTGTCGATACAATGAGATATCGAGACTTTGTTTTGATGCTACTGAAGAAAATTATCAACTTTTGAAGGATATATCCATGCTTGATCCAGAAAAGATAAATACAAGGGATATTCGCCATGGAGAAAAATAGGTAAAAAGGATCTGTCGACGCTTTGGTATAGAAGAAATGTGCACTATTCAAAGTTTGAGGGACCAATGAAAACGTCCAAGTTGTTCCAGAAAAATTAAAGCCTCTTTTAAGAACAATTGAAATATTACCATGTTCCACGGCCGAGCGAGACGTGGGTTTAGTTTAATGAATAACATAGTGTAACAGATTTGAGACCATCTTTATTGATTTCAAACGTCTCCAATCTAATGTTTATTAATGCAAATTGACCACCTATAGAACACTTTCAACTGGACAAAAATTTGTGAATTCTTGGTTGGCCAACCATCGCTCTTTAGTAGACAATAGATCAAGGGTATGAGCTACAAAATAGACATAACTACGGATTTCTCTCATCAAGGAGCTTGGAAAATATTTCAATGAAATTGATAAAGGTAGGCCTTAACATTTGTCTTAAAAAATTACGTTCTACTTTATATATGTGTTTAAATACTTTTCTCTTAACATTTCCTGTAATTATTTTGTATCGTAGTTAAATATTAAACTCTCAATAACTCGAACCTTGTAAACACGAATTTCAATTTAAGTCGAAGTTTCATCAAAGTTCCACAATTCGCGCGTTTCCTATAATGTAAAATTAATACAGGCGTTTTTTTCTCGAGATAATTTAAACTTCGATCAATTCGAACATATTCCCTGGTCCTTTGAGCCATGGGCGCCCGGAGGAGGGGGGCATTCAACCACCTGGCGTATGGATTTCCTATATATATAGATGGAAAACATTCTACGTTGGTCCATGGTATATACCCTCTGTTTCTTTACGACTACAGCACTGGTTTTAAGGTTTTAAGTTTAATATACAACTAAAAATATGATTCTTTGTGAAGAGTGACATCTTTACCTAGAAATTGTATCCGTACATAGTGTGACGTCACACCTTCCACGAGAAAAAAGTGGACGAGCCCTCAGAAGGAACACGTGTGTCAGGCCAGAAAGGCATTAAGGCCCGTTGCACACATCCGGTTTTTCAACGTGCGGCGCCACTGCGGCATCGAAGCCCAAGTATGCACACATAAAATGACGCAAGTTCTCATTTCGCGCCATTTGCGATAAATATTCTATCGAAGAAAACGCGTTTGTTTCGCTTACTTGGTGTAAAAAAAGCATATTTTGTAACAAAATAGACGTTACTGGATACAACCATTTATTAATTATTATTTATATTCCATTTATATATGAAAACAAGGTACTTCAGAACGGAGAAGCGTGTGCGTCGGGCTGCTTCGCAGTGGGGAACTGCGGTACAAATTGCACGCAAGTTGGACGTGCGTCGCAGCAGCGGCGCCGGAGGCATGTATGCACTACTCCATTGGATCTAATGTATCTCAGACCGCGCGTTGCGGATGTGGTCACCGGGCTTATATCTTGTAGAGTCACCATCCTACTCTTTTGCACCTGCCTGTCCCACATATCACTTTCTAACGGTTCCAAGATCCAAAAAGGACTCACACGTGTGGAGTTGGCACTCCTTCAGTAGTTCAGATATCGTTGGAAAACACCCGATTTACATTCCAAGAGGGAGGCGGCTTCCCCGGTAAAAAAAAACAAGAGGAAACGAGGATTAGAAGCCACTGGGAAAGGCGATGGTAATAAAAGCTCTCGTTGAGGCAGCTATGCGATGAGGTGAAACACCGTAAAAAAACTAACTGTGAAGTGAAACTTATTGTTGCTGCATGAACAATCGTTCATCGATTGTGGAATGGAAATAATTCTATAAATGTTTTCCCAATTGTTATTTAAAACCCTTTTAAGTGAAATAAATAGCTTATAAAGGTATCCAGCTTAGTGCAACTCCATTGTACAGGGTGATTCATAAGTAAGTATACAATTTCAACGCACTATATAACAGTGACAATATAAGATATTTTGTGTTACCTGTAACAGAAGCGTAGGTGAATATTTCAAGTTTTTTTAGAGACAGTGTCACAGATGTTCTATGTGTGCATCCTTAGTCACACTACACTCATCGAACCGGTAACCCATTTCTGCCCAGACGCGTGTTAGGGTATCTGCAGCAAGTGCAGTGATAGTGGTTGCGATATGCTGTTTCAACTCCTCTCGATCAACAGGAAGAGGAGGGTTAAATATGTAATGCTTTATGTAGCCCCAAAGAAAAAAGTCACATGGTGTTAAATCAGAGCATCTGGGTGGCCATTGGGTTAGTGGCATGCTGTAGTCGGCGCTTTGTCCAATCCATCGGTGAAGAAGATGTTGATAGAGGTAATTTCGCACGTCACCTGACCACTGTGGTTGTGCACCATCCAATTGGAGAACAGCGTTTTTCGACTTTATTATCCAATTGGAAGAATAAAGTTTTTGACGACATCGGCCGATACTGTAGTCCACACTCGTCCTGGCTTTGGTACTCTGCACAAACAGCCCGTAGTTTCAAATTTTTTAAGCCAATCGTAAATTAATTTTCTGGTTGGAGGTTCTTTTTTAAATCTTGGTTGAAAATGCCGTTGCACAACAGTGAGAAATTCCTTTTTGCTCAATTCAAGAACGCAAAACGCCTTCTCCACAGCAGAAGCAGCCATTTCCACTAACTAGTCACGTGACACGCGCACTACCGCCTAGGTCACTTCGCTCTGGAGGGGGATACAAACTTTATGAGTATACCTAGCTAACAGTTCGCATTTGGGGACCGTGTCTTAAACTGTTCCTGTTTGAAAGCATCCGGAAACTGTATACGTACTCATGAATCACCCTGTATATCTGTGGTAGCCCGAAACGCCACAATAGATTATTTTGATAACAGCTTTCAGTGAATGCAGCAATAAACAGCAGTTAGGTAGGTTGTTGAATTTACGCCACACTGGAGCAACACAATGAGTAATGGGTGGCAGTCCAGGATCAATCCTGAAGGAAAAGATACGAGGATACATCTTAATATTGAACCTTGGTCAGATGACGAGATTCACAACTGAGCTGGCATTGCACTCTCTAAACATCCACACCACGTCAACGTGAGAAAATTTGAGGCTACGACATATATAACGTGCACCAGCACCCACGTACATGACGAACTTCGGTTTCATCTAGTCTCGAACTCGCAACCCTCTGGTTGCTAATCTCCGACTCTACCAACTAGGTTACTGCAGTTAGGAACTTGGAATTTCATTACTTTAATAGAACGAGAATATATTTGCCATAGCTTGATAAAGTGTCATCTTCACATGAATACAGACATGATTTATATAAGTTTTTTATATGTAATGAATCTACTGAAAAGACTTAGTACTGTTGGTATAATCGAAGCCCCGTCCAATGGGTCAATGGGTACTATGATAAAAGCCTTAAGAAACGTAAAAAGTTTTTGTCTTGTGATGCGTGGTCCGTTAGCCCATTTTCTAAATTTAAAAAGTTAAATTTCCGTTGATTGAGAAATAAATCTGCAATAACTGTGGTGCAAAGAAAGAAAAAATACGTATTTGTGTAAGAGTGAAATAATGAGTTCATTAAATACTTGTCGATCTTTCAGGAGGGCCCTTCACCTCAACTTAGAGTTCATGCCTTTTTACCACTAGAACTGCTGTTGCCAATAGTCGCAAGGTATTGGTTGTCATAGAAACAAGGCTCGTATATTTTTAGTAGAGATTTCTTAATCTTAATTTGCTTTTTGATAGCTTTTTGGGGGCAAAAAGAGGTAGAAATTGAAAAACCTTCAAAGCAATGACTAATCACGATTTAAAAACTTCATCGACGGCCGTTTCGGTGGAGCAAAGACGTCCACCATCATCAAGACAGAGGTAAGTCACAAGAAGAAATACGACTTTAAACATATTCTAGAATTGTGTTGTCACAACTTCTTCGTGTGACTTGCTTTTGTCCTGATGATAGTGACGTCTTCGCTCCACAGAAATGTCCATTAACGGTCTTTTACATTGACGAAGCATTTTTTTTAAGTTTTTTAAATCGCGAGTAGGGGTCATTGTTTTGAAGGTTTTTTTAATTTTTACCATGCATTACGTCTAAAGTTTCTTCTGTTAGATAGTTTTTTTAGTACAGATATTCTCAACTACAAGTATTAAAATCATAGCAAATACGTTTCCTGTTTGTCTTCAAGTGTGTCGTTGTTGCAAACTTGGAAATATTTCTTCAAGCATCCCCCTATGGAAGATAGAATGAAGTTCGTTCTAGGGGCAACAGACAGGCTCAGACTTAATGGCGGGATCAATTCTCCGGGTGGAGATACAGAACCTATACTAGGTACTGGAGTGCAGATATGAAGGGGCTGGATAGACTACGATTATGTTTTGGCCAACCTCTTTACGAAAAGTCATGCGATGTGAAGAAAGGACTTCCAAAACTTTGAATTCGAAATATTTGAAAATAGCAAACAAAATTCACATGATATTGTTTAATAATACTGATAACTATACAAACAATGAGCAATGTTGTAACACCATAGGAAAGAATGAGACACTGTTTAAGACTAGATTCACTGAGCTGCTTGCTTCAGTAATTACCATACGAGACTCACGAAATTCCATTCTATCCATGTTATAACGGAAATAATTTCATATTTCCAGATATCAAGTTCTACGCATCTCTTAAACTATGCGTTGAACTTTATCGCTCATTGGTTTATCTGGATAAATGCCGATTATCCCAATACACAAAGAAAACCCGAGCTAAGATTTCCGTAATGACGCTTTGCATCGACTGATTCAGTTGATTGGAGCATCAGAGATCTTAGGCAAGCTGCACATTGGCCCGACTTGTGTCCTGCGTCATTAAATTTACTGAAATGCGCATGCGCACCGTACATAACCAGAGTGCGCATGTTCCTTGTTTCATCGCATGCCGGTAGTTAGAAACGATCGGTTTCGGTTCTGTTGTACAGGACTTTTGATGTGTCTTCCGCATTGGTCACTGTGGCTTCAATTTCGGTGCTCTTCAGCGTAATCTGGGAATCGTTGACGGATTTCTCTGCCCATATATTTCCATCCGATCTCTTGAAGAAATGACCTTCGATTGCCTCGTACGGGGCTTGGAAAAAGAGGTAGCACACCAGCGCCAAAACGAAGCTGGTCACCGTGTAGGCAATGAAATTCATCATCTAAAGTAGATACAAATATAATTAATGATCGCTTGCACATAAATACTTTTGGTGATAAATGCCGGTCGTTTGGCCGCTTGGCCATAAGAGCAATATCACGTAAATACTTTATGAATGCAATTTTAATTATTTACTCATTGAATAAAAAGGACACAAAATTTTACAAGTTAAGCTACATGGATTTGTCTATAGAGCGTCGGAAAGTTGTGTTTATACATGCATTTAGCAAAAAACAGAGACGTAAACTTGTACAATTCAAAGCAAAACTCTTCGCTTTTTTTCGTTTGTGGGCCATTTAATTTGGGGCTAGAGTTTTAAATATCATGAACAATCCTAACGGTTTTCAAATAGTATTCTTTTAACCGATTTAACGGTATTCAAAAAGTATTCCTTTAACCGATCTGTTGAAACAAGTTCTTCATCTTTATTTTGATCCCAATACGGATTAATATGGTATATGCTCATTAGTTGGCCAAATAAACTCATCCCAAACATTTATCAAAAATTTCTTATGGGCAAAAATGCAAAATTTTCATTTGAAATTCAGTCAAAATCCAAAAAGTATTCCTTTAACCGATGTGCTGAAACAAGTTCCTCGTCTTTATTTGGATACCAATACGGAAAAATATGGTGTATGTTCATTAGTTGGCCAAATAAACTCCAATCATCCCAAACATTTATCAGAAATTTCTTACGGGCAAAAATGCAAAATTTTCATTTGAAATTTAGGCAAAGACCTAAAAGTATTCCTTTAACCGATGTGCTGAAAGAAGTTCCTCGTCTTTATTTAGATCCCAATACGGATCAATACGGTGTATGTTCATTAGTTGGCCAAATAAACTCAACCATGAACAATCCCAAACATTTGTCAGAAATTTCTTACGGGCAAAAATGCAAAATTTTCATTTGAAATTTAGTCAAAGTCCAAAAAGTATTCCTTTAACCGATTTGCTGAAACAAATTCCTCGTCTTTATTTAAATCTCAATAGAGATGTATTTTTATTTTAACCTTCCAAGTGGTTTCGACGTGATATCTCATCCATCAAGAACTGGCCAGATTTTCTAATGACGAGATATCTTATCAAGATAATGACGATTATTTTTATGATTACGAGGTTAATATCTGGATAGTTTTGTTAATGACGGGAAAGCTCGTGGAGACAACCACCAAGAGGGTTAATCAACTCAAAAAACATTCTCTTCCAAAAATGTCAACTATCCACTTACGTTTTCTAAAGCAAAAATTAGATAATGATGAGAAATTTCTTTATACACACAAGAGAAGAAATTAGATGCTTGATAGTCATTCCATACTTGGTGGTTTCATGAACATTTAGTTGAATGGTTAACAAAATGTGTTTGTGTATTATCTTGTGTTTCATCTAGCTAGAACCAGGATTAATTCCCAAGAACTAGCTTAATTAAAAGTCGCAGAATAAAACAGCATCTGCGTCAAAGTTTCTTAATTCCAAAAAGTCTCTCACATTTAAAACTTACTTAAGTCCATTGATACCGAATATCAGCATTGATATGCATATTTCATACATCCAAAGGAAATACGTCATCTGACCGTGGTTCAAAATTACGTGGTGTTGTCCTCGGATCTTTCAGTTAGAGGATTGACCCCGGACCGTTGTCAATAGCTTGTGTGTCGCTCTAGTACGACGTTAATTAAAAATTACCATTACAATTACCAAAGGAAATACAACAGGCGTTCTGTTTTCATTTTTCAAATATACTCTTGCTACTATTAATTCTTTTTTTCCAATAAAGTATTCTAAAAAGAGTAAAACGTTCACACTTCAGTTATTCGTGTTGCCATAGTCAACTTCTTCCGAACATCGTCTTCAAACATCTCCTTCACTGTTTCAAAGGAGGTTCTAAATTTTTTTTACCTCTAAAGCTATTTTCGGATTGGCTCAGATTTTCTTTTCCGCGCTAATCTCTATCTTTGGTTTTCTAATTTCCTTCTGTAAACAGACTGATGAAGGAGAACCTCACAACCAGAATCCACGCAAAATACGCCAGTTATGGAAGTGATTTGTTTACGTCACCACCTATCATCTTATTCAAAAAGCAGACTCGTCCAAAACCACGTAACTCGACTGCCTTCTAAAGATAGCCGGGCTAGAGCATTTTATACGATATTTTAGATACAATAAAAAGCAATCAAATCAAACACAAAATACCTCGTTGTCTGCGTCATATGATACTTAGCATTCGAGGCTTCAATCAAAAATGAAGGACCGCCCCAAAATGATTATCACAAAAGACAAAGCTTCTCTACGTTTGTGAAAAAAGATGGTCCTTCCTTGGAATACTCACCTTTGAATCCCACAAACGTCAAAATCCATGATGTATCGAAGCGCATTAAAGTTTGTGTCGCAGCAGGAAAATTTTAAAATGATCGAGACAATGTTAACAGCTATTTTCGAGACAACGTGACCTTCATATAATGAAACTACATTAAAAAGGCTTCTTCGGAAAAAATTGTCCGACAGAGGTCAAGAGGCGATGGTTCAAGAGCAAGACGAGAGTGGAAAAACGTGTCCATAAAACACACGTTGCGCTGTTCGATGACAGGCATTTAAGGTGTACGTATAAACTAAAAGATTTTTTTTTTAATTTTAACTTTAAAAAAGAAAATTTACAATAGGTAATTAGTTTGTATTAAAACCCATTTCAGTGTTAAAAATTTAGATTAAACTAATTATTCAATACATTATGCATATATAATTCGCTAGTTTATGTGTTTTTTCAACAATGATGTCTCAAATTCTAATTTGACCAGAAAGACAATTCCTGTTGGAAATTATTCCTTCTACACAGTCCAGTCACATTAATGTGACCACCACCTACTTTCGACGTCAACGTGAAATAACCAATCACCAAAGGCAGGTGGCAGCACATTACAGTGGAGTGTATATAAAGGATGTCCTAGGGCATCGGAAAGCATTTCAATCGTTGGCGTAATGCAGAAACGTAGCGATTTATCCGACGTCCAAAAGGGCATGATTATTGGCCAAGGGTAGAAGCATTTCGTAAACGGCTAATTTTGTGAACTGTTCGCGAGCCGCCGTGGTAAAAGTATACCGTGCATGGCAAAATGGCACTGTCCGAAATCAGCGGCGTGGCACATGTGGTGCACCACGGGCTATAGATGACAGAGGCGAACGAAGGCTACGGAGATGCGTTCGGGCGAATAGACGTGCAACTTGAGCAACTGACCGCCCAGATGAACCAAGGGGCTACCAAGAGTGTATCCTCAACAACGGTTCAGCGAACGTTGCTGCGCAAAGGGCCTCCGCAGCAGACGCCTGGTTAATGCACCTATGCTGACTGCTGCTCATCGGCGACGAAGGCTGGAATTTTCACGCCAGTACCACAACTGGACGTCCACAGAGTGGCGACAGGTGGCTTTTTCCGATGAATCACGTTTTATGCTCCATCGGACAGATGGACGTTGGCGTATACGGCGTGAAACGTCTGAAAGCAAACACCCTGCAACAATTGCCGGAAGGATCCAGGCTGGAGGAGGGAGCATTATGGATTGGGGAATGTTTTCCTGGCATTCACTAGGTACACTCATCATTGTGGAAGGTACTATGGATTAGCACAAGTACGCATCTGTCCTTGCGGACCATGTCCACCCCTACATGCGAATTATTTTTCCTCAGAATGATGGCATCTACCAGCAGGACAATACGAGGTGTCATACAGCTCGCAGTGTATGTGCGTGGTTCGAAGAGCACCAGGATGAGTTTACCGTACTCCCCTGGCCAGCAAACTCAAATGATTTAAACCCAATCGAGAATTTGTGGAACCACCTCGATTGGGTTGTTTGCGCCATGGATCCTCAACCGCGTAATCTAGCGCAGCTGGCCACGGCACTGGAGTCGGCATGGCTCAACATCCCAGTGAACACCTTCAGAAACCTAATTGACTCTCTTCCTGCACGCCTCGCAGCGGTCCGCTCTGCCAAAGGTGGTTATTCTGGCTTTTGGCAGGTGGTTACATTAATGTGACTGGACTGTGTATTGTCCTTCATGTTTTGAACCCCCTGTCAAGTTGTTAGAAAGAATAGTTTTTTTTAACAATTTTTATCACCAAGGAAGCCTTGAAAATCAAGATCGTTTCAAGAATTTTACCTTTAAAAATCGACCAAAAATTAATTTCTAAACCAATACGTTTGACTGAGGTTCAAAACATCTGCTGTATTGTGTATATTGTAATGACACAAAAATAATTATAATAGATCAATTCATTGTTGAGTTAACACTGTTTGAATAAAAAGCATACTATTGTAATAACACAGTTTTTCAGAAATTGAGGCTCAAAACATCCTCTGTATTATATATAGATTGTAAGGACACTACAATAATTATAATAGATCAATTCATTGTTGAGTTATCACTGTTTGACTAAAGCATCCTATTGCAAAAAACAGTTCTTCAGAAACTGAGGTTCAAAACATCCTCTATATTATTTAGATTGTAAGGACTTTAAAATGATTATAATGGATCAATTCATTGTTGAGTTATCACTGTTTGAATAAAACATCCTATTGCAAAAACACAGTTCTTCAGAAACTGAGATTGAAAACATCCGCTGTGTTATATAGATTGTAAGGACACTACAATAATTACAATAGATCAATTCATTGTTGAGTTATCACTGTTTGACTAAAGCATCCTATTGCAAAAACACAGTTCTTCAGAAATTGAGGTTGAAAACATCTGCTGTGTTTAGTATATTGTAAAGACATAAAAATAATTATAATAGATCAATTCATTGTTGAGCTATCACTGTTTGACTAAAGCATCCTATTGCAAAAAACAGTTCTTCAGAAATTGAGGTTCAAAACATCCTCTGTATTATATAGATTGTGAGGACTTTAAAATGATTATAATGGATCAATTCATTGTTGAGATCACTGTTTGAATAAAGCATCCTATTGCAAAAACGCAGTTCTTCATAAACTGAGGTTGTAAACATCCGCTGTGTTATATAGATTGTAAGGACACTACAATAATTACAATAGATCAATTCATTGTTGAGCTATCACTGTTTGACTAAAGCATCCTATTGCAAAAAACAGTTATTCAGAAATTGAGGTTCAAAACATCCTCTGTATTATATAGATTGTAAGAACTTTAAAATGATTATAATAGATCAATTCATTGTTGAGTTATCACTGCTTGAATAAAGCATCCTATTGTAAAAACACAGTTCTTCAGGAATCGAATTCAAAGATGAGGAAACATGTCTGTGCATGACGACAGTACCTAACGAAAACCCTAGTAACTAGTAAACTATTTCGAATATTTACAAGGTCTTGACATCGTTTGAAATCAAAGGATTTGGCACATATTTTGAATTAATAAAAAAATATTGATATTCTGTTCTATTTTCGTGATTTCTAGTGTATACATACACCTTAAATGATCAGAAAATTTTCCCTTACCTGATTGAAGTGTCCCATGTATATTCTTTCCCGTTGGGTTCCACCTTGGTAGTACATGAGAGGTATGTGGATGAGATAAGTCAGATAGCATAGCTTCTCCAGAGGTATGAAAACTTTCCACGATATCACACAATTCACAATGCCTGGAAATAGACAATCGGCTGAGGGGACTTGGTTTTTAAGTTATAAAAATCTATGCGTATCTGCATCCATCAGTTTACAACATCGTCCAACACTACGGTAAAATAACAAGTCATGTCTGCAATTTGGGGTCGATAGCCAGTTGAATTAACGTCGCACTGGTAACACACGCAGGCTATTGGTGACGGTCCGTGATCAACAACGAAGGAAAAGATCCAAGGACCACAACTTCGTAATTTTGTACAAAGTTCAACTGACATTCAATCACCTCATCAACACCCCACTCACCTAAATTCCACACCGCAAAAAATCGTGAGCATTCGTGAAGATGGATATTTTGAATGCATGCTGAAATAACTTTCAAGAGACCAATTGTTGGTCCCGTCATCTGACTTTGGTTCAAAATTACGAGGTGTTGCATTCGTTTTTTCTCTCTTCTGGATTGATCCTGGACTATCACGAATAGCGCATTGTTGCTCCAGTGTGGCTTAAATTCAACTATCTACCTACATATTTTAACAGAATGTATGTAGTCTATGTTCGGCAAAGATTTTAAAACCTTTCACCTATTTAGATCTAACATTTTCAGCCCTAAAATATGGATTCGATATTACAACTTCATTTTCTTTAACTTAATTTATTTATTAACATTTTAATTTTTCAAAACATTTTTATACTTGTAACACATTAACATTTTAACACTCAAAAAGGGTAATTTGTGTGTTTACATCATTACTTCCAATGTTTTAATTGTTTCATTTATAGAATATGACGTATTGCAAAACTTCACTTTCGCACCATACAGACGGGTTTAAATGCTTCAAACTATCAAAAAAAATTGATAAACAATAAAAAGATTAAACTACTTACTTTTAAAACAATAATATCGTATATTTTGAGTTTTGGTAGATACTTATTTCAATTATAAGTATTTGATTTCAGATG
Organism: Metellina segmentata; assembly: GCA_947359465.1. NCBI lineage: Eukaryota > Metazoa > Arthropoda > Arachnida > Araneae > Tetragnathidae > Metellina > Metellina segmentata. The sequence goes on along the minus strand of OX375875.1, from coordinate 97,312,034 downwards.
TTTCATTCAACATAACGGTTTATATTTCTTTCATTATGTTTAATAGCTCCTTTTCTTAGATACTATTTAAATTATCATTGAATCTCAATAGCAATTTGAATAATAACTAATAATAATCAACTAAAATAACTTAGAAACCGGATCAGAACCTGACTTGTAATAGCAATCAATTTAACCTTATCAAACTACGATTTTAATCCGATTTATATGTGGATAGTGTTAAGATGGTTAAGAATAATTCTAAGCAAAAGTAAACCAATTAAAAAAACGTTAACTCTTCATTTACACTTTAATAAAAAAAGTATACAGGGTGATTCTGAACTCATGGGCCAAACTTCAAGGGGTGTTAGAAAACACTAAACTAATCATTTTTTGTGTAACAATGTATGGACGCAAGTGACACGTTATGCGGAAACACAAGAACTGCCCTGGAAATTAAACAAAACGTTTATTTACATCATTATTTTACAATTACTTATTTACAGTGTTTTTTTTTATAATAATTGCTCAAAAGTGCCACCACCAACATTAATGCATGCTTGGCAGCGTGGCAAAGCTTGTGAAACCCGTCTTTCAACAGACGGGTTCCAGCAAATGAATTATGTTGAAGCGTACTCTAGCGGTGAAAAAATCCATGAAACCATGCACCGACGCAACCAAACTTGCATTTATATTGGTGGTGGAACCTGTGAGGAGTTATTGTAAAATAATAATGTGAATTAACATTTTGTTTCATTTCCTGCGCAACTCTACTGTTTACATCTAAACGCGTCACTGGAGCCTATGCATTGCTATACAAAAATTGATTCTTTTAGCGTGCTCTAACGCCCATTGAAGTTTGTCCCGAGTGTTCTGAACCACCATTGTATAAAAACGATTTGCATACCACCATGACCTGTTGCGCATGCGAAAACGATCCAACCCATAGCAATGGCCCAGGCTTGCCTGTGGACAGTCGCGTAAAACACAGCCAAGCCCCGGTCCATCTCTTCTCCGTTTCGGTAACCATACAGGCCGAAGATGATAAAGATCATCGTCACCATGGAAATCATCCACAGCGGTAGAGACAATCGCTGGAAAGAGAACAAAGGCTATAGGGTAATTCTCAAAAGGTGGGTACAAGTCACATTTCATAACTTTAAGCTTTGACAGCAAGTAAATTTAATTCTTAAAATTAATTTATTTTTCCTCAATGGGTTTTTAGTTTTGTTCAGTGACAAGAATTAGTATGATTTATTACAGCAGTTTGGTATAAATATCCGAATTAAATTCTTTATTTAAACATGTCGGATTTTTGACACCTAAAATGTTAACTGATCAGTACATCAGCCAGAAAATAAATTATAATGTATTTTCCAGAATTACAGAAAAAATAAGAATTAATGAATAGAGTATAATGATAGTTTTTTTACTATTTTGATCAGTAGAAGGCATCATTACTTTAACATTTTGAAGAATTAACAAGCAAACAAGACTAGAGTCATTCTAGCATTTCGCGATGTCAAAGAGTAACGATCGATATAGCTCTATATATGAAGCAAAATATGTATTGTAAGTACTTTAAATTGCATTTATTTGTCTTTAAAAAAACTTTTTAAACGTTTTTAAGCATTTTTACATGTTTTTGTCCATTTTCTTTGCCGTAAACATACTTTTCTTATTTTTAAAAATGCGATGTCAAAATTACGTAACGATCGATATGCCGTTTTTTTTTTTTTTTTTTTTTTTTTTTTGCCGATTGAATTTATGCTACAAAGATGCCGATGTCCCTAAACATAAATAGAAACATTAATTAAAATCTCTTTTCATGAAATTAATAGTTTTTTTATCGAAACATAAAGTCAATTTAGCAGACACAATATTAATAGCATTACTAGGCACGTTTCCGGGAACGTGTAACGATCGATATCAAATGGCGACCGCGTCGATCATTACTTAATTTTGGACGTGATGTAGCAATAATCTCAATAAGATTGTAAAGAAATTCTTATTTATTTATTTATTTATTTTAATTTCTGCTTTATGGCTATAATGGTCCTATGAATAAATTTTTTAAGATGAAACTTAAATTTTTACAACGGTTTTTTTTCCTGATTAATTCTATAGGAATTATAACTTTTTCCAGGAGTTTTCAAGGATAAAGTTATTTTTATTTTATGATCATGTTTTCCTTATTTTATGATGCGTAAATATATAGTATTTAAAATATCACAAAAATCAACCACACTCAAAATTTTTTTAATTAGTAATAGAACTTTACAGAATTAAACAAATCCATACTTGATAATCTGGATAAACAAAATTCTAATTTTAAAATATTCAAATCTACTCTAATTTTAAAGCATTAACTTTTTATAACTAATGACTAATGTCATATTTTTATACCTATTAGTAGACATTAATATACAGTTTGTACCAAAAAAGATCAGTAAAACTTAAAAAATTTATTAAAACAAAGAATAGACTTACAGCAAAACTAGTTACAACAATAGATGGAATGTCTCAAAAAGTTTTTTTCTACTACCTTAATAAATTTACACATGAGATCCTTACGTAGTACGAAGAATATCAAGACGATATTCCAATTCAATCCACGAACGTTTCAGCATGCTACGATCAACATTAGCTGTAGCTGTTTGGATCTTTTTTTTGTTTCAATTCCACAACACTATTAACTTTTGTTTGGTACACAACATCTTTTACCTAACGTGACATATACTTTATGACGTGACTTTTACTTCGTGACATACTTTCAAACCAGCCGACCGGAAGAAATAACTTGAATTTAGCAGCGCATGCTCCGCCTATTTCATTAGAATGTCGATGATAACGCCCTCTGACGAAATGGGAGACATCATGGGGTTTTAGTCCAATGGTGCTTACTTTTTGAAAAAAACATTAGTCACTTAAAACAAACAGATACATATTTCTTTGCTGTTGTACATTCCTTATTTTTAGCAGCAGTTTAGCACCAATCAGCTACCCCCATCAAAGTGACTGTTTTCGTCACCACAACCCGTGACCATTCGCCCAGGAATGAGTCGAAATGTGGATAGCCGTATTAATTTTTCCCTTGTCCAGTTAGCCATAGTGATAGTAAATGATTTGGTATTCTATGCATGCGATAACTTATTTTATGGAACGATTTTAAACTAAATTGCAAAATGCGAAACAATTCGCCGCATCTTATCGATTGATCGCTTTTTCGAAACAATGTTTGCAAACTCTGAAAATTATCTATTTATCCGCTTAGGGAATAATTAGAATCCTTGAAATGTATCGTCACATGTATATTAAAAACGTCTACTAGCAGATAACAAAAACTGAGATCTGCTTCATTTCTTACTTTAAAGCAATTGCCTTTTGGAAAATATGGTAAATTAACCGGACGATTGATTTATGACGCACACACACATGTGAGCTGATTGCTTGAGCTTTATAAAATCAGTACAAAATTCGATGTTAGAAGTCCATGAATTGTTCTTAGTTCAATAGAGTGCTTTTATTAATGGAGGATTCGACGTCAGTATCAGTAACCAATCAAATAAAAAATAAATTGTTTAGTTGGAGCGAGAAACTAGTTTGGGGTTTGATGTCAAAAGCGAAATAACATCGACCTGTGAATAAAATGAGCATAGGCGCGTAACTTCATGATATTTTCCGATCTCTCGATCTGTCATGTGGTTGTAAGAAAAAGCATTAATCACAATATGGGACAAATTATTAATTGGTTTAAGTTACTATCCAGCGTGTTCAAATCTGATCTTCAATATCCAAACCACCAAGTCGATCTGTAAGTCCACTTTACTTACCCTCCTGCAATCTTACGACAGCGACTCCGGCCACATGCTTTGTATATTTCATTATAAGGTCAGTGCAAAAAAAATTGTGCCACCTATAATCCAGATCTGGCTAGGTTGAAATCGAGTCACGTGGTTGTGAACGAGTCTAATCGTTAAATTAGGTGGCAGGTTAAATGTAAACATTCACTTTCCCAGTTGGTATCCTTAACTCGAATTCTGAATTCCAGTTCCTCGTTATGGTGTCTGAAGCGATAGCAATAATTACGTGTTTGGCGATACAAATAGCCGTTACGAACATCGTATCTAATTTTGGATACGTCAATCTTTATTCCTGGTAAGCTACCTTTCTAGAAGTAGACTCGTCCGAGGGCCTTCTCCCATCAGCGCCACACTATAATGAAATGGCGATAACACAAACATACGAAAATACTGAATTGATTATTAAATGGTTATTTTCCACTCACCATGTCAAATTTCTTATTTTGATACTCAGCTAAAAGGAATGCGGTCAACATTCCGATGCACTGAGGCCCCAGATGCGTGTAAAATTGCGTATAAAGATATTTCCACATGTTTACAGATGTCCTATAGAAAGAACGAAATCACAATATATACTGAATCAAGAAAACTAAACTTTTAGAAGAGCGATTGAAAGTTATTTTAGTTTGAAATTGTACTAACACTAAAAACTATCTTATACCTACATGTCTGTACGATTGTGCACAAAGTCCATTAATACGAAAGTATGAGAACATAATGCCATGTAATAATATCATTCCACATAAGAGATTATACTTGTAAAAAATTATAGTTCGTGTTAAACGGATAGTCAGGTCATTAACTACTCGTCGTAAGAACAATAAAAAATGGTATTTTCTATGCACTATGAAAGATTACATGTTTTTCAAAACATCTGAGGATTAAACACTGCTCAAATATAGGGATTGATGTTTACACTAATTTTTTATATTTGTTCATGAAAATAGAAATAATTTATTTTTGTAGAAACATTTGGTTTTAATACTAGCAAAATTATCCGCTATTGCTCCGGTTGAATTGTTTAAATAATGATTGAAAAGTGATTGAACTAATCACTTTTATTTCATAAAAAAAATACAAATATTATTTAAGTGTTCGGAAAATAATTTTAAAAACTGTTTTAACTTTTTCATTTATTTCAGATCAGTACTAAACCATTAACTTCGAGCGTAAATATATATACATGATATATCCATACAAATAATAAATTTCATGTTCAACGCCCTTACAGCAGTAAGACAAACTGTAAATTTTTTTTTCCAAGTTGACAACTCCGAAGTCGATTTATAAATGTCTTTGAACTGCGACGTATGACGACTCGTTTTAATTTAACACAGTCTATCTTATTTAAAAAAAAACTTGTATTTTAACTTTGCCAGTCAATTTAAAGTAGAGGTCACACATCTTACTTAAAAATTTTATGTTTTGTATACTTAATTTATATTTTATGAAACAGAATTCTCTAACCATTACGTATTCAAACAAACAAAAAAAATCGATGAAATATGCATGTACCACAATAGAATACAGTGACATTTTGCAAAAAACACAAATAATTCATTAAACTTTAACACCTAAATAATATATTTCCAATACGTAAAATACTGGAACACGTAAATACAAACAAAAATGAAATTTCGATCCTTGAAATAATGCAGAATTTTAGAAAATTAAAGATACGACCAAGAGTGTCAAATTTCGACTGCCTGAGTAAATACTGAAGTAGAGCGATTCGGAAAAAACACTCTTGAAAAGTATTGATAAAGACAATGATTTATTTACAAAAGGAATACTAATTTATGAAACTTAGAAATGCTTATATATGACCATGCAACATTTCGCTATCTTAACTCAAATACAAAAACACAGAGTTCGAAATCAAATTTATAAAAGGTGTTATTAGGGTCATAGAGACTATACCCCGAAGACTGTGCGCCCTACAGTATTAACAGTATAGCAATTGATAAATGAGCCTGCCTTGGTATTTGGTAATCCTAATAAATTGATAGATAAGAATAGAACTGAATTTTTTTTAATGTTTAGTGACAGTTTTTTTTTGTTGTTTTTTTGTTTAAGCATTGAGGGTTTTTTATTTGTCACTAAGTTAAGTCCACCACACAAAGTAAATTTTTAAAAGAAAACATCAATTCTGACGTTTCCAGATACCGAATAGCAAAGTTATGCTTTTATGATCAATAAATTTTTCGTTTGGACTTTCAGTGTTCCATTATAAAATATTTTAAGTTTATGAGGAAATAAAAAAAATTCAAATATAATTTGATTTGAAGTTGAATTAGAATTTAACTTGTTTTGGAAAAAAAATTGTATTTCGAGCAATACTGATAAAATATTTTGTTGGTAAAGTTGTTTTCTACAATACTGATAAAAGAAACTGAGCAATCGTTTTATACTCAATTGTTATTCCAAGAGGAATTTCGACTATGGGAATTTCGGAACAGCTACACTCTACGTTTATGAGCGATGGCAACGGCCATGGCGATTTTTTCGGGGCACTTCTAAAGTCGCCAAGGAAATAATTATTTCCTAACTCTTTTCCTGTCACAAATTTTTTTCTTTTTACAACCCACTTTTTAAACACATTTCAGAACGTTTTGAAAGGCATATTTTTTAAAAACTTTCACAAAAAGTAGTAAGCAAGCACATATCAAAACACATTTGTGAACCAGCAAAGAAACTAAGCTACGAATGTTAGATAAGAATATACTGAAACTTATCAATTACACTAAATACAGTGGGCATGTTGAAAAAGAAAAAGACTTACAAAAGAAAAAAAAGCAAGAAATAATACAACCTGATAACGTCAGAACTCTTTCGTAAGAAAATAATGAAAACGAAAATGGTCAAAAAAACAAAACTCTTAATCCTTTCGTGAAAACTATTATGATAATAAAATAAAAATTCCACAATTGTCAAAATACAAATAAATGGAACAATGGTATCACAGAAAAAGAACCAATGCAATCAAAGGATATTTTAACAAAATAACCAATGGGAGGAAAGAAAAAATTTCAAACGAATCAATGAAATCAAATGATTTTAACGGATTTTGGAAGAACTTTCTAGAATATTCAAAATAAAAATTGAAAGTTTCCGTTTGATGAGATTGCCATGAAAACCACAACAACCGTAACGACAGATGGGTTAACTTAATTTATCGTAACTCGCTACTAGAAGTGCGCCAAAAAAAATCGCCAAGCCGTTGCCATCACGCATAAATGTAGAGTGTAGCTGTACCGGAATTTCAAATTGTTTTTTAACTCCCTCTGCATACTTATGATCAGGTCTTAAAACAAGTCGCGGCAAGCACAACAAATGCCGTGAGCTCAACTTAAACGGTTATATCAGCTTAAACGGCTTCGATCAACGGTTCTCACGGCAAGTTTTGCTGGGAGTATTTGAAATCGAATGTTTCACTATTTATCTTTCAAGTACCATCTATTAAGAATTTTAAAAAGAAAAAAACTATGTGTCTTTATGAGGTCAAGTTCGGATGGTCCTTCGCTTTCAGATTTTAAGGGTGATCGAACAGTTCAGAAATGGTTCCATGCATGTGATCGTAGACCATGCTTTCTATGTAGTATGCGCTTTAACTATGTAGTTATGAAACAACTGCATTTTTCTCTAGCCTAATTATTGACTAATGACTTTGTAAACTTGATAATAATGAAATAAGCGTGTTTACAATTTATTATTTGAGTGTTTCTTTTTATCTCAGATGTATTTTAGGGTTTCATATAAAATTGCAGAAAGCTTACAAGAACAGTGAATAAATTTTTTCTACTTCTTATTGCATATTTATTCAATTGTTTTAAAGTTTAGCGAAATATTTGTAACTGAAATTTAAAGTTTTTACCGAAATTTCAGGCTTTTCCATGAGCTGAACAGTTTTTGCTGCCAGCTTCAAAATCTTGTTTCGAGCTATGCTTATAACAAATAGAGCGGTGTTATATGTAGCTTACGTTACCCACACGGTTCTAAATTATAAGTGTACGAAATTTCATGTGGATTAGTCAAATGTTGTACATTTGTATAGAGAACAAACTGTGACAGATGCGAACTCTGTTTTATGTATACAGATTTGTAAAATAGCGAGATTATTTTTTACCTAGAAAAATTATTTTAAAATATCCCCTGCAATTAATCAGCATGTACATACATCAAATAAACATGTTAAGATTATTATTATTATTATTATTTTAATTTTTTTTTTCATGTAAAAATAAACATTTATGACGTTTGTTGTAATTATTTCTCTCTGCCTTACAAAATTAAACATTAAAATTATTTTATATTATTCCATAATTTTTTTGTATTAATTCAATGTGAAACATAAAAGTCCTCTAATAAATAAATTTAAAATAAATCTAAATCATTTTAAAATTTATATTTTCTAAATGTATATTAAAAATTTAAAGCCGTTTTATTTGCTTTGTATTATTTACTTGAGTTTACACTATATACGATACCGATCTATTAAATATTATAAAGCATATTCATGAAATAAAAAATTATCGTTGTTGCTTTAAACTTTTTCTGTTGTCTTCACAAAACTTCAAATCGAAGATTATAAAATATAATTTTTTTTAAATACTGAATTTGAAAGACTTCTAAATACGAAAACTTTCAAATCAAATCACATCCTAGAGGTTTTATTTGTCATAAAATCCATAGATGGCAGCACGATAAGAATCTGCGTAAATTTTCTTGAAAGTAGCAATGGATAATATTTTTTTGCTCTGAAAATATTTACCCTAATTTAATGACACTTTTTGATCGTTCTCAAGGAAGTCGCAGGACAGGAACATATATCCTTTTTATATTTTATAGTTAAAATGTAACTTTTCTTACCTGTAATCGTAGAAATATACTGTGAACGTCGCAGGATATCTTACGATAGCTGTAACTGCTGCAACAGCGAACATACCAATCATAATAGTGGCTACATTGCATACAATCCCGTACAGTGGCCATCTGACAATGGAAAATTATAAGATTTCAGTAGTAACATTCCAAATTACAATAAATCAACTGTGCAAAAAAAGCATTAAAAAAAGTGCAATACTCAAAACTGCTTAAGTACTTTCAGACACCTGTGTGTGAAAAATAAATACATTTAAAATAATTATAGATTGCCAGGTATCATTCATAGGTAAGGTTACTAAATTATTCTTAGCTCAAACCAGTATTGAGAGGTTGTATCCAAAGTAGCTCAGCTACGTATTTAGATGTGTTGACCATCATATTAGGTATCCCATAGGTACGCGAATAAGACGCTCAGATGTCAATAGCATACTACTTTATCTCCTTGTCATACTGACACTGTTTGCATCGCGAATGAAACTAACAACGCAATTAGTGAATACAGAGGAAGCTGTGGTAAACGTTGTAATCTTAAAAATTTGGCCTTAAGACAGAAACGTAAATGACGTGTTTGCGATGTCTTTAGTCGTGGTGATTTGCAATGGCGCAATGCGTTTGCAGAACTTGAAATAAAAGATGCGATAAAGACATAATTGTAGTTAATTTACCATGATGTGTATTAGAGAGTTGCTACCGTTACGCAACAACAAAAAAACATTACTTGTGCTAGTTGGGGAAGGTTTCAATCAGGTTTCAAAGAACAAATCAATGTGGGATTTAAAACACTGACAACTTAGTTGAAACCATTTTACTCCTCACTGGACTATAAACATGCGCCTCTGTGCCTAAGATCTTTTAGGCTCATTAGGGAATTTTCCGGAACAAAGGGAAATTTTTCTTTTTACATCTGACTGGGACAAGGTGACCAACCTGTCTGAAGATTCGCTTCTCAAACTGGGACGTGTGCCAACCTTATTCATAATATTGACTTACATAGCTGCCTAACTTTCCAGACTATTTATTAGTAATAATGCCACAATATTTTTGTTTGTCGCATTCCATTTTTAAAACATTAACTTCAGCAATTTTCCCAAAGTTTCCTTTCCGATTGAGCGTTTTGCTTGATTTAGCCGTCCCTGTTTCTTCTTGTCTATGTGCAAGTACCAGCATACCACTTCGTCTATGTCTTGTACTACGCTTGAAAAAATTATAAAATAAACTGTTTGTCTGTATATCTGTTTGTTTGTTTTCTGCACGCAATATCCTGACGTATATATGGCGCTTACAGTGATGGGATTTGGCACACAGGTAGTCCGAATTTTTTGCAATTTTTGGGTCGCGGAGAATTTTAAAATTTAATCAAGAACATTTTGAAATTAATTTAGTGAAATTTAATTATTGTTGAATGCTACAGCATAGAAGAACACAGATTCTAAATTTATTATTTTCGTTTCCGTTTTCATTTTGCGCGGAGGAATAATTCTCCAGCAGACGATAAAAAACAAATAAACTTTTAACTGATGTTATTAAGTTCTTTTTTCTATCTCCTAGACCGTTACAGATGGAATAAAAATTTCAACTAATTTGAAATCTGCGAAAAATTTTACATTAGATCGATACCTAGAAATACGATTTTCTTTAAATAAATAAAATTTTAAAATTGAATATCTTTCATATTTTTACAAGAGATTGTGACGTCACGTTTACCTTCGGGTACAAAAAATAAACAGATTACATTTTCTTCCCTCTTACGATTTCAGCGAAAGAAAGCAAAAACAATATTAAAAAAAACATTGTTTAGTCCTTTTTTTTTGTAAAATAGGGTTTGTTAAAGATAGATTGAAAATTTCAACAGATTTGAAAACCGCGGAAAATTTGACACCTGATAGATACCTTACGCGTCTGATTTTCTTTTAATAAATAATTTTTTAGTTAAATATTTATATTTTCTCAAGAGATTGTGACGTCACGCCGAATTTCCATTTGGTTTGCGAAGCAAACCAACAGCACGGGCAACTCGTTATGGCTGTTATCCAATTTGTGAAGCAAACCATAGTTCAAAATATTTTGAAATAACCAAATTGGAATTCGCAGCGAATTCATTCAACTTGCTACGAATTTCCATTTGGTTTGCGAAGCAAACCAACACCACGAGCAACGCCATGATGGCTGCTATCCAATAGGCACGAATTCGTAGTAATCACCGGGGGTTAGCGAGCAGTGGTAACACCTGACCCCACGAAAAGAACTGTCACGGGCAACGCCGTTCTGGCCACGTAGTGTCTGGGGTCATACATAACACTACGCTTTTTTTCTTTCCAATATACAACTATGTCTATGTTTTGTACTAGTATACCACTACGTTGTGTCCCAGCTCATCACTACACCTGCTTCTTGTCCTAGCTTACCACTTCTTCTAAGCCTTACCACTTTACCCATATTGTCCCAGCATGCAACTATGTCTAATTTTTGTCCCAGAATGCCACTACGTCTACATGTTGTGACAGCATACCACTGCGTGTATGGCTCAGCTTGGCCATTGTTGAACTTGGTGCCATTAAACCTAAATAAACCAACCAGTCCAGCATACCACTATGACTGGTTTTTTTTCAGCAAACCACTATGACTGGTTTTTTTTTTCAGCATACCACTCAGAAACAGCCCTGACAAGAACTTGAAATATAATACATTCTATGAATTCACTCAAGACCACCACGTCTGGATAACGGGCCGCTGTACCAGTTTATATAACGAACCTCTCGTGAAATGAAAGTATTATACGCAGTATACAAAGTACAACTTGCACAAATGAATTTTTTCCTTAACATAGTCATAAGCACAATAAAAATATTTTTTAAATATACCCTTACTTTTGCAAACGCAATGAAAAGATTCACAACTTTTTGAACCTCAAAAAGAAGTTTCACAATACAGAATAAAGACTTCACACATCTTCCGTGGGACCTCTTAAGGCCTCAGGCCCAAGTATCGTGGGCCCCTACCCTGAGAAGGGCCCTGAATTCGTAATCTAAGGCCCAGGGAAATATTTCATTTTGCATTTCCCCGTCATTATTTTGAGGAGCATGATCAAAAATAAATGCAACTAAGAGATTTGAATCTTATCAGATCTGTTAGCTTTTGAAAATAAAGTATATATTTATAAATACGTCATCACATCTACTATACCATAAAACTTACATTTTAATTGAAGGGGGAAATAATCGTATTGGTAGATGACATTCTAAGGAATGGTTAGATTATTTTTTCTAGAAAAAGATATCATTGAGTATTTAGAAAATTCTATCATGGCGGAAAATTATTGCACGTATGCAAATCCATACTGCATCTGTAGACAAACTTATAACGTGACTTCGATTGCAACGTGACTTCTTTTCGAGTGGGCATGAAGGAAAGGAAGCACGGCTAATCGCGTGATTGTTTTACAGTAATGGCTTATGGATAGTACTGGAATGGATAGTAAGATTTCCTTTCACAATTTGTTGCTAATTGTGAACCATTTCTTTTTTTATTTTTATTTTTACGACGCATTACAAAAGAATTTCATTGGAATGATCAAGTCCGAGCAGGGAAGAGAATGCAAAATAAGTTAATCCACAGGAAAATTATTCTCATAAAAGTCAAATCAATGGTTATGAGCCTCTCTCAAAATTTCTCACACTATTATTAATTTTTTTTTCAATACAATGAGCCCCTTTCAAGCATGATACTCAATGCCCTTTTCAAACTATCTCTCAGTAACTATAATAAATCGCAAAACGTAAAGAAAAATTATGTGTCATTGCGAAAACCTAGTAGCCCGGGTGCAGAAAGTGCTTAAAACTGCGACGTACGTCGCCGAACAATTTGTCCTTAATTTTATCAAAATTTTGGGCGAATTTTCTTTTTAATCATTAAGTTACGATGTTCTGTAGTGCAAAGCGCGCTTTCCTGGTCACACCTTTTTTCCTTTTATAGCTACGGAACAACCTCCCTACACCGCCCAAATTACTACAAACATTTTATAAATAACATATCTTCTATGGCAATGACAAAATATTTAACTTCAAAAGTTATCGACATAATTGCAAATTCTGAAAGTATGCTTTGGTTTTAAATAAATAAAGTATGTTAATTAATTTTAATGCTTCATTATTATAAATTATTATGTTATTTTAAATATGTAATGCATATTGAGCCGATAATTGTGTTTTACGTCCGCTTTTCATTTTACTACAGTTTTCAAAATTAGGACAAAATGCCTGCAGAACAATTGCAATTGCTTGGAGTTGTGTTGCAGAACACTGAATATAATTCTGCATTTGGACCTAGTAGTATGATTGTTGCATACAATGGTTAACGATAATTATTCTTCCATTTCGTACTTTGCTCTACCTTTGAAAAGCTCTATTCAGAAAAAATTGTAACTATCGGTGAAAGAATCTGAATGTATCTTTCTACTAACAAAGATTTAATTTCCCAAGCTTTAGGGGATTAGGGAGCTAAATCTTTGCTGTCATGGCTGTGTGGGTATACCCGCTGCGGTAGCAACCTGCAAGTAGTTAGTGGCGCAAGTTCGATACCTCCCTGGGTGTATTTCTATCTTCTGTGTCATTGAAACTTTATATGTGTACTAGCCACTACGTGGCCAGTACGGCGTCGCCCGTGACAGTTCTTTTCATGGGGTCAGGTGTGACCACTACTCGCTAACCCCCGGTGATTGCTACGAATTCGTAGCTTATTGGATAACAGCCATAATGGCGTTGCCTGTGGTGTTGGTTTGCAAATAAAACCACGGACAACGTCGTAATGGCCTCGTCATTGTCAAATTCGGCCAAATTCCAATTACGAAGAGATCCTATCGGCGTGGCTTCACAATCTCTTTCTAAAATATAAATATTTAATTGAAATATTATTTATTAAAAGAAAATTAAACGTATAAAGTATCTATCTGGTCTAAAATTTTCCGCAGATTTCAAATTTGTTGAAATTTCCAATCTATTTTTATCGATCCCGATTTTACAAAAAAGAACTAAACAATGCAAGTCAAAATGTTTTTTTCGAGTACAGGAAATTAATTCTATGATTCCTCGAATCTCGAATCGTACGAAGTTCATTCTTGGCAGCGGCCGTTCGTATTGAAAAAAATGTAAAAGTTTCAATTTAAAAATTATTTATTTAAAGAAAATCATATTTTTAGGTGTCGATCTAATGTGAAATTGTCCGCAAATTTCAAATCCGTTGAAATCTTTACTCTATCTTTAACGATCTAGGAGATAGAAAAAAGAACTACATAACTAAAGTTAAAACTTTTCATTTGTTTTGTTCTTCGGATGAAAGCGTTCCTCCGCAAAATGAAACGGAAGCACGGAAAAAAAAATTTGAATAGGTCATATCTTTATGCTATCTAAATGCCATTAAATTTCATTTTAAAATGTTCTAGATTAAATTTTAAAATCGCAAAAAAATATTTAATCGCAAAAAATTTGGACTACCTGTGTGCCCAAGTTCCATTATTGTAATTGCCACAGACTTGTCAGCACATTCCACACAGATACGCAGACAGACAAACATTTCCTTTTATAATGTAGAGGTGTCAACTGCTTTATTTTGTATGTATTGTGTCTGGTGCAACATGGCCAAATATGGCCCATGGCCTTTAAACCCTTATTAACAAACCTTAGGGCTGGTGGGCTCCCTTGTTTCATTACCCATATAACCCACTTTCAGATAGAATACCAAATTAAAGAAAATTTAACTGGCACTGAAAATAGTACGTAGGGGGAAAAAAACCTCTTCAGAAATGCGCAAAAACTTCTGAACAAAAGATTTTGAATCAAACATTTCAAACACGAACAATGAGATATTGGTAAGCTATCTTGTATAAACTAATGTTTCATGTCTTTTAATAAAAATTCTTTTAAATGTATCTGTTGAAAATATAATCCTGTCACTAGTTTGTCGTATCTATGAGTTCCTTCCTGCTCTGCGAAACATTTAATCAACAAGTTTAGATTCATACGGACTTCCTTACCGCTAGTGCTCACAGTGGGTGTATTTTTCTTCTGTGTCAGTAAAACTTTCCTTGTACGTGCATGTCTACTAGGGATGCGACATTGATGTCGATGTTTTCAAAACATCGATGTTTTATAAAATACATCGGATGTATTTATCATCGATGTATTGGAGCCGATGTTTTTTTAATCGATGTTTATACTTGTCGATGTTAAAACTTTCCTTGTACGTGCATGTCTACTAGGGATGCGACATCGATGTCGATATTTTCAAAACATCGATGTTTCATAAAATACATCGGATGTATTTATCATCGATGTATTGGAGCCGATGTTTTTTTAATCGATGTTTATACTTGTCGATGTTAAAACTTTCCTTGTACGTGCATGTCTACTAGGGATGCGACATCGATGTTTTATAAAAAACATCGGATGTATTTATGATCGATGTATTCGAGCCGATGTTTTTTTAACATCAATGTTTATACTTGTCCATGTTAAAACTTTCCTTGTACGTGCATGTCTACTAGGGATGCGACATCCATCAATGTCGATGTTTTCAAAACATCGGATGAATTTATCATCGATGTATTCGAGCCGGTGTTTTTTTTAACATCGATGTTTGTGACTGGTCGATGTGTTTTGGTTGTCGATGTTTTATTTTTAAATGAAAAAAGTACCATTATAAGAATTAAAAAATAGACAGGTAGCATAATTTTCATAATCAGTAAATTAAGCATACTTTTAGACCAAAATGGCCAAGGGTGAAGGGTCTGAAATAGCAATGCGACATCGATGTCAATGTTTTATAAAACAAACATCGATTTATTTACCATCGATTTATTGGAGCCGATGTTTGTTTAGCATCGATGTTTTTACGATGTCGATGTCTTATTTTTTAATGAAAAAAGTACCTTTGTAAAAATAAAAAAACTCGTGCAACTAAGTATTTGTCAGTGATGGCGACATTCGTCCCATCAAAAAAAGCTTTTTCCCTAACTGGTGGGACAGCTAGTGAAAAACGGAGTCTGCTTAAGGAGGAGAAAGTTAACAAACTTATTTTTTTACAAACTTTAAATAACAAATATTGGAGCATATAATAACTATAGGCCCTAATATTTTTTATTTGCAGGACATAAAAAATAAGTATATGTTTCCCCTCATAAGTTGATAACTAATTGATAATAATTAACAATTAAGATTTTTTAATTGTTCGTATTAATTCTTTTACTTTGTTTTGACAGTTAAAAAACTCGAAGTTATAAATTAATAAACACGGCAACTGACAAATTAAATCTCCCCTTCCTGGGCAATCATTAGTCTTTGAGGTTACTAAACCAGTTTTAAGAAATGGGGTGAAAAGTTTAAATACACTGTTGTTTAAAAACATCGATGGTTTTTGTGTGAAAAATCAACATTGATGTTTTAATTTTGAACATCGATGTTTTGTTGTCGATGTCGCATCCCTAATGTCTACTACTTAACGTCGTCTGCTTCGTGCTAAAAGGGACCCTTGAGTCACAAAAACCCAAACCAACTGTCCAACCAACCCTAAGTGAATAGCAAACCAAAAGAATCGCTTTTGTAGCAAAAGTAAAAAAAAAGTAGTAAAAGAATTCATCCAAAAAAAAATTATTATATTTATGGTATAGCTTTAGTCTACGTTTATAGTGGTGGCAACGGCCTTGGCGCTCTCTCTTTTTTTTTTTTTTTTGGTTTTTAGCACTTTTAAAGTCGCCAAGGAAAGAATTATTTCAAATGAACCACTGAAATCAAACGACAATTTAACGGATTTTGAAAGAACTTTCTAGAATATTCAAAATGAAAATGTCAACTTTCCGCTCGCCGAGGTTACCATAAAAACCACAATAACCGTTATACAGATGGGTTGTCAGACCTGCCATAAACTCACTTCTAGAAGCGAGTTTAAATAAAAACGCCAAGGCCTTTGCCACCGCTATAAACGTTGACTGAAGCTGTACCATATTTTTTTTTTCAGCTTGCATTGCTCTTTGGAAGTTATAACAATAACTGTTGGCCGTCAGGGGCACATCTCTTTTAGGTGTGTACGGGCTTCAATGACTCAAGATACACGAGAGATATTTTCTTCTCTCATTGGTTTTACTGCGTTTAGTAAACACTAGCCGCGCTGTCGTGGTACCTAAACTATCCTTTTCTGCTTTCATCCCACTACTCGTTTAATGAATAACTCTTTATCCATTCTCGATATATTTTACTTGAGGTTGTCTGGTGTTTGGCGCACATTAGTCAAAAATATGGCCCTTGCAACATTCAACTCCTATCCAATAACTTAATAGAAGTCTAAACTGATAATTCTACATTAATGCTTTCTATATAAAGTGATAATTCAATGTAAATAATTTCTATATAAACTGATAATTCAAGATTAATGCTTTCTATATAAACTGATAATTCAATATTTGTGATTTCTTTATAAACTGATAATTCAAAATTAATGATTTCTATATAAAGTGATAATTTAATATTAAGGATTCCTATAAAAACTAATAATTCATATATTAATGATGTCTATATAAACTAATAACTCAAAACAATTCTAAATTAAGAATTCATAAATTAATGATTTCTATATAAACTAATAATTCATAAATTAATGATTTCTATATAAACTAATAATTCATAAATTAATGATTTCTATATAAACTGATGATTCAATATTAATGATTTTTATAAAATTAATAATTCAATATTAATGATTTCTATATAAATTGATAATTCAATATTTCAATGATTTCTATAAAAACTAATAGTTCAAAAAATTAAAACACTTAGAATACTAATTTTAACTAATTTTTCATAAATTAATGATTTCTATATAAACTTAGAATTCTACATTACTGCTTTTTATATAAAGTGATAATTCAATGTAAATGATTTCTATATAAACTGATAATTCAAGATTAATGCTTTCTATATAAACTGATAATTCAATATTTATGATTTCTTTATAAACTGATAATTCAAAATTAATGATTTCTATATAAACTGATAATTTAATATTAATGATTCCTATAAAAACTAATAATTCATATATTAATGATTTCTATATAAACTAATAATTTATAAATTAATGATTTCTATATAAACTAATAATTCATAAATTAATGATTTCTGTATAAACTAATAACATTAATGATTTCTATATAAACTAATAATTCAATATTCATGATTTTTAAATAAATGATAATTTACTATCAATGATTTCTATGTAAACTGATCACGAGGTCCTAAAGTCATTCGTGTCGTTGAATTAAATCTGCCTGGGAATTTTTTCTAGTTAACTAATGTATCCTTACTTTAATGATACATACCAAAAATACGTGTCTCTTGGCAATTCCAAATGCTTTATGAGAGCCAAACGTTCAAAAACACTTTCTTAGACTATTATGATTACTATTTATAAGAAATATTAGATTCGAAACCTATAAATTCCGAAACTCACCTGCTCAAAATATAGACAAGGACTGCGGTTATGATGAATATTTGCATCATAGTAGCTAGTATCCAGGTTTGGTAAAGACACTGCAAATACAATAATAATGTTTTTTGGTGTATTACACTCAAAATATCACAGCAAGGTTCTGAATATGTTTCACTTTTGTTATTTGAAAATCGTGTAATAACTATATTCACAACTTATTAAATTTTTTGTTAAATAAAGGCATTTTGCATTGAAATAAATTTAAGTACTCACGTTAAGTCGTTAAAATATAAGAGCTTAAAAACATACTTACTTATATATTAAAAAAGTTCATGGGGTTCTAAATTAATTAAAAATGTTGATTACATTTACAGAGGTGAATTAAAATATATAACTCTAATGACGAAAGATAAATGATATAAAAGAAAATTCTACTTCATTTCTCACAAAAAATAATAACTTTTAAGTTCTGGTATTCTGCATAGTTATTTACATACCGGAGGTTTATAATACATAATCTGAAGTAACTTCATGAACTAATTGGCATTATTATCACTGCAACATTTAATAAATGTAAATTAGAACTATATGTATTCATTTTTCAATTAACCTGTATTCAAGAATATGCATATCAGCTTTGATAAAGACATTTCAAAAATGAGTTTTTAATCTAATGATAACACCTCTTGTAACCTATTCCAGAAAATATGAAACAGTTAACCGTTTTGCTCTCAATTTACTAAAATAATACACCGCATATTAAGTACCTATCAGGATTTTATATTGCAATATTTTATATTTTTTATTTCCATCAAATGGACGGGAACAATTTTTATCATAGCCTTAAATTCCGATCGTCATTCCTTAAAACGATTTTCTTGTTTATTCCTAAACATATTCTGTTTCAAAACAACAACAAATTATAATATATTAATTAATGGTGTATTTAAAGAGTAAATTTAAACAAGTGCTCCTTAAGAAATTCACTCATGTATACTGAGAAAAATTATCATCTCATCTTTTAATTGAACCATGACTTAAACTTAATGGCAGTTTTAAAAGAAGTAAAAGCATAGTACATAAATATCAGCAAAATGAACTTAGTTTAAGCAGTTAATACTAGATAAAATTTTAAAAATGCTATAGATTTCGTTAGAGTATGTTATATTTTCACATAATATCAAAGATACAATTAATCTAAACATTTTCATAATCTTAATTTTAGTGTGAAAAAGTTCCATCTTAATTTTTAAATCTTCCGAATTAGATTTCGTTTCTAAAATATTCACACAAGAAATTGCAGCATTTCATAATTTTACTTGTTTGAGCATGACACATTAATTTCAACTTACAATGTCGTAAGGCCCTAGATTGTTTTGTATGAATAATAAGTTCATCCACCAATGCTGTTTGCAGTTTTTCAACGGTTCCTCAACAAATTCTTCCCACAAAGGCCCGGATCAAAAGGCGGGAAGAAGGAAAAATATGCTCCCCACCAGAACTTGTAAGGCAACCATTCTATAAAAGCAATTTTTATATTTTATTGAAATTAATAATGTATAAGGGAAGGTGGGGCACAGTAGTTACATGGGGTAAAGTGTTACAGTGAATTTCATTTTAAAGTGGTAGCAACATTAGAGCTACAATTTGTTTACAATCTTATCAGCCACCTTGTTTTCCAGAAGTCCATGTGTTTTGGAAGAATTTGCATCATTAGTTACATTTCTGTAAGCAAATCTCTATTTTTGCATGCTGAAAGTAAAATATTGTGTTTGTAATTAAATTATCTTTGTTCATGAGTAGTGTTTGTTTTAAAATGAATAAAATTTCAAAAGTAAAACTAATTGTGTTTAGGTTCTGTTGAGTTAAAATGGATAGTCAAATTTACATTATGTAGTCCTAAAAACATTTTGTTACAAGCTATGTCATATGGGGTACAGTGTTACAAAATGAAATGGGGCACACTGTTACATGCATATTTTATCCAATTAACACATTACAAACAAGCATGTGTGTCACAATGTAAATTTTATTACTCTTATAGCTCTGTGCATTTTTCATTTAAAGATATTTAATTATAAATTTGAATGATAACATAAATAAATAGGCTAATTTTCTAAAAATCACAATGTTACAATGTACACTGAAGAGCCAAAGCATTATGATTATCCCTACATTTTTCAATGAACTGGATGACGTGAAGGGCACGTGATTAAGTGAGAAATGTATTTCACTGCTGCTGGAGAAGGTAAGTAATCATTCTTGCACTTACTTTTGCGAGTGATGGAAAAAGCTGCACATCTAAGCGAATTTGATAGATCGTAATGGCCCGAAGACTCGGAACGAGTATCACCGAAACTAGTAGGTTGTTCACGATCTGCCGTTGTTAGTATTCATGAAAAGTGGATAAATGACGGTGACACCAGCAGTAGACTCCAATGTGTTGGTCGTCCACGCGTCATCAAAGAAAAAGGACGTCGGAAACTGTCCCGCTTGGTAAAGCAAAATAGGAGCGAGACAGTGGCTCAGCTGACAGCCCAATACAATGCAGGTCCAAGCGCAAGTGTTTCGGAACACACAGTTCAGCGGACACTGTTGGATATGGGACTGTGCAGCAGACGTCCCACTCGTGTGCCTCAGTAGACCAAGCGTCATCGTCAACTACACCTGCAGTGGGTCCGCGAACATCGAGACTGGACCATGGACGAGTGGAAGAGAGTTGCCTGGTCAGATGAATCCCGATTTCTCATTCATCACGTCGATTGTCGTGTCAGTGTACGCCTTCTGCCAGGCAAACAGTTGCTCCCTTCTTGTACAGCAGGTCATACACAGGTTAGTAGTGGCAGTATTATGCTTTGGGGACGTTCTCAGGGGTGACTCTGGGACCCGTAGTTGTGGTAGAACAGACCATGAACACTGCGAACTATCTAAACATCATTGCGGATCAGTTGCACCCTTACATGGCGTCTGTCTTCCCAACTGGAAATGGAATCTTCCTGCAGGACAACGCCCCATGTCACAAGGCTCTGATTGTGTTGGAGTGGTTCGAGGTGCATACTGATGAATTCCACTTAAAGTCCTGGCCACCTAACTTTCCGGATCCTAATTCGATAGAGCACATTTGGGGTGTCATAAAGCGGCAGCTCAGAGCTCAAATACCACCATGTCCGAATATCTCGACTTTGCGTGACCGCTGCTTAGACATTTGGTACAACCTGTCTCCAGTCATGTACCAAGAACTTGTGGCATCTATGCCCAGACGAGTTCCAGCTGTTTTGCAGATCAAAGGAGGCGCAACGTGTTATTGAGTAGGTGGTCATAATGTGTTGGCTCTTCAGTGTACATCACTACCAAAAATATTAAATACTGGAAATAAATGTTACACTTTTTAATTTTAATAATATGTTTCATATATGTGTGAGGGATCAAAGATAAATTTATGAGCTTTCTTTGCTTCATATATAGATGCATATCTTGATGCCAGAGCTGAAAATAAAAAACGCATAACACTGTGCCCCACCTTCCCCTACTCATGAATATTTGGAATTATTACTTTTCTTTCATTGCGTAACCTATGCGTTCCGTTTGTTTTGCTTTTTGAAACTCAACAAAGGTCACATCTCTTTGTTGTGACTACGGATTCACAGTTTTAAATGTTCAATGAACTGTTAAGAGTATGGGTTATAAGAATAATTTTACCCTTAGTTGAGTTTCAAGAGACAAATATAAAGTCCACAGATAAGGACACACAAGAACTAATAGGTTATACCATGGGTTTATATTTGTAAAGCGGCTTAGAGTAGAAACTCATTAACTGACAAAAATGATAAATATATAAAAATTGCTCAAAGTCTAATCATTGGAGATTTTAGGTCAAAAATTAAAATGATAAGCATTTTGAAAGTTTTATTTTTGTTAAAACGTATTGCAATATGTCAATCTATTATTTTATATGTACAATGCATTATTAATATTTCTCATCATCATTTAGTGTCAAAAAACGTACTTCCTAAAAATGTCATTTGGTTTCTGCTCTTAGCCAGTGATAGGTGTGAATCCTTGGTTAGAAGAAAGAATATTGGTCTTCCTTGGTTTTCAAAAGGCGAAAACAAACCAAGTACACACACAAATATATTTTTTGCAACCACGGCTTTACACAGGTAACTTCTATGAACAGTTACATATCTAACATTTGCTTTGTGGTAAATAAAAACTTTTTTTAATATCCTCAGGAGGAAACTTTTTTAATATCTCCATCGTTTCTATCGGCACTCGTTTTTCATTTGAGTTCACTGACCACAGTTTGACTGGTCAAAAGACAACTACTACTGCTGAAAAGTTTGGCTGAGTGCAATTACATTTGTTTGGTAAGTATGAATTTTAATTAGGTTTACTGTCACGTCAAATATTCCTGCTTTAAAATTTCTCATCCTAATACAAAAGCTTCAATAACGAAGTCATTGCTTTAAGTTCCAAGAAATCACTTAGAAACACCATTTTAGTCTCGAAGATGTAACGACCAAAATTTTCACATAATCCTTGTCCTAAATGTGCCCTTGCAGAGCAATCATGGTGCCCACAGAAAACCACGATATGGCGGCCCAAACCATCACAACCCCCCCCCCACAATGTTTCACTCTTAGCAACAAACAGTCTGTATATATAGGCTTGGGATGGCGTTCGCCAGACGTAAACTCAGTCAGAAGTGGGAAACAAGACTCATCCGACCAAATTACTGTCTTCCATTGCTCCATAGTCCAGGTTTTATGACATCAACACAACTTTTTGCTGTTACAGGCATTAGCATCACTGATGAAAGGTTTTTGAATTGCAGCTCGGCCATAAATAACCTGCTTATGGAGCTCCCTTCTTATTGTTTTGGTACTCTCAGGGTTTGTGAGCACGACATTCATTTCAGCAGTAACTTTTACAGCTATGGTCTTCTTATTTTTAGTCACAATCCTCCTTATTGATCGTCTGTCACGATCACTCAACACACGCTTTCGTCCACACTGTAATTTAGCGGATTATGTTTTTCCGCTTTTCAAAAATGCGGAATAAATCTTAGATAGAGTACCTCTAGAAACACTAAACACTTCGGTTACCTTGCTTACGGAAGCACCCACCAGACGAACTCCAACAACTTGCCCGTTTGAAGTCCGTTAGCTCAGACATGATGCAATTACAACTTAGAGCAGGGATTCCCAACCGGTGGTACGCGGCAACGTTTCAGGTGGTACGCAAGGACGATACGAGAAACCCAACTATTCAACGATGTTTGTTCGATTTTTTAGTATGTACAACCACGTTATAGGAAAAGTGGAATTATATGAAATCAGCTTTGTAACTAACGTTTTCATTAGATTGTAATAAATGTCGCTAACAGTAGCACAATATTTAAAGAGAAACTTTGTTGCTGATTATCTATTTCTATTCTATGGCTATCTCGGCGAAATTAAGTTGATATCTCTCCCTGTCAAATTGTTTCACGAAGAATTCATTTTTCTTTATGTATGAGAAATACGCACGAGATAATACGAGATGGTTCGCACGAGATAATTATCTGCTTTTAAACCTGTGAGTAAAAAATAAAACTGTAATTTTCAATAATCGTTTCATTTTTTCCTTTATTAAAACATCATTAATACGATATACAAGTGCATTAATCATAAAATATGAAGCTTTCTTAGTATTTTAATTAAAATTAAAAAAAAAAGCCATTGGGCACTTTTCTGATATTAGATGTATGTTTCTTAAAAAATATAAAACTGGTGGTACGTCAAAAATTTATAACAATTTCAAGTGGTACGCAGTTACTAAAAGGTTGGGAACCCCTGACTTAGAGTATTAGACACCGCAGGTGTCCCCTTTATCCCCTCGTCCATGGTACAGGAAAAAGTGTTTTTTTGCAGACACACTGCGGAAAAGTGGCTAGAGCCCACCAAGACAGAGTGTGACAGCTTCATTCGGACCCTTGGATGTGCGCTTTTACTTCAGGACCTAGTCTAGTTAGTCTAGTTGAGTTTGATTTGCAAAATGAGACGAGACTAACTGCCGTGAGAAGTGCTCCCACCTATTGCCGAAAGCGTTGCAGGTGTAGGCACTCTTACTACTTTGTTTGCATGGTTGGAACTTCTCATGTGAGAGTTCCCGTTAAGCAATGTAGAAATAAGAAGAAGAAAAAAATTACTAATAATGTAAACTAGGGGGCCTGCCCCCTACTCGCTAACGCTCGCCAACCCCCGGAGGATTGCTTCGCAATCCTCATTGGTTCGCTGCGCGAACCTATGGTCGCTTCGCTCGCCTCAATGAAAACATGTGTCCTAGTAGAAGGGATTGTTTACAAAATATGTTACCAAAAAATGTTTTTCAAATCTAAATTTGCTGTATTACAGAAAAAATATACTATACAGTATCTCTAAAATCAGAATTCAAATGAAAACTTTGTGCACATTTTGACTCGAAATGTGAGCGTTGCTTTGGAAATTGAATACCCAGCATCTTGTTTGTGTGTACATTTTCCCAGCACTCAAACGACCCACACTTTTTCATTGAGTTTGTTGCAGAAAGTTGTAGTGCAAGCGTCTTGTTGAACTATAATTGTTGGCCCTGAAAAGGACCGTTTTTTAAATGGCCCTGAAAAGATCCTTCGCCTTCTTTGATTTCTATTATTCTTTGACTGCAACAGCTCATTAAAATTTCCTTTTTTTTTCAATAAAATTTCTTCCGATAACGCTATAAATTCAATCGATGCGCGAGACTTCGCGATAAACAAACAATTGTACAGTGTTGCCAAAACGCGATTACAAATAACGTCTTTTTTGCGTGCCACGTAAGAGAATTATATATATAGATGGAAGAAAATATATCAAAGTTATGTTAGTTGAGATCAAAAGTTAACAAAATAGGGCTAGTTATAATAAACCCATAGGATGAAACGCTTTAACAAGTAATGAAAATAGTTTAAATTAATTGTAAGCAAGTCTTTTTGGATGAGGTTGTAGATGTTTTCCTTCAGGAACTTCATAATTCGCATATAATCTTTGCTTGTGCTTGGTTGTTGCTTGCCGTGTTTGTTGCCCATGCCCTGTAATTTTCGTCTGTTGGTTGTGATAGATCATGGAGACACGTGAAGGGGCAGTTGAAAACGTAGTGGTTTGACGTTCCTATTTGTACGTAGAGGCAGTTGCTTGATGTTGCTACTTTAAATCTGCTTAGATAACTGGGGAAGGGTCCATGGCCTGTGTAAAAAGACGTGAGGTTGGGTGCACATGGTTCTTTCCTGGGGTCGATCTTTGGAAGAAATGTGAAGGGCAATTACGACTTCACAGAACAGTGCTCCGACAACGACTGGCCTGCGCAGCGTATTTACGACGTTTTATAGGTGGCGTCAGTAAGCGAAAACACCAGCGCCATTTACACATTTCACTAGAATAAACATTTCTTTTCAAACATGCTTTTGACGAGGTGTTTCCATATTTTTGTCCAAACCCTGTACATGTATCTTATTTTACAGAAACAAACAATATACACAATTTTCATTAAGAACAGTATAGTACATATTGTTACATGAACTTAAGCTCTAGACACATATTCAAGATACATACCAATTCATTCTAGATATATATTTAAATTTTAAAATAGTCTCTCATATTATTTTGTTTCTTTGAGGCTCGTGCTTTCTGAACGGCAATGTTCCGCAATAAGAGACTAACGATTAATCAAAGTTTCTCTGTACTTTAAAAATTGAACTTTGCAGTTGACCCTTTTAGTGATTCTCCCGACGGGTATCTCGCTAATAGAAAAACTAACTATACCTTGTTGGATGAAATACCTCATCATTAAAAGACAACACGAAAAACTAATGATATCTTTATTGACGAGATATCTCGTCGAAACCACAAGGAGGGTCTAGAGGATGTATTTGAATATTCCGTTGTGGGCTTCTTTTTTTTTTTGAATTTTTATATCGTATACTTAAAGTATATCGCACCCCAGCTGAATTACCCGACCACATCTGTAAGAAATTAATTTCTAGTTTTGTGTAGCAATTCTGTGAATACATCATTCCGCAGGCTTCAAACTACGCAAACAGGGATACGACATCGACAGCAAAACATCGATGTTTTGAAACATCAATGTTCAAAATTAAAACATCTATGTTGATAATACATCGCCCAAAAACCATCGATGTTTTTAAACATCAGAGTGTTTAAACTTTTGGCAGGTTTGGAGTTGTGAATGGAGTGACACTATGGTGAATCGGAGGGTTTAGGGTGTCCAATAAAGTATCGAACAAAATTATAAAAAGTTATGCCCAGTGGTGTATTAGTCATACCCTACATAAAGAGGGTCGCTGGATTTGTGGTATCAAGGATCAAAGAGTCCTGAAAAATGTGGAACGTTTTAAATTCTCGTGTCGAGGCTTGGAAAAATCAAGGGCAGCGTGTTAGCTGTAGAATGTTATGCATGCTAGTTTTTCAAATGATGTTAATAGGCCAGTCCCTGTCGCTATTGCTATATGGCGTGACCAATATCGCAGGGATTATTCATACGATAGTGATACAAATACGAGCAGCAACAGGAGACGTTTGAAACAATGACTCATTTCACGTTTTGTTTGTCTGCGCGTCTTTAATGTGTAATAAGAGATGTTCCGTTGACAAACATTCGTTTTTGTATGCCCCCTGATGAAGGCTCGACCTTTCTCGAAATCAATTGTCCTGTACCTAGGCTAGCATGCAAATCTAAACCAAAAATTATGCGACGGTGATGTATTCTATAGTCTGGCTTCCGATAGTCGACAGTCTAGTCACGTAGTCTTGAACGAGTCCCTGGGTGATAGATTTGAAGTGTAAACAAAAAGCTTCCCGAACTGCCATCTTCAGCTCGGATTCTGGTTCAAAGTTCTGTGCCTAAACGTTCTAGTTCAGTGCCTAAAAGGATAGCAGTGATAACGAGTAGGCGAGGATAAACCAACCACATTGATCATCATCGATGCTTTTGCTTATGACAGTCTGCTAAAGACCTTTCACACCATTTTGAAAAAGTCGACTGATCCGGGATCAACTGTCTTTCTTCGGTGCCGCACTATAAGATGATGGACCCAGTATATTCCTCACGGTTTTCTTTCGCTTTCAATAAGCATCAGTTTTGGGTTTTAATCTATGCTTTGCAATGGGTTTTAAATTAACAACTTGAAAGAGGATTGTCTACTTTCGTCTGGGGATGATCATGGGGATAGGTAGGTAGGTATTGAATTAACGTCGCACTATAGCAACACAACGAGATATTGGCGACAGTCCTGGATGATCACGTGGAAGAACTATTGTGTACATAGATACCTTCGTTAAGTTAGGTGTAGAGTTTTCTCTGTATAATGTTGTGAATGTTTGTTGCAATAAGGGGACACACCAGCTCAGCCACCGCTAGATAGCGTACCCGTGCTTTCTTTTTCTTTCTCTCTATGTCTCTCTTTCGCTCTCTCTCTATGTCTCTCTTTCGCTCTCTCTCTATGTCTCTCTTTCGCTCTCTCTCTCTCTCTTTCTCTCTATGTCTCTCTTTCGCTCTCTCTCTCTTTCGCTCTCTCTCTCTTTCGCTCTCTCTCTCTCTTTCTCTCTATGTCTCTCTTTCGCTCTCTCTCTCTTTCTCTCTATGTTTTTCTCTCTATGTCTCTCTTTCTCTCTATGTCTCTCTTTCGCTCTCTCTATCTTTCTTTCTCTCTCTCTTTCTCTCTGTCACTCATTCGCTCTCTCTCTCTTTCTCTCTCTCTTCTTCTCTCTCTCCTTTCTCTTTCTTTATCTATCTCACTTTATCTTTTTTATCTCTCTATTCCTCTCTCTCTCTTTCTCTCTCTCTCTCTCTCTCTCTCTCTGTAAACAAACCAGACGGAAAGTGTAAATTTACTTCCACTACCCAAATGATAGATTTCGGGGTTACCTTAAGATGTAGTTTATCACCGTTTTGGGGAAGTTTGTCGTTGACTAATCAATCAACTATCTATCATATAATCGATTTGGAATTCATTCTTTTGAATTTTTTTCTGCGAAGAGCTGAAATCTTATTCGAAAAACAAGCCAAATAGCGTCATGATCGAAATACGTATATGAAACATTTTCCGCCTCGGAAACAATGCAGTCACCTCATTTAGCTTGACATAAAAATCCTCTCAATGTTCTTTGCTTTCAGGAATCCTTGATTTTAATGTTTTCAAAAATTTGAATACTTTTAGTCGATGCCCGATATCGAATATACAAGTCCATATATTATACGCCCTGAAATTTTTATCGTACTTTGATTGAGAAAAAGATTTTATCATATGCAAGAAATATTTCATTATTCTGTTTGCTGAAATATTGTATCAGATATTGTGATAAATAAGAGAAAAAATGTTATTTTATTGAAAAGAGTTAAACTACATTACCTAAGGTATGTCAATGAGACGAACTTCACAATGTAACGCAAAATGCTGGGTCTTTTAAACAACCTCCATCGATTGTATACGAAATAAAATCCCCTGAAAAAAATTAGTAAAATATTTATATTAAAGCTGGAACTGTTTTACTAGACAGTGGTTGAAAATGAATTCATACTCACGCAAGGAAGAAAAATGTGTCGATCCCAACAGAAGAATTGGCGACAGCTGCAAACATCAACTCGTCGATGAATTTGACAAAATTCAACGAGTTACCTGTCGAAAAACACTGTTAAAAAAGACATCATGGAATTCCGCGTGCATTTTATAATTTATTCCTTTGCGTGACGCATGATCGTTAATTTTCAAACTAAAGACAAAAAGTCAATTATCCTAATGTTGTGTCTACCTGTACATGTACGCGGTCAATCCCGATATATCTGTTGTATACATGTAGTATACATATGCTAAAGAGGTCCCTTTTTATAATAGTTCTGTACTTGAAGCGAATTAATCGTTACTACTTTGAGTATTGATGGATTCGTCGTGAGTCGAACGTTCTGGTTTAGTTTGGTTTGTCGTATTTTTGTCATTTACTCTCTGTTACATGAAGATGTATACACCTTTTACACTTTTGAACTTTTCTGTTACCTTTTCTCCAACGGCTTCAACGCCGAGAAATTTATGGTCACGAGCCCAGAAGCAGAAAGTGCTTAAAACTGGGACGTACGTCGCAGAACAAATTTTCCTCAATTTTATCAAAATGTAAATCATAAGTTACGATGTTCTGCAGTGCAAAACGTTCTCCTTGCCCCGCATTGTTTTCATTTTCTAACTACAGAACAACCTCCCAACACTGCCCCTAATTACCACAAACACTTTATAAATGACACATCTTCTATGTCAATGATAAAATATTTAACTTCAAAAGTTATCGACAGAATTGCAAATTCTGAAAGTATGCAAGTATGCATTGCTTTTAAATAAAGTATATTAATTAATTTTGATGTGTGTGTTTTATTATAAATATGTAATACATATTTAGCCGATAATTGTGTTTTACGTCTGTTTTTGATTTAAATGCAGTTTTCAAAATTCGGACAAAATGCATGCATAACAATTGCAATTGCTTGGAGTTGTGTTGCAAAACATTGAATATAATTCTGCACCTAGATTCACGAGTAAAACCTTAGTTACTTATGTGTTTTCGGAACTCTTATTCTGTTTATTCAGATCATTAACAAATATCGTGGCTTTCACGAGTAAAACCTTAGTTATTTATGTGTTTTCGGAACTCTTATTCTGTTTATTCAGATCATTAACAAATATCGTGGCTTTCACCAGAACACAAAAAAAAAAAACGGAATATAACTACACGAACTTGCAAAACTTAGGGAACGATAAGGTTTTCAGCAGCAGTAAAGGGACGGGTGTGTACGAAAACTACACAAAAAGTGCGTCGAGTGTCATGGAACCCATGAGGAAAAACAAAACTATAACAAGAATAGAATCTAGCAGTTAAATAGTCTTTGAACTGAAGTGGTGACAATGAATTCGGTGCCATGAGACAAAATGATAGTGTGAAATTTTAAAGAAGCTGTGGCTGTCTTCTGTAGACTGAATGACCACCTCGAATACTGTTGCAGGTGTTTCACCGCCTTTACATAAAAAATGAGTATGGATTTGTTCCTGCGGCAGCAGAACCCATTTCTATGTTACAGCCTCTGACGACGTGATGCCAAAATTTGAATGTGCACCAGCTTTCTACTAACAGGATTTTAGATTTATTTTGATGTTCTAGACTATAAAACCGGTGGTGTTTCTTATTTTTTGTACCCAGCGTGTACTTATTTGACAAACATTGATTCTAAATTACTTTCTATCCAAAGAACTCAGAGAGTGATTCCTGGAAAGAAACTCTGGAGAAGTCTCCCATCGCGGCGAGAGATCAGACTCCAACTGACCAGTTCACAACGATCTTGGCCAATTGACAACCACATGAAAAGTCACGCCAGTAAAAGAGACTCAAATATCTGTCACGGAGATACGAAAAGCGCAAACACGAAATTTTATCGGTACATTTGCAAGGAAACTAATGGCCCCAGGACATGGAGCTGTCTCTTTCCCAAGATACCCAAGGGATCTATCCTCCGCTTCTATTTACCCTCCTACTGGTTGCGTTGTCTGTCTTGTGTTTGGCGTGGTTAGGCCAAATATGGCCCTTGCGCCATAAAACCCAAAGCAACCAACCTGACATATCGGTTAAAGGATCTACCGAATGAGATCAAGCCACCTTTCATATTTGATTACCCATAGTAATGGCACGCTTGTTAATATTTCTTCCACGTCAGGGCAAAAGGATGTTAAGTCTGAATCGTATTGGGTCCAAAGAAGTCAAGTGTATCCCTATAATTAAAAAATAATATAATATGCTTTAAATCAAAACTAAATTAATTTAAAACACAGTTACTTGTATCATGGAATGCTTCTTTTTCTTCCAGAATATTTGTGAGAAAGAGTGAAATATTCAAGGGATAGAAGCTACCCAAGGGAAAACACCGGCTAGTAATGGTGGAAATAACAGTGATACCCTCTGGTGCAAATAACAGTGATACCCTAAGGCAGTAGTCCCCAACCCCCGGGCCGCGGACCGGTACCGGTCCGTGGATCAAATGGTACCGGGCCGCCGAAGGAACATTAAATTATTTCCATTTTATTTACTATGGTGTATTTCCCTCGGGTTTGTGCGGTTTTTATCTATGAAATGACCACTCAAATTAGGAAGCGGTAAATCAGAACTTGAAATGTGTTCTGTTACTAGGGCTTCAATTATGATTTCTGAATTCTGTATGTCTCTATTTTCCTATTTTGACAAATGTGACAACTGTTTTCAAGTTGGCAGACAAAGTAGCTGCATTTAAAGCCAAACTGAAGTTATGGGGACGGCGCGTGAACAGAGCCATTTTGGACATGTTTCAGACATTTGTGGGTATTTTAGGCGAGACTGAGCCTAAACATTCATTCTCCCAGTTGGTGCACGATCACCTGTCTTTGCTTTTAAAAGAGTTCGAGCGCTACTTCCCAACCACAAACGACCCACGAACTAGAAAGGAATGGATCCGATACCCATTTGTCAACAAATCAGGCGAATCTAGCATGTCTGTGCAAGAAGAAGAGCAACTGCTGGAGATTGCAAATGATGGTAATGGTAATTTTAGTTAACGTCGTACTAGAGCAACACAACGGGCTATTGACGACTGTCCGGAATTAGTCCCTCAAGGGAAAGATTCGAGGACAACACCTCGTAATTTTGAACCACGGTCAGATGACGAGGAGATTGCAAATGAAGGAGGCCTTAAAACTACGTTCGAGACAACAACTTTGCCGGTGTTCTGGATTAAAGTCATATCGGAATACCCTTAGACACCCCACAGCACTTAAATCCCTATTGGCATTTCCGACAACCTATCTGTGTGAAGCGGGGCTTTCTGCATTGACAGCAACCAAAACAAAACAACGGAATAAACTGGACATAAGCAAGGCACTTCGGGTGTCATTGTCTCCTATTACCCCCAGATGAAACCATTTCGTAGCAAAGAAACAAGCTCAGGGTTCTCATTGATTTAGCGGTCTAGTGAGTTAAAATGTTAAATCCCTTTATATTCATTTTTTGGTGTAACTGTATTTATTTTGAAGGTTTTGTTTAAATACAATTAAATTAAAATTATTAAATCAAAACAATCTAAAATATAAACTATCATTGCCCCCCCCCTCAGCGGGCCGTGTTAAAATTATTAAACGTTAATCCGGTCCGCGGCGATAAAAAGGTTGGGGAGCACTGCCCTAAGGTGTATAAGCTTTTACCAAGCTGTCACCAGTTCTGGGTATGGAACAATAAGCTTTTCCTATTTGGATTTTCCTTTTCCCTGGGGTAATAGGGAAGTTTTGTCTCGACGAGGTAGCTCGTCGTTAGCAAAATTGACCAGATTGTGAAAGAAATATCTCGTCAAAACACTTTGAGGGTTAAGGTTGCACATGAACACGCTAAATTAGGAGCATAGAGAGTCCACTTAATATCCGGAATTTTTTGGAATTAATTATTTCAATTGTCTTCAAAGATACCATTTTACGCATATCGTGTAATAGAAAAGTAGATAAGTAATTGAATTATTTTCACACTGGTGCAACCAATGGACTATTGGCGACGGTCCGGGATCAATCCCAAAGCGGAAGGAAAACAACTCGGCGTTTTGAACCATGTTCAGATGACGAGGTCAAATCCCGAGTTGGTACTCCATTTTCAAAATTTCCACACTAAGCCAACATGAGGATATTTGAGATCATGACAGTTCTAACGTGCATCAACGCCCACGTACACAAGGTGCTTTGATTGGATCGAATTCGAACTCGAAACCCTCCGGTTGTTAATTCACTATACCAACCGGTCTACCGTGATCCACTAATTGAAAAGTGTATCCCCGCTTGAGTTTTTAAAAAATGAATACCTCTGCTTTAATCAGTTTGTCATGTCGTGTAGTAAGGATAAAGTGTGCGTTTGACATATTCTCAATCATTTGTATGAAACATTGACTTTATTCCCACTCCTTAACAGCGTATCTTTTATAAAAATTACTAGTATTTAATACCAACGTGCCTTCAGGGAGTACTTTGTACTGAATAGAATTGTTGAATAAAATCACATTGAGCAATTGGCATTTGTTACCAACTTTTCATTGTGATGAGATCCAGCAAGACCTATCGTCTTATGTAAGAGGTAATTAGTAAAGGATCCAGTATACCACAGCTGACACCCAAGAAAAGTTGAACAAGGAATAAAACTACATTGAGAAGTAGAAATCAGTAGGAACGTCAAAAAGTTGGACAAGGAATAAAACTACATTGAGAAGTAGAAATCAGTAGGAACGTCAAAAAGTTGAACAAGGAATAAAACTACATTGAGAAGTAGAAATCAGTAGGAACGTCAAAAAGTTGGACAAGGAATAAAACTACATTGAGAAGTAGAAATCAGTAGGAACGTCAAAAAGTTGAACAAGGAATAAAACTACATTGAGAAGTAGAAATCAGTAGGAACGTCAAAAAGTTGAACAAGGAATAAAACTACATTAAGAAGTAGAAATCAGTAGGAACGTCAAAAAGTTGGACAAGGAATAAAACTACATTGAGAAGTAGAAATCAGTAGGAACGTCAAAAAGTTGGACAAGGAATAAAACTGCATTGAGAAGTACAAATCAGTAGGAAAATCAAAAAGTTGAACAAAAAATAAAAGAGAAGTAGGAATCAGTAGGAACGACGCTAATTATCTTGTGTGAAATCCTTTATTCACTTATTATTAAAAATTACTTCGCTCTACCAGTTATAGACCTCAAAAGAATACTGTATCAACTAATTCATTTTAGGCTATGAAGAACATAAAATAAATATAGTATTGAACCAACCATCAGATGTTTAACTTTACTGATCCAGTACTTACGATATCGGTACATATGTAAAGGATGAGGTAATGCGTAAGTGTGTGTGTAGATTGCAAATATGACAGTTAGTACTTTCATTCCTCTGGCCACGTCTGAAGCGTCCCCATCTGACGTACAAACCAGGAGTTTCTCCATATTGTTGATCAAGGAAAATTTGGACCAGAAGTCTGAATCTTCAGTCCTAAAAATTTCTTCGCTTTGCCTTTCGGGGCCTATAAGAAAATAGAACACATATGAATTCATACAAGAAATTGCCTCATAAATTAGACAATTTGGTAACTTCAGTTTAATCGTATGAATTACGAGAGTGTAGACTAAACAATGGTCTAAAGCAGGTATATTAAATTTTTTTCATCGGCTGGCCACACATACACAAATTACAAAAATTCTGAGGCACCCCTAAAAATGTATTAGTTTTTTTGAAGATCAAACAAAACTAAGTATAGTTTTTAAGTTAAGGGACAAAACGAAAGCAACGAAATTTCTAATGGAAACACCATATTTTGATGCCATTATCAGATTCTGCATCGTTAAATTCATTTAAACATTAAATCTCATGACTTTACTATATTTACATCTGGAGGTATTCAATTATTAAGTTGGCGTCAATTTCAGGGATCACCTCTACATAGAAATTCGCTATTCGTAAATCCAGATTAGCTGTAGTTACCGCTACCCGAATATCAAATTTGGACACTATTTCAAACGTATCTATATATTTTTACATATCCTAGAAAAATTACATATATTATGAAAGTGTAAACGATTTGAGAATTATATGATTATATTTACTATGCAAAGTGCAAACAATCCGAGGTTTGTCAAACGTTTTTAAACTTTTTGTTGCACCCTAAAATCGAAATAATGGGGGAATTTTAATGGAGCGCAAAAACTGACTATCAGAATGAACTGAAAGTTTGCATGGGCATATTAGAAGGCCTTCTAAATCAATGCCCCTCAAAATATAATAAAATTTAAATTCATAACTTTTTTTAAAACATTAACTATACTATACTAAAAACTATTTTTGAATAAAGTATTAGATGAAATTGTTTGGGGGTTGTTTAACAGCAACATGGTACAAAATATCAGCTCTATAGAAGTATTATTTAGGAAGTTATACATAAAATTCTAAGAAACAGATTTAACATTAGGAGCTCCAATCTTACTGTACTCATTACTTCGAAGCGGTAAGACTTAATGACATAAAATTTGTCATCTGAAATAAAATTTTGATATAGATTCAAAATTAAGTATCGGTATAGTGGGTTCTTATTTAAAATTATGCACTTGAATTTGTAGTTGTTAGTTCTTGTCAAACTCCATCTTTTAATTTTCTCTTCTGTTAAAATAGCTCAAATGAAGAGGAGTGGTTAGAGGTTTTTTTCCGCAACTGTACAATAACTTCTGAATAGATTCAAATGGTGATTAATCTCACATGCGTTGCTGCATAACTAAATTCAAATCATCCATCATCAACATTTTTCATGAAAGTAAATATGAAATATTTTGTATCTTGGGTATCATTGGATTTTATTATGAGTGGCCAGGGTTGGGCGTTATTTGTAATAATTACTTTTTACAGTAATCTTATTGTTCGTTACATTTGAAAACGAGTAATTTTACAGGTAATTCGTTACATAATTTTCGATAAAGTAATTTTAGTTACAGTAACGCGTTACAATTTATTTTAATTGTATTTTGTTTCAAAATGTAGTGTACAAAAAGATTTTTTGTTCTATATTTGCGAAGTGTCAAGGTTTCCTACTGATTATACTGATAACCAACATTCATCTAGCAGTGACGAATTTTTTGAGGCAGTGAAAACTAGACATCTTTCTGCCGATTTTGAGTTATCCACTTATTTTCAAAACAAAGTTTGTCTGCATTCTGTTCTCTGCCTACGGTAAAAAGCATGTTTGTAAAATACAATACTCCCTTGCCAGCCAGCGCAGCTGTTGAAAGATTGTTTAGTTATGGCGGTTTGTGTCTCCAACCCAATGGCAGCCGAGTAAGTTGCAAAAATTTTGCGATGCAACTTTTGCTGTATCACAATAAATAGATTTTCTTATAACGATGTTATAAAGTTGATAAAAAATCTTTCGTTTTTTGATTCCTCCATTAATTTTAAAACATTTGTAAATATAGAATTTTGTAAAAGTAAGTAATCTTAAAAGTAATTGTAACGCGTTACTATTGAAATGTAGTAATTTTACAGGTAATTCGTTACTTTTTACGAAAAGTAATTCTAATTGTAACAAGTTACATTTAAACAAGTAACGGCCCAACCCTGTGAGTGGCATACAACTCGATCAACCATAAAACATCAGTTTCAATCCTGGTTCAAAAACGTCTCGTAGCTAATTACGGTATTAAAAGGATTGTATTGCCTGTTCCAGAAATGATATTAAAATTTGTCTGATTTCAAGTATTCAAGCCTCAAAGTTATTAAATAATGGTTGTAAAACGTGAAGACATCACTATATTTTATATTGGTGTTATTTCAATGAGTAAGATATTTTGACTGATTCCATCTTTTATAAGTTGAGTATCCTAGGTCACAGAAAGGAATTTGCATTTATACTATTTTGTAATGATTTTAAATGTCCATTAAAAGAGTATTGTGTTTTAAAATTTCAAAATTATTTTTTAAGTATAGATTCAACGTTCTTATCTGTTTTCTATAAAACTTATTGTGTTCTGAATTTTTTCGAAACATTTTAAGGGAGTCCGGCACCTAAAAATTCGAAACAAATCATTTTTGAGATTTTTACTGCTTTTGAAAACTTGAATTGTCATTTTTACAACGATACGTCATTTGTAAAAATCCGTTAATTGGAAGCATTTTTAAATATTTTTTTTAAGTAGATGCACTATTCCCTTTTTCTTAATTAAAAAAACCGTGTTGAAGTCTTTACAATTATTCAAATATTACCCTGTAAAAATTTCAGATTAATACAGTAATTTATGAATAAATAAGATGCCCCCAAAGTTTGTGAATTTAACATGGGTGCCTATGGAGGTGCCGGACCCCATTTAGTATCAATAAATTTAACCCTGTGCGCATCACGTAATTTTGGAGTAGTGTGAAGCATTGCTTTTATATTCCACGGTAAGCTTGACTAATAACTACATCTATAAGTTGAAAAATCTTAGGAAATATATAATTGGTCCAGAAGATCAAGTCATGCAGGGACAAATGGAGATTGCCGAACGGAGAAATGTATACGCCTGAACCCCTCGGAGGGTTAAGTGGTTAAGTATAATATAAAAAAATCTCGTGTCTAAAATAATTTAAATTCTCATTATTTCAGTATGCATTACTCAGCCTTCTCGAAATAATTTGAACTGGAAGAAATATTTAAGACGTATTTAGTTAATGAAACCTTTAACCCTACAAATCAACATTTTCCTAGTTTTTGACCATTCTGGAGGTTGTCTCGACGATATATCTTGTCATTAGCAAAATTGGTCATATCTTGATGGACGTAGTATCGCGTCATTGGAAGAAAACTGACCAGATTTCAATCTCGTCGTCTCATAAAATCAGAAATATCTTTGTTGACGCCAGAAGCGCCATCTGTTGATAAAGATTGTAACATTATGTTGACGCCAAAAGCGCCATGTGTTGAATAAAGATTTATCCATTATGTTTACGGCAAAAGCGCCATCTGTTGGAATGGTTGTAACTGTTCTGTGTAAGTGTGTTCTGAGAAGCCATCGAGCGGTGTGAGATATTTCAGCTCTCGGATTGTTCAATAAACAAACTACAGTCCAAATGAGGTGTTCTTTCTTGTGTTGATTATCAGAAAAGTTATTTTGTGTAAAGTGGGATCGAGAACCAATATATGAGCTATCGTCCGGATTCAATCTTGATGACAAGATATCTCGTCATTTGCAAAGTTGATCAGATCGTTATGGTCAAGATCGCCTCGTCTAAACCACTTGAAGGACTAAATAAATGTATCACAATATTTATTCATAGCATGACTATTAGGAAACGTATACATATTTAAAATTATACTACAGTTCTAATGCGAAAAATGCAGATATAGTAACAATACCAATTTAGATATTCAACTACGTACCCGATTTCGCTGATTTGGAACTCGGTAACCGCGGAGAAGTTTTATTGTTGTTTCTAAAAACTGAAACCACAGTACAAAAGAGGACAGCAACTCCAATCGCAGAAAGAAAGCTCCTGAAAGAGTAATGAAGTTAAACATCGATTCCCATTTGTAAGCTGAAATATTAATATTATGCATATTTTAAATGGCATTCTAATGTAAATTACGATTGTATAAAAGCATTTTGCTAACGCTGTGAACCATCAAAACCGATCAAATGGTATATGACGATCTGAAAATGAAAAAAGGGTATCCTCTACTATTTTTAGAAGATAATTAAAGTAGTAACAATTATGTAACTTTAATCATTTGGTATGGAAGTGGTACGAAGGGAAATATGTGCTCAAAACACGCACGAGGTCTGACCATAAAGTACATAGTCATGCAATATGAAACAAGATGCAATGTTCTTGAGAATTTTGCTTCTAAATATTTTCTTTCAAAGTAGGCACCTTGGTACCACACAACTTCTCCAAACTTCCGCAATACGCCAACATGAGGACTTTTGAGGTGATGACAGATTTAACTTACACCACCTCCTCGGTTACGATGATTTTGGGTAGGATCTATTTTCGAACTCGCAAACCACCGGTTGCCACTCCGCCAATCGGGTAACCACAATCCATATCTGTACGGGATTGGGAAATTTAAACGAATATTTGATTTTTAAAAGAATTCGTTTCAAATTAACTTTTTAAATAACACAAATTTCTATCATGTCGATGTTTTTAAAGCATAGATGTCCGCGACTTCATTAACTTTTGAATTTTTTTATATCA
Organism: Metellina segmentata; assembly: GCA_947359465.1. Taxonomy (NCBI): domain Eukaryota; kingdom Metazoa; phylum Arthropoda; class Arachnida; order Araneae; family Tetragnathidae; genus Metellina; species Metellina segmentata. Next base: position 97,273,025 of record OX375875.1, on the reverse strand, counting down.
AACGAAAATGAAAAACTTTTTTTTTTCATCCACAAAGAATGGACGCTCCGTGAGGAAAACTGGTTGTTTTGATGACCAGAGTAGAGGTAAATTTAGCATGAGTGAGTGAAGAATCCATTCAAAGGAAATTTAATGTGTTAATTCTTCAATGTTAACGTCAATGTTCACTTACATTGTTATGAAAATTGTAATGAATAGTGTTTTGTTCATTATATATTCCTACTAGGATAAAAGTTGAATAAAAGCCCGTCATACGACCGGTGTATAACAAAATTTATTTATTTTGGTCAATATTCTTTTATATATTTTTTAAAACCTGACGGTGCGTGATCACTAGACGTGATATAAAATTTGAAATAATGATCCAAAGATGATTTTTAATATTTCGTATATCGGTCGCTCGTAACATCACACTACCAAACAAAACATTTAGAAACTCCGCCTACTCGTGACGTCACACAACCAATCAAAACTTTAATAGCCCCGGAAACACAGCAGGTCTTAACATTTTATATAACTAGGGCGTTCCGCTCTCTGCTCGCTATCGCTCGTCATTAACTTTCCCGATTAAAAGCCCCGATGATTGCTACGCAATCATATTTAGTACGCTTCGCGAACTATACTTTTCAACAATGAAGGTGAGGGGATTGCTTCACAATCCATCCCCATTTGGATCGCTGCTGGATTGATCCCGGACCTCTAGTACTACGTTACTTGAAGGTTCCCTTCCTTTCCCATTGCGATATTTATCGCATTCGTCAGAGTAGCGGATAACTGCCTACATTTTTTGCGAGATTAGCGGATCTGTATATAAGCTGACCCTCGTACTTTAGCTTTAGAAAACGTTCTAAAATTCTCGGCTTATACACGGAAATATACGGTAAATAAAGACAAAATGTTTTTAAAAATGTCAAGAACAAACCATCTGATTTCAACATAAAAAGGGAAATTGTTAAATAAATAACATATTGTTAAAATTCAGAGGAAATCTCATCATAATTTTAAATGTTTTTACTGATCCGTGTTGTAATAGTACTTTTTAAAATTTTCATATTCGACTGTTGTTATAGAAACGGCGACCGAATTTGCCGATTCTTCTGAAAACATTGCAAACTTTCTAGCGCGTACTCTCAAATTTTATGAATGAGAAGTAATTAAAAAATTTAACTGTGTTTATCGTCTGCGCGTGCTCCAAACCACTAGACTCGCTATCTACCAATCACAAGGCGAATAAACTTGAAAAATATTTTCTTTTATAATAGAAAGATAAGGTACCTGGTTGGAAGAGTAACAGAATAACAATTGGAGGGTTACGAGTTCGAAATTCGATCCAACCAAAGACCGTCGTGTTCACTGGGGCTGGTGCACGTTAAATCTGTCGCGGCATTTCATTTCATCACGTTGGCGTGTTGGAGAAGTTTGAAGGGTTCCAGCTCAGGTGTTGACCACCTTCAAAATTACATGTTGTTGTTCTCGGATATTTGCCTTCGGGATCGTCGTTAATAACCCGTTGTGTTGCTTCAGTGCGACATTAATTAAATACCATAACCAATATGTAAATGTGCACTGACATATATGGTTTGGTTTCTTGGGTATTTGGCCATGCTGCGCCCGACACAAGACAGACAACATCAATTAATGGACAAACACATACAACTAAAGTTTTACTGACACACATGAGAGAAAAACAACTGTGATCAATAAGTATCCGGAATGCTTCCTTTAAAATACATATGGAGTAGATATCGTCTGCAAACTTTTATCAAATATTTTTATGACCTATGTAAACAAGTAGCAACAATCATGGAATTATTTAATTTTATAGTCTGAAAATAAATGTGCTTGTAATAAGAGAAGAATTTTCACTTCGTTGTTTTTCTAAAATGTCGAATGTAATTATGCTAAGAAAATGCATGGAATTTTGTTTCTGCAATGTAATTTCTGCTACAAACCCATTTGAAATGTTGCAAAAAACTTTTACAGACGACTGTTTATTAAAAACAACAGTATTTTATTGTGATAAAAAGTTTAAAGAAGGCAGAGAATCCGTCGTAGATGATTCGCGATCTGGTAGACCATCCGCTTCGACTCATGATCAACATGTTAAAAAGGTCAAAGAATTGATGATTAGTGATCGTCATTTAACAATAAGAGACATTATTGAACAAGTTCTTATATCATACGACAAGTCGAAAATAACCTGAACTGTGGCGAGATAACTCATAGGTTTTGCATCATGATAATGCGCCTTCTCACAATGCCATTATTATTCCTGATTTTTTGACAAAGCATTCAACAAATACGGCTTCACAAGCTTCGTATTCACCTGATAGGGCACCGTACCACTTTTTCATAGTTCCTCGGGTGAAACTCCCTCTTCGTGGTCACCGTTTTGAGTTCATTGATGCAATAAAAGAAAATTCGTTACGAACCCTGAAAGGGTTTCACATAAACAACTTTAATTCATGCTTTGAGGATTGGAAAAAACGTTGGTAAAAGTGCATTGAAGTCGGAGGAGATTACTTTTAAGAAGATGTAAAGAAATTTTACCACTAAATTGAAACCTTTTGTTTTTCGACTGCATTCCGGTACTTTTTGATCACAGTAGTACAGGGCTCGAAATACCCGGGTGCACATGTGCACTATGCACAAGAAAATACAATTGTGCACCTAATTTTCTCCCGCTGGGTGCACGCAATGCACCTAGTGTTTTATGTTATTTTGATGTCTGAACAAAATATTAGTATCGACCTCTCTCGCTCTAAAGGAACGTAATTAAAATTCCTAAATACACAGTATGCGAAAACAAAATCGCTGGGCCATAACGGGTTTATTCAGGAGGAAGATTTACTTGTGCCACTGCCACCAGAACTTTCCTATGATTGAAACATTTTCCAGATGGCTCTGTTGAAGCAACTGTCGCGACAGCCGTGCGACGGAGAAGGGAGAATTTATGTTTAAATACTTTTATTTACTATGTACTACTAACCTATCTAAACATACCCAACTAATAAAGTAGTTTACATTGCATTAATGCTCTTATAATACGTTTTTTTTTTTAAATATGCTCCAAAAATATAACCTGTGCACCTAATTTAAAAACTTAGGTGCACAAGGGGCATCTGTATTAAAAAAATCTATTTCGAGGCCTGTAGTAGTATACCGAAGGAAGAATCGAACCTGCTCACCCCTACAACTCACAGGTTGCTAGAACAGTGGACATAGCCACTGAGCCCCGATGGCCTCGATTGACATATATCGCACCCCGGCAAGAAAAGTTACCCAGGTCAAAAAATAAAAATTGTGATGTTATTGAAAAATATGTATGAGGTGCCCCAGCGTGTTATATCACTATTATATTGAATATAATAAAAGGTTACCACCGTAAATACTTAGCTAAAATTTAAAAGAAGCTTATAAACTATTTCAATATAAGTTTTATAGTATCCTTTAAGTTGATGTTTCTCAAATTCTGCAATTTTGAGTTGTGTCACTTTTCTTGCCGGATTGCGATATGAATTCGTGTTTCTAATTAAGAACAATTATGACACATTATTTTTGTGTTTCAGATGACAAAAACAAACGTTTTCCTCAACCTCTGGAAAGAAGAGGTTAAGGAAGGTGATTGATCCAAGAGCTTTTGTTGTTTTGTCTTTCAGTGAATCGGAATTATGAGGTGCTGAAATGTTTTATAAAATTTTGGGTCTTAAATAATTACCAATGAAGTTTCATACTTCACACCCTTCCTATTGAACTGTATACTTTCTGTATTCTAACATGCAATGTGAATTCTTTCCTATGATATAGCGAGAAATGTCACAAGACAAGTATTTAATTGATGCCATTTCACGCACTACTTACATAATGATAATGTGGTGTAACTCCAACTCCAAACCTCTTTTCTGCACACAGTGTTTCACTTCGATGGGAATATCAAAATCCTCAGTAGCTGAAAAAGCATAACATTATTAATTTATCCTAATACAATACGATTAGATTAATTTTAACATAATTACAATTAGATGAAAGTGTTTTCAAATATAAAATTACTTTAAAACTCCATATTGTACAAATATAAACATATTTCGATATACACTCTATAACAAAAAAATCGACGCACCAAGAAGGAGTTGTCCGATTGCTATAAAAATTGGTGTGTGTGAAGAACACACATAGAAAAACAAGCGATTAAAATTTCAGAACAATTGAATGATTTATTTCACAGTTTGACCGTTACAGAGGGAGGAGGTCAATAAGGAATTGGTCCACCTCTGGCTTGGATGCAGGCTGTCACCCGGCGTGACATAGACTGAAAAAGTTCCCGGTAGGTGTCCTGCGGAATTTCTTGGCAATTTGTCTCCAACTGTCGGGCTAAATTGTCAACATTCCAAGATGGTTGCAATATCCTTCCCATAACGTCCCAACTAGGGCTGGACGATATAGAAATTTCTTAAATCGATTTATCATCCATCTAATATCGCGATTTAGTGATAAATCGATTTAACCTTCAGAATATGGAACCTATTTTTTAATAGAGTGACAAAAATGGTCGTTATGCAGCCCCCTGTATTATATTGTATATACTTAGTTTTTCTCAAAAATATTTTGAAAGGTATGTTATCTATAAAAAAAATGCCCCTCCACCTACACGCATTTTCTTATATCAATATTAATCATATTTTATGTCAATAAATCTATTTTTATTCTGATTTAAGTCTTGGAGTACATAATTTCAATTTTAAACAATAGATTGAAATAATAATTATCCTGCCTCAAATGAAAAATTCATTGAAGTAATTTTAGTACATTTATTTGTTGTACAATACTATGCAACTAAATGTTCCAATTGCACTTTTTATTTATTTCAGTTTTGATTTTTTTTTTTTTAATTTCTCCTTTTGCATTCTAAAAATTAACCGTTTTAATAAATTTGATGAACTTGTTCTTTATGAAATAATATAAAAACAGCTTATTGCTATTCTAAGCAACAATAGATGTCCATCTGCATGAAATTATTATCAGATTTTTAACTTTTTGTTTCAATTGAAAACATTTCTCATGAATAAAATTCAACAAATAAAAAATATAGCTTATATTGTATACAAAACTGCATGTGAAAAAGAAAGGCAACACATAATAGGTTCTAGATCTAAAGAATATAAAGTTGTTAAAAAAAAAAAAAATTAAAACTGAGATCTATTTAAGATCTTTTATTTTGGGCCAGAAAAACCTGCATTTTTAGGCAATAAAGAAATTTGATTTTTGCAAATCACAAATCACATCTCCACCAAGTCAATGAATCTTCATTTAAATCAACTTTTGGCATTGATAAATAGTTTTGAAGTTCACTTTCAACTTTTCTAGCTGGAATATCAATCGCATTCACTGCTTCCTTGTCATTGTCATAATCAGTTTTTTCACTTGCTGTATTGTTGGACGTATTTACATTACATTGTGATAGCATGTGTGATTTTTTTTTACCCCTTCTTTATCTTCCATGTAATTCAAACGAAATCTTGGATCACATACGTCTACAAATTTTAAAATGTGCATCAAGTCAATGCATTCATAACTTTCCTTTAATGCAGAATTTTTTTTATATCTTATACGAATTGTTTGTCTGTATCCTTAGCTTGCAGATCTTTTAAAATTTTCCTTAATGCAGGCAAAACAGCATGCTGTTGCATATTTGTCCCCTGACAGATTTTTTGTTACATCTTCCATTAACCTTGTTGACTACAAAATATTCTAATGCAGATACTTCATTTTTATTCATTTCAAGAAGTTTTTTGTGGGATAATCCTGCATCACCTTGCAGAAGGGCAATTGATTTTGTAGAAATCTTTTGCACAATTTTAATGTGCTGCCCCAACGGGTGGGACAATATGAGCATATTTAGGACATTCTAGACCTCGATACATTGGATGAGTCATGTTGGGAGAAAATGTGCTGAAGTATAAAAAAAATTAAACTTGAGTTATTTTGTTTAACCTGTACTTTCATTAGACAATAATCATACAAATAAAATATTTAATGAACTTAAAGTATTTTAGTGAATTTTTAAGTATTTCGATTAATTCCAAAACAATAGTAATTAAAACTAAGTTACTGAAACATTGCACAAATATATGCAAAGCTTATTCTTTTTAGAAAGATTCGATGAATTTGGATTTTAAAAATTGAACTTTGTGATTTAAAATAATTAAATACCACGAGAAAAAGGAATTAATCATTTTTTGTTGGAGGGACAGAGCCCAATGGAAGACCCCTTTTAGTCCAAGTTACACATTCATGCATTTAAAAACTATCTTAAACAGGGGGTTTACCCCTCTGGTGGAAAAAAAAAGTTTCAATCTGAAAAACGCCAGAACTTTATTTTTCGATTTTTAACTTTTCTTATTTGTTACATATCTATATTGTTTTAGCGTTATTTTAAAAATTTCTTAGTAATTAATTAAGTAAAATAAAAAATGAAAACTTCATTAAAAAAGCAAAATCAACAAAACCCAAAATGCACTAAAAATAGTGCATTATTTTTAGTGTAAATAAAATGCACTTTTTCGTCATGCTGATTAGCTAAGTTCGAAACTCCAGTGTTAAAGTTTTATCAAAAGTATTTAAAGTAACTCCACTGTTAAAGTAAGCAGTTACGAGTTTTGCTAATTAGCATGACGATATCACCTCGTCCCGCGGCAAAATCGGGTTCCCGATGTATGAGACTCTAATTTGAAGTATTTTTAATTAATTACAAAATAATAATAAACTAAAACTAATATATTCAAATATTACTCAAACATATGAAAATTAATTTTTCATCAAAAGGCTGCATAAAAATATTCACTAAAATTCGATGAATTTGGATTTTAAATATAAAAGTTTTTTTTTTCCAACCAGAAATACTGTATTAATTTTAGGAAAATATTCCATATGGCTCAAAGGACAAAATAATAAAAGCACGTGTCCCGTGGCAAAATCGGAGAACCAGACCCAATGCATGACTACTTTGAAGTTTTTTTTTTAAATTAATTAAAGAATAAAAAAAAAAATTTTAATATTACCTAAACATGTGATTAATTAATATTTCATCAAAGGAATACATTAGCAAAAAAACGAAATTCGATTTTAAACTTTACTCTTTCTTTTCAACCATAATTGCTAGGAAATTTCCGAAAAATATTCTTATTTACAAAGAACAAAATAAAAAATTGACTAACCAAACTAATTATATTCTTAGTTTGCAGAATTAGCTGAAACGAAACTGTTAATATTTTAAATTCCAAATATGAAAACTGACAAAGGATAACAGATGCGTCGAGTTGAAAGCAATATGTCTTGAAAGATCCTAGAGCCAAAGTTCGGAGCACGAAATTTAAATAATGAATGAATTACATGGGGCTGTCTGGTTTGTTTGGCGCGAAAAATCGGATTCGCCGGTCGACTCTTAAATCGAGTTTGGCTGGAAAGCATTCGAAGGGTCTTCGGTACTAAACCGGTTTCTGCGTGTAAATCGCTGCACGCTAAAATCGGATCGTAGCGTTGGCGCTAAATCGGAACGCGACATTGGCGCTAAATCGGCTGCTATATCGGAACACTACGATGGCGCTAAATCGGCTGCTATATCGGAACACTACGTTGGCGCTAAATCGGCTGCTATATCGGAACACTACGTTGGCGCTAAATCGGCTGCTATATCGGAACATTACGTTGGCGCTAAATCGGCTGCTATATCGGAACGCGACGTTGGCGCTAAATCGGATCGCGATGTTAGCGCTAAATCGGCTGCTAAATCGGAACGCGGCGTTTGCGCTAAATCGGAATACCGGAATTTCACGGAAGATTAAATAGATAAATCGGATCGCCGATGTTAGCTTTAAATCGATATTTCGTCTAACATCGATTTAAGGCCCAGTCCTAGTCCCAACTATATGGAAAAGAGATCAGGAGACATAGATGACGAAGGAAGTGTTGGGAAGCTTGAAGATAATTCATAGCAACACGTGCCGTGTGCGTCCGGGCATTTTCTTGTTTAAAAGTAAGTCCGGGGTGTCGCAAAAGGAATGGTAACACAACCGGTCGTAGATGTCGCCTCCGTACCGCTGTCCTATAAGTGTGCCAGAAATTACCAAAGGGGTCCGGCTATCAAAAGGTATGACACCCCAGACCATAACTCCCTGTTGTGGGCATGTGTGGCGTGCGACAGTGAGTGCAGGATCCCCACGCTGCCCAGAAACGTCTGCGGTTGTAGTAAGGACACAGTTCGAAACGGGACTCGTCACTAAAGACTATACGTCCCCAGTCAGCACCGTTACAAGTTGACCGTGCCCGGTACCAGTGTTGGACAACTCCTTCTTGGTGCGTCCATTTTTTTTTTGTTAAAGAGCGTGCGCCCAACTGGTGGTACGCGGAAACGTTTCAGGTGGTAAGCAAGGATGATACGAGCGACCCAAATATTCTAAGAAGTTTGCTCGATTTTTGGAAGAGATAGAAGATTATTCTAAATTTGACTGGATCAGAAATCCTTTTTCGGGAACCTCACCAAATGAATCCAAATTAAAAGAAAGTTTTATCTATCTAATACACGATAGTTCCATGAAAGACAGTTTTAAAGATAAATCGTTAATTAACTTCTGGATCGGGTGTAAAACCGAGTTCCCAATGATCTTCCAACAGGTTCTGCTATTTCTTATGCCATTTGTTACTAGTTACTTGTGTGAGAGTGGTTTTTCTGCACTTTTGTATGTAAAAAATAAATATAGAAACAGAGTAAGTGTTGAAGAGGACTTAAGAGTGAAGCTCCATTGCTCCTGATATTGATATTTTAATAAAAGACAAACAACAACAAGTTTCGCACTAAAAATTGATTTTTTGATTATGTTAATCTTTGTTTGCTTAGTTTGTACTAATTATTTAAAATTATTTGTTTTTAGACCTGTAAGTAAAAAATAAAACTATAATTTTAAAAAATCATTTTCTTTTTCTTTTATTAAAACATTATTAATACGAAATACAAGTGCATTAATTATGAAATATGAAGCTTTCTTAGTGTTTTAATAAAAATAAAACAAGCCATTGGGCACTTTTCTGACATTAGATATATGTTTCTAAAAAAATATAGGACTGGTGGTACGCCAAAAATTTCTAAACATTTCAAGTGGTACGCAGTTACTAAAAGGTTGGGAACCCCTGTTATTGAGTATAAAAAGGATTTTGGCATCATCTATAAGTTTAATATGAAACATTTGCTCAAATGCAAGTTTGATCAGAATTATTCTTGGGTCGCATTAGCCCAGTTTGTAGAGCAACAGATTAACAACCGAAGGGCTCAGCGTTAGAAACTCGGTTCAACCAAAGACCGTCGTGTACACTGAGGGCTGATGCACCTTAAATCTGTCGTGACGTCAAATGTCCCCACGTTGGTGGAGTGACGTTTAGAGAGTGGGGTTCCAGCTCAAGTGTTGTTGTCGCCATCTGCCCATGGTTCAAAATTACAAGGTGTCTTTGAATCTTACCCTTCGGCATTGATACCGGACTGTCGCCAAAAGCCAATTGTGTTGCTCCAGTGGGAAATTAATTAACTACCTAATCTAACATAACTTATTTTTGATTGTGTTAACTTGCTGCAGGTGACAGGATTTGGCCCCATGCAATTTAAGAAATTTCTGCTCGTGTAGGATTATTTCATTTTTCCAAGTTAATTTCCTGGATTTTTTATCCATCGAAAGGGCTATTTTCCCCTTTTAGACTTGATATTTATTCTGATAAATACGTTATTTGATGCTGTCATACAAATCTAAAAGAATTTATGAACATATGGAACATTATGTTTTTGAAATGGTCTTCATCATAAGTATCCAATAGATCCATTGAAAAACATTTTTGCTATTAAAGCATTTCTATTACTTTTGCGTTCTTGATCGATTCTTCAGCTGAAAGAATAGTAACAAACTAAAACCATTCCAAATCGTAACAGGATTTGCTAAAATAGTAAATTGAAATACCTTTATTCTAAATTTTGTGTACCTTAAAAAGCGTTAGAATTTGAATATCTTAACGGTTATGAAAATATTTATGAAGTGCATTCTGGCAACACAGTACTAAATCTGATTTTAATACTGTTTTCGACACGACTTACCCAGATCGATAAGACTTTGTATTCCCTCTTTAGTACACGAAGATGGGAAACAGGCGCCTAATCGGAACATCACGTGATCTGGATTCGTGCGGACTTTTCTCAAAAATCCAAGAAACTAAAATAAAATAACTCATTACATTTTAGGCAAAAGTGCATTTAGAATCACTTCATCTTAAATTCATCGAGGAATACAAAATTTTTTGCTGGAGTAATGTTAGATATTCCTATGCATCATATTGCTTCCATTGTTGTTGTGTCCATTTCTGACCCAGATGTAACCGTTTTCATTTCGCACAGCTCTTGACATGTAGATTGTTTTCTCGCTACAAAATGTTCATAGATGGTTTGAAGAACAGCTACTATTGCAGGACAGGTGAATATATGATTGGAAGTGAGTTCAAAGCCCAGACAGTTGTTACAACAATCTGGTTTCATCACTTTTAATTTTCATTCCTTTAAAGTTTCTCAGTCTGCGTATTGTGGTGGTGTTTTTTCTATCGGAGTTAATTTCACAAATTTGGTTGCTTAGTTTCAATTTTTTGTGATATGAGTTTGAATTTTACCAATGCATTAGAATCAGGTAAGAGGTATCGACGTTTGCTCAGCATCGAATTCCCTCTGGTTTCCTTTGCCAATTGATCTGCAACTTCATTTTCCTTGATGTTCACATGTGCGGGAATCCACTGAAGAGTGCACCTTTTCACCAAGCACATGAGTTGGTACAGAAGGACATCTGAGCACATTTTGTGTTACCATTTGCTATAGCTTCTAAGTCAGATCTGGAATCACTAGAGATACTAATTCCCTCGGTTTTCTGTGTTGATGAGAGATTTAAATAAGATTCAAGAGCCTTATTTATAGCTATTAGTTCACTAATTAAATTAGATGATATATTCCTGTTCCAGGTTTGGTTCAATTAAATATGACTAGATACCAATAATAATAATAGTTTTTATAAAAAGTCGCTTTTCGCCCAAGAAAATACCAATATATTTCACTAACATACGAGGCACAGAAATCGACAGTATCTTTACGAGTATATTGACGAATGACAACAGATAAATATAAACAATGTAAGATCACTCACTACCGAATTTTGCCATTTTGTTTAAATATTCTTGATTTGAGCTACAGAGCGACGCAATATTGCTAGAACTCCCAACGTTTTATGGAATTTGGTCGCAGTCTGATTACAGAAGGCAAAGAGAGAGAGAGAGAAAAAAAAACCGGAAGATAGAAATCTCTGTAGAAAAAGAATGAACAGACGTGAAAATAGGTTTAAATGTTAAAAATTGTTTATGATTGATTTAAGTATACTTACTCAGGTGCTTTAGCATGAAACTCATCTAAATACTATAACAATAAAGAAATGCTTAATATTGCATTCACTAAACTAATAGATAATGTATAAATAAAACACATTGCAATCAAATATCTGGAATTAAATTCATGTGATACCTGTGCAAACACACAAACACAAAATCGAACATAGAACAGAAAGACGGACAGACAGACTTACACAATCAAGTTCACTCACTAAATGGAGATAAGTACACACAGAATGCAAAAATGAATGAAAATATATTATACCGTGTGGATGTATATAGGACACATACAATATAGACAGACAACAAACGCACAAGAGGTGGATTTGGCATCAGGAAAGGCATAGAAAATATGCAATGTACAAACAAACACTCCATTCTTTATTTATACAGATAACTTTTTAACCCGAATAATCAATATTTACATGATTTAAGGTTTTATAAAAAATATTGCTTATTATTAAACACTCTCTTATGACTTTGAGCGGAGCTAACACGCTATCATGTTCCTGTTGCTGTGCTGTTAGCTGTAATCTCGTAAAAAAATGTATCCGTCATAAATGTTAATTAAAGTGATTTATTGTTATCCTTGGTGTTTTATGTTGGTATCAACAAGGTCCACAAAAGATTTAACTGAGGGAGTTTTAGAAAAAAAAGCATGAAAATGCAAGAGAGGAAAGTGGAAATGAGGACATTATTTCACCACCTAATAAAACAAGTTCTTGAAGCCTTGATACAATTTTTCAGAGTTGTACATCTGTTCTACCTTACATCAGCTCAAAGTAGTGCAAACGATGAATTCGAAGTACTAAATGTTTTAAAGAAAGTTAATTGTACTGACAGGTGTTTCGTTGCCATCAAAATTAAACAGATACTTGGCATGGTACTTATAATAAGAAAGTAAAGTAGCATTGAAGCTCAAAGAATGCTCAAATAAAATTCAAATTAGGAGAAAGTTATATAAATTTAGGACTTTTATTTATATTTATTTAATTCTTTCAATTTATGTAATTGTTTTAAGATCCGTGATAAATTTAAAATTTACATGATCGTTGTATTTAAGCATATTGAGCACATTCTGTGATTACTTTCTCTTAAGTCGTCAAAATTACTTGTTCCTTGAGTAACGACTTATAGAGGTTTTACTGTATAGGTTTGTTGATTATGGTTTTATGGCGCAAAATCCATATTTGGCCATGCTGTGTCAGACATAAGTCATACAACATTAAGTAACAGACACACATAATTTACTGAAAAGGAGAAATTCTAATTAAGATTTTACTGAGAAGCATAGTTACAGATTTTGTGTACGCTAAAGTACTGTTGTTTAGGTGCTTGCTGACTTGAAAATCCTTCATGGCTTGCACAACAGGCCCAGGAGGCTTAACCTCCAGTAGACAGTATTCACCGGTTATTTTGCGTTTGCCAGGTTTTAAAACGCTCAGACACTCGTCATAATCGCCTAGAGCAGAAGACGTACCTTCCAGCAAACCAGCTGATAATTTTCCCGACGCATCCAGCACTGAAATACATGAGGAAAAATTGATATTACAGCTTAAAGAAGCGTGTATATACAGTCAACCCTCATTTAGACTAACTCTCTTAGTATGAATTACTGTTAATACGAACTAAATTTCAATCACCATCAAAATGTTCACTCAAATAATATTATTTCATTTGTTTAAGAGGAATTCGGTTGAATTAATCGCCGGTTAAGACAAACACATTTTCGAGACTTTTGCTCCTGTGTGATGTAAATTCAATTACTTACTTACTTTTTGACGTCGATGAAGTGTATTTCGTTTCACACATAAAAGTATTCGCCCTCAGTATTTTATATTTTGGCATAAAAAATTTTTTTTTTAATTAAAAACGTAATTTAACGCATAGATGGCACCGTACCGAAAAACAATATCAAAATTGTACACAAATAATTAGAATACATATTACAAATTTATTAATTAACTAGCAAAATACCCGACCTTACTCGGTTTGAATTGGTTTACTCTAGATTGAAGAGATAATCAAAATATATAATGACTTAAGTTTTTTGTAGAATAAAAATTTATTTTAACACCTTTCGCCATCTTTATATTTTCTACAACTTACTTTGGACACAAATCCTACACATGCATATCCATTCATGTAATACATTTCACATACATCGCACAATTGCTGTATGACAAAGCTACAAAATGACGAAAGGTGTTACTAAGGTTACTACTATAAAAGACGATTTTGTGAGAGATTTGGAGTTCCCTTTCTTAAGTTCTTTTCATGTTCAACTCAATTAATTAAAATTACGATTTATGGCGAGTGCTCTCGCACTCATAGTCAACAAAACAATATTTTTTTCCTTGTGGCACTCTTGCCTCCGGTATGCGACATTGTGAAATTTTGCAATCTTCTCCTGTCATTATGACAACGAATTTTTTAATGTTGGAAAAAGTTCTAGTTTGGATTTTTAAACATTATTATTCTTTCAATAACAGCATTGTTCTTTAAATAACGGCATTATTCTTTCAATAACGGCATTATTCTTTAAATAACGGCATTATTCTTTAAATAACGGCATTATTCTTTCAATAATGGCATAACTACACTTAAAATTTACTGAAAATTTATACTGACTTACCTAACATTTTTAAGTCTAATACTTTGTGGTGCTGTTGCGTGTGATGAGAAGTAAAACACATTTATTAAAATAATAAATATTTAAAACAGAAAACAGTGAAATAGAACAAAATAAAAGATGTCGGAAAAATTGTTCTAAAGATATTAATTTGTGATTCATTTTTATCTCTTGATCTCGCACAGTTGCCACAATTTACAACTAAAAGTGCACAAAATTTAGAAATGTGAAATTAATTCAGAGCGAAAGAAACAGAAAATATCACTGCTCACGCGATCTTGTTCATTCTCGTTTCGTTGAAAAATATCGTCTGTCTCAAATATTCCGAAATCGTTTTCATTGCGAAAAGAACAAAAATAAGACTCGAAATAAATGAAGTATCAGAGCTGAAATTACATTAAAAATATAATTTTTTGAAGAATAATTACTTTTTCAGCAGTACTGGTAAAGCAATCGAAGTAATCGTAATATTCAATAGACATTCCAATTTTTCCAAAACTACCAAATTATGGTTGATTTAAGTATACTTACTCAGGTGTTTTAGCATGAAAGTCATCTAAATATAACAATAAAGAAATGTTTAATATTGCATTCACTAAACTAATAGATAATGTATAAAATAAAATACACTGCAATCAAATATCTGGAATACAATTCATGTAATGTCTACACAAACACAAAATCGAGCATAAAACAGAAAAACGGACAGACAGACTTTCGCAACCAATTCCATTCACTAAATGAAGATAATTACTCACTGTATGCAAATTTCCGTGAAAATATCTTAAACCGCGTGGACGTGTATAGGGCACAACATACAGACAGACAGACAGACAGACAGACAGACAGACAGACAGACGGACAGACAGACAGACAGACACCAAACGAGAAAAAGACGGATTCGGCATCAGAAGGGTCCAAAACGGATAGAAAACTTGAAATGGGTCGAAAATATTGAATGTACAAACAGACACTCCATTCTTATTTATATAGATTAGAGCATTTTTGTCACTACATACTACCATATTTAAAGGTGCATGTGGATGTTATTGACATAGATGAGGAAAAACAGTGGGCTGAGGACAGATCCATGTGACACACCGCCCCAAGTCCTTTTTACCTTCGAGTATACACCGTTTAAACGCGCTTCAAATTTTCTATTTTTAAGGAAGTCTGATATCCAGATTAAAGCATTTCCCTGGATACCCATTTCATGAGCAATCTGTATTAGCTTCCCTCTCCAAACAGTGTCAAAGGTTGAGGTCATGTCAAGGAAGACCAAGGTAGTCTTTTTATGTGGTTTGGTCTGTAGGCCATCAATGATATATGAAATATATATATATTATATGTATAATAATATACCACAGATAGATATTATATGACGAGGGTGCCGTGAGAAAATTCTAATTCTCTTATAAGGGTGCCACGACTTGGATAAGTTTGGGAACCCCTGGTTTAGACAATTGATGTTCAATGTTTTGCCTCGTTACCTTTTCATTATGACATTACACCATTGATACCTATAAAAAAGGAACTCCGAATTTTTTCACATTCGAATGTCAGTGCATGACACAACTTTCCTCTCGAATTATGTTTTTTTCTTTTAAACACAGACTGCACATTTATTTGCGAACTGCGTGGTATTCTTTAATATATCGTGCGATTTAACAGGAAGGTAACCAAAGCAAGTCCAACTCAAATTATTTGCTCAGCAATTTTTGTTCTCGTTTTGTAAAAGATTGTACGAAAAGGTTAGCTAAAAAATCTCTTCCGGGAATCGGTACACGCGATATTTTCTTCAAAAATGCGTTTTCGTTAGTGATATTCATATTCATAAGTTGCGTGCAAATTCTGCAGTACATTTGCGTTATTTTAATAGCGTTTTTATAGAGATTTCTGGAGGAAAACGAATCGATATATTGTTACAAATCAAACACTGTTTAAACGAGGAAAACAATGTTTTTTAAAATACAAGATGTGTGTTAGCATCTTCAATTTTGTGTTGTTTCGTATGGTCTTTTTTTAACTCGCGTATGCTTTATAAAACTAAATAAGAATTTTCAGTCATGATTGAAAATCTTTTGTTTTCAGAGTAATAACGTAATTAATTTTCAAAAAAACAATAAAACACTCTAAAAGCTTATCGTAAACTTTTGCCACTAAAAATAATTCTTCGTATCATCGTCTTTCAAGTGAAACACAGCAAGTCAAAAAAGTTCAGAGAAAACGGAGGGAGGAATTCTACTATTCTAACTGTGAGTTTTAATAATTAATTTTCCAAAGAAACAATAAATCACTGTAAGTGCTTATCGTTAACTTTTGCCACTAAATTCATTTTTCCGTCGTCTTACCAGATTTAACACATTTATTCAAAATAAAATAATGTTCTGAGGAAACAGAGAAAAAATTCTGTTATCCACACTAATGTGTTTCTCAAAAAAATTTGAAACCTTAGCGAGAAGAAAAAAGGACTCAATGGACTTCCCAGTCTCAAGATCTCAATATTCTAGTCTAGTAAAGCCAAAAAAAAACTAATATCTCGATTTTTTGACGGTGTATTTCACTTGTAGCCGACGATATGCAAAATGAATTTGGAGATTCAGCTAAAAAGATCACAATGGAAATATTATTTGCAGTACAATCCTTCAACTAACGTTAATCTCTTACATTTCTGAATCATATAGTATGATCATACAAGTTATTATTGAAAATACATTTTTCCCAGTAACACACACAAACTCAGGATAATTTTATTTTTCACTAACATGACAAACTTCCGTTCCAATTATAACGAATTGAAAAGTTATATTCCTGGACTCGGATGTAATTTAAGGACACTTTTAAAATCTTACTGGGGAAGGGATTCCCGTTCTCATGGAATAGAAAATATTTGTTCCAAAAAATTACTCTTTGGCATAGGAATTATTTCAGAAAAGGGTCATTTCACGTGAAATGAACAAAAATCAGGAAAACCTTGTGGCCGTATGGTTATGGATTTTGATGCATTTTGGTACAGGGATTTAGTTTATGCTTAAATAACGATATCGAAAAAATTTAGGTTCAAAATTAAATATTTTCGATGCTTGAGTCATTTTAAGGACTATTTATAAGGACATTTTATAACTTTGAAGAGCAGTTATGAGATCGATTAAAGTCGCATGTTTGAAGTTCTGTTTCTCAAAAACTACTAAATGTAGACAAACATGTTTTACATCTTTATAATCTGTACAAAAAAAAATTCACTTTTGCAACAACAATTTTAAGCATCATATTTAATACAAAATTTAGTTGTAAAAATATAAAAATTGTCATGGTTGACAGAATTAAAAACATTTATCTATGGGCTAAAAAAATTTTAATACATCGTTGCAATTCATGTCAGTTACAGTGCTAGATATGATAAGAATACTGATAGAGTTTTTGGAAGTCGCATTTTAATTCTTTCATCTTCAAAATAGCTAACGAAAATAACAAAATGACTGTTTTCTACTCTAAATATGCATAACAAGTCAAGTGAAGGACAGCTCTGATAAAACCGACATTTCACAGGAATACAGTTTAATATGTTTATTACTTGTAAAAAATTCGGGATTGTAATCTGAGTCCTAAAGCAACAATAATAAAATCAAAATCACATTTGCTTCCCAGTCTATGTATATTACGAGAACTTCAATGATAACAGAGAAATTAAATACAAATAATGAAACCCTAAATCAACAAAAAAATACTAAATCATTTTTAACTTAAAAATTGAAATATAAAAGCAAAAAAAATCGGTGTCAAAACAAGCTTAAAAATTTCACCTTAGTATCATAGATATACAACTTTTAACTAATTACTTCTTCAAATTCACTATGTGGTAAAATTCCCATGTTGAATTTTGCATCTTCGATAATTGAAACGTAGTTTTTTTTGTTCAGCTGAATTCTTTTTAAATTCTTTACTTCTTTTGTTGGTGATTGTGAAAAATATGAAACACGAATTTGTGACGTACAATTGGGAATAGGAAGGTAGCAATGATAGTTACGCGTTCCAGTAATGGCTTCAGTCACTGATGGAACACTTCTGGATTGCCATAGAACATTCGCCAGTGTTCGAAAGCTTTTGGTTTAGCAAACCAAGTGCATTTCTAACCATAATTCATTTAATAGTGTTTATTTATTCGGTTATCTGCCCCTTGAATGTAATAGCATCTCTTTGAAAGGCGAAAATGGATGTCTTACTGGCTTGTTCTCGCCTTTTTTGATTCATCATGCGATAAAATAAAACGATAATTTCCATCTAGTTAAAAATGTTCCTGGGACGAAAATTACAATGATGTAAATTTCAGAACAAATAATATACATCTTGACACATAATACTGAAAAATTTTTAGGTTTTCGGAGTTGCCCTTCACAATAAAATTTATATTTTAAAAAATTGAAAAATCGCTGTTTTCAATTATTTTACTTTTTTATTATTATTTTTTTCTTAAATAAGGATTAGAAACATAATCACTAACTTATACCAAACTTTTAGATAAAAGAAGTGCTTTGTTAAGAATAATTTTTGATACTGTCTTTTCACATTTTTAGAGGTACTAGAGGAATTTGAAATTTGTATCAAATAGGCAAAATCTCTATTTTTGCCGATTCCTGAGAATGAGCAGTGACGGATATAAAACTATATTTTGACATTTCCAAAAAGACCTTTTACTGAAGAATATGACAGCATAAAATTTTTTAATTTGTGTCAATAACTTATTGAAATATAGGGACTCAAAACAGGCTACTATTAGTGCTAAAAATATCTACATTTTTGTGTGACCTAGAACTTTAAAAATCAATAAAAAATAAAATATATATTTCGGACATATAATATTTGGCAGTTCCTTCTCACTATATGTGATCTATTTAAAAATTAATTTTCATTAAAATCGGTGATGTGTCAGCTACAGACGATTTGCTCATTTTGCGTGGAATGACTCAGAAGAGAAAAGGTATAGGTATATTTTAATTTTTGCTTTTCACGTTAAAAGCCAGGTTTCGCTTGATGTGATTTTATTTACACTAAGTAACAGAATTCATAACTCAATTCAAAGCTTTATTTTTCTGAAACATATTACTGTAGCTGTACTTTAATTAAGCTTAGACCTTAGAGGATTTAAAATAAAATTTTGAAAATGTGTCGTGAATTTTGGGGTGTCTAAGAATTGTATATCTTGAAAATCTTTTGCGACAATGACACTTTTTAAATGAAGTTAGATTTTTTTTATAAAATCCTTTCCCAAGACGCTATAATTTATTAATCGTACATAATTAACTATATAAAAGTTAAATATAAACCAAAACGTTATTACTATAATTATGATTAAAAAGTTATATGATTGGCATAAAAAATTCTCGTACAAACATATTATCTCCGAATGGCTTTGTCATATTTCTCATTTCATGTTATTCCCCATATTTAATTGCTTAAATTTAATTATTTATCGGCAGAACAAAACTTTTAAAGTAAAATATTTTCAAACACATTGTTACTAATTATTACCTATTTCGCCGATCAAGTTTCGTAAAAATATTAATGAAAAAATAATATTTACGAACTGTTCATTGAAGGAGGATATTTTCCTTACTCCATTTTCATACTGAACGTATCACACATTTGCTATGCATATTTATGAACTATTTTAAAACAACTTATGATTAACTTAGAACAACTTTAAAACAACTTATGATTAACTTAGAACAACTTTAAAACAACTATATAAAACAAACAGTTATCAATAACTTACTTTATAGAAATTGCCATAGAAAATTTAAAAAAAAAAACCTTTTATGGAAAACATCTTATTTACTTGATCAAATTTCTCTGAAACGTAACATTCGTAACAATATATTTGCTGATGCAAAAATAATAAAAACAAGTAATACGTAATCAAAAGAGAAAAACTTAAGGTTGACAACTTACTTCTAACAGCCCACGGTTCAAGTTTCTGTACACTGTTATATACTGTATGAAAATCGAATAAACATTTCAAAGAAGCTCTAGAAGATAGGGCGATTCTGAGCACGTGAGGTATCATCTGTTGCGTTAGAGCGTCTAGGAGTGTTTTCAAATTATCTTCCACATCTAAGATAGTTTCTTCAACTCCAATCTTGGTTCTATTCCTTTCTGAAGAAATTAAATTTCCATTGGATGTTTCTGCAACCAGGCTCCCAAAGACGAAAGACGAGGCAAATAGTATAGGAAATAGCTTCATTTTTCACAGATTTCCGCAACCACACAATACTAAACCAAAGCGACACAGTGATTCTCTGCCAACTAAAACAACATAACCATATAATCAATCAATTAGTTGCCAATGTTTAACGAAAAATCAAACTTCCATTTGCGTATTCCAAATATAGCGAGTTTGTATCGAGCTGCTTCCTATAAATATTTACGATTTGAGAGCCGAGTTTCCGGCGATGGTCAAGCTCGGCAAAGGCGTGTTTGAATTCACCCCTTTCAAATTCGATCAAGTGAGTATCTCTGGCGACCGGCTTTCGGAAAGCACGTCACCACTTTCCCTTCTATCACAACACCACCTGACAGTCTCGTCCTTTAGGGTCGCGTGCTAGTTTTGTTTGCTTTCGTTTTCGGAGATGCAGGGAGCCCTTGAACTTCGGAGGCAATCCGAACAGTCCAATTGTGTACTCCTTCAAGTTGAAGCTTGCGCCATTTTGGGTCCATTGCATAATGGACACAGACGCGCGGTGAATTCTTCATCAAAGAGAAGAACCTTTTTGTGGGAAGAAGTACACGAAACCACATTAATGTCTGTTTGCGCAATCGGTGGAACGTTTTTGGAATCGCATGGCTTTTGCAACTGCAAATTTCCAAAGCCATTTTATCTGAGATCACTTGTTAAAAAAAGAATACCTTCTACAACACTTCGGATTATCGGTTTCTTTAATCGAGCAAAGCCTACACTACAGTTTAAGAGGTTTTTGTTCCTCAATGAGCTCCTATTATAAAATCCTAAATTATTTTTTGAAAAACGTGTCGGAAGTTTATCAGAAAAGCAAGCGGATATTTTAAAGAATATCCTTATGAAATATCCCATACAGGATAAAGACAAAATGTTGAAACAAATAGATTTCTTATAATATATATATGTATCAAACAAAACTAAATTTAGGTGTACTAACCTCTCTCTCTCTCTCTCCTCTCTCTCTCTCTCTCTCTCTCTGAATATTCCAGGAGTTGTTTTAACCTTTCCATAGGGTTTTCACACTTCCACACGTATATGTATATCCGTTCTTCAATCTTCATTTTTCTTACTAGTTTCGAAGCCATTCTGGCTGTGGCTATATTTACAGCGGTAGCAACCTTTGAGCTATAGGCGGCGCGGGTTCGATTCCTGTCAGGTGCATTCTTCCCTGGGTATATTTCTCAGTTCTGCGTCAGTAAAACATTCATTGTGTGTGTGTCTATAACTTGATATTGTATGTTGTGTTCGGCATAGCATAGCCAAACATGGCCATGCGTCATGAAACTGCAACCAACCATCTAACTAGTTTCGTCGTCAATAGCCCATTGTGTTGCTCCTGTGAAACACGAATTAAAACTTTCCTATGATTATTTCCACCTAATGCGTTATTTAATCATTATGAGTATTGTAGGGCAAAATCAATACTACACTGCTCGGAAATCTCGCGACGCTCAGAGAGTTAAACGCATAAGAAAATTCGTTACATTAATACAGTTGAAAAACAATTGGGAAACTGTCATATGCCCCTAGGTATTGAAGTATCTATATAGTGAGCAGAGTTGGGCGTCTGTCTGTTTTCTATACAAATCTACACCGTTTGACAAGTCCTCACCAAATTTGGTACATATATTCTTTAGAACCCTGCGGGTAATATAGGTTACAAATTAACACCCGTTCTCTTTAACCTAGATGTGCAGAGGGGGCTAAAAACAATTCGAAATTGCCATATGAATAACAATGAGAAACAATTGCTGTACGCTGCTCAGATTGTTTTAACAGTGTTGGTCGAAATTCAAGTTTTCTAATAAGATTGTTTTACCAGCATTGCTCGAAAAAAAAAATTTTCCAGACCAATTAAATTATAATATTTATGTTTGATTATTTCTTCCCATGAAGTAAACAAATTATAAATATTTGATTGTGGAAAAAGAATATTTTATTTTGCATAACTTACATTTTGTAATGGAACACGAAAAGCGCAAACGAAAAACTCATTGATTTTAAAAGCGTAATCTTTCTACTCGGTAACCGGCAACGCCATAATTAATATTTCATTTATATTTGGGGGGCAGGTTCTCCTTGGTCTCATCAACACCTTTCATAAATTTGGTTCAGAACTGTTTGTATGTACTATTTGAGTTAAGACAGCGAATTGAAGGTAACCTGATATTTTAGCATTTCTTAGTACTATTAATATATGAGTTATTTTTGGAAACATAAATCATTATTGGTCTTGATCAATATTGTTCAAACGTCTTTTTTTTATTTGCTTTACTTCAAAATATACTCAGGAGGATTAAAGTCGACATGCTTGTCCATATTTCTATTTCTTCAGTTCTCAATGACCGGTCATCGTTTTTGTTAGTATTTATGTGTTCCAGTATTTTCCATATTACAGTTATATTATTTATGAGTAAAATTTGGATGAATTATTTTTATTTTCATCAAAATATCAGAGTAGACACGGGTAATTTCTAGGGGTTATATGAATATTTTTCTACCAACTTTCCTTAAGTCTTGGTGAATACATAATGATGGCAGAATTCTGTTTCATAAAAAAAATGGAAACTTTTTCAAGAAAGTAGTGTAACTTCATTTTTAAATGACCAGTAAAATTAAAATTAAATTATTTTAAAACTAGGTTACGGCGTTAAATCAAAACGGGCAGCCATATGTTGTCGTTCAAAGATGTTCCTAAATTTTGACGCCGACCAACCGGTATAGTGGTTAAGGTGTTAGCCTCTAGATCGGAAGGTTCCGGGTCCGGGCATGGGTGTTTGTAAACGTATGGTGTAGAGGCGGCTGGTGCACCTTAAATCTGTCGTGGCCGAAAGTCCTCACGTTGGGTTGGCGTGGAAGTTTGGAGAGTGGGGTGCCAGCTCAGGTGTTGCTTCGTCATCTGACCGTGGTTCAAAATTACGAGGTGTTGTCCTCGAATCTTTCCCTTAAGGGACTGATTCCGGACCGTCGTCAATAGCCCGTTGTGTTGCTCTAGTACGACGTTAACTAAAATTACCATTAGCATTACCTAAATTTTGACAGATTTTATTTACATAACGATTATAAAATAAATTAATTTTACTTTTTTTTTTTCATGTTTTATGGGTATTATTGAAAGTTGTACTCAATTCTCAAGTAACTACATCTATCATTCTAAAGAGGTACGTGCGATCCCCATTTCCAAACCGAATCTCTGAATTTTAAAAATTACCTATAAAGATTCTATTTAAATCTGAATGTCTGTTGGAGTGAAGCGAAGTTTTAATAAGACTTTGCTAATATTGGAATAATATCACAGTTTAGGAATTTAAAAAAAAAATGAAATTATTAATTATGAGTGCCAGAAGGTCGAGATTGATTACTCTATAAATTGAAGTTGTTACGCAACTTGAAAACAAGTGAAAAACATTTGGTTGAAAGTGGTGATTTTCTTTATTTTAAACGCTGTAAAATCGACCTTCTGTTTTTCGAAAAATTGTAATCGATTGAGTTTGTTTTGTCTACGATGATAACATGTATTTCGAAAGCAAGCTCCGTCGGTCCTCTACTTGCCGTACAATAGAAATTTCAAGAAAAAATGCATTTGCTTCAAAATAAATTAATCACGAATGCCGTGGCAATTTAATTTACTCATTACTAATTTACCCAATATCGACTTCTGTAGTAGTTAAGGGAAAATTTAGTTTGTTTCACAGTTGGTAATTGGTAATTTTAGTTAACGTCGTACTAGAGCAACACAACGGGCTATTGACGACGGTCCGGGATCAGTCCCTTAAGGGAAAGATCCGAGGACAACGCCTCGTAATTTTGAACCACGGTCAGATGATTAAGCAACACCTGAGCTGGCACCCCACTCTCCAAACTTCCACGCCAACCCAACGTGAGGACTTTCGGCCACGACAGATTTAAGGTGCACCAGCCGCCTCTACACCATACGTTTACAAACATCCATGCCCGAACCCGGATTCGAACCAGGAACCTTACGATCTAGAGGCTAACACCTTAACCACTATACCGGTTGGTCGGCTGTTTCACAGTTGGAGTGCGATGGATATAAAATGAATTACATGGATGGATATATCCTGCATACATATTTGCTTTCGTAGTAAATTCTAGAAGCAATGAAAAAGTAAAACGAATTTAAATGTTATATTCCGTACAATAAAGCGATGCTTGCATTCCTTTATGATTTAATCATAATTAAATCAATAATAAATTGAATCATTTAACCGATTTCATCCGAACAAAGCCAGGAAATTCTTTTAGTAAAGGACAAAATTAGATATAACCAATTTGCGAACATTTTTAGTTTTGCTATACTAAGAGAATATTTAAGTGAAATCCAGTTTATTTACCTATTTATATGTGTAAAGCTTAGTTGGCGTCTGCTTGTCAATCTGTTCTCTATACAAATCTATACCATTTGACCAATCCACACCAAATTTGGAACACATACTTTGGAACCCTGCGGGTACCATAAGCTAACTCTTACACCCGTTCTATTTGTCCTGGGTATGTAGAAGGGAACATAAACAATTCGAAATCGCCATAGAAATAACTATGCTGTAGGCAACTCAGATTGTTTTACCATTGTTGATCACAAATCAAGTTTTTCAATAATAATATGTTTTACCAAATTTCTCATAGAAACACCATATTACACCCCGGCAAGAAAAGTGACACAAGTCAAAAAATAAAAATTTTGTTGTTATGTCATTGCAAAATATGTATGAGTTGCCCCAGCGAGTTATATTACTATTCTATATTATATATAAAGTTCCCCCCATAAACACTTACCTAAAATTTAAAATAACCTTATACTATTTCAATATAAGTTTTATAGTATCCTTTAAGTTGATTTTTCTCAAATTCTGCCATTTTGAGTTGTGTCACGATAAGTTGATGCCATAATCCGATTCTGCGTCGTTAAATTAGTCTAAATATGAAATTTTATGACTTAACTATCTTTATATCCAGAGAAGTATTCAATGCTAAACTTGGTGTCAATATCAGGTATCATCTCCACATAGAAAGTCGCTATTCGTAGTTCGAGATTAATTGGTGGTAGTTAGCGCAACCGAATAAAAATTTTAATACTATTTCAAACATATTTTTCAGCGATCCGAGAATTATTGTATTTTTATGCCAGTGCAAACGATTTGAGAGTTACATTATTGTGAAGCAATCCCCCCACCACCCCCTCATTGTTGAAAAGTATAGTTCGCAAAGCGAACTACATAGGATTGTGTAGCAATCATTGGGGTTGATGAGCGATAGCGTGCAGGGGGCGGAGCCCCCTAGTATATATAAAATTCAAATATCACTCACTCACTGACTTACTGACTGACTCACTCATCACTGTCTCAAGAACTACAAGTCCTAGGAAGCTGAAATTTTGCAGGGTGATTCTTCTTATACCCTAGGGATGCATTTAAAAGGATTTTGAAAAATTCGACTCCTAAAAGGCCTAAAATTGAACTAAAGACTAAGCCAAAAGCAATTCGAAATCGCCATAGAAATTACATTGAGTATAAAACGATTGCTATACTCAGCTCAGATTATTTTACCAGTGATGATCGAAAACAATTTTTTTTAAACAAAGTGAACTGTAATATTCATGTTTGAACTGACTTTTTACGTCTTCCCATGATGAAAATAATATTTATAAATATTTGATTGATGAGGAAAGAATATTTAAAGCATTTAATTTTACATAACTAACATTTTGTAAGATGGAACACGAAAGCGCAAAAGAAAAACTCATTGATCATAATAGTGTAATTTTGCTTTACGGTATCTGGCAACGTCAGAATTAATGTTTAATTTTTTTTTTTTATTTTTTTTTTTTTAAGAATTCTTTGTTTGGGTATTTGAGTTGTTTGCGAGATGTTGAGGTCATATTTGAGGTTTCCTTTTGCTTATAAATCATTATTTTTATCAATATTGTTAGTCTTTTGTCAAATCGTTCTATTTCAGAATATTTTCAGGAAGTCGAAGTATAACACGTTAGAACAAATTTTTTTTCTTCATAACTCTGCATTTTTTTTCAAGGATTGGCATTTCGTTTCCGTTTGCTTATGTGTTCCGGTATATTACTTATTGCTGAAATATTAGTTAGGAGTTAGACTTTAATGTTTTATTTATTTCCTGCAAAATATATCACTAGACATTGATAATTCCTTGGTGGTATATGTATATTTCGACCAACTTTCTTTAAATCTCTAGTTTAATACATAATGGTGTGTAGATTGCTGTATCATAAAATAAATAAATATACACATTAAAATTTTTTAAAGCGTGTAATTTGTTATTTTAAAATAACAAATAATTTTTTTTAAATAACTTTAAAAATATATGGGTAACGTTAAATTGAAACGGGTAGTCACACGTTGTAGTTCAAATGTATTTCAAAAATTTTACATAGCTTTTCATTGAAAGACGATTCAAATCAATTAAATTTTATTTGTTTTTCGTGTATCATTGGGTGTTATTGAAAGCTGTACTTTATAGTCAAGTAACTACATCTATCATTCTAAATAGGTACGTGCTTTCCATTTAGACACCGAATTACTTAATTTAAAAAAGTACCTAAAGGGTTCAATTTAAAACTGTATGTGTGTTGGAAAAAAAGGAATTTTAAACAAGACTTTGATGATATTGGAATAATATCACAGTAAGTAATTTTGAAATATTGAATTTTTTTGTTTTAAGTGACAGAAAGTCGAAGTTTCTTACTCTACATATTGAAGCTGTTCTTATCCAAATTAGATACATATGAATCATTCGTTGA
This sequence comes from Metellina segmentata, assembly GCA_947359465.1. Classification (NCBI taxonomy): domain Eukaryota; kingdom Metazoa; phylum Arthropoda; class Arachnida; order Araneae; family Tetragnathidae; genus Metellina; species Metellina segmentata. Next base: position 97,245,911 of record OX375875.1, on the reverse strand, counting down.
ATGCTGTGCTTTTCGTTTTGTAAAAGCGCTATAAAATCAACCTTCTTTTCATTAAAAAATTGTCATCGATTTAGTTTAATTTGTCTACACTGATGACATTTATTTCTATCACAAGCTCCGTTATTCCACATGCCGCTTAATGGAATTTTCAGGAATAAGTGCGTTTGCTTCAAACTAAATAATTCACGAACGCCGTAAATTTTTAGCCCCCTTGGACAAATAGAACGCGGGTTAACATGTAGCCTATCATACCCATAGGGTTCTAAAATATAAGTGCACCAAATGTGGTGTAGATTGGTCAAAAGGTGGATTAGTATAGATAACAGATAAACGTCTCAACTCTGCTTTATATATCTAACAGACGTTACGTTATTCCATCTGCCGCTGAATGGAATTTTCAAGAAAAATTACGTCCGCTTAAACTAAATTAGCCACGAATGCCGTAAAAATTTAATTTACCATCCTCTCATATCGATGATGAAATTCGAAAATATCGCATACTAGGTGCAATAATGGCACAAGTAAAACATATTCATAAGAAAATTAAGTGCAAGATTATCCGCAAAAAATTCGCTATTTTTGCTGAAAATGAATGGACGAGAATATTCGTAGTCACTCGAAAACTCAAAATAAACTTCTGTAGTAGTCACATTAGAAAAAAAGCTTTCAGCAGAAGTGCGACGTATATGAAATGGATTATATGGATGGATTCAACATGTATGTATATTTGCAAATGTATGTATATTGTAGAAGCGATGGAGAAGTTCAAATGGATATTAAATTTTTTTCCCGAGCACTTAAATGATGCTAACATTCTTTTACGAAAAATAATGGATGATGAATTTTTAATCAGGGTATTATTAATTCAACCCGAGCAAAGCCGGGTATTTCTGCTAGTATCGTTATAACCACTCCAAAGGCACCAATTTGTAGTTTTGCTCTTTTCACCTCACAGCACTTTTTGAGTCACCATTTCATGTTATATGCGATGACAAAGGGCCACGAATCATCTTGATTCTTGTAGGAAATGCGGATTTTCATGAGGAACAACCTTTGAGTCGTAACTCGATTTTTTCCGAAGCATCAAAACTTTGAACGCGTTTTTGTAGAACCGTCCATTTTGCATATTGGTGCCTTTTCGTGGTGGTAACGCAGATATGCCAACTACTACGGATTCACCATAGTTTCTACGAATTGAATCTTATACTACGAATTGAATCGGGTTCTAAGGATTATTGAATCGATTATTTATTTCTGTGGAAAAATTCAATTTATTTATTTTTCACAACGCATCAATTAGTTTACTTTTTTCTGTATTTTTTCATTATTATATATTTTTTGGTACATGGGAAAAGAGTGCTTAAATTTAATTATTAAATGCTTTTTATTTTTATTCTTTCATACACAATTATTGGTTCTAACAATATCTCGTCATTGGACGAAAAACGATCAGATCTTGATAACATCACCATCAAAAAATCGGTAATATCGTTAGAGAATTTGATCTGTATGGACGAGATATCTCGTCGAAATACTTGGAGTGTAGTTAAGATGTAATCTACATTGAAGATTCGCGATTTTGTATGCGAGTGTAGTAGTCAACACTTTGACACAGGTGGGGTAGGTTCAGGTCAAAGTTTCCATCTCTTAAAAGCAACAAGGCCACTAGGGAAGCAGGTTGCGTCTGAAAGAGACCCGCTGAATGTGGGCCATTACTTTCGATTCAGGCAAAGCCCGATGCGTCAAGTCCAGCGGTCTTGACTGTTACACAACAATCTAAGGTCAAGGCGCGCATACATTAAAAATTGTTGTGTTTGTGTTTTTTTTAGCGCTTTTACCCTCTCTCTCTTCTTTTCATTACTGTTTGAGAACTACCGAGTGTTAAATAACATTTCTCAATAACTGTGAAACATCTTTCGTAATCAACATTTCAAAAATAAGACAAAGGTATTTTGTTCTATGCATATAAATTTGCTTAAAATAGGATGGACACAATTTTTGTAATTTGAATAATCGAATATGATCACTCAATACAAGAGAATTGATGAGGGGGTTAAAGTTTTACCGTTAAGTTACACCAGTTAGTATTTAAATTACGAGATATTACAAGAATTTATTAAGATAAAACCTTCAAATAATTAATGTCTAAGTTTAAGGAGAGAGAGAGAGTATCACCAATTCTGTTTTCAGTAACAAATTACATGTTTTTTTATCATTGCTTGGTGGCCACTTTCTCTCATGAAATCTGTTAAAAAACTGACTTAAAATTAACTTAACTAAAAACTGACTTAAAATTAACTTAACTGATAATTAACTTAACTAAAAACTGACTTAAATTAATTTAAGATTATGTAAATTTTGGTTTGATCTCTCAAACCCAATAATATCTTTTAAAGAATTAAATACAAATAAATAATTGCATCTACAAAATGATACTGGAAAGTAAACTAAACAAAAGACTGATGATGGTTCATCAACCAAAATTTATATAAGTTTAAATTAACCCTCTGAGAATTCCTACATAGTGTAACATAGCTTTTACCCTACAACGCACACAACGACTCCAATAAACACATCTATTAGTTGAAAGAATCCTCGGAAAGATTTTACTGTGCAAGAAGGTAAAAACTGGTTGGAAGTCATTAAGGGAAAACAGCACGTTGTAGAAAATATATATGTGTGGACCTCTCTGTGGACGGTTCAGACTAATATAATACATCCATTTAAAGCCCGTTTCTTGGCAAATTTAATGGAATCACCCACAAAGCAATTTATCTAAATTTATACATTCTATTCTTTAAACAAAGCGCTATGTTTCATAACTATGCATAACGTAGTTATGGATCGCCAAAAACCACTTATTATGAAAATGAGCAGTAAAATTATGTACAAAATAAATAAACTTCTGAATATGACCGTTTGTAGACATAATCAATATTTCATGCCCGATGAATTTCATTCTCTCTAAAAAGAGAATTCCTATAATCGATTATCACTTGAATGTGAACGTAACACAAAATCGATTCAGCTTGAAAACGTTTCGCTCATATATGTTTTGATAATAGTCCCTTTCACTGAAATAGACTTATTTTAATGTTTCCAAACAAAACTCCAATTACTTACTTTTAAGTTTTTGTTATTTTCTACAAATTATACTTATAGTCCTTGAAAACATTTCATAACCAATATATGCGATTGTAGGTCAATTGATAATGCCGTCAGCCTTGGCATTTGTGAAATACCCCAGAAGGCGCGCGAATCGCATCAAATTGTCAGAAGTTATTGACAGGCGAACGTTGAACAGAAAGATGTACGAAGGTCGTAGCACCTCATAATAGTTTCAAATATCTGAACTTGTTAAAATTTAAAAATAAAATTTGCTATTGTTTTAATGAACTGATTATTGAACCACTGAACGCCAGATGCATAAAAGCATTTGTATAAAATAGAAGGGATAGTTTCTTTAAAATCAGGTTCCTTGTCCTACTACAGGTTCCTTGTCCGCTCATCAACCCCAATGATTGCTACACAATCCTATGTAGTTCGCTTTGCGAACTATACTTTTCAACAATGAGGGGGTGGTGGGGGGATTGCTTCACAATAATGTAACTCTCAAATCGTTTGCACTGGCATAAAAATACAATAATTCTCGGATCGCTGAAAAATATGTTTGAAATAGTATTAAAATTTTTATTCGGTTGCGCTAACTACCACCAATTAATCTCGAACTACGAATAGCGACTTTCTATGTGGAGATGATACCTGATATTGACACCAAGTTTAGCATTGAATACTTCTCTGGATATAAAGATAGTTAAGTCATAAAATTTCATATTTAGACTAATTTAACGACGCAGAATCGGATTATGGCATCAACTTATCGTGACACAACTCAAAATGGCAGAATTTGAGAAAAATCAACTTAAAGGATACTATAAAACTTATATTGAAATAGTATAAGGTTATTTTAAATTTTAGGTAAGTGTTTATGGGGGGAACTTTATATATAATATAGAATAGTAATATAACTCGCTGGGGCAACTCATACATATTTTGCAATGACATAACAACAAAATTTTTATTTTTTGACTTGTGTCACTTTTCTTGCCGGGGTGTAATATGGTGTTTCTATGAGAAATTTGGTAAAACATATATTATTATTGAAAAACTTGATTTGTGATCAACAATGGTAAAACAATCTGAGTTGCCTACAGCATAGTTATTTCTATGGCGATTTCGAATTGTTTATGTTCCCTTCTACATACCCAGGACAAATAGAACGGGTGTAAGAGTTAGCTTATGGTACCCGCAGGGTTCCAAAGTATGTGTTCCAAATTTGGTGTGGATTGGTCAAATGGTATAGATTTGTATAGAGAACAGATTGACAAGAGCAGACGCCAACTAAGCTTTACACATATAAATAGGTAAATAAACTGGATTTCACTTAAATATTCTCTTAGTATAGCAAAACTAAAAATGTTCGCAAATTGGTTATATCTAATTTTGTCCTTTACTAAAAGAATTTCCTGGCTTTGTTCGGATGAAATCGGTTAAATGATTCAATTTATTATTGATTTAATTATGATTAAATCATAAAGGAATGCAAGCATCGCTTTATTGTACGGAATATAACATTTAAATTCGTTTTACTTTTTCATTGCTTCTAGAATTTACTACGAAAGCAAATATGTATGCAGGATATATCCATCCATGTAATTCATTTTATATCCATCGCACTCCAACTGTGAAACAGCCGACCAACCGGTATAGTGGTTAAGGTGTTAGCCTCTAGATCGTAAGGTTCCTGGTTCGAATCCGGGTTCGGGCATGGATGTTTGTAAACGTATGGTGTAGAGGCGGCTGGTGCACCTTAAATCTGTCGTGGCCGAAAGTCCTCACGTTGGGTTGGCGTGGAAGTTTGGAGAGTGGGGTGCCAGCTCAGGTGTTGCTTCGTCATCTGACCGTGGTTCAAAATTACGAGGTGTTGTCTTTGGATCTTTCCCTTAAGGGACTGATCCCGGACCGTCGTCAATATTTCGTTGTGTTGCTCTAGTACGACATTAACTAAAAAATTACCAATTACCTTGTCTTAACCAAGTTTATAAAAATTAAAATACAAACTGTTTGTAAAATACGGATATGTCAATGATTTTTCTATTAGGTACTATTATTTAAGTAAACTTATATTTCTGATAATTTATGTGATAGTCCGGGATTTATCCTGAAAGGAAATCCGAGGACAGCACAACGTAATATGTACCACGGTCAGATGAAGAGGTCAACACCTGAAGTCACTCTCCAAACTTCGACACCACTTAACGTGACAACATTTGAGGCCCCGATAGATTTAACCCTTGTAAACACTACGGTCTTTCGTTGCACAAAATTGCGATCTCGCAACCCTGCGGTTGCTAATTTGCTACTCTTCCAACTTACTGAGGCTCCAATATTGTTTTGGAAAAGGTTGCGACTGGTTTTGGAAAACAGAGCTTAAAACGAGAAGCAATGAAAATTAATCTTGTTTGCTGTGTCAAAAAGTAAAATATTCTATGCCATTCTACCATTTTCAGAGCTTCCTCATGAATATGATAAATTTAAAATCTGTATACGTAAATAAGAATGGAGTGTTTGTTTGTACATTGCATATTTTCGATCCATTTCAAGATTTCTATCCGTTTTGGGTTTTGGACCCCCTCTTATGCCAAATCCGCCTCTTGAGCGTTTGGTGTCTGTCTGTCTGTCTGTCTGTCTGTCTGTCTGTCTGTCTGTCTGTCTGTGCCCTATAGATGTCCGCACGGTGTAATATATTTTCATAGAAATTTGTATACAGTGCGTACTTATCTTCATTTAGTGAGAGCTTTTGGTTGCGAAAGTCTATCTGTCCGTCTTTCTGTTCTATGTTCGATTTTATGTTTGTGTGTTTGCACAAGCATCACATGAATTTCATTCCAGATATTTGATTGCAATTTATTTTATTTGATACATTATCTATTAGTTTAGTAAATGCAGTATTAAATATTTCTTTATTGTTATATTTAGACGAGTTTCATGCTAAAACACCTGAGTAAGTATACTTAAATCAACCATAATTTGGTAGTTTTGGAAAAATTGGAATGTATATTGAGTAATACGATTGCTTTTATTTGCTTTATCAGTACTGCTAAAAAAACACTCATTTAAATTTTTTTACTATGGAATTTTAGCTCTGCTACTTCGTTTATTTCGAGTCTTCTTTTTGTTGTTTGCGCAATGTAAACAATTTTCAAACACTTGAGACCATAGACTTCTAATATAAGTAGACTGAGCATCGCTATTGAGAAGAGCTTCGCAAAGCGTCCGCAACATGTTGTCAGTAGTCACGTGATTGATCCACGAAAAATTCAGCTTGGTTGCTTGATTTTGCCTTTTATCGCCTCTCTTGGCGACATTTTCTTATAAAAAATTAGCGATTCGATGTGTATAACACTGATTATTTCTGGAATTTGAGTTACATTTTAACATTTTTGGGCAATGCAAATGAATATTTACTTTTTCACTTCTGAATATATTTGAATTCGTAATTCGTTTTTAGTTTTATTATAGAATTAAGTTCTCATTGGGAGGTTAACCAGTATTCTTACACTTATTCTAGTACACTTAAGATAAATAAATTGCCGTCAATAGTTTAATTCCATGTTTTATATATAGTTCTTCAACTGTATTAGATGCGGAGAAATTATCTGATTTAATTTCAGAAAATATTTCAAACTTTTGGAAAAAATTATTGAGGTCAGCATGAGTTAGAATTAATTGAAAAATAAATACCCATGTTTGGAAATAACTTCAATTAATGTGCATGATATTGAATATGCATAATACTGAATGCTCCTTGAATTTGAGTTACATTTTACTATTGTTGGGCAATGCAAATGAATATTTACCATTACACTGCTGAATATGTTTTGAATTCATATTAATTTTTAATGTTTTTAGTTATTTGAGTTTTTTTATAAACTGAATTTTTCATTCGGATTAAGGTTAACCAACACATATACGAACAAAACAGTACGCTTGAGACAAATAAATTGTAGTCAATAGATTGCTCTCAGGTCAGGAGTTCAGATTAAAATTTGGTATAAGATAGTTGTTCTAAACCCGACATTCTTTAATTAATACAATATTTTATATATATTTCTTCAAAAACTGTATTAGGTGTGAAGAAATTATCTCAAAGATTTCATTTCAGAAAATAATTTAAACTTCTTTTAATGTAATGAGGTTAGCATGATTTGGAATAAATTGAAAAATAAATGCCCATGTTTGGATATGACTGCATGAATAAATATTTTACCGATGCATGAAATAAAAATACTGAAAACAGATTATAAGATTTCCTGTTCAAATGACGTTTGGGTAACCACTAAAGCTTTCATTGATATTATGGATTCTTAATTGCTTACGCTTCCATAAACACAAATTTATTCAAAGAGTTTCGCATAAAAATATTAACAAGAAAAGTTATACATATAGTCTTTAAGGTTGAAAGAAACTATTTTAAACCATACCCTTGATGTTAGCTATTTTGCAATTTTAGTTTTCTGGTTCAAAAACTAATTAAGTTGAAACTTTGTGTCCATATATGAATTTTGAATTCATCAAAGTGATGATGTAAATAACTCTTGACGATTTTTATGCTTTTAAGCATGTACGAAAGTTTGGTAAAGATTTTTATATTGAATTTTTATTATTTATTGTGTGTGAAATCAATATTTAATAAATACGAAAGATAAATAAGAAACAGTAAACGAATGAAATTTATTGACACACTCATCACATTTTAAATGAACTAAAAGACAGAAACAAAATTCTTCGATTAATTAATTTAAACGATTTTCTTCTTTCTTCATCTTTGGGGAAACTAATATGGAACAAATAAATAAATGGAAATAAATAAAAATTTTAAATACATAAGAACTGAATAAATGAATTTTCAGCAGGTGCACATCTTTATAAGTTCTTATTACAAGTAAATATAAATTGTTTTACTTATAGTTCTAAAAAAATCATAAATAGAAATTCACAATTATAATACGGCTTAGAAAATGCTTTAATCCTATTTCTAACAAATTGATTTTATTTAATATATAATTAGAAGTTTCAAACGTTATCTTTTATTTTAAATATTATTATTATGTAATTACAGTTTGCACAGATGGGTGGATACAAAGCGATTTTTCTCAGCAAGAAAAATAATTTATGTGATGTACTTAAATTGATGTTACCAAATTCATAACATTTTTAACGTGAGACACGGAAGAATATAGTACTCTTAGTTGTGCCAAAACATAATCGCCAAGACAGAGAACGATTTCGCACAAGTTTTTACATTTCGGTTAACTATTTTTAATATTTTAAGACAGTATAAATTTCGGTACAGCTACACTCTACGTTTATGAGTGATGGCAACGGCTTGGCGATTTTTTTTGGCGCGCTTCTAGTAGCGAGTTACGATAAATTAAGGCAACCCATCTTTCGTTACGTTTGTTGTGGTTTTCATGGAAACCTCGGCAAACGGAAACTTTCAATTTTCATTTTGAATATTCTAGAAAGTTCTTCCAAAATCCGTTAAAGTCGTTTGATTTCATTGATTCGTTTGAAATTTTTTCTTTCCTCCCATTGGTTATTTTGTTTTTAAGTTTCCTTTGATTGCATTGGTCTTTATAAATCGTTTTCGGTGATACCATTGGTCCATTTATTTGTATTTTGACAGTTGTGGAATTTTTATTTTATTATAATAGTTTTCTTGAAAGGATTAAGAGTTTTTTTTTTTTTACCATTTTCGTATTCATTATTTTTTTAACGAAGAATTCTGACGTTATCAGGTTGTATTATTTCTTGCTTTTGTTTTCTTTTGTAAATCTTTTTCCTTTTCAACATGCCCACTGCATTTAGTGTAATTGATAATTTTCACGGTATTCTTACCCAACATTTGTAGCTTAGTTTCTCTGCTGGTTCACAAATATGTTTTGATATGTGCTTAAACTTACTACTTTTTGTGAAAGTTTTTAAAAAATATACTTTTTAAAACGTTCTGAAATGTATTTAAAAAGTGTGTTGTAAAAAGAAAAAAATTTGCGACAGAAAAAGAGTTAAGAAATAATTATTTCTTGGCGACTTTAGAAATGCGCCAAAAAAAAATCGCCAAGGCCGTTGCCATCGCTCATAAACGTAGAGTGTAGCTGTACCTAAATTTCAATTTACAATTAGAAACACACTCCACTCGTTAGTTTGTTTCAAACATTATTTTAGATACCTACTGATTGCAAATGTATGAAATCTTTTCATAGAACGGGAAATGTCCGCAGATTGTATTTATTAATTTCTAAGTTAGAATATCCATTTTTATCATACTACAGGATGTCCTAAAAGTTCCTGTACTGACGATTCGTGAATTTATTATACAAAATCAAAAGACTTTAAAACAATTATTTTTATGCTAATGGTGAAAAGCACTTTTAACATAACTAAGGAAACAAATATGAACTTAACATTTGGTTATCGTTGACTGTACTGTTCCCCTTGGCGACTTTTCAAACAAAATCGCCAAATTTAAGATGGCGTTGATGAATAAGCCTCAAACAGCGAAATTCTCTGAATGCGTGATAAATTCATTTTGCAATGAAGAACAAAATGACGTGGAACTTTATTATCGCACAACTTGAGTGCGAAGAAAATCAAACGACAAAAATTAAAGCGTCGATACATAAGCAGACATAAGCAGACGATAAAATTCAATAATTTAAAAAAAACACGGGCAATAATTTTTTTTTTAAGTTGGAGTACGGGAAGTTTTAGGTCAACCTGTAGAAAGTATTGAAAAATACAAACGTGAAAGAAATGTTTTTCGCTCACCTGTGAAATGTAATGTTTCCACCTTTAATAATTTTGAATTACATCCATATAGCAGCACTGTAGATCCATTTTAACTCGAGTATTCAATGCATTTACTACTTGCTAGGGAAGAAGGAATGCGCAAACAATATGCGCGAAGAGAGAAGGAGTCACGTGACTGCTGATTTTGGTCATATGATCATGCGGACATAAAAAGGTTGCCATAGCTCACTCTACTATTATATATCCTCTATGCTTGAGACAGACGATATTTTTAAACGAACGGGAATGAAAGGGAAACTCAAGTTTCTTTAGCTATGAATTAATTTCGCATTTCTAAATTTTATGCACTTTTTAGTTGTAAGTTGTGGCAACAGCTAAATTAAGAGATAGAAAGAATTCACAAGTTAGTAATATCTTTAGAATAACTTTTTCCCGACATCTTTTTTTTTTGTTTTATTTCGCTGTTTCCTTTTTTTTTTCTGTTTTAAATATTTATTATTTTAATAAATTGTGTTTCTTTTTCAACACACGCAACACCACCACAAAGTATTAGACTTAAAGTGGCAGGTAAGTCAGAATAAAGCAAATTTTAAGAGCAATTATGCCATTATTGAAAGAATAATAATGTTTAAAACATCCGATCTAGAATTTTTCAAACATTAAAAATTCTTTATCATAATGACAGGAGAATATTGCGAAATTCCACAATGTCACATGTCGGATGCAAGAGTACCACAAGTAAAAATATATTGTTTTATTGACTATGAGTGCGAGAGCCCTCGCCGTTAAACGTCGTTTTTATTAATTGAGTTGAACATGAAAATAACTTACGGGAATTCCAAATTTTGTCTTTTGTAGTAGTAACCTTAATGTCACCTTTCGTCATTTTGTAGCTTTGTCATTTGTAAGCAAGGGTGGGATGTATGTGAAATGTATTAAATGAATGGATATGCTTTTGTAGGGTTTGTATCCAAAGTAAGTTGTAGAAATTATAAAAATGGCGAAAAGTGTTAAAATATTTTTTTTATTTTACGAAAAACGTAAGTCATTATATATTTTGATCATCTCTTCAATCTAGAGTAAACCAATTTAAACCGAGTAAGTCGGGTATTTTGCTTGTAGTAAATAATTATGTTAAATCCACAAATTTTTCAAAGTGAAACTGCACAGTTTCTAAAAATTCGCAGCTTAAATGAAATTTAGTGTAGAAGTAATTACATTGCTAGTGATTTTTATACGACAGTTACGTTTTTGAGGAATCGATTGGTTTAATCTTCTTAACATTCACGTTGTTTCCGAGAGACGCAGAGCGCCTTTGCATTACAACTTGTAATGAAACCAGATACTGAAACCAGAGGGCGCTGCGTGCACTCTGACTTGCGATTGATGTTGAAGCTTGTAATTATAACTGGTATAAGAACGATATGACACAAGCCATGATATCTTGTACTGTTTTTTTTATTGTTTTGTTTGTGATGTAAATAAAACATGGTTAAAAAGAATGAAAGTATGGATTCACTTATTATCGTCTGACAAGTAAGAGAACTTTATTTACGGGTAACAGGGAACAGAAATTCATTTAAGGGGGTTCGGGACACAAAAATTGTCAAATTTTCGATAAAAATTTTCTTTATTAAAATATTTTCTGTATCTTTCTGCTTAAAATGATGTCTGAATCATGTTTCTATCTTAATTCGAACAAGGGATAGAATTAATTTTGTAGTTCGTTGTATTGAAAAACTAACACTCAGACAGCTGTTGTCATGGCAACAACATCTGTGAAAGACGTTATTTCAGTGTACGGAGACCTTTAAACTATGCAGAAAAATGGTAGAACTTGCAAAAATCAAACTAAACCAAAAATTTAAGTGGAAAGAAGGAGTTAGATGTTCATCTGGATGCTCAAAAAGGGTATTTAAACATTTTATTAATTGTAAATCTGTCTTTAAAACTTTAAATGCGTTTTTCTCCATGATGCATTTTTTCAAGATGTCCTGTATTCAAATTGTTATGTCAAGAACCGATAAAGTTTAAGGGTTGAAATTTGGTACATCTTTTTCAAGCATTATACTTTAATTTTGATTTAGTAAATTTGAAACAAATATTTACTTTTAAAAATATGACTTAAAAAAAAAAGTACCTTAAAATTTTTAGCCATTACCATTCAAATATTTTTTTATGGAACTAATATTTTTAAATTTGCTGAATCAGAATTAAAGTTTATAAATTTGCTGAATCAGAATTAAAGTTTATAAATTTGTGAATAATTTACTGCAAGAATTTTGAAAATTGACGAAAAATATTTAAAGTTTTAGCAATTTATAATAACCTTTTTTTTTTTCAAAAAATTTGAATTAAAAATTTTTTTTTAATTTTGGAAAACTTTTGTGCTGTGATTTTGCTTATTAGTAAAATGAATAATCCGTACAAAAAAAATCAAAATTCTAAATTCATTAATAAAAATTTTTTTCTGATGTGTCCCGGACCCCCTTAAGAACAAACATTGCGAATCCATGCGAAATAAAAGTTGTTTCACAGCTCATATAATGACTAAAAAACCACATCGGTTGGTTAAAAGAAAGAGGTTTAGAAATTTTGTAGGAAAGACTGCAGGTTGCTTAACTATCATTATGTCTGTGAAACCGAGAGATTTAGAGGGTTAATGCACAGGTTTTGGGGTTTGAAATTTCCTATACAAACGATAAGGATTGATCGAATTTAATGGCGTAAGGGCCATATTTGACCAAGCTGATTCCCAAATTAATGCGTCGTGGCTCATGAATATAACACAAAAAATAGACTATGTGTATATATTTAACAAACATTAATTGGTAATAATTTTTAATTATTGTACTATCCTAACCACAGAGTGTGGTTTATGAAAGGATACGCTGGCGATGTTGTCGATATCATGTTACAGTACAGAAATTGAAAATAGCAACTTTCAGTAGAGCCAAATACGTTTTAATTGGACATTGAAAATGGCAATTCGAAATTTTGTCATAGTCATTTTTGAACTACTGATTCTGACGCAAATTCGATTTTACACAGGATGTAACTTGTCCAATGCAACAGTAAGGTAGTGATTGGGGGAGGGGGTGAAAGAATTTTTCTGTATTCGATAGTTTGACGGTATCGATGATATCAAGTATCGTGTTGAGAGATCAGACACTGACATCAGGTTCGCAACGTTCTTGGCGCTTGCTGAGTACATGGAAATGGAAGGTAATTAAAGCGTGGTGCCAAAGCAAAAATACGCTATGGTATATATCTGTCACAGAAATACGCACTGTTATACACTGACGAGCCAAAACACTATGACCATCCCCACATTTTTCAATGAACTCGTCTGGATGACGTGGAGGGCACGTGATTAAGTGAGAATGGTATTCAACTGCTGCTGGAGTAGGTAAGTAATCATTCTTGCACTTACTTTCGCGATTGATGGGAAATGCTGCTGATCTAAGCGAATTTGATAGAGGGCAGATCGTAATGGCCCGAAAACTCGGAACGATTATCAACGAAACTGCACGACTGGTAGGTTGTTCACTATCTGCCGCTGTTAGTATTCATGCAAAGTGGATAAATGACGGTGACACCAGCAGTAGACGCCAAGGTGTTGGTCGTCCACGCGTCATCAAAGAAGAAAGACGTCAGAGACTGTCACGCGCGAAAAAACACGCGCTTGGTAAAGCAAAATCGGCGCGAGACAGTGGCTCAGCTGACAGCCCAATACAATGCAGGTCCAAACGCAAGTGTTTCGGAACACACAGTTCAGCGGACACTGTTGTTTCTGGGACTGTGCAACAGACGTCTCACTCGTGTGCGTCTGTTGACCAAGCGTCATCGTCAACTACGCCTACAGTGGGCCCGGGAACATCAAAACTGGACCATGGATGAGTGGAATAGAGTTGCCTGGTCAGATGAATCCCGATTTCTCATTCATCACGTCGATTGTCGTGTCAGGGTACGCCGTCTGCCAGGCGAACAGTTGCTCCCCTCTTGTACAGCAGGTCATACACAGGCTGATGGTGGCGGTATTATGCTTTGAGGGACGTTCTTATATGCGACACTGGGGCCTATAGTTGTGGTACAACAGACCATGAACGCTGCGAACTATCTAAACATCACTGCGGATCAGTTGCACCCTTACATGGCGTCTGTCTTCCCAACTGGAAATGGAATCTTCCAGCATGACAACGCCCCATGTCACAAGGCTCGGATTGTGTTGGAGTGGTTCGAGGAGCATACTGATGAATTCCACTTAATGTCCTGGCTACCTAACTCGACGGATCTTAATCCGATAGAGCACATTTGGGGTGTCATGGAGCTGCAGCTCAGAGGTCAAACATCACCATGTTCGAATATCTCGACTTTGCTTGACCGCTTCTTAGACATTTGGTACAACTGTCTCCAGTCATGTACCAGGAACTTGTGGCATCTATGCCCATGCGAGTTGCAGCTGTTTTGTAGGCCAAAGGAGGCGCAACCCGTTATTGAGTAGGTGGTCATAATGTTTTGGCTCTTAATTGTATATCTGTCACAGAAGTACGCACGGAGCAATCAGGATATAGAGGTTGAACAAAATAATACGAACATCCATAGGAAAGTGGATCATAATTGTCCTTACAGTACATCCACGCGATCTAAATTAAGCATCGCACTCAGTCCGTATCGCACGTATCGAATTAATTTAGTGTACTGCCAACATTGCATTCCGATCATCGGCATTTCCGAAAGTGGGCTACCTCCATTACGCGTTTCACTTTATTGTGTAACTTTCTCGTGTGAATATGGTTGTAACAACAAATTTCACTGTGCTCAAACTCTGTTGTGGACAGTGGGGTGGGGAAGTAGTTGTTGCCAATTGCTTTAAAGCAGAAGAGGAGCATAAATGAAACTTGTGGGTGGTCCACAATATTAATAAGAAGAGATCAGAGTATGGAGAGTATCATACATTATTCCTTTTGATTTAGTTGACGATTAAGTGAAGTTCTTCCAGTATTTTCGTATGACCCCCGCTAAGTATACAGCACTTCTAGATATCCTGAGACCACATTTAAATAGAGAGAACACGTCATTCAGAGAGTAAGTAAGACCTCAAGAAAGACTCGCAATTGTGTAAGTTACGGATGAGTCATCCGCATTGTATGAATGGAACAATTTAATTCTCCCTCCGTAATCTTCGTTTTAATTGTACTTACATACTTACAATGAGGGCGAGAGTAAGCGCAGTCTCATTTAAAAAAAATTCCAATAGCAATTCTAAAGCCTAAGCCTAATCCACGAGACGCGGACTAATGTGCGCTTACCTAATGTTGACGTGAAGGTGAAAGTATCAGTAAACATTCTGCCAACATTCAAACGTGGTTTTGTCCGACCAGTCAGACTTCCAAAGAGTCACGATAATTTGAACACGTCTCACTGAAGACTCAGTGATGAAAACAGTGAACCTTGTTAACGTTGCAAAGAGCACTGTATAAACTATAACGACAGCCTACACAAAAAATGGTATTTTTTTATCTTCGAAACAGAACAGCTGATTAAAGTCAAAGCTATAGTTGCCTATCCTTTTCAGTTGACAAGGATATACAAACATTGAAGCGTATAGTGGCCTGAAATCACAAGACAGCCGAGTCCTGTATAATTTTCAAGTTGAACACATATATGTGTTCAACTTGAAAATTATACAGGGTTCCCGTGTTCACAAAAGCTATCCAAAGTGAACTGCGTGCTGTTAACATTCATAACAGAGCGGCTTTTCCAAAACTTTTGGACTATTCTTCCAATAGTTTCCCAAAACTATTTGAAAAACCTGTTACAGTCAGTATGTGTTATATGGTCAGCTCAGCGGTCAAGAAAATTCCGACCATGTAAGCGGGGTGACCATATATGCGGAACAATACTACACTATTTAACTATGGCATGATTATATTCCCCTATCAGTATATCAGCTCCCAAAAAAATAATTAAACTTTAAAGAACATTTTAAAGTTTAATTCGCAAAGTCAAAAACTACAGTAAGAAATATGCAATATTTTTAGTGAAATTTATTAGCTTACCTTACCAATCTAAGTACAGTACGCATAAGTACGTGCATTCATATTCAATGCACTTATTTAAAATATTCAGATAGATAAGATTGCCTTCTTTTCTTGGTTATTAACACAACTTTTTCTAAGTCCCTAATAGCTTTTAAATGTTCGTCTGCTGCTTCGGAATTAGTAAAAAAACACCTGAGGTCATGTATGGCTTTAAGCCCATCTGATGTTGATACTGATTTCTTTTCACATTCACTGTCATCCTCGTCATCGCTTCCTTCGGCATTCAAATTTAACACATTAGAAACAATATCTTGTATTGAAACTTAACTGTTAGTAGCGAGATCTTCATCAATCTTTGCATACAGATTTTGGTCTGGAATTGCATAACCGCGATTCCGTAGGTTTTCTGCCAGTTCAGTTAAGGGGAGATCTTCATCGGCGTCTTCCGATAGTTCTTCAGACTCTGGAGAACTGTGAAATCCAGAATGTCGGAAGCAATTTGCAATGGTTTTCTGTGACACCATATTCCAACTTTGGTCGATGTAAAAGATTGCATTTAACGCAGACATTTGCAATTGTTCGCTTAGGTCAATAGCAGCGTGGTGCCATCTATTTGCAGAAAATAAATGTAAATTGGACAAAAATAGGTTATCACTACAGGTAGCCTTGAAATTTTTGATTACACCTTGATCTAAGGGCTGCGATACCAGTGGCGGATCAAGTCAAATGGGGCCCCCCAAGCGGTAAAATTTTCGGGGCCTAATGGAAAGACATTTTAAGACCTCGGGGCCCCTTTGGTATTTCGGGGCCCTATACGTGGCCGCTTAGTCCGCTTACCGCTTAATCCGCCACTGTGCGATACACACGTGCTGTTTGGATGCAAGAAAAGGAGTTAAATTGATTTCAACCATGAACAATGCAGTGAGCAGTACAGTTGTCTGCAATTAATGGAACTTTCCTGTTGTGTTTTGAAAATTTTCGATCCCACCTCCTAAACGTTTTTTTTTCCACATTGTCCGCCGTCATCCATGCTTTTGAATTAGCATCGTAGCAGAGAGACAAAGATTTACAATTTTTCATACACCGAGGTTTAAGAAATTTTTCAATCACCAAAGGAATCATTTTCTCCGATCCATCTATATCTGCAGCTAACAACATTGTTAAGCATTCCTTACTTTCCTTCGCCCTACACATTTTTCAGCTTTGAAACAAAGAGTTATGTCTGGCAAAATCCGATAAAAAAAAGTCCGCATTTATCAGAGTTGAAGACGTTGGCAGATTCATATATTTCGAGAATGTCCGCAACACTACATCTTTCCATTCCTTTAAGGAACTACTATCAAAATCAGTAGCTTCTCCGCACAATTTTTTACTCTCCAAGTTCATTAGCAAATTCCAATGAATTTTCTTTCAAAACGTTCCAAGATACAGAAGCATTTTTCGATCGTGCATATTTAATCCATGACAGAAGAGCTTTATCCACATTCTTATAAGGTGACAAGCGCTGACGTTTTCTTTCTTTAACACAAATTTGAACATTTGAAGAGCTGAAACATTTGGCTGCTAAATGTTGTCTAATGTCGTCCGGGGTATCGAATTTGCTTTGGCAAAAACAGCTTTTGAAAGATTGGAATTTTTAAATTTTTCAATCAATTCATTTTTTTTTAACAAATAATAAATTCCTTCTTTTGGAAGCCATATTGAAAAAATGACAATATCCAAATGAAAACAAATTTTCATTTACTCTTTTCGTCTCAATTTCAACGTACATTTGAAACTGGGAGATATAACTTCCACCAATAAACAGACAGATGACCCCCTGTTGTCCTTGGGGGATTAAGAGAATTCAGGGGGGGGGGGTCGCACGGACTTTTTTTCTTCTGGTCATTTTCTCTGTGTTTGCTCCCCGCCTCAAAAAAAGTTACAACAATTATTATTTTTCAAAAAAAAAAAAAAACGATGACCTCATTGAAAAGATAAAAAAATCGACCATATAACCGACAACCAGGAAAATAAAATTAATATATAAGCGATGCGTTTCAACATAAGTTCCCTGTTAAGTTAGACAGGACTTTAGAAAACTGACCCTATAAGCGGGGTGACCTTATAAGAGGGTGACCATATAGCCGGTACTTATTTGGACGTATAAGGTTGACAGATTGAAGCAGATATCAAATCAACAACTTTATTTTAGAAAAAGGAAATGCTGGATCCTTCGTCACCTACCGGTTATAGATATTTTAGCAAAGTGCTCGCATATATCAAACATTACTCCAGTCACATGAATGCAACGCCACCTATCAGTGTCCTGCATCATAAAATGACACTGAATAGTGGTGCCATCTATTGTACAGAAAAGAAATCTAAATTAGATAAAAAATAAGTTATCACTACAAGCCACTCTGTTATGAATGTTCTCGCCGCCACATAATGCTTTAAAGGGAGTACTATGGTGTCGAAAGCACAGAATGAATACAACAGATGTGGGGCAGGTCATCTGATCTGACAAATCTGCTTTTATTTTATTTCAGACCTCTGTAGTTTCAAGAAAGAACCCGCATTTCATGTTGACTGTGCTGGGGGGGGGGGCGATATCTTGGAGTGTTTTGGGACAACTTGTGACCCTGCATAGGAAGGTCAAATCAGTGTTTTATCCCAGCATTGTGTTTGTCGATCATCTCCATCCTATGCTCCAGGTTTGCGTTCATGGTGAACGACCTGTGTTCGAAGACAACACCCTAATTCACACTGCTATGTGAATCCAAGCCTGGTTCAATGAACACGAGGATGGTGTGAAACATCTAGTCTGACCTTCCCTGTCCTTTGATGTTAACATAATTGAACCTTTATGCATTTGGTTACCCAAAATGGTCGCGCATGGTTTCCATATCCAGGCACCCTTTTTAAATTAGTGACAACTGTCTACGAGGAATGGATGTGCATTCTCTGGAACATGTATATAAACTGTTTTTGTCCGTCCCTCGTCGTTTACAGGTTGTAGTGTTGTAGTTCAAGCCAATATTGGGCCAAAATATTTTAATTAATTTCACAAGTGTTAGTATTATTGTTTACCCCACGTGTATGTCCATAATGCTCAAGTTGCGGCGACCAAAATGCAAGCTTGACATTGAAGACTTGTGGATGGCCGTACAAACTGGTCATCTGCTCAGCTGCCGAAAAGCGAACGCTTAGCTTTTACTTGCGCCAGGGAACACACATACTCTTTACATTCCTTGGAACCCAACATTCCTTAATCATTATTGTCTGATACACAGAAATTTGCATACCATACCAAGATTTTTGTTATCTTCAGTTGGACGCCGACCAACCGGTATATTGGTTAAGGCGTTAGCCTCTAGATCGGAATGCTCCTGGTTCGAATCTGGGTCATGGCTTGGATGTTTGTAAGCGTATGGTATAGAGGCATCTGGTGCACCTTAAATCTGTCGTGGCCGAAACCCAGGTAGCACAACAACATTGGCCAACATTCTACCAATATTGGCCAATGTTTTGAATGTCTGTGAATGTCGAATGTCAGAATTACGATATCTGTCGATATTGGCAGATATCGTTTAGTTTTATAAAACGAGGAAGACTGTAAATAACGCTTTTAATAACATTATAATCATGTAGTAATACTGTAAATAATGACCCCATGTTGTCTTACCCATATTTTTTATAATTTAAATATTACACAATTTTTCCCGATATTGTACCGATATTTGGCGACATTGTGAAAACAATATCCAAAAAACGATGTTAATCTGATGTTGGCCGATATTTAATTTTGAGCTGAAGCTATGCTTGGTCACGTGTTCGTTGTTTGGGTTGCCGACCGCCATCATATTATCAAAAATTGACAAGCGAACACGCATGTTACTCTGCATAAAAGTTTTTCTAATTATTTTTTCCTTCGGAAAAAAATAATGTGGCACGTAACGGGTGAGATGCAGCCGCCGAGACCGCGGCGATTTTTCGCCGAATCTTGCAGTGAATAAGAGCAGTCATCCCTAAAAGTGCAAGTCCTATGAGGTAAGGATATTTCTGTACATTATTTTGTAATGTTAATAATATTTAAATACGAATAATTAAACATATTCACTTGTTCCATTGATGAAGTTTTAGCCCGTGTTTGTAGTTTGTTACATTGTCAGTATACTATTTTTTAATGTGTAAATATTCATCGGTTACTGTATCAAATTCCCAAGTTACATTCGATTTTGTGCAATGCTATTTTCATCTTTTATTGTTATAGATTATTTTGTTTTGGAAAGTAAGTTATTAGTATATCAGCAGAGTTCTGTTTGCATTAATTATTAATATTAGTGGGACATTTTCAAAGTAGGTTTAAATATATTGTTCAAGCATAACATAACATTTAAAAACTTAACTGATTTTTGTTTTATATAAAGACTATACCAAATGTTTTTAACATTAAAAAAAAATCAATAAATAAATTTGAGATGTGAAGCTTTAAAATTGTGACCATGGGTAAAACTGCTTGTTCTTTTCAAGTTTTGTGTGATTTGATTAATTTCATTTCAAAAAAAAAAACTAACTTCAAAAGGTGAAGTATTGTGAATATTATTCATTCTAAAAAATTAGTTTACACCAAATTTTTCTTCTAAAAATTAATAAATCATAAATTTGAGTGTACTAAGTATATACTTTTTGTCCTAACTTTTTATCATTTAAGATTTATAACTTTACAAAAAATTTGCAGCTTATATTCAGTGATAAAACAAAACTATACATAATTTTACTAGCTATTTCTTTCTTTTTAAAGAACATCAGTATGCCATCACTACGACTGGTTTTTGTCATTGTTCTCCATAGGGAAATGAATCTATGCACTAGATGTTAAGACTGTTTTGAATGGTGAACTCGATGAAATCTTATTTAGGGTACAACCCATAGGCTACAACGACAACAATAGTCGTGTTTGCAAATTTTTAAAAAGTCTTTTAAAACTGAAACAGTGACAGTGGTACACAGGGGTTGACGAGCAGGGGCGGAGCCCCCTAGTAGTGCTGTATGTTGATGACCTACTGATTGCTGATTCCTATGAATCAGTGGTCATGGTGGTAATACAACTTCTAAGTGATGAGTTCGAAATGTCCAGGCTTAAGTTGTGAAAGATTTTCTGGGCATATGTATTAAGTTTTCTCAGCAACAACTTTGCTTAGAGGAAAAGGCCTATGTTGAGAAAATTTTAAATAAATTCAAAATGACTCAGTGTAAACCAGCCGACACTCCTCTAGTGCCTAAAGCGACACCATTGTGTTTCGTGCAAGATGAAACTTTCCATGGACCCAATCAGGAATTTGTTGGTGCATTATTGTACCTATCCATGACAACACATCCAGATATTTTATATTCTGTGATAATTTATATTACTGTTTGAGCCAAATTCAAGAGCAGCCAATAGAAGCTGCCTGGAGGAAGAAATTTTGGCTTTGGCTAAAGCTATGCAGGATGTATTTGTGCTACACAACATTAATTAAGCACATATTTAAAGCAATAATCAATAAAAAAAAATTGTTTTTATTTTCAATTCAATCTGTTATTTTTCAATATTTTTGGTGAAATAAATTTTTACAATATTGTTATAGTATATGCAAAAGACCTAGCGAGAGATTTAAAAAAAATTTATTTATGAGTTTTCATAAAAAAAAATATTTTACTCGTTATGTGTTAAATTTCTATAAAAATGTCAAATTTTTTGTTTATTAATTTTTATAAATTTTTCTGAGCTATTCACATACAAAAAGTTCTCTCCGTGTCTATCAAATAGTTATTCAAGACCTAAAAAATGTAAACAGTTTAACTCTAAGTGCATTTATCAAAAAGCCTTAGTACTTTGAACTTTGGCAAAATTGCAAAAAACTGATTTTGAGATAATTGTATTTTAAGTACAAAATACAACAAAAGTTAACAACTTATTTTTTGCTAGTGCTATTTTATTTTAGTAATTTCTATTACATTAAGACATTTATGAAAACAAGAGTTTTTACAGTAAGCTGATATATATATATATTTTTTTTTAAAGCCAGTTTTAATTCTGATGAGAACTGACTGATTTGTGATAATTCACTGAAAATTAGTCATTTCTTGTTAAATGACCTGAAAAAAATTATTTTATTGGATCAGTACTATTTTAAAATAAACCACCACTGAAAAACTGCACCTTCTCTTTTCTACAGCTATTTTTGTTCTGTAAACGAGCCTTTTTTTTGTATTGATACGCATGCGACAAAATTTTGTGCTTCAGTCAGTCATTAAGGCCATATTAAATGAAAATAATTGTGCCAGATTAAAACACTTCGATATTAAATTGAAGTATGCTCATGATATTGTAAAATTATTAAACATTTATATTGTATATGTTGCAACTGAATACCAAATTGCTGATTTGTTTACAAAATCTTAACGTAAACCTAGACTGAACTAAGACAAAAATGTATGTTAATGTTATTAAGGGAGGGTGTTGAGAATAATTACTAACTGTAACTCATCTTTGCGTAGCAATCGGGTAACACTTGTTCTAATTGTCTACTTCTGTTGTGTCACAGGTTGCTGTTTGTGTTCTTATTCATGACTTGTTGTCATGACTTTATCTGTCAGAGTTGTTTGGAAAAGCGTTCGCTGGTGCGGCAGTTTGAGATGGCCGAAGAATTCACCCATCGAATAATCTGACTTGTCGAAGGGGTGACTTCGAAGAGTGTACCTGATTGGAATGTTTGACAGTTCCCTGGGTTTAATCTGTCTTACAATAAAAAAAATTATTTTAATTGTGATTTGTGAATTTTTTTTAAAACTTATGGAAAATTCTATTTAAATGAAATTTGTAAGAACTGTTCATTTTTCTGCCAATATGCAATGTGCCCTTTTTTTTTTTTTCTTATTTAACATTTCTAACAATATTGAATTTTTAACAGAAGTTTCGGGAAGTAATCCATTTTGAGATGAAATCAAAATTATATAAATCTAAATCAGTTCTTAGAATTACATACCATGCAACTGTTTATCAAGCTGTATTGTAATACAGGCATCAGCTTGATGTTTGTATTTATTTTACTGGTTTGAGAGATATAGATTATACAATTGGCAATAATGAGTTTTAATAGAATTAGATTTCTACAAAAGAAATGGAACAACAATTTAAAATATGCACTTAATAAAATAAATTAAAATATTAGCTGCTATATATAATATAGCTGCTTCCGGCCTCGTAGTGGCCAAAGGACAAGTCCTTAGTGCCCGCCATTGGAAGTAGTCCACCATCACTTCCGGCCTTGCAGTTGCCAAGGACAGAAGTCCAGTGAACAAAAGAAAGACAGTGATGAAAGACACGAAGGCAACGACAATAACGAATCATTCATAAATCTTTGAAAATAAAAATTATTTTAGTCTTTAATGATTGCCATTATTTTAACATTTCCAATTTTATATATTAACCCCTTCACCCTAAGTGTTTTTCTTTGTTTGATTGTAAGTAAATAGCATGACTGCCAATCTTCTGGTTTTTATAGCCTTTTTACTCGGTTTTTCTTGTCTAAAATTATACAACTGTTTTAATGTAACATTTTATGCCAAATGCAATTTGTGTAGAAACAATTTGATGATTTTATAGCTAATTTCAACTTGAAAAACTCAACAAAAACCAGAAGATGGGCTGCTATGAAATAGTAAAAGGATAAAATGCTCTCTTGTATCTGTTTCCTGAATTGAGCTATGTCAGGAAACAGATACAAGAATGTCGACAAAGTGTCAATTGAAATGAAATGATTGATAATGAAAGCCGATATAAAAATGTCGGAACACTATATAAACTGCTATAGAGCTACGGCAAAGAAAAGATATCAAAGTTGTATCGGATTATGTCATAATGTGTTTAATTATGTCGAGCAACGACATCATCCGATAAAAAGAGGGGGTCATTATGATATCATTTTTTGTCGGAGCAGATATTATACAATATCTTTTTACGATATCATCTGATATTCTTGTGCCACCTGGGTATCAGCAGCTTAGCTAACATTTCTGACTGGAATATTTTTCTAAAACTATTTTCTGAATTGAAATCACAAAAATGGTACCTGTACGTGTTTTATGTTTGCAATTTTTTTTCAAGCTACCAAGGAGTAAATTTAAAGGAGAAAATGGATTTTAGAATGTCTGATTTGATAATGGATGCCTGTTTAGGTTTTAAAAAGCCAAGTTGCCCACAATTTTCTATTATGTACTATACAATACAACAGTTACACAAATTGTAATAAAAACATATTTTTAACAATATAAAAGGATATGTTCTCTTTAATGTTCTAAAATATTGTATTATATAAATATTTTTTTAATGATTAATATTTTTTAAATTTTACAAAATTTAAGATGGTTGTAATCTTGTGTACCCTCTAAATAAACAATCACATGCCATAAGAAGAAAATTTAATTAAAATATCCCAATATTATGTAACAGATATTGAATAATGTTGAAAAAAACATCGAAAAGTATCTTAAAAGCTAATATTGAGCAATGATAAAAAACAAACATTGAATGTCAAGAAAACAATATCTATCAATGTCGTAAAACGACATTGGGGCGATGTCGCCAGAGGGGGGTCATTTTTACGTTGGCCAATGTCGGAAAACGATATTGAGCAATGTCGGAAAACAATATCTATCAATGTCGGTAAACTATATTGACCAATGTCGGAAACGACATTGGGGCGATGGCATTTTTACGTTGGCCAATGTCGGAAAACGATATTGGGGCGACGTCGCCAGGGGGGGTACATTTTTACGTTGGCCAATATCGACGGCAATATTGGCCAAAATTTTTTCTCGATATTGGCCGACATATATGTGCTACCTGGGAAGTCCTCACGTTGGGTTGGTGTGGAAGTTTGGAGAGTAGGGCCAGCTCAGGTGTTGCCTCGTCATCTGACCCTGGTTTAAAATTACGAGGTGTCCTCGAATCTTTCCCTTAAGAGATTAATCCCGGACCGTCATCAATAGACCATTGTGTTTCTCTAGTACGACGTTAATTACCAATTACTAAGAAGCGGTATCAAATCGTAGCCAACGATCAAATTCAGTTACTGTGGTTGGCAAAAGCACATGAAAACTGTTTTTTAAAGGAATAAAATATGGCAACATACGGTACGACAGGAGGTGTGTAAACCGTAAACATTGTTTTGTTTTGGTTTGAGAGCGGGTGTGATGCTTTAATTGTTGTGTTCTTATAAAATCGATTTTATTTAGCTTCAACATTTCTCTTCTTTGCAAACGAATTTATTTTTAGAAATCTGGTGTCAAGATGGTTGATTTTCTCGCTGAAAATAATGCTTGTGGACAAAATCTGCTGAGATTGGTATCGCGAGGGAATGCCATAATCGCAGAACTTCTTCGTCTGTCTGATGTTGTGCCTCAAGTTTTTCGACAGGAATCAAAAGTGGACATTCAGAAATACAGCGATGTCTTGTGTGACTTTAGTTATTTCAAAGTGACGGATTTCTATGAACATAAAATTGAGTCCAATCCTGTATGTTTGCTCCAACCTTATTGAAAAATTTTCTTACTCTTATTTAATAATTTTCAATATAATTGCCGGATTTTAGCAATTCTGTTTTTTAATTTCTCTTACATTTTTGGAAAAATATGCCTTAATTAAATCATTGAATCAAATACGAAAGAAAGGTATTCATTCTTACAGCAGTTATACTTTTAATCTGCAACTTTATCGAGCTAAGATAAGATTGTATTTCCCATTTCTTGAAAGTAATAATCAATGTTATATTTCTAGTGGTTCAATTTCCTCACATTGCACACTACTTTTAATAAATGTGATTATAGTTATCAGTTAGTGCAGATTATATTCTCTATCAAATAAATGTCTGCATATGTAACAAGGTAGTACCTTTTTATTTGATTGATTGAGTACTCACATTTCATATTGTATCTGATTTAATCAAGCTGTTACAAATATAGTATTTATCTATTCATTTTCTTTTACTTAGCAACTCCAAGACAGAGATGAAGAATTTAAAGAAAACTACATTGACATTTTAACCAGATTCTACCTGGCTTTCGAAAGTGTTCATAAGTACATTACAGATTTTGGACAGTATGTAGTTCTAAGCATTCATTCATGTTTTAAGTAATTTTTATGACCATTTCATTAGCTGGGTGTTAAATTGGATCCAGTAGAACATTTGCCTTTGCCTGCCACAACTTGCTACAAAAAGCATTGCCACTAAATGTCTATCAGAGTTGAACTTAAATATATCCTTTCTTCAAAGATTCATCTTCTGACCATGATTCAAAGTTATGTGGTGTTTGTCCTAGGATCTTTCCTTTAAGGTATTGATCCCGGACCGTCATCAATGGTTTGTTGTGTTGCTCTGGTGTGACGTTAATTTTAAAAATTACCAATTACTCTTTCAGCAAAGAAATTAGTTTTTCAATCGAAGTTGGAATGATTGATCCATGCTGTATTACAAGGAGCTCTTCACATGATGGTAGTCATGTCCAGAAATAATCTATTTTAACACAAGATAGTTGAAGGGATACAGGGATAGTATTTGTTGATATAATATCTTGTTCAGGCTTTGTTTGGCAATGGAGAAGTAACAATTATTGCTAAGACAATATTCAAATGAGAGGGTTAAAATGGTATGTAAGGAAATGGAAAGACATGCTGTCTGTCTACCACTAGAACCTTACCTGACAGTGCACTTGTTTGTTGGTGTAGAAAGGGATCTTGCCCTATTTTTTTGTGGGGGATGCTTGTCGAAATATTTTCAAGTTCGTCACATTGGTGCACTTAATTTCAAATGAAAAAAATATTTTTTTTGAACATTTTTACTCCTTGTGTAAAAGTAGATCTATGTTGTAATAAACTACCTTGATCCATTCCAATATTCATGAGAGACATATTAAAATCACCCCTTATGAAATGAAAGCGCCACCAACCAGATTTGGTGCCTCAAACTGTTATCGTGGTAGACTGATATAAGTTCATATGTGGTCAGAAGATACAAGCTGAATGAAAAGCATTTATGACTGACATATATGCTAAGATTTTCTAAAATTTATTCTTGAAAAAATTGCTTAAAGTATTAATTTCTTTGTATTTTTAAGTAATCATTTAATTTGCTTTTTGTTTTCTGTTTAAAAACGTGTAAATTGGTGAATGTAAACAAGTTTCATTGTTAGTGCTTGATCTTATTTACTTTTTCGTAGTTTCTTAGAAGAATTGGATGAAGGGATATACATTCAACAAACCCTAGAAACAGTTTTAGCTAATGAAGATGGTCGCCAGCTTATGGTAAAATCTCTTCGTTACTTTTTTTTCTTGTAATTCATTCATTTCCTTCATTTGTCTAAATTTTTTCCAGTTCTAACAGCTATCCTTTTTTTTAAATTTAACACAGACTTAATATTAAGTAACTGCCTGCTATATTCTGAAGATAATTCCTATTTCTTGTGAATATTTTAAACTACTATATGTATAAAGTTGCTCACCAATTATGTTTATTTTTGTGTTTGTGGTCTGTAGTATATCTTTTTTGAATAATAAGATGGGAAATTATGTAAAATGTATCAATAATTTGTAATTTGTTAAATTATGTAAAATGTGTCAATACTTTGTAATTTGTTAAATTATGTAAAATGTATCAATAATTTGCAAAATTCTCAGTGGCAAAATAAATGCAATGGTTGAGTGTATAAGTGTTTTATGTCTGCAAACTATTATTGATTTGTATTACGCCATACAAAAATTCAAATGTTTAAAAAAATTATTAAATTAAAATACAGAAAACCAATGTTCTTCATATCAGAAAATTTAGGACATATTTTTTTAAATGGTTTTAAAGAAATGGGTTTTTATTTTTTTTTATATCATTTCTTAATATTTTAATAAATGTTATTTCACTATTTTCAAATATTCTTTTTCAGTGTGAAGCAGTATTTTTGAGCGGAGTAATTTTATTAGTTATTGATCAGAAAATTGAAGGTATTGTGAGAGAAAGGATGCTTGTTTCATATTATCGTTACAGGTAAGTTTTATGCCAAATATCTTGCTATTCTGACACTAAAAATATGTTTTTGTTAACTCTCCAAGCAGCATGAATGAGTACAGTTTGGATGGGTTTCTATGTGGTGGGCGAGACTCAAAAATGTTATAACAGCATACAGAGATGTGCAAATATTTCAACTCTGACTCTTGCCATACAGAAATTGTTCCAGGCTGTTTTTAAACTAAATTTTCTAAGCTGTCTTCAAACATGCCACTTAGAAGGTTAAAAAATTATTTATCTCGTTGTTTTTAAAAAATTTATTTTTATTTTGATGTACCATCCAGTTTAGAGATCAATGTTTTATAAAAACCACAAAGGAGATAACGTTTATTACTATAGCAAAAGTTCTATTCTTTTTGACCAGCTAAAGGAGAGTTAGACTGAAAATAAAAAATAGCACAAATGCCATGTGTTAAAAGTTTTTTTCACAACCAGGATATTGACAACATACAAACTCTTACAAATCCTAAAATATATAATGGGCCATCCTAGTCCAGTCGGAAGAAAAGCGGATTAGCAACTATAGGGTCGCAAGTTCGAAACTCAGTCCTACCAAAGACTGCAGTGTATGTGGGGTCTGGTGCATGTTAAAACTGTCATGTCATCAAATGTCCTCAAGTTGGCATGGTGTAGAAGTTTCGGGAGTGGGGTGCGAGTTCAGGTAATGATAATTTTAGTTAACGTCGTACTAGAGAAACACAACGGGCTATTGACGACGGTCCGGGATCAGTCCCTTAAGTGCGAGTTCAGGTGTTTACCTTGTCATCAGATTGTGAGTCTGTCGCCAGTTGTCTATGTTGCTTCAGTGTGACGTTAGTTCAACTACCTACAACAATGTATAAGTATATTTTTGGCCAGTTATTATCAAAATTGATGAGATTGTGTGCCTATTTTTTGTTTATTTTTTAAATATAAACATTTGAAAATGTTCCATAAATTTAGTTTAAACATGCATTAATTACTAATTGTTATAATATGCATCACTAACCATATACTTTAAATGCATTAATTTTGTTGATTATCCTTCCTCAATTTGTTTAGTTGCATGCATTATAATGGTTTTAAAAGGTTAAAAATGGTTTTATTTCAAGGCATATTCCAAATGCAAAAAGGCCAAAATGTATATTAAACAAGTGTTATTGATTCATAGATGCATGTTATGTTTTATACAATAACATTTCATTTTAAATTTAATGTGTGCATAACACAAATGAAATTAAATATTTTCTGCTTAAGAAATGTAAATTTCAATTTATTGAAAAAATTAAAAAACTAATTTTATCTTTTTAGTGCTCAAAGATCCAGCATGGATTCAAATATAGATGATGTCTGTAAGCTATTGCGTAGCACAGGTTACAGTACTTCTCCAGGTGCAAAGCGAGTACAAAATTATCCTGATGAGTATTTCAGGTATGCACTACCTAAATTTTTGTATAAAAAAATATATTGGGTGTTTCTTTTCCATTTAAAAGTATAAATATTTAAACTTATTTAGGAGGATTCCAATAAACCCCACTTTCATCAGTATGATAATTGGAAGATTGCGTTCAGATGATATATACAACCAGGTATTTTTTATTGTGATCTTGATGCTATAAAATATACCCATTTCTACAAGTATTTTAATAAGAACATTTGCAGAGAGTACAGATACTTTAAGTTTTCTCTATTTTGTTTATCCTTTTCAAATGATGTTCTGATAATGCTAAAACGAATATTTTGAAGCTGATGTTATGAATAAGTTATCTTTGTAATTAATTTTGAAATTGCCAAAAGAAATACAATTTAAGTGCATTGGTTTTAATTTCAGTTAGTTTTCATGTAAAGCTCATAGTTTTACACATGCTTGTTCTAGCACACTTCAAATAAATAAATTATAAAAGGTGATAATCATTCATCAAACTTTAACTTGTTTTTCTAAGCAATTTAAATACATAATATTAGTAAAACATCTTGCATTAGAGGTAATAAATTTTTTTATGTTTTGTTATTCAAACATTATCAGAAGAAACTTCAACAGTTTCATTTTGTGTAGAGTTCTTGAATTTGAATATAAAAGTTCATTTTCTGGTCCTAAATTTTTTTTTACAGAAGTTATCAAGTAATTTATTTAAGACATGGATAGAGCTTTGATATTCAGATATTGTTGCACTAATACTTTTGGCCTGATTTTATGTTGCCATGAAAGAATTTCTTCAATCGGAAAGAAAAATCATAAAAAAAAACTGCAAAGAATACAATTGATTATTTTTTCAAAGTTTTAAAATAAAAATTTTAAGCATTAAAAATTTAAATACAAATTTTAAAGCAACAATGGAATCAAAGGACAATAAAACAGAATATATAAAGAACATTCCAAAATATTCAAAGGAGCTGTCATGGCTCAGTGGATATCTCACTGATATTGCAAGTTCAATTCCTGTCAGGTGCATTCCTCCCTGGGTGTATTTCTCTTCTGTGTCAGTTAAACTTACATTTGTGTGTATGTCTACTGACATTGTCTGTCTTGTGTCTAGTGCAGCATGGCCAAATTGACCCTTTTTTCATAAAAGCCTACTCAACCAAAATATTAAACAACAAAAAAGGGCAGGAAATGGAAATTAACTTTGTGAGGTTGCTATAATCTTATAATATATAGAGTTTGCCTTTGCCTGCCATACTTCAATTCAAAAAGGGCACCAAATGTGTTGCCAAAAAAGTTCTTACATCAAAGCTGTTCCAAAATGTTTTTTGTAAGATTTACTTCCCATAACTACAAATACAACATTGAATTCCTGTTCTTCATTCAAGATTTTACTGAAAGTATTTATTGTGTGTTTCTTTTCATTTCAGGTTTCCTCTTATCCTCTACCAGAACATCGAAGTGCTGCTTTAGCGACACAAGCTGCCATGCTCTATGTTATTTTGTATTTTGATCCAGATATTTTAAATAACCATCATGCCAAAATGAGAGAAATTGTTGATAAATTTTTTCCAGATAATTGGGTATCGAACTTTTGTTTACTTTATGAAAATATGGTCCAATTTCCCTAATACTCCTTTTAACCAGTCATAAATTGCTTTTCATAAAATTAATTATAAAATTAAATCATTTTTTAATGCAATGAATACTTTTACAATTAGCTGAGTAACCCTAAAACTAACAATAAATGATGCCACATAATTTACATTCAATTTCAAAAAAATTAAATATAAAATTAATAATTGTAAGATTTTTAATTAAATGCATCTTTTTAAAAATTACTTTTGTTTTTGCCTATTATAATAAAACATACCGTTTTAGATAAATAGCTTTCAGTAAATATCTTCCTGCATTTTAACAAATACCTTAAGCAAATTAATTTCATTCTAACTATGAATTTAATTATGACTTTTAACTGGTTTGTAAATTTGTACTTCTATTTATTTTTATTTCATTGATTACAGGTTGTTAGTATTTATATGGGAATGGTTGTAAATCTTGTCGATGCTTGGGAACCATACAAAGCAGCTAAGCAAGCATTAAGCAATACTATAGATGTAGCAAATGTAAAAGAACAGGTGACTGCTTTTAACTACTTATTAGTGTTGTAAGAATTGAAGTTGGAAATGTTACTTCAAGCAAAAAGTTTATATTGCTAGACCTTATAAAAACAAAATACATGTAAAATGTACCATTTTTTTTTGTATGAAATAATTCCTTAATTTTTTTTATTTTTGCAGTGCCGTAGATATCACACTCGTGTTGTAAATATGATACCCAGAGTTGAACAACTTTTGAAAGAAGGAGCTCTATCAGAAGAAGTGGTTCTGGATAATGTGCCAAAACTTCTCAATGTTGCTAGAGAATGCAATGTCACATTGAGATGGCTATTACTTCACACTGTTGCATTGTCACCAGGTTTGTATACTATAGCAATATAAAAATTTATGCATTTTGCAGCATTTAATTTAAGTGTCTTTCCTTGACATGTGTGAAGTTAAGCTTCTGTGACCTTTTAGGGATGATGACCTTTTTGTTATTCCATGATACCCAATGCATAAAGCTACTTGAATTAATTAAAAGCTTGCCATTTCATTTAATAGTAGTCGCTTGTATTATGATCTTTGTGCTTTCTAATCTTTTTACGTAACTGTATCAACCCTCTTATTGGTTGTCTCAGTGGGATACCTCATCAGTATTATAACTAATTAAATCTTGATGGATGGATCTCAATCATTGGAAGAAAATAGACTAAATCTTACAATCTTGTTGTCAAAAAACTAACAAAATCTTGATGGAAGAGATGTGTCATTGAGAGCTCTTGATAAATTTGCTCTAATTGTTATTTATGGCACAGTAAAAGTTAT
Source organism: Metellina segmentata (assembly GCA_947359465.1). Lineage (NCBI taxonomy): Eukaryota > Metazoa > Arthropoda > Arachnida > Araneae > Tetragnathidae > Metellina > Metellina segmentata. The sequence goes on along the minus strand of OX375875.1, from coordinate 97,213,582 downwards.
AAAATGTGACTTATCAGAACAGCTACACTCTACGTTTATGAGCAATGGCAGCGTCCTTGGCGATATTTTTTGGCACACTTCTAAAGTCGCCAAGGAAATAATTATTTCCTAAGAATTATTTAATTAAAGAAAGTACGTAGAGTGTAGCTGTACCAACATCATAATACTTCTCATATTTTCTGTCACAAATTTTTTTCTTTTTACAACAGACTTTTTAAGCCCATTTCAGAACGTTTTGAAAAGTATATTTTTAAAAAACTTTCACAAAAAGTAGTAAGCTTAAGCACATATTAAAACACATTTGTGAACCAACAGAGAAACTAAGCTACGAATGTTGGGTAAGAATACCCTGAAACTTATCAATTACACTTAATACAGTTTGTATGTTGGAAAAGAAAAAAATTTACAAAAGGAAATAAAACCAAGAAATAATACAACCTGATAACGTCAGAATTCTTTCGTGAAAAAAAAATGAAAACGAAAATGTCACAAAAAAAACTCTTCTTCCTATCGTGAAAACTATTATAATAAAATAAAAATTCCACAACTGTCAAAATACAAATAAATGGACCAATGATATCACAGAAAACGATTTAAAAGGACCAATGCAATCAAAGGATATTTTTAAAACAAAATAACCAATGGGAGGAAAGAAAAAATTTCAAACGAATCAATCAAATCAAACGATTTTGACGGATTTTTAAGAACTTTCTAGAATATTCAAAATGAAAATTGAAAGTTTCCGTTTGCCGAGGTTGCCATGAAAACCACAACAACAGAAACGAAAGATGGGTTGCCTTAATTTAACGTAACTCGCTACTAGAAGTGCGCCACAAAAAATCGCCAAGCCATTGCCATCACTCATAAACGTAGAGTGTAGCTGTACTGACATCATAATACTTCTCATATTTTCTGATTTGAAACCTTAAATATTCTTTTAATCTAAAATTTCTTTGTTCTGTTTCATAGTTTATTTCTTAAGATTCGAAAAACAGCTATTAATTGTTGTAGTATTTAACTTTAGATTTGATATTACCCTCCTTTCACTCATGTACCTTGTTTTTTTAAAGCCGCTGAGGTCAACAAAAGGTGCAGGCAACTAAGAGATCAAGTTATGAATGATAGCCAATACAATCCCTTACAAGTATTTCAACTGTTACTGTATACAGCACAGTTTGAACTAAAACTAAAAGAGGTATTGACTTTGGTGTTAAAAATTTATTTTTCATGAATTAGTAACTTTTTTTAATGTTTTGTACTATGTTTAGCTTTTCAAACAACTGTTGTCTGAGAAACACGAAAAGTGGAGCAAATATAAAGCAGAGAGTATTGAAAGAATGTGTGAATTGGGTGAAGTTTTCTCTGGAACTAAACCACTGACTAGAATTGAAAAGAATGGTAATTGAATCTTACTTAAACTCAGTTATCCTTTAATACAGTTTATTTTACTGTATTTTTAGTTTTATCTCATCTTTATGTATGAAATCTGCAATTTGTTGATAGATCAACTAATTATTTTACATTACATTTTGTAATTTTTACACTGTTAATTTTATATATTATCTGGTATTGTATGAGCTATTGTACATTAATAGTTCAAATTTTTACAGCATTAATTACTATATTTTAAATTATATTTTCATTCATTTTAGTTTGTAAGTTACTTAATTTTCCTCTGATTTGTTTCATTATTTTGTAAATCAAATTTTTCACCCAGTCGTATCTTATGTCATTAATGTCACAACTAATAATGTAAATATGATTATTTGAAGGTTTTTCTACTTCTCTCAAAATTAGTTATCTATTTTTGAGTACTCGAAGTACTTAAAAAGAACTTATTAATTTTACTTTGAATTATTTTTTTGAATAGCTCATTATATTCTACTTATTCTCCACTAACAGATAACTTGCAAGCTTGGTTTAACGATATGGCTAAACAAATTGAATCACTAAATTATGATGATGCTACTGCTACTGGTAGAAAAATGGTGCAGTTAATTCAAGCTCTGGAAGAGGTATATTTTATAATTTTGAAACCAAATGCCATTTCATGCTATTTGAAAGCCTTGAAAAAATATGCCTCATTTGCATTTTTTCAGAAAGGTTATTTTTTATCTGAGACTTATTTTTTCTCCTGTCATAAAAAGTATTGTAATTGTTTTGCAAATTTTAAATTATTTAATGTATAGATATTAGAAATGAATACAACATTTATAATTTCAGCATCTCATAAACCTGAATAATATCAGGTTCTCATAAACCTGATATTTTTATGACATTCTATTTCATAGGTGACATACTTCATTCTTATTCAAAGATTAGATTGTTTTGTTATAAATATTTTGCACTCAAATGGCTTTTATATAAACTAACATGTATGAAATAATTTTTTGAATGTAAAAAAATTCTATTCACACTGTTGCTTTTTGTGGTATAAAGTCAAATACAAAACTCGTGTTGTATCTGAGGGGGAAAGAAACTACATTGTTTTTCAGACCTATGGTCGTTAATCCTGTTCTAAAGTCCTGTACAGTACAGGTGTACCTCAAAGTAATCATACTCTGTCAAGTCCTGAAACAGGCTGTAGGGAAGTTTCAAGGGATATTGAAACATCCATAACGACGGGATGAGACGTTAACATTACTGATAGCCTGTTGTAAATCCGGAGATATCTAATGTGGTGGTGTCTTTCCCATCCAGATGGTCTTTTAGGGGTGCTTGACGGACCCCCTGAGATTAAACTGCCTTGGAGTGAATTGGTGGGACAGGAAGTAAGAATTGTTGCTGCACCTGGAACTATTCACAGGTTTTTTTTGGTGCTCATTTGAGTTGGCCATTTTTGAGCATATCCCATTTTCCCTTTCTGCAGCACCCACTACCAAGGGACACAAATCCTCGATTGTAAATTCCTGTGTTTTGTAATAAGCTTCAGTTTACTTGTAGTTTTGGCTGAAAGTTGTGTTTTATTGGCAAACCCCTCGATCCACTACGCTGCAACACTTATATTTATGCATAACACATGCTTATTTTTTTACCAACTGAGGCTTCCTGGTAAAGAAACATTTTTTTATCAAGAATTTTCTTGTTCCACTGTTTGGCATTCTTTGTGACAGTTTAGAGGTATAAGAGAATCACGAAAGGTGCAGATTTAGTTAAGCTTGCTTACTTCCATGGATTCCTTGGAACTTTATTCCACAGAAGATGAAACTGGATATTTTAAAATTATCATATGGGCTGCATTAAAATACCGAACAGGAAAGACATTGCTATGAATATGATGCTGTAAAATATTCAAATTCCTGTAGCTTTAAACGTTTAATTGCTATGCGTGTTAAAACATTGAGTTATTTTTTTAGCTATCTTTTTCTGTAAGTTTACACAATTATTAAAATTACTTTGATTTTAACTAGACTATACAAAAATATCAAAACTTTGCTAATAAACCCGATACTTCAACAATGCTGGGTGCATTCATGAAATTGAACAAGTTACTGTAATCCCAGTTTCAAAATTTTCATATAAATTAAATGTAGAAATTTTTATTTTTAAACCAGTTAACAGTAATGTAACAGTTTGAAAGATCCACTGATACTTATGAAATTCAGAAAAACTGAAGAGTCAACTGAGTGAGATTAAACAATTTCCTATTTAAACTCAAATTTTCAAACCTATATTAAAAGGTTTCTCACTCCTAAATAACGTAGGACATATGGTTTCATTGAACTTGTAATAGACTTCTGTAAAATGTTGCAAAAATACTAATATTTATAGAACAACAATATAATTTTTGTATTGAGGAAATTCAGTTTAGAAATACACAAAGTATTTTTTCATTTGTGATTTATAATTCACTAACTCTTTTTTTCCCCCTCGATAATCTAGGTGCAAGAATTTCACCAACTAGAGAGTAATTTACAAATAAAGCAGTTTTTGCTAGAAACTAGAAAATTTCTTCATCAAATGTTAAGAACCATAAATATAAAAGAAGAAGTTTTGATTACACTTGAAATGGTAGCTGATCTTTCATATGCCTGGGAGATTATTGATTGGTATGTTTAAATTTAGATTCTCTCCTAAATGCCTTTAATATTCATTGTCTGTCAATAGTTTTGGAATTTGGTTATGTAAATAACTTAATAATATTTAAATAATCTTAAAACCCAAATAGAATAGTTTTATAACTTTTTGTTAATTTTTCATCACTAGCACTTTTGCAGTGTTTTTAATATTTGAAGCTTTTGAAATGTGCTTAGCTTTTGTTATGATTAGCTTTAGCTTTATAGGTTGTATTTTTAAATCAAAACACTTTACATTCTATATTTTTATTAATTGATTAATATATTTATTATATATGTATTATTCATCAGTTACACAGGTTATATGCAACAAGGAATTAAAAAGGATCCAACCTTAGCTATAAAATTGAGAGCAACATTTTTAAAGGTATTTGGAATTTTTCTCCTTTTATTTTAAGTACTGTTGAAAGTCTGTTATTCATTTTATTTCACCTAATTCATTAATGAATGTTGCATTTTACGAAATGTTATTACACAAAACTGTCACTGCAATTACTTAAACTTTTTTATGTCATTTAATAAATAAAATTTGTTTTTCAGCTTGCCTCGGCATTAGATCTTCCACTTCTCCGTATCAATCAAGCAGGAAGTCCCGATTTGATTTCAGTATCACAGTACTATTCTGGAGAACTTGTGTCCTATGTACGCAAAGTTTTGCATATCATCCCAGAAACCATGTTCGGTCTCATGGCTCAAATTATTGAATTGCAGACTAATGCAATTAAAGAAGTCCCTACTAGACTTATGAAGGATCAGTTAAAAGCATATGCTCAGCTTGATGAGCGCTACAAGGTTTGTTTTTGTACTGATTTTTCTCGGGTTTAAACTATGGATTCTGCTGTTCCTAAATTTTTCGTTAGTATACACTTGAAACGTATTCAACATTGAAACTAATGGCTTGGTTGTACGGTCAAGTTTGCTACTCGGTACGGTCAAGTTTGCTACTCAGTAGTCTGTATAAACCTCATAATTTTTCAAAACAATCTTAGAATGTCTTCAACTTTTCGAATGTATTATGTACCTTGTCCTTTGATTTTACCTGAGATGTTATTCATTAAAATATTTTTTATTCCTTTTATTTATAGGTTGCAAAGCTTACTCATGCAATATCTGTATTTACTGAAGGTATTCTCATGATGAAACGAACTTTGGTAGGCATTATTCAAATAGATCCAAAACAGCTACTAGAAGATGGAATACGAAAGGAACTGGTGCAAAAAGTAGCTGTTGCTTTACATGAAGGTTTAGTGTTTAATCCAAAAGCGAAGGTACTTAGTAATTCTTTGTTTTAATTAAATCAGCAGCTAGTATTAAGATTGGCTTATCCAGTGTGCTTCTCACGTTGGTTGGTGTGAAAGTTTGGAGAGTGGGATGCCAGCTCAGATGTTGCCTCGCCATCTGATCATGGTTCAAAATTATGTGGTGATACACTGAATGGCTTAGGCTGGGACTGTGGTAACTAGTTGAATATTATCCAGTGTGCTTAAATCATTAGAAGTTTTCGCTTGGCCCTACTTGATAACTCAATATCAAGTATAACCAATTGAAGTATGAGTTACTTTAGTTTGCAGAATTGTTGCTCATGTATCTGGAATTTAAGTCCTTAATTTTTAAATTAAGGACATGAGAATTTAAGGCACTCAGGTATTCTAAATCTTCAGTCAAAATGACTTTTTGTTTTAAAAAACAGTGAAATCTGTTTATTGGTTTTTTACACCTCTTGGTTTGTTGTTTTGGAGTTTCATTTCACAAGGTTCATATTTGGCCCTGATGCGCCAAACACAAGACTGCTTCAAGTAAAAAATATTGTTAGGGGGGAAGGGATTGGAGAATAGAATAATGGGATAAAAACAAAAAAGATCACTTGGTTATCCTGCGTAACATACACATTTACTAAAGACAGTGTAAACCCTGTGGGAAAAGTAAAGATCACTTCAGTACTTGGGTCCATGTAGGCTAAAGGAAATGTGATCAAGAAAGTTTTCTTTGTTTTACTCTCCATAAAAAAATGTGAAAATCGTTGTGTTTTTTAGCTAAAAGGTAGTAGTAAAGCAAACAGACTTTGACATGAAATTACTGTGATGCTTTCAACACTATTCTTGAATATCTAATCCTAAGCAGAATTTAGCTAATACAAAACTGTTACAAAACGCTTTCAATCCAGAGTGTCTATAGCTCCCTCACATTTGATATTGATGGGATTATTCAGGGCAGTGACAGAACCTGGGAAATCAAAAAATTATTTAATTCTAGAAAAATTGGAAAAAACAAAAATCAGGAAATGTTTGAAAATTTAAACAGTAACTACTATCGTTTGTACTATTTAGAGGCATGTGATTGCGAGTTCTTTTGAGAATCGTATTCGGCAAAATTGTAATATGAATGAAGAACTACATAGTGGCGTCGTAATTTTTAAACACTGCAAAAACTGCCTAGGACAGGGTTTTTTTTTCCCAGCATCTTGTCGCCATGACGCCTGCTATTCTACTTGTGGTATACAGTTTGAAATTTGTGTAACAAATGATGTTTTTTATTGTGTGTTAAATTAATACTTTTTGCTTGCAAAAACATTTTTGTAGAATTTTTCATGCATATTTGCATTTGATTTCGATGTATAGTATGATAATGTAGGGTCAGAGGTAATAAGTTCATGATCATAATATTTTGTCTTTACAGTTTTTTCAATTAATATTGTATGAGTTCCATTAATGGTTAAACCCTTACAATAACTATTAAAATATCTTAAAAGAAAATTACAAAATATTTGTGGAAGATCATCCTTTTACCCCATCTGACCCTAAATATTTAAAAATTATGTGTGGATATTGTATGTCGATACCAATCATGAATGATAATATTTATTAAGAGAATTATAAAATCAGGGAACTTTTTTTTGAGAATTTTGTTGCCGTCCCATTATTCCTTTGATCTGAAACTTGCAATTAGGGAATTTCAAAGCAATGCTTGAAATTGTATTGCTTTGCATGTAATATAAAATTTTAATCAAGGAAGTCATCTCTAATATTATAAAAGGAAGTGTTTGTCTGTTTGTTTCTTGCACGCAAAGTCCTGACGAATCTATGGCACTTATAGAAATTGGATTTGGCACACAGGTAGTCCAAATTTTTGGCAATTTTAGGGTTGTGACGAATTTTAAACTTCAATCTATAACATTTTTAATGAATTTATTTAAATTTAATTATTATTGTTTTCTTTGAAAAGGCAACAGCATTCTAAATTTATTTCATTTTCCACAGAGGAAAGATTTTCCAGCAGATGATAAAAAACAATTTTTTAGCTTTAGCTGTGCAGTTCTTTTTTCTATCTCGTTAAAGATAAAGTAAAAATTTCAACAGATTTGGAATATGTCAAAATTTCACATTCGATTGATACCTAAAAGTATGATTCTCTTTAAACAAATAAATATTTTAAATTGAATGTCTTATATTTTTGCAAGAGAACATTCGTGTTCCAAAAATAAACAGATTACATTTACTGCCCTCTTACGATTTCAGCGAAAGAAAGCAAAGAAACTGAAAAACATTTTGGCTGGCATTATTTAGTTCTTTTTTTTTTAATCAGGATCGTTAAAGATAGATTGAAAATTTAAACGGATTTGAAATCTGGAAAATTTGATATCAGATAGATACTTTATATGTTTAATTTTCTTTTAATAAATAATTTTTCAATTAAATATTTATATTTTCGCAAGAGTTTGTGATGTCACGCCAAATTCCTATTTGGCTTGTTAAGGAAACCAACATCACGGGTAACTTTGTTATGGCTGTTATACAATTTGCAAAGCAAACCATAGTTCATAATATTCATAATTTGGTTTGCTTTGCAAATCAAATTGGAATTAGCAGGGAATTCATTCCAATAGACTACGAATTTCCAATGCCATTATGACTGTTATCCTATAGGCTAGGAATTCGTATGGGAAGTCATAGCAATCACTGGGGGTTAGCAAGCAGTAGTCACACCTGATCCCACAAAAAGAACTCACTAGCAATGCCAAACTGGCCACGCAGTGACTAGTTCTTTATAAAGCTATAATCATAAGTTGTTCTAAACCAACTGTTCCATTTTACAAATTTTCATAGCTAATAAATTTTTTAAATTTCTTAATCTTAGTTGACCTGATAATTGAAACATTGTTTTTCCAAAACTGCCCCCCTTTTGTGTACTTCATAGCTGTATGTCATCACAAGAGGTTAAGCTGGGCATCTTAAAAACAATTATTTGGATGGATTTTGTAAGAACTCCAAATGCTGTCTTCCTTTATTGATGTTGCAGATAATGTTACAAATTATTTCTTTGCTTGGTGAGATTGGGAAAGTTTCTTTTCCCTCACTCTCCTAACTTACACACCTGTGGCTTAAGCTTGATCCCTAAAATAGAGGAAATGCATAACTGTACAGAAAACTAAAACAAAGAAGAGCCTTCAATTCAGAACTATTTCATGTACTCTTTACACTGCTTCTAAATGAGCGTTCAACCAGACACTGCCTACAGTATCATGACTAGTAATGGACTATTTCACAATGCTGGTGACTGCATGAAGGGACTATTTAAAAGTATGAAATGTCTGTTGTGTGTCAATAGTAATTGAGTGCCTGCTTTGAAATTGCAGCCATCATTTCGAGAAATCTTATCCCAGTTTCAAAAAACTGATTCATTCATTTGTTTAAACCTATTTTTTTTATCGTTTTAGTCAAGTGAACTTGTTCCTAAACTTGAAGGCATTGGTCAAAAAATGGATGGATTCAGGAGATCATTTGAATATATTCAAGATTATGTAAGCATATATGGCCTAAAAATCTGGCAAGAAGAAATGTCCAGAATCATCAATTATAATGTAGAACAAGAGTGTAATGCTTTTCTTAGACACAAGGTATAATAAGTACTGATTAGATTATAATTTTATTTAATTGTGGTATTTTTATTTCGTGATTATTATTGCTATTGTGTTATTTATTATTGTTAGTTAAATATTTTTATATCAAAACTATCTTCAGCATTTTAGAAAACAATTTGGGAACATCATCTATGTTGAAGTTGTGGTCAAAGGATGCACAAAATCCTAATAAGATTACATTTTATATTCAATTAAACTATTTTTATTTAGAAGGCATATTTGCAGCATTTTATTTGTCCAAAACATTTTTTTTTAATCCTACACCCAGCTCAAGGCCTTTTGGCCACATGCTGTCTTGCGATCCAATAGAGCGAAGAAAGTCCTTGGGGAGAAGTATCCCTGATGTCAATGTCTTGTAAATTAGAGCCCTCTGCAAGGTGTTGTCTGTTCACAAGACCATCGCAACAAAGCGAGAAAGCCCAAAGATTTGTCCAAAACAAGGCTAGGGCTTATAACTTGCAGAGTGTCCACTGCTAAGCAGCCTACATTCCCATTGAAGGGGAATAAAATCTTAATGGGAACTTGCTTAAAAATATAGTAAAATATTTACATTTTGTTTATAGGGATTTGAATACTTAAAATTTCACTGGTGAGTTATGGTAAAAGATTAAAACACTATCAGCATGCTGAGTACTCAATGTGGTCACCCTCTCAAGTTCTGACCATGGTCAAGAGTGCTGAAGTATGGTGATCGATCCAAACATGCATGTCTACCATGTTGCTCACAGAAAAGAGATGTTGTTGCTTAATGTATAAAATGCTTCTTAGGAAAGGGGCAAAACAGTACAATTCGAATACACTCTTATACCACTTGTAATAAGTTTCTGTGCTGTGTCCAGAATGTTCATAATAATTTTATTAGTTCATAACCAACATAAAATAACAAAGATAAGTCTTTGAAGCACATTATATAATAACTTAAAAAGCAGACTAGTTAGGCACTTTCATTGACCTAAAAATGTTTCATAGGTATTAGATAACAAAATAGTGAATTACAAAATACCCTTCGAACTATTCAGAAAAGCAATATCAATATAAATCTCTGAGACTAATATATTTTTTTGGTTTTATTTCTTGTAAGGTTCAAGATTGGCAGAGCATTCACCAGTCACGCACAATCCCAATTCCTTGTTTTGCTCCTCTGGACAATTTGTCGGTGAATTTCATTGGACGTTTAGCTAGAGAAGTCCTAAGAATTACTGATCCTAGGTACCGAATTTTGTAGTTCTATTGTAATACCTTTAAAAATAATGTTGATTTTTCATATAAGGTGCTGTGAAATCCATCTGAACAAAAAAAAAATGTTCTGATGTGGTTTGTTAAATTTCCTATTTGTATTGATGACTTGCATGTAATTTTTACTGTCATAAACTAGAGTAAATATAAGTAAAAAAAAAAAGTATTGAGAAGTATATTATTTATTGTTATCCAAATAACTACTACCAAAATATTAGAATATCATTTTTATTAGAAATAAGTTTTCTATTAAAAAATAGCTTTCAGATAATTTCAAAGTTCAGTCTTTCATTGATGACTGTATATTGATAATCTTTTATTCTAGCTATCTTATTTAGTATGTATATTAAGTTTTAAATGTATGGGTAATTTTATATTGGACTATTGCTTAACACAAAAAATTAAATTACGTTCCATGTCAATTTATGTGGAAATCCAAGGAGTGACCACCAAAAAGCTCTATGGGCCATTGAGAAAACACTTGTACTGACATTAGTACAGTCGTAAGTATGACTAGTGACGAGAAGTGTGTAATTTGTTTGGAGAGCACGAAGATGAGCCATTTTCTGCCTTGTTTGTCTAGTTAAGTGTTTGTTTGTCTACAAATGTGTGATTGCCTAACCACCAATGCAACCCACACATTTATATTTTCATTTCATTGCATAAATCTGCACAACATTGTTTCTTGTACTATTATGCTATCTTATATAAGTACATATTATCCAACATTATAATTCCATAACATATAGTTCTAAAGATTCTTGGTTTGAACACTGAGTTTTTTGAATCAATGCTTTTCCAATGGTATTGCCCATATAAAAGGGTTGTGTCTTAAATGCCTGTATGTGAGATGTAATGTCATGATGACTACAACAATTCTCCAAACAAATTCAAATTGACCAGTTAGTCAAAAAATTAAAAAAAAAACGAGTTTAGATATTCTGTGTTTGAGTTCTTACTGGGGCAATCTTGTAGTGTTGTATTTATAAAGAAATAAAGTTTTAGTTTATGGAATACGCAAAAGCAAGTATATAAAGTTTTCAAATATTTAAATCAAATGGAGTAAATGTTCAGACTCTAGAGATACTTTATTTCTTTAAATTATTATTCTTTTTAATTTACCAATGTTATATTCTTATTAGAATTTCTCTCCATTTCTTTCAGAACTACTGTATACATTGATCAAACAACTACATGGTATGACTTTAGAAGTCATAGTGAGATTGTTACATTGAAATTATTTTCTTTAATTCAGGTGAGGAATTAGTTTTTTTAATTGCATTCATAACTTGTCTGAAGTAAATTTTCTTAATAGTTTCATTTTTTCCTGAATTCAATCCAAAAAATGTCAAATTGTTTTGTTCATTTTACATTTGTAAGTAGAAAATTATAAAAAATTAACAGTTCTAATATTTTTAAGCATTTAGAATAACTTTTTTTTTACTGCAAATAGAATAATAATGTTTTCACTGAAGGTTGTCTTTTCTTTATACATGAGTACCATGCAGAAAAGTTACATCTACGGTTGTGCATATAAAAAATAAAATTACAGAAAATTTTCGATTATGTATACAATTTTATTTACTTGTCCTTATTAATTTCAAAAAATTGCCTTGTATGACTTAATCCATCTGTACTACTAAGAGTCACTAGTATTGAAGACATCTAAAATACTTTCTCTACATCCAGACTCATTTACAGATATTTCTGATTCTGAATCAGTCTGAAGAAATCAGCTGCATACATTCTGAATCAGCCATTATTTTATGGAAAAATAGTTTGCACTACTTGTACATCAATAAAGCTGTCAATTGATCAGTAAAAGTAAAATACAGGCAAAAAGCTAAGCACTGAATGATAAAAATTTACCGAGTCCTGCAAAACATGTGACAAAAGCGCATGCTTCTATTTTACCAATCAGAATAGAACTAAATAGACTTTGCAAACTACCATTTAGTGGAAAACTATCGGCATCTATATGACTAATTTGGTATTAAAAGTACGGTCAAAACAGTAAAAGCGACGGAGAATTGCGATTGCCTGCCTTATGGGCAAATTAGTAAAGACGTTAAAACAGCGCCTGTATGGCATCCGGGCAAAACTGGCAAGGGGTTGCAATATTTATAAATGCAATAATGCAATTTTTCATTACTAATAATTGACAGAACTATCTACTAAAATACATTTCATGTTGGATTATCATAAAACAGCCTACATCAATCTCAAGGTTTCTGAAATGTATTCTCAAGATCTGTACTAACAACTTGTTTTAAAATTATTTTCAATTAATATCTCATTATTAATTATTTATGCCAAGTATAAACTATCAGAACTAAATAGTAAGTTTTAGGATTCTGTTTATTTATATAGGTGCGCTTACTTTATTTTTGTTTAAAAATATATTAATTCTTATATTTGTATAGTTATCATTACTATTGTTACTAAGAACATAAATAAAAGATGGTTTAAAATTTAAAGAAATAGATTCAGAAAATTTAAGATTTATCATAATCGGTTTCTCATTTCTAAGAAGTATATTTTTTGTAGAAAAGTATTGGAACTCCAGGATTGACTGGTTTAGACCGTTTGCTCTCCTTCATGATTGTGACTGAACTTCAAAGTCTCATTCGCACCTACGAAAAACTGATTTTAGGTGACAAGTCATGGCAAGAGGCTCTTAAAAGTCTCCACATAGCTTTGGATCCTAACAGTAAACTTATATGTATGCAACAGAAATGTTACTTATTCTATGATTTTAGAAACATAAAATGCTATTTAATATCTTTAAATTTCTGAAAAAAGTTCATATGTTCATTATATATATACTGACTTTCATTATATATATGGCTGACCATATGTACTGTTTGAAAGGGACAGTGCCTTTTTGTTCCACTTATTTCACATCCGCCTTTTAGCCACTATACAGTTGGTAGAGTCGCAGATTAGCAACTGGAGGGTTTGCCCCCTCTTCATTCAAACAATTTCAACAGTAGAGAAATTTCAGAGATGGCATTTGACAGGAACTAATATCTTTTATAAATTCAAATTACTAAAATTTGTATAAGGAACCATCTTTGTATTAAATTGAGCACCAACTTCATAATTTACGATTGGAACCCCCATTTCGACACACAATTTTGGATCTATATCAAAATTTAACTTCAGATACCAAATTTCATGTCATTAGGTCTTACTGTTTCGAAGTTATGAGCACAGAAAGATTGGAACTCCTAATATTAAATCAGTTTCTTACACTTTTATGCATTTCTTCCTAAATAATATTTCTTTAGCGCTGATATTTTGTACCATGCTACTGTTCAATAACCCTAACAAAATCCACTTAATATTCTATTTTAAAAATAGTATTTAGTGTGCAATAATAATTATTAAAATAATGTTTGAAAATAATACTGTGTTGTCATTTGACAGTTTTTCAAAATTATGTGGTGTTGTTCTTGGATCTTTCCCTTAGGGCAGGGGTTCCCATACTTATCCACGTCATGGCACCCTTACGAGAATTAGAATTGCCTCACTGCACCCTCGTGGTGTGTATATATATATAAAGTGGTAAGACAGGCAAAATTAATACAACTCATATTTAAAATTCACACAAATACTTTAATTGTACTCAATAGGAAAACATAGGTGTAGGTGAAAATTTAAATAAAATAAATCAAATTCCCTTCAACTTGCTCTTGGAGGTATCTGTGTGTGTTTAGTGCGACAGGTGAGCCTGTTGCTCACTGCGCAATTGTTCGAATCGTGGAATTAAAATACAGTTATCACGACTGAGAGATATGCTAGTGATGCAGCTACTCGCATTTCTTTTATGACATTAATTTTCGAACGATATTTGCTCCTTGTAATAGCAACTGCTTCATGGGCGCTTCGCGGCACCTCTCATTTCTCTGCGTGGCACACACTTTGGGAAACCCTGAGTTAGGGGATTGATTCCAGACCGTCGTCAAAGGCCCATTGTGTTGCTCTGGTATGACGTTAATTAAAAAATTACCATTTATTATTGAACAAATTATGAATTTGAACCTAAATTATATTTTGATGGGAATTGATTCAGAAGGACTTCTAGGTTATAGCCATGCAAAATTGCAGCTCATTCTGATATTAGCTATTTTGAGCTACATAAAATGTTCTTCATTGCAATTTTAGAGGACAACCCAAAGTTTACAAAACGTATGACAAACTTCAGATAATATTTATAAAATAGTTTGTTCTTGTATAGTAATTATAATAATGTAATTCTCAAATTGTTTGCACATGTGTAGTAAATGTGATAATTCTCAGATTGCTGAAAAATACTTTTGAAATGGTGTTAAAATTTGAAATTCGGGAAGCTATAACTACAATTAATCTCAATCTACAAGTAGCGACTTTCTATTTCGAGATGATCCATGAAATTTGCACAAACTACGATTTAATGCCTCAGGATATAAAGTTAGTAAAGTCATGAAATTTCATATTTAGACAAATTTAACGATGCAGAATCTGATTATACAGGGTGGTAACAGAACCGGGAAATCAGGGAATTCTCAGGGAACTTTTTATTTCTGAAAAAATCAGGGAAATCTCAGGAAAAATTTCCAAATTTTACAAAAATCAGGGAAATTTTGACAATTTAAACGGTTACCATTATTGTTTGTCCTATTTAGATATGTGCGATTACGAGTGCTTTTGAGAATAGGATAAATCGTATTCGCCGAAATTGTAATTCGAATAAAGAACCATAGCGTCGTAATTTTTTAACACCACGAAAACTGCCGTTTATTTCCCGGCTACAGCGTCTTGGTCGCCGTAAGGCTAGCGATTTAACTTGTGGTATACAATTTGAAATTTGTGTAACAAATGATGTTTTCTGTGTATTAAATTAATCATTTTGGTCTGCAATTGCATTTCTGTAGAATTTTTTTTATGTATATTTGCATTTGGTTTCAATGAATAGTATGACAATGCAGGGTCAGGTGTAAAAAGTTCATAATTAAAAATATTTTGCATTTTTTCTCCAGTTTATTCAATTGCAATTATGAGAGTTCCGTTACGGTTTCCAACCCTTACAATAGCAATTAAAATATCTGTAGAGAAAAAATACAAAATATTTGTGGAGAATGATCCTTTTACACAATCTGACCCTAAATATTTAAAAATAGTGTTGTGTGGATTCTGTATATTGATACCAATCACGGATCACGACATTTCTTAAGGGAATTGTTAAATCAGGGAAATTTTTGTGGTTAATCATGTGTTAAATCAGGGAAATCATGGAAATATCAGGGAACTTTTTTTCAAGGATTTTGTTACCACCCTGTTATAGCTGCAGAACATGGTGTTTCTATTACAAATTTTGTTTGTAAAAATTTTGATATGAAGATGCCTCGTTATGCATTATTTGTATTTGAATGTGTAGAGGACATTATTCCCAATGAAAGATATCTTTAAAGTTTTTTTGCTCTTGTATGATATGTGCTCGAAATAAAGGAGATGGTTGAGGGGTTTTTTTCGCGATTACGTGGGTCTGGTGCATGATAAATCTGTCTAAGCACTAAATATCCTCATGTTGGTGTGGAATCTTGAGAGTAGGGTGCCATTTCAAGTGGTCGCCTCATCATTTGACCATGGTTCAAAATTTGTGTGGTCCTCAGATTGTTTCCTTGGGGATTGATCTTGGACTGTCACCAATAGCCCATTGTGTTGTTCCAGTGTGATGTTAATTAACTACCTACCAACCTACCATGTTTTAATATAAATATCAATTTTGCCCAGTTGGTAATGAAAACTATGATTATGCTTCAAATATTGAATAATAAATCATAAGTTATTCATTACTTATGATCTCTACTGTTATGAAAGGAAGTGTTTGTTTGTCTGTGATTAAAGTCCTGATGAATCTATGGCACACAAATAGTCCAAATTCTTTGCAATTTTTGGGTTGCGCAAAATTTTAAAATTCAATCTAGAACATTTTAAAATGAATTTGATGGAATTGGTTATGTTATACTACATACATTTCTAGGAAAAAGTTGTAAATAAATTAGTTTCCTTTATTTCTAACAAAAGGTGATCCTGTACTCGTCTTATTTTCATTATCAACCTTTCACAATATGTTGATCACTGTAACTTTTGATGTCTCGTTTCTTTGTACTCTAATCACTAGACAAAGAATAGTTTACTTGTGATAATTAAGGATAATGGATGCATAATCCTTTGTAATTTCAAACTACATGTAAAAGTAATATTAATTTCTATTTCACTTATAATTTCGAATAAAACTTTCACTTTTCACATGTTTTTTGTTTTATATGTTTAAGCATGAAGCAAATATATTATGAATATATATTTGTTTTTCAGTACAACCTTCTAGAGTATATGGTCCTTCTATCTCCAAAGCTGCAAAATACCCACGCTTTTTGGAAATCTTGCTGAAGGTGCTTATTTCTATATGACTGCTTTATTTTTATTAATTCTATCTTCACATAAAAGGAATAGCATGAAAAGGTATCTTTAATTTTCAGGTTGGACAAATGCAACTACTTAGACGGCGCATTGCTTATGAATTGAATACTTCTTCTAAATTTGATTCCAAACATTTTTCATGCGCTCTTGAATCAATCAATCAGTGAGTATACTAAGTGGAGGTTTTTTTTTGTCCATTTGCATTTAAAATTACTGTAAACAATGACACTTTTTGTCTACATATATAAATAAATGCAAAATAATCCCAAATCCAAATAATTTTTGCTATTAACGTATAAGAAATAATTGTGTTATCTTAATCTGAAATGAAGTATGTAAACTCATACTATAGCTGCAGTAAGAGTTTAAAAAATTTCATCTTGAAATTAAGTCCCACAAAAATGGCTGTAGACAAGTCTTTTCGATATTTTAACAAATAAGCTCTGCCTCATATCACGTTGTTTAATTTATTGATTTCATACTAGTAATGTTTTCATTGGAAATTGTAAATGATGCGTAATATTTATGAGATATGATTTAGGAACACATATTAGTACAGAATAGTTTGATTAGTATGTTCTCAAAATCACATAATCTCCAAAAAATATGTTCTAATTTGATCACACTTTAGGTGTTAATGTTTTTGTGTCCTGTTGATTCTACAGTTTTTTCTGTGAGATTTTACCATCAGCAAATCTTTTCGATTTAACTTCTAAATGTACTATTTTGAATAAATGGCAAACGGTGAAAACGTCCTCATTATTCTGAAGTTAAACAATTGTTTACTTAATTAGTCATTAAAATAAGAAAATTGATCTTCATGGAATGCAAATTAAGCAAGTACCAAATATGTTTTCCTAATTAAATTATAAGTAAATTTCATAAATATTTTTCCAAGTACCAGTAACATTATGACTTACATAAATATGTAATCAGTATTTTCTGAAATTTTTTTTTAACTTAAAACGTTTGAATAATTTAAAAGGCTAGTAATGAGTTGTGGTTTTGCTTTTGGCAATACAAATTTAAAATGTAAAATTAAAACTCCATTTTAGAATTTATAGCTGTGTATTCAGATTTTAGGATGTAATTTATATTGGCTGCATACTTTAAGTTGCTTAGATAGAAACTGTCTATTGTATATCATGTTTGATGATTATGTATTTATATATTGTATTTATTATTGTTTGTATATTATGTATTTTATCTGCTCTTTGTTTTCACAGAGCATTAATTGCAGATATTGAGCTTCATTATAAAGATCCCAGCAAGCCTTATCCAAAGGAAACAAATCCATTAATGTATGAATTATCTTCCTACTTAGAATGGTCTGGAATTTTCAATCCGCTCTCAAAAGTAAGCTTCAATTTAATTATTTAATTTTACAAATGCTAAAAAATGTCACTGTTTAATACCAACTTTTATCGACCAAACACAGGAGTAATAGTTCATGTGTACTGAAACTTTTCTATTGATTATTTATCTTCAAATCCAAAAATTCTTGAAAGAAAATGCCTAGTGCTTCCCAAGCAGCCACTGAAAGAGTTCTTTGTAGTTTTAATGTTTCACCATTGACCCCTTGTTGACTTCTTAGTAGGGAACGCAAAGTCACTCAACTCTGCCTAGATGAAGTTACTACAGATTGAGAGCCTTTCCCAAATCCATAGCGCCTTCATCTGGTCAGAAGAGAGTGGCTGAGCAAGAAAATTTGGTTCAGGTCATGGCATCTATTGGCACGGATCGTTTCTCTTGTGGTCACAAAAAGCGAAAATGGTACCACAGGTTGGCAAGTTTCTCACAATGTACATATGTAGGTAGAAGTGTCCTTCAGGTCTTCTAAACTTGAAACCAATTTGGTGTCTTTAACAAGGACAGATAGGGCCTTATCCCTATTTGTTTGTCCTACCTTTTATAACCTGACTCGGGCTTAAGTCTTTAAGGCTTAAAATTTCCACAAAAGAAACATCTGTCTTATTTCAGTGACCATCAGATTTATGACTTATGTGAACCTATACACCAGGGGTGGCCAACCTGTGGCGCATGCGCCAAACATGGCACATTGGATTAGCACAAGTGGCACACTCGCATCCTTTTGATTACTTCATCTTTTAAAATAGGCGCCATAACTGAATCCGTTTTCAGAGTTCTCTTAGAACAATTCATACAAACTTCTTACTTATCAGTTCGTCGCAATTTTTAAAAAACAAATCCGTTATTGAAAATGAAATTTCTTTAACTTTTTTCAGATCTAAATGCTCTAGACCTGATTAATTTCTAGCGTTCATTACCGTATAAACGTTTCCCAGAACTAAGAATGTTTGCAAAAAATATATATATGTCCTTTCGGAACGATATACAGATATGAACAAACATTTTCATTCATGAAATTTATTAAAAGCAAATTGATTTCGCTAATATTCAAATTTGTAGAATTCTAAGCTGCTCTCGGTAACAAATTCAACACCAAACATTGAAAGTTTTTGCAAAATCGAAACAGGCTCAAAAGCACCATCAGCAGGCTCTACGACTGTGATCCCCCTCTCGTCTAAGGGATCATCTCTCACTATTGTTTGTTGGTGCTCCAATAAACGCGTGTCTTTTGAACTGGCGTACATTAATTAATTTAGTTTTCCCTAAATGAAGCAGATTCTACCCATATCTCTATTTTCGAACCTCAATCATAAACGCAAGAAGGTAGAATAGGTGCTCGAGTTTTATGGCGCATCTGAACTCGTACGTGAAAAAAATTGGCGCATGGTATGTAAAAAGTTGGTCACCCCTGCTATACACCTCCTCATGGTTCTGATGCCCGAACCGTTCTTCGAACCCTTGGAGCTGGGCCAGGAGTTTGACACAAAAATTTACCCAAGCAGCTTATCACTCAAAACACTTTAGATGATGTTTAATGTCACTGGGTTGATCTTTAAAGATTCCACCCCTTTTAGACTGCATTAACCCTATTTAGACAGATTTGCACACGAATTATTTTTAACCAGCTTTTGTTTTTCTAATGATAGTATATTTTATTTTTACTGATTTTGTTTTCAACTGAATACTTTTCAGATTTACATCACCACCAGACCTCTTCCTCATCTGACCCTCTTTTTATTTCTGTTCTGCACATCTCAGTTTTCAAAACTTGCTTATGAGAAAAATATAGGTAAGGTATTCCAATCTTTATTAAGAGTCAATTTTATATACAAACACAGATGGCCAGTGGTATGGCCACATAGTCTTTTCAAATGTTGCAGGGCTAGTTTACTGTTACTTTTCAACTGTAGCATCAACTAACGGCATCTTATGCAGTCGTCTCAAAAGCTCCTTTCCAAAATTTTGGCGACTTCTGGAAAGGAAAATTTTTCAATTGTCAACGAAAATTTAGTCCATTTTTTTTTTAACCTTACAGTGAAGGAAAAATATTTTTCTGATTTTTCTAGCGGGAGAAAATTGTTTTATGGACGTCAATTTGAGCAACAAGTAGAGGCGACCATGATAGAAATACACTCTAAAAAAATTGATGCACTAAGAAGGAGTTGTCTGATTGCGATAAAAATTGGTGGGTGTGAAGAATATACATAGAAAAACAAACGATTAAAATTTCAGAACAATTGAATGATTTATTTCAGAGTTTGACCGTTACACAGGGTCAATAAGGCATTGGTCCACCTCTGGCCTTGTGGCATAGACTGAAAAAGTTCCCATATCATATTGTGCGGAATTTCTTGCTAAATTGTCTCCAACTGTCAGGCTAAATGGTCAACATTCAGGGATGGTTGCAATCGCCTCCTCATATGTCCCAAATGTGCTCTATGGGAGACCTAGCTGGCCAAGAAAGTGTTGGAAAAGCTTGAAGACAATTCATAGGAACCCATGCCATGTGCAACCGGGCATTATCTTGCTGAAAAGTAAGTCTGGGGTGTTGCAAAAGGAACGGTAACACAATCGTCGTCTATTACCTACGTCTTGCACAGCAGTATGTAGAATGTCGTCTACGTACTGCTTGCTGCAAGTGTGCCAGAAATGACTACCAAAGGGGTCCTGCTATCAAAGGAGATAGTACCCCAGACCATTACGCCCTGTTGTGGGCATGTGATAGTAAGGGAAGGATCCCTATGCTGCTCTGGATGTCTCCAGACAAGTCTGCGGTTGTCGTCAGGACACAGTTGAAAATGAGACTCTTCACTAAAGACTACGTCCTCAGGCATTCCAAATTGATCGAACCTGGCACCACTATAAATCTTCACCTACTTAGTGCGTCGATTTTTTTTGTTATAGTGTACATATTGGAATCTGGTTGGCTAGATTGTCATGAAAACTTACTAATATCACATCAAGTTTTTTTATTTTAATTTCTTGGTGAGGATCTTCAATGTGTGTTTCATACTTAATTAGCACATTTTGTTAAAGCCAATTCAATTTGTATCTGAACAACTAAAATGGGGTTTAAGAGGAGTCTGCTAATATTTTTTAAAAATTGTGTTTTTTCACAAGTGTTGTGGCAGCTCTTGATAAATTTTGTATGTTAATTTTTAATGTTTTTTATTTTAACATAGTTTTGTTTTGGCTTCTGGAATAATGTATTCAAGTCATGTCACTCAAAACTAACCCTCTTGTTCTAATTATCATGAAACCCACATTATTCCTCACTGCAACCTTCAATTTTTGTGTATGGCTCCAAACCACTCTAGAATTCAAGCAATATCGCCAATTTGGCAACATTTGACATTTATACTAATTGATGTAGACCAATCAACTATCATCTTCAATCAATATCGTCGTTTTGGCAATATTTGATTTACATTTAAAGCACATTTATTGTTCATTTTATTTGCTTAATTGAGAATCCCTAGTCATCCAACTAAGAAGAATTACCATCATCAAAAATTATGAACTAAAAAAACTTTTTAAAGAAATATTGCCAAAAACTACGAAGTTACTGTTTTTACATCATAGAATATGTGCAAGATTTCCACGCTTGTCAAAACTATTGTCTTGCCTTTCTTTTTGTAATAAGCTGATTATTTACTTCCATCTTCAGATACTCTTGTAAGCCGAAAAGTTACTGATGGAATTGATGGATTGCCTTTTGTAATAGGAACTTTAACTTTCTTGCATCAGTTTCATCAAGAACATAAGTATAACTTTTTGTCTTGCATGGGGCAATATATTCGATCTGTAACAGAAGGTATAAGGTGAGTTCTCTAAATTATCGTATTCATAATTATTTACAATGTTGTATTCCTTTCGTAAACTTGCAACTCTCTTAGAAATTCCTATGTATGTGGAAGAATTCATTTATCTATTCATACTTGTTACATATTTTACATTAACAAACTTTAATTTTTAGGGATAGCAGTAAAAATGATATACCTACTGAAATAATAAATTCATTTGTATATCTTGAAGAATTTGTAAAGTTTGGCCAATTGCCCAGAAAGGTCAGTATTGAATTCTTTGTTATTTAAATTCACAAAACAAATTTTTCAATTATGTTTATCACAACTATAGCTTTATGAATATGGGTGAAGGTTTAGTAAATATTTAGTATTTGATGCATTAACGAAGTAGTGTTTACAAACGAAAGTATATTACGTACTGCTATTTATTTTTCAGAATTCTCTCCTTGTGAAACAATAAAATTTGGAATAAAATCTGCTCGTTTTATATTTACTTTTATGTATTTAGTTATTTCAATTGCACTAGGGGACTCGCTAACACTCACCAACCCCAGGAGGATTGCTTTGCAATCCTAATTGGTCCGCTCAAAACAATGAAGACATGTGTCCTAGCAGAAGGGATTGTTTACAAAATATATTCCAAAAAAATTTGTTGTATTGCAGAAAAGATATACAGTACCTCTGGAATCAGAATTCAAATGAAAACTTTGAGCAAATTTTGACTCTAAATGTGAGCGCAGCTTTAGAAATTGAATACCCAGCATGTTTGTGTGTACATTTTCCCAGCACTTGAGCCACCCATACACTTTCATAGAGTTTCTAATGAGTTTGTTGAAAGTTGTAGTGCAAGCATCTTGTTGAACTATAATTGTTGGCACTGAAAAGAGCCTCTGCCTTTGATTTCTATTATAAGCTGCAACAGCTCGACTAAAATTAATTTTTTTGCAATAAAATTTCATCTAACACTATAACTTCAATTGAGACACAAGGCTTCATGGTAAACAATCATACAGTGTTGCCAAAACGTGATAACAAATAACGTCTTTTTTATAGAAGAGAATTATATAGATGCTAACCATTGAATGTTAAAACTGCCAACTGATCCACATTGGCATTCAAAATCTATGAAAACCACAAGCTATCCTGAGATGTTAGTCGAATTTTGAGAATTTTAACAAATTTAGTTAGAAAGCGAATTAACTCAATTCAAAACATTATAGTGTTTATCTCTTTTCCTTGTGAATCAGCTGTTTCAACGTGTTTATATTTGTTGCAGGCTCTTACTAATCACATTCCTGCCCTATTAATTGATGAAGCAAGGAGTCAGTAATACAATCTGCTTGTTTTTCTTCAAATGAACTGTCACATGCTTACAAATGTAGTTTCAATTATGTATATTTTTGTTCTTTCGTCTGTTTATAAATTTTCTAAATTATGTTTATTTTGTTTTGTTTAGAGCAATAAATTTTTTATAATTTCCATCTGCAATCTAGTCTTTAAACAACTTTATAACAATGTTTGTGGAAACCAAAATGGTTATACTGAGATAAATTATCAGAGCAGGCATTGTTTTAGCATCAGTATTATTTGCATCTTGTGTAGTTTAATTTTCACTTTAATTGCAAATTATATTAAAAATGGTAATTTCAAATGTTAACAAGCATTCTTATTCATGGGTGGCCTGGACAAAATTAATGTATTTTTCTTCATAAATGAGTAGTTTCATTTTAGTGAATAAAAATGAAACTACTCATTTATGAAGTATAAGGTTAGCATTGTTAAATTGAAGTAAAGGTTAGCTTTGTATAAGGTTAGCATTGTTAAAATATGTATTCTTCGATCAGTCCATCCCTTACAGGAACAATTAAAATATCAAAGTAATTATAAACATAGGGAAACTTTCTACAAATTGTGCATTCTACTGTTGACGTTTTTCAAAAATGGTATTGTAAAGCTCTCACAATTTTAGAATAAGAAAAACACTAATACAAGACAGGTATTAGGTACTTGTTTCAACTTTCTTAACTTGGAAATTCAAGCAATCTCACTATTTAAAGTTAACAAATTTTTTAAAGCATTGTTTATTACAGTGCAAATTTTATAAATTTGTGCTATTAAATAGAAAATTGTGGTACATGGGAATTAAAACTAACTTTTCCTAAGAACCTTACAGAAATTTTTTAACACTGCTATAATTTCAGGATATGAAAAATTCATATTTTTACTATTTTAATTAATTCCTTGCCTGTACAATTTTAAATATAATGGACATGAGACACACAAATCAGTTTAGTTTCAATTTAAGTTAAACATTAATATATATGATGTATAACAGTACTGTATTAGGAAACATAGCTGGGTAAATTTTTGTTAGATTAAAATGCGACATAGGAATTAGCAAAGTAAATTACTTGATAGAGCAGCATAAAATTTTCCATCTGTTTCTAAAACGGTTTAGATTATTTTGATTTTAACCCAAAACCAGTGATCTAATATTTTAATTCCTAGATAAATAAGGTTGTGGGATTCCACTGATGCTATATTTAACTTTATGCATTATAAAATGTATATAATTTAGTTATTTTCATATAAAATAATTGGTTCAAAACTTGCTTTTGAGAAGAAAAGACACCAATAGAAATTAAAAAGGACCTTTTATCCTAAAAAATTCCTACTTCATATTAATATTTACCTGGAAGAAATAACTTATTTGTTAGTAGGCATGAATTTGAAATCAAAAATGCCTATTTTTCAAATTCTCTGGAGCATTTTGACAAGTATTTCATAGGCATATTCCAAGCACACAAATAGGGTTTATATATATATATATAACATACAAAAAATGAAGCTTTCTCTATGAATGGCACAGAACAAGTGTAATAGCAACCCCCAGAACATGACATTTCAGTGGAATTGAGTTTGCAATAAAAACATTCATTGCAATCATTACTTTCCTGTAGGAATGTAAATTACCTTTTATTTACATTCTGAATTTTAATTATATACAGAGAATAGCTAAGCTAGCAACGTAAAGTATTCCAAGCAATCAATGCATAAAATTTCACAATAAAATTTAAATAAAAATTAATCAACATATTATACAAAACAAAAGGAAAATACTAAAATTGGCAAAATTATAAATATTTATGTGAATGCTGCAGAAAACCTTTTGTTGTGAATATTTTTTTTTCATGGTAAGGTAATTTTAATTAACGTCGTACTAGAGCAACACAACAGGCTATTGACGACGGTCCAGGATCTATCCCCTAAGGGAAAGAAACGAGGACAACACCACAACAATTTTGAACCATAGTCAGATGACGAGACAACGCTTGAGCTGGCACCCAACTCTCAAAACTAAATAACTGGAACACCTTAAAAAAGATTGAAAGTTGCCACAATTTTAATAACTTGTGAGTGAATATTATTTTGAGCACATTCACATGGAGAAAGATGATTTAGTCACATGAAACCTATATTAAAAAAAAGTTACCGTAGCTGTCGCAGAATTGAAAACTAGTCCGATTATTGGTCCGACGGAAAAAAAGGTAGCTTTTTTCTAAACTCGCTTTTTTGCTCCACTCTCAGGCGGTTTCCCAAGAAAGTATGGATCAGAAAATTACCAGATTAACCTTTACACTTCAGCAGGTAAACAATTGTTACTACTATATTTTGTTCACACCAGCGGCAAGGTATAGATTTGTGTACAGTGGATTATCCCCCTTTTAAGTGACAGCTGACATCGATCACCATTTATGAGCTGTCAGCAACCAACCTTCTAGAGGGTCCCTCCTTTTGTTTGGTGCCCCCCTACCCTGCCAACCATGAGGTGTGAACGCTTTGGGAAAAGCAGAAAGTCGTTACTGTGATCTCTTCTCACACCAAACGATACGCCACACAATATGAAAGGAAAGCGTCACTCATAAATGCCACTTACGGCCCTATCACTCAAGTTTGGTAATTAGGTAAGGGGGCTTGGAGAGTCAGGCGAAAGAGCCATTCTGTGAGAAGATTGAAAAAATGTAAGCATAAAGATTAACATGGTATATTCAAAATTGTTCAGGGAACAAGATGGTGAAGGTTTTTTTCTGATGTGGCTATTAGTTCAGGGTGCATTAAGTGTTAAAGTAAGAAAAAGGGAAATCACTTGCGAAAGGAGTCTTGGTTGGAGAAGCAAACCAAATGGGATTGCGCATCAATCACCGCAGGTGGTGAAGCCCTCGGTGGGACGTCATGGACCAGAAAGTCAAATGAGGATTATACTAATTAATAAGATAGTTTCGTCATCACAGGAGATCGACTCTGCAAAAAGAATGTTGGTTTGTGAAGCAAACCAAATGGGATTACGTAGCAATTCCCTGGGTTTGGCGAGCAGGGGGCGGAACACCCAGTGTTTAAAGCAAACCCATGCTGATGAACAGGCTTGTGAGTGACACGTGTTGGTCAATGGTCCAAGATTAAGCATTGGACCATCGAGGGAAATATATACTAGTATAGTAATTATAATTCCAATCAACAAATACTGTTATTTAGTGTCTTCAGTGGGAGGATTGATTTTCAGTATAATTTTTAGGGTGAACTGAGTATGGGCAAAGTTTTTATATTGAAAAAAATGCTCCTTTTGTTCTTAGTTATTTCAATATTAAACATAATACAGAAAGGAAAATAAAAATTAAAATGTTGGGGTTTTTTTTAGTACAATGTTTTTTTTTTCTTTGCATTAAAACAAAATGCATGGACAAAAAATATTTTGAACTCAATTTCTTTAGAAACTTTATAGCATTGAAATTCAACTTTAACTTTACAAGTTTTAATAAACAGTCTGGGGAAACACATATTTGTCATATAAAACATTTAAAAATACAAATTAAAACACTTTAATGAAACAAATTCATAAATACAAGATTGGCCACAGATGACTTCCTTTTTTCATAGCTGTGATTAAAAGGTTGAATAACACAAAATGCTTTTATGAAATCGCCAAGTTTTCAAATGAAAGATGCAGTTCATGAATCACTTTTCCAGATCTTTATGGTCTTGTCATTTTCCAAAGCAGCTGATGCAATAATGTTTTCAGTGGGATGGCACGCAGTGCATAAAACGACATCTGAAAATAAATGCATTTCTTACAGAAAAGAACATTTCTGAATAACTGAAAAATCATTACAAGTGAATAATAAAATCTAAAATTGAGTATTTTTCAAACGGGAAAACATTTACAAATACCTACATATGAATCAGTATTGGTTAGTTTCTCTTTGATAAGATTATTTTTCTGATCACTTCAGTTTTTATATGGGGATCAGTCAACGTAGCACTTTTGGTTATGTTTTTAGTGACTAAAGAAAATACAATATTGCCCAACTAATTTTACCTTCTCCTTTGTTTATTATTGCACTTCCCCTACTTAAAATATCTTGGCTGTAAATATATGAAGAAAAATACTCTAAATAGATGTACTAAATATAAACTAATTTGATCCTGTATTTTAAGTAGTTACACGGAAATACAGAAAACAAATGTGAATACTGTGGTAATACTACAGTATTTTCACTAAGACTTTCAGTTAACTATCAATTTTATCAAAACTCGATTTTGTTGGGCATAAGAGGCGATTTCACATCCTAGAGCTGAGATTAACTTACATATGCATATAATTACAAAACTTTAAATTTTTCTGCATTGCATTGTTAACAAAGCAGATGTGTCTTTTTACATGTGTTAAATAAAATGTTTTAATATTTTTAGATCATTAGTCTGATTATTCATTGAAACTGATACAGACTGAATATTGAATTGCTGTGTCATAATATGGAATGCACTAAAAACACTGCTAAACAGAAATCCAGTCTTATGGTCTTTATAGCTCAAACTAGACTGCAGAGATCAATTTCCTGGATAACATTAAACTTATGGTCGTAATACTAATGGTAAGAGCAGCCATACCAAGTCAATGGGGATTGTAAAATTCTCGAATTCCTCCAACCATGAAAGAAAACTTTGAAATACAATTCAGTGTATCAGCCACAAAAAAAAGACTTAGTTTCAAAATATTAAAATACATATTACAGTGAGCCTCAAAATCACAGTAAACACAACAGTAGGGTGGTAATGTTTGTGAAAAACAAGCTATATCACCACCTAACTCTTTAAAAAGCAATGATCTTATGTTTATAAATGAGGCTAAATTTTACCTCACAATTTCATAACACAGAAACTTTAAAATCATTAGTTAATAAGCTTAATTTAGAACTGAGCTGAAGAAATATCAACAGCTTATACAAGATATTTATGTTTAAAAAAAAATTTTATCCAATATTTACTTGAACTTAATAAATAAAATTAATTTATAATTCTTATGACAGATAAAAGTATTGTTTTAATTACCTGAGTGACCCTCTAATTTCTGGACAATTTCTTTCGTTTGCAGATTCCATATATAAACCATGTGATCTTCAGATCCAGATACAATCCACTATCAAACAAAACATGTAATTTATAATTTATAAAATTTCAATTACACATAATGTTAAGCCTATTTCAGAAACATAAATGTGTGCATCTAACCAAGCCTTTATGTTTGGGGTACAAAGGGAAAGTATATAATTTAAGTCACACTGCAACATCATGGGCGACTGTCTGCGATCAGTCCCAAAGGGATAGATTCGAGGACAACATCCTCGGATGGCAAGGTCACCTGACTCCAAACTTCCACACCATGCCAAGGTGAGGACTTTGAGGCCACAACAGATAATTTAATGTGCATTAGCATCCTCGTACACAGCAATATTTGGTTGCATCGAGTTTCAAATTCACAAGCCTCCAGTTACTTTCAACTGGGCTACCCCAGAACTTTTGGGGTACAAAATTGTTGTAATTCTTCACATTTTTCTATTACTGTACAAAGTATTCAAGACAACAGATAGTCTCAATAAATAGAATTTTTCAACTTTTAAATTTTCCTCATTGGTCCTAGCTAGTTTCAAGGCATAAATATCACAACTCTATTTCAAAGAAAAAACAATTCTTCAAAAAAAGAACCAAATATTCATAATTGATACTTTCTACATGATCATCTTTCATTCAGTCCAGTACTATCAGTTTCTATTTCTTAACTAACAGTGATATTGAGGACTAAATCCAACTCCGCAATTATCTTGATCAAATTGTGTCGCCAAAAATGGAAGTCGCAAACCATGTCCTTTTTTCGTTGATTCCAGTTCTCCTGACAGTGATATCCCTTAATAATGGCCCAATCCAATTCTTGCCTTAAATATTTGAACCAATCAGGCCTTCACCTTCTTATAATCCATGAGCATATGACAATAGTTGATGCATATAATGCAATAATTTACAATCCATATACATATAAAATTCAAATAACGCTCACTCTCATTCACCACTGTATCTTAAAAACTACCAGTCCTAGGAAGCTGAAATTTTGCAGGGTGATTCTTCTTATATCGTAGGGGTGCACTAAGAAAGGATTTTGAAAAATTCGACTCCTAAGAGTCCTAAAATTGACCTAAGGACTAAGCCAGAAGCAATTCGAAATCACCATAGAAATAACATTGAGTATAAAACGATTGCTATACGCAGCTCAGATTGCTTTACCAGTGTTGATCGAAAAACAATTTTTTTTAAACAAATTAAATTATAATATTCATGTTAGAACTGACTTTTTACTTCTTCCCATGATGAAAATAATATTTATAAATATTTGATTGATCAAGAAATAATTTTTTTTTTTGAAGCATCTAATTTTACATAACTTGCATTTTGTAATGGAATACGAAAGCCCAAACGAAAAACTCATTGATCATAAAAGCGTGATTTTGCTTTTCGGTAGTAGACAATGTCAGAATTAATGTTTAATTTTCATTTAGAATTCTGTGTTTGGGTATTTGAGTTGATAGCTAGATGTTGCAGTCATATTTGAGGATTCGCAAGTATTATAAATATGTGTTCTTTTTGCTTATAAATCATTATTATCTTTATCAATATTGTTCGTTTTTATTCAAATTGTTCTATTTCAGAATATATTCAGGAAGTCAAAATTCAATATGTTAGAACAAATTTTTTTTTTTTTCAGAATTCTGCATTTTTTTCAAGGATTTAAATTTTATTTCTGTTTGTATCTATGTGTTCCGGAGGAGGTAGATTTTAATTTTATCAGAATTCTGCATTTTTTTTAAGGATCATAATTTTGTTTCTCTTTGCATTATGTGTTCCAGTATATTACCTATTACTGAAATATTATTTAGGAGTTAGATTTTAATAATTTATTTTATTATAATATCGCTAGACATGGGTAATTTCTTGGTGGTATATGTATACCTCTATCAACTTTCTTTAAATTTTTGGTTGAACAGGGTGGCAACAAAATCCTTGAAAAAAAGTTCCCTGATATTTCCATGATTTCCCTGATATTCTCACAAAAATTTCCCTGATTTAACAATTCCCTTAAGAAATGTTATGATCCTCGATTGGTATCGATATACAGTATCCACACAACACTATTTTTAAATATTTAGGGTCATAGGGTGTAAAATGATCATTCTCCACAAATATTTTATGTTTTTTTCTAGATATTTTAATTGTTATTGTTTGGAACCCGTAATGGAACTCTTAAAATTGCAATTAAAAAAACTGAGAAAAAATTTAAAATATTTTGATTAAGGAACTTTTTACACCTGAACCTACATTGTCATACTATTAGTCATCAAAACCAAATGCAGATATACATAAATAATTCTACAAAAATGTAATTACAAACAAAAATAATTAATTTAATACACAAAAAAATATCATTTGTGGCACAAATTTTAAATTGTATCCCACAAGCCTCAAGGCAACAGAACACTGCAGCCGCGAAAAAAACGGCGGCGGCGGTTTCCGTAGTGTTTAAAATTTACGACACTATGGGGTTTTTTTCAAATTACAATTACAGCGAATACGATTTATTCGATTCACAAAAGCACTCATAATCGTGCATCTCAAAATAGGACAAATGATAATAATAGCCGTTTAAATTGTCAAAATTTCCCCGATTTTTTGTAAAATTTGGAAATTTTCCCTGAGATTTCCCTGATTTTTCCAGAAATAAAAAGTTTCCTGAGAATTCCCTGATTTCCCAGTTTTCCAGGTTCTGTTACCACCCTGTTGAATATGTAATAGTGTGTAGGATAGCTGTATCATAAAACTAAATAAAATATACAAATCAAAGTATTTTTTAAGTATGTAATTTCTTATTTTGAAATGTCAAGTAATTTTTTTTAATTACTCACATTAAATTTATATATATATATATATCAAATAATCCAACATGACATAAAAATCAATTTATAATTTTTTGTGTCATAAGCATGACATTCTTCAATTTAACCCAGTGGATGAAACAAAATTATTTACCTGTTAAATATTAGCAGTTTCTTTTAAAATCGGTTGAAAAATCAATTCATAAAATAAAGTGATACGAAACTGTACAAATCTTACTACCTACTTTTCTCCAAAGTGACTGAGAAGTCATGATCAATCATTTTCCAGGTTATTGAGTCAATTTTTCAGGTTTTAGATGAAATTCGTAATTTCCCCCCACTTTTCCCTGATTTTTTTGGAAAAAATTAATTTTCCTGACAATTCCATATTTTCTCTGACCTGTGGGAACCCTTATTAGGTTAGATTTGTGTTCACATGGGGATATTGATTAAATACATCATGTTTAAACAGATTATGGCTATCCAAGAAATCACCATCTTTGAACTGAAAACTGAAATTGCTTTAAGACAAAAAAAAACATGCAGCAAATTTAAACATAGGTAAGAACTATACAACTTGTTTGAAAGTAAATATTAAATTAATAAAATTATAAAGCAGGGAAATGCATACAAAAACTGCAAAATAAATCACTACTACTGTATTTCGAGTACTCGTATTTTTATGCTTTATTTAGCTAAAAAATGAAATGTCAAACTTAATGCATACATTAATATTTTGCTAACTGGTGAATTAATTCCAAGCAACTGTTTATTTTTAGTTCTTTGCAAGTCAAAAACAATATGCTTTTAAATATATTCAATTAAAAATGCTTTTCAAAGGTTAGATACTTTTTAAAGCAATTTATAAAACAAGTTATACACAATCTTAAACATGGGATGAATTAAGTACAAAATTAAATTAAAGCTTAATTAATGCAAATTATTTGTTTCAAATTTGAACAGAACACTGTATGAACTGCTGCTCTAAGTTATAAAGAGTGAACAGATAAGTAACTATTTACTATTTTATGATCCATAATGAAAAGAAAAAGTTTACCTTTCCACCAGTAACAGAAAAGTTGGCAAAAATGCAGTATTTTTCATTTTTATGACCCTGATAAGTTTTTAAACACTGAAAAAATAGAAAAAATATTACATTTCTAATTTAAATACTTTGCATGTATAACTAAGCATCATAACAAGTAAAAGAACAACTGCATTCTTAGTTAAGTTATCAGTTTATAAATACTGATCTCTTAAGAATTATTTTAACAGGAAGATAAAATAAATAAGAAACTATTCAGGATTTTAGAAGTTACGTGTGAATAAATTACAAAGTTAAAGTTGTGACATGCAAGATTCAACACATCTCATTTTCTTGGAAACGTTACCTTTTACAAACGCATTTTCTGCACAGCTTAACAAGAAGTTCAATAAAAAAGCACTCTCACTGTGAGTCATTTAGTCTATTATCAGTAATTCTCTCTATTATCATTAATGTTCATAAGCTTAATCTTCAAATAGACTTATCCCGACTAATTTCAAATTTTTTAGCAGATTCAATTTTAACATGTTGATTATTGATGAGAAATATTCTTCTCTTTGAATATGAATTACACGATTTAGATCCAATTTTAATCCAAATTTTAAAAAACGTCACAGAAAAATCATTAAACAGTGGTATAAACACATGAAAAAAAAAACAATTTAAATTCATTCATTTTTTCACCAAACGTAAAATTTCAAATAAAATTCTTGAAAATTCTTAGTATGCACTTCTGGTTTTGAAATCAAAACTGGAATTTTTAGCGACAGTACTTTACAAAACACCTATTTAGAAAAATATTACTAATATTTACAAAATCTTGTTACTGTTTAACAGCTGAGTGGGGGAATATTTTAAACAAAAAAAATCGATATTCTGGTAGATTTTCGTGATTTTTAGCTATTCTTCACGATTTTATGCACCTTAAAGCTGAACTAAATTATACCTTCAAATTTAATGCATCTAACCAAAATTGTATTTGTATTTGCAGGGGAAAATATGCAACAGAAACTTTAAAAAAAAAGTGTTTTAAATTTAATCAAGTTAAATTTAGAATAAATGCATGACTAAAAATATTTCTCTGACTCATACAAAAATATTTTAAATACAAAATGGATTTCATACCTTTCCTTTACTGTAATCCCATAGTTTGAGAGTACTGAAAACAAGATGAAAATAATTAACTATGTGCACCTTCAATTATTGACTTTCATCACTTTATTTTATACAATAAATAGTCATAAATTAACCAAGTCTTTAGTTTCAGAATAAAATAAATCAACAAGTATATTAGCTAAATATCATTTATGCAAGCAATAAAAATGTTATTTTAGAACTTAAAATTATTACAAAAAATCCTCTCAAAAGTACAGCCATGACAAAAATGTCTGCTCAGAGATTGAACTAGTAAAACTTTACTGCACATATTACATGAGAAAAAAATACCAAAACAATGATTAAACTTACTTGTCCAATGTGGCTGCTAATATGTATTTTCCATTTGGTGAAAATTTTACAAATGAAACTGGAGGGTTATCATCATCTGTGAATGATATAATCAGATACAATAAGAATTTGGGAACTAAAACTAATGTAACCTTAATTTTAAAATGTTATAAAGCATAATAAAGAAAATAACAAATGGGGGAAAAGAATTTTTGTGTTACATATTTCCTTTCCTACATTTTCCTCTTATTTAAAAGTTCTTCACTGCACCATTTCAGTGCAAAAAAAAATTAAGATGTATTGTACTTAGCCCCCTGATTTCTAGGTTCTAAAAAACTTAAATTAGGTTTTTAAACCTACAATGGAGGTTTCTGAAACTGTTTAACATTATTATGGGTTTAACAAAAATATCACTTTAGATTATAAAATAAGTTGAAAGAAATTTTGTCTGGTGAAATTTTGGAGAACTGCCTATTAGTGTACTAGTTAATTTAATAACAAAGTACCGATTTTAAACAGCAACAGTACCCATTAATAAACTATTTCTTATACATTGAATATGATACATCAATGTATTACAATGATTCATCTTAGTCTTGAGGCATTATGTTTAAATGGTCTTTTTAAAGAAATAAATGAACACAGGACAAAATTAATATTTTACAATGCATATTTAGAATGAATAAGTAATAAAAATTGTCTAATTCTTGGAATTAAGTTATTTACCCTACATTCATACTTATAAAGGCTTCTGCGATTTTAAATAAGCTCAGACACATCTTTTCAATGAAAATCACTATAGCAGTTGATTTCTTACCTTCAAAGTAAGGAGCAGCTGTTTTTTAAGTAAATAAAAGGCATTCTAAATTTCACAACTGTGACAGGGATACTTAGAATTTCAGTTTATTTTGAAACTAAGAATTCTAAAGCTTGAGTTATAGTCTCTAATAGACAAATACTTTATGAATTATAGCCTGTAGAGTGCTTATTGAAATAAAAGTTAAATTTTATGTAAAAATATTCACTGAAGAAAATAAATTGAATATGAGATTTTCAAAACAAATTTTTACTAAGCAAATTAGTTATTCAATGAAATATGATGATTAAACTAATAACTAGCCCTTAACTAAAATATTTACTTTATATTGAAATTATCCAACTTAAACACAAAGCACAATGATGTATAACACTCACCTATCAAAGTTTTCAGACATTGACCAGAAGCAGTATCCCATATTCGACTAAATATCAGAAAATATTATATCATCAGTATGAATTTTAATGGCTTTAAATTATCAAGACAAGTAACCTTTGGTTGTATAATACAAGAAATTATGAACAAAGCATTATCACACAGATTCTGTTGACATGTCCCTTTTCATTAGCGCTTAGTACACAATGCCTATGAAAATTCTGTATGTAATATCTTAATTCTAGATAAGTAGTTTATGTAATTTTTAGGTGTTTTCTATTTAGTCATATTTTATAGTTTTAGGCCATTTTTTGAGATTTTTAAAGCGTTATATTGTAATTTGAGCCTTTAACAGTTTTAGTATTCTAAATCAAATCTGTGTTGAATCAAATCTGTGTTGAAACATTCAAATATTGCTAGTTTTGATTTTACTATGAAGACAGATCAAGAAGGATTCATCTACCACTTTTGGGCACCAAAAATGTTGATAATCTATAAACATGTTTCTACACTTTTCTTTTGATGGATCATTGACACTCGAAGGATGAATGGTAGGTCTAATCTTGACGGAATAAAACAAGACCACTTGGAACTTCCAATTTGTTAATCCTAACAGAAAATGCTGATAGGAATCAATCTAATAGAGTGAGAAAATATAGAAAGCAGCATTTGTCCCAAATTACAGTCAGTGAGTCAATATTAATACCAAGACAAAACTACAAGTCCTCCAAAAATATTACTAAAATGTCTTGTGCAAAAGTGTCCAAGTATAAATCAAATTGATAGCAGTGGTATTGCAATGGGAACTCGCCCTGTTTATCCAATGATTTTTGGTTGGTTGACTTCTGGTATTAAGATGCAAGGGCCATATTTGGCCATACTGCGCAAGACACTAGACACATACAATATCAAATAATTGACATACACACACAAAGAAAGTTTTTACTGACATAGAAGAAAGAAATACGCCCAGAAAGGAATCGAATCTGTGTAGCTAACAACTCTAAGGTTGCTAGCAGCAGTTGCCATACCCAATGAGCGAACCTACGGTCTTAAGAGTTCTGTGATCCGAACAAACGGATCAGGTTTGATCGGTTCTGCAGTATTAGGGGCCATCTGCGTCCCAAACCAAGTAACGACAGAACGTTTACGACTCTGGGTGTTTATTTATTTATGAAATCAGGCTTCTTAGACATGTCCTCACTGGTTGCCAGAGAGAGAAGGTCGATTGCCCTAACAGCTGAACGAGCGGTTTCTGGGCAAAAACTGGTCGAAGTTCCCAGTAACTCCATGAGCTGTTAGTCTCACTTGGGAGATATGCCTAAATATATATTTTTTTTCTGGGGGGGGGAGGGGTCCATGACATCATCATGTGTCGACCATGTCCATCAGGATAGTTATTGGCCTTCTAACTGGCCACTGTACCCTAAATAGACACCTAAACCTTATGGGTGTTATAGATTACCCATTATATAGAGACTGTCGGATGGTAGAGGAGAGTCCTATACACGTTTGGTGTGATTGTGATTATTACTCTGTCCAACGATTTGAGTACCTGGGATACCATTGTATCGAACCCTAAAAATTGTCAAACATTCCAATCAGGTAAATGCTGAAAAAAAATTCAGCAATCGGTCTTTATAAGATCATTAGGTGGTTTCAGTACAATAGACTGCTGGTCGATGTGTTGGCACTCAGTAGAGTATCCCCACCTATAAGTGTTTCTCTCCTTTCCATCTTCACTGTTTTTGAATGGTGCTTCACTTATAAGTCAACATATTATTTAATGGTGTGTAAAAATACATCCAGATATTAAAAACAAAAAATATTCAACTTTTTCATATTTTATCAACGAGTGAATGATTGAATTTTTATGGCACATGGGCCCGGTTTGACCAAGCTCGTATTTTATCCCAAAAATATACTTTTACATATAATAATCTGATTTAAATAGAAACAAAACCTTAATTTTCTTTAATGATTATATATGGCGAAAGGACAATTACTACCAGAATGCATGTCAAGTTTCAACAGAACAGATAACACAGGATTTATAAATTTTATTTGAAATTGATACCCAGTATTCTGTCAAATTATACACACAGCAATTCTCTTAAGGGAAAAAAATAACATTACTTCCTTTCTAGTACTTGTCAGAGTAAATGTAAGCTAGACTTAAAGAAAAAATGATAACCCAATTACACCAATAAGCCAACCAATTAGTTTACCCGAGTGTTCATGGTTAAAATCAGTCTAGACACAAAGCTCTACTGTAATTTCTGAACTATTTCTTCTACTTCGCAAATTTTGATGAAAATTGCAATCTACTACCTAATTCTGTAGCGAAAAGTTTTAAAGAAATTCTTAACTTAGGGGAAATTTGCAACCTAATAGATAACATCTAGTAGTGTTCACTTATGGAGAAATACATATAACAGGGAGTATAATAAATCAATACAGCTTTATTTAATAAAAAGCAACAGTAAGTTTATGAGAGTCGAGCATACCATAATCCATCATAACTGCTGGAAACTATAAGTGATCCATCTCTATTAAAATGTACCTACAAATAAACAGACACAATATAATCTTACCACCCAAATTTTTAGCATTCAATTGATTATTAAAAAGCTATTTTAAAACTTGAAAATAATCTAAAAGCTGACTCAAGTAAGGAAATAATTTATAAACAATTTCTTTATAAGCCCGTATATAAATTATGAAATTGATATTTTAATTGTAATATGTACTCAATATATATATAAACCAAAATTAAACAAATTTAAGATATCTGGAATAGTGATGGAAACTAAAACAATTAAAATACACATAATAGCAACTTCTAAAGCTTTCCTTGGTTTCAGTGAAAGCATCTTTAGTATTCAAGCTTATACGTTCCATTGCATGAAAATGTTAAAAACCTCTGATGAAAGTAAAGATCCTAAATTAATTTTTCCATCAGTATTTTCGATTTCTTTCAGAATGATATTCTAAATTATTTAATGACCTATACTAAAAACCAGTTCTAACTTAAAACTTACAGCAGATACTGGATCAGAGTGTGCTGGAAGTGTTTTCAGGCATTTTCCAGTCTTAACATCCCATATGCGGACACTTTCGTCAAACTGAAAATAACAACGTTATAATATGGTAATGACAACAAAAAAAATTATACTTTAAGCAATATTCAATTAATTATGACATACAATTTATTAGAGATAAATAGATTTAATATTTGTAAACTAACACTAAAAATACATTAAAGTCAGGATTAAACAAATTATTTGAATTTTCTGTTAGCTATACTTTAGAATATTTCTTTTGCTCTAAATAGAGTAATCTACAATGGGAGAGTCGTATACTTCTAGGAATGCTCCTGTTCTTAAAGTTGTTGATTCATTTTACTAAATGGCGTTTAACTAGATTATATTTACTATAGTCCAGTAATAGGACAATGCCTGTATCAATAGTCTTGGGTTGGTTAATTTATACCACCAAACATGTCATTCACAGCAATTGTTACATCATGAAAGTTAATTCAATGAGGTGTAATCTTGTACTGTTAAACCTCATTTAGACGAACTCACTTAATAGGAATTACTGTTAATATGAACTTAATTCCAATCCCTATTGAAATGTATATTTAAATAACATTAAGTCATTCATTTAATAAAAAATTCGGTTACACTAATCGTTGGTTATGATGATTAAACTTTCAAGGGAAAGGAGATTCTTATAAATCATTATCAGAAACACTGACTGAAATTGTAGAAAACTAGGGGGCTTCGCCCCCCAGCTTACCTCAGCACGCCAACCCATGCCAATTGTCTGTATTTTGCTCATTCGTGTTAGAAATTTCGCTCTTTCAACTTTCTTTGACACTCAATAAACCCTAAACTAACAGCCGCATCGTAAAAAAAAAATCTCATTTGTCTTGTTGGTGAATATATGAACAAACCATGTTAATTTCATAATTTTCTGATCCGTACTTTCTCAGGAAACCGTCTAAGAATTGAGTGAAAAACGCGAGTTTTCAATCCTGCTGTGGCTGCAGTAACATTATTAAAAGAGTTTTATTTGTAGAAGAGAGTGAAGAAAGAATAAATGAAGATTCCAAAATTGAGAGAATTAGCATGCCTTCTTCAAAAGAAGCTATTGCTGACTTAGAAATTGTTCATTATGTTTTGTTAGGCAGCAAAAATGCACCTGCTCAATTAAACAGTTTTGACCGCATCAACGATTTTCTTAAAGAATCTCAGAAAAACCCACAAAAATCAAATACGGAACTACATATTTCAAGACAAAAAATGCATAAACAGCAAATATCTAAATAACCAAGAATTATTAGTGCAGTCAAAAAGTGTCTGTATAATCTGTGATGAATAATACTATTCTTCTGGGAACCAAGAATTGTACAGTAAATAATATAAATGCGTCAATATTTCATTTTATAGTCGAAGTAATGCTTTT
The DNA here is from genome assembly GCA_947359465.1 of Metellina segmentata. Taxonomy (NCBI): domain Eukaryota; kingdom Metazoa; phylum Arthropoda; class Arachnida; order Araneae; family Tetragnathidae; genus Metellina; species Metellina segmentata. The sequence continues at coordinate 97,174,300 of OX375875.1, read as the reverse complement.
TTCTGAATTCAGATAACACCAACTGGTACGAATTTATTTTATGAAATTGTTGTATCATGGTTCCCACACCTTTTTCCAAAAAAAATTCAAGGACTTTTTTCAAAACCAAAACAATATTTTTCAAGGGCCTAAAATTTTTTATAACAACCAATGTTCTTTTCTCAGAGAACCTGTGATTTTTTTTTTTTTTTTTTTGCAATGTGGGCTTCTTGTCTCAATGCTAACTATCAGGCTACTTGCACACATGTCGATTTCAGTCATGCGATAAAATATAAAAAATATGTGTAAATAACAAATATTGGGTACTATAATAAGTATAGGCCCCAATATTTTTTATTTACAGTAAATAAAAAATAAGTTTGATGTGTTCCCCCCTCTCATAATAAGTTGATGAATAATTAATAATAACTAACGATAATTATTGTTATGTACCTGCCTAATTATACTTATAATTAGTAGTACCTATGTCAAATTGTTGTAAATATTGCTTTCTTTTATAATATTCAATTTGAAAATAAAAGATTTGTTAGTTGTTCGTGTTAATTTTTTTTTACTTTGTTTTGACAGTTAAAAAAAAGTTTTACTTATAAAATTAATAAACACAGCAAATAACAAATTAACCCTCCCCCAGCGAACATTAATGTTTGAGGTTGCTAAACCAATTTTAAGAAATGGAGAAAAAAAGTTTAAATACACTGACGTTTCAAAACATCTATGTTATTTGGGCGATGTATTATCAAACATTGATGTTTTGCGGTCGATGTCGCATTCCTAGTCTGGACAAGTTCCAATGCAAGACGAAATTACACAATTATGTACTAGTTAAAAAAATCAAGTAATTTCATGAACTTTTCAACAAGTTCCGTAAATTTCAAGGACTTTCAAGGTCCCCTAGTTAGGAAACAAAATTTCAAGGACTTTTCAAGGACCGTGGGAACCCTGTGTATTAGTGTCCCAAGAAATTTGTCTTAACAAGGTTTGACTATTTAACAACCTTTACATAGTTCCTCCTTAGAGAAATGAAAGTTTTTAATCCTTGTACAGTCTTTGTAATGAATACAAAACAAAGACAAATGGTAGGGAGGTATCTTAATTAACGTCACACTAGAGCAACACAACTTACTTCCAAATAAGTAATTTATCGCATGATGAATACACCACAATATTAAGGGTGCAGAAGTCTGAAATATCATCCATGATGTGTACTTTATAGCTACAAAATGCATTAAATATACTTTCAGGAGGAAATGTTCCTGAAGTAATCAACATTTTTTCATAAAATGCATATTTAGTAAACAGCTCATAGAAATTATTTCTCTAAAATCTTAGAAAAATATGCTTAATAACCTGTTCTTTATTTAAACCGACTTCAGAATGTTTTAGAACTAAACATTACCCAAAAAATCATGAACCTAACCAAAACCTTTCATTGATCTTTTTTGCACTAGATATTGTTATACTTAAAATTGGAAAAAGAACAAACACCAGAAGAAAAGTGAGCATAATCTGTTCCAAGTTTTCAGTGGAAGATTTAAATTTCAGTTAGATATCTTATTTTTGCTGGTTGATCAATGCTTTACATTTTTAGAAAGAATGAGAGAAAATAAGATACAATAAGCTACTTTAAAATCACAACAAAAATTGTTGTATTCAAATTTTTTAGTGAGAATTTTAGGAAATATGATAAATATTTGCTATCTTATACTCTAACAGGAAAGTGATGTTTATACAATTGAAGAATCAGATAGTTGATACTTACAGATCCAGAAACTACCAAATTAGATTGTGGGTTAAAATTTGTACAGAAAACATAATTGCTGTGTCCCTTTAAAGTCTTCACACATTTACCCTGTAAAATAAAGAGTAAAAATATTTGCAACTTATTTTTTTCATCTACAAATGATTTAACTGTGTTCCGGATTGATTTTTGATTTTCAAAACAAAACAATATTGCACAAGAGAAAAAAAGAAAAGAAATACATAATTTTCAAAATTAAAATTTAAAAATGCATAAATTCTATACTGAATTACAATACCTGTCAACAGGTAGTTCTTTAACAGATGATAACAATATTACTTTGAAAAGGGCAAAACTTTAATCAATCAATCAATTTTTGCTTTTTAGTAACTACAAAAGAACATTGATTATCTGAGGTACAATGTGGAATAGGTCCCTTTGTATAAACAGAAGCTCTGATCATACCGATGCAGAAATACAAATCAACCTAGAAACCGATGACAGAAAATAAATTACTGCATTACTAACAGTATTATTGAAAGATTCATAAAGCAAAGATTACAAGATCTCATGTTGTGACAGATAGCATTATATCCACCAAAAAGATCAGTCAAGCACAAAGTGCACACTCATGCTCAAAGCAATATTTAAAGCTTTAACCCTCTAACAGCCATACAAGTCTCAAGATCATGTCCTCAGAAACCCAAAACAACCAAGTATCAGTAGTATTAAAACTAACTATTTTTTCCCCCTTTTACTCATCTTCAGAAGACTGTACACCAAAAACCCCCTACCATTACTTCTGTGCTAACATTTTCAAAAAATTTTTAATTATTTCTGGTTACCAATCCAGACAAATGGTTTTGTATACAAGAGAAGCTGACTGATATCGACGCAAAGTCAATTGTTCACACAAGAATCTCCCTCAGTCCCCAAGCTTCAAGTTCCTGTCATCTGTACACAAACAGCAACACTGGTTCTTTTATATGAAGCATAATATTGAAAAGGACAAAGGACAAAAAGGATAACTGGAACTCTTCTGTCCGAACTCCGCACTATTCTATTCAGAACAACTTACAGTCGTTTGCGTTTCTCTTTGTAGCAAAAGCATGCATTATCCTCAAGCAGTGAATACTAAGAGCCGCCTCGAATAGTTCATTTACGATTTTTCACCCTTCTTTAGAGATCCCGAGTTAACCCCTTGGGTAGGTCAAAGTTCTTTTATACCCAAGCATTTTAAAAGCAAAATATCTCAAAAGAGTTTATCCGATCCGCAGACAGACTGAAGAAGCTGATCTGCATAGTTAGAAATGGACCCCTGACACCTGACACCTGATGATCGCTTAAGGTGACAGGTAGATGTTTGAGACACCTCTGTAAAGTAGGGTTGGCTGATTACCCTCCTCACCAGTAGAGGAGATGAGTTTTGGGCTGTCTCGGGCGGCAAGCGGGCGTCTTAATTTAAAGCCATTTTGGGCAGTTTGGCATTCAGAGGGTTAAGCATTGGCAGCAGCAAATTTGGCTTGAATTATACAAAATTCGACTAATCAAGGTACTACTGCAGTTGAAATTTCAGTTAATCAAAGTTCCAGATAAAAATGAAAAAGCAAACAAAATAATCACTTACGGAGGACACTTCCCAGATTTTTAAAGTTTTATCGTCTGATGCACTAACCAACAAACGGCTGTCAGTTGACCAAGCAACATCAGAGATACCCTAAAATCAAAAGTTCCTATTTTATATAAAACAAAAAAATATTTAACTTAATATACATGATACATAATTATAACTATAAGGAACAGAAAACATTAAATTGATTTTAAAATGAAATGAACTGAAACTTTATTTTTAAAATGATTTTCCAAATCAAATACAAATTAGTGAACTGCAAAAAATGTAATTTCTGTATCATAACAAAGTTAATTTAATATTGCAGAAATGACAGCTAAAGTCAAAGTTAGAATAACACAATAAAGCTCAGTTCTGCACATCTTATAATATAAAATGCTATATTCTGCTGTTTTCCGTGGCTATTAAAGTTTTGATTGGTTGTGTGTCGTCACGGGTAGGCAGGTTTTAATTGGTTTTGTATTGTTACGAGCAAAACAAGATACAAAATACTGAAATCGCCATAGAAATAACAATGAGTATAAAACGATGGCCTATGTGCTCATTGTTTTAACCCGCTGTATGACGGACCATTTATCCTAGTTATATGCATAAATTATGTTACATTTTTATGAAAGAAATTACTTACCAATTTATGACCAGGTATAGTTTTTTCAAACTTTCCATCAGCAGAACACCAAAGTTTTATAAGTTTGTCAGCCGCTAGAAGTGTAGGTTAATTTATTAGGTGGAGGGTAAATCATTTTTAATGTAAATACTAAACTATAAATGATTTTGATAGAATAAATTATGAAAAATAGCAGATAACTAATTATAAGGTGCTGCAATTTAAAAATCAGACTAAATTTTAAAAAGTGAAGGGTCCAAAAAATAATTATGTCCTTCAAATGTTCTCTCTACTTCCTCTTCGAAACGCTATTTCATCAGTTCTGCAACAATTAGAAACATTGTTACACAACATATCCATCAGGTCCTTCAACAATTTTGTTATTTTCTACTTTAAAAATAAAAATAGGTTCGATTTGAAATATTTTTCATTTTAAGGGGAAAGAAAATAATCATATGATGCTAAAGCAATAATTATGGTAGACGTTTCATGACTTTTATGAATTTATTGGCTGACAACTGTTTCACTGAAGTACCAATGTCAGGGCTGCTACAGCCAAAGTGCATGTGAAATAGTAGCATTAATAGCATACATAATAAAAACAGTAGCAAACAAGAAGTCTCCTCTTAAACATTATTTTAGTAACATTTTTAGTTTCTTCAATGCAATCTGAATCAGCTAAAACATTAAAACATGCTAAATTACAGGGTTCCCACTCTATTTCAGAAACAAAATTCCCCGACTTTTGCAGACAAATGTTTACAAAATTCCAGGTCACACTTAAGCAATCCACCACATTTTTTAGGTAAAAAAAAAATAATAATAATTTAGCATTTACTAGCCCAAAATAAAAACCATTTTAAGAACTATACACTAAAAATTAATATACAAAGCAGACTAAGTCCAAAATACGGAATCCTCTTGACCTTGGCCGTTCCGGATTATTTGCACTTTTTTGTCAAAAAAAAACCTTAATCTAACCACTACCCCTCTGTATGAATTTTGCATTTGCAATAGTAAAATAGCAGATATATAAATAGGAATAATTTTTTTAAAAGGAAAAAACTTTAATACAATGCAACAAATTTTACCTTGCAAATTTTCTAATTTTTCTGTGTTGTATTTGCTCTGAACATGTCTATTATTTTGCATTGTTTCATCAATTAGGTCCAGGTTTAACTCCTTGTTCTTTAAAAATTATTGGGAAAATGTAAAAAAAGTGAGAAAAAGAGAAAAAAAAACGCTGGGTAGCGAAACATCCGGGTTTGGGACAATTCAGGATTTTGGACATCTGGATTTGGGACTTTGTACTGTGTGTGTACAACTAAAGATTAATTTACTTACACACAGAATGAACTTTCAAACAATTTTCAGTTTAAACAAGGTATTAGAAAAAGAAACATGGCAAATTAGTTTTTTTTTTAAATGTCACACTATATTAAACATTACATTATATTATGAATGTGCATACATAGATAATTGATAGATATATACAGTCAGTATCGGTTATATGGTCAGCTCAGCGATTCAGAAAAATCAGACCATAAAAGCGGGGCGACCATATATGCGGAATCATACTACACTATTTAATTATGGCAGGATTACATTCACCTATCAGAATATTATGCTTATAAACACATAATTAAACTTTTAAGAACATTTTTAAAATTAATTTGCGAAGTAAAAACTACAGTAAGAAATATGCAATATCTTTTTAGTGAAATTTATTAGCTTACCTTATAAATCTCAGTACAGTACGCATAGATACGTGCATACATATTCAATATGCATTTATCTCTACTATTATAAAAGGAAGTGTTTGTTTTTTGTTATCATTCCTGACGAATCTACAGCATTTACAGTAATGGGATTTGGCACACAGGTAGTTCAAATTTGTTGCAATTTTTGGGTCGCGTCAAAATTTTAAAATTCAATCTAGAACATTTTAAAATGAATTTAATGGAATTTAATTATTATTCTTCCCTTTGGAATGGTAACAGTATAAAAAAATCACAGATTCCAAATTAATTTTTTCATTTCCGTTTTTATTTTGCGCAAATAAGCAATTTGTCAGCAGACTAAAAAAACAAATAAAATTTTTTAACATTAATAAACGTTCTTAAACAGACAGATGTCCACCTGTTGTGCTTGAGGATGTAGAGAATTGAGGGGGGGGGGGGGTAACGCCGATGATGATTCAACGCAAAAGAGAAAAGGGGGATGGGAAGTAAAGGCATAAATTCAAATTCTCTCCGGGGTCGCAAAGCCTATTTTTTTTCTTTTGGTCATTCCCCGAGTTGCTCCCCACCTCAAGAAATGTTACAATTACTATTTTTTTTTTTAAATGATAACCTCATTGAAAAGATGAAAAAATTGACCATATAACCGATAACCAGGAAAATGAAATGACTAAAAAGCGGTACGTTTTAACACATGTTCCCTGTTAACTTAGACAGGACTTTAGAAAACTAACCACATAAGCGGGGTGACCTAATAAGAGGATGACCATTTTGCCGGTACTGACTGTATAACATGTGCATGCATGGATAATAGAAGATTACTTTACTTACATGAACTGGCTAACCATTCACCACTTGGACTGAATTTTACAGATGATATAGCTTTGGAATGTCCAGCCAAGGTGAATTTTAATGTATAATTAGGAGACTGGAAAACAAAAATGTCTTATCAATATAATCTAAGTTAATATTGAAATCATTACAAGTAATGCCTTTAAGAGATACAGATTTATGAAGTAGAATTCATAGACTTAACTTCAACTACCAAAATGTGCTCCATAGTTGAGTAATAGTTTCTGTTATGTCTGAATGTAGATGAATTTGGAGCATACGCACAAGGTAATGGAAACAAAAGCTAATTTCCCAAGACAGGACGAGAATGCCTCATGTGTAAATAAAATTCAATGCCACACACATTTAATTTTTTTCAGATCGGTTAGTTTTGAAGAGTATATTAGATCTTACTTGAATAAGGAAAGGCACTGTAGATATTCGGAATACTTTCACATCATCATTCGTTGCATTATAAAATGAATATACTTCATGGCAACAATTAAGAATTCTCCTTGAGCATTGAAATTTAGTTTAGGTTAGGTTTCGGACTCAAGCAACCAGGAATACAAATTTAAGATGATGGAACATCATTTTCCGGAGGATAGAGAAGATACAAAATGTAACTTTATTTTTACGACCTGTAACATCCTTTCATGTTCTTAAGTAATTGGATAAATACAAATATGCATTTCAAATACAAAGTACAAAGGAAAATAAAAAAACATTACAAAAGGGATTTCATACCTTGGTTTTGATAGTGTCATCTCGTCCATTACAAGAAGTCATAATTAAAATCCAACTTTTCGTAGATAAATATTAAACACAATGGCAATATAGACAGATAAACAAAATATATCGCAAAGAATGAAAAAGTTCCTTCTTTTTTTGAAAAGTGATTTGACTTTATTTGAACATGTAAATATCACACTTCCAATCAACAGTTTCGGTGTTGTGATGGTTAAATTTGAGGAATGGCAATATGTTGGATGCTAATTTTTTACTTGATGCGACAAGTGTCGAGATTCGTTGCACCAGTCTTGTATAAATTTTAGTTTTGTGCCTGTGTTTTGAATTTTATTTCTTAACAAACAATACGAAAATTCAAAATAAATTTAACTTTTCTAAGATTTAAAATGAACGTTGATTTAGTGTTACAAAGAAAACCGTCGTAAGAGCGATCAATTCTGGTATTCCGGTCAAAGTTGGAAATAGTATTCTAAGTACAAGATGGTTTCGCCATAAACATCACTTAAATAACATTCTCATTCTGTCAGGATTTCGTGGAATTGCTTACCTTATAAATTGAACCCACAGGTACAAAATCTTAGTTCATAAACATTTGGGCAGTTATGGAACTGGATATTACCAAATAACCTAATTACCATCATAAAAGAGCCCCAGACGAATTGCGAGCAATCCTCGTTATAAAAGAGGACCACGGTTGAACGGTTGGAAAAGCATCGAATTAGCAACCGTGGTTGTAAGGTCAAATCCAACCAAAGACCGTCGAGTACAAAGGGGGCTGTTACACTTTAAATCTGGCGTGGCCTCTAATGTCCTGACTTTGGTGTGGTGTGGAAGTTTGGAGAGTGGAGTGCCAGCTTGAATATTGCCTCGTCATCTGACCATAGTTCAAAATTTCGGGATATGGTCCTCGATCTTTCTCTGAGTATTGATTAAGGACTGTCGTCAATAGCCCATTGTGTTGCTACACAGTACAACGTTAATTAAAATTCCTATTTACCTACCAATCAAGGTCATCAATAGCCCGTTGTGTTGCTCCAGTACATGTTAATTAAAATACCTACCTACCTAGTAATTAAGTAGAGCTTCGGTAGTGCGAATAGTAGAGTAGTGATTTAGAAACCGAAAAATTGCTAGTTCGAAACACAACTGAGCCAAAAATCGTCGTGTGCGTTGGGATAGTGCACGTTAAATATGTCGTGGCCTCAAATTTCCACTATGGAGTGGTGTGTAAGTTTGGAAACTAGGGTACCAGTTCAAATGTGACCATGGTCGAATGACGAGGCTACACTGGAACTGGTGAACTTTGCAACCCAGGTTACGAAGTGCTGTCCTCGGATCTTTTTGTTGTACTGCTTCAGTGATAAATTAATTCAATTAACAGGCACGTGCCAACAGGGGGTGCCGGGGGGGTTTTGGCCCCTCCTGTCACTGAGGAGAATGGGGCGAAAGTCATATTTCACCCCTCCACAATATCAAAGAACATTATTAACATTTTAACTTCAAAAATAACATTAAACAGTACCGTTGAAGCAAATTTGGACATATCATTTCCTGTCAATAGATGCAGAACCAGATTTGGAGGAGGGCAAACAGGCATTTGCCAACAGGGGGGGCAGAGGGTATTTGGTCCCTCCCGTCACTGAGGAGAAGGGGCGAAAGCCATATTTAGCCCCTCCACACTTTAAAGGAACATTATTAACATTTTATCTTCAAAATTAACACTAAAAAGTACCGTTAAAGCAAATTTGGACTCTGATTTCATTTCCTGTCAACAGATGCAGGCCCAGATCTGGAGGAGGGCAAACAAGCATTTGTCAACAGGGGGGGCAGAGGGTATTTGGTCCCTCCCGTCACTGAAGAGAAGGGGCGAAAGCCATATTTAGCCCCCCCCCCCCAACACACACACACACACTATCAAGGAACATTATCAACATTTTAACTTCAAAAGTAACATTAAACAGTACCGTTAAAGCAAATTTGGACTAATTTCATTTCCTGTCAATAGATGCAGGCCCAGATCTAGACGAGTGCAAACTTGGCATTTGCTCATGACAGCCGATTTCGTGGGTGAGGCGCAAAATTAGTGTACAAAAAATGCATAATGTATGAAAACAAATAAAAAATTATAGTAGATGAAGATTTTCGTACATTGTCAACACTCTGCGTGTACTCAAGATAGTTGGGCGACCCTTCGACGACATTGACAAATTACTGCAAACCATTTAATTAAAACAAAACAACTACCTCAGTCATTTCCGTAGTACATCTCCACACACACATACCTCAATATCCATATCCATAAACACTTTTTACGAAGGTTTTAACAGAAAGGTTTATGACTTTTCTCCAGCGCGTTGTTGAATAGATTTATTTAAAATTGTTTAAATGATAGTTTTGGACATTTTTGTTGTAAAAAAATGCACAGGGAGGGGCGCCCTTTGTATAAACTGCGCAGTTAGCAGCCTCCCTTTCATTAATATATATATATATATATATATATATATATATATATACAGAGAGAGAGAGAGAAGCACAGAGGGGGCAGCGCGCATCATGAGAGCTTCGATATATTCCCCGAAATGGGTAATAAATGAAGGGTCAAGGGGCAACACAAAATTAGATTTTGAAAATAACGAATTTGAAAGTTTTCTAACACGTAAATGTATGAAAAGTTTATCAAGAAACTTCGAACAAATTTTATTTGTGTAGTAAAAGCTTATATTTAACTAAAAGTGAAAAAAAAATTGTTTCAAAGATCCAAAGTACCAAAAGATTAAATTCTTCCTCTGAATATGTGAAGATAGGTGGCCCAGCATACCGATACTTCATCACATTGTTTTACGGCTTTAAGGTGGTTCAACCCCCAAAATGAATGCACGTGGTGCCACGAGATGATTATCTCATTTTCGAATCCTTTAAATGCATTGTAGGGCTCGACCAAGTCTTTGACGGCATGTCTTGAGAAAAGCGATTTATTTTTATGACCGACTGACGGATTCTATGTTAGGGTTTTATTGCCCTAGAGGTCCCAAACTGGGCAAGAAGCGCCTGACCAACTGACGGAAATATCGTTTGAAGATAACGGCATTTCGGAAATCGCAACAAATCTGTCATTGCTTATTTTGATGATTTACAATATAGGGTCTTTTAAATTGTCGGCTTTCTTATTTGAAGTAAATACGAGAAAACTGCCTGCGAGTGAACTGTTCTGAATTTTTGCCCGATGTATTATTTAGTCTTACGGATTTCCTTGACGAGTGAGGTTCCAAGAATGATGTTTTGAAAGTGAACACTTGAATTTGTGAAGTAATTAAGTGACGGAAACGTGAGAACAGTGCATTGTTAAAACTTGTTGCTTCGCAAACCAACATTCCTGTCGTAAGTGATTTCGCTTTTTTTTTTTTACTTTAACACTTAATGCACCCTAAACTGATAATCGCATCAGTAAAAAAACCATCTCCATTTTGTTCCCAGTACAATTTTGAATAAACCATGTTAATCTCGTAATATTCTGATCTGTACTCAATCGACAAACCATCTTGAGAACCGAGTAAAAACCCTAGTTTTCAACCCTGCGACAGCGGAGGTGGTAACTCTTTTTAATATAGAGAGATTCTTAAATATTTCTAACTTAAAACAACAGAGTAATACCCAATTATTGAAAAACGGGTTTCCAATAAAAATACCTATTCCAAGTTGTAGTTAACAAAAACATTCTTATTTTCATATAAGTAGAATGAACAAAATTTGCGGTCGCTAAGCAGTAATAATTAATTTTTGATAAATGTTAGACAATAATAAATCTAATAAATTGGCTACCTGAACCATCATATTCCAAACTTTCGTCCGATATATGAGCCGCCGACCAACCGGTATAGTGGTTAAAGTGTTAGCATCTAGATAGGAAGGTTCCAGGTTCGAATCCGGGTCGGGGCATGGATGTTTGTAAGCGTATGGCGTAGAGGCGGCTGGTGCACCTTAAATCTGTCGACACGTTGGGTTGGTGTGAAAGTTTGGAGAGTGGGGTGCTAGCTCAGGTGTTGTTTCGTCATCTGACCGTGGTTCAAAATTACGAGGTGTTGTCCTCGGATCTTTTCCTTAAAGAATTAATCCCGGACCGTCGTCAATAGCACGTTGTGTTGCTCAAATACGATATTAACTAATAATTACCAATTACCGACATATGAGCCTTAAAATTTAATTAATAGAAAATTTCATCATTCTCGAAAAAACGAGGAATTTTCAATATAATTTTCAGCAGGGGTTTATTATTATCTATCATATTTATATTAATATTGCACTTAGAATTTTAAAACTTTGCCTATGTAAGTTGCAAGTGGTGAAAAAAGTTTTTCCAAATTAAAAATCATCAACAATTATTTCAGATCCACAATCACTCTACATAGACTAAGTAGATTGACTATAACTATCGAAATTGAGTTTTGTGATAAATTCTGTTTTAAAGAACTCATACAAGATTATGCAGAGTAAAAGGTCAAAGGAAAATTTTTCGATTAAAAATGGAATTTTTTATTATTGTCAATTGTGCTTTTTTAATCCAAATTTTCAAATACATTCTATATTTTAATAATGTTATTAGTTTTAAAATTAATGTTATCTTATTTCATTGGTTTTTAAAAATATTGCCTACTGTGCTTCATTGAAACCGAATTTTTAAATATAGATTATGTTTAAAAAAATTATGAGCACTCATAGGCGGCGGAGTCAGAATCGAGATAATTTTTACCCATGTGTGTGCTTCAAGCAAATCAAATATAAATCTAAAAAGTTCAGAAAAATCGAGACGTTTACGAAAAAATCAACGTTTTAATTTCTAATTTAAATGTATTGTAAGTAGCTGCGGTAGCTCAGTCAGTAGAGCGTCGGGCTCGCATCAGAAGGGTTGTGGGTTCTGTACTCGGCGGAGCCTCCTATTCTGATGATTGCGAGATCGGTGCTTCGACCTGGCTAAAGACCGTCGTGTTCACTAATGGTGACTGGGGCACGTTAAATAGGTCGTGGTCACAATGTCCCCCATGTTCCCATACCAAATCAATACCTCTGGGGGTACCTGATCAGGAGGTTATCGGCCTCTGATTGCGATCTAAATTACGATATGTGTGAGTGAATGGATGTATGAAAGGGACCTTCCTGTAAAACGGATGTGTCATGTATGTCGAGCAAAGTCGGACTTCCTCCCAATGGGGCTCAATAACATGGAAGGAGCACCCCTCTTGCCGTCTTCGACGGACCTGGCACTCCTCTGGTCTGCCAGTGTAGGCATAAGAAACAACATGTATTGTAAGTTTTAAAATTCACCTTAAAGTCATTTAGTAAATATTCTATAAAGAAAAAAATATGATTTTTAATACTCAAGTGTTAATTGATAAATATCTTTTTATGTAAATTAATTAACTGTTTGTAATTTATTATTAATAATTAATCAATATTAATATAATTAATCAATATTAATATAATTAATTTATTCTTCCCATTTTTTACAGGGGTACTTTTCGGGAGGACCCCCCCCCCCATAATTCAACAACCCTAGTTACGCCTATGCTCGCCCCCCTCTCTATTCAAAACGTTGGCACGTCCCTGTCAAATAACTACCCTCCCACCTTTGTGTCTTTTGTATAGTTTCTGGCTCCGAAAGTCAAAACAGAAATGATTCATGAAATTTGGTAAATGGAGTTTATTATGTATAAATAGAAGTATCCGAAGTAGTTTTGCGTTGTGTTGTTCCAGAGTGACGTTAATAAAAAATACCTTCTGAAATATTTTGAATCAAAATTAAATTATTTTGGTAATGGTAATGGTAATTTTAGTTAACGTCGTACTAGAGCAACACAACGGGCTATTGACGACGGTCCGGGATCAGTCCCTTATGGGAAAGATCCGAGGACAACACCTCGTAATTTTGAACCACGGTCAGGTGACGAAGCAATACCTGAGCTGGCACCCCACTCTAAAAACTTCCACACCATCCCAACGTGAGCACTTTCGGCCACGACAGATTTAAGGTGCACCAGCCGCCTCTACAACATGCGCTTATAAACATCCATGCCCGGACCAGGATTCGAACTAGGAACCTTCCGATCTAGAGGCTAACACCTCAATCCCTATATCGGTTGGTCGGCACTTGCTGCTTGGAAGAGCACTTCTGAAATTGCTTTATGTTGCATGTTTGACGATGTGTTTTTCAAATGTTTCTTAACGCACTATTTTATATTTATGTAATCTATGAAAATTATTCTATTTATCTGTATGGAAATAAACTTTTTAGCATATTTAAGATAAAAAATTAGTTTCCAAAGATAAAAAATTTGGATTTTGACAGAATTAAAAAGGTTTCTATGGACTAAAAGCAGGGAGATATTTTAATTATTTGGTAATTTTTAATCAACGTCGCACTAGACTAACACAACGGTCTATTGACGACGGTCCGGGATCACCCCCCCTAAGGGAAAGATTCGAGGACAACACCTCCTAATTTTGAACCACGGTCAGATGACGAGTCAACACCTGAGCTGGCACCCCTCTCCAAACTTCTATACCAACCCAACGTGATAACTTTCGGTCACGGCAACAAGGTGCTGTCCTCTTAAATTTCCCTTAAGGGTTCTGATCCCGGACGGTTGTCAATAGCCCGTTGTGTTGCTCTAGTACGACGTTAACTAAAACTTACCATTACCATAGGTCACGACAGATTTAAGATGCACCGGCCGCCTCTAACCATACGCTTACAAAACATCCATGCACGGACCCGGATTCGAACCGAGAACCTTCAGATCTAGAGGCTAACACTTTAACCACCAGACCGGTGGGTGAGCGAATTTTAATTAAAATCGCACTGGAGCAGCACAACGGACTATTAAAAAGATCGAGGACAAAACCATAATTTTGGACCATGGTCAGATCACGAGACAGAACCTGAGCTGGTCCCACACTCTCCAAACTTCCACTCCACATCAACGTGAGGACATTTGAGGCCACGACAGATTTAACGTGCAGCTTCACCTATTGTACACGAGGGTTTTTGGTTGGATTCGAGCTCGCAACCCTCCGAATACTAATCAGTTGCTCTTCCAATCGAGCTACGTCGCCAATAGCCCGTCATGTTGCTCCAGTGAGACGTTAATTAAATACCTAACATCCAATCGGGCAACCACGACCTTGGAAATTTTATGGCTACGGCGATAAATTTTATGTTTAGCAAGCCCGTTAGAAATGTAACCTTTCATCTCCGCGTCGCAAAATATTTAAATTATACTTTTCATCGCTTCGAATTTATTAATTAACCAATTTCAAAATAATTGTACCATAAGTAAGAGTCCATTCTAACGTTTTCAAATTTAAAAACTCATTATATTAACCTATAGATGTGACAGTTTTAACAAAAAATAACGAATATTTTCGATTTTTACCGAATTTCAAAAAAAAATATTACCAGGAACCAAATTGAAATTTCTCAAAAAACTCGACAAGCTGCAAAACTTCACGTTTAGTGGTACTCTATAAAACTGAAGACTGAAAATTTGTAGGTGTTTTGCTCACTCACGTTAAAAATTTCGCTTTTTTTTTTTAAATTTCACATTACATGCACTAATAGCCGCATCGGAAAAAAAAAAAAAAAAAAACTTCTATATCTTGTTTCCTGTACAAACTATGCTAATTTCGTAATTTTCTGATGCGTACTTTTTCGGGAAATCGTCTGAGAATCGAACGAAGAAAGCGATTTTACAATCCTGTGGCGGCGATGGTAGTAACTTTTTTTATATAAAGAGAAATTAATTTACGTAGATCTTGCATCACATTAATTTTATATTTTTCATTAAAGGTTATGGATAATTTCATCATAATGAAATCTCGTCTTGATATCAATGATGACAATGCAATTGCTAGCACTAGTAGAATTGATGACAATACAGAAAAGATGAACAGTGTGAAATCAACTCGGAAATGTCAATCACTTGTACGACGAAGAATACATAAAATTCGAATTTAGCTGGATTGGAAATACCATATTTTCTGACAACTGTTCATTTATATATTTCTTCACACAGAAGTAAGGCGTTTGTGACGAGGAAATGTTTTAAATTGTGTGTTTCAATTAAAAAATTAATTAATGGTGGGTTTTTTTTTCGAAGCAAAAAACACGAAACTTGGAAAAAAATCTGAAAAATGATAATTGGTGCGATAATTTGGCATATTTGGCTGATATTTTTGCTTCTTTAATACTTGCGTACTGTCTATATAAGAATGCAAAAAAAAAAAAACGAAAACGTTCTTACATCAATTATAACCACATATATTGAAATGAAATCATTATACACAAAAGAAAATCAAGATAAATGCAAATAAACACTGAAAGGATGCTGAATAAATGTAATCCAAGGATATGCAATAATTCAAAAGTTTCACGTATTAAAGTTAATGCTAAGTGTCCCATTTAAGCATCAGAAAATAATCTTGATAATGCCTCCGCTTGAGGCATTTTAGCTCCTGGACAATGTTTTATCGTGATGTCATATTTTTGAAGAGCAAAAACACAGCGTTGTAAACGCGTAGATTGAGGAGCGTGAGATATGACTTCGTGAGATAAGACAAAGGATTGCGATCGGTCAAAAGTTCTATTTTGGAACCAAAAACTAAAGTTTCAAACTTCTTAAAGCACCATACAATGGCATATGCTTTCCTCTCTATAGTAAACCATGCTTGTTGGATTTTGTTTAACTTTTGGCTGCCATACGGTATAGGTTGGGTCTTTCCTTGAATATTTTGTGATATAGAAGCAGAAACACCATACTGTGACGCATTTGTGTGAATTATGAATGATTCACTTATAACGGGAGTGTGTAGAGCAGGAGCTTTCATTAACGCAGACTTCAGTTTATTGAACGTCTCGTGGTGCATATCCGACCACGGTAGAGTGTCAGAAACTCTCTTCTTTGTTGGTTCTGTCAGAGGTAAAGCTACTTCTGCATAACGAGGTATGTATTCTCGATAATAATTGCATAATCCAAGCATGTTTCTCAATTGTTTCTTGGTCTCAGGTCTTGGTAGTTGAGAAATCGCTTTGATTTTATCTGGATCAGCTTGATGTTTCCCAGACCCGATTATATGGCCTGAATATTTTATTTCTGACCTACCAAATGCACACTTCTGTAGATTCACTGTAAATTTCAGTTCTTCTAAATTAGTAAGAATGAGTCCTAAGTGATGTAAGTGATCTTTCAAGTTGTTAGAAAAGATAACTATGTCGTCAATGTATGCACGACTAAATTCTCTAAATGGTGCTAACGCGCGATTCATTTCTCTCTGGAAGGTGGCAGCTGCGTTTTTCAAACCAAACGGCATGACTTTGTACTGAGATCTATGGGTCTTGAATGAAGTAAAATCACGACTTTCCTCTTCCATTGCGATAGCCCAATATCCTTTTAATAGATCGAGTGTGGTAATGATATTAGATTTTCCAATGCAATGAAGTAGTTGAATGGCATCTTCCATCGGAAAGTCATCGGTCTTGGTCACAGAGTTCAAAAAGCGATAATCAACTCATAGTCGCATACCTCCGTTCTTCTTGTTTACACACACGATGGAGTGAGCGATCTCCGCGGATCTTTCTTCTATTAAATCCAGCTGAATTAATTTATTAATTTGGGCTTCCACTTGCGATTTCAAAGCTTCAGGAATTCTGTAAACAGGGTTTTCGTCTCTCTTTTCCATCTTCTAACCTAATAATATATCCACCGACATTTACAATTTTCACTTTTCCTGTAAATAGTTTTCTATGATTCAGTAACAACTTAAGGAGCATATTCTTATCGTCATCAGTCAAATGTTGCAAGTCTAATTCATGGATTCCATCAAATGATTCTTGTTGATTCACAGTCCTGGGAGAAGTATGGATATCACAAAATTCATCGTCATCTTCAAAGATGATTGCAACTGCATTGACTCGTGTCTGGAATTTTCGGATTTTGTTCACATGAACGTGTTTTCTTCTTCCATCAGGTGATTTCACTAAATAGGAGTGTGGAGGATAATGGCAAGTCAGGTCTTGAAACAGGTGTAATAGGTATTCTATCAGAATATTTTTTGGGTATTCTCAGGTGACACTCCTTACATGTTTTGCAAAATGTCTCTACGTCTTGAGAAAGTCCATGGCAGTAGAATAAATAACAAATTCTCTCTTTCGTTTTTCGTATTCCCATATGTGCTCCAAAGACAGACTCGTGAGCTAGCTTTAAAACTTGTTGACGTTTATTCTTACCAATTGAGTCACGGTTTGTCCCAATATCTTATCCGTATAGTGAAGAAGACCACCAATAAACAAATAATTTCCTTTTTTGATTTCAGCTGTCGTAACGATTCTTTTAATGATAAACAAGTCCTTTGCTCTCCTCTTAGTTTGGCGGTTTGAGTAGTGACGTCATCAGTGATTATTTCTTCTTTTGATTTTTGTGGTGTCTGTACGTCTCCTATGTGTTTAAGTGGCCCCTCAGAATCGCTAGTTTATTTTTCTTCCGTTTCAATATGTAAGCTTAATACTGCTTCGTCGTTGTTTATTCCATTTTAAAAGATATAACATTCGTCATTCGTTGAATTAATCAGCAATTCATAAACTTCCGTTGTTAACAAGCAGGGGACATTCAATTTATCCCTTACCGCTAAAAGAGCATCGACACAGTTGAATAAATTATTTTCACAGTTTTTGTAATAGATGGGAATTCGGAAAACTTTTGCTTCAATTGGTCAGCCAAAAGCCGGAGTTAATAAAATTTTACTTTTTTCTTCATCCTTCAAATTAGGTACAACTGATGAATGAACAATCGAAATTTGAGTTCCCGAGTCAACGATGGATTCTATTTCTTTTGAGTCAATATAAATGTTTATCTTCTTCAAGGGTGCGACGAGATTCTGGATAGATTCGGATTGCAAAAGTGAAGAATCGACCTTCGCTACGATAGCTTCTTTGTTTCTATATCGGTTGCTCTTGAATTATTGTGGAAATAATTCCTGTCATTTCGTTTCGTCGGAACATCATTCCTCTTTTGTTTATTAGGACAGTCTCTTGCAAGATGATGAGAACTTCTGCACTCGTAGCACTGCTTTCGTTATGGGAAATTGTCATTCTCCCTTCTGTGGAGTAGCTTCTGCGTGACATTTAGGTGCTGATCGGGTGGAGATCGTGATTGGCTGAGAAATTTCCTCATCGTAATGACCCACGAGAAATTATCGCTGAGAAATTTCCTCATCGTAACGACTGAGGAAGCGCCTCAGCGATAATATAAAGTTTTACATTATGATTAACATTTGATATTAATACATTTGATTTAGTAATATTAGGGTATTGTGATAATAAGCTAGAAAAATTAGAGTTTTTTATCAAAAATGCTTACACCTATTTCTCCAATTACTGATGCGGCAGTGCCCAAAACATTGAGTTTGGTAATCCCATCAATCAGTTTTCTTTGCCTAATATCCAGCAATAAATTAAATTGATTTAAAAACTCAGCACCTAAAATTCTTTTACTGATTTTTGCTATGATGAAAAGCCATTGAAAATCACGACGAAGACCTAAATCGAGCGTTAAAATTTTAGATTCATAACAAGGTATTTGAGTACCATTAGCAGCAAACAGTTAGAAATCACTATTCAGGGTAGTATCATTTGATTAAGCTGGAATAATGCTCACATCAGCTCCACTATTCACAAGAAAACGCAAGTCCGTTTTTCTGTCCGAAACAAATAGTCGGTACTTTCAGCAATCATGCATATCATTTGCAGCAGAGCTTGCCACTAATTCTGCTGCGCGGTGAAGTTTTCCGCCCTTTTCTAACTGCAAGAAGAAACGTATTTGTCCGGCAAACACTTGTCAACAAATTTAAAGTAATAGCAGTATTTTCCGTTAGCATTAGATTTGCGGAATCTGCTACGTGATCTGGAACGAGAACGTTTCGGGAAATTTTTTGTTGAAATGCGTTTTTTTCTCGAAATGCGATTTACAGTTAACTGAGCAATTTGCTGTTCCAAAGAGTTATTTTGAGCATTAAATCATTAATTGTAGGAGAAGAAGGTTTTACAGTATAGACGTCGCTTCGGAAGCTCATATCGCAGATCTTATCAGCCATTAACGCCAATTTATTCATATCTTCGTCACCAACTAGTAAAATGTGTTTCATTGCTTCTGGCAATTTGTCGAGCCAAAGTGTTTTAATTAAATTTTCAGATTCTTCTGGAGTAGCAATTTTTCAATTTGCAGTAATGCCTCAAGGTTCTTTCTTTTCAGGTCATCCAATTTTAAAATAATTACATATTAACTTTAAATAATTATCTTTCTTAGTTGCTTTCTGAAATTGCTTAAATTTGTTCTCACTCATTGGCAAGAGTCTACATACAGAATGAACCATGTTCATCATTTCTGGGTCATCTTTGCTTTCCACTTTAGTATATGTTCTTGACAAAGTGTCGGCAATATAAATTTGGCTCACTGGCAAATATTTTACAGCAAAATCATATTTTCATAGTTTAAGAAGCATTCTTTGTAAACGAGAAAAAATTTTACTTATTGGCTTATGGACTATGGAAGTCACTGGTTTATGATCACTTTCAACTACAACCTTATGACAATAGACGAAATTGTGATATTCTTGAAAAGCAAAGACAATTGCCAGCAACTCCTTTTCAGTAAGGGCATAATTCTTTTCAGCTTCTGTTAAGCTCCTAGATGCAAATGCAACTGGATTACCCTCTTGCAACAAACATGCTCCTAGATCATCTTTAGAACTATCACACTGGATAGTAATAGGCAAGATGTCATAAAATACTTTTAAAACTGGTGTTGAACTAATTAACCTTTTAATACTCTCAAAACTTTTATCCTGTTCATGACTCCATTCAAATTAATTGGGTTGGTGTGGAAGTTTGGAGAGTTGGGTGCCAGATCAGATGTTGCTTCGTCATCTGACCGTGGTTCAAAATTACGAGGTGTTGTCCTCGGATAATTTCCTTAAGGGATTGATCTTGGACCGTAGTCAATAGCCCGTTGTGTTGCTCTAGTACGATGTTTACTAAAAATTACCATTCAAACTAGACATCATTTTTTAACAATCCTCTTAAAGGAGCAGTAACAGCAGAGACATTGGGTACAAATTTAGATAGAAAATTAACCATGCCTAGTAACCTTTTAATATCACCCTTACACAAAGGTTGTTCTACACTCATGTCCATAAATTAAGGATAATGCCAGCTCCGGCAAATAAAGGTTCAGAAACAAAACAAACGTGACGTATTCATAAAGCCCATTTATTAAACAAAAGATAAAGAACAAAAAAGATGGTGTATGTATGATATCATTCATTCATTATCTTCCTTCAATTGGGTTTTAAAATAAGTGTTATTAATTTTACTTGATTGTAAAACGATTTAAAAAATGGTACATAATTCACATTAGTAGTTTTTTGTTTGAATAATTCTTTGAAAGATGTTATTTAGCAGAGATAATCTAACGTTACTTTATTGAAAAAAGAAAGAACCGTAACAAAAAAGAGATCATAATTAAAGCTAGCGAAAAACAGCACGAGCCACTTAAAAGATAGAACTAATACAAAAAAAGTTACAGTTATAACAAAACACGTTAACACTTAGAATAACTAGTTACAACACTTTCCCTTGTTAATTGGGTTTTTGATTGATTAGTTCATAAGTCCCATTTGTTGACACAAGATCAATAACCGAGGCTTGGTTAATGGCTTGGTCATAATATCAGCAAGTTGTCTTTCGGTTGATACTTTTTCAACATGCACCTTGCCTTCCATCACTTTTTCACGAATAAAGAAATGCTTGATTTCGATATGTTTGGTCCTTCGATGATATTCCGGATTGTGGGCAAGCTTTACAGCTGCTTGATTGTCTACTTGAAGTGAGGGCACTTCTTTTAGGTTCACTATTCCCTGATACAGTCTTGTAAGCCAAAGGACTTCTTTGACAGCCTCAGATGCTGCCACAACTTCAGCCTCTGTGGTTGAAGTGGCTACAATAGATTGTCTCTGACTGTGCCAAGAAATTGCACCTCCGGCGTATACCATTACTGAACCAGATGTTGATCTTCCTGTATTAGAACATCCACCAAAATCTGCATCACTGTAGCATTCCAGCACTCTACTTGTACCAGTTACATGGTAAGTGATTGCCAGATTAGTTGTACCTGCTATGTAGCGGAACACTCTCTTTACTCTCATAATATCCTCTGTAGATGGATTTTCTAGTGACCTGGATAGAAACCCAACACTGTAAGCTATATCTGGCCTTGTTCCCACCATCAGATACATTAAGGCACCAACCGCCTGACGATATGGGAAATCCGGTCTTTTGGTGTCCTCAGGTTTCAGGAACTTAGATTCCTTCAGCATGGGAGTTAGTGCAGGTTTGCACCCTTCAAATCCAATAGTGCTTTTGAAATGAGTAATCAAAGGGTCCACACACATCAGCTGAAACCAGTTCACCAGGATGGGAAGCTTTCTTTCTGGTTCCGAATGGTAATCGATGTGCTTTGCCATAAACACATGATTCACAGGGTTCGTTATCTAGGCGAACACTGATTCCCAGTTCTTTTTGCAATATATCTTTGATGTGGCGTTTATCTTGATGTCCCCATCTTTCATGATACAGCTGCAACAAGGAGCTGTCTTCCACAACTGCATTTACTTCTGCTCCTTTCTCAGGCACAATCGGTTCAATAGCAGCCTTGAAGAGAGTTCCATTTACACTTCGTGTTCCATATAGTACAGCTACTCCATTGACTATTAGCCAACACTCAGTAGGGGATGACCTGAATTCACTATTGACATTCTTATCTTGAGCAGCCAGCACTGAAAACAAGTTTCTGCTTATCTCGGGCACATACCAGACATCTTGTAGTTGAATTTCTTGGCATTTCTCATTAATAGTGGTCTTTACACAAATAGTGCCTTTTCCGAGTGCAGCCAAGGTTTCTTTTCCAGCAGCCTTAATGCAACAAGGACTATGGAAACTAGTAAACTCTACAAAATACTCTGGACAATTTGTGATATGACGAGTTGCTCCGTTATCAACCCAGAAGGACGTTAAATCCATTTCAGCAGCACAGACTTCACCACAGATGGAAATCAGGGACACATTGGCAGTCTCCATGTTTCCATTCACTGGTTTTTTCCTGCTCGGTCTTCCATCGGAAATCCACTTTCGGCAGTCCTTCACCCAGTGTCCCCTTTTGTTGCAATAGTTGCAGACGTCTCCTTTCCTTAATTGCTTCAGGAATCTACCCTTGCCATCTTGCTTATGCCTGTCTTGGTTAGTAGCTGGCAAAGCTTCCTGAATGGTTCTTTCACTCGTTTCAGATTTTGCAAAATTCCTCTCAAACATGCACAGTTGATTTGTAAGTTCATCGAAAGTCCGGTCCTCATTTTTGGCTAACAACATCCAACTGGACTTAAACGTCTCAAAGCTGCTTGGCAAAATATTTAAAACTTTGCACACTAGCATTAGATTTGGTAGCTTGTTTTCACCTCTATCTATGAGACCGTTGTTCAGCTCGTTCCACAGACTCCTGAGTTTAGCAATGTGTGTGGAAACATCATCGCAAAGTGACCAGTTAAAAGCAAAAAATTCTGTACAAATTTTGAATAGCTGATCTTTTGAAGTGGCTTCAAACTGCTGTTTTAGAGCTTCCCAAGCCTCACATGCAGTCTCTTTGTCCATGATTTTCTGATACACTGTATCAGTAACCGTACTTGCGATCATAGACTTGGCATAACTATTTGCCTTACGGTAGAAATCACTCTGTTGCTTGTGATCCTTGATTGCATCTGCATTTTCTGAGCTGAGCAAAGGTTCTGGCTTGACTAGCTTGCCATCAATCACTTCTAGAGCTCCTTCATGGTAATCTAGCAAGTCTCTAATTTTTCTTTTCCAAATTGGCCAGTCAGATTCTCCAGTTAATAATTTAACGTGTCTTGTTAAATCCATTCTTTCTGGAATCGTTTGCTTGAGGTGAAACGAGTTCTTAATTATAATCACAAATACTGTCGAACTAGACACAAGTTTGGCTAAGCAATAGCAGTCTATCGTTAGCGGTATAGCTAAGCCTAATAGCGGTAGCAATTGCTTCCAAATGTAGTGAATCTATTATTCTATTAAAAAACTCATCGATCTACTTACTAGCACAGGTTCCAGCGAGTTGATGGCCCATAACCTGTTTGAATAATTCTTTGAAAGATGTTATTTAGCAGAGATAATCTAACGTTACTTTATTGAAAAAAGAAAGAACCGTAACAAAAAAGAGATCATAATTAAAGCTAGCGAAAAACAGCACGAGCCACTTAAAAGATAGAACTAATACAAAAAAAGTTACAGTTATAACAAAACACGTTAACACTTAGAATAACTAGTTACAACATTTTTAAGTTATGATTATATTTTATGAAAAACAAAAGCAATTTACCTTTCAACGGTTTTTACAGGCGGTAAACTTGAACAACGGCTTTTCTATTGAGGATGATATAGTATTTTAATTAACATCGCACTCACTCTGCGCATTGGAGCAACACAACTAGATATATGTGACGGTTGGGGATCAACCTTTTCTGTTGATGGATAGTACAGTTTTTAAATAATTATTAAAATGATGCAAAGAATATCCAGCTGTATGACGCTTCAAGAAGTCTGATGATTAGAAAATAAAAAAATGGCTTCCGCTCTGGCTCTGATTGAAACATTTCAAACTTCGCCCACAATTAGGGACAGGCTTCCCCACTGGAGCGCTATACGTCATGGCTTCAGTGAACCCTCTGTATACTACTTCTCTGTGGTTATTTCATTTAAAGATTTTTAAACAAAATACAAATTAATTTTTAAATTTTGAATTTAAATCGGTGATTTTTAATAAAAATATTTTGATTAAAATCAAGTCGATTTAAATTGGCTTATCGTGTTCTTCAGTGTAGTTTACAAACTATCCGAAAGAAAACTTACTTCCGATAAAAAATTAATCTGATGTAATCACCATTTGACAATGCGTAGAGAAAGGTTTTAATAACAGCGACATGCTGAAATTGCATTCGAATATAATGTCAAATTGCGCTAAGAGTTCATTTTCATGGTTTCCAATCGCCAGAGCTCTTAGCAGTTAGTAATATCCCGGAGTATTGTTTCAGTTTGACGTAACCTACCTCACCAGTTAGCTTTACGGTAAAAGCCTCTCATAATTTGAAATCAGAAAACATGATATTATATTATAACTGCAACCGTAAAGTCAACTCTTCTGTGATTGGTCAATCATGTTTGTGGAAGTGAGAGATTCGACGAAAGCAATGCTACAATCGTTGCTTGCGGACACCATTTTCACAGAAAGTGTAATGTAACATTAAGTGGAGTTTAACATTGAAAGTAGCTAATACTACGATACACATGACGCTCGCGAAGAAAATCTAAGCCAACGAACTAAACTAAAATGCATTTCATTCTAAATATTATTTGGTAAAATTTAAGAAAAAGGTGTGGTCACATGACATCCAATAGCCAATGAGATCGCGTTTCTCTCAGTTCTCCTATAAAGCTCAGATCGTGTACACGAACGTAGCCATTGCTATCTATTCGGCTGGCTTGTCGAGCGCGTATTATAATCCATTCTGTAAATGGTGATGGAGTGCCATCCGAATCTCTCGGAAAGAATGTGATTTTTTCGGATGTAGATATAAAGGTATTCTTTGCTATTTTCAATAAAAATGGTAGTTATATATTCTAAAAATATGACCTATGTGTAGGTCCAATATTGCCCAACTCCGAAGCCTTTTCGAACCATTTTAGTGATAGTAAAGGCACTGTTAAATTTTCATCGTTTGTTTTTTGTTTAACTGAAATGTCTTGTTAAACTATTTCAGTATTAGAGTGAAATAGAAAATTTCTGATTGCAACTGTAGCGTAACTCGAGAGATAAGCTCTCGAAAGCAAATAAATTGCAACTTCAGTGTTTTATGTGTTAGAATATCGATTTGGATCCTTGTGTACTTCAGTTTGCAAAGCAACCGAGGTACTTTTATAATTTTACCTGGCTAAAAATTTGAATGTCATCATAACGCCTATTGTTGAAATCGAAATGTCGGAGTGTAAAATGGCGCTGGCTCTTGTTGGGCGAAACATCCTGGACTGAGATGGCGCTGTGTAAAATCCGTTAGAAAACAATGAATTCTGGACTGATATTGCCGGCTCTTCTGAACTGTAGTATCTTGAATGCTTCATTCGTTATTCAACGTTCAAAAGTTATTTGGTGTTTCTTAAGACGTAAGTACTATTGCATGTTGTCTTTGAAAACTTATAGACAAAAATATTAATCACAATTTAAAATATGTGGATCTAAGTACCCGAAAATTCTTTTGGCGTATTGATTGTCCTGTATACATGTCGATATTTAATTTGGATGTATTATCTTTTGTTTATTGCATTAATGTTCCTTCAAATCGCCAAGTGTAAGAAAAGCATTGCAATTCGTATAGTGATAGTGTTTCACATTTGGAGATATCACAAGTAATAATTGTCTGTGCATGTTATAATGTAAATTTATTTCTTTTACACGAATGAATGAAGTTATGAGTTGAATATTAGGATCTAGATTGTATTTATATAGTCATTCTAGCCTCTATATACTATTCTTATACTTGTGTGTTAGTGTACATTACTTTTAGGAATTTACAAGTATAGCATATACTTTAAGATGGTATGCAATATTCTGTCTATCGAGTATTCAATAAGATTGTAGAAGAATAGTAGGTGGTACATTATACAAAAGGTTTTTGTACTCATTAAGCCTAGCAGCTAATCAAGAATTGTATGCACCTTATAGTATCTAAAAAGTAGCATCTGCTTTAGCAGTACAACTACTAAATGCTGAATGTGTTGTTCATACTAGATTGGTTTCCATTAAGCCTTACTTATTTTTATATCCAATGAGTAAGCCTAGATATTTAGGTTTTACAAATAGAAGACTAGATTTTTTTTCCCGACTTACATTTTAGGTTTTTATATATTCTTACCCCCTTGGGTACATTTGATGACCGTCATGCACTTGTTTTGCCGAAGTCACGAATGACGAGTCTTAATTCGTCATTTAAGCTACCAAAAAATTAAACATGCACATTCTTGTTCATAGCACGAATGATTGGTGTTACGAGACTCCTTGAATCAAATTATTCAATCGTCCTCCACAAAAATACACTATTTAATCTGACTCCATACATACAATTATTTACACAGCTGTGTTATCAGACATTCTTTTTTGGAATGAACGCGAAGATCAGTAGCTGCGAGATCTCTCTCATACTGTTGCCATCCTAATTAAACAAAAATATAACAGTAACTAGTGTGCAAACAATAATATGAAAATATAACAGTAATTAGTATAAATGGTAATGCATAAATATAACAGTAGCTAATGTGCAAACGATATTACGAACTACTTTAAACATCTGGTATCAGTTGTAAGAGAACGTCGGGTATCAATAAATCTGTACCCAAGGGGTTAAAATAAGAAGAACATCACTAGATCATAACATCAGATCACTTTTTAACCTGGCAGGACGCGCGTCTCCTGAGAACATTAGGATGCATGGGGGGTCATAGAATGACCCCAAACTGAAACGCATTTCTACGCTGTTGGAAACATGACATAAAGAATGTTTTGCTTAAAAAACTAAATTTTCTCCATTACTTTTTGCGACTAGAAATAATAGATAAGATATTTTATCATATTTTCTTTTTACGCAATTGGTACACACTATATCACGGCAATGCAAACACGAATTTTAATGCCATTTAATTTAAAATAATAGATGTATATACATACCAATTTTCAGCTATACTTTGTTTTTATGGAGAAAATTACATATGGAAATTAAGTGTTCCTTGTAAACAAAATCTACTCAAATTTCAGGTTCCAGTAGTTTTTATATCCTTATTTCTTCCCTAAGACTAATGATTTAAAACTAATTTTGAGACTAATGATTTAAAACTAATTTTGAGACTAATGATTTAAAACTAATTTTGAGACTAATGATTTAAAACTAATGCTGCGTCTTGCTGGAATCCAAAGACGGATGAATGAGTTTCTCTTCTTACATATTTTACATTCAGCAGGGATTTGCCTCTTATCTTCCCACATTGTTCTGACGAGTGTAATTTTTTCTGAAAGTAGATTTTCCGCAAGGTTTATAATTGGTGTACCAATTGTCCGGTGAGGTTTCGACCAGATTTGCACAAAGGTTTCATAAACTTTTTTACTATATCGCCTGATGAGTTCGAGACTTTATAGGGTCCTTCTGATTTGACATCCAACGTACACTTCCATATTACTTGATTATGTGCATCCACTAAGCAAATATTTTGATGCCGCATTTTGCTAGTTTCTTTGGCATATACTGTAGAAAACCATAAAGACTGCAAAAAGGTTCTGATTTTTCGTCAATAGTAGCATATTCACCCAGTGTATAATGTTTCTGACAGTTCATTACAAAAAACTAACTAAAGTCCCTCATAGCAGCTCGTTTGTCAAATAACTGCCTCTGCGTTTATGTTGTCAAATCTTATGCAGCGGAGAAGAAACAAAAAACGTTTATTAGACATTGGCTAGTTTTCTAGGAATCAGGGTTCAACAAGGGCTTGGGGTCATTTTATGACCCCCGCACGTCCTGCCGGGTTAAATGTAATGATACTTTTTGAACCATACACTTGGATTTTACTTAATGATGTGTATATAACAAGTTATAAATACATATATATATATATATATATTGGAATAACAACAGATTACACAATTTTATTTGATAGTTTTTACTTTTTCATTAGAATTCAAGACCTATCAAAATAAAAAACAGATTAGAATTCTCTGTAAGACTACATACTGATTTTTGTCCAGCCCTGGTCTTGTGGTTTAAAAGTTCTTTCTATTTTACCCTGCTACATAGGTTAGAATTTCTCTGAAAGGTTTTTACTTGGTATCTTAAGAGGGGGAGGTGATTAAATTGAGCTTTACAACTTTTAGATTTTGTTTTTACTTAACCCTTTTTGAGTCGCAGCACTTTGTGTAATGCAAGTAGGTGTGCCAGTCTTTTTGACCAAACAATTTTTTATATTGGATAGGTACCGTTTCTGGAATAACCAAACACTTTTATGGATACTTATACTTACCTATAAAGAGTTGTTTTTTTCAAACATAAATCGCAATAGAATTCAATTGGCAAATGCATAAATTCTGATATAAATAAGTTTAAAAGTACAAGATAACTAGTCACTGCGTGGCTAGCCCATAGTTGCTTTTGTTGGGTTATTGGTTTGCTCCGCAAACCAAAAGGGCATAGCCCGTGACAGTTCTTTTCGTGGAGGTCACATTGCCTGTGTGGTGATTTGCTTCACAAACCAAAAAATATAAATATTTAATTGAAAAATGATTTAACAAAAGAAAATCAAACATTTAAGGTATCTATCTGGTGTCAAATTTTCCGTAGGATTCAAATCTGTCGAAATTTTTAATCCATCTTTAACGATTTTGATGTTGCAAGAGAGAACTAAATAATGCCAGCCAAAAGTTTTTTATTTTCTTCGCTTTCTTTCGCTGAATTTGTAAGGCCCTGTTCACATGAGGCTTTCTACGCTGCGTATGGTGAGCCTGGCAATTTCCTGCAGTTGAATTAGAGGAGCGGTATCCTGATAGTCTCGCCAATGTACGTTTTACATGCCTCATGTGAAGGGGGCCCAAGAGGGCTGGAAATTTTAGCGTGACGTCACATTCTCTTGCGAAAATATAAGATATTAAATTTTAAAATGTTATTTAAAGAAAATCATATTTTTAAATATCGATCTAATGTGAAATTTTCCGCAGTTTTCAAATTTGTTGAAATTTTTACACCATCTTTAACGGTCTAGGAGATAAAAAGAACACTTTGTTGTAATGGTCAGCTGGTAAATGATTCCTCCGCATACAATGAAAACAGAAACAATAAATTTAGAATCTGTCATATCTTAATGCTGTTGCTATTCCATAGAAAACAATAATAATTATCTTTCATTAAAGTTATTTTAAACCTTTGTTTTGCGGGAATTGTACAGCTTAGCACTCAATAATATAGTTCATAATCTTTTGAAACTTTTTGTTTTAGATTTGAGCTGTAGTATAAAATTGGTAGAGGGGTTTTAATTTGTATTTGAGAAAGATTAACCCCCTCCTCCCCCCACACATACAGAAAAATAATTTTCACAAATTACACTGGAGTGCATTTGTTCAATATATCATCTGATCACAAGGTCATTAACCCCTTTAAACACTAGTTTTTTTTCTTCAAAAAAACTGGTTAAAAAAAATTGAAAATATGAATATATAGGTATAGTGTGAGTTATTTTTTTAAATTTAAGTTTTAGGGGTAACAAGGGAACAGGGGGGGTAAAAGTTATGTTAAAAAATTATTACACAAAGTGTAATCGATTTGATTTAAGCTTCGGTTTCCTAAGAAAGCATAGCCGTGATCTAGCTGTGGGTGATGTCACTAAAACGTTTTTATACAAACAGATGGTATTGGTTTCCTAGACAGCGTTGTTTGGAGCGTAACGAAAATGATCTGAGCAGCCATTTCCATGACTCGTCATAGCGGTTTCAAACAGTTTGGGAACGTTTTTCTCTTGTAGCGGCGACATTTCTTTTCCTGCGTGAAGTGATTCGAGCGGAGGGTTACAAAACGAACATTTTTGACTGCCATTAATTATTTCGCTTTTGTAAAATCGAGATCGTTAAACACATAATGAAAATTTCAATGGATTTGAAATCTGCGTAAAATTTCACACCAGATTAATACCTTAAATGTGATATCGATATTTTTGGTACCGATCTGGCGTAGCATTTTTCGCTGATTTGAAATCCGTTGAAATTTTTACTCTATCTTCAACGATCCCGAAGTTAGGAACTTTGGACTAGAGAATAAAAAAGCCACTTTGTTTTGTTTCTTGAATTAAATAAACCACGAGAGTCGTCTGTGTTGCCCATTCTCAACCGTATTCTGTCCATCTAAGTTTACACCTCTGGATTTTATTTAGACGGCTGCCTAGTTATGCCCGCGGCATCATGACGTTTCACGTCTGTAGGATTACGGCTCCACTTTCTTAGGAAACCGAAGCTTTACATGTTTATTTTGAATTTCAAATTATTAAAATCAAATTGTCATACTTACAAGTATAAGATAGGCTAAAAATTCAGTTTGATATGATATACCATCGCTGAAGCTTTCTGATAAATTGGCATGGTCAAAATCGTCGGAGCCTCTCACTATCAGATAAGTTTTTCTAAACAAGTTACAAAAACACTTTGTAAAAATTTAATTATTGTTAACTGTTTAATTTTTTATGATATTTAACACAATAAAAATGGATATATTACCTTTTCCACACCAAACAACTGCTTTTTACAAAGAATTCCTAACAAAATATTTTAATCATCAAAATCCACCATGTGGTTTACTTAAGAAAAATGCTGCATAGTGGTGCCATCTGTGGCCAATAAGTTTAATTATTATCTAGCCTATCTATTTTTACTAGAACGGATGTCAGACGGGTATTCGAAATAAAGTAACGCGAGATACAAGATCGGCCGTGTGAGACACAGGTATGTGCAAATTTGCCGGTAGCGTTCGCCCGTGTGAGACACGAGCAAATGCGTTAAGGGGTTGATGAGAACCCTGACAAAATTTTATTTTCTGCAAGCTAGATACAATTTATGTTGGCAGTCATTCTTTATTAAATATCACTGATTAGTGCCTTAAAAAAATGTCAAATGCTTGCTTTATTTCAAAGGGTTAATTCTTACTGTGGTACATATTTCTGCAGGTAAGTTTTATTCCATGTCATAAGTTGTATACGTAAAATTAACAGTCTCAAAAATGTATTTTATGTAATTTTTGTTTGGTTTTCCTTTTGAGTCTTAAATTTTATATTTCAGATCACTTGGATCTCAAGTGTAGTCTTTTGATATCCTAATGCCTTATGAAGCATGGGTGCCATTCAAGATGAAAACGAAAACAAAAATGTATGTTTAGTTAGTACCTATTTATTAAAACATAGATAATTATATCTATTGCCAGCTTATGCATGTGTATGTGTTTCAGAATAACAGCAATAACGTAATGCCGAAATACGTGGAAAAAGCTGTGGAGCCTGTAAATGGCATTGTTCAACCTCCTTATATACCTCCTCCTGAAAAGCCTCACAGGAACACAAATCAGCTTCATTTTTTGTTA
This sequence comes from Metellina segmentata, assembly GCA_947359465.1. Taxonomy (NCBI): domain Eukaryota; kingdom Metazoa; phylum Arthropoda; class Arachnida; order Araneae; family Tetragnathidae; genus Metellina; species Metellina segmentata. Next base: position 97,142,690 of record OX375875.1, on the reverse strand, counting down.
AAGAATGTCATGAAAGCTGTATGGAAACATCAGTTTGCATGGCCCTTCTACCAGCCGGTGGATGCAGTCAAATTAAACATACCGGTAAGCATAAATTTGGTGTTTATCTGACATTTGGTATATAATTTTTTCTTGGCCTTTTTGACAAAAAAAAATTTGTTGCATCTTATTTTAAATGCACAAAGCAAAAGGTTAGGCTACATGCAATGTCTTTCAATTTGTTTTCACTATTATTAGTTACCGATTAAATAGTTCAATGAATTTTTATTAAGTTCTACAAACTTGAATCCTTTTTTGTAAATGAAAAAAGATTTAGCACTTTGAATAGAATTTAAATCTTCTATTGTGTGCACTCAATATTGATGAATGAGTGTCATTTAAAATTGTATTGTTTATGTTTAAATGGTGAACTAAATGCATAGCTTTATAGGTATGGAAGCACTGAATATTTGTCTGCAAAAGTCCAAATATACGAAAGGAAATTTTAAAAATAAATATTAGATTTATAAATGATTGTGTGCGAGCATAAAAATGTTTGCAATTCTTAGAAAATGTATATATTTAAAAGTTAGGGTCATAAAATTTGTTAGTTGATAATTATTTCACTGTATTTAGTTTATTTTTAATACTCTTGTTAAAATTTCATATGAAAATTTTTACTGGGTTACAGCTTAGAAATTTTTAGTTTCTGTCTTTTGTTTGATTTGAATCGTATCACTTTTTATTCTTTCTAGGACTATCATAAAATAATCAAGGTTCCAATGGATTTGGGTACGATAAAAAAGCGCTTAGAAAATTATTACTACTACTCCTCAAGTGAATGCATTCAAGACTGCAATACTATGTTTATGAATTGCTATATTTATAACAAGCCTGGAGAGGTATGACACGTTCCCCAACATCTTTGAAAAAACCCATTCTTTTAAGAAATTTTATCCTCTAGCTTAGTGTGACATGAATGTTATATTTGTTTTTGTTGCCATTTTAGGATGTTGTCTTAATGGCTCAGACATTAGAAAAACTATTTCTTACAAAAATAACTGGAATGCCACGAGAGGTATGTTCAATTTTTAAGCTATTCAGAACATGAATTTTAAGTTTTGTGATCACCTTGTTTTGGATGTGAGAATTTTGAAATTAAAATGATTTTGTTTCATATACATATTTTCTATTAAATGCCAGTAAATTTAAAGCACAAGAGATGAATATCTGACTTTTAAAACAAAGCTGGTTTAAGTAAATGCATTAAAACATTTTAATTTTGTCCTTGGATTCCTAGTTTTGTAAGTTTTTATTATGGCAAAGGTATTTTGTTGCCATTTTAAAGATGTTAGGTTGAATTGAATATTTACCTGTCATTCTTTTTGCACTTATTCACTCATATAATCTATGATCTGTTATTTCTTTCTGGTGTTCTACCATGTTATCTAAACATAATTTAAATTTCTACTCCTTTTGTCTTTATTTACACCTATCATTCCACCTAACATTCAAATTATGAAATTTTCCTTTGTAAATCTTGTTTTCATGTTTGTTTATCTTTGCAATGACTTGCACTTGTCCAATGAATGTCTACACTTGTTCCATATTTTGTGGAGTATTTATAAATTTACCTAGGTTATGGCTATAGATATAACTAGCGCAATTCTTATAACTTTCAAGGTACAATTGCTGTACTGGCTGTAGCCTATATTCCTTCTTGGCTTGATCAAGGTACTGGCTGTAGTATAAAAGTTAAACAAGCTTTGGTTTAGTGTTTCAAATTTTGAAATGTGTTACTGTTTTTCCTTCTATTATTTTTGTAGAAACTTAACTATTAAAATGTTATGTATTATGTAAAATTTAGCCTTATCTATTGTCTTTTAGGAGATTGAGCTGCCCATACCTCCTTCTAAATCTTCTGGTGCAAAGGGGAAAGGGAAGAAAGGAAAAGGTAGCCGTGGTAAGTGAAATAAATGTTTCATAGATTACCACAAATGTTTCGATGACTTAATTATTTTTTAAGACAACACTTGCCTGTAATTTTAATGCCTATGTTTGAATATTTTCATTTCTGAAAAGTAATTTATGTGTTTAAGATATGCTATTTTATAGTTAAATTTTTAACATCAGATAACCATTTTATAGAAACGATCAAGCAATACAACTAAGTTACCAAGAATGTAAAATTAATTTGATAGTCAGAGCATGATTTATACAGTTATGCTTCGAATCACTCGCACAGATGTTATGCTTTGCAAAATTCAGATGTTTCAAACACTTCATTGGAACTGAAAACAAAACTCTGAGAACATTGCAAAATCTCTTATCAAATTGCACCTAAGACTGATTTACTTGTACAGAATTATTAAAAACAGATAGCGCAGTGGTCATTTGTTATCTTTTAGAACTGTTTTTAAGAGAATTGCTTTTGGAATTTGAAGTATTTATTGTCTTGCATATAAACCTGCCAATTTGTGTGGATTGTCTGTTATGACAAAAATACATTAGTCTTTTTATTACACACATAAACATGTTTCTCACATTTTGGCAATTGAGTAATTCCAAGAAGTTGTGTGAAAGGAAAATACCCAGTGAAATTGTAACACAGGTATAATAAGGTTTGGATCAAACTGGAGAAAGTTAATTTTTATCTTAATAAATTTGCAGTGTTAATTTTGACTGAGAGTTTTGAATTTAATGTTTTAATGAGCTTAAAGGCACATTTGCTAGACATTTGTATTTGCAGATTTAGAAGATTTTGCTTTAAATTCAAATAAGCAATTGAGAAAATTTGTCAAGCATTTTTTTTCCCTACATGAATGAAGTCTAAATTGAGACTGGTTCTTAAATGAACCCTAATTTTTAGTGTACAATGAATATAACCGAGTAGGTCTTTATATATATATATTTAAATCATGCATGATTATTTCAGTTTCTATTAAATGTTGGGTTCTTTTTGATGTACAAGTACAATAATCTTGCATTTAATGATATTTCCCTTTTTGCATTTTTCTGTTCTATATTTGTCTTACGCATCTCATTTTCATTTTTTAATTTCAGTGAACTCAGTTGACTCATCCTCAGGTCAAGAGTCTACAGTAAACTCCGCTTCGACCGTCCAGTCATCACAAAAATCTCCTATCTCTACATCCAGCACTGCAGTCTCTCCATCTGTTCCTGGAAGTACTAACACTACTACAACATTATCTGCCTCAGTTGTCAGTTCAACTGGTATCAGTCAAAATCTCAGATCAAACAGTTATGCTGGGGGATCTTCTATGTCTCCAAAAAAGAGCAGCAATTCTGTAGATCTTAAAACACCACCGAATACCAAAGTGAACTCTGTACATTCAAATGACAGTCATCCTGCACAAATACCAAGTCTTTCCCCAGATGTCATTGTAAATCAAAAAGGTCTACCTAAAGTAAGTAGCTTGGAAATTCATTGTCCTTTTGTTTTAGCTAATTTAAAAAAAAAATTGTATATGGCTGAGTTACTTGTAGGACAACTCTGCTAGGAATTACTTTTTCACTAAATCAAATTTAGTCAATAGTGTTTGAAATTTCACAAGTTTACTCTTGAACCAGTGCAACGAGCATATTTAACAAATGCACCGACTGAGAAATTCCCAAGTGGGTGCATTGAGGCAATGTTTTTGATGTTGAGGCTTGAAGCTAGTGGTAACTTGAAGAAGAGTTCACTGAAAGATCATTGCTGTTTTAAATGAAAGTTTAAAGGAATTATGTGACTTATGCTGTCCAAACTTCATGATTAATTCCATGAATCTTGGTAATTGTGAAAGTTTTAAATAGTTTGCTCACATCTTTGTTTTTACAGGATTTAAAAAATTAAGGGGCAATTTTTTTAAAAGATTAAAACAATGAAAAAACTAACATGAAGCCTTGTTACTCTTATTCTTTCATTTAGATAGACAATGTTCGAAATTCTAGATGATTAAACTTTGGGTGATTGTTGTAATTCTTCAAACCTTGATAATTAGGCAAAATTGTCTTAAAATTACTGCACAAATCGCTCGGAAGCCAATTTTTTTTTAAATATTTTTTATTTTTGTAGATTTTAATGGAATAAACAATATTGCTTTTAGTTATTTAAGGATTTATACTAACATTGCTTTGCTTTTTCTTGTTCAGAAAGCCCTTTTTATAGCTTCTGAATATGTTGTATAATTAAATTTCAGAAGCTATTGTGAGTAGCCAGTCCAATTTTTTTCAACATTTTTTACATAAACTTTGAAATAAAAACTAAATTTTTTTTGTGTTGCAGTAAAAAAATTCTGTGAAAAAAGTGTAAATCAGAAATTAATCAGTGTTGTGACATCCTCTTCACCAGTTCTGAAGTTCCATACATGAACTGATGAAACACAAAACAATATATTTTTACATAAATTACGTTTTTATTTACACATCCTGTACTTATCTTGTACTGTTGCTAAGCCTACCATTTCAAAAATGGTCTTGTTTATTTTTCTAATCAAAATAATAAACCAAAAAATTTAAATCACAACTAATCTTACATTTTTATAACTAAGTAAATACACCATAGAAAAATGACAGAAGTGGTCAAATGCTTTAATTTTTCTGCACTCATGGGGATTTCAGCACTAATGTTTACACACAGCTCAGAGGGGACTGGGTTAATTACTGCATATTATAAAAGATTGCAACAGCCAGTTGTAACTTATTAGAATATACTATATACTGGAAACAGTAATGTAAACACACATGACATAAATCTAAATGCCAGGAAGAGTAATGTATAAACATTTCTGATTAACAGCACTCATAATATAAACACTTAAAGGAAGTATACAACAGCTTGATTCAAAATTGTAAACGAAAGAGGTGACTGATTTTATTAGCTAAAAAAACACAAGTGGGAAGTAAAGTTTTTGAGGCATTTGTTAGTTCACTTATCAAAAATCGGTTCACTCCCCAACCCAGAGCATGATGAAGGTAATTTTATTTGTTTTATTTATATTTTCACCAACCTATGTTTTCTTATTAAGTAAAATTAAAGTGTCTGTGTGTGAATGTTAAATACTAGTTGTATTAATTATGTTTATGTTCTTAATTCTCTAATTTCTTTTTCAAAGTACTACAAATATGAAATATACCACAGATAAATATTACATGATGACAAGGGTGCTGTGATAAAATTATAATTATCTTAAGGGTGCCACCATTTGGATAAGTTTGGGAACCTCTGTGTTTGCTTATTCTTGTAGTTAGCAATAGAGATTAAAAGAGTAGAATTATACATTTTCACACACAGCCATTAAAATGTCAGCAGGAAAAAAGAAAGATCCAATATGAATTAAAACTAAGTGAAAATCCAATTAATATTGCTGCTCAGCAGTTTTTTTTTTAATCAGAATTTACTATAGTCTGATTATTTCTCTGTCCTCTATTCTACTTCTCAGACTATAGTTTAGGTCTGGCACTTACACTTGCTGATAAATTTGTTAACATGATGATGTAATTTTCTCAAGAAAAACTATGTAGGATGTCAACTTGTGTTTTAAAGTTAAATAAATGTTAAGTAAATATTGGTTTACATGTCATGTCACTAACTCAATTTTTTATTTAACAAATTTATATATATTTATTATATAAACAGTGTTTAGGGCCTGCAGAAATTTAAATAGAAAAATCTTATTTAAATCAAAATAATCCGATTTAAATCAAATAAACCCGATTAATTGATTTTTTTGAAAAAATCATGATTTTTTTACACCCTGGTCCTGAATCCTTTTTGCATCATTGTGACGTATCATTGTTTTTATAACCGTTTTGTATTCCAGTTGTATAAAAAATATTAACATTTGGGGTAATCACTTTTTTTTCTACAAATCTTAATTTTTTGCTTTGAGATCTTTAACTGCCCCAATTTTACATAAACTCCTCAAGAGAAATTGTCTGGTTAGGCATTCAGATCCTCACAATAAAGACCTATTTTTGCTTATGGTATTTCAAAATCCGGGTTTTTTTTTCTCTTTCATGAAGTTATGTTCTTATTTGACAAACTTGTAAGACGTTGAACATGACATGCTTATTAAATCCATGTAAATGATTCCATTTTGTATTATAAATAGGTATTTTGACAGCACTATGCCCCATCTTGATTTGTAGGATATGCAGAAAATTGTTTATTTCAATGTAAATGAGTGACCCACTATAAAAAATGGCATTTTTGGCTCCTGCATATCCGTTTTTCCCATCATGTATTTGCTATTGGATTCGATTTCCAAATTGTGTTCAATTTGTGATACTTCCTTTCACATTTTAACTGTATGGCAAGATTTTGTAGGAGTAACACTGCATCCAAATCTTGTTAGTTTTACTTGCCATTGATTTCTTACAGTGTAGTTTTTTTTATAGATTGTCTTATTTTTTTATCCTTTTTGAAGACTTTTCTTTATGAACATTTTAATTACTACTGCTCTTACTGTATTATATTAGTATTTTGATTTGTTTGCTTTGTTTTATCGTTTCATTAGCTTGTGTTTGGTATGAATCATTTTTGTTATTTTAATGTACTTAATAGTACTAATAGGCCCAAATTTCTTAAAAACGGAAAAATTCATTAAGAAATGAGATTTGCATGAAATGAATTAGGCAGAAGTCTGATTTTTCTTTTTGTAGAAGAAAAAATTTAGTTAAGAAAGTCGCTGATAGGGGACGCAAACATACAAGCTCTTCAGCAGATGTTTGTAATAAGAGACGGATGCATGTGAATTCTTCATCCGATTTCGGAAGCATTGCAATAATGTTATCAAGCGTTGTTGAAGCTTTTTATCTGAACAGTGAATCAGTAACACTTGCATTGAAAAAAATTTCCTTCAGCTATAAATGACTTGACAAGAAAAAGGCCCATCTCATGTGCTTGTTTGAAGAAACTGAACATTTGGAAGATCATATTAGCCATGGCAATCTCCAAGGCATTTTTTGGGTTCCTTTGGTAGAGACGAAAGTGATCAATCGATCTAATTTTGCATTGTTGGTTTTCCCTGCTTGATTTCTGACTAGGTTCATTTAAAATCGCTTGTATATCTACCATTTCTTCCCTTCCACATTGGCAGTAACTGGTATCTATCCCGACGGTCTGGGCATTGTGAGCAGTCGTATTTGTGCCATACAATGTACTGGAGGTGATGTTGAACAATTATAACTATAATCAATCGATGAAACACATGTTATTCTTTTTTTTTAACTAAAACTTTTTGTTATTTAAATCCCACCTTGTTCTAATCCCTTTTGTGTAAACTGCACTTCTTTGTCATCACTTGTTTTATGGATTTTTAAACTAATAATTTTTGGCACGCTATGTATTAATGATTCTCTTGAGCACAAAGGTCTGATAATGAGAGATGTGTGTAAACAATAAACCAAGTAGTTAAAAATATGTGATTTAAACTTAAACTGATGTCGCACACTTTTCTAAATTCCTGTTTTCAGCAAATTGTTTTGTAAAATGTTAAACCACTTTTGAATTTCTGATGGGAATGTTTGTTTCATTCAAATAAATATTTGGATTTTACATTCTTTTACAGAAACCTATTTTAAGTTTGAAACTTAGGAGGTATAATCAAATATTGTATGATTATTGAGCAGGTGGGTCAATTTAAAGCTGTAGGATTTGTGTAAAATAATACACAGATCTTCATCAATCCTTCTGTAAGCTTGGATGATTTGATAAAAATGAGATTTAAAATTTGCTTTTGTACACAGTAACTCCAAGAATGATCCTTTACTTCGAGGGTACTAACTAGTGATGTAGGTATTGATTGGGATATCAATTGGACAAACTAGTATTTCTCTTAGGTCACTAACTGGTATCACTAGTTTATTTTCTGTATAGTTCTATCTGCAGATACCTTTTTTTATACATATTAAAGCCAGTTCATACAACTTAAGTGATTTGGGGACAGTTTAAATATCCCTTTTCCTATGAAAGACTTGATGCCTCTGCCATTGTAAGAGATTGTTTTCATGATAAAATATTTTGTGCTGTTTTCAGCATGTTATTTTGGTTACAAATAAGCTCTGAATGCTTAACTTTTGAAGCTTTCTGCATTTAACCTTGAAATGAAAGCTGATTATGAATATAGATCCACACACACGTTTTGGTGGCACTTGTTCAATTCCTCCCTGTGTATGTTTCTGTCAATAAAGTTTTCCTTCTGTATGTGCGGTCTTGTGTTTAGCTTGTCTGAATGTGGACCTTGTGCCATAAAACTTGCTAACCAACCCAATAGAAATTTTCGTCAGTAGTTCTGAAATTTTAAGTGAAAGGAGACAATTTTTTTTCTTAAAAGCATTTTTCTTTAGAATAAAGAAATATTTAGATTCTAATGTACCTCTACCCATAGAAATTTCATAGTAACAAATATCTGACTTGTAACATACTAAGTAAAAATGTGCTCAAAATTTCACGTATTTACAATAAATACATATTTAAATCATGGTTATGATTTCTTAGCAATTATTGAATTTAAGACCTTGAGACTTCATTTAACTTTTTTTTAATATTTGTTATTTTTGAGGGCATCAAAGTCATTAATTTAATTTGAGTTCTTCCAAACTGAGTTTCTGAATAAAATTTTAAATGAAAATTAACAATTTCATTGAAAACTAATAATTTGGTTTCATTCATTTTTTTCATTGCTGTTAACTAACATTCAAGGAAGTTTTGTTTTCAAAGTTATTCATCTCTAGTCCATGTCTTAAAAATTTTGTGTTTGTCCACATCTTCAAAAAAGTGACGACAATGTTTTCATTTTTGAAAGCATATTTTACCTCAAATGAGTCTTTTAGATTGAAGGAATATTTAGGTTTTGATGTTTGTAGGAGTAGGCACAGAGCTGTGAAAATGCTTGTGTAGTTCTGTATAAAAAATGTGTATCTTAATTTTTTTAAAGAAAATTGTTATTGAAATAATTCAATTAAGTGTATGACATGGAATTTTGAAATTTTGTTCCCTTTGAGAAATTTTTTTTATTAAAATCAAATTTATCAAATTTACAAAAATCAATTTTATAAAAAAAAATTTAAGAGTTTTGCATGAAACAAATATTTTTATACTTTCAATTTTGTAGGCCAAGAGAGGTGTTAAAAGAAAGGCAGACACAACAACACCATCTGGGATTGTAAAACCCGACGCAGAAATACCTGCACCTCGGGAAGCGAAAGTGGCCAAAGTATCAACACGACGTGAAAGTGGGAGACCGATCAAAAAGCCATCTAAAGATCTACCCGATCTTCCAGTAAGTGAAGAGTTGACTGTCTTCACTGAGGAATTGGTTAGAATTTTAAAGCTTTCTTCAATCTTATCTTTTGATGTTGAATGTTATTATATGTATGTAACCATTTGGTATAGTGTGCTTTTTGGGAGAAAGAAAAAGTACACATATTGGCAGACATTTAAGAAATAAAGCATGTATTAAAATACAGATTATTATTTAATTATATGTGTGTGTTAAAACACATTAAAACTTAGAAAAGTTATTGTAAACATGAAAGAGAGAAAATGTTGCAAAACGCAGTAAAATATTAAATTATAAAATATTTTGTATGTATTTAATAATATAAATATATAATGCATGTTTTTCAAAGTTTTAATTTTCTTTGGTTTATCAATCTTAAGTAAGGGAAAATATAGTCACAGGCTTTCAATTTTTCTTCACAAAACCAAAATATCTGCAATTGATAAGTAAAGTCTTGTTTTTATGGACACCATAAACCATCAGAGCTAATGTTCGACACATTTTAGGCAACAGCTCAGGGATTCTTGATCATTCTAAAAGTCAGAATAATATATTCTAAGTATCCCATGTTGAAATAAAGTGGTATTTTAAAAGAAAATAATTTTGAGTTGATGGGGACAAATCAAAAATACTCTATTAACTTTAAAAACATACTTTTATGAATAATTTCAAAACACCAGAATATTCACTGTTAAGTAATACCACTTGTTGAGCTTTTTATAACCTCCAAATTAAGGAGTCCCTTAAGAGATAACAAACTTGAAAACCAAATCGTTGGAAAGAAAAATAAAGGCTAGTTATCTTTTTAAGGCTGCGTATGGAACAAAGTTACTAGGGAAAATGATTTCTCAATCAATAGTCACTTTAGCCTTTCCTATAGCAAGGTTCACAAAAACTAGTATCTTCACAGCTGGCAAGCTTTGAGATTTGATTAGTTTGAGTAAAAAAAATTATGTTTAGTGAAGTTGAATTTTGTATTTGCTGCTTCTTTTGTGTTCTTGATGTTTTCATATTATGAATGTTCGGTTTAAATTTTTAGCAGCCAAGTGTGAAGCCAAAGAAGGGAAGGCTACCTGAACAGTTGAAGTATTGTAGTACAGTATTAAAAGAGCTTTTTGCCAAGAAACATGCTGTAAGTATTCAATGTAAATGCATTGTGCTTTTGATTTGAAATTATTTTACTATATGTTATTTAGTTAGATTTTTGTGCTGTGTTTTTAAGTTTTCCTAATTTTATGTTATACATCCTGCAATTAAGGATTTAAATTTTCAATTAAATGTGTTCGATCTGAATTTTTAGGGTTATGCTTGGCCTTTCTACAAACCTGTAGATGCTAAACTGTTGGACTTGCCAGATTATCATGAAGTCATCAAACATCCGATGGACTTGGGAACAATAAAAGTAACTATTACTTTTATTCTTGTAAAATTTTGTTCCCATATTTGAACCTGAAATGTAATCTTAAATTACTATTTATCTGATCTAACTTAACCTTGTCAAACAAATCACATCTGAGAAATTCATTCTATTGTCTTGGTTGGATTTGTGAAGATTTTTAAAAAATTTGAACGATTTGAAGACATAGGGGGCACATAGATAAGTGAAAAAATTATATTCATTTTAAAAAACAATGTCTGCTGTCTGTTATATTATCCACCTTTTTATTTCAGGTAAAATTGGACAATCATGAGTACAAATTTCCAGATGAGTTTGCTGCCGATGTGAGGCTTATATTTACAAATTGTTACAAGTATAATCCCCCAGATCATGAAGTAGTGGCTATGGCTAGGAAATTACAGGTAAATCTGATCTCTTGAAAGTGTGTGCTACTAACAAAAGTTTTCGTTATTAATACTAGATAGGGTTTGCCTAAATTTAAATAAAATGTTTCATTTCTTTGTTTAAAAATTGAAATGGAAATTGCCTATGACAACAACCAAGTTACTCTTACCTTTAATGTCATACTTTACATGCTACTCGCACCTCAGTGATTCTGGTAGTTGACACCTCCTTGAGTTAAACTTTCTGACATTGGTGCTCCCGCCTCACTTGCTTTTTCTATCTGCCGATCATATAAAATTTCTGACAAGCCTACTGTGTTCGTTCAGTTACTAATTTCAGAAGGTATTTGAGGGCTCATTGTGGCCTAGGTACTCAAACCCATGCATCTTTCTAATCTTATTCCACGATCCTGTTCATCAGCATGTCTATACATGTGTCCAGTCAACAAGCCTTGTTTTGTTTAAGCCAATTTAAACATTTGAATTGATGCCCTTGCAAAAAGTTTACTTTTCCTTATATTGAGAATCAGCATTGTAAGTTTTCAATCCTTTACTTTAAAGAGTCCCTCATTTCCTAATTTTTTTATTGGCTTCTCCTATTTAATCATGTATGTCCTTCAAAACTCTTTACAAGCTTTCACTTTTTGTTGTAGGATGTTTTTGAGATGAAGTATGCAAAAATGCCCGATGAACCACTTACTGGTGACGTAAAAGTTGATTGTGAAAAGACTGAGGATTCCACTCAAAGCGTATCTAGTGATATGTCATCTGAATCATCATCAGAAAGTGGTTCTGATGATAGTGAAGAAGAAAGGGAAAAGAGGTTGAAAGCTCTTCATGAACAGGTATTCAATTAGCTCTTTTAAGGCTTTAGTTTTCTTGCTGATTTTTTTATATTTAGAATAAAAAAGGAGATGTTTATTGCAATGTTTTATATTGTATTTGAAGTTAAAAATGTGTTCTAAGAAAGAAATTGTTTTTCAGTTGAAAAAAGTGACCGAACAGATTAGTGTATTAGCTGCTGAAGATAGAAAGCGAGACAAAAAGAAAAGGAAACGCAGGAGAAAAGACAAAGATGACGTAAAAGACATTAAAGTTGAGGATGAACTTCCTATGGAAGCAACGACCACTGTAGCACCTGCAACTACTCAACCTAAACAAACCAAAGCTACTAAGAAAAATACGGCAGGCAAGCCTCCAAATGCTAATAATAAAGTTCAAAATCAAAATAAAAGACAAAGAACTAATAGTAAGTCTTCTAAAAGAAATAAGCCATTGCCCGCATTTGATAGTGAAGATGAAGACAGTGCAAAGCCAATGTCTTATGACGAAAAAAGACAACTCAGCCTGGATATCAATAAGCTTCCAGGTAATTTATATTTATTATTACCTTTATATATAACTAGCCACAGCGTTGCCAGCATGGCATTGCCCGTGACAGTTCTTTTCATGGGGTCAGGGTTCACTACTTGCTAACCCCCTGTAATTGCTACAAATTCCCATTTGGTTTGCTTTGCAAACCAAGACCACGGACAATGCCATGATGGCCTTGTCATTGTCAAATGCTGCCAAATTCGAATTGCAAAGAGATCCCATTGGTGTAATATAAATATTAAATTAAAAAATTATTTATTAAAAAAAATCTAATGTATAAGGTATCAATCTAATGTAAAATTGTCTTTGAGTTCTTTTTGTGAGATCAGGTGTGACCACTGCATGCTAATGCTCGCCAACCTGGTAATAGTTACGCATTCCCAATTAATTGCTTAGAGATCCAATAGGCATGACGTCACAATCTATTGCAAAAATATAAAAGATATTCAATTGAAAGTTTTTAAAAAGAAATCAAATGTATTGGGTACCCATCTGCTGTAAAATTTTCTGCAGATTTCAAATGCCCATTGAAAAAACAATCGCTGAGATAGAGAAAAGCAATGAAAAATGTAAAAACAGTGAAGTCGTGGTCTAATGTGCCCATATTCGTACTGCAGCCGCAGATTTCAAATCTGTTGAAATTTTCTATCTTTAATGATCCCAATTTTACAAAAAAGAACTAAGGAATGCCAGTCAAAAATTTTTATTTGTTTTACTTTCCTTAGCTGGAATTGTTGAGCGCAGGAAATGGAATCTGATTTCTGAAATGCGAAGGTCAAATTCGCATGGGGAAAAAAATATAAAAGTTATAAGTCATATAAAAATGATTTATTTAAAGAAAATTATATTTTTAGGTATTGTTCTAATGTAATATTTTATGCAGATTTGAAATCCATTGAAATTTTTTCTCAATCTTTAACAATCTAGGAGATAAAAAAACTACATAACTCCAGTGAAAACTTTTGTTTTGTTCGCCCGCTGAATCATTGTTCGGTAAATGAAACGGGGAAATATAAATTTAGAATCTAAAATCTCTTTATAGTGTTGCAATTCTAAGGAAAACAATAATAATTAAATGTTGATAAATTAATTTTAAAATGATCTATATTAAATTTTAAAATTTGGGCTAGCTCAAAAAATGCAAAATAATTTGAACTACTTGTGTCAAATTTTACTACTCTAAGTGCCATAGATTCGTCCAGACACTGCGTACAGGTAGACAGACAACCACTTCCTTTTATTAAGTTAGATTGCTTTTGTGTAAAATGTGGTTGAAACAGTTAACACATGAAAACTTTGTTATAAATTTCCTCTTGACTATTAAAAGTAACCAGTATTGCAAAAGTTGAAATGTGTGCTAGAATTCTATCCTCTAAACATTTATGCTTCATGGGAAATTGGTGCAGGTTACGTACAAATGGATAACATCAATAAAACCTAATTGAAAAATGTTAAAAGATAATCCAAAATTCTTCTCAATTACAACCTATATTTTTCCTAGTTGCTTTAGATATATTTTTATGCAGTAGAAGTTCTTGATAAATACAAAAATAATTGTCACTTGTTGCGACATAAAACAGCCTTACTCCACTGCAATACTCAATGTTTAACGAATGTGGTCTTAAATGCGCACAATACTGGACATTTTACCTTTTACTTTAAATTTACAATATTGGGTAAAAATAAGGCAAATTCAAATCATCATTTAAGAATTACACTATCAGCTCAAAGTTTATAAGGTTTGTGTATTAAATTCGATGAGTCCATTGTAGTTAAAACTGAAATTGATGATATATTAACCTATTCTGAATTATTTTAAAGCAAAAGCATATTTTGTGTCTATGTGCCAGGGTATGCCAATTTAATGATTAATTATATTCAAAATGAAGTAACTGAACAAGATGCATGTTTTTTTATTCTAAGAACTTCGCTCATCCCAAAATTATATTGAAAATTATTCTCCCCTTGCACTAATAACTAGCACTAAATAACAGTATTTGCTGATATGGATCATAATTACCAGACAAGTGTTTCCATCTTGGGCCATTAACTAATAGGTGTCACTTGCAAGTTTGTTCATCAATATAGGTTTTGTTTTAAACATTCCAAAGTGACTAAATTGCACATGGCCAATTTTAAACCACACACCCTGTCATGGATGAAGATCAAAATTAATTCACTTAAATTATCAAAATTGTGGTAACTTGCTTTCATTTTGTTTTGTGTAATAATATTGGTTAATTTATTGGGAAATTTTATGCATTTTGATCCCTTAGACTTTACTGCTAGAATAACTTCCATTTTTTATGGAATTATTGAAATTTGGAATATAAAAGTATATTCACTCTTATCTGACAATTGAATGAGTATGTTAAGAAATGGTTATGGGTGAAGAAAGCTATTTTAAATGATATTTTTTTTATTGCAAACTCAAAATTCCACTGAATTGGTATGTTCTGGGAGTGCAATTACACTTGTTTTATACTGTTCATAGGGAAAAGCTTTTTTGTTTTATGTATAAACTCTTTGTGCTTCGAATATACCCATGTAATACATGTCAGTAAGTATATTTAAATTAACTCATAATATGGTAGTTTTGGGAAAACTGGAATGTATATTGAGTATTACGATTACTTGGATTACTTTACCGGTACTGCTGAAAAAGCAATTATTTTTCCAAAAAATCTTTTTGCTGTGGAATTTCAGCTCTGATACTTCATTTATTTCGAGTCTTATTTTTGTTTTTAATTAATTTCTAAATTTTGTGCACTTTTAATTGTAAGCAATAAAAACGAATCGCGAATTAATATCTAAGAACAACACGTTTCACCCAGCAACTTTTATTTTGTTTTATTTCGCTGTTTTCTGTTTTAAATATTCCTTATAAATTGCATTTTCTTTTCATCACATGCAACACCATCACAAAGTATTCAACTTAAAGTGGTAAGTAAGTCAAATTTTAAGTGTAATTATGCTGTTATTGAAAGAATAATAATGTTTCCAAAATCTGAACTAGAACTTTTGAAACATTAAAAAAAATTTTGTCATACTAACAGAAGATGGCAAAATTCAACAATGTCGCATGCCTGATGCAAGAGTGCCACTGGTAAAGAAATATATATATATTTACTTTGAATGCGAAAGCATTCATAAGATATGGCGAAAAAAAAGTTATGGCATTTCATAAGGTTATAGTTTTATAAAGATAAGGCGAAAGGTGTTAAAATATTATTATATTCTACGTTAAACATTAGTGATTATATATTTTGATCATCTATTCCATCTAGAGTTAACCAATTCAAACCGTGTTAAGTAGGGTATTTTGCTAGTGGTTTGATATTTCATAAATACTCCCAATAATTTTATGAATGAACTAGTGTCAGAGTGCAATACCCTTTACCACACTCAAATCTTCCTTAACATGTCGGTATTGTAGTATCTGATAGGTATGTAAATTGGTTGAAACCAGTATATGTTGATTTAAATCTGCTTGATTTAAAAAATTATAATTTTAAGTTTCATTTTCATTTGTTAAGTTTAATATTGAAAATGAAATAACTGGACAAGATCCATGTTATTTTATTCGAATGAGTTAAGTACTTCGCTTGTACTTAGTCTCACCCCAAAATTATATTGTAAATTATCCTCCATTTGTGAAGATGCCAAAAAACAGTATTTCGATTAGGATTATTATTTCCATCTTGGCACCAATATGTGTCACTCACAAGCCTGCTTATCAGTGTTAGCTTTGTTCTAAACATTCCATGTAACTAATTCTCAATGACTAATTTTAAAGAATCCACCATGTGATGAGTAAAGATACTCTAAATAAATATAATCACTCAAATTATTAATATTCAGGTAACTTGCTTTTTTAAGATGTCATAGTTATTTATTTTGTAAAAAAAAGGTATTGTTTCATAAAAAAATGCTCACAATGAAAAAAATTTCTGCAATATCACAAAAGCATTCTAGTTTCGCACTTAAATCATTATAATTGTTAGTTTTATTTTGTTTTGTGTCATTAGTTAATTTTTATTTATGTTGGGAAATTTTTTCATCGATCCCTAAGAATTCTTTAAACTGCTAGAATAGCTATTCAATATTTATGGAATGAAATTTGAAATTAAAAGTTAATTTGTGGGATAGTGTCAAGTAATGATTATGGGTTAAAGCTGAAATCTATAAGAAATTATAAAAAAATATATATATATATTTTTTATTGCAAGCTCAAAATTCCACTGAATTGGCATGTTCTGAGGGTTGCTATTACACTCGTTATATGCTGTTCATAAAGAAAAGCTTAGTTTTTTGTTTAACGTATAAACCTTTTTTTATGTGCTTTGAAATTGCCTATGAAATACTTTTCAATGCTCAAAGAATTTGAAAAATAGAAATTTGATTATAAATTTGTATTTTTAAATTGTATTCATAAGAAGTAGGAATGTTATGAAGATGCAAATTCGTTTTATTTTCTATTGGTGACAAGATAAGATTCAAAAGCAAGTCTTGAACCCATTAATTATTTTATTTAAAAATGATCGGAAGTACAAAACATTTTATTTTTATGATAAATATCAGGACTCCCACGGGTCAGGGAGTTTATTTCTGAAATAGGGGTGAACTCTGACACTCTGAATTTCAAAGTGGAACCCTGAAATATACTATGCAAAAAATGTGAAATTAGTTTAATATGGTATTGGTAGGATCGGACATACTTGTTTACCTGGGTCCAAAAAAATTCGTTACTGGTTATGGGTTAAACTCAAAGCTATATAAACTGCTTGAGAACCAGATGGGAAGAACCATTACTCGCATGCTTTGCATTTGAGGCACCGTTATATTTACTTTATCATGGGATACACTGCTAATTCTTGGGTCACGTTTTAATCTTTCGAATGTTTTACATAAAAAATATTAATTTTTAAATAAGTCAAAGCTATTCAGAAACTACACTGTAATTTGTGTCTCATGTCCAACAAGTTCAAACTTGTACATGCAAGGAATTTTTGATTGAAGTAATAAAAATCTGATTTGTATCAAACAAATCTGATTTTTTTTTAATTCTTTTAAAAAAATCCTGTTTTTTATACCCTGATTGAAATTGATTCTTAGCATATTGCTGGAAAACTAACTAATGCAATGTCTGTTCAGTGGAATTGGTTGCAATTCTTCAAGTTTTCGGGGTGCTCGTAAAATTTTGATCTAGTTTTACTGTTTACATGCTTCAATCCTTGAAAATAATTTTCTCAAATGGGCGTTCTACCAAATACTGTCCATGGCCACATGTAGGCTGCAACCTCTTCTAATACTTCCAAGTATCTTTTCAAAATATAAATAACTTAAACTAGCAAAATTACCTGACCTTTCTCTGGTTGTATTGGTAAACTCTAGGTTGAAGAAATGATCTTATAATCACTTGTTTTTCATGGTATAAAATAATATTTTTACATCTTTATTATTTCTATAACTTTGCACATCCATCCATGTAATACATTTTACATACATCGCACCTTTGTTGCTACAAAATGATGAAAGGAATTACTAAGGTTACTACTACCTAACACAATTTTGAGGGGATTTCGATTTCCTTAAATTATTTTCATGTAAGAAATTGCTTAACTTTATTCTTAAAAATGATGAATCTATGGTGAGTGTCATAGTCAACAAAATAAAATTTTATTAAATTTAGGGCACTCTTGCGTCAGACATTGTCAAATTTTAACATCTTAATGGAATGATGACAAATTAAAATGATGAGATATTCGTCACTAAGTTTTTTTAAAGATAATACGTTTTTTCTTGAAAATAACATTTTGTGGCACATCTAATAATGAAAGAACTTGTTTTAAAATTTAATGACTTCAGTACAGAACTGCAAAGGGAACTGCTTATTATCTCGATTAAAAATAGTTACTGCCACTGTGGGATTGAAAACTGTTGTTTAGCTCGATTCTTAGACGGTTTCCCTAGAAAGTACGTATCAGAATATTACTATTAGTTTTTAATTTTGAAAACATAGCAGTATACCTTAGAATGTACTCTTTCTTATGGTACAATTATTTTTGAAATTGGTTAATAAATAAATTTGATGTGATCAAAAGTTGGTCATACAATACCATACAAGTTGGTCATACATACAAATACCACACAAGTGCTCAGTTTCTTGCGGCGAAATTATTTTAAAAATTGGTTCATAAATAAATTTGATGCAATCAAAAGTTGTTGACACAAATTTCGTATTTTTTATTTTGCGGAGGGTTGTATTTTTGACTATCGGGTTTGCCAGATATAAAATTTATCGTAGCAACAATTGCCATAAAAACAATTTCTTTTTATTTGGCGAGGAAAAAAGCTCGCTTTTTTCCTTCTGTTCTCAGACGGTTTACCGAGAAAGTACAAAGTACACATTGTAAAGTTTGGAGATTAACAGGGTTTACTTAAAATTGTACAGGGAACAAGATGCAGAAGATTTTTTACTCATGCTGCTATTAGTTAAGGGTGCATTAAGTGTTAAAGCAAAAAAGAGAGAAATCACTTGCGTAAGAGGTATTGGTTTGCGAAGCAAACCAAACGGGATTACGTAGCAATCCCAGGGGGTCGGCGAGCAGGGGGCGAAGCCTTCGCTGTGACGTGATGGACCGTAAAGTGAAATCAGGATAATACAAATTATTCAGATAGTTTCACTCTGCGAAAGGAATGTTGGTTTGCGAAGCAAACCAATTGCCATATGTAAAAGGAGTGTTGGTTTGCGAAGCAAACCAAATGGGATTGCGTAGCAATCCCCGGGGGTTGGCGAGCAGGGGGCGAAGCCCCCTAGTTGTATTAAAAAGTTTTTAGTTTTAAAATTTATGCCTATTTATATATATAGGCTATGGTTTAGTGGTCAAGGTGTTGGCCTCTGGATCGGAAGGTTCCTGGTTCGAATCCGGGTCAGGACATGGATGTAAATTGTGCTGTCCTTTGTTAGGGACAATGATGGTCCACCCACTGGGTGCCCCTTCACAAGTGACCATCACTTCTGGCCTTGTATAAGGCTACAATGACTTCGGTCAATTCTGTACTGTATTGTATTTGTCTTTGCAATCTGTACCCAGCCTTGCCATTGCAAAATTTGCACCGGGGAGGGGGCATGCAAAAGAAACAGAAAATATCACTGCACGTGAACAACCAACACTAGTTCCCGTTCATTGAAAAATATTGTCTGTCGCAAATATTTGAATGTTCAATTATTATGTCCAATATATTTCGAAGAGAACAAAAATAAGACTAGAAATTAATGAAATATGGATTAGAATAGTTGAAATTCCATAAAAATAATTTTTGTATGAATAATTGCCTTTTTAGCAGTACTTGTAAAACAATCCAAGTAATAGTAATATTCATAATCATAAACATAATTTGTGTAATGTTTTTTGTGTGTATTAAATTTGCTTTTAATTATTACAGGTGATAAACTTGGTAGAGTTGTTCATATCATTCAGTCAAGGGAGCCATCACTTAGAGATTCCAATCCAGATGAAATAGAAATTGATTTTGAAACACTAAAGCCATCAACGTTGCGTGAACTTGAGTCATATGTTGCTCTTTGTTTGCGTAAGAAACCAAGAAAGCCATATAGTATGTTTTTGTTCATTCCCATGTTAATCTCATCTAATTTAATTGCTTTAAATATCAAAGTACTTAATTTTTCACTTTTTACAGCTGCAAAGAATAAGGCTGCTGGCAAATCAAAGGAAGAACACATGCGGGAAAAAAAGCAAGAGCTTGAGAAACGTTTGCAGGATGTTAGTGGTCAGCTAGGTCAACCTCCCAAGAAACCCAATAAAAAAGGTACCTTATTTTAGTTAATTGTTTTTCAGAAGATATACAAATAGACTATTTCCAAGACTTATTCATTGATTTTTCTATTGCTACTACAATTTACTTTGGATGCAAATATGATGTATGAAATACATAATGATATACAAAATACATCCATCCATCAATATACATATTCATCTCACTTCAGCTGTAGATAAACTAACAAGTTTTTTCTAAGGTGACTACTACAGAAGTCGATTTTAAGTTTTGAAGATATTACAAACAATACCATATTCATTTTTAGTAAAAATGCGCTTCGTTTTTCAATAAATATGTTTTATATGAGGCATTTATGACTAATTTAGTTAGAAGTGAATACATTTTTACTTAAATTCCATTCAGCAGCAAGTGGAATAACGAAACTTGCATTAGATATAAGTTACATACCATGCATCATTTTTTTTTCACATGGGGGAGTTCAGGTGAGCCATACAATTTAAGCACTTTTTCTTCCTTACGTTCATGGTCCTGCCATATCCTTGATACCTTTTTTGAGAAAAGTATGTTTTCGACATAATGAACATTTTTATAAAACAATGTATTACAGAGAATTCTATAAATTTGAATCGGTCATTCACTACCTCGTTTGCCTTTTAATAAATTCCATGGATGATAATGCTTGTTCACATCTGTATGTCGTTACAAAACAACATATATAACTTTTCAACTTTTATAACTTTTTTTATATAACATTTCAAAAGAATAAGTAGATGCAATGCACCAAGTTTGACCACCTCTGGTGTAGACAAATTAAACTATATTGATTACATTTTTCCAAAAAACTAGGTCAAGTTTACAGCATTTTCAAAAAGAAAATGTACTACTTTAAACAAATGATTCACGTATCTAAATTGGGTAAGAGCTTCAATTTGTAGAGCAAGCAATATCTACTTTCTGTCATTTAACGCAAACAATTTCAATTTTTCAAAATCACTACTGTTATTTAAATATTACCAGTCTTATTTTTAAAATTTGTTAGAAATATTTTATTTTTATGAAACGGCAATCTGTAAACCACTATGTATTCAACTTGATATGACTTGTTGAAAGAAAGTTGATCGAAATGTGCATAACATTTGCCAAGAAATTACCAATGTCTGAGACTACCTGAGGTATTGATATGGTGTAAAATTTTCCCTCAGACCTCAAATGATCCTTTTTTGTGTTTGTAATGAATGTCTTCGTCAAATGCTGACAAATTCATATCAAGAAATTATAAAAGTTACAATTGAAAAATTAATTATTTAAAGAAAATCACATAAGGTATCGATCTGATGTATAATTTTCCGCAGATTTCAAATCCATTGAAATTTTCACTACCTTTTAACGATCACAGAAACTTGACTAAAGAAATAAATGCCAGTCAAAAAATTTATTTGTTTTGTTTCGCATCACTGGAATTGTTAATGCTCAGGAAATTAAAAGAAAAAATTTTTAGAATCTGATCTCTTTACACTGTTGCCATTCTCAGAAAAACTAATAAATTAATTTTAAAATTTGGGCTCTAAGGTGCATTTAGTCTCCTAGGATGACCTGTGGGACGCATTTCAGAACTAGGTGCTATTGATTCATATGAACAACCCATAAAGTTATAAAGTATAAGTGTACGAAATTTGGTGTGGATTGGTGAACAGTGTGGATTTGTATAGAGAACATCTATACTCACATCCATTTTTATATAGATAAATTGTTTGAGGGTTGTCAGTGGTTTAAACTGTTAAATAAAAGCCTGCATATAAAGTGGTTTCTTAATAGTTCACTATCTAGTTTAAATTTTTTGGTAATTATTCCCCTTAAAATCTCAGAAAAATACTAAATCTACCCTGATGCAGTAAAATGTTGGGGGAAACATTAAGGAATATTAGGGCATTGTTAATCAGAATGTATTTTATGCATTCTCTGACTACCTTGCTTTTTTATTATATTATGGAACCGTGCATAGTAGGCCTTTTTAGACTAATTGGCTGAATTTGATTGTAGTTAATTGAAAATAAAGCTCCTAAACCCACAAAATCTAGAATAACCTCCCCCTTTTAAAGGTTTGAGTTTCCTGTCTTGTAAGACCATATTTTTGTCACATTTACTGGTTACTATCTATTCATTTCATCTTAAATTTGAACTGCAAGTGATTCATGGATTGACAACTTATATATTTAATTTTTCCATTTTGTCTGCATGTAGTTGTATATGATCATACCATACTTAAGTTGCAGGTGAAATAAATATACCATTTTTCATTTTTAGATACAGATAACACCAACACTGAAGTGGGTGGTGGTCCAAGTCGACTTAGTGCAAGCAGCAGCACCTCTAGTGAAAGTGACAGCAGCACAAGCAGCAGTTCCAGTAGTTCTTCTGACAGCAGTGAGTCAGAAGAATAACATGAATTATCTTGTTTTGTATACCAAATCTGGCCTTAGGGGATAACTGCAGCGCATGATTTGAGATTTCTAGTCAAATACCTTGGAAAAGATGGAACTCTAAGAAAATGTTTAATCGCCGAGGATTTTGCTAGAATCATCTCAAGTTACTTAGTACGGACAATGAGCAGTGTACCGAAGATTGCAAGATTACCTTGTCGTTCAAAGGATTGGACCTACGATTTTAGGTGCAGATTTTTAAATGTTGGTGCTTTGAGTCTCGTGTAGCCACTAGCACAGAGTGACCGAAGTCAGTGTAACTTATTCCACCACCTAAGAAAGTCAAGGACGGATAGGTTGTATTGGTGTTCATTTGTAAATATTACAGGAATCATGAACTTTTTGTCTCAAAATTTAAATGCAACTGATTGGGTTCCAGTCTTGGCTTTTGATTAACATTGTAAATTTATCATTTTCATTCAATGTATATTTCATTTTCCTAATTGTAAAAAGAAAATCATGAAGCATCTATAAGAAACTCAAATGTTTTTTCACATTCTGTCTAATTTTTGTCTGTAGTTGATATCAACTTTTATCGCTGAACTGAATGAAGCATTGCATGACACGTCTGAAGAGATTTGTATTCCCGATTTTTCTTTTAACCTAGTACTTGCAAGTAATTTAAAAAAATAATTCTTAAAATAATACCACTAGGGCTCAAAGGGTAAAAACATGTCTAATACTGGCATCGCAATAAAAAAAAATTGTTGTTTTTGTCTTTCAAATGGCAACTGGTCTTGTGTGTATTTGTTAAAGGCAAGTATTTTCACCAATTTAAGGTGGATGAAGTTTAATTGATATTGGTCTGTAAAACTCGGGTGCAATTGTAAAGAATGGACTGGTTGCCAGTATCTGGTTTCATAGTTAAGGAAGGAAGTTGTTTGGTGTACATATATAAATTGGGGATTGTTTTTGTTAATTATGAACTCACAAAATTTTTGTTACAAGTGATTGAATGAAGTTTCACTATTTTGAAGCATTTGTCATCTGTTTTGTGGTAAACTATTCCTTTCTCTGTATAGCATCAAAAACTGAACTTGGTCTATTTATATTTTGTGTAGTTCATACTGATTTGATTTACTACTGCAAGTGTGTACAGTATCCATACAATGTGGTAAAGAGGTTTATTTAATGTAAAACATCTGAAAAATATCTCATTCTTGTATTTTGGAGAAAGAAGAATTTGTTTCACAGCAATGTTACCTCATTTCATTTACGATTGTACAGGCATTAATGAACCTCACCAAATTCTTTGATTGTTAATATATCATTTGAAGCAAAATAAAACTCATTAAAAGAAATTGTTTGTGGTTAGAAAAAAAAAATGTCACCACAGTGCTTTTTAAATGTGGGTTTCCTTCTTTCATTGCTTTAAGAAAAGGTTAATATTTGAATTTGAAATATGAAAAAAAAAACAGTATCGGACAGTTTCTTAAAAACAACATTTTTGGGGAGCAATTAAAAAATAATAATGAAAATCGCTCTTTGCTGTAAAAACATGCTATATTCTGTTGAAACTTCTGGGTCATTTACACATGAAATAAGAAAAACCTTTAGTTGTATGACGGATTCATGAAATTTTGCACTGGGGTCAAGTTCATACGTTAATGATATCCAAAATATTTTGGTTCAAATAACCATAGCTTCCATAATTTGCCCCTTTTAAGTGTCCAAATAAATTTAATTGAAAACAAACCAAAAAAATAAAAAAATTGCAAGTCATAAGTGTGAACATGAAAAGAGGTGCATCATCCAAAATATTCGCTATAAATTGGTTGGATAAGTGAATTGTCTCTAAGCCCAAGATAAATTTAAAAAATTACTAATTGTAATGAACTTCGATTTTATGGTTGAGTATTTAGAATAAAGCCAAGTAAAGAGTATTGTAAAGGCTTTCACAGAGATAAAATAAGAGTTGCTGAATTCTATTTGTTAAGTTAGTTAATAAATAAATGTTTTTTAGTGATAAGGGCACAATATTGAACATATCTGAAAACTTCATCCCACAATTGGACAGTGAGTGTAGCAAAAGGCCAGGCTGTATTAGTGCTTTCTCGACATTATAATTTACTAAAAGGGGGAAACGGGATTGTGTCAAATTTTAAGCTTTATCAGGATAACAATACAATGCATAATGCCCATATTTATAGATTATTACACCCTATCCTACGTCCAAAGTAAACGTAACGGTTATGCAAGTCCGGACTTCAATCCTATTGGAAAATGTTTAAGATTATTTTTCTATACAGAATTAACATTTCAAATTTCGTATGAAAGAGGCTAATACTTGGAGTTTAAAATCAGTAATGGTAGTTCATTAACGTCGCACTGGAGCAATATCGTGCGACGGTCCGAGATCAATCCCAAAGAGAACTCGCGAAGCTCCTTTCAGAATTTCGGATCTTTCCCTCAAGGGATTGATCCCGGACCATCGTCAATTGCCGACGTTAACTAATAATTACCTTTCAAAATTAATTTCTTATGTCGGAGACCCTATTTTTTTCACAAGTTAATGGTGTTTAGGAGTAGGATTGTATCGCATAAGTTAGGGGTATACGAGCAGAATACAACACTTTTAAAAGGTAAAATTGGTAATTATTAGTTAACGTCGTACTAGAGCAACACGACGATCCTTTAAGGGAAAGATCCGAGGACAACACCTCGTAATTTTGAACCACGGTCAGATGACGAAGCAACACAACATGAGGACTCTCGGCCACAACAGATTTAAGGTGCACCAGCCGCCTCTATACCATACGATTACAAACATCCATACCCGGATTCGAACCAGGAACCTTCCGATCTAGAGGTTAACACCTTAACCACAATAAAAGTTGGTCGGCACTTTTAAAAGGAACACTTGCTAAATTTTGTTGTTGTAAATTGCGCCCGCCATCGTTTTCTCAGACATGAGGCGTCTTGCAGTCCAATATAGCAGAGAGGTGGACCCAGGGAGGGGCAACTGAAAAGGTGGTCCCCAGTCATGTGCAGAGCGGAAAATCGCCAAGTCCAAATCCTAATTGATGGGCTTGTAAGTAATCATGTCCGGTGATGACTCAAGGAAAAGCTGTCTTGCTAACTAAACGCACGGAAGAATAGCCATGAAAATGCACGATTCCAAATCCACTAGCCAGCCTCTATATGGGACAAAGTCTCTAGAGCTTGCAGTTCCAAGAAATAAGTCTGACATTCAATTCCATTAAAAAGCAACAGGGCGGCGCCCGACACAGCCTCGCCGCTGTTTGTCTTGCGGTATAATAATTTTGCAGCTAGTGGCAGCAGAATAACCAAGCGTCGTCTGCTATAGAGAAGGCGCGAAATTCAACTTCGCAATTTCTGTTCGTAACGTAATTTCTAGTGTTATTTTAACTCTACTTTTTGTAGCTTAGTTCTTTTTTTCGGGAGATTAATGGTAATTTTAGTTAACGTCGTACTAGAGCAACACAACCGGCTATTGACTACGACGCGGGATGCGTATTTAGAAACCCTAGCGCTTCCAGCACAAACGGAAATACGTCATATACATAGACGCGCCCGCGCAAGCAAACCCGCGTTCCGGCATACGACGCACGCCGTTGACGAGTCATTTACTCATTTCACCGTGAAAACTATTATAATCTTTTCTTGGTGAAAAATACAATCTACTTAACAATTGCAACATGTCCAATGCACACATGTTAAAGAAATTACCATTTTATAGGGGTTTTGTGTTTACTTACACTGCCGTGTCAACATTATTCAGGCAGGTGATTTTGACATGCTTTCATGTAACTTTCATTTAATTCTTTGTAATAAACTCCAAGTTATACAAAAGAAAGAACACAATAAAAGAAAGTTATTAAAGCCAAAAAATTTTGGGAAAAAACAGAAAATAAAAGTTCTGGGTCTCATAAGTGTGTTCACCTTCATCAATGCATTTACACTGAGTACTTGTTTCATGTACTTTTTAATTAATTCTAATTTTATAAAATGTTTTCTGGGTGAAAAAGTGAAAGCATTT
Organism: Metellina segmentata; assembly: GCA_947359465.1. Taxonomy (NCBI): domain Eukaryota; kingdom Metazoa; phylum Arthropoda; class Arachnida; order Araneae; family Tetragnathidae; genus Metellina; species Metellina segmentata. Next base: position 97,115,985 of record OX375875.1, on the reverse strand, counting down.
ATGATTTCCAACCTGTCAATCCAAAGGGAATCAAGAAATGATCACTTTTTAGAGTTTTGTGTTTGATTCTAATATGCTCTGTTACCATTGTCAAGGCAGGTGAATTTGACATGTTTCCATGAAACTTTCATTATATTAATAATCTCTTTACAAGACAGAAAACAAAGAACATAATAAAACCAAGTTATTCATGCAAAAAATTGGGTAAAAAACTTAAACAATAAATAAAAATTCTGGGTGTGAAAGTGTCTGTGCATCTTTGTCGAAGCATTTCACCGTGAACTTGTTTCATGCACTTTTTTAATAATTCAAAACATTAAATGTTTTTCTTGATCAAAAACACAAACTATTCGATAATTGCAAAGTATAAATATTAAAGGAATGAGGAAAGTAGTCGTTTTTAGAGGTTTTGTGTGTATTTTAAATTGGATGTATTAACATTATGAAGTCACCTGCTTTTGACATGTTACCTTAAAACTTTATACTAATTCTATGTAATAAACTATTTACAAAATATATAGAAAAGAAAGAACATAATAAAATCAACTTATTGATGCAAAAATATATTGGAAAAAGCAATTAATAAAAATACTAGGTCTTAATGTGTGTGTTCAGCTTTGTCGATGCATTTCACCGTGAACTTGTTTCATGTACTTTTTACATAATTCCAACTTTCTAACAGTTTTGTTTGTGAAAAACAGAAAGTATTTATCATTTGCAACCTATACAAGCAAAAGAAATCAAGAAATTGGCACTTTTTGAATATTTTGTGTGTCTTTCTAACATGCTGTGTTAACATAATGAAGACAGCTCATTTTGAGATGTTTACATGAACCTTTGTGTTAATTCTAATTAATAAACTATTTCTAAGGTATATAAAACAAAGTATACAATAAAAGAGACTTACTGATGCAAAAATATTATGGATAAAAACATTTATAAAAAATTGGGGTATGAATGTGTCTGTTCAACTTTGTCGAAGCAGTTCACTGTAGTTTTTTCATGCAACTTTTGGTTATTTCCTACAATTAAACTTATTTCTTGGTACATAATTCAAAGTAAACACAGATACAAATTTATAACTGCTAAAAAAAACATGAATGAAGCTTTTTTTTAAAATTGGCTCTGAAAGTACTTTGTTGATCTAGCTCACCATGAACATTTTGACACTCATCCTTTAGTGAAATTCAAGTGTTAAAAGTCAAAGCACCTTTGTAAAAAGGTGAAACTATTAATAAAAAAAAACTTTTCCATCCCAAAAGTAAAAAGAAGTAAGTATTTTTAGAGAAGTTGTGTGTGAAAATGAGTATATGCAGCTTTGTGAAAGGGTTTCACCGTGAACTTTTCTCACTCCTCTTTTAGTAAATTTGAATTACTAATGGTTTTTCTTGGTGAAAAAGTGAAAGTAATAATTAATTCGAACTTCTTAATATCAAAATTAAAAAGAAGTAAGCATTTTTTAAAAAGATGTGTGAAAATGTGTGTGCAGCTTTTTCCAAGGATTTCACCTTGGACTTTTCATTCATCTTTTAGTAAATTAGAATTATTAATGTTTTTCTTGGTGAAAAAGTGAAAGCAATAAATAATACTAACTTTTTACTGCCAAAAGAAATAAGTGATTTTAAACATTTTGGCTCTATAAGTACTTTGTCGACAGAACTCGCCCTGAACTTCTTCACACTCATCTTTAAGTTAATTCCAACTGAAAATGTTTTTTTTTTTTTGTGTGTTAAAAAGAGAAACGAATAATTTATTCATATTTTTAATGCCCAAGTAAACAAGAAGTAAGATTTATGAAAAAAGTTGTGTGTACATGTGTAATCCAACTTCTCTCTTCAAATTTCAGATACACGTGTTTGTTTATATGGAGTTATACTACACACACAGTTGTTCACCATTATGGCTTTATTTAATACATTTTTCATTTGCTAAAAGAAATGTAAACCCAACAATTATTAATTTTTAGATGAAACGGCCATTACACATCTCTCAATATCAATACGAGCGAGGGTCGTGTTTACTGTTTAGGCTCGCTGTGTTTGCGTGCGCGGACGCGTCTGCGCATCTATGTAATGACGTATTTCCGTTTTGTGCTGCAAGCGCCAGGGTTTCTAAATACGCGTCCGGGATCAGTCCCTTAAAGGAAAGATCCGAGGACAGCACCTGGTAATTTTGAACCACGTTCAGATGACGAAGCAACACCTGAGCTGGCACACCACTTTCCACACCAACCCAACGTGAGGACTTTCGGCCTCGACAGATTTAAGTTGCACCAGCCGCCTCTACACCATACGCTTACACACATCCATGCCCGAATTCGAACCAGGAACCTTCCGATCTAGAGGCTAACACCTCAAGGGAAAGGAACATAATAGTACGGGAGGCAGCGACATTTGGAGAGTGATTATTTTACACCTGCTGATTTTCTTACCAGTAATTGGTCTTGGATAGATAATTTATGAAACGTAATTCAGCTGGTCCATTTCGGGTGGGTGTAGAGGTTCGAAACATGTAAAAAAAGGACTGAAAATTTATTTACACGTTATTTGGAGTATTTTATGATCTTTTTAGGTATTCTCAGGGTGCGTTATGCTTCATCTTCTCGTTTGCTTAAGTAAAAAAAAAAAAAAATACGTATCGTAAAAATATTGTACACTGAAAATTTAACACGAGATAGTCATTTAGGTAATAATAAAGAAAATAATGTTCAGCTGGCTCGGTAGTGGGGGAAAGACCTTCAGCTGTGACTATGAAGTGGTTGCACGCTAAATTGTATTCGAGCGCCGCATGGTACCTTCAATCATCCAGTTGATGGTTTTTCCACAACCACCGAGTCAGCTGAATTGGATTTTTTAAACCTTTCCTTTCATACGATAACATACTCGAGTTTCGTGTGGCGTAAAATTGATTTGATTGGGAAATCATTAGCAAACATCGTAGAAACATTCAAAATTTGACGAGTTTTTTTTTTCTTTTTCTTTATTTCGTTATTTCTCAAAAGCGGAAAATATTATTTACTATGACAAAAATATTAATAACATTCATAATTTGAAGAAAAATTAAATATTATCATTATCGGAAATATCAAAATCATCGGCAATATTGGGATCATCGTCTTCTAGTGCACTTTCTTCAGAATATTCATCAATATCAATTTCCTGTGAAATAACTGCATGTTCTGCTTCAGGGCCATCTGATCAAATGAAGAGTGTTTTTAGTTTAAAATATATAATGTGGTAAATTAAAAATAAACGTCCACCTACAATATTCTCATCATTAGTGATACTCTATCGATGGAGGTAGGTGGTCACCTACTTGCCATTTGAAACTTTCTATATCTACTACCAGCCACTGCGTTGCTCGTGACAGTTCTTTTCGTGGGGTCAGTTGTGACCACTTCTCGCTAACCCCCGGTGATTGCTACGAATTCCCTTTTGGTTAGCTTCGCAAACCAAATGGGAACCCATTGGAAAAGTCTTATGCGCCCATACTCCTATCGCAAAAATAAAAAAGGTACAAAGCAGGAAATGGAATCTGTGATTTCTCGACCGCAAAGGTCAAATTCGCCAGGGAAAAAATTTAAAAGTTTTTTTTTAATGAAAATCTTATTTTTAGTAATCGTTTTATTGTAAAATTTTCCGCAGATTTCAAATCCGTTGAAATTTTTATTCTATCTTTAACGATCTTGGAGATAGAAAAAATAACTACAGAACTCCAGTTAAAATTTTATTTGTTTTGTTTGTCGGCTGAAATCGTTCCTCCGAAAATCAAACGGAAACGAAAAAAATGAATTCAGAATCTGTGATCCTTATACTGTTTGTCATTCTAAGAAAAACAATAATTAAATATATCAATACATTAATTAAAAATTGTCTATATTAAATTTTAAAATTTGGGCACAATTTAGAAAAATTACAAAATATTCGGACTATCTGTCAATCTCATTTTTGTAAGTGGCTTTTTGGAGATCTCCCTACAATAATCAACTAGATCTAAAGCGATTGGCTCTTTGTCATGCGCATGTCTCCACAAAGCTCCGGTTTCCTAAGAAAGCGCTGCTGTTAACTAGCGGCCGCATATGAGCGGTGGATGACGTTGTACCATATGGTACTAGCCGACCCTTTCCTCTAACACGTGGACGCTGGAATGTGCTCAACAGCCAGACGGTGACAAAAAACAACTTCAGACTTTGCACGTGCGGGTTTTGACAAAATACCGAAAGAGAGTATTTTTTCATCGGCGGCCCGGCGTTCCGTTTGATCCATCGACACAGCTGGAGTTTCCGTCGGTTCCTTAATCCCAAGTCTGTGATGAAGATTTGCTGTTGGGAACCCAAGTCGGTTACAAACGGTTTTTGCATCTGTGTGGGGGTGTCTTGAGTTCTGTGGAGGACATAAACATCTCTTGCCAGGGCTGGGAATTCACCCCCCCCCCCCTCTCGTTCGCAGCTGCGGTTCTGGAGAACCAAGAGAACGTGGATTTTGAGAGGAGACTGATTCTAGATTCGACGAGAGACAGACGTCTCTGTTTGCCATTGTTACTTTGGCTCCAGGCAGGACATCGATGGTCGATGGCTGTGCCCTTAATTAATCTTGTAAATTCAAATGTAAATATTTAATTTATCTAAATAAATAGTTTAGTTTTAAACCAGCTGTCCGTCCAATTCTTACATGACGGTACAACGCCCTTAAAACGTTGTCTATACAAACCAGATGGCGTTGGTTTCCTAGATAGCATTGAGTTGAGCAGAACTTCAAATAGCGCTGAAAAACAGTTGGGGAACATTTTTGAATAAAAATGAGTGAAAACGTTATTAAAAAATGACGACATTTTCATTGATTTTGTATGAAATTATGAAGCTTTATAATGTGAAGAGCATACTATAAAAAAAATGTTTATTATATGTACTATGTGGGCGAAAAGTCCTAGACATATTTAGAAATTTAATATAAAATCAACCAATTGTCATGCGAGAGTGCGGTTTTCACGGAATTGCTTCACATTATGGCATCAAGTTTTTTTTTTATCTAGGCATAATTTTTTAAAATTGAAAACGTAAATTAGCGTATGGATGACACTGTACCGAGAAACAATACAAAAATTGTACATAAATAAGTTTCAATTCACGTATTTGCTAACGTATATTGGGGAATAGTGTTGATTACTTGCGTGATTCGTTGTGTCATCAAATCTTCAAACAATTTAACTAATTTTTTTGGCAAAAAAAAAAAAAAAAAAAACACTTGATGCCATGTAAAGGTATTTAGTGAAAACCGCACACTAATCTAACAATTGGTTGATTTTATATTAAATTTTAAAATGTGTCATGGATTTTTCGCCCATCCTGAATTATTATAAAACATTACATTGTGTTTGTGACTCAGTGAACTTACCTTACAAGTATACATAACTTTTCTCGTGTGTATATTGGTTTTTTGTGTCTATTAAATGGTTTTGAAGTTAAGTGATCTCATGTGATTCAGTACATAATCAAACAATACTGGTGTTAAGCGAAAGTATTGACTGAATATTTCATCATTGCAGTGCAGATGGCGTCGCACTAAAATTTGAAAGGCAACTCCAACACGATTTAAAACATATCACTCTCCTCCAAACGATAATTTTCGTCTTCCGATGACTCCTCGAATTCCAAATGTACTAATAATGCAAATGCTATGACCAGAGGTGTTAACTTAGACGGACCAGTGTCCGTCTAAGTTGACACCTCTGGTCACCGTTAAAACGGCCGCCTTACTCCCGCCTTTCTTACGAAACCGTAGTTTAACTGAGCAATGTAAGTTGCTCGAAGAAACTGTTGATACAGCTCTGATTGACACAGTGCCAGTGTCGAGCTTTCAAAGTTTTTACCTCAGGATGCCATTTTTATTATTGATATATCATATTCTGTTATTAATGTTGCTACACATGTGTGTGTTTCATTTATAAATGTTTTCAGAGTTCTGTATCCGAACATTTGACATATGAATTCTTCGATGATTTCGAAGAGGTCATTTATATTGTAATCTGAATCACCGAGATCTAAGAAGACTTAAGTGTAGTTTTTAGAATTTATAAAAATAATGAGTGGCTTTTGCTCACCTTTCTTGAAGAAATCGGGATAAAAATCACACCCCGTCAAAGCATGAAAGGCTGGTAATGCTGTGTACACAATTCTGGACCCAAGTTTTTGTACAATTTATTAACATCAAGAAACCTTTGATTATTTCCAGAGCCAATGAACATAGATGTATTCAGATTTTGATGAATGAAGCTCATGTTTCCTTACATTGTAATACATCTGAAGATACGATCAGATACTGCGTATCGGAGCATCTGATCATTTTAAGGAAAACAATTGAAATCGACACTGTACACATTAAAAATAATCTTCATGGAAGGGACACGACAGATTTTCTTGATTTGATACAACTTCATCATTAATCCCCTCATATTTGAAAAAACCACATAATTTAAAAAGAAATTATAAATGTATAACAAAATGAAACAAAACAAAAGAAACCTCGTAAAATTTTGAAAGTTTTCCCTATGTTTGCTAATGATTTCCCAATCAAATCAATTTTACACCCCACGAAAATCGAGTATGTTATCGTATGAAAGGTAAGGTTTAATAAATCCAATTCAGCTGGCTCGGTAGTGGTGGAAAGACCATGAACTGGATGATTGAAGATACCGCGCGGCCCTCGAATATAATTTAGCGCGCAGCCACTTCATAGCCACAGCTGAAGGTCTATCAACCACTACCGAGCCAGCTGAACATTATTTTCTTTATTATTACCTAAATATATATCTCGTGTTAAATTTTCATACGGTGTGAAATATTTTTACAAAACGTGTTTTTTACATAAACAAACGAGAAGCTGAACTATAACCCATTCTCGGAATACCAGTTGAATACCTAAAAACATCCCCAAATAGTCCAATTAACATGTAAATAAATTTTCAGCCGGTGTAATAAAAAAAATATTAAAAAAAAAAACCCAGCTTTTTTTACATGTTTTACCCCCTCCCCCCCTAAACCCACCGCGGTCGTGACAAATGAATTTGATTTTTGACATTACCTATAAATTAGCTAAGTATTGTTACACAAATCAGTCTGTGTAAAATGTGTGACCCAAAAGTGTCTCTGCCTCCCAGACTACAGTCGGCAAACGTTTTTTGGAAAGGGTCAGGTCGTAAAACATTTAGGCTCGGTGGGCCATGTAGCAAACTTGAAAACTACTAAAAGCAACCAAAAAAAGCAGGTTCAAATTTTTTTTAATAGGAAGTGATATTTTTACATAATTTTTATACATATTTTGCTGACAAAAAAAAAAGAAGAAAAAAAAAATAATACTATTTATTAATAAACGTACTATAGAACAGGTTAAATTTCGTACTAATGCAATGTGAAGTTAGTACTTCATATCATTGAAGTTTTCAAATGGTCATCTGTTAATAATTTCGTATTATTGTATTGTATTTCGTATTTGTATTTCGATTTCACATACTTCATTACCCAAAATATCCTTTCACATTGGTAAGTACACACAAATACAGTTATAAATCCCCTTGATTATGATTTTAATTGACCGTATTTATCTTCTGAAATATATTTACGAATATAATTATAGCATTGGGTTACATCTATCTCTTTAAACATCGTTTTTAGCGAATAATTTTACAGATCAATCACTTTCAAGTGAAGGTCTGACTGAAGCTCCTAATTTGTAGTCAAATGGATTTTGAAATAGGGAAATGTCTTGCACTTGCATCAAGATCCTAAAAACGCTGTTGCAACTAAGTAAGTTCAGAAAATATATCCGCCGCGAATTTTTTCGGGAATGGGGATTTCGCTAATATAAGTTAAATTCGTTAAGATATCCCACGGTCTGTAGCAAATGCTAATTTCCATAACCATTCATTGTTCGATAATAGTGGTTGTGTGCAGTTGTCTCATTTAAAAAAAATATTCTATTACTTCTCCAAGTTCAAAAAATCTCAATAAAACTTTCATTGCTGAGCCATCGAACTGCTGTATGGTAGGGCAAGTCGGGATATTCGTCTTGGATCTCTCATGAAAAATCACGAAACTGACAATGATTAAGTCCACGAGAGCAAATAAAGTTAACTGCTGACACAACTAGTTCAATAACACAGTAGATTGAGGTGTTTCCCACAAAGAGCCTCCAGGTGAATAAGGCAATGTATTTACCAGAGGTTTTGAACATTTAGTTTCTTCATATACCTTAAAAATTTGTCCAACTAATCCTTTCCCTGTTCCACACATATTTTTACCACCATCGGTTGTGACACATCTTAACTTAATTCCATTGCAAATTGTAGTGTGTTAGCGTTTTTTAGACTATCTTGAAGATATTTTTGCCTGTAGCTGCTCCATGCAGACTATTCATAGAAGCTAATTCTCCAGTCACCTGAAACTCAGTATTGACCCCTCGAATAAACAGCAGGTGTTGGGCAGTATCAGTAGTGTCTGTCAACTCACAAGAGCCTACTAAAAACACTTGAAATTTTTTGCCTTGTATTTTATTGACTCCTGATGTGCCTGCCAATGTCCTCAACTCTTTTAACAGTTGTTGCCGAAAGACTAGCAGATCGAAACAAAGTCACTATTCTGAGCTGCCATAAGTAAACATTATTTAATTAACTAGCCACTGCGTGGCTAGCCCGGCGTTGCCCATGCCCGTGGTGTAAAGTATTATTAATCTGGTGTAAAATTTTCCGCAGATTTCAAATCCGTTGAAGATATATTTAATTAAAAATATAATTTATTTAAAGAAAATCATATTTTTAGGTATCAATCTAAACTGAAATTTCCGCAGATTTCAAATACATTACGTTTTTTACTCTATCTTTAACGGTCTAGGACAGTGCTCCCCAACCATTTTATCGCCGCGGACCGGATTAACGTTTGATAATTTTAACGTGGCCCGCTGGGGGGGGGGGGGCGTTAATTGTTTATATTTTTGATTGTTTTGATTTAATAATTTTAATTTAATTGTATTTAAACATGCCTTCAAAATAAAATACAGTTGCACCAAAAAATGAATGTAAAGTGATTTAACATTTTAACTCACTAGAACGGTAAATCAATGAGAACCCTGGGCTTGTTTCTTTGCAACGAGATGGTTTCATCTAGGGGTAATAGGAGACAATGACACCCGAAGTGTGTTGCTTGGATCCAATTTATTCCGTTGTTTTGTTTTTGTTGCTGTCACTGCAGAAAACCCCGCTTCACACAGATAGGTTGTCGGAAATGGCAATAGGAATTTAAGTGCTACGGTGGAAATCTCTTGAAATTCCGCCATGACTTTAATCCAGAACACCGGCAGAGTTCTTGTCTCGAATGCAGTTTTATAAGGCCGCATTCATTTACAATCTCCAGCAGTTGATCTTCTTCTTGCACAGACATGCTAGATTCGCCTGATTTGTTGACAAATGGGTCGCGGATCCATTCCTTACTAGGTCGTGGGTCTTTTGTGGTTGGGAAATAGCGCTCGAACTCTTTTAAAAGCAAAGACAGGTGATCTGCACCAACTGGGAGAATGAATGTTTAGGCTCAGTCTCGCCTAAAATCCCCATTAATGTCTGAAACATGTCCAAGAAGCCTCTGTTCACGCGCCGTCCCTACACAACTTCAGTTTGGCTTTAAATGCAGCTACTTTGTCGGCCAACTTGAAAACAGTTGTCACATTTGTCAAAATTGAAAAACAGAGACATACAAAATTCAGAAATCATAATTGACGCTCTAGTAACAGAACGAGTTTCACGTTCTGATTTACCGCCTCCTAATTTGAGTGGACATTTCATAGATAAGAACCGCACAAACCCGAGAGAAGTACACCACAGTAAATAAAATGGAAATAATTTAATGTTCCTTGGGCGGCCCGGTACCATTCGATCCACGGACCGGGGGTTGGGGACCACTGGTCTAGGAGATAAAAAAAAAAGAAGTGTGACTTCAGTTAAAAGATTTATCGTCTGGCTGGAAATTTATTCGCGTCCGCGGAAAATCAAAGAGGAAATGAAAAAAATAATTTTCTCCGCGTTGTGCTGTTGAAAAAAACGACATGATTCCAAACCATGACTGCAAGGTCACACGGGTAGAAACAGTTCTCCGCGTTTGAAAAAGCGATGGATATTAAATTCATTTAAAAATCTTCCACAGTGAATTTTAAAATTCGCCGCGACCCAAAAATTGCAAATAATTTGGACTACCGGTGTGCCAAATCTCATTGCTGTAAGTGCCATAGAATCGTCAGGATTTTGCGGCCCCAAACAGACAAACAAACAAACACTTCCTTTTATAATATTAGAGATTAACGAACGGCAAATGGTTTCCCTTTCGTGGCTAAGTAAATGAGCTCGTAAACTGACATTTTAGTTACTGCTTCATTATCACTTTTTATTTTTACAAATAAATTGCGTTGTGATGATGCATTCCGTTTTAAACGTTCCAATTTTAGCGATCGTTGATTTTCAGTGAGTTTTGAATATTGTACTCTTTTCGCACAGCTATTATGTCATTATACACAGTGCAGTCACATTAATGTGACCACCACCTACTTTCGACGTCAACGTGAAATAATCAATCACAAAAGGCAGGTGGCAGCACATTGCAGTGGAGTGTATATAAAAGATGTCCTAGGGCATCGGAAAGCATTTCAATCGTTGGCGTAATGCAGAAACGTAGCGATTTATCCGACGTCCAAAAGGGCATGATTATTGGCTTTCGGGCCAAGTGTGGAAGCATTTCGGAAACGGCTATTTTGTGAACTGTTCGCGTGCCGCCGTGGTAAAAGTATACTGTGCATGGCAAAATGGCACTATCCAAAATCAGCTGCGTGGCACATGTGGTGCACCACGGGCTATAGATGATAGAGGCGAACGAAGGCTACGGAGATGCGTTCGGGCGAATAGACGTGCAACTGTCGAGCAACTGACCGCCCAGATGAACCAAGGGGCTTCCAAGAGTGTATCCTCAACAACGGTTCAGCGAATGTTGCTGCGCATGGGACTCCGCAGCAGACGCCTGGTTAATGCACCTATGCTGACTGCTGTTCATCAGCGACAAAGGCTGGAATTTGCACGCCAGTACCACAACTGGACGTCCGTACAGTGGCGACAGGTGGCTTTTCCCGATGAATCACGTTTTATGCTCCATCGGACAGATGGACGTTGGCAGGCCCGCCGTAAGCGTGCGTGCAAGGCGTGCACCGCATGCGGGCGGCACGTCCAGAGGGGGCGGCAAATCTAGCGATCGATCACGTAATATTTAAAGTCATTGTCATTATACCCACCCCATCTATAGCATAAGAAATGTCATCACATGGAGGAAAAAATCCGACCGGCGCGCAATTACTATTTTCTTTTATAGTACTAGTGGGCTTCGCCCCCTGCTCGCCAACCCTCGGAGATTGCACGCAATCTCATTTGGTTTGCTTCGCAAACCCAAACTCCTTTCGCAGGGATAATCTCCTGCGACGGCGAAACATCCGCCCCCTGCTAGCCTACGCACGCAATCCCATTCGGTTTGCTTCTCAAACCAACACTCATTTTTCAGATACAATTTGGTTTTCTTCACAAACCAAAACTACTTTTGCAGAGTCAGTCTCCTTCGACGGCGAAACTATCTTAATAATTCGTATAATCCTGATTTTACACGAGCGGGGGCGAGCAAAGGGCAGAGCCCCCTAGTTGTATTAAAAATTTTTTTAAATACTTACCGTTTACGAAAAATTTCAGGAACTAGAAATGGAAAAAAAAACTTTCAGGAGCGCAATTGAAAACACAATGGATGGCGAAAAAAAATTTTGGAAATCAATAATCGCGCATTTTACGTTCCATTCTTGGCTTATAGAATCAATTTGGTAGTCAATGATGCAGCAAATATTACGTACGAAACTGAATTTTTTAATATAATTCAATAAATTTACGTTTTTTTTTCATCTTCTAGAAAAAGGTGGTCTATAATTTGCAAACATTTACCAGATTTCATACTAAAAGCTTTAATTGCCACACGATGGTCTAGCAGAATCCATGCAGTCAAACCATTACGGTATCACCTCGAAAAAATATTTGATGCTATGCTGGAAATATCTGATAATTCGTCGGAATAGAATTGTACTACATCTCACAAAACTCATTCGCTTGCTTTGAACATTCGAAATTACAGATTTATTTGCTCGGTTGTAAATTGGTTCGATATTTTAAACGAAATTGATGCTCTGAGTGCAAAGCCCCACAATAATTACTCAAATCTGCATAAATTTGTTAAATAAGTTGATTGATAAGTTCACAGAATATCGTACGGACGAACACTTTGAAAGGGTGTTAGAAGAAGCTACCAATATGGCTCACGAATTCAATGTAGAAACAGATTTCCCACCAATAAACACAGTTCGTCCAAGAAGAAAACCAACACAATTTCTATATGAACATATTGATGAAGTTTTACTAGACCCCAAAATCAAATACAAAGTAGAGTTTTTTTTTCAGAATCCTAGATCCGACATTAACTTCTTTAAAGGATAGATTCGAGGAGTTAAAAACATTTACCGACGTATTTGGCTGTTTCAGCAATAACTTATTTAATTACTCCAATGATGAAATGATGGTTAAACAGGGGGCGGCATAAACGGTATTGCACACGGGCGTTCAAACAGCTAGCGGCGGGCCTGGACGTTGGCGTATACGGCGTGAAACGTCTGAAAGCAAACACCTCGCAACAATTGCCATGGATCCTCAACCGCTTAATCTAGCGCAGCTGGCCACGGCACTGGAGTCGGCATGGCTTAACATCCCAGTGAACACCTTCAGAAACCTAATTGACTCTCATAACCTAATTGACTGACATAATACTTTGTCATTTAATTTTATGACTAAATAATTAACTCCCTTCTGCTTTAAAACTAAAAGCACGACATTCGAAGTCCATTTTCTCTTATCTGGTCTCTTCTATCATATACTCAGGTTTCATATTAACAGTACAAAACCTTTTTGTTGAATCTTCCATTGTATTCCACCCCGTGTCCACTTTTTGACGTAGAATACGTCTTGCCTTTCGAAATCTGGGAAACACGCTGTATTTTTGAATGTCACAAAAAAGGTAATAACGGAAAATTTAATAACTTGAAAAACATGAATTATACTTCAATGAACGATATCACGTCCAATAGAACATTAAACAAAGAATGTTATAAATGCTGATGGAATCGCAGAGCAAAATTTAGTCTCCCTCCGTCCTCTTCTGTGCAAGCACGACATTAGAGGTATCATTTCTTTCGTCTCTTTGTGCTTTATGAATAACTAGCCACTGCGTGGCTGGCACGGGTAACGCCGGGCTAGCTTCGTAAACCAACATTCTTGCTACACAGCAGATGTAAGGTATTAATTTTGTGTAAAAATTTCCGCAGATTTCAAATCCGTTGAAATTTTTACTCCATCTTTAACGGTTTAAGAGATAGGAAAAAAAGAACTACATAACTAAAGTTAAAACTTTTTTTTATCCTCTGTTGGAAAATCTTTCCTCGGCGCAAAATGATAGCGGAAACGGAAAAAATAAATTTAGAATCTTGTCCACGTTCTCCGTGATGAAAAAAAACTTGGCATGGTTCCAAAGGATGACGGCAAGGTCACGTGGGTCAAAAAAGTCAAGATTGGAGTGGTTCTTCCTCGGAAGAACGCGTTGAAAAACCGATGGAGAATAAAACTATTAAATTCATTTAAAAGTCTTCTAGATTGAATTTTAAAATTCGCGGGACCCAAAAATTGCAAAAAATTCGGACTACCTGTGTGCCAGATCTCATTGCTGTAAGTGCCACAGAATCGTCAGGATTTTGCGGAAAGAAACAGACAGACAAACAAACACTTCCTTTTATATTAGTAGAGAAAAAAGAAATAAATCCTAAATATTTAATACGTGCTTAGATATCAAACTTCAAAGTGTGGAAATTTCGCAAAAATTTCAAAATGTCCAAATATATGCATAATACACCATAAGAATTATAAAAAACCTCAATAGGAAGAAAGATTGAGAGATGGGGAATCCAAGAATATCCGGACATCCTATGCTGAGTGTCAACGGGCTCGGAGGCTGTTCTTGAAACTATAGGCATCGCACCTTCAAGGTGAACAAATGCCTGATACGAGTGCGCCAAGTGCCTCCACCGCTCACATTTCGACACAACTAGCATATCTGATGACAAACGTTTTATAATCGAATGATGGAGTTTAACCCATAGAGGTCGGTAATGATTCACAACCTTCAACAGCGAGTGCACGAATTATGATATACTCGTATGTGCGGACATTTGATGTGTGAAATTAAAATCAGTCTTGTTCTAATTTCTTTCATTCTCATTCACTATCTGGCCTCACTGACGTATTCTACTCCTTGAATATTAGTCTGACAATAAAACTGAAATGTGTGCGTGCGCATTTTTCTATTAAGATATTTTAATAAAAGCATTAATAAATGGAATAGATTTCTTTTCAAATTTGGCGTGTTCCACTGTTTTTAAATTGAAGAATTTGATACATAAAAATCGAACAAGAGAAGTACTCCGAGAAATTTTTTTTTACTCTGTAGTGTCTTAGGAATAGAACGGTTTAAAATCTGTTTTGAAGAATCGGCTAACAAGAACATTTATACATAAAATAGTCTTTGCGAGTTCGAATCCAACCAAAGACCGTCGTGTGCGAATGGGTCTGGTGCACGTTAAATCTGTTGTGGCTTCAAATGTCCTCATGTTGGTGTAGAAATATGGAGAGTGGGATGCCATGGTTCAAAATTATGTGGCGTCCTCGTATCTTTCCCTTCGGGTCTGATCCAGGACCGTCGCCAATAGCCCGTTGTGTTGCTCCAGTGTGACGTTAATTAAAATACCTACCTACCATTGCACTCCTTTTCTTAAATTGCTTGTTGTAACTAGTTATTCTAAGTGTTAACGTGTTTTGTTATAACTGTAACTTTTTTGTATTAGTTCTATCTTTTAAGTGGCTCGTGCTGTTTTTCGCTAGCTTTAATTATGATCTCTTTTTTTGTTACGGTTCTTTCTTTTTTCAATAAAGTAACGTTATATTATCTCTGCTAAATAACATCTTTCAAAGAATTATTCAAACAGGTTATGGGCCATCAACTCGCTGGAACCTGTGCTAGTAAGTAGATCGATGAGTTTTTTAATAGAATAATAGATTCACTATATATACATTTGGAAGCAATTGCTACCGCTATTAGGCTTAGCTATACCGCTAACGATAGACTGCTATTGCTTAGCCAAACTTGTGTCTAGTTCGACAGTATTTGTGATTATAATTAAGAACTCGTTTCACCTCAAGCAAACGATTCCAGAAAGAATGGATTTAACAAGACACGTTAAATTATTAACTGGAGAATCTGACTGGCCAATTTGGAAAAGAAAAATTAGAGACTTGCTAGATTACCATGAAGGAGCTCTAGAAGTGATTGATGGCAAGCTAGTCAAGCCAGAACCTTTGCTCAGCTCAGAAAATGCAGATGCAATCAAGGATCACAAGCAACAGAGTGATTTCTACCGCAAGGCAAATAGTTATGCCAAGTCTATGATCGCAAGTACGGTTACTGATACAGTGTATCAGAAAATCATGGACAAAGAGACTGCATGTGAGGCTTGGGAAGCTCTAAAACAGCAGTTTGAAGCCACTTCAAAAGATCAGCTATTCAAAATTTGTACAGAATTTTTTGCTTTTAACTGGTCACTTTGCGATGATGTTTCCACACACATTGCTAAACTCAGGAGTCTGTGGAACGAGCTGAACAACGGTCTCAAAGATAGAGGTGAAAACAAGCTACCAAATCTAATGCTAGTGTGCAAAGTTTTAAATATTTTGCCAAGCAGCTTTGAGACGTTTAAGTCCAGTTGGATGTTGTTAGCCAAAAATGAGGACCGGACTTTCGATGAACTTACAAATCAACTGTGCATGTTTGAGAGGAATTTTGCAAAATCTAAAACGAGTGAAAGAACCATTCAGGAAGCTTTGCCAGCTACTAACCAAGACAGGCATAAGCAAGATGGCAAGGGTAGATTCCTGAAGCAATCAAGGAAAGGAGACGTCTGCAACTATTGCAACAAAAGGGGACACTGGGTGAAGGACTGCCGAAAGTGGATTTCCGATGGAAGACCGAGCAGGAAAAAACCAGTGAATGGAAACATGGAGATTGTCAATGTGTCCCTGATGTCCATCTGTGGTGAAGTCTGTACTGCTGAAATGGATTTAACGTCCTTCTGGGTTGATAACGGAGCAACTCGTCATATCACAAATTGTCCAGAGTATTTTGTAGAGTTTACTAGTTTCCATAGTCCTTGTTGCATTAAGGCTGCTGGAAAAGAAACCTTGGCTGCACTCGGAAAAGGCACTATTTGTGTAAAGACCACTATTAATGAGAAATGCCAAGAAATTCAACTACAAGATGTCTGGTATGTGCCCGAGATAAGCAGAAACTTGTTTTCAGTGCTGGCTGCTCAAGATAGGAATGTCAATAGTGAATTCAGGTCATCCCCTACTGAGTGTTGGCTAATAGTCAATGGAGTAGCTGTACTATATGGAACACGAAGTGTAAATGGAACTCTCTTCAAGGCTGCTATTGAACCGATTGTGCCTGAGAAAGGAGCAGAAGTAAATGCAGTTGTGGAAGACAGCTCCTTGTTGCAGCTGTATCATGAAAGATGGGGACATCAAGATAAACGCCACATCAAAGATATATTGCAAAAAGAACTGGGAATCAGTGTTCGCCTAGATAACGAACCCTGTGAATCATGTGTTTATGGCAAAGCACATCGATTACCATTCGGAACCAGAAAGAAAGCTTCCCATCCTGGTGAACTGGTTTCAGCTGATGTGTGTGGACCCTTTGATTACTCATTTCAAAAGAAACGATTCTTGGTTGTATTCAAAGATAGTTATACCAAATTTCGCTATAGTTTTGTAATTAAGGAAAAATCAGAAGTAAAGAATGTGCTTAAGCAAATGCTCGCTCATGCTAAAAACTTAGGGCATTCTGTTAAAGAATTTCTCAGTGACAATGGGGGTGAATTTGACAACAAAGAAGTTTGTGCCGTTTTATGCCAAGAAGGAATCACGCAAAGACTAACTGCACCTTACACGCCAGAGCAGAATGGCGCCAGTGAACGTGAGATGCGCACCATTGTAGAAATGGCAAGAACATTCAAATATTCAAATCCTGATGCCAATTATCCTGCTGCAATGTGGGCTGAACTCGTTACCTCTGCTGTATATATTTTGAACAGAACAGGCAAATCATCAGTGGAAGGTGCTAGCCCATATGAATTGTGGATGAAAAAGAAACCTCGCCTGAAACATTTGCGAGTGATGAGTTCCACTTGCTATGTTCATGTTCCTGTTCAAAAGAGGAGGAAAATGGACAAGAAAGCTGTCAAGGGCTATCTTGTTGGATATGACGGTGATGAGCGTTACAGGATTTGGTTGAAAGGAGAGAACCGAGTGATTTTCTCAAGAGATGTAATTTTTCAAGAGAAATCTAGCAAATATGACCACATTAAACTGATGATAAAAGGACTTCCTGATGAGGGAAAGTCCGATGAGGAGAAATTAATTGGAAAACAAAAATCTCAAAGCGATTCTGAAGATGAATCAGAAGAAAATGAGCCAGGAGTGCCAGGAGTGCCAGGAACAAGTGATGTCGAAGAAGACAATGGTAAGGAGCTCAAAAATTCAGGTGATAGACAGTTGCGAAACCGTTCTCTATTACACCAGCCTGCGCGTTTTGAGGACTACATTATGGAAGCCGAATCATTTATTTATGAGACTGATAGTCCTGGAACATTTGAAGAGGCAGTTAATGGCAAAGAAAGTGTAAACTGGAAGAAAGCCATGGACAATGAATTGACTTCTCATAAAGAAAACCAAACATGGGAGCTGACTGATCTACCAGCAGGAAGCAAGGTTATACCATGCAGATGGGTCTACAAAATCAAGACAAATCCAGATGGCAGCATCAACAAATACAAAGCTAGGCTTGTCGTGAAAGGTTACAGTCAACGCCAAGGCATTGATTACAGTGAAACTTACAGTCCAGTAGCTAAGTTGGGAACAATACGTGCAATATTGAGCATTGCTGCTGAGGAGAAAATGTATTTGTCGCAGTTTGACGTATCAACAGCCTTTCTGTATGGAGAACTTGATGAAACCATCTACATGCAACAGCCAGAAGGCTATAAGGATTGAACAGGACGCGTTTGCAGGCTCAAGCGCAGCTTGTATGGTCTGAAACAGGCTCCACGTTGCTGGAACAAGTGTTTTGGCCAGTTTTTGCTGACACTTGGTTTTAAAGCAAGTGATGCTGACCCGTGTCTATATATTAGAGAAGAGAACGGTAATAAAGTACTCATAGTGTTATATGTTGACGATGGACTGGTTGCTGCAACTAACCAAGAGGACATGGATGCATTCCTTAAAGAATTAAAAGCTAGATTTAAGATGTGCATTGGAAAAGTTTCCTGCTTTCTGGGACTTGAAATTGAACGTCACAAAGATGGCTCTATTGAAATTAATCAGAAAGGATATGCCAGAAAAATCCTCCAGCGATTTGGATTTGAAGGGTGCAAACCTGCACTAACTCCCATGCTGAAGGAATCTAAGTTCCTGAAACCTGAGGACACCAAAAGACCGGATTTCCCATATCGTCAGGCGGTTGGTGCCTTAATGTATCTGATGGTGGGAACAAGGCCAGATATAGCTTACAGTGTTGGGTTTCTATCCAGGTCACTAGAAAATCCATCTACAGAGGATATTATGAGAGTAAAGAGAGTGTTCCGCTACATAGCAGGTACAACTAATCTGGAAATCACTTACCATGTAACTGGTACAAGTAGAGTGCTGGAATGCTACAGTGATGCAGATTTTGGTGGATGTTCTAATACAGGAAGATCAACATCTGGTTCAGTAATGGTATACGCCGGAGGTGCAATTTCTTGGCACAGTCAGAGACAATCTATTGTAGCCACTTCAACCACAGAGGCTGAAGTTGTGGCAGCATCTGAGGCTGTCAAAGAAGTCCTTTGGCTTACAAGACTGTATCAGGGAATAGTGAACCTAAAAGAAGTGCCCTCACTTCAAGTAGACAATCAAGCAGCTGTAAAGCTTGCCCACAATCCGGAATATCATCGAAGGACCAAACATATCGAAATCAAGCATTTCTTTATTCGTGAAAAAGTGATGGAAGGCAAGGTGCATGTTGAAAAAGTATCAACCGAAAGACAACTTGCTGATATTATGACCAAGCCATTAACCAAGCCTCGGTTATTGATCTTGTGTCAACAAATGGGACTTATGAACTAATCAATCAAAAACCCAATTAACAAGGGAAAGTGTTGTAACTAGTTATTCTAAGTGTTAACGTGTTTTGTTATAACTGTAACTTTTTTGTATTAGTTCTATCTTTTAAGTGGCTCGTGCTGTTTTTCGCTAGCTTTAATTATGATCTCTTTTTTTGTTACGGTTCTTTCTTTTTTCAATAAAGTAACGTTATATTATCTCTGCTAAATAACATCTTTCAAAGAATTATTCAAACAATGCTCAGCGAAACGAAAATTCGTGTTCTTGGAGCCGTGGTAACCCATTTGGTAGAGTGTTGCGTATTCTAAACTAGGTTCAACCGAAGACCTGTAGCTTCAAATGCCCTCATGTTGACATGGTGTGGAAGTTTGGTGAGTGGGGTTGCTAGATCAGGTGTTGCCTCGTCATCTGACCGTGTTGTTGTCCTCGGATCCTTCCTTTTTTTTTGGAGAGGGGGTTTGATCCCGGACCGTCGCCGATAGCCCGAAGGTTGATCCAGTTCGGCATTAATTAAAATATCTACCTACCAGTAGTGGTCCGAAGCCGATGGTTGTTGATGAACTCCGTCGTGAAAGTTCAGTAAAAGACTCAAAAGACAGAGTCAAAATTCCATATTTGGAGTATATTTTACTAAATTTAATCGGTCACGTCACGTAAGTTACATGTAGTATAAAGTAGCAATTACATTTGGATAGGCATTGAAAAGTGTAACTTTCCTCCCACCGGCTGTATATAATCTTCACTTGACCTCCTGTTCTAAAGATGGATTTTATCTTTTAGTTGTCTCGGTAACTATTTATTGCTCTGACTTTTTTAATTGGCTTTTGCCGCACTTCCTCGGCTTGAAATCTTGTGGACGTTTATTTTAATTGAAAAAACTTTGTTCTTAGGTTGCCAGCTTGGCGTTTTCTATGTAGGGTTGCCAACTTGGCGTTTCACTTCTTGTAAGATGCGAGATGGCGAACCTTACACTACCCATTTTTTTCACGCGGTAGGTAGTAAGTAATTTATTTTTGGTGTATTTAAATAACGTCGTACTAGAGCAACACAACGGGCTATTGACGAAGGTCCGGGATCAGGTACTCGTAGTGTCTGAGTAGTAGGTACTAAATTCCGAGGCAGGCCCATTTATCACGTTCTATAGTCAATACTGGAGATTGAAGACCCTTCGGGACAGGTTCTTCATGACCTCATCATCACCTAATTAGTAGTTATTTTAAAACTCAATTTTAATTTTTGTTGCCAGTTATGGCAACTTAAACGAGATAACGAGATGCAAAAAATCACGAATATTAATATCTTGAGTTGAAATACGTATTTATAAATTGCTGGTAGAATTTCCCGGAGTAGCTCGGGTTGAGAGAGAATTGGAGAAATGTTGTTTTCAAAGTGATTATATCAGTGGTCGGTCAATATAACATCGTTAGTGGTCGATTCGAGCTCAAGGGTCGATAGAGAAATATGCTATTGTACGGGTAATATTTAATTCAGATTTAACTTGGATAACCTACATCCTGAATGGCAACGCAATTAAGAGTGAATCGTGGAAACAGATTACAAAAAAGTATCCCTTTGACGTTATGCCAATCTATTCGATTATAAAAGGAAGTGTGTCTCTATGTATTGTCCAGACGAATCTATGCCACTTACAATACTGCGATTTAGCACACAGGTAGTCTGAATTTTTGTACGAAGCCCTAATTTTAAAATTTCATCTAGAACATTTTAAAATTAATTTAATGGTACTCGATATATTATTTATTTTTCTTTAGAAGGACAACACCATAGAGGAATGACAGATTCTAAAAAAAAATTTTGTGTTTCCGTTTCATTTTGTAAGGAACAATTTTTCAGAGGACAAAAAAAACAAATAAAGTTTTAACTGGAGTTATGTAGTTTTTTTTCTATCTCCTAGATCGTCAAAGATGGAGTAAAAATTTCAATGGATTTGAAATCTGAGAAAATTTCACATTTAATCGATACCAAAAAATATGACTTTCTTTGAATAAACAGTTTTTAAATTGTAACTTTTATATTTTTTCCCATATGACCCAAGCAATCGAGAATCAAAATCCATGTCCTGCGCTCAAACGCTTCCAGCGAAGGAAAGTAAAACAAATAAATAAAAAGTTGACTAGTATTGTTTAATTCTTTTTTTGTAAAATTGGGAACGTTAAAGATAGATTAAAAATTTCAACGCATTTGAAATCTGTGGAAATTTTAAACACTTGCACCATTTCCTTTTAATAAATACTTTTCAATTGAATATTTATATTTTCGCAAGAGATTGTGACGTCACGCCGATTGAATCTCTTCGCAATTCGAATTTGGCCGCATTTGGCAACGAAGTGATGGCTGTTTTCCAATAGGCTACGAATTCCCGTTTGCTTTGCAAAGCAAACCAAATGGGAATTCTAGCAATCACCGGGGATTAGCGAGTAGTAGTCACACCTGACCCTACGAAAAAAACTGTCATGGGTAACCCCGTGCTGGCCACACAGTGGTTTGTATGTACTATATTATAGTGCGTACAATAAACGGTTAACCCATGAAATAAATAATCTAAAAACTCATATTAGCGCCCTTTTTGTTTGTCCTATTATAATTACGTAATAGCAGAATCGACTAATTCCTTTTCTTTCATAGCAAGATACAAACGTCATTTTTATGCAAGGAAAATAATTTTTTACATTGCTCTAACCTTTTTATATATAGCTTTTACAATATACTTCTAACTAGGGATATTGAGTGAATCACGGAACTGCTACTCAATCGTCGATACTTTTGAATCACAGTTCTTACTTGTTACGTTACTGGGTTATCAAAATAACAGTGATTCAGAGTATCGGTGATTCGGTAGCACTGCTTTGGAGTTAAGTGATATCGGAAAACCTCTTTTGGTGATTGCGACCGGGATCAGTGATTCAGTAGCAGTGAAACCTGACTGAATATCAGGGATTTGGTAGGGGTGGCAGCTGGTATATCGGTGCTTCGGGCTTATATAGAGCAGGGTTCTTCAACCTGTGTTCCGCGTAACCCTTGAGTTCCGAAAAAGTTTTAAGGATTCCTCCGCTTTTATGGGACAGACAACTGAGACGATATTCAACAATTTTATAAGTGAAACAAATATCCATAACTGACTATAAAACAACTCGCCGTTGTGACAGCTGCTATATGGGTAGTTTACATATGACACTATTGATTCACAAAGTCCTATGGTTATCTCATGGAAAAGTGTTGACAAAATTTTGTGAATTAAAAGATGGAATAAGAATGTTCTTAACTGAACATGCGTATGAATTGGCTTATCAATTAAATGAAGCGGATTGGATTGAAAAAATCGCATATCTTGGAGATATTTTTGCGTATTTTAATAAACATAATACTTCACTTCAAGCTACAAATATCAATATTTTCAAAGTATAAAATAAAATAAATGTTAAATTTCTCATATTGTTTAAATAACGCTCCCACATACTGTAGAGGGCGCTGTGTGAGCGTGTGGGTGTCATTCAGGTTTGACTTCAATTAACGAGCATAGAGCCGTTACTAGATTTTTGGACGCTGAAAAGCGTCAATATTACTTTCGTTCCCAAAAGGGAGACCGACCTTTGAAAGTCGTCCTAAAAAGACTGCCGATCGACACCCCTTGTGAAGAAATAAGAGAAGAGTTGATCCAACTAGGATTCCAAGTTGAAAATGTAATACAACTGAAAAAAAACAAAGACAGAAAGAAATTTCTTCCAGTATTTCAAGTACAACTTCTTAACACCCCCCAGAGCCATAAATTTTATGAAGTGAATGAATTAAATTATTTGCGAATTCGCATTGAAAAATTCATAAACAGGCAGGGAACTCCCCAATGTTACAACTGCCAGATGTATAATCACTCAAGCGCTAATTGTCGCATGACACCCAGGTGCGTTATATGCATTGAAGCCCACTTGACAAAAGATTGCACAAATCGGGAAAAAAAGACGAAATGTGCAAATTGCAATCAGCAGCATACTGCTAATTATCGTGGATGCCCAAAATGTCCACAACCTAGGACATTCACAAGTAGACCTGTCCAACCTGCTTTTTCTTTTGCGGAAGCACTGAAACCAACTCCTCCACCACCCACACCTAGTCATGCGACAGTTAACGTAACTTCGAGATCTGACGCTCCCCGGACTCAGGCCGGTCCTTCAATTCCCCCCTCAAACAATAATAATATGTCTGAGTTTATTGAGCTACTGAGAGAAATTAAGTCAGTAGCCAACTTCTTTCCAAATCTCTCGCAAATGCTTACTGAGCTGAAAAGCAAGCAAGCGCCAATTGACAAGTTTTTTGTGCTTGTCCAACACGTAAAATAATTCCAATGATGAGTACACCCATAACCGGCCTGAAACTGTGTTTTTGGAATGCATGGGGGTTACGTAGAAAAATTCATGAGCTACGAGCCTTTGTAAAGGAGCACAATCCCGATGTCCTGTTAGTACAGGAAACTTTTATTAAAGGCGCTGAAACCGCCTTACTGCCGAATTATTCCTTCCATTCCACACCCAGACCCATTGGCCACGGTGGTGGCACTGGGATTTACATTAAACACTCTATCTCACATTATAGAGAAACAACACCTAGATTACATGTAATTGAAGCCACTGCAGTAACTATCAGAATTCACAACCTTCCCCCCATCACACTAGTCTCCACCTATATCAAACCTAAAGCCACATTGAATTTCACACAGGATATTGAATCCATTCTCGGATTAAATTCCTCAATCATAATAGCTGGAGATATGAACGCACATCACACCCACTGGAACTGTAGCTATACAAATCAACAAGGCAAACACCTCTATTCTTTTGCGCAAAACGCAAGACTAGAAATAGCTGCACCCGACACACCCACCCGTTATGGACCCACTAGTTCATCGATAATCGATCTGGCTTTGATAAGGAATATGCCTTATCAAAGATCAATTGATTCGCTCCAAGAGCTATCAAGTGATCATAATCCAGTTCTATTATTCTTTGATACACAAGTGCCATCCATCCCAGCAAATCAGAGCTTTCGACCGAATTGGAAGAAGTTCACTGATTCGCTGGACAGCATTCCATACACAATACCCAACATAAGTACGAAGGAGGAGTTAAATCTCTTTGCTTCGCAAGTCACCGACACTATCACTTGTGCTTATCATGCGACAGGACGTGTCGTGCACTCGGAACAAGGCAGTCCCCTACCCTCCCAGATTAGGGAATTAATTAAAGAGAAAAACCGAGCCAGAAAAACTTGGCAACGAACGCGAGACCCAACTGACAAGAGACACATGAATAGAACACAGCAGAAGTTCAAGGATTCAATCCAAATACATACACAACAGTCTTGGACAAATTACATTACTTCACTGTCAACAGAGGATTGTTCCCTCTGGAGAGCAGTGAAGAAATTTAATAAAACTTCCACCCGCATTCCGCCCCTAATGGGCCAGGCTAACGCTGCATACACAGACACCGAAAAAGCTGATCTCTTAGCTAATACCTATGAACAACAATTCACCGAAAACACCAACAATGACCCTGATACAACTACTTTTGTAAATGACACTCTGACTAAATTCTTCAGTACTACTCCCACTGATTTTATTAAGCCTTCCACCCCCTCTGAAGTCGTTGACTACATCGGGAAGATTAAAACCAGAAAAAGCCCTGGAATAGATGGGCTTTCTAATACCATGTTGAAGAAGCTCCCTTTGAAAACCATATTTATCATCACCCATCTGATAAATTGTATTTTGTCTCTGCGACATTTCCCTCAACCTTGGAAAACAGCTGTAATTGTCCCAATCCCGAAACCAAACAAAGATACTCGACAGCCTGAAAATTACAGGCCGATTAGCCTTCTCCCAGTACTCAGCAAAGCAGCTGAGTACATAATTAGTATTAGACTTGATACTTATTGCAATGAGTCCAACATTCTCATTCCTGAACAGTTTGGTTTCAGAAAACAGCTGTCTACCACCCACCAACTACTCAGAGTCACTGAACACGTCTTGCACGGTTTTAAAAACAAAGAGAGCACTGGTGCAATCTTCCTAGATGTGGCAAAGGCCTTTGATAGGGTTTGGATCGATCTACGGATTAATTCACAAATTAATCACCTTTGGCATCCCTGCCTCACTCATAAGACTAATCTTTTCCTACATGACAAGTAGGCACTTTGTCGTTCGAGTCAACAAATCCCTCTCTACTACTCATGCCATACAGGCTGGCACACCACAACGCTCAATATTGGGACCCAAATTATTTAATCTGTATATGAACGACATTCCACGAAACCCATCATCTATTCTTTGCATGTTTGCGGATGATACAGCCGTGTTAGCTAGACACCATGATATTACAGATGTCATGACATCACTTTCAAATTATCTACACACACTTGAAACCTGGCTTACTGCTTGGAAAATTAAAATCAATGTTGACAAATGCCAAGCTACTTATTTTACTAGGACAAGAGCTATTCCTGACCCCCCTGTTCTATTTGGAAAACCAATTCCTTGGTCCCCTAATAGTAATTATCTCGGAGTCACATTGGACTCGAAATTAACGTGGAAAGATCACATTTCCTCTCTTAAAACTAAAGCATCCATCGCTAGGAAAAACCTTTACCCCTTAATTGGCCGTAATTCGATTCTTTCAACTGACAACAAGTTGCTCCTTTATAAAACCATGATCAGACCAAAAATCAGCTACGCCAGTCATGTCTGGGGATATGCAGCAAAAAGTCACCTCCATAAATTAGAAACTTTTCAAAATTATACTCTCCTTATTGTCGGGGGTTACCCCTGGTATTACAGAAATAATAAAATTCTTGAAGATATCAAAATGTCTAAACTCATTTTTTCCGTAAACTCGCTATTAAATTTTATACCAATCTCGATATTATCGATAATCCTGCAATCCAGCAAATCCCCAGATATGACCATCACCAAACTGAATTTAATAAAAGGCCTAGAGCCATTCTTAATTAATTTTTAATTTTTAACTCTTAATTTTCTTTATATTTATATTTTTCTTTAATTCATGTCACTTAGCATCTGTAATTGTTGATTAAAATTCGACTCTCTGTGACCACTCCCACTTGAACCATCCTTCACCGTCATTGGACAACAAAACTTCTTCTACCAATGATATTAATACTGCATAACCAAATTTTTCTCATTCAGCACCTGACACGTTCCTGAAGAAGGTAGAGGGCACATCGCCCAGGACCTTCGGCCTACCTCCTACATCATTCAGGTTTGAGACACGGAGGAGAGAGGTGTTCTCCTAGACCTGAAGAAAATGAGGTTTCTTCAGCTCTAACGAGAACCAGGCTTCCTTAGCCTTAATGAGAGTGGTTCATCCACAACCTTGTTAAATTTGTTGTCAATAAATATTGTTTTTCTTACAATGAATCGTGTTAGTTAAAATACAGTCCACTATAGAGCTATCGGAACAACAATAGATGCTACTATTCTCAAATTGAAATTTGGGCAGATTGTATTAAAGGAAATACCAATTGCTTTCACAATTTGCACAATATTTTAGTAACCAACAACGCTAAGCTCGATGAAAATGGCAAATAGATTTTCTGTAGTATTTATCAGATTTAAAGAAAGATTTTTGGAACATTTTCCTGACCCCCAAAAAAAAATCTTCTTGGATTCAAAACACTTTTGAAGAATCTTGTGATACCTCTCAATTGCCAGTAAAAGAAAGAAAACAGCAAATTGAAATACCAACCGACTTATAAGAATAACATTTACTTAACTTGATATTATGCATTTTGGACTTCAAATTATGAATAAATATACTGAGATTGCTAAACAAGCTGTGTAAAAAACTTAATATCGTTTGTATCAACGTATATTTGTGAAAGGTCTCTCTCTATACGCAGCAACAAGGACTAAATACAGAAACAGGTTAGATGCAGAAAATGAAATTCGTTTGAAAATCGCAACCATTACTCCGGATATAAACATACTTTGTGATAAAAAAAACAGGCCGTCTAGTCATTAATGATTTTTTGTATTACATTTTATTTGGTGTAAATTTGTATTTTTTTGTATTACTGTTGGGCTCCACCCCCTGCTCTCTAACGCTCGCCAACCCCCGGTGATTGCAATACAATCCCATTTGGTGTGCTTTGCAAACCAACACCCCTTTCTTGGTGAGGGTCAGGTGTGAATGTGTTTTGGCTTCGTAAACCAACACACGAAATAAAGGCTTGCTTGCTGAGCAAATTCTAATTCTAAGGAATCAGTCCACCACCACCCAACATCTCACAGGCATGTCGCCTCATTCCTTCCCTAAAAGAGTAAAAAAGGAACTACACTCTATAACAAAAAAAAAATCGACGCACCAAGAAGGAGTTGTCCGATGGAGACCAAAATTTGTGGATAAAACAATTATGTACAGAATAGAAAAGGATTAAAATTTCAGAACAATTGAAGGATTTATTTCAGAGTTACAGTAACGAGCTCAATAAGGTGTTGACCCGCCTCTAGCCTGAATGCAAGCTGCCACACGGCGTGGCATAGACCGATAAAGCTCGAGGATGGTCTCCTGCGGTATTTCTTGCCAAATTTGCTCCAATTGTCGGACTACGTCATCAACATTCCCTACCGGATGCAGTCGCCTTCCCATCATATCCCAGACATGCTCGATGGGAGAGAGATCTGGTGATCTCGCTGGCCAAGGAAGTGTTTGACAAGCTTGAAGACAGTTCATAGCAACACGTGCCGTATGTGGTCTGGTATTGACTTGATGAAAAATAAGCCCAGGGTACTGCGAAAGGAACGGTAGCAAAACAGGTCTCAGAATGTCGTCAACGTACCGCTGTGCAGTAAGTGTACCTCTAATGACGACCAAAGGGGTCCAGCTATCAAGGGAAATGGCACCCCAGACCATAACTCCTTGTTGAGGGCCCGTGTGGCGTGCAATAGTGAAAGCCGGATCGGCACGCAGCCATGGGCGTCTCCAGAAAAGTCTTCGATGATCGTCAGGACACAGTTGGAAGCGGGATTCGTCGCTAAACACTATACGTCCCCAGTCAGCATCATTCCAGCCTGATCGAGCCAAGCACCACTGTAATCTGGCTCGACAGTGTGCAGGCGTGAGTGGCAGGTGGCGTAACGGTCGGTACGAGCGTAGATTTTGCTCTCTCAGCCGTCTGTGAATGGTCATGGTGGACAATCGTATGTAGGTCGTACGACTGATGGTTGATAACGATGAATCAGATGCTGTGACAGCTGATCTGACAATCACTCTGTCCTCGCGATCTGTTGTGGCCCTACGTCGACCGCTACCATCATGACGCTGAAATCTGCCTTTGTCCACCCACTCTTGCCAGCATCTTCTAATCGCCGCATCGCTTCGACTCACATGACGAGCGATTCTCCGATTTGCCCAACCTTCCTCTTTCAATCCAATGATACGACCTCTTTCAAACTCTGAAAATTGCTCATAATGAACTCAAATCCTGCGGCGAAGCATTTTTTTTTTCAGTCGTTAAAAGGTATCCTAAATCGCAATGCAGCAGAAATTTTTAACAACAGTTCAAGAACAACTCCTTATACATCTGCTGCATGCGCAGTTCCGATGTGCTGGAGATCGCACTATTCATTCATTGGACACCAAATTTTAATTATTTGCATATTTGGTCAAAACATTTTTGCATACGAAATTTCAAAGCAATCGGATGATTCCTTCTTGGTGCGTGGATTATTTTTTTTGTAGAGTGTATTTAAGGGGGGAGGGAATCAGTTCTGCCACCACCCAACATAACACGGGCATGTCGCCTCATTCCTTCCCTGAAAGGGAAAAAGAAATTAACGGGAACTGACGCTTGGATGACGTTGCGGAAACAGGTACTGATCTTGATGAGGAATCAGTCTCACCACCACATGACATGACACGGGCATGTCGCCTTACTATTTCCCTGAAAGAATAAAAAAAATTATTTAAGGAATTAGTCCCACCACCACCCTAAATCACACGGTCATGTAGCCTCATTCCTTCCCTGAAAGAGAAAATAACAAACGAAAGAAAAACAGCCTCTATTTAAATTACTATTAAAACAGTCAAAACCTCAAATTCAAACAAACGAATCGATTCAAACGACCAGTTAAAAAATAAAACAAACGAAACAACGAAAGAAAAAATCATTCACCTGCTAGCAGTCCTGATTAAGAACTATGGTCTAATCCTTTTTTCGGTTCATTATGTGGAGAGTTGAGTTATCCATGCCCTTGCATACAAAGTTAGTTTTGGAAAGGCATATTTTTCGGTATTTGAATATAGTACATAATAATTCTTTATTCCCTATTTGACTTTTCGGGCCATGACGTCACAGCGAGTTTAACGGCCAAATAAAAAATAATCGTTGCTATGGCTACGGCAATAAATTTTGTATGTCTAACAAACCCATTAGAAATGCAACCTTTTCATCTCCACGCAGTAAAATTTGTATGTAGGGCAATGTTTGCAACAAATGCAACTTTTTTTCACACGTTCTACGCTTTATGTAAAGTACTAAAAACAAAATTCTTCCTACATGGGGTGTATTGTAAGTGAGTAATAACCGCCAACATAAATGCAACTTTCTACATAAATGCAAGTTTTTGCATAGTTGCAACTTTTTACAATTTAGATTAAAATTAATGAAAATTAAATTACTATTTCATTTTTTGCCCTCTGAATCAACCCTTCAATCACGTGTGTCTGATCTTGCGAACGCCGAAGTATTGCGGATCAATCAAGAAGTTCATGGAAAGAAGGTATTCGTCCCAACAGACGAAAGTGAAATAAATAGCAAGAAGTACTTTAACACATTGTTTGGCACTCATGATTATCCAGAGCAAACTTGCGTAATCGACTGCAGAGTTTGCGAGGTGAGTTTCGATTACCAATTAGGCAGCAATTCGACAGCAAAACATCGATGTTCAAAATTAAAACATCGATGTTTATAATACATCGATCAAAAACCATCGATGTTTTTCAAAATCAGTATATTTAAACTTTTTTGTCCTACTTTTTAAAACTGGTTTAGCAACCACAAATATTAAAGTTCGTGTGTGTGTGGGGGGGGGGAATTTAATTTGATATTTGCCGTGTTCATTAATTTATAACTAAGACTTTTTTTTAACTGTCAAAACAAAGTCAAAAAATTAATGAGAACACTTAACATTGTTTATCAACTTATGAGAAGGGGGGGGGGAAACAGACGTCTAATTATTATATACCCCAATATGTGTTTTTTACACTTAGCAAAAAAGAAGTTTTACTTTCTCCAGCTTAAGTCGACTTCTTTTTTCACTAACTATCCCACCAGTCCGGGAAAAACTCTTTCTGATGGGGCGGATGTCGTCATCACTGACAAATACTTAGTGGCACGGTTATTTTTCTTAATTTTTTTCATTCAAAAATAAAACATCGGCAATGTAAACACATCAACAATGTTACATATCGATGTAAAACAAACATCGCCTCCACTAAATTGATGGTAAATACATCATTGTTTTTATAAAACATCGATGTTTTTGAAAACATAGACATCGATGTCGCATCCCTACTTTTCAGGCCTTTCACCGTTGGCCACTTTGGTCTAAAAGTATGCTCGTTTTACTGATTATAAAAATTATACTATACTTTGTTATTTTTAATTTTTCAAATGGTACTTTTTCATTTAAAAATAAAACATCGATAAGCATAAACATCGATGTTACAAAAACATCGGCTCCAATACATCGATGTTTTTCATAAAACATCGATGTTTTGAAAACATCGACATCGATGTCGCATCCCTATTACCAATATGTTGTTTCCTTGTAGATGACGTTTTAAATTTTCGGAATGTTGAGCGAAAGGATTTTGCGCTTCTGCTATCCGATACAGTATATTATGACTGTGGCTGGAATCACAGTCAAGGTGCTTTATCCGTGATTGCTCCAAGTTACTTGAGTGGTACACTTGTTTCACAACTGCAGAAAAAGTCCAATGCAACAATGTCAGGAAACATCAGTCTCTGTCGAGCGCAGGTTTTCAATGTTAATGAAATTACTGATCAAGGATAGGCCATTCAACGACATCAACGTTCTTCGGTATTTAATGATGTATAAATAAATTTTGAATTCTTTCATTTTTTGCTAATAATTTATTTAGTGTATCAAAAATAAATGCAACTTTATTTTCATAAATGCAACTTTAGGGAATGATAAATGCAACTTTTCTCATTTTTACTGCAACAAAAAACTTGCCCTACTTATATGCTATCGCGAAAATTTAAATTATACTTTTCATCGTATCGAATTTATTTATAAACCAATTTTAAAAATAATTATCCCATAAGAAAGTACATTCTAAGCTTTCAAAAGGTATTTTAAAACGTCAAAACTAATAGTATTAAGCTATAGATATTACAGTTTTATCGTAATTCCGATATAAAACTTTGTATCAGAAATTACGATATAAAAATTCCGAAATGTGTAGATCAACTTTTAATCGCATCATATTTATTTATAAATCAATTTCAAAAATAATTATGCCATAAGAAAGAGTATATTTTAAGGTTTTCTGTGATGTTTTCAAATTTTAAAACTTATAATATTAAGCTATAAAATAAGACAGTTTTAACAAAATGTATCGACAAATTTCTGACGTTTTTCCGAATTTTAAAAATAAATTACCAGGAACCAAATTTAAATTTCTAAAAAAACTCGGCGAGGTGCAAAATTTTACATTTAGAGGTACTCTAAAAAAAATCTCACGCCTGAAGACTGAAAATTTGTACGTGTTTTGCTCACTTGCGTTAGAAATTTCGCTTTTTTCGACTTTAATAACATTTATTGCACCCTAAAGTAATAGCCGCATTTTAGAAAACGTTCTCTATCTTGTTCTCTGAACAATTTTGAACAAAGCAAAATTAATTTCGTAATTTTCTGCTAAGTATTTTTTTGGTAAACCGTCTAAGAATCGAGCGAAAAAGCGAGTTTTCAAACACCAGCGGCGGTAGTTTTTTTTTTAATATAGAGATGTTATTATTATTTTATGCTATTACAGATATGTATATATATATAAGAAAACAACAAACACACGCTAAAACTAATGCATCTTCACACGATGCAATCATCTGCCACGAACAAATCCAAACTGTGCTCTTGAAACATCACCTGCGTTTTCACCTTCTCATCATATAACTCCATCACCAGCTGTTTCAAACGGCATGCAAAGGAGAATAATGGTCGTCGTCATTTTTAAATGAATCATGCAACAGAGAACAATGCGGAGATGATTCGCAGGAGCCACCTGATATCTATATAAATAAGAATTGAGTGTTTGTTTGTACATTCGATATTTTCGACCCATTTCAAGTTTTCTATCCGTTTTGGACCCTTCTGATGCCGAATCCGCCTTTTTCGCGTTTGGTGTCTGTCTGTCTGTATGTATGTATGTAGGTGCCCTATACCAATACCTCCTAGAGATAAGAAAGCCAAACCACTGTTTTGTGACGTCAGAAAAATTAGGCGATGCAAAACATCATTGTTGAGCGTTTGTTTATCAGCGAGTTCCGACTTCATTCAACGAATTATTTAGTTATTGGAATTTGTCAGCTTAAAGTAGCATAATAAAATGAAATTGAAAGCAGGGGAAGAAATATATAGATATACAATTTATAATTGTGGGAAACAATAAAATATGACAAAGCAACGTTCAGAAGGTTAAAATATAAATAGTAATGTTTGCGATGCTTCATTGAATATCTGGAAAGTTACGAGAGGAAATAAATGCGACCCAGTGAAATTAAGAGTTTAAATTAATTATGGATACAAAATCAAATTGACAGTTTAAATTATATTTAATAGGTAATGATTAAAAAATTCTGAGACATCTGTGGGAAAAATAAATTTTGAAGAATACCCATCATCCTTGATAAATGCAGCCATATAAATATATTTTTAATTTAGATTAATTTTCGGTTATTCATAAGAAAGGTTAAAATTTTCCAGGGCTATTTTTGTTGGGTTCTAGGACCTGTTGATAAACTATTGTATCTACGTGTATAGCGACAATATGATACATTTTATACAAAGAAAAGCTAAATTATGATAGTAACATTTAGTAAATCCATTATTCAAATGAGTTTGCTAAAAAAATAATTTCCTTGTTAATGGAATTTAAAAAATGACGAGTTTAGTATTAATGCTTTTTTTTAGGTAATTAAAGAACATAACTATAGAAGTTGATCAGATAATTTTTTTTCAATTAGAAGCATTTGAAAACTATTTATATTTAACTTGGAGGATGGATGCATATATCAGGTATCTCCAATGTCAATTGTATAATATTTTTTGACCAATATATCCATATAGTCCCTTTTATATTGTGTCAACTATTTAAAAAATATTTTGCCTTAACTTTTGAAAAAGGAGGCTGGAGAAGTAAATCCTGTATGCAAGAATTAGTGAACACCCATGATATATTAGGGTAATTCCATGCTGAAAAGTAAAAACTTGAAAAAATAAAATAAGATATATTTTACATAATTTTGGGCTTAAAAAAACTGGAGTTCTTTGGTTTTGATTCATCGTGATTGTATTTGATTTATTGTAATGAAAATTTAGCTATTGGAATAAAATTTTGGAAAAATGAAATGTTACGTATGTTACTTAAATTTTTTTTAATTAAATTTAATTGATGAATGACAGTTTTAAAAAATTTGCATGACTACAATTATGAAAGGCTTTAGAATTAATGTATATACTTTTCAAACTATATCATGTTGAACAAAACAGAATTTTATTCAAATGTTCATGAACCTTTTCTGTTATTCCTCTTTACTGTAATGCAAGTTATTACAGTAAATTTAATTCTGTGGACTTAAAAATATCAGTAAATTAATAACATTCTTATCAAAGTTTAGCTTTTTACTAGTTTCTTGAACAATTCAAGTAAATATTTTGTTTTCTATTATTTTTTGCTAATACATTTACACTTCAAGATCAGTATATTTGTCTAAATGTAAGTTACCTTGGAATTGCCCTATATACATATAACTTGACATGAAAATTCAATTCCAATAATGGATTAACTTTAAGCATATAGTGATTAGTACATTATTATCATACATGAAATCATTGAGCTAACAAATTAATATAGAATTATATCAACCAGTCATTTCCAATGTACCCTATTGATAACATATTGAATACTATGGTAAGAAATTTATTTTAGAATTTCTAAAGTTCACTCACTGAAAGCAAAAAAATAATAGGACACTAGAAAAATAAATTTAATTATCTTTATTAAACATAAAATTATCATAGCATAAAAATCAATACAATAAATTATTCATTTTAATGAATTTACATAGCATATCTGCCAACACCACATTGCAATAAAAAACATCCATAATTAAATTTGTTAAGAGTTTAAATTGTTCTATCTTTAGGAAATTTGTCATTTTGGGATTTTTAGGCCTTTTTTTTATCGTTAGCAGACAAAACTAGCACAAATAATTTATTCTTTTGCATCAGTTCTTCAAAAATATGTTTGTTGATTTTTTCAGAATTGACTTTTGTCGCAAGTTTCAACTGTCAGGAAAATTTCTGACGAGTTCAAAACATTTGACATGATATTACATACACCATTTCTCTTATTTTGAAATTCAACAATTTTTAAAGTCTGTGGATAATAACTTAGATACAATTATGTAATTGTATATACTTTGGTAATTACATCATTAATTGGATACTTCAATCCACCTCGATCTAGATTTTTGATCAAAGCATAACATGAACTTAATTCAAGTTCTCTATCAACAGATAATTGAGCTTTACAAGATAAACAGTTGATGGTTTTTGAAAGAGAATGAACACAATAGCCAGCTACAAACACAATAGCAAGAATAGTGTCATTCAAGTCAGAGTTCAAACATTAATTTTACCCAAAAATTGAATTTTCCCCCCCCAAATTTTCAACTTCAACTACATTTTTCACATCTGAAATACTAATATCAATTTTACCATTTTTTTTTAGCTTAACCATAATGGAAGAAGAGATATAATTCTAATTTTTTTTCAGTTTTAAAGAATTCTGTCAAATTTATATTATACTGGGCACCTGCTAGCTGGTGATAACTGCCAAAACAGTCTTCTAATTAATCAGTTTGCAGTTAATATATACTAAAAATTTAACTCTTCTATACAATAAGTTGTTAGTTCTAATATTGCACGCGTTGTGTGATACAATGCTGTTTGTGTATCAGCATATTTTACAATAGCATTTGATTCAATTTCATGAAGCTGTTTTAGTGTTAAGAGAGAGGCAGATTTTAATCTTTCCGTGATTTGTTCCGCATTCGATAAATTATTGTCCAATTGGTAAAACATTGGATAAAACATACATTGTCCACAATTTTTTTGGTTTAGCCAATTATTTCTAATACATTTCAGTATGTGGACAGGTTCAATAATGGAAAACAATGGTTTTGAAGGGTCAGCAGGATGATTATAACAAATAATCAATTTGGGTGGGGAAGCAAAAAAAGAAACAGCTTTACGATTAATAGCATTATTGTTACTGATGATGTACCCAACTTTAAAACCAAGATGTTCAAGACCTATAACAATTTTAAACAAGAAATCATAAAGAATGTTCAAAATAATTGTCTTAACAGGTAAAATGTGTATAACATCTTTATAACTATATTTTATACTTTGCAGCATAAATACATAAGCAGAATTAGTTGCCTTCTCACAGTTATAGGATACCCCAATAATATCACCACCCTTATAATCAAGAAAGGCTTTCAAATGAATTTCATCAATAAGTAATGATACATATTTGTCAGCATCATTTAAGTGTAAAATCTTTTCCTAAACATATAATAAAAAATTATTATCAAGTCCTTCAGTTTAGGGATCAACATTAAATTTTGAACAGTCTCTTTACTGTCGAAGGGTGGGGTGTAATTACAAATCCACAAATTCTTAAAAATAGATACGCGTGTGGGGATATGGTAAAGATCAAACTGTTTAAAATTAAGAAATCAGAACTGTACCGATTTCGATTCTTGTGATTTTCAGCAAGTGATAGTTGTTCAGCAACAAACCCAATAATAAGCTTTGACTTTCACTTGCGACACACTTTAATAAGTCTTTAA
The DNA here is from genome assembly GCA_947359465.1 of Metellina segmentata. Lineage (NCBI taxonomy): Eukaryota > Metazoa > Arthropoda > Arachnida > Araneae > Tetragnathidae > Metellina > Metellina segmentata. Next base: position 97,079,418 of record OX375875.1, on the reverse strand, counting down.
GTACATTCTGCGTTAAACTAAACATATTTTTAACATTACCGTCTCCATTTGGAGCATTCAGGTTTGATGTTTCCAAAAGAATGGAATCTAAAGTATTGATGTTATTAATATGAAAGGGAAGTTTGTAATTTCCAATTTCAGAGATCATAACATTCTCTTTATAGGCTTTTATAAAACAATCTGAATCAACAACTACAGACAAGGATATCACTGGTGCTGACGTTGAGATAATAAGAAATAAAATGCCCTTTTCTTTTTTTAATACAGAATAGCAAGTTGGCACATTGATCATTTCAACACCTTCCAAATGCTGGGGATCGCTGCCTTTTGAAGCCGAGGCTTACAAAGACTAACATAAATTTTCCTTCCATTTTTTTCGTCGAACTCTTCTGCGACGTACCTGATGTCACTTGACAAAGTGAAGTTCAGAAACCTAAAATTATGTAATAAATTTTAAAATAGAGTTCTTATTTAAATTTCTAACGCACAAACACACATAAATCGCACCCCTGCTAGAAAAGTGAAGTCAAAAAATTAAAATTTTGATGTTATGTTATTGAAAAATATGTATGAGGTGCCCTATGTTACTATTAAATACAGGGTGTCCTAAAAGTTCCTGTACTGACGATTCGTAAATTTACTATACAAAAACAACAGACTTCAAAACAATAATTTTTATGCTTAATTATTATGGTTATAATTTTTATGGTAAAAAGCACTTTCAACCTAACGTAGAAAAAAAACAATTTGAACTTACGTTTACAATAAATGTTCAAAATTTCCATCTTTTTCTTGGAGGCAAGACTGAAGTTTGCTCATATTTTTAGAAACACGTTTCAAGATGCTGAGTAATGGCAATTTTCAGATTTCCTATTGTTTGGTGATTATCTTCATAAACTTTGTTCTTTAAATATCCCCACAGGAAAAAAATCAGGAATGTGCAGATTAGGGAACGAGATGGCCAAAGGTTTATTGAGACGAGGTGATCGCCAAAAAATCTTGAAGCATGCTCATGGTTGTTTCAAAACATTTTGAATGGCAAGTTGCAACGTCTTGTTGGAACCAAGAGTCTCATTCATTCACTTCTAATAATGCAACAAATTGGTGAATAAGTTGATACAAGGTATCTTTACTTAGTATTGCATCCTTTGGATATTTCTGTCGGTAAAAATCTTTACATCTTTCATGCGATTTATATTCTAAATAAGCCTCAAACAGGACAATTCTCTGAATGCATGATAAATTTATCTTGCAATGAAGAACAAAATGACATGGAACTCTTTTATCGCACAACTTGAGTGCAAAGAAAATCAAACGATAAAAATTAAAGAGTCGATAAAACAATATGCAGACGATAAAATTCAATAATTAAAAAAAAACACTGGCAATAAATTTTTTTAAAGTTAAGAGTACAAGATCTTTTAGGACACCCTGTAGAATATAATAGAAGTTACCACCATAAATACTTACCTAAAATTTAAAGAAAGCTTATACTATTTCAATGTTTTATAGTACCCTTTAAGTGATGTTTCTCAAATTCTGCAATTTTGAGCTGTGTCACTTTTCTTGCCAGGGTGCTATATGTCTATACAGAAATGCAGAGCTCCCCCAGACAGTTTCAGAAGGACGCAGAAGGATAATTATGAATTATTACTCAACAAAATTTTCTCTCAATGTATATGCTTTTATTTTTTTTTAAAGTAAAATTGCATTATTACTATTTTTGTTGATTGGCTACTGTCATAAACATGGAGTATTTTACAAAATTAATGCCTTACAAATGATCAAAACATGCATTTTACTCAATGAAAATTATTATTTTTCAACTCTTATCTCAATACTGTCTATGAATATTAAATTCATGTCACTCTACAGCAAACTTTCCAAGTTGATATTATGACATGGGAGAGGTTTAGGATATATAAACAAAATAATACTGTAATAGGTTTATTCATTATTTGTTCGAATTGTTTTTTAATCATAATTAAAGTTAATTAAGATGTTTTGCTGTATTGTTATCACTATTATTGATTTATACATTTTAAACCGTAACTTTATATGTACTCAATTATTTATCATTTACCATATCTTTATCATTTATAAGTCATGTATAAGTTTCAACCAAGTCTTTTTACTGCATATATCCAATCCGGGTTCTTGCTGGCTTTTAACAAATTACGTTATATTTTTACTCAAAAACAAAAGTCACCACACAAAACTATCTTTATATTTTTTCAATTCATGAGGTTTTCTATATGCTTCGATCATTATAAAACTACAGAATATAATGCCAACTTAAAAAAATATCTTCACTTACTTTACATAATCCTTCCTCGGAATTGCCGATATCCATTTTCTTCCGAGCTCTGGATCAGATGGGAAGCTGAAGTCTTGAAACTTGGGATTTTTCATCGAAGTTACCTCGTAGTTGAGGAACTGAACACTCAAAGATATATTAATACTGCTTTGAGTACTAAAACATGTGCTTCAACAAAAATCTAACTTAATGAAAGTTAAAAATAATCCTTCGTCAATTTTCACCACACAGTGTACGTAGATATTTCAGGCTTCTTCGTAACCAGTGCGTTCCTATCATCGCCTAATTTTTGTGACGTCACTACTTTCTAGTGACGTAGTGGTTCGGCTTTCTTATCTCTAGGAGGTATTGCCTATACTCGTCCACACGGTTTAATATATTTTCATAGAAATTTGCATACAGTGAGTACTTATCTTCATTTAGTGAGTGGAATTGGTTACGAAAGTCTGTCTGTCCGTCTTTCTGTTCTATGTTCGATTTTGTGTTTGTGTACGCATCACATGAATTTTATTCCAGATATTTGATGGCAATGAATTTTATTTTATACTTTATTTATTAGTTTAATGAATGCAATCTTAAACATTTCTTTATTGTTGTAATGGAATGTATATTGAATATTACTTGCTTTACCAGTAATGCTAAAAAAGTAATTATTCTTCAATTTTTTTTTTTTTAAATGGAATTTCAGCTCTGATATCTATATATATAATTCTCTTATGTGGCACGCAAAAAAGACGTTATTTGTTATTGCGTTTTGGCAACATTGTACGATTGTTTGTTTACCACCACGAAGTCTCGCGCCTCAATTGAATTCATAGCGTAATCGTATGAAATTTTATTGAACAAAAATTAATTTTAGTCTAGCTGTTGCAGTTTGTAATAGAAATCAATGACAACAAACTCAATGAAAAAGTGAGTGGCTCGAGTGCTGGGGAAATGTACACACAAACAACATGCTGGGTATTCAATTTCCAAAGCAGCGATCACATTTCGAGTCAAAATTTGCACAAAGTTTTCATTTGAATTCTGATTTTAGAGGCACTGTATATATCGTTTCTGCAAACAGCAAATTTAGATTGGAAAAAAAAAATTTTTTTTTTTTCGAACATCATATTTTGTAAACAATCCTTTCTGCTAGGACACATGTCTTCATTGATGCGAGCGAAGCGAGCATAGGTTCGCCCAGCGAACCAGTAAGGATTGCAAAGCAATCCTCCGGGGGTTGGCGAGCGCTAGCGAGCAGGGGGCTGGCCCCCTAGTTTCATTTATTTCGATTCTTATTTTTGTTCTTTGCGCAATGAAAACGATTTCCAAATATTTGGGACAGACGATATGTTTCAACGAACGGGAATGAACAAGATCGAGCGAGAAGTGATATTTTCTGTTTCTTTCGCTCTGAATTAATTTCACATTTCTAAATTTTGTGCATTTTTAGTTGTAAGTTGTGGCAACTGTGCGAGATCAAGAGATAAAAATTAACCACAAATTAATATCGTTAGAACAATTTTTTCCGACACCTTTTATTTTTGTTTAATTTTGCTGTTTTATTACTTAAAAATGGCAGGTAAGTCAGAGTAAATTTTCAGTAAATTTTAAGAGTAGTTATGCTATTATTGAAAAAATAATGCCGGTATTGAAAGAATAATGCAGTTATTGAAAGAATAATAATGTTTAAAAAATCCGAACTGGAACTTTTCAAACATTAAAAAGTTCGTTGTCATAATGACAGGAGAAGATTGCAAAATTTCATAATGTCACATACCGGATGCAAGAGTGGAATTGGTTCCGAAAGTCTGTCTGTCCGTCTTTCTGTTCTATGTTCGATTTTGTGTTTGTGTGTTTGTGCAGACATCACATGAATTTTATTACATATTTTTGATTACAATGTATTTTATTTTATACATTATTTATTAGTTTAGTGAATGCAATATTAAACATATTTTTATTGTTATATGTAGTTGAGTTTCGTGCTAAAACACTTGAGTAGGTATACTTAAATCAACCATAATTTGGTATTTTGGAAAATTGGTATGTATTTTGAGTATTATGATTACTTTGCTTTACCAGTACTACTAAAAAACCAATGTTAAATAAAATTGTTTTTAGTTCTTTTAACAAAATTGTTACTATCTGTACAACTTCACGCACAGATGCTTTCGACGTGTTTTTGAAAAATGAAACTGTAGATCAGTTTCTATTGAAATGTGTGAACAAAAACTGATTCAAGTCATATTGACCTTTTATTGATCAACTATAGTCGGTCAATTAAACTTAAAAACGTGAAAACTCGTCGCCTTAAGGGAGGTCCACAGCTTGCTTTATTGCACATTTTCAATTATGAAAATACCCTACATCAAATCAATTCATCTGCAAATTTAAATTGGTACAGCTACACTCTACGTTTATGAGTGATGGCAACGGCTTGGCGATTTTTTTTGGCGCATTTCTAGTAGCGAGTTACGATAAATTAAGGCAACCCGTCTTTCGTTTCGGTTGTTATGGTTTTCATGGCAACCTCGACAAACGGAAACTTTCAATTTTCATTTTGAATATTCTAGAAAGTTCTTCCAAAATCCGTTCAAATCGTTTGATTTCATTGATTCGTTTGAAATTTTTCTTTCCTCCCATTGGTTATTTTGATTTTAAAATATCCTTTGATTGCATTGGCCGTTAAAATTTTTTTTTCTTTGATACCATTGGTTTATTTATTTGTATTTCTACAGTTGTGGAATTTTTATTTCATAATAATTTTTTTTTCACGGCAGAGTTCTGACATGTATTGTTTTTCGCATTTGTGGAATATTCTTGTTTCGTAATTTTTTTTCTCGGGACCGTTCTGATGTATCAGGTTGTATTATTTCTTGCTTTTTTTCTTTTAAAAATCTTTTTCTTTTTCAACTTGCCTACTGTATTTAGTGTAATTGATAAGTTTCATGGTATTCTTTACCCAACATTCGTAGCTTAGTTTCTCTGCTGGTTCACAAATGTGTTTTAATATGTGCTTAAGTTTACTACTTTTTGTGAAAGTTTTTTAAAATATTCTTTTCAAAACGTTCTGAAAATGTTTAAAAAGTGTGTTGTAAAAAGAAAAAAAGTTTTGACAGAAAAGAGTTAGGAAATAATTCTTTCCTTGGCGACTTTAGAAGTGCGCCAAAAAACAATCGCCAAGGCCGTTGCCACCGCTCATAAACGTAGACTGTAGCTGTACCCAGTTAGAAACGGTAGCGTAAAGAACAAGATCTTAGGATTTCACCACTACTACATTTGTTCTAACATCCTTCAGCTTTACAGATATTTACAAAAAAGTTACAGATATTTTGGGAAAAGAAGGGTTTAGCAGATATTAAGTGAGCGTGTCCTCGATCTCTCAGGCCTACGTCGTTTCTGGTTTTTCCAGCGTCTTCCAGGCCGCCTTTCAGCAGAAATTCACCCGTCGATGTAATTTTGAGTGCTCTCAAGGGGTTTGAGATTTAGGAGATCGTAATGTTAGTGCAACGTCAAATGAAAAGGGCTTATGTGCCCAGAACTTCATTACCCAAGTGCCCAGAACTTCATTACCGATGCAATGTCAAATGGAGTGTTATAATAGTACTTCCAGGGTTAGTTATGATGGACAGTTGGTCATTTTTTAAAAGAGTTTTATGATCTCCAATTAGGATATTTTTGAATATGTCGGCTTGATCAGAGAAGTCGCCTTTAGAGTCACAGCACTAATTGCCTTATGGGCCAAAACACTCTCTATTTTCCAAACAGTAACTGCTACTTTAAAAGCAAATCAACCCATAATTAACTATGCAGCCCTAATCGGAATCCTTGCAGAAAAAAAAAACACATTAATGTAACTATTCTTCAAAATAAAATGCCTCTAATGTAACCTGTCCCATGGTATATTTCAAATGCTGTCGACAGTGAAAACTAGACCCTTCTGCCGATTTTGAGTTATTTTCAAAACAAAGATTGTAGTTTGTCTGCATTTTGTTCTCTACCTACAGTAAAAAGCATGTTTGTAAAACACAATACTCCATTGCCAGTCATTGTGGCTGTTGAAAGATTGTTTAGATCTGGTTGTTTGTGTCTCCGACCCAATCGCAGCCGCGTAAGTGACAAAAATTTTGAGATGCAGCTTTTGCTGTATCACAATAAATAGAAATTCTTATAACGATGTAATAAAGTTGATAAAAAATCATTCGTTTATTGATTCCTACATTATTTTAAAAACATTTGTAAGTATGGAATTTTGTTGTAAAAAGTAATCTTAAAAGTAATTGGAATTGTAATGTGATACATTGAAACGTAGTTATTTTACATGTAATTCGTTACTTTTTACGAAAAGTAATTGTAATTGTAACAAGTTACATTTAAACAGGTAACGGCCCGACCCTGATTGATGCTGTAATAACAAGAACCCGCCCCCTAGAAACCTTGATAATTTCCATATTAGGGTTTCCAGTTTTACAGGATAACAATCAACCGCATCCTGGTACAAGAACCATAATGCTGCTTCTCGCGTTTATAGTTAGCTTAACAGCGTCACCAGCTTAACGCCGGCAACCCCACTTGGAACCTCCATTTCCCCATATCATTTGATAAAATTAATTTCCCGGTTAACGAACTTTTTTTTTTTTAATTTTAAGCCCTTAATTCCTTTTACAAAATAATTTTCTAATACTATCTGTTGGGAGTAAAGCATTTGAGACGTTGTGAACGTCAGAAGCAAGTGATTTACAGAATATATTTCGAATTACTTTTTTCTCTACGACTTTTCAATTTTATTTCACTGTGTTTGTAAATATAATGTAACGTATATTTTCAATAAACTGTCTATCCTCGTGAAGCCAACAGAAACATTACTTAATCTTTCAATCGGTCAATTAATTTTATTTATTCATTTTATTTATTAAACGTTATGTATTAAACGTTATTTATTAAACGTTATTTATTAAATGTTATTTATTAAACGGTATTTATTCAGCGGTATTTATTAAACGTTATTTATTAAAAGTTATTTATTAAACGTAAACTTCTTAAACGTATCGTAATTTGAAGCATTTAAAAAATAAGCATGCAATTGAATACGCCATCCGAGAATTGATTTCGAATGAAAAAATTGACCTTGGCGAATTAAATTTTTTCAAAACCCAAATCTCCATTTTCCTTCCTTTTTTTACGAAGGAACACATCTAGTTAAAATTCGTTAGCTAGTTAAAATATTTCTCCTTGACGTAGAATGTTTAAATATTTCAACTAATTAATTCAAGCCACCGATTGTAACAGCACGACTTATTTTTATAAATATTCCAAGGTAAGCATTCGAAGGCCTTTCGGCTGTCATTCGTACAAATGCACTGATATGAATCGGTGTTTTTGGATCCCGTCCAGAATTCTGCCGATCTTAAGTGCTTTTTCAAGTTGTTAAAACACTCGTCTTCCCTGACAGCTCTTGATCACCGATTCAGATGTGGCTATTTCCTTCCGTGTACTATCCGCTGAATACGATGAAAATCGTGCTCCCGTTTGTACGGGAAAGGCGTCGTTAAAGTTTTATCATTCTACTTTGCCCCCGATGTGTGCTACGGTGCGGTCTGCTCTTTCATTAACATTGGAAATGTAGTTGCCAAGCGGTGCTTATGAAGAATTTTAAACGCTGTGTCAAGGAGTTTAAAGCGCGATAACAGCATGAAACTGCAGATTATCATTTTTGCCTCTATCGTCCTGGTGGAAAGTGAGATGCCCGAACACAGCATGGAAACCCAGTTCTCGTACGCAAATTTCATCTGTCCTCCAAAGACCTCCTTGAGGCCGTGTGAGTGCACAACTGTACCAGACATACCGACGATACACTGCGGAAGAATCCGCAGTCTGAAGTCGGTGCAAGGAGTGCTGAAGGAGTGGTTCGACTACGACCCGATACCGTACCTCATGATCGTGGACGCGCGGTTTGAGGGTTTGCCGTCGAGGGCATTTGTTTCGTTGAACGTGACGAGGCTGCAGATCAAAGACTCGAACTTGAAGTGGATAGCGATCGACGCATTCGCCGGGATGCAGTCTCTCTTGTTGCTAACGCTGCACAACGTGGCTCTCTTCTCTTTCCCTTCGGAATCCCTGAACCACCTTTCATCGCTTGTGTCTCTGAGATTGCCTGAAAACAAGCTGTTGGAACTGGCTCACAGCAACTTCAGGGGTGTCGTCAAACTGAAGTATCTTTCTTTAGCCGACAACAAATTGACTAACGTCGAGCGCCGGTCATTCCCCATTACTCTTGTGACTTTGTCCTTGTCAAACAATTGTCTCAGGACACTGAACAAGTCGCTCAGGAACTTAGTGAACTTAGAATGGCTGTTTTTGAATGATAATAGATTGATAAATCTGGAAGGAGAATTGGATGGACTTCGTAGCTTGAGGCAGTTGAATTTGGCAGCTAATGCAATTCGCCACTTGGGCAAATCTTTTCGGGACTTAGTATATCTGCAAGAACTTTACCTTCAGTACAACTCCATACATGAACTTGGCACTTCTCTGCATAATTTAAGCCAAGTGAGAAATTTGAATCTTTCTATGAATCGTTTAGCCCGTTTGAATTATCACGATTTTGATAGAATGGTGTCACTTCAAAGTCTAGATTTGTCTGGCAATCGTATAACAATCATTAACGGAGCTTTTCATTCACTTTCAAGTCTACGGCGAATGGACTTATCCCATAATAGGTTATGCAATCTTTCATTTTTTGAATTAAGCTCTCTTACTGAATTAGCTATACTGGACGTAAGTGATAACAGATTAAACCGTTTGAACTCCGGACAACTTACAGTTACGCTACCTACAGAAAGATTGTTCTTTGCAAGAAACAAATTAACGAGCTTAAATAAATTTTTGAAGCACTTTCCGTCTTTAGAAGTAGTGGATATCAGCCTTAATCAGATACGGATATTAAAGTATTCTGATTTCACAGTTTCATCAAATGTTGACTACATTAGTGTTTCAGGTAAGCCTATCTCCATATTTTTTAGAAAAAATCCAACTTGATTTGAATTTAAATATTACTTACCAATTTGCTTTATCCAAACACATGTTGCATGCAAAATCAAAAGATATTAAAAATATGGACAATTTTTTAGATGAATTGTTTCTAAATATTTCTAACCATTATCAATGATGTTAGTCGTACACGCAAACTAAAGATATAAAATGGTTTAATCAAACTAAAAACTTAACTTTAGGTAATATTTTCGAAAAAAAAAATTACATTCTCATTTACCTTAAAATCTACTCATTTACCTTAAAATCTACCAGTTTCCTTATTATTCATGTTTAAAATCGATACATGAATTATTATTTGCTACCAGATGTACCTTTTTTGTCTAACCTCACACAAATTTTGATCCATAATTATTTTTTCTGTTATTTATTCCATCAGATTTTCCCTCCATGATGTTGTCTTATTCCAGAACTCATAGGCAATAACGTTTAGGTCATATTTGATACACTAAACAAATAAAAAAATCATATTTTATACATTTTACTTGCTAATTAAATAAAATATGCAAGCAATTTGAAAAACAGTCTCAAACATTTTTCATTTCTACCGGAAATAGTGCATTATAAAACTGAGTTAGGAATTAATTAGTTGTTGACCATTAAAAACCTTTTTTTTAAATTTGGCTCCAAGCTAATGGAAGTAATCTGAAGACTAAAGAAAATGACGATATGTTACTATCCACTGCAGAACAAGGAAACAAAATTATGTGATCTATGCAGTAGAAAACAAGTTTTTTTAGCGTGACAATATTAACGGAATATGTACGCTGAAAGATTATAAAGCTAGGGAATTGGAAACTGAACGATAGATTTCCTCCAGTTTCAAAGATGTTTATTTGATAAATTCCGCAAAATTTGGTGAACTCAGTCCAAAATAATATGCCTCCGTAAACTGTTTATAGTCACTGTATAATTAATGCTGAGAAATGCATGCTGTGTAGAACATCCCACTTTAGATCTGCACTAATTTTCCCTAGTACCAGATTAAATGGTAGACTGAGTACCGGAATGGATGACATCAATGCACATAATTTCCTCATCTTTCTTTTTGTACGCTTGTTGTTAAAATTATAAATGCAAAACAAAATCATCCAGAAACTTAGCCGACTGCACAAAGAAGTACTTACTAAAAACTAACCTGTCATCGGCCCATTTCCCTGGGATCCGGGTACCATGGTAACCTGAGGAAACTTAAAAGGTTTGAGAGTTGAGACAAATTCAATTTAAATTTAGGAACTTAGGATAAATGTAACAATTCAGACCATGTTAATTTTGTGACATAATATCTCAATAAATATTTGCAATTAATTCTTGACAATTCATAAAGATTAGCAAAAGACCGAGCTTTGTTGATGGGCCTTCAAAATAGATCCAAGAAAAGGCGCTTGTTAAATATTTTGCCTTCTCTGAACATTAATACGATTGTATGGGCGTACATTAAAAGAATTGGCTTAAGGTAGAAGATGAATTATTAGGAGAGTATTCTGAAGATGGAGTGCATGAAAGCGCATTTATTTCATGAGCATTCCACTGGTAAATACTTATTTGGCAAGGACAAATGTTAAAACATTTTGCAACGGCATTTTTTTTTTACGATAAATTTATTTTTTTCTCATATTTTCTTTCCTGCGGTGATTTTTCAATGGCTTTAAGTGATTAGAATACTGAAGAATTTCATTAGAATGACGAGTTCTACCGTGTAAATTTCATGCTACTTCATAGCTCAAATCAAGCATTTAAAAACTAAGCGTCGAATGTGTCCCGTAATAGTCGATTTTATATTGCTTACATCCGTTGTTGACATTCGACGCTATACAAAAATCATCGATTTCTATACCATGTACGTTTGAGTTGGTGATATGATTAAAAACATTTCGTTTCATTAAAATTAAACCACTTTGGAATTGAACGATAAATTCGGTGTCAGGATCAGTGTTAAAGCCGATTCTGAAGGGAGGGATTTCTGTACCAGACCTCCCAGCGTCCGAATTCACCTAATAGACTTGTTCAAAACCATGTGATCCAACTGCTTTCTCACGGAAGCCAAACTATAAGCAATCTTCATTGATTCCCTGCTTAAACCATGCTCGTTAGCAATACACACTTCATTAAAAGAAGTCGACAACTATTTTGTCGCGTAAAAATAATTAATTTAAAAAATACCATTTTATTTGTGTTGAAAAAGACATAAATTACTCGAATAGATATTGACTATGCATCCAAACAACAGTATGATTCAATCCCAGGAGAAATTAAGGAGGTTTAACATCTTGACGTTCTATTCCTTGATACATTGCAGATAACTTTTCAAAATTTTTTTTTATCAACTATCGAATTTATTGAAATACAAAGACACCCAGTTATTTCAGTTGATAGGTAATTGAATTTACTTCGCCTTGATGCAAAACAACGAGCTATTGGCGATTGTCCGAGATTAATCCTGAAGAGAAAGATCCGAGGACGAGGCCTCCTAATTTGGAACCGCGGTCAGATGACGAGGTCAACACCTGAGCTGGTACCCCACTCTCCAAACTTCCCCACCACGCCAACGTGAGGACATTGACATTTGACTCGTGAGGACAATCTCCACGTATATAAGCGACGGTCTTTTGTTGAATCCAGTTTCGAACTCGTAACCCTCTATTTGCCAATCCGTTACTGTCTACTACTGGGTTACCGCGGCCCACACTTATTTCTGAAGTATTTCATCAGATAACCCTCTAATTGCCAATACGTTACTGTCTACTGAGCTACCGCGGGCCCCACTTATTTGTGAAGTACTTCATCAGATAACATCTTTCCGTTAATTTTCACAAGCTTTATCATAATTTATTCGTTAGTTGATCATGTCGTGGTGTTCGGTATAATGTAGTACTTGACAGCTCAACACAAATTTAGTTCAGAAATACGAGTTTGAAACTACTCATCGTAGTCATCAGCTGAAAAGGTTTGTTGTCACTAAGTAAAAAAGTACTTGGAAAAATTATACATCTACAGATTTAATATGCACATACCGGCGTATACGAGAGCATTCCAGTTGGCAGCACGCCAGGGATTAAGCTACGGTCACTTTTTTCGCTAAATGCGAAAGAAGGATCTCCGAATGCGAAAGAAATGGTGACTTTTTTCGCAAAAATCCGAACAAAAAATCGTTACGGTATGTGTTCCAAACATCGCTTCTTTGATCACTGGTAAGAGAATGAAAAAAAAAAAGGAATAGGATCAGAAGAAATATCGGTTCTTAATCATTTAAGCAAGATTAATAAACGCCGAAGAAAACAATTGTTCTTAATTCTGTTATTAAATGAAATAATTCAGATTGAAATATTCCAATCCGATGTTTTTAAGCTTCTGTGACTTTTCTGACAATTCTAAAAATTGCCGTTACTAACAAATTTGTTATTTTAGCATTTTGCTAAAGCTTTTTTATTCATTTTAGCTTTTTTGCTAAGGGAATATTTTCTCTAACCTTAACACTGCAGCACGCGAAGAAAACGATTGTTCTTAATTCTGTTATTAAATGCAATAATTCCGATTGAAATATTCCAATCCGATATTTTTAAGCTTCTGTGCCTTTTCTGACAATTCTAAAAATTGCAGTTACTAACAAATTTGTTATTTTAGCATTTTGCTAAAGCTTTTTTGCTCTGGGTATATGTTCTCTAGCCTAAACCCTGCAGCACGCGTGATTCAACCCAAGTCCTTTCACTCTATACTCCCATGCCAGAGTCTGGATGCATGCTTACCAGTACACTGTATGCCCTGACCAAAAAAATATACATCGATATGAGTACAGTATAAATAATTTATCAAAAAATAATAATTTTTCGTGGTTACTTAATAACGGGTAAGGAAATTAAGTACTACTGGCTCCAACAAGCATTAATACTAACAGAGAAGCCAAAACCCTTAGTTTTATTTAAAATTCCATAATTTGTTTGAAGCTTTAATTCAAGCATTGATAATGAAATATACAGAAAACGACAAGAATTTACTAAACTCTCAAATAAGTTGAAGTTTGCCGTAAACTCGCCATCGACTTCCTAAGTTGCGTCCAACTCACCCGCTTGGTTACCAATTTCATTTATCAAAGATTGTTAGCCACACTGAAGCCTTCTAGTGAAACAATTCGTAATGTTTTGTGAAGTTTTACGTAAATTTAATCCGCTCTACAGCTTAATTTAACCAAAAATCAGCATTGTTTATAACTGCAACAGAAAACAAATATTGTAATTATATAATGATATAGATTCATTTTATTTTTGATCTATAAATGTTTACTGCATTTCTAATTGGTAAAACATTTAAACTACTGAATAAAATAAACTCTTCTTGAATAATGTAACATTTAAAAAAAACTTTTGAAAGTCCTACCGGCTTCTTGAAAGCACCGGCGTCTGTTTTTATACAGATCTACACGGTTTGACCAATTCACACCAAATTCGGTACACTTATTTAGAACCTTGCGGGTAACATACGCTACACTATTAGTCCCCGTTCTATTTGTCCTAGGTGTTCAGAGAAGGCTGAAAACTATTTGAAATTCCCATAACGTATATTATTGCGATAGCGGTGCGAAACTCAAGATTGTTTTACCCGTATTGCCGGAAAAGCAACTTTTTCGAAATTATTGTGTTTAAAGAATTTAGATTATAATACTTACGTTTGAACTTATTTTTTAATTTCTTCCACAATATCCAGAATTTTGAATCTTTGACTGACATAAAATGATTAAAAAAATTTTATTTTTCATAATTAACGTTTTAGGATTTTGAAGCGAGCGTTGGCGAGCGTTAGCGAGCAGGGGGCAGGCCCCCTAGTGTTGTATATTATATTGCCTATATTTATGTGGATTCTCTCGTACTCCATTGGTTTATCTGTAAAAATGTTGGAACAACTTCAGCCTACGGTTATAGCGGTGGCAACGAACTTGGCTCTTTTTTTGGTACACTTCTAAAGTCGCCAAGGAAAGAATTATTTCAAATGAACCAATGAAATCAAACGACAGTTTAACGGATTTTGTAAGAACTTTCTAGAATATTCAAAATGAGAATTTAAATTTTCCGTTTGACACAAAAAAAACACAATAACCCAAAAACATATGGATTGTCTTAACCTCCGTAACTCGCTACTAAAAGTGCGCCCCCCTCCCAACCAAAAAAAAAAAAAAAACAACCGCCAAGGCCGTTGCCACCGTTATAAACGTAGACTGAAGCTGTACTAAAATATTTTTATTATTGTTATAAAGTTCTTTATGGTTAAAAAATTTCGCCTTGGATTCGCCCGGGGTGGTAATTAAAAATCATAAGTTTCAATTTTCCAAGTAGAACTTTTGTTTCATTACTAAAACTTGAACAAAATTGTCCGCATGCCAACCAAAATTATTCACAAACTTTTATTAGTAATTAAAAAAATCAAGAAATTCCTGTATTATAACATCCACTCATAAAAACCTCATTCTTATAGGAATAATATTCTTTGTAATAAGTAAGGGCCCCAAATAAACACTAGAATTATTTCATTTGCAGTGCACCAAACTAGTAAATGCTAGTTTTATATAATTCGAAAAAAGTCTTACATTGATTTGTCTTCCAACATAAATGATAGTATTGTACAGTTAGAGCTTGGCATAACATGCACAGATGCCACAGCACTTGTTTAAACCTGCGATGTCTGAAGTTCTCGTAATTAGATACATACTAACCCGTCCATACACTTGACCAGTATGCGATAAAACATACACGACATGCGCATGCGTACTCCGTTTCTTTAAAGAAAACATGCCAGCACGCATGCGTATTACAGCCAATTTAGTAACGAAGAACTAGTGTAACGTAAGGCCGAAGTATAGTTTTTTTATTGTTTTTAGACTGATCAATTGTGAGATGCATTTTACAACGCATAAATCATGCAAAAAGACATCACCGTTAGCGTTCATTTTGAGAAATTTGAATTCGTTACTTTTATTAATAATGACTTTGATGTCTAGTTTATTTTTTGATACCTTTATATAATCTTCATCAATCCTTAAGGCAGTCACTCCTGGGATATACATATACGACTGATATTTAATCATCAAGGTAGTAACTGTGTTAACATTTCCTTCAAACTTTTGCTCTATTGTTCGATCAGTAGCATTGCTAGGAATGGATGTCTGTTAGATGGAGGGTCGTTTTGTTTTTCCCCACTTATGACATTTTTTTTTTGCCATCAGTTACTCCTTGAAATATCTTCAAGTATAAAAAAATACTAGAACTGTGCATTATTCTTAGATGATAGCTTATTACATTCTGCATTTCTAAACTCAAATTTTGGTGCTGCATTCAGAATGTGTTAGTATAAATATAAAGGACAGCCCACCTTTCCTTGTCATATACTGTACACTTTCATGACTTGTAAAATACTTCCAACATAATAATTTTTTTGCATTTAAAAAACTAGTACTAATCCTGAGGATAATTAATTATTGCCAATTGAGTGACTGACAGCTCACATCAGATAGATTCATCAATTAAAGGCAGTGCAATTAAATGTATGGGATTTAAAATGAGTGAATAAAGGGGGAATTGAAAACATGACATTAGAATCAACTTATATTCTTGTATTAATAAAAAAAGTGTCGCAATTAATCAGTTAAAAGAAATTGGTTATAAAGAGATCGTTTATGAATTTTGAGTTCGACTTCTGCATGAATTTTGAGTTTGCCATGATGAGTTAATATGAGAGATATTTTGTTATTCAAGTACTTTTGAAAAAGTTTCATTATTTCATGTATTATTCTAACTGTTACAATTTTAATCTTCATAAGTTTCATAATTTCTTTACGGGATAAATGTCTCATCGCTGAAGCATCTTTTCATAGGAACTAGTACAGTTTACCTTATGCGACCAACTACATTTTTCAATCCAGATCGTTATAATAATCATTCGATGCGCTAAGAATATTTTTAGTGTACTGAGAATCGTTCTGAGTGCAGTTTAGTGTTCCGAAATTCCTATATTTTTTAATGAAACATTTTTCACACACACACAATGCTAGCCAGAAAATCATATGTCTACTGTGGGGGTGGAAATACATAAATGTTCTATTTCAAGGAACCGAGGACTGAAAAATTGTCCTTTAAGGAAATATTTTCTTTTTCCTTTCAATGCATTCAGTAGAAAAAATGTTTAAACAGAACTGATGTGAAAATGCATTGAATAGGATTTTAAAAGGCCGTGCGAAAAAATGATAAAAAAAGTAGCACAAATTTAATGTCTACAATTAATTATATGATGTAACCGGTAAAAAGTATGTGTCTAAGAGCCTCAGTAACTTGATAAGGTTAAGGTTAACCACTATTTCAATTATCAGACATACAGAAAAGTTCGGAATTTTCGTGTGTTATTCGTATTTCACAGGGAATTATAATTTGCTCTGATTTCCCAGAGAAATTATAATCAATGCACATACTGCATTGCTTTAATCGTTTTATGTGGAAAAAAATGTTTTGTTAGTCGTTAAAGGCAGTTCACGGAATTGCATGCGTTATATCAGATTTTTTAACTTTGTAATACCGTTACACAATGCTTATTTGACCGTTTGAAAGTGAAATGTTTTTCTAAACCCATCAATTGAGTTTTATTTGTCCGGACTTTTCCTGAAATGTCAGGAATTATAATTGTTTATCAGGAATATCCCTTTTTAGGATTAACCCCAACCATTGTGGCAATCTCAGTTATGATACAGATTGCGTTCGATTCTTGAAACGTCTGGTCTTGGATACAATTGTTCCCTTATTATAGTCCCCTTAAAAATGCTCTCTGTGTTTTTTATTACTCGTACTTGAAAACCTCAACTTTTACCACTAGCTTTAATTTTTCTGAAGTGGTGCAGGTTTCCTATTTAATGGGGTACTATCTAAAGGCTGATCATTACATTCCTTACATGATCTCGATCAACCTGCATTGCGTTAATCCTACTTTGACCAATAATTTTCTTTTCCGATGTGCTGAATGAGTATGTATGATTACCAATAACACTTTAAGAAACTACATACGTTGAAAACAACTTTATTGCTTTAATGTTTTACAAAATAATTTATTTGAATATTTGGAGAAAAAATATTTTTACATTTGACTGAAAAATGTTTTGAAAACTTTTAATAATTTTAAAAACCTATCTCCTACATATCTCATTTCATGGTATCGTCGTCGAATCTTTCCCTTCGGGACTGATTCCAGACTCATTGCCAATATTGTGTTTCTCCAGCGTGACGTTAATTCAACTAGACACCTACAAATCTCATATTTTAATTTGAACAAAATTCAGGAAACTTATAAATTTTAAGGTGACTTTAGATTTTAATATAATATATAGTCCCTGTCAAAAAAAAAAGGATTTTGGATAACTTCATTACTTTTTGAATAATTGAATAAAACTAAATAATATGCGAATATATTACTCAAAATTGTCCAAAAAAAGGTGACTGGTACGTAACTTAATACTTTTTCTTTTCATTTAAAAAAGGATGTGATTGTTAACCATGATTAGTGACATACGCAACAAAAATTTCATGATTTCGTCTTTAGTCGAATGTTGTTTACTGGAAAATGAAGTAATAAAAAATGTTTTATACTATACTTACAGGAATAAAGTACTTTTTTTCAGTCCTAAAAAATCATCTTGCGTGCAACCAAACATAATACTGGATGACGAGGATTTTACTACATGTTCCAGGAGCAGAGAGTGCTTAAAACTGCGAGGTACGTCGCAGAACAAAGTCTTTGCAGAACCATTTTTCCTTAATTTTCAAAATTTTGACCGGTTATTTTTTGTTCATGAGGTGTGATGTTGTGCAAAGTGCGCTTCTTTTGCCACACCTGTTTTATGCCTTGCTTTTAAATAAAGTAAAATATTTTTGATGTTTTATATATTATAAATATCTAATATATATTTATCCGATAATTGTGTTTTACGTCTGTTTTTGATTTGACTGCACTTTTCAAAATTCGGAAAAAATGCCTGCAGAACAATTGCAATTGCTTGGAGTTGTGTTGCAGAACACTGAATATAATTCTGCCCCTGGGCTTCAGACTACCCAAAACGGAATACAAACAGGAAGCACATCTGCCATGAAAACTAATGTCATCTGGATTTCACTGAAAGGCCTCATTTTTTAATCTAACTTTCTCCAATAATTGGGTGTTTCAATTTGCTTCCAAAATATTTTCAACCCCTTAAAAATGCAGAAATGCTTCATTTTCAATCACGTATTTTCATTTACTGAATCTGCGGGTGGTGAAAGTGGGCAACTATTATTTTCACAGCAACTTAATTCTACAGATGTGGTAAGATCAGTTTTATAGAGACCTGTTTTTTTTTTAAATTTAATAACTTGGTATTTGAGATGTTCTAATGTTCAACTACATTTGGTTTGTCATTCTGCAGTAAATTGTTAGTACACGAAGGCTAATTTCACCGGGATCTACAATTTCGAATGGATTCCGAAGTACTACGAATATTTATGCCCTGTCAGGATTCGAACCCAGAGCCTGTTGAACACTCGGCTACAAAGAAGGCAACCTTAACGGCGTGTTTACACATTCACGCTCGTGTTTCGTCTCGTCACTCGCTGACATTCGCGAGTGGCATTCGCATGTTCGTTCCCCCAACGTGAATGATCGTTTCCATACTCGTCGAGTGTTCAGTTCACCAAGTCGAGGCTGATGGACGACGTGGAAGTTGTGGCGGCATCCGCCCTGCACTTGTTGAGAAATGCGCTCGTTGCGAACTGAACAGATAATGTAGAGGCGCCAAGTCGGTGGTTCTGCAAGCCTTTGACTCGTCCCAAAAAATCCGCTTCCGGCGCGAATGCTACGAGTCACGAGGCGATGAACGAGGCGAATGACGAGTGAATCGACTACACATTTGCCCCGTCACTCGCCTCGCGATTCTACTAGCCATTCGCGCAAATGTGTACTGTCCACCACGAAAACTGCTCCCGACACCAAGCATACGTGGTGGCGGTCGCTATGAAAACAGTTCTCGTTCATTTTGACTAAGAGTGACTCAATTTTATTTTGTTTTTCGCAAATGTCACTATTGATAAAGGTACCACCTCCAACATTCTCGGAATATTGGTTACTAGTATAAAGCCTCTTGTAGACAAGTAAAAATCTTTGTAAATATGTTATCAAGTCGCCAATGTAACAAACTTGAATGCATTTCTTCAAGTATCCCTATGAAAAATCTGATTAGGTTTGTTTCTACGTCAGCAGACAGGGGAAGACTTTGTGTCTGGAGCAGTTCTAGTGGTAGACAGATAGTAATTCCGACTCGAAAACGGCCAAACATGGTCCTTGCGCCATAAAACCCAGCCAACCGACTCAAAAACTAAATCTGTGTTGTGCTTTGAAATTTAAGTTCTCATTCTAATTAGAACTTAATTGCGTAATAAGGTTCAAATTAGAAAGAAAAATGAACTTTGTTTTGGGCAGCAACAGAGAATAACTTTCCTGTTCTAACCTTAACATTTTTGACATTGTCGTATTTTTTCAAAACATGTTAATAGCCATTAATTTGTAACGGAGGTTATACCAAATAGTGGCAAACTGTGGGACTCCTATGAATATAGTGATAAGGCACGATATGAAAAGAAATTAAAAACAAAATATTTAAAACATTCAAATTAGATATTTAATTTGACATTTGCTGTGTTCATTAATTTTTAACTAAGATTTTTTTTAAACTGTCAAAACAAAGTCAAAAAATTTAATAAGAACGATTAACAAAGCTTTATTTTCAAATTGAATAATACAAAAGAAAATAATATTTACAACAATTTGACATAGGTACTACTAACTATAAGTATAATTAGGTAGGTACATAACAATAATTGTTATCAGTTTTTATTAATTATTTATCAACTTATGGAGGGGAAACATAGCAAATTTATTTTTTATTTACCGTAAATAAAAATATATTTTGGCCTATAATTATTGTATGCCCCAATATTTGTTATTTATAGTATGTAAAAAAAGAAGTTTGTTAACTTTCTACTCCTTAAGCCGACTTCTTTTTTTACTAACTATCCCACCAGTTAAGGAAAAACTCTTTCTGATGGGACGGATGTCGCCATCACTGACAAATATTTAGTTGCGCGATTATATTTCTTAATTTTTCTCTGGTACTTTTTCATTCAAAAATAAAACATTAACAACGTTTAAAACATCGATGTTAAACAAACATAGGCTCTAATAAATCGATGTTTTGAAAGCATCAACATCGATATCGCATCCCTAATGGCTAGAAGCCTCGCCTGGGCTCGGGAATACCGCCACTGGACACTTGATGACTGGAAACGAGTAGCTTGATGAGACGAGTCGCATTTCCAACGGTTTGTGGTAGCTGGAAGGATTTGTGTGTGTAGAAAACCCCATGAAGTCATGGTTTGTCACGTTGACAAGCGCTCATTGTACATTGTACAAGCTGGTGATGGCTTCGTGATGGTATGGGGTTTGTTTAGCTGGCATTCTCCTGACACATCTATACGTCTGACAGATGAACGATTTATATACATCCTTTCTAAGTTCATGTCCTGCGTTCTTTTTAATGGGATTGGCCTCTTCCAACAGCACAATGAGTCAACACTTAAGTCTAGACACGCAAAATTATGGTTAGAGGAACACTCATCCCCGAGTTTGGTCTTGCTATTCCCTACTGGGATGCCATGTAACGCAATGTGCAACGTAGCAATTCTACCCCTCAAAATACAACAGAACTGTGGACCGTTCTGCGAGAAGTATAGTGTTCAATACCTGCAGAACGCTTCCCTCAAATTTGTGGTCCATGTCTCGTCGTATTTCTGAAGTTCTGCGATCCCGTGTGAGGCCTTCCAAGTTTTAGACTGGTTTAAAACTTAGTTTATAAGGCATTTCAGTGTACTATGTAGCTGCTCCCAATGTGATATCGCATCCCTGTTGAAAACTACCGGGTTTGGAACAGAGGTTTCAGATAGTTGCGACACAACTAAAAACGCACGAGCCAAAAGTTTCAAAATTTCCAATTCTGAGCTATAATAAAGGGCATAAACAGTATCCGGAAGAGGAAATTTGCTTGGATCAATAAAGTAAAAAATAGAAAACAGAAAAGGTGCAAAGCGAAACATTTATGGCCAAAACTGGAACATGAGTTCCTTAAGATTTTGCTCAAAAAACGAGTCATCTCTGAAAAGCAAATGAACCATTTCATGATTAAAAGAATTAAATCACATAGTTTCGGAACAAAAATTTACTATAGAATAAAATAAAATTGACAGATTTTGTGTTTACCTCTTGCCACTTACAAAACGACCTTGAAATTAATGCTGTCGCAGTCTTTGTAATCGAATAAGTATCATTATTGATTTATTATTCTTCCTTCAGCTAATCGTTGAAAGAGATTTGTGTTGATCAACAAGTCAAGTAGAAGAATGCAACCTACTTTCTCATTTTACTCTCAAGTAAAATGTTATCCCATTCTTGAAGTGGAGGCGTGGCCAATCACTTTAATCTTATTGAACGGAAGATTTAAAAAATGCTATTTTTGTTTGACAGATAAGAAAACTTACAAGGTGCCGCGTTATCTATATTCTGGATGGAGTTCGCTCCTTCAACTTCTGGTCTTGCTGTAACTTCAGGCAAAAAATTTTCTGGAAGATAAATATAGAATCATAATCACACTCTGATAAAAAAAATATTAAACTTCATCACCAATTTTTTATTCAGCACGAAATCTTTTCCTAGATACCTTTCACATTTTTTCGTCAAATATGTATACAGTCAGTACCGGCTATATGGTCAACCTGTTATAAGGTAACCCCGCTTATATGGTCAGTTTTCTAAAGTCCCGTCGAACTTAATAGGGAAACATGTGTTAAAGCGCACCGCTTATATAGTTTATTTTTCTGGTTATCGGTTATAGGGTCAGTTTTTCATCTTTTCAATAAGGTTATAGTGGGTTTTTTTTGTTGAAAAATAGTAATTGTAAAATTTTTTGAGGCGGGGATCAGCACAGGAAATGACCAGAAGAAAAAAGTCCTCGAAAGATATGAATCTGCCAACTTCTTCAGCATTGATGAATGTGGACTTTTTTATTGGATCTTGCCAGACAGAATGTCGGATCTTGCCAGACTTTGTTTCAAAGGTGAAAAATGTGTAGGGGGAAAGAAAAGTAAGGAACACTTAACCGTGTAGTGCAGTAGGCCTTTGCGTGGAGCTTACCATGAATTTGGACCAAGGTCCGAGTCCACACCAGTAGAAACACCCCCAGACCATAATTCCACCTCCGCCGAACTTTACTGTGGGCACAATGCATTCTGGCAGGAGGCGTTCTCCAGGCAGACGCCAGACCCTGCCATCCGAAAGGAAGAGGGTGAACCTTGATTCGTATATATATATAGTCCATATTCTTCGTTCTCTGTTAATATTTAAATGAGCAAAAAAAAAAAAAGTCAAATCGTTGACGTAAAAGCTGAATATTCCCTTATGCATCATTCTAATTTATTGTAAATTTGTGCTTTAATTTCAGGTTAATGATCAGTTGTAAGACCAATAAAAATGAAGGAATTTATGTAGTTTCCATATCGAATAATAAGAATCTCTTACACAAAGCGACCATCTTGAAATTTTTTAATTATTAAACCCTTTCTATTTAAGAAGCAATTTAAAAGTTTAAAAAAAAAAAAACCATCTGGGAGTTATTTTTGGAATTAATTCAGATTTTCGCTTGAATCAGCTGATCTCAGAAAAAAATTAGTCCTCTGATAGAAAATACTGATATTTATGATCAGTCGCGGGTAAAAAAACAAACCCTCGTTCTTCATTCCAGCAATTTTAACAGTAGAGAAAATTCAAAGATGGCGTTTGACAGGAAGTAACGTCTATGAATTCAAAATCATAAAATTTACATATGAGGCCGTCTTCCTATTAAATTGAGAACCAACTTCATAATTTCCAATGAGAATCTCCTATTTTTCGACATACAATTTCGAATTTATATCAAAATTTAACTTGAGATATCAAATTTCATGTCCTTAAGTCTTACCGTTTCGAAGTTATAAGATCAGAAAGATTAGAACTCCTAATTTTAAATCAGCTTCTTACAATTTTATGCTTATCTTTCTAAATAATACTATTATAGCGCTGATATTTTGTACCATGTTACTGTTAAACAACCCAAACAAATTCATCATAATATTTTATGTAAAAATAGTTTTCATTATTCAATAATAATTATTAAATTAATGTTTTAAAAAAATTCTGAATTGGAACTTTATTATATTGTGATGGCAATCGTTTCAAAAGGACTTCTAGTACGACCATGCAAAATTTCTTCTCCTTGCGATAGTTAGTTTATGAGCTACAAACGGTTTGACAAACCTTGGATAATTCAAGGATCGTTTGCACTTGTATAGTAAATATGATAATATTACTCTCAAATTGTTTGAAGTGGTGCAATAAATAAGATAATTAACGGATCACTAAAAAATACCTTTGAAATAGTGCTCAAATTTTCAATTTGGGTAGCTATAACTACAATAAATCTCGATCTACAAATAGGAAATTCTATGTCATTTCTAAGTCGATGATCCCTGAAATCGATAGGATTGAATCTCAACTTATATGAAGCTTTAGGATTGAATATCTTAGGATATAAAGGTAATAAAGCCATGAAATTTCATATTTAGACTAATTTAACGATGCAGAATCTGATTATGGCATCAAAACAAGGTATTTTCATTAGAAATTTCGTTGTTTGTGCAATATTTGATATGAAGGCGTCTACTTATGTAATTGTTATTCCCTACTGAATACCTTTGAATTCGCTTTAGTATGAATAGTGCTCGAAATAAAAAGGAATTTATTTTCCCGCGAATGTACATAAAAACTTATTTTGTGTGACTAGTAAAAAGCAAAAGTAAAATTATTAAACCATTTTTAAATGAAATTATTTTAGGATTTGACTTCTCACAATGTGAATGTATTCGATTTTTATATTATAAACATTTCATATTCATTTTATATTGCAAAATTAACCATAATCAAAACATGTTATGCGTAAAACATTTCTTGGACATGCTATATACAGTAAAACCTCATTGTAATGGACTAATAGGGACTGAAGGTTGTCCGTTTAAATGAAAGTCCGGTTAATAACAAATAATTCTTAGGTGGTCCCTAGACGATCAATATTATTGTCAATGGGACTGATGGTTTCGATTGATATATGTTTCAAAAAAGCTACAATCAACACGTCAATCTCATTCGGTCAATGTTTTTCGAAGGGGCGTGACGTGTTTCAATTTTGAGTTTCAAAATGGTTTCAAAATCAGATTTGGACTTTTTTTATCTTGACTTTGGCTGTTTGCAATGAGAAGAAAGAAAAGAGGAAAAGACTTTGGTCCACAAAGAATAGCATAAACTGAGATGCCGCTCTACTCACAAACATTTACTAAACAGAAAATTACAGAAAAAACAGAAAATTAATTTTCTGTTTTAATTTTTCCTCTGTATAATCTGATTTATATTGTTGTAACACATTAATCATTTTTTTGCAAAGCAATACTTTTGATTTTGTTTAAATATTCACTCTTGACTTAACTTTCCACAACACAGGATAATCACGATACAAATTAATTAAAAGCGTCACAAACTCCCGTTCACCAGACAGAATCGCTTCTCGTGGGGCATGATGCATCCGTCATGTCTACTGTCTTGAACGAAACTACTCCACGATTGACAATTGCGTATTCTACGCAGTGTGCCGCGTAATGTGCCTGTCAACATGACAAAACAGCCTAATTTACAAATAACTTGCGTTTATTTATTAAAAAAAAACCTATATGTACGCTATATTACAATAGAAATTTGAATCCCAATGTCATGAGCGCTGCAAAACAGACAAAATTTCAACCGACGCAGCCCTATAAACGAGCACAACACAACACATCCCTTTGTGTCGCCAGATTTTTCAAAGAATCCATTAAAATCATCTGTACTCAAAACTAACGGGACGGCTGTCAAAGACCATCTGCGCAGCCCGTAGATATGACAGAAGGTCTTAGCTCAATTGAAAGAGACTTAAAAATTTTAGAAAACATAGAGTAATAAACTCCAACAAAGAACGCGTTTTTGATTCCCCCCCCCACACAAAAAAAGCAAGGAATAAAAAATTATTAGCTTGATATACGAAGAAATTCTGCATGACAAAAATAGAATGCATCGTGTCGGCAGACAAATTTCTTAGATTTTATAAAGCCATCGACATCGACACGACTTTTTTAAATAACTCATTAATTTTTTTAATATTTTGTATTAATATGAAAACGAACTAAAATTTTATCAAACATTTTTCTTCTAAACTAGTGCTTTTGTTAGTATTTGGTCTCAATTAAATAAAAATTATATGTGTTTATATACAAAGATGTACCCCGACCTACGCGATTTTCCTTCGGTTCCATCTATTGCGTAACTTAGGGGTATTACTGACTCTTCAAAACATCAAATGCGATTGTATTTTCATCCTATTTTTAATGGCTATTTGTAGTATAAATCAGCAAATTAAGGCAACTATGCACTTCATTTAAGTTATATCTTTTCTATAAAACGAGATAAATTGTCCTTTTTGTGTTCGTAATGAATACCTTCGTCAAATGCGGCCGGATTCGTATCGCAAAATTATAGAAGTTTCAATTGAAAAATTATGTTTACATAAATTCACATTTAAGGTATCCATCTGGAGTAAAATTTTCCGCAGATTTCAAATCTGTTGAACCTGAGCGTTATTCTCAGTTTTTCAACAGGGCTTATAGGCTGTTTCACTTTACCTCAAGACTGTCGCATTAGTTCACTCTCAATGATTGTAAAAACGTAATTAAATTGGGCAGTATTCAAGCGGAAGATTTTTCGAAACACTGAATCGTCCTTCAAAGGATGTCTCTGTATTAAAATGTTTTGAAAACCTTCTAGGTCCCTCGCGAAGTATTACATACGATGAGGTTCAATTCTTTTAAACTGCTATTTAGCAGTAAATAATTATTTCTCTTCCCCAAGAAGATGGACACCAACAGCGATGTAACCTCCATGTCGTTCACGCAGCGACTGATATTTCGTGGGAATGGAAGTTGAGTCGGGGGACAACTTTGCATATAAAATACATGTAAATTTTATTTAATTAGAAACGAGGACTAAAAAAAAACACTAGTTTAGAAGAAAAATATTTAATCAAATTGCCGAAACATCTTCCCGGGCCGCGCAGATAGTCTTCGACAGTCGTCTTATTGATTTTGAGTGTAGGTGATTCTTAACTGATTTTCTAAATTGCGAAAATATTAAAGTTAGAATTGAAAAATTTTTTATTTAAAGAAAACCACACTTACGATATTAATCTTGCGAAAAAAGTTTCCACAGATTGCAAACCCGCTGAATTTTTTTTAACGATCGCGAAGATCGAAAGTTGGACTAGAGAGTAAAGAAACAACGTTGATGTTCACGGGGGTAACGACTGAAAATCGTGGGATTGGAAATTGAACAAGCTACTGGATCGTGCTGTTCTGATTGCTCACCTCTAATTGCACGGTCGTAGAAGTTTCAGACGTCGCGCCGGAATCGGACCTTAAGATGTGATCTAAATGTAATTATTCGGGCATAAAACGGACCCAATCACTGTGAATTCATCCCATATTTGTTTATTGTCGATTTAACGTATATTAAATTCCTCTTAACTTCAATTAATTTCTTCATGCACTGAATTATGGTCATTGTATCCCACATACATGTTTACAGTGCGAGGATATAAAACGCACACACACACACACACACACACACACACACACAGTCTGTTCTAACGCTATAAAATCTAAACTAACAACCTCATTTTATACAGAAATCTGAATAAGTGAAATTTTTTGTTTACATTAATTCATTCTCCTTTCAAGTTTAAAAGATTCTGTTTCACATTCGTTGAATTATTTTTATTTTTTTTATTAGATAGGAATTGCACACTCTGAATTGTGTAGTATAATATTCAAATTTTATTTCTCTCTCGCAGGAAATCCTTTACTATGTGATCAAGAGCAAATGGAAGTTTATCATACGTTGCAGAACAGGAACATTGAAATAGACGGACAGCCTGAATGTGACATCCAGCCAAGAGCTTTGTAGCATTCTTAGTGTTTTAAAATATTTAACTTAATACGATTAGTACAAGTACATCAGCATGTAGAATGAAACGGGTATTTCTGCGATAATCATTTATTTCATACCGAAACAGTATTAAAAATGAGTTTACTTAGTATGGCCTATTTCAACGTTGTTTAATATTTTCATATTTATTTTCCCATGTAAAGTTCGTGTATGTGCTGTTCTATGTTTTTACAAATGCATTTTGAGTATAAAAAAGAGCATTATTCAATTTTTTAAAAGTTTTTACGTTTGCACAGTTAATTTTTTTATGTAAAACATTTTGTCAAAATTTATTGTTACTTTGATGATAATTGTATGGAATAGCACCAGATTGGATTAGTCTAAAACTTGACTAGCTGTGGTAGAAGAATAGGACAGAAACAATAATTTTGTGTGATTTTCACAAGTATTCTATTATGAATTATGTTTTTAATTTATTTCATAGAGATTCAACATCTATGCCTTTATTTGTACAATATTTTGTTTCATGATATATTTATTTTCTGAAAGAAAGTCGTTTTTAAACATGAAGAAAATTTCTGAAATTACAATAATGGTAATGATAATTAATTAACGTCGCATTGGAGCAACACTGAAGAATATTGGCGATATATTACACTAATGAATACTAGATGTTCAAGAGAAAGCATGTTGCAGCAGCTAAACACATGTGTTGTATAGTAATTATTATTAAATACATTTTTCAAGAGTTGAAATGGGTATATTTAGGCTTGTATTGAAACGGATTATTTTAAATACATTTTAAAAACGAAATAATTATGTTTCTATGTATTAGTTACACGCACTTATTTTTGTATATTTGTACCTATTGTATAAAGCCTTAGTATTTTTATATTAGTCATAAGAATTTTGTCGTGTAATCATATTTTATTTATTTCATAAAAATTCACTTTATATTTTCTGTGGCTGCTGTAACAAGTGTTATAATTAGTACCATTGAAGAATCAAAACCACAATATTTTTAAACCCGGAAATTTTCAGTTTAGTTTGAACTTTTACAGAATATAGATTTGGTTTTTAGCTGTACCCAGGTAGTAATACAAATATGCAGTTTTTCTATAACAAAATTACTTACAAAACAAAATTATTTTAATTTTTGCACGTACTTTTTAAAAGTCAAGTTGAAGATGTTGATATGAAAACATTTGCTTACAATTTAAACTGAAAGGTCGTGCTTCATTTTTATAATGTTTTTTATTCTCTATAATAGAAAATACACCTTTTCTGTATTTTTTGTAAATAGTGTTAAATAAATATTTTATATCCAAATGCTATATTGTTACGTTATCCATTATTTTGTTAATTATTTTTACAAAACATACAAAGACTGTGCAACGTTAGTCAACTAAAGAGTACTACATATTGGTGATAGGGTACACTGCTATGTATACTTCAATGGATGATTGCAAACGTTTTATCTGTCCTGTTACCTTTAGGAGCCAAGTGTGAGAACAGGTGGGCAGTTTTGAATTGAGGTTGTGTAGCAGCGGAATAATGAAGATGTATTAGGAATAAAAGCAGTGTCTGTTATTACGGAGTATCGTATTGTTACAAGTGGTATGAATCGCACTGGAAATTCAACTAATCATCCTGAATCAGCATATCGAGGCGAGAGCTATCAGGAATTTGTAGGAAGCACCGTATGCTTCTTTTAAGAATGAGGCCAAGCCCACAGTTACCTTAAGGTCTTCAATTAAAAAAGTGAAATCCACGCCCGACTTATCATTTTTCAGTCTGTAGGCATATCTTAAACATGCCGTCCCCTATTCCATATATCAGAGGTTTTCAATCCGTCACAAAATCAAAAAACCTTAGCAATTGAGAATATTTTATTATAATCAAAAATACGTTTAATATTTAAATGTATTTTTTTTTTGTTAGAGTATCTGATATTTACGTTCAAGTAAAAGAAGTCTTGTACCAAATAATTTGAAAAATGCTGTCTTATATTATCACAGACCACGTTTACCTTAGTTACTTGTGCTGAGTATGCTTTTATTTGATGCCATTGATATAAACGGTTTTATAAATTTTGTATTGCCATTTTTAAAATTAACACTACTTTAATAAATAGATTTTTGATTCAAAATGTCCCAAATTTTTGCGTTCTCTAGGTTGTTTGCCATTTAAAAATACAAAAATAGAGTACTGGTGATATTTTTAATTGATTCCACAAATTCATATGCAATTATGGTATTCCAAATCACACACGAAAGTCTATACTCGCGCATATGTTCTTCTTTCCTAACTTACATTGACAAATGTATACAATTTTTAAAATGCTGCCTCCTTTAGCAAAATTGATCGTAGCTAATCCAATGAAATTTTAACCTTCATGAAAAAGGTCAAGATAATACGTTACTTACGTATTGTCGAGAAACCTCTTCAACGATACGAATTAGTGCGGTTGCTTCGCAGTATACAAATACATTTGATAAGACCAAGGCTGTTTTAAAAACTATTAAATACTTGGAATTGATGAAGGATATGAAATTCACACTGCAGATTTATCGAATTTCAATCTGAAGTACTTTAAATCTTTAAAATTGATATGCATTGAAAAATGTAGTGTTTTACTCTTTCCCTTATCACCTAAATGAAGGCTATCAAGAGTTTAAAACGAAATTTCATCATTGACCTAACTTGTTTATTTACGATTTCAAGACGAAATCTGCACACAAAAACTGAAGGGTCAAGTTTTAAAGTGCAATCCATTTCGACGTAGTAACTAGCAAAACTTGACGAAGTAAAATAATAACTCCAGTGACTATCATCCACAATGGCAACATATGTATACCTTTATCTCTTTTTATTTATTGTTTATGTAGTACGTGTTTGAATAGTTAAATAATACGACATTAAATGCTATAAAACATTATAAGGAGAATCTATATAATACTCTTCACTATGTTTATAGGAAAGTTCAAGGACACTTTATTGACTAACTGACAAAATATTAACTCTCGTGCTTTACGAGTCACGTTTCAAAAATATTTTATTTGTAGACTGGAAAAAAATAATTGTTTAATTGTTAACTTTATACGTAGATTATATTCTTCTTATTAATTACTTATTAAATAGGATTTGTTTGGCAGGGTTGACCCCCAAACCTTAGATTTAGTAAAAACCGAAGATATAATAATGACAATTACAAAACAAAAATATGAAATACTCTGGTCGGAAGGTGGATTTGGGATTTCAGTATTCGAAGGATATTAGTGTGTTGAAGACGACTTAGTTAATGAAATTTATTGTTTCAAAACGACTTAGTTAATGAAATTCAATGTTTCAAAACTCGTTGAGGAACTAATTGAGAATAGAGTCAGCTACCCAACTTGACTTGTTAAAGTATATATGAAAATATTCTCTTAAAAATCTATATCCTAATATAGAAATTGTCCTCATGATTTTTTGACCTTACCAGTTACAGTGGCATCCTGTGTGCGCAGTTTTAATAAGTTGAAACATTAAAAACTACCTTCGGTTTAGCATAGGGAAAGAACGTTTGACAGGGGAAATGTGGGTGTCCAAAAAAGAATAGTTGATCTCAAACCACGAGCATTTTACGTCCCATGTGGAAGCCACTCCTTAAATCTCGCGGTAAGAGATGCGAATTTATCATGCCGAATGGCTGTGCATTTTTTAGAAATTTACAAGATATCTAATTCTTTCTCAGCTTCCACTCATAGGTGGAGCATTTTGACTAACAACGAACAACTGTAAATGTTAAATCTCTCAGTGATACCTGTTCGTTGAGAAAGCAGAAAAGATGCTCTCCAACCTCTGCGATACAACATAGATGAAGTGTATGGTGCAATACACAAGACAACAACTGACCCTAAAGTTGATGCTTTTGGAAAAACACTGCTTCTGATATTGCAAAGAAACTGAAAGTTTTCGGGTTCTTGTGTAGCTTCGTCGCATGATATGACATTGTTAGAGTCAATCTTTTAAGTAAATAGATTCAGAAGGGAAATGTGAATTTACAGAGTGCTTTAGACCTGATTGAAAACGTCAAGAATCTTGGAAAGTATGAGATAGGAGAATGGTATGAATAGTGTCATAACTGATGCAAAAGAGCTGACAGAGAAATTAGAGATCAGTCCACAATTCACAGCTGAAACACACCGGGTCAAGGAGTGTTCTCTGTGGAGATGTTCTTTTTTTTTTTTGCCTATTTCGGCTGTGAACCTTGGAGACCAAGGCCTAATGCGGCGATTTTTGTACCAAGGAACAAAATGATTGTCCAGTTCAGACGGTCAATATTCGTCTATTACATCTAACCACTTTTGTCAGAGTCATTGAGCAACAATTGCAGTCGCAGTTGCATCCATTGTAGGGCTAAGATGGTTTTGCCTAATCGGCAGTCACTTAAAACACATTTTTGAGCGTTTCTTCTACGGGCCTCCAGCGAGCGCCTTCTCAAACCAATAGTCAACGTTTCTTTCCCTACTAACAGAAAAAATACTCACCAACTTACCGTTGTATTGCGAGAGAGTACTTATGGGAAGTCTGGAGAGTTAGGGTAAGCGAGGTGTGAGCTACTCAGTCACAAAGCTGCCCAAGGCTAGAAAGGCCTTGTAAATCTCTTGATGTTGTGAGTAAGTCTCAGGAGCCTTTTCTAGGAATAGGAGATCTCCTCTTAGGTGTTCTGTTAACTCACAGTCGAAGATGTAGTGATGTGAATCACCAACCTCTCCGCACTGACAGAGACAATGATCTGGGACCAGCTACACTACCTTTCGCAGCCACATTTCAGGAAAGAATATTTGAACGAGCCATTTTTAAAAATTTATCTTTAATAACAAGACAAAAAGTGGAAAACTGAAAATTAGTTCAATTTTTTAAAGTTTACCCCAGACTCCTCACCCTCTACCCCAGTCAGTGTTGTTGTTATTAATCTTTACTGGTCTATCCAAGCAGCTAGACCAGATCTATGAGACCAAAAACACTCAAAAAGTCCAAGACCGGGAGGGGATTCTGCGCCAAATCCCCCTTTTTAAGGCCCAAGCAGGACAGAAGATGATCAGGGGTGGATTGATTGATGTTAGAAATTGGGAAGGTCTTATTGCTCTGATCAAATTTAAGGCACCCCAAGTGACCACTTAGGAGTCTTGACAAAGCAGTCTGTTGGACACGATTGCCGGCAAAAGCAACCCAGCCGCTTGCCACTATACCAGGTTTTGAGTCGTGTGCTGGAGGAGTACGCCAAGAAAGAGAAGTGGTAGATTTAACTCTTGAGCAGATTTCTAAGAAAGTCAAGGTGGTGCTCGTAGAAGTCAAATCCATTGAAGTTCCCTCCTTAGCCAGGGTATCAGCCATCTCATTTCTTCTTCCCCAGTCAGTTGTTGGCGCTACTGGAGCTTCAAGATGAAGGATTGAAACAGGTGAACAAAATAGATGTTCAATTATTAATTTTGATAACAGGTTCCGAAATAAAAAATACTAGGGGGCCCGCCCCCTGCTCGCTAACGCTCGCCAACCCCCAGAGGATTCCTTCGCAATCCTCATTGGTTCGCTGCGCGAACCTATGCTCGCTTCGCTCGCATCAATGAAGACATGTGTCCGAGCAGAAGGAATTGTTAACAAAATATGATTTCCAAAAAAATATTTTTCAAATCTAAATTTTATGATGTTTATCAGAAAAGATATTTACAGTACCTCTGGAATCAGAATTAAAATGGAAACTTTGAGCAAATTTTGACTCGAAATCTGAGCGTTGATTTGGAAATTGAAAACCCAGCATGTTGGTTGTGTGTACATTTACCCAGCACTCGAGCCACCCACGCTTTTTCATTGAGTTTGTGGTCGAAAGTTGTAATGCAAGCGTCTTGTTGAACTATAATAGTTTGCCCCGAAACGGACTTTTTTTTTAATGACCCTGAAAAGATCCTCCGTTTTCTTTGATTTCTATTATTTACTGCAACAGCTCGACTAAAATTCATTTTTTTTCAATAAAATTTCATCCGATAACGCTATAAATTCAATTGAAGCGCGAGGCTACGTGATAAACAAACAATCGTACAATGTTGCCAAAACGCGATAAATAATAACGTCTTTTTTGCGTGCCACGTAAGAGAATTATATATATAGATCCTAAGAGCGTGCGCTGAAACTAATCTCAATTTTCGCTGCTTCGCATTGTTGTAAGTCTTTATTCAACACTTAGATTTGTTAAAAATGAGCTTTGGTCTGTTTTAAATCAGCTCGTGCGAACTGCCCCAACCCTTGTGCGAAGTTATCAACCGAACTTTCGACAGCTAACTGCTAAGAGGAACAACATTCGTAAAAAGCATCCACAAACCAAATATAATTTTTAAAGATTTTCTTTACAAAAATGTTTGATTAGAATCAACAATATTTTTTTTGAATAACAGTTTTACTTTTATCATTTTGAATTACTTTGTAACGAGAAATGAAATGAAACAATTTTTATTGGACACTACCCAGTTCTCTTAGTTTATCATCTTCCATGCATACATTTAATTTGCACAAGAGCACTACTCGTATGAGAGAACCTCGCTATAGCCACCCCTGATATAGTAGATTCATTTATTATTTAAATAAATAATTTAAAAATCGTTTGTCATTAATTGAATTATTGTAATTTTGAAAGATTCTTTTAAGCTATTAAATGTTACCAGGTTATTTGGTTAGCACAGGGATTTGACAATGAGTTCGACGTTTTTTATTTAATCAGCTATTTCATTTTCATATGTGTACGTGGGAGCTGGTACACGTTAAAACTGTCATAGCCCATTATGTTCTCCCGTTGGCGTGGTGTGGAAATATCGCACCCCGGCAAGAAAAGTGACACAAGTCAAAAAATAAAAATTTTGGTGTTATGTCTTTGAAAATTATGTATGAGGTGCCCCAGCGTGTTATATTATTATTCTATAGAATATAATAGAAGTTATCACCGTAAATACTTACCTAAAATTTAAGTTTACCTAAGTTTTATAGTATCCTTTAAGTTGGTGTTTCTCAAATTCTGCAATTTTGAGTTGCGTCACTTTTTTCGCCGAGGTGCGATATGAAGAATTAGGCGCCACCTCAGTTGTTAACCTCGACATCTGAGGTTCTAAATGACAAAGTGCTGTACTCCGATATTTCCCTTCGAGATTGGTCCCGAACCATCGCCAATAATTCGTTGAGCTGCTCCAATGAGAACGTAAATACAATTGAATACCTAGTACCTTATAGGGAAACAAGTAAAACTATTTTTCATTGCAATTTATATATTTTTTCTTAAATTTGTCGGAACTTCTACAGGATAAGATGATAATTATTGCGCTCAAGTGAATCACTTTTTATTTACTTCAAAATAAGCAATATTTGCTGAAGA
Source organism: Metellina segmentata (assembly GCA_947359465.1). Classification (NCBI taxonomy): domain Eukaryota; kingdom Metazoa; phylum Arthropoda; class Arachnida; order Araneae; family Tetragnathidae; genus Metellina; species Metellina segmentata. The sequence goes on along the minus strand of OX375875.1, from coordinate 97,044,496 downwards.
TCCAATGAAATTATAAAATAATGTTTTAAAATAATAGTTTAACGTTACCTTTGAAAATACTTGACTGGTGAGAAACTTTAACTGGCGTATTGATGACAATACATCTATGCATACACAATAAAGCCGTCATGCATTGTTACATAAATAAAATTTCAATCGAAACACAAATATCTACACTTCAACCGAAAACCATGATGAGACTTAAGAATGGCTGCACCGTAATCAATTCTACCTATGAAAAATATGAAACAAGTTTCATGGAAGAAGTGTGGACATTTGATCAAAACTCACTGAGAAATCTATTTTAGTTCTATTTTCTAAACTTCAAATGCATAAGTATTTGAATCTAGAAAATAATTCATGTTTAGGAGAAAAACTAACACTTTTACTCTGTAAAAGTTATAAAATATTTTGGATAAAATAAGCTGCTTAAAAATGAATAGTTCTCATAAAACTCCGAAACATATAGACTCCAAACTCGTTGCTGAATAGCATAAATTCGAAAGAGAAAATCCTCTGATCATATTTTAAAGAATGGAACGCAAAATGACCTTTTCAGCATTTGCTCCACGAGACATATTTGACGTAATATGCTAAGTAACTTTCCGCCCTTCTCTCCACACACACAACTGCAAAGTCACGTTTCTGCGATTAACAAACAGAATAGAAGGTGATACTATTTTAAAATAAATACATTACGTGCGCTATGCAAGACGATAAGATTTCTGAACTCATTGAAAATGCTAGAATATTGAAGGATTCTATTTCACAATTCGAAACTAGTTCAGCACAACCGATCGAATATTTCCCTTCGGAATTAATCACTGAGAAATTATATATACCTTATACATTAGTTTAATGTATCTTCCAATCCCAATGCATAACGCCGATGAGTTTGCGGATAATTTGAGGACTGAAGTCAAAATTTCTCGATTTAGTTGAGCTGCCGAGTTTTGCGGGTTCAAAGTAAAATAACTATTCAGCGAGATTTGAAATTGGAGATGCGATATAAGAAATGGATTTCTAGATATTTCGTGTGCTTACCTCGAAGAAAAATCTAACTGATTGATTATTTTGCACTTTTTTTAAAAATTGAATGCTATAATTTTTTTATAAACAAAAGGTTTTATTTATTTAGTTGTGTCAATATATATATAAGTTAATTGTCAATACATACTCTGTCAATATATATATTCACCGTATCTAACTTGTTTTGCTTTAATCAAAAACCTTTAATAGGTTACAAACACGTGAGAATCTACGCTAATGTCCAAAATTAAGGTCACAAACATAAAATCTGTGAGAACTGGGGAAATATTCAGTTTATTGCAACGAAATTTGGCACAAAGATATATTATTATGAGAGAAAGCATATAAGAACATATCAATATGAAAAAGAGTTGAATTGTTAGTTAAGATTCAGGTTATATCAAAAACTGTCGAATCAGGATGCATTTTTCTCGGGATAGGTCCGTCTAATTTGGAGTGGGACCACCGTGTGCATTGCTATATAAACCTACTACTACACTACTATCCCTCATACTGTTAATGAGGGTATCGAGAAATGCTTGCGGCAATAAATCCCATTCTTCCAAAAGCGCAGTTTTTAGCGCCTGGAGGGTTCTTGGGAGAGAGGTAACGTCGTGCAATGGCTCTTCCTAGACCATCCCAGACATGTTCTATAGGATTGAGATCTGGAGACTTCTTGGGCCAGTACATACGCGAATATCTTCTTCAAGAAAATCCTCAACAATGTGAGCTCTTTGTGGCTACGCATTATCGTCCATAAAAAGGAACTCCGGGCCTGTAGCACCCCTGGACAACCTCACATAGGGTTCAAGGACCTCATCCCTATAGCGCTATGCGGTAACACTAACCTTATTAGAAACGTGCAATGGTGTACGACTGCCCAAAATGATGCCGCCGAGACAAGGATTCCTCTGCCAAATTGATCGTTTTCCCTTACGTTTGAGGGATAATAGCAAACTCCACGTTCTCTCCAGATGAAGACTCGCCGAGAATCACTCTGTGTGCTGAATCTCATCAGTGAAGAGAACACGCCCCCATTCTTGGTGTGTCCAACAATGGTGTGTTTGGTTCTACGACAATCGGGCTCTCTTGTGTAATGCGCTCAAAGGGAGACACCACTGGGCGCCGGTCGTAACGTGCACTCTCAACTTGACGTTTGTATACTGTTTGCCTTGAAATTCGTTTTCCAGACGCAGCAGCAAGGTCACAAGAAATCTCTGTAGCCGTTGTCTGCCCATGCCGTCGTGCACTTAATGCCAAGTAGCGATCTTGTGCAGGTGTCGTCGCTCTTGGGCGGCCTTAGCCGGGCTTCCTGGTGATAGTACCAATTGTTTGGAATTGATTCCACAACTGGATACCACTTTTGGTGCCACTTGTAACCATCGAGCCACCTCTGCTCGAGACTGCCCAGCTTGAAGCCTGCCAACGGCTCTCCGTCTCATTGAATCATCTAAACGATGGTGAGAACTCATTATCATTGCAAACAGTCAAACTTGTGGGTTTTAACGCAATATTCACAACACTACAAGAGAAAATCCCAGATGCTTAATCGGTCAAATTCCACGTTGTTCTACAAAATTAACGCCAAGCATTTTTTATTCCAAACTGGAGGCTAACATTGTGCTAAACGTTCTTCAAAGTACACTCGATAACAAAAAAATCGACGCACCAAGAAGGAGTTGTCCGATGGAGACAAAAATTGGTGGATAGGAAAATTATGTACAGAATAGAAAATTATTAAAATTTCAGAACAATTGAATGATTTATTTCAGAGTTACAGTAACAAGCTCAATAAGGTGTTGACCCGCCTCTAGCCTGGATGCAAGCTGCCATACGGCGTGGTATAGATCGATAAAGCTCCCGGATGGTCTCCTGCGGTATTTCTAGCCAAATTTGCTCCAATTGTCGGACTATGTCATCAACATTCCCTACTGGATGCAGTGGCCTCCCCATCATATCCCGGACATGCACGATGGGAGAGAGATCTGGTGATCTGGCTGGCCAAGGAAGTGTTTGACAAGCTTGAAGACAGTTCACAGCAACACGTGCCATATGTGGTCTGGCTTTGTCTTGCTGAAAAATAAGCCCAGGGTACTGGGAAAGAACGGTAGCAAAACAGGTCTCAGAATGTCGTCAACGTACCGCTGTGTAGTAAGTGTACCTCTAATGACGACCAAAGGGGTCCGGCTATCAAGGGAAATGGCACCCCAGACCATAACACTGTGTTGAGGGCCCGTATGGCGTGCAATAGTGAAAGCAGGATCGGCACGCTGCCCTGGGCGTCTCCAGACTCGTCAGGATGATCGTCAGGACACAGTTGGAAGCGGGATTCGTCGTTAAAGACTATACTTCCCCAGTCAGCACCATTCCAGCCTGATCGAGCCAAGCACCACTGTAATTTGGCTCGACAGTGTGCAGGCGTCAGTGGCAGGTGGCGTAACGGTCGGTACGAGCGTAGATTTCGCTCTCTCAGCCGTCTGTGAATGGTCATGGTAGTCACTCGTGTGTGGGTCGCACGACTGATGGTTGATAGCGATGAATCAGGCCCTGTGACAGCTGATCCGACTATCACACTGTCCTCGCGATCTGTTGTGGCCCTACGTCGACCGCTTCCATCATGACGCTGAAACTGCGATTGTCCACCCACTCTTGCCAGCATCTTCTAATCGCCGCATCGCTTCGACTCACATGACGAGCGATTCTCCGATTTGCCTAACCTGCCTCTTACAATCCAATGATACGACCTCTTTCAAACTCTGAAAGTTGCTCGCAATGAGCTCGAATCCTGCGGCGAGGCACTTTTTCAGTCGTTGAAAGGTATCCTAAATCGCAATGCAGCAGAAATTTTTAACAACAGCTCAAGAACAACTCCTTATATACATCTGCTGGATGCGCAGTTCCGATGCGCTGGAGATCGCACTATTCATTCATTGGACACCAAATTTTTATCATTCGCATATTTAGTCAAAACATTTTTGCATACGAAATTTCAAAGCAATCGGATGATTCCTTCTTGGTGCGTCGATTTTTTGTTATAGAGTGTATATAAAAATACAAATTTTATGAAATTTTCTGGTAGCAATTTTGAATTATTTTTAAAAACGTGTTTGGTGACTTTAATTTTGGTTACCAGTGTATATAGATAAGAATGGAGTGTTTGTACATTGAATATTTTCGACCCATTTCAAGTTTTCTATTCGTTTTGGGTCCTTCTGATGCAAAATTCGTCTCGGGCTTTAGGTGTCTGTTTGTGTCTGCCAATGTACATCCAAACGGTTTAATTATTTTCGTGAAACTTTGCATACTGTAAGAACATACATTCATTTAGTGACTGAACATGGTTGTGTACGTCTGTCCGTCTTTCCGTTCTGTTCGATTTTGTGTTTGTACAGGCAACACATGAGACTTTTATTCCATATATTTGATTACAATGTTCTTTATTTTATACATCATAGGTTAGTTTATTGAATGCAGTATTAAATGTTTTTTTGTTTCCATATTTAGATACGTTGCATGCTAAAACATTTGTATATTAATAAGTATACCTAAATCAACCATAATTTGGTAGTTTAGGAAAAACTGCTGAAAAAAAATTATTGTAACAAAAATGAGTTTTTATGGAATTTTTTTTACTCTGATACTTCATTTATTTCGAGTCTTATTTTTGTTCTTTAAGAAAAATAAACGATTTTCGAATATTTGAGACAGACGAATATTTTTCAAAGAACGGAAACGTGCTGGTTGCTTACGTGCAGTGATATTTTCTGTATCTTTCTTTCGGAATTAATTTCGTATTTCTAAATTTTGTGCATTTTTAGTTGTAAGTCGTGGCAACTGTGAGATAAAAGAATCACGAATATCTTTAGAACGTTTTTCCCGACCAGTTTTATTGTTTTATTTCCCCTGTTTACTGTTAAAATATTTACAATTTCAATACATTGCACTTCCTTTTTATCACGCGCAACACCACCACAAAGTATTTGATTCAAAGTGGCAGGTAAGTCGGAATAAATCAAATTTAAGTATAGTTTTGCCGTTATTGAAAGAATTATAACATTAAAAAAATTCCAAACTAGAACTTTTGAAATATTAAAAAATTCTTTGTCATAATATAAAGGTCAAGGTGGATAATTTTACGAGTTGAATCTACATTTAAGCAACTTATTTGTTGTTACGTTATGTGTTACAACGTTATATGTTAAAAGTTCATTGAAAACAATGATTTAAAAAAAAAAAGCTATTGAAACAAATTGGTTTGCCATTTTTTAAATGGTAATAAGTTATTTTTGCGTTGTTTTGTTACTGAAAAAGCATTCAATTTTAAAACAAGTTCTTTTATTATTAGACGAGCCACAAAATGTAATTTTCAAGAAAAAATGTTTTCTCCTTAAAAAAAAAACTTGGTGATGAATATATTATTTCAATTTGTCATCCTTCCATTAAAGCTGACGAAATTCGACAATGTCACCTGATGCAAGAGTGCCATCCCAGTACAAAAATATTGTTTTGTAGACTATGCCGCACTCGCCATAGATTCGTCATTTTTATGAACTGGACAATTTTATACGAAAATAACTTAACCCATATACCCTCAAAATCATGTTTGATTGTAAGAAATTTAGGCCCGGTGCACACATCCGGTTTTTCAACGTGCAGCGCCGCTGCAGCAACGCAAGTGCAGTCTGAGATACATTAGATCCAATGGAGTAGTGCACACATGCCTCCGGCAACGCTGCGGCGACGCACGCCCAACTTGCGTGCAATTTGTATCGCAGTTCCCCACAGCTCGCCACACACGCTTCTCCGGTCTGAAGTACCTCGTTTTCATAAACAAATGGAATATAAATAATAATTAATAAATGATTGTATCCAGTAACGTCTTTTTTTTGTTTCAATATATACTTTTTTTACAACAAGCGAAATGAGCACGTTTTCTTCGTTTGAATATTTATCGCAAATGGCGCGAAGTCAGTACTTGCGTCATTTCGCGGTTATGTGTACATAGTTGGGCTTCGATGCCGCACGTTGTAAAACTGGATGTGTGCACCGGGCCTTAGTGTCACATTTCGTCATTTTGAAGCTTTGTCATACAGGAAAGGTGACGATGCAAGTAAAATGTATTCCATGGATGTGTGGATTTGTGAATGTATTCCATGGCACGTGTAGGATTTGTGTCCAAAGTAAACTGTAGAAAGTATAAAGACAAAAGTGAGTATACATATTGATAGTTTTTTTCTTCAGTCTAAAGGTAAATAATTCAACCCGAGTAAGATCGAGCAATTTTGCTGGCATTAAATTAGAATTTGAGGCAATAAGATGCCCTTTATTAACTCATCCATTTTAGACACCCATGGTGTAAATTATTTTATTAATTGAAAATTATTTATTTGCATCAAATTAACGACTTGGAATAAGAGGGATCTGGAAATATTTGGTTCAGACTTCAATTGTAATCTCTTATAATGAAATCTCTGTTTTCTAAATAAATGAAAATATTTTAATTTTTTTTTCCAATGGCAAGGCTGGGTACAGATTGCAAAGACAAATACAATACATGATACAATACAGTACAGAATTGACCGAAGTCATTGTAGTCTTATACAAGGCCAGAAGTGATGGTCACTTGTGAAGGGGCACCCAATGGATGGACCATCATTGTCCCTAACAAAGGACAGCACAATTTACATCCATGCCCTGACCCGGATTCGAACCAGGAACCTTCCGATCCAGAGGCCAACACCCTGACCACTAGACCGGTTGGTCGGAAAATTTTTGTTTTTAGACTCCTAATTTTATTTGATTTTCCAAGATCACTATTAATAATTAGTTTATGTTCTATGTGATTTCGAATAAAGGATCAATTAGAATTCTAGGCATTACCAGCAACAAAGTTAATCGCATATGGAGATACAACGGTCTACTTATTGGCGATGTTCCGGGATGAATCCGTTAGGGAAAGATCCGAGGACACCTCGTCATTTTGAACCACGGTCAGATAAAGAGAAACCCTCCACACCACGCCAAGAGGATATTTGAGTTCACGACAGATTTAACGTGCAACAGCCTCCGTGTATACGACCCATCTTGGGGTTGGACCTAGTTTCGAATCATCAGTTACTCTTCTAATTCGGCTACTATAGCCCATTGAACATAGAGAATATGTATGTGAATAAAATTGGTTTTAAGAATGTAATATTTAATTTTTTAAAGAGAAAATTCGCATTTTATAAAATTGTCTAATGGAATATGGATGCTTGGTTTTTATTTTATGGTGCTTAAAAAAAATTTCCAATTGAAAATAATGTACGCATCCGAGTAATGGAATATGCCAAGAAACAAGAATTTCTATGGAAAATCGGCTAATGAAATTTTACTCATCTATTTAATGGTATAGCAAAAACGACCTCAGTGTAACAAACCAAACCACATTATTCAACTCCATCCACAATCGTCAACAGTTATTTGACTAAAAAGTAATAAAACTCATTTACTTCAAGCAAAAAATTAATATATTGAAAACGTAATGGTTTATTTCTATTAGGATTGTCAAACAATAGAATACGAATAAACTCAATCACACAAAGCAATCAATTTAATGTGCAATTCAATCTTACACGGCCAGCTGTACAATCTAATCCATTTCTGGTTTGGGAACATGAGATTCAAAAGGATTGACAAGGTTCTTCATCAAAGTAATTATCTTTTCCTGCACGATCAAAGACTGTCTTTGAACTTCCAGTTGGTTGGTAATAATACTCATAAGCTCTTCTCGGTAGTTAGCAACATCTTGGCTGCTGTTGCCCATGGCTGATAACTGCAGAGCAGTGTGCATTTCGCATGAGCTCCTCCATTCATTTCCTTGGATATTCGAAATGGATATGGCTGGACAATAATTCTGGCCATTAGTGACGCCATTTCCCTCATCCTCTGAACGTTGAGTTTGATTTTCAATATCCATCTCCCGTCGTCGACTGTACCTAGTCTGGTAACCCATGAATCTGTCCAGACGTTTGTAGTAGATCCAAGTTGGATTTGTTTTACCAGAAAATTTAGTTTTTCTAAAAGAGTTAAAAGAATATATTTTAAAAATAAATGCTTGTGAAATATACAGGTTGTCCCAAAAAGATCAGTACAACTTCAAAAATTTATTTAAAAAAAAGAATAGGCCTGCAGAAAAACTAGTTACAACAATAGATAGAATAACTCAAAGAGTTTTTCGAAAGTTTCGAATTTTCAGTTGATATGCTGCATTGTGTGGAGACTGATGGACTTTTACTGAATCGAATGTTTTCTGGCGAATCAACATTTCATGTTTCCTGAGCGGTAAATAAACATAACGTTCGATTTTGGAGCTCAGAACAGCCACGCGCCGTACGTGAAATGGAACGGAGCATTGAAAAGGTCAAAGTGTGGTGAGGACTGCTTCACGATCGCATCATTGGACCTTTTTTCCCCTGAAAAGACAGTTACCACAAGTACTTACTTAGACATGCTCGAGATTTATGCATTTCCACAACTGCAAGAACTTCAACCGAATGTCATTTTCCAACAGGACGGCGAGTCTTCTCATTGGGGAATGATAGTCCGTGAGTCGCTGAACAATTCATTCCCACACCTTTGGATTGGCAGGGATAGCCCATAGCATGACCGCCCTGGTCTCTCCTGACATTACTCCACTAGACTTTTTCCTTTGGGGTTACGTAAAAGATGCTGTGTACCAAACAAAAGTTAACAGTGTCGTGGAATTGAAACAAAAAGGATCCAAACAGCTGTAGCTACTGTTGATGTTGCATGCTGAAACGTTCATGGATTGAATTGGAATATCATCTTGATATTCTTATTGCTACGAAAGGATCGCATGTGGAACTTTACTAAGACAGCAGAAAAAACTTTTTGGATTACTCTACTTATTGTTATAACTAGTTTTTCTGTAGGCCCTATTCTTTTTTTTTTTTTTAATTATTTTTTTTTTCGAAGTTGTACTGATCTTTTTGGGGCACCCTGTATTATTTAATTATATCGGCACAAATTTCTGTACACAATTATCGATTTTATTGATAAATCAATTTCGACTTGTGGATATCGGTTTATAATTATTTATCAAATTGCATCATCACAGACATTTTTATCTATACCAACGAGGTTATCGAGACAACCAGCCTCTAAAATTGAAGGGCTTCGGGCAATACAATGATTAGCCACTTTTCAATTTTAAGGGTTAAAAATTTTCGAGTTTTAAAATATTCTAAAATTAGAGTGGTTTATCTACTATTCAAGAGATCGTTATCTAAAAACTTCAAGCATTACGCACTCATTGAAACTATCAGAAGAACTTTTGGTTCTTTGAATATTTTTTTTTCATTACGGGTAATTGGTAGTTGAATTTTCGTCGCGCTGAAGTAATACGAGTTACTGACGACTGTCCGGGATCGAACCCGAAAGCAAAGATCCCAGAACAATGCCTCGTAGTTTTGAACCACGTTCAGGTGACGACCCTTCACTTGGAAGTATCTGATGATTGCATTTGGTTTATTTTGAGGAACAAATCGAGTAGATGCAAATGAAATTGTGTCAAATTTTCAACCGTGCTTCCTTTGTCTCGAATAAAGACAAATTATGGTTTTTATTTTCCTTGCATTTGGTAGATTTCCTTACATAAGTGGAAAATATTTCAAAGGAAATATTTAACAATTTAAAATTTGAAGGAAATTTTCCGAGGAAAATTTCATTCTTTAGAGCGAATAAGTGTGTAATTAAGGCTATTATTGTTTCGAATGACATCATTTGACCAATGAAAATCAAAGTAATCATCTTATCACTCCCGGGATCTAATTCCACACAGCTTAAAATATTTTTTCATAGTCAGAAAATCTGAGGTAATCTATTGGATCTTTCCTTTGGGGATTGATCACAAATCGTAGCCAATAGTACTTTGTGTCCACACACTGCTACATTAGTTAATTACCATACCATAACCAGTCAGGTAACCTAGAATTGAATTTTTAGTTTCTTAAAATATGAAATCAAAATAGACGGGAATATATTTATAAAGGCCCATTCTTTTGATCTAAACGAAGCCGAGCTTTATAAGTTGAAAGATGCTCTACAAAAAAGTTGGATTTGGTTCTCGTGCAAGCCTTAAAACAACTTGTCCCGCACAAGGATTATACTACATTCACTCAAAATCTGGGGACGTAGGTTTCTGGATGTTTAAAACGAACAGAAAATACGATGCTTCCTTTAGCTGGTGCATTACGTCTTGTTATATCTCTTATTATGGTACCAAAGTGGTTGTCTGGAGATGTTAGATATCAAAATTCTGTAAGAGTACTTTTCTATAGATGAAATTCTATCTTTGATTTTTTCAATAAAAACCAAGTTTCTCATTGATATCTTAGCATTTGTAATATGTTAAGTGCTTACATCTCAAATTTCAGTTTTCAACCGATATAATTTTACCACTTAGTTAACATTAACATATTACTAATGTTCCATGTCATATGTAATATGTTAACTGAAACTTCGGACCTCCATGCTGCAACCAAATACTTAAAAAAGTTTTCCAGCAAAAAACACACAAGTCATTAAAATATTAGTTAAGTTTAATATATTAACAAATAGTTTTCTCGTTTTAATTAAGCACATAGTTAGATTTTCTTACAAAATCATATTCATTTTAAGTAAATCTTTCTTAAATGCGGCCTTATTTGATTATAGTTAAATGAACTCGCACTTCCAACACGAAAAGGTTCCCAATCCCTACCACTCATTCTGGAATTCAAGCCGGGGAAGGTAATCTATATTAAAGCAAGATGGCTTCTTCAGATATTTTTGATACAAAGAACTAATATTTCAAGAAACGTGTAATTACTCGAAAAATCTTACAAAGAAACTAATACCAATGTAAATTATGTACTTGAAATGTGTGTGTAATGTAGAGAACAGAATTATTTTCTCCCTATTATTAGATGGCCACGGTATTCCAGTGCGAAGAATTATGGATTAGCAACCGGACGGTTGCGAGATCGAAACCCCAGCACAACCAAATCATAGTGTACATGGGGGCTGGTTCACGTTAAATCAGTCATTTCCTCAGATATCCTCACGTTGACGTGGCGTGGAAGTTCGGAGAATAGGGAGCCGGCTCAGTGTTGATCTCTCGTCATCTGAATCGTGATTCAAAATTACGAGACGTTATACACGGATCTTTTCCTTCGGGATTGATCCCGAACCGTCACCAATATAGTCTGTTGTGTAGTTCCAGTGCAACGTTAACTATACACCCTACCCTTTATTAGTGTTATTAAATAATTAAAATGCAGCATGCAGTGGCTAGGCAATCAAATTTTAAACACAACATCAAACCAATACTTTCTAATATGGATTATTTTTTGATACACATTTTCTCGAGTTAGGCACATACTGTGTTAATATATTGGAATTTAAATTTGGATTCATCTCAATAATCCACCATCGCATATTTCTAAAGGCATTTTCGTACTGAATTAAATGTTAGTTTATCTATTCTCGGAATAGTAAAGGGTACATTAATATTGCTTGAAAAATATTTCATTTCACAAGAAAAAATACATAATACATTGAGCAGACCGACCATAATATTAGTTTATTGTTTGGTAATGAAGGCAAAATATACGATCTCAATCTATCATAAGGATACATAAAAAGCATAAGGTTATATCAGAATATTTATTTTAGTAGGAACACTTTGAAAAACCTACTTTTCAAGCTATTACTGATCCAATATTGGATCCAATTTTCCCATTCCTCTCGAAAAGTTGAGCAAACCACATTCAAATGATCCAATAAAGACATAAGCCCAAATGTTCAACAGAAAGAACATTTGAATAAAACGAACGTCGTAAACATAATGCAATCGAAGCAAATATATATCTAGTCTACAAAGTTAAAACGAAATGGCTGAAAAAGAACAAATTTTGAAACAAAGAAGGAGCTTGTTACCTGTACTTTTGAGTCAGATTGTCAATCTTTACCACAATTTGCCGAATGGATTTCTCCACTTTGAGTGCAAAGAGTGACTGTCGAATTTCTTCATGGACATGAGCTGTTCGTCTTTGACTTCTAAGAAGGTCATATCTTTCTTCCCATGCATCAATAAGTGCCAAAGTTTCTGGATGAGACCACACATGTCTGCCTTCACTCATGGTGTCTAACAGCATTAATTCAAAGTTGATGACGATTGCAATGGTTAAACGTGAATTAATGGAGCTGAGCTAAAGCCGGGAACTTATAGCGTTTGAAACAGCCAATGAGAAGTAAGAATCGGTAGCAGAAGCGGTTTTCCGAATGAATGCCAAATGTAGCTTTTATTACATTGAAAAACGTTGTTCCATATCACCTTGGCGATTATTTCATTCAACTTAACAAAATGACCTTGAAAGAATTTCCGAGAACTTGATCGAGAATTGTTTCAAATTTAAGAACATGGCAACAAAGAAATTTTTAGTGTGAAATACATGTGCAACGATTTTTCAGATCGCTATCGATGTTCACTTGATTTAGTAAAGATTTAATTTTAATGTTTGAACACTTACATAAAATTCTGCATTTCTTATCGATAGTTTTTCAAATGTAGCTCCAAATTCCACATTTGAAAATTTTTAATTTTTAATGAGTAAAGGCTATACAGTTGGTGAATGTTGTTGAGTTTAGGACATGAAAGTTTATTGTACCCCAAAAAAAACGATCATCTCTTTTAATATTGCCTTAATTGGTAGTCGTTTATCCCAGTCGTTTGAACCGTTGAATTTAATTTTGATATATTTATTAATGTGCACGATCGTACTCATTGAATTTATGGTGACAGTAATAGTATGACATAAATCTGTTTTTACCTGTTTCTAACTCATTCATAAGTAGTTTTTCATCGATAAATTTTCATTAAAATTAAAATGTACACTGATATTTCTTTTTTTAAGGGGTTAATCATTGCTAATTTTACGAATACGTTTAAATGTAGTTAAGCATATGATTGGACATAGGTAATTTTACTGATTAAAATTAACAAATTATATTAACCTTTTCAGGAGGGGTGAGAACTCAGACATCTAACATCCTTGAAATGGCTAAGGCTAGGTACATAAATAGTCTAGGGTATATTAAGGCTTCTAAGATATAGTGTCACACATTTTATGTTATGATGTCTAAGAGTATTGTGTAGATGGGCAGTAAGGTATAAAAAAACCACCACCACTCTTAAAATTCGCAGTTGTTTGAAAAACATTCAAAAGGTAAATCAATCTTAGTTTGTTTCTTATAAAAATCTTTTTTTAGCATAGTACCCTTAAAAGGGTTAAGAATCGAACTGAAAATCGTTTTGCGTGCAAACACTAAGCTAAATGTATTCAATATTATCTTATTGCAAATGCAAAGGACAATAAATGAATTCTCATGTGGTTTCGAAAAAATACATTGCCTATGTAACAATTCGAAAAAAAAACAGTACAATTTGACTAACGGAACAAAGCTTGGTCCCAATAGTGATATACCAAATCAAGTCAGTAATTTTTCTATGTAGAATTATCACCATTTATATTTCCGGGGGTTCGCTTATTATTTTGAGTTTCAATTAAATTTTGACGTGGTTTAAATGATAGATTGATTTGTCATTCTACTGTAATTTTATTTGAAACACTAAGGTGTTATTTAGACTGGAATCTACAGCTTGAAGCAAATTCTGAACCAAAATCCAGACCTAAGCCGGAATTCGAACCCAGTCTATTGAAAAGGATGCTGCCAGTCATTGTTTAGTTGAATATAAAAGAAACTTATACCCGGAGAAAAATAAAATTTTATACAGTTGCATTAATAAATGTTATAATTTGTCTGCAGTGATATATTTGGAACTAGTCATAACTTTTACCACACTTTTTAAAAATCTAATCTCAAATAAATTCACAAAAGAAAGCATTTATAAAAATAATAGAAGGCTCAACGGCTGTTGAAAATCAGAATTTGTGCACATTTTTATTCTCATTTTCACTCTGGCCCTCTGTTCAACAAGACCTTGGTTCGAATTCTGGTTCAGGCATGGATGGTTCGGAATCTACTTAAGTTATTGGTCCCGGTCTTATCAATTCTCATGTGTAGCAAAAAATAACACTTTTTATTTCGATCAAGACGTTTGGAAGGTAGTTGAATTTACGACACGAATTTGGAGCAACACAACGGACTTTTGGTGACGGCTCGGGATCAATCTCGAAGGGAAAGATACAATTGGATCAAGACGTAATCATTCAATTGTTTGTTAAATTCGTTGCCAGATTGATTGATGTTGGAGTTTTATGGCGCAAGGGTCATATTTGGTCGAACTGTGCACAAACAAACAAGACAAGGGAGAAAAGCAAAGCAAGATAATCGAGTGTAAAACAGAAGGGAGAACTGATCCCTCGGGTATCTTAGAGTTGTGATGCCCGTACACACATAGAGATGTGATCTCGAAGGCTCGTTGCAAAAATACAACACCGAAATAAGTAGCTGATCTCAGGTGCACGACTGTATTTGAATTTTTTTCAATAATTTGCTGCAGCTGTCCTCTAAAACAGATCGCCGACCAACCGGTATAGTGGTTAAGGTGTTAGCCTCTAGATCGGAAGGTTCCTGGTTCGAATCCGGGTGCGGGCATGGATGTTTGTAAGCGTATGGTGTAGAGGGGCTGGTGCACCTTAAATCTGTCGTGGCCGAAAGTCCTCACGTTGGGTTGGCGTGGAAGTTTGGAGAGTGGGGTGCCAGCTCAGGTGTTGCTTCGTCATCTGACCGTGGTTCAAAATTACGAAGTGTTGTCCTCGGATCTTTCCCTCAAGGGACTGATCCCGGACCGTCGTCAATAGCCCGTTGTGTTGCTCTAGTACGACGTTAACTAAAATTACCATTACCATTACCATTACTAAAACAGATCATGGAGAAAATATTTACCGTTAATTCTACCAACACCTTCGAATATAAAATTCACTGAAAAATAATTGGATCTTTGGAAAATATGCATAATTTGGATAATTGCTTTGGATAATTGGAAAATTTTCGGATATTTCCCTTAGGGGATTGATCCCAGACCGTCGTCAATAGCCCGCTGTGTTGCTCTAATAGGACGTTAATTAAAATTACCTTACCTTACCTTACGCAGCAATAATTTGGGCTTTGTTACTACAATTCTTAATCTTACCTGGCCGACCAATCAGTACAGTGGTTAAGGTGTTAGCCTCTAGATCGGAAGGTTCCTGGTTCGAATCCGAGTCCGGGCACGGATGTTTGTAAGCGTATGCTGTAGAGGCGGCTGCTACACCTTAAATCTGTCGTGGCCGAAAGTCCTCCCGTAGGGTTCGCGTGGAAGTTTGGAGAGTGAGGTGCCAGCTCAGGAGTTGCTTCGTCATCAGACCGTGGTTCAAAATTACGAGGTTTTGTCCTCGGATCTTTCTCTTAAGGGACTGATCCCGGACCGTCGTCAATAGCCCGTTGTGTTGCTCTAGTGCGACGTTAACTAAAAATTACCAATTACCAATTATCATCTTACCTGGAAAGGTAGGTAATTAACGTAGCACTGGTGCAACACATCGGGCCATTGTCGACGGTCCGGGATCAATCCCGAAAGGATGGTAATGGTAATTTTTAGTTAACGTCGTACTAGAGCAACACAACGGGCTATTGACGACGGTCCGGAATCAGTCCCTTAAGGGAAAGATTCGAGGACAACACCTCGTAATTTTGAACCACGGTCAGATGACGAAGCAACACCTGAGCTGGCACCCCACTCTCCAAACTTCCACGCCAACCCAACGTGAGGACTTTCGGCCACGACAGATTTAAGGTGCACCAGCCGCCTCTACACCATACGTTTACAAACATCCATGCCCGCACCCGGATTCGAACCAGGAACCTTCCGATCTAGAGGCTAACACCTTAACCACTATACCGGTTGGTCATCCCGAAAGGTAATTGGTAATTGGTAATTTTAGTTAACGTCGTACTAGAGCAACACAACGGGCTATTGACGACGGTCCGGGATCAGTCCCTTAAGGAAAAGATCCGAGGACAACACCTCGTAATTTTGAACCACGGTCAGATGACGAAGCAACACCTGAGCTGGCACCCCACTCTCCAAACTTCCACGCCAACCCAACGTGAGGACTTTCGGCCACGACAGATTTAAGGTGCACCAGCCGCCTCTACACCATACGTTTACAAACATCCATGCCCGAACCCGGATTCGAACCAGGAACCTTCCGATCTAGAGGCTAACACCTTAACCACTATACCGGTTGGTCGGCGGTCATCCCGAAAGGTAATTGGTAATTTTAGTTAACGTCGTACTAGAGCAACACAACGGGCTATTGACGACGGTCCGGAATCAGTCCCTTAAGGGAAAGATTCGAGGACAACACCTCGTAATTTTGAACCACGGTCAGATGACGAAGCAACACCTGAGCTGGCACCCCACTCTCCAAACTTCCACGCCAACCCAACGTGAGGACTTTCGGCCACGACAGATTTAAGGTGCACCAGCCGCCTCTACACCATACGTTTACAAACATCCATGCCCGCACCCGGATTCGAACCAGGAACCTTCCGATCTAGAGGCTAACACCTTAACCACTATACCGGTTGGTCATCCCGAAAGGTAATTGGTAATTGGTAATTTTAGTTAACGTCGTACTAGAGCAACACAACGGGCTATTGACGACGGTCCGGGATCAGTCCCTTAAGGAAAAGATCCGAGGACAACACCTCGTAATTTTGAACCACGGTCAGATGACGAAGCAACACCTGAGCTGGCACCCCACTCTCCAAACTTCCACGCCAACCCAACGTGAGGACTTTCGGCCACGACAGATTTAAGGTGCACCAGCCGCCTCTACACCATACGTTTACAAACATCCATGCCCGAACCCGGATTCGAACCAGGAACCTTCCGATCTAGAGGCTAACACCTTAACCACTATACCGGTTGGTCGGCGGTCATCCCGAAAGGAAAAATCCAAGTAGAATAAAGGAGTCTACATTTGTTAACTTACATCTTTAAGAGAGACTCGAAACAAGAAATATAAAAAACAAAATATTAACCAAACAAGATTAATTTCAGCCGTAAAATTCGCATTTGAGTCAATGTTATTAAAAGTTTAATTCTGATTTGTGTAAAAAGTTAAAAATGTTCGCTTCATTTTCCGACTAGTTTGTTTTGTAGCCCTAATGCTCATTATACCTCATTTTCCAACTATATTTTTATCAAAATGCGGCTGACTACTTTGTGTGTTGACTTCCAAAACCAGACTGAACACAATTTAGTTCATATTACATTACACTTCTGAATAAATATTAAGTTACGCGCGGGTCACACTTGTGGGTAATGGTAATTGGTAATGGTAATTTAAGTTAATGTCGTACTAGAGCAATACAACGTCACACTTGTGGGAAAGATTGAAATTAGAGTTTTTTAAAAAATCAGACGAAAAATAAGAAAATGATCTCGCATGATGCATATAGGAGTTACCTTAAAGCGTAGACTATCGTCGTATTGGTCTTTGCGTTCACCAACCAACTAGTATGTATAAATTCGGAATTCGTTTGGAAATTTTATTGTTAAGTAGGCTTTTTAATTAACGTCACACTGGAGCAACACAACGGGCTATTGGCAACGGTCGAGGATCAAATCCATTGGGGAAGATCAGAGGATAACACCACGTAATTTTGAACCACGGCCTGATGACGAGGTCATACCTGAGCTGGCTCTCGCTCTCCAAACTTCCACACCACGTACAACATCAGGCCACGACATATTTAACGTGCACAAGCTGTCTCTGTACACGGCGCTTTGGTTGGATTTGAACTCGCAACCCTCCGGTTGCTAATCCGTAACTCTTCCAGCTGGGCTTCCATGGTCCTGGAAATTTTATCGAGATGGTGAAATCGGTATTCGAAAAAACAAGTCGAGTGATGCTATGTTCGGAATGCAAACAGGAAATATGTTTCGCCATCTGCATTTAGCTTGACAGAAGAAAACTCACAGATAATACGATAGCTTAAATGAATAGTGCTCATAGTGATATTTTGAAATAGTCCGTCATGTTGCAGCAGTGCGACGTTAATTAATATACCTACCTACAATAGTGATATTGGATCAAAATAAAGGTTAGGCTTTCAACCATAGACCAAATTCAGAAAAGTGTCTAATTTATATGCCTTTGCTTTAGGAAGGTAATTTCATCTTATCCTCTGTAAGACTTAAGGGAAAGCCTTAACCCCTCAATACGATGCAGAAATCTACCAGATCCTACCATATCAAATTTAGTATGGTATAAAAATACAAACTTCTCAAGTGGTTTAAAGACATCACATATTTGATTGTCATTTTTATAAATGTCATTTACACATTCTTCAATGAAAATTTGCCCCTTTTTACAACAAAAATAATTTTTGTTGACGAACAAGGAGGAACATATTGTTTTGTCGGATTTTAGGTATTCTTCAAATCAATTTTTACTGCAAAAATTTCCTATTCAAACTGTTCCATGTAAAATTCGTGAAATGCTGAACAATGCTTTTCCATTTGGAATTATTATCTGTCTCTTGTATTTGGCGCAGCTTGGCCAAAGATGGTCATTACGTCATAAAACCCAACACCAAGCTTTTCTGGAAATTTTCTTCAGTGGGATTCCACCTCTTACTGATGACGCATCTCAAATCCGAGAAAAAACGAGATCTTATAATCAAAGAAGCATGATTAAAATGCGAAGATGTGTGATCTTAAATTGTCTGTTAACTTCCTTGTTAGCTCATCAGTTAAAATCATTCGTAACACAAGTAATGCTTCAAATGACCTTGGTCTAACAAGATAGCTCATTCAAGAACTATCCAGTGATAAATACCAAGGTCAGAGCGATAGTTACTAATTGGTTTAATTTTTTATTATTTTGAAAGAGAAAAGAGCACCCACTGTGTTCTTTCAGTGCAGTGGCATACCACCGTGAGTGGGTTCTTTGTTTCGTCCATTTTTTTTTTGATATATTGCACTCCATCAAGAGAAAGATGCACACAATTTGCCTTAAATTTGCATAAGCATAACTTTTATAAAAAACAAAGGCGTGCTAGCAAATTATATATGTAGATAGATTAAAAACCTTCGTGTAGTTGTCTGACCAAACTCTCCCAAGAGGTAGTTTTCCCTTTGCCATAAGATAACAGTTTAACATAAGTACACCAACAATTGTCTTTATCACGTCTTCTATGTTAAGTGCTCCAAATACATCACGTCGTCGTAAAGCAACACTACGATAGATGTTCCAAGCATTGTTTCTGGGCAGAGGTAGACCTGTTGGAAGAGTAGATCGGAGAGTTGCGAGCTCGAAACTCACTAGATCCACCTAAAGACCGCCGTGTTTATGGAAGTTGATGAATGTTAAATCAGTCGCGGGCTCAAATGTCCTTACGTTGATGTGGAAATTTGGAGAGTGGGGTGCCAGCTTAGATGTCGACCCATTCATCGGACCGTAGTTTAAAAAAACGAGCTGTCGTCATCGGATCTTTCCTTCAGGATTGCTCCAGTGCTATGATAATTCAAATGCCTATCTATCTCAAGACAAACTGTTAAGACAGCAACGTTCACAACAGCTTCTCCGCTGCTCACTAATCGTCTCATTCGCAATGCAAACAGCACAATTTTGATAGAGATAAATTTAAAATGCCATTGACATATGGGCATCTTTTTCGCGTACATTCGATTAACATCAACACATCCAAAATATAGTATGACTGTGCTACTTAGGTACAGGTAATTCAATACACAATCCAAAGCTATTTGAAAAATGTGTACATCTATATATATAATTCTCTTACGTGGCACGCAAAAAAGACGTTATTTGTAATCGCGTTTTGGCAACACTGTACGGTTTGTTTGTTTATCGCGAAGACTCGCGCATCGATTGAATTTATAGCGTTATCGGAAGAAATTTTATTAAAAAAAAAGGAAATTTTAATGAGCTGTTGCAGTTAGTTTATAATAGAAATCAAAGAAAGCGAAGGATCTTTTCAGGGCCATTTAAAAAACGGTCCTTTCCAGGGCCAACAATTATAGTTCAACAAGACGCTTGCACTACAACTTTCGGCAACAAACTCAATGAAAAAGTGTGTGTCGTTTGAGTGCTGGGAAAATGTACACACAAACAACATGTTGGGTATTCAATTTCCAAAGCAACGCTCACATTTCGAGTCAAAATTTGCACAAAGTTTTCATTTGAATTCTGATTTTAGAGATACTGTATATATTTTTTCTGTAATACAGCAAATTTAGATTTGAAAAACATTTTTTTGGTAACATATTTTGTAAACAATCCCTTATGCTAAGACACATGTCTTCATTGAGGCGAGCGAAGCGAGCATAGGTTCGCACAGCGAACCAATGAGGATTGCAAAGCAATCCTCCGGGGGTTGGCGAGCGTTAGCGAGCAGGGGGCAGGCCCCCTAGTTGCAAAAAATTTGAAAACCAGAAACAATATTTTTGTAAAAGAAGTTCTTTATTTTTTATCAAGTGTATATGGAAATTTTTTGGGAAAAGTATTCAACAAAAGCCTTTGGGTATTTGGAACTTATCACCCAAGATCTCAAGTCGACCACGACAACTGCTCATGTCCCTCTCGTGACAGTTAAAACGGATCGGATCCCCTTTTTCCTTAGAAAATGCACGAAATTAATTATTTTGTATCCAATATTGCTAAAGCCGTGTGTTCATTTTCTTGACGGCATGTGTGTACATTTCGAGTGACTTTCTTCAAACGTGGTCCCGCACAATTTGTTTTTATAAAATAAGTAAAACACACAGCAGAAAAAACCTTTTGAACTATGACTGGTAGCAAATCAAATGTATTCAAATATTTTAAATTTTTGACACAAGTTTCCTTTATTAAACGTTCTTCCAACTTGATTTTATTTAAAGCTGCATTCAGTAGGCAAGAAACACCTTCATCTCATTCTATACAGGTATCCATTCAAAACTGGATCTCTGAATTGTAAAAAATGTTCTTTATAGGGGGTCCAGAACACAAAAATCGTCAAATTTTCGAATTTTTTAAAATTATTATTTTAAGAAATTCTCTGTGTTTTTCTGCTTAAAATGACGTCAAAATCATGTTTCTATCTTAATTAGAACTAGAGATAAAATAAATTTTGTGGTGCGTTGTTTTGAAAATCTAACACTCTTAACAGTTGTTGTCATGGCAACAAGATCTGTCTTTAAAACTTTAAATGCATTTTTCTCCGTGATACATTTTTTCAAGATTTTCTGTATTCAAATTGCTATAAGTCGAAAACCGATAAAACCGACAAAGTTTAAGGGTTGAAATTTGGAATATATCTTTTTCAAACATTATACTTTAATTTTGATTCACACAGCAAATTTGAAAAAAATATTTACTTTCAAAAATATGACTTTAAAAAAAAAAGTACCTATAAAATTTTCAAAAATTTTCATTCAAATATTTTTTATTTTTTATTAAATTAATATTTTTTAAATTGCTGAATCATAATTAAAGTTTATAAATTTGTGAATAATTTACTGCAAGAATTTTGAAAATGGATCAAGAATATTTTGAGTTTTAACAATTTAAAATAACCCCTCTTTTTTTCAAAAATTTTTAATTAAAAATTTTTTTTAAACTTTTGGAAAAATTTTGTGTTGTGATTTCGCTTATTAGTTAAATGGATAATCAGTACAAAAAAATTCAAACTTCTAAAATAATTAATAAAAAAGTTTTTTCGATGCGTCCTGGACCCCCCTTAAAGTGTAGTGTGTGCTTAAAGAAAAGGAAACTTGTGTTCGAACCACGTGCAGCATTTTTTTCCGATTGTTTTCGCTCGCATTTAATTTTACATATTAGTTCTATTTTTAGTTGCAAGTTGTAGCAACACGTGAGATCACGAGAGTAAAAAGAATCACGATCTTTTCCTCGCCGACTTTCGTTTTGTTCCTCTGTTATCCGCGGTTGTGTGTGAATATACTTTTGATATCTATTTATTTTCATAATAAATTAGAATTCTTATCTTTCACATGCAACAGCAACCACACAAAGGATTAGATTTGAAACTTCATGCACGTTAAAATAAAGCCGAAAATTCGAACTAGGACTTTTGAAATATTAAAAATTATTTGTTGTAATGATAGATTATATGCTTTACGAATTAATTTTTCTTAGCAAATTATAACTTTTAAGTATTATTTATTATTAAAAATTAATTTTATTATTAAAAGTTATAACTTAATTAAGGTTTAACTTTTTAAAATTCGTCGTGAACCATAATTTCCTTTGAAACAAATCGCTGTCAAATCGACCTACCATTATTTTAATGTGATAATAGGTTAATTTCTCTTGATAAAAATAAAAGATTTCGAGCAAAGATGTAAAAAATGTCTTTTCCTGACTCTTAAATAATGTATCGTTTTTGACGAAAGAGAAAATTGATTACATATTCTAGTCACTCTTCAATCTACAGTTAACAAATCACATGTGCGAGGTAGGTCGGCTGCTAGTAATTAATTTCAGGAATAAGTAATTGAAGGCTGTCATATGAATAAAATTTAGATAATATTGGCCAAATGGAAAATAGTTCTATCTTATTTGTACATATTTTCCATCACGTGGGGAATTGTCTTTAGAAATTAACTAAAAATCTTTTTCGTTTTCGATTACTCTCTTCTGAAAGTAAATTTCTCATGTTCATAGGCGTAACTAGGGTTGTTGAATGTGGGGTGGGGGGGTTCTCCCGTAAAGTATGGACTGTACCTCAGTAAAAGGGGAAGATTAAATTAATTATATTGATATGTTTAATACATATAAATAATAAATTAATTTATTAATTTTATTAATATATATATATATATCAATTATTAATAATTTATTTTATGGATATGGTTAAGTTTCTAATTGATTAATATATATATATATATATATATATATATATATATATATATATTATTATTATTATTATTAATTAATATGATTAATATATAGTAATTATTAACAATTAATTTGGTTTTTATTTATTAATAATTAATTGATTGTGTTAATTACTATTCATTAATTACCACTTGATTTTTAAAAAATCCTATTTTTTTATTTATACAATATTTACCAGATGACTTTATGATGAATTTTAAAACTTACAATACATTTACATTAGAAATTAAATTGTCGATTTTTTCGTAAACATTTTGATTCTTTCTGAACTTCTTAGATTTAAACTTGATTTGCATGAAGCTCATCGGTAGAAATTCTCTCGATTCTGACTCTACCACCTATGAGTGCTCATAATTTTTAAAAGTGCATTAACTATATATACATACTTGTGAATAACTACATGCAACTATAATATTAATGATGAGACAAAGACATGAAATCATTCATTAGTGTTGGTACTAACTTAAATAGAGATATTACTGTTGTATAATGTCAACAAGAAGAAAAATAACATACTTTTCACAATAACATTTCTATTAATTTTTTTTAGAAAAAAAGTCACCACCCGAAAGTATTATTTAAATTATAACATAATTGTATTCAATATGTCTTACCTTTAAACTGTAATAATGCTTTTGCAATGTTATTTGTAATACTCAAACATTTGCAAACTAAAGCAAAAGTACGGAAGTTGTGCTGCGGACTCCTGTTTGTAACAAAATGTATCAGGAATTCTTGACCTGACACAAGGAAATAAATAGCTAAGTAATACTATACTGCTTTTCTAACACGTTTAATAAAGCTGAATGATTGCAGAACTAAATGGCTTGTCTGATTGCTCTGTAACCAATCAGCCGCTTTAAAGAGACCCTTAAGGAATTTAGACTTCTAAAGTGAAACTAGTGACTTAATGAGAAATAAATACATGTATGTCCGAAAGGAAATGAACCACCAAAGATCTCCCTATTCATTCACGAAAGTAAGTATCGTGAATTCGTTTGCGCGGACTCTTGTAGTACTTACTCAGAGGCATATGCGTAACTATAAAATAGAGTTGATGAATGAGGGGGGGGGGGGGGGGTACGTCAGTCCCGAGAAGTATGCACTGTACACCAATAAAATGGTGAAGCATCTGGAGACCTCTCAGGGAAGGTTTTGTTCTTTTATGTTAAAAAACACAAATATTATTAAATTTTTTAGTGGTACAGTAGACTAGGCGTGGTACAGTAGACCAGTAGACTACTAAATACTAGGCGGTTCCGCCCTCTGCTCGCCAACCCCACACTTTTCGTAGAGTTTTAAATCCTCTGCGACGGCGAAACTATCTTAATAATTCGTATATTCCGGGTTGGACTTTCCGGCCATGACGTCACATCGAATTTCACCAAGGCCGTTTCACGTTTAACCTTCGCGATGAGCAATTTGTAATTATCGCGAAATGATACTTTTCACCGCATCGAAAATTTATCTATAAACCAATTTTACAAATAATAATATCATAAGAAAGAGTGCAGTCTAAGCTTTCCCGTGGTATTTTCAAATTTTAAAACTAATAGTATTAAGTTATAGATATGACAGTTTTGGTTTTGTATCGGAAATTACGATCTGAAAAATATGAAATTTGGTTAATAAATAAATTCGATACAATTAAAAGTTGGTTATAGAAATTTCAAAAATAATTGTACCATAAGAAAGAGTACATTCTAAGGTATCCCGAGATGTTTTCAAATTTAAAAAACTAATAGTAATAAGCTATAGATATGACAGTTTTAACAAAAAAAGTAACGAAAATGTCCCGAATTTCAAAAAGATATTATCAGGAACCAAATTAAACTTTCTAAAAATACTCGAGGAGGTGAAAACATTCCCGTTTAGAGAGTTACTCTAAAAAAAACTTACGGCTGAAGACTGAAAATTTTGCGTGTTTAGCTCACTCGCGTTAGAAATTTCGTTTTAATTTTTACACTTAATGCCAACCTAAACTAATAGCCGCATGAGAAAAAAAATATTCTCCATCTTGTTCCTTGTACAATTTTGAACAAACTATGTTAATTTGGAAATCGAAATAATTTAGAATTTAGAATCCGAACCGACTGTTTTTAAAATTTGTGAAGCAAAATACAGTAAATCATAACAACATAATACATTAAAATTATTGAAATAGAAAACATCATTGGTAAGACTGCACATACTTTTAGATATTTACACTGTCATTAAATTAAAAAGAACTGAAAAATAGTCACTAGAATTTCATAAACGCATTCTAGATTTACATTTGGACAAAATTAATCAGTTTTTGCTGTGGTAAATACATATAAACATTTTCCTAGTTGGTTCTTTAAAAAACATATTCTAAGTTAACGTAAAAATCATGGGAATAAAAATTTCATTGGTATGCCGTGCAATTATGTATATTACAAATACAAATACAAATATTGACGACCAGCTGCTACAGGCTCAAGCCCAACAAGGCTGGTCCTTTGTTTATGAATTCTCCAATTCCCACTGACTATCCAATTGTGTCTTAAATTCGTACACTCCCTTTGAATTAACTATATTTTCTGGCAACGCGTTCCAACTGTCTATTACCCTATTAAAGTAGTAGTTTTTCCTTAAATCCCGATTAAAATGTGTCTTATTCAATTTATACCCATGGCCCCTTGTTCTGTTATCCCTATTGAAATTTAAGCCCTCTGTGTCCCCTTGTTTTACAAACTTGAAAAGCTGAATCAAATCCCCCCTCCTTCTTCTTCTTTCCAGTGTATACATGTTTAGCTTACTTAAACGTTCATTATAGTCGAAATTTGCTAGCCCCTTTATTATTTTTGTAGCTCTGTGCTGAACCCTTTCAATTGATTCTATGTCCTTTCTCATATATGGAGCCCAGAATTGTACAGCATATTCTAGATGTGGTCTTACTAAACCCTTATATAACGGCAAGATTATATTCTTATCCCTTGAAAGTACAGTCTTTTTAATATACCCCAATAACCTATTAGCCTTTTTACCCGCAGCTGAACATTAGTGACCCATTTTAAAATCCCTGTGAATTATCACCCCAAGATCCTTGACTGTTTCTCCCTCCTTTACCTTTACTCCCTGCAGACAGTACTCGGCTCCACTGCTCCTGTAACCCATATACAGAACTTGACATTTCCCTACATTAAATGACAGCCCATTCGGATATCTTATCAAAATACCCTTGAAAAATTTTCTATCTGTAACTTGGTATCCACTGTCCCTCATTTTTTTAAGTCATCTGCAAATATACTGATTCTATTCTTGATCCCCTGACCTATATCATCTATGAAAATTATAAATAAAATTGGTCCCAAAACTGATCCCTGTTAGATTATGTTGTCCTCGGATCTTTCCCTAAGGACTAGATCCCGGTCTGTCGACAAAAGCCTGTTGTTACGATGGGAATGCGACTTTTATTAACTACCTACCTTTACTAATTTGGCTTTCTGAAATTTATTCTTGGGTAAACTTTTTAACACATTTGTGGTCCAGATGGCAGCACTATATTAAACATTGTTCACGTGACGTAAAATGTAATGCTGAAGTTTAGCCGATTGTGGTGTACCGATTCCGGAATAAAGTTTAAGCTCACAATTCGAACGGTTTGAAACACAAAGAAAACAATCATTTCCATTAAGTGTTTTAGTTATGTTAGAAGACTTGTGAAACAGAATCTCGTACACTCGAAGAAAAAGTTTCGGTGTGAAAGTGAATGGTATCCAAATTCATTCATGTGAATTGGCAAAGGGTGACACCTTCAGTTCATGCACTTGGCCAAATTCGGTGCGTGCGCCATAAAAAACAAACCTTCAAGTCACTTATCTTTTGACAGTTGGCATACCGAGGCCAAACATTTGGTTTCAGATCAAATCACAAGATTTCCCATACTAGAGAGGCATGGCGTCATCTCCTTTGTGGGCTCAGTGGTTAAGGTGTTAGCCTCTAGATCGGAAGGTTCCTGGTTCGAATCCGTATGTTTGTAAGCGTATGGTGTAGAGGCGGCTGGTGCACCTTAAATCTGTCGTGGTCGAAAGTCCTCACGTTGGGTTGGTGTGGAAGTTTGGAGAGTGGGGTGGCAGCTCAGGTGTTGCTTCGTCATCTGACCGTGGTTCAAAATTACGAGGTGTTGTCCTCGAATCTTTCCCTTAAGGGATTGCTCCCGGACCGTCGTCAATAGCCCGTTGTGTTGCTCTAGTATGACGTTAACTAAAATTACCAAATTACCTTTGTATGCTCAGAATAATTGCCATGTGGTGTTAGAAGTATTTTTATTTTGCAATAGCTTCATGAAGGAGTTTGTTTTACACTCAATTCTTTCTTGCAACACAATGATTTTTTGACAATAACAGAATAATAGTTGGTTATAAAATATATTTCAAACCACAATGAGCATACAGGGGTTCGAAATCAGCCAAATGATTCATGCACTAAAAACAATTTCGATCCAATCTTCTCTTCGGGAATGATTCTATTCATTTAATATTGATTCAATTTTTTTATTATTATTTACTTTTTGATTTTTATTCCAATCAAAAGGCTGTAATCTCTCTATATCAAAAAAAGTTACGGCCGCCGCAGGATTGAAAACTGTGTTGTTTAGCTCGGTTTCCCGAGAAAGTACTGATCGGAAAAAAAATGAAATTAACATGGTTTGTTCTTCATTGTATTCCCTGGACAACTATCAAGATTTGTTTTCGATGCGGCTATTAGTTTAGGTTTTATTAAGTGTCAAAATTGAAGAAGTGAAATTTCTTCCGCGAGTGAGCAAAACACATACAAATTTTCAGTCTTCAGTCGTGAGTTTTTTTTAAGAGTACCTCGCAACGTAAGTTTTTGCAGCTCGTCGAGTTTTTTTAGAAATTTAAATTTGGTCCTTGATAATATTTTTTTTGAAATTCGGGAAAAATAGGGACATTTCGTTATTTTTTTCAAATTGTCATATCTATATCATATTACAAAAGTTTTTAATTTTGAAAATATCTCAGTATACCTCAGAATGTACTCTTTCTTACGGTGCGGTATTTTGTACACGACGCTTTTGGTTGGATCCGAACTCGCAACCCTCCTAGTTGCTAGTTCGTTACTCTTACAACCAGGCTACCATGGCCCTGAATCTTGGGACAGGATACAAGTTTTTAAAAAATGCATCTTATTAATTTTAATTAACTCACAAACATCCCAAAACTCTTCTTAAATGAAAATAACTGGCTTTCTTCGAGGACACAAAATATTGAATGTGACGTAGTGGCATTAAGTTGGAGTAAGTAAATTGGGGCATAAGTAAAACACCACTTGCTCGACATGTTTTTCGGAACTCTAATTTTGTTTACATTGGCCATTACCATTAGCAGAAAATTGTAACTTTCTTCATGTTGGAGAGAGTCTAGATCCCAACCATACCGTTCCCAAGGTGCTTCAGTCCAATAAAATGACCCAATACGTGAAATTAAATCACTGCATAGAAATATCACACAATTTGCAATATTTATCCCTCATATTTTAGACTCTTCGGTCCTAACCATAGAAATTTTAAAGGGTTCCAAGGGGATCGGGTCCCCAGGATGTGTGTAGGTATTCTTTAAAACAATTTCTTTTGTTTCACTTTGAACATATTTCTCACCTGTTTGGGGAAGACAAGCGTGGAACATGAGCTCGTAAGACCACTGTCACGTCCCGATTTATCCTTTCAAGGCGGTCAGATGATTTTTCGAGCGGAGTGTCATGGGCCTGTTCTTTCGTTTACTAATAGAGGAATTTACCAGCCATTAAATTGCCAATCTGATATACCCAACGTTAAGGGTGACGCGGAGGGGGTCTTCCTTCTCACAAGAAGAAGATGAGCCTGTAAGAGTTGGTGCCCATGTTGGGATGACAGTGGCAACTGACCACCACTAATCGGTTCATCAGCAGAGGCCAAATTTTATCCATATGGGGCCAGTACATACATGCAAGTGCTTTTGGTTAAATTTGACATAATCTTCACTGGTAGAAAGGTTGGATAGACTTGAACTGACACCTTCTCAAGAGGGAGTTTAATTTTGACTTACTCTTCACTCATACAAAGGTTGGATAGTCTGAAAGCAACTCTCTTTAGAGGGAGTTTGCAAGTTATGATATGAAGCAAGGAAAGGACATTCGTTCTTCAGTGACTAAAGGGAATGCCGGTCATCATTCTGTATTGGATGCAAAACTTTGAAATTTAATTCACAGGAACAAAATGATCCACCCATTTTACAGCTCAAATATAGCATTCCAAGATTATCATTTGACAATTTCTTGTGACAGGCAATTCAATGACCTAAATGAGGACGTAGGTGTCTCAAAACACTGATGAGGATACCAGAAATATGTGCTTGGGATATGATAAAAGAAAGGGTAATTGATTGGTTTGGGGTGAAAGGACCAGATTTGGCCATGCTGCACTAGACAATGTATAATGGGCACACACAAGTAAAGTGTCAACGAAACAGAGAAAATTACACCCATGGAGGATCAAACCTACACTGTCTACAACTCAAAAGTTGCTAGTGCGGTGGGCTTACCCATTGAGCCATGAGTCCTGGTATAATGAAAGGATTGCAAAGTTGAAAGTAGGTAAAATACAGAGTAGAAAAGTTTCACCCGATTCTTAGAACTTCTCCTTCCAGTTAATTTAGTAAAAAATATCTCAAAATAACACCTATGAAAATATTGTTCCATTTCTACTATGGTTCAAGTTTCATTCCGACTATCAAGATATCTGTATTAACATGATTTCTGGATTTTTATAAAAAACATATTTATCTTTATTTAAACTACAAAATGTCACATTTACAATTTTTAGATAAAAACCAATTGAAAATTGGTAGGGTCAGGCAGGGTAATTGTAAACAAACTATACCAGCGCCCACGTCGGATTCCAAGAAACTAAAAAGTTGTGAAATACCAAAGCTGGCAACCCTGAGGATGTAATATGGTGATCCCGTATTTCTTTGAACCACAGCTGATAGCAATCTGTTTAGTTGAAAAGTTTGGGTTTTAAAGTTTTTGTGTTGCATTTTCTGCTGCCATCCATAATGTATTGAAAGGTATGTTGTTCCAATTCTTTACTACGGTCAGTTATGTTTCTATCGAACAGAAAATCATTGACTTTTGCTTCTGGGAACTTTAATGCACCTACAGTTGAATGTTTACAATTACCCCATATTTTTCTAAGGGACAGGGTAATTGTAAACATAACTTTGCCAATAGTTTCATTCAATTTGGATGGAAAACCAATCTTTTCCCGTGTAATTTTGTATTTAATCGTACTTAGTACGTTTGAATTGTATTTTATTGCCTTTTTCGTGTTATTGAGGAGCAGGAGGACTGATTTACTAAAACTTCACACATATGGTGAAGTTCTTACAACTGACCAAGTACTGTCACGCTTGAAGGAGGCAGAATAGAAAAAGAACAAAAGGAAGCCTGGTGAGAAGATAGTAAAAGAGCCAGAAGTAAGCAAGAAACCAATAATGAAGCAAATGGAAAGGACAGCAGAACACATGGATGAGGAACTCTTGAAAGAATTGACTAAGATTGATGTTGAAGAGTTTGAAGTTTTTCAAACATTCAAGCAAAATATAGAAGACTAGCTTGTAGGGGAAGTTAAATATTTTGGAGCCATTCATGGAAGACATTGAAAGGACTATGTTTCTACTTGTTGTGAGGGGGTGGGTGAAGAAAAAGAAAACCCATTTTTCGTATGTATGAAGGGTGGATGTTTCAGAAGAGGAGTTTGAGATCACCAGACTCAAATGTATCGATAATGTATATACTACATTCGCTGTGATTCAAAAAGATTAATTCTGTGTTACCAAAGGCCATGTTAATGTACCAATCTGTAGCAAAGAAGACCGTAAAGAAATTTTTCCAATTTGAGTGTACTGTTAATGTGTAAGAAATGTAATGTGTGTTTGTTTTTTGTACCCAAGATTGTATTTTTTAATTTTCTGTTCTTTACACTAAATACATTCTTTGTTCAGTAAATGTTTGAATCCTTTATTCTTATGTATTCCTATGATCAATGCAACTTTCAAGTGTCATTATATATATATATATATATTTTTTTTTTGGTGGTGGGGGGGGGGAAAGAAGTGGGAGTATTTGGTAAATGTAAAGATCAAAACAGGGTTATTGTAAACATGGTATTAGAAGGGTAAAAATACCATTGGAGTACCTTAATTACCCCTACTTTCAGGGGTAGTTGTAAACATGCGGGGTAAATGTAAACAGTCAAGTATGGTATTTCTTTTATGGAATCTTCGTACTAATTAAATATCAAAGTAGAATAGTGACAAGTTAGTTTAGTAGGATGAACAATGTTTTACTTTATCAAGAGTTTGAAAATAGGGATTGAAAGTGAACACACAATTTTTGTTTACAATTACCCCGCCTTACCCTTTATAATTTTACAAGCTTTGGTGGTGATGCATGTTTATTTAAATTTGCAGAACACTTCCACTTCAAAGTATAAATAAAAAATAATATTACCTTTTGTTCATGCACCAAATGCTAAGCCAGACTGCTAAAATTTGTATCATTAAAAAACTTGACAGAAAAAAACTCAAATCTTCTGGCAAATTAAAACTACCTGCTTGGGCTCGTTTTAGATTTTGGTAAAATTTTTTTAATAAGAGGGATTACCTCAAAATTTAAATATTTCTGCTAAAGACAAGTTTTAAGCATAGTTCATACTTAAAGCAATCAATGACAAAATGTTTGTTATAGCATAAAAATTGTCTAGGTTCACCAGATTTGGTGCAACTGTCCATAAGACTTACAATTTAATTGAAACTAACACTGTTTGAATACTAAAACTTTTTGTTATAAGTAAATAGGAAAATTTGTTAAAACACAAATGGTAGCAAATTTTAAATTTATTTTGACATACTTCAAGTGAATATTGTAAGATTGTTGAATCTTAAAATAAATAATTTTACCAGGTGGTTTCCTTCCATTTTGTGTTTTACTAAACAAACTTTTTATTAAAAAATGTGAGAACAAGTAACAGAAGTGTCTTTCTATTGACACAGCTAAAGCAAATGTGGTAGGTACAGGCTATTGGCAATGGTCAAGATCAATCTCCAAGGAAAAGATCCAAGGACAACATCTTGTAATTTTAAACCACGGTCAGATGACGAGGTCAACATCTGATATTTATATTTCAGAAGTACTCTTTTAATTTCTTCATATATAATAAAAGCAGAAAAGAGTATATCCCCAAAAAAGCAATGTAAAATACAAAAAACATCAGAATATTTATTCTCCATAACACAATAACAAAATACTTTATGATTTCACATTAACTATTATGTAATAGTCTATTATTGTATAGTTTTCAAACATTAATTTATTAAAATGTCTATGTAAACAGCACATATTTCAAATGAAAATAGTAACGCTAATATTTTACAAACTGACAGGTAGACCTAAACTGTACAAGAACTAGGAAAATAAGGAAAATCTCCGAGCTTTCAGCTTTTCTTTGCTCACAAGATTTGCATTTATTTCCCTGAGGGATGGAAGGTTTTTCAAATCCCCTAATGCTGCTACAGAAGCTTTGCTCTTCAACAAACGACTAGCAATATTGTGAATATCATCTGAGGTTATTTTGGCTGTAATAAAATAAACAGATATTAACTATTGTAGCATACAAAATTATTGTTATACACATACAACATAAGTGATATGCTAATAGCTGCAGTGCAAGTGATCGAAGAAATAGAACTTAAATTTTTGCATGAACCAATTGAATCTCTACAAATATAGAAAAGATTAACAGTTTAAAGTAGCCATTTTCTACTCGTTTCATCTCATAGCAGAAAATAATTATGCTAAAGTGAGGCAAGTGCATACCAAAATTTACCGTTTGATTTAAAAAGGTCTCTACAAAATTTATTTTTTATCACTGAACCAATATTTTGTATGGCCGAAGCAATGAGATTCTTCTTATTCAAAATACATATTAAAAAGCAACTATTATATAAGGTTCAAAATTTTATCAAAAGTCCAAGATAAGCACCTGTCCTACTGTAGTGGGTAAATAAGTGCAAATAGCTTTGTTTTTGGAGATAATTTTGATGGTTGAAATTCTAAAATATTGGAAAGAAAAAAAAATGTTTCCAATGTTTTGGACTTACTACACACTTTCCAGAAAATGCACTTACCCCACTTTAACTTACTACACTTCTGCTAAAACATGGCTTTAAAAAAAAAAATCTTTAGAACTTTTTTTATACTGTGTAATAATATAATACTCAATATTATTTATAAAGATATAAATTAAAATTATATGTAAGCACTTCTCAGAAGTTCAAAATTAAACCGTTGAAATGAATTAAACTCTACACAGTTTCAACTGCTTCTACATCTGATAGACATACACACACCAGTGCCATTCTAGAGGCACACTGGTGGAAAATTGCTGGTTTAAAGTGATATCTTAAAATAAGCATGAAGGTGAAAATAGGCTTTCCACAGCTAGCATCGTGGTGCAAGGCACCAATGTCCAAATATTCATAATGTTATAAAGAATAAGAGAAAAATTTGTGATAGATTATCAGGGAAAATGTTAGTTGGTTAAAAAATAACAAGTTTTAATACACAATGTCTTATCATAACTTCCAATTCCCACAAAATGTCTGTTGTCTTCAGATTCTGTGCTCAACTACAGAATCATGAGTACCTTTTGCAGGACACAACAATCAATTTACAATTAATTAGGGGCTCTAATTTTTATCATTTAAATTGCTAAATTGTGTTTTAAATATTTCTACTATTTTCTTTACAGGAAAAAAAGTTCAACTCAACATTTTTCTTCTAGGTTAGTTACAGCAACTTAACTAAAAAGAATTTTCATTAAAAGTAAGACACAGAATGTATTAAAAATACGATATGTTTGAAATATGTGTAAAGCAACATAATCACAAGTTTGTTGAAATAAATTTTTATGGTACGTAGGCATAGGAAAATACGATTACGACACAATTAAGATTCTGTCAGGTGACTAATTTAAATTTAAACACTTTTTGATAACCCAATTTATCAAAGAAATGTTTTCAAATTAATTGGAAAGTAAATATTTTACAACAAAAAAATGCATTATTTAAAAACACTGTCTTTATAGTATTGAAATACTGACCAATTTGTTCTATGAAATATTCTGGTTCTTTTCGTTTACCAGTAGCAAGAACTTGGCGTCCAATATCTTCAAAAACTACAGGTCGGGATTCTAGATTCATCAGAAGAACTGACTGCAGCTGGGTTTTAGCTCGCTCGAGCTCAGACTAAAAAGATATCAATACTTAAATACAATATAAAAAGATTTTGAAATCTTAAAAATAAAGTAAAAAATGGAAGTAATGATAAATACAAAGTTAGAATTAAACATTGACAAAATATGATAAATCAAATATTGCTTGAATGAATATGATTGTTTTGCAAGTACTTTTATAACTGTCTTAAAATAAATAATTTAGATTTAACAAGTAGATTTTTTAAAGAGGCATTTTCAATCAATTCAGAGTACTAAATAGTTTTTCATGAGACAACCATATCATATAAGAGACATAAGAAAAATCCTGATTCTTCTGTAGTCAGTAAACATTAATCAAAGTATATAATGCAATATACCTACAGTGTACAACAATTATTTCAATACATAAGTATCAAATATATTGAAATAAGGAACTTTTAAACGGGGAGATTGCTTTATTTAGAAATGAAGCATTAAATAAATATACAATGTCATATGCACAGCATAACATAGTGTTACTGCACTATTTTCTAAGATTCCGATTTTGTAAAGTGTTTTCTAAACACCAATAGCTCTAATTAACATTGACAATTTCAAAATTTAAGAGTACCTTCAAATATTGTATTTGTAAAAAAATTATGAAAAGATTAAAAACATTGAGAGTGTTCTTACATGAGATATTTGCCCAAGCATATTCTTATATTCGTTGATTATTACTTCAACCAAATCTTTCAGCTAAATAGAAACATTTGAAAGATTAAATGCACATACCACTACAATTAAATTGTTTATAAAGGTATAATTATCACACAATACAGCACACCACTTAAATTTATTTTAATGTAATATTGCTACATTTATTTAATTTTTAAACAAAAATATAAGTTTTTTATTTGCAAGAGTACATATTACTATTCAAATTTAATCTTTAACATTAATAAACTCAATTTCTCAACAATTAAAAAGACTTGATGATAAGGGTCAAATTCCCTAACTTTCAAAGTGTTGGATTTTAAGAGCAAATAATTTCAATATTTTTTGAAGGAAGTTAACAAAATACAGTTAATAAATTATTCTAAAACACAGAGCAAAGCAAAAATGTGTTATTTATACATTCGAACAAATTAATAAGAAAATTTAGATTAATAAACTAATCAGACCTAATAGTTTGATTTTCATGCTTATTTATTGACAAAACATTACCTGAGAAGGATGAGCACTAGCATGAATACAAAATATGCCACTGTCAGAATAAGCATGATTGAAAGCAGTTGCACTGTACATCCAGTGATACCTAAAAGGACATTGGTGTTAATATTACAGAAACATTAATTGTAATTTCTAAAAAGTAAATTCTAAAGTAATTACTAGATCTCTAAACACAAGGATTAATATTAAATTGGTTAGCTATTGTATGGCTTATCAACTTGAAGTGATATTTTTCTTGAAAATCAATCGTAATAACACATATTTTGATCAAATTTGTAACAAGAGCTTTAAATATTAAATATAAATTTTATTCAATCTTGTATTCACTTTTTAAATAAAAATTGATTAAAACATCAACTTCTTGTTTTCTTCTTTATATAATATTTAAAACTTTAACTATGGAAAAACATCACGATTTGACACTGCATATGCAAGGTTTAAAAATTATATAAAAGTAATTAACTGCTTTCCACCTGTTCAAGACATTTGTGTAGAGTCGGGTGTACATTCCTTTTCCTGGACCACCAGCAGAAAAAGATCCACCTCCACCCATCATTGTATTCAGGACACAAAAGGAAATGAAATCAGGATGCTGATGGGAACAACTTTCAAGGCCCAACACAAAATGAGCCAACTCTGGCATCGGTGTTGGACCAAAGTTTATACTTGCCATGTCTTTTTCCATCTGAAAAAAAAATTCAAAATTGAATGTTAAGTCAGTGCATATAGATACAGTACAAAACTGAGCACATACATCCTAAATCAGTGGTCGCCAAAACAAAGCCAGCGACAAAGTGTTTTTTTTTAGGGGGGGAGGGGGGGGTAGCAGAAAATATGCAATATTTTACAAACTAATATAAATTTGAGAAAAAAAAATTTCCAATATTTTCTCAATTTTTTTATGATTTACACTCAATTTTAGAATCTATAACATTAGTACATTATGTCATTTTTTGTTTGCAGAAACTTATCAATCATATCTCAAGGAGTCCCTTTGAAAGCTTTTAATTTTCGTGGGGGTCCTTGAGCTGAAAAGTTTGGGTACTACTGTACTAAACTGCTTTAACCATTTGAACTCAAATAGCAATGTATTGGCAGAATTAAAGAAATTATTATTAAATTGATGATCAGAGTGCTAAGGTATGACAAATGCAATTTAGATATCCTGTGAAAAACAAGCAGATACAAAATATTAATGATAAAACAGATATGAGAACTTAAAGCAAAAGCCAAACAAAAGATTTTGGACACATTAATTCTTAATACTTTATTTTTGGATGAAATATTTTTTTACTTGCAGTAATAATTTAATTCACACGGCATTATGCACTACATAAAGGTTGGTTGGATCAGGTTTTATGGTGCAAGGACCAGCCATGCTGAACTAAACATAAGACAGACAACATCAAGTAATGCAATGCATTTGAAAGCAGAACAATGTTTCAGACAATTTATTCAAATATGATATGACTTCATTTTTCAAAACTTAACTTCCCAAAATGTGCCATTTATAAATTCATTATTATTCAATATTCACTATCTACATTAAAAAAAAGTTACTGCAGCCGCATCATGATTGAAAACTCGCTTTTTTCGCTCGATTCTCAGACGGTTTCATGAGAAAGTACACTTCAGAAAGTGACGAAATTAACATGGTTTGTTCAACATTGTACAGGGAACAAGATGGAGAAGGAAAGAATGAGGTGACATAGCCTTGTCATGTTGGGACTGATTCTTAAAATTTTTTTTTTTAGGGAAGGAATGAGGCGACATGTCCATGTTATGTTGGGTGGTGGTGGAATAGATTCCTTAGAATTTGAACTTACGCAGCAAGCAAATTGCTATTTTGTGTGTTGGTTTCCAAAGCTAAAACACATTTACACCTGACCCTCACCTGTCACGGTTTGCTAAGCAAACCGAATGGGATAACGTAGCAATCACCATGGTTTGGCGAGCATTAGTGAGCAGTGGGAGGAGCCCCTAATTCTATAAATTTATGCAAACACAGTTTAAGAATATTACAAGACAGGATGTTACCTTAACAATGCCTCCTGTATATTGTGATATAGACTTGTCAATAGGCAAATTCTGATCCAAAGCTAACTTTTCCATTTCCCAAATAGGAGGTTTATCAATAAAATATCTGAAAATAGAAACTTGATATAAAACCCTTTTTCCAGGTGTTGAAAGAACATATAATCACAAGTATGTGCATTTAATTCTTAGAATTTCTTTCCTAGCAAAGTGTATGTAACTTTCTTTTGTAATGATTGTGCTGAACCATCTATAAATACACATCTTTAAATCATACTTCCAGGTTGTACAGAGAATATTAAAGGAATTACTTTGAAAGGTTATTCTTATAAGCAACTAGCTGAAAAATTCGGCGTTGCTAGGGTTGAAATGGTTAAATGTTGATTGAAAATAAATTAGAATAATCACTTTTCTTGCATAGAAAAATGCAATAGATTAAGTTGCATAAAAATACTTTTTAACTTTAATCATTTAAGTTGCACTAAGTTATAACTTTTGCATAGCTTCTACAATTTACTTTGGATGCAAATACATACATTTAACTCCTGAATATATTGCAGTATGTAAAAGACTAAGACATGCACAAACAGAAACGAAATTCCGATGAAAAAATGCTGAATTCTGAAAAACGAAAGGTGTGCAAAATGCTGAATTTCAACTTCCAAAGCTGAAATTGAGCAATTATTGATCAAATATGACCACAACATTTCCTTGTATTAACTCAAATACACAAAACCCGTAGAATGTGTTTCCTTGTCAATATTCATATATAGCAAGAAAACATACTTCAGATTTTCAAATTGAGACTTTGCGAGGCACTTTTAGGACTACCTGTGTGACAATTTTCATGGTTGTGTGTGCTAAAGATTTGTCTGAAGACAGGAAAGTAATAGCCTATGCTTTCCGCAGTATTCTAAAATATAAGTGTACCAAATTTGGTGTGGATAGGTTAAACGGTGTAGATTTGTATAGAAAATATACAAACATCCTCTTTTGTATATAGATAAATAAATTCACTTTGCGCACATCTTATGTAATTAAAATATACAACATGGAAACTGATTATTTTTTCAAAACCAAGTCCCATACAATTGGCAAATATGCTATAACAATCATGTGAAATTAAAACGAGGAACATTATGCCTCATATTTACAGGTAGGTAGGTAGTTGATATCGCACTGGAGCAACTGATTGGGCTATTGGCAAGAGTTCAGGATCAATCCCCAAGGGAAAGATCCAATGACAACACCATGTAATTTTGAGCCATGGTCAGATGACAAGATGAATACCTGAGCTGGCATCCTACTCTCCAGACCTCTAGACCATGGGATTGCCTCACATTTACAGCTAAGAATTATAAGATACATTTCTGATTAATAGTTTTTAGTCAGAACAGGTTAGAACAATTCCCCAACACTAGATACAAATCCAATAGGTTATTGTAATCTCAAAAGCACACACATGGAAAAAAACAGACAGAAAGTTATTCTGGTTTCATTTCGTGTAAACAAGAACAGTAGAAAAACAAAATTTTAAAGCTTGCTCTCCATATTTTTAAAATTACTGTAGGTCATATGGTCTTTAAATAATCATGATAATTTAACTTTTACAACCAAAATAAGCCTTGAAAATGTGCACTGAACTTAAGAAAATCTCTATCATTCAGAGTATCAAATTTACTTACTTTTGGCATGCATCCATGAGAGCTTCATGTTCAATACCAACACCAGCAATAACCATTCTGGAAGGTGTAAAATGATGTTTCAAATAGGTAAACAGAACAGACCGATCGATTTGGAGTATATTTTCTGGAGGACACAGCCGAGGTAGACCCAATGTATTGCTCTGATAGGCAGCCTACAAAAAAAAAAAATAATAATAATAATATTACAATTTATAAATAGCAAGATGCACCTTGAACAAAATTAAAGACTTACGGTTTAGAAACACATACAAAATAGTATTATATAAGAATATAGAGCACAAGAAGTGTTATACTTACTGTATGAATTAATTCCATCATGAGTTGATCCTGTTCTTGCCTCATTTCAACATCTTCCAACTCAAACTGTATAGTCTGACGAGCTTTATCTATCTACAAAGTAATGACATCTACATAAGTTTGTTGATTTTCAAGTAAATATACTTTTTTTAATATTGTGACAAAAGAAAATAGATTAGATTGACAGAAAATGCTATACTAATAAGCCATGTTATATCAAACTGCACTAAAAATTTTATCAACTCTTTGACTAATCAAGTAAAAACTTGACAACTAAAAAAAATAGACCAATAAAGATGATAAAAATGGTCTATAGCTATTTTGGTGGAACAAAAGATCCATCTAGAGTTATCAGACCTAAACGTTTAAGTTCCTGACAAACTCAATAAATCCTGAAATTTCAGAGAGTCTGGATAAATAAAACTCAACTTATGGGGAATAAAAACACTTTTACATTGCAACAGTCAAATTAATATTGTTGTGAACAAGAAATAACAGAATATCAAAGATTATTCTTAAAAAATCTGACTTGATATGTACAATTCCTCAAACTGCTATCAACTAACATTTTTTTGCAAAGCCATTCAAACAATACAACATATGGATTGAATAGACGGATATGTATTCATCATAAAAGTGCAGTCATAAAAACACAGAAATATAAAATAAAGTAGTATACTTCTTCAGCTGAAATCTGTGGCCTTAACACTGCTTCTGAAAGTAGGTTTATAACAGGATCTAAACTCTTGGCATTAGCAGATGCAGCATAAATTAAAGTATCCCTAGAATGGTGAATGAAGTTGTTACTAGTTAAAATATCTGTATGGGGTTAAAGTAAATTATTACAGTTCCCCTAAGCTGATATACAGTTATAAGCCATAAATTTTTTGAAAGAACAACTTTAAAAGGATCTGTTTAACTTAAACTTAGTTAAATATCTATATCTCTCTTAACATTAGCACTATTAAAAGGCAAAAGAAAACCAAACAGCATTTTAGCAGACTGAACATATTTTAAGCTTTATTGATATGAGCACTGAGCTTTATAAGAATCGGTATCCTTGAATGAGAAATATTAACAAGCATTTATAAAACATGGAAAAATGTTTTACTGAAACAATTTAGTCATACATGTATTACACAATGTATATATAGATAAATAGATTCTTAAATTTCTTAAGAGAATTAGATCAAATCGAGAAAGAGATTTGGCAAATGATTTTTATCTATTTTTTATTAAAAATATCAATTTTTGTGTACCAAACATGGAACTCATGGAGCAATCTTTAAAAACAGAATTTAAGTTACCTTCAAAAAATGAGGTAAATACTTCAATGAGGAAATATAAAATCTTGAGATTAGGGATGGTTTATTCATACCTATTTCCTTGACAGTCGCAAATACCACCATGTTTTTCCAGTTCTTGAAGAATAGCATTTTTATCCTCAAATTCTGTTGTGGACTGTAATCAAAATACAGCAAAAATGAGTGCAACAGTCAAAAGCAAAATCTTAGAACACCTACACGAATATATATAGAAAATATTTTATAAGACAAGACTTTGACTGTGCAGTTTTTACAGTGCAAGGGCCAGTACTGGCAAACCCTTCAAGCTGCATGCCCAAGTACTGTTTGATGCAATTACATTGTAGTAGGTGGCACATATGAGATATTTCGAGGAGGGAGGTGTCTGAATATTTCATGTCATTTGAGGGTTAAGCATTGTTTTCCATGTCAAGTAAATGGTTATACACATAAATAGTTTTATTACCACAAAAAGTTTGGTTGATTTGTTGTTTAAGGTTCATGTTTGGTCACGCTGCACCAAACACAAGAAAATATAAAGAAAAATTACTGCAAAAGAATTGACACAAAAAAGTCTATATCAAAGCTGTACCGAAGGGGCAGAAAGATATGCTCTCTGGTTTTTGGGTTGGAGCCTGATACCTCAAACAAGTGAAATATTCTGATATAACTAGAAATAATATATGCAAACAAAACCGCTACAAAACATGTTTTACTTAGTCCCAATAATTGGCACCATTTCTTCCAAATAAATTTAGTATCCATAAACAAGGGATGCTAGTTATTTTAGTACCTCAATTTTAGTTTAAAAGAGATCATTCTTGAGGTGTTTTTGAAATACAGGGGTAAAAACAGTCAAAATGTAAAAAAGAGGAAAATATACACAGCGTTATTTTGAACTACAAAAATAGCGGAATAAGAATAATTTATTTTGTGTACAGAATAGTGGTACAGCCAGAAATTTTTTCTGAGAGGGGTAGGCAAATTTTTAGTTTGATAAAACCTAATAAAGTCCACTAAAAACAATAAAATTTTTGTCTTTGGAAGTAGGGAGGTTAACCCATAACCTCTCAAAGCTGCGCCACTAATACAGAATGTGTTTATGATAAGCAGCATGTATTCTTGCCTATTATTTAACTAAAAGCTCTTCAAAGTCCACTATAAACAATGAAATTTGTCTTTGGAAAAGGTTGGCACCTCATGCACTCAAATTTTGTAAAAGAGAAAACATATGTTGGCAACTTTGTAAACAGAAAAATAAGTTGCATGAAGTTGAAAATGTTATTTTTATGAATATTTTGAACATTTCACCAATGGTGAGATTTTTTTTATGAGTTGCAATTTTTCCAAAACCTTGATACAAAAATAAAATTAACAGCGCGGAAACGAAAAAAAATAATTTTCTCCGCGTTTAGTGGATGAAAAAATCTTTGCATGATTCCAAACCCTGACTGCAAGGTCGCATGAGTAGAAAAAGTTCTCAGCGTTTGAAAAACCGATGGAGAATAAAACTATGAAATTCATTTAAAAATCTTCTAGATTGATTTTTAAAATTCGCCGCGACCCAAAAATTGCGAATAAGTCGGACTACCTTTATGCCAAATATTATTGCTGTAAGTGCCATAGAATCGCCAGGATTTTGCTGCCCCAAACAAACACTTTCTTTTATAATAGTACAGATGGAAATGTAAACTTTCCCGCTTGCCAAGGTTGAGACAAAAGACGAAAAAACTGAGCATCTTATCTTCTAGTTGAACCAAAAATCACATTAAAAGCTGACCAACTTAAAATATTTAATTTCTATCTTTTTCGCCGCATCATGACGTTTCACGGCGGCTAGATAACAGCTCCGCTGTTTTAGGAAACCGTAGCTTTACCTACAAAATATAAAACTACGTACCCTAACTAGTTCAAAATCCAAGTTCTCCAGGTTTGCCATTAAACTAAATAAGCTTCTCACAAAGAATTCTTTTCAAAAAGGAATTTGCAAGACTTATCAGCTTGCAAAATTTAGGAGTGCAACGTTGGCAATATGTCTCATTTGGCGCATTTTACGTTCATAAAAGACAAAAAAGGGCAAAAGTCGGAAATTTTTCGTAAAAAATGATAAAAATCGGTCATTTTTCAAAAATTTACGAAAAGTTGGAAATATCTACAAAAGTTGGAAGAA
Organism: Metellina segmentata; assembly: GCA_947359465.1. Taxonomy (NCBI): domain Eukaryota; kingdom Metazoa; phylum Arthropoda; class Arachnida; order Araneae; family Tetragnathidae; genus Metellina; species Metellina segmentata. Next base: position 97,001,474 of record OX375875.1, on the reverse strand, counting down.
TCTCATCCCTGAAGTAAGGACATATTCACACTTTCCTTATTATTTTTTTTACATTTATTCTTTGGTGGTTATTCCATGATATAATTTAACTGTGAAGAAAAAATTGTAGAAAAACAAAAATTTTCAGGGGGAAAAAAAGCGAAAATTCTTGGGGGGGGGAAGCGAAAATTCTCGAAAGAAAAAAAAAAGCGGAAATCCGCATAAACGCGGAAGATTTTCACCCCTGGAAATATTTTAGACAATTTATGATGTTTATACAAAATTGTCAACTTATGTGTATAAAATAACACACATCTTGTCCAAAGGTTATTTCATTGTCAATATTACTTGCAACTTAATAATTCAACTAGCATAAAATTAAGCTGATTTAAATTGACATACCTTATAGAATTGTCTTACATTTTTATCAATACTTACATTAAAGGACAATTTTTCCAAAAAATGTGATATACCACTGGGAAAAGCCACTTCATACCTCGAGCCAGAATCGATTACAACTGGAAATAGAAGTTTATTATCTAGTAACACGTCAAAATTCTGCTATTTGTATACTAATCAAATTCTTAAAGAAAAAATATAAATTTTGACAGAAACCCAAGTTGACTGACCTCCAACAGTACAGGATTGGCCAAATTTATTTTGAGAAGCTACCCTAAGTCCATTAGATAAGGTATCAACTCTGGTCTCATGTTTCAAATTTTTACTTGAAGCATAAAGAGGATTTGGTAAAGTTGGCAGTCTTTCTGACAATGGTGTTTTCCAAGATGAATGGCGAACATAATTTCGAAATATGCGACTCTGTGGCGGATATCCACTGGAAACATCTCTAAAAGAAAACAATTATAGAAATATAAAATTTCAAAATAAAGGATTGCAATGAAATTGTATATTTTGCAGCATGTAAACAGATCACCTCTTAAAATTATCCATTTTTTTTTGCATTTGAGTGTTTAATTGATAATTGTATAGAAATAAGGTTGGGTTTAAACTTCAATTGGATAAATCTTCCAACTGGAGCTGATGATACCTTTCATGGTTGATGTCAAACATAATAAAAATGAATATCTTCAATTCTTATTAAGAATAGCCAACTATTGTTCAGATGCATAATGCTTGTTTAGTTGTGCTTATCATGTGTTTATAACTTCAGTTGCAATAATGGGATGAATAAAATAGTTTGATTAACACAAGAATTATAAGATTATTAAAAAATGGACATAATTTACAATTTTGAAGAAAAACCACACTTAATTTATCTGAAACACAAATTTTGGACAAATCAGAGTTTAAAAATTATTTTTATAAATATTCAAATAGAAATATGAACCGTAAATTTTGAGTTATTACTGCCAATAGATTCCAACATATCCATTTTTTGGACAAATTTAATAAGCACATACTGTATAAATTTGACAAAGCTCATGTTTTGTACGCAAACTTTAAAATAAGTAGGTAACAGGAGTGATTGAATCCGAGAATTAATAATCAGGAGCAAAGTTTTTAGTTTAAATTATAAATTTTTGTTACAGTTCAAAAGCTTTTACAAGAACTCGCAATGTTTATAAATCTTTGAGATCATGAAACAAAGAGAAAAATGTATCACAGTTGGAAAAAGAAACACGCATTTTTTTTTTCTATTAATAATAGCCCAACTTTTATGTAATACAGAAAAAATACAATACCTTCTAAACAAAACAGCGACACTTTTACTGGAGAGCGCCATGCTTTTTCGTCGTCTGCTGATGCCGAAAAAGTTCTGGAAAAATTAATTTATTAAAAAGAGAAAATTAAATTGAAATAAGCAAATATTAAAACAGAATGTGTCAATTCGATTCATACCTGTATAAAATTAATTTATCTCTCTTTTAAAGTGGTATTTTGATGGAATTTTCAAGATGCAATTTATAAAAATATTTCGCCACTTTTCAGAATTTTCTCTTTTGAAATATAATTTGGCAACAGTGCTTCTCCTCCCTACTACTAATTTATGGTTTTGCAAGTTTGTCTTCGTGGTGTTAATAGTTAAAGAATTATTTGAAAACAAATTGTAAGTAAAAGTTTTCTTTGATCTAAACGTATTTTAAAATCAATCTTTTGTGTCTGCATCTGAACATAATCTCTTTCTTTTTGTCTAATAATCAACACTACCGCTGTGTAAATGGCACGTGTATCTCACGCTCTTGAAATACTAATATATCATTAAAACTGCAATTTTCGAATCCGATAGCTGTTGCGGAGTTAGAAATCAAACATAACTTTTGTACAAAATGCTTCTGCCATGTTTCCTGGAACATTACTTGTTTTTTTTATTTAACCCTAAATTGCTTAGCTTCTTAGGTGAGACGTTGATACTAGTCATTTGTATCAGTTATTACTGATATTTTTCAAAAAGGAATTAAAATTATTTTCTTATTTGTTTTGATCAGTATTCACACATGGCTGTATTTGATTCTGGAGAGTATTCAGAGGAAATGCTTTGGCTGACTTGAAAACGTGATTGCAACAACGACCAGCACGTTGTCTAGAGGAAATAAATTGATCAAATAGAGAGTTCCATTCTATCCTTAGTCAAAAGAGGGATAGAATATAGCAATCTCAATTTTCTTGACAGTTTGCTGGAAGCTGTTTTAACTACGGCGTTTCATTAAACCAGCCATGTCATTTACTGTTAATTCTCCAGAATAAGATGGTATGTTCATTTCTACCTTGTAACTTTTCTCACAAAACCTTGGTCGTATCCAAAGCATTTGGATCTTTCTCATTAAGGGATTGTCAACTATCCTCATCAGGGAAGTTCAATTAATCGAGAAATTTGTCTTAAATTCTGCGTTGTAGATGGGTCATTCTGAAATTAAGTGGAAATTTGAGTCACCTGCATTTTTTTTATGAATTTTATGCACTAATTGATTTTTATACAATAGTAATATATCTTAATTGAGGTATATTTTCATCAGATAGTGTTAAAAGAATAAATATTTGCATATTTATTGTCAAAAAAGTAAATTAACCATGGAAAATGTCACTTCCACGGCTGCCCCTAACCCTGTTTCTAGGTTAAGATATTGTTGAAACTTAAACAGTGTAAAAAATTCCTTTATTTAGTATTAAGAGTTTTATTGTTACACAATGCACTTGAAATTATTATATTTTTAATTAAATTTAATGTTGAAAAATCGGTCAATTCCTTCGTCCCAGCTATTTTTGTCAGATCTGCATAAAATGTAAATAACCTTTAAAAAGTCTACTAGAAAGCAGCACATGTCTGAAAGTGTTTTTAAACGAAGCTCTAATGAGCTATCTTTACTGTAAGGTCTAGAAAACTCATGAGTTCTTTTTATAATGTCACCTCCATGGCATTTTTTTATTTGATATAGTTTGAATTATTGCTCAACTTTTTACAGCAGTTAGAAGTTAGAAATTGATACAAAGATAGTTAGAAATTGTACAAAATAATATGGAAATCAAAGCACATGGCTAGAATTGTAAGTTAGGAATAAATGTGGTCCAACCATTGAAATGTCACCTCCATGGCACTAAATTACAGTAAAAAAAAATAAAGGAAATGCCAAAAAGCATTTGGTTTGGTACTGTCTGGGAAAATAATTAAAAAGTATCAAAGTTTGCACAAGATCCCACTTTAGACCATACTGGAAAAAATTGAATAAAATAGATAGTGAGAAAAACACTGTTAAAGTAATTAAAGAAACAAGCACATACAAAAAAAAATGAGAATAAGATCTGATATCGTGAAGTTTTTTCTGCAAGATGTCAGCCGTATGGAACCAGGCATTAAGAACTAGTACTAAAAACAAAAGAGAACCTTAATGGGGAATCTTCAAATCTCCATAAAATGTTGAAGTAGAATCTGGCTATAATATTCCATTCTCAACGTTCTGTCTTTTTGACCATTGTAAGTATTGCAACCTGATGTAAAAAACATGTGCATGTGAAAAGCACAAAAATGTTTTTAATTTTTTTAAAATTAAAAAATGTTTTTAATTACAATGATTTAGACCAGATTGTTAAATCTCTGCTTTCAAGATGTAGTAAAAAGTAAAGAAGAATGTCTGGAAAGGAGATGGAAGAATTAACAAACATGTTAAGACAAAGGATTTTAAAAATGTGATTACATGCGTTAAGCAATGGAAGAGGAAAGAAGTAAAGTTTAGTTAAAGGAATAAAAAAGTCAGCTAAGAAAGTAGAAATAGAAGTCAAAGAGCTAGTTAATAAATTTAATCATATGCTTCTTCATTTCATGAAGCATGTTTGCAAATAGTCCAATACCAGGTCAGTTTTCAACCTAAACAATAATCTTGTAATTGATAAGATACTGATACATGTTGATTTCAGCAAAAATTATTAATGTAAGTACACCAATGAGAAACAAAGTGTGCATTTCAGAGGTTCAGATGACCAAATCACATTACATACGTAGGGAAATTGAAAACAGTGAAAAACTTAAATGTTCTGCTCATTGTTTGAATCTTTACGACCCAACTCAAGTGCATTTAATGAATATATAATTGTCAAAGTATTTGGTGGAAAACATGTTTACTATTATGTGACAAATGTCTCAAGCAGTTTTGAAGCTTCTTACCAGATCCGCTTCATGTCAAGATGACATGACACTAAAAACAATTTTTTTTTACTCCGAAGAATGTGAAGCAACAGTGCAAGATGAGGTTGTGGCCATTTTAAAACAACTGACAATGAACACTCATGAACAGTACATTTTTTATGAAATACCTGAAGACATTACACTGTGTTAGATGAAACTGAAAGATTTTGTCACCTCCATGCAAACACTTGTTACCTCCAATCCCATGAATGTCACCTCCATGGGACTATATGTCACCTCCATGTTTAAGGAAATAAAAAATTGGCTTTAATTTGCTTAAAATGCTTTCTTGACCTCTGTTTGATGGTTGTACAACTTCATTTGCTCTAACAGGACACTAAATACATAAAATAAATAATAAAACTTAAAATTTATTTTTCAAGTTTTGACTGTCAAATTTCCACTTAATTTCAGGGTGACCCAGATGTGGCAATTTGAACACAAAAAATTCAATCCCTGCTTAAGTATTACACAAAAAATTCAATCCCTGCTTAAGTAATACACAAAAAAACTATTTAAAAGAATGTTTACATGACATGTATTGGGAAAATAAACATAAAATGTAAAATATTTACACTGACCTATACCCAATACTTTGATATCTTTGAAAATCAAATGAGATTAATTTTTGGGTTTAATAAATTATATTAAGTAGTGCTTAAAGTAAAATATCATTTATTTTCTACAGGACAACAAAAATGCATATTTTCTTGCGAAGTCAGGAGACCCACAGTGTTGAGCTCGAAGAAGGAAATGTCCTATCTCTGAAAGTAAGTGTTTACATTGTATAATTGTTTCAATAAGATTTACAATTCCTAGCAGCTGTTATGTTTTGGATCTTTCGTATGGATCTCAAATGGAAATGCAAGTCGAAATTGAAAAGGGGTGTAGAGTGAAATAAAATTAGTTTTAGCTAGATTAGTATAAGTATCCATATTGGGCCACCGTGGTTCATATGATTTGTCCACTGCACTAACAGCCTGCAAGTTTTAGGTGATGTAGGTTCAGTTTCTCTGTACCTACCATAAATATATTTATCTTATAAAATTGCTTTGATCAATTGATGTTGTCTGCCTTTTGTTAAGAGCAACTTGGCTCTGCGTAGAACCCAACTGACCATAATTTCTCTGCATTCCTGAGAAACGGGATATCTGATACTATATTACTCAAGCTCAATTGGGTGAGGGCCCACCCACACTGGTGACCATAACAAGAAGCTTGTGAACCCAGATGTCTGCAATTTCTGGCATGGAGATGGGGCCATTTTAATTAAGACATCTAATAAACACAATACTCTAAAATTGATATGGAGCTATCCATCCTGATTTTGTGAAATTGTAGAATGTTTCAATTCCTAAAGTCTGAACTGTCACTGCTCTTTATTAAGTAGTATTATATTGAATTTGATGTGTTTCCTTGCTTTGTGAATCATTTAATAACATACAGTACATTTTCTCTATTTTGCATGGGCTATATATGTTACTACATCCATATTACCTATGTTTCTGGTTATCGGAGGTGGCCTCGGTTCACATTGCATCAGATATCTGCCTTACTACTCATAGATAATGATATAGAAATAAGACAAAACCTTGAAATTCTACTGTATTTCTATATCATTATCAATGAGTAGTTAGAATTCACAATTGCATTAAATAAAAACTTAAATAAATATTTTTACAGGAATTTTTAGAAGATGCAGAAGGCATTCCAGCTGAAGAGCAACTGTTATACCACAATGGTATGCCATTGGAAGATGATCAAGACATCACTGAATGTTTATCTGATAGAGCAACTGTAGATGTTACTATCCGACTAAGGGGAGGTAAACAAAACTTCACATTTTTATACTGTATACATTTTTTTGCTTGTCGTGAAAATTTGAAAAGCAATCATTTCTGTCCGAACTCTTCATGTTTGCTTGGTGTGGAAGTTTGAAGATTGGGGTGCCAGTTCAGGTGTTGACATTGCAGGGCTCCTAACACGTCACTTTTTGTCACCTTTTTGACATTTTGTCACCTTTTCAGGGGTTTTAAATTCTTAAATCTTATTTAGAGAAGAAACATTTTTGGTGCACAGTTAAAAAAAAATTCATTTTCTCTTTAAAAAAACAGGGTTTGTACGAATTCGATTTCGAAATGCACGTTACATTCCACCGCAAGAATGGATTCAAAAGCGTACCGTTTCAATTGTAAAAGGATACTTCATGTAGCTTGCGGTGTATTCGCAGCAAGTTCTGGAAATTTTCCCACTGATAAAGGCTATCAGTAAAACGAAGTGGCGAAGTTTAAGGGAAGCAGGGCCATCTGCATGTCCGACCCTTCTTACCTAATTACCTAACTTGAGTGGCATTTACGACTAACGTTTTCCTTTCATAGAATTGTGTGGCATATCGATTGGTGCAAGATAGATATCACCGGTCGACAGGGTCGAACAATAGGAGTAACCCTCCAGGAGGTCAGAGGCTGACAGTTTGTAAATGGTGATCAATGCCAGTGGTCACTTAAAAGGGGGGGGGGATAACATCCTCCATACACAAATCTGAGAGCGGTCTCAACAGACCCATTTTTTTTTTCGGATTCTGGAATAAGACGAGGATGGAGAGGTGAATAGACCGGATGGATCAAGCTGATATTAACGCAACATTAACCCAGGAGGATCCCAGGTATATTGTGGGTCTGATTATGGTCTAGAAGGTATAGATATGTTAGGGTAAACTTTGAAAGGACAGTGGAACCTTCTATATGTATGATAATTTACATTCGAAGGTATCCTAGAGCCAAGTTTTTAATTCGATACATCATCAACCTCTCGCACATTCTAAGCGCTCGAAGCTCCCCGACGTTCCTGTCTACGGAACGGAGGCTATTCACACGCTGCTCTCTTTGTGGCACAGAAATGAAGGCATGGAAATCTTAATGGACTTCAGCCGTTTCTTCAGGAGCTTGAGATCTGAAAGATTCCAAACCCCTCCGTAACCAGAGATTGCAAAAATTTCGCCCAGAGTGTTAAATATTAAAAGAGCGTTGCAAACATATTGAAAATCATTCTCTGTTATCATCGGAAGTTGATTATTACAAATTCTTGGAGTTTTTTTAGTGAAAGTCGGAAACTATTAATGACTTATTACTTTCTACCCGAAAAAAAGAACTAATTAACATTGGGACATGTAATATTCACACAATACATAAGGCTTTTCTTAAAGGTCTAAAAGAGTTTGGGGAAGATGTGTCTGAACTAGTTTTAACTATTCACAGATTTTTTAATCAGTGGCCTAAGCGTTGGTCAACATACAAACAAATTCATGAAGACTTGAAACTTCCCACTCACCATTTCATAAAGCATTGTTCAAGCAGGTGGCTAAGCCTAAAGCCAGCTGCTGAAAGGTTACTTGAACAGTGGATTGCAGCGCGAAAGTATTTCCTTGACTATATTCCAATAAAGAAGCCAAACATGATACAAAGATCAGGCAATAAAAATATTATTCATTTACTTAGAAGAGAAACTATGAAGGCTGAAGTGATATTTGTCGTATCAAGTACAAGTATATTTAATCGTGTGACCGAATTTCTTCCGAAAAGGGAACCGCTAAAACTTCTGCATTCTCAACTTGAATTGTTGACAAGAACAATTTTGGGTAGGATCTACAAAAAGGAATTTATTCGAGGTTTGAAAATGGCTAAATTGGAAGATAATGTCCTCATAAACTGTTGCCTCTGGCAGATATTGTGATTGATCAAATTTCTAGTGCTACAGAATGTGAAAGAGAAGAAAAGGAATTTATTTTTTCTAAGGGCTCAGAATCATTACAGTGCCAGTATTAAATATATTTTGAAGAAGTCCTCCTTCAGTTCATCTCTCCTTAAAAGTTTATCCTGTCTTGGTCCTCTTGAGAGACTCAGTAGCGAGAGTGTTCGACAAGTATTAGAATTTGCAAGAGCAATGCTATGGGATGTCCCAACAGACATACTACTGGATGAGTGGAAATTACTCAAGAGAATTTGAGGAAGAAGGATTTAGAAGGAAGCATATTGATGTTTACTGGAACCATTTCTTCAGACTGCGAGACATTACCAGAGTTGCCAAGTGCTCCGAAACTTCCAGAGTTTCTACGATAAAGAATCGAAAATCCGCAACTCCGCGTAATCATTGGTTAACTCCAGAAATCGCTTTGATGCAGGGAAAAGAAATAATTCGTATAATCCTGTAATTAATAATTCGTATAATTAATAATTTGTATAATCCTGAGTTGACTTTCCGGTCCGTGACGTCACAGCGAGGACTTCGCCCCCTCTTTGGTTATGCTTGACCACCCTCGGGGATTGCTACATAGTCCCGTTTGTTTGCTTCTCACTTTTTTTTTTACTTTGCACTTATTGCACCCTAAACTAATAGCCGCATCAGTAAAAAACCTTCTACATCTTTTTTCCTGTACAATTTTAAGTAACCGAGTTAATCTCCTAACTTTACAATCTGTACTTTGTCCGTAAACCGTCTTGAGAGCAGAGTGAAAAAAGCGAGCCATTTTCCTCGCCAAATGAAAAGAAATCGTTTTATGGCAATTGTTGCTACGATAAATTTGATATTTGGCAAACCCGATAGTCAAAAATACAACCCACACCTGACTGCAAAACCTCCTCAAACTAAAAAATAGGAAATTTGTGACTTACTTTTGATTGCATCAAATTTATTTATGAGCCAATTTTAGAAATAATTGTACCGTAAGAAAGAGTACATTCTGAGGTATACTGCAATATTTTCAAAATTTAAAACTAATAGTAATTAGATATAGATATGACAATAAAAAAAAAGTAACGAAAATGTCCCGATTTTTCCCGAATTTCAAAAAAAATATCAAGAACCAAACTGGAATTTTTAAAAATACTGAACGAGCTGCAAAAATTTACGTTGAGATGTACTTTTTAAAAAAATACTCACGGCTTAAGACTGAAAATTTGTATGCGTTTTGCTCACTCGCGGAAGAAATTTCACTTCAATTTTGACACTTAATAAACCCTAAACTAATAGCCGCATCGGAAAAAAATCTTAATAATTGTCCAGGGAATACAATAAAGAACAAACAATGTTAATTTCATATTTTTCTGATCCGAACTTTCTAGGGAAACCGTCTAAGAATCGAGCTAAACAGCACAGTTTTCAATCCTGCGGCGGCGGAAACTTTTTTTTTAATAAGGAGAGATATAAAACGTAAGGCACAAGAAAATTTATAGATGGACTGGGAAGAAAAATATAAACTGAAAGCAGAGAAAAAATTTAAAGCAGCTGGTAAAGAAAAGAATGGTGATAGAAGAACAATAATTTAAAATTATGCGCAAGAAAGAGGATGAGCCGTTGGTTAGTGCTTCAAAATTATTAAAGGAAGCAGCACTTGTTCAGGCAATGATTGAAGGAACAGCTAAAGTCTCATGATGCTGGTCAGCAAAGACAGACTTAAAAAATTGCACATTCTTCTATTGAGAAGAAAAAGACAAAATTAATTTTAGTCTTTTTCAACAAAAAAAATTAAGACATAATTTTTCAAAGAAAAGGAAGAAATTCTTCAAGCTGTGTCAAAAATAAACAAATTAAAAAATCATAATTCCGATTTTTAAAAAAATGATGTAATTTTTAAATGAAGAAAATAAAAATATCCTTCCAAAGAAAATATAGGGATAGCTTGGGAGGATCTTTTTATTTTTTATCTTTATACTAGAATATGTTTAGCATTATTGTTATTTGTTATTTTTTTTTTTTGCTCGATTAGTCACTTTTTGTCACGATTTTCTACTTGATAAGTCACTTTTTGTCACCTTATTGGACCTTGAAACCTGTTAGGAGCCCTGACATCGTTATCTGACTGTGGTTCAAAATTGCATGGTGTCGTCCTTGGGGATTGAACCTGAACTGTTACCAATAGCCTGTTGGGGTTGCTTGCAGTTAAAGGTTAATTAACTACCAACCTGACTGAATTCTACTCTGCAGAGTTTGTTTATAACATCAGATACTTCAAATTGGTGTAACCAGAGTAGCATAAAAGATTTCTATTACCAATTTTGGTACAGATCTTTATGCTATTTTGGTTCTTGTATTCAACTGTAGTAAATTTGCTTGCAATAAAATTTAAACAAAAGTACTCACAAGAATCTCAAGAAATTTGAATTGATATGTAGAAAGCTTCAGTTTTTTTTTATCTTTGTTAGTTCCAAAATATAAGGCATTCATGATTTGTGTAGATGCACATGATTATAACTTAAATTCTATTCAACTGACAAAACTACATGTTTGGCTAAAAAAAAAGTAAATTTATTTTAAATTATGTGTATATATAGTTTTTTTTATCCTCAAAGAGTTCTATGTTAAGGAGTCTGTGCATCTAAAATATTTAAGTGTTTTGTTAAAATGTAATTTCTTAATGTTTCACTTTTCCATTCTAGGTAAAGTACATGGTTCTTTAGCTCGTGCTGGTAAAGTAAAAGGACAGACACCCAAGGTATATTAAGTTTGTGTATTCCCTTTTTTTAATTAACATAAATTGATCTTGGATGAAAGCGCTAACAGTTGAATTGGTATACTGCCTGCTAGAAGGCAGTATCTCCAAGATTGGTCAATTTGAAAATTGCTGTAAGGTTGATATATAAGTTCCCATGTATTTAAAGCTTTAGGCAGCAATATCACTTAACTAACTGTTTATTGAGTTATTATATGAAGCATTACTATCTTTTATGGGGTAGTTGCAGCTTAGCAGGTTTACCCACTGTGCTAGCAAACTGGGTTTCAGGGGGTACAGATGGATTAATGTTATTTTATTTTATTCCTTCCTGGATGTCATTTCTGTACTGTTTCAATAAACTTTAATTGTATATCTATTTACTTGACATTTGGAGCTTGAATAAGGTGTGACATAAAACCTAACTATATTCTTTCATATATAGCGTTAGCCCATAAACCCAAACTAAAACAGGGTGGTAACAAAACCGGGAAATCTCAGGGAAAATTTCCAAATTTTACAAAAAATCAGGGAAATTTTGACAACTTAAACGGCTACCATTATCGTTTATTTAGAGATGCACTATTACGAGTGCTTTTGAGAATCGAATAAATCGTAATTAGAATAAAGAACCACGGCGTCGTAATTTTTAAACACCGCGAAAACCGCCTTTGTTGTTTTTTTTTCGCAGACGCAGCGTCTTGGTCGCCATGAGGCTAGCGAAACAACTGGTGGTATACAATTTTAAATTTGTGTAACTAATGATGTTTTTTGTGTATTAAATTAGTTATTTTTGTTTGCAATTACATTTTTGTAGAACTTTTTATGTATATTTGCAGTTGGTTTTGAGGAATAGTATGATAATGTAGTGTCGGGTGTAAAAAGTTCATTATCAAAATATTTTGCATTTTTTCTCCATTTTTTTTCAATTGTAATTATAAAAGTTCCATTAAGGGTTCCAATTCTTACAATAACAATTAAAATATCTGTAGAGAAAAAATACAAAATATTTGTATAGAATGATCCTTTTACACCCTCTGATCGTAAATATTTAAAAACAGTGTTGTGTGGATACTGTATATCGATACCAATCACGGATCACAACATTTCTTGAGGGAATTGTTAAATCAGGGAAATTTTTGTGAAACTATCATGGAAATATCAAGGAACTTTTTTTCAAGGATTTTGTTGCCACCCTGTAAAAGGTTGCTGCCTTCTTGATCAGCATGGATATGTTATAAATATGCCACTGCTATTTTTTTTAATATTCATTTTCATTCTTAAAAGATGCTGAAACTGGTAAATTTTCATGTATGGGCTCTTGTTAAGTTTCTCTGTAAAATATAGTTTGGTCTTTGCTGCAGGAAATTTTTAGGCAGTTAGAAATTTTTAGTTTCAACCTTGTACTGAAAACCAGTTGTGAGTCGTGAAAAGAATAGTTTAGTAACTTGAGGATTACTATTCTTAGTTCTACAGCAGTTTTTTCAGACAGAAGCATTTTAGCGCCTCTTTTTATTAGTGAATGGTTTTTGCAATTGGAAGTTGGTTATTGAAACCAAGTAGAATTTGAATTATTTTATTTAAGATGATAATGATGCAGCATGAACTGAAATTGTAGATCCTGTGGGCTTGTTCACTGCTAAAACATGCCAAACAAGAGTTTAGAAATAATGATCCTGATAATTTATTTCTGACATTCCTTGAAAACAAACCCAAATGAATTTTTTTTAAAAGAATTTTGCAATTATTTTTTCCACTTCTGAGTAAGATATTGTGAAAAAATTGTAAATACCCAAGAAATCGTTAACTGCTTTCATCCCATTATTTTACTCCTTTTACCACATCTTTACTTGGGAAGTTGTGTTTGGTGCAGCTTGGCCAAATATAGCATTTGCCATAAGCTCCAAAACAACCAATCGGGGGAAAAAATATTGTCCTTCTAAATGCATCTTCAAATACTGAAGAGAAGTGTGTTTTGTTCATTTTTTTTTTGTTGAAAAATAATACAGTTCAGCAATTAGCACCTGGCACTAGACAATAAGGGCTTCAGAATATAACATTGAATACTCAAATTAAGCAAAGCATGCAAGCTCTCATTATTTGTGGTTTAGTTTTTAACAGTATATACAAGTACAAAAATTACATTTGCCCTTAGCTTATGATCTAACATTTGAAATTGTTTTTTCCCAAATTGACAGATATTGTTTAAATTTCTTTACAAATAGAAATAGGGTGTCAAGATTTAAATCAACAATTAAAATCATGATTTTAATCAAATGATTTTTTTTAAATCATTGATTTAAATCACAACCAATCTTACATTTTTTATAACTAAGTAAATACACCCTAGAAAAATCACAGTATTTGACAAATGCTTTGAACTTCCTGCTCTCATGGTGATTTCAGCACTAATGGCTACACCTCGTACTGATGAGCTTTTAAAAAAATGTTTGGCACTGGACACTTGCAAATAATCTGAGGTGTCTATGGACTAAGTAATCTGTTGAGTGTTGAGTCAGTTTTGAACATTGTGTTTGAACAATGAAAGTTTAAACATTGTGAACATCTTTTATTTTGCAAAATGCACCCTCAAACAGTCACCTTTCAGTTTAAGAGTAGTGACCCATAACAAATATTTATTTAATCAGACTAATTTAGGTCTCACTTACACTTACTGATACCTTTGTTAACATGATGTTAATTTACCCAAGAAAAACTATGTAGGATGTCAACTTGTGTTTTAAAGTTAAACAAATGTTTTGTCTTTTGCTCTTGTTTTGAAAATTCATTTTTTAAATGTATTACTATGTAACACAAAATGATATTTAGCAAAATAAATATATTAATTTAAAATATCATAAATTCCGATTGTTTACTTAAATAAATATTGGTTTACATGTCATGTCAGAAACTCAATTTTTTATTTAACAAATTTACAGGCCCCACAGAAATTTAAATAAAAAAATCATGATTTTTTTACACCCTGAATAGAAATCACTTTAAGATAAAGTGTTATAGTTAGGAAATTTTCTTCCATGCAATTTCATCCACGACTCTTATTTCTGCTACCAGGGTTCCCACGGGTCAGGGAAAACCTGGAAGGGGAATTTAATTTTGTCCAAAAAAATTACGCATTTTCGTCTAAAACTTGGAAAATTGCCTTGATGACCTTGGAAATTGATTGTGTCTTAGACGCTTTGGAGTAAAGTAGCCAATAAGATTTGTACAGTTTCATATCACTTTATTCCATGAATGAATTTTTCAACCAATTTTAAAAGAAGCGGCTAATATTTAACGGGTAAATACTTTTGTTTTGTCCACTGACTTAAATTCAAGAATTTCATGCTTATGATATATTAAATCACAAATTGATTTAAGTAAAATATGTTGGATTATTTGAGTGCAAAGTTACTTGTACTTTGTGTATTTAATTTTTACAGTGTATAATTTTTAAATTGGTTTTTGTTATTGGCTTTTGAATTCTAAATTATTTCTTGGTTTTCACATGTCTTGAATTGCTTGAGTATGACCTGGATTTTTGTAAAAATTTGTCTGGGAAACCTGTTAAAGTCGTTGAATTTTATTTCTGAAATAGAGTGGGAACCCTATGCTATGCTATACAAAATAGAATTTATAGTTTCTAACTGAATTGTAAGACAATATTGAAATGAAAGATTTTACACAACTATAATGTGTAATAAATAATTTTAGGGTTAAAAGCATTCAGGGAGTGTAACTAATGCTCCTGTATGTACTTCTTACTTGTTTTACTGATATGTATGTTTTCTCTCTAAAATGTTCAGTACATCACATACTCATTTGCTTATAGCAGTTTAAATTGGAAACTTCTGTGCATCCTTCATGCATTTCAAGCAATATTTTCTGTAATTTTATTCATCTATGCAATACTTAATGCATTTAATTTATATTTGATTAGGTTGAAAAACAAGAAAAAAAGAAAAAGAAGACTGGACGAGCAAAGCGTAGGATGCAATACAACAGGCGCTTTGTTAATGTTGTTGTTACCTTTGGACGCAAGAAGGGGCCCAATTCTAATTCTTAATTTTGTAATGAAAATTTGTTAAATTACAAAATAAAATAATTCTTCAAAAACGGTTTCTTGAATTTACTGTACTTTCAAATATGTCAACTGTTATATTTAACCTAGATTTTTTAAGAGTATGAATTTCAATTTTCTTAATATGTGTACTTTAAGGACATAATTACTAGGGATGATTTTTGTAAATACATTAAAATCCAGATATGCTGTTAATTTTCTAGACGTCTAGCTAAGAGACTACTTATTGAACCCTTGTTGACGTGTTGTGAATTCAAATGCTTCGTCAATTCAGTCCATGTATAACTTGTTTACAAATTGTCAGAAGGATGTAAAAAAGTGATAAAAGCAACAAAAAAAAGTCCGGATTTTGGACAAATCTGAATTTGGAACTACTCTAATTTGCATCCTAAATATATTTAATTGATATTTTATTTTGAAAAATACTTCATATTTTGATATGCTTGGATATCGTGAGTTTTAGCTGGGATTCGAGAAATGTTATACTGAGATTTCACTGTGTAAGAACTGTTTACTGTAGCATCCTAGATAAAACAGCTCCAACAAGTAGGGGGAAATGAACTTGTGTTAAGTTGAAGTATCGAAGTATAATTTTATTGTTTTGATTTATTAGGAAGTGTTGGAAGAAACATTTTTATTTTTCACACTTGAAAATGTGTGTATAAGCCTTCTATGTCTGCTTAAAAATTTTGAAAGAACTCGTTAAATTCTCCTTAATTTTTGTATACAAAATTCTGTATGAACCCTGATCTTGGTGTTTTTCTCTCAGTGTGTCTTGAAGTGACCATAAAAGATTTAACTATGGAATTTTAAAAAGAAAAGGCATGAAAGTGGAATTAAGGAAATTCTTTAATCATTCAAGAAAACAAGTTTTTAAACTTTGGAATTGCCTTATGTCAGTTCTAAGTACTGAATTTACAAGGTTATGAAATGATTTTAAATTAATTTATATTGAGAGTACATTCATTCTGTAGTTACTCTCCAGAAACTTAAGTAAGCAAAACTTGTATATGTATTTAAAACAATTTTTAGCAGTATAACGCTTGATATACATTCACTCAGCACAAACCAAGGGGAAAAGCAGGATAGCCAAGAGAAGTTAATCAGTCTAGCAGGGGTGAAAATCTTCCGCGTTCACGCGGAATTCCGCTTTTTTTTTCCTTACGAGAATCTCCGCTTTTTCTACCACTTTACAATTAAATTATATTATGGAATTACAGCCAAAGAGAATAAATGTAAAAAAATAATAAGAAGAAAAGTGTGAATATGTCCTTACATCGGGGATGAAATTCTTCCGACTTTTGTTGGTATTTCCGACTTATAAATTTTTGAGAAAATGACCGATTTGTATCATTTTTTTACGAAAAAAAATTCAGACTTTTGCACAGTTTTTGTCTTTTATAAACGTAAAATGAGACATATATCGCCAATGCTGCACTACTCTAGGCTATGAAGTAGATATCTTTCCTGCCAATATCAGAAAAATGCCTTCTGTCAATTAGGGTAAAACCCCAAGGTGGATTAAGTCAATTTTGCCACTACCTCCAATCGGGACTTAATTTGGTTGGTTGGAAATTTTGAACCTACAGGTATTTGGGCTAGTCACGTCAAAGCTCCAATCGAAGGGAGCAGTGGCATCTCAATGAGGGGTTGTCAGAATTTCAGTTTACGTCCAGGCCTTTGATTTTGCAACCAACCCCATAGCGTAGAAATTTTTCTGCTAAGGGATTGACAGTTTGAAAGTTACAAAATAGTTTATACTTTTTTTACTAATACGTCTGCCATCTTGTTTATGTATATGCTTTGTGTGGAATGACAACTTTTCTAGAAACCATTGTAGAATTACAATTTTTGTTCATTAATTTTTCACTCTAAATCTGTATGAAATAATTACCCGATTTGCAGGTATTGAGTCTGACAATCTAACCACTTTATCAATTTTTTCTTGGAACTAGTTAGCAAGCCTGACAGTTCAAATTGACCGTAGAGTTAAATTTGTAATGTTACTGACATTTAATTTTTAAACTAGTTTTTTAAATTTGTCTTCATTAGATAAGCATTTCATAGCTGAAATATTTGATATGGAGACTATTTTATTCTAGAAAACTAATGGTTTCAGTGTTTACACTGTATAATTTAGATAAAATGTAAAATCAATTAGGCAATAAAGATTTATTACAACAAAAATAAATTACTACATTGAGTGCCAGTGTAGTTAGTTATACATACTTTTGCTTTTTCACTCATATTTACAAAATCCATTATTGTCAACTAAAGGAGTTAGTACATCAATTGATCCCATTTTGAAAATAAACTTTTGCATTTGGCAAGTTCTTAGCGATATGTTTTCTGATTCTACAGGATAAGTATTCAAATTATTTTTCTGGAACCAGCCCTAAAATGAAATGAATCAAAATATTAACATTTAAAAAAAATTAGAGCAATTTGTAGAGTTAAAGGCTAATTTATATGCAGAGTTCAATTGATATTCAGTACATAAATTTATGGAATGCCATCACTTCATGGACTGACAAATCATTTCAGTTATACAATTTATTCGAGTTATCAACAATAGCACAACTGTAGTTACATGAATTGTGTTTTGGGCCTCAAGAAAAAGCTGTTATAGCAGCCTGGATTAAGTTTACAATTTATGGGGAAATATGAAATTTCTACTCTGAAAAGGATCTTGGATTTTGTGTGCAAATGCTAAAAATTAATGGTCTTCATTAACATGAGATTAGGTACCCATAGCAAACAAAAATTTGCATTCATGCTTAAAAATACTTCATACTTGTTTTTTCGGGATAAGGTTTACATCTTGTAATTTTTGTCAGTTGACAATCTCAAGACTTTAAAGATTAGTATATTTGGTCATGTAAAATATATATTACTAGGGTTGCCACAGGCGACCTTTTTGCTACTATTTTTCAACGTTGGCAACAAGGAGTATCAAATCAAATTCGTCTGAAAAGCTATTTTCTAAAATTTAAGTTATTTTGTTTAGAAAATCCTACAAACGTTAACGAAAATTTAGTCCGTTTTTAACCAAGAGCGGACGAAAAGATATTTTTCTCTTTGAGGAGTAAATTTGCCAAGGATATTTTAATTAACGTCGCACTGTAGCGACTGCCCGGGATCAAACCCAAAGGGAAAGATCCGAGAACAACACGTAATTTTGAACCACGGTCAGATGACGAGGTCAAACCTGAGCTGGCGCCCCACTCTCCAAACTTCCACACCATGCCAACATGAGGACATTTGATGCCAGATCTAACTCCGCCAGGTCTCTTTTTTTTTTACACCACGGTCTTTAGTTGAATTCGATCACGTTGGGTTGGCGTGGAAGTTTGGAGAGTGGGGTGCCAGCTCAGGTGTTGCTTCGTCATCTGACCGTGGTGCAAAATTACGAGGTGTTGTCCTCGGATCTTTCCCTTAAGGGACTGATCCCGGACCGTCGTCAATAGCCTGTTGTGTTGCTCTTGTACGACGTAGAGTGCCTATATAATAAGAGTGGCGACATACGGGAAACACTTTCTGAATGGCTTAGAGACCTTTTCTACCGCCCGCGGCGGAATATTTCTAGCTCCCGTAGACTTAACATGGGAACTTTTTATGTATTCGAGGAAAACGTGTGTATATTAAATTAAAATGAAAATATAGCTTTTTCATGTTCTAGAATGTTTATTTATTATTATTTTAGTGTTTTGTCAGTATAAATTTGAAGAATTTTAAAATAAATAGCTTTTTTTTAGCAACATGGTGTTTCCCACAATCTAAGTTAGTGCGTTGTGCAATCCATCTCATCAATTACGCATGTAATTGAGCGTTTATATGATTCATTTATACCGAATGTATCTGTATTATAACAATCATATGCTTTTTGTTCTCCCTGAAATGATATATTAATTCGCCCAGCAACCTTCTTTGAGAAGATTCCGGTAGAAAAATGGCTGCCGCGCTTGCGCATTGGGCCAAATTTGGTCCCTTGTCGCCACTCTTATTATATAGGTACGACTTTAACTAAAATTACCATTACCATTGGTTGAATTCGAACTAGCAACTCCCCGGTTACTAAATCCGTTACTCTTCCAACCAGGCTACCGCGGCCCAAATTTGCCAGCAATCCACTTAAGGCTTTCAACGAACTTAAGTTGTATGAATAAATAATTATTACAAACATATAAGCTTTTCTAGTTCTACCTTTGATGGTATATATTTAATTGCAGAGGGGTGGTAACTTACCTTTACCTCTGGACAAAACAGACGTGTTTCTAAAAGTTGGAGTCTTCAGAATTGGTTGTGAAAAGTTGGTATTTTGTGGTGTGAGAGGTGGCAAGATAGGAACTCTCAAACTGTTGTTCAGGGATAGAATTTCACTGCAAAAAAAAAAGAGAATAAACACTTAAATGGTCCTTTAAAGAAAAAATGCATATGGTACAATTTTTTACTTGTATTTATAGAGATGGTGTTACAAAATTTTTAATTTTGGTTGTGGTAGGTAACCAGGGCCGGTTCGGGAGAAATGTATTGCAGATGCAAGATGATGATTTGGAACCCTCCCCATTTCAAAGATTCGATTCGCCGTATTGAATAGCCTACTGTTAAATTAATTTATTTTATTACGAAAATGCGAACTTTATACTGACACGTTTTTTCTTCTGATCGGCCTTTGCAAGCTCATTTATTTTGTGACATTAAACACATCCATTGTACTTTAAAATAGTTATGCCATGGTGAGTGGTTTACAAAAAAAGTCAATGGTACTTCTTCATTTCGAAATCATTTAATACAGTAGATTCAACATTGTAGCATTATATGTCGAGTCACGGGAAAAAATAAAATCAACCTCCTTTATTTCGAGCACTTTTCATACAAGAGCAAATTCAAAGGTATCATTCAAGTGAACAAAGTCCTCTTTAAATTCAAATTCAAAACAATTGCATTAGCGGGAACGTCTTCATATCAAATTTTGCAAGAACACGAAATATTTAATGGAAACACCATGTTTTGATGCCATAATCAGATTCTGCATCGTTATATATATTAGTCTAAATTAGAAATTTCATGACTTTACTATCTATATATCCCGAGATATGCAATGCTAAAGCTGGTTTCAATTTCAGGGATCATCTCCAAATAGAAAGATGCTATTCATAGATCGAGAAAATTGAAATTTCATTGGGGGATGATATCGATGTCAAATTAGAGGCGGGGAGGGGTTGAGGTCCTGGATATCATTTGATATTTTATGAGAATGGGTCTTAAAATCACGAAAAATTGATATCGATATATATATAAATGGCCCCCTAAAGTTAATCAACGTTTTTGTGTGTTATGGCGCCAGTGCCATACAAGTGGTTCTGGTGCCCTTGGTTATGGTAGGACTTGGCTGCCCCATGTCAAAATGCACACAGGCAGAACTGGGATTAAAAATAAAAGGCGTAACTGGATCTTCTACATTTGTAATAAAAGAATTTCATAAACTACATGGAAAATTGTGAAATTTAAAACCGATAACTTTATTTTTGCTGCTTCTCGCGAGGCAAGTTTTGTGATTATGTCGTAAAAATCAATATTTTCTGCCACCTTTTGTAAAATGAATGAAATAGCAAGGTTTGTCAAACGTTCTTTCCCCATACTAGACCGGATGTGGTTTTTAATATGTTTCAATTTACTATATAAAACTACGCTCGCAGGACGCCACTACAACCGGTAAGGTAAAAAACATCCTCAGGGCAAATTTCTATAGTCGGATAATGGATCTTTACGAGGATATTTGCATATACACTAACAAGTCAAAGTTCGGTTGCTGACTATATCCGCAACGAGTTCCACAATTTTTGAAACATTGAATTTCATTAACTAAGTCTTTAAAATCCTCCGAATACTGAAGCCTCAAATCCCCCCTCCTTCGACAAAAGTATTTAATTCTTTAGTTATTCTCATTATATCTTCGTTGGAAAAGGAAAAAAAGCTGAAATTTTGCCGCTTGTGTGTGTACTATTTTATTGCTCCCACCGGCGCACCTTTATTATGGCCAAGCCCTAGATTTGGCACTGGACGGCGCCCCCTATCTTGGCGCCCGATGCGACCGCATCAGTCGCATGGGCCTTTGACCCGCCCTGTAGGTAACTATGTATTTTGAATTACGTCGTACTGAATCTACAGAACGGACTATCTATATATCCCGAGATATGCGATGCTAAAGCTCGTTTCAATTTAAGTTTAATAGTTTTAAATAGTTCAATTAACTAGTTTCAATAAGACGGTCGGGCATCAGTCCAACAAGGGAAAGATACGAGGACAACACATAATTTTGATCCACGGTCAGATGACGAGATAACACCTGAGCTGGGACCCCACTCTCCAAACCTGCAAATGAGGATCGCATGGTTGATATCGGCACCTCTGAAAAGCAATATCGCATAGGTCGGGTATTGGTATTTTAATTAATAGCAACACAACAGTCTATTGGCGACGGTCCAGGATCAAAACACAAGGGAAAGATCCGAAGTATCCTAGAGGATTCCTTATATTCATTAACGCATTGACATAAGTGTGCTTTTGTACCACTAAAATTTCTTACGTAAAAGTACTAAAAAATCTAAAAAATTTCTTACGTAAAAATACTAAAAAATCTAAAATTTATTTCGTAAAAATACTAAAAAACAACATCACGTAATTTTGAACCACGTTCAGATGACGAGGCAACACCCAAGCTAGCACTAATCTCTCCAAACTTCCACACCACTCCAAATTGAGGACACTGAAGGTCATTCTTCAGATTCAATGTGCACCAGCCCCTTGTACAACTTTGTACACGACGGTATTTGGTTGGATTCGAAATGGCAATCCTCCGGGTGCAAATTCGTTACTCTTCCAACCTGGCTACCGTGGCCCAATTAAGTTTCGAATGTTAGTATCAAATACGTTTTTAAATGTAGTTTGAAACAAGGTTAATCTTTCATCAGTCGTGCGGCAAAAGTCACCACTCACAAGAAATGCAATTATGGGTCTCACTGACTCAGCCTGACTGATAAAGATTTAAAGTAGTTAGCTATGAAGCTGCACTGCATACAATTATTCATGGACAATGAAAACAATTAAATTATTCTCGTATTTAAACAAATCACGCTTTAGATAATCATGATTTGTGTTTTAGAAGTGAAATGTTTCATTTCAGTACAAACATGGAACATGAAGAAATATATTTTAGTTCGCCACTCACATGATGTGTGGTGTACTTAATAACACATTTTAAATATGTTATGATTTTTACTTGTTGGCGAGAAAATCTATTCTGTAAACTACTTTCAGCTAACATTCACCTAAAAACGAAGTACATTTCAAACATACCAAGAGTCGCCCCTATTTAAAATGTACGAGCACAGTTTCTATAGCCACCATCCATACTTAGTGTCGGGAGAGCTCTTGTGAGACATATGGTACATCGATATCAATGCCCATGAACTCTTCCTGAATTTTCAATAAATCCATTGTTGCCTACTCTTACTTCTGTTCTCAGCGAGGAATCTCGTCATTGATCAGTTATTGATGAACGAGATTTCTTGTCACTAGGAAAAACTGACCACATCTTAATCTCGTCATCATAAAAAAAAAATCAGCAATGTCTTGATGACGAGATATCTCTCCATTAGCAAAAATAGTCAGATCTTGCTGGAGGAGATATCTCGTCGAAACCACTTGGAGGGTTAACAGCAAAATGTAGGCAGGTTGCCTTACCTGTCGTTTTGTCCTCGGGGACTGCTGTGATGACTAGAAGGTGAAGTATGACAGCTGCCATGAGCTGTTTCACTCCCAGGAAATGTATCTCCCGGATAAACCAGTCCTATAGGAAGAACAACTAGTTTGAAAATGGTACGGATCCTTAAAAAATAATATAAAACAAATAATAAGAATAAACCATAGAGCAGTTGAGGGTTCGCTCTCTGCTTAAACGTAAAACTATGTATTCCCCGCCTTGTATCTAAAATCGTTGAATAAAATATACAGTGGGATTAGGCAATGCAATGTTTTGTTCCGTAATGCCAGTCTATTTTGTAGATGAAGAAAGAGGAATATATTGTGTTGATACTCATCCCCTTGGTGAAAAGGAAATTTAGACTAAGTTCAAAAGATCATGTTTTACACAAGTTATGGCGACCACCTCTTGTTCATCCACGTGATCCAAAATTATCCGTTTGGAGGAGAGTGATATGTTTAAAATCGTTCTAGAGTTGCATTTCAAATTTTAGTGTTTCGTCATCTGCACTACAGTGATGAAATATTCAGTCAATACTTTCGCTGAACACCAGTATTGTTTGATTATGTAATGAATCACATGAGATGACTTAACTTCAAAACCATACAATAGACACAAAAAACCAATATGCCCAGAAGAAAAGTTATGTATACTTGTGAGGTAAGCACAGTGAGTCACAAACACAATGTAATATTTTATAATAATTTAGGATGGGTGAAAAATCCATGACACATTTCAAAATTTAATATAAAATCAACCAATTGTCACATTGGTGTGCGGCTTTCAGTAAATACCTTTACACGGCAGCAAGTTATATTTTTGGCGTTCGATAGTTTGAAGAATTGAAGAAACTGAATCACGCAAGTAATCAACACTATTCCGTAATATTAGTTAATAAATACTTGGATTGAAACTGAGTATCGGTTGGATGTGGCTCGAGCCACAAAGGGTGCCCACATCGAAATATGGTAGTATGTAGTGACAAAAATGCTCTAATAAATTCTAATGTGATTGTAATTATTTGTGTACAACTTTTATATTGCTTTTCGGTACAGTGCCTTTCATACGTTAAATTACGTTTTTAATTTTAATATACAGGGTGACATGTAAAGTCCTTTTAATCCCTTTAATTTTGAAACCAAGTCTCGTAGAGTCAAGGTAGTAACAAGGTAGTGCGTTCCAAATTTCTAAATACATGCATAATAAACACCGGAAGAATTATTGAAAACGTCAGCAGGAAGAAAGATAGAGAGATGGGAAAATCAAGAAGATCTGAACATCCTATGCTGAATGTCAACGAAGGGGGGTTCTTGATACTATAGGCTTCGCTCTTTCAAGGTGAACATATGCCTGATACGAGTGCGAAAACTACCTCCACCGCTCAATTCGACGCAAATAGCATATCTGATGACATAAACGTCTTATAATTGAATTATGGTGTTCAACCCATAGAGGTCGGTATAATGAGCCACAACCTTTAACATCAACAGCGAGTGACACCAATTGTGATATATGGGCAAAGCGATGAATATGTGATGTGTGGAATTTAAAGTCTTGTACTAATTTCTTTCACTCTCATTCACCATATGGCCTCACTGACGTATTCTACGCCTTAATCCTTGCGACCGTGTCCCGATACAACCCCGTTCGTTTTTTAATTGATCAAATCACAAAGTATATATGTAGTCTTCAACGGTTGAAACTGCAGGACAGAAAATGCATAAACATAAATATTTTATCAAGTATTGGATGAGGCTAACTTTAATAAAAGAAACTTTGGCAAAGCGTATCTTTTATCAAAATTGACCATTGCACTATCTTGTCAAACTCATTTTATAAAAAATCTTTGTCAAAGAACTAATGTTGTGTAATACCGGCCTCACCCTTGCTCAAAATGAACAATCCCC
The DNA here is from genome assembly GCA_947359465.1 of Metellina segmentata. Classification (NCBI taxonomy): domain Eukaryota; kingdom Metazoa; phylum Arthropoda; class Arachnida; order Araneae; family Tetragnathidae; genus Metellina; species Metellina segmentata. The sequence continues at coordinate 96,976,619 of OX375875.1, read as the reverse complement.
GTTTCTATAGCGACTGCTACAATTCAGTATCGGGAGCAGTTCTCGAGATTGACAGACAGTACGTGCGAAACATACGGGTGCTTTACTAGACCCGCCCTCTAACTTGGTACCGTACCTGGTTGTCTGGGTTTCGTAGAGCAAGGTCCAAAATGGACAAGATGCGCCATAGAAATTTACCCGGAGTGTTTATGTGGAGGGAGGAGTCAGTGTATTGAAATTTTCATTTGGAGATGATCGCTTCGGCTGTTAAATAATCTTCATCAAATTGGAGTAATCTATATGGATAACATAACATGTATGTGGGTATCTGGGTACAAAAGATGAGAGAGAGAGAGAGACAAACACACTTGCCATGTGATGTAAGAAGTGATCAAGCGCCCCGATGACAAGACCGACTGGCGACCTAAGCTGTACTCAAAGATTCCGCAAAGAAACATGGGGTGTGACGTAATAACTATTACATCGAGTCCACAGTTCGCACATCATAAGGTTGCATGTTTAGATCAAGTTTAATTCCAATTCAAGTTTAACATATATTTATTACAAAGACAGGACACTAACACAATAACAATGAAACAAAGAGAATGGGTAGGTTCATTCCAAAATAGTCTTTCTGCGACCACGTTCCAAATCAATCTGACGAATTCCCCATCGGGTAGGGAAGATGCGCGTTACAAATTCCCTTTAATAGGGATTATATGGAGATCTGTGGCTAAGTTGCCACACGGGGAATGACTCCAGATGAGGTTGCACACGGTCACGCCTGACGTAACGATACCATGTAATGATGATCCCGGTAAATAGTTTTCCATTGTCCATTGCTGATAAACATATTTGTTAAAAATGTCTCTTTTCATCCCTATTGCTACAAATAAGAGTTCTGTACGTATTGATTAGTAGAAAACTAACCTGGATAGTGATCTGACGATGATCCTGGCTGAGAACTCCTGGGTGATCTACCCAGTCCGCTATCTGTCGGCTCTGGGGGAGACGCGTCGCAAATGGTAATGGGTTTGATTGCTTGGATGACTAGACATTCGCTCAGGTCTTTGGGGTCCAGCTCATCGGCTCCGCCTCGAATCTGGAAGGGAATGCACACCGCCTATAATTTATTTTCTAAAACTTTTTGAATGCAAAGTGTCGTGTCTGATTAGCAAAACTCGTAGCTCGTCTATGTTAGCAGTGGCGTTACGAGTTTTTCTAAATACCATGACGAAATACGTTTTAATACAATGGTTCACGAAATCAAGTATACACCTCGCATGATGCAATGAGATAGGTTGTTGAATTAACGTCGCATTGGAGCTAGGGATGCGACATCGACAGCAAAACATCGATGTTTTGAAACATCGATGTTCAAAATTAAACATCGATGTTGATAATACATCGACCCAAAAACATCGATGTTTTTAAAACTCAGTGTATTTAAACTCCCCCCCCCCATTTCTTAAAACTGGTTTAGCAACTAGTCATGCAACATCGACAGCAAAACATCAATGTTTTTAAAATTCAGTGAATTTAAACTTTTCACCCCATTTCTTAAAATTGGTTTAGCAACTATTGATACGACATCGCTAGCAAAACATCGATCTTTTGAAACATCAATGTTCAAAATTAAAACATCAATGTTGATAGTACATCGCCCCCAAACCATCGATGTTTTTAAAACATCGACATCGATGTCGCATCTCTACTTTTCAGGCCCTTCACTCTTGGCCACTTTGGTCTAGAAGTATGTTCAATTTGATGATTATGAAAATTATGCTACATTGTTAATTTTAAAGTTTTTATAACGATACTTTTTTCATTTAAAAATATAAAACATCGACAACGTAAAAACATCGACAAGTATAAGCATCGATGTTACAAAAACATCGACTCCAATACATCAAAGTTAAATATATCGATGTTTTTTAAAAAACATCGATGTTCTGAAAACATCGACATCGATGTCGCATCCCTAATTGGAGCAACTCAATGGACTGTTTGCGACGGTCCGGGCTCCATCCCAAATGGAAAGATACGAGGACAACACCTCGTCATTTTGGACCACGGCCAGATGACAGGGTTAACACCTGAGTTGTCCCCACTCTCCTAACATACACATCATACCAAATTGAGGACATTTTAGGTCACAACAGATTTAACGTACCCTACAAGCTTTGGTTGGATCGACTTTCGAACTCGTAACCTTTCGGTTGAAATTCCGCTGCTCATCTGACCGGGTTATCCCGGTCTCACATGAGTAATATAAAATGTTCAATTCCCATTTCTCCCTCAATATTCTTATTAGAACCAATTGTTTTTTGTCTTCAGGATTTTAATTCATAACCTTGTAGTATGCCTTAGAGAATCACTCCTTGAAGCTGGCGACCAAGTAAAGGACACTCGTTGACGTCTACAAATTCTTTATTTGCATATATTTACACAGCGGACTATATACATGTTTTCAGAAACATCTGAAATACCCGACCTTCTTTCGACTTCCACGCCGCACATACACTTTCGCTAGCTGTGTCTTTTTAACTGATCTTTTTGGTCAATTCAGGTCAACAATGTCAATATCATGGTGACTGTGCTGCCCTCTATTGAGGGAGTGATACACGAATTACATCATTGCTACAACCTTCAATATTCTTATAAATTAAATCGGTCTAATTAGTCTTAGTGTAGTAAAAATTGACTACAGAGCGAGAGACCAAACTTGCGAATGAATGCACTGCTCATCGACTACCTTTTAGATTTTTACCTTTAGAAGATTATGGTAATTTCTCAATTCTTTTTATAAAGTTCTGTCGAGGAAAAAAAATCAATTTTATGTGTAGCCCCAGTTTTCTAAAATAAATCAAAACTTAGTTCGAATTTAAAATTTAAAAAAATGTATGAATATCTAAATGTCAGCAAAATGCATGTTGCCTTTTGTCAAGCAAAAAATAACTGTCAATCCTTAATAAATGAAGAAATTCTATATTGAAGCATGAGCGTCATTCAAAGCTGAATTTTAAGATTTAAATCATTGTTACTTTTAAGATTTAAGGGTACTTTAAGCTGGATTGTACTACCTTTAAAGTTTCTTCTCTGCTGACCACTAAGTGTTTTACACACTTCAATCGCTCCATTCGTTCATTAAAAAATATTTAGAACAAGTAAAAGTTGTAGAATTGAAAACAATTTAACAAGTGAACTAAAAACAATGTTGACGAGGTGAACACCTGAGTTGGCATGCCGCTTTCCGAACTTCCACACCAGGCCAACGTGAGGACATTTGAGATTACCGCACATTTGACGTGTACCAGTTCATACGTAAACAACGGTATTTACTTGGATTAAGTTCCGAACTCGCAACCCTACGGTTGCTAATCCGAGACTACCAATTAGGCTACCGCGACCACGTCAAGTAATTAATATACAAGGAATGTTTTCACTAATACAGAAGAGAGAATACACCCAGGGCAGTTGCAGGAATTGAACCTGCATCTCTTACTGCTCATGTGTTTGAGTTACGGCGGAAATACAAGTCGTACCTTTTTTCTGTCCGGTTCCTTTTTCTCAGGATGACTTTTCTTGATATGTTTTCTTAAAGAACTTGGATCAGTATATCTTTTACCACATCCCACAATCTGACACACATACGGTTTCTGAAAGTAAAGAGTAACATGAAACAAATTTATTCTAACTTTAATTGGAATTAAGTTGTTCGAAACTTAAAAGATATTTCGAATTGTTAATATGTACTTTCAAATTCCATTATGAGTTCCAAAATAAAGAAAATATCAAGTCTCATTCATTGCACTGTGTGTTATAGTCGCAAAACAATATTTCCAAGTTTTTAGGCTTTAGAGCTAAAAGTTAGCATGCTGCGTTATTTTATGTCAAAAAGTATCTCAACTTTAAAAACAATAAAATCACGCTATCAGCAGTTGATCGAGGGATTTATTTTGTGGTGGTTACGTATCAGACATTCACGTATTCAGAAAATAATTTAGAGTAGGGCTCAGTGCTTCCTGTTCCTTATTCTAATCATAGTTGCCCTAATGTTAAATGGGTATTATGTTCAAAGACTGCATTGACTGGGTTTTAAACATGTGTACATGCATTTTCCCTGTGATGAATGAAATTTCGGTCTACGCTATTGAACTAGCGTTAACGTGCATTGATTCTTAACATAAAAGTCTCAATGAGATATCTCGTTCAAAATCTCGCCAATTTGCTAATGACGAAATACCTCGTCGAAAAAAAACTGCTCTATTACTCCAAGTAAGTTTAAAGGTAAGGTAATTTTAATTAACGTCGTACTAGAGCAACACAACCCATTGACGACGGCCCGGGATCAATCCCCTATGGGAAAGATCCGATCAGTAAGTTTAATCCAAGTAGGAAAAACAAATTGTTCTTTGCCCAGAACTGGTGACATTTTTGGAACAGGATTTTGCACCAGAGGCTGGCAACTACCGGGCAGTTTTCAACGCGAAGATAAACCACCCGTAGGGTTAATAGAAATAGTTCATTGAAGGCACGAGCCGTGGCTGAATACGTCATTGTTATATAAGCAGCAATGTAAAAGCTGTCAAATCTAAATCAACAATTTTGGTAATTGGTAATTTTTGATTAACGTCGTACTAGAGCAATACAACGGGCTATCGACCACGATCCGGGATCAATCCCTAAGGGAAAGATCCCAGGACAACACCACGTAATTTTGAACCACGGTCAGATGACGAGACAACACCTGAGCTGGCACCTCACTCTCCAAACTTCCACTCCGACCCATGGACTATCTGCCACGACATATTTAAAATGCACCAGCCGCCTCTATAGCATACGCTTACAAACATCCAGGCACTGACCCGGATTCCAACCAGGAACCTTCCGATCTAGAGGCTAACCACCAGACCGGTTGGTCGGCTAACAATCATTAGTTGGTAATTTTTAATTAACGTCGTACTAGAGCAACACAACGGGCCATTGATGACGGTCTGGTATCAATCCTCTAAAAAAGGAAAGATCCAAGAACAACACCACGTAATTTTGAACACAATAAATGTGTTGGAAACATGGAAATTGCTTAATCCTTTTAACTGCAATGTTTCAAGTCTTACCGTGTCATGGTGAGTTTTCTGATGCTTAGTTCGATCTGAGGAATTGCTGAACGTTTTGGTGCATCCAGGATGTACGCAAGAGTAGGGTCGTTCTCCAGTGTGTGACCTCAGATGTATCTTCAGATTTTCGAGTCGTGAAAATGCTTTTTTACAGCCTGCAAACTAAAAATAATTTATTTTTTTAGATTTAAATCATATTATTCTCACTCTCAGGAACCCATCGAGTATCATTCTATAGTTAAATCATGATAAAATTACAAAAAAAAAAAAAAAAAAAACATTCGATGAATAGGACACAAGGAATAAAATAATGCCTGCAAATCGTCACCGAAACACGTTGTAAAAGAGCATGAATTTTATCTTTAGTTCCAAGTGCAGCAGCTTCAGGACTGTACGCTGTCTTGAAGTTTGATTGATAATGTGCATGGACCAAGTCGCAAATCAGTTAAGCTAACGTTAGCATTAATTTATTGCAGGATGGGGATTGTGGGTTAGGGGTATCTAATGGGCATGACAAATACCACTAACCGGTCAGATACAGCAACCACCAAACGCCAAGACTATCCAGCATCAGACCGGGAACAAGGGATGCGCATGGAGTCTCGACAATTGAGTGTTGGAGAAAATGCACATTTGAATTAAAACTCGAGGTCCCTTAAGATATACGTCAAAAACAAACTGTTTCTAACATAAGATTTTCTTGATTCATTCGATGACTTACAATTTATAACAGGGAATTGTGGCAGGCCTTACACGAACGCTTTGCTATGCTTACGGCTCTTTTATGAACTACAAGAAATGTGTGAATCAAGGGAACAAATTACAGATTGCTGAATGTAAATCCCTGGAGACAACTATGGAATAGAATTAGAACTAAAAACTTGTGTAGATAAAGTTTTTATAGTCCAATTTTTCAAGTGTGTAAGTAATTTCCAAATTGAAAAAAGAAGTTTTAAAAACTTACCGTGCATTTGTTAGGCTTGTCTCCAGAATGTATTCTCATGTGGACTAATAATTTATAACGTGCGTTGAATGGATGTAGTCTTCGAGGACACAGCTTCCAGAAACATATGAAGTCGTCTCCCTTTTTTTGATCGATATGTATCTTTTCAATGTGCGTTACGAAATCGTCCTGGTCGTGGAACACTGCGGTGCAATCCAACCACCTGCACGCATACATGCGATTAGTCTCGGTGTCGGTGCTGCTGCTTCCACCGACTGTCTTGTCTCCTTCCGAACTCTCGAAGCTGGACGAGTTGGAAGGCTGACTGCTGTCAGAAGAGCTGTTCTTGTGAAGAACAGCTTTCCTGGCCATGTGTTGGTCGTAGGTGGGGGGCGGTTTGTTGTGCTGTTGCATCTGGGGTACGGATGCTTGAAATTGTGGTTGTAAGTGAGAATGAACGGGCGGAAGAACTGGAATGAACGGTATGTAGTCCTCTGTATGAAAAGCAGCAAGATCTTGTGGCAAAACTTGGAGATTCTCAAACTCGGGTAACATTTGTGACGCGTTGGCATGGCATGGCATCCCCAACGCACCGGGAATGTCAACACCAGATTCGAGATCTTGCATGGCTTGTATCACCAATAAATTTTCGTCCATGTTTATAAAATCGTTCTTTATTTTGTCACTTCCGCTGCACACATTGGATACATTGCTATTATCGCTAGTTATGTGACTGCTGTTTCCGGGCGTTCCGGTCTGAGGAGTATATGAGGTGCTCCTTCTGTTACCGGATGAAGCAGAGCCAGGACTGGAGCTGCTGTTGCGAGCTGACAAGTGGCCATAACACCCGGCCTTCTCCCCAATTGATCCTGGCGATACGCAAGATGACGAACTTCTTGAACCGTTGATGTAAGCGATCAGTGAAGTAGGTGACATACGGATGATGGAATTTAAGTCTATTCCTTCGGCGGACAAAGGGGAATTTGAGAGGGCTCTTTTATTTCTGGACCGGCTTGAATAAGACGACCTTCCGGAATACCGTGGGCTTGATGTAAATGCGGATGGAATCGTGTCGGAAAAGTTCATTGAAAAAGGTGAAAATGAAGTATAATACATTCCCGTTTGGGCAGGATTTTGTGCGTTACCAGGAACAGAGGCATAGCTCATCAAAGATATATTATCACCATCGTTGTGACCCGAGGTGTGAGGGGTCGCACTCATCACTGGGGGTAAAACTGAGAATCGTCCAAATGCAGGATCAGTCTTGGACTGATACTGAACTCCCGAGTTGAAAGAATTCGCTGATGTAGTCGCTACCATCGGTGAGAAAGTTCGACTGTTATTTTCAATACGAGCTTGCTCAATAACTGCGGGGTCTTGTGGAGTTATGAACATTGATAAGTCATCTAGAACTGTTGCTATATCAGCGAAATTAGATGGTTGGTCCCTAACTGAAGATTGCGATGGTTGTAAATTAACCGTTTGAGAAGCATTCATTCTAGCGCCGGAAGCTTTAGATACAGAGCATGAGCTGAAGCTGCTTTCTGGTTTTAGAACATCACTAAATGAGATATCGGATCCAGGGTTCATAGATTGTTTATGATTTTGGTTGAATACACTAGTGTCCAGCACTGTACAACCAGAAGAAGTGATGTCCATCGCAGTATGCTGATTGACTGGTGGAGGGTTGTCTACATGTATAGCGTTCTTTGAGCGCTGCAACATGCTTTTCCGACTAGAATTGGTAGTTTTGTTAGAAGGCACGGGGATGGTTGGAAAACTGATGTGTCCTTTCGGCAATGGGTTTTCTGAAGCATTAAATGTGCCTTCCAACAACGGATTTCCCTGGATAAGTTGGTTCACATTATTTGGTGGATGATATGCATAGCTAGATTGACAGTTGTGTTCACCGGGTATTTGGAAGCCCTCGGCTGGCAACTGCATTCCTTGCGTCTTGTACGGCAAATAAGTGTCAGCTGAAAAATTGGATTTATAGCATGTAATGGTGAGTGTAAAGAGATATGCATATAGATTATTTTAGGAAATGAAACCTTACCTTTGGCATTTTGTGGCATGAAATAGCCAACCATCATATTTTCATAAGCGGCTTTGAAGTCCGGAAATGCCGGATATCGCTCTTTGTTGTTTCCATTATCAACCTGGAGGGGCTCGGGCACTTCTGATATATTCTGAGGAGGCATGATTACCGCGTCCTGCGTGGTGTGTGATTTTGTAGAATGAATTGGTGGGAGTTTAAGATTAGGAGATATAGCCGTTCTTCTGATTTCTTTGGCCTCTGGTACAGAAGATGCCGAATAAGTTGATTCCTGTAAATAGTTGAACTATATCGCACTAATATAATAACAGGGTCACCAAAAATGCACATTTTTGCCGTGTGAAGCATGCTTGAAACATGACTTCGTGGAGTATCACGTCTCTTACATCAAATATTACATTTAAAAATTGAAATAGCTGCTTTACAATTCAATGCAGTTTTATTATAATTTGGCTTTTCCTCTTCTGCAGGTAATTGTAAAAAAATACTAAAAGCAATGTTCTGAGATGCGATGTTAATATGGTTACATTTCAATCAAATTATTAATTGATAAACTGGCCGACACTAATAACAGATTATAATATTTTAATTATTAGTTGGTTTGTCCCTAACACATTAAGATCCCATTGACTAACGTAAAAAAATATCATTTTTCTATTCAGTTTGAGATTGAAACAAATTGTCTTTCATTGCACAAATTTCAGGATTTTATAACTAGGATAGATATTGAGCTTGTTCTTGTGTGTCTTTAGTCACGATACAATTTGACATGGTTTGTAAGCGAAAATCCTATTATTCCTTAAAATCATTGGAAGCATTTTTAGTCTTTGTTTTTAATAACAAATTTATGTATTAAAATCCATTTGTATGCATGTCTTTCATGCAAGTAGAAAATCAGCACCTCCTATAACAACCTTCCTCTCTAGGAACTATTGAAAGGACTCGCAGAGGTGTTGTATAGTACACAATGAATGAGCTCACCTTTTGGACTTCACCTTAAAATGGTAAAAATTAGTTTTACAAGATAGCAATCTTATAGCTTGCTATAAGAAAAAGGGGAGAAGCATTTGACTTGAACAGTGAACACTAATCAGTCTAATTTATTGATCCTAATTTGGATTGATAAGGAAATAATTCAAGCTGAATAAAAGTAAAATGCCCCACATTTATTTTTTATTGAAAATGATTTTTCGATACATTTTCCAAGTAGGAAAACTGTCCTACCTGAAATGCTGATTGTGCTCTGTCTTGCAAAGGTGGTCTTTCTGAGAAATAGGAAGCGTTTCTGTGCAGCTGCGAGCTTTGGCTTCTGAGATCGTTGAATGGAATGGGCGGAAAGGAAGTTTCTTTGTGGTTGTAATGCTGTGGAATGTTTTTCGACAAGTTCATATACAAAGATGATGGATCTCCTTGGTCTACTGGGAAGAAACGGTTGTTCGTGTTCCTTTTTCTGGTCTCTGATTCCTCAACACATGTCAGCCGGCCCATCATTCTGGAATGGAAGTCAGTACATAAGAGTATGCAGAACAACTATACAGAATCTAGAGAAACCGTTTACATCAGTTTAAAACAAAATAATTTGCACTGAAATTAGTCTTCAAGCCAATGACAGGTTTAACTTGGCTAATGGGACTGTGACATCTGACCGGAAAAATAAAACAATCATCGGAATTTCGGAATGCCGAATGTATTCTGATTGGTTGTATTTTGGCGCCAGCTGCTGTTCTTGTGTTACTCTGCTGGGTGTTTCTGTTCTTTACGACTTAAGAGCAGGTGAAAATAGAAGGGTCCTCTGCAGGTGGTGTTATTAGAGGTGTTTGCTCCATGCAAGTAGGACAAATTGAAAAATATTTTTCTTTCACATTATTATCACAAAATCTCATCACAACAGAATTACAGAACAATAAAATCAAATCACATTAAAAGTGATTATCGTAAATCACAAAATTGAATGGATATAAAATTTAGTCAGAATTTTTACTTAAAGGTCGTTTTCTACCGAATCTATTCTGTTGATAGCGTAGCAATTTTGTTATTGGCTTTAAGTGGTAATTTTAGCTGATACATGCAGCCATTCAATTTTAACATCAACTAATAAGCCAGGGAGATGGATAAGAGAGGCAGTGAAACTTTATATTTTCCTAATTCAAATCAACCGAGCCAAAATATACAATTCAACAAAGAAGGTGAATATTTATTTATTTCGTTATTTTTTATGGTTTGCCCTGGTTTTGCGTTTTCAGTTTGCACGCATGCTAAGGGTTCCCCACCCCTATTCTAGAATCCAGTTTATTCCATGGTTTTTACCCTAGAATTAGAAGGACAAAGAGAAACATGACCTACTTCCAATTTTAAGCCTTAACATGAAAGCAGAACATGTTTCTAAGAAAATTATCTATTAAGTAGAATTTATGAATCGATCGACTGCTGTACTTACCATCTCTTCCCTACAAGGGCTGTTTTTTTCCTTGGAAATTTGTTGAATGACAGAACAGTTTTATGTTGTTATTCAAAAGAAGCCTATTTTTGAACCCACGACATTGTATGAGAGAAGAATATTTTTTTTAAATGTAGATACTCCAAGGAAGAGTTATTTTAAAGTTTATCATGCTTTATTTATGACAATACTATTCTAGATACAGCAATCAAATTCCTTCTGGATTAATTGACTCTCTAAAACGAAATATTTTATTTTAAATCTCTCTATATTAAAAAAAAGTTACCGCCGCCGCCGCCGCCGAAGAATTGAAATTTTTGTTGTTTAGCTCCATTCTTAGACGGTTTCCCGAGAAAGTACTGATCGGAAAAATATGAAATTAACATGCTTTGTTCTTCATCGTATTCCCTGGATAATTATTAAGATTTTTTTCCGATGCGGCTATTAGTTTAGGTTTTATTAAGTGTTAAAGTTGAAGAAGTGAAATTTCTTCCGCGAGTGAGCAAAACACATTCAAAATTTCAGTCTTTAGTCGTGAGTTTTTTTTTAAGAGTACCTCTCAACGTAAATTTTTGCAGCTCGTCGAGTTTTTTTTGAAATTTAAATGTGGTTCTTGATAATATTTTTTTGAAATTCGGGAAAAATCGGGACATTTTTGTTACTTTTTTTTAAAACTGCCGTATCTATATCTAATTACTATTAGTTTTTAATTTTTAAAATATCGCAGTATACCTCAGAATATACTCTTTCTTACGGTACTATTATTTTTGAAATCGGTTAATAATTAAATTGGATGCGATCAAAAGTTCGTGATACAAAATTCGGAATCTTCGGATATTTTCGCTACGTTTTGTTAAAACCGTTATGTCTACGGCAAAAACCATTATTTTTTAAATTTGAGAACATCACTGAATACACTACATTACACTCTTTCTTATGGTACAATTATTTTTCAAATTGGTTAATAAACAAAATCGATGCAATTAAAAGTAGGTCATACAATTTTCGGAACTTTCAGATCGTAACTTCCGATACAAAACTAAAATGGTCATATCTATATAGTATTACTGTTAGTTTTTAATTTTAAAAATATTGCAGTATACCTCACAATGTACTCTTTCTTACGGTACAATTATTTTTAAAATTGGTTCATAAATAAATTCGATGCAATCAAAAGTTGGTGACACAAATTTCGTATTTTTCAGTTCGCATAGCTGGTTCGGCAAACAGCAGTGGGTTGCATTTTCTACTATCGGGTTTGCCAGATATCAAATTTATCGTAGCAACAATTGCCATAAAAACGATTTCTTTTTATTTGGCGAGGAAAAAGGCTCGCTTTTTCCCCTCTGTTCTCAAGACAGTTTACCGACAAAGTACAATGTATTGATATTAACACTGTTTACTTAAAATTGTACAGGGAACAAGATACAGAAGATTTTTTACTGATGCGGCTATTAGTTTAGGGTGCATTAAGTGTTAAAGCAAAAAAAAGTGAAATCAATTGCGAAAGAAGTATTGGTTTGAGAAAGCAAACCAAACGGGATTGCGTAGCAATCCCCGGGGTCGGCGAGCGTAAGCGAGCAGGGCGCGAAGCCCTCGCTGTGACGTCATGTACCGGAAAGTGAAATCAGCATAATACGAATTATTCAGATAGTTTCACTCTGTGAAAGGAATGTTGGTTTGCGAAGCAAACCAAATGACATCTGTGAAAGGAGTGTTGGTTTGCGAAGCAAACCAAATGGGATTGCGCAGCAATCCCCGGGGGTTGGCGAGCGTAAGCGAGCAGGGGGCGGAGCCCCCTAGTAATATAAAAAGTGCTAAACAGAATGATAAAAAAAGTTCCGAAATGTTGAAAATAAAAATTCCTTTCAGGAAGAATTTAGAACAAAAGAGTTTCAAACGCCAAATCTATCTTGAAACTGTAGTTCCAGATGTGGACCATATCTAATGAGGATATATACGAAATATGAGCAAGTGAAGAAATGAAGTGTGGTACATCATATTGTTCGGAAAGGAAATAAAAATTGACTCAGAATTGTGTGTGTGATATCATCTGACTAATGGCTACCAGAGGTTACCACACACCGTATCACACTCCAGTATCACATTGTTATAATCATGCTGTTTCTCATTGAAATTGACACCCCTATTGTAAACCTTTTTCTCTCAACCCTTCTCTTTCGTTAATAAAAGTCATTATTATCCTTGCTTTGCATCGTTTTCTTCTTCTATTACACCCCATACCACGTTTCCTTCCTTTCCGATGTACATGTTCTGAAATATTCACTTAAACAGCAGTTATGCGCAACTTTTGGATATGATTTAGTTAGGACTTGTGGATATCTCACTGTGCAAATTATTTGGACTTGATGCTAGCCTCAGAAGGATAGATAGTCTGTTCTGGAGGAAGAAGAGTGTTCTGAAGGCATGCATTCATCGCTCATGACAAAAAAAAGTCTCTTAACCAGTCACAGTTAGAGATCATTTGAGGTTAAAAGAATAAGGCATCAGCAGTCTGTTTGTTTTACTGCCTTGAAAATCAAGGACGCTATAACAGAAACTGACGTCTCACTCAGATATACAAAAATCGTTTTTGATTTAGGTGTTATCGCTTGTATTATTTTTTCAACCGAATGAATTTTAATTTTTTTAGCGGATTTCGGGATTATTGGCTTGGACGCTGCGCCCCCGTATTACGTACCAATAATTCAATTAATACAATTCTTGCCATCCCCACTGGTGAGTTATTCACGAGCCTATTGATGTAGTTCGACTTTAAACCAACATTGTAGTTTGTATCAGACGCCACCACGAATCACAAGCGTTCATTGGCTGCTTTTGTCTTTCGGAGTGAAGATCAATGCGGAAGATAGTAAAGAAGTGAGTGGTATTACCCTTGAGACTTAGCAGCCTGACTTTGAACTGCATCCAAGAACAGAGTTGTTCTAAATTTGTTTCACTGAAATCCGATTTTTTTCGTATCCCCTTTTCCTTTCGTCATCGCGTAATCCTACAGTGCAAATCATGAATGGTGCTTCCAAGAAAACGACGCGCACTTCAGTTGATGTGCGTAAAAGTTTTCGAAAGGAAAATAGACACGAATCAACTGCTTTAACCTTAGCGATCATTTTCTTTACATTGGTTTCTAATTTTGATTTTCGGCTTAGAGTACCTGAAATGTTCAAAAGAAGCAAGATGTGCTTAGAAAATTATTTCTGACAAACCCTTTTTTTTTTAATTTTTTTATTCCCGATCGAAAGATTATAATTCTATAATGAGCATTACGATTAACGATATTTTATTATCTCAGAAATATATACGTACAGTCGCGGGAAAAAACCCCGAAATACCCCTCTTCATTCCAACAGTTCTGATAGTAGAGCAAATTCAAAGATGGTGTTCAACAGGAACCTTCGTCTTCTATAAATTCAAATGTTAAATATTTGCACAAGGAGCCATCTTCATATTAAATTGAGTACCAACTTGATAATTTTCATTAGAAACCAACTATTTTGTCACACAATTTCAAATGTGTATCAAAATTTAACTTTAGGTACCAAATTTCATGTCATTAGGTCTTGCCGTTTCGATGTTACGAGTACAGAAAGATTGGAGCTCTTAATGTATAAATCGGTTTCTCAGACTTTTATGTGGATATCTTCCTAAATAATATTTCGATAGTGCTGATATTTTGTGTAAATGTACTGTTAAAGAACCCAAACCAAATCCACCTAATACGTATTCTATTTTAAAAATAGGACTCCTTATGCGACCATAAAAAATTTCAGCTCATTCTGATAATTAGTTTTTACGCTCCATTAAATTTTCCTCATAGCAATTTTAGGGGGCAACCAAAAGTTTAAAAAAAAAGTCTGACTAAGGTGAGGAATATAAATTTCGGAAAAATTTATTTTATTTTATATAATCGAAATACATTGCTTTTACCAGTTATATGTCGAATAGATAAACTCTACTAATCAATGATCAATTGAATGACTAACTATTCACTTTTTGGATGGTCGGAATTGTATTGAATAATTGTAGGTAATAGTTTTTATAGAATTGAATAATTATAGGTAATAGTTTTTGAATTGCAAACTATTATGTGTGACAAGAATGAACACTTCTCAAAAGATCAGGCCAAGAATGAACACTCCTTAAACGATTATGCCAAGAATGAACTTTTCTCAAACGATCGTTATAACGATGAACAATTCCTCAAGCGATTGTGCCAACGATGAACAATTTCCCAAACGATTATGCCAAGAATTTATTTTAAGGTTCTTTGTAGATTTCTTTCAGTCACACACACACACAAACATCAAATTAACAGTTCTTAAATAGCTACAGTTAATCTACATTTACGAATAGACTTTCACAATGAGGAGATGATCTGCGAAATTGACATCTTCAAGAGTGAATATCTATGGATATATTTTGAAATTCCAGATCTAGACTAATTGAACGATGCAGAATCTGATCAAAGCATGGCGTTTATTATGGAAATTTTGTTGTTCATACTAAATTTGATACGAAGACAACCTCTCCTAATGCAATAATTTTGCATTTGAAATTGCAGAGGACGTTATTTCCTATTGAATGATATCTTTGAATTTGCTTTACTATGAATAGCGCTCCAAATAAAGGGGGTGGTTCGTTTTTCTTCACACAACTGTATATTTTACCCTGTGTGACAAACGAAACCACGATTTACGATAGTTAAATGTGCTTCAGTGTGTATCTCGTAATTTTGAACCACGGTCAGATGACGAGACAACACCTGAGCTGGCACCCCACTCTCCAAACTTCCACACCAACCTAACCTGAGGACTTTCGGCCACGACAGATTTTAGGTGCACCAGCCGCTTCTACACCATACGTTTACGAACATCCATGCCCGAACCCGGATTCGAACCAGGAACCTTCCGATCAAGAGGCTAACACCTTAACCACTATACCGGTTGGTCGGCTTGAAATATTTGGAGTTATCCTCGTTATATAAATGAGGAGGGCTCGAACCCTGTGGGCCCTTCCTCTAAGTATGGTCTTGGTTACCCATGTCATACTTATGCGAATGGACAAAAGGTTTAGTTCTTATGACCTTGACCATCTAACTCAGGGGTGGTCAACCTTTAACACTATGCGTCAATTTTTTTCATACATGAGTTCAGATGCGCCATACAACACAAATATCTTCTCTACTTTCTTACGTTCATGGGTGGGGTTGGAAAATATGGATAGGGGTAGGATATGCTTCGCTTAGGGGAGGAATTAAAAAAAAATTAATGTACGACAGTTCAAAAGATACACATTTATTGGAGCGCTATTCTACAATAGTAAGAGATGATCTCTTGAACGTGAGGGGCCGACCAACCGGTATAGTGGTTAAGGTGTTAGCCTCTAGATCGGAAGGTTCCTGGTTTGAATCCGGGTCCGGGCATGGATGTTTGTAAACGTATGGTGTAGAGACGGCTGATGCACCTTAAATCTGTCGTGGCCGAAAGTCCTCACGTTGGGTTGGCGTGGAAGTTTGGAGAGTGGGGTGCCAGCTCAGGTGTTGCTTCGTCATCTGACCGTGGTTCAAAATTACGAGGTGTTGTCCTCGAATCTTTCCCTTAAGAGACTGATTCCGGACCGTCGTCAATAGCCCGTTGTGTTGCTCTAGTACGACGTTAACTAAAGTTACCATTATCAAATTACCTTGAACGTGAGGGCGATAGTTGTCGTAGACCCCACTGATGGTGCTACAGCTGTCGGAGAGTATCGTTTGGTGAAGGCTGCATGAATTAAACTGAGAGCACTCTGGTGTTGAAAATATGGAGATGGGTTAAGTTATGGCACCTAGTTGAAAAGAATAAGTAGGCGCAAGGATGCAATGCGCCACTTGTAATAATCCAATGCGCCACTTTTGGAGCATGCGCCACAGGTTGGCCGCCTCTGATCTAACTGAACTAACGATAAGGGTTTATGACCAGATAAGGTGTGGGTGAGAGGAGACTCGAAGGCTCGTCGGTTTCAGAACTAAGTAGGTACTTAATTATTGTCGCACTGGAGCAACACAATGGGCTATTGACGACGTTCCGGGATCAACACCGAAGGGTGGGTTGACTTCAGAGTTTTATGGGCCATGCTGTGCCAGGCACACACAATACATACAATACAAATTCAAGTAATAGACCCACACCAAAGAAAGTTTTTCTGACACAGAAAAGACAAATGCACCAAGGGAGCAGCCGACCAACCGGTATAGTGGTTAAGGTGTTAGCCTCTAGATCGGAAGGTTCCTGGTTCGAATCCGGGTCCGGGCATGGATGTTTGTAAACGTATGGTGTAGAGGCGGCTGGTGCACCTTAAATCTGTCGTGGCCGAAAGTCCTCACGTTGGGTTGGCGTGGAAGTTTGGAGAGTGGGGTGCCAGCTCAGGTGTTGCTTCGTCATCTGACCGTGGTTCAAAATTACGAGGTGTCGTCCTCGGATCTTTCCCTTAAGGGACTGATCCCTGACCGTCGTCAATAGCCCGTTGTGTTGCTCTAGTACGACGTTAACAAAAATTACCAATTACCACCAAGGGAGCAATGGACCTGACATGAATCGACACTGCACCGCCTACAACTCGAATGTTGCTAACGCAGTGGGCATACCCACTGATCCGCGACGACCCCAACCAGTCCCCGAAACGGAAATATCCGAGGACAACACCACGAAATGTTGAACATGGTCCACTCTTCAAACTTACACACTTTCACACCACGCCAACGTGAGGACATTTGAGGCCGCGACAGATTTAACGGGAACCAGCCCCCATTGTACACGACGGTCTCGGGTTGGATTCGAACTCGCAAACCTCCGATTGCTAGAAACCGGGCTACCGCGACCCGAATCAGCCGACCAACCGGTCTGGTGGTTGAGGTGTTGGCCTCTAGATCGGAAGGTTCCTGCTTCGAATCCGGGTCAGTACAGGGATGTTTGTAGGCGTGTAACGTAGAAGCTGCTGGTGCACCTTAAATCTGTCGTGGCCGAAAGTCTTCACGTTGGGTTGGTATGGAAGTTTGGAGAGTGGTATGCCAGCTCAGGTGCTGCCTCGTGATCTGACCGTGGTTCAAAATTATGTGGTGTTGTTGTCGGATCTTTCCCTTAGGGGGATTGATCCCGGACCGTCGTCAATAACCCACTGTGTTGCTCTAGTGCGACGTTTATTGATTTAAAAAAATTAACAGGGGACTGAACCATTTTGGATATTCCATAATTTTATGAAGGGGCTCCAGCACAGTTCAGTCCCCCCAGCCGCCACGTACACAACGGTCTTTGGCTGGATCGAGTTTCGAACTCATAACCCTCCGGTTGCTAATCCACTTCTCTACAAACCGCTGTGTTGCTCTAGTACGACGTTAGTTAAAAATTACCAATTACTCTACCAACTGGGTTACAGCGGCCGCTGATATTTACTGAGATGAGGAAGGTAATTGGTAATTTTAATTAACGTCGTACTAGAGCAACACAACGGGCTATTGACGACGGTCTGGGATCAGTCCCTTAAGGGAAAGATCCGAGGACGACACCTCGTAATTTTGAACCACGGTCAGATGACGAAGCAACACCTGAGCTGGCACCCCACTCTCCAAACTTCCACGCCAACCCAACGAGAGATGAGGAAGGATTTTGGAGACGTTTTCAAATTGTTTGTTAGATTTTAAGTTTGGGAACTTGTAATTTATGTTGCCTCTCATGTGTACATCGGGCTTGGGCATATTAAATTCGTAGGTCAGTAAACCCCCTCCTTATTATTGGGTAGGTGGCGTGGAAAGAATTCTTACCCTTTGAACCTTTACCAGAATTGTGTATGCATTTCTAGTCACGCATAATAAAATTCAATAGACTAGGTTGTTGTATGATCTGATGAGAGATTATACGTGCGTTTAAAATAACAATTCGATAAAATATAGGAAACGTGCTAACTTTAAAAGTGGTGTCAACCTAATTAGGTATTAAATGTAATAACATTTATATTGCTAACAGCAAATTATTTGAAACAATAAAGTGAAAACCAAAATGCGCAGTTCTAAAACTTGTAACTCACCGTAAAGGCAAATTGGAGTTTTGTTTCTGTTTTTGGAATTATTTAGATCAGAGGACACAAATTTCTAGTTTCACTTTGGTAAGTACATCATTGAATTAACGTCAGCTGGACCAACACTAGGCGGTTGGCGACGGTTCGGGATAACTCCCGAAGGGTAAGATGCCAGAACTCGTAATTTTGAACCACTGTCATTTTCTCTTTTGGAGGGGGCGAATAAAGTCTGGAAGAATTATACTCACATTTACTCTGTTTCTTAACACTAGACAATACAGCTTTCGCAAATTGTTATTCATTACAAAATTTGGGTCATGGATATCAATTTCATTTTGAAACGTAGCTGTGAAATTACATTGCGTGTCATAGATTTTTTTTTTCATTCACCAAAAACCTTATTTAAATTACTCAAAAATTGGAGAAATTTTTCTCCGAAGTACAATAGCAGTGGCAAAATATGCCGAAAACTATTAAAAGAAACACAAGTTGGATATGAGAACTAACTCTGGTATACTTGATAACAAACAATTCAACTTCATATCAGCTGAGAAGTTTGTATGGCAAGGTAATCGATGTGTGTTTCAGGATGTTTTTATTCTTGTTCGCTTTTTCTCTTTCGTCATCAGCAAACAGCTGAACAATAATCAAGGCTATCGGTTTTCGAATCCTATACCTATCAACAAAGCGAAGGACTGCAATGCATACGAAACTTGTTACATATATCTAGAATAATTTATTTGTCCACGTATCGTGTAGATTAATGTACGACTCGAGTTGAAAGTAAAAGTGGCTTTGATTTCTATTTTTCATAAATAGAAATCTAAGCCTTCTCAAGCTCTGAAGGTGCAATTCCTATAACGCGTCTGACGCATTTTGCGTCTATTGCCTCATTGTGGGAAACAGTTCCATAAAGGTGCAATTCCTATATAGTGACTGACGCATGCAGCTGACGCAGAGCATTGCTTGCTATAATGGGATGTTACAGGTTTATTGGGGGTCAATTACATCATTTCTCAATCGATTTTTACATATGATAAATCTTTTTAAACAATACAAATAGTTCTTTAAAAGGAGCTATGAAACATGAAAATTCGTTGAGTAATAAAAGAGCTGTAATATTTTTAAGTCGAGACGATTATGGAACTGTTTCCCACAATGCGTCAGCTACGGAAGCGCCAACTATGCTCCAGCCGTACTGCAATAGACATGCGCTATAGGAATTGCACCTTAAAGATACAACTGCTGTAATGGCCGTTGTCTAAATTCTTTCTTGGCGCGATTACTATAATTTCCAAGGTACAAGTGAAGTACTAACCGTTGTCTAAATGTTTTCTTGGCGCGATCTTGGTACAACTATTGTACCGGCCGTAGTCTAAAGGTTAACCTTTTGACTACGGCTATAGATATAACAAGCGCGATTCTGTCTTGGCGTGTTTTATTAATTTCAAGATACAACTCCGTTAGTCTAAGGTTGAGCGACTACTTCTTGGATTCCTATTATTTCATTTTGAACCAGTCGTCTCAACCTAGTAACCCACCTAAACAACAGGACCTGTTATCAAACTTTGTACAGATCTGAGAGATAATCTGATTTGGTATGCTAGCTTCACTAATTTTATGTTAACGTCTATTCATTAAATCGTTGTTTAAATTCGCGAATTATCTCATTGAAATTATCTGTTTGATGAATGTTATAACTTTCTGTTGTCACCAGTGTTCAAAAAATTTCCTGCTGATCTAATTTATTGGGTAACCAAAGATTTAAAAAACCATAAGGTGGTAGTGAGTAACTAACTAGAAACTTAGAATCAGAATCCACGGATCTTTCCCTCAGGGGATTGATCCCGGACCGTCGTCAATAACTCGTTGTGTTGCTCTAGTTCAAAGTTGATTGAAAATTACCAAATAACCATGCCATTCGTACGCATGTATTTTAATTAACGTCGCATTGGAGCAACAGAATAGGCAATTGGCGACGGTCCGGGATCAATCCCCAAGGAAGAGATCCGAGGAAAACTCGCCATTTTAAACCCGGTCAATTGACGAGATCAATATCATGAGCTGCCACCCTCAGAATGTCCACACCACACCAACGTGGAGGCATTTCACGTATGACAGATTTAAAGTGCACCAGCCCCCATACACGACTGTATACCTGAATCTAGTTTCGAACTTTCACCCTTCCTATTTTTGTTCCACGACTCTTCCAATTGAGCTATCGCACCCCCTCCCTCCAAAAAAAATTATAACGAATTCTTTTAGTTTTTTTGTGTGAATGAGGACTTTTAAAATTAATTATACCTACAGTTACATCTCAAAAGTTTCCTGAAAATTTAAACATTAAAAACTGTTTTAATAGTTTAATTACACACAATTTCTTATAAAATGTATTAATTTTCATGACTAAGCATTCGTACTAATTATACCTGCAACCATTTATATAAGATGTGATTGTTTTAAAACAAATCGCAACTCCCTGATACTTTGCAGCTGTGACTTCAACTCCAAAGAACTATTGTTTTTCCAGAAATAAAAGAACACTGACTCGTAATCTGAATAATCTATTAATTAAACTGCATATCAATATGTTTTCTGTGCTATCTATACGTGAGATTTGAGAGTCAGAAAAACAACTGGGCCTTCGGCTAACTCAGAAGCAAGGTATGAATTCCAATTTTTATCTCTGCTGTCACTTCAAGATAAGAAACAGTTTCTTGTAAACACTATAGTTAAGCTACTTGAGAATTTATGCTTCTCATCTGTTGCCTACATTCTGCTATTCTCCTTTCAAACAACTCTATACACTCATCCCCTACGTTGCAGAAGAATTCTAAGAATGGCATTTCTATAATTCGCTAGTAGGAATTTCATTCTTGGAATATACTCTCCTGCAAATAATCCAAGTAGAAATAAACATCCCTCCAGCAGATTTGTCATTGGCGACACATATTTCGAACATCTTTTCGGGCACACATTAAAGCAAATTATTAACACGTGTGTTTATCTACAGAAATTTACGCACGAAATTTATAAACAAGATCTTTTTTCAATGCCTGGCCAATTGAACATGGCTCATAACACTACAAGAGCAAATTTTTGCGTCACCTTGATGCGTCATAAATAAGATGTTTCACGAACAACTCGAATGCTGTTTCCCAAGTGGCACAGTCACCTATTTTAGTTGGATTGACGATAATCGATAGGTATCAAAAAGATACACGAATAATATCAGATATCTCGCCTTTTGTCACTATAATTTACTTTGATCCAAGTCCGTCGTTAAGTTGCCCGTTGTATTGCTACAGTGCGACGTTAATGGATTACCATTACCGTATCGTATTCGCGTTGTTTGCAACGGATTGGGACGACATCGACCTTAAAATGAAATAGACGGAGCATATCGCACCCCGGCAAGAAAAGTGTCGCAACTCAAAATTGTAGAATTTGAAAAACATCAACTTAAAGGATACTATAAAACTTATATTGAAATAGTATAAGCTTCTTTTAAAGTTTAGGCAAGTATTTATGGTGGTAACTTCTATTATATTCTATGGAATAGTAATATAACACACTGGGGCACCTCATACATACTTTTCAATGACATAACAACAAAATTTTTATTTTTTGACCTGTGTCACTTTTCTTGCCGGAGTGCGATATGTCTGCAGCTTCAGGTTATTAACTCCAGTTCTCGGTTTCGAGATGTGTCATGTGGTTGTGGGTAAACGCATGAATTCTAAATTATTGATTTATCAAAGTGACAATCCACAGTGATCGAAAACACTACTCAGCTCTTTTATAGCCAATCGGCCAAGTTGATTTGTGATTTACCCTTCAGAAATCTTACTACAGCGACTCCGCCAACATGGTCAGTATTCCATTTTCCATTAAGGTCCATGTGAGACGGTCAGATGGCGAGTTCACACGGTGCTAGCTTCCACCTCTATAAACTTCCACACCATGCCAATGTGAGGAAATTTGAGGCCACGACAGATTGAGCGTGCGCCAGTCCCCACGTGCACGACGGTGTCATTCACTTTGAATCGCCGGTCAATTAAAAACACTAATCTGCGTGGCTTTACTTTCGATTCGTTTTTCAAAAGATCAAAATGTTTGAAATCGAAGTTTAAAATTTCGTAATGACAAAAACAATGTGTCCGAAACACCGTTATCTTATGTTATCTTGGCTGGTTTTTTTTTGTTGCTGTTTATACGATGGCTTTAGTGCAAGACAGGCGTTTGGGATAACAAAACGCCTTTTCTCAAACGTTGGAATGAAACGATCGAAATAACAGTAGCTTATGAATGTGCAATTTCTTTTATGTAATGAAAAACTGATATTGTACAACATTTTTAATCAGATATAGAGAAATACAGAAAAACCAGCGATTATTATCATCAAAGAAATATCCACTTTAAATCGCAGAAGATAAGCATAACTAGTGACAAACCAAATGAATTAAATTGTCCAGCGTTTTCTGTTTAATAGCTGTAAAAAAATGAATATGTTCAATTTAAAAGTGTAATATTTATAAATTCAACATGTTGCGTTAATGTAAACAATAAACGAAGTAAACAAATCCTTTGGAAGGTTGACACTTGTATTTCAACACAAAATTCAAATTGCTCGTTTAATATTCGATTGTAACAAAGTAAACAATTGTTTTGTGCAATAACATTCCTATAGAGCTGCTTAATTTCATTCCAGTACAGAAAATATTGAAATCCTCAAAAATAATACATATTGCTGTTGTCGCTATTGATGGTGGTGGCTGAAGTTTGGAGAAAGGTGTGAACTCGGGTGTTAACTTATCTAACCGTGGTTCAAAAATTACGTGACATTGTAGATTGATCCTGGACAGTCACCAATAGCCTGGTGTGCTGCTCCAGTGCGACGATAATTTACTACCTACCTACATGATGTCGCTGAATATTCAATGCTTTATAAGGGCTTTGGTAGCCCGGTTGGAAGAGTAGTGGATTAGCAACCGGAGGGTTACGAGTTCGACACCTCGCTCCAACCAAGGACCGTCGTTAGGTGGGGCTGGTGCACGTTAAATCCATCTAGACCTCAAATGTCCTCACGTATCGTGGTGTGGAAATTTAGTGAGGTGCAAGCTCAATTGTTGTCCTCGTCATCTGACCCTAGTTTCAAAATTGCGACGTGATGTCTTCGGTTCTTTCCTTTCGGGATTGATCTCGGACCGTCGTCAGTAGCCCATTGTATCGCTCCAGTGTGACGTCACTTCAACTTTCTACCATCAGTGATTTACTTATATACAGTGATCTCAACCTTTTCTCTGGTCCATGATAGCCTGGTTTGCAGAGTAGAAGATGAGTAACCAGAGGGTTGGGAGTTAGAAACTCGATCCAGGCAGCAAAGACAGTCGGATACAAGAGGCTGATACACATTCTAATTTTTTTCTAATTTTTTATTCTTTGACTTCAATAGTTATAGCCCTTAAACAGATGTAGAATACAGTTTCCTTTCAAATCATAGACGTGAAATACGAGTAGATTGAGCATTGCTATCAAGAAAAGCTTCAAAAATGTGACCAGCATCTCTAATAATCACGTGATTACCATGTGAAAAATTGTCTTGGTAGGCCGATTTGGTATCTTTGGCCATTCATTATCTTTCTCGCCTCATTTGATGAAATAACACCTTATGATAGGGTAGACGTGTAAATGAGTCTTTCTTTTAAGTGGCTACAAAATGGTTAAATCGCCAAAGTTTACTACTGTGTCACGTGGACCAATCAAATGATTAACCAATGGATGGTTGTCTTCAGTCCCATGGACCAATCAGATGAAGAATGTCCGTTTCCACACGGCAGAAGAAAATATCTATGGTTCACCTTACTACTAATTTTGGTCACGTGATCCTGGACACAAAAAAGTAATCATTTCAAAACTCTACTTTTATATTTCCCCTATGGTTATAATCTGACGATTATGTGTTTGTGCATAGATGTAAACAGATACACGCATGTATGTAAATATCTATTTTTGTGAAAAAAAAAATAAATTTCCAGACTATTTCATTACTTACATTATCCCTCCCTTTTGGATGGATCTGCCTTCAGCCGTTGAGAATTTTAAGCCGTTGAAAAGTTTTGAGAATCGAAAGGATTCGGTGCCCTAAGGTGTTGACAACAAGGGTGTAGCCAGGAGGGCACTTGGGCTCCCCCAAACGTCAAAATCAAAAGCGGCGGCATTATATAGATAATTTTAAATCTTGTGTTTTTCTTGGAAAATATATTTTTTTACTAGAGTATAATTTTATCTTTTTGTCTCAAATGTATCTTCCAATTTTATGCTCGTGAATATTTTCATGCTCTAAAGCTTTAGAATACAACGCTTAAAATTGTCGTCCCACTAACAACAAAACAAGAGACTGTGCTCCTTCTCTTACTTCGTTCTGGAAACGCACTTCGAATAGCCGACTTTTAGCTAATTTCCATGCACAGTTAAGCGATTAATTATAATCAAAAATTCATAATGTGAAAAACAATTATTGAAATAATTCTACTACTAACGGGAACTAATGCTGTTGTTGTTGTTGTTGTCGGGCGGGCCATATATGGCCCAATGGCCTAATTAGGGGAAGAACAGAAGGGGTGCGCTGCTTTCCTTTCAAGACGGGAATCAATTCCAGGCGAAAGTCCGACTTCTTTTCCCAATTTTACATCCATGCCTTATCCGGGATTCGAACCCGGGCCCACTCGGTGACAACCGAGGATCATAACCACCATGCTGGCTGGGCGGCAACGGGAACTAATGAATACTTATTATATTTTCGTCTATGCATTAAAATAATACTTTATCTTCATTTTAAATACTGATCCTTGTCCTTCCCCCTGTCCAAAACCTTTGGATAACAGGTAGTATACCCTAGCAATGCACAAAATACAATAAAATAATTTTTTTTTTGAACAGGGGGCGGCATCAGTCTTTTCTGCTTCGGGTCCCAAAAGGTTTATCTTCACATCTGGTTAGCTCCCCTACCTAAAGCGTCTGAATATCAGTTAGTGCACCCCAGCGCGAAATACAATTGTTTTGGACGAGGTGGCATCAGCCTCATTTGCCTTTCCTCCAAAATAGCTTCGCCACTGGTTGACAAGGGAGCTTTGGACCGAAGTTTTAGGGTATACTAACTCATATCCATACGGTAAACTACACTGACTTATAACCTCTGGAGATATCAGTTGGTTTATCTAACAGCATAAAATATTTGAATTTAGACTAATGGCATGCGATAAAGAGTTTAGACTTAGACGGCTCTAGTAAAAGTAAAATTGGCGTATTCAAACTTCGAATGACGCCTAGCAGGAAACGCAAAAAAACAGTTGAGTCACGCTGCACACGAGATCCTTAAGGTAAGAAGCTTTTGAAGTGGAAACAAATGTGAAAGACGCAGTCCCCCATCTCGTCGTTTGACGCAAGCAGTGGAGAATAAAGAAACGGGAAAAGTAAATGGTAGCGGAGAGAGTGGAAATCTTGGATGTCATCCAACGTAACTGTTGACTAACATAACAGCTAAATAATCCAACTCACGTTCTGAAAATTTTACATGAACCGAAGGAACGATGGGGATCGCTTTTTCAGGATAATACGAAACACTGGACAAAAAAATCGTGGTGTGGAAGTTTGGAGATTGCGATGTGCCAGCTCTGGAGTTGACCTCGTCATCTAACCATGATTCACAATGGAAAGGACTTTAGAACATTATGAAGGACAAACTTTCTTTCGAGAAGTCTAAAATCCTTAGATTCGCTATAACACCTGTGTTATTTAGGAAAAATCTATATTTTAATCATAGCTTGATTTTGATCAACTTTCTTCAACAGTGTTTTGTCGGTAACTAAGCAATTGTTTAACCATAGGTAAACTTCTCAATCGCTTCTAACCAAACCAAAATTTCGAAAACTGAAATTTGTCACTCAGATTTCAGTGCACCTAATGTTTAAAAAAAAAGGGGGGGGGGGAACGTGTTTTATGTTATTTTTGATGTTTGTTATATAATCACAGGCCTTATAATCAGTGAAATTATCTTCCAATGTTAATTTCAAACTGAACTTTAATCGTTCTAACTGTAAATGTAACTGGCTTTGTGTCCTCGACAAAACCTACCAATTTTTTTTTATATATCCAAGTAATTGAAGGGGTCGTCATGGCTATGTGGGTTCATTTTTAGATAGGTATTTAATTACGCGTCGCACTGAAGCAACACAACGGGCTATTGGTGGTGGTCCTTAATCGAGCACGAAGGGAAATATCCGAGGACAACACCACTTAATTGTGAACTAGTCAGATGAAGAGGTCAATACCCGAGCCGGTACCCCACTCTCCAAACTTCTACACCACACCAACGAGAAGAAAGTCTATTTTTTCTGGTGTGAAAACTTGCAGTTTCATAAGCTACTGGAAACGAAAAAAAAAAAAAAAGATGGAAATTAACCGAGATTGCTCTGTGTTCATGTTTCCAACAGTTCGTAAAAGCAACTTCATAACTGGTGGTAAAATTGGTAGTTATTAGTTAACGTCGTACTAGAGAAACACAATGGGCTATTTACGACGGTCCGGGATCTATCCCTTAAGGGAAAGATCCGAGGACAACGCCTCGTAATTTTGAACCAAAGAGGCCAACACCTTAACCACTATGCCGGTTGGTCGGTTAATAACTGGTGGAACGAAGGTCACATGATGGATTATTTTCTGGCTCACACTTATTTCAAAGAATTGTTTAGGAACGCAGTCAAAGTAGCTGTCGTAGCAGGAAATTGGTAATTTTTAATTAACGTAGTACTAGAGCTACACAAAGGGCTATTGACGAAGGTCCGGGATTATTCTCTTAAGAGAAGGATCCGAGGACAACGCGTCGTCATTTTGAACTACGGTCAATTGACGAGGAAACACCTGAGCTGGCACCCCACTCTCCAAACTTCCTCACCAACCCAACTTGAGGACTTTCGGCTACGACAGATTTAAGGTGCACCAACCGCCTATACACCATACGCTTACAAACATCCATGAACTGACCCGGTTT
Organism: Metellina segmentata; assembly: GCA_947359465.1. Taxonomy (NCBI): domain Eukaryota; kingdom Metazoa; phylum Arthropoda; class Arachnida; order Araneae; family Tetragnathidae; genus Metellina; species Metellina segmentata. Next base: position 96,948,965 of record OX375875.1, on the reverse strand, counting down.
CGAACCAGGAATCTTCCGATCTAGAGGCTAACACCTTAACCACCAGACCAGTTGGTCGGTCTGTAGTAGCAGGATATGAGAACCTACGAAATATAATTTGAATGTAGACAATTAATTGAACTTCTATCGTGTCGACGCCGACCAACCGGCCTGGTGGTTAAGGTGTCAGCCTCTTGATCGGAAGGTTCCTGATTCGAATCCGGGCTGGTGCACCTTCAATCTGTCGCGGCCAAAAGTCCTCACGTTGAGTTGGTGTGGAAGTTTGGAGAGTGGGATACCACCTCAGGTGTTTCATCGTCATCTGACCGTAATTCAAAATTACGTGGTGTTCTCCTCGGATCTTTCCCTTAGGAGATTGATCCCGGTCCGCCCTCAATAGCCGGTTGTGTTGCTCTAGTACGACGTTAACTAAAAATTACCATCTACCGTGTCGATGAAAAAAATTGTAAATGCATTGCTGGATAGTGCATTCAAATGCGCCAGCCTCTTTTTCGGTGAACATACAGTTAACAAACTTTTTTAGTTATGAATATTAGCAAATAGTAAAACAGGTAATTTATGTAATTTTAGTTAGCGCCGCACTAGACCAACACAACGGTCTATTTCCGACGGTCCGGGTTCAATCCCTTAAGGGGTATTCAACGGTTCAAGAAATTCGTCATCTTGCGTATCGCCAGGATCAATTGGGGAGAAGGCCGGGTGTTATGGCCACATCTCGCTACATCAACTCCAATCCAAGCTCAGCTTCATCGGTAACAGAAGGAACACCTCATATACTCACTCCTCAGGCGATAACAGCAGTCACAACTAGCGATAATAGCAATGTATTCAACGTGTGCAGCGGGAGTGGACCAAATAATAAACGATTTTATAAACATGGACGAAAATTTATTGGTGATACAAGCCATGCACAATCTCGAATCTTGTGTTGACATTCCCGGTGCGTTGGGGATGCCATGCCATGCCAACGCGTCACAAATGTTACCCGAGTTAGAGAATCTCCAAGTTTTGCCACAAGATCTTGCTGCTTTTCATACAGAGGACTACATACCGTTCATTCCAGTTCATCCGCCCGTTCATTCTCACTTACAACCACAGTTTCAAGCATCCGTACCCCAGATGCAACAGCACAACAAACCGCCCCCCACCTACGACCAACACATGGCCAGGAAAGCTGTTCTTCACAAGAACAGCTCTTCTGACAGCAGTCAGCCTTCCAACTCGTCCAGCTTCGAGAGTTCGGAAGGGGACAAGACAGTCGGTGGAAGCAGCAGCACCGACACCGAGACTAATCGAATGCATGCGTGCAGGTGGTTGGATTGCACCGCAGTGTTCCACGACCAGGACGATTTTGTAACGCACATTGAAAAGATACATATCGATCATAAAAAGGGAGACGACTTCATATGTTTCTGGAAGCTGTGTCCTCGAAGACTAGATCCATTCAACTCACGTTATAAATTATTACTCCACATGAAAATGCATTCAGGAGACAAGCCTAACAAATGCACGGTAAGTTTTCAATTTCGAAATTACTTACACACATGAAAAATTTGACTATAAAAACTTTACATAAGTTTTTAGTTCTAATTTTATTCAATAGTTGTCTCCTGGATTTGCATTCAGATCTGTAATTTGTTCCCTTGTTTCACGCATTCCTTGTAGTTCATAAAAGAGCCGTAATCATAGCAAAGCGTTCGTGTATAGCCTGGACAATTCCCTGGTAAAATTGTAAGTCATCGATTGAAACAAATATCTTTTATAAACATAGTTTATTTTTGACGTATATCTTAGCGGACCTCAAGTTTTAATTCAAATATGCACTTTCTCCCACACTCAATTGTCGTGATTCCATGCGTACCCCTTGTTCACGGTCTGATGCTGGATAGTCTTGGCGTTTGGTGGTTACTGTATCTAACTGGATAGTGGTATTTGCCATGCCCATTAGATACCCCTAACCCACAATCCCCATCCTGTAATGAATTAATGCTAACGTTAGCTAAACTGTTTGTGACTTGGTTCTTGCAAATTATGAATCAAACTTCAAGACAGCAAACTGTTTTGAAGCTGCTGCGCTTGGAACTCAAGATAAAATCCATGCTCATTTACAACATGTTTCGTTGTTGAGTTGCAGACATTCTTTTATTCCTTGTGTCCTACTCATCGAAAGTTTTGTTTTGTAATTTTATCATGAATGCTTGATTTAAATGTATAATAATACTCGATGGGTACCCGAGTGAGTGAGAATAATATAATTTAAATCTTAAAAGGAATTATTTTTAGTTTGCAGGCTGTAAAAAAGCATTTTCAGTACGCAAAACTCTGAAGATACATCTGAGGTCACACACTGGAGAACAACCCTACTCTTGCATACATCCTGGATGCACCAAAACGTACACCAATACCTCAGATCGAGCTAAGCATCAGAAAACTCACCATCACATGGTAAGACTTGAAACATTGCATTTAAAAGGATTAAGCAATTTCTATGTCTCCATCACATTTAATTAAAAATTCAATTCCGATTTAAAGACCCGAGTTTATGTTTTGGAAATAGCGGTATTCATAAGCGCGATTATTTCTTGACGCGATTCTTATAGCTTTCAAGGTACAACTGCTGTAATGGCCGTTGTCTAAATTCTTTCATGGTGCGATTTTTATAAATTTTCAAGGTACAAGTAAAGTACTTAGCTGTCTAAATTCTTTCTTGGAGCGATTTTTATAATCTTCAAAGTACAAGTAAAGTACTTAGTTGTCTAAATTCTTTCTTGGCGCGATTTTTATAATCTTCAAGGTACAAGTAAAGTACTAAGTTGTCTAAATTATTTCTCGGCGCGATTTTTATAATCTTCAAGGTACAAGTAAAGTATTGGTTGTCTAAATTCTTTTTTGGCGCGATCATGGTACAATTTCTGTACCAGCCGTAGTCTTAAGATTCAATGGACGTTAAAGCTTGTTCAACACCGCAAATCCAAATACATGGAGACATGTTTAAAATCCAGTCAAAACAGTTTTTTAACATAATACCCAGTTAACATTAGGGCAACTTTGATTGAAATAAGGAACTGGAAGCACTGAGCCCTACTTGAAATTATTTTCTGAATACGTGAATGTCTGATACTTAACCACCACAGAACAAACCACTCGGTCAACTGCTGATTGAGCTACATTATTTTTTAAAGTTATGGGATACATTTTAACACATAATAACGCAGCATGATAACTTTTACCTCTAAAGCCTAAAAGCTTGGAAATATAGTTCTACGGCTATAACAGTATAATGAATGAGGAGAATTGATTTTTTTTATTTTGTAACTCTTATAATTGAATTTGAAGGTACACCCGTCAAAAAAAAAAACGACTCACCCTATCGCAATTGCACAGTTTACATGTTACACATACAGTTACAATTGCAAACATACGGACGCTAGCAATCGATAGGGGAAAAATGTTTTATACAATTATTTATATTTAAAATCTGTCTAAGGGGGCCGTCTTCATATTAAATTGGGCTCTTGCTCCGATAATCTCAATACGAACCCCCATCTTTTATCACAAATTTGGATTCTACACACAATTTCAGGCGGATTTTCTGAAAAATAAAACGGCGTAAAATTGACCGAGAAAATCAATAAAAACCACTGAGGGAGTGTGTAAATGTCCGGAGTTCAATCACATTTATAAATATCAATAAAGACGTGTAGTGGCCGTCGCAGTCAATGAACTGTTGTAGGCACCTTGGTATGGATTGCATTAAGATGGTGACAAAGTCAGAATCCATTCTGATTGAATCCCAGGATCGGTTGGCAGAAATTTTTTCACTTTGTGAACAATCCCCAATAACGATAATAATCATCGAATTTTGCAAACAGTCTCACTGCTACTACTGCGCTACTAATTATGCACGTAATGAGATGAAATTTTTGATTCCGATGTTTCAGTAACAGTTGAATCACGTGGTGTCCAAATTTGCAATGTTTCCATTCATAATTTTTATACATATTAATTACATAATTGATAAAAATAGTTAATATTTAGTTTGATATTAAAAATGTTTAGATTGTGTTTGGGTTTTTTTGGGTAGCAAAGGATAAAATAACAATTTCCCAGAAAAATTCGTGTTTTTAGCAAATATTACAAAAAAAATTAAAACCCTAATAAAACATAAGGAGATATAATTTTCAAACACTTACAAATCGGTGAAAAATCCAATAAAATGGATGAACTTTTTCTTTATTTCCGCCTGAAATTATGTGTAGAATCCAAATTTGGGGATAAAAGATGGGGGGTTTGTATTGAAATTATAGGAGCAAGCACCCAATTTAATATGAAGAGAGCCCTTTAGACAAATTTTAAATATTGATATTTGTAGAAAACATTAATCCCTATCGATTGCTACCTTCCGTTTTGTTCTGCGATGTAAATGGTACAATTGCGATCGGGTGAGTCGTTTTTTTTTTTTTTTTGACGGGTGTACATATTGACAAATTGAAATATCTTTTAAGTATCGAAAAAGTTAATTCCATTTAGAGTAGGAATAAATTTGTTTCATGTTACATTTTACTTTCAGAATCCGTTTGTGTGTCAGATTGTGGGATGTTGTAAAAGATATACTGATCCAAGTTCTTTAAGAAAACATATCAAGAATAGTCATCCTGAGAAAGAGGAACCGGACAGAAGAAAAGGTGCATCTCCGCCGTAACTGATATACGTAAGCAGTAAGAGACGCAGGTTCGATTCCTGCAACTATCCTGTGTGTATTCTCTCATCTACACTCGGGAACATTGAAAATAGCGCACCAATAAAATAGCACATCAGATTGAAATGAAATTTAATAAACGTAATGATACAGATGAGAGATTTACTTGATCCCAAAATCAAGACAATTAAAAAATACAGTGTGTACAGTTAGACAAATACAGTGCAACTACAATAACGCGCCGGACCACCTCCTTCTGCAATACATGTCGCAACACGGTCCGGCATTCAGTTGATTAGACGTCTGATATTGTCCTGAGGCCTAAACCTCCAAATCATATACAGAGTGACACGGCGGCATCTGACGTTTCAGCTGGTCCAACACATGCTCTATAGGGGACAAATCCGGGGAGCAGGCCGACCATGGAAAAGTCTGAACATGACGTAGAAAGTCTTGAACAACTCGAGCTGTATGCGGACGAGCATTATCTTACTGGAAAATTGCCCCTGCAAGACCATTTAGGAAAGTTCCCACGTGGGGTCGGAGAATGTCATCAACATAACGCTGGCCCTTTAAGGTTCCGCCAACCAACCGGTAAAGTGGTTAAGGTGTTAGCCTCTAGATCGGAAGGTTCCTGGTTCGAATCCGGGTCCGGGCATGGATGTTTGTAACCGTATGGTGTTGAGGCGGCTGGTGCACCTTAACTCTGTCGTGGCCGAAAATCCTCACGTTGGATAGGTGTGGAAGTTTGGAGAGTGGGGTGCCAGCTCAGGTGTTGCTTCGTCATCTGACCGTGGTTCAAAATTACGAGGTGCTGTCCTCGGATCTTTCCCATAAGGGACTGATCCCGGACCGTCGTCAATAGCCCGCTGTGTTGCTCTAGTACGACTTTAACTAAAATTACCATTACCAAGGACGAAGGGTAAGGTAATTATAATTAACGTGCTACTAGAGCAACACAACGGACTATTGACGAGGGTCCGGAATCAATCCCCTAAGAGAAAGATACGGGAACACCACGTAATTTTGAATCACAGTCAGATAGCGAGGCAACACCTGAGCTGGCACCCCACTCTCCAAACTCCCACACCAACCCAACGTCAGGACTTCCGGCCACGACAGATTTAAGGTGCACCAGCCACCTCTACACCATACGCTTACAAATATCCATGCACTGACCCGGATTCGAACCAGAAACCTTCGGATCTAGAGGCTAACACCTTAACCACCAGACCGGTTGAACGGCTTCAAAATACAGGAGCTTCACTTAAGAAAATTTAGAATCAATTTTGCCCATGACAACTACAACAATCAAAATAATTGTTAAACAATGCCAATTAATGCCGTCAAATTATAATTTAATAAATTTTTTTAATTGTCTTTGTAGCAATATATGATAAATATAAATAAAACTAATGGTGTGATAGATAACATTCATGTTTTAGTGGCCCTCCTACATTAATCGCAACGAATCTACGTATCACTAACAAGTCTGTGCATCCCTGCTTTAAGACAATATGGCGCTCCTATAAATGGCAACTATAGAAGTTCCATTTTTCTGATTTGGTGATCGAAAATGGCTGGTTTATCTCAAAACTGTATCTCGCCGACTTTCTTTTTAAATATTTTTGCTTTCTCTCTAATGGCCTATCACTCAGAACGCTCATTGTACTAGCATGAAGACGAACTCTGATCTCGTGTTTTACTGACATTGGCAAACACAAGACTCCAACTTCCGACCCAAAGTGATAAATTTCTGACAACTTTGGATCGGACTGATAAGTGTAATTCCTTGCAAACCTTTCATGCAATAACCATTGAAACAATCCCTTCTGTCGCAGAGTTCGGATTACTCATCGAGGACGTGTACAATTACTTCCATATAAAAACGAACGTGAAAGTGGCGACTCTGCACTCACTCAACCACTACATTGAAAACTTATCTGCATGTCTGTTTTGCTCGATCCACGTGTGATCACACGTAATTCATCATGTGATACATTACGCAGCATTTTCACGGTTAGATTTCGTGCAGATTCAAACAAAATGGCCGACCAACCGGTATAGTGGTTAAGGTGTTAGCCTCTAGATCGGAAGGTTCTTGGTTCGAATCCGTCACGTTGGGTTGGCGTGGAAGTTTGGAGAGTGGGGTGCCTCGTCATCTGACCGTGGTTCAAAATTACGTGGTGTTGTCCTCGGATCTTTCCCTTAAGGGACTGATCCCGGACCGTCGTCAATAGCTCGTTGTGTTGCTCTTGTTTGACGTTAACTAATAATTACCAAACAAAATGTTTTTATTAGGTTGGGTTAAGAGTTTTCGAAACTAGGTCCAGCCAAAGATCGTTGTGCACACGGGGGCTGGTGCACGTAAAATCTGCTGTGGCCTCAAATGTTCTCATGGTGTTGAAGTTCGAAGAGTGGGATGCCAGCTCAGGTATTGACCTCGTCATTTGCCCGTGATTCAAAATTACGAGACTTTGTACTTGGTGATAGTATTTTTAATAAACGTCGTACTAGAGCAACAGAACGGGCTATTGACGACGGTCCGGGATCAATACCCCCAAGGAAAAGATCCAAGGACGCCTCTACGAAATTTTGAAGGCGTTGTCCTTGTATTTTCCCCGATTGATCCCGGACCGCCATCAATAGACTGTTGTGTTGCTCGAGTGTGACGTTAAATAGCTACCTACCTTGACGACTCTGGTTGACTTTCACATATCCTTGAGTGAACTAATTAAAACAAATGAGAATTTACTTATCCGATACAAGCCTTTGGGTTATGCAGCTCTATTGACTAATATTGTTTACTGTAAAAAGAATAGCGACCATATTTTGGTACAGCTACACTCTACGTTTATGAGTGATGGCAACGGCTTGGCGATTTTTTTTTGGCGCGCTTCTAGTAGCGAGTTACGATAAATTAAGGCAACCCATCTTTCGTTACGTTTGTTGTGGTTTTCATGGCAACCTCGGCAAACGGAAACTTTCAATTTTCATTTTGAATATTCTAGAAAGTTCTTCCAAAATCCGTTAAAGTCGTTTGATTTCATTGATTCGTTTGAAATTTTTTCTTTCCTCCCATTGGTTATTTTGTTTTTAAAAATTTCCTTTGATTGCATTGGTCCTTTTAAATCGTTTTGGGTGATACCATTGGTCCATTTATTTGTATTTTGACAGTTGTGGAATTTTTATTTTACTATAATAGTTTTTTCTTGAAAGGATAAAGTGTTTTTTTTTTTAACATTTTCGTATTCATTATTTTTTTACGAAAGAATTCTGACGTTATCAGGTTGTATTATTTCTTGCTTTTGTTTTCTTTTGTAAATCTTTTTCTTTTTCAACATGCCCACTGTATTTAGTGTAATTGATAATTTTCACGGTATTCTTACCCAACATTTGTAGCTTAGTTTCTCTGCTGGTTCACAAATATGTTTTGATATGTGCTTAAACTTACTACTTTTTGTGAAAGTTTTTAAAAAATATACTTTTTAAAACTTTCTGAAATGTATTTAAAAAGTGTGTTGTAAAAAGAAAAAAATTTGCGACAGAAAAAGAGTTAAGAAATAATTATTTCTTGGCGACTTTAGAAATGCGCCAAAAATATCGCCAAGGCCGTTGCCATCGCTCATAAACGTAGAGTGTAGCTGTACCCATATTTTTTTATCAACCTATTGAAGGAGATTTATAAAATTATCTCACGTTTAGATAGTTTGAAGTTATGAAATATATAGAACTGTGGATGTGGTAATTTTTCCTAGGAGTAAAGGTATGCAAAAATGCATAGGTTCATTTTGAGAAAGGCAAGTTCTGCTGGGTTTGGCAGATTATTATCTATGTATTGCAGTGAATATATTTTAAGGTTTTTATTATCTGGTACTGGCAATATTTTCAAACCAAGCGTTTTAATTAGTATCACATGGTGTTTTAAAAGCCATTTCGAAGTAAGGGGACAGTTAGTTTGTCGTGATCCTCCTTTAAGTTATTGAGACTTTCCTTGGTTTTGTGAGTTTAATGGCATAAGAACACCACACAAGGAATGTTTTAGTGATACAGAAGAGACATACACATTTAGGGTATGTTAGGAATCAAACCCGCGACGGTTCAACTTGCAAGTTGCTAACAAATTAGGCGAAGCCAGAAGGTCGAAATTTAAGAACCTGGTATATTGAGAACTATAATATGTTCCGTTGAAAAGATTGAAGTTTTAAAGCGTTAACGTTACAATTTCAGTTTAAAAAATTCGGTGGAGTGGTCGTTCACGGTAAGACGCCAACTAATTTTTGTCGCCAAATCAAGATGGCGGCGGAATTCCGTAACAGCAGATAGGGTTGCCATAACAAAAACGGCAGATGTGAAGAAAAACCGCAAAAGGTGAAGGTTACCATATTTGGCGACAAATCGCCTTCTTACCGTGAACGACCACTCCACCAAAAATTCTTATAAAGGGTACAACCTTATCACACTAGACGAACACTTGCTTTGTTCGGAAAAGACGTGCTAAAAATGCATTCAGTTGTAAAACCACTCTTAACATTTTAACTTCGTATTTATCTTATCGTTTTGTGTTTTACAAACACATTAAGTCTTTTTGTACACCCCATCACTTTAAACCTTTTTTTTTATATGAAAACGATGAAATAGCGTTCTTTTTTACCGAATGTTTACACCACAGTGCTATTGTACAGATATTGTACTGCTTGCTTTTAAAATAGTTTTACATTACAATAAGGGGTTTAAGGGTATTTTTGACAAGAAATGCAAATAATCTGAAATCCGGAATGACCGAGGTCCGGAGGATACCGGATTTAGGACTTTGTACTGTATCTTATAGTAGACAGACAACGTAATTGAGATGTAACGTAATGTCACTCATTTGATCAAAGTGTATTTTTGCATTGAAAATGATTTAATTCAGGGAAATGAGCATTGGCGAACATGAAGAAATGAGCATTTAAAAAAAAATTAATTATTTAATTCAACCTCATATTTATCGTCAGTTGTAAAATCTGATAATCTTGATCTCAACGCATGTGATTAAAATATCTTCGCGGCATTAGTTTAAAAAATCATTTGTGTCGTTTGAATTATTTTGTTTTGGCAGTCAACACTTATCTCATCGAAAGAATACTACATCGGAATCTATACCCCATTGTTTTCTCTATGAATAAACGTAAAAGCAGTTTAAAGGTTGTACTTAATGAAGTTACCTCTGTAAACGAGAACAATGGATTATAACAAGTCATAGTCCCGTGGGCTTTCAAATTTGCTCATGAAATAAGGTGTTTCAAGTACCTAGTAGGGATGCGACATCGACAGCAAAACATCGATGTTTCAAAACATCGAAGTTTCGAAACATCGATGTTGATAATACATCGCCCCAGAAACATCGATGTTTTTAAAATTCAGTGTATTTAAACTTTTTTACCCACTTCTTAAAACTGGTTTAGCACCTAGTGATGCGACATCGACAGCAAAACATCGATGTTCAAAATTAAAACATCGAAGTTGATAATGTATCGCCCCTAAACTATAGATGTTTTAAAAATTCAGTGTATTTAAACTTTTTTCCCCATTTCTTAAAACTGGTTTAGCAACTAGTGATGCGACATCAGCTCAAATACATCGATGTTTTTTTTTATAAAACATCAATGTTTTGAAAACATCGATATCGATGTTGCATCCCTAATTTTCAGACCCTTCACCTTTGGCCACTTTGGTCTAAAAGTATGTTCAATTTGCTGATTATGAAAATTATGCTACTTGGTTATTTTTAAAACTTTTATAACGGTATTTTTTTTATTTAAAAAAAAAAAAACATCGACAAGTATAAACATCGATGTTACAAAAACATAGACTCCAATACATCGATGTTAAATACATCGACATCGATGTCGCATCCCTAGTACCCAGATCTTCTCACTTCACTGTTGCCACCTCATATTTCATAACGATTATGCACTTTACGAATTGTGATTGAAGGACACACCGGCCCAGTTGCAGAATTATATTCAGTGTTCTGCAACACCACTCCAAGCAATTGCAATTGCTCTGCAAGCATGTTTTCCGAATTTTGAAAACTGCAGTCGAATCAAAAACAGACGTAAAACACAAATATCGGCTAAATATGTTTTACATATTTATAATAAAACATCAAAATTAATTAACTTCATTTATTTAAAAACCAAGGCATACTTTCAGAATTTGCAATTCAGTCGATAACTTTTGAAGTTAAATATTTTGTCATTGATATAGAAGATGCGTTATTTATAAAATGCATGTGGTAATTTGGGGCGGTGTAGGGAGATGGTTCCTTAGCTAGAAAAGAAAAACAGGCGTGTCAAGGAGAGCGCTTTGCACTGTAGAACATCGTAACTTATCATTGGAAAAAAATCGGCCAGAATTTTCATAAAATTAAGGAAAAATTGTTCTGCAAAGACTTTGCTTGTTCTGCGATTAACGTCGCAGTTTTAAGCACTTTCTGCTCCCGGGCACACCGGTATGTTACGCTTTTGACAAAACTTCCGCTATCGCCAAAGGTCTTCATGGAACTGCAAGATTACAATACGTCTAAGGAAAATAAGCTACAAAATTTTTTTACAATACGCCGACTCATGCACACAATTCTTATTGGGTTGGTTGGTTATTTAATTCTTTTATGACGCAAGGGTCCTTTGGCCAAGCTGAGCCAAACACGAGATAAAAATGCCAAGTAATTGTGAAAAAAAAGATGGAGAGAAGTATAAACGGATTATTTGGACATCTCGGGATCGCGATCTCCATGTTATCCAGAGGCGATATAAGCCCCCCATGGGAATAATAAATCACTAGGGTACCTCGGGTTTGTGAAGCCCGTACACATTTAAAGATGTGCCCCCGAGGGGAATCACTATTGTGACGCTTACATGCTTGGATAGTCGTGGTCAGAAATCGGGTGTCACAGGGGCAGCGCTAGAGACTCATATTTACAGTATCCACCCATCTGTCGGGAGTACTAATAGCTTATTTGCACGTATATCAGTCCGAACTCGTTATCCGGATACGTCGAGGGACAAGAACGGGTCAATCATTTCCGGTCTCGGTCGGATTTGGTAATTAGGTAATTTAAATTAACCTCGCACTAGAGCAACACAACGGGCTATTGACGACGGTCCTGGAATAATCCCCTAAGCGAAAGATCCGAGGACAACACGTAATTTGAACCACGGTCAGATGAGGCAACACCTGAGCTGGCACCCCACTCTCCAAACTTCACACCAACTCAACGTGAGTACTTTCGGTCTCGACATATTTAAGGTGCACCAGCCGTCTCTTCACCATACGCGTGCAAATATCCATGCACTGTCCCGGATTCGAACGAGGAACCTTCGGATCTGGAGGCTAACACCTCTACCACCAGACAGGTTGGTCGACCACTACGGATTTGAGGAGCTCATACTTAACGCATACGTAAGTACCAACGGTATGTGGAGTTCTTGGGTGAGTCGAATAACAGAATGGCTGGTCTTGTGATGGTGAAAGTCGTTGAATTTTCTCTCCAACTTTTTCACAGTGACGATGGTCAAGGAAAATCTTTGACTGTACTAGCGTCACGAGATTGCTAAGAGGAGCAGTATTACTTTCCCCTCATAACAACATATAATGTCTAAATGACCACATCTCGTCATCCGATCGTGATTCAAAACGACAAGGTGTCGTCGGATCTTTCACTTCGGGAGTTTCCCGTAAAGCTAAATATAAAGATACCCGTGCGTTAGTGTAGTTAAGTGGTTAAAAGTGTTAGTTAAGAGGCGAGACGTTAGTGTTTTGGTGGATGCACATAGTTCCTGTTTCGTAACTCGGCATGTTACTTGAATGCAATCTCAGAATCTTGGTTATTAAATGAGCTGTAGAAATTACCGCCAAACATCGGCAAAAGGACGATAGATCAGATAAGTTCTTAACCAGAAATATTTTTTCTTTCAGTAGCATGTTTATATTTTTTCAGAAAATCCTAGACGATATATACACTACCCTACAATAATGGACGAGACAGCAAGATGTGATGGTATAAAGGCAGGTTTACACGCTACGATAAATCGTTACGATGTGATTGACAAATTTATTGTTCCAATAAATCGAAAGTGTGAGTATTGTTTACACGCTACGATAAATCGTAACAATTTCTTGTCAAATATTCGTTGTCGACCGCTATCGACCTCTAAATAAGCTTTAGCCATGAAGGAAGTAGTGTTGTTGTTATACATCGGTTGTTTAGCGAGAAAAGTGAAAAAGTCTTGCAGAGTCCTGGTTGTTCAAAAAATGCAGAAGGTCGAAGTACCACAAAGTAGGTTTATAGATGTCATCCGCACCTCTCCCGGATTTTGCCGAATTGTTAACTTTTGACAGTTCTTTCTTATAAACCGTACGCAATACATTAATTTTTTTCACAACAATGTTTCTGTCTGCCGACGGATCCAATTCCTTGTATTTTTTAACGAGCTCTGTATAAGCAAGGTCTTTTTTTTATTCCTGTCGGAGTATTCTTTGCTCTTAACGAGCCACAAGCAGGTAAAACTCCGATAAAGTTCAATGAATTCACTCAAGAACTCTCGAGGAGTTTGTTTAACTGCCATGATTACCTATTCGAATAAAAACAACAGTTAATCAAAGAACGAACTATAAGACACAACCTTTCTGATGCAGATGCAAGTGCAAACTGAGTCAAATCGTAGCGAGAAAGGGCTGCCACTTGTTTACACGTTCCAACATATCGTTACGATTCGCAGAAATTGATGCCGGCCGGCATCAACCATCCAATCCAATTCCAATTCCAATTAATCGCTACAATGTCCTGTTTACACCCAACGATAAATCGAAACAATTCGATCGTTACGATAAATTGTTACAATTTATCGTAGCGTGTAAACCGGCCTTAAGGGGAAAGAATACATGCTTTAATAGTGGGATGGCCCCCACTTGCTGCAATTACACTAGCAACCCTTCTGGGTATACTTTCCACAAGGTTTTAATACACAGCTATGGGTATTTGTGTCCATTCCTGCTGCAAGAATGTCGCCAGCTCAGCTGTAGATTTCGGACGTGATTCCCTGGTTCGTAAGCGTCACTCTAACTCGTCCCACAAATGTTCTATGGGGTTTAGGTCGGGTCTCTGAGCAGGCCAGGGAAGACGTTTTACATCCATCTCTTGATACCACTGCTTGACAGAGGCTGCAACGGGACATGGAGCTTTGTCGTAAATAACATTAGTCCATTCCATAAAATTGCCAGAGCGTAGGAAGAACCTGATTGTCCAAAAGGTTCATGTAAGCTTCGGCGTTCAATTCACCAGGAACAATGTGCAAAGGTTCCAGGCCATACCACGAAAAACACCCCAAACAAGCAGTCGGATTTTATGCAAATCCACTGGCGTCCGATCCATTATTGTTGGGCATGTATCTTATAGATATATGTAAACAAGTCGATATTATTTGTTACATTATTTGTAACGACAGAAAAGGGCATTTTTAGTTCCTCTCTTTAATATTTCCAACGGGTTTCAAAAGTTTTCAGAGATCACTTGTCACAGTCAACTTAAGATCTAGTATCAAGGGGTTGGCCCAAACTTAATGTACCTACACTAAAAACTGAAAGAGAAGTAACTGTACATTTTTGACAATAATAAGGTTAGAGCTTCTCGCCTCAATGAGATTGAAAGGAACTGTTGATTTTTACAGAAATCTCTTACTAAGATAAAGCATTTACGATGTCGAATTACAAGGGTATACACTATTGAATAATTCTCGTTTTTACAAAAAGATTCTTTTCTGCAATAAACAATGGAATAAATTATCCGTTTTTGTAAAGGACTTTTTAGTGTTTATTCAACATTCATGACGTCTGTAGATAAGTCGATTCTTCACTCAAAAAACACTTCACATACCAGGCATATATGTAAAAATATTTTGTGAGTTCTGAATCTTTGTTGACGGGATTCTCATCCCAAATTGAATTGTCTTAATGTTAAATACGTGTATTCATTTGATTGTTTAACGGACTATGCTGATTTTCTGATACTGCACACGACTAATTTTCATTTTTCTCGATTGCCGCTTTTTTTTTTTTAATTCTTGAGACGTGGAGACGAGTATACGGCCCTGTTCACATGTGGCGTTTTCTAAAGCGCGTTTTTCAAGGTCAGCTTTTCTTATACATTAAACTATGTTTTTTATTCCCCTAATTTAAGTTTCTATCTTTGCGATCGTTAAAGATAGAGTGAGAATTTTTTTTCTTCTTTTTATTGTAAAATTCTACGCCAGATCAATACCGCAAACATATTTATTATGTAATTATTTACCATTTGATTATTTAATTACTTATTAAATAATTATTTATTCGATAATTAATTAACTATTCGATAATTAATTATTTATTAAATATTTAATTATTGAATAATTAATTAATTATTTATTAAAAAAAATTTCCCATTTAAAATATCGATCTGGTGTAATTCAGATTTCATATCCGTTGAAATTTTTACTCTATCTTCAACGATCGCTAAGATAAAAACTTGAATAAGGGGAATAAAAGACATAATTTAATGCATAAGAAAAGCTGACCTTGGAAAACGCCTCATGCGAACAGTGCCTAACAAGTCCCATGACCGTGAACCGAGAAAAGCGAAATTACTGGTTTATTTTGACTGCTTTTCTTTGTTCTTTTTATCATCAAGAAACGTGTTCTAATTAACATTTCACCTGACCTATACAAACTTCAGCACTTATTTTTGTTTGAATTTTTTACATAAAAAACATTGAGGGTGGTCCTGGTTCCGTGTGCTCACCCTTAACTCTCCAGGTGGTTGTCTCGACGAGTTATCTTGTCAAACTGACCAGATCCTGATGGACGAGATATCTCGTCGTTAGAAGAAATTTGACCCTGATCTTGATATCGTCGTCATCGAAAAATTGACGATATCTTGATGACGAGATATAGCGTCATTAGCGAATTCGATCAGATCTTGATGGACGAGATATCTCGTCGAAACCATATGGAGGGTTAACCCTCATGGTGTCTCAACGAGGTATCTCGTTACTGGAAAAACTGACCAGATCTTGATAGACGAGATACCTCATCATAAGAAGAAAAATAGCCTCATCTTGACCTCATCGTCACAAGAAAATCGTCAATATCTTGATGATCAGACATCTCGTCGCTAACAAATTTGGTCAGATTTTGATGGACGAGATATCTCGTCGAACCATCCAAATCGTAGGGTTAACTCACATCGTCTAGAAAGCACTCTATAACATACAACTTGAATGAATTACATAAGAATAAACGAGCTGTGTCAAAAATAATCTCATCTCCCGGATACATTCTATCTGATCATACGTTTAATGTCGAGAGGAAGCAAGCTGAGTGCTCTCGAGTACAGATGTTGGAAAGGAATCGACCTTTGATACGGAACTTAAACGCTAAACACACAAACAACAGGTCTCAACAAACATTGAATTCGAAACTTACCTTTCCCTTTGCATAGAAATGAGAGGGCTCTAAGCTTTCTGCGATAGATGTACCGTACTTTAATCCTGCGCATATTAATGCTTTCGGATGAAAAAGCATTCACAACACAACAAAGGTACTTTTAATCCGAATGTGGCTTTTCAGAGACATTTCGACGCAGTACTGAACAAGTGATCCCTTCAGATGGCGCGAGCAATAATTTCTTATTGTCACCTCACACGACAAAATTACGAAGAAATATCCTTTTTGGTCTTTGATGGTCCCGTGAAATTCGACGGCTGAACACTTTTTATCCTGTTGATTCTTAATCCTGTGGGTGCTCAATTTGTAATCCAGTTTCCCATGGGTGAGAAGAGGAAGTCACTGCGGAAGGGTGGTTTGGCTTTGTATCACTAGAAAACGACAATCTTAGGCAGATTTGTAGGAATCCACGCGTCCCGAAACATCTCTGACGATGCCTTTCAGGCAGAAACTAAGATGAGAAACCGTTGGGAAGCTGCCATTTCGTCCGAAGAAAAACATCTGCTTCAGAAGTGAAGGATTTAAATTTAACCACAGTTGTTTTACGAAAGGTAGATGTCGCCTCTTTTATTTTCTCGTTTTTTTATATATATTCTTTGGCAACACTCTGGAACGGGGGTGCCGGGTAGTTTAGGCAGAAAGCGTTTTTTAGAAGAGACGCTAAACTGCTTGTTACTCTATCCCTCGAAATGACAGCTCCTTGTGTATGTGCAGCAATGCTTACGTGATTCGTGGGGCCTCATTATCTCGTTGTCACACTTTCCGCCATCTCCTTCTCTCTGTGAACTTTACTGTTGCTGCGGTCAAAACTTATCTTTGTCGGATTTTACGTACTTTACGGCTTCCGAGGTGTTATCTCTCTGCGGAGATAGTTTGTCTAGCGGCGGAATGCGGCGTGTTTCCCTTCGAAAAAATGCATCGATGATTATTGAGAAAGATAGTGGCGGAAAAGCGAATACATTTGGGACGGTTGCAGCTCTGTTTGGACTTAAAATCTTTTGTTCAGTGCGGCTATGACGAGAAGGTAGTCGAGTCTATTAAATGAATTGAATTAGGGAACTGGGGTGGCAACTGAAGCAAATCGCTTTTACAATTGACGTCTTCAGTGCTGTCGTCCCTTCGAAGTTTAAGAGATAGCAGTAATGACGTGTTGTGTGGAGGGGAACCACCCACACACGGCGATCACCATTTATGCTTTTTCGTTAACGTATTCTTCTCACAAGGTTTCAGACCTTTCCGAAATTCTATTGACCGAGGTCGACTGCCTTTTTGTCGAAGCAGCATTTTAATGTAGTAGTTTATCGCCAATTTGGCGACGTTTCACGTTTAATTTAATTGGTGTTGATTAATTAACTGTCACTTAATTCGAAATTCATTGTTTGAATTTTTTTGGCGAAGTGCTGAAATCATGTTCGAAAAACAAGCCAAGTCACATCACGTTCGGAATACGTATATTTAAGCTTGACTGAAAATGCATTTCATGGTGACAACTTAATATAGTGCCATGGTACAGTTGAATTTCAAACAGGATATTAACCTTTCGACTACTGCTATAAACGGGCGGATTAAGCGGTAAGCGGACTAAGGGGCCGCGTAGGGCCCCGGAATTCCAAAGGGGCCCCGAAGTCTTAAAATGTATTTTCATTAGAGTTCGCGGAAAGTTGTGACAACGTCTTTAAAAACATTGAACAGAGTTCATAATACAAGGTGGTCAGCAAAAGGAGATGCTGTATTAGCTATAAAACTTGTTTTCACCCATATAAAAGAGGCTTTAACTAAAATTTCGAATTCAGAAGAAAAAAAATTTACCATAGTATAGGCAACTTAACTTCTGAAGAAAATGGACAAATATGAAACCGCCCTATTAACAGTTACTTGGAATACTATGTTATAAATAATAAATACTACTAGTAAATCACTGCAATCAATGGAATGCGAACTATTGAAAGGATCTATCTTACTGAAGTCATTAGAAAATTTTATCATTAATTTCAAAGAAGTTGAAATAGAGGCAAATGATTTATCAGGGCTGCCATTTAATGTGGAAGATGGACATACTCGCAGACAAGAAAAGAGAAAAATGTTTTTTGATGAAAACAAAGAAGTCGGACAGTAGTTTCCAATAAGAGAAAATTTCACAGTCAATTCATTTTATGTCATATAATTGTCGAAGTTGCAAGAAATAAATCAAGACGGAAATTAATATAAAAATGTTTTTTTTAATAAATTTATTTAATATGTTATGGTATAAAATTTTTATTACATTTCTTTTTTGTAATTAACTTAATGAGTTTTCTTGAAACTTTTTTTCTTCTAACTTGTGATTTTGAGGGCCCCAAAAATTTTACCGCTTGGGGCCCTCACTTGACTTGATCCGCCACTGGGTATAGATATAACAAGCGCAATTATTTCTTGGTGTGGTTCTTATAGCTATCAAGGTACAACTGCTGTAATGGCCGTAGTCTAAATTCTTTCTTGGCGCGATTCTTATAATTTTCAAGGTACAAGTGAAATACAAACCGTTGTCTAAATTCTTTCTTGGGGCGATCATGGTACAACTGTTGTACCGGCCGTAATCTAAAGGTTAAGAAACAGGGCCGTTCGAAGAGCATTATAAGCTTAGTGTTGTGTTTTAGGGTACATGAGCCATATTTCACCATACAAGCTTTAGGCAAGGTAAGTAAGGTAATATTAATTAACGTCGTACTAGAGCAACACGACGACTTTTATAGGATTTGGGGAAAGCAGTGCACGGAAACCCTTACTCGCTATTAATAAGAATAAAAAGTGATCGATCGAATAAAACCTTAACTTTTTTATAGGTTCAATAAGGCCAATATAAAGCCCTTTACAATCAAACAATACGGAGGAATTTGAATATGTGGATGCACTATAATTTGTTTTCGATTAAATTTTTGAAGGAATTATAAGCAGTATGAAAAATTAAACACGTAAAAGAGAATGGGGAAAGTAAAACTTATGATTCAGTTCTAGGGATAAAGAATTAGGATAAAATAGATAAGGAGAAATTGTCAGGGCGATCACAAAAAATAGTTTAAAATAAGTAGTGAGTATGTATGCGAGAGAGGAAAAGTGGCTGACAATGTTTGAAAATTAGGGTTGCCAACTTTTACTGAGACAATTCCGGGACACGTCGATCAAAACTGAAATATTGTTATTGTCACTCAAGTGCAAAAGGTTGTATGTATAAAAGCTGCTGTAAAGAGAGCAAGAAAACGAATTATTTCCTTATGATTTGATTCTATTATTATGTACTTTGGGATTTTTGTTATTAGTTTATTGGATCAGCTGATGACATAAGAGATTTTGCCACCAGGTGGAAATCCCAAAATGCCACGTATAGCAATAATAAAAGAAAAAAATAGAATTTTTAACATTTTAACTTTGAGTGACGATACATGGTATTGATGGACACGAAGTCATGTGCAATAGAAATAATTATTTTGTAGTGGAGGTGATATGGGTCGATAGCTTTCTCTGAAATTCCGGGACAGTTTAACATTCAACCGGGATTCTGGACAGCAACTTCAATTCGGTGAAAATCCGGGACGATTGGTAACCCTATTGAAAACATACCTCTGAACAACTGCAATTGTAAATTAAATTTTTGAAAATCGTGAAAATGTGCTCTACTTTCCTTAAATGCTTCAAGGCATTTCACTCAAGAGTTATATAACTAAATCCAGGGTGCCCAAAAAATCCATAGATTTTTTTTTCTTCGGCTAACAAGTGAGACACACCAAGTCAAAATTATCGTATTATCAGGTTTTCTAGCTTTTTTAGACCAGAATGTGGTGATCTTTAGAATGGTGAAGTGTGTTCACTAAGTCATTTTTTCTTTGGATGAAGGTTAAATTTCCACTATGCTATTTTCACAGAACTATGCTTTTTTCACTAAGTGTGTTTCACTTGTCCAATAATATAGTGTATACATTGGTTTGCAGTCAAAGACTAGTCAAGGAAGGATAGGTCTTTTGGTGGTTGAAACATAAAGCTTACGTTTTCCCCGATAGGAGACACAGTACCACATATATTATGCGTTAGATGTCAAAATAAAATGGTACTTTTTAATTAACATCGCACTGGAGCAACACAACGGGCTATTGGCGACGGTCTGGGATCAACCCCCGAAGGGAAAGATCCGAAGACGACTCCACGTAATTTTGAACCATGGTGAGATGACGCGCGCGCGCGCGCGCGCGATGAAAATAAGAAAACAGAAAAATAAATCTTATTAAAAGAAGCTTGGTATAACTTCAAAGACGACTTATATGTATAGGAGTTTGAAGTACAAAATGTGTCTGGCTCCTTCCAAAAGACTCTAATAACGCCCTCATCCTCAAAACCAAACTAGTAATGAGAGAAAAACCCTCAAGTTTAATTCATTTTCTTCATTCAGTTCTGCAATTGGTATTGTAGTATTGTTCTCTCTATAGATTGTCAACAATACTATACTAAGGAATTTAATAAACAAATTTGTGATTTCAAGGATTGTGTACACTGAATGAAGGATATAATAAACGAACAACCCCTCTTTAGTTGAATATCGTTCGCATTACGGAAAAATCAATTGACAATACTTGACATTGTTTCGCACAACTTGGTCAAATATTGTCCTTACGCCATAAAATCTCTAACCCATGAACTTTAAGTTAAATTGGTATACTAGACTTGATTCAAACATCTTCTGATCGATCATGTTGATAATATGTATTACTTTATTCCGAATAAAATCTATATGAAATGTGTCCTTTTCTAAATTATGTGTGTACTCAATGTTAACATGAAACGAACGTAAGAATACATGAATAATAAGCTTTATCAATATGGTGACGCCACGGCTGACAGATGTCACTTCAAACTAGCTGATACCAAATATTCAGAAGCTTAGAGGAAATATAAAAGTAGAGTGAGCAATCGTAACCAATCATGTGCCCAAGTTCATACGACCCAAACTAGTAGTCACGTGACCCTTAGATTACTGCTTTCGTCTGCTGGGTGGAACCTAACTTTTATCATAGCCGAACTTGTATGCGGGAAAATTCCATATATATATTATTTTTGAATGTCGTGTCACGAAATGAACGTCTGATAATTCTATCATTACCGAAATGCCTCTTGAGCAGCTGCTTCACTGGCTTTGCAATGTGCGGAGGAGCGCCATCTTGCATAAAAATGATGCTACCCACACATGCACGCTGTTGAAGTATTGGAATGACATGGTTGCGCAAAAGACTCATAGTGTTTATCAGTGACCGTACAGTTAACAGGGCCGCACGACCCATATCCTCGAAAAAAATGGTCTTACGATAAACGATGGCGTCAACCCGCACCGCAATTACCTTTGCAGAATGAAGAGGCACTGCAGAGACATCGGACCACAGCCTTTTTTCACACCCTTTATTGTCCGAAACTTCTTCAGGGCTACTGGCGCACAGTCACCGTTCTTGTAGAAAAGCTTCACAAGCAGAGCGCGATCCTTGATTGAGAGAGCCATGACGAGCTTCTCAGACGCAATATGAGGAAAACGCCATGTACTCTGCGTTTTTATAACAAATGCAATGTGTGGTGTACATGACACGTCTTTTATTTTGCTACCCAAAGACACAAACACAATCTATAAACATTTTAATTATCGAACTAAATTTACTATTATTTATTAATTATGAAATTAATATTCATAAAAATTATGAATAGAAACATGGACAAATTTTGACACCATGTGATTCAACTGTTCTGAAACATCGGAATTCCAAATTAGAGATCATAACGTGCATAATTAGATGATTATAATCGTTATTGGAGATTGTGAAAACAAAAATTTTTGCCAACAGATCCTGAGATTCAATCAGAATGGATTCTGACTTAGTCACCATCTTAATGGACCCCATACCAAGGCGCCTGCAACAGGTCATTGACTCCGACGGCCACTACACATCTTTATTAATATTCGTAAATGTGATTGAACTCCGAACATTTACCCACTCCCTCAGTGGTTTTTATTAATTTTGTCGGTCAATTTTACGACGTTTTACATATTTTTTTCAGCAAATTCGCCTGAAAAAAGTGTGTGGAATCCAAATATGTGATAAAAGATGGGGTTCGTATTGAATTATCTTAGCAAGCACCCAATTTAAAATGAAGACGGCCCTTTAGACAAATTTAAACTATTGATATTTGTAGACAACATTAATCCCTATCGATTGCTACCTTCCGTTTTGTTCTGTGACGTAAATTCTGCAATTGCGATCGGGTGAGTCTTTTTTTTTTGACGGGTGAACAACATATAAAAACATGGTTTAATTCACAATTCG
This sequence comes from Metellina segmentata, assembly GCA_947359465.1. NCBI lineage: Eukaryota > Metazoa > Arthropoda > Arachnida > Araneae > Tetragnathidae > Metellina > Metellina segmentata. The sequence goes on along the minus strand of OX375875.1, from coordinate 96,926,408 downwards.
AGTATCTCATATATGCACTTTACTAATTAAAAACTAATGTCATAAAATGGTTGGTTTAGTTTGTTCCCTTCAATATTCCCAATGTTCCCCACATTTCCGGGTTTATTCCCCAAAATTCCCAAGTTTATTTCCCTCTTCTACAATTCCCGGGTTTTTTACATCACCAAAGGTAGAGCCTCTACCTTTGTTGTTATTTTTAAGACATTTTTCCATGAGACCGTCGCTCCAAATAGAATCATATGCTGTATTAATATTTAATGACATTCCTATAGTAAATTATTTTTTATCTCTTGCTTTCTGAATTTCTTCATGGACTTGAAAAATATTTGACTGAGTGTCTCTAAAGAATAAGAATAGGAGGAGAGAGAATTTTCAAGTGGTTCTTTAAGAATTGTGTTTTCTATGAGGCATTGTAGAAGCATGTTTCCACAAAGATTTTTGCGGGAACCGAAGTCAGACCAATTGGTCGGTATGATTTAATTTCTTCTTTAGGTTTGTTAGGTTTGATAATTGGAATGATGACAGTTGTTTTCCAATTGTCTGGGATATCGTTGGTTTGCCAGATATGATTGAAATTATTTAATAATTTGGAAATACATATTTCACTCTCAAATTTTCTAAAAGAATTACAGATATCTTGTCGAGAGAGAAATCACGATTTATTTTTATATCTCATTGTCCTCCGTAATTAAGAGGGATTGGTTCATGATTGGGGTCGCATGACTGAAAAATTTTGCAAATGTTTCACTCAGTTCATTTGCTTGTGTGATAATTTTGTTGAGATTTTGTAAATTTTGTGAGGTTTGGATCGCTGAAGATCTATATGAAATATTTTTAAATATTTTGAATAGGCGTTTTTGAATATTTTGAGTGTGAGCAAGTTTTATCCCAACAGTGTTTTGATGCTTTCTTCATTTCCATTTTAAGTTTAGCTGATGTTCTTTTATACTGTAACTAGTGTTCTTTTGAAGTATATTTTTTACTTGCTTGTGATGATATTTTCTTTTGTGAAGAGCGCTTTACTTGGGAGTCCACCATATCGGAAAATCTTTGAGTGGAAAATGTTGAATATTTTTATTTTGAAATACGTTTTGTTCACAGATATTTTGAAAGGTTTGGTAAGTTGGGTTTTCTGTTTTCAGGTTTCTATTATTGAGAGAGAGACTGCCAATTTTGTCCCATCTGTATCTTAATCTGGTTTGATTATCAATTAATTTTGCCAATTGTGATAATAATCGCGCGCGTGGGGGAAGTGGTCTCTATGACTGTTTCCTTTTTATTATTACTTTTAATTGGGTTGGTTTTTCTTCTTCTTCGTGTTACTGAGTCGTCAGTGTCATTTTCCATTTCCCAAGTCACCTTCAATTTTGTCTTTGTTTATCACTTTTTTTCTAAGACAGAGATGGTTTTGGATTTAACTTTTATTTTCCTCTCTGGACTTGTAACATTTTGGAATGTTTGAGAATGAACTTTAGATGATTGCGCGTTTCCTTGGATGATGGTTTGTGTTAGTGATTTTCCGAATTCGTTCAAGGTTTCGATGAATTGTTGTGCTTGTTCTTTCAATGCTTCAGTTAGGATTGTTGTGAAGTTTGTTACAGTTACTTGGATTATTTTTTTATTAAGTTAGTTGGTTTGTTTTCTTGAATTTTTTGTATAATTTGTGAAATTGTTGGTTTGGGAGTTGTTGGCTGGTAGGTTCTTGCTACAATGAATGATAGGAGGTAATATGCTTTGAATTCCAGAAATTTCGGTTCCTCATGACGTTTTGAACAATTTGTGCAGTATGCTGAATGATCTTGTTGGCAATTGCAGCAATGTCGCAGCACGTTTCCATGGTTTTGACCGCATTTTGCTTCATTATTAGTTTTTTGTGGAGTGATCGAATTAAAAACATTTTTGACATTGTCTTGGCTTATCTATGAAAATTGACATTTTTTTAATAGCGCACCATAGTTGATTTTAGGAGGCATTTTCGTTCCCATTATTGTTACAAGGACCGTGAGGGCAGGAATTCCGTTGCTTCCTATTCTTTTTTTGTTCTGTGATTTTGTTTCTAGTTCTACCATTTCATCTGCTGTGGCGTCAATCTGAATACCATATTGGAGAAATCGTATTGTAATATTTTCTGTTTTTACTTCTATCGTAATTGATATGTTCAGTATTTCTTGCAAGTTGGCTATTTCAATGGCACATTTTCCGGCTTTACTAGTGATAATGATTTTGATGTTCCATGTGAAACGCTCGTCATCTGACCGTGGTTCAAAATTACGAGGTGTTGTCCTCGGATCGTTCCCTTAGGGGATTGATCCCGTACCGTCGTCCATAGCCCGTTGTGTTGCTCTAGTACGACGTTAACAAAAATTACCAATTACCATGTGAAACGCAGTTCCAATTTTCTTGTGTGTGTAAATTTTTGCTTTAGTTCTTTGCGTTTTCTTGAATACTGTTGAGGAATTCCATTTATATTATCTTTTGAAGTAATGAATAAGCAATAATTTTCGGTTCGGTAGTTAGAGGCTAAGACGATGAGTTCTGATGTGGTTAAATTCTTTTTCCACCCTGAGTTGTTATCCGTTTCCATGTTGCGACTTACGTCATATCTTATCGCATTCCTTGGTTCTGCCAGTTCCGATATCCTCGGAAGTTGTGGAATAATAGCCAGCTTTGCCACGTTATTAAAATGCTGTTGGATAATCTTTTATAATTTTACATTTACTTTTTCAGCAAAAATTGAAAATGAGGCGAAATAATTTGAATTAGTGAATAACAGTTAATGAAATAGAAAAACGTCAAGTTTGCAATCAAAGTATCACAGTCTAAGCCTCACGAGGCCTAACTCCAAACTCTAAAAACTTTATTTCGAACTAGCAAAATACCCGACCTTACTTGGTTTGAATTGCCTTACTCTAAATTAAAGAGATAGTCAAAATATATAATGACTTACTTTTTTTGTAGAATAAAAATTTATTTGAATAGCTTTCGCCATCTTTATAATTTCTACAACTTGCTTTGGACACAAATCCTACACATGCATATCCATTTATGTAATACATTTCACATACATCGCACCCTTGCTGTATGACAAAGCTATAAATGACGAAAGGTGACACTAAGGTTACTACTACAAAAGACGATTTTGAGAGAGATTTGGAATTCCCTTTCTTAAGTTCTTTGCATGTTCAACTCAATTAATAAAAATTACGATTTACGGCGAGTGCTCTCGCACTCATAGTCAACAAAACAATATTTTTTTACTTGTGGCACTCTTGCCTCCGGTATGCGACATTGTGAAATTTTGCAATCTTCTCCTGTCATTATTACAACGAATTTTTAATGTTGGAAAAAGTTCTAGTTTGGATTTTTAAACATTATTCTTTCAATAACGGCATTATTCTTTAAATAACGGCATTATTTTTTAAATAACGGCATTATTCTTACAATAATGGCATAACTACACTTAAAATTCACTGAAAATTTATACTGACTAACCTAACATTTCTAATACTTTGTGGTGCTGTTGCGTGTGATGAGAAGGAAAACACATTTATTATAATAATAAATATTTTAAACAGAAAACAGTGAAATAGAACAAAATAAAAGATGTCGGAAGAATTGTTCTAAAGATATTAATTTGTGATTAATTTTTATCTCTTGATCTCGCACAGTTGCCATAATTTACAACTAAAAATGCACAAAATTTAGAAATGTGAAATTAATTCAGAGCGAAGGAAACAGAAAATATCACTGCTCAAGCGATCTTGTTCATTCTCGTTTCGTTGAAAAATATCGTCAGTCTCAAATATTCGGAAATCGTTTTCATTGCGCAAAGAATAAAAATAAGACTCGAAATAAATGAAGTATCAGATATGAAATTCCATAAAAAAAAATTAATTTTTTGAAGAATAATTACTTTTTCAGCAGTACTGGTAAAGCAATCGAAGTAATCGTAATATTCAATAGACATTCCAATTTTGCCAAAACTACCAAATTATGGTTGATTTAACTATACTTACTCAGGTGTTTTAGCATGAAACTCATCTAAATATAACAATAAAAGAAATGTTTAATATTGTATTCACTAAACTAATAGATAATGTATGAAATAAAACACATTGAAATAAAATATCTGGAATAAAACTCATGTGATGCCTGCACAAACACACAAACACAAAATCGAACATAGAACAGAAAGACGGACAGACAGACTTTCGCAACCAATTCCACTCACTAAATGAAGATAAGTACTCACTGTATGCAAATTTTCATGAAAATATCTTAAACCGCGTGGACGTGTATAGGGCACAACATACATACATACATACAGACAGACAGACGGACGGACAGACGGACGGACCGACGGACGGACAGACAGATTCGGCATCAGAAGGGTCCAAAACGAATAGAAAACTTGAAATGGGTCGAAAAAATTGAATGCACGAACAAACACTCCATTCTTATTTATATAGACTAGCAAAATACCCGACCTTACTCGGTTTGAATTGGTTTACTCTAGATTGAAGAGATAATCAAAATATATAATGACTTACGTTTTTTGTAAAATAAAAATTTATTTTAACACCTTTCGCCATCTTTATATTTTCTACAACTTACTTTGGACACAAATCCTACACATGCATATCTATTCATGTAATACATTTCACATACATCGCACAATTGCTGTATTACAAAGCTACAAAAAGACGAAAGGTGGTACTAAGGTTACTATAAAAGACGATTTATAGGAAGATTTGGAATTCCCTTTCTTAAGTTCTTTTCATGTTCAACTCAATTAATTAAAATTACGATTTACGGCGGCGAGTGCTCTCGCACTCATAGTCAACAAAACAATATTTTTTTACTTGTGGCACTCTTGCCTCCGGTATGCGACATTGTGATGTGAAATTTTGCAATCTTCTCCTGTCATTATTACAACGAATTTTTTAATGTTGGAAAAAGTTATAGTTTGGATTTTTAAATATTATTATTCTTTAAATAACGGCATTATTCTTTAAATAACGGCATTATTCTTTAAATAACGGCATTATTCTTTCAATAATGGCATAACTACACTTAAAATTTACTGAAAATTTATACTGACTTACCTAACATTTTTAAGTCTAATACTTTGTGGTGCTGTTGCGTGTGATGAGAAGGAAAACACATTTATTAAAATAATAAATATTTAAAACAGGAAACAGCGAAATAAAACAAAATAAAAGATGTCGCAAAAAATTGTTCTAAAGATATTAATTTGTGATTCAATTTTATCTCTTGATCTCGCACAGTTGCCACAACCTACAACTAAAAGTGTACAAAATTTAGAAATGAGAAATTAATACAGAGCGAAAGAACCAGAAAAAATATAACTGCTCGCGCGATCTTGTTCATTCTCGTTTCGTTGAAAAATATCGTCTGTCCCAAATATTCGGAAATCGTTTTCATTGCGCAAAGAATAAAAATAAGACTCGAAATAAATGAAGTATCAGAGATGAAATTCCATAAAAAAAATAACTTTTTAAAGAAAAATTACTTTTTCAGCAGTACTGGTAAAGCAATCGAAAGATCGTTAAAGATAGAGTAAAAATTTCAACGGATTTGAAATCGGCGAAAAGTTAACACCAGACAGATACCTTATACATTTGATTTTCTTTTGATAAATAATTTTTCAATTAAATATTCTATTTGTGACGTCACGCTGATTGGATCTCTTCGCAATTCGAATTTGGCCGCATTTGACAACAAGCGTTACCCGTGGTGGCTGTTATCTAATAGACTACGAATTCACCGGAGTTCAGTGAAAAGTGGTCATACTTGACCCCACGAAAAGAATTGTCACGGGCAACGCCGTGCTGACCAAGCACAGTGGCTAGTATCTTAAAAAATTAATTTGTCATCCTTCCCTTAATAATGACGAAATTCAAAAATGTCGCATGCCAGGTGCAAGAGTGCCACAAGTTAAAAAATATTGGTAGGTAAACTATGAGTGCGAGAGTACTTGGCTTAGATTCGTCATTTTTAGGATTCGAATAACTGTAATTTTTTTCAGGAACCGAATTTAAGAAAGGGCTATACCGAATCGCCTTTATTAATAGTTACCGTAGTGTCACCTTTCGTCATTTTGTAGTTTTGTTATATATCAGGGGTGCGATGTCTGCGAAATGTATCACATGAATGGATGGATATGCACGTATAAGATTTGTGACCAAAGTAAATTGTAGAATTTTCCTCACGCTTAAAGGATTTTGCATTTTTCTACGTTAGAGAGAAGTGATTATTCTGGTCGCTTTTCCAATACGACGCAAGAAGATAGGATAATTCTGCTTGTCGCTCTATATAAAGCAAAAATGTGCGTCTGTACTCTACAAATCTACGCTATTCGAGCAATCCACACGAGATTTGGTAACATTCTTTGAAACACTGCGGGTGATGTAGGCTACATTTAAATCCCGTTCTATTTGTCTTGGATGTGTATAGAGGAGGTTAAAAACAAATCCCCGTAAGAATAACATTACAGTACTAAGTTTCAAATCCGGACTTGCTAACCGGCGTTTCTTTTTGTTTTTCTCACTTTTTTACATCCTTCCGACACATTTTTAAAGAACAAGGAGTTAAACCTGGACTTAATTGATGAAACAACGCAAAATAAATGACATGATCGGAGTAAATACCACACAGAAAAATTAGAAGATGTGCAAGTGCAATTTGTTGCATTGTATTAAAAAGGTTTTTATCCTATTTAAAAAATTATTCATATTCATATATCTGCTATTTTACTCTTGCAAACGCAAAATTCGCGCGGGGGAAGGGAGGTCTAGATTAGAGTGCCGTCTAGATTAAGGTTTTTTTCACACAAAATATGCAAATGATCCGAAATCCGGAAAAGTCCGATATTCGGAATGGCCTAGGTACGGAGGATTCCGGAATTGGGACTTTGTACTGTTATATTGAGGTTGGCAACTCATATTGGTGTACAAGTTTTGCTGGAAAAACAATTTTTTTCCAAAAAATTACGTTTAAAAAATTAAAATTCTAATATTCATATTTGATTATTTTCCAATTTATAAATAATTTATGAATATTTCATTGATGATATAAAAATATTTAATGTATATTTAATTTTATATAATTTATATTTACAACTTTATACGTTGTTCAAAATTAAGAGGGGGCGCCGTGGCTCAGTGGTTATGCCCACTTTGCTACCAACCTGATAGTTGTAGGTGCTGCACGTTCGATTCCTCCTTGGGTGTATTTTTCACTTCAAATGTAGGTAAAACTTTAATTTTATGTGTGTTAAGGTGTTAGCCTCTAGATCGGAAGGTTCCTGGTTCGAATCCGGGCCCGGGCATGGATGTTTGTAAGCGTATGGTGTAGAGGCGGCTGGTGCACCTTAAATCTGTCGTGGCCGAAAGTCCTCACGTTGGGTTGGCGTGGAAGTTTGGAGAGTGGGGTGCCAGCTCAGGTGTTGCTTCGTCATCTGACCGTGGTTCAAAATTACGAGGTGTTGTCCTCGGATCTTTTCCTTAAGGGACTGATCCCGGACCGTCGTCAATAGCCCGTTGTGTTGCTCTAGTACGACGTCAACTAAAATTACCATTACCGTTACCTTTAATGTGTATGTCCATTGCTTCATGTTGCCTGTCTTGTGTTTGGCGCACCATGGCTAAATATAACCCTTACGCCGTAAAAGTCCAATCAACTAAAAAATACGAGGTGCTTCATAGGATCTTTCCTTCAGAATTGATCATGGACCGTCGCCAATATCACTTTGTGTTATTGCAGTGTGAAGTAAATACAACTACCTATCGATACACAATACGCAGGAGAAACGTGTTCTACTCTCAAAATATTAACGCCATCTACAAAAAGCGCTTTGCAGAAAGTCTCATGAGATACAGGCCGCGGAAGCCCGGTTGGAAGAGTATCGGACTTGCAACGGGAGGGTTGTAGGTTCAAAACCAACAAAGGGCTGTCGTGTATAAAGGGGATGATGAATATTAAATCTGTGGTTACCTGAAATGTCTTCACTTTGGCGTGGCGTGGAAGTTTGGAGTGGGGTGCCATCTCAAGTGTTACCTCGTCATCTGACCGTGGTTCAAAATTAGGTGATATTGTCTTCGAATATTTCCCTTTGGGGGTTGATCCAACACCTTCTTGTAGGTATTGATTGTTCCCGGACCGTCACCAATAGCCCATTATGTTGTTCCAGTGAGATGTTAATTAAATAACCTACTTACCTCGGGGATATAAAATGGCATCTCAGTTAGAGCAACAAACCTCTTTATTTTTTGGCGGGTTATTTTTGTTTACTCTCAGTTGAAAAATGAAAATAAGAGTCTCCTTACAATTTGTTCTAGCCTGAATTTCAGAGGTGACTTGAATCTGAACAACTCTTTTTCTCAATTATATTATGTCAAATTTCCATCACTATGAAGTGTGTTTTATTGGCGATATTTTAGGGAAAAGTTCAACGGGTTTCCAACCCTTCTCAAAATCCGTACGAGTCACTGGTAAACTACTAAGTTTCTCTCCTGCTACTGCGTTTGGTGAGCTTAGTGATTCAGATGGTGTATCTTCTCGTACTTTGAAAGTTGATTTCCAAAATATTGCCGAAACACCACTGTTGAAGAATTCTTATTATCAAATTATCGGAACTCTAAAAACCGGAGTAGAACTTAAACTTATAGCTGAAATAGTCAGGAATGTTGACGGTATTGACATGCAGATGTTTAAGGAAGCTGTGTTGTTGAAACGGCAATTCTTGAAATAAATTTGACTCATATTTTTCGTATTTACTAGGTTAATTGTAATTTGGCTATAACAAATTAATATTCTTCCATGATTTAGGTGCTGTTAACGTTCCAGCTAAGTTTTTAATTGGTAAGATTTTATTTTATTTAAATTATACACGATTATACATAGCTATTTCTTTAAATTATACACGACTCTCACTAATGTATCGAAAGATGTCAGGGTATGCCGATTTAAATCAAGTAATTTATATTTTAAAAAAAATCAAAATTTTAATTTTTTTTTTAAATTTTGAAAAAGAAATGACTGAACAAGATGTGTGTTATTTTATTCAAATAAGTTAAGAACTTCTATTGTACTTAGTTACTCTAAAATTATTGAAAATCTTGCCCTCTGAAAACACTAAATAATAGTATTTTCTGATTGTGGTCATAATTACCAGACAAGTATTTCCATCTTGGGCCAATAGGTGTGGCTCACAAGCCTGCTCATCAGTATTGGTTGTGTTTTAAACATTTTGTGTGACTATAAATCTTGCATCAAATGTTGTAATGAGTACAGATGCTCGAAATATATTCACTTAAATTAACATTATGATAACTTGCTTTCTTTTAAAAGATGTTCTAGTTATTTATTTAGTATTAATTAGTTCATAAAAAATATGAAGACATTCACAACAAAAAGGTTCACAAAAGCATTTTATTTTTGCATATAAATCTTTATAATTGTCAATTTTAATAATTTTGTTTTGTGATATATATTAATCTTTATTTCAATTTATTGGGAAGTTTTATGCATTGATCCCAAAGAATTATTTACACTGCTAAAATAATTATTCAATATTTATGGAATTTAAATTCGAAATGTAAAAATTAATTCACTCATCTGATAATTGAAAGTATGTTGGAAAAAGACTGTGTTGAAGCAGATAGCTATTAAAATTAATAAATTTCTCATTTAATAATTTGTTGGAATATTTTCATGAAACTTGACAGTTCCATTTATTTTTATTTGATATGATTTTTTTCTCCAAAATACTCTTAAACCAATAAATTTTTTTAATGTAAATATAACTAGAGAAGCTATTTTATATATATATATATATATATATATATATATATATATTATATATATATATAATGCAAAAAATTCTGAAATGTGGTTTTTGAATAATTGTAGTATTATTAATATATTAATTTTGAATAATTGTTATTTGGTTGGGTACAATCCCACAGCCTTATTATCCACATTCAAAAATGTCATGCCACTGGTTATGGGTTAAAATCAAAGTAATCTAAACAGCTTGAGAGAACCAGATGGAAAAAACTTTTTTCATCCTTGGCGTTTATGGCACTGTTCTGCTAACTCTAAAATTACTCTGCTATATTTCCTGATGCATTAATGTTATTCATATATATTAATGGTTAACATAAATAGGAACTTGAAATTGCACTGTGGTTTCTCATATCCAAAAAGTTTAACATTGTATGGACACAAAATTAATTAAAATCATAAATCTGATTTAATAGCCCATTGTGTTGCTCCAGTGCAATGTTAAACACCCGCCTACCCATAAATCTGATTTAAATCAAATGTATTCTATTTTTTTTCATGCCCTGTTTTGGGAAACAAGAATTTAAGTACATTATGAAAGATTTTTAACTGTTTGTAAAGTTGCATTTCTATTATAACTTCCATTTGTTCATTTTGAACTTCAGTATTATATTTTATACTGCTATGCTAAAAATATCATGGAGTTTGTTTTTCTTAGAGGTTTCCTATCTGCAAATTGCTAAACGCCTGTTTAATTATAAATACCCTGTATAATTGATATGAAAAAACCTGTTGGTGATAAAACTCTTGCCTCCTTGCTTGACATTCCAGCCTTAGATTTGAGCATGCCGATACTTCCTGTTGTTGGGGACGGATATCCTCCCTTATCGCAAGGCACCCCGCTTCCTGTCCTTGAAGGATGCCCCCTGCTTCCGGACTGGGACCTTATATAAACGCTTTCAAGTCCTACTCGAGTCATTATTGTTTGACAAACTCTCGATCCATCCATACGAAGGAACTCTCTCTCATTTGACGTGGAATTGGATTTGTTCCCCACCACCGTTAAAGAACATGTTAGGATTCTACGCTACTCTTCAGACAAGGCGCTACTCGAAAAGTATGTGACGCAGGGAAGCGTCGCATGTGCAGTGTCCAAACTGGTCAACTCACTCGTCTCGTTTACAGAAATCAAAGGGTTTACACGAAAGCTCATGGACCATTTTGTGTATTCCGCCACGAGGGCACAGACTCGGGTGACAGAAGCGAAAAACGTCAGCTGGGACAAGGTAGAGGTCCGAATGTCCCTTTCCATGTGCCTCAAAAACAATGCCGACGTGCGGACCGTCTACGTCTACAAAAACGTCTTTTTCATAAAGAAACTCTTTACGTGCGGACAAAGGACTGTCCGTGAAGGCACGTGCCATCTCTTGCAAGTGTTACATGTGCCGATGCTCGCTTACACTCTGGATGCAGAGGTGCCGGTCCAGTGTGTCAGGGAACGAGCTTTCTGGGCGGCGGATCAATTTCAATACCGGATTAGCGTATTGGAGCCCAAACGAGTATATCAGGTGGATCTCGTGACGCGGTTTGTCATCATGACGGTGCAGCCGACAGTCTTTGCCCTGGACATTGTGACGATGGAAAAGGCAGAGGACTTGAAAGTCGCTTTTAGCCACTCCATCCAAAAAATACTGTCGTCTTCTTCTTCTTGCCAAAATATCCACCTTTACCAGGTCTTGACGATGCCTTCTCCGCCACATCCAGTCTTGATGGATCGATATCGAGACCTGTCTCCTCCTCCTCCAAAACACGCATGCATCGAGAGGTCTTGCTGACGCCTTCTCCTCCTCCAGCCTCGATGGATTTGCAGTGAGACGTGTCGCTTCCTCATGCAGACATGATGGATTCACCCGCTGTCCACAGGCGCAGACTCGTACCTCCGAGTAGCCAACCGTTTTCAGAAACAAAACTTTTATTTGGTCCGAAACTCTACAACGGCATGAAACCCAAACCAGCGCACTTCCAAACCTTAAAAAGGTTTCCAGTGGCATGTGTTTCTACGGACTACGACCTTTGGGAAGAACCCTTGGATTTGAGCATTCGACCAGACCCTGCGATGGCAACACCATGCGAAACGATAGAGCCGCCGAACGAACCGATAGACCTGACTCTACGTTTCAGTCCTTTCAAGTTTGTCGAAAGTATGTACATGGAGTATTATCAAAATGTTTGCAATTCATAGACTGGACAGTAAAAAAAAAATTTTTTTTTTTTTAAACAAGCCTTACATGAATTGTCTTGGAGGAGACAATTTGTGAGAGGCTTTTTTTTGAGTCAGAGTCGGGACCAACCTTGGTTTCCGTCATGAAATTTCTCGACACATTAAAAAAATTTCTTTCTTTTTAATTCCACCATGAGCCTCTACAAAGTCGTTTCCGCCCACTGGATCTTTACCAACGACGAATGGACGCCGTTGGAAATGGTATGGAACAATCTCGCAAGATGGAACGTCATTTTAATTGAAGAGGATGAGAGACTCCTTGCACTTCACTTTCGAAGAGGTCCTTCGAAACATTCAACATGGAGGACCCGATCCATTTAATCAAGTTTTATGCTTTGATCCCAAAGAATTATTTACACTGCTAAAATAACTATTCAATATTTATGGAATTGAAATTCGGAATGTAAAAATTAATTCACTCATCTGATAATTGAGAGTATGTTGGGAAAAGACTGTGTTGAAGCAGAAAGCTATTGGAATTAATAAATTTCTCATTGCAAGCTCACAAAATTCCACTGAACTGGCATGTCTTGAGATACAGTGTACACTTGTATGCTGTTCAGAGAAAATCTTCATTGTTTCGTTTTATATGTTAACCCTTTTTGTGTGCTTCAAATATACCTATGAAATTCTTGTCAATGCTAAAAAAATTTTAAACATTTGATTTCAAATTTGTCTTATTTTTTAATATTAACTTACAGAAAATAACATTTTATCACCAAGTTATTTTTGCTAAAAGCTAATGAGAAGTAGAAATTGTTTTTAAGATGAAAGTTCCTTTTATTTTTTATTGGTGAGATGATTTTTCCTCAAATGCAAGTCTTGAACCAATTAATTTTTTATATCAAAATAATTGAAGTAATTCAAAACATTTTATTAACATAACAAATATATAATGGAAAACATCTGAAATTTGTATGATTGAAAAATTTGTAATGTTTTGTTGGTAGGTTCCAGCAACCTTATTTATCTGGGTCCAAAAAATTCGTGTTACTGGTTAGGGGTTGAACTCAAAGCAATAAGCTGCTTGACAACCATGTGGGAAAATATTCCTAATCTCTGTCATTTGGGGCACTGTTTTATTTACTCTATCATGTAATTTATATTGCTAACTCCTATGTCATGTTTTCATCTTTAAAAAATGTACCCAGCTATACTTCCAAATACATTAATGTTTTACGTAAAATATCAATGTGTAAATAAATCAAAATTATCTTGAAACTAATGTAATTTATATGTCTCATGTCCAACAAATTTAACCTTTACGCTGCGGCACTTAGATTTTTTCAATCGGCTCACAGAACGGCTCTTTCGCCTGTATGACCAAACCCCCATTCATAACTTGAGCGATAGAGCCTTGAGTGGCATTTACGACTGATGCTTTCCTTTCATAGTATCATTTGGCATGAGATAGATATCACTGGAGCGACCTTATGCCTTTCTTCCAAAGCGTTAGGAACCCTCTAGAAGGTCAGTCACTGACAGCTCGTAATTGGTGATCAATGCCAGCGGTCACTTAAAAGGGGGGATAACATCCACAGTACACAAATCTATACCATGCCGCTGGTATAAGCAAATTTTAGTGGTGACAGTTGTCTATCTGCCACAGTGTAAAGGTTAAACTTGAACGGGGAAGGATTTAATTAAAACCACAAAAATCTGATTTAAATCAAATAGGTAAATCCAATATTTTTTATTTTAAAAAATAATGATTTTTTCACATTTGGGACATGGGCATGGAGACCCTGAGCCGAGTGATGTTTTATCCTCGCCTACTCGTTCTTTTCTTTCCTCCTTTGTTGTTTTCTTGCATTTGGCCAAATATGTGGCCCTTGCACCATACAATCTGAAATCAATCAACCTAGTAACACATTAATTTTTTTTAAAAAGTATATTTTTAAGGAGGTGCTAAAACCAAATAATGGAAAACAATTATAAATCTTGCATTTTTTAGTTATTCTTTTCATTACTTAACATTTAAAAATGTCACCCTGCAAATATCGATACCAGTGCGACTGATGGAGGGCTAATACAAATCTATTTCTTAGCTCAAACTTTTCATGTGATTCATAAGCTTATTTTGTGTAACAAATTGTTCAATTCCTGTTCTGATTACATGAAAAACTTATTTATCTATGTCATTTTTGTTTATTTTAATATCTACTAAACTTTCTATGTTTTCTATTTAGTTTTGTGCGTAGAATTGAAGTTTGCAGAAGAATGCCAAAATTAAAACAAGCTACCATTTCTTCTCTCAAGGTGATTTTTTTTAATAAATATGTAAACAATATGTTTTATCCGTACTTTTTAACTTACTAATGTTATTCTGTCATAGGGTGTGGTAATTATTGAAGATTTTGTTAGACAAAAAAATCTGCTTGATAATCAAGACGAGTCAGAAGAAAATATCTTAGATACATTAAATTACTTGAAGAAAAAGAAACCATGCAAAGAAGTTATCCAATCTACTAGCATTGGTAAGAAAATTTTATTCAGATTCTGTTAAATTAGCACTAAAAGTTTTTATTGATTAAAAACATGCATTTATTGAAGTTTTTTAAATATAGTATGTAGAATACCTCCAATCTGAAATCAATTAATTAAATTTTAAGTGTTTAATGTTAAAAGTAATGAATTTTTTTAAAATAAATGTATAAATATTATGAGCCAATTCTCTTCATGAATTTGCTCATACTTACTGGAATACAGTTTAATGGTTTTAAAGTATTATGTAACTATATTCTCGATTATTTTGTTAGTTGCAAGGTTTTTATTTTTTAAATCGCTTTCCTTTAATAAGATGATGTATAGTCTGTGCTTAATTTATGTGTATGACCAAAAAGGGTATTTATAAAGGGTTGCTAAAGGTGAGAGCACCAAAATTCACTCTGGGTAGTATATGAATTATTTTTTATTTGAGAAATCGAAATCCTGTGGTCAGGAAAGTGTGCACACCAAATTTTGGCTATTAGATCCTTCTCATAACTGCCAATTCTTCTGGATTTATTTGAAGTCTTCTGGGACATACTTTTTCCCCCGTATATAGGACAGAAAAATATCTTCTAGAGTTATCTTTTCAAATAGCACCACATTCAGCATTTGACATCACACTGTGTCAATCCATTATAGATTGATTGGTTTTATGATGCAAGGGCCATATTTGCCAAACACAAGACATAGAATGCAAAGCAAGACACTCGCAATGAAAGTTTTATAGACACAGAAGAGAGAAATGCACCGGGCAGGAATCAAACCTGCGCCACCTACAACTTAAAGGCTGCTAGCTCAGTGGGCATACCCAAGGCTATGACAGCCCCCATAATGGATTTGATATTAACAGAATATTGGACTAAATTTGCTTTGGGCAAGTCCAACTTTAGGACATGGTTTGCTGATCTAAATAAAAAATTTATTTAAAACGAAATTTATTTTCTTTATTAAGTTTAATAATCTTGAAAATGAAGTTAAATACTGTTGAAATGAAAAGTTTTGCTAGCTAAATAATTTGTTGGAATGTTTTCATGAAACTTGACGTTTCCATTTATTTTTATTTGACATGATTTTTTCTCCAAAATACTCTTAAACCAATTAATTTTTTATGTAAAAATAACTAGAGAAACTATTTTTTTCTATATATATAATGCACAGAATTCTGAAATGTGGTTTTTGAATAAGTGTAGTATTATTAATATAGTAATTTTGAATAATTGTTATTTGGTTGGGTACAATCCCACAGCCTTATCCACATTCAAAAATGTCATGCCACTGCCACTGGTTATGGGTTAAAATTAGAGTTATCTACACAGCTTGAGAACCAGATGGAAAAACATTCTTCATCCTTGGCATTTGTGGCACTGTTCTGCTAACTCTAAAATTACTCTGATATATTTCCTGATACATTAATGTTATTCATATATATTAATGGGGTTAACATAAATAAGAACTTGAAATTGCTCTGTGGTTTCTCATATCCAAAAAGTTTAACATTGTATGGACAAAAAATTAATCATAAATATCATTTAATGTCCATTGTGTTGCTCCAGTGCAATGTTAAACACCTGCCTACTCATAAATCTGATTTAAATCAAATATATTCTATTTTTTTCATGCCTTGTTTTGGGAAACACAAATTTAAGTACATTGTGAAAGATTTTTTAACTGTTAGCAAGGTTGTATTTCTATTATATTTTCCATTTGTTCATTTTGAACTTCAGTATTATATTTTATACTGCTATGCTAAAAATATCATGGAGTTTGTTTTTCTTAGAGGTTTCCTATCTACAAATTGCTAAACGCCTGTTTAATTATAAATACCCTGTATAATTGATATGAAAAAACACTTAAATTTAAATCAACAATTTTAATTTGAAAACTGCATTCAAATCTGGTGTAAATATGCTGAGTATGGCCTCAATTGTCTTTAAACAATGCCAAAAGTAAAAATCTCTGCAATTAAAAAAGAAATTAAAAAGTTCCTAATTTTTATTTTATGGTCAGATGCAACTCTACAGATATTGTGTAATCATGTTAATAAAATCATTGCTGATGAGGCTAAGACTCTGTTGAAATGCTGGGATCTTGATGGTACTTGCAAGAGACAGCCAACTATTGAAGTTCGGTATGATAATGTCACTCGTCATATTCGCAGAACTGCAACAAGGCTCTTTAGAGACACTCTTGGTGGGTCAGAGGTAAGTTACTTTAATTCAAATCGTAAAATTTAAATACTGTGAAAAGAAAATTTCAATTTAATTTTTTTATTAAAATGGATAATATTAAAAATACCAGTAAACATTTTTTTAAAATTTATATTGTATCATAAGCATTTTATAATTGCTACATTCACTATTACACTACCTAGCATGATGTGGTACATCAGAAAATAGCTGACCTTATGATTCATTATAGAAATTCTTAATTAACATATTGTTTTTATTTTCCCTCATGAGTTAATACGTAAGTGATGATTGACAAGAAATATACTAACGTTTTGAAATCAAATGGTGCAGCACTCAGTGAAAAGATACTAGGGTTTCAAATTTTGAAATAATGTTACGAAAATTCAAAGTGATTTATATTTCTTGGTTGTGCCTGAGGTGAATAAGGATATCATTTTTTTTCCCATTATTTACAGACTTTTGTTATGTACCCCTTGTTTTACTTTAATGTCAAGTATAAAGATTGATTCAAGAATTATCTTTCTAGAGTGATGAAAAAATGGGAGAAGTCCTTGAGAGAGAAATTTTCCACAAATCCAACCGATTGATATCTAAGAGCTACAGAAGAACTGTTCGCAAAATAGTCTTTATTCTTAAACATCATGAAGATGAAAGTATCAAACTGAAAGGTGGCAACATAACCACCACACAATTTGTATTAAAGTATCTCCGGTAATGGCGGTAATCCTGTTGTAAGAGTTTTGTATATAGAGAAAAATAATTAAATAGATGTGTTTTAACTGAAGTAGTTATGTAATATTTTATAATTCTGAAGAAATAATCCCTTACATGGTGATTAAATTTCCTCTCATCTTATACGATAAACTGAAAAAAAGAGAAGGTTTCATGAAAAATATGTATGCTTGCAAAATTACCCTACATTGCTTGGATTGAATTAGTTCAATGTTGATTGAAAATGGATCAGATTAATAACTTATAGAAAAAAAGCAGACATCCTTTTAAGTGTTAAGAAAATAATTTTTTAACGTTGTTTTAACTTTTTATAGCTTCTGCTATTATGAATGCAAATATGTATACATTTAATCCATTTTATATTCATCACATTCCTGCTGTAAGACCAACTACAAGTTTATTCTAAGGTGACGTGATTACTACAGAAGTCAATTTTGAAGCGAGATATGAATATCCTGAAAGTTCATTTCCAATAAACACCTAAATCCAACAGAACGTGGGTTAATATATTACCCGTTACCCACAGGGTTCTAAAGAATATGTGTTGGTGTGGATTGTGTGGTCAACCTGTGAAGATTTGTAGAGAACAGAAAGAGATGCCAACTCTACTTCATATATTGCTTGATACAGTTATAGAGAATGTATTCAAATCTATGGTTCAAATTCAAATGGTTATCTCATGTCAGTAAAATGTGATCCATCTGCTTGTAGATTGGTATTGTAAGTATGCAGGTTTTGAACCACTCATCTTTTGATATCATTACTAGTGTCCTAAGCATGCATCAATAAAATTATGTAGATCATTTTATTAAATGTTCACAACCATGTCTTAAAATATGACTGTTTTTTTCTTTAAAATGCATAGAAGAATTTTTTTTATTAATTTAAACCCCTAGTGTCGGAGTATTAAGAAATTTTGCAACCTGAATTACTTGTGTTTTTAACCACTCATTCAAATCCTTGCAATTGCCTGTTTTTATTTCATACTGTCTTTGGTAAGTACAGGGGTTACACACTCTGGATACCCAGGTGATCCTTTTCTGCTTTCATCCCACAATTATATTCCCCAATCTCTTTTTTCTTGTCTTGTGTTTGGCTCAGCTTGGCCAAATATGGCTATTGTACTATTAATTCCAAAACAATCAGCCAACCCAAGTGTGGTCAGTGGAAAATGCAATATTTCATTAGCCAAAATGAATAATTCTCTAGACAAAATAAAATATTACATTCTCTGCAGCTTTTATATTCTAAAACATTGGTAGAAGATTCCAGTCTTAAATTCCAACTAATTTAATTAAAAAACCAACAGGGCAAATGGTCATTTAAATCTTGTGTTGCAGGAGTTTATTGTCATTCGAATTGAGTAATGTAAACTTTTGCATATCTGTGTCCCACACCACTTTCTACATTTTGGTTATATAGTGGCAGCCATTTGAGCATCAACGAAATATTCTTCAGACTGAAAATAATTACCGATTTACTAACTAATTGATAAAAAGCAGCTGCTTTGGCTCATCATTTTTGTATTAACAAATTACCCAGTATGAACATGTCCCCTTTCAATTTGCGACTAAGATTTCAAATTTGAGTGTAAGTAAAGTTTTAAGAGTGCACAAGTTTAGTAATGTAAAAATTTATGAATGCTGGACCTCACGAAATGTTCATGGCAGTTCAAGATCAAATAGATAATTAATTGATAAATATAGAATTAGTACTTAATCATATTAGGTAGGTATTTTAATTAACATCGCACTGGAGCAACAGAATGGGCTATTGCCGACGGTCTGGGTAATGGTAATTTTAGTTAACATCGTACTAGAGCAACACAATGGGCTATTGACGACGGTCTAGGATCAGTCCCTTTAAGGAAAGATTTGAGGACAACACCTCATAATTTTGAACCATGGCGATGGTCTGGGACTGATCTCCAATCGAAATATGCGACTGATTTTGAATCAGATGACAAGGTAGCACCAGAACTGGCATGCCACTGAGTAAACTACTTAATCAAATGGAGTTAATACCTTAAAGTATTATATGTGGAAAGACCATTCCAGAAGTCAGTTTGGAGTTTGACATCAAACAGTCCGACAAATTGGAAAAGTAACGAAGAAACAGTGGTCATCTTCGAAATAATTTATTTTACTCGGAGAAATTAAAGTATCAGTGGATCTAGGTAAATATCCATGTACGGGTGATATTAGATGGACATAATAAATGACTAATTTTTTTCTTTTGTTTTCAATTATAAATCTTGGTGATATTTAAAAATAAATTTCTTAACTTAACTATCAAACAACTTAAACTTAACTAAAAAGTTTTTTTAATGTTTCATGCTGAAGTAATGACAAATGGGATCAAAGATAATCTTTCAAAGGTCATGTTAAAATGTATCATAATTTTAAATAATTTGTTAACCTGATCCTGCAGGGGTATATAATTTCGAATTGAAAGTTATGGTCATTATTGTATTGATTCCACACACACACATGCCCATGGATTAAGACCCAACGCCAATATGTAGAAAATGTGTCGAAAAAATCATCTGAAAGCAGTTAAAATCTCACAAATATTTTATTTTGTTCAAATTTCATAATTATGTATCTGTACCTTGGAGTTAAACGACTAATTAATTTTTTTAATTTCTAAAACTCTCCATAAATTTCTACATTTGTTTTCTTCATATTTTAGGTATTAAATATAATGTTTTTTACTGATAGTTTAACAAGATTAAGGGGAAGAGTTTATTATTTAGAGTTCATTGGTGTATTATACTTGAATTCAGGAATTTGGGACATTGGCCCTTTTAGCTCCAAGGTACAGATATACATATATTGATATTTACAAAGCAATCAAAAACTTCTATAACTGGACCCTGATTAAAACCAAAGAAAATAAATTGATCATGGAATGTGCTGCTGAAATGCTCTGTTTTCATGTTAATTTCTTAGATGTCTATCTAATACCATATTTTAATGTGTTGCGAAAGAGTAATTAAGACATTCAAGAGATTCAGGTTTGATATAAAAAAAATTCTGCTTTTCAAATCTCCTTTCATAAGTAAACATAAAATTTGCTACATTTAAAAAACTGAAAAAAGTGCAGTATAAAAATAAAGTCAATATTTGTAAATTTTTCAATGACAATGAAGGAAACTTTCCAATTAAAACCTAGTAATTATTTAGCAAATACTCCATTATGTGTAAACTATTAAAATTGCCAAAATATTACTATGCAATGGATTTCTTCAACAATAAATGCTAGAAAATGAGAAGAAAGAAGATTATCATATCTATATAAAAACAAGGTTATTTACATATACAGTATAAAATGTATAATTTTCCATATAAGGTAGCTCTTTTGCTGCCACCCAAATACATTAACTTTTCTTTTGGTTGATCCAATTCAGGTATTCAGACACTCTAGTGTATCCTCCTGGTAAACCTATATTACCACACTCGAAACCAAAGGATACAATACCAAAAGCATACCACCTGTCGTCTTTTTGATACATCAAAGGACCACCAGAGTCGCCCTAAAATATAATATTCACATAAGTACTTTAAGCTGTCAAGAATAATATATTTCATTTATGTGCAATCTTTCACATTGTTTCTAAATGATACTCCAAAAAATTTAAATATATCCAATCTATGTTTTAGTGTTGTGCAAAAGTGAAGACAATGTTCATAACAGACCTTATTTTACTTCTGAAAAATTATTTCACAATGTGAGACACAAAAAATACAATGCATTGAGGGAAGTGATATAAAGAGCCAAAAAAAAGTTATTTATTAATAAAATTATACAAAATTTTCATTCATTCAATACTTATTAAATTCAAAATTAATGGCATACCTGCCAACTTGAGAAAAAAATCCTGAAGATTTTTAGCAGCAAAAAAAAACTATGCCAAAGTTCAAAACAAGCACAACAAATTGGAAGTTTAGAAAAAACCTCAAGCGATTATGACTTCTTGTTAAATTGGAGACTGCAATTTATTTTGCCGATTTTCATACTTATGTCCCCAGATTACCAAATTAAAAAATTATCGGTTTCTGGTGATGGTACTATGTTCTCGAGTTAAATCAAAGTTCATAGTAGACCTTATTTTACTTTTGAAAAATTCTTTCGACAATGTACTAATTCTTTTTTACAGTCAACAAATTTTCTAGCAACTCGCCAACTGATTCCAACACTGGTCCTTAAGTTTGGAAAATAAAATGGTACCTAACACTCTTTGCAAGTATGTGAAATTCCTGTTTTCCAAAGTCCCGAAAGATATTATTTTGGCCATCTGCTAACCTTATTCCAATATTTTATAATATTCAATCATAGATGGATTACCATGAAGTGGCACCAAATGCTGTATTTTGTGTCACTTGAAAAGATAAATTTTTGGAAGACATTTTTTCCACACATCCTGTTTTTTCTTCTCCATGTTCACTCAAATATTTTTGCCGATTGAGTTTAACTTTCTCACAGGATCTGGTATACATGCTGTCATGTAACTGTTTTCATCAGAATGGGACATTTAATTAAGGAAAAGTAGTTATGTACACCAGAGAAAAATGTAAGAATTCCTCTGCTTCTGCAAACCTAACATGTGAGACAGGCAAAAAGGAGGAGCAATTATATTCCAAGTAACAAGTCGTTACTGTACAATGAGTGCGATTTTGTTTTCTCTTGATGACTGGCTTGATCAGGTAATAAACATGTTTCTTTCTTAAGTTTCATTATTTCATGGCATGAGAGAAATACTTATATTATCACTCAAAGTGTAAAAGTTTGTATGTCAAAAATTCCATTTTTTTATTATTGCTATGTGTGACATTTTGTGAATTCCACCTGGTGGCAAAATCTTTTATGTCATCAGCTGATCCAATAATCTAAGAACACCCAAAGTATATAATAAAAGATTCAAATATAAACAGAAAATTTTTTCTTTGCTCTCCCGAAAAATGCAGCTTTTAGATCGACAAACTTTTGCATTTTGAGTGACAAAATGCAATTTTTTTTCCATGAAGAGAATCTTTAAAACTGTTCCTGTAGTAATTTGACTTCTGATAATTGATTCTAAGATTGTTATTTGATTAAATAATCATGCAACAAACTAACAATAAATGGAATAGTAATAGATTCAAAACAAAAGCATCAGATTCAGTTATCTGCTATTATAAAAGGAAGTGTTTGTTTTTCGTTATCACAGTCCTGATGAATCTACAGCACTTACAATAAAGGGATTTGGCACGCAGGTAGTCTGAATTGTTTGCAATTTTTGGATTGTGGCGAATTTTAAAATTCAATCTAGAACATTTTAAGATGAATTTAATGGAATTTAATTATTGATTTCTTGGGAATGGCAACAGCATAAAAGATATCGCAGTTTCTAAATTTTTTTTTTCGGTTTTCATTTTGCGTGGCAGCAGACTAAAAAAACAAATACAAATTTTCAACTAGTTATTTGGTTCTTTTTTCTATCCTGTAGACCGTTGAAGATGGAGAAAAATTTCAACGGATTTGAAATCTGGGAAAAATTTCACATTAGATCAGGCCTTGAAATAGATTTTTTAATACAGGTGCACCTTGTGCACCTGTTTTAAAAAATTAGGTGCACAATTATATTTTCATGTGCACCCGGGTATTTCGAGCCCTTCATTAGATCAATACCTAAAAATGTGATTTTTTTTTTATAAATAATTTTTAAATTGAATATATCTTTTATACTTTCCCAAGTAATTGTGACGTCACGTCAACCTTCGAGTTCCAGAAATAAACAGATTACATTTCCAGCACTCATGATTTCAGCGAAGGAAAGCATAAATAAAAAACATTCTGACTGGCATAGATAGATTGAAAATTTCAACGGATTTGAAATATGCAGAAAATTTTACACCACACTCATACAATTATACAACGCAACGCCGTTATACAACTACAATTATACAACTACACATGCAACGCAGTTATGGCTGTTATCCAATAGGCTATGCATCACACACCAAATGGGAATTAGTTTTTAATATAGAGATTTTTTTTCCACCCTTGAACCAACGTTTTTGACCTTTTTGGAATCGTCAGGGGCAACACAGAGCTGGCCACGCAGTGGCTAGTATATAATAGTTATCAAAATTTTAGATATCAAGAGCTTGAAAAGTGTTTGCGGACTATTTCCTTAGACTAATTAATATAAAGGAATTGGCCTCTAGTCTTCCCCTCTTGCACAGTCCCAGTTACTTTTCTGTATGACGAGAAAAAGGAACCAAAGTTAACTTCGTTAACAAAGATTTTCTTGTAACAAACTTCATGAGTTTTTGGATCTCAATTTCATAGAATATTTTGTTCCTCTGACGTACCTCCAAATATTTCATGAAAACACCTATGCTTTGATTAAATTCAAAAACCAGCAGTCCATCAGCAAATTAACTGTATAACCAACTACCATTTCAAAGAAAAGTTACATGGGGAATTCGATCTGTTCTTACCATACAGCTGTCTTTTCCTTCTTCTTTCAGGAATCCAGCACAGCTCATTTCAGAACTGATTCCCTGAGGGAACTGACGGTTGTAGTTGTTGAACTTTAGTCTGTAAATTCTGTCACACTCGTCATTGGCCACAACCGGCATTTCACTCAACTGCTTCAGAGTGCGGCTCGTTGGGCCATCTGTGAAACAAAATAGTAACCCATTCAGTAGTTTTACTAGTAACCTTTATACAGTAAAAAATAACTGATATATACTTTTAAATATTCCAAAGGTTTCAAACCATGTGTTAATGTTCCCAAGGGAACTACCTCCAGAAGTCGCATAGGCTTGACTGCACTCTGATAACCTGAGTTTTGCATGGGATATTGTGATATAAAATTTAGGGAAAAATAACAAATCCTTTGCTACTGAGAATACCTTTAAAAAAGAAACTGTTTGGTTATAAAATTAATGTAGTTTCTTGAAATACTTATTGAGATAGCGGCTGATTTGCCAGCCTTGAAAATTGAAGATGACCTGAGCCAATAGTGCGATAACAATTCAATTTTAGTAAAAAAAAAATTTTCTTTCACTATAATTATGTACTCTTTTATTGCAATTGTGTTAAGTTTGAATCACATTCATCTTCGATTTTAGCATATAGTGAATTCTGTTATTGTTAGCTTAAATATATTTCAATAAAAGTTTTATTTTATGAAATAATATAATTCCAAAAAGGAGAATCATGTTTATATCCTACAACCAAAAGCATTAACAAAGTGTAAGAGAATTTCCAAAAAATTTTGTAACAGTCAACAACTCAAAAGTCCTGATTCAAGGACACAATAAAAATAGGGTTGCAAACTCTATCAGACCTGTAGTTCAGTGCCTTGCAAAGAATTCATATGACAAAGTTCGCAAAATTGATAATTGTGAGCTAAATATTCAATACATTTCAAATATTTAGCAATTAGTTTAGATATACTAAGCATAAATATAATTCGATGACATGTGCTTCATACTTGGTATAGTAGCTCCCCAACCTGCTACTGTGGTGCCTTTTCCTGTCAAGTTTCCGAATAATGATGAAGATCCCAAGCAAATCGGATTGAAGTTTGGAACGTCCACATCTTTTGACAGGGTTAGTAGAGCAATGTCGTTGTAGAATTGGCTTTTTCTGTAACCCTTGTGAGTTGCAATATAACTGATGGGGTAATCGTCAGCTTGATCCAAGTTTACATGGCCGATCTTTGTTGAATACCTAGGAATAATCAAGAATAGTTTAAGAAAGGGAGCCCACAAAGGGGTGGTCACCAAGGCATAAGGTCAGGGGGCTCTGCGAAGTGTCAAAATTTCTGAAGTGTGTTATTTATTCATTCTTATAATACAGAAAAATCCATTTTCTTAACAGAAACAAGCACATAAAAAAATGCACTTAAGCACAATGCACATTATAAGGTACCAAATAGAACTGTTGACCTTGTCGCTAGCAACATAAAACACCAAAAAACTTTACATAATTTTAATCAACATTTACGAGATATATTTTCACAAGATTACAGTATGTAGCACAGCAACAGGATCAAGATGGCGCATTAGCTATGCTGAAAGTTTCGGGAATCTTAAGAGTTTGCAGATACGTCGTGCAAGTTTCAGTTTGAACTTTGCCTGATGAAAGAGGTTTTGGTTTTTTTCAGAACATACATTCAATTTAAAATAAATTATTATGTATGCATTTCTGCAAGATATCATTGGGGATATCAGAACTTGAAATTAAAATATGTATGAACTATCGACATACATATTTTAATTTTATGAGGGGCTCATCATGCTTGTTGGTTTAGAGCGAATGCAGGGCTTGGGGACCATTACCTAACCTAACACTGGGTTTCTGGAAGGAACCATCATGAAGAGAAGAGTAGTGACGAGTCATTGATCAGATGAATCAGATAATTTTAGAAGAAACTTATCAATCCATGCTTTTCTATACTGTAAGCAAAAAGTGACCTTTTATTTTTGTTATTAACTTCTAATTACTTTGTGATTCTCACACAAAAAATTATTTACTTCTTTGGATTTCAATAAAGTGTTAAGAGCTCAGTGCAATATTCATCAAAATATCGAATATTTAGCAGTCTTAAATCATAATTTTAAACTTTAGAAATAAGTGCAAATCTTTAGATCCCATAAAAGCAATTTTGAAGAAATCATTCAAGTGTTTTGTGCAATAACAGCAATTTAAAATTTCTTAATAACCATGCTTATATGACAACATAAGCGGTAAAATATTTTCTCTTTTTCAAACAAAATTGAATTTAAAAGTAGCCTAAAATGTTATTGAATCCTTTCTATTCAAATGTATTCTTTGAATTACAATGTTAAGAAATAATTTGCTAACTTAAAACAATAAATTGTATTCTATATATATAAAGAAAAAATTCATTTTTGCATTGATTTGTAAGTAATTTTTTACAACAGTTAAAACAGAAGGTACTTAATAGTTGAGAACAAAGGAATAGCTACATATCCCTTCCCCCAATCTCAGCCTCTTACTAAGAACTTTTCATAACATACATCAATCACAAAATCGAATCTTTTTTTCTCTTCAGAACCTTCTGTTTTCTGGCAGCATTTTGTAGAAAGAAACTCAAAGGAGAAAGTATCGGCTAATAATTTGTAAAATTGAAACCACAATGGATGAAAAGTCTTAGTCCTTTATTGATGTTATTTCCACTGTTTTAGGATTTTTCTCTCGATACGATATACTTTGACAGTCGCAATGTGCAGATTTAATTCTTTTGTGCATTCCTGAAATCTTTTCCAACAAGGATTTGACAGATTCTGAGTTTCGTTCATTTGTCGAAGTGTAATCATTTGGAGATGCAAGGGAGTGTCAACGCAATTGAACCTCACCTCATTTCCTTTTCTTACAGTACGGGAACAGAATTTATTACTGCTAGTGTAACAAAGGCATGTTATCAGCAACAGTGGACTTAATTACCTTCAAAGTAAAGAGTATATGTCTCCTTGATAGGGTCCATATCGAAGTATGTAGGACAATGGAATAACCTGCACCTTTAAAAAGTAAAAATAAGGGACATTTTTTCTTGATTCCGAACTGCTCACACCTTTTCAAAGGAGTTTTATGGCTTCAAGTGTCTTAAGTATTTTTCTTTAATTGGGCAACTCTTATGACCACCTCAGTAAAAAATGCACACCACTCAAGAATATCTGTGATCACTTTAAAATCCAAACACAGGTAAATTTTTGTTTAGAGTGTTTAATGTTTGTTTAGAGTCTAATAAATGAGGTAAGCGGAAATGAAGAATGAGGGACTCGCAACATATCAAAGTAACTTGGTTCAGGCCCACTTTCATAGGTGGCCCGCTTTAAAGCATCCCAAAATGAAAGTTTATGGGAGATTCTTGGTTCACAAATAAAAAGTAGGGACTGAGAGGCTAGTCGTTTTACTTTATCGAGTCACTGGAAAAAATCAACCATGTTGGTTAAAAGCCATTCAACTAAGATCGATACAAGTTATTTCAGCATCTAACATTTTAACAATTCAAGCACAGTCTGATGGCACAAATAATCCTCGAAAGATGAAAAAGCATCTATTATTTTTTAGTCAATTCAACTTATTCTCCATCAGAAAGTCATAATTCAGTCAGAAATGTCCACTTAACATTACATGCTAAATGCGAAGTGTTTCCAACTTGGAGAAATTAAAATTGCAACCTGTTGGAGTTCATACAACTTCTTGATCCAACAAGTTAAAAATAAGTCCTACGTCATTCAAAGTACTCATACGATTCTAATGTCCTCGGAAATAGACAGTATTGGGTTTGTTCCTCAATGGTCACGTTTCCATATACAAGAGCAAATTAAACTGGGATCTTGAAATAGATGGAGAAGTAATTGAAGGATAAACTGGTCTGACTCACAATTTATTCAACTTAATTTGATCATTTAGTGAAGTAATCTGAGTATACATTGTAAGCAGTATTTAATGTAACATAGCCATGACTTTATTTTGGATTGAGCCAAAAGATACACTGCCTGGAGAGAAATGACACCATCATCATGATGTAAATGCAGTGCCGTGCAAATTGCAGAGTGCATGCACATGTGTAAGCTATGCAATTGATTGCAATTTCTGACCAATCACACGAACTGTAGGTGATATAAGCAGACAACCAGCACATGAATCCGTCAATTAAGACATTCTCGTTGTGGTGAGATGTGAGGTTTTGCTGCAACAAGTGGAGCATAAAAAAGTGGTGTTAATGTCTTTAAGATGCTGTTGTGCGCAATTCGGTCAAAATGGAGGAGTTCACGAGAGGTTTCATTCTTTAATTCTAGGTCTTATCATTTTTCAAAGTGTACAGGGAGGTTTGGATGCTCCGATATCAACATGGACAGTATCGCACAAATTGCCTGCAGCAGGTTTGTTATCCAGCTGTTGGTTGCAAAGGCTACCCTTAACAGCGAGCCATCGTCATTGCTTAGAATGGTGTTGCACCAGATGCGGGGGTGCAAAATGGAACAGTGTAGTGTTCAGCACCGAATCCAGTTTCCGTCTCCCCAATCATGATCAATGTGAAAATTGAGACGATATGCCATTGGGCAGATTCCTCAGATGTTTTGGGTTAGGGTGCTATCAGCAGAAAAATAGCGGCTCACTTCTACTAAGCATTATTTGCTCATTAATGGCATGCTATACTGATGAGGTGCTGCTGCAGGTAGCACTACCCTACCTCCAGGTTGTCCCAAATGCAATTTTTCAACAGGATAACATACAGCTCATATCAGCAAAAATGTTTTGCAAGGCGTGCAGATGCTTCCTTAGACAGTGCTACACCTCATCAAGCAAGCCTTGTTTGTATGTCAAAATTAAATTATTCATTCGACGCTTGCTTGACTGCCTATGCGACCAGTTTGGTCTGTTTTAAAACATTCCTTCGTGGCTTTTTCTGTCAAGCAGTGAACAATGTGTCATACCAAATAGAAATCTGAGCTTACAGAATTTTCTAAAGGATTATCAGAATTAACTGATTATTAAAGCAACTGTTTAAAACAAGCAAATTCATTTTTGTGACATTTTCAAGCATTATTTTCTACATAAAATAGATCTTTAAGAAAATCTGGAGGATGGTAAATGCATATCACTATTCAGTTGATTTTCTCTAGACTTCAACCTTCAATGAAGTTCATAATTTCAAAACATGCACAAAATATCAATGGAGTCAAATGCGAATAAACTTACTTTTTTCCTTTAAAACAATAAGCAGCTTTTTGCTTATTTAGAAATCCTGTGCACTCGGCATCCTCTTTTCCTACAAAACAATGAGCAGCCGTGAGGACATGTCGCCTGTCAATCAGATATCCAGTGCATATAGAGCTTTGAACACCTCTTGAATTTACATCCATAATTGCAACCTATATCAAAGGCAAAATTAAATCACCTTAACTTAACGGCTGTACTTAATAGAGCTCGAAATAATGAGAATCGAGCTTTAATAAAACAGAAAATCATTTTTTTAAATTTCTGTTTTATTGAAAGGTTGTGAATTTAATTTTTAACAAAATTGACTAGAATTTTTTATAGAAAAAATATTACTTTGTATTATTTAAATTTATGTGACAAACTCAAGGTGAAATAAATAATTCATGCATCAACACTTTATGAAAATAGTCTGTCAATAAATGTTCTCAATCATAAAGCTAATTTACTAAACTTTACATGTGTAGAACTGCTCTTTAATAAAATAATTTTTTGTTTGAAAGTATACAAAAACAGTTTAAAAAAAAAATCAGTTCCTTGTTCATATACCTAGTCACATTCAAATGCATTTTATAAGGTAAAAATTTATAAAAGGTTTACTAAAATCAAAGTGAAAGACATCCTAATAAAAATGATGAGTATTACCATCCATGGCCAAGCACCCTGTTCAGCATCTGTACCACCAACCACATACCCTTCTCGAGAAGGTTTACCATAAGACAAACCACAATTACCTACACAGAGAAATAAAGTTTCTTAAGATGATGAAAGTATCTGACAAATGATAGATTATTTGCTTTAGTTAGACAGGTATTTTATCCTTGGCCTTGGATTAATGCACCTTGATTTAATCCTCACTTTAAATTTAATCTCAATAACTTCGGACTATATTTCAAGAGAAAATCCTTTATATGTGATCCAGTGATTAGATGGATTTTCCTATGCATGTAGAAAAATCTTTTAGTAAAATATAAAAAATTATCATATACATGACACCAGAAGCCATTTAAAATTTTTTTTCCAGTTGTTCTGGATTGAATTAATAATTTAGATGTCCAAGATTTAGAAACGGTTTCAGTGGAAATGGAGATAAAATGTCAGATGCACACACGCATATTCTTCAGAAATTTATTCAGAATCGCCGTTTGAATCTGTATAAGGACTTATGCTGTCCTTTTGTTGACAGAATGTCTATTACTTTTTAAACATTTTATTTACGTTTAACGGAATGTGAAAATAATATTTAAGCCATGAAATTAGCAATGGTCCTTGGAAAGAGCTTGTGAGAGGACAGATTATAACTAGGGCAACTTTTTTGTTGCAGTAAAAATGAAAAAAGTTGCATTTATCATTCCCCAAAGTTGCATTTATGAAAATAAAGTTGCATTTATTCTTGATACACTAAAATCTAAAATAAATTATTAGTAAAAAATGAAAAAATTCAAAATTTATTTGTACATTATTAAATACAGAAGAATATTGATGTTGTTGAATGGTCGATCCTTGGTTTAGTAATTTCTTTAACATTGAAAAACTGCGCTTAACAGAGACTGATGTTGCCCGACATTGTTGCATTGGACTTTTTCTGCAGATGGAAACAAGTGCACCACTCAAGTAACTTGAAGCAATCGCGGATAAAGCACCTTGAGTGCGACTCCAGCCGCACTCGTATAATATGCTGTATCGGATAGCAGAAGCGCAAAATCCTTTCGCTCAACATTCAGAGATTAAAACGTTATTTACAAGGTAACAACATATTGATTTTCAAAACTCACCTCGGAAACTCTGCAGTCGATTACGCAAGTTTGCTCTGGATTAACACGAGTGCCAACCAATGTGTTAAAGTACTTGCTATTTATTTCACTTTCATCAGTTAGGACGAATACCTTTTTTTATGAACTTCTTGTTTGATCCGCAATACTTCGGCGTTTGTAAGATCAGACACACGTGATTGAAGGGTTGATTCAGAGGGCAAAAAATTAAATAGTAATTTCTTATTAATTAATTTTAAGCTAATTAATTACTAAATTGTAAAAAGTTGCAATTATGCAAAAAGTTGCATTTCTGTAGAAAGTTGCATTTATGTTGCTGTTATAACTCACTTAGAATACACCCTATGTGGGAGGAATTTTGTTTTTAGTACTTTACATAAAGTGTAGAATGTGTGAAAAAAAGTTGCATTTGTTGCAAAATGTTGCCCTAATTATAACACAATGGACGGGAATTTCCTCTGGACCTCAAGCACTAAGAGTAAAAGATAAAATCTAAAATAATTATAGTTACTAATCTAAAAGCTTCAATAAATGACAAATAAAGAACAATTCAAACAAGAAACTGACTGATAGCTATTATCATGAAACATGTCAAAATCATCAGGACCAAAATTAACACACAAGGTAAATTTAAGTGCAAATATGGAATCTTCAAAGAGTGTAACCTCCAGCCTGCTATTTCAATTAAACCCTTCTAAGTCACAAACAATGGAAGAGTAGGATCATTATCATCAACTGGTGCATTCTACTGTAAAGAGATTTGGCTGCTCTGACGTTCAACTCAAGATGATCTTTGGGATTTGGGGCTACTTTCATGTGCAAAATAAAGATAATGACAAAACTCCCAGTGTTAAGGCCAGACCGAAAAAAATCACGATTTCTCTCTATAATAAGAAAAGTTACGCTGCCATTGCAGAATTGAAAACGTGCTTTTTTTTTGCTCGATTCTTAGACGGTTAACCGAGAAAGTAAGGATAAAAAAATTACAAAATTGACATGGTTAGTTCAAAATTGTACAGGGAACAAGACAAATAATATTTTTTTCCGATGCCGCTATTAGTTTAGGGTTTATTAAGTGAAGTGTCAAAGTTGAAAGAAGAAAATTTCTAACACGAGTGAGCAAAAGACGTACAAAGTTCCAGTCTTCAGCCATGACTTTTTTTAGAGTACCTCTAAATGTAAATTTTTGCACGACGCCAAGTTCTTTTAGAAATTTCAATTTAGTTCCCGATAGTATGTTAAATTTAATTCGGGCAAAGTCGGGACATTTTTCTTACCTTTTTTTTAATTGCCATAACTATATCTTATTACTATTAGTTTTTAAGTTTGAAAACATCGCAGCAAACCTTAGAATGTACTCTTTCTTATGATGCAATTATTTTTTATATTCGTTCGTAAATAAATTCTATACAATGAAAAGTATAACTTTGCGATTGTGTACAAATTCTTCCACACCCAGACGCGCGGAGATCCACCGTCAAACAGCCTTCATGAAACCGAGGCTCACTGCAATTAAAGCTGTGACGTCAATGAATAGAGTCGAGAAGGGGTACTCTAGACAGCAATGCCAGGGGGCTGAGGTTTCGCCATCACAAGAGATTGACTCTCCGATACGAATGTTGGTTTGTGAAGAAAAACAATCCCGGATAGAGTATCAATCCTCGGGGTTGGCAAGCAGGGGGCTTAGCCCCCTAGTATAGTAAATTTTTTAACCATTTATGTTCAAACATTAATATAAATAAGGTTTAGGAAGCATGGCAGTGAAAATGTTTGAAAGATTAAACGATTTAAATTATTCTTGTGCTTTATTTTTTTTATTCCTTCATTTGAATTTTAGTTAGATACAAATTCATAATACTTAAAATTCTTTATTAAAAATTATTGAAATATTTTTATAAGGGGAGATAAAATTTAATTTTAAATATATATTTAATATTTTTTTATAAATCATAATAATTAGACAAATTTAAAATTTTTAGTAATTTCATAACCAAATTTATTTTTAGCATACATACTGTATGTTAAGTTGAAAATATTCTTTCCATGAATATAAAAGTAACTGGCAGTAAGATGGCTTTATGAATGGTTTCCTTTTCTTTTAAACAAGTTTAAACGTGTTCTGGCAAACCCTATTTCAAGGGAGAATTTTGGTGTGGAACAAGTCAAAAAAAGAAATTTCTACATTCATTTGAATTTCCATACTTACATGCATGATACTAGATGAATATTTTGCTTTTACGTATATCAAGCTGCTCTATTTGGTCATAAGCTCAGTAGATTTTCATCCGAAGGGTTTGTAAAGTAAGAGGTGCCCAGTGGTTATTTGTAGTACTGAAAACAAATGTTGAACAGTGCTTATTCCTTTATCAGAAATAGAAAATTTCGACTTGAAAGGGCTCGGTTCAAGTACATCCAATCTTGTCACAGCAAAAGAATGTCAAAATAAACAGACTTTACAATGTATGGATTGTTATGTTATGTACTTTTGCTAAGGAGATTTGAGAAAATTTATTTTAAGTAAGCAAAGAGAAAAATATTTGTCTCCATTGTCATTGTCATACCAACATGGATTTCTACTTCTAGAGGCCGAAGTCCCCCCCCCAGGTCCCATCAAATAGGAGAGGTGAATATTTCAGATGAATATGACCAAATAAGTTCATAAAAATATCTATACACCTAAAAATAAAGCAAGTGGTGTTTTACTAATGCCCAAACTAATTTCTTCAAGGCATACTGCTACATCCCCAATCAATACTATTATCCCTAGTACGAAAAACAGTTATTTGCAGTACAAAAAGGATCATTCTTGGGATGTTTCCGATTAGAAGTGCATTTTTAAACTCATTTGTATAGACATCCTAGCAGGCAACCAGTCCCAGTTTATTTCACTTTTAATACCATCAAATTTTATAAGAAGAAAAATAAAACAAAGTTTGATTGAAATCATTTGGTTTAGATCAAAAAAGCTGATTTGAATTAGTTTACCTTCGTTAAAGCAATGGCAAATTTGATTGTAATTTACTTGACTCATCTTGTGTTCTTATCAACAACTAGCCACTGTGTGGCTAGCCCGGCGTTGCCCGTGATGCAAGGTATTAATCTGGTGTAAAATTTTCTGCAGATTTCAAATCTGTTGAAGATATATTCAGTTTAAAAATTATTTATTTAAAGAAAATCATATTTTTAGGTATCAATCTAAACTGAAATTTTTAATCTATCTTTAGCGATTCCGATTTTATGAATAAAACTTAACAATCCCAGTCACTATGTTTTTTATTACTTGCTCTCATTGGTGGAAATGGAACGGGACAGGAAATATAATCTGTTTCTTTTTTTTTTAACGCAAAGGGCTGAAGATGCAATCTATTTTTTTTGGAAAGAGAAGGTTCACATGACGTCACAATCTTGAGTGAAAATATAAAATGTTACTGGGTAGAAAAAAATCCATTTTAGGGGGTTTCTTCTTTCCTCCGAAAGAAACAAGTTTGAAGAACCAGATAAAGAATAAAACTATTAAAGTCATTTCAAAATCTTATAGATTGAATTTTAAAATTTCGCCACGACCCAAAAATTGCAAATATTTTGGACTACCTGTTTGCCAAATCTCATTGCTGCAAGTGCCATAGAAACGTCAGGATTTTGCGGCCGTAAAAAAAAAAGACAAACACTTCCTTTTATAATTTAGAGATTAATCACATCTGAATTCCATTAAGTTCAGCTCTTAACAGTGACACCAAGATTCTTGAATGCAGATATTAATTTGGGAGCAAAGGTAGGATGTTTGCATGTTTCTGCCATGCCTGTGTTCAAACAGCTAAATTCCAATATCGAACCCAAGATATTTGATGTACTGGTGTAAGCTTCTCTCGAGAAAAGCAAAACAAGATAAAACCGAAATACTTTTCCAACATGCATAAAAAACTGATCAAGATCAAGCAGTTAAGTATAGGATTACCTGGATTCAGTGGGGCAGGTTTAATGTCTGGTGTACGAATAGGATCCTGCTCTGGCATAGGGGGTTGTGTGATCGGTGGAGAAACTGGCCTAAACGTTTTTTCTGGGCAGCATACCATGTCTCTACCACGTCTGCTGATGCCACAAATTACAGGTCTTCCTCTGATGAGTTTCATTGCACTAGGGCGGCACATATTCCTCTCACGACAACGATGATCCTCTGGACAGTTTACTTTAATTGTGTCTAGAAAACAAATTCTCATCAAAAAATGGCAGAAATACATAAAACAAAAGTTTAAGTTGGAATTGACTCCCGGTCTTTATTAAATGCAAATAGTCAGGTTGTAAGCAGAGATAATCAAGTTGTGTATCGATGCTCTAGGTAGGTGTATAATAGTATGAACTGAGTATTTCATAAGAGTCCAAAGTTGAAAACTAAACAAAAATAGTGCAATAAACTGTCATACACAAAAAACTAGATGACAGCATATTCTAAGGTTTAAATTTGAAAAATTTTGGGAGAACTCTTTAAGTGTACTAAAAATTTCATTGCTTTTGTATTTATCCTCAGTGGTCAAATACTTAGTACAGGCACATTTTTGATAATACCTTAAACACTTAATCATCATGAAATAACTAACATCGAATTTAAAATCCAAGTTGGTTGCAACAGTACAGTAATTGACTAGCTTGGTTATTACTGGAACATATGCAGCTTTGTTCTAAAGGTAGATCCACAATATTTTATTTAAAATTAATTTAGATATGAAAAATTATCATGTATATCAAAATTAGATATATTTGTGCCAAATTGTAATACAAAATAAGAAATAAAATTGAGATGGATTAAAGATTGAGACATCACTCCTCAGAACAAGTTCATTTTCTACTTTTTCATAGATTCCAGTGATTTGGCATCTAACTTTTGCTTTTTTATCATTAAAAGGACAAATTAGTGAACTTCAGAACATTTATTCCAGAAGTCTATTGGCTACAATATAAATTTTATTTCATAAATCTATTGGCTATAATTTAAATATAATTTATTGTGGAATAAACAGGATAGCTTGTTTTAATGAGAAATGTGAGGAAATGGTCAACCACTGGTAGGTAGTCAGTGACTGGCTTGTTCATCCCTCTTTCATAAATATTTATCGCATGCGAAAATAAACTATAACATTCTATAAAAATACAAGCAATAAATTAATCCAAAGGCTTCCACACGTTTTATTGCTAAAATAATAGTTAACAGAATATAATTTCATTATTAATAAAATTTTTGAATAGAAATCAATTACTCTAAAATAAATTTCACATCATTTCGACAAGCTTTTACACTTACCCTGACACCAAACTTGCTCCAAGAGGGTAAAGACAAATGAAACATAAATTAAAACACGAATAAGCTTCAGAGAAACCATACTTGGATTTTGTTTAGCGACTAACGACGATTTGTTTTGAAGAAGGGAAGGATTTATCTAGGCTCTGTCTAGAAACAAGGAACAAAGTAAAAACACCTATTCCACAGGATTTCCTTCCCAATTATTGCATGCATTGTAGAAATACGAATACGACATTCGCGAAGTGTGTATTCGCATATGCAAAACAATGGGGGAAGGAACCCGCTCTGCAAGAACGAGAGTAGCTTGGAGGTATTTTTCTCAAACCTGTTTTGTCCTTTTTGTTAGTAAAAACAACACTAATTTATTACGTTAGTCTCGGATTTTAATGGGTCTGCTGTACAATCTAAACGTAGTGCTTATCAATGATAATCAGTAACAAACGACTGTGAGGTACAATCTTGTCCAAAAAAGATTTCTCCGAAACTGATATGAAAACGAAACCCAAGAATATTTAGTCGAAAATTTCCCTAGTTGACGGATAACGAAGATCTTGCTTTTCCTTTTCAAATTCTCCCGCACAACAAATGAGATTAAATGGGAGTATTCGAACACAAAACTACACGTGCATTCGATACTTAAAAGAGTAAAAATATTGGTTGTATTCGAGAGAATACAGTTTGAATAGCAATTATTCGCACTTTAGTAATACAATGTGCCACTGACGACGGTCCGGTATAAATATCAACGGGAAAGATACGAGGACAACACCGCCGACCAACCAGTACAGTGGTTAAGGTGTTAGCCTCTAGATAGGAAGGTTCCTGGTTCGAATCCGGGTCCGGCCATGGATGTTTGTAAGCGTATGGTGTAGAGGCGGCTGGTGCAACTTAAATCTGTCGTGGCCGGAAGTCTTCACGTTGGGTTGGTGTGGAAGTTTGCCGAGTGGGGTGCCAGCTTAGGTGTTGCTTCGTCATCTGACCGTGGCGCAAAATTACCAGGTGTTGTCCTCGGATCTTTCGCTTAAGGGATTGATCCCGGACCGTCGTCAATAGCCCGTTGTGTTGTTCCAGTACGAAGTTAATCAAAAAATTACCGAGGACAACAACACGCAATTTTGAACCACTGTCAGATGAGGTGGACAACACCTCGTAATTTTAAACCACGGTCAGACGACGAAGCAACACCTAAGCTGGCACCCCACTCTCCAAACTTCCACACCAACCCAACATGAGGACTTTCGGCCACGACAGATTTAAGGTGCACCAGCCGACTCTACACCATACGCTTACAAACATCCATACCCGGATTCGAACCAGGAACCTTCCGAGAAGCTAACACCTTAACCACTATACCTGTTTTGGCGGCTCCGAAAATATTCGGTAATGGTAATGGTAATGGTAATTTTAGTTAACGTCGTACTAGAGCAACACAACGGGCTATTGACGACGGTCCGGGATCAGTCCCTTGAGGGAAAGATCCGAGGACAACACTTCGTAATTTTGAACCACGGTCAGATGACGAAGCAACACCTGAGCTGGCACCCCACTCTCCAAACTTCCACGCCAACCCAACGTGAGGACTTTCGGCCACGACAGATTTAAGGTGCACCAGCCGCCTCTACACCATACGCTTACAAACATCCGTACCCGGATTCGAACCAGGAACCTTCCGATCTAGAGGCTAACACCTTAACCACTATACTGGTTAGTCGGCGATACCAATAGGTATTCATTCTAAGATAATTTGGTAATTTTTAATTAACGTCGTACCAAAGCAACACAACGGACTGTTGACGATGGTCCGATATCAACCGCCGAAGGGAAAGATTCAAGGACACACACTACGTAATTTTGAACTCATTCCAAGGTAAAATTGGCAATATTTAGTTGACGTCATACTAGAGCAACACAACGGGCTATTGACGACGGTCCGGGATCAATCCATAAAGGGAAAGATCCGAGGACAACACCTCGTAATTTTGAACCACGGTCAGATGACGAAGCAACACCTGAGCTGGCACCCCACTCTCCAAACTTCCACGCCAACACAACATGAGGACTTTCGGCCACGACAGATTTTAAGGCGCACCAGCCGCCTCTACACCATACGCTTACAAACATCCATACCCGGATTCGAACCAGGAACCTTCCGATCTAGAGGCATTCCAAGGATTCGAATACCAAACTATCGTCATCTAACCATAATTCAAAATTACGCTGTGTTATTCTTGAACCTTTCCCTTGGGGAATAATACCGGATCGTCATCAATAGCTCGTCGTGTTGCTCTAGTACGACGTTAATTAAAATTACCGAACCAAACTTGACCGTGGTCCAAAATTAAGTGGCGTTGTCCTCGGATCTTTCACTTTGACTCTGATCCTGGACCATCGCCTAGAACAGGGGTACCCAAACTTATCCAAGTCGTGGCACACATGAGATAATTAGAATTTTCTCACGGCACCCTCGTCATATATCTATCAGTGATATATAATTATGTGTATTCATATTTGTACAACTTAGGGAAGGAAGTGGCAAGAACATGGACATAATTAATACAACTCGTATTTAAAATTCACACAAATACTTTAATTGTACTTAATAATAATAGGTAAACATAGGTGTAGGTGAAAATTTAAATAAAAGAAATAAAATTATCTTCAACATGCGCTTTTTATATGTGGGTGGTATATGTGTGTGTTTAATGCGACACTGCACAATTGTTCGAATCGTGGAATTAAGATACAGCTACTCACATTTCTTTTTAGACATTAATTTTCGAACGATATTTGCTTCTTATAATAGCAACTGCTTCGTGGGCGCTTCGCGGTACCCCTACTCTCCTACGTGGCACCCCAGGGATCCGCGGCACACACTTTGGGTAATTGGTAATGGTAATTTTAGTTAACGTCGTACTACACAACGGGCTATTGACGACGGTCCGGGATCAGTCACTTGAGTGAAAGATACGAGGACAACACCTCGTAATTTTGAACCACGGTCAGATGACGAAGCAACACCTGAGCTGGTACCCCACTCTCCAAACTTCCACGCCAACCCAACGTGAGGACTTTCGGCCACGACAGATTTAAAGTGCACCAGCCGTCTCTACACCATACGCTTACAAACATCCATACCCGGATTCGAACCAGGAACCTTCCGATCTAGAGGCTAACACCTTAACCACTATACCGGTTGGTCGGCGCACACACTTTGGGAACCCCTGGCTTAGACCGTTTGGAAGAGTAACGTTTAGAAACCAAGGTTTGCGTGTTCGAATCCAACCAAAAGATCATCGTGTGCAAATTGGGCCGGTGCACGTTAAATCTGTCATAGCCTCAAATATCCTCAGTGGGGTGCCAGCTCGTGTTGCTTCGTTATCTGACCGTGTGTTGTCCTCGGATTATTCCCTTTGGGATTGATCCCGGACCGTCGCCTATAGCGCGTTATATGATGTTCCAGTTGGACGTTAATTAAAATATCTACCAGGACCGTCGCCAATAGTCCGTTGTGTTGCTATAATGCGATGTTAATTAAAATACAGTACCAGAATACCAAACTATTCATTCCTTAATTGATAAAATCCGACATCGTGTAAGTTGATTGATTCTTACTAGTACCAATTAGACCTTTCTTTTAATATAGGGCCATGGTAGCCTGGTTGAAGAGCATTGGACTTGCAACTCAAGGGTTGTGAGTTCGAAACCAACCAAAGACCATCATGAACAAAGAATGCTCTTGCACGTTAAATTTGCGATGGCCTCAAATGTCATGTACCCGTCCTTTAGAAGGCTTTCCAAGCTCGTAAAACAACACTTTTGTTAATTCCAAACTCTTGGCCAACACTCGTCCTACTACGCCCCTTCTCAAGCTTACCGATCATTTTACCACGTGTAAAGGCGTCATGATGGTTTTTAGTAGCCATATTTCACGTACGATCTCACTTTAACTTGCAGCGAATGTCTGAAAAACATGGAAGTAGGAAATACGCTTTTCCTCTTTATTAAGTTGCATTGCACTGCGCGTGCCTCACGTCACTTCTGACGTCATGCTCCTGATATTTGCATCTGCATCCCCTTTCTACTGAATTGTCTTTTCATTGTACTGGTCGCAAAAAGCCCTTTTCTTCAATTTCTTGGCTGCATGCTGAAAAGTGACTTTGATGCTCAAGTTTTGCACACGAGTGTAGATACCTTGCATTTGATTTTCTTTTAAGAAATAATTTTTCAATTAAATATTTTTATTTTCGCAAGAGATTGTGACGTCACGCCGATTGGATCTCTTTGCAATTCGAATTTGGCCGCATTTGACAACGCCGAGGCCCGTGGTGTTGGTTTGCGAAGCAAACATTAGTTCATAACATTCATAATTTGGTTTGCGAAGCAAATCACATAGGAATTCATTCAATAGGCTACGAATTTCCATTGGGTTTGCGAAGCAAACCAACACCACGGGCAACGCTGTGATGACTGTTATCCAACAGACTACGAATTCCCATTGGGTTTGCTTCGCATACCCAATGGGAATTCGTAGCATTCACCGAGGGTTAGCGAGCTGAGGTCACACTTGACCCCACGAAAAGAACTGTCACGGGCAACGCCGTGCTGACCACGCAGGGGCTAGTTGTTTCTAAGAGCAAGTCATCGACGAAACAAACCAAGTAACGTCATGAAAAGGGTAGAAAGCATGTTCTGACGCGAACGGAACCATCAAGCTTGTGCTTGCTGATTTATGAATGCAATGCAGATATAATCGACAAAACACACAAGACTATGTTAGTTAAAAGACATACTTCTGAAAAGAAAAATCTTACAAATTTGTTTTGAAAGCAATTCTAACCTTTGTCTCATTCTCTTTTGGTTATATGTCAATTGTTTAAAAAGTTTCATAATCGTGTTTTAGTGATATAGCCGACAAAAAAGTTATTTACTTTATTGAATTTATCCTAACATGCTCTCTTGGTTAAA
Organism: Metellina segmentata; assembly: GCA_947359465.1. Classification (NCBI taxonomy): domain Eukaryota; kingdom Metazoa; phylum Arthropoda; class Arachnida; order Araneae; family Tetragnathidae; genus Metellina; species Metellina segmentata. The sequence continues at coordinate 96,885,128 of OX375875.1, read as the reverse complement.
TGAAAACTGTACACTACAAATATCTATTCAATCTCTAATATTATAAAATGAAGTGTTTTTTTGTCTGTTTGTTTGTTTCGCGGCCGCAAAATCCTGACGATCAATGCACTTACAGCAATGAGATTTGGTACACGGGTAGTCCAATTTTTTTGCAATTTTTGGGTCGCAGCAATTTAAACGCGTAAAATTCAATCTAGAAGATTTTTAAATGAATTTAATATTTTTATTCTCTACCGGGTTCTTTAAACGTGGAGGACTTTTCTACCCACGTGACCTTGCAGTCATGTTTTGGAACCGTGCCAAGTTTTTTCATCCGACAGAATGGGGAGTCTTTTATGTTTTCGCAAGAGATTGTGAGAGAGATGTCACGTTAACTTTCTCTTTCCAGATAAAAAAACCAGATTGCATCTTCTGCTCTTCGTGTTAAAAAAAAAAGAAACAGATTACCTTTCTTGTATCATTCCTTTTCCGCCAATGAGAGCAAGAAATAAAAACATATTGACTGTGATTGTTAAGTTTTATTCGTAAAATCGGAATCGCTAAAGATAGACTGAAAATTTCAATGGATTTGAAATCTGCGGAAAATTTTACTTTAGATTGATACCTAAAAATATGATTTTCTTGTAATAAATAATTTTTAAAGTGAATATATCTTCAATAGATTTGAAATCCGCGGAAAATTTTACACCAGATTAATACCTTACACCACGTGCACGGGCAACGCCGGGCTAGCCACGCAGTGGCTAGTAACACATATAATCAATTAAATACTTGGGTCGTCTTATAGTACGACCTGACTGGCGAACATGAGGTTCAGTTACAGTATTGGATAACGGCGCGGTATTTGTATGAATAAATGTTTCTTTATTATCTAAAGGATTATCTCTATATATATTTCTCTTACGTGGCACGCAAAAAAGACGTTATTTGTTACCGCGTTTTGGCAACATTGTGCGATTTTTTGTTTACTAGGAGCCTCGCGAGTCATTTGAATCTATAGCGTTATCGGATGAAATTTTATTGAAAAAAAAATGAATTTTAGACGAGCTGTTGCGGTTCGTAATAGAAATCTAAGAAAGCGGAGGATCTTTTCAGGGCTATTTAAAAAACGGTCCTTTTCAAGGCTAACAATTGTAGTACAACAAGACGCGTGCACTACAACTTTCGACAACAAACTCAGTCAAAAAGTGTATGGGTGGCTCGAGTGTATGAAATGTACACACAAACAACATGCTGGGTATTCAATTTCCAAAGCAGCGCTCACATTGTGAGTAAAAATTTGCTCAAAGTTTTCATCTAAATTCTGATTCCAGAGGTACTGTATATATCTTTTATGTAATACTACAAATTTAGATTTGAAAAATATTTTTTTGGAATATATTTTGTAATCAATCCCTTCTGCTAGGACACGTGTCTTCATTGATGCGAGCGAAGCGAGCATAGGTTCGCGCAGCGAACCAATGAGAATTGCGAAGCAATCCTCCGGGGGTTGGCGAGCAAGGGGCGGGCCCCCTAGTCGAGAATATTATTGTAACCAGGGCCGGATTTAAGAGTATGCCGCTTATAGGCTAAAGTCCATTTGCCGCTCCCTATATAGTCCATATTTGTTTAATACATTTGTTTTATACAGTAAAAGTATAGAGTTCATTGGTGTTTTCATCTTTTTTAAACAAAGTTTTCTTGTTCTTGATGATTCAGTTTTGTTCGTTTTTTTGTGTTCAGCACCACTGAGTCTCTTCTTACTGTCACTCATAGTAGCTAGTAGGGAGTAGCAGACTTGTTAAAAACTGTACGTTATGTATTGGAAAACTCTAAACCAGGGATTCCCAACCGGTGGTACGTGGCAACGTTTCAGGTGGTACGCAAGTATGATACGAGCGACCCAAATACTCTACGAAGTTTTTTCGATTTTTTAATATGTACACACACACACACACACACACAACCACGTTATAGGAGAAATGGGACCATATGAAATCAATTTTGTGATTAACGTTTTTATTACATTGTAATAAATGACGCTAACAGTAGCACATTATTTAAAAAGAAACTTTGTTGATGATTATCTATTTCTATTCAATGGCTATCTCAGCGAAATTAAGTTAATATATCTCCCTTGTTTTATGCAATTTGTTACTAGTTACTTTTTTTGAGAGTGGTTTTTCTGAACTTTTGTGTATGAAAAACTAGTTACTGCGTGGATAGCCCGGCGTTGCCCGTGTCTGTGTGGTGTTGGTTTGCGAAGCAAACCAACACCACAGGCAATGCCGTGTTATAAGGTATTAATCTGGTGTAAAATTTTCCGCAGATTTCAAATCCGGTGAAATTTTTAATCTATCTTTAGCGATTCCGATTTTACGAAAAAAAGCTTAACAATCTCAGTCAATAGGTTTTTTTTTATTTCTTGCTCTCATTCGCGGAAATAGGACAGGAAATGCAATCTGTTTTTTTTTAACGCGAACGGCACGAAATGCAATTTGTTTATTTTTGGAAAGGGAAAGTTTCCGTGACGTCACAATATCGTGCGAAAATATAAAAGATATATTCTATTTAAAAGTTATTTATGTATAAAAAAAAATCATATTTTTAGGTATGGATCTATTGTAAATTTTCTGCAGATTTCAAATCTGCTGAAATTTTTACTCTATCTTTAACGGTTTAGGAGATAGAAAAAGAACTAATTGACTCCAGTTAAGAGATTGTTTTTATCGTCTGACTGAAAAATTATTTCTCCGATCAAAATCAAAACGGAAATGAAAGCAACAAATTAAAAATATGTGATCTCTTCTATGCTGTAGCATTCATTAAATTATGATTAAATTTTATCAAATTCATTTTAAAATGTTCTAGTTTGAATTTTAAAATTTCGCCGCGACCAAAAATTGCAAAAAATTTGGACTACTTGTGTGCTAAATCTCATTGCTGTAAGTGGCATAGAAACATCAGGATTTTGCGCCCTCGAAAAAAACAGACAAACATTTCCTTTTATAATATTATAGATAAATACAGAAACAGAGTAAGTGACTTAATTATAGTAGGTGTAGTATAGTATAGTTAAACAAGTAGGTGACTTCCGTTGAAGAGGACTTAAGAGTGAAGTTAAGCTCCATTGCTCCTGATATTGATATTTTAATAAAAGACAAACAACAAGTTTCGCACTAAAAATTGATTTTTTATTATGTTAATCTTTGCTTAGTTTGTGCTAATTATTTAAAACAATTTCTTTTTTTGACCTGTGAGTAAAACATATAACTGTAATTTTCAATATCGTTTTATTTTTTCCTTTATTAAAACATCATTAGTATGAAATACAAGTGCATTAATCATAAAATATGAAGCTTTCTTAGCATTTGAATTAAAATAAAACAAGCCATTGGGCACTTTTCTGACATTCGATATATGTTTCTAAAAAAATATAGAACTGGTGGTACGCCAAAAATTTCTAAAAATTTCAGTTGCTACGCAGTTATTTAAAGGTTGGGAACCTCTGCTCTAAACTATAAGGCAAAATCGTAACAAACAACGCGAACACGCCTCGCTCAACACTATCATCAACGATCCCGTTGTGCACACCGATAGACATGAATGACAGCGTCAGACTCAGACATACTAGAATGACACTACACTACTGACAGATCGAATCGCTGCGCTTGTGCCAGTGTTGTCAAACCAAATTAGATTGCACTACAAGAGAGTTATAATACAATATTACGTGCAGTGAATTGATATTATGTTATAGTTTTAGAAAGTAGGCTATGTGGAAGGACTAAAACATTTTTAAGTTATATTTATTCTTAAATTCATACGGAAAATAGTATTAACGTCTGAAATACTTCATTTCAACTATTTAAACTTCATAAATTGCCAAACTGCCGCCCCTGAAAGATTTGCCGCTCTAGGCTGCAGCCTACTTAGCCTATTTAGAAATACGGCCCTGATTGTAACGCCGACCAACCGGTCTAGTGGTTAAGGTGTTGGCCTCTAGATCGGAAGGTTCCGGGGTCAGAGCATGGATGTAAAATTCAGCTGTCCTTTGTTTGGAGCAATGATGGTCCTCCCACGGGGTACTCCTTCACAAGTGGCAACCACTTCCGGCATTATGGCCAATGATTGAGTTCATAAATTCCCGCCATTGGAAAAAAGTATATTGTAATATGGATGGGAGGGCTTGGATAAAACCTTAAAAACTTTCGGTTTCTCACTAAGATTCTTCCAAAGTTTGTTGTTATCTTATATGACCTTGGGTTAATGGTTTTAGACAAAACAGAAGCAGGTTCCCATAATTTAGTTTTTATATTATGAACAGTGATTTTGTCTCCAGGCTGAAGGTCTTTCAAATTCTTGCTGGATCTATCATATAGTGCTTCTGGTTTTGTTGTGCCTTCTCAATAATTTTATATCGACATCTTTGAAAAGTTCAGGGTTTAGAAGTTTATTACTAATGGGCAATTTAGTTTGTAATTGTCTAATAAACATTAGCTGGGCTGGTGATAATTGTAATCCAGAAATGGGTGTATTCTTCTCTAATAATCCTACAGAAGGCCTCAAAAGTCTTCTTAAAAAATATTGCTTTGGTTATCCCAACTGTCTTCTCAAGCATCCCATTATTTTGTGAATAATTACTAGTGCATATAATTTCAATATCAGATCCCTTTCCGAAATTTTTAAATTTATAACTGTTAAAGGGAACATCGTCACAAACAATAATTTTTGGAATTCCAAATTTGGAAAATATATCCTCTAACTTGAGAATGATTTCTGTAGTAGTCTCATTTCGAATAGGTACCGACTCAATCCACTTTGAGTAATAATAAATTAATATTTGATATTCACTGTTTTTAAAAAAGGCTTATAGGCCATTGCGAATGATGATCACGGATTGGGCAAAGTTCACTTTACAGAATACAAAAGTTCATTTTTTTTCAGAATACGAAAGTTCTTAGAGGATTCCTGACACCATGTTTCATTCTCTTTTGGTAAAAGTCAATTATTTAACAAGTTTCATAATCGTATTTTATGATAGCCGACAATTCACAAAAATTACTTTATTGAACTTACCTAACATGCTCTCTTGGTTCAATCAAAAAACTGTACACTGCAAATATCTGTAGAACAGCACTTTTCAGCTAATGGTTACAGTTAACATACCACAACCTTTATAATATTCATTTGTACATCATTAACTGACAGAAACAGAAAAGCAGGAGCGAGCCAGTATCATTTTCGTCATTGTTATGAATGCTGACGTAATATTTCTAAACAAAATATAGAAAAAATTGGTATAGGAATTGATGTCGGAACCGTATATTTTGTTGTCAATATTCTTGAAAATCTGAGATTAACACTGTTGTTTAAAGGTATGTGTATTGTATGATTTAAATTCAAAACATCAGAGAAATAATTTCTTACGTATTTAAGAATCTTTAATGATCTTAACTTATGTTTTACATTGTCTAAGAAATGCCTCAACTGAGAAGGAGATTCATGTAATAGTTTTTCAGAGTTTAAGCAAATTGTTAGTGCATGGACATTTACAACTGCTCGTTTATTGTCATATCTTAGTTTCAGAGCGGAGAACAATGAATCAAGTGTATTCACATATGTCCATTGTGATTAGCTCAGTGGTGTACACAGACTTCTTTTATGGGGGAGGGGGGGGGGAGTTTAGACGAGGCCGTGCGCAAAAGAACAATCGCACTCCAGGCCTAAATGTTGGAATCACTAGGCCTTTTAACTAGTTCTTTGAAGATTAAAAACACTGACTTCAATGCTAATATTCATTAAGATCGCTGTAACTATCTAGAACTAAAAGCTATCCAATACTAAAAGATACTACTAAATAAGAAATAATACGAAGAAAAGACTACTTTATTTGTCCTACTTTCCTAAAGGCCAAAGGTTTTCGGAAACAAATCAAATCAATTAAAGAGGGACGGGAACATTCAATTTAGGTCGTGCTAGAGCTACACAACAGACTATCGACAACGGTCCGGAATCAACCCCGAAGGAAAGACCCGAGGACAGTACCACGTATTTCAGAACCACGGTCAGATAACGAGGCAACACCTGAGCTAGCACCCCACTCTTCAAACTTCCACACCACATGAGGACATTTGAGCCACGACGGATCTGACGTGTATCAGCCCCCTCTACACGACGTTGTTTTAGTTGGCAAGTTTCGGAGTCTCTCCAAAATTTGAAATTGTTTCTTCGTATACCCCTTAAAGGCACTTTCTTAAAGATTTCATTATAATTTTGGTTTCTGCTGTTTTGCTTCCACAGTAAGAAATATGAAATGAAGAATTCTGATGCACATTGAACAAAATATCTGTTATGTAATATACTGTGGAAAATTGCAAGAAAGCAAAATTCAAAGTTTTCTAAATTTGCCAAATGCTCTTGAATAACAAAAAGATTAGCATGTTTCATATCCGATTTTTTAACATGGCTAAAAAGCTAGGCGAAGTTCAGACTTTTTTCGTAAACAGTACTAACGATTCTGGATGAATAATTCCATCTTGTTTTACAAATATGTGATTCGTCTTCCACGAAATTTATAGAGAAATTTTGCACGCTTTGGCAATTTGGAGGGGAAAAAAGCGACAAGACAAGCCTACGTTTGAATCACTATGGGACAGTGCTAAATTTCAGCAGTGTTCATAACAGTAAACATTAGGGCTTGCGGAAAAGACACCACAATATATGTTGGCTTGTACTCTATAATGAAGAGGCCACCATTGCACTTCTGTCGCATCTCTGTGAGACGATTTTTTCATCGCAATTTGTAAAGTCTACCTCAATAAATATCAAAAATATGCCTCAAAATAGGATTTCAAAGTGCTGTTGCTGCCTTGTATTCACTTTAGTCTTGGAAAAAAAACTCTTTATACTACTATTCCTCATTCAATTGTAAAGCAATATACAAGTGTAAACTATGATTTATTCGAGACATCAGCTGTCTCATCAGCTAATATGACATAAAAAATTTCTAATTGTTTAATATTTTAAGTAAGTGCTATGGCAACAGATTCAATAAAAGTATTTTGATGCCACCTCTAAATATTGTAAAAGTCTCCAAATGATTTTTTAGAAGGGCGTTCTAAAAAGCGGATCATACTGTGCGGAGTAATTCAAAAGCTCCAAATAATTACCTGGATTGTTCGACATTTTTGTTTGATCTGCGGCCCAAAGGTTACAACTACGACACTCGATCCAACTAAAGACCGCCGTGTAGAAGGGACTGGTGCACGTTACATCCGTGGTGTCCCAAATGTCCTCACGTTGGTGGTGTGGAAGTTTGAAGACTGGGGTTCCAAATCAGGTACGTCATCTGACCGTGGTTAAAAATTATGAGGTAGTGTCTTCGGATCTCTACTATGGCATTGATTCTGGACCGTCGTTAATAGCCCATTTTGTAGCTCTAGCACAACGTACATTGAATCTTTTTAGGGCTTCCTTTCCCTTCTTTTTATCCTTCGTCAAGCGGTGGTAAAGTGAAGGAAGCATGACGATTTCTTACAAAATATAACTAAAGACTATTCAAAAACAGCTTTTGCTGACAGTTAAAAAAAAAGAATAGATATCAATGAACACGTTTAGGTTCTGTCATTCATCTGATGAAAAATCTTTATTTTCTTTACTTTGTGACTGTGGTCGTGTTTTAACAAATTCGTCATCAGAAGAAAACTGACCAGATCTTGATGGAAGATATATCTCGTCATTTGAAGAAAACTGACAAAATCTCGATCTACAATTCATAATTATCTTGACGACGAGATAAATCGCCATTAGCAAAATTGTTTTAATCGTGATGGACGAGATATCTAGTAAACAGCACTTGGAGGTTTGATGACGCAGAAAACAGATTTTTGTGAAAAGTAAGAAAACAAGCTATTCTCGTTTTCGAAGGGGCAGTTCTTTTTTCTCGCCCATCCCTCGTTTGTTTTTATAGGATGCGAATAAAACTAGACGTTTGATGCGTAGAAGCTAGACGTCTGATACGTAGGTTGTAAATTAGCGATGTGTATCTAGAAGCAATAATTTTGAAGGAAATCCTGTGTAAAGGGGCTTTGATTAGTTCCTTATTTCGTTTCTTGAAGAGGTTAAAACAAAATCCTTCAATCCTTCTTAAAAAAGCATTGCTGTCAGTCGCTACGCAGAACTTTAGTATGGCTTTGAAACATATTCGTATTTTATTTTATGTTTCACTTGCCTTTATCCTTTTGCAGCAATTTTGGTGTCAAGGTAAGAACAAAAACGTGTCAAAATCATGTGAATTTTATTTTTAGAGAAATTGACTTTTCTGTTTAAAAATTATTTTAATCTAGAACTATTCGTTGATGAAATGGGGAATTCTTTTCCGCATTAAGAACAAATCTTTGGAATAATTTGTTGTAAGTAGTTTATATAGCAGTTTAAATGGCTTGTGATAAATACTTATAAAAGTTTATAATAGGTAGTGTGTGACAAATATTAGTAAATTTTGTATTTATTATTTTCGTCATGTATCGGATTTATAAATTCGTAACTGTCAACAGCAAGCCCAATCTCAACAATGTTATACAAAATGAATAATACCATTAGTAGGATTCCTAGGATCGAGGAATGATTCTCTTTCACAACTGAAACCAGTTGCAACAGTGTTGGGAAAAGGCAATTTTTAAGTACTATTAAAAGTTTGTATATTTTTATTTGTAGCAGTTTTAATATTGATAGAGTTTTCAAACTGTTAAAAAAGGGTACAGTATACGAAGTTAATGACATTCGATGACCGAATACTATTTACATTCTCTAAAAGATTTTTCAACAAATTAGTTATTAATGGAGTTTTTTTTTAGTTGTTTTTCTGCCTCTTTTTTATATGAATATCAAAATTAAAGCATGCATCTGAAGTGTTTTAAGAACAAAAGATTTCTGGAAACACTTCAATTAAGTTTTTTGGAGACTTGAATGTTCAAATGTGTATAAAAATAGAAAATTCAGCTAATTGTACTGGCTCTAGAAAATAACGCTATTATTTTGTAAAACCACGGAAATTTCAGGTTTCTAAATTTAATATTCATTTAATTATTTATTTGGAACTAAGCTTTGTAACATACACCATTTTACTTGCTGCGATGTACAATTTGTAGAGTTAAACGCTACTTTAAATACACTCTATAACAAAAAAAATCGACGATCCAAGAAGGAATCATCCGATTGCTTTGAAATTTCGTATGCAAAAATATTTTGACCAAATATGCAAATGATTAAAATTTGGCGTCCAATGAATGAATAGTGCGATTTCCAGCGCATCGGAACTACGCATCCAACAGATGTATATAAGGAGTTGTTCTTGAACTGTTGTTAAAAATTTCTGCTGCATTGCGATTTAGGATACCTTTCAACGACTGAAAAAGTGCCTCGCCGCAGGATTCGAGCTCATTGCGAGCAACTTTCAGAGTTTGAAAGAGGTCGTATCATTGGATTGTAAGAGGCAGGTTAGGCAAATCGGAGAATCGCTCGTCATGTGAGTCGAAGCGATGCGGCGATTAGAAGATGCTGGCAAGAGTGGGTGGACAATCGCAGTTTCAGCGTCATGATGGAAGCGGTCGACGTAGGGCCACAACAGATCGCGAGGACAGTGTGATAGTCGGATCAGCTGTCACAGGGCCTGATTCATCGCTATCAACCATCAGTCGTGCGACCCACACACGAGTGACTACCATGACCATTCACAGACGGCTGAGAGAGCGATGGAACTATGCATGTATTGGAACATACAGCCTTCTGGTCTGTTCTTGAATTGAGTCCTGGGTGACTGCTGATGTGACTTTTACACTTAGTAATTAACTTTTGATTCCTATCAAATATTCAGTAAGGAACAATAAACCCAGAGCATCGATAATATACAACCTGGTTATCTCTGCAGACCACCTGACTATCTGTATTCACCAAAGACTGCAATCAATTCCAACTTAGACCTTTGTTTTATGTATTCCTCCCATTCTTTTTTGATGAGTATTCATTTTACAGACACAAATAAAGTGACCTGTCCAAAGGAACATCGTTGTCGTGAGAGGAATAAGTGCCGCCCAAGTTCTTTGCAACTCATACGTGGAAAGGCCACAAGTTGTGCTATCAGCAGCCGTGGTAGAACAAAAATATGCTGTCCAAAAAAATCTAAGCAGCTTGTTCCTCCACGATCAAAGTCACCGACAGGACAATCCTTGACGCCAAAAAAGGAGTATGAAACTAAGATTGGTACACCAGACATTAAACCTGTACCACTAAATCCAGGTAACAACTGCTTGATCTTGATCGTAGTTTTATATGCGTGTTAGAGAAGTGTTTTGGCTATAACTTGTTTTGTTTTTCTTGAGAGAAACGTATAGCAGCACATCCTAATATCTTGGGGTCTATAAAAGGGTTTACATGTTTGAACACGCATGGCAGGAAAACGCCTTTAACTCTACCTCTTTCACTAACAAAAATCTATCAGGCATCAACCGAATTCAATGGTTTGCACTTCTCAGCCGTAGCTCAGCTCACGAAAAACTGTACCGAGTGAGTTTTCTTGTGTCAACATGTTTTTGCAACAAGAGAAGATACGACTTCATGCACATATCTCAAAATGTTTGATTAGATACGCTTTGTAACGTCGTGAGTAGAATTTACGTGGCGAGTGGCTTGAATACAATTAATACGACTTTTAGAAATACAGCACATTTAATTAGTTAGTGAAGATATACACAAGTTAAGGCTATTTCGAGGCTAATGTTGTTGTTGTCGTGCGGGCCATATATGGCCCAATTGGGGGTGCCATTGCCACGGATGGTAAAGGCTAATAGATGGTATATACAAATATGGTTTCAGTCCCGCGGCTTCATAGGAGCAGAGTAGTTCTCCGTCCGTTCACGTTCCTGCGTTCAACGATTCTCTCTTTTCCTCGAGAGAAGTCCCCACACGTTCTTCCGAAACCGCTACAGTTCAAAGACAAGGGGCTACCAACATCCGGTCATAAATTCGCCAGTCGATTTCCTTCGACGGCAAATCCGCGTAACAGAGGAAATCTCGAAGAACCACCATGAAAACAGTGGTCAGAGAGACCCCCTACGACACTACAGCTTCTTCCTTAAATTTTGCAGTTTACAAAAAAAATTCTGATATGAAGAAGTTGAACAAAATTTAAAAGAATTATCGAAAAATAATACAAATCTGGATAAAGATGTAGTATCCGAGACGTGTTTGTCGCCAAGTAATTTTTCTCGGCAAATCAAGATAGCGGCCGAATCTAGAATAAACAAAATCCACACGGTGAACCTTAGCATGTATGGAATTGAAAACGAGGAACGCACAAATCTCTACTATTATAAAAGGAAGTGTTTGCCTGTTTGTTTTTTCGCGGGAGCAAAATCCTGACGATTCTATGGCGCTATACAGGATAGGTTTCTCCTGAAGAGCCGTTCAGAGTTATTCAGGTTAATGATTTAGTCGGGGTGCAGTAATCCAAGGTCAATAGTAAGATACCAGTCCGTAAAGCAAAGAAAAACCTACTTCATTTGCCATATGCTTTCATCAGCTGAAGAAACTTTCTTTCTTTGTGTGTAGGTGACTGTGGCATAGCTTTCGGTGAAGCTTCCAGATGGGGACTTGTGATGGGTGGTGAAAAAGCTGAACAGGGTGCATGGCCATGGATGGTAAATCACTCAATATTTCATAATTTTATTAGAATATCTGTCTTTCATTTTGATTTCTAGAAATATTTTTATAAATTTTTCCACAAAAACAAGTTTTTAAATAGCCGTCCTCTAAACCAGTACTCCCCAACCTTTTTATCGCCGCGGACCGGATCAACGTTTGATAATTTTAACGCGGCCCGCTAAGGGGAGGGGGGAGGCGTTGATTGTTTATATTTTAGATTGTTTTGTTTTAATAATTTTAATTTAATTGAATTTAAACATGCCTTCAAAATAAAATACAGTTACACCAAAAAATGAAAAAGTGATTTAACATTTTAACTCACTACAACGCTAAATCAATGAGAACCCTGAGCTTGTTTCTTTGCATCGAGACGGTTCCATGTGGGGGTAATAGGAGACAATGACACCCGAAGTGTGTTTCTTAGATCCAGTTTATTCCGTTGTTTTGTTTTGGTTTTTGTCTCTGAAGAAAATCCCGCTTCACACATATAGGTTGTCAGAAATGGCACTAGGGATTTAAGTGCTGTGGTGGCAATCTCAGGGTATTCCGCCATGACTTTAATCCAGAACATCGACAGAGTTGTTGTCTCGAACGTAGTTTTAGGACCGCCTTCATTTGCAATCTCCAGCAGTTGATTTTCTTCTTGCACAGACATGCTAGATTCGCCTGATTTGTTGACAAATAGGTCGCGGATCCATTCCTTACCAGTTCGTGGGTCTTTTGTGGTTGGGAAGTAGCGCTCGAACTCTTTTAAAAGCAAAGACAGGTGATCGTGCATCAACTGGGAGAATGAATGTTTAGGCTCAGTCTTGCCTAAAATCCCCACTAATGTCTGAAACATGTCCAAAATGCCTCTGTTCACGCGCCGTCCGCACAACTTCAGTTTGGCTTCAAATGCAGCTACTTTGTCTGCCAACTTGAAAACAGTTGTCACTTTTGTCAAAATTGGAAAATACAGAATTCATAAATCATAATTGAAGCTCTAGTAACTGAACAAATTTCAAGTTCTGATTTACCGCCTCCTAATTTGAATGGACATTTCATAGATAAGAACCGCACAAACCCGAGAGAAATACACCACAGTAAATAAAATGGAAATAATTTAATGTTCCTTGGGCGGCCCGGTACCATTTGATCCACGGACCGGTACCGGTCCGCGGCCCGGGGGTTGGGGACCACTGCTCTAAACAACAATCAATTCACAGCACGTTTTTCTAGATCTTTGAGGCCGTTGGTGGAGAAACAGATTAGCAACCGGAGGGTTACGAGTTCGAAGTTCGGTCCAGTCAAAGACCGTCATGTACACGATGGCTTGTGCACGTTAGCTCTGTCATGGCCTCAAATGTCCTCACGTTTTCGTGGAAGTTTGGAAAGTGGGTTGCCAGTTCATGTGCTGACCTTATCGTCTGACCGTGGTTCAAAATTACGCGGTTTTGAACTCGGATGTTTTCTTTGGGGATTGATCCCGCACCTTCGTCTATTGCCCCATGTGTTGCTCCAGTGCGACGATCATTAATTACCTAAACCTTTTAAAATATGTTTTTAATCTTTTAAAACAAGTAATTACTTTATTAAAGTTATTTTCATGTAAAATTCAGTAAATTAGTTTTACGATTGAGGACATGTATTGCAATACTATTTTTATTTCTAAGAATCCAAAACCATTCAATCTATATTTATCGCTGATGGAGGTAAGGAGAAATAACACTGTGCTATTCTTTTAATTAATTTAACATGAAGAATATTACTTGCTTTGTTCTTTCTCTCTCATTCTCTCTCTCTCCAAATAAATATTTATTAGTTCTAAATAAATTGGAGGTGAAAAATTACTTGCATTTTTTCATTTTTGGATATTTGTTTCTGATCCTAATTACTAAACCCTATACATAGCATAATCTGTATCTCTGTTACAGTACAAAGTCCAAAATCTGGAATCCTCCGGACCTCGGTCATTCCGAATTTCATATTATTTGCATTTTTTGTCTAAAAAACCTTAATCTAATCCCCCACCCCACCTCGCGTGAATTTTGCGTTTGCAATAGTAAAATAGCAAGTATATAAATAAGGATAATTTTAAAAAAAAGGAAAAAAACCTTTTTAACTCAATGCAACAAATTTTACTTGCAAATCTTCTAATTTTTCTGTGTGGTATTTATTCGAACAATGTCTGTTGTTTTGCGTTGTTTCATTAATTAAGTCCAGATTTAACTCCTTGTTCTGAAAAATTGTCGGAAATACGTAAAAAAACAAGTGAGAACAACAACAACAAAAAAAAGCCAGTTAGCAAAATGTCAGGATTTCGGACGTCCGAATTTGGGACTTTGTACTGTAGTATGCTGAATACAGGTTTGTTAACATTAGCCTGGTGCAGATGCATTAAAATGCTTTTAATGCATTTTATAACAAGTAAAATATAATTCACACAAATATTCCAAGCAAGGAGATGAAACAATTTTATTTGCATGGGATAAGACTACCAGAAATAAGTGACCAATTGCCAATAAAGTAAAAAGCAGTAAAGTGTGAGGTACAGTCGGCGGAAAAAAAACCGAACCGTCTTCCCTATTTCGAGCATTATTCATAAAAGAGCAAATTAAAAGGTATCATTCAATAGAGAATAACGTCCTCTACAATTTCAAATAAAAAAAATTGTATAAGGGAACGTCTTCAGATCAAATTACACACAAACAACGAAATTTCTAATGGAAACACCATGTTTTGATACGATAATCAGATTTTGCATAGTTAAATTAGTCCAAATACGAAATTTCATGACTTTACTATCTTTATATTCTGAGAAATTCAATCCTAAAGTTTGTGCAAATTTCAGGGATCATCTCAAAACAGAAAGTCGCTACTTAAAGATCAAGATTAATTAAAGATACCCGAATTTCAAATTTTAACACCATTTCCAACGTATTTTTCAGCGATCAGAGAATTATTAAATTTGCTACGCATGTGCAAACGATTTGAAAATTACGTTATTATATTTCTATGTAAGTGCAAACGATTTGAAAATTACATTTTTATATTTACTATCCAAGTTCAAATGATCCTAGAGTTATTGTCCGAGGTTTCTCAAACGTCTTTTAAACTTTTGGTTACCCCCTAAAATCGCAGTAATGAGAAAAAAATAATGTAGCGAAAAAACTCGGAACGAGCTGAAATTTTTTGCAGGGTCATATTAGGAGTCCTTCTGAATCGATTCCCCTAAAAATATAATAAGGCTTCAATTCATAATTTCATCAAACATCAATTTAATAATTATTATAGCATACCAAAAACTATTTTGTAAATAAAAAATTAGATGGATTTTGTTTTTGTTTTTTAACATTAACTTGGTACAAAATAACAGCGCTATAGAAATATTATTTAGAATGATATCCATAAAAGTCTAAGACACCGATTTAACATTAGGGGCTCTAATCTTTCTGTTCTCATAGTATCGAAACGATAAGACCTAAAAGACATGACATTTTGTATAGGAAGTTAAATAATGATATAGATTCGAAATTAAGTGTCTAAATAGGGGGTTTCCATTGGAAATTATGAAGCTGGCGCTTAATTTATTACAAAAATGGCCCCTTATCCAAATTTTAATAATTTGAATTTGTGGAAAACGTTAGATTCTGTCAAAAGCCATCTTTGAATTTTCTCTTCTGTTAAAAAATTTCTCGAATGAAGAAGGGTGGTACGTTTCTTTTTCCCGCGAATGTACAAATATACATCTATACACTATATTTAAATAAATAAGTACATGTAGTGAACATAAGCTTAATATGGAAAGGCCTATCCTGAATATAATTCTTGACAAACAAAGAGAAAAAATTGAATTCGGTGAAAGGTTGTAGTTTTACAAATAACCGCACAGAAAAATTCAACTCTTGAATGTGATATTTGAGATTCCAGAGATCTAGTGATGATTCTTAACTCTACTATTATAAAATGAAGTTCGTGTATTGTGTGTTCGCCGTGTCCTGACGAATCTATGGCTCTTACAATAATGAAATTTGGCACACAGGTAGTCAGAATGTTTTACAATTTTATAATCCAGCCTGAATTTTAAAATTTAATCTAGAACATTTTAAAATGAATTTAATGAAATTTAATTATTATTGTTTTCTTTGGAATGGTTAATAAAGATATGTGACAGATTAGAAATTTATTTTTTTCCGTTTCCGCTTTCATTTTCCGCGGAGGAATGATTTTCTAGCAGACGATAAAAAAGGAAGTTTTAACTTTAGTTATGAAGGTCTTTTTTTCTATCTCCTAGACCGTTGAAGATAAAGTAAAAATTTCAACGGATTTGAAATCTGCGGAAAATTTCACATTTGATCGATACCTAAAACTATGATTTTCTTTAAATAAATAAAAATTCTAGATTGAATATCTTTTATATATTCGTAAGAGAATGTGACGTCACGCTAACATTCGTGTTCCATAAATGAACAGATAACATTTCCAGCCCTCTACGATTTCAGTAAAATAAAGCAAAGAAATAAAATTTAAAAAAAAATAAACATTTTGGCTGGCATTTTTTTTTTGTAACATCGGGATCGTTAATGATCGATTGAAAATTTCAACGGATATGAAATCTGTGGAAAATTTGACAACAGATAGATACCTTATACGTTTTATTTTCTTTAAAAAATAATATTTCAAATAAATACTGTTTATATTTTTTGGGTTACGAAGCAAACCACCACAAGGGCAATGTGACCTTCATGAAAATAACTGTCACGGGCAACGCCCATTTGGTTTGCTAAGCCAACCAACACCACGGGCAGTGTGACCACGATAAGAACTGTCACTGGCAATGTGACTCCTATGAAAGATCTGTCTCAGGTAACGCCCTTTTGGTTTGCTTCGCAAACCAACATATTTTCTAAAGTTTGAGCAGATACGCTGAAGTTTTAAGATACGGACAAGGAATTTAATGTCTATGAATACAGTTTAAAAGTTCTTAGCTTTAGATGTATGTATTATTAATTTCCCTTACATTGCGCCAGTATCCCACTGTTATTAAACAGGTTTCTCAGACATAAATTTTTTTAAATACAATTAATTTTTTTTTGTAAAAGATCTGAGAGCATGATTTAAAAAAAATTACAATTCAGGGAAACAAAATTTATTTAAATGTGTTTTAGTTCTCCTCAGGTTAGCCTTATGTACAGCTGTTGAGTGCTTCTTAAAGTGATGTAGTTTTGCTTTCGGTATAGGTTGCAATTATGGAGGTTCATAAAGGAGATGTTCAAAGCTGTGTGTGCACAGGATATCTGATTGACAAGCGACACGTCCTCACGGCTGCTCATTGTTTTCCAGGAAAACATGGCGCTAAGTGCGCATATCAGAAAAACAAGAAAAATGATGCTTATTGTTTTAGAGGAACGAAGTAAGTTCTCTATCATTTGCAACACTGATACTTTTTTGTGCAAGCTCAAGCATATCTAGTAATTACTAGCTTCATTGAATGTTTGAAGGCAATTTTAACAAGGCAATGAATAAATTGCTACAACTATCCAAGTGTTGTTACCGAATGTAAATGCATTAAAAAAAATTAATGAATGTAAATTCATTCAATATATTGAGACGCAGCATCTTCATTTAGAGGATGATCAATAATACTTTATGCATATAAATTACTGTTGTCTTTGATAAATAAAAATATAATTAGCATATTAAAGAACGCTGTTGACGTTGGTTTCAATGTACCTTGTAATGATTTAAAAATTTAGCAATCAGAATGAAAACTTAATGTTAAAATATTGAAGGTGAAATTTTTAAAATGTAGCATATCTTAATTGCTCGTTTAGTAATTATAGTTTGCTTTTATCGTTGCTTTTTTAAAATATTATTTTAGTTATTTGTGTCATTTTCTCTACTATTATAAAAGGAAGTGTCTGCGTGCATGCGGTGTCCAGACGGACTTACAGTAATGAAATTAGGCACACAGGTAGTCCTACTTTATTTGCAAATTTTGTGCGAAGCCCGAATTTTAAAATTTAACCTAGAACTTTTTTTAAATTAATTTATTGGCAGATTTCACAGATTCTAAATTTATTTTTCCTTTCATTTCCTGAGCACAAACGATTCCAGCGAAACAAAGCAAATACAAATTTTTGACTGGCGTTTATTTCTTTCGTCCAAATTTCTATATTCGCGATCGTTAAAGATAAGAGTAAAAATTTCAACGGACTTGATATTTTCGAAATTTTTTTACATCAGAACGATACCTCAGGTAGTCTGAATTGTCAGAATACAATTAAAAATACAAGGTTGGTAAGTGCTTATGAATGAGTAAATGAATAAAATTTGAGCCTATCATATGCAAGGCTCTTTACGAAGTCCTGCGACAATCCGTCCATATTGCTTGAACCCTGTCTTATAGTTATAGCAGATTACGCGGTAATGATTGCAGCGTGTTTGAGAGCTGCCCTGTGCGTGGCACATGCTCAAACGATTCTGAAAATTTGATCGTTTGCATCTCCAACGCAGATGTACCACTCTTCCAAATTTCATTTATACCGGTTACTCCTTCCATGTTCAACTTTTTCTTCGTCTTAGAGTGTAAATAAAAAAGGATGTATGTGTGTGTATATATCTATATAAATAAGAATGGAGTGTTTGTTTGTACATTCAATATTTTCGACCCATTTCAAGTTTTCTATCCGTTTTGGACCCTTCTGATGCCGAATCCGCCTTTTTCTCGTTTGGTGTCTGTCTGTCTGTCGGTCTGTCTGTCTGTATGTTATGCCCAAAACACGTCCACGCGGTTTAAGATATTTTCATGTAAATTTGCATACAGTGAGTACTTATCTTGATTTAGTGAGTGGAATTGGTTGCGAAAGTCTGTCTGTTTGTCTTTCTGTTCTATGCTCGACTTTGTGTTTGTGTGTTTGTGTAAGCATCACATGAATGGTATTCCAGATATTTGATTGCAGTGTATTTTATTTTATACATTATCTATTAATTTAGTGAATGCAATATTAAACATTTCTTTATTGTTATATTTAGATGAGTTTCATGCTAAAACACCTGAGTAAGTATACTTAAATCAACCATAATTTGGTAGTTTTTCAAAAATTGGAATGTCTATTGAGTATTACGATTGCTTCGATTGTTTTACCAGTACTGCTGAAAAAGTAATTATTCTTCAAAAAATTATATTTTTTAATGAAATTTCAGCTCTGATACTTCATTTATTTCGAGTCTTATTTTTGTTCTTAGCGCAATGAAAACGATTTCGGAATATTTGAGACAGACGATATTTTTCAAAGAAACGAGAATGAACAAGATCGCGTGAGCAATGATATTTTGTTTCTTTCGCTCTGAATTAATTTCACATTTCTAAATTTTGTGCACTTTTAGTTGTAAATTGTGGCAACTGTGCGAGATCAAGAGATAAAAATGAATCACAAATTCATATCTTTAGAACAATTTTTCCGACATCTTTTATTTTGTTCTATTTTACTGTTTTCTGTTTTAAATATTTATTATTTTAATAAATGTGTTTTCCTTCTCATCACACCCAACAGAATCACAAAGTATTAGACTAGAAAATGTTAGGTAAGTCAGTATAAATTTTCAGTAAATTTTAAGTGTAGTTATGCCATTATTGAAAGAATAATGCCGTTATTTAAAGAATAATGCCGTTATTTAAAGAATAATGCCGTTATTTAAACAATAATGCCGTTATTTAAAGAATAATGTCGTTATTGAAAGAATAATAATGTTTAAAATTCCAAACTAGAACTTTTTCCAACATTAAAAAATTCGTTGTAGTAATGAGAGGAGAAGATTGCAAAATTTCACAATGTCGCATACCGGAGGCAAGAGTGCCACAAGTAAAAAAATATTGTTTTGTTGACTATGAGTGCGAGAGCACTCGCCGTAAATCGTAATTTCAATTAATTGAGTTGCACATGAAAAGAACTTAAGAAAGGGAATTCCAAATATTCCTATAAATCGTCTTTTATAGTAACCTTAGTACCACCTTTCGTCTTTTTGTAGCTTTGTTATACAGCAATTGTGCGATGTATGTGAAATGTATTGCATGAATGGATATGCATGTGTAGGATTTGTGTCCAAAGTAAGTTGTAGAAAATATAAAGATGGCGAAAGGTGTTAAAATAAATTTTTATTCTACAAAAAACGTAAGTCATTATATATTTTGATTATCTCTTCAATCTAGAGTAAACCAATTCAAACCGAGTAAGGTCGGGTATTTTGCTAGTTCTCTATACAAATCTACACCGTTTGACCCTTTCCACACCAAATTTGGTACACGTATACTTTAGAACACTGCAAAAACATAGGCTATTTCTTTCCTGTCTTCAGACCAATCTGTAGCCCTAAAAATTGGTACACAGGTAGTCCTAAAAGTGCCCCCTCGAAGTCCTAATTTTAAAATCTAAAGTTTGTTTTCCTTCAATAAATGGACATGGACAAGGAAACACGTTCTACAGGGTTTGTGTATTTGAGTTAACACAGGGAAATGTCGCGATCATATTCTAGCTGTCGCGGTCATATTTGAGACCCGAGCAACGCCGAGTAATTCAGCTAGTGTAAAGAAAATATTTCTTACTCTCCCTCTAAAAGGGAGCAACAGAGAATCCCCAACAAATGATTCCACTCTTAATTTCTAGATTTTTGTTGTCAAACCTGCCACAAATCTTTCAACCCTGTTCCACCTTTCGCAATGAGCAAAAAATTTCACCATTTCCTGGGCGCTATTGCATCGTAAAAAACCTTAGTTATGGAGACCTCGTTATTGCAGTCTTATTTGATACAAAAGCGCAGATGTTTGTCGTATGGCAGAATACTCTTACATCTTTCACTGTCTCAGTTAGTCCAAACTATTCGTGCCGAGGAGTTATTTCAGAATCCGACCGGCTGCATGTTTTGGAAGAGGAAGTACGGGAGAATTTACGTAGCGAGTGTGCATGCAATGAAGGTCGCATCACTATTCGTCAAGATGAGATAAAACTTCCCGCGATGCATCTCGTCATGACACTCGACTTCATCAAATTGCCATCACGCATAAAGGCTGCATATCTATTCTGCCCAGTGCGTTCGTTTGTTCCGAATCCTGTGCGCTGCTGTAGGTGCTAGAGATTCGGACTTTATTCAATATCCAGAAGTTGTACTGAAGCACTGGTGCGCCCGGTGACATGCCTAGGTGCGCCAAGTGACATGCCTAGGTGCGCCCTATAAAATCCTAGATAGTTACACTACCCTACAATAATGGACCGGACACTAGCGGATTTTCCTAAAATCCAACTACTTGTTTGAGGGCGTTTTTCGTGGTATGGCCTGGAACCGTTGCATGTTGTTCCTGGTCAATTGAACGCCGACGCCTAGATGAACTTTTTGGACAATCAGGCTCTTCCTACGCTCTGGCAATTTTATGGAATGGACGAATGTTACTTTCAGGACGACAACGCTCCATGTCATGTTGCAGCCTCTGTCAATATGGATGTCAAAGATATGGATGTCAAACGTCTTCCCTGGACTGCTCAGAGACCCGACCTAATCCCCATAGAACATTTGTGGGACTAGTTAGAGCAACCTTACGGACCTGGGAACCACGTCCGAAATCTACAGCTGAGCAGGAGACATTCTTGCAGTAGGAATGGACACAAATACCCATAGCTGTATATCAAAACCTTGTTGAAAGTATACCTAGAAGGGTTGCTAGTGTAATTGCAGCACGTGAGGACCACCCCCTATTAAAGCATGTATTATTTCCCTTATACCATCACATCTTGCTGTCCGGTCCATTATTGTACGGTAGTGTATGTGTAGGATATGAAAATAAATTGATAAGGAAGAAAATGAGAGTTCAATTACTATAGGTACGCCCCAACATTGAAGAAATCGTTAAGACCATGTCAGGCTCCAGTTTCTCATCAGCAGAAATTAAATGATGAATATGGGGCATTTTCCAATTATTTCTATACTTCTTTGCTTTTTGCATCTTATTTCTTGGCATTTTGTGTGGTGCGTCTACGACTTTGTGTAGGATTTCTAGAGTGCCACCACATCGTAAAGTTTGAGAACCACTGCTTTACACTATACCAGTATACAGTGATATGTGCATTGTGCTACACCTTCGTGTTGCAAGTTATAAAGTTATTACAAGTTATTATGTTATAAAGGGAGAAACTAGAAAGAGAAAGTCCCTTGACTAATAGTTTGTAAAAATAAAACCAACTGGTGGAAAGTCATCCTTTCGAGTTTTATAATTTTTCTCTCAATTTGATGTTTGACAATCACAAAGTACAGGTATTCTTCTGTGCACTCCCCTAAAAACTTTCTATCTCTTCCCTAGAAAATACATTGGATTTTTGTTCATTTGCCTAAGGATAATCATTCGAAAAGGCAAGAGGGAGTGTCAATGTAATAAAAGATTTCCTTTTCTTACATTTTGGGGACAGAATATATTATTGCTGCTTTAACAAAGGGACGTTATCAGCAACAATGAACTTACATACCTTCAAAGCAAAGAGTATGTTGCCCCTCGATAGGGTCCGAAGAGCCACATACTCAGGACCGTGAAATGACCTGCACCTTTCAAAAGTAAAAGAATTAGGGTTCATTTGAGCTCAGCTACTAAATGCTCCCATCTTTTCACAGGAGTTTTATGACGCGTCAATATTCACAATTGAGCAGCTCTTTTGATCACAACTCTTTTTTTTCCCTGTTTGCCAAGTTCAAGTGGCCATCAGTCAGGAATGGCTGTGATGAAATCCAAAGAAGTATAAATGTCTGGGCCTCACGTTGGCGTGGTGTACAAGAGTATGGTGCCAGTTCAGGTGTCGTTCTCGTCATCTGACCGAGGTTCAAAATTACAAGGCGTCGTCCGTGTATTTCTTCGTTCGGGATTGACCGTCGCCAATAGCCCGTTGTGTTGCTCCAGTGCGACGTTAATTAACTACCTACCTGGAAAAACAGAGGAATGAATAATCTTTTGCGGGTAATGATAATGGTAATCAATTAACTTCGCACTGGAGCAACACAATGGGCTATTAGTAGTATTACACTGTTGGTATCTGGCTCACTCGCATGACATGTTAATGTATAACTCACAGTTCGACATGTTGGTGTGTAAGAACATGTTGCTGTTGAAGGTGTGTTAGTATCTGGCTCACTCGTACGACATGTTAGTATCTGGCTCACGTAAAGTGTGTTGGTGTCTGGCTCACACGTAAAGTGTGTTGGTGTCTGACTCACACGTAACGTGTGTTGGTGTCTGGCTCACTCGTACGACATGTTAGTATCTGGCTCACTCGTACGACATGTTAGTATCTGGCTCACGTAAAGTGTGTTGGTGTCTGGCTCACACGTAAAGTGTGTTGGTGTCTGACTCACACGTAACGTGTGTTGGTGTCTGGCTCACTCGTACGACATGTTAGTATCTGGCTCACTCGTACGACATGTTAGTATCTGGCTCACGTAAAGTGTGTTGGTGTCTGGCTCACACGTAACGTGTGTTGGTGTCTGGCTCACTCGTACGACATGTTAGTATCTGGCTCACTCGTACGACATGTTAGTATCTGGCTCACGTAAAGTGTGTTGGTGTCTGGCTCACACGTAAAGTGTGTTGGTGTCTGACTCACACGTAACGTGTGTTGGTGTCTGGCTCACTCGTACGACATGTTAGTATCTGGCTCACTCGTACGACATGTTAGTATCTGGCTCACGTAAAGTGTGTTGGTGTCTGGCTCACACGTAAAGTGTGTTGGTGTCTGACTCACACGTAACGTGTGTTGGTGTCTGGCTCACTCGTACGACATGTTAGTATCTGGCTCACTCGTACGACATGTTAGTATCTGGCTCACGTAAAGTGTGTTGGTGTCTGGCTCACACGTAAAGTGTGTTGGTGTCTGACTCACACGTAACGTGTGTTGGCGTCTGGCTCACTCGTACGACATGTTAGTATCTGGCTCACTCGTACGACATGTTAGTATCTGGCTCACGTAAAGTGTGTTGGTGTCTGGCTCACACGTAAAGTGTGTTGGTGTCTGACTCACACGTAACGTGTGTTGGTGTCTGGCTCACACGTAAAGTGTGTTGGTGTCTGACTCACACGTAACGTGTGTTGGTGTCTGGCTCACTCGTACGACATGTTAGTATCTGGCTCACTCGTACGACATGTTAGTATCTGGCTCACGTAAAGTGTGTTGGTGTCTGACTCACACGTAACGTGTATTGGGGTCTTGCTCATTCGTACGACATGTTAGTATCTGCCTCAGGTGTAAAACGTGTTAGTGTCTAGCTCACGAGTAAAACCTGTTAGGATCTAGCTCACACGTAAAGTGTGTTAGACTCTGGCTCACACGTAAAGTGTGTTATTGTTTGACTCATGTGAAAGTGTGTATGCGACAACATGTGAGTATTAGCTGAGAAAAATTGTTAACACGGTGTTAATAGCCCTCCCCTGTTGGCGAGTCGAAAGAGCGTAAACCGTCCCTTAGGGGCAAGCCGACGCGAATGGTTCCAAGGGAGCGGTTTAACAAGCGGATGGAGAGAGAACGATCAGCAATGTTAAAACTTAGTCGTTTTCAGACCTTTTTCGCAATCCTTCTGCGCTTGCGCAGAAGGGACTGACACAGTTAACCGATAATACATGCTTTTACGGTTAAATCAAACTGTTATTTATTATTTCAGTTTGTTTTGAAAGTTTTACGAGTTCGATACGATTTGCTTTATATGTTAGCTCTTTACTTTTATTCAGATTTAGCTTAATCAGATTAAGTATTATTTGTTTCGAGCACGATTGTGTTGTTATTTTTCCAAACAACGTTTTGTGATGGATTCCGATCACATCTGTTCGATTTGCTTGCCGCAAATTTGCTTTCAAGGCAAGTTCAGTTCTGGAATGTTTCAGCATCAACGGCAAATTCACGGTGTATCATCTGCAGTCACCAATGCTGGTAAAAGTATCCTGGCATGCCCAATTTGCAGTCTGAAACAAGCTTCAAAAAAGCAGCGAGAAAGTCATTTGTTGGATGTACACGAAATATAATTTGACAAAGAAACAAAGCAATTTAATTCTGAGGCTGAATTTCTTTCTTTCAAAAATGAAATGGGACAAGCCACAAATTCTTTCTGTTTACCCAAGAACTGTTTACCTTTCGAAACCTGCCTGCATCACATGTTTATGTTCATCCATGCTTTTCAAGAACTGTTTACATTTCAAAACCTGCCAGCAACACATGTTCATTATCACAGAGTATCCCTGCTTTCACTCCATCATGCCTTTTAAGAACTGTTTATATATCTGCTGAATCACAAGTTCATGTTCAGTTTATCCATGCTTCTCCTCCATGCTTTTCAAGAACTGTTTACATTTCAAAACCTGACAACATGCCATGAACTTTGTCTGTCGTTGAATTGGATATGGCCTCCTTTACCTTGCTTCACCACGTAATTGCACTTCCACAGTAAAAAGTAACTACACCTCTGCGAGACCTTGTTTCTGCACAGCTGTTGTTTTCTGCATCACCAAACAACATCAGGCTTCTGTAATCTTCATTATTGTACACAATGCCATGTCCAAAAGTATCTTAATGTTTGCATAATTTCCCAATTAGTCTCTGGGGTTGTCCAACTTACAAGACACTAAACTCACTGCATAAGCAATATATGGTCGAGTCCCCATTGCCAAATAAAGCAAATTGCCAACTCCTGATCAGTATAGAATTTCACTGCTTGGCCGGGCATGACAAAAAACATTACTGAATTTGTCCAGACTTGGAAGGGTTGTCGGCTTCAGAAAATGGAAAAGATTGTCGAAGGAACTCCAATAGTTCGTCCGGAGCTGCCTTTTGAAGTTGTCAATATTGATGTTGTTGAACCCTTGAGCCTCCATCCAGTAGAAGCCACAAAGACATTATCTGTATGATGGACCAGCACACTCATTGGCCTGAGGCAGTACCTCTTAGGTCACTTTCAACCAAGGCGGCATGCAACGCTTTGCTACAAATATTCCCAAGAACTGGTATGCCCAAAATTGTTGCGAGTGATCAGGGAACAAACTTTAAATCATCCCTAACACAAAAGAGTTTTTTAAAAGATTTGGATTGAGTCTAAGGTTTTCTTATCCTGGTTACCCATCTAGCAACAGCTTGATGGAGCAATGGAACATAGTGTTGAAAGAAATGCTTCATCACGCAATTAGTGAAGCTCCAAGATGTTGGGATCAGCAACTACCCTTCCTGTTCGCTGCTCAAGAAGTGACGAACACAACTACAGGAATTTCACCTTTTCAACTTCTGTATGGCAGAGAAGCTCTGTGACCGCTCTCAGTTTCTCAAATCCTGGGCTGGTGAGATACACCTACCAACAAAAATCTCTCAGTCAACCGTCGATTATCTTCAAGAAATGAATGTTAAAATGAAGAAAGCTGCTGAACGTGATTCTTTGACTGCTGATCAGACAAAAAACATCCAATTGCTTATGCCAGTTAGAAACTGACCACTGCACAGCAGGCTTGGTCTATGGGCTTTTGCACAACTAAAGTATAATATTAATATAAAATATTGCTCTGGTGCAAAAACGCCTCATGCTGATGCACTCTTACGCTTATTGTGAAAAGTGTAAATATTTTAATTATAAATTTGAAAGTGAAAAATAATTTCATTTCGATTTTCAGTGACATGCTTGGTTAGAATTCTGTTCTGAACTTTTTCTGTTCTAAAATGTATTTTTTAATATGTTTTTTTATAAATAAATTTCTAATAAGTGTTTAAATTTTTTTTTTTCAATTTATGAAATGTGAATTTTTATATTGGGGATAATTTCATAGCCACAATAATTGTGTACAGTACATTTATTTCTATTTGTATTATCAGTGTGTATTATTTGTTTACCTATATTGCTATATCATACAAAAAGGTTTAGACTTATTTTGTGTTTAGAGTCGGGTAGTGTATATGTGAGCAATATTTTTTTGGTTTTATTAATATGAATGTATTTGAATTTCAATAATTTTGTACGATTCCTTCTGGTATTGTCAGATTGTGTAGGGTAGGTGATACGTCAATCTTGCATGGGGGTGTAGTGTTAGCCCTACTCTCTAGTTAGTGTGCTATACTAACTTGATGAAAAAGAGTATGTTTAGGAAGAGATAAACGTCTGACTCCGGCAAGCTAGGTCAGTTGTCTGAGGGGTGTGTAATCATTGTTTCTATTAGTCCTTGTAATCCGTTTTGTTGTGAATAAATTTATATTTTTTTTTAGTACAAAAGTATTTTCGTCTGCTGGATCCTTGAGGAAATAACTGTGCATGATAATTACTATTTGGGGCCTTTTCCCACCCTTCTTCCCACTATGTTTTGCATTTGGCATGAATGTATGTGAAAAAGCACTTCCCAAAATATAATATTGCATGAAAAAAATATATTTTATAGTTCTAACTTTCAATTATTTTTCTTATAAAGTGATAATAATACAGCACTGCACAAAAACTTGAGTTTCTTAAGCAATAACTTATCATTTGAAAATTATTAGGCTTTCAGTATAATTGAAACCCAAAGAGGCTTGATAACTTTGAAGTATTTCATATTTATCAGAAGAAGAAAAACTTATTTTTAAACAATTTTTATTTTGTTGGTAGTGAAAAGGTAACATATATAGAGGGTAGAACTAGACCTATTTTTTTTTACTTCAATTATGTGTGATTAATTGTCTTTTGAAAATATTTCTCTATCTACAACATTTAAAATTCTTTTTGCAAATAAGTGTAAATAAAGATTATTTTTATAAAAATAACTAAAATGTACTTTTTTTAAAGTCAGAATTATAGGCTAATAAATTTTGCAACAGCTACTTAATAAGTTAAATTAAAGAAAATTAGGTTTCAGTAATTTTACCAATAAAATTCATTGAAATAATAGATTTGATGTTTTATATCATGTAAATAATAAAGAAATTTTGTGATTTGGCACATAGTTTAGATTTTTTCCAAGACTTCAATTGTTGAGGGCATACCTGAAATCATTTTACTGTAAATAAAATATTGTTACATTTGCGTGATAAAATTAAATTAATAAATTCATATTTTACTTATTTGTGCTGCCCACCTTCATAATACACACATCTTTCATATGTTGGTGTTCCAACTAACAGCCAATCAAACTGAAATCATCTAGTCTAACTTATAATAGGAAGAAATAAATCAGAAGTTTATGTTCATGATAAACGCTAGCAAATATAGGACTGAACTAATGTTAAGTTATAAAACTGGTTTTTAATCAATTTGTAGGCAAAAAAAACCCCTGTTTTTAATGACCTTCAGTTCATTGAAAATTTTAAGTTTAATATAAAATTTTCTCTTATAATAATTTGATAGGACCATTGTCACTAAAGCCTATGCTACGGGCAAAAGAAATCTTAACTCAAATCTATCTCTAAATCCACACAAATATTAGCAATTTTTTTAATGCAGACGTTACAATGGAAGTGTACAATTAAAGCTATCTGATTTGTTTAAAGTTTTTTTTTTTTTTAAATGAAAAGATATTTGATAAAGTCAATTATATTATCAATGTTTTATATTTAAAAAAATTTGTTGTCCATTTTGTTTTAAATTTATCAAATTTGGCAATACTAATGGCTAGGGAGGGGTCTTGAGCATCCCTGTATGGGTGCCCATGACAAGGATTTCATGAAAAAAAGCATCTGCAAACAAAATCAATACTTTTAAAAAGCATAATTGTATTACTGAACCCTAAGTTAAAAAAAAAATGGTAACTATAACTTACTGCATTTCACATTTTTAAAAATCTCGATTTACTGTATCAAATCATCTGTGCATCAATAAGTAAATTAATTTAAATGTCTTGTATTTACTAGAGGTGCTTTAGCATAGTCAGATTTGATTCTTTTTTCCTGAGTGAATTCCAAAGAAATCAATCATGGCAATGCACAGTTAAATCGTTTAAAAATGTGTTGGATATCTGCATGTTATAAAAAGCAAAGGACATTTCATACAAACAAAATAATGTGTTCCTGAATTCCATGGTATTTATTCATTCATCTTATTGCAACACAAGTCATTGAGATTTAAAATTAATCAGATAAAAATTTTATTTAAAAAAAATACACACTAAAATAAACTCAAGAGCGAAAATTAACCCAAACTTTGTTTCAAATAAGAGTTCAGGGAAAAAGTTGAGAACAATCGGTACAAGTAAAGTAAAATGAAAATTTTTCTCACTTTAAACATATAAAACCCTGTATCTCTAAATGCTTAGATATTAAAAGATGCGAGATTCATCACAGTATAAACAAATTGGATTCTCGAAATTATCACGATAGCGTTCAGAAAACTTTGCAAATATATCAAAAGAAGTTCCAAGATAATCTGCAATGCATTACAGTAAAAACAAATTAGTTTTTAAATTCTCGAAATTATCACGAGAGCGTTCAGAAACTTTTGCAAATATATCAGTCTTTTTCAGAAGTTCCGAGATAATCTACAATGCTTGTTACCAAATGGAAAGGAAAATAGACAGAACGATCATGAATGCGATTGTATTGTTTACATGTGAATAAGGATGTTATTTTGTACAGAAAACCATTTCCACAAAAAGAACAGCTATTTTATAGAGAAAACCCCATTAAACACGTATGATCGTTCTCTCGTTATCGACTACTCATTCCAGGTGCTTCACCAGAGCCGCTGAAATTTTCTAAGTTTTTAACATTGCTGATCGTTCTCTCTCCATCCGCTTGTAGCGGTTTACGCTCTTTCGACTCGCAAACAGGGGCTACTAGCACCTAAAGCCCTGGATAGTGACTTAAGTAGCGACAACCTTTTCCCCGGTGCTTTCATGCCGCTTTCGCTTTTGATTGGACGTCAAGAGTCACGTGTGAAAACAGTCGCCATTTTGGGGATTAGCTCGGAATGGGTGCAATGCACATGTTAATGGTAGTCTGCGGTCTTTCGTTTCATTAGCATATTAATTTTCGAAATATTTAATATATCGTTTGATAGATGATTTGAGATACGAAGATGCCCACTTGTTCTGCTTTTTAGCTGTACGAATAGCTCAAAAACCGGATTCACAAATTGTATCGTTTACCAGTAGGAAAACAAAATGAAGAACGAAGGAAATCGTGGGTGCATAGGATTGGAAGGGATAAATGGATTCCAAATGTAAACACCAAATTATGTAAAAGAAGTTTGAAATTTATTTTTTACTTTTAATCGAGTTTCTTAAAAGTACTTTTACGAGTAATGTTATGCAAATACAAACCTATCGCTTTTAATATGCACACCTGTCAAAATATTTACTAGTTTCAAACATGTAATTTAATTTAAATAATGATAGGTTATTAAATAAAAACCAAAATGTTTTCATTTAAGTCTTCTGAAGTGATTAATGTTTAATTTATTTCGTCAGGAAATTTAGAGTCTAAATTAATTTTTTTAAAGATATTTTGAAGTCGCTTAAAAGCTGTTTCATACATAGGAGCAAAAAATTACTATATTTTTAAGAAATAGTTAGTAATACAATAAGGCTGTTAATATGTAGTTCTACAATCATATTAATTAAGTACATAAATATTCTTATGTAATAAAAAGAGACAAATATGTATATTATGTGATGTTTATATGCATTATCCTAAAGTTTGTATGTTTGTAAAGAAAATAGTAAAACTAATTAATGGCTTTGCAATTTTACATATTTAAAATGAAAAAAATCTGAATTTTGAAACAATTCTAAATTTTGTTAAAATGTTTTAAAGTATGTTATGAATCATCAATAAATTGTTTCATAATTTATAGCAACATTATTTATTTGTTTTTCTTTAGACTTTTAGACATTTTTATTTTAAAATCAAATTACTTAATTTTTAAAAATTTGGAAAAAGCTGTGTTGATTTATAATATATGAAAATAGAAAACAACGTAGTTCGTGCTGAATTGTATACTGATTTGTTTTTACTTTATTCCTCTAACGTAATTTTAATTTTTGGGTACATATTACAGAAGGTACATTTTACAGAAGATCAATTTGAAAATCATAGAGGTGATAACAGGCGCCTTCTGAAACAAACTGCAGTTCCTTCAGTTTTTAGCCATCGACCTCCCTTAAAATCAAGCATTTTAAAAATTTCCCTCAATGTTGTAAGTTAATGTTTAAAATTGTAAATATTTTTTTAATCATCGAGTGCATTTATTAATTAAAAAGAAAAATAGAGCTTTTCAACAGAGAAAATTTTTTTAATGTTCTAGCAAGAGCATTGGCATGAGAATTGCCACTTCAGAGATTAAGTAATTTCAAAGTATTTTGCTTGCTAATAGCTTTTAGGTATTGTGGATTATTATTACTTGTAAAATTTGCACTTGTTTCTTCAATTATTATTATTAAATAAAATATGAAATTTTTCTTATAGTTTCTGTGGCTTTATTTAGATTCATAGATGATTTATTATTGCATTCATTACTGGTATCATAAATATCTATTACAAGATAATGTCTAACTAGAATTTTTAATTAGTGTTAAAATGTATGACTTTGACTTTAATTTGAATTTAATTTCAAAGAAATTTAAAGGTTGGTATAATTTTGTGTATTTTGATGCACATAATTGTAAATTAAAAAAGAATCATGACTAAACAGTATATAATATTAATTATTCATGGTAAAAATATATTATTTGGGGTTTAAGAAATACATTATTCATGCTAAAAATGTATTACTCAGCATTAAAGAAATGCAATTATTGCTAAATTTACATGCAAATCTACCATTTTGGCTGCTACACGCTACAAAACGCGAACCCATTTAAGAATCGAGGAATTGAGATTTTTTACTTCCTTACAAATCAAGTTTCAAAAATCAGTCAGAAAGTCCTTTGTGCTTTATAAGAATGAATTTTTATGCATTTAATATTTTAAGGAAATATTTAATAGTCTTTAAAAAATTTTAAAATCCACATTCAAGAAGCGAAACTCCCTTTTCCCCCATTAGAAACATTGGTAGAAAGTTACGTTTGTCCCCAAAATGACGGACGATTGAGCTTGTCGCTACTTAAGCTACGGATCCAGGGCTTTACTAGCACCATGTTAACAATTTTTTCTCAGCTACTACTTAGATATTACCACATACACGCTTTACGTAGGAGTCAGACAGTAACACACTTTAAGTGCGAGCCAGACACCAACATAGTTTACGTATGAGCCAGACACCAACACACTTTACGTGTGAACCAGACACCAACACACTTTACGTGAGCCAGATACTAACATGTCGTACGATTGAGCCAGATACTAACACACCTTCAACAGCAACATGTTATTACACACCAACATGTCGAACTGTGTGTTAGACACTAACATGTCATGCGAGTGAGCCAGATACCAACAGTGTAATACTACTGCTATTGGCGGCAGTCTGGGATCAATCACCATGCGAGGACAACATCACGTAATTTCGAACCACGGTCAGATGACGAGGTCAGCACTTTAGATGGCATCCCACTTGCCACACTTAGACATCACGCAAACGTGGGGACATGTGAGGCCACGACAGATTTAACATGCACCAGTCTCCGTGTGTACGACGGTCTTTGGTTGGCCCTAGTTTCGAAGTCGTAACACTCCAACTGCTCTTCCAACTGGTCTATCTCGGCTCTGTACTGTCTAGAGAATTGATTTTCATGCGTGACAAAATGAATAAGTAAATAACACACTTCAGAAATTTCTACACATCCCTCAGTGACCTCCCCTTGGTGGGTCCCCTGGGATTCTTGCCATAACTATTCTGTTTTATTTCTAGGTATTCAACAAAGATCGGCCACGTCAACTTGACTTTGGGAGACGAGTACACCATCAGTCGCATTGTAGTTCATAAAGACTACAAGATAGGCCAATACTACAACGACATTGCTCTACTAACGCTCTCGAAAGAAATTAATGTTCCGAATTTCAATCCCATTTGCTCGCCAACTTCAAGCACATTCGGAAACTTGACAGGAAGAGGCACCACGGTTGCGGGTTGGGGAGCTACAATAGTAGGTATGAAGCATATCTCACTGAACTCGATTCGTGCTTATAGTTGAAATCTACTTACAAAGTATTTGAAAATTTGTGAATTTTTAATTGATTTTTATGAATTCTGTTTGGTGAACGCGCGTTTTTGCGGGGAACACAGAACTTTGAATGCGATAAAAAAGAAGAATCAACCTTATTTATTCGCATTCCAGAGTAAGAACTTTAACCCTTTTGTTGGTTGTCTTGACAAGGACCTGAACTTACAGAGGAGTTCGCATCATTAGCAAAACTGAGCAGATCTTGATAGACGAGATATCTCGTCATTAGAAATAAACTGGCCAGATCTTGATGCCGTCATCATTGAAAAAATGAGAATGGGAAACCACTTGGAGTGTTAGAAATGCAACCTCGCACTCAACTGCATATGATATTTTTATAGACTGCTGACAGTTCTTTTCGTGGGTTCAGGTGATTGCTACGTATTCCTATTTGGTTTGCTTCACAAACGAACTCCACAGGCAACTCCATGATGGCCTCGAAGTGGCTATTATCAACAACGGAAATCAACACAAGCTAGTATAGGGAAATTTGGCATGGTTCCAAAGGTATTAGGAAGAAAAATGATTGTGACGCCAGCGGTCGAAAATCGCTAGATCCTCTCCTTCTTCAATGACTTCACATTCCGGAGAGAAGAAAGAAAGATGAAATAAACTAATAAATTAATTTTAAAATGTTCTAGATTAAATTTTGAAATTGGGGCGCTACACAAAAAATTAAGACTACCTGAGATGGACATTTTATTATAGTAAGTACCATAGATTCGTCAGGACACTGTTTACAGAGACACAGACAAACAGAAAAACACTTCCTTTTATAATATTAGAGATAGGGATATACACTGGTGTAAGAGATTAAGAGAATTTCCAGACTTGGTCGATTATCTCTAGAACTACTGTACCGATTTTAATGAAATTTGATATGTACATACATTGATACAATACAAAACAAATAACCATTCAATAATTGTAATACACACGCATGATCGTGCGTAACACTCGTTGGAGTCGGAAGGTATAAAACAGCGGTTGCAGAATAAACAAAAAAAAATTAGTTTATAGGGGTTATGGACCCCTCTTACAGATATACAGGTCTCGCAGCGTGATTTCATACTTGAAATAAGGCAGTTTATAATTTCCTGTGGCAATTGGTCCCACGCGTTCAGAATCGCTGTTTTCATTCCCTGGATGGTTCTCGGAAGGGGGTTGCGAGTTGCAATTACCCTCCCCAGAGCTTCCCAGACATGCTCTATAGGGTTAAGGTCTGGAGATCTGGCTGGCCAATCCATCCGGCGAATATCCTCACTCTCTAGAAATTCATCGAGCAGAAGAGCTCTATGTGGCTCTACGTTATCGTCCATTAAAATGAACTCAGGGCCAACTGCACCTCTGAAAAGGCGAACATAGGGCTCCAAGACCTCATCTCTATACCTCACACTAGTCACACTGCCTCTTTCAAAGACATGGAGAGGTGTGCGGCCATCCGACATGATGCCTACCCAGACCATTAAACCTCCTCCGAAATAATGGTCGATTTTGCGGACATTGGAGAATATGTAGCGGGTCCCTGGTTCTCTCCATATGAACGTACGGCGAGAATCGGTGTTTAGGTTGAACCGGGACTCATCAGTGAAGAGAACGGTCGCCCGATGATCCATACTCCAATCTCTATGCTGTCTGCACCATGATAAACGGATTCTCCTGTTCATAGAAGTGAGCGGGATGCAAACAGCACGTCGTCTTGCGAACAACCCTCTCTCACGAAGTCTTTTGGAAACAGTCACCCTTGATATACGGGTTCTGTGGCTGCATACAAGTCACGAGAGAGCTGAGAAGCTGTAGCACTCCTGTTACGCCTCGCTATAATCGACAAATGGCGATCTTCTCTGGTCGTCGTGGCTCTTGGACGACCTTGCCCAGGCTTTCACTCGATGGATCCGGTATTCTGGAACTGTTTCCATAATTTAAACACGACGCTGGGCGTTAAATTGAACTCTCTACAAATTTGGACTTGAGATTGGCCTACTTCTAGCCTCCCCACAATTCGCCACCTCATTCCATCATCTAAACGTTGGTGGTTACTCATTTTTACTGTTACAATTTGAAATTAACCGATTGCTACAAAATAACACCAAGAAATTCGCCGAGGTGTGCTAGCGAACGAAATGCGTCTTAACTTACGTGCGCTTATAAAGCCTGTTTCTCTACTGGCTCCGTCTACACAGACGTGTACATTTACGTATTTGACGTACAAGATTTGCATTTTTGTCTAGAAGCAGTGGTTTTACATTCAGTTTTTTCATGAAATTCGATAAAATATGCAAATTTTCTTAATTTATTTCACCAGTGTATTTAGTCAATCTTATCCAAACCACGTCAAGTAAGCAGACATAAGCACACAACTAATGCCTTACTGACACAGAACAGAGAAATGCGTCCAGGAATAGAATCTCTCTGGATTAGAACATATTGTATACTCTGAAACAAAAACTTAGTTATCTCACTGTAAAACGCTAGGGTCCTATTTACGGTAAGAGAAGGCTGTAATCATGAAGCAACTCAAACTCTTGTTAGGCTGAGATTTTTGAAAATCAGGAGATAATTCATCACGAGTACACTCCTTATGAACAAATTGTAAATAAAGAACATTATCTGACAGTTGTATAATAAAGGAAATATGCAACAACTCAGAGAGAGAGAGAGATAGTAGCATATCTGGTAGTTTCCTCACCAAAATATTTTAGGACACGCATCCAGAATATTTTGCCTTTGTATGGTTATAACACAACCACTCCCAGACATGGTCCCATATAACCTTCGGCCAATTTCCTGATTGAAGACGACATTCAAATGGCAAAATTTAAAAAAGACATGAAAACAAAGACAAATACCTCAGCGCACCTCATGGAGATCCCAAAAAGATAACTGAAATACTCTTTCAGCATTCCTATAAAAGTTTTGGCATTACAAGTTTTTCATATATTAAATATTTTATTTTCATTTTGCAGCTAGTCAATTGTGTAACATACACTGAATTTGTTTAGCTGGCATCACAAAAGTTCATACTTAATAATATGTACTCAATGTTAGTTATTTGGTCCTTTTAAACAATTTCGGAAATAACACTAAGTAAACTAATTGAGACTTCAAAAACAAAATTATTTTGATTTTATGCTTGGTGCATTATTTTTGTGGTGGAATATTTTGCGTGCACAGAAATTAACTTCATATTCATTCTGATACTTCTTATGGAATATAAATAAAAAAAATTATCATGGCAAAAATCTTGTTGAATCCTCGCACTTGCATTATGTGAACTAGATTATCGTATGTAATTATGCTGATATCATTACATAAAATATATGCATGAAAAATAAAGCATTGATTGTAAAGTATGAATTTTTAGCTAACGATAGCAATACAGTCACAATATGTTTATACAGGGTGATTTATACGTACGTATACAGTTTCTAGATGCTGAAAAACACAACCAGTTCAAGACACGGACCCAAATGCAAACAGTTATCTAGGTATACTCATAAAGTTTGTGTCTTCCCCCCTCCCGAGCGAAGTGACGTAGGCGATAGCGAGTGTGTCACGTGACTAGTCAGTGAAAATGGCTGCGTCTGCAGTGGAGAAGGCGTTTTGTGTTCTTGAATTAAGCAAAACGGAATCTGTCACCGCTATGCAACGGCACTTTCGATCACGATTTGGAAAAGAACCTCTAATCAGAAAATTCATTAACGATTGGTTTAAAAATGTTGAAACTATGGGCTGTTTGTTCAAAGTTCCAAAGCCAGGACGACCGAGTGTATCGGCAGATGTCGTAAAAAACCTTATTCATCCAATTGGATAATAAAGTCGAAAAACTTAATTCTTCAATTGGATGGCGATCCACCAGACTGGTCAGGTGACATGCGAAATTACCTCTATTAACATCTTCTTCACCGATGGATTGGACGAAGTGCCGACTACAGCATGCCCCTAACCCAATGGTCACCCAGATGCCATGATTTAACACCATGTGACTTTTTTCTTTGGATCTACGTTAAGGATAACGTATTTAACCCTCCTCATCCTCTTGATCTAGCGGAGTTATAACGGCTTATCGCAACCACTACCACTGCACTGCTTCAGATACCCAGACACGCATCTGGGCAGAAATGGGTTACCGGTTCGATGTGTGTAGTGTGACTAAGTATGCACACATAGAACATCTGTGACTGTCTCTAAAAAAACTTCAAACATTCACCTACACTTCTGCTACAGGTAACATAAAATATCTTACACTGTCACTGTTATATAGTGCGTTGAAATTGCATACTTACTTATGAATCAACCTGTATTATGCGTCAACACAATATGTCAGGTATGCGATTTCAACCTCTAATATAATTACAATAAAAATACTTATTGTTGTGAAAGTATTAATTCTTCTCATACAAAAATCGAACTGTCATCCCATTGTCAGCTCAAACCATCTTCAGTTTTCAAGGCTTGTCACCTCAACCGTTATTCCATCAAGGATTTCCAGAAACTCCATTAGTTTCGTAACCACACAGTTTTTTTTTAAATATCCTCCTCAGTAATAAAGGATTCTAACTTTTATGAAATTTTATGTCACAGTATCCCTTTTCGAAACTCAGGTTATTTGAGCGCAGTCAAGCTTGTGCGACATCCCGAAGTAGCTTCCTTGGAGTATCAAAGCCCTTGGGTATGTAGGTAGGCATTTAATTTAACGTCACACTGGAGCAACATAACGGGCTATTGGCGACGTTCCGGGGTCGAAATCCGAGGACAACATCACGTAATTTTCAGTCAGGGGGAAATGACGAGGTCACACATGAGCTGGCAACCCACTCTCCAAACTTCCACTCCACTCTAATGTGATAACTCCCTTGGGAACATCAATAAATCGCACACCGGCAAGAAAAGTGACACAACTCAAAATTGCAGAATTTGAGAAACATCAACTTAAAGGATACCATAAAACTTATATTGAAATAGTATAAGCTTCTTTTAAATTTAATGTAAGTATTTATTGTGGTAACTTCTATTATATTCTATAGAATAGTTATAGTATAACACGCTGGGGCACTTCATACATCATGAAAATTTTTTTTTATTTCTGACTAGGGTCACCTTTGTTACCGGGGTGCGAAATGGTATATATATATATATATATATATATATATATATATATATATATATATATATATATATATATATATATATATATATATATATACTGAAAGAGAGAATAGATCTACTGATATTTTTAAAGTATTATCAGTAGATCTAGTGAATACACATCAACTAAATATTTCGTTTCTCACAGGTGGACCAACGAGCCGGATTCTGATGCAGTTGAGTGCAATGCCAGTTGTATCAAATGTTTTGTGTGACAGCATTTACACAAGGAAATTCGAAACCTTCAACGGTCAGTTCCCTAAGGGAATCAGTGCTGAAATGATGTGTGCCGGATTCCTGGACGAACCAGGAAAAGACAGCTGTATGGTAAGAACAGATACATTTCCCAAAGAAACTTTCAATTGGAATGGGTGTTGCAAATAGTCAATTTGCAAACGGACCACTCACTTTGTAATTTATTCAGAGGCACAGGTGCAATCATGAATTATTTGGAGGTATCAGAGGAACAAAATATTCTGCGAAATTGAGATTTGAAAACTGTCATTAGGAAATTTGTGAAAAGAAAACCTTTGTTAGAGAAATACACGGTTCCACTTTGTTAGAGAAATACACGGTTCCACTTTGTTAGAGAAATACTTGACGTTCTATTTCCTAAAGTCATACAGAAAAGTCCCTTGGGCTGGGCAGAGAGAGGAAGACTAGAGGCCTAAGCACTTTTTACAAATCAAAAGTGCTCTTTTGTAAGAATACCTTTGGAATTAAACATTTTTTTTTACAAAGTTTACTTATCCAATTTTTGAAATCGCTAAAAATAGTATATTACACTTACAAACCTCTAAGAAAAACATCGCAAGGATTTTTACAACATAAAAAGCAATTCGAAGCGAGAATTTTGCCTAATGGGGCTTTATGAAAGCAGTTCAAAGTAGAAAAGTATCCCTGCTCTCTACAAGAGTGTTTTTGTAGGTTTTCATGAAAATTGGCGATTTCCAGAAGGCTTTCACAACAATCTTGCAAACATTGATTAAGGTTTTCTTTAATACACTCATTGCCATACAAAATTTGCGCACCAAGAAATAATTGTGGGATCGTAACGAAACTTGGCATGAAGGTACATGTCGGCCAGATATGCAAATGATTAGAAATGCAGCGCGATTGCGCATTGCGTAATGACACTAGAGGGCGGTGAACTTCGTTCTCCTTGGAGTATAAAACAGGTAAGCAGAGCTTGCTTGAGTGTACTTAATCTTTTGCAAAGGAAACGCTGAGGTAGACATGCCGTTACGCCGCCATCGAAGACAATATGAGCAGCTGTCAGAATTCGAGAGGGGAAGAATCATCGGGATGATGGAAGCTGGGTGGTCGGCTAGGCGAGTAGCTCGTCTAGTAGGCCGTTCTGATTTTACTGTGAGTAGGTGTTGGGACCAGTGAACAGAAGAGACGTCATTTACACGGCGACCACGCTCAGCACGCCCTCGACAGACCAGTCGTCGAGACGACAGTCACATCATACGAAACGCACGAGTAGAGCCAACTGCCTCAATGGCCGCTATCCAGACACAGGCAGCACCTTCACTACGCGCCCCTGTGTCGCCTGGCTGAAGAACATCTGGTATCGCGGCGCCCATTACGTGTGCTGCCAATAACACCTACCCACCGACGCCTCCGTTTGGAGTAGTGTCGAGCACGACGGGATTGGACTGCAACGGAATGGAACCAGGTCTTCTTCAGCGGCGAATCTAGATTCAATTTGAGCAGTGATGACAATCGTGTTCGCGTGCGGAGGCCCCGTGGTGAGCGCCTCAATCCTGCCTTCGCTTTACAGCGACACATCGCTCCCACAGCTGGTGTGATGGTATGAGGTGCCATTGCTTACGCTACACGGTCACCCTAATATTGATCCATGGCACAATGACAGCCCAGCGGTACATCCTTCATCCACACGTGATGCCACTCATGGCAGGGCTCCCATTAGCCATTTTTCAACAAGACAATGCTCGGCCACACACAGCAAGGATGCCACAAGACTGCCTCCGCCACATTATCACCCTTCCCTGGCCTGCTCGATCCCCAGATTTGTCACCAATCGATTATATCTGGGATCATTTGGGACGGCAAGTTAGACACCCTACGAGTTTGGTCGAACTAGAGGCGCGTTTACAGCAACTATGGAACGAGATGTATCAGGACAGCATACGGAACTTGTATGCCTCAATGCCCGCTCGTATCGCATCGTGCATTCGCGCTAGAGGGGGTCCAACAGAGTACTAAAACTTCCGTTCATTTGTACTTTTTTCTGCAATAAATGATCTTTTTTCTTTGATTTTCTAATCACTTACTTATATCAAAGAACTAACATGGGTAAAATTTCGTTTCATTTTGACGATTTTTTCTTGGTGAGCAAATTTTTATGGCAATGAGTGTAGTTGGCTCGGCTTGGCGCCAAAACTTCGAATTTGGCGTAACTTGAATTTTTTCAGAAAAATATTCAGTGACGATACAACTTCTGTTTAGAAGACAGAAGTTGTCAGGTATGATATAATCAGGAAGTGAAATATTGTTAGCAAAATTTTATTGAACAATCGTATTAGTAGAGTGTGAAATGCAATAGTAGAAAAATAACTAGTTTTCGAAACATCAGTGTCCTTTTAGTTTTTCATATTTTCTCTAGTCCCTGAACGTTTCTTATTAATTTTTTTTTCTACTTCACTGGAAATGATACAAATGGCACAGAAACGCAGACAAAAGCACATCCCTCTTATTTAAATGTATTTCTTGCCATTATCTATGTAAATAAGAATGGAGTGTTTGTACATTGAATATTTTCGACCCATTTCAAGTCTTCTATCCGTTTTGGACCCTTCTTATGTGCCAAATCCACCTCTTGCGCTTTTGGTGTCTATCCATCTGTCTGTCTGTATGTATGTTCCCTATACATGTCCACACGGTTTAATATATTTTCATGGAAATTTGTATACAGTGAGTACTTATCTCCATTCAGTGAGTGCTCTTGGTTGCGAAAGTCTGTATGTCCGTCTTTCTGTTCTATGTTCGATTTTGTGTTTGTGCAGGCATCACACTAATTTTATTCCAGATATTTGATTGCCAATGTATTGTATTTTTTTATAATCTATCATACTTTTATTTGCTTTACCAATGCTGCTGAAATATCAATTATTTTTCAAAAAATCATTTTTTATGGAATTTTAGCTCTGATACTCCATTTATTTCGAGTCTTTTTATTTATTATTATTTTTTTTTAGTTCTTTGCGTAATGTAAACGATTTTCGAATATTTGGGACAAACGATATGTTTCAACTAACGGGAATAAAACGGAAACTCGTGTTTCTCTTTCGCTCTGAATTAATTTCGCATTTCTAAATTTTGTGCACATTTTAGTTGTAAGTTGTGGCAATTGCGAAATCAAGAGATTAAAAGGAATCACAAATTAATATCTTAAGAACAACTTTTTCCCGACCTCTTTTATTTTGCTTTCTGTTTTAAATATTTATTACTTTTGAAAGTAGCTTTTATCTTTTGTTGAAAGCGAAGGATGGTTAATCAGCAAGTAATGTTGGAGCTTGCTCGGAACCATAGCCCTATTTGATAATTTACAACCACATACCACACACTCGGGAACAACCATGTCATTTTCCATTGTAGATGTAAATCCAAATTTCAAAAAATCGTCATTGTATTTCCGATGAACAACATATTTTTTGGAGTAAGAAATATCTTTACTTGTACCGGGCGTGGGCTCATTAGCCTTATCGCTAACGTTATCATTATTATCATAG
This sequence comes from Metellina segmentata, assembly GCA_947359465.1. Taxonomy (NCBI): domain Eukaryota; kingdom Metazoa; phylum Arthropoda; class Arachnida; order Araneae; family Tetragnathidae; genus Metellina; species Metellina segmentata. Next base: position 96,843,437 of record OX375875.1, on the reverse strand, counting down.
TTAAGCTTTCTTATTTTTAACCATTTATCCATTTTCGGAAGGTACTGTTAAAATAAAAATAATATTGTCAAAAAATTATTACTAACCATGGTTATATCCATACATAAAGATTGCCTCTTAGCTTTTATCATTCAGGTTTTATTCCTATTTTACCTAAAATAACGTCGAATATCCACATGGCATAGCCAGGGCCGGCCCCAGGGTAGGGCGATCCGGGCGACCGCCCGGAGCGCAATGATCTAGGGGCGCCAAAATCATGGAAAATGAAAATAAACTGATAAAAAAAATTAAGTTACATGCTTTTATAAAATGCACTAAAACTAAATAAAATGCACCAAAGTATCTCTTCTGCCCATTATTATGGCCCGAAATCATGCGTGCTGCAGATAGAGTTTTTTTGGTTAAACGTGGTCCAGCTGCACCTTTGTATAATTTTGATTTTCCTTTTGATGATCTGCATAGAAGATTCTCACCAAAACATTACAAGAAAAGGCTTAGAAATGGAGAAGAGGTTTTAAGAGAATGGATAGTATATTCCGTATTTCAAAACGCTTTGTACTGTTTTCCATGTCGACTTTTTGCTGCACCATCTAGCTTGAGCGCTCTTGGCAATCGGGGATTTAAAGACTGGAAGCATTTAGGGGACTCTAGCACATCATGAAAATGCTAAAACTCATATAGATTGTTTGAAATCATGGCTTGAATTGAAGCAAAGATTGAAAATAGGTGAAACAATACATGCAGTTTCTCAGAGACTCATTGATTCTGAGATAAATCACTGGTCTGAAGTTCTTTTACGTATTATATCAGTCGTTAAAATGCTAGGTGAGAGCTATCTAGCTTTTCGAGGAACAAGCGATAAACTGTATGAACACAATAATGGAAACTTTTTGAAGTTAATTCAGTTATTGGCTGAGTTTGATCCAAAAATGGAGGAACACGTTCGCAGAGTCCTCAATAAAGAAGAAATCAAAGCTACATATCTAGGGAAAACTATACAAAATGAAATAATTGAATTATTGCATGACAACATAAAGCTCCAGATCATTGAGCAAGTTCAAAAGGCCAAGTATTATTCCGTGATTCTTGACTGTACTCCCGATGCAAGTAAAGTAGAACAGATGACATTTGTGGTAAGATTTGTCTCCATACAGGAATCAGAGTCTGAAGTTCAAGTTAATATCAACGAACATTTTTTGGGTTTTCTACCCATTGAGAGATCAACAGCTAAGGAATTGTCGGAGGTTTTACTAGAAGACCTAGAGAAAAAAAGGCTTAAAGAAGAAAACATGCGCGGTCAAGGGTATGACAATGGTTCCAATATGAGAGGAGAAAAATCGGGAGTACAAACAAGAATCAGAAATATAAACCCCAGAGCATTTTATGTTCCATGCAGCAGCCATTCGCTAAATTTGGTTGTGAACGACATGGCAAAATCCTCGTTTGAGGCAGCCAACTTCTTCAATATTGTTCAAAAGTTACATACATTTTTTTCTTCCTCTTCTTTTCGTTGGGCAATATTACTGAAATATATTGATACTTACACCCTAAAACCATTGAGATACGCGATGGGAAAGTCGAGTCGACTCATTAAAAGCTCTGCGGTTTCAAATTGGTCCAATTCACGATGCTTTGTACAGCATATATGAAGATTCAGAAATCGACAATATGATCAGAGACGAGGCTAGCGGATTATTAAATAATTTGAAGCAGTTCAAACTTATATGCTCTGTTGTGATCTGGTACAAAATTTTGAGTCATATTAACCCCATTAGCAAACTTTTGCAAACTGTACATTTTAATATGTCACAAGCTATTGATATGCTTAGCAACTGCAAACTCTTCTTTGAAAACCTGAGATCAGATGAAGCTTTTGAAAGCATCATTTTAGAAGCAACCGAGCTTGCTTCAGAGATTGACGTGGAAGCTAATTTCGAAACCACCACACCACGTCGTCGTGTCAGAAGCAAAACAAGAACGTTTTTGTATGAGGGCCCGGATGAACCCGTTCAAGACCTCAAACAAAAATATAAAATAGATTTTTTTTTCACACTATAGATCAAGCAATAAATGCCTTGGAAACCAGATATAATTTGCTAAATACTCACAGTAATTATTTCAGCTTTTTGTATAATATTTTTGGTCTAAAAGACATGCCCAGAAACGAGCTACTGGCTCATTGCAAAGATTTGGAAGTAGTTTTAACTGATGGAAATTCAAGCGATCTTAACGCCCTGGAACTAGCCGATGAAATAAGCATTGTTTCGTCATTATTAACAAAAAGGAAACCCCTGTTGAAGTTCTCAAGTTTATCGCTACACTTAAATTCGCACCAAACCTCAGCATCATTAAGAATCCTACTTACATTGCCAGTCACTGTGGCTTCAGGGGAAAGAAGCTTTTCAAAACTAAAAATAATAAAAAAATTATCTCAGAACGATGCAGACGCAAAATCGTCTCAATGGATTGGCAATGATAGCTATAGAACACCAAATTAGTGACAAATTAGACTTGAAATCACTGGTTCGTGAGTTTGCAGAAAAAAAAGTCAGAAAAAGGGCATTTTAATTACTTTGGTTAGTTAGAATTTATTTATAATATGGGATATTAGTTCAGTTAGCATTACTACATTTTAATTTTTGTTATTTTGCCTCAAGTGCTAAATTGCTTATCTTGTTATCTGATGATTGAGTTTTTAATAAAACGTTTTTTTTTTTTTTTTCCTTAACGTTTTCTTGACTTTTTGATATGGTCGCATGAGATTTACTTAAAAAAAAAAAAAACGGGGGGGGGGGGGGCAAAATTAAGGTTTTGCCCGGAGCGCCAAAATGTCTAGGGCCGGCCCTGGCATCGCTGAGAACAAATAATCCCCAGAACCTTCAACGACCATCTGTTAGTTAAAAGAGATAATAAAACTATTCTCATACTTCTTTTTTACTTCCTTTATACATTATTTGATTTGAGTGGTGGAGGTGGGGATACTGGGAAATTTCTTCACGTTGAGGCGAATATTTCACTTTATGAAAGGTCACAGTATCGAAGATAAAAACATTCAAAAATATGGTATTTAACTGTAAAAACAACAGTTTTTTTTTTACAGTGTACTTTTCTTTAATCTAAGCAAACTTTACTCGTAATAAAAAAAAAGCATTATAATTTTTACTATATACATTTCTAAAATTTGGCGGCACACTCTAAGAATTTGGCGGCTCCCAAAAGTGCCGCGGCACAGTGGTTGAGAATCACTGGTGTAAGGTGAGTAAAATTTTCCTTGCCCGTTGCAGTTCTTTTCGTGGGGTCAGGTGTGACCACTGGTCGCTAACGCTCGCCAACCCCCGGTGGTTGCTACGTATTCCCATTTGACAAAATACGCTAGAAGCGGAAAACGTGGCATGGTTCCTGACGTCACTGGGTGAAAATCGCAAAATCTACTTGCTTCTTCTTTGACGTCACATTTCGGAGCAAAGGACGGAAAGTGAAAAAAAAAACTAATAAATTCATTTAAAAATGGTCTAGATTAAATTTTAAAATTAGGGCTTGACACAAAATTTGTAAAAATTTTAAGACCACCTGTGTGCCAAATCTCATTACTGGTAAGTACCATAGATTCGTCATAACAGTCCACACACGCACTCAGAAACGAAACACTGCCTTTTATAATAGTAGAGATAACGTAAAAATTTTAAAGCCCTGTCTAATACAACTATCTGAACAAGCCAATCACCAAGAGAGAAAACGAAATAGCATTCATTGTATACTAACAACTCGTTTACTCGGAATGTTATTGCTCCTCGATATATTCCTCCATTTTGCCTGTCCCATATGAATTTTGCTGAAGCAGAGGAATTATTTTCTGTGATGTACAGAAAGGGTCACGGTACTCAGTTGGAAGAACAACTATCAACAATCATCAAGCGACTCTGGTGGTCCTTTGATAATGCAAAAAGGGAACAGATGGCTGTTGGTATTGTATCCTTTGGTTTCGAGTGTGGTAATATAGGTTTACCAGGAGGATACACTAAACTGTCTGAATACCTGAATTGGATCAACCAAAACAAAAGTTAATGTATTAGGATGTCAGTAAAAAAGTTGTGACACATATGAGGAATTATACATTTTGTATTGTCTATGTAAATAACCTCTTCTGCAAAATGCATACCAGCTACTTTTTGAAACTTTATAGTGATAAATTAATAATGTAAATTGGTTCTCTGCGTATGTTTCGATGTATTTAGTTCAAATATTTACGCATTGATTAGCAACTGGTGCGAATTCACAACTAGGTTCAGACAAAGACCGTTGTGTACATTGAGCCTGGTGCACGTTATATCTGTCGTGTCCTCAAATGTCCTCACTTTGGTGTGCTGCTAAAGTTCGAGGAGTGGGTGCGAGCTCAGGTGTTTCCTCGTCTTATAACTGTGGTTCAAAATTACGAGGCATAGTCCTTGTATCTTTCTCGTCGTGATTGATCCAAGACCGTGGCCAATATCCTGTAGTCTTGCTCCATTGCGACTTTCATCACCTACCTACCTACTTGATGTTCAGAACTACTTTCCCCTAACTAATAGTATCGTTCCCCTGGTAATAATACTGACTGGATACATGGATCCAAGTCCCTGTGAGAAAGTTAAACTCAATTGGCAAAATTATTTGGTAGGAGGTCGTTAATTAACGTTGCTCAAGAACACAACGGGCTATTGGAGACGGTCAGGGATCAATCCCCAAGGACAATGCCTCGTAATTTTGAACCACTGTCAAAGGACGAGAACAACACCTGAGCTGTCTCTCCTATCTCGGAACTTCCACTCCACACCAACGTGAAGATGTTTGAGGTCAGGACAAATTTGACGCGCACCGGCCCCCGCGTATGCGATGATCATTGGCTGGACTGAGCTTTGAACTCGCAACCCCTGGTTGCTAATCCTTTGATCTTCCATCTGGGCGCTCTGCAAAATTATTTGAGTGACGAAAGCATTTGTGAGACGAAATATTTAATTTCAAGACTATTGTTCCATGTTAAATATTATTTTAATGCATTACATCGCATGCCTTCCAACTCATTAGGAAACGAGATATCTCGTCATCAAGAAATTACCTACTTTTCGGTGATAATGCGTTCAATGTCAGTCTTCTTCTCAAAGTCAGTTTTGAACTAATGACGAGATATCTCTTCCATCAAGACCTCGTCATCTTTCGTCATAGAAGAAAACTGACGAGGTCTTGATCTCATCATCATCAAAACATCGGCAATATTTTGATGGAGACACATTATTCTCATTTTCAAAATGGGATAGATTCTGATGGACAAAATTCTCGTCGAAACCACTTGATGGGTTAATAGAAAAAGTCTCCATTTTGGCATAAAATTGGAGCACAGATTGAATATATTCAAATTTTTGCAGTGTATTGTTTCGAAGCAATGTTAAAAGATTCCTTATAACTAAAAGTTAGAGTAACTTTAAGTAAATATTATATTTTAGGGCGACTCTGGTGGTCCTTTGATGATGCAAAAAGGGAACAGATGGTATGCTGTTGGTATTGTATCCTTTGGTTTCGAGTGTGGTACTATAGGTTTACCAGGAGGATACACTAGACTGTCTGAATACCTGAATTGGATCAACCAAAACAAAAGTTAATGTAATAGGATGTCAGTAAAAAAGTTGTGAATATATGAGGAATTATACATTTTGTATTGTCTATGTAAATAACTTCTTCTGCAAAATGCAAACCAGCTACTTTTTGAAACTTTATATTGGTAAATTAATAAATGTAAATTGGTTCTTTGCATATGCTTCGGTGTATTTAGTTGAAATATTTACGCATTGATTATTTCTTACATTCCAGTTCATTGAATATACACCACTAAAAAGGCTTGAGTTAGGGCAATGATAGTTATAGGTGCGATGATATGTGGTAGAATGTAGTATAGATTAAAATTGTAGAAATATAAGTCAAAAGGAACATTATAAAATCTGTAATTTGGTGTCCACTTTAAGCAGTTATGACGACATTTGCACAGTGTTAATTAGTGGTAAAGATTCTGGATGGCTATTTGAAATATCATTCCACAGATTCAATCCATATCTATCTACAATTCATCAGTTGTGGCTATAGATGATGACATAAGATCTATTATCGAGCAATCATCCTAAACGTGCTTGAAGGGGGACAAATCTAGTTACCGAGCAGGCCGAGAAATACGGTTGGTCACATATGAAACGTTGGACAATTCAGATGACAGGGGGACAAGCATTGTCCTGTTGTTAATAGTTTTAATAATGCACAAAGGAGTTATCTATGAAATTCTGAAATATTCAAGCATTAATTCATTGCAGTTCTTTTATAAAATAATTATTTCATCTGGCTACAGATCAGTCTTTTATATATACACAGTCCAGTCGCATTAATGTGACCACCTGTCAAAAGCCAGAATAACCACCTTTGGCAGAGCGGACCGCTGCGAGACGTGGAGGAAGAGTCAATTAGGTTTCTGAAGGTGTTCACTGGGATGTTGAGTCATGCCGACTCCAGTGCCGTGGCCAGCTGCGCTAGATTAAGCGGTTGAGGATCCATGGCAATTGTTGCGAGGTGTTTGCTTTCAGACGTTTCACGCCGTATACGCCAACGTCCATCTGTCCGATGGAGCATAAAACGTGATTCATCGGAAAAAGCCACCTGTCGCCACCCTGTGGACGCCCAGTTGCGGTACTGACGTACAAATTCCAGCCTTCGTCGCCGATGAACAGCAGCCAGCATAGGTGCATTAACCAGGCGTCTGCTGCGGAGGCCTGTAGTGTTCACCCAGTAGATGGCGCTCCACTCTGCCGTAGCGCAGAGAGTTGTATATAAAGTCGGTCTTTGAAAACTAACACCAGCTTTAGAATTACTCCGTACGGCCAACAGAGAAGTCAAGTCACTTGTAAGTTCTCACGCTCAAGAAAGATGGTCAGAACACATAGAGTCCCTAACGACTGATGACAACTCACTTTGGAGGAAAACCTCCCAATTGAAAAAATCGTACACCTCCATTCCGCCCCTTACTGGCGCAAGCGGTGAAATAGCTTCAACGGCAAAAGCCAAGGCTGAAGTTCTTGCAGACAGCCTTCAAGAACAGTTCCTTCCAAATCCAGTCCTGTCAAATCTGCTCACACAGAATCACCAGGACATACACACCCAAGTTGAAGAGTTTTTAGGTACTCCCTTCGGACCTGGTATCGAACCTGCGACCTTTTCCGAAGTTTCCCTCTTCATCTCTAACCTTAAAATCAAAAAGGCTCCTGGCATCGATGCAATTTCGAATCGCATGTTGAAAAACCTCCCCATAAAGTTCATTTTATTCATTACGTTTTTAATTAATGTAATGATTAAAAATTCGTACTTCCCTCAAAGCTGGAAATTAGCGGTCGTTGTCCCTATTCCAAAACCTTCCCAAGACCATAAACTCCCTCAAAATTATCGTCCTATCTCTCTGCTCAGTTCCCTGAGTAAAATCTTTGAATTTATCTTGCTTATACGCATGGATGATTTCGTTCAGGAAAATAACTTAATTATTCCCGAACAATTTGGGTTTCGTAAGAAACACAGCACCAACCACCAGCTGTTGCGTGTCACTGAAATTATCCATGATGGTTATCGCAAAAAAGCACACACAGGTGTGCTATTCTTAGATATTGCCAAAGCATTTGACCGCGTTTGGCATGATGGACTTTTATTCAAGCTCATGCGACTTGGTTTTTCGGCCCATTTCATCTCCCTGATCAACTCTTATCTCAGTAATCGTTCGTTTAGTGTTAGAGTTGATCTTAACAATTTCTCATCCCACCGCCCCATTCGTGCCGGAGTCCCCCATGGGTCCCTTCTGGGTCCCCGGCTCTTCAACTTATTCGTTAACGATATCCCAAAAACGCTGCACACTGAGTTGGCTATTTACGCCGACGACACCGCTATCCTGATACAGTCCAACAACATTCATCATATTCTATCGAGAATGAGAACGTACATTCGGGAACTTGAGGTCTGGCTCTCTGATTGGAGAATCAAAATCAATGCTTCAAAGTGCGCTCTCATGCTGTTCTCCCGGAAATACGCCCACTTCAAATACGGGTTCAATTTCGATTTGAATAATCCCGATTATTTGAATATCCCCCCTGTTGCTCTCTTTGGCACGCCTGTTTACTGGGTACGTAAGTACCGTTACCTGGGACTTGTGTTAGATCCAAAGTTGCTTTGGAACGATCACATTTAACGTGCCCTACGTAATGCGGCAATTGCCAAAGGGAAAATCTACTCGCTCATAGCCCGAAGGAGCAGGCTCTCCCTTCACAATAAACTCCTCCTCTACAAAGCCATCATTCGGCCAACACTGACGTACGGCTCACAAATATGGGCCGGTACAAATAAATTGAATTGGAAAAAACTGCAGAGTTTCCAGAGCCGCACATTGCGGACTATCACGGGAGCTCCTTACTATGTCCGGAATGAAGTCATACATTCGGACCTCAAAATTAAACCCATTGCTGAATTCCTGCAGCACATTTCGGCCAAGTTCTTCGAAAAAATACCTCAGGTTCCAAACGAAGCACTTAGAGCATTACCACCTTACGACCCTTCGGTCAAAAGCTCTGCAAAAAGACCACGTGCCTTCTTGCAACAAAACCTTGAAACTTACCCGCGGCGACCTAAACGTCAATGCGGCATGTTTCGTTTGGATCCTGATGTCTTTGACTTCAATTCCTAACTTTATCTCCCCATGCAAAATTTTTATTTTGCAAATCCCATATTGGATCATGACCCATGTTTTCACTCGTAGATGCTGAGCTTTTTTTGGACTCGACAGGACCCTAATTGAATCACTAAAACACAACAGTTTTATTTCTCTTTTTCGACCTTGTTTTTCTTTTTATTTATTTAAAATTTTAATCTTTTTAACTTTTAAATGGATCATCGAAGTTTGCCACCTCTGAATGCGGTCACACTCTGGAAGGTAATGGTAATGGTAATTTTTAGTTAACGTCGTACTAGAGCAAAACAACGGGCTATTGACGACGGTCCGGAATCAGTCCCTTAAGGGAAAGATTCGAGGACAACACCTCGTAATTTTGAACCACGGTCAGATGACGAAGCAACACCTGAGCTGGCACCCCACTCTCCAAACTTCCACGCCAACCCAACGTGAGGACTTTCGGCCACGACAGATTTAAGGTGCACCAGCCGCCTCTACACCATACGTTTACAAACATCCATGCCCGGACCCGGATTCGAACCAGGAACCTTCCGATCTAGAGGCTAACACCTTAACCACTATACCGGTTGGTCGGCTCACTCTGGAAGGGAAACCGACTGGTTTGTCGATCTCGCTTAAGGAGGTGGCGCCATCTTCAGGAACTTTGTTCAGCTGAAAGTTATGTTTTATTTCTAATCAGCCTTTTAAATCATTTTTTATTTTTAAATTTTCTCTCTTTTTAAGCAACTCAGTTTTAAGTTACACACACCTGATGACGGGGAGTTAAGCTGCTTTGCAGTAGGCACTCCGGAAGTGATTGTCCTGTCCTGTCCTGTACTAACACCAGCAGAAGCACTCGTACTGAAGGCGAGACGAACCATGTAACTAACCTATTATTGTTTATTAAAGTTCTTGTTGTTCCTGTTCCTGAAGTGCATTCTTTCTGCAACCATATACCTATCTCAACATGGTGACCCGGAGCTGAACATTTAAATTATTCTTGAATATTGCTTGGTTCCAATCGGTTTGTTCTCACTGCTTACTTTCCCACTTCACCACTGATTTTTGGACTTCCCACCATGGAGAATATTGCTGCCGTCAAGATTCCGATTTACAACGACGCGGATCCAAACCTTTGGTTTGGTATGTGCGAAGCTACCTTAGCCCTCGCCACGCCCAAGCCCATCACGGATCCGAAAACAAAATACAACTACATTGTTGCTCATCTACCACCCGGCGCAGCTTCTACAGTGCGAGATGTCATCTTAAACCCGGATCCAACCAACCTCTTTCAGCACTTAAAGGATCATATTACTTCTCGTTGTGGCGAAACCAGAACGCAACAAATACGGAAACTTCTAACTGGAGAATAGCTCGGTGATCGTAAACCTTCCGAACTTCTCCGTGTTATGCAAAGACGCGCTGAATCGCACCACATTGCAGATTCACTTATGCTGGAATTATTCCTCTCGCAACTTCCCGTCAATATCCAAACAATTCTAGCCTTCATGATGCCAACTACATCGCAGAAGGCCGCTGAAGTTGCTGATCGCATATTAGAAGTAGCACCAGCCGAGGTAAGTGGAATTTCGATTTCATCTTCCACCGCCGAAGCAGGTCCGAGCACTTTGCAATAACTCATGGAAGAAATACATGAACTACGTAAAGAAGTAAACACTCTTCGCCGATCACGTAGTTTCTCCCGCAATCGTAACTCATCCCGCAGAAGCCACAGCACTTCGGCTGAAAGCTCTGTTTGTTGGTACCATGGAAAGTACAAATCCAAGGCCAACAAATGTGTGCAGCCCTGCTCGTTTAAGGGAAACGAAAGCAGGCAAGAGTAGAAGCGACATAATTTTTGCCTACTCGATCAAGTCGCCTATTTTTTTTTTTTTTTTTGTTAGAGACAAAAAAAAACCGAATTAAAACCTTTTGGTCGATACTGGATCAGATGTTTCGATTATCCCTGCTACCAAATCGCAGCGGAAACAACATCCAACTCAAACCTTTAGTGCTGCAAATTGCAGAACAATTCATGTTTATGGTGAAAAACTATTATCTTTAGATTTTGGTTTGAGACGCAATTTTGTTTTCCCATTTTATATTTGTAATGTTACCACAGCGATTTTTGGTGCAGATTTTTTGCATTATTTCAATTTAAAACCTCATTTACGGCGTAAGCGTTTAAATGATTGTACTACTAATCTGAATTCTCACGGTCTTGTTCATAATGCTAATATTTTTTTCTGTCAAAGTTGTTTCATTGGATAACGATTTTTCTAAATTATTGGTCGATTTTCCTAACATTACTAAAGTGCCATGTGCAAATCAACCTGTAAAACACAATGTCCTGCATCATATTGCAACTCATGGCCCGCCAGTGTTTGCTAAACCTAGACGTCTTGCTCCTGATCGGTTAAAAATTGCGAAAACCGAATTTCAATACATGCTTGATTTGGGTCATATGCGACCATCCAAAAGTAATTATGCGCCACCTCTACACATGGTATCTAAAAAAGGATGTGACGATTGGTGTCCTGTGGGTGATTTTCGAGCTTTAAATTCTCAAACAGTCAAAGATAAATATCCAGTTCCTAGTATATTAGATTTTACTAATGAGCTGCATGGAAAGAAAATATTTTCGCAAGTAGATTTAATCAAAGCTTTCCATCAAATTCCTGTTGCCCCCCAGGACATCCATAACACAGCCATTTGCACCCCTTTTGGACTATTTGAAAGTACAAGGATGCAGTTTGGGTTATGTAATGCTTCAAGCACTTTTCAAAGATTTATAGACGAGGTTACGCGTGGTCTGGATGGTGTCTTTGCATTTATAGATGATATTTTAATTGCCAGTAATACTAGAGCGAAGAACATACGATTCATCTTCGCGCACTCTTTGAACGTCTTGATCATTATGGTCTTACGTTAAAAACATCAAAATGTACTTTCGGTGTATCATCTTTAAATTTTATTGGCTTTAAAATTTCAGAGCAAGGATTGGAAGCACTCCCAGATCGCGTAAAAGCAATTCAAAACTTTCCCAAACCAACTACACTCACACAACTTCGTAGATTTCTAGGTCTGTATAATTTTTATAGACGTTTCATACCCAGAGCCTCTCACATTTTAGCACCCATGATACAACTTTTAGAAGGTAATCGGAACAAAAGGAAACCTACTCGAACTAGCAAATCCCCTGAAAATCCATTTGATTGGACAACTGCTGCAGATACTGCGTTTTCTGATGCAAAAAAGGCACTTGCCAAAGCAAGTTTACTTAGATATCCGATTCCCAGTGCTCAACTTAGTCTTTGGACTGACGCATCGGACGTTGCAATTGGTAGTTCTCTGATGCAATCTACCGAAGGAAAGTGGGAACCTATAGCATTCATGTCCATAAAACTTAACAAATGTCAGAAAAAGTGGTCTACATATGATCGTGAACTTCTAGCAATTTATTCATCAATAAAAAAATTTCGACATATGCTAGAAGGCAGAGACTTTTCCATCTATACCGATCAAAAACCGCTAATATTTGCTTTTCAACAGAAAGCAGATAAATGTTCACCACGCCAGCTAAGACATTTAGATTTCATTTCGCAGTTTTCCACTGACATTCGGCATGTTAGTGATAAAGACAACATTGCTGCAGATGCTTTATCTCGGATCGAGATTGATGCCATTACAAAAACTCCTTCACTTGACTATAAAATGTTTGCAGAAGAACAGCTGCACGATGAGGAACTTTCAAACTTACTCAACTCGGAAACATCACTAAAATTGGAAAAACACTACTTTCCACTTGAAGATATACACTTATATTGTGATAAATCCACTGAAAACCCTCGCCAATTTGTTCCGAAATCTCTGCGACTTACTGTTTTTGAAAACCTTCATTATCTCTCCCATCCAGGTATTTTAGCTACAACTAATTTAATCTCAAGCCGATTTGTGTGGCCTGGTATGAAAAAGTTCATCAAAGACAAAGTACGTGGTTGTAATAAATGTCAGAGAGCAAAAGTATTTCAGCATACCAAAGCTCCACTTAGCACATTTGCTTTACCCGACGCGCGTTTTGCGCATATTCACGTTGATTTTATCGGACCTTATCCACCTTCCTATGGCTACCGATATTGCTTAACCATCATTGATAGATTCACCCGATGGACTGAGGCCATTCCCACCACGGATATGGCAGCAGAAACCACTGCTAGAGCTCTCCTCCACGGTTGGATTTGCAGATTCGGTACACCAGTCACTATTACTTCAGATCAGGGACAAAATTTTAAATCTAATCTTCTTCGTGAACTCACAAATACTTTAGGCACTGATAGAATTCTTTCTTCTGCTTATCATCCTCAATCAAATGGGATGATTGAACGCTTTCACAGGCACCTCAAAGCAGCCATAACAGCTCATGAACACACTAAGTGGACGGAAGTTTTACCCATAGTTTTATTAGGTCTACGGTCTTCTCTTAAGAAGGATATCAATGCGACCAGTTCTCAACTTGTTTATGGTACTACTTTACGTTTACCATCTGATCTTTTTACAACTGATTCCGTACCCCAATCCCTTACTCCTACTTATGTGTCCAATTTCATTTCAATGATGCGTAAACTAAATCCTATCGCATCTACAAATCATGGTAATACTAAAGTTTATGTAAACCCATCATTAAAAACATGCACCCATATATTTTTAAGAATCGATAAAGTTCGACCTCCTCTCACACCTCCTTATTCTGGTCCACATCTGGTTGTTAACCGTACAGACAAAAATTTTGTCATTGATTTAAATGGTAAGAAAAACACTGTTTCCATCGACAGAGTAAAGCCAGCTTTTTATTTTTCGGATACCATGGAATACCCAAAGCTATCTTCCCACATTGACAAACTTAAATCGGTCACACCTAAGCCACAATCTAAAACGCCTGTAATTACACGATCGGGACGGTGTGTACATTTCCCCGATAGACTTGTCATGGAGAAATAACTAAATAACTAGAAATAACTTCCCCCCCCCTCATTGTGTGTACTTCATTGAATTGTGAATAGTTACATTAGTATTTAAAATTGTAAATATCTTCAATTGTATGAGTACTCATTTTCTTATTTTGTCTTGCTTATCTGTGCTGTATTATTACCTATGTTTATCGTTCCTTCGTCACTGGAGGGATACTCTGTAGTGTTCACCCAGTAGATGGCGCTTCACTCTGCCGTAGCGCAGAGTTGTATATAAAGTCGGTCTTTGAAAACTAACACCAGCAGACGCACTCGTACTGAAGGCGAGACGAACCATGTAACTAACCTATTATTGTTTATTAAAGTTCTTGTTATTCCTGTTCCTGAAGTGCATTCTTTCTGCAACCATATACCGATCTCAACAGGCCCATGCTCAGCAACGTTCGCTGAACCGTTGTTGAGGATACACTCTTGGTAGCCCCTTGGTTCATCTGGGCGGTCAGTTGCTCAAGAGTTGCACGTCTATTCGCCCGAACGCATTTCCGTAGCCTTCGTTCGTCTCTGTCATCTATAGCCCGTGGTGCACCACATGTGCCACGCCGCTGATTTTGGGATAGTGCCATTTTGCCATGCACGGTATACTTTTACCACGGCGGCACGCGTACAGTTCACAAAATTAGCCGTTTCCGAAATGCTTCGACCCTTGGCCCGAAAGCAAAAATCATTCATTCCTTACAACCTATTCTGATTTACAAATGAGAATGCACAATTATTTTTAAAATATAATAAATAATTTTCTTGCGTAGAAAAAGATGTTCATTCTAAATCTAACATAACAATGAAATGACACCACAAAATCAAGTATCAGGACCTAGAAAAGCTGTTTTTCTCACACAGTTTCTGATTATTCTATTTAGGTAGTTTTGCCATACTTTTGATCATACCATAGTGCTGGTGTTCCATTAAATCCTGAAGTTTTCTATTTTCTAGTCTTTCGAAAATCTAAAAAGTGAGATAATAATTTTATGTTTTTAATGTGAAACATTTTAAATGCTTAAATTTGAATGTGTGATCATGGGTTTTGAGGTAGCTAAAAGTATTTTATTTTCAGTAAAACCATGTCAAGTTTTCGAAACATTCTAAGATTAAAATGATACTAAATTACTGAAGAAATTTACTTGTAAACACTCAAATTATGAATCAAGTAAAATTATTAATGAAAAATATATTATTATACCAAGGCATTTTTCAGAAGATGGAATATTTTCTTGGTAGTGATTTTCTCTCTCCACTTAGTTATAATATTGTTTCTTACTCAAGAAACTTCAATAAATAACCTTTATTCCCTGGATATTATAGTTTCCACTAGATTTTAGGAATAGTCTTGGTCAAATGTACCATATTTCAACTGTGCATGATGCATGATCCCTCCAACACTGATCTTTCTGTCTTCCCAATGTTTATTTACATTTCACATTCAATTTGTGAATGGGATTGAGGTATAAATATATAAATTTCATGATATAATATGAGCAGGGTATTAAGTGTTAATGTCATATGTGTAAGAACTAATTCTATACTTACCATTTAACTATCGATTTGGTCTTTAAATGGCACTATGAATATTTTGTGAGGTAAATAAATCGTATTACATAAACTTTACATAACAATACACTCAAATTTAAAATCCTAAATTACAGTTGAAATGGGATATGTGGAGATTAGGGTAATATGTTTCATTAAAAATAAAATTCAATAAAATAAAAATAATAAATTCAATAAAATGATGAGAACTAAAGCATAGTTAATTGCTGATGTAAAATTAACTTTTTCGAGCAAAAGGCAGGAAGGAAGATCGGTAGATAAGTACACAAATGGGAATTTGTTTTGCTAATTAACTGATTAAAACAGGGCTCGAAATACCCAGGTGCAATGTGCACTTGAAAATAAAACTGTGCACCTATCCACATTACGTTAAAAAAAAAAGGGGGGGGGGGGGTACGTGTTTTATGTTATTTTGATGTTTGTACAAAATATTAGTATCGACCTCTCTCGTTCTAAAGGAACGTAATTAAAATTCCTATATACACCCTATGCATAAACAAAATTGCTGGGCCGTAACGGGTTTATACAGGAGGAAAGTTTACTTGTGCCTCTGTCACCAGAACGTCCCGATGATCGAAACATTTTGCAGATGGAAACATTTGTTGAAGCGACTGTTGTAACAGCCGTGCGCCGGAGAAGGGAGAATATAGATCATGTGACCTCTCGGGAATATTAGGCATCCCATATTTCTGTAAACACCTCGTGTTTCAATAAAGGGTAAAGCCGTAGGAATTCCTGAGAATTGTCTGGCCACTGCATATCGTAAACAAATATTTTCATTATTTATCTGTTGTAGAAGAGATTCCATATTGTTTGTATGAGCACCCAAAGTTTGTCTTTCGAAGCTGTAGGACGCGGATCACGAGCGAGACGCCGACCAACCAAATCCCACAGTTTCTCAATAGGCGACATATCGGGCGATTAAGCAGGGTATACCGTCATGTAAGAATTAGACGGACAGCTGATTTAAAATAAAACTATCTATTTAGATAATTAAAATATTTACAAGTAAGTTTACAAGTTAAAAGTTAGGGCACAGCCATCTACAATCGAAATCCTGCCTGGAGCCAAAGCAACAACAGCTCTCCACAAAACAGAGACGTCTGTCTCTCGTCGAATTCAGAATCAGTCTGCTTCTCAAATCCCCGTTCTTTTGGGTCCGCAGAACCGCAGCTGCGAACGGGAAGGGGTGAATTCCGAGCCCTGGCAAGAGCTGTTTATGTCCTCAACAGAACTGAAGACACCCCCACACAGATGCAAAAACCGTCTGTAATGCCGACTTGAGTTCCCAAAGGCTAATCTCTATTCCAGACATGGGATTAGGGAACCGACGGAACTCCAGCTGTGTCGATGGGAAAATCGTTCCTGAAAACGCACAGAACGGTTTATCGCATCTCTAAACTCAATTGCCAGACACAAGGGAAAGGAAAAGGGAGTGGACCAACGGAACGCCAGGCCGCTGATGAGAAAAACTATCTTTCGTTATTTTGTCAAAAACACACGTGAGCTCTGAAGTTGTTGTTGTCACCGTCTGGATGTTGATGCACATTCCAACGTCCACGTGTTAGAGAAAAAGGGTCGGCTAGTACCATATGGTACAAGGCTAAGGAAGAAGTTGCATGTGTTGGGATGAAAAGAAGTCTCGAACATTCCTTGCAACATGTGGGCGTGCATTATCCTGTTGAAAGATAGCTCCAGGGATCCCTTGAAGGAAGGGGACGACTTCGGGCTCTAGCACTGCACGGACGTACCTGTTGCTATTCAGATTACCCTGAATTTGTAGCAGCTGAGATCATCCATGATACGAAATCGCACCTCAGACCATAACTCCGGGTGTTCGGCCACTATGATGTTCGATAACGCACTCTGAAAGGCAGCGGTCACCGGCATAGCGTCTAACACGAATGCGGCCATCATGGTTCCACAAATTAAAGCGAGATTGATTCGTCAGAAAAGACAACGTGTTGCCAATCAGCCCGCCAGGCTCTGTGCTCATGAATCCATTGCATACGCAGCCGTCGATGGTTTGGCGTGAGGGGGATCCTGTATAAAGAAATCCTTACACGCAGTCCACGGTGCAGCAGACGTCGGCGAATTGACGAAGCCGACATTAATACACCTCTAGCAGTAGACCAAAGTGCTGCCAACTGCCTGTAAGAAGCTGTACGGTCATTCACCGCCATGTGGACCAGGTGTCTATCATTGCGTGCTGACGTCACCTTCCGTCGTCCAGTCCCAGTTTTACGAGTTGTCCGGTGCTTGTCGGTCCACTGCATCCAAACTCGCTTCACTGTGGAACTGTTCCGCTGCACACGAGCTGCTATTGAGAGATAGGAAAATCCTCCTTCACGAAGGCCGATAGTTTCCCCCTGTTCAAACTCCGTAAGTTGTTGAAATTTCACCCTATTTCGTCGTGGGGGCATCAGGGTGACTACAAAAATTGAAGTAAAAAGTTCCCTGAGTTTTCCCTGATTTCCAGAGAATTTTTCATGAAATTCCGTGAGTTTCTCCACCCGTTCGCAGAACAAATCGCAAGTGTTCATAAGCTTGTACGCTAAATTTTGTATGACTAACTTTTGATCGCATCCAATTTAATTATTAACGGATTTCAAAAATAATAGTACCGTAAAAAAAAGTACATTCTGAGGTATACTGCGATATTTTTAAAATTAAAAACTAATAGTAATAATATATAGATACGGCAGTTTTGAAAAAAATTAACAAAAATGTCCCGATTTTTCCCGAATTTCAAAAAATTATTATCAAGAACCAAATTGAAATTTCAAAAAAAAAAACTCGACGAGCTGCAAAAATTTACGTTGAGAGGTACTCTTTAAAAAAAACCTCACGACTGAAGACTGAAAATTTGTATGTGTTTTGCTCACTCGCGGAAGAAATTTCGCTTCTTCAATTTTGACACTTAATAAACCCTAAACTAATAGCAGCATCGGAAAAAAATCTTAATTATTGTCCAGGGAATACGATGAAGAACAAACCATGTTAATTTTGTTTTTTTCCGATGAGTACTTTCTCGGTAAACCGTCTAAGAATCGAGCTAAACAACACAGTTTTCAATCGATTATATATATATATATATATTTTCCACAGATTTCAAATCCGTTGAAATTTTTATATATATATATATATATATATATATATATATATATATATATATATATAAATTTCAACGGATTTGAAATCTGTGGAAAATTGTACACTCGCAAACCAACCGCCGGGCTAGCCATACAGTGACTAGTGTGTATATGTATGTATATATATATATATATATATTTATATACTAGTCACTGTATGGCTAGCCCGGCGGTTGGTTTGCGAGTGTACAATTTTCCACAGATTTCAAATCCGTTGAAATTTTCTATCTGTATTTAGAAATTCCGATTTTACGAAAAAAATCTTAACAATCCCAGTCAATGTTTTATATTTCTTTCTGTCATTCGCACGGAAATGGAATGGGACAGGAAAGTAATCTGTTTCTTTTTTTTTAACGCAAAGAACAGAAGATGGAATTTTTTTTTTTGGAATGAGAAAGTTTACGTGACGTCACAATCTCTTGTAAAAATATAAAAGAAGGTCACGTGGGTAGCAAAGGTCCATTTTAGGGGGTTTCTTCTTTCGTTCGGAAGAAACGCGTTTGAAGAACCAGGTAGAGAATAAAACTATTAAATTCATTTAAAAATCTTCTAGATTGAATTTTAAAATTTCGCCGCGACCCACAAATTTGGTCTACCTGTGTGCCAAATCTCATTGATGTAAGATCATCAGGATTTTAAAGCCGCCAAACAAACAGACAGCCAAACAAACACTTTCTTTTATAATATGAGATACACATGTATGTGCGCTTTTTACCCTCTGGAAAGCGTGTATGTAGTAAGTTTATGTTTCGCCTCCTCATGGAAAAAATTCTACAGGTGCCCATGGTATACTCTGTCTTTTTTTACGACTACAGCACTGTCTACTACACAAGTAATGAAGATACAGATGAAAGATTTTTTTCTACTTACACAGAAAAGCACCAAGGGAGAAATCAAACCTTAATGTTAAAAGGGTGTTGTCCTACATAAATTCATTTTTTCCTCAATTAAGTTTTTCTGATATTTTCTTTTAGCTATATATATATATATATATATATATATATATATATATATATATATATATATATATATATATATATATATATATAAATACAAAGATTTGATCAGACGCCTTGAAAATATTATATGTATACAAGTAATTTGTTTATTGCTTGGTTCTATTATGTGTTGTTTATAATTTTTTTTACTTACATATTAGAGCACCCAGTGAAAAACTTTATTGTTGAATTAAAAAACATGGTTGTGGTTTCGTTAATTGTAGATAAGTAATTTTTTTAGGTGGTGTCTAGAAGTAATGAATATACTAGATGAAAGTTTTTTTCTACAAGAACACCCAGAGGGAGAAATCAAGACTTAACTTTTATCTTCTGCCGTCATTAAAAACATTTTTTTTTTAAAGTTATATTTACACTTGCTATTCTTTGTTTATATTGTTCACCATTACACTTACATCTTTAATTAATATAACTGAGCCGCGGTAGTTCAGTCAGTAGAGCGTCGGACTCGCATCGGAAGGGTTGTGGGTTCTGTCCTCAGCGGAGCCTGCAATTCTGACGGTTGCGAGATCGGCGCTTAGACCTGGCTAAAGACCGTCGTGTTCGCTAATGGTGGCTTGGGCACGTTAAATAGGTCGTTGTCAAAAAGTCCCCCATGTTACGATACCAAATCAATACCTCTGGGAGTACCTGATCAGGGGGTTATCGGCGTCTGATTGGGATCTAAATTACGATATGAGTGAATGGATGTGTGAAAGGGACCTTCCTGTAAAACGGATGTGTCATGTATGAAGAAATCCAACCCTCCGGGGCAATGGCACCCCCAATTAGGCCACATATGGCCCGCACGACAACAACATTAATATAATTTAATCAGTCATGTAAAAATATATACATTTGTATATTTATTGCTCAAATTCTAAAATGTTTTGTACGTTCTTTCAAAAAAAAAAAATGTTTACCCTTCAATATAAAAACATAGCCGACCAACCGGTATAGTGGTTAAGATGTTAGCCTCTAGATCGGAAGGTCCCCGGTTCGAATCCGGGTTCGGGCATGGATGTTTGTAAGCGTATACCAGCTCAGGTGTTGCTTCGTCATCTGAACATGGTTCAAAATTACGAAGTATAAATTGTTAGGGGCAATGATGGTCCTCCCACTGGGTGCTCCTTCACAAGTGGCCATCACTTCCGGCCTTGTAGTGGCCAATGACGTTGGTCAAATGTGTCCGCCATTAGGGAATATATATATATATAAACATTAAGTTGAAACCTTTGTTAACACTAGTAACAGCGTCCGGTTTCCCCTAACTTACATAGAAAAGAGACACAAATTTTAATTTTATTTTTATTTATGCTGTAATCAGATATAACATTTTAGATTTAATAAATCCTTCCAACTGACTCAGTTAAAGTCAGGAAAGGCATCTATTAGTTGCAAGTACTGCCCATTCAAACTCTCCAAAATCGTTTCCAGGTTTTTTTTTGGAGAGGGTTACTCCTATAACTAAAATCATAGATTTAATACAAAGTTTTTTTACATATGTTCTATATAAGTTAAAACATTTTTTACTGGATAAGTCTAAAAACTACTTTTTAGGAACATGTTTTTAAAATTTGTCCTTTTCTAATAAAGTGAGTTTTTGTAATAATTTATTTCCATAGCATTATTTGCTACTTTTATTTCATTCAATTCTTTTGTATGTTTATTATAAAAACATAACATACCTGATTAGTAATAAACATATTTTACTACATTAAAAGGATGACTTTAAACAACAATTACACGGCACTCGCTTTCTTTGTAACAACATAACATATATAATTATTACCATTCAGGCAAGAACACATGGACAAAACAACACATAAATCAACTCAAAAGAGTTGATTCCATGACAACAACACAGACAACTCCACGACAATAAAAGAATTTAGAGTATGCATATTTAACTGAAAGTTACATGCCAAGCCTAAATGCTTTTAAAATGTAAAAAATACATATACATTTAGACACAATTCTAAAATTCACTAATTCTAAATGTGCTTAAAGGTTGTAATTAATGAATTGTTTGAGTTTGCCATCAGGAGATAAATTATAATTAATTAAAAGTGAAGGATTAAAAGTCTACGTAAAACTTATTTATACAAAACTCGAAACAGTTTTACACCCAAAATGTTAATTGTATACCATTAATTTGTTTTAGGTGGCTTCAACAAGCTTTCCAAAAAGTATGTCCCATTGGGTTAGCGTTTCAAAGAGATATGAGCTAACTCAGCAGAACTTTACCATTTGGATATTCAACTGGAACAATCAGAGTATTGGAAAATTGATACTATTAAGGACATATAGAGAAATGCACGAAAAGATTACAGAAAAACAAGCATCACAACAAAAGGTTTTTTATTCTATTGGGTTTGTTTGCGCCCATTCGCACTTTCGAATCTGGCAACGCAGAATACGTGAACGAGCTGAACTGAAGTAAATCTTGTTGGAATATTAATCTGTATGTGCCAGAAGCGGCTCAATCCCATGATAGTACTTTACGCAAGTCCAACTTGATTGGCTAGTTTCACGGGCTTGGCTTCACTTGGATATCTCGCCAATCTGATTGTTGCAGTAACCATTTGATTTTGAATATGCGCGTTGTTTCGTAGAAATACAATACATACATTAGCGCCTCACGGCTAAAGTCACCCACCTTCAGATTAGCGTCGGCAGCGGAGGATGACTTCCCGAGTTCAAACCCAGCTGGCGGAAAAATTTTTAGATCCTCCAAATTATTTTAAAAAAATTCCAATTTAATTCCTTTTCATTCTAATTTACTTTTCCTAATTTTTAATACCCTTTTCATATTTTTCCAAGCTTCCGTTGATTTTACATAAATAATCTAAGAACCACTCCTGAACTCCCTACCAGCTGATATTTTTCCGCCCCCTTTGCTTTAGGATGGCCGACCAACCGGTATAGTGGTTAAGGTGTTAGCCTCTAGATCGGAAGGTTCCTGGTTCGAATCCGGGTACGGGCATGGATGTTTGTAAGCGTATGGTGTAGAGGCGGCTGGTGCACCTTAAATCTGTCGTGGCCGAAAGTCCTCACGTTGGGTTGGCGTGGAAGTTTGGAGAGTGGGGTACCAGCTCAGGTGTTGCTTCGTCATCTGACCGTGGTTCAAAATTACGAGGTGTTGTCCTCGGATCTTTCCCTCAGGGGACTGATCCCGGACCGTCGTCAATAGCCCGTTGTGTTGCTCTAGTACGACGCTAACTAAAATTACCATTACCAAATTACCATTGCTTTAGGATGTTGGTGTCGTATCCACCGCTGGCTTAGGACCATTCTCTGATGTAACAAAAAGCATACATAAAACACTAACTCATATAATTATTAACTTATATAATAAAAGGATACAATTTTCGGCTCCCACCTCTACCCACCCATAGCCATGGATCTGAAAAGAAAAGAAGAAAGCAGAAAGGAAGAGATAAATCGCCAACAACTATAAACCTTGATGACATACGTATCTAGGTCATGTGATCCGATTAGCCAATCAAGTTGGACTTGCGTAAAGTACCATCATGGGATTGAGGCGCCTGTGTATGTGCCCCTACATTTCTGTAACCTGGCAACAGATGCTTTTTGTGTCATGCAACTGGCAACGAGCAATTGTTGTTTACCTTTTTTTTTAATGCAACTCTGCCAAAGCGTGTGTAAATTGTGAATACCGGCGCTGCACGTGTAACACGTCAAACTTTTTCCATCTTTCATTTATGTTTTAATAAACTTCTAATACGTTATCAGCACGAAGCTCTGAAGCCCCTTGAAGAAGTATAAGGGTATATTTCGAAGAAGAAAAAGGAAATGGAAGAATTGAAAATCCCGAAGTTAAACGGCGAGAACTACTCAGCGTGGGCCATCCGCACTCGAGCGGCGCTTGTGCAGAAGTCCTGTTGGGAGGCCATTGACCCCGGCTACGGCTGCGAACTAACAGCGGAGGAGAAGAAGACAAATGAGAAAGCCTTACGGCCCTATTCACAAGTCTCGAGTAAACTCGAGGACAGTTGATCTACGAGTAAGAGTTAACTCGAGGATTAGCAAGAACGGTATTCTCAAACAGCGTATTAAGTGATCCGGGGATTAAAATGAGACGCTCGCTGTGATTGGCTACCTCACGATCACGTGGTATTGTTTACATTGATTGCGACGCCCGAATCTGCATTCATACTGATCAAGCACGTACTTCGCCGTAGAATTGATTCCAAATTGTGAATAAATAGGACTCATACAGCATTTTAATATGGTTTTGGGAAAAGTAATGCAAAGGTATTTAATTTCAAATTGGATTTTTATGGAAGCCTAAATTTTGCAAGAAAGAATTGTACTCAATGTCTTGACAGATGTATGTAATCCGATTATCTTTGTACTTGTCAGTATGGGTGTGTGTTGGTGGTGTGAAAAGTGACTTGCATTGTCAATTTTCTTTCATTCGTAATAATTCAACAGAATAATTTTTATTCTACGACGAATTTGTATCTGCCATGGTCGTTTTCTACCGTTCGCTCTCTCCGGCTCAGAGGACAGACGTGGCGCCATCTATCTTTTCGCTAAGCTGCTTGTTAAGATTACGCAGCTACATTTATTTTCATTTTTCTTTTGAATTACAATAAAATTATGTTTTAAATTTTCCATTTAAGGAATATTATGATGAGGACATGAGCTGCTATGTAGCAGGTGCTCACGTCCAATCCAGTGACCAGTCGTCGCAAGAATACTATACTTTAGCATAGAATGAAATATGTCATCCATTTTGGTTTTTGCAGAATATCCTTCTCAAAAAGGTAGTACTGCGCATGCGTAACTCTTACTCGCGAGTTAACTCGCCGATTTCGGAGGATCAAAATGTAACACTGAACCGGCAGTTTATACCACGGATCAGGACTTGTGAATACGGTTTTATCGATAACTCGCGGATTATCGTTGATTCTCGAGTTAACTCGGACTTGTGAATACGGCCGTTAACCTTTCTCTTTCTCGTCGTGGACGATCAACACCTCGAAGATGTGGCAGACTGCGCGAGCGCCCGAGACGCCTGGGACATTCTTCGTAAAATAAATACGTCGTTTGGATTGCTGCATACCCTGCAACTGCTGAGGGAACTATTTAATGTGACGCTTAATGATGAGACAATAAGCTCCTACCTCAGTCGCATCACTCAACTACACCGAAAGGTTGCCGGCTGCGGGTACGGCTTCTCTGATAGGGAACTGGCTCTCATCATGCTGATGGGTCTTCCCAAGGAGTATGAAGGGCTTATATTAAACCTTGGAAGAGATGAAAACAACCTGAACTCTCAGATCGTGAAGTCCAGACTGGTCGTGGAGGAAAAGAAAATTGCGAGATTTCAGCCGGGCGGGAGCCGAGAAAACCCCGGGGAGAAAGCTCTGCGAACCCAAGCCAGAAGAGAGGACAGACATCATGAGTTCAAACCAAACACTAAACATGATAGGAAAACAAGATGCTTTGCTTGTGGCGAGTGGGGCCACATCTCCAGAAACTGCCCAGCTGTCCCCAAGACGAATGCTAAAAAGGTGTGCAATGCAGGCTATCATGCACTGTTCACCGGTACCTGTAAAAGTAGGAGTACTTGGTACCTGGACAGTGGTGCTTCCGAGCACATGTGTTGTGAGAAGTCCAAATTTTTGAATCTGACCCCACAAAACTCCATGGTGGAAGTAGCAAATTGTGAGAAGATTGAAGTTATAGGAATAGGGGACATTACCCTTTCTGTTAACACAGATTGTGGGATGAAGAACCTCTACCTTTCAAATGTGCTGTATGTCCCTGATTTGGATGGTAACCTTCTGTCTGTGGGGAGAATGGAAGAGACGGGAAAGAGAATATGCTTCTCATCTGGAAAGGCGGTCGACATGGATGGAGATGAAGTCGTCCTGACTGGTTCCAGATTTGGAAGACTCTACATGATAGAAGAAATGGAAAATCCACCTAAAACTCTCCTAACGAAGCAAGAAAATCTTTTGCACAGGCGGCTGGGCCACTTCAATACCAATGCCATACAGAGTTTGACAGGAAACTCAAAGACAGTTGTGAAGGTGATCCCGAAAGAAGAAAGTCTCTGCACAACCTGTGTGCTTGGAAAAATGAAGAAGACTCCTTTCCCGAAGAACAAGTCAGACAGAGCTTCAAATGTCCTGGAGCTAATCCATAGCGATGTGGTAGGACCTATCCACCCCATATCCAAAGGTGGCTCTAGGTACCTCGTCACCTTCATAGACGACCACTCAAGATTTATGACGGTTATGTCAATGAAGTCCAAGGATGAAGTTCTTGAAAAATTCAGAGAGTTCAAGGAGAGAGCAGAAAATTTCCATGGAAACAAAATAGCTGCATTAAGAAGCGACAATGCTGGTGAATATAAAAGCAAGAAGTTTGAGGAATTTTGTGTCCAGAATGGGATTAAAAGGGAAATGACTGTGCCAAGAACACCTCAGCAAAATGGTGTTGCCGATAAGGCTAACCACACCCTCTTCGACATCACCAGATGCCTCCTCCTTGAATCTGATATCCCAAATTGCATGTGGGCAGACGCAGCAAATACTGCATGTTACCTCAAGAACAAATGCCCCTCTAAGGCAGTCGAAGGGCAGATACTTGAAGAGCTGTGGACTAAAAGGGCAGTAAAAACCAGTCACTTAAGGGTATTTGGCTGTAGAGTTTTTGCCCACACTGACAAAACCTTACTGCAGGGGAAGCTTGATAAGAGAGCTGAGGAGTGTGTTTTTGTGGGATATGTGGATGGAGTCAAGGGCTACAAGTTATGGAACCAAGCTGCAGACAAGTTCTTCGTCAGCAGAAATGTGAGGTTTGAAGAAAATGTGTTTCCATTCAAGGGTCTGTCCACATGCTCTAACAGTCCACAGCCATCTAGGAGTGAACAGGAGGAATTGATGTTCCTCATCAGAGACGAAGAAGAAACAAATGTTGAGACGACCAATATCGAAGCAACAACTGCCAGTGACCCCACCGACCACCAAGATACCCAGTTGAGAAGAAGTAGCAGACCCAGAAAGCCCAAGTCCTACTATGGTGACCCCTTGCTCTACAAGGTTGTCAATGACCCCAACCCGCCTATACCAGACCCAGTTACTGTGACTGAAGCAAGAGAGTCCCCTAATGCTGAAATGTGGGAACAGGCCATGGAAGAAGAACTCAGAAGCCTGGAGGACAACAAAACTTGGGAGCTTGTGCCTAAGCCACCCAATGTCAAACCTATTGGCTGCAAGTGGGTTTATAAAAGGAAACAAAACCTGGAGGGTGAAACAACCAAGTTCAAGGTTCGGTTGGTGGCTAAGGGCTATCTGCAGGTTCCAGGCAGAGACTACAAAGAGACATTTTCACCTGTTGTGAAGATAAAGTCGCTGAGGATTCTTGTAGTTCTTGCAGTCGAACTGGACTTCCATATCCATCAGATGGACATAACCTCCGCTTATCTAAATGGTACCTTGAAAGAGGATATATATATGCTGCAGCCCGAGGGTCTCCAGAAAAAGGGCCAAGAAAACCTCGTCTGTCACCTGAAGAAGAGTTTGTATGGGTTGAAGCAGTCTGGCCGAGAATGGAACAAGTGTTTTGATTCTTTTTTGAAGGACTATGGACTGCTGCGTTCCAAATATGACCCATGCGTCTACTATCACCAGGGGAGAAAGCTTTTCCTTGGGTTATATGTTGACGACATGCTGATTGTTGGTGAACAGCAGTCTATTAATGCCTTCAAGCGTGAAGTAATGGAAAGGTTCAAGGCCAAGGACCTAGGAGAAGCAAATGAGATCCTTTCAATGAAGATAACCAGGCTAGCAGACGGTTCGGTCTCACTTGACCAAACGGGTTACATCGAGGAGGTGCTAGACCTGTACAACTCAACCGGAGTGAAGGGAGCCTCAACACCATTGGACCCAAGCATAAGACATCAGAAGGTCAGCGATGCTGAGTGGGAAACTCTCAAGGACTGCAGTACCATACCATTTCGACAGGCTATAGGTAGCCTACTGTACCTCTCTGGTGGTACCCGGCCCGACATTGCCTTTGGTACCACTTATATGAGCCAGTTTAATGAAAGGCCTTCAGATATACACTGGAGAAGTGTAAAACATATGCTACGGTACCTGAAGGAAACTAAGTGTTTGTCCCTCACCTACAAGAAGACTCTTCAGCCACTCAAGGTTTATGCTGATGCAGACTGGGCTTCAGATCCCATCGACAGGAAATCTTTCAGTGGATACGTAGCCATCCTGGCTGGAGCTGCAATTAGCTGGTCATGTAAAAAGCAGACATCTATTGCATTGTCATCAGCCGAAGCAGAATACATGGCCATCTCTAATGCAGCAAAGGAGGCACTCTGGGCTTCTCGTATCTGGAAGGAGCTGTCTGCTGGGGAGTTCGAAGACGTGCCCGTTAACATTCTCGTAGATAACCAGGCAGCCATGTTCCTGGCCAAAAATCAATCAACCTCCGAAAGGAGCAAACATATCGACATAAGGTACCATTTTATCAGAGACTATCGAAAACAATCGCATATGTATGAATCATGTTGCTTCGGAGGACAATGTTGCCGATATCCTGACAAAGAATGCCAAGAAACCAGCAGTAACCCGGCTGAGGAGCCAGCTAGGGCTCAAATGACCAGAAATCATTCTCCATTGACTGTTGCAGAGTCGTTATGTGCGCTGGATTCTTTTTTGAACTTTCAAGGACTTTTATGAATCAGTGATCTTAGTCAGCATTACTGCGAGAACTGTTTTTGATTGGAAATTTTTTTGTGAATTATCTGTTAATTGTATCAGAGTAATACTTAAGTTAATGAATTTGATATGTGCTATTCCCTTAACTTTTAACTAACATGAAGTATTGAAGAAGCCTTTGATTTTATTTTTGTGGGGAGTAATATCATTTGTATTGAGAAATTTTACTTGGGGGGTTTTATATGCTAAGCTTTAAGCTACAATTTCGTACTTGTTAAAATTAACTGAAGTGTGTATTTGTATGTATATATATATATATATATATGCTAGAAGTGAAATTCTTTAAAGTGTTTTTTTGAAGTAGTTATTCAGAAGTGTATGTATATGTTCCAGAAGAGAAATTCTTAAAGATGTTTTCCCTAAGGAGTTTTTCAGAAGTGTATAGGCAAGGGGGTGTGTTGGAATATTAATCTGTATGTGCCCCTACATTTCTGTAACCTGGCAACAGATGCTTTTTGTGTCATGCAACTGGCAACGAGCAATTGTTGTTTACCTTTTTTTTTAATGCAACTCTGCCGAAGCGTGTGTAAATTGTGAATGCCGGCGCTGCACGTGTAACACGTCAAACTTTTTCCATCTTCCATTTATGTTTTAATAAAATTCTAATAAATCTTCAGTGCTGTGTAACCAAAAAATGTTCGCAGCCTTTGTTAGTTTCTCTTGCTCCACTGACGAGCGGATAGATATGCAACTGTTTCCACTGACGTCACAGAATCGATAACCAATGAGAAGAGAATGGGAGCAGTTGTTGGCTAATCGGATCACATGACCTAGGTACGTATGTCATCAGAATTTTTCTGTTGGCAATTTATCTCTTCCTTTGGCGTACTTCGAAATTTATGTGAGGATAAATTTCTTTGCTGCTGTTTAGTTATATATTTTAGTTGACTCGGTAACTTTAAATTCAGATCTGCTGTATAATCAAGAGGGGCTATAGAAAAAAGGAAATAAGGTGTGTAACATGATTTTCATTGATCTAACATCATCATCGAAAATTGTATCCTTTTATTATATAAGTTAATAATTATATAAGTTAGTGTTTTATGTATGCTTTTTGTTACATCAGAATGGTCCTAAGCCAGGGGTGGATACGACACCATCATCCTAAAGCAAAAGGGACGGCAGTGGGGCGGTAAAATATCAGCTGGTAGTGAGTTCAGGAGTGGTTCTTAGATTATTTATATAAAATCAACGGAAGCTTGGAAAAATAT
Source organism: Metellina segmentata (assembly GCA_947359465.1). Taxonomy (NCBI): domain Eukaryota; kingdom Metazoa; phylum Arthropoda; class Arachnida; order Araneae; family Tetragnathidae; genus Metellina; species Metellina segmentata. Next base: position 96,814,014 of record OX375875.1, on the reverse strand, counting down.
AAAAAGGGTATTAAAAATTAGGAAAAGTAATTTAGAATCAAAAGGAATTAAATTGGAATTTTTTAAAAATAATTTGGAGGATCTAAAAATTTTTCCGCCAGATGGGTTTGAACTCGGGAAGTCATCCTCCGCTGCAGACGTCAATCTGAAGGTAGGTGACTTTAGCCATTAAGCCAGCGTTGCTTTCCGAAAAAGCAGCTCTTTAAAAGTATAAGTACCCTTAGGATAAGTTGGCGAGATCAAAATCAAAATGGTTACTGCAACAATCAGATTGGCGAGATATCCAAGTGAAGCCAAGCCCGTGAAACTAGCCAATCAAGTTGGACTTGCGTAAAGTGCTATCATGGTTCTCTTCTCATTGGTAATCGATTCTGTGACGTCAGGGGAAACCGTTGCATACCTATCCGCTCGTGCTCCACTGCAATGCCTTTTTACATGTCCGTTTTTGTAAATAAATGTTTTTAAATTATACAGTCCACTTTTATACCCACTGACCACCACCGACGCAACAAGTGGTCCGCCAAGAGCCGTAGGATAGATTATTCATTCTAAAATAAATTTATTCGCCAATATGGAGCTCACAACGTTTAACAGAAAGCGAGGCGTGTTTGTTGAAAGGCAAGGTCAACAAATTCGGCAATTTCGTTCAGATCTTCCAAGTGTCTCAAGATAAAAGTCAAGACTACGTGATTCTCACCTGCAAACTTGAAGTAATATCTTCTGCAAAAAAATCCATTGATGAATTAATCAACGGATACTGCGAACTTGACGACTCAGTAGATCTGAAAAACAACTTGGAACAAACCGAACTCATGGCCGAAGAGTTTGAAAAAATTGAGGTAAGAATTCAAATTTTCTTATCCAATCTCGGCTATAAAGAAAAATTACGTGAAAATAACACGGGACGAATTAAAATCCCCGATCTACCTTTGCCAACATTTTCCGGCAGATACGAAGATTTTCAAACTTTCAAGGACCAATTCACCACTATTATTGGCGAGAATAACTCTTTGAATGACACACAAAAATTGTGTTATCTAAGATCGGCATGAAAGTCCGATGCCAAATTAATTGAAAGTCCTCTAGAAACATACGATTCGCTTTTCAGGGCTCTTGATAATCGCTATGAAAACAAACGTGTCATTGTTGATGCACACATTACAAGCCTAATTAATTTAGAAACAATTAACGAGAATTCTTCCCAATTAAGATCTTTTGTAGATAATGTTAAACGTCATCTTCGAGCCCTTCATATTCTTAATTTTGAAAGAAATAATTTATCTGATGCGTTCATATTAAACGTATTAAGCCAAAAATTAGATCGTGAATCTAAAAAGTTATTTGAAATGACAATTAAGTCTACGGAAATACCCACCCTTGATCCGTTGCTGGACTTTCTCGAAGAACGAGCTAGAATTTTGTAGGCACTGAAATACTCTGCGATCGGAAAGCCAGAACTTAACACCAAACAAAAACAAAACTTCGATTTCAGATCAAAGTTGTTTGTAACAAAAATCACATAAAAACGCCTGGTGTGACTGTACTCATATCCATAAGCTGTACCGTTGCCCTACTTTCAAGGCCAAATATCTATCGGAACGCATAAATTTCGTTAATTCAAACAAGATCTGTTCCCGCTGCCTGAGTCATACAACTGAATACTTATGTCGATCTAAATTCCAATGTGCAAAATGTTATTCCAAAAATAGAGACTCCTCGCATTCTTCACTGTTGTGTGGGTTTGAAAGTGAAAATAAAAAAACACCAAGTGAAAATTGTGAAACGGTTGAAGTCACTAATTCTCTTCTTTCTTCCGGAACTAAAAATCGTGGTATGATCAATTCGTGAATAATATGTATCGCTGAGCTGAAAGGAAAAAAGTATAATATTCGCTGTGTTTTAGATTCAGCGTCAGAACAATCTTTTCTGACAAAGAAAGCAGCAAATGATATAGGATTAAATAGTAAAAGAAAAAACATTCAAATTTCCGGTTTAAATAATTCTTGTTCCAATGTTTCGGATTTTGTTTGTGCACAAATATCTAATTTCGAAGGTCGTTTTGAGCGGAATGTTGACTTCTTAATTACATCATAAAATCTCATCCGTCAAAAGAGATTAATGTCTCTCAAATAAAGATCCTGTAAGTGGTTCGCTTCCGAATTCTATCCATGAATTAAATTTTGGAAGTCGCTGTTTCCTCACAAAGAATTTACGAGCCCTGGACGAAACTTTAAAAGCTTTTTGGGAAATAGAACATGTTTCGGATCCCGTGACGCTTGTTAGCGACGAACTTAAATATTGCGAAGATCTTTTCGTCAAAACTCACAACAGAAAGTCCGATGGCCGCTATGTGGTATCTTTGCCGTTTAAAATGGAAATCGACACTCTAAATTTAGGCGATTCCAATCAAGTTGCAGCACAGATATTAAACCAATTATGGCAACGAATGGATTATGATCCCAGTTTTAAGGTCTTGTACACTGAGTTCCTTGAAGAATACGAGTCTTTGGGACACATGGAGGAAGTTACGAATTCTCAGGAATTTTCTGACCCAGGATATTTTATTACTCACCATGGAGTGCTACGCCCCGAAAGCATCTCCACTAAACTTCGCGTCGTCTTTAATGCTAGTCATAAAAGCAATTTAAACATATCTCTCAACGATGTGCTTTATAAAGGTGGGGTTATTCAGGATGATCTGTTTTCTATTATGCTTCGTTTTCGCAAGCACGAATTCGCTTTTACTTGCGACATCAGTAAAATGTATCGACATATTAAGATCGATCCTGCGCACACCCGCTTTCAAAAAATACTTTGGAAACGAGGTATCAATGAACCAGTTTCAATCTTTAAGCTAAAAACGGTCATTTACGGTACTGCACTAGCAAGCTTCCTTGCAACTAGAGTGCTGAAGCAACTAGCAATTGATGAACACGGAAATTTTCCTCTTGCTTCGGAGGTACTTTTGCACGATTTCTATACGAATGACTGCTTGAGTGGCTCTTCCGATGCACAATAATTTTAAAAGATTCAGGATGAACTTACTCAGCTGCTTCATCGTGGAGGTATGACGCTTCACAAGTGGTGCACTTCAAACATAAAATCTTATTCGTCTGCTTTTCTTTTTGATAAAGGCTCTGAGGTTACTGTAAAAACCCTTGGAGTATTGTGGAACAGCACAATTGATGCCTTTTGTTTCAAAGTAACTGTTTCTGCAATTTCCAGATCTACAAAACGTGACGTGCTTTCACAAATAGCTCGCCTGTTCGACCCTCTCGGCATTTTAGGCCCACTCCTCAGCAAAGCGAAGTTTTTCATGCAAGGACTTTGGCTCTTAAAGCTGGATTGGAGGGATCCTCTTCGTACGCCTGCTTCTGAAGAATGGCAATCAATCGTCCAGTCCCTTCCACTCATCGAATCCATTCAGATCCCAAGATTCGTGCTGGCTTCTTGCTGTTAGGGGATTATCTTGAACGGATTTTGTGATGCATCTCAAAAGGGTTTTGGTGCTGTTATATATCTCCAAGCCTACTCTGAAGCTGGTGACAGTAGCAGCAGACTTCTTTGCAGCAAGTCAAGAGTTGCACCTATCAAGACCTTGACTGTTCCTAGATTAGAGTTGTCCGCCTGTTTACTCCTAGTACAGTTAGTTCAAAAGGTCACCAGTGCTCTTAAGATTCAAACCGACCGAATTAACCTTTGGTCGGACTCCACCATTGCTCTCGGCTGGGTTCGAACTCCACCTCACTTGCTAAAGACCTTTGTCTCAAACAGAGTGATCCAGATTCAGGAACTTTCCTCTAACTGCACATGGAAACAAATTCCCTCGAACCTTAATCCTGCTGACGTTCTTTCTCGAGGATTAGATGCAGTTTCTTTAATTAATTGTGAACTGTGGTTCAAAGGTCCTGATCTTTGAAATGTGCATGAAAATTGTTATAGTGTTTTTATGCTTTATTTATGGTTCAAATAACATAAATAAATTAATTTCTGATCAATAATCTAATTTTTTTTCCCGTATTCGCAACGTCTTAGAAACCCCCCCCCCGAATTTTATCAATATTTCGCTATTCTCACTTCGCTCGTTTTGCTAGAACAAAACGACCCAGAACTCACCTTGTGGAACCTCACTCACAACCATCCAATTATTGGGTGTGGTATTTACATTATATTTACAACTATTTTCCAGAGTAGGATTCTTTGGTTAACTGTGTTTTTTACTTTTTTTTATATCTACTACACATTGAAAGTCTGATGTTTTGGAGAAATGAGGCATAACCGATCTAGACTTCAGTGGTGCTCGGATATAGCCATCTCTAGCTTCATGTCCACATACTTTATTCGAAGCCTCTGTCACAAGTTTGACGCACCTCTCCACAGCCTGGGTGTAGACAGACAGGGAAACTTTTGTATTTCTCTGATGGGGGCGTAGTGTCAGAAGTCATGAGTGATTTAATATCAACTTCACTTATTTCCCGCAGCATTGGAGGAGGATACACCACACAAAAATTCCAATTAATAATTTCAATGTAATCGGAAGCTCGAAAGTTTATCTTCGGTGATACGATATTTCTAACAGTCTTCTTCTTTGGGACGGTTTGTCTTGCTTTTAAGATCCTTTTGTAACCAAGCTCCTGAATATATTATCTATCATCGAGAAGCATTGCCGAAAGAACATTCTCTGGGTGTGCAAAAAACGCATTTCGTTGTATTACTGGATCAACAAAACTTGAAGTAAATCGTCCAATACATACCGTGATGTTTGGATTGCTTGAAAAACATGTTTTGGTCCGTCAGTAAAATATATATATATTTTTTATGGCAAACCACACATGTGCATGTATCATTTTAAGATGAAACCAACTTTCATGTTAAGTTTCTGGATGGATCTGATGAACTTATAGACAACCTAAGGACTCGGTTGGCCGCAGTTAGCTATCTGGAATGGGAGAAAGTATTAGGGTCCCGATTCGTCAAGTCTTCTTGACAACGTCCCTAGATGATTACATTTGAAATGTCAAACAAATACTGTTGCTCTTTGCTCAACAAATTCCTGTCTATATCAGCAATAGAACAATCTATGGGTTCATAATGGACCACAGGAAGTTTTTCACAGCAAGTGAGCTGCTGCCCGATTGGCCCACTTAAAGATCTAGCCCCTGCAGTTTGACCGTCGATATGTTAGAAAATGTGGCAAAAAGGAAGCTCTTTAAAATGCAGGAGGCATATGCTCCACTGTAGCGGGCGTCCTACATGATTTTCTAGTCGGTGGATGACACCGTTCTTCATCCAGTGTTGGTTAAAGTGCCATCACATCCTACTACTTCTAGTTTTTCTAGTGATATTGATAGTTCAGACAAACGAGACATAATGATTTGAGTTAACCATTTGATGAACTCCAGGAAGGAGATACATGCCCACTATAAGTTGATCCAGGTTCCTGGATAAGAGAATAGTGTTCTTTCACATTCCTGAGAAATTGCTAGGCATTCAATTTTTCGACGAACGTTCAAAGAAAGACCGTTAAAGAAAGGACCCCAACTTTTCTCAGGAGGTTCAAACCAGTTCAATCTATTTCAAGTGAGTTCTTGTTCGCTTTGTTCTAGCAAAAGGAACGAAGAGTTGCACAGTGAAAATTGCGAAATATTGGTAAATTTCTGTTTTTTTTTTCTAAGACGTTGTGCGAACGGATAAAATGAGATTATTGATCAGAAATTAATTTATTTAGGTTATTTAAACCATAAATAAAGCATAAAAAACGAAAGCGTGTTTATTTAAAAAGTTTTAACGTTTAATTACAAAAATATCGTGATTTTTGCAATTTTTCATAAACTTTTAAGCACCATGCGCGAACGGAAGATGTTAACCGATTTAAATTTTTATGCCGTTTTTCTTATTATTATTACAATAGTTAACTTTTCCTCACTAAAGCTTTCCGAAAAAAAAAATATTGATTTTTTTCGACCCACCCAAATGTACATGGCGATTTTTTTTAAATTGACACTGTTCAGAGCCACCTGCAGCTTGATCTAACAACTAAAATGTCACCAAACTCAGTATTGGAGACTAATAATGACATGGGAAATAGGATTCCGTAAATATATATATACAGGGTGGTCCCGAATTCATGGTACAAACTTTAATGGTAGGTACAGGACATTGTAACAATGATTTATTGTATAGGAATGTATAGTCGCAAGTGACGCGGTGAGGCGTAAACAGGGGAAATAAAAGGAAAGAGAAATGGAGTGATCGGTTGGTATCATTGCCGGTAGAGGGCAGTAGATGTCTAGCCGCTGTTGAACATGATGCATCGCAGTAGGGAAAAGCGCCATTCACAATTGTGCTGCCGTAGACGATGGGTGACTTTACGTATGCAGAAAAAGCAGACATGCATTACATGTACGACCGTGCAAATGGTAACGGCAGAGCTGCGTTACGAATGTATCGCGCGGAGTATCCTGATCGACGAATGCCGGATCATAGAATTTTTCAACGGTTACATCGTCAACTTTGTGAAACAGGTGCGTTCGACGTCAACAGACATGGCGCTGGTCGAGTAAGAGCTGTACGCACTCCAAGGCTGGAAGAAAGCATCTTGAACATTGTGGCTGATAGACCCGAGTCAAGCACAAGAACTGTTGCGCGTGACGTAGGTGTGAGTCATCAGACTGTATGCAGAGTGTTAAACGAAAATCGCTTACACCCCTTCCATTTTCAGAAAGTACAAGCATTGAATCCGGCAGATTATCCTCGCCGCGTGAACTTCTGCCTGTGGGTGATGCAGCAATGTGCGTTGCAGCCGGATTTCGTAGATTATGTGCTATTTACAGATGAAGCGACATTTTCACGCGAGGGTGTCTTTAATGCGCACAATTCCCATGTGTGGGCAACCGATAATCCACATGCAACGCGTCGACATGCGTTTCAACAACGTTTCAGTATTAATGTGTGGGCTGGTATTGTGAACGACTTTTTGATTGGCCCATACTTACTACCCACGCGGCTCACTGGCGGAAGCTATCTTATTTTTCTGAAAGAAGTGTTACCACAACTGCTGCATGATGTTCCGATCGCCATTCGTAACCGCATGTGGTTTCAGCACGATGGGGCGCCAGCACACTTCAGCATTGATGTACGAAATTACCTGAATGCCATGTTTGGTACTCGATGGATTGGGCGTGGTGGACCAGTCCCTTGGCCACCCCGATCTCCCGATTTATCGAGCCTCGATTACTTTTTATGGGGACATCTAAAGCATCTTGTTTATGAGACTCCAGTTGACTCATATGAGGATCTCGTCGCTCGCTTATCTGTAGCTGCTGCAGGTGTGCGTGAAATACCAGGCATCTTTGAACGTGTACACCAATCGCTCCACCGACGCTGTCAAGCATGTATCGATACTGGTGGACGCAATTTTGAACAATTACTGTAAACATGACACTTGTCAACAACGCTTTCAATAAAATCTTTGTTTTTCCTTTCGGCCGTTATTTCCCCTGTTTTCGCCTCACCGCGTCACTTGCGACTATACATTCCTATACAATAAATCATTGTTACAATGTCCTGTACCTACCATTAAAGTTTGTACCATGAATTCGGGACCACCCTGTATATATATATATATATATATATATATATATCCAAAACTCGGCGATAGGGGTATTTATGGCGCGGATACTATGTAAAAAGTGTGACAAAAAAAGAAAAAATATTAACACTTACAAAACTACAGGGAAATGTTGAGCTTTATTCACTACATTCACTTCCCCGGCGACGTATTCGACCACATTCAATATGACCTCCGTTCTCAGAGACTACCCGGTGCATTCTCTGCACAACATTCTCTATGGCCGAACGCAACATGTCACAAGGAATATTCCGCACTGTCAGTGATATGTCGTCCTTTAAGATACTCAAGTTTGTGAGTCCATCAACATAAACTTTTGATTTCAAATAACCCCAGAGCCAAAAGTCACATGTAGTTATGTCAGGAGAACGAGGCGGAAATGCAACTGTAAAACTGCGACTGGTGACACTTTCATCAGTGAAGTGATGGCGCAACAGCTGCTGTACCTTAACAGCAATGTGTGGTGGTGCACCATCCTGCATATGGATTGTCTGATTGAGACATTTTCTTTACTGAAGTTGTTAACTGACAAAATTAGTCAGCACGTCGTGCTGTCTTTGTGCATTAACGGTACACGTTTCTGGTCCTCTCGGAGTGACGTTCTCAAAAAAGAATGGCCCAACGACGAATTCGGATGTGAAGCCACACCAAACGGTGACTTGGTGAATGCAAAGGAAGTTCTTGCACTGCGTGGGTTTGTTCAGGTGCCCAAATTCGGCTATTTTGTGTGTTAAGACTCATTCAGATGAAAATGGGCTTCATCTCCCCATAAAATTTCAATTTGCCATGAAAAACCATTGTCAACCTCCATCCTGGCAAGAAACGACAGAGCAAATGTCAGTCGTTTATCATAATCACTGTGTTTGAGTTCCTGCAAGCGGCTGGTTTTGTATGGGTAGTAGAGAACTCGCCACAAGACTTTACATAATGTAGAAAAATTCATATCCAATTGTCGCGCACGCTACAACCAGCAATGGTTCCCTGTGATCCGTCGACGATTGCAGTTGCAACATCTGTTGTCGCCTTTTCTGACAAATTTTTACGTCCTCTGCCTGCGCGAATTGTCAGTGACCCTGTTCCCTCGAACTTCTTAATAATTGCCTTAAAAGCATTAAGCGATAAAGGCCCCTTACGTAGCTTCTGTCGGGTTCTTAAACTCACGAAGAGCTGTGGATGCATTGCACTGATTAAGATAATACAGCTTCACCAATAATGCACGTTCTGGTAATGTGAGTCGCATATTCACTTGAGCTGGCCTCACTTAAGCTTCGGTTTCCTAAGAAAGCTTAGCCGTGATTTAGCAGCCGTGATGTATCGGTGGGTGACGTCACTAAAACGTTGTTTATACTAACACATGGTGTTGGTTTCCTAGAGAGCGGTGTTTGTGAGAGTAACGAAAATGATCGGAGCCGCCATTTCCATGACTTCCTTCCTTCCTTCGAATGGAAGCAGACCCCTCCGTACCGAGTTACTGAAAACCCACAGCGGATTAGCCGAAGCTAGGGAAAGCCGCCATTTCCATGACTGTCGTCATAGCGGTCTCAAACAGTTGGGGAACGTTTTTTCTCTTGTAGCGGCCACATTTCATTTCCTGCTCCAAACGAAGAGGAGCGAAATAAATAAATATTTTTGACTGCCATTGATTAATTTGTTTTTGTAAAATCGGGATCGTTAAAACACAGAATAAAAATTTCAACGGATTTGAAATCTGCGGAAAATTTGACACCAGATCGATACCTTAAATGTGATTTTCTTTAAATAAATAATTAATTATTTAATAAATAATTAAATGGTAAATTTTTGAATAATAAAACTGTTTTTGATATCGATCTGGCGTAGAAATTTACGCTGCTTTGAAATCTGTTGAAATTTTCACTACCTTCAACGATCCCGAAGTTAGAAACTTTAAACTAGAGAATAAAAAACCACTTTGTTTTGTTTCTCGAATAAAATAAACCACGACAGCCGTCGGTGTTGCCCATTCTCCAACGTATTCTGTCCGTATAAGTTGACACGTCTGGATTTTTGTTTAGACGGCCGTCTAGTTATGCCCGCGGCATCATGACGTATCACTGCTGTTAGATAACGGCTCCACTTTCTTAGGAAACCAAAGCTTTAATCTGAGAATGTTTTTCGGAGCTGTCTGCATGTTCTTATAGCCCAAATTACTTGCGCTGTTGTCGCATACGAAAACATAAATTTGCATTTTGCTTTGATACCCGTGTTTTATGCTAATTCTCGGTTTGGTAAGCTACAACAGCGTCATAAACAAATACCCTATCGGTGATTTTTGGAACTAATTTTTTTTTCTCACGGAATTTTACTTCTCATGTCATTATTAATCTCCATGCCGAGTTTGGTGCCATTTGTGTTGTTAGATCGAGCTATAGGTGGTTTTAACAGTGTCAGTTTAAAAAAAAATAACCCTGTATTCTAGGACATTGTAAGTCACGACGTTACCGACTTAGCTATGTATTCCTTCGGCGAAGAGTTGTATAACTAAAAATTTTAGCATATAAATAAGAGCATTCCGTTGCTACGAGTGGCTAGAGATACTTAACCTTCAACCAAACAGATTCAGCTGTACTTTTTTGCATCTTGTCACGGAATAGAAGTTTGTCAATATTGGTGGAACCATAAAGTGTTTGGCCACTTCAAGAAGTCTTAAGCAAGGATGTAAAAAGAATCTGAATTTTTTTAATTGATTAGGTTACATTTGCTATCTGAATAACAAATTGAAATTAGACACAAATGTCAACATTGGGCGTGTTCTTAAAAGCGATTGAATCGCACCGGTTCTGCGGTTATTCAAATGAGTCGTTCGTTAAGTCTCTCAGTTATTTCTAGTGCGAATAACTCGCCCTTTCATAAGCCACTGGAAAAAAAAATCGTTTGAAATGAACTGAGATTGTACTTAGTTTGGTCCAGTTCAGAAGATGGCGTCCGACTGTAGTGAATGTTAATGATATGTATAGTTGCTCATTGCAAGTTGTTGGGATCACTCGAGGAAATAACGTCAAACGACTGTCTTCATAACAGCAATCCAAGTAAGTGCTTATATATTTTTTAAATTTAAGTTATTATTGATTTTAATGTATATTCACGAAATAGGTAGTTTAAATCAAGTAGTATATGAATGACATGTAATTGTTGCATTAGTCATGTAATTTATAAATTACATTTAATACTACTTATTTGTATAGTTAGAAATTGCAGGTTTTTTGTCTTTTTAAAAAATCTACCTTCAAATTTAAAATCACCCAAAAAAACTTGAATGTTTATGATGTGTCGTCCTTTCACTGTAAAAAAAATGTTTATGATATGTTGTTTCAGTTGAATATCTAAATGGTAAAATTCTGCTGGGTTAGCTCATATCTTTTTTAAATAGTAACCCTGTTGCGTCGATGGTGGTCAGTGGGAATAAAAGTGGACTGTATAATTTAAAAACATTTATTTACAAACACGGACATGTAAAAAGACATTGCAGTGGAGCAAGAGAAACTAACAAAGGCGGCGAACATTTTTTGGTTACACAGCACTGAAGATTTACTTCAGTTCAGCTCGTTCAGAATAGGTAATGATTTTTTCAAAGCATTAATTTCACAAGGAAAATTCTTACCTTGAAAGTGCTTGATTAGAACATACTTAGCTTTTTTAAACTCATCAGTGGACAAAGAACAATTTAGTTTAATCACACTTCTACAATTTTCCAAAAACCTGAAAAAAAAACCCTGATAAAATACAAATTACCTTTACAAAACTGCTAGACATATTTACAATATTATCAAAGAAACTGCATACACCATTATAAATTAAATAAGAGTTATTTTTAAATTCACAATTAAATGTCTCACTAGGGGTTTCAGCAAAGTTGGCTGGCGAATTTTCATGCACATTTGAAAGATCAGGACCTTTGAACCATAGTTCACAATTAATTAAAGAAACTGCATCTAATCAAAGAGAAAAGAAAAAACGATTCGAGGGAATGTGTTTCCATGTGCAGTTAGAGGAAAGTTCCTGAATCTGGATCACTCTGTTTGAGACAACGGTCTTTAGCAAGTGAGGTGGAGTTCGAACCCAGCCGAGAGCAATGGTGGAGTCCGACCAAAGGTTAATTCGGTCGGTTTGAATCTTAAGAGCACTGGTGACCTTTTGAACTAACTGTACTAGGAGTAAGCAGGCAGACAACTCTAATCTAGGAACAGTCAAGGTCTTGATAATTGCAACTCTTGACTTGCTGCAAAGAAGTTTGCTGCTACTGTCACCAGCTTCAGAGTAGGCTTGGAGATATATAACAGCACCAAAACCCTTTTGAGATGCATCACAAAATCCGTTCAAGATAATCCCCTAACAGCAAGAAGCCAGCACGAATCTTGGGATCTGAATGGATTCGATGAGTGGAAGGGACTGGAAGAATGATTCCCATTCTTCAGAAGCAGGCGTACGAAGAGGATCCCTCCAATCCAGCTTTAAGAGCCAAAGTCCTTGCATGAAAAACTTCGCTTTGCTGAGGAGTGGGCCTAAAATGCCGAGAGGGTCGAACAGGCGAGCTATTTGTGAAAACACGTCACGTTTTGTAGGTCTGGAAATTGCAGAAACTGTTACTTTGAAACAAAAGGCATCAATTGTGCTGTTCCACAATACTCCAAGGGTTTTTACAGTAACCTCAGAGCCTTTATCAAAAAGAAAAGCAGACGAATAAGATTTTATGTTTGAAGTGCACCACTTGTGAAGCGTCATACCTCCACGATGAAGCAGCTGAGTAAGTTCATCCTGAATCTTTTAAAATTATTGTGCATCGGAAGAGCCACTCAAGCAGTCATCCATATAGAAATCATGCAAAAGTACCCCCGAAGCAAGAGGAAAATTTTCATGTTCATCAATTGCTAGTTGCAAGGAAGCTTTCTGGTGCATTTCCGTAAATGACCGTTTTTAGCTTAAAGATTGAAACAGGTTCATTGATAACTCGTTTCCAAAGTATTTTTTGAAAGCGGGTGTGTGCAGGATCGATCTCAATACTTCGATACATTTTACTGATGTCGCAAGTAAAAGCGAATTCGTGCTTGCGAAAACGAAGCATAATAGAAAACAGTTCATCCTGAATAACACCACCTTTATAAAGCACATCGTTGAGAGAGATGTTTAAATTGCTTTTTTGACTAGCATTAAAGACGACACGAAGTTTAGTGGAGATGCTTTCGGGACGTAGCACTCCATGGTGAGTAATAAAATATCCTGGGTCAGAAAACTCCTGAGAATTCGTAACTTCCTCCATGTGACCCAAAGACTCGTATTCTTCAAGGAACTCAGTGTACAAGACCTTAAAACTGGGATCACGTTCCATACGTTGCCATAATTGGTTTAATATCTGTGCTGCAACTTGATTGGAATCGCCTAAATTTAGAGTGTCAATTTCCATTTTAAACGGCAAAGATACCACATAGCGGCCATCAAACTTTCTATAGTGAGTCTTGACGAAAAGATCTTCGCAATATTTAAGTTCGTCGCTAACAGGCGTCACGGGATCCGAAACATGTTCTATTTCCCCAAAAGCTTTTAAAGTTTCGTCTAGGGCTCGTAAATTCTTCGTGAGGAAACAGTGACTTCCAAAATTTAATTCATGGATAGAATTCGGAAGCGAACCACTTACAATGTACCCGAAAACTGTTTCTTACAAAATCAAGTTAGTACCTTCAATTTTAATTTGATTAGGCATCAAAATATCAAAGAAAAACTCACATCCCAACAAACAATCAATTTTAGAAGAGCTATACCAATTAGGATCAGCCAGTTTTATGTTTGAAGGGATCTTTATTTGAGAGACATTAATCTCTTTTGACGGAAGAGATTTTATGATTTATGATGTAATTAAGAAGTCAACATTCCGCTCAAAACGACCTTCGAAATTATATATATGTGCACAGGCAAAATCCGAAACATTAGATCAAGAAGTATTTAAACCGGAAATTTGAATGTTTATTCTTTTACTTTTTAATCCTATAACATTTGCTGCTTTCTTTGTCAGAAAAGATTGTTCTGACGCTGAATCTAAAACACAGTGAATATTATACTTTTTTCCTTTTAGATCAGCGATACATATTATACACGAATTGATCATACCACGATTTTTAGTTCCGGAAGAAAGAAGATAATTAGTGACTTCAGCCGTTATAACACCATAAATAAAGCATAACTAACAGAAAAAAATTACAAAAATATCGTGATTTTTGCAATTTTTCATAAACTTTAAGTACGATGCGCAAACGGAAGATGTTAACCGATTTTAATTTTATTTAATGCCGTTTTTCTTCTTATTACAATAATCAACTTTTCCGCACTAAAGCGTTCCGAAAAAACAAAAATTGATCCCCCCCCCTCCCCACATCAACTGGAATATTTTTAATTTTATAAAACGCAATATTACTCAATAAACCTTCAATTTAAAATAGTTAAACATTTTTATTCCGCTTAGCAGTTTTTTATTTTTAGCACGCAATTAATTTTTTTAAGATACTTTTTCCCATCAATAAACTAACGTTGGAAAAGATGGTTTGTGCATATTAAAATATATCGATATTTTTTTATAAATAATCAAATATTAAAATCAGGACGTTATGCATCAGAATACTTGGGTATTTTACCTCTAATTGAATTCAAATTATGGAATTTTAATTACCAAATAAATATAATTGGCATACCTATTTTTTATCATTAAGTCCGTTTCACTAAATAACTTTTATTTAAAGTATTAGGTAGTTGAAGAAAAATTATTTCACCGTAGTAGACGTAGCAAGACAATTTCCTTGCATTTGATAATCTGAGGTACTTGAAATATTCAAAGAACAACAAACCCAAAACATTAAGTAGTTTTTCTATATCTCTAATAACATCCCAATTAATTTTTATTGTAGTGTTCGTGGTGTGCAGACTCCCAAGTTTGATATATAACAATTTTGTTTAGGACGAAGAAAACACAAGCCGAACAACAGAAAAGTAAAAATATTTCGCGCTCACTGTGCGTTATGCATACCACATGCGCATTACTAACTTTCGCCACGAGAGGTCACGATCGTCTGCTTTAAGCAAGGAGCCAATATTTTTAATGCGTACGCTCTAGTATTTATAGCACTCAAATTTAAAGAAAAATGTTATATTTTGCCTAAGATAATGACGTGCCAACTTTTTGAATAGAGAGGGGGCGAGCATATGAGTAACTAGGGTTGTTGAATTGGGGGGGGGGGTTATAGTCAATCTACTTAGTCTATGTAGAATTATTGTGGATCTGAAATAATATTAGATGATTTTTAATTGGAAAAACTTTTTTCGCCACTTGCAACTTACATAGGCAAAGTTTTAAATTCTAAGTGCAATATTAATATAAATATGATAGATAATAATAAACCCCTGCGGAATATTGCATTGAAAATTCCACGTTTTTTCGAGAATGTGGAAATAAGTAAATTTTCTATTAATTAAATTTTAAGGCTAATATGTTGGTAATTACTAGTTAATGTCGTAATTCAGAAACACAACGGGCTATTGCCGAAGGTTCGGGATAGCCCGTTGTGAAGTCTGCTTTGAATTAGTTAAAAACATATGAAAATACACCATTATTTTTGAAGCAATGCTCATTTTTGCACTGTAAGATGACCAATGTCTAAAACAAACATTTGCTCTGTCGTTTCTTGCCACAATGGAGGTTGACGATGGTTTTCCATGGCAAAGTTTAGAGAGAGGTGAGGCCCATTTTGATCTGAATGGGTCTCGTGTTACTATGAAATCATCGTAACAGCATTAATTAATTAGCCTGTCTTTTCCAAATTATACTCGTAAGTCTAGGACAAACAAGTACTTAACTTAAAAGTTGCTAAGCGAACAGTATAGTAACTGCAAACATGCAAGTGAAATATAAGACTTACTTTAAATTAAATAAATACTGGTAGATAAAGCAAAATTTTGGTTAAAACTTAAATGCTTCGTTTTTACTCAAAGATTGCAATTTAAAGATCGAAAAAAATTCTGAGGGAAAAATAACTTATATGAGAATTGCCTAAAATGGAAATTGAGAGCATCGTAGGATGATAAATATCAAAAGTAGACAAGAAAAAATAACATAAAAATATGTCTTCAGGTAGCAGTTAGAGAAATAAGGTAAATATCGCCTTTTTAAAGTCAACTAAAAACGATGTAAAAAAAGTGAATTCTTTAAAAAAATGAGTTTTACAAAACTAACACTTTCTTTAAAAGAAAATACAATATAAAACCCATATGAATATTAAGATGAATGTATTCCGCGGACCAGTTCAACAGGATGCATCTGGGTCGAAATTTAAACAACCAAAAGCGCCCCACAGTGGAAAAAAAAATTTAAGTTTACCATAATTAAATTTACAACTCGGAAATGATCTGTTTTAATGACTAATAACTAGAATAGTAATCAAACAATAATTCAAGAGTTGTTCTCAAAGAAAAATAACAACTCTAACAAGGGAAAACTAAAAACTTTCTGAAAAGCAATTCAAAATTAGTATAACGTACTAACCTTCATCTAGGAAAGCAAAGTTGACAAATTTATTTAAATTAGCGTATTTCTGCATTCAAATAGAAACTAAAAATTGTTAAATATACAACAAACCAATATTTTATGAGTCATAGCTTCTTATAATCACCCAAAACCAGTTAATTTTTAAAGCAGTAGTTTTCTCCACCTAGATAGCTAAAATGACACTGTGCTACTTCTTTATTTTCATTATAACTAAGAAAGTTGTAGAATTTTTTACTGATTTGGTCATGAAATTGTTTTAGTTCCAAAACAATTAACTCGTCTTGTAAAACCAGGTGTTGAGAGTAATAGTTCCAAACGTGGAATTTTAAAGAGAACAAGTCAAACAGTATCCATACATACATCTACTCAATTTTAAATTAAATTTATAATAAAAAAAATGTCTAAAACATTTTCTCTATCGTTTCTTGCAAGGATGGAGAATGACGATGGTTTTCCATGGCAAAGTTTAGAGAGAGAGAGATGAAGCCTATTTTCATCTGATTGGGTCTCGTGTTACTACGAAATCATCGAAACAAACCCAATTAATGAGCCTCTCTTTTCCAAATTATACTCGTAAGTCTAGGACAAACAAGTACTTAAATTAAAAGTTGCTAAGCGAACATTATAGTAACTTCCACCATGCAAGTGAAATATAAGTCTTATTTTAAATTAAATATATACTGGTAGATAAAGCAAAATTTTGGTTTAAACTTAATTGCTTTGTTTGTAATCAAAGCTTGCAATTTAAAACTGCGTATGCTGTACGAAGATCTAAAAAAATTCTGAGGCAAAAATACCTTATATGAGAATTGCCTAAAATGGAAATTAAAAGCATCGTAGGATGCTAAATATCATAAATGGATAGGAAAAAAATAACAAAAAAATATGTCTTCAGGTAGAAAAATGAGGTAAATATCGCCTTTTTAAAGCCAACTAAAAACGATGTAAGAAAAGTGAATTCTTTTAAAAAATGAGTTTTACAAAACTAACACATTCTTTAAAAGAAAATACAATATAAAACCCATATGAATATAAAGATGAATGTATTCAGCGGACCAGTTTAACAGGATGTATCAGGGTCGAAATTTAAACAACCAAAAGCGCCCCACAGTGGAAAAAAATTTCAGTGTACCATAATTAAATTTACAACTCGGAAATGATTTGTTTTAATGACTAATAATTAGAATAGTAATCAAACAATAATTCAAGAGTTGTTCTCAAAGAAAAATAACAACTCTAACAAGGGAAAACTAAAAACTTTCTGAAAAGCAATTCAAAATTAGTACAACGTACTAACCTTCATCTAGGAAAGCAAAGTTGACAAATTTATTTAAATTAGCGTATTTCTGCATTCAAATAGAAACTAAAAATTGTTAAATATACAACAAACCAATATTTTATGAGTCATAGCTTCTTATAATCACCCAAAACCAGTGTATTTTTAAAGCAATAGTTTTCTCCGCCTAGATTGCTGAAATGACACTGTGCTACTTCTTTATTTTCATTGCAACTAAGGAAGTTGTAGAATTTCTTACTGATTTGGCCACAAAATTGTTTTAGTTTCAAAACAAATAACTCGTCTTGTAAAACCAGTGGGCCGTGATTAATAGTTCTATAGGTGGAAATGTGAAGAGATCAAGTCAAACAGTATGACAGAGGGTGAAAGGTGTTTCTTCCTGGAAATCACGACTGGTTGTCATTTATCCAAGTTAATTTGATTTTCCAGTCAAATGGCATACTCAAGTGAGTGTTTGATTGACATTAATCAATGCTTTCCTTTCTGCCAGTAACTATGTGTCTCCTGCTAACATACAGAGTAGCGATGCCTTATTTTATGGGATGTCATTTACATAAAGGTTGGATACTTTGATTTGACTTATGGAGCCCTGTTGCGTACCAGCATGACTGGTACGTTATATTAATGTTAGGGGTTTTATTCATGAGAATGATAAACTGCCTACTTGTTAGGTATGAAATTTCTAGTAGAGTGAGTGAAGCAGGAGAGCCAACTGTAATGAGTGTATGGATATTTCCACTTACCCACACTTGGTCGACAGGCCATTGCTACATACAAACAGTATACAACTCCTGTGCTTTTAGAAATCATGGCACCCTTCATAATGTACTCGGTTGCCCAAAGGTGTTGACGAGTTGTCGCCATCCATTTTCTAAAAGCAAATTGTTTGGGATTAGTAATTTGGTGCACTTGCAGTATTCCACCAGAAGTGAATTTATGAGGTTTTCAGAAGTTTTGTTGAATAATGTGTAAGTGGGCTCTTATTTGCCTTTAATATCTGGTATATCTGCAGGTTTGTGTGGCATTAGTATACAGACAATAACACCTGCTTTCTAGAAGAGGAAATGTCGGAGAAAAATATTAAGTCGAAAAGAGTGGTTAGTTTTAGTTCCTGTTATTGTATTTGTCACTGGGTACCTATCTGTTAAATGATTATTAGAAACTACAATTTTGACTTTTTTTAATGAACTTTTGTAAATTTGTCCAAAAGATTTAAATATTACATCCTTGCTTAACACTTCTTAAAGTGGTCAGACACTTTATGGATCCACCAATAATGACAAACTTCTATTCCGTGACAAGACGCAAAAAAGTACAGATCGGCTTTTACACCATGATTTCTAAAGGCAAAAATACTAGTTTTAAAATTAATTTTTTTGTGTTTGTCTGCGTTCCCATTACTGAAATACTTTGAATTTAATTTTTGGAACTTGTGTGATCAAATGTTTTGAAGACAATCCAAAATGTTGAAGTGGCTTGCACTAAATTGTCAGAATTAACATGAACGAGATCGTCAAACCTACTTGTTATTTGAATAATGTTTTGAATAGCATCTCATATAATGCAGGTGTGTAATTTTCATAGAAATCTGCCACTGTGTAGCAATATCCAGAATCAAATCTTGCTTTTCCTTAATAACGGCATTGAGGTTTCGTGAATAAAAGTCAGGCACACATAAAGCAATGAGTTTTTCAAGCAAATTAGCAATTATAAAAAGCAACACAGAAAATATGGTAATTTTACAAACAAGTGGTTCCTAAGCAGATCTGTATAATTTTTAAGAGAAACATTGGTAATTAAATATTTTAAAATCCAACATTTTGTGCAGAATTTTTCAAAAAAAAAAAAAAAAAAAAAAATCAATTGGTCTTCAATGGTACTTAACATACTTTGCAAAGACACCATGTGAAAAAATTATTTAAAAATATATAGGTCTGTAATTTGATGTTCTATTGATATTTTTACATTTAATGCAAGTCTGCTTTGAATTAGCACTTCAAAAAATATGAAAATACACCATTATTTTTGAAGCAATGCTCATTTTTGCACTGTAAGATGACCAATGTCTAAAACAAACATTTGCTCTGTCGTTTCTTGCCACAATGGAGGTTGACGATGGTTTTCCATGGCATAGTTTAGAGAGAGATGAGGCCCATTTTGAACTTAATGGGTCTCGTGTTACTATGAAATCATCGTAACAACCCTAATTAATGAGCCTCTCTTTTCTAAATTATACTCGTAAGTCTAGGACAAACAAGTACTTAAATTCAAAGTTGCTAAGCGAACAGTATAGTAACTGCTAACATGCAAGTGAAATATAAGTCTTATTTTAAATTAAATAAATACTGGTAGATAAAGCAAAATTTTGGTTAAAACTTAAATGCTTTGTTTTTACTTAAAGCTTGCAATTTAAAGATCGAAAAAAATTCTGAGGAAAAAAAAACTTATATGAGAATTGCCTAAAATGGAAATTTAGAGCATCGTAGGATGATAAATATCAAAAGTGGATAAGAAAAAAAATAACATAAAAATATGTCTTCAGGTAGTAGGTAGAGATAGGTTCTTCTTCCAATAGCAGTGAAAACAATTGTTTTTCAAATTAGTTTGAAAATTCAAGTACAATCAAGAGTTAAAAAGAAATATTAAATAAGTCTTCTTATTACAAACAAATTCGATTTAAAAATTATTACATTTATTGGTTAATAGGATAAGAAAAGAAACTGAAATTCGTAACAATTTAAGCAATCACTAGCTATTAAAAATAACATTTAAAATGTGTTATCAACGGTTACAAAATAACAGATTTCATGCTAACTTCTTTTTTTTTAAATTACGCCCGCCATCGTCATTTCGGACATGAGGCGTCTTGCAGTCCAGAAAAAATCGAAGTGACTCCAGAAGGTGTGAGGGCCCGAAAGTCATCACTGGAGCGGACGTTAGAAAGAGAGGGGCAACTAAAGAGATGCTTCCCAGTCATATGCGAGGTGCCACAAAGTACACAGTGAGATGAATCAACCAAGTTGATTTTATGTAAGTGGGCCTGCAGATAGTCATGTCCATTAATAATTCTAAAATTTGCAACTCCTTCTGCCCTGGGAAGGAGGGAAATACGTGAGCGCTGTTGGTCATCCAGAAGGCAAGCCCATGGTTTTCCATCTGCCATATTCCTAAGAGCAGATATTGTACCAAGTCTGATTTTGCTCCCAAAAAGTCTCTTAGCATTTCGAAGAGGGACCTGGTAGGAAGATGGGTGCAAAGATGAAGCCTCCCTAGCCAAAGTGTCAGCCCGTTCATTTCCATAAATGCCACAATGGCTAGGGATCCACTGGAAGACAATCTCTCTTCCAGAAGGCAAAAGAGAGTCAATGTGCTGTTTACATTCGAGCTCAAATTCAGTGGGCAATAAAGTGTAATTTGTAATGGTGTGAATCGCCGCCTGAGAATCAACGAAGATGACAATATTTTGTTCATCTGGTTCTCCAATAGCTCTGATGGCCATGAATATTGCATGCATTTCTCCATCAAAATTATCCGCCCAAGTATCGAGTGGTTCTCTTAGGCTAAAATATTTGGAGTAAGCACAGGCTCCGGCTCTACCAACTGAAGAAGTGGCGGATCCGTCAGTAAAAACCTGTAACCATTCCTGGTCAGGGTATTTATTTCATGCTAACTGCTAGTGTCATTATTAGCTGTTAAGCAAACAGTAAATATTAGAAGTGACTATCGTTGAATGTTAATAATATCAGAAGCTACTCGTAACATAAAACCGACAAAAATGCATAAATAATTAGGGCAGAATTTTTTTTATCAAACTTGTGAAAAGTGATATTAACTATTTTTCAGATGCCATGTAAGATAAGGTATTCATAAAGAACGAAGATTTTAATCTATTTTAATACTCCACAGTCGTGCAAAACTGTTTAAACTATTAGTTAAAAATAATATTGAAGATTTTAATAAAGAGAAAAAACACAAAATCCTTTCATCATAAATCTGGATAATACAGCTTAAATAAAGATTTCGATTTAACAAATATTCAACCAGCTTAATATTTTGTATTTCTACCGAAGCTTTAATCTTGCAATGTTATTGAATTTACTTGTTGGAAGGGGTTTTAAAGCAAATATCGCCTTTTTAAAGTCAACTAAAAACGATGTAAGAAAAGTGAATTCTTTTAAAAATGAGTTTTTCAAAACTATCACATTCTTTAAAAGAAAATACAATATAAAACCCATATGAATATTAAGATGAATGTATTCAGCGGACCAGTTTAACAGGATGTATCAGGGTCGAAATTTAAACAACCAAAAGCGCCCCACAGTGGAAAAAAATTTCAGTGCACCATAATTAAATTTACAACTCGGAAATTATCTGTTTTAATGACTAATAATTAGAATAGTAAGCAAACAATAATTCAAGAGTTGTTCTCAAAGAAAAATAACACTTCTAACAAGAGAAAACTACAAGCTTTCTGAAAAGCAATTCAAAATTAGTACAGTGTACTAACTTTTTTTTGGGAAATAAAAGTTGACAAATTTATTTAAATTAGCGTATTTCTGCATTCAAATAGAAACTAAAAATTGTTAAATATACAACAAACCAATATTTGATGAGTAATAGCTTCTTATAATCACCCAAAACCAGTTAATTTTTAAAGCAGTAGTTTTCTCCACCTAGATAGCTAAAATGACACTGTGCTACTTCTTTATTTTCATTATAACTAAGAAAGTTGTAGAATTTTTTACTGATTTGGCCATGAAATTGTTTTAGTTCCAAAACAATTAACTCGTCTTGTAAAACCAGGTGATGAGAGTAATAGTTCCAAACGTGGAATTTTAAAGAGAACTAGTCAAACAGTATCCATACATACATCTACTCAATTTTAAATTAAAATTTATAATAAAAAAAATGTCTAAAACATTTTCTCTATCGTTTCTTGCAAGGATGGAGAATGACGATGGTTTTCCATGGCAAAGTTTAGAGAGAGAGAGATGAAGCCTATTTTCATCTGAATGGGTCTCGTGTTACTACGAAATCATCGTAACAAACCCAATTAATGGGCCTCTCTTTTCCAAATTATACTCGTAAGTCTAGGACAAACAAGTACTTAAATTAAAAGTTACTAAGCGAACATTATAGTAACTTCCACCATGCAAGTAAAATATAAGTCTTATTTTAAATTAAATAAATACTGGTAGATAAAGCAAAATTTTGGTTTAAACTTAATTGCTTTGTTTGTAATCAAAGCTTGCAATTTAAAACTGCGTATGGCTGTTCGAAGATCGAAAAAAATTCTGAGGCAAAAATACCTTATATGAGAATTGCCTAAAATGGAAATTAAAAGCATCGTAGGATGATAAATATCAAAAATGGATAGGAAAAAAATAACAAAAAAATATGTCTTCAAGTAGAAAAATGAGGTAAATATCGCCTTTTTTAAGCCAACTAAAAACGATGTAAGAAAACTGAATTCTTTTAAAAAATGAGTTTTACAAAACTAACACATTCTTTAAAAGAAAATACAATATAAAACCCATATGAATATTAAGATGAATGTATTCCGCGGACCAGTTCAACAGGATGCATCTGGGTCGAAATTTAAACAACCAAAAGCGCCCCACAGTGGAAAAAAAATTTAAGTTTACCATAATTAAATTTACAACTCGGAAATGATCTGTTTTAATGACTAATAACTAGAATAGTAATCAAACAATAATTCAAGAGTTGTTCTCAAAGAAAAATAACAACTCTAGCAAGGGAAAACTAAAAACTTTCTGAAAAGCAATTCAAAATTAGTACAACGTACAAACCTTCATCTAGGAAAGCAAAGTTGACAAATTTATTTAAATTAGCGTATTTCTGCATTCAAATAGAAACTAAAAATTGTTAAATATACAACAAACCAATATTTTATGAGTCATAGCTTCTTATAATCACCCAAAACCAGTGTATTTTTAAAGCAATAGTTTTCTCAGCCTAGATTGCTAAAATGACACTGTGCTACTTCTTTATTTTCATTGCAACTAAGGAAGTTGTAGAATTTCTTACTGATTTGGCCACAAAATTGTTTTAGTTTCAAAACAAATAACTCGTCTTGTAAAACAAGGGGCCGTGATTAATAGTTCTATAGGTGGAAATGTGAAGAGATCAAGTCAAACAGTATGACAGAGGGTGAAAGGTGTTTCTTCCTGGAAATCACGACTGGTTGTCATTTATCCAAGTTAATTTGATTTTCCAGTCAAATGGCATACTCAAGTGAGTGTTTGATTGACATTAATCAATGCTTTCCTTTCTGCCAGTAACTATGTGTCTCCTGCTAACATACAGAGTAGCGATGCCTTATTTTATGGGATGTCATTTACATAAAGGTTGGATACTTTGATTTGACTTATGGAGCCCTGTTGCGTACCAGCATGACTGGTACGTTATATTAATGTTAGGGGTTTTATTCATGAGAATGATAAACTGCCTACTTGTTAGGTATGAAATTTCTAGTAGAGTGAGTGAAGCAGGAGAGCCAACTGTAATGAGTGTATGGATATTTCCACTTACCCACACTTGGTCGACAGGCCATTGCTACATACAAACGGTATACAACTCCTGTGCTTTTAGAAATCATGGCACCTTTCATAATGTACTCGGTTGCCCAAAGGTGTTGACGAGTTGTCGCCATCCATTTTCTAAAAGCAAATTGTTTGGGATTAGTAATTTGGTGCACTTGCAGTATTCCACCAGAAGTGAA
This sequence comes from Metellina segmentata, assembly GCA_947359465.1. Taxonomy (NCBI): domain Eukaryota; kingdom Metazoa; phylum Arthropoda; class Arachnida; order Araneae; family Tetragnathidae; genus Metellina; species Metellina segmentata. The sequence continues at coordinate 96,789,800 of OX375875.1, read as the reverse complement.
TTTATGAGGTTTTCAGAAGTTTTGTTGAATAATGTGTAAGTGGGCTCTTATTTGCCTTTAATATCTGGTATATCTGCAGGTTTGTGTGGCATTAGTATACAGACAATAACACCTGCTTTCTAGAAGAGGAAATGTCGGAGAAAAATATTAAGTCGAAAAGAGTGGTTAGTTTTAGTTCCTGTTATTGTATTTGTCACTGGGTACCTATCTGTTAAATGATTATTAGAAACTACAATTTTGACTTTTTTTAATGAACTTTTGTAAATTTGTCCAAAAGATTTAAATATTACATCCTTGCTTAACACTTCTTAAAGTGGTCAGACACTTTATGAATCCACCAATAATGACAAACTTCTATTCCGTGACAAGACGCAAAAAAGTACAGATCGGCTTTTACACCATGATTTCTAAAGGCAAAAATACTAGTTTTAAAATTCATTTTTTTGTGTTTGTCTGCGTTCCCATTACTGAAATACTTTGAATTTAATTTTTGGAACTTGTGTGATCAAATGTTTTGAAGACAATCCAAAATGTTGAAGTGGCTTGCACTAAATTGTCAGAATTAACATGAACGAGATCGTCAAACCTACTTGTTATTTGAATAATGTTTTGAATAGCATCTCATATAATGCAGGTGTGTAATTTTCATAGAAATCTGCCACTGTGTAGCAATATCCAGAATCAAATCTTGCTTTTCCTTAATAACGGCATTGAGGTTTCGTGAATAAAAGTCAGGCACACATAAAGCAATGAGTTTTTCAAGCAAATTAGCAATTATAAAAAGCAACACAGAAAGTATGGTAATTTTACAAACAAGTGGTTCCTAAGCAGATCTGTATAATTTTTAAGAGAAAAATTGGTAATTTAATATTTTAAAACCCAACATTTTGTGCAGAATTTTTCAAAATAAATAAAAAAAATCAATTGGTCTTCAATGGTACTTAACATACTTTGCAAAGACACCATGTGAAAAAATTATTTAAAAATACATAGGTCTGTAATTTGATGTTCTATTGATATTTTTACATTTAATGCAAGTCTGCTTTGAATTAGCACTTCAAAAAATATGAAAATACACCATTATTTTTGAAGCAATGCTCATTTTTGCACTGTAAGATGACCAATGTCTAAAACAAAGATTTGCTCTGTCGTTTCTTGCCACAATGGAGGTTGACGATGGTTTTCCATGGCATAGTTTAGAGAGAGATGAGGCCCATTTTGAACTTAATGGGTCTCGTGTTACTATGAAATCATCGTAACAACCCTAATTAATGAGCCTCTCTTTTCTAAATTATACTCGTAAGTCTAGGACAAACAAGTACTTAAATTCAAAGTTGCTAAGCGAACAGTATAGTAACTGCTAACATGCAAGTGAAATATAAGTCTTATTTTAAATTAAATAAATACTGGTAGATAAAGCAAAATTTTGGTTAAAACTTAAATGCTTTGTTTTTACTTAAAGCTTGCAATTTAAAGATCGAAAAAAATTCTGAGGAAAAAAAAACTTATATGAGAATTGCCTAAAATGGAAATTTAGAGCATCGTAGGATGATAAATATCAAAAGTGGATAAGAAAAAAAATAACATAAAAATATGTCTTCAGGTAGTAGGTAGAGATAGGTTCTTCTTCCAATAGCAGTGAAAACAATTGTTTTTCAAATTAGTTTGAAAATTCAAGTACAATCAAGAGTTAAAAAGAAATATTAAATAAGTCTTCTTATTACAAACAAATTCGATTTAAAAATTATTACATTTATTGGTTAATAGGATAAGAAAAGAAACTGAAATTCGTAACAATTTAAGCAATCACTAGCTATTAAAAATAACATTTAAAATGTGTTATCAACGGTTACAAAATAACAGATTTCATGCTAACTTCTTTTTTTTTTAAATTACGCCCGCCATCGTCATTTCGGACATGAGGCGTCTTGCAGTCCAGAAAAAATCGAAGTGACTCCAGAAGGTGTGAGGGCCCGAAAGTCATCACTGGAGCGGACGTTAGAAAGAGAGGGGCAACTAAAGAGATGCTTCCCAGTCATATGCGAGGTGCCACAAAGTACACAGTGAGATGAATCAACCAAGTTGATTTTATGTAAGTGGGCCTGCAGATAGTCATGTCCATTAATAATTCTAAAATTTGCAACTCCTTCTGCCCTGGGAAGGAGGGAAATACGTGAGCGCTGTTGGTCATCCAGAAGGCAAGCCCATGGTTTTCCATCTGCCATATTCCTAAGAGCAGATATTGTACCAAGTCTGATTTTGCTCCCAAAAAGTCTCTTAGCATTTCGAAGAGGGACCTGGTAGGAAGATGGGTGCAAAGATGAAGCCTCCCTAGCCAAAGTGTCAGCCCGTTCATTTCCATAAATGCCACAATGGCTAGGGATCCACTGGAAGACAATCTCTCTTCCAGAAGGCAAAAGAGAGTCAATGTGCTGTTTACATTCGAGCTCAAATTCAGTGGGCAATAAAGTGTAATTTGTAATGGTGTGAATCGCCGCCTGAGAATCAACGAAGATGACAATATTTTGTTCATCTGGTTCTCCAATAGCTCTGATGGCCATGAATATTGCATGCATTTCTCCATCAAAATTATCCGCCCAAGTATCGAGTGGTTCTCTTAGGCTAAAATATTTGGAGTAAGCACAGGCTCCGGCTCTACCAACTGAAGAAGTGGCGGATCCGTCAGTAAAAACCTGTAACCATTCCTGGTCAGGGTATTTATTTCATGCTAACTGCTAGTGTCATTATTAGCTGTTAAGCAAACAGTAAATATTAGAAGTGACTATCGTTGAATGTTAATAATATCAGAAGCTACTCGTAACATAAAACCGACAAAAATGCATAAATAATTAGGGCAGAATTTTTTTTATCAAACTTGTGAAAAGTGATATTAACTATTTTTCAGATGCCATGTAACATAAGGTATTCATAAAGAACGAAGATTTTAATCTATTTTAATACTCCACAGTCGTGCAAAACTGTTTAAACTATTAGTTAAAAATAATATTGAAGATTTTAATAAAGAGAAAAAACACAAAATCCTTTCATCATAAATCTGGATAATACAGCTTAAATAAAGATTTCGATTTAACAAATATTCAACCAGCTTAATATTTTGTATTTCTACCGAAGCTTTAATCTTGCAATGTTATTGAATTTACTTGTTGGAAGGGGTTTTAAAGCAAATATCGCCTTTTTAAAGTCAACTAAAAACGATGTAAGAAAAGTGAATTCTTTTAAAAATGAGTTTTTCAAAACTATCACATTCTTTAAAAGAAAATACAATATAAAACCCATATGAATATTAAGATGAATGTATTCAGCGGACCAGTTTAACAGGATGTATCAGGGTCGAAATTTAAACAACCAAAGGCGCCCCACAGTGGAAAAAAATTTCAGTGCACCATAATTAAATTTACAACTCGGAAATTATCTGTTTTAATGACTAATAATTAGAATAGTAAGCAAACAATAATTCAAGAGTTGTTCTCAAAGAAAAATAACACTTCTAACAAGAGAAAACTACAAGCTTTCTGAAAAGCAATTCAAAATTAGTACAGTGTACTAACTTTTTTTTGGGAAATAAAAGTTGACAAATTTATTTAAATTAGCGTATTTCTGCATTCAAATAGAAACTAAAAATTGTTAAATATACAACAAACCAATATTTGATGAGTAATAGCTTCTTATAATCACCCAAAACCAGTTAATTTTTAAAGCAGTAGTTTTCTCCACCTAGATAGCTAAAATGACACTGTGCTACTTCTTTATTTTCATTATAACTAAGAAAGTTGTAGAATTTTTTACTGATTTGGCCATGAAATTGTTTTAGTTCCAAAACAATTAACTCGTCTTGTAAAACCAGGTGATGAGAGTAATAGTTCCAAACGTGGAATTTTAAAGAGAACAAGTCAAACAGTATCCATACATACATCTACTCAATTTTAAATTAAAATTTATAATAAAAAAAATGTCTAAAACATTTTCTCTATCGTTTCTTGCAAGGATGGAGAATGACGATGGTTTTCCATGGCAAAGTTTAGAGAGAGAGAGAGATGAAGCCTATTTTCATCTGAATGGGTCTCGTGTTACTACGAAATCATCGTAACAAACCCAATTAATGGGCCTCTCTTTTCCAAATTATACTCGTAAGTCTAGGACAAACAAGTACTTAAATTAAAAGTTACTAAGCGAACATTATAGTAACTTCCACCATGCAAGTAAAATATAAGTCTTATTTTAAATTAAATAAATACTGGTAGATAAAGCAAAATTTTGGTTTAAACTTAATTGCTTTGTTTGTAATCAAAGCTTGCAATTTAAAACTGCGTATGGCTGTTCGAAGATCGAAAAAAATTCTGAGGCAAAAATACCTTATATGAGAATTGCCTAAAATGGAAATTAAAAGCATCGTAGGATGATAAATATCAAAAATGGATAGGAAAAAAATAACAAAAAAATATGTCTTCAAGTAGAAAAATGAGGTAAATATCGCCTTTTTTAAGCCAACTAAAAACGATGTAAGAAAACTGAATTCTTTTAAAAAATGAGTTTTACAAAACTAACACATTCTTTAAAAGAAAATACAATATAAAACCCATATGAATATTAAGATGAATGTATTCCGCGGACCAGTTCAACAGGATGCATCTGGGTCGAAATTTAAACAACCAAAAGCGCCCCACAGTGGAAAAAAAAATTTAAGTTTACCATAATTAAATTTACAACTCGGAAATGATCTGTTTTAATGACTAATAACTAGAATAGTAATCAAACAATAATTCAAGAGTTGTTCTCAAAGAAAAATAACAACTCTAGCAAGGGAAAACTAAAAACTTTCTGAAAAGCAATTCAAAATTAGTACAACGTACAAACCTTCATCTAGGAAAGCAAAGTTGACAAATTTATTTAAATTAGCGTATTTCTGCATTCAAATAGAAACTAAAAATTGTTAAATATACAACAAACCAATATTTTATGAGTCATAGCTTCTTATAATCACCCAAAACCAGTGTATTTTTAAAGCAATAGTTTTCTCCGCCTAGATTGCTAAAATGACACTGTGCTACTTCTTTATTTTCATTGCAACTAAGGAAGTTGTAGAATTTCTTACTGATTTGGCCACAAAATTGTTTTAGTTTCAAAACAAATAACTCGTCTTGTAAAACAAGGGGCCGTGATTAATAGTTCTATAGGTGGAAATGTGAAGAGATCAAGTCAAACAGTATGACAGAGGGTGAAAGGTGTTTCTTCCTGGAAATCACGACTGGTTGTCATTTATCCAAGTTAATTTGATTTTCCAGTCAAATGGCATACTCAAGTGAGTGTTTGATTGACATTAATCAATGCTTTCCTTTCTGCCAGTAACTATGTGTCTCCTGCTAACATACAGAGTAGTGATGCCTTATTTTATGGGATGTCATTTACATAAAGGTTGGATACTTTGATTTGACTTATGGAGCCCTGTTGCGTACCAGCATGACTGGTACGTTATATTAATGTTAGGGGTTTTATTCATGAGAATGATAAACTGCCTACTTGTTAGGTATGAAATTTCTAGTAGAGTGAGTGAAGCAGGAGAGCCAACTGTAATGAGTGTATGGATATTTCCACTTACCCACACTTGGTCGACAGGCCATTGCTACATACAAACAGTATACAACTCCTGTGCTTTTAGAAATCATGGCACCCTTCATAATGTACTCGGTTGCCCAAAGGTGTTGACGAGTTGTCGCCATCCATTTTCTAAAAGCAAATTGTTTGGGATTAGTAATTTGGTGCACTTGCAGTATTCCACCAGAAGTGAATTTATGAGGTTTTCAGAAGTTTTGTTGAATAATGTGTAAGTGGGCTCTTATTTGCCTTTAATATCTGGTATATCTGCAGGTTTGTGTGGCATTAGTATACAGACAATAACACCTGCTTTCTAGAAGAGGAAATGTCGGAGAAAAATATTAAGTCGAAAAGAGTGGTTAGTTTTAGTTCCTGTTATTGTATTTGTCACTGGGTACCTATCTGTTAAATGATTATTAGAAACTACAATTTTGACTTTTTTTAATGAACTTTTGTAAATTTGTCCAAAAGATTTAAATATTACATCCTTGCTTAACACTTCTTAAAGTGGTCAGACACTTTATGGATCCACCAATAATGACAAACTTCTATTCCGTGACAAGACGCAAAAAAGTACAGATCGGCTTTTACACCATGATTTCTAAAGGCAAAAATACTAGTTTTAAAATTCATTTTTTTGTGTTTGTCTGCGTTCCCATTACTGAAATACTTTGAATTTAATTTTTGGAACTTGTGTGATCAAATGTTTTGAAGACAATCCAAAATGTTGAAGTGGCTTGCACTAAATTGTCAGAATTAACATGAACGAGATCGTCAAACCTACTTGTTATTTGAATAATGTTTTGAATAGCATCTCATATAATGCAGGTGTGTAATTTTCATAGAAATCTGCCACTGTGTAGCAATATCCAGAATCAAATCTTGCTTTTCCTTAATAACGGCATTGAGGTTTCGTGAATAAAAGTCAGGCACACATAAAGCAATGAGTTTTTCAAGCAAATTAGCAATTATAAAAAGCAACACAGAAAATATGGTAATTTTACAAACAAGTGGTTCCTAAGCAGATCTGTATAATTTTTAAGAGAAACATTGGTAATTAAATATTTTAAAATCCAACATTTTGTGCAGAATTTTTCAAAAAAAAAAAAAAAAAAAAAAAAAATCAATTGGTCTTCAATGGTACTTAACATACTTTGCAAAGACACCATGTGAAAAAATTATTTAAAAATACATAGGTCTGTAATTTGATGTTCTATTGATATTTTTACATTTAATGCAAGTCTGCTTTGAATTAGCACTTCAAAAAATATGAAAATACACCATTATTTTTGAAGCAATGCTCATTTTTGCACTGTAAGATGACCAATGTCTAAAACAAAGATTTGCTCTGTCGTTTCTTGCCACAATGGAGGTTGACGATGGTTTTCCATGGCATAGTTTAGAGAGAGATGAGGCCCATTTTGAACTTAATGGGTCTCGTGTTACTATGAAATCATCGTAACAACCCTAATTAATGAGCCTCTCTTTTCTAAATTATACTCGTAAGTCTAGGACAAACAAGTACTTAAATTCAAAGTTGCTAAGCGAACAGTATAGTAACTGCTAACATGCAAGTGAAATATAAGTCTTATTTTAAATTAAATAAATACTGGTAGATAAAGCAAAATTTTGGTTAAAACTTAAATGCTTTGTTTTTACTTAAAGCTTGCAATTTAAAGATCGAAAAAAATTCTGAGGAAAAAAAAACTTATATGAGAATTGCCTAAAATGGAAATTTAGAGCATCGTAGGATGATAAATATCAAAAGTGGATAAGAAAAAAAATAACATAAAAATATGTCTTCAGGTAGTAGGTAGAGATAGGTTCTTCTTCCAATAGCAGTGAAAACAATTGTTTTTCAAATTAGTTTGAAAATTCAAGTACAATCAAGAGTTAAAAAGAAATATTAAATAAGTCTTCTTATTACAAACAAATTCGATTTAAAAATTATTACATTTATTGGTTAATAGGATAAGAAAAGAAACTGAAATTCGTAACAATTTAAGCAATCACTAGCTATTAAAAATAACATTTAAAATGTGTTATCAACGGTTACAAAATAACAGATTTCATGCTAACTTCTTTTTTTTTTAAATTACGCCCGCCATCGTCATTTCGGACATGAGGCGTCTTGCAGTCCAGAAAAAATCGAAGTGACTCCAGAAGGTGTGAGGGCCCGAAAGTCATCACTGGAGCGGACGTTAGAAAGAGAGGGGCAACTAAAGAGATGCTTCCCAGTCATATGCGAGGTGCCACAAAGTACACAGTGAGATGAATCAACCAAGTTGATTTTATGTAAGTGGGCCTGCAGATAGTCATGTCCATTAATAATTCTAAAATTTGCAACTCCTTCTGCCCTGGGAAGGAGGGAAATACGTGAGCGCTGTTGGTCATCCAGAAGGCAAGCCCATGGTTTTCCATCTGCCATATTCCTAAGAGCAGATATTGTACCAAGTCTGATTTTGCTCCCAAAAAGTCTCTTAGCATTTCGAAGAGGGACCTGGTAGGAAGATGGGTGCAAAGATGAAGCCTCCCTAGCCAAAGTGTCAGCCCGTTCATTTCCATAAATGCCACAATGGCTAGGGATCCACTGGAAGACAATCTCTCTTCCAGAAGGCAAAAGAGAGTCAATGTGCTGTTTACATTCGAGCTCAAATTCAGTGGGCAATAAAGTGTAATTTGTAATGGTGTGAATCGCCGCCTGAGAATCAACGAAGATGACAATATTTTGTTCATCTGGTTCTCCAATAGCTCTGATTTCCATGAATATTGCATGCATTTCTCCATCAAAATTATCCGCCCAAGTATCGAGTGGTTCTCTTAGGCTAAAATATTTGGAGTAAGCACAGGCTCCGGCTCTACCAACTGAAGAAGTGGCGGATCCGTCAGTAAAAACCTGTAACCATTCCTGGTCAGGGTATTTATTTCATGCTAACTGCTAGTGTCATTATTAGCTGTTAAGCAAACAGTAAATATTAGAAGTGACTATCGTTGAATGTTAATAATATCAGAAGCTACTCGTAACATAAAACCGACAAAAATGCATAAATAATTAGGGCAGAATTTTTTTTATCAAACTTGTGAAAAGTGATATTAACTATTTTTCAGATGCCATGTAAGATAAGGTATTCATAAAGAACGAAGATTTTAATCTATTTTAATACTCCACAGTCGTGCAAAACTGTTTAAACTATTAGTTAAAAATAATATTGAAGATTTTAATAAAGAGAAAAAACACAAAATCCTTTCATCATAAATCTGGATAATACGGCTTAAATAAAGATTTCGATTTAACAAATATTCAACCAGCTTAATATTTTGTATTTCTACCGAAGCTTTAATCTTGCAATGTTATTGAATTTACTTGTTGGAATGGGTTTTAAAGCAAATATCGCCTTTTTAAAGTCAACTAAAAACGATGTAAGAAAAGTGAATTCTTTTAAAAATGAGTTTTTCAAAACTATCACATTCTTTAAAAGAAAATACAATATAAACCCCATATGAATATTAAGATGAATGTATTCAGCGGACCAGTTTAACAGGATGTATCAGGGTCGAAATTTAAACAACCAAAGGCGCCCCACAGTGGAAAAAAATTTCAGTGCACCATAATTAAATTTACAACTCGGAAATTATCTGTTTTAATGACTAATAATTAGAATAGTAAGCAAACAATAATTCAAGAGTTGTTCTCAAAGAAAAATAACACTTCTAACAAGAGAAAACTACAAGCTTTCTGAAAAGCAATTCAAAATTAGTACAGCGTACTAACTTTTTTTTGGGAAATAAAAGTTGACAAATTTATTTAAATTAGCGTATTTCTGCATTCAAATAGAAACTAAAAATTGTTAAATATACAACAAACCAATATTTGATGAGTAATAGCTTCTTATAATCACCCAAAACCAGTTAATTTTTAAAGCAGTAGTTTTCTCCACCTAGATAGCTAAAATGACACTGTGCTACTTCTTTATTTTCATTATAACTAAGAAAGTTGTAGAATTTTTTACTGATTTGGCCATGAAATTGTTTTAGTTCCAAAACAATTAACTCGTCTTGTAAAACCAGGTGATGAGAGTAATAGTTCCAAACGTGGAATTTTAAAGAGAACAAGTCAAACAGTATCCATACATACATCTACTCAATTTTAAATTAAAATTTATAATAAAAAAAAATGTCTAAAACATTTTCTCTATCGTTTCTTGCAAGGATGGAGAATGACGATGGTTTTCCATGGCAAAGTTTAGAGAGAGAGATGAAGCCTATTTTCATCTGAATGGGTCTCGTGTTACTACGAAATCATCGTAACAAACCCAATTAATGAGCTTCTCTTTTCCAAATTATACTCGTAAGTCTAGGACAAACAAGTACTTAAATTAAAAGTTACTAAGCGAACATTATAGTAACTTCCACCATGCAAGTAAAATATAAGTCTTATTTTAAATTAAATAAATACTGGTAGATAAAGCAAAATTTTGGTTTAAACTTAATTGCTTTGTTTGTAATCAAAGCTTGCAATTTAAAACTGCGTATGGCTGTACGAAGATCGAAAAAAATTCTGAGGCAAAAATACCTTATATGAGAATTGCCTAAAATGGAAATTAAAAGCATCGTAGGATGATAAATATCAAAAATGGATAGGAAAAAAATAACAAAAAAATATGTCTTCAAGTAGAAAAATGAGGTAAATATCGCCTTTTTTAAGCCAACTAAAAACGATGTAAGAAAACTGAATTCTTTTAAAAAATGAGTTTTACAAAACTAACACATTCTTTAAAAGAAAATACAATATAAAACCCATATGAATATAAAGATGAATGTATTCAGCGGACCAGTTTAACAGGATGTATCAGGGTCGAAATTTAAACAACCAAAAGCGCCCCACAGTGGAAAAAAAAAATTAAGTTTACCATAATTAAATTTACAACTCGGAAATGATCTGTTTTAATGACTAATAACTAGAATAGTAATCAAACAATAATTCAAGAGTTGTTCTCAAAGAAAAATAACAACTCTAGCAAGGGAAAACTAAAAACTTTCTGAAAAGCAATTCAAAATTAGTACAACGTACAAACCTTCATCTAGGAAAGCAAAGTTGACAAATTTATTTAAATTAGCGTATTTCTGCATTCAAATAGAAACTAAAAATTGTTAAATATACAACAAACCAATATTTTATGAGTCATAGCTTCTTATAATCACCCAAAACCAGTGTATTTTTAAAGCAATAGTTTTCTCCGCCTAGATTGCTAAAATGACACTGTGCTACTTCTTTATTTTCATTGCAACTAAGGAAGTTGTAGAATTTCTTACTGATTTGGCCACAAAATTGTTTTAGTTTCAAAACAAATAACTCGTCTTGTAAAACAAGGGGCCGTGATTAATAGTTCTATAGGTGGAAATGTGAAGAGATCAAGTCAAACAGTATGACAGAGGGTGAAAGGTGTTTCTTCCTGGAAATCACGACTGGTTGTCATTTATCCAAGTTAATTTGATTTTCCAGTCAAATGGCATACTCAAGTGAGTGTTTGATTGACATTAATCAATGCTTTCCTTTCTGCCAGTAACTATGTGTCTCCTGCTAACATACAGAGTAGTGATGCCTTATTTTATGGGATGTCATTTACATAAAGGTTGGATAATTTGATTTGACTTATGGAGCCCTGTTGCGTACCAGCATGACTGGTACGTTATATTAATGTTAGGGGTTTTATTCATGAGAATGATAAACTGCCTACTTGTTAGGTATGAAATTTCTAGTAGAGTGAGTGAAGCAGGAGAGCCAACTGTAATGAGTGTATGGATATTTCCACTTACCCACACTTGGTCGACAGGCCATTGCTACATACAAACAGTATACAACTCCTGTGCTTTTAGAAATCATGGCACCCTTCATAATGTACTCGGTTGCCCAAAGGTGTTGACGAGTTGTCGCCATCCATTTTCTAAAAGCAAATTGTTTGGGATTAGTAATTTGGTGCACTTGCAGTATTCCACCAGAAGTGAATTTATGAGGTTTTCAGAAGTTTTGTTGAATAATGTGTAAGTGGGCTCTTATTTGCCTTTAATATCTGGTATATCTGCAGGTTTGTGTGGCATTAGTATACAGACAATAACACCTGCTTTCTAGAAGAGGAAATGTCGGAGAAAAATATTAAGTCGAAAAGAGTGGTTAGTTTTAGTTCCTGTTATTGTATTTGTCACTGGGTATCTATCTGTTAAATGATTATTAGAAACTACAATTTTGACTTTTTTTAATGAACTTTTGTAAATTTGTCCAAAAGATTTAAATATTACATCCTTGCTTAACACTTCTTAAAGTGGTCAGACACTTTATGGATCCACCAATAATGACAAACTTCTATTCCGTGACAAGACGCAAAAAAGTACAGATCGGCTTTTACACCATGATTTCTAAAGGCAAAAATACTAGTTTTAAAATTCATTTTTTTGTGTTTGTCTGCGTTCCCATTACTGAAATACTCTGAATTTAATTTTTGGAACTTGTGTGATCAAATGTTTTGAAGACAATCCAAAATGTTGAAGTGGCTTGCACTAAATTGTCAGAATTAACATGAACGAGATCGTCAAACCTACTTGTTATTTGAATAATGTTTTGAATAGCATCTCATATAATGCAGGTGTGTAATTTTCATAGAAATCTGCCACTGTGTAGCAATATCCAGAATCAAATCTTGCTTTTCCTTAATAACGGCATTGAGGTTTCGTGAATAAAAGTCAGGCACACATAAAGCAATGAGTTTTTCAAGCAAATTAGCAATTATAAAAAGCAACACAGAAAATATGGTAATTTTACAAACAAGTGGTTCCTAAGCAGATCTGTATAATTTTTAAGAGAAACATTGGTAATTAAATATTTTAAAATCCAACATTTTGTGCAGAATTTTTCAAAAAAAAAAAAAAAATCAATTGGTCTTCAATGGTACTTAACATACTTTGCAAAGACACCATGTGAAAAAATTATTTAAAAATACATAGGTCTGTAATTTGATGTTCTATTGATATTTTTACATTTAATGCAAGTCTGCTTTGAATTAGCACTTCAAAAAATATGAAAATACACCATTATTTTTGAAGCAATGCTCATTTTTGCACTGTAAGATGACCAATGTCTAAAACAAAGATTTGCTCTGTCGTTTCTTGCCACAATGGAGGTTGACGATGGTTTTCCATGGCATAGTTTAGAGAGAGATGAGGCCCATTTTGAACTTAATGGGTCTCGTGTTACTATGAAATCATCGTAACAACCCTAATTAATGAGCCTCTCTTTTCTAAATTATACTCGTAAGTCTAGGACAAACAAGTACTTAAATTCAAAGTTGCTAAGCGAACAGTATAGTAACTGCTAACATGCAAGTGAAATATAAGTCTTATTTTAAATTAAATAAATACTGGTAGATAAAGCAAAATTTTGGTTAAAACTTAAATGCTTTGTTTTTACTTAAAGCTTGCAATTTAAAGATCGAAAAAAATTCTGAGGAAAAAAAAACTTATATGAGAATTGCCTAAAATGGAAATTTAGAGCATCGTAGGATGATAAATATCAAAAGTGGATAAGAAAAAAAATAACATAAAAATATGTCTTCAGGTAGTAGGTAGAGATAGGTTCTTCTTCCAATAGCAGTGAAAACAATTGTTTTTCAAATTAGTTTGAAAATTCAAGTACAATCAAGAGTTAAAAAGAAATATTAAATAAGTCTTCTTATTACAAACAAATTCGATTTAAAAATTATTACATTTATTGGTTAATAGGATAAGAAAAGAAACTGAAATTCCTAACAATTTAAGCAATCACTAGCTATTAAAAATAACATTTAAAATGTGTTATCAACGGTTACAAAATAACAGATTTCATGCTAACTTCTTTTTTTTTTAAATTACGCCCGCCATCGTCATTTCGGACATGAGGCGTCTTGCAGTCCAGAAAAAATCGAAGTGACTCCAGAAGGTGTGAGGGCCCGAAAGTCATCACTGGAGCGGACGTTAGAAAGAGAGGGGCAACTAAAGAGATGCTTCCCAGTCATATGCGAGGTGCCACAAAGTACACAGTGAGATGAATCAACCAAGTTGATTTTATGTAAGTGGGCCTGCAGATAGTCATGTCCATTAATAATTCTAAAATTTGCAACTCCTTCTGCCCTGGGAAGGAGGGAAATACGTGAGCGCTGTTGGTCATCCAGAAGGCAAGCCCATGGTTTTCCATCTGCCATATTCCTAAGAGCAGATATTGTACCAAGTCTGATTTTGCTCCCAAAAAGTCTCTTAGCATTTCGAAGAGGGACCTGGTAGGAAGATGGGTGCAAAGATGAAGCCTCCCTAGCCAAAGTGTCAGCCCGTTCATTTCCATAAATGCCACAATGGCTAGGGATCCACTGGAAGACAATCTCTCTTCCAGAAGGCAAAAGAGAGTCAATGTGCTGTTTACATTCGAGCTCAAATTCAGTGGGCAATAAAGTGTAATTTGTAATGGTGTGAATCGCCGCCTGAGAATCAACGAAGATGACAATATTTTGTTCATCTGGTTCTCCAATAGCTCTGATGGCCATGAATATTGCATGCATTTCTCCATCAAAATTATCCGCCCAAGTATCGAGTGGTTCTCTTAGGCTAAAATATTTGGAGTAAGCACAGGCTCCGGCTCTACCAACTGAAGAAGTGGCGGATCCGTCAGTAAAAACCTGTAACCATTCCTGGTCAGGGTATTTATTTCATGCTAACTGCTAGTGTCATTATTAGCTGTTAAGCAAACAGTAAATATTAGAAGTGACTATCGTTGAATGTTAATAATATCAGAAGCTACTCGTAACATAAAACCGACAAAAATGCATAAATAATTAGGGCAGAATTTTTTTTATCAAACTTGTGAAAAGTGATATTAACTATTTTTCAGATGCCATGTAAGATAAGGTATTCATAAAGAACGAAGATTTTAATCTATTTTAATACTCCACAGTCGTGCAAAACTGTTTAAACTATTAGTTAAAAATAATATTGAAGATTTTAATAAAGAGAAAAAACACAAAATCCTTTCATCATAAATCTGGATAATACGGCTTAAATAAAGATTTCGATTTAACAAATATTCAACCAGCTTAATATTTTGTATTTCTACCGAAGCTTTAATCTTGCAATGTTATTGAATTTACTTGTTGGAATGGGTTTTAAAGCAAATATCGCCTTTTTAAAGTCAACTAAAAACGATGTAAGAAAAGTGAATTCTTTTAAAAATGAGTTTTTCAAAACTATCACATTCTTTAAAAGAAAATACAATATAAACCCCATATGAATATTAAGATGAATGTATTCAGCGGACCAGTTTAACAGGATGTATCAGGATCGAAATTTAAACAACCAAAGGCGCCCCACAGTGGAAAAAAATTTCAGTGCACCATAATTAAATTTACAACTCGGAAATTATCTGTTTTAATGACTAATAATTAGAATAGTAAGCAAACAATAATTCAAGAGTTGTTCTCAAAGAAAAATAACACTTCTAACAAGAGAAAACTACAAGCTTTCTGAAAAGCAATTCAAAATTAGTACAGCGTACTAACTTTTTTTTGGGAAATAAAAGTTGACAAATTTATTTAAATTAGCGTATTTCTGCATTCAAATAGAAACTAAAAATTGTTAAATATACAACAAACCAATATTTGATGAGTAATAGCTTCTTATAATCACCCAAAACCAGTTAATTTTTAAAGCAGTAGTTTTCTCCACCTAGATAGCTAAAATGACACTGTGCTACTTCTTTATTTTCATTATAACTAAGAAAGTTGTAGAATTTTTTACTGATTTGGCCATGAAATTGTTTTAGTTCCAAAACAATTAACTCGTCTTGTAAAACCAGGTGATGAGAGTAATAGTTCCAAACGTGGAATTTTAAAGAGAACAAGTCAAACAGTATCCATACATACATCTACTCAATTTTAAATTAAAATTTATAATAAAAAAAAATGTCTAAAACATTTTCTCTATCGTTTCTTGCAAGGATGGAGAATGACGATGGTTTTCCATGGCAAAGTTTAGAGAGAGAGATGAAGCCTATTTTCATCTGAATGGGTCTCGTGTTACTACGAAATCATCGTAACAAACCCAATTAATGAGCCTCTCTTTTCCAAATTATACTCGTAAGTCTAGGACAAACAAGTACTTAAATTAAAAGTTACTAAGCGAACATTATAGTAACTTCCACCATGCAAGTAAAATATAAGTCTTATTTTAAATTAAATAAATACTGGTAGATAAAGCAAAATTTTGGTTTAAACTTAATTGCTTTGTTTGTAATCAAAGCTTGCAATTTAAAACTGCGTATGGCTGTACGAAGATCGAAAAAAATTCTGAGGCAAAAATACCTTATATGAGAATTGCCTAAAATGGAAATTAAAAGCATCGTAGGATGATAAATATCAAAAATGGATAGGAAAAAAATAACAAAAAAATATGTCTTCAAGTAGAAAAATGAGGTAAATATCGCCTTTTTTAAGCCAACTAAAAACGATGTAAGAAAACTGAATTCTTTTAAAAAATGAGTTTTACAAAACTAACACATTCTTTAAAAGAAAATACAATATAAAACCCATATGAATATTAAGATGAATGTATTCCGCGGACCAGTTCAACAGGATGCATCTGGGTCAAAATTTAAACAACCAAAAGCGCCCCACAGTGGAAAAAAAAAATTAAGTTTACCATAATTAAATTTACAACTCGGAAATGATCTGTTTTAATGACTAATAACTAGAATAGTAATCAAACAATAATTCAAGAGTTGTTCTCAAAGAAAAATAACAACTCTAGCAAGGGAAAACTAAAAACTTTCTGAAAAGCAATTCAAAATTAGTACAACGTACAAACCTTCATCTAGGAAAGCAAAGTTGACAAATTTATTTAAATTAGCGTATTTCTGCATTCAAATAGAAACTAAAAATTGTTAAATATACAACAAACCAATATTTTATGAGTCATAGCTTCTTATAATCACCCAAAACCAGTGTATTTTTAAAGCAATAGTTTTCTCCGCCTAGATTGCTAAAATGACACTGTGCTACTTCTTTATTTTCATTGCAACTAAGGAAGTTGTAGAATTTCTTACTGATTTGGCCACAAAATTGTTTTAGTTTCAAAACAAATAACTCGTCTTGTAAAACAAGGGGCCGTGATTAATAGTTCTATAGGTGGAAATGTGAAGAGATCAAGTCAAACAGTATGACAGAGGGTGAAAGGTGTTTCTTCCTGGAAATCACGACTGGTTGTCATTTATCCAAGTTAATTTGATTTTCCAGTCAAATGGCATACTCAAGTGAGTGTTTGATTGACATTAATCAATGCTTTCCTTTCTGCCAGTAACTATGTGTCTCCTGCTAACATACAGAGTAGTGATGCCTTATTTTATGGGATGTCATTTACATAAAGGTTGGATACTTTGATTTGACTTATGGAGCCCTGTTGCGTACCAGCATGACTGGTACGTTATATTAATGTTAGGGGTTTTATTCATGAGAATGATAAACTGCCTACTTGTTAGGTATGAAATTTCTAGTAGAGTGAGTGAAGCAGGAGAGCCAACTGTAATGAGTGTATGGATATTTCCACTTACCCACACTTGGTCGACAGGCCATTGCTACATACAAACAGTATACAACTCCTGTGCTTTTAGAAATCATGGCACCCTTCATAATGTACTCGGTTGCCCAAAGGTGTTGACGAGTTGTCGCCATCCATTTTCTAAAAGCAAATTGTTTGGGATTAGTAATTTGGTGCACTTGCAGTATTCCACCAGAAGTGAATTTATGAGGTTTTCAGAAGTTTTGTTGAATAATGTGTAAGTGGGCTCTTATTTGCCTTTAATATCTGGTATATCTGCAGGTTTGTGTGGCATTAGTATACAGACAATAACACCTGCTTTCTAGAAGAGGAAATGTCGGAGAAAAATATTAAGTCGAAAAGAGTGGTTAGTTTTAGTTCCTGTTATTGTATTTGTCACTGGGTATCTATCTGTTAAATGATTATTAGAAACTACAATTTTGACTTTTTTTAATGAACTTTTGTAAATTTGTCCAAAAGATTTAAATATTACATCCTTGCTTAACACTTCTTAAAGTGGTCAGACACTTTATGGATCCACCAATAATGACAAACTTCTATTCCGTGACAAGACGCAAAAAAGTACAGATCGGCTTTTACACCATGATTTCTAAAGGCAAAAATACTAGTTTTAAAATTCATTTTTTTGTGTTTGTCTGCGTTCCCATTACTGAAATACTTTGAATTTAATTTTTGGAACTTGTGTGATCAAATGTTTTGAAGACAATCCAAAATGTTGAAGTGGCTTGCACTAAATTGTCAGAATTAACATGAACGAGATCGTCAAACCTACTTGTTATTTGAATAATGTTTTGAATAGCATCTCATATAATGCAGGTGTGTAATTTTCATAGAAATCTGCCACTGTGTAGCAATATCCAGAATCAAATCTTGCTTTTCCTTAATAACGGCATTGAGGTTTCGTGAATAAAAGTCAGGCACACATAAAGCAATGAGTTTTTCAAGCAAATTAGCAATTATAAAAAGCAACACAGAAAATATGGTAATTTTACAAACAAGTGGTTCCTAAGCAGATCTGTATAATTTTTAAGAGAAACATTGGTAATTAAATATTTTAAAATCCAACATTTTGTGCAGAATTTTTCAAAAAAAAAAAAAAAATCAATTGGTCTTCAATGGTACTTAACATACTTTGCAAAGACACCATGTGAAAAAATTATTTAAAAATACATAGGTCTGTAATTTGATGTTCTATTGATATTTTTACATTTAATGCAAGTCTGCTTTGAATTAGCACTTCAAAAAATATGAAAATACACCATTATTTTTGAAGCAATGCTCATTTTTGCACTGTAAGATGACCAATGTCTAAAACAAAGATTTGCTCTGTCGTTTCTTGCCACAATGGAGGTTGACGATGGTTTTCCATGGCATAGTTTAGAGAGAGATGAGGCCCATTTTGAACTTAATGGGTCTCGTGTTACTATGAAATCATCGTAACAACCCTAATTAATGAGCCTCTCTTTTCTAAATTATACTCGTAAGTCTAGGACAAACAAGTACTTAAATTCAAAGTTGCTAAGCGAACAGTATAGTAACTGCTAACATGCAAGTGAAATATAAGTCTTATTTTAAATTAAATAAATACTGGTAGATAAAGCAAAATTTTGGTTAAAACTTAAATGCTTTGTTTTTACTTAAAGCTTGCAATTTAAAGATCGAAAAAAATTCTGAGGAAAAAAAAACTTATATGAGAATTGCCTAAAATGGAAATTTAGAGCATCGTAGGATGATAAATATCAAAAGTGGATAAGAAAAAAAATAACATAAAAATATGTCTTCAGGTAGTAGGTAGAGATAGGTTCTTCTTCCAATAGCAGTGAAAACAATTGTTTTTCAAATTAGTTTGAAAATTCAAGTACAATCAAGAGTTAAAAAGAAATATTAAATAAGTCTTCTTATTACAAACAAATTCGATTTAAAAATTATTACATTTATTGGTTAATAGGATAAGAAAAGAAACTGAAATTCCTAACAATTTAAGCAATCACTAGCTATTAAAAATAACATTTAAAATGTGTTATCAACGGTTACAAAATAACAGATTTCATGCTAACTTCTTTTTTTTTTAAATTACGCCCGCCATCGTCATTTTGGACATGAGGCGTCTTGCAGTCCAGAAAAAATCGAAGTGACTCCAGAAGGTGTGAGGGCCCGAAAGTCATCACTGGAGCGGACGTTAGAAAGAGAGGGGCAACTAAAGAGATGCTTCCCAGTCATATGCGAGGTGCCACAAAGTACACAGTGAGATGAATCAACCAAGTTGATTTTATGTAAGTGGGCCTGCAGATAGTCATGTCCATTAATAATTCTAAAATTTGCAACTCCTTCTGCCCTGGGAAGGAGGGAAATACGTGAGCGCTGTTGGTCATCCAGAAGGCAAGCCCATGGTTTTCCATCTGCCATATTCCTAAGAGCAGATATTGTACCAAGTCTGATTTTGCTCCCAAAAAGTCTCTTAGCATTTCGAAGAGGGACCTGGTAGGAAGATGGGTGCAAAGATGAAGCCTCCCTAGCCAAAGTGTCAGCCCGTTCATTTCCATAAATGCCACAATGGCTAGGGATCCACTGGAAGACAATCTCTCTTCCAGAAGGCAAAAGAGAGTCAATGTGCTGTTTACATTCGAGCTCAAATTCAGTGGGCAATAAAGTGTAATTTGTAATGGTGTGAATCGCCGCCTGAGAATCAACGAAGATGACAATATTTTGTTCATCTGGTTCTCTAATAGCTCTGATTTCCATGAATATTGCATGCATTTCTCCATCAAAATTATCCGCCCAAGTATCGAGTGGTTCTCTTAGGCTAAAATATTTGGAGTAAGCACAGGCTCCGGCTCTACCAACTGAAGAAGTGGCGGATCCGTCAGTAAAAACCTGTAACCATTCCTGGTCAGGGTATTTATTTCATGCTAACTGCTAGTGTCATTATTAGCTGTTAAGCAAACAGTAAATATTAGAAGTGACTATCGTTGAATGTTAATAATATCAGAAGCTACTCGTAACATAAAACCGACAAAAATGCATAAATAATTAGGGCAGAATTTTTTTTATCAAACTTGTGAAAAGTGATATTAACTATTTTTCAGATGCCATGTAAGATAAGGTATTCATAAAGAACGAAGATTTTAATCTATTTTAATACTCCACAGTCGTGCAAAACTGTTTAAACTATTAGTTAAAAATAATATTGAAGATTTTAATAAAGAGAAAAAACACAAAATCCTTTCATCATAAATCTGGATAATACGGCTTAAATAAAGATTTCGATTTAACAAACATTCAACCAGCTTAATATTTTGTATTTCTACCGAAGCTTTAATCTTGCAATGTTATTGAATTTACTTGTTGGAATGGGTTTTAAAGCAAATATCGCCTTTTTAAAGTCAACTAAAAACGATGTAAGAAAAGTGAATTCTTTTAAAAATGAGTTTTTCAAAACTATCACATTCTTTAAAAGAAAATACAATATAAACCCCATATGAATATTAAGATGAATGTATTCAGCGGACCAGTTTAACAGGATGTATCAGGGTCGAAATTTAAACAACCAAAGGCGCCCCACAGTGGAAAAAAATTTCAGTGCACCATAATTAAATTTACAACTCGGAAATTATCTGTTTTAATGACTAATAATTAGAATAGTAAGCAAACAATAATTCAAGAGTTGTTCTCAAAGAAAAATAACACTTCTAACAAGAGAAAACTACAAGCTTTCTGAAAAGCAATTCAAAATTAGTACAGCGTACTAACTTTTTTTTGGGAAATAAAAGTTGACAAATTTATTTAAATTAGCGTATTTCTGCATTCAAATAGAAACTAAAAATTGTTAAATATACAACAAACCAATATTTGATGAGTAATAGCTTCTTATAATCACCCAAAACCAGTTAATTTTTAAAGCAGTAGTTTTCTCCACCTAGATAGCTAAAATGACACTGTGCTACTTCTTTATTTTCATTATAACTAAGAAAGTTGTAGAATTTTTTACTGATTTGGCCATGAAATTGTTTTAGTTCCAAAACAATTAACTCGTCTTGTAAAACCAGGTGATGAGAGTAATAGTTCCAAACGTGGAATTTTAAAGAGAACAAGTCAAACAGTATCCATACATACATCTACTCAATTTTAAATTAAAATTTATAATAAAAAAAAATGTCTAAAACATTTTCTCTATCGTTTCTTGCAAGGATGGAGAATGACGATGGTTTTCCATGGCAAAGTTTAGAGAGAGAGATGAAGCCTATTTTCATCTGAATGGGTCTCGTGTTACTACGAAATCATCGTAACAAACCCAATTAATGAGCCTCTCTTTTCCAAATTATACTCGTAAGTCTAGGACAAACAAGTACTTAAATTAAAAGTTACTAAGCGAACATTATAGTAACTTCCACCATGCAAGTAAAATATAAGTCTTATTTTAAATTAAATAAATACTGGTAGATAAAGCAAAATTTTGGTTTAAACTTAATTGCTTTGTTTGTAATCAAAGCTTGCAATTTAAAACTGCGTATGGCTGTACGAAGATCGAAAAAAATTCTGAGGCAAAAATACCTTATATGAGAATTGCCTAAAATGGAAATTAAAAGCATCGTAGGATGATAAATATCAAAAATGGATAGGAAAAAAATAACAAAAAAATATGTCTTCAAGTAGAAAAATGAGGTAAATATCGCCTTTTTTAAGCCAACTAAAAACGATGTAAGAAAACTGAATTCTTTTAAAAAATGAGTTTTACAAAACTAACACATTCTTTAAAAGAAAATACAATATAAAACCCATATGAATATTAAGATGAATGTATTCCGCGGACCAGTTCAACAGGATGCATCTGGGTCAAAATTTAAACAACCAAAAGCGCCCCACAGTGGAAAAAAAAAATTAAGTTTACCATAATTAAATTTACAACTCGGAAATGATCTGTTTTAATGACTAATAACTAGAATAGTAATCAAACAATAATTCAAGAGTTGTTCTCAAAGAAAAATAACAACTCTAGCAAGGGAAAACTAAAAACTTTCTGAAAAGCAATTCAAAATTAGTACAACGTACAAACCTTCATCTAGGAAAGCAAAGTTGACAAATTTATTTAAATTAGCGTATTTCTGCATTCAAATAGAAACTAAAAATTGTTAAATATACAAAAAACCAATATTTTATGAGTCATAGCTTCTTATAATCACCCAAAACCAGTGTATTTTTAAAGCAATAGTTTTCTCCGCCTAGATTGCTAAAATGACACTGTGCTACTTCTTTATTTTCATTGCAACTAAGGAAGTTGTAGAATTTCTTACTGATTTGGCCACAAAATTGTTTTAGTTTCAAAACAAATAACTCGTCTTGTAAAACAAGGGGCCGTGATTAATAGTTCTATAGGTGGAAATGTGAAGAGATCAAGTCAAACAGTATGACAGAGGGTGAAAGGTGTTTCTTCCTGGAAATCACGACTGGTTGTCATTTATCCAAGTTAATTTGATTTTCCAGTCAAATGGCATACTCAAGTGAGTGTTTGATTGACATTAATCAATGCTTTCCTTTCTGCCAGTAACTATGTGTCTCCTGCTAACATACAGAGTAGTGATGCCTTATTTTATGGGATGTCATTTACATAAAGGTTGGATACTTTGATTTGACTTATGGAGCCCTGTTGCGTACCAGCATGACTGGTACGTTATATTAATGTTAGGGGTTTTATTCATGAGAATGATAAACTGCCTACTTGTTAGGTATGAAATTTCTAGTAGAGTGAGTGAAGCAGGAGAGCCAACTGTAATGAGTGTATGGATATTTCCACTTACCCACACTTGGTCGACAGGCCATTGCTACATACAAACAGTATACAACTCCTGTGCTTTTAGAAATCATGGCACCCTTCATAATGTACTCGGTTGCCCAAAGGTGTTGACGAGTTGTCGCCATCCATTTTCTAAAAGCAAATTGTTTGGGATTAGTAATTTGGTGCACTTGCAGTATTCCACCAGAAGTGAATTTATGAGGTTTTCAGAAGTTTTGTTGAATAATGTGTAAGTGGGCTCTTATTTGCCTTTAATATCTGGTATATCTGCAGGTTTGTGTGGCATTAGTATACAGACAATAACACCTGCTTTCTAGAAGAGGAAATGTCGGAGAAAAATATTAAGTCGAAAAGAGTGGTTAGTTTTAGTTCCTGTTATTGTATTTGTCACTGGGTATCTATCTGTTAAATGATTATTAGAAACTACAATTTTGACTTTTTTTAATGAACTTTTGTAAATTTGTCCAAAAGATTTAAATATTACATCCTTGCTTAACACTTCTTAAAGTGGTCAGACACTTTATGGATCCACCAATAATGACAAACTTCTATTCCGTGACAAGACGCAAAAAAGTACAGATCGGCTTTTACACCATGATTTCTAAAGGCAAAAATACTAGTTTTAAAATTCATTTTTTTGTGTTTGTCTGCGTTCCCATTACTGAAATACTCTGAATTTAATTTTTGGAACTTGTGTGATCAAATGTTTTGAAGACAATCCAAAATGTTGAAGTGGCTTGCACTAAATTGTCAGAATTAACATGAACGAGATCGTCAAACCTACTTGTTATTTGAATAATGTTTTGAATAGCATCTCATAATGCAGGTGTGTAATTTTCATAGAAATCTGCCACTGTGTAGCAATATCCAGAATCAAATCTTGCTTTTCCTTAATAACGGCATTGAGGTTTCGTGAATAAAAGTCAGGCACACATAAAGCAATGAGTTTTTCAAGCAAATTAGCAATTATAAAAAGCAACACAGAAAATATGGTAATTTTACAAACAAGTGGTTCCTAAGCAGATCTGTATAATTTTTAAGAGAAACATTGGTAATTAAATATTTTAAAATCCAACATTTTGTGCAGAATTTTTCAAAAAAAAAAAAAAAATCAATTGGTCTTCAATGGTACTTAACATACTTTGCAAAGACACCATGTGAAAAAATTATTTAAAAATACATAGGTCTGTAATTTGATGTTCTATTGATATTTTTACATTTAATGCAAGTCTGCTTTGAATTAGCACTTCAAAAAATATGAAAATACACCATTATTTTTGAAGCAATGCTCATTTTTGCACTGTAAGATGACCAATGTCTAAAACAAAGATTTGCTCTGTCGTTTCTTGCCACAATGGAGGTTGACGATGGTTTTCCATGGCATAGTTTAGAGAGAGATGAGGCCCATTTTGAACTTAATGGGTCTCGTGTTACTATGAAATCATCGTAACAACCCTAATTAATGAGCCTCTCTTTTCTAAATTATACTCGTAAGTCTAGGACAAACAAGTACTTAAATTCAAAGTTGCTAAGCGAACAGTATAGTAACTGCTAACATGCAAGTGAAATATAAGTCTTATTTTAAATTAAATAAATACTGGTAGATAAAGCAAAATTTTGGTTAAAACTTAAATGCTTTGTTTTTACTTAAAGCTTGCAATTTAAAGATCGAAAAAAATTCTGAGGAAAAAAAAACTTATATGAGAATTGCCTAAAATGGAAATTTAGAGCATCGTAGGATGATAAATATCAAAAGTGGATAAGAAAAAAAATAACATAAAAATATGTCTTCAGGTAGTAGGTAGAGATAGGTTCTTCTTCCAATAGCAGTGAAAACAATTGTTTTTCAAATTAGTTTGAAAATTCAAGTACAATCAAGAGTTAAAAAGAAATATTAAATAAGTCTTCTTATTACAAACAAATTCGATTTAAAAATTATTACATTTATTGGTTAATAGGATAAGAAAAGAAACTGAAATTCCTAACAATTTAAGCAATCACTAGCTATTAAAAATAACATTTAAAATGTGTTATCAACGGTTACAAAATAACAGATTTCATGCTAACTTCTTTTTTTTTAAAATTACGCCCGCCATCGTCATTTCGGACATGAGGCGTCTTGCAGTCCAGAAAAAATCGAAGTGACTCCAGAAGGTGTGAGGGCCCGAAAGTCATCACTGGAGCGGACGTTAGAAAGAGAGGGGCAACTAAAGAGATGCTTCCCAGTCATATGCGAGGTGCCACAAAGTACACAGTGAGATGAATCAACCAAGTTGATTTTATGTAAGTGGGCCTGCAGATAGTCATGTCCATTAATAATTCTAAAATTTGCAACTCCTTCTGCCCTGGGAAGGAGGGAAATACGTGAGCGCTGTTGGTCATCCAGAAGGCAAGCCCATGGTTTTCCATCTGCCATATTCCTAAGAGCAGATATTGTACCAAGTCTGATTTTGCTCCCAAAAAGTCTCTTAGCATTTCGAAGAGGGACCTGGTAGGAAGATGGGTGCAAAGATGAAGCCTCCCTAGCCAAAGTGTCAGCCCGTTCATTTCCATAAATGCCACAATGGCTAGGGATCCACTGGAAGACAATCTCTCTTCCAGAAGGCAAAAGAGAGTCAATGTGCTGTTTACATTCGAGCTCAAATTCAGTGGGCAATAAAGTGTAATTTGTAATGGTGTGAATCGCCGCCTGAGAATCAACGAAGATGACAATATTTTGTTCATCTGGTTCTCCAATAGCTCTGATTTCCATGAATATTGCATGCATTTCTCCATCAAAATTATCCGCCCAAGTATCGAGTGGTTCTCTTAGGCTAAAATATTTGGAGTAAGCACAGGCTCCGGCTCTACCAACTGAAGAAGTGGCGGATCCGTCAGTAAAAACCTGTAACCATTCCTGGTCAGGGTATTTATTTCATGCTAACTGCTAGTGTCATTATTAGCTGTTAAGCAAACAGTAAATATTAGAAGTGACTATCGTTGAATGTTAATAATATCAGAAGCTACTCGTAACATAAAACCGACAAAAATGCATAAATAATTAGGGCAGAATTTTTTTTATCAAACTTGTGAAAAGTGATATTAACTATTTTTCAGATGCCATGTAAGATAAGGTATTCATAAAGAACGAAGATTTTAATCTATTTTAATACTCCACAGTCGTGCAAAACTGTTTAAACTATTAGTTAAAAATAATATTGAAGATTTTAATAAAGAGAAAAAACACAAAATCCTTTCATCATAAATCTGGATAATACGGCTTAAATAAAGATTTCGATTTAACAAATATTCAACCAGCTTAATATTTTGTATTTCTACCGAAGCTTTAATCTTGCAATGTTATTGAATTTACTTGTTGGAATGGGTTTTAAAGCAAATATCGCCTTTTTAAAGTCAACTAAAAACGATGTAAGAAAAGTGAATTCTTTTAAAAATGAGTTTTTCAAAACTATCACATTCTTTAAAAGAAAATACAATATAAACCCCATATGAATATTAAGATGAATGTATTCAGCGGACCAGTTTAACAGGATGTATCAGGGTCGAAATTTAAACAACCAAAGGCGCCCCACAGTGGAAAAAAATTTCAGTGCACCATAATTAAATTTACAACTCGGAAATTATCTGTTTTAATGACTAATAATTAGAATAGTAAGCAAACAATAATTCAAGAGTTGTTCTCAAAGAAAAATAACACTTCTAACAAGAGAAAACTACAAGCTTTCTGAAAAGCAATTCAAAATTAGTACAGCGTACTAACTTTTTTTTGGGAAATAAAAGTTGACAAATTTATTTAAATTAGCGTATTTCTGCATTCAAATAGAAACTAAAAATTGTTAAATATACAACAAACCAATATTTGATGAGTAATAGCTTCTTATAATCACCCAAAACCAGTTAATTTTTAAAGCAGTAGTTTTCTCCACCTAGATAGCTAAAATGACACTGTGCTACTTCTTTATTTTCATTATAACTAAGAAAGTTGTAGAATTTTTTACTGATTTGGCCATGAAATTGTTTTAGTTCCAAAACAATTAACTCGTCTTGTAAAACCAGGTGATGAGAGTAATAGTTCCAAACGTGGAATTTTAAAGAGAACAAGTCAAACAGTATCCATACATACATCTACTCAATTTTAAATTAAAATTTATAATAAAAAAAAATGTCTAAAACATTTTCTCTATCGTTTCTTGCAAGGATGGAGAATGACGATGGTTTTCCATGGCAAAGTTTAGAGAGAGAGATGAAGCCTATTTTCATCTGAATGGGTCTCGTGTTACTACGAAATCATCGTAACAAACCCAATTAATGAGCCTCTCTTTTCCAAATTATACTCGTAAGTCTAGGACAAACAAGTACTTAAATTAAAAGTTACTAAGCGAACATTATAGTAACTTCCACCATGCAAGTAAAATATAAGTCTTATTTTAAATTAAATAAATACTGGTAGATAAAGCAAAATTTTGGTTTAAACTTAATTGCTTTGTTTGTAATCAAAGCTTGCAATTTAAAACTGCGTATGGCTGTACGAAGATCGAAAAAAATTCTGAGGCAAAAATACCTTATATGAGAATTGCCTAAAATGGAAATTAAAAGCATCGTAGGATGATAAATATCAAAAATGGATAGGAAAAAAATAACAAAAAAATATGTCTTCAAGTAGAAAAATGAGGTAAATATCGCCTTTTTTAAGCCAACTAAAAACGATGTAAGAAAACTGAATTCTTTTAAAAAATGAGTTTTACAAAACTAACACATTCTTTAAAAGAAAATACAATATAAAACCCATATGAATATTAAGATGAATGTATTCCGCGGACCAGTTCAACAGGATGCATCTGGGTCAAAATTTAAACAACCAAAAGCGCCCCACAGTGGAAAAAAAAAATTAAGTTTACCATAATTAAATTTACAACTCGGAAATGATCTGTTTTAATGACTAATAACTAGAATAGTAATCAAACAATAATTCAAGAGTTGTTCTCAAAGAAAAATAACAACTCTAGCAAGGGAAAACTAAAAACTTTCTGAAAAGCAATTCAAAATTAGTACAACGTACAAACCTTCATCTAGGAAAGCAAAGTTGACAAATTTATTTAAATTAGCGTATTTCTGCATTCAAATAGAAACTAAAAATTGTTAAATATACAACAAACCAATATTTTATGAGTCATAGCTTCTTATAATCACCCAAAACAGTGTATTTTTAAAGCAATAGTTTTCTCCGCCTAGATTGCTAAAATGACACTGTGCTACTTCTTTATTTTCATTGCAACTAAGGAAGTTGTAGAATTTCTTACTGATTTGGCCACAAAATTGTTTTAGTTTCAAAACAAATAACTCGTCTTGTAAAACAAGGGGCCGTGATTAATAGTTCTATAGGTGGAAATGTGAAGAGATCAAGTCAAACAGTATGACAGAGGGTGAAAGGTGTTTCTTCCTGGAAATCACGACTGGTTGTCATTTATCCAAGTTAATTTGATTTTCCAGTCAAATGGCATACTCAAGTGAGTGTTTGATTGACATTAATCAATGCTTTCCTTTCTGCCAGTAACTATGTGTCTCCTGCTAACATACAGAGTAGTGATGCCTTATTTTATGGGATGTCATTTACATAAAGGTTGGATACTTTGATTTGACTTATGGAGCCCTGTTGCGTACCAGCATGACTGGTACGTTATATTAATGTTAGGGGTTTTATTCATGAGAATGATAAACTGCCTACTTGTTAGGTATGAAATTTCTAGTAGAGTGAGTGAAGCAGGAGAGCCAACTGTAATGAGTGTATGGATATTTCCACTTACCCACACTTGGTCGACAGGCCATTGCTACATACAAACAGTATACAACTCCTGTGCTTTTAGAAATCATGGCACCCTTCATAATGTACTCGGTTGCCCAAAGGTGTTGACGAGTTGTCGCCATCCATTTTCTAAAAGCAAATTGTTTGGGATTAGTAATTTGGTGCACTTGCAGTATTCCACCAGAAGTGAATTTATGAGGTTTTCAGAAGTTTTGTTGAATAATGTGTAAGTGGGCTCTTATTTGCCTTTAATATCTGGTATATCTGCAGGTTTGTGTGGCATTAGTATACAGACAATAACACCTGCTTTCTAGAAGAGGAAATGTCGGAGAAAAATATTAAGTCGAAAAGAGTGGTTAGTTTTAGTTCCTGTTATTGTATTTGTCACTGGGTACCTATCTGTTAAATGATTATTAGAAACTACAATTTTGACTTTTTTTAATGAACTTTTGTAAATTTGTCCAAAAGATTTAAATATTACATCCTTGCTTAACACTTCTTAAAGTGGTCAGACACTTTATGGATCCACCAATAATGACAAACTTCTATTCCGTGACAAGACGCAAAAAAGTACAGATCGGCTTTTACACCATGATTTCTAAAGGCAAAAATACTAGTTTTAAAATTCATTTTTTTGTGTTTGTCTGCGTTCCCATTACTGAAATACTTTGAATTTAATTTTTGGAACTTGTGTGATCAAATGTTTTGAAGACAATCCAAAATGTTGAAGTGGCTTGCACTAAATTGTCAGAATTAACATGAACGAGATCGTCAAACCTACTTGTTATTTGAATAATGTTTTGAATAGCATCTCATATAATGCAGGTGTGTAATTTTCATAGAAATCTGCCACTGTGTAGCAATATCCAGAATCAAATCTTGCTTTTCCTTAATAACGGCATTGAGGTTTCGTGAATAAAAGTCAGGCACACATAAAGCAATGAGTTTTTCAAGCAAATTAGCAATTATAAAAAGCAACACAGAAAATATGGTAATTTTACAAACAAGTGGTTCCTAAGCAGATCTGTATAATTTTTAAGAGAAACATTGGTAATTAAATATTTTAAAATCCAACATTTTGTGCAGAATTTTTCAAAAAAAAAAAAAATCAATTGGTCTTCAATGGTACTTAACATACTTTGCAAAGACACCATGTGAAAAAATTATTTAAAAATACATAGGTCTGTAATTTGATGTTCTATTGATATTTTTACATTTAATGCAAGTCTGCTTTGAATTAGCACTTCAAAAAATATGAAAATACACCATTATTTTTGAAGCAATGCTCATTTTTGCACTGTAAGATGACCAATGTCTAAAACAAAGATTTGCTCTGTCGTTTCTTGCCACAATGGAGGTTGACGATGGTTTTCCATGGCATAGTTTAGAGAGAGATGAGGCCCATTTTGAACTTAATGGGTCTCGTGTTACTATGAAATCATCGTAACAACCCTAATTAATGAGCCTCTCTTTTCTAAATTATACTCGTAAGTCTAGGACAAACAAGTACTTAAATTCAAAGTTGCTAAGCGAACAGTATAGTAACTGCTAACATGCAAGTGAAATATAAGTCTTATTTTAAATTAAATAAATACTGGTAGATAAAGCAAAATTTTGGTTAAAACTTAAATGCTTTGTTTTTACTTAAAGCTTGCAATTTAAAGATCGAAAAAAATTCTGAGGAAAAAAAAACTTATATGAGAATTGCCTAAAATGGAAATTTAGAGCATCGTAGGATGATAAATATCAAAAGTGGATAAGAAAAAAAATAACATAAAAATATGTCTTCAGGTAGTAGGTAGAGATAGGTTCTTCTTCCAATAGCAGTGAAAACAATTGTTTTTCAAATTAGTTTGAAAATTCAAGTACAATCAAGAGTTAAAAAGAAATATTAAATAAGTCTTCTTATTACAAACAAATTCGATTTAAAAATTATTACATTTATTGGTTAATAGGATAAGAAAAGAAACTGAAATTCGTAACAATTTAAGCAATCACTAGCTATTAAAAATAACATTTAAAATGTGTTATCAACGGTTACAAAATAACAGATTTCATGCTAACTTCTTTTTTTTTTAAATTACGCCCGCCATCGTCATTTCGGACATGAGGCGTCTTGCAGTCCAGAAAAAATCGAAGTGACTCCAGAAGGTGTGAGGGCCCGAAAGTCATCACTGGAGCGGACGTTAGAAAGAGAGGGGCAACTAAAGAGATGCTTCCCAGTCATATGCGAGGTGCCACAAAGTACACAGTGAGATGAATCAACCAAGTTGATTTTATGTAAGTGGGCCTGCAGATAGTCATGTCCATTAATAATTCTAAAATTTGCAACTCCTTCTGCCCTGGGAAGGAGGGAAATACGTGAGCGCTGTTGGTCATCCAGAAGGCAAGCCCATGGTTTTCCATCTGCCATATTCCTAAGAGCAGATATTGTACCAAGTCTGATTTTGCTCCCAAAAAGTCTCTTAGCATTTCGAAGAGGGACCTGGTAGGAAGATGGGTGCAAAGATGAAGCCTCCCTAGCCAAAGTGTCAGTCCGTTCATTTCCATAAATGCCACAATGGCTAGGGATCCACTGGAAGACAATCTCTCTTCCAGAAGGCAAAAGAGAGTCAATGTGCTGTTTACATTCGAGCTCAAATTCAGTGGGCAATAAAGTGTAATTTGTAATGGTGTGAATCGCCGCCTGAGAATCAACGAAGATGACAATATTTTGTTCATCTGGTTCTCCAATAGCTCTGATTTCCATGAATATTGCATGCATTTCTCCATCAAAATTATCCGCCCAAGTATCGAGTGGTTCTCTTAGGCTAAAATATTTGGAGTAAGCACAGGCTCCGGCTCTACCAACTGAAGAAGTGGCGGATCCGTCAGTAAAAACCTGTAACCATTCCTGGTCAGGGTATTTATTTCATGCTAACTGCTAGTGTCATTATTAGCTGTTAAGCAAACAGTAAATATTAGAAGTGACTATCGTTGAATGTTAATAATATCAGAAGCTACTCGTAACATAAAACCGACAAAAATGCATAAATAATTAGGGCAGAATTTTTTTTATCAAACTTGTGAAAAGTGATATTAACTATTTTTCAGATGCCATGTAAGATAAGGTATTCATAAAGAACGAAGATTTTAATCTATTTTAATACTCCACAGTCGTGCAAAACTGTTTAAACTATTAGTTAAAAATAATATTGAAGATTTTAATAAAGAGAAAAAACACAAAATCCTTTCATCATAAATCTGGATAATACGGCTTAAATAAAGATTTCGATTTAACAAATATTCAACCAGCTTAATATTTTGTATTTCTACCGAAGCTTTAATCTTGCAATGTTATTGAATTTACTTGTTGGAATGGGTTTTAAAGCAAATATCGCCTTTTTAAAGTCAACTAAAAACGATGTAAGAAAAGTGAATTCTTTTAAAAATGAGTTTTTCAAAACTATCACATTCTTTAAAAGAAAATACAATATAAACCCCATATGAATATTAAGATGAATGTATTCAGCGGACCAGTTTAACAGGATGTATCAGGGTCGAAATTTAAACAACCAAAGGCGCCCCACAGTGGAAAAAAATTTCAGTGCACCATAATTAAATTTACAACTCGGAAATTATCTGTTTTAATGACTAATAATTAGAATAGTAAGCAAACAATAATTCAAGAGTTGTTCTCAAAGAAAAATAACACTTCTAACAAGAGAAAACTACAAGCTTTCTGAAAAGCAATTCAAAATTAGTACAGCGTACTAACTTTTTTTTGGGAAATAAAAGTTGACAAATTTATTTAAATTAGCGTATTTCTGCATTCAAATAGAAACTAAAAATTGTTAAATATACAACAAACCAATATTTGATGAGTAATAGCTTCTTATAATCACCCAAAACCAGTTAATTTTTAAAGCAGTAGTTTTCTCCACCTAGATAGCTAAAATGACACTGTGCTACTTCTTTATTTTCATTATAACTAAGAAAGTTGTAGAATTTTTTACTGATTTGGCCATGAAATTGTTTTAGTTCCAAAACAATTAACTCGTCTTGTAAAACCAGGTGATGAGAGTAATAGTTCCAAACGTGGAATTTTAAAGAGAACAAGTCAAACAGTATCCATACATACATCTACTCAATTTTAAATTAAAATTTATAATAAAAAAAATGTCTAAAACATTTTCTCTATCGTTTCTTGCAAGGATGGAGAATGACGATGGTTTTCCATGGCAAAGTTTAGAGAGAGAGATGAAGCCTATTTTCATCTGAATGGGTCTCGTGTTACTACGAAATCATCGTAACAAACCCAATTAATGAGCCTCTCTTTTCCAAATTATACTCGTAAGTCTAGGACAAACAAGTACTTAAATTAAAAGTTACTAAGCGAACATTATAGTAACTTCCACCATGCAAGTAAAATATAAGTCTTATTTTAAATTAAATAAATACTGGTAGATAAAGCAAAATTTTGGTTTAAACTTAATTGCTTTGTTTGTAATCAAAGCTTGCAATTTAAAACTGCGTATGGCTGTACGAAGATCGAAAAAAATTCTGAGGCAAAAATACCTTATATGAGAATTGCCTAAAATGGAAATTAAAAGCATCGTAGGATGATAAATATCAAAAATGGATAGGAAAAAAATAACAAAAAAATATGTCTTCAAGTAGAAAAATGAGGTAAATATCGCCTTTTTTAAGCCAACTAAAAACGATGTAAGAAAACTGAATTCTTTTAAAAAATGAGTTTTACAAAACTAACACATTCTTTAAAAGAAAATACAATATAAAACCCATATGAATATTAAGATGAATGTATTCCGCGGACCAGTTCAACAGGATGCATCTGGGTCAAAATTTAAACAACCAAAAGCGCCCCACAGTGGAAAAAAAAATTAAGTTTACCATAATTAAATTTACAACTCGGAAATGATCTGTTTTAATGACTAATAACTAGAATAGTAATCAAACAATAATTCAAGAGTTGTTCTCAAAGAAAAATAACAACTCTAGCAAGGGAAAACTAAAAACTTTCTGAAAAGCAATTCAAAATTAGTACAACGTACAAACCTTCATCTAGGAAAGCAAAGTTGACAAATTTATTTAAATTAGCGTATTTCTGCATTCAAATAGAAACTAAAAATTGTTAAATATACAACAAACCAATATTTTATGAGTCATAGCTTCTTATAATCACCCAAAACCAGTGTATTTTTAAAGCAATAGTTTTCTCCGCCTAGATTGCTAAAATGACACTGTGCTACTTCTTTATTTTCATTGCAACTAAGGAAGTTGTAGAATTTCTTACTGATTTGGCCACAAAATTGTTTTAGTTTCAAAACAAATAACTCGTCTTGTAAAACAAGGGGCCGTGATTAATAGTTCTATAGGTGGAAATGTGAAGAGATCAAGTCAAACAGTATGACAGAGGGTGAAAGGTGTTTCTTCCTGGAAATCACGACTGGTTGTCATTTATCCAAGTTAATTTGATTTTCCAGTCAAATGGCATACTCAAGTGAGTGTTTGATTGACATTAATCAATGCTTTCCTTTCTGCCAGTAACTATGTGTCTCCTGCTAACATACAGAGTAGTGATGCCTTATTTTATGGGATGTCATTTACATAAAGGTTGGATACTTTGATTTGACTTATGGAGCCCTGTTGCGTACCAGCATGACTGGTACGTTATATTAATGTTAGGGGTTTTATTCATGAGAATGATAAACTGCCTACTTGTTAGGTATGAAATTTCTAGTAGAGTGAGTGAAGCAGGAGAGCCAACTGTAATGAGTGTATGGATATTTCCACTTACCCACACTTGGTCGACAGGCCATTGCTACATACAAACAGTATACAACTCCTGTGCTTTTAGAAATCATGGCACCCTTCATAATGTACTCGGTTGCCCAAAGGTGTTGACGAGTTGTCGCCATCCATTTTCTAAAAGCAAATTGTTTGGGATTAGTAATTTGGTGCACTTGCAGTATTCCACCAGAAGTGAATTTATGAGGTTTTCAGAAGTTTTGTTGAATAATGTGTAAGTGGGCTCTTATTTGCCTTTAATATCTGGTATATCTGCAGGTTTGTGTGGCATTAGTATACAGACAATAACACCTGCTTTCTAGAAGAGGAAATGTCGGAGAAAAATATTAAGTCGAAAAGAGTGGTTAGTTTTAGTTCCTGTTATTGTATTTGTCACTGGGTACCTATCTGTTAAATGATTATTAGAAACTACAATTTTGACTTTTTTTAATGAACTTTTGTAAATTTGTCCAAAAGATTTAAATATTACATCCTTGCTTAACACTTCTTAAAGTGGTCAGACACTTTATGGATCCACCAATAATGACAAACTTCTATTCCGTGACAAGACGCAAAAAAGTACAGATCGGCTTTTACACCATGATTTCTAAAGGCAAAAATACTAGTTTTAAAATTCATTTTTTTGTGTTTGTCTGCGTTCCCATTACTGAAATACTTTGAATTTAATTTTTGGAACTTGTGTGATCAAATGTTTTGAAGACAATCCAAAATGTTGAAGTGGCTTGCACTAAATTGTCAGAATTAACATGAACGAGATCGTCAAACCTACTTGTTATTTGAATAATGTTTTGAATAGCATCTCATATAATGCAGGTGTGTAATTTTCATAGAAATCTGCCACTGTGTAGCAATATCCAGAATCAAATCTTGCTTTTCCTTAATAACGGCATTGAGGTTTCGTGAATAAAAGTCAGGCACACATAAAGCAATGAGTTTTTCAAGCAAATTAGCAATTATAAAAAGCAACACAGAAAATATGGTAATTTTACAAACAAGTGGTTCCTAAGCAGATCTGTATAATTTTTAAGAGAAACATTGGTAATTAAATATTTTAAAATCCAACATTTTGTGCAGAATTTTTCAAAAAAAAAAAAAATCAATTGGTCTTCAATGGTACTTAACATACTTTGCAAAGACACCATGTGAAAAAATTATTTAAAAATACATAGGTCTGTAATTTGATGTTCTATTGATATTTTTACATTTAATGCAAGTCTGCTTTGAATTAGCACTTCAAAAAATATGAAAATACACCATTATTTTTGAAGCAATGCTCATTTTTGCACTGTAAGATGACCAATGTCTAAAACAAAGATTTGCTCTGTCGTTTCTTGCCACAATGGAGGTTGACGATGGTTTTCCATGGCATAGTTTAGAGAGAGATGAGGCCCATTTTGAACTTAATGGGTCTCGTGTTACTATGAAATCATCGTAACAACCCTAATTAATGAGCCTCTCTTTTCTAAATTATACTCGTAAGTCTAGGACAAACAAGTACTTAAATTCAAAGTTGCTAAGCGAACAGTATAGTAACTGCTAACATGCAAGTGAAATATAAGTCTTATTTTAAATTAAATAAATACTGGTAGATAAAGCAAAATTTTGGTTAAAACTTAAATGCTTTGTTTTTACTTAAAGCTTGCAATTTAAAGATCGAAAAAAATTCTGAGGAAAAAAAAACTTATATGAGAATTGCCTAAAATGGAAATTTAGAGCATCGTAGGATGATAAATATCAAAAGTGGATAAGAAAAAAAATAACATAAAAATATGTCTTCAGGTAGTAGGTAGAGATAGGTTCTTCTTCCAATAGCAGTGAAAACAATTGTTTTTCAAATTAGTTTGAAAATTCAAGTACAATCAAGAGTTAAAAAGAAATATTAAATAAGTCTTCTTATTACAAACAAATTCGATTTAAAAATTATTACATTTATTGGTTAATAGGATAAGAAAAGAAACTGAAATTCCTAACAATTTAAGCAATCACTAGCTATTAAAAATAACATTTAAAATGTGTTATCAACGGTTACAAAATAACAGATTTCATGCTAACTTCTTTTTTTTTTAAATTACGCCCGCCATCGTCATTTCGGACATGAGGCGTCTTGCAGTCCAGAAAAAATCGAAGTGACTCCAGAAGGTGTGAGGGCCCGAAAGTCATCACTGGAGCGGACGTTAGAAAGAGAGGGGCAACTAAAGAGATGCTTCCCAGTCATATGCGAGGTGCCACAAAGTACACAGTGAGATGAATCAACCAAGTTGATTTTATGTAAGTGGGCCTGCAGATAGTCATGTCCATTAATAATTCTAAAATTTGCAACTCCTTCTGCCCTGGGAAGGAGGGAAATACGTGAGCGCTGTTGGTCATCCAGAAGGCAAGCCCATGGTTTTCCATCTGCCATATTCCTAAGAGCAGATATTGTACCAAGTCTGATTTTGCTCCCAAAAAGTCTCTTAGCATTTCGAAGAGGGACCTGGTAGGAAGATGGGTGCAAAGATGAAGCCTCCCTAGCCAAAGTGTCAGCCCGTTCATTTCCATAAATGCCACAATGGCTATGACTTATGACTTATGACTTGTAAAGGGGTGACTCCGAAGAGTGCCAGCACTGCGACTAATAGTCTATTGTACTGAGACCCCTACTGATCCACTAAAGACCGATGGCCGAAATAAATTTCAGCATGTACCTGATTGGAATGTTTGACAGTTCCCAGGGTTCGATACAATGGTATCCCAGATATTCAAATCGTTGTGCAGAGTAATGGTCACATTTACATAGAACGTGTACAGAACTCTCCTCTACCATCCGACAACCTCTACATAGTGGGTCATCTAAAACACCCATAATGTTGAGGTGTCTATTCAGGGTACAGTGGCCAGTTAGGAGGCCAATAGCTATCCTGATTTCTTTCCTACTGAAATTCAGCAGCTCTCTTGATCTATCCCATGGAGACTGCTGATTGAGCTCTTTGGCTTGTCTTTGATTATTAGACTGAAGCCATGTTTGGTAGGACTCGGCAAGGAGCAAATCCCTTATAGTCCCTCTAACCACATTGTGAGGCAGACCCAAAACAGGCTCTGGTCCAATAAATGGTGTTTCAGACCCATGTTTTGCTAATAGGTCTGCCGTTTCATTGCCTTCAATGCCACAGTGACCAGGGACCCAAACCAGAGAGACCTTGTTTCTCTCAGCCAGGTCCTCAAGCACATTGTGACATTCCCACACTGCTTTTGAGGAAAAGCAGTGACTTTGCAAAGCCTTTAGGGCTGCCTGGCTGTCAGAGAAGATTTTAATAACCCTCTTAACTACACCTCTATTGAGGCAGTTGTAAGTACAAGCAGAGATTGCCAGAACCTCAGCCTGATATACAGTGGCCAGCTTACCCAAAGAAAAAGATAGCCTTATTTTTCGATTAGGACAGAAGGCACCTGACCCAGTGCCATGAGATGTTTTTGAACCATCTGTGTACCAAATTTCATCCCCCCTTCCTATCAGCCTGGAGACGAATCTCCATTCTTCTCTGGTGGGAAAGATGATATTATATTTGGCTTTAAAGCAAAATTGCTTTAACATCCAGTCAGATCTCATTAATAGATAGGGATGTTCCTTCACCTGCGGATCGACATTTTTGAAGGCAGGCATTTCATAAGATGACTTCCATAGTCCCATGAGTTTGAGGCGTTGTGAGCATGAAATTGCCTCTAGTTCCACTTGTTTATGCAGTGGTAGAAGCCCCAGAAGCAGTTCTAGACTCTGTGAGGGAGTGGTTCGCATTGCACTAGTAATTGCAATGGTAGCCATTCTTTGTAGACTAGTGAGTTCTTTTTTCACTGTCTCATTACGGGTTCTATTCCACCAAGCGATGGCGCCATAGGATATCATCGGAACAATAATCCCGGTATATATCCAATGCACCATTTTCGGTGTTAGACCCCAATTATTACCAATGGCACGTCTACAAGCCCAAAACACTCTCTTGGCCTTGCTCGTGCAGTACTGGAGATGTGAGCTCCATGTCAAGGTCTTATCAAAGATTACTCCTAGATATTTAACCTCATCCGAGTATGCAAGTGGTGTTCCAAAGAATTTTATCAAATGCATATCTCGTAACCTTTTCCGGGTGAAGAGGACTAGACTAGTTTTGTTGGGGTTAACCGACAAGTTCACCTTTTTGCACCAAAGTTCAATCTTTTTTAGGGCAGTGTTCATGAGGTCTGTTACCGTGTTTTGGAACTTCCCTCTTATGACCAGCGTTATGTCATCAGCATAACCCAGACAATACAGGCCCAAGAAGTGAGTCCTGTTAAGGAGCTCGTCAACCACAAGGCTCCATAGTAAGGGGGACAACACACCACCCTGGGGGCAGCCTTTACAGTTTCCCACAGTTAGTGTGTCTCCCAGTAAGGAGGCCTGAGCCATCCTTGTCTCGAGCATGTTTTTAATCCAGGCGCAAACCAATGGATTAACATTTCGACTGATGAGGGCATCAATAATTACGTTTACTGGAACCTTATCAAAGGCTCCCTCAATATCTAAAAAGGCTGCCAAGGCAATTTCCTTTCCATTGACTGCTCTATCAAGGACCGTAACAAGATCATATAGAGCAGTCTCTGTAGATTTCCCAGGCTGGTAGGCGTGTTGAAATCTCGATAGGGGTTCGGCTTTTAGAACCTCGTCCCTAATGTATCTATCGATCAATTTCTCTAATGTCTTAAGAAGAAATGATGTCAGACTAATAGGTCTGAAGGCTTTTGCTTCACTGTAGCATGTTTTACCTGGTTTAGGTATAAAAATTACCTTGCAGGTTCTCCATGCATGCGGCATATAACCATATACCACGCAAGATCTATAAATCCTACATATGTGTGGTATAATGATGTCTTTGCCATGTTGGAGTAGAGCAGGTATAATGCCATCTACACCAGGTGTTTTGAAGGGCATGAATGAGTTAATCGCCCATGCTATTCTTTTTGGAGTAATTATACTTCTAGCCAGTTCCCAGTCCTCCTTTCCACTACGTAGCAGGGGAATAAGTGGAACTGTCAGTTCATCATTAATATTTGTAATTCTGGAATCAGGGAAGTGCACTCTAAGCATTTCTACCAGGGTGCTCCTACCGTTTTCCGTGAATGTGCCATCGTCCTTTTTAATGGAGCCTAATTGGCACTGGTTGTTTTTGGTCAGTACTTTAGTCAGCTTAGCCGCACTAGACATACTGTCCACTTGGCCACAGAAGTTTTTCCATGACTCCTGTTTAGATTTCCTTATGGCCTTGTTATAGTTGGTGAGTGCTTCTTTGTATCTTGACCACTCACCTGTTTTTTTAGCTCTGTTAAAGAGTCTTCTGCAGTTCTTTTTAAGACCACAGAGACTTTTATTCCACCAAGGAACTCGCCTTGGTAAGCTTGTGGTGACTGCCTTACAATTTAACTGGTAGGACTGGAGGATGGACTGCTGCACAGAGTCAACAGCTAATTCCAAGTCTACCAGTGAGGGAAAGTTGTGACTCCTACCCTCTAAAAGGAGGCGAAGGTCCTCCCTATAGGAATCCCATTTTGTATGCCTGGGATTTCTTTGATCCTGCTGAATATTCATAGCAGGACCTGTTAAAGACATTTGGATCTGTCTATGGTCTGACAGTGTGGTACAGTCAGACACATGCCAGTCCTTTATACAGTTAACTGCTTTAGCATTACAGAAAGTGATGTCAATGACTTCACTTCTGTTGCTGTTGACAAATGTCGGTTTGTTACCTGTATTGAGAATAAAAAGGTCATTAGATAAGAAAAATTCTATTAGTTCCTCACCTCTTTTGTTGCAGTTGGAACTGCCCCAAATGGTGTGGTGTGCATTTGCGTCACATCCCACGATAAACTTCATCCTAGAGCGTAAGCAGTGCTTGACAAATCTTCTGGCTGAAGTCGCTAGAGGAATTTCTTCTTCATATGGAAGGTACGCTGACATGATACATGTGGTATCTCCGTTTTCACTGATCACCTTGATAGCAACATTGTCCCCATCAAGGAAATCAGCCAAAAGGAGGGCATTAAGATTTTTATTTACAATGATACATGCTCTCGGTTTGCTGCATGAGCGATCAAAGAATAGATTCCCACAGTTGCCCAGGCCTAGGATCCTTCCATGATTGACCCAGGGTTCCTGTATTAGGGCAATATCTATCTTTCCTTCTACCAGTCTCTTGCTAAGTAAAGCTGAAGGAGACTGGCTATGGTGTAGATTAATTTGTGCAATCCTTATGGGATTGCCTATTTTCTTAAGGGGTTCAGACATAACCATGTTGTTTGGTTATGAATAGCAACAAGGCTAACCCTTAGAGAGGAGTTTATTAATCGATTAAGGCTGAGTCATCTCTTGTTGGAGAGAAAGACACAGCTGTTTTCTCTGATCCTGAGTCAGATAGCACAAGATCATCAATTTGTTTGAATAGTGACCCAGTGGAGTCACTAACTGAACTGGAAGGAGACTGTGGCTTTTGAGGCCCTGTTCCTATACCTATTGTTGGAGTCATTTCCCCAGAAACTGGTTCCATGACCTCCATGGCTACTGAGCTCACAAAAAATGCCTCAGGTTCACCACCCACCTTCTGCGCCAGCGGTTCCATCACAGCTTCGTCCGATGCAGGCTTTGAAGCCACCTCATCAGATTCTGCAGATAGTCCCGCTACAGCTTCATCCAGTGCAGGCTGAGCCACATCACTAGAGTCTGCAAGTGGTTTATCCACGGCGACAGGAGGGGGGAGTTTACGAGTAGCATTTGGATCGGACAAGATCTTGCAGAGTCCTTTCCCGAACGCTCCTGTGAATATCTCGAAATTCCACTCTCGTAAGAGCTGGGCTGATCTTTCGTCCATTTCGATTATCCACCTAGTGTAGGCACGATCCCCTACAATGACCCTCTCACGGATTTTCCACTCATCAGTGTTGAGGCCTGGGTTCGATCGGGCAAGCCGTCGAAGCAGAACCTCACCCTCTGTGGTGAAGACATCACGAGTTTTGAGGGCTATTTTCACTGGTTTGGGAAGGTCAGCCGCTTTCAGCACCCTGATTTTAAAGCCACCGACCCTCCCTCCATCATAGTTATCCTGTAGCCATTTCACTGAATACTCATTGGTACAGTGAAGCATGAGGGCACCGTTCAGTACACCAGCAGTTACAAACTGAGGGGCCATTAGATCGAGATCCATTGAGTCGATGGTTCTATCAATGTCTCTCTGAATATCCATTCCATCTGCAGGAGACAACCTTGCTTCTGGGAAGGCCTCCTGAACGATGGCCATTCTCATACCTGCGGCTACTTGACAGTACGACCATGGAGCAGATGTCCTTGGTCGCTTCGTCTGTACCGAGGTACTAGGGGAAGGGGTACCATCATCCGGCCTACCTCTTTTACCGGCTGGGGTCTCCTTCTGCTGCTGTTGAGGCTTTCCAGATTCAGTATGACGAATCTTATTAAGTCGTCTCCTGTGCTTGTATTTTTGTGCACGAGACATTGTTTCCCATCCAGGTACGAGGTCAAGCATAGAGGACTCGACCACTTCTTGTCTTCCGGATGGGGGATTAGTCGACGCGGGTCTTGAGGTACCACATACGTCAAATAGTTTTCTACTGGTCGCAGGCCCTGAAGGGCCACAATCGACCAGTGGTTGAGTGCCAGTCACAGTCTTGCTACGCACCTTAGTGGTAGATCCCAGAGGGATGTAGTCACTTTGGTCAAGTTTTGACTGTTTATGACGGTTTTGGGGGCGGTTTGACCCGCCATGTTTTTTTTCTTTATTATCCATAAAGCATGTAATTACTGAGGGTAAGTAAAGGTCACCGCCTGTATGGACCCTCTATGCAGGCGTAAGGCTTATTACAACGTGGGTCGCCACTTCACGAGGTGAACCGTTTGCGACAACCTTTAACCCTGGTTGCCATGTGACTTTCACATTCTCATCGGCACGGTATCCACACCTTGGACTTAGGTTGCCTTTATCTGCCTTCTCCATCATATCCGTGGGGTCTTGAAAAGACAAGACTGCACACAGATTATCTGGATCTCGGCAGATTATGCCAAGGACAATTTAGGCACCCTCCTTCTTTTTCAACCGGGCTTGGGACCGGCTTAGGCGAAGTTCCACAATGGCTAGGGATCCACTGGAAGACAATCTCTCTTCCAGAAGGCAAAAGAGAGTCAATGTGCTGTTTACATTCGAGCTCAAATTCAGTGGGCAATAAAGTGTAATTTGTAATGGTGTGAATCGCCGCCTGAGAATCAACGAAGATGACAATATTTTGTTCATCTGGTTCTCCAATAGCTCTGATTTCCATGAATATTGCATGCATTTCTCCATCAAAATTATCCGCCCAAGTATCGAGTGGTTCTCTTAGGCTAAAATATTTGGAGTAAGCACAGGCTCCGGCTCTACCAACTGAAGAAGTGGCGGATCCGTCAGTAAAAACCTGTAACCATTCCTGGTCAGGGTATTTATTTCATGCTAACTGCTAGTGTCATTATTAGCTGTTAAGCAAACAGTAAATATTAGAAGTGACTATCGTTGAATGTTAATAATATCAGAAGCTACTCGTAACATAAAACCGACAAAAATGCATAAATAATTAGGGCAGAATTTTTTTTATCAAACTTGTGAAAAGTGATATTAACTATTTTTCAGATGCCATGTAAGATAAGGTATTCATAAAGAACGAAGATTTTAATCTATTTTAATACTCCACAGTCGTGCAAAACTGTTTAAACTATTAGTTAAAAATAATATTGAAG
Organism: Metellina segmentata; assembly: GCA_947359465.1. Taxonomy (NCBI): domain Eukaryota; kingdom Metazoa; phylum Arthropoda; class Arachnida; order Araneae; family Tetragnathidae; genus Metellina; species Metellina segmentata. The sequence goes on along the minus strand of OX375875.1, from coordinate 96,746,375 downwards.
ATTTTAATAAAGAGAAAAAACACAAAATCCTTTCATCATAAATCTGGATAATACGGCTTAAATAAAGATTTCGATTTAACAAATATTCAACCAGCTTAATATTTTGTATTTCTACCGAAGCTTTAATCTTGCAATGTTATTGAATTTACTTGTTGGAATGGGTTTTAAAGCAAATATCGCCTTTTTAAAGTCAACTAAAAACGATGTAAGAAAAGTGAATTCTTTTAAAAATGAGTTTTTCAAAACTATCACATTCTTTAAAAGAAAATACAATATAAACCCCATATGAATATTAAGATGAATGTATTCAGCGGACCAGTTTAACAGGATGTATCAGGGTCGAAATTTAAACAACCAAAGGCGCCCCACAGTGGAAAAAAATTTCAGTGCACCATAATTAAATTTACAACTCGGAAATTATCTGTTTTAATGACTAATAATTAGAATAGTAAGCAAACAATAATTCAAGAGTTGTTCTCAAAGAAAAATAACACTTCTAACAAGAGAAAACTACAAGCTTTCTGAAAAGCAATTCAAAATTAGTACAGCGTACTAACTTTTTTTTGGGAAATAAAAGTTGACAAATTTATTTAAATTAGCGTATTTCTGCATTCAAATAGAAACTAAAAATTGTTAAATATACAACAAACCAATATTTGATGAGTAATAGCTTCTTATAATCACCCAAAACCAGTTAATTTTTAAAGCAGTAGTTTTCTCCACCTAGATAGCTAAAATGACACTGTGCTACTTCTTTATTTTCATTATAACTAAGAAAGTTGTAGAATTTTTTACTGATTTGGCCATGAAATTGTTTTAGTTCCAAAACAATTAACTCGTCTTGTAAAACCAGGTGATGAGGGTAATAGTTCCAAACGTGGAATTTTAAAGAGAACAAGTCAAACAGTATCCATACATACATCTACTCAATTTTAAATTAAAATTTATAATAAAAAAAATGTCTAAAACATTTTCTCTATCGTTTCTTGCAAGGATGGAGAATGACGATGGTTTTCCATGGCAAAGTTTAGAGAGAGAGATGAAGCCTATTTTCATCTGAATGGGTCTCGTGTTACTACGAAATCATCGTAACAAACCCAATTAATGAGCCTCTCTTTTCCAAATTATACTCGTAAGTCTAGGACAAACAAGTACTTAAATTAAAAGTTACTAAGCGAACATTATAGTAACTTCCACCATGCAAGTAAAATATAAGTCTTATTTTAAATTAAATAAATACTGGTAGATAAAGCAAAATTTTGGTTTAAACTTAATTGCTTTGTTTGTAATCAAAGCTTGCAATTTAAAACTGCGTATGGCTGTACGAAGATCGAAAAAAATTCTGAGGCAAAAATACCTTATATGAGAATTGCCTAAAATGGAAATTAAAAGCATCGTAGGATGATAAATATCAAAAATGGATAGGAAAAAAATAACAAAAAAATATGTCTTCAAGTAGAAAAATGAGGTAAATATCGCCTTTTTTAAGCCAACTAAAAACGATGTAAGAAAACTGAATTCTTTTAAAAAATGAGTTTTACAAAACTAACACATTCTTTAAAAGAAAATACAATATAAAACCCATATGAATATTAAGATGAATGTATTCCGCGGACCAGTTCAACAGGATGCATCTGGGTCAAAATTTAAACAACCAAAAGCGCCCCACAGTGGAAAAAAAAATTAAGTTTACCATAATTAAATTTACAACTCGGAAATGATCTGTTTTAATGACTAATAACTAGAATAGTAATCAAACAATAATTCAAGAGTTGTTCTCAAAGAAAAATAACAACTCTAGCAAGGGAAAACTAAAAACTTTCTGAAAAGCAATTCAAAATTAGTACAACGTACAAACCTTCATCTAGGAAAGCAAAGTTGACAAATTTATTTAAATTAGCGTATTTCTGCATTCAAATAGAAACTAAAAATTGTTAAATATACAACAAACCAATATTTTATGAGTCATAGCTTCTTATAATCACCCAAAACCAGTGTATTTTTAAAGCAATAGTTTTCTCCGCCTAGATTGCTAAAATGACACTGTGCTACTTCTTTATTTTCATTGCAACTAAGGAAGTTGTAGAATTTCTTACTGATTTGGCCACAAAATTGTTTTAGTTTCAAAACAAATAACTCGTCTTGTAAAACAAGGGGCCGTGATTAATAGTTCTATAGGTGGAAATGTGAAGAGATCAAGTCAAACAGTATGACAGAGGGTGAAAGGTGTTTCTTCCTGGAAATCACGACTGGTTGTCATTTATCCAAGTTAATTTGATTTTCCAGTCAAATGGCATACTCAAGTGAGTGTTTGATTGACATTAATCAATGCTTTCCTTTCTGCCAGTAACTATGTGTCTCCTGCTAACATACAGAGTAGTGATGCCTTATTTTATGGGATGTCATTTACATAAAGGTTGGATACTTTGATTTGACTTATGGAGCCCTGTTGCGTACCAGCATGACTGGTACGTTATATTAATGTTAGGGGTTTTATTCATGAGAATGATAAACTGCCTACTTGTTAGGTATGAAATTTCTAGTAGAGTGAAGCAGGAGAGCCAACTGTAATGAGTGTATGGATATTTCCACTTACCCACACTTGGTCGACAGGCCATTGCTACATACAAACAGTATACAACTCCTGTGCTTTTAGAAATCATGGCACCCTTCATAATGTACTCGGTTGCCCAAAGGTATTGACGAGTTGTCGCCATCCATTTTCTAAAAGCAAATTGTTTGGGATTAGTAATTTGGTGCACTTGCAGTATTCCACCAGAAGTGAATTTATGAGGTTTTCAGAAGTTTTGTTGAATAATGTGTAAGTGGGCTCTTATTTGCCTTTAATATCTGGTATATCTGCAGGTTTGTGTGGCATTAGTATACAGACAATAACACCTGCTTTCTAGAAGAGGAAATGTCGGAGAAAAATATTAAGTCGAAAAGAGTGGTTAGTTTTAGTTCCTGTTATTGTATTTGTCACTGGGTACCTATCTGTTAAATGATTATTAGAAACTACAATTTTGACTTTTTTTAATGAACTTTTGTAAATTTGTCCAAAAGATTTAAATATTACACCCTTGCTTAACACTTCTTAAAGTGGTCAGACACTTTATGGATCCACCAATAATGACAAACTTCTATTCCGTGACAAGACGCAAAAAAGTACAGATCGGCTTTTACACCATGATTTCTAAAGGCAAAAATACTAGTTTTAAAATTCATTCTTTTGTGTTTGTCTGCGTTCCCATTACTGAAATACTTTGAATTTAATTTTTGGAACTTGTGTGATCAAATGTTTTGAAGACAATCCAAAATGTTGAAGTGGCTTGCACTAAATTGTCAGAATTAACATGAACGAGATCGTCAAACCTACTTGTTATTTGAATAATGTTTTGAATAGCATCTCATATAATGCAGGTGTGTAATTTTCATAGAAATCTGCCACTGTGTAGCAATATCCAGAATCAAATCTTGCTTTTCCTTAATAACGGCATTGAGGTTTCGTGAATAAAAGTCAGGCACACATAAAGCAATGAGTTTTTCAAGCAAATTAGCAATTATAAAAAGCAACACAGAAAATATGGTAATTTTACAAACAAATGGTTCCTAAGCAGATCTGTATAATTTTTAAGAGAAACATTGGTAATTAAATATTTTAAAATCCAACATTTTGTGCAGAATTTTTCAAAAAAAAAAAAAAAAATCAATTGGTCTTCAATGGTACTTAACATACTTTGCACAAAGACACCATGTGAAAAAATTATTTAAAAATACATAGGTCTGTAATTTGATGTTCTATTGATATTTTTACATTTAATGCAAGTCTGCTTTGAATTAGCACTTCAAAAAATATGAAAATACACCATTATTTTTGAAGCAATGCTCATTTTTGCACTGTAAGATGACCAATGTCTAAAACAAACATTTTCTCTGTCGTTTCTTGCCACAATGGAGGTTGACGATGGTTTTCCATGGCATAGTTTAGAGAGAGATGAGGCCCATTTTGAACTTAATGGGTCTCGTGTTACTATGAAATCATCGTAACAACCCTAATTAATGAGCCTCTCTTTTCTAAATTATACTCGTAAGTCTAGGACAAACAAGTACTTAAATTCAAAGTTGCTAAGCGAACAGTATAGTAACTGCTAACATGCAAGTGAAATATAAGTCTTATTTTAAATTAAATAAATACTGGTAGATAAAGCAAAATTTTGGTTAAAACTTAAATGCTTTGTTTTTACTTAAAGCTTGCAATTTAAAGATCGAAAAAAATTCTGAGGAAAAAAAAACTTATATGAGAATTGCCTAAAATGGAAATTTAGAGCATCGTAGGATGATAAATATCAAAAGTGGATAAGAAAAAAAATAACATAAAAATATGTCTTCAGGTAGTAGGTAGAGATAGGTTCTTCTTCCAATAGCAGTGAAAACAATTGTTTATCAAATTAGTTTGAAAATTCAAGTACAATCAAGAGTTAAAAAGAAATATTAAATAAGTCTTCTTATTACAAACAAATTCGATTTAAAAATTATTACATTTATTGGTTAATAGGATAAGAAAAGAAACTGAAATTCGTAACAATTTAAGCAATCACTAGCTATTAAAAATAACATTTAAAATGTGTTATCAACGGTTACAAAATAACAGATTTCATGCTAACTTCTTTTTTTTTTAATTACGCCTGCCATCGTCATTTCGGACATGAGGCGTCTTGCAGTCCAGAAAAAATCGAAGTGACTCCAGAAGGTGTGAGGGCCCGAAAGTCATCACTGGAGCGGACGTTAGAAAGAGAGGGGCAACTAAAGAGATGCTTCCCAGTCATATGCGAGGTGCCACAAAGTACACAGTGAGATGAATCAACCAAGTTGATTTTATGTAAGTGGGCCTGCAGATAGTCATGTCCATTAATAATTCTAAAATTTGCAACTCCTTCTGCCCTGGGAAGGAGGGAAATACGCGAGCGCTGTTGGTCATCCAGAAGGCAAGCCCATGGTTTTCCATCTGCCATATTCCTAAGAGCAGATATTGTACCAAGTCTGATTTTGCTCCCAAAAAGTCTCTTAGCATTTCGAAGAGGGACCTGGTAGGAAGATGGGTGCAAAGATGAAGCCTCCCTAGCCAAAGTGTCAGCCCGTTCATTTCCATAAATGCCACAATGGCTAGGGATCCACTGGAAGACAATCTCTCTTCCAGAAGGCAAAAGAGAGTCAATGTGCTGTTTACATTCGAGCTCAAATTCAGTGGGCAATAAAGTGTAATTTGTAATGGTGTGAATCGCCGCCTGAGAATCAACGAAGATGACAATATTTTGTTCATCTGGTTCTCCAATAGCTCTGATGGCCATGAATATTGCATGCATTTCTCCATCAAAATTATCCGCCCAAGTATCGAGTGGTTCTCTTAGGCTAAAATATTTGGAGTAAGCACAGGCTCCGGCTCTACCAACTGAAGAAGTGGCGGATCCGTCAGTAAAAACCTGTAACCATTCCTGGTCAGGGTATTTATTTCATGCTAACTGCTAGTGTCATTATTAGCTGTTAAGCAAACAGTAAATATTAGAAGTGACTATCGTTGAATGTTAATAATATCAGAAGCTACTCGTAACATAAAACCGACAAAAATGCATAAATAATTAGGGCAGAATTTTTTTTATCAAACTTGTGAAAAGTGATATTAACTATTTTTCAGATGCCATGTAACATAAGGTATTCATAAAGAACGAAGATTTTAATACTCCACAGTCGTGCAAAACTGTTTAAACTATTAGTTAAAAATAATATTGAAGATTTTAATAAAGAGAAAAAACACAAAATCCTTTCATCATAAATCTGGATAATACGGCTTAAATAAAGATTTCGATTTAACAAATATTCAACCAGCTTAATATTTTGTATTTCTACCGAAGCTTTAATCTTGCAATGTTATTGAATTTACTTGTTGGAATGGGTTTTAAAGCAAATATCGCCTTTTTAAAGTCAACTAAAAACGATGTAAGAAAAGTGAATTCTTTTAAAAATGAGTTTTTCAAAACTATCACATTCTTTAAAAGAAAATACAATATAAAACCCATATGAATATTAAGATGAATGTATTCAGCGGACCAGTTTAACAGGATGTATCAGGGTCGAAATTTAAACAACCAAAGGCGCCCCACAGTGGAAAAAATTTCAGTGTACCATAATTAAATTTACAACTCGGAAATTATCTGTTTTAATGACTAATAATTAGAATAGTAAGCAAACAATAATTCAAGAGTTGTTCTCAAAGAAAAATAACAACTCTAACAAGAGAAAACTACAAGCTTTCTGAAAAGCAATTCAAAATTAGTACAGCGTACTAACTTTTTTTTGGGAAATAAAAGTTGACAAATTTATTTAAATTAGCGTATTTCTGCATTCAAATAGAAACTAAAAATTGTTAAATATACAACAAACCAATATTTGATGAGTAATAGCTTCTTATAATCACCCAAAACCAGTTAATTTTTAAAGCAGTAGTTTTCTCCACCTAGATAGCTAAAATGACACTGTGCTACTTCTTTATTTTCATTATAACTAAGAAAGTTGTAGAATTTTTTACTGATTTGGCCATGAAATTGTTTTAGTTCCAAAACAATTAACTCGTCTTGTAAAACCAGGTGATGAGAGTAATAGTTCCAAACGTGGAATTTTAAAGAGAACAAGTCAAACAGTATCCATACATACATCTACTCAATTTTAAATTAAAATTTATAATAAAAAAAATGTCTAAAACATTTTCTCTATCGTTTCTTGCAAGGATGGAGAATGACGATGGTTTTCCATGGCAAAGTTTAGAGAGAGAGAGAGATGAAGCCTATTTTCATCTGAATGGGTCTCGTGTTACTACGAAATCATCGTAACAAACCCAATTAATGAGCCTCTCTTTTCCAAATTATACTCGTAAGTCTAGGACAAACAAGTACTTAAATTAAAAGTTACTAAGCGAACATTATAGTAACTTCCACCATGCAAGTGAAATATAAGTCTTATTTTAAATTAAATAAATACTGGTAGATAAAGCAAAATTTTGGTTTAAACTTAATTGCTTTGTTTGTAATCAAAGCTTGCAATTTAAAACTGCGTATGGCTGTACGAAGATCGAAAAAAATTCTGAGGCAAAAATACCTTATATGAGAATTGCCTAAAATGGAAATTAAAAGCATCGTAGGATGATAAATATCAAAAATGGATAAGAAAAAAATAACAAAAAATATGTCTTCAAGTAGAAAAATGAGGTAAATATCGCCTTTTTTAAGCCAACTAAAAACGATGTAAGAAAAGTGAATTCTTTTAAAAAATGAGTTTTACAAAACTAACACATTCTTTAAAAGAAAATACAATATAAAACCCATATGAATATTAAGATGAATGTATTCCGCGGACCAGTTCAACAGGATGCATCTGGGTCGAAATTTAAACAACCAAAAGCGCCCCACAGTGGAAAAAAAAATTTAAGTTTACCATAATTAAATTTACAACTCGGAAATGATCTGTTTTAATGACTAATAACTAGAATAGTAATCAAACAATAATTCAAGAGTTGTTCTCAAAGAAAAATAACAACTCTAGCAAGGGAAAACTAAAAACTTTCTGAAAAGCAATTCAAAATTAGTACAACGTACTAACGTCATCTAGGAAAGCAAAGTTGACAAATTTATTTAAATTAGCGTATTTCTGCATTCAAATAGAAACTAAAAATTGTTAAATATACAACAAACCAATATTTTATGAGTCATAGCTTCTTATAATCACCCAAAACCAGTGTATTTTTAAAGCAATAGTTTTCTCCGCCTAGATTGCTAAAATGACACTGTGCTACTTCTTTATTTTCATTGCAACTAAGGAAGTTGTAGAATTTCTTACTGATTTGGCCACAAAATTGTTTTAGTTTCAAAACATATAACTCGTCTTGTAAAACCAGGGGCCGTGATTAATAGTTCTATAGGTGGAAATGTGAAGAGATCAAGTCAAACAGTATGACAGAGGGTGAAAGGTGTTTCTTCCTGGAAATCACGACTGGTTGTCATTTATCCAAGTTAATTTGATTTTCCAGTCAAATGGCATACTCAAGTGAGTGTTTGATTGACATTAATCAATGCTTTCCTTTCTGCCAGTAACTATGTGTCTCCTGCTAACATACAGAGTAGTGATGCCTTATTTTATGGGATGCCATTTACGTAAAGGTTGGATACTTTGATTTGACTTATGGAGCCCTGTTGCGTACCAGCATGACTGGTACGTTATATTAATGTTAGGGGTTTTATTCATGAGAATGATAAACTGCCTACTTGTTAGGTATGAAATTTCTAGTAGAGTGAGTGAAGCAGGAGAGCCAACTGTAATGAGTGTATGGATATTTCCACTTACCCACACTTGGTCGACAGGCCATTGCTACATACAAACAGTATACAACTCCTGTGCTTTTAGAAATCATGGCACCCTTCATAATGTACTCGGTTGCCCAAAGGTGTTGACGAGTTGTCGCCATTCATTTTCTAAAAGCAAATTGTTTAGGATTAGTAATTTGGTGCACTTGCAGTATTCCACCAGAAGTGAATTTATGAGGTTTTCAGAAGTTTTGTTGAATAATGTGTAAGTGGGCTCTTATTTGCCTTTAATATCTGGTATATCTGCAGGTTTGTGTGGCATTAGTATACAGACAATAACACCTGCTTTCTAGAAGAGGAAATGTCGGAGAAAAATATTAAGTCGAAAAGAGTGGTTAGTTTTAGTTCCTGTTATTGTATTTGTCACTGGGTACCTATCTGTTAAATGATTATTAGAAACTACAATTTTGACTTTTTTTAATGAACTTTTGTAAATTTGTCCAAAAGATTTAAATATTACATCCTTGCTTAACACTTCTTAAAGTGGTCAGACACTTTATGGATCCACCAATAATGACAAACTTCTATTCCGTGACAAGACGCAAAAAAGTACAGATCGGCTTTTACACCATGATTGCTAAAGGCAAAAATACTAGTTTTAAAATTCATTTTTTTTGTGTCTGTCTGCGTTCCCATTACTGAAATACTTTGAATTTCATTTTTGGAACTTGTGTGATCAAATGTTTTGAAGACAATCCAAAATGTTGAAGTGGCTTGCACTAAATTGTCAGAATTAACATGAACGAGATCGTCAAACCTACTTGTTATTTGAATAATGTTTTGAATAGCATCTCATATAATGCAGGTGTGTAATTTTCATAGAAATCTGCCACTGTGTAGCAATATCCAGAATCAAATCTTGCTTTTCCTTAATAACGACATTGAGGTTTCGTGAATAAAAGTCAGGCACACATAAAGCAATGAGTTTTTCAAGCAAATTAGCAATTATAAAAAGCAACACAGAAAATATGGTAATTTTACAAACAAGTGGTTCCTAAGCAGATCTGTATAATTTTTAAGAGAAACATTGGTAATTAAATATTTTAAAATCCAACATTTTGTGCAGAATTTTTCAAAAAAAAAAAAATCAATTGGTCTTCAATGGTACTTAACATACTTTGCAAAGACACCATGTGAAAAAATTATTTAAAAATACATAGGTCTGTAATTTGATGTTCTATTGATATTTTTACATTTAATGCAAGTCTGCTTTGAATTAGCACTTCAAAAAATATGAAAATACACCATTATTTTTGAAGCAATGCTCATTTTTGCACTGTAAGATGACCAATGTCTAAAACAAACATTTGCTCTGTCGTTTCTTGCCACAATGGAGGTTGACGATGGTTTTCCATGGCATAGTTTAGAGAGAGATGAGGCCCATTTTGAACTTAATGGGTCTCGTGTTACTATGAAATCATCGTAACAACCCTAATTAATGAGCCTCTCTTTTCTAAATTATACTCGTAAGTCTAGGACAAACAAGTACTTAAATTCAAAGTTGCTAAGCGAACAGTATAGTAACTGCTAACATGCAAGTGAAATATAAGTCTTATTTTAAATTAAATAAATACTGGTAGATAAAGCAAAATTTTGGTTAAAACTTAAATGCTTTGTTTTTACTTAAAGCTTGCAATTTAAAGATCGAAAAAAATTCTGAGGAAAAAAAAACTTATATGAGAATTGCCTAAAATGGAAATTTAGAGCATCGTAGGATGATAAATATCAAAAGTGGATAAGAAAAAAAATAACATAAAAATATGTCTTCAGGTAGTAGGTAGAGATAGGTTCTTCTTCCAATAGCAGTGAAAACAATTGTTTTTCAAATTAGTTTGAAAATTCAAGTACAATCAAGAGTTAAAAAGAAATATTAAATAAGTCTTCTTATTACAAACAAATTCGATTTAAAAATTATTACATTTATTGGTTAATAGGATAAGAAAAGAAACTGAAATTCGTAACAATTTAAGCAATCACTAGCTATTAAAAATAACATTTAAAATGTGTTATCAACGGTTACAAAATAACAGATTTCATGCTAACTTCTTTTTTTTTTAAATTACGCCCGCCATCGTCATTTCGGACATGAGGCGTCTTGCAGTCCAGAAAAAATCGAAGTGACTCCAGAAGGTGTGAGGGCCCGAAAGTCATCACTGGAGCGGACGTTAGAAAGAGAGGGGCAACTAAAGAGATGCTTCCCAGTCATATGCGAGGTGCCACAAAGTACACAGTGAGATGAATCAACCAAGTTGATTTTATGTAAGTGGGCCTGCAGATAGTCATGTCCATTAATAATTCTAAAATTTGCAACTCCTTCTGCCCTGGGAAGGAGGGAAAGACGTGAGCGCTGTTGGTCATCCAGAAGGCAAGCCCATGGTTTTCCATCTGCCATATTCCTAAGAGCAGAAATTGTACCAAGTCTGATTTTGCTCCCAAAAAGTCTCTTAGCATTTCGAAGAGGGACCTGGTAGGAAGATGGGTGCAAAGATGAAGCCTCCCTAGCCAAAGTGTCAGCCCGTTCATTTCCATAAATGCCACAATGGCTAGGGATCCACTGGAAGACAATCTCTCTTCCAGAAGGCAAAAGAGAGTCAATGTGCTGTTTACATTCGAGCTCAAATTCAGTGGGCAATAAAGTGTAATTTGTAATGGTTTGAATCGCCGCCTGAGAATCAACGAAGATGACAATATTTTGTTCATCTGGTTCTCCAATAGCTCTGATGGCCATGAATATTGCATGCATTTCTCCATCAAAATTATCCGCCCAAGTATCGAGTGGTTCTCTTAGGCTAAAATATTTGGAGTAAGCACAGGCTCCGGCTCTACCAGTTGAAGAAGTGGCGGATCCGTCAGTAAAAACCTGTAACCATTCCTGGTCAGGGTATTTATTTCATGCTAACTGCTAGTGTTATTATTAGCTGTTAAGCAAACAGTAAATATTAGAAGTGACTATCGTCGAATATTAATAATATCAGAAGCTACTTGTAACATAAAACCGACAAAAAATGCATAAATAATTAGGGCAGAATTTTTTTTATCAAACTTGTGAAAAGTGATATTAACTATTTTTCAGATGCCATGTAAGATAAGGTATTCATAAAGAACGAAGATTTTAATCTATTTTAATACTCCACAGTCGTGCAAAACTGTTTAAACTATTAGTTAAAAATAATATTGAAGATTTTAATAAAGAGAAAAAACGCAAAATCCTTTCATCATAAATCTGGATAATACGGCTTAAATAAAGATTTCGATTTAACAAATATTCAACCAGCTTAATATTTTGTATTTCTACCGAAGCTTTAATCTTGCAATGTTATTGAATTTACTTGTTGGAAGGGGTTTTAAAGCAAATATCGCCTTTTTAAAGTCAACTAAAAACGATGTAAGAAAAGTGAATTCTTTTAAAAATGAGTTTTTCAAAACTATCACACACACACACACACATTCTTTAAAAGAAAATACCATATAAAACCCATATGAATATTAAGATGAATGTATTCAGCGGACCAGTTTAACAGGATGTATCAGGGTCGAAATTTAAACAACCAAAGGCGCCCCACAGTGGAAAAAATTTCAGTGTACCATAATTAAATTTACAACTCGGAAATTATCTGTTTTAATGACTAATAATTAGAATAGTAAGCAAACAATAATTCAAGAGTTGTTCTCAAAGAAAAATAACAACTCTAACAAGAGAAAACTACAAGCTTTCTGAAAAGCAATTCAAAATTAGTACAGCGTACTAACTTTTTTTTGGGAAATAAAAGTTGACAAATTTATTTAAATTAGCGTATTTCTGCATTCAAATAGAAACTAAAAATTGTTAAATATACAACAAACCAATATTTGATGAGTAATAGCTTCTTATAATCACCCAAAACCAGTTAATTTTTAAAGCAGTAGTTTTCTCCACCTAGATAGCTAAAATGACACTGTGCTACTTCTTTATTTTCATTATAACTAAGAAAGTTGTAGAATTTTTTACTGATTTGGCCATGAAATTGTTTTAGTTCCAAAACAATTAACTCGTCTTGTAAAACCAGGTGATGAGAGTAATAGTTCCAAACGTGGAATTTTAAAGAGAACAAGTCAAACAGTATCCATACATACATCTACTCAATTTTAAATTAAAATTTATAATAAAAAAAATGTCTAAAACATTTTCTCTATCGTTTCTTGCAAGGATGGAGAATGACGATGGTTTTCCATGGCAAAGTTTAGAGAGAGAGAGAGATGAAGCCTATTTTCATCTGAATGGGTCTCGTGTTACTACGAAATCATCGTAACAAACCCAATTAATGAGCCTCTCTTTTCCAAATTATACTCGTAAGTCTAGGACAAACAAGTACTTAAATTAAAAGTTACTAAGCGAACATTATAGTAACTTCCACCATGCAAGTGAAATATAAGTCTTATTTTAAATTAAATAAATACTGGTAGATAAAGCAAAATTTTGGTTTAAACTTAATTGCTTTGTTTGTAATCAAAGCTTGCAATTTAAAACTGCGTATGGCTGTACGAAGATCGAAAAAAATTCTGAGGCAAAAATACCTTATATGAGAATTGCCTAAAATGGAAATTAAAAGCATCGTAGGATGATAAATATCAAAAAAGGATAAGAAAAAAATAACAAAAAAATATGTCTTCAAGTAGAAAAATGAGGTAAATATCGCCTTTTTTAAGCCAACTAAAAACGATGTAAGAAAAGTGAATTCTTTTAAAAAATGAGTTTTACAAAACTAACACATTCTTTAAAAGAAAATACAATATAAAACCCATATGAATATTAAGATGAATGTATTCCGCGGACCAGTTCAACAGGATGCATCTGGGTCGAAATTTAAACAACCAAAAGCGCCCCACAGTGGAAAAAAAAATTTAAGTTTACCATAATTAAATTTACAACTCGGAAATGATCTGTTTTAATGACTAATAACTAGAATAGTAATCAAACAATAATTCAAGAGTTGTTCTCAAAGAAAAATAACAACTCTAGCAAGGGAAAACTAAAAACTTTCTGAAAAGCAATTCAAAATTAGTACAACGTACTAACGTCATCTAGGAAAGCAAAGTTGACAAATTTATTTAAATTAGCGTATTTCTGCATTCAAATAGAAACTAAAAATTGTTAAATATACAACAAACCAATATTTTATGAGTCATAGCTTCTTATAATCACCCAAAACCAGTGTATTTTTAAAGCAATAGTTTTCTCCGCCTAGATTGCTAAAATGACACTGTGCTACTTCTTTATTTTCATTGCAACTAAGGAAGTTGTAGAATTTCTTACTGATTTGGCCACAAAATTGTTTTAGTTTCAAAACATATAACTCGTCTTGTAAAACCAGGGGCCGTGATTAATAGTTCTATAGGTGGAAATGTGAAGAGATCAAGTCAAACAGTATGACAGAGGGTGAAAGGTGTTTCTTCCTGGAAATCACGACTGGTTGTCATTTATCCAAGTTAATTTGATTTTCCAGTCAAATGGCATACTCAAGTGAGTGTTTGATTGACATTAATCAATGATTTCCTTTCTGCCAGTAACTATGTGTCTCCTGCTAACATACAGAGTAGTGATGCCTTATTTTATGGGATGCCATTTACGTAAAGGTTGGATACTTTGATTTGACTTATGGAGCCCTGTTGCGTACCAGCATGACTGGTACGTTATATTAATGTTAGGGGTTTTATTCATGAGAATGATAAACTGCCTACTTGTTAGGTATGAAATTTCTAGTAGAGTGAGTGAAGCAGGAGAGCCAACTGTAATGAGTGTATGGATATTTCCACTTACCCACACTTGGTCGACAGGCCATTGCTACATACAAACAGTATACAACTCCTGTGCTTTTAGAAATCATGGCACCCTTCATAATGTACTCGGTTGCCCAAAGGTGTTGACGAGTTGTCGCCATTCATTTTCTAAAAGCAAATTGTTTAGGATTAGTAATTTGGTGCACTTGCAGTATTCCACCAGAAGTGAATTTATGAGGTTTTCAGAAGTTTTGTTGAATAATGTGTAAGTGGGCTCTTATTTGCCTTTAATATCTGGTATATCTGCAGGTTTGTGTGGCATTAGTATACAGACAATAACACCTGCTTTCTAGAAGAGGAAATGTCGGAGAAAAATATTAAGTCGAAAAGAGTGGTTAGTTTTAGTTCCTGTTATTGTATTTGTCACTGGGTACCTATCTGTTAAATGATTATTAGAAACTACAATTTTGACTTTTTTTAATGAACTTTTGTAAATTTGTCCAAAAGATTTAAATATTACATCCTTGCTTAACACTTCTTAAAGTGGTCAGACACTTTATGGATCCACCAATAATGACAAACTTCTATTCCGTGACAAGACGCAAAAAAGTACAGATCGGCTTTTACACCATGATTGCTAAAGGCAAAAATACTAGTTTTAAAATTCATTTTTTTTGTGTCTGTCTGCGTTCCCATTACTGAAATACTTTGAATTTCATTTTTGGAACTTGTGTGATCAAATGTTTTGAAGACAATCCAAAATGTTGAAGTGGCTTGCACTAAATTGTCAGAATTAACATGAACGAGATCGTCAAACCTACTTGTTATTTGAATAATGTTTTGAATAGCATCTCATATAATGCAGGTGTGTAATTTTCATAGAAATCTGCCACTGTGTAGCAATATCCAGAATCAAATCTTGCTTTTCCTTAATAACGACATTGAGGTTTCGTGAATAAAAGTCAGGCACACATAAAGCAATGAGTTTTTCAAGCAAATTAGCAATTATAAAAAGCAACACAGAAAATATGGTAATTTTACAAACAAGTGGTTCCTAAGCAGATCTGTATAATTTTTAAGAGAAACATTGGTAATTAAATATTTTAAAATCCAACATTTTGTGCAGAATTTTTCAAAAAAAAAAAATCAATTGGTCTTCAATGGTACTTAACATACTTTGCAAAGACACCATGTGAAAAAATTATTTAAAAATACATAGGTCTGTAATTTGATGTTCTATTGATATTTTTACATTTAATGCAAGTCTGCTTTGAATTAGCACTTCAAAAAATATGAAAATACACCATTATTTTTGAAGCAATGCTCATTTTTGCACTGTAAGATGACCAATGTCTAAAACAAACATTTGCTCTGTCGTTTCTTGCCACAATGGAGGTTGACGATGGTTTTCCATGGCATAGTTTAGAGAGAGATGAGGCCCATTTTGAACTTAATGGGTCTCGTGTTACTATGAAATCATCGTAACAACCCTAATTAATGAGCCTCTCTTTTCTAAATTATACTCGTAAGTCTAGGACAAACAAGTACTTAAATTCAAAGTTGCTAAGCGAACAGTATAGTAACTGCTAACATGCAAGTGAAATATAAGTCTTATTTTAAATTAAATAAATACTGGTAGATAAAGCAAAATTTTGGTTAAAACTTAAATGCTTTGTTTTTACTTAAAGCTTGCAATTTAAAGATCGAAAAAAATTCTGAGGAAAAAAAAACTTATATGAGAATTGCCTAAAATGGAAATTTAGAGCATCGTAGGATGATAGATATCAAAAGTGGATAAGAAAAAAAATAACATAAAAATATGTCTTCAGGTAGTAGGTAGAGATAGGTTCTTCTTCCAATAGCAGTGAAAACAATTGTTTTTCAAATTAGTTTGAAAATTCAAGTACAATCAAGAGTTAAAAAGAAATATTAAATAAGTCTTCTTATTACAAACAAATTCGATTTAAAAATTATTACATTTATTGGTTAATAGGATAAGAAAAGAAACTGAAATTCGTAACAATTTAAGCAATCACTAGCTATTAAAAATAACATTTAAAATGTGTTATCAACGGTTACAAAATAACAGATTTCATGCTAACTTCTTTTTTTTTTAAATTACGCCCGCCATCGTCATTTCGGACATGAGGCGTCTTGCAGTCCAGAAAAAATCGAAGTGACTCCAGAAGGTGTGAGGGCCCGAAAGTCATCACTGGAGCGGACGTTAGAAAGAGAGGGGCAACTAAAGAGATGCTTCCCAGTCATATGCGAGGTGCCACAAAGTACACAGTGAGATGAATCAACCAAGTTGATTTTATGTAAGTGGGCCTGCAGATAGTCATGTCCATTAATAATTCTAAAATTTGCAACTCCTTCTGCCCTGGGAAGGAGGGAAAGACGTGAGCGCTGTTGGTCATCCAGAAGGCAAGCCCATGGTTTTCCATCTGCCATATTCCTAAGAGCAGAAATTGTACCAAGTCTGATTTTGCTCCCAAAAAGTCTCTTAGCATTTCGAAGAGGGACCTGGTAGGAAGATGGGTGCAAAGATGAAGCCTCCCTAGCCAAAGTGTCAGCCCGTTCATTTCCATAAATGCCACAATGGCTAGGGATCCACTGGAAGACAATCTCTCTTCCAGAAGGCAAAAGAGAGTCAATGTGCTGTTTACATTCGAGCTCAAATTCAGTGGGCAATAAAGTGTAATTTGTAATGGTTTGAATCGCCGCCTGAGAATCAACGAAGATGACAATATTTTGTTCATCTGGTTCTCCAATAGCTCTGATGGCCATGAATATTGCATGCATTTCTCCATCAAAATTATCCGCCCAAGTATCGAGTGGTTCTCTTAGGCTAAAATATTTGGAGTAAGCACAGGCTCCGGCTCTACCAGTTGAAGAAGTGGCGGATCCGTCAGTAAAAACCTGTAACCATTCCTGGTCAGGGTATTTATTTCATGCTAACTGCTAGTGTTATTATTAGCTGTTAAGCAAACAGTAAATATTAGAAGTGACTATCGTCGAATATTAATAATATCAGAAGCTACTTGTAACATAAAACCGACAAAAAATGCATAAATAATTAGGGCAGAATTTTTTTTATCAAACTTGTGAAAAGTGATATTAACTATTTTTCAGATGCCATGTAAGATAAGGTATTCATAAAGAACGAAGATTTTAATCTATTTTAATTCTCCACAGTCGTGCAAAACTGTTTAAACTATTAGTTAAAAATAATATTGAAGATTTTAATAAAGAGAAAAAACGCAAAATCCTTTCATCATAAATCTGGATAATACGGCTTAAATAAAGATTTCGATTTAACAAATATTCAACCAGCTTAATATTTTGTATTTCTACCGAAGCTTTAATCTTGCAATGTTATTGAATTTACTTGTTGGAAGGGGTTTTAAAGCAAATATCGCCTTTTTAAAGTCAACTAAAAACGATGTAAGAAAAGTGAATTCTTTTAAAAATGAGTTTTTCAAAACTATCACATTCTTTAAAAGAAAATACAATATAAAACCCATATGAATATTAAGATGAATGTATTCAGCGGACCAGTTTAACAGGATGTATCAGGGTCGAAATTTAAACAACCAAAGGCGCCCCACAGTGGAAAAAATTTCAGTGTACCATAATTAAATTTACAACTCGGAAATTATCTGTTTTAATGACTAATAATTAGAATAGTAAGCAAACAATAATTCAAGAGTTGTTCTCAAAGAAAAATAACAACTCTAACAAGAGAAAACTACAAGCTTTCTGAAAAGCAATTCAAAATTAGTACAGCGTACTAACTTTTTTTTGGGAAATAAAAGTTGACAAATTTATTTAAATTAGCGTATTTCTGCATTCAAATAGAAACTAAAAATTGTTAAATATACAACAAACCAATATTTGATGAGTAATAGCTTCTTATAATCACCCCAAACCAGTTAATTTTTAAAGCAGTAGTTTTCTCCACCTAGATAGCTAAAATGACACTGTGCTACTTCTTTATTTTCATTATAACTAAGAAAGTTGTAGAATTTTTTACTGATTTGGCCATGAAATTGTTTTAGTTCCAAAACAATTAACTCGTCTTGTAAAACCAGGTGATGAGAGTAATAGTTCCAAACGTGGAATTTTAAAGAGAACAAGTCAAACAGTATCCATACATACATCTACTCAATTTTAAATTAAAATTTATAATAAAAAAAATGTCTAAAACATTTTCTCTATCGTTTCTTGCAAGGATGGAGAATGACGATGGTTTTCCATGGCAAAGTTTAGAGAGAGAGAGAGATGAAGCCTATTTTCATCTGAATGGGTCTCGTGTTACTACGAAATCATCGTAACAAACCCAATTAATGAGCCTCTCTTTTCCAAATTATACTCGTAAGTCTAGGACAAACAAGTACTTAAATTAAAAGTTACTAAGCGAACATTATAGTAACTTCCACCATGCAAGTGAAATATAAGTCTTATTTTAAATTAAATAAATACTGGTAGATAAAGCAAAATTTTGGTTTAAACTTAATTGCTTTGTTTGTAATCAAAGCTTGCAATTTAAAACTGCGTATGGCTGTACGAAGATCGAAAAAAATTCTGAGGCAAAAATACCTTATATGAGAATTGCCTAAAATGGAAATTAAAAGCATCGTAGGATGATAAATATCAAAAATGGATAAGAAAAAAATAACAAAAAAATATGTCTTCAAGTAGAAAAATGAGGTAAATATCGCCTTTTTTAAGCCAACTAAAAACGATGTAAGAAAAGTGAATTCTTTTAAAAAATGAGTTTTACAAAACTAACACATTCTTTAAAAGAAAATACAATATAAAACCCATATGAATATTAAGATGAATGTATTCCGCGGACCAGTTCAACAGGATGCATCTGGGTCGAAATTTAAACAACCAAAAGCGCCCCACAGTGGAAAAAAAAATTAAGTTTACCATAATTAAATTTACAACTCGGAAATGATCTGTTTTAATGACTAATAACTAGAATAGTAATCAAACAATAATTCAAGAGTTGTTCTCAAAGAAAAATAACAACTCTAGCAAGGGAAAACTAAAAACTTTCTGAAAAGCAATTCAAAATTAGTACAACGTACTAACGTCATCTAGGAAAGCAAAGTTGACAAATTTATTTAAATTAGCGTATTTCTGCATTCAAATAGAAACTAAAAATTGTTAAATATACAACAAACCAATATTTTATGAGTCATAGCTTCTTATAATCACCCAAAACCAGTGTATTTTTAAAGCAATAGTTTTCTCCGCCTAGATTGCTAAAATGACACTGTGCTACTTCTTTATTTTCATTGCAACTAAGGAAGTTGTAGAATTTCTTACTGATTTGGCCACAAAATTGTTTTAGTTTCAAAACATATAACTCGTCTTGTAAAACCAGGGGCCGTTATTAATAGTTCTATAGGTGGAAATGTGAAGAGATCAAGTCAAACAGTATGACAGAGGGTGAAAGGTGTTTCTTCCTGGAAATCACGACTGGTTGTCATTTATCCAAGTTAATTTGATTTTCCAGTCAAATGGCATACTCAAGTGAGTGTTTGATTGACATTAATCAATGCTTTCCTTTCTGCCAGTAACTATGTGTCTCCTGCTAACATACAGAGTAGTGATGCCTTATTTTATGGGATGCCATTTACGTAAAGGTTGGATACTTTGATTTGACTTATGGAGCCCTGTTGCGTACCAGCATGACTGGTACGTTATATTAATGTTAGGGGTTTTATTCATGAGAATGATAAACTGCCTACTTGTTAGGTATGAAATTTCTAGTAGAGTGAGTGAAGCAGGAGAGCCAACTGTAATGAGTGTATGGATATTTCCACTTACCCACATTTGGTCGACAGGCCATTGCTACATACAAACAGTATACAACTCCTGTGCTTTTAGAAATCATGGCACCCTTCATAATGTACTCGGTTGCCCAAAGGTGTTGACGAGTTGTCGACATCCATTTTCTAAAAGCAAATTGTTTGGGATTAGTAATTTGGTGCACTTGCAGTATTCCACCAGAAGTGAATTTATGAGGTTTTCAGAAGTTTTGTTGAATAAAGTGTAAGTGGGCTCTTATTTGCCTTTAATATCTGGTATATCTGCAGGTTTGTGTGGCATTAGTATACAGACAATAACACCTGCTTTCTAGAAGAGGAAATGTCGGAGAAAAATATTAAGTCGAAAAGAGTGGTTAGTTTTAGTTCCTGTTATTGTATTTGTCACTGGGTACCTATCTGTTAAATGATTATTAGAAACTACAATTTTGACTTTTTTTAATGAACTTTTGTAAATTTGTCCAAAAGATTTAAATATTACATCCTTGCTTAACACTTCTTAAAGTGGTCAGACACTTTATGGATCCACCAATAATGACAAACTTCTATTCCGTGACAAGACGCAAAAAAGTACAGATCGGCTTTTACACCATGATTTCTAAAGGCAAAAATACTAGTTTTAAAATTCATTTTTTTGTGTTTGTCTGCGTTCCCATTACTGAAATACTTTGAATTTAATTTTTGGAACTTGTGTGATCAAATGTTTTGAAGACAATCCAAAATGTTGAAGTGTCTTGCACTAAATTGTCAGAATTAACATGAACGAGATCGTCAAACCTACTTGTTATTTGAATAATGTTTTGAATAGCATCTCATATAATGCAGGTGTGTAATTTTCATAGAAATCTGCCACTGTGTAGCAATATCCAGAATCAAATCTTGCTTTTCCTTAATAACGACATTGAGGTTTCGTGAATAAAAGTCAGGCACACATAAAGCAATGAGTTTTTCAAGCAAATTAGCAATTATAAAAAGCAACACAGAAAATATGGTAATTTTACAAACAAGTGGTTCCTAAGCAGATCTGTATAATTTTTAAGAGAAACATTGGTAATTAAATATTTTAAAACCCAGCATTTTGTGCAGAATTTTTCAAAATAAATAAAAAAAATCAATTGGTCTTCAATGGTACTTAACATACTTTGCAAAGACACCATGTGAAAAAATTATTTAAAAATACATAGGTCTGTAATTTGATGTTCTATTGATATTTTTACATTTAATGCAAGTCTGCTTTGAATTAGCACTTCAAAAAATATGAAAATACACCATTATTTTTGAAGCAATGCTCATTTTTGCACTGTAAGATGACCAATGTCTAAAACAAACATTTGCTCTGTCGTTTCTTGCCACAATGGAGGTTGACGATGGTTTTCCATGGCATAGTTTAGAGAGAGATGAGGCCCATTTTGAACTTAATGGGTCTCGTGTTACTATGAAATCATCGTAACAACCCTAATTAATGAGCCTGTCTTTTCCAAATTATACTCGTAAGTCTTATAGGACAAACAAGTACTTAAATTCAAAGTTGCTAAGCGAACAGTATAGTAACTGCTAACATGCAAGTGAAATATAAGTCTTATTTTAAATTAAATAAAAACTGGTAAATAAAGCAAAATTTTGGTTAAAACTTAAATGCTTTGTTTTTAATTAAAGCTTGCAATTTAAAGATCGAAAAAAATTTTGAGGGAAAAATAACTTATTTGAGAATTGCCAAAATAGAAATTTAGAGCATCGTAGGATGATAAATATTAAAAGTGGATAAGAAAAAAAATAACATAAAAATATGTCTTCAGGTAGCAGGTAGAGATAGGTTCTTATTCCAATAGCAGTGAAAACAATTGTTTTACAAATTAGTTTGAAAATTCAAGTACAATCAAGAGTTAAAAAAAATATTAAATAAGTCTTCTTATTACAAACAAATTCGATTTAAAAATTATTACATTTATTGGTTAATAGGATAAGAAAAGAAACTGAAATTCGTAACAATTTAAGCAATCACTAGCTATTAAAAATAACATTTAAAATGTGTTATCAACGGTTACAAAATAACAGATTTCATGTTAACTTCTTTTTTTTTAAATTACGCCCGCCATCGTCATTTCGGACATGAGGCGTCTTGCAGTCCAGAAAAAATCGAAGTGACTCCAGAAGGTGTGAGGGCCCGAAAGTCATCACTGGAGCGGACGTTAGAAAGAGAGGGGCAACTAAAGAGATGCTTCCCAGTCATATGCGAGGTGCCACAAAGTACACAGTGAGGTGAATCAACCAAGTTGATTTTATGTAAGTGGGCCTGCAGATAGTCATGTCCATTAATAATTTTAAAATTTGCAACTGCTTCTGCCCTGGGAAGGAGGGAAAGACGTGAGCGCTGTTGGTCATCCAGAAGGCAAGCCCATGGTTTTCCATCTGCCATATTCCTAAGAGCAAAAATTGTACCAAGTCTGATTTTGCACCCAAAAAATCTCTTAGCATTTCGAAGAGGGACCTGGTAGGAAGATGGGTGCAAAGATGAAGCCTCCCTAGCCAAAGTGTCAGCCCGTTCATTTCCATAAATGCCACAATGGCTAGGGATCCACTGGAAGACAATCTCTCTTCCAGAACGCAAAAGAGAGTCAATGTGCTGTTTACATTCGAGCTCAAATTCAGTGGGCAATAAAGTGTAATTTGTAATGGTTTGAATCGCCGCCTGAGAATCAACGAAGATGACAATATATTTTGTTCATCTGGTTCTCCAATAGCTCTGATGGCCATGAATATTGCATGCATTTCTCCATCAAAATTATCCGCCCAAGTATCGAGTGGTTCTCTTAGGCTAAAATATTTGGAGTAAGCACAGGCTCCGGCTCTACCAGCTGAAGAAGTGGCGGATCCGTCAGTAAAAACCTGTAACCATTCCTGGTCAGGGTATTTATTTCATGCTAACTGCTAGTGTCATTATTTATGCTGTTAAGCAAACAGTAAATATTAGAAGTGACTATCGTTGAATGTTAATAATATCAGAAGCTACTCGTAACATAAAACCGACAAAAATGCATAAATAATTAGGGCAGAATTTTTTTTATCAAACTTGTGAAAAGTGATATTAACTATTTTTCAGATGCCATGTAAGATAAGGTATTCATAAAGAACGAAGATTTTAATCTATTTTAAAACTCCACAGTCGTGCAAAACTGTTTAAACTATTAGTTAAAAATAATATTGAAGATTTTAATAAAGAGAAAAAACAAAATCCTTTCATCATAAATCTGGATAATACGGCTTAAATAAAGATTTCGATTAAACAAATATTCAACCAGCTTAATATTTTGTATTTCTACCGAAGCTTTAATCTTACAATGTTATTGAATTTACTCGTTGGAAGGGGTTTTAAAGCAAATATCGCCTTTTTAAAGTCAACTAAAAACGATGTAAGAAAAGTGAATTCTTTTAAAAATGAGTTTTTCAAAACTATCACATTCTTTAAAAGAAAATACAATATAAAACCCATATGAATATTAAGATGAATTTATTCAGCGGACCAGTTTAACAGGATGTATCAGGGTCGAAATTTAAACAACCAAAGGCGCCCCACAGTGGAAAAAATTTCAGTGTACCATAATTAAATTTACAACTCGGAAATTATCTGTTTTAATGACTAATAATTAGAATAGTAAGCAAACAATAATTCAAGAGTTGTTCTCAAAGAAAAATAACAACTCTAACAAGAGAAAACTACAAGCTTTCTGAAAAGCAATTCAAAATTAGTACAGCGTACTAACTTTTTTTTGGGAAATAAAAGTTGACAAATTTATTTAAATTAGCGTATTTCTGCATTCAAATAGAAACTAAAAATTGTTAAATATACAACAAACCAATATTTGATGAGTAATAGCTTCTTATAATCACCCAAAACCAGTTAATTTTTAAAGCAGTAGTTTTCTCCACCTAGATAGCTAAAATGACACTGTGCTACTTCTTTATTTTCATTATAACTAAGAAAGTTGTAGAATTTTTTACTGATTTGGCCATGAAATTGTTTTAGTTCCAAAACAATTAACTCGTCTTGTAAAACCAGGTGATGAGAGTAATAGTTCCAAACGTGGAATTTTAAAGAGAACAAGTCAAACAGTATCCATACATACATCTACTCAATTTTAAATTAAAATTTATAATAAAAAAAATGTCTAAAACATTTTCTCTATCGTTTCTTGCAAGGATGGAGAATGACGATGGTTTTCCATGGCAAAGTTTAGAGAGAGAGAGATGAAGCCTATTTTCATCTGAATGGGTCTCGTGTTACTACGAAATCATCGTAACAAACCCAATTAATGAGCCTCTCTTTTCCAAATTATACTCGTAAGTCTAGGACAAACAAGTACTTAAATTAAAAGTTACTAAGCGAACATTATAGTAACTTCCACCATGCAAGTGAAATATAAGTCTTATTTTAAATTAAATAAATACTGGTAGATAAAGCAAAATTTTGGTTTAAACTTAATTGCTTTGTTTGTAATCAAAGCTTGCAATTTAAAACTGCGTATGGCTGTACGAAGATCGAAAAAAATTCTGAGGCAAAAATACCTTATATGAGAATTGCCTAAAATGGAAATTAAAAGCATCGTAGGATGATAAATATCAAAAATGGATAAGAAAAAAATAACAAAAAAATATGTCTTCAAGTAGAAAAATGAGGTAAATATCGCCTTTTTTAAGCCAACTAAAAACGATGTAAGAAAAGTGAATTCTTTTAAAAAATGAGTTTTACAAAACTAACACATTCTTTAAAAGAAAATACAATATAAAACCCATATGAATATTAAGATGAATGTATTCCGCGGACCAGTTCAACAGGATGCATCTGGGTCGAAATTTAAACAACCAAAAGCGCCCCACAGTGGAAAAAAAAATTAAGTTTACCATAATTAAATTTACAACTCGGAAATGATCTGTTTTAATGACTAATAACTAGAATAGTAATCAAACAATAATTCAAGAGTTGTTCTCAAAGAAAAATAACAACTCTAGCAAGGGAAAACTAAAAACTTTCTGAAAAGCAATTCAAAATTAGTACAACGTACTAACGTCATCTAGGAAAGCAAAGTTGACAAATTTATTTAAATTAGCGTATTTCTGCATTCAAATAGAAACTAAAAATTGTTAAATATACAACAAACCAATATTTTATGAGTCATAGCTTCTTATAATCACCCAAAACCAGTGTATTTTTAAAGCAATAGTTTTCTCCGCCTAGATTGCTAAAATGACACTGTGCTACTTCTTTATTTTCATTGCAACTAAGGAAGTTGTAGAATTTCTTACTGATTTGGCCACAAAATTGTTTTAGTTTCAAAACATATAACTCGTCTTGTAAAACCAGGGGCCGTGATTAATAGTTCTATAGGTGGAAATGTGAAGAGATCAAGTCAAACAGTATGACAGAGGGTGAAAGGTGTTTCTTCCTGGAAATCACGACTGGTTGTCATTTATCCAAGTTAATTTGATTTTCCAGTCAAATGGCATACTCAAGTGAGTGTTTGATTGACATTAATCAATGCTTTCCTTTCTGCCAGTAACTATGTGTCTCCTGCTAACATACAGAGTAGTGATGCCTTATTTTATGGGATGCCATTTACGTAAAGGTTGGATACTTTGATTTGACTTATGGAGCCCTGTTGCGTACCAGCATGACTGGTACGTTATATTAATGTTAGGGGTTTTATTCATGAGAATGATAAACTGCCTACTTGTTAGGTATGAAATTTCTAGTAGAGTGAGTGAAGCAGGAGAGCCAACTGTAATGAGTGTATGGATATTTCCACTTACCCACACTTGGTCGACAGGCCATTGCTACATACAAACAGTATACAACTCCTGTGCTTTTAGAAATCATGGCACCCTTCATAATGTACTCGGTTGCCCAAAGGTGTTGACGAGTTGTCGCCATCCATTTTCTAAAAGCAAATTGTTTAGGATTAGTAATTTGGTGCACTTGCAGTATTCCACCAGAAGTGAATTTATGAGGTTTTCAGAAGTTTTGTTGAATAATGTGTAAGTGGGCTCTTATTTGCCTTTAATATCTGGTATATCTGCAGGTTTGTGTGGCATTAGTATACAGACAATAACACCTGCTTTCTAGAAGAGGAAATGTCGGAGAAAAATATTAAGTCGAAAAGAGTGGTTAGTTTTAGTTCCTGTTATTGTATTTGTCACTGGGTACCTATCTGTTAAATGATTATTAGAAACTACAATTTTGACTTTTTTTAATGAACTTTTGTAAATTTGTCCAAAAGATTTAAATATTACATCCTTGCTTAACACTTCTTAAAGTGGTCAGACACTTTATGGATCCACCAATAATGACAAACTTCTATTCTGTGACAAGACGCAAAAAAGTACAGATCGGCTTTTACACCATGATTGCTAAAGGCAAAAATACTAGTTTTAAAATTCATTTTTTTTGTGTCTGTCTGCGTTCCCATTACTGAAATACTTTGAATTTCATTTTTGGAACTTGTGTGATCAAATGTTTTGAAGACAATCCAAAATGTTGAAGTGGCTTGCACTAAATTGTCAGAATTAACATAAACGAGATCGTCAAACCTACTTGTTATTTGAATAATGTTTTGAATAGCATCTCATATAATGCAGGTGTGTAATTTTCATAGAAATCTGCCACTCTGTAGCAATATCCAGAATCAAATCTTGCTTTTCCTTAATAACGACATTGAGGTTTCGTGAATAAAAGTCAGGCACACATAAAGCAATGAGTTTTTCAAGCAAATTAGCAATTATAAAAAGCAACACAGAAAATATGGTAATTTTACAAACAAGTGGTTCCTAAGCAGATCTGTATAATTTTTAAGAGAAACATTGGTAATTAAATATTTTAAAATCCAACATTTTGTGCAGAATTTTTCAAAAAAAAAAAAAAATCAATTGGTCTTCAATGGTACTTAACATACTTTGCAAAGACACCATGTGAAAAAATTATTTAAAAATACATAGGTCTGTAATTTGATGTTCTATTGATATTTTTACATTTAATGCAAGTCTGCTTTGAATTAGCACTTCAAAAAATATGAAAATACACCATTATTTTTGAAGCAATGCTCATTTTTGCACTGTAAGATGACCAATGTCTAAAACAAACATTTGCTCTGTCGTTTCTTGCCACAATGGAGGTTGACGATGGTTTTCCATGGCATAGTTTAGAGAGAGATGAGGCCCATTTTGAACTTAATTGGTCTCGTGTTACTATGAAATCATCGTAACAACCCTAATTAATGAGCCTCTCTTTTCTAAATTATACTCGTAAGTCTAGGACAAACAAGTACTTAAATTCAAAGTTGCTAAGCGAACAGTATAGTAACTGCTAACATGCAAGTGAAATATAAGTCTTATTTTAAATTAAATAAATACTGGTAGATAAAGCAAAATTTTGGTTAAAACTTAAATGCTTTGTTTTTACTTAAAGCTTGCAATTTAAAGATCGAAAAAAATTCTGAGGAAAAAAAAACTTATATGAGAATTGCCTAAAATGGAAATTTAGAGCATCGTAGGATGATAAATATCAAAAGTGGATAAGAAAAAAAATAACATAAAAATATGTCTTCAGGTAGTAGGTAGAGATAGGTTCTTCTTCCAATAGCAGTGAAAACAATTGTTTTTCAAATTAGTTTGAAAATTCAAGTACAATCAAGAGTTAAAAAGAAATATTAAATAAGTCTTCTTATTACAAACAAATTCGATTTAAAAATTATTACATTTATTGGTTAATAGGATAAGAAAAGAAACTGAAATTCGTAACAATTTAAGCAATCACTAGCTATTAAAAATAACATTTAAAATGTGTTATCAACGGTTACAAAATAACAGATTTCATGCTAACTTCTTTTTTTTTTAAATTACGCCCGCCATCGTCATTTCGGACATGAGGCGTCTTGCAGTCCAGAAAAAATCGAAGTGACTCCAGAAGGTGTGAGGGCCCGAAAGTCATCACTGGAGCGGACGTTAGAAAGAGAGGGGCAACTAAAGAGATGCTTCCCAGTCATATGCGAGGTGCCACAAAGTACACAGTGAGATGAATCAACCAAGTTGATTTTATGTAAGTGGGCCTGCAGATAGTCATGTCCATTAATAATTCTAAAATTTGCAACTCCTTCTGCCCTGGGAAGGAGGGAAAGACGTGAGCGCTGTTGGTCATCCAGAAGGCAAGCCCATGGTTTTCCATCTGCCATATTCCTAAGAGCAGAAATTGTACCAAGTCTGATTTTGCTCCCAAAAAGTCTCTTAGCATTTCGAAGAGGGACCTGGTAGGAAGATGGGTGCAAAGATGAAGCCTCCCTAGCCAAAGTGTCAGCCCGTTCATTTCCATAAATGCCACAATGGCTAGGGATCCACTGGAAGACAATCTCTCTTCCAGAAGGCAAAAGAGAGTCAATGTGCTGTTTACATTCAAGCTCAAATTCAGTGGGCAATAAAGTGTAATTTGTAATGGTTTGAATCGCCGCCTGAGAATCAACGAAGATGACAATATTTTGTTCATCTGGTTCTCCAATAGCTATGATGGCCATGAATATTGCATGCATTTCTCCATCAAAATTATCCGCCCAAGTATCGAGTGGTTCTCTTAGGCTAAAATATTTGGAGTAAGCACAGGCTCCGGCTCTACCAGTTGAAGAAGTGGCGGATCCGTCAGTAAAAACCTGTAACCATTCCTGGTCAGGGTATTTATTTCATGCTAACTGCTAGTGTCATTATTAGCTGTTAAGCAAACAGTAAATATTAGAAGTGACTATCGTCGAATGTTAATAATATCAGAAGCTACTCGTAACATAAAACCGACAAAAAATGCATAAATAATTAGGGCAGAATTTTTTTTATCAAACTTGTGAAAAGTGATATTAACTATTTTTCAGATGCCATGTAAGATAAGGTATTCATAAAGAACGAAGATTTTAATCTATTTTAATACTCCACAGTCGTGCCAAACTGTTTAAACTATTAGTTAAAAATAATATTGAAGATTTTAATAAAAAGAAAAAACGCAAAATCCTTTCATCATAAATCTGGATAATACGGCTTAAATAAAGATTTCGATTTAACAAATATTCAACCAGCTTAATATTTTGTATTTCTACCGAAGCTTTAATCTTGCAATGTTATTGAATTTACTTGTTGGAAGGGGTTTTAAAGCAAATATCGCCTTTTTAAAGTCAACTAAAAACGACGTAAGAAAAGTGAATTCTTTTAAAAATGAGTTTTTCAAAACTATCACATTCTTTAAAAGAAAATACAATATAAAACCCATATGAATATTAAGATGAATGTATTCAGCGGACCAGTTTAACAGGATGTATCAGGGTCGAAATTTAAACAACCAAAGGCGCCCCACAGTGGAAAAAAATTTCAGTGTACCATAATTAAATTTACAACTCGGAAATTATCTGTTTTAATGACTAATAATTAGAATAGTAAGCAAACAATAATTCAAGAGTTGTTCTCAAAGAAAAATAACAACTCTAACAAGAGAAAACTACAAGCTTTCTGAAAAGCAATTCAAAATTAGTACAGCGTACTAACTTTTTTTTGGGAAAGAAAAGTTGACAAATTTATTTAAATTAGCGTATTTCTGCATTCAAATAGAAACTAAAAATTGTTAAATATACAACAAACCAATATTTGATGAGTAATAGCTTCTTATAATCACCCAAAACCAGTTAATTTTTAAAGCAGTAGTTTTCTCCACCTAGATAGCTAAAATGACACTGTGCTACTTCTTTATTTTCATTATAACTAAGAAAGTTGTAGAATTTTTTACTGATTTGGCCATGAAATTGTTTTAGTTCCAAAACAATTAACTCGTCTCGTAAAACCAGGTGTTGAGAGTAATAGTTCCAAACGTGGAATTTTAAAGAGAACAAGTCAAACAGTATCCATACATACATCTACTCAATTTTAAATTAAAATTTATAATAAAAAAAATGTCTAAAACATTTTCTCTATCGTTTCTTGAAAGGATGGAGAATGACGATGGTTTTCCATGGCAAAGTTTAGAGAGAGAGAGATGAAGCCTATTTTCATCTGAATGGGTCTCGTGTTACTACGAAATCATCGTAACAAACCTAATTAATGAGCCTCTCTTTTCCAAATTATACTCGTAAGTCTAGGACAAACAAGTACTTAAATTAAAAGTTGCTAAGCGAACATTATAGTAACTTCCACCATGCAAGTGAAATATAAGTCTTATTTTAAATTAAATAAATACTGGTAGATAAAGCAAAATTTTGGTTTAAACTTAATTGCTTTGTTTGTAATCAAAGCTTGCAATTTAAAACTGCGTATGGCTGTTCGAAGATCGAAAAAAATTCTGAGGCAAAAATACCTTATATGAGAATTGCCTAAAATGGAAATTAAAAGCATCGTAGGATGATAAATATCAAAAATGGATAGGAAAAAAATAACAAAAAAATATGTCTTCAAGTAGAAAAATGAGGTAAATATCGCCTTTTTTAAGCCAACTAAAAACGATGTAAGAAAAGTGAATTCTTTTAAAAATGAGTTTTTCAAAACTATCACATTCTTTAAAAGAAAATACAATATAAAACCCATATGAATATTAAGATGAATGTATTCAGCGGACCAGTTTAACAGGATGTATCAGGGTCGAAATTTAAACAACCAAAAGCGCCCCACAGTGGAAAAAAATTTCAGTGTACCATAATTAAATTTACAACTCGGAAATGATTTGTTTTAATGACTAATAATTAGAATAGTAATCAAACAATAATTCAAGAGTTGTTCTCAAAGAAAAATAACAACTCTAACAAGGGAAAACTAAAAACTTTCTGAAAAGCAATTCAAAATTAGTACAACGCAGGGGCGCCGACTTCGGAAAAATATTGAGGGGGCCCAGGGAGTATCCCCCCCCCCTCCCTCTTCCGGAAACTAAAAAAATCCGCTTTTGACCAAAAAGGCAATTCAACATCCCTTCCGAATTTTTTTCGGCTACGTCTCTGCGAGGGAAGCTAATACCCGGCCACCAATAATAAAAAACGAAATAATTGGTGCATCATACTAATTTGGGACCGTCGCTAAACTTGCATGGCACATGTAACATTTTGTAAAAAAATTTCATATTTTTAAACCTCTTATTCTTTTAATACTTAAAAAAAAAATAAAAAATAAAAAAAATTCGAAATCCTCAAATCCTTTTCCAGGGAAATAAAAATTTATTTTAGAAAATTATTGTTTAGTTTCAAAAGAATGGTTTTAGGATTTAGAATTTCATGTCTGAGTGATTGGTAAACTTCGTTTAATATTTTAAAATATTTTTCTCCTCAAAATTACATAAATATTAACTGTACAATGCTTGTTCAGAGAACCAATAAAAATATATTTCACAACACTAGAATATAAAGATAAAAATACAACAATAAAACTGAATTTGGAAGCAATAGATCAAGATTTCGAAACCAAAATTTTTATTTGCCGATTTTAAATCGGATTTTGCCATAAAAAATACTCATATTATTTGAGAAATTTTAACAATTTCATACTTAATATGACAAAATTTATGTAAATTATAAGAATAATAAAAAATTAGGTACAATAGATAAAAACTTAGGTACAGTAAATAAAAATAATTTTAATGAAAACCCAAATTTAAAACTCAAATCTTTAAAGAAAATCATCTTTATCTTAATTAAAATTTTAATTTAAAAAGCAGCAAATGTAGACTTTTGTATTTGTATTTGATTTTCCGTATTTGAACGTATAGATAATTAAATCATTAATAATGTACTTTACCTAATTCGACCAAAATTTATATAAAAAGCACTTTTACCTTGAGATCATGGAATTATTTTTTTCATATTACTTTCATTCCTAAAACTGTTTAAAGATTTTGCATATTGATGTTTTTCGCTGTACTGTATAAATATTTTATTAAAAAAAAAATAACATTGTTATGTCTAAAAAATAGCTTGCTTAACATTTAAAACAAATCATTTCTAAAATAATGAATCATCATTACCTTTAAACATGGCATAAAATTAGAATTTTCTAAGAAGTATTATTGTAATGGAATAAAAACCAGTACAAGATTTTAATATGTTTTCTAAATAACGCCATTTAAAAATAATGGGCGCCGGGGACAACCCCCAACATTATATTGTTGTAGGGGGCAGTGTAATGGTGTGTAAATATCCACACGCACCAATACACTGCATTATAATTTCAGTACTAATTTTATTCATAAATATTAAACCCAAATTGTATACTTGGCTTGTACTATTTTTTTTATTTAAAAAAAAATTAAAATATTCCTAATTTGAAACTATTTTATAGAGAATTTTTAAATTTTTAAAAGTAATAGCACTTAAAATGTTTTATTCAAATGTTGGTTTCGGATAACCATGATCATAAAATATTCGTTCTTTTTCACAAAAACAAAAGTTTCGACAATTTTTTTAGAAAGAAAATGTTACAAATTTGAAGAGATATTTCATTGAAATAAAAATATTCAAAAAAATCCATGCTTTATAATTTAATTAATTTCTACTTCATACCTTTCGAATTTTAAAAATAAATGTTGACAGTGGCGGATCCTGAATCTTCCTACCTTTTCGACTCAGAAAGCACTCATTTTTTTATTTTTACTAGTTTATCAATCTTCATTTCTGGAATGCATGAATGACTATTCGTGGATATATTCTGATCTGATATTCTGATATATTCTGATCTGATATTCTTGTTCCGCGAATGACTATGCGCGGAACAAGAATATCAGATCTCGCATAAAACAGAACTTACCTTTCTTTCACAAGACCAAACGCATATTCAGAGAGTGTAGCTTTCTGAAGAGAAGAGGGCAAAAAGGACACAGAGCAACAAATACAATCACGTATTGTGACAAAAACAGCAGCCTGAACGGTCGCTGGACTCTACGATTAGAACTTCTTGAACAAATTTCCCCCCTTAGGTCCCCCATCTTCTCGGTTTTCATGGATGTCCATTCGTCCATCTTGTAATTTCTGATAAGAAAAAACTCCGTCCTTCCTTAAACTTAGTCGGACAACTTTCTGGAGTTCTCAGAACAGAGATAATGACCACCCCACTAGTAATGAAACCCCACTGTACGCTTTGGGGATCATCCCAAGCAGGTCCCAATGAGTGACATATCTAATTGCCATCCTTTGAAGTGGAAGCCGGCTCGCTGCAATTCATGGTCCCCACATGTGGTCAGCCAACGGCTACCCGTTAGCGGTAACACTTTGTAGATAAAGTTTGGTGCCATCCACTATCGGTGCAAATGGAATTCGTAGAGATACAGATAATCAGAAAATCCATACTGAAAACGAAAAATTACTTTAAAATTATTGGGGGGGGGGGGCTTAGTCCCTCCTCTTAAAACATTGGAGGGGCTCGAGCCCCCCAAACCCTATGAAGTCGGCGCCTATGGTACAACGTACTAACCTTCATCTAGGAAAGCAAAGTTGACAAATTTATTTAAATTAGCGTATTTCTGCATTCAAATAGAAACTAAAAATTGTTAAATATACAACAAACCAATATTTTATGAGTCATAGCTTCTTATAATCACCCAAAACCAGTGTATTTTTAAAGCAATAGTTTTCTCCGCCTAGATTGCTAAAATGACTCTGTGCTACTTCTTTATTTTCATTGCAACTAAGGAAGTTGTAGAATTTCTTACTGATTTGGCCACAAAATTATTTTAGTTTCAAAACAAATAACTCGTCTTGTAAAACCAGGGGCCGTGATTAATAGTTCTATAGGTGGAAATGTGAAGAGATCAAGTCAAACAGTATGACAGAGGGTGAAAGGTGTTTCTTCCTGGAAATCACGACTGGTTGTCATTTATCCAAGTTAATTTGATTTTCCAGTCAAATGGCATACTCAAGTGAGTGTTTGATTGACATTAATCAATGCTTTCCTTTCTGCCAGTAACTATGTGTCTCCTGCTAACATACAGAGTAGTGATGCCTTATTTTATGGGATGTCATTTACATAAAGGTTGGATACTTTGATTTGACTTATGGAGCCCTGTTGCGTACCAGCATGACTGGTACGTTATATTAATGTTAGGGGTTTTATTCATGAGAATGATAAACTGCCTACTTGTTAGGTATGAAATTTCTAGTAGAGTGAGTGAAGCAGGAGAGCCAACTGTAATGAGTGTATGGATATTTCCACTTACTCACACTTGGTCGACAGGCCAGTGCTACATACAAACAGTATACAACTCCTGTGCTTTTAGAAATCATGGCACCCTTCATAATGTACTCGGTTGCCCAAAGGTGTTGTCGACATCCATTTTCTAAAAGCAAATTGTTGGGATTTGTAATTTGGTGCACTTGCAGTATTCCACCAGAAGTGAATTTATGAGGTTTTCAGAAGTTTTGTTGAATAATGTGTAAGTGGGCTCTTATTTGCCTTTAATATCTGCAGGTTTGTGTGGCATTAGTATACAGACAATAACACCTGCTTTCTAGAAGAGGAAATGTCGGAGAAAAATATTAAGTCGAAAAGAGTGGTTAGTTTTAGTTCCTGTTATTGTATTTGTCACTGGGTACCTATCTGTTAAATGATTATTAGAAACTACAATTTTGACTTTTTTTAATGAACTTTTGTAAATTTGTCCAAAAGATTTAAATATTACATCCTTGCTTAACACTTCTTAAAGTGGTCAGACACTTTATGGATCCACCAATAATGACAAACTTCTATTCCGTGACAAGACGCAAAAAAGTACAGATCGGCTTTTACACCATGATTTCTAAAGGCAAAAATACTAGTTTTAAAATTCATTTTTTTGTGTTTGTCTGCGTTCCCATTACTGAAATACTTTGAATTTAATTTTTGGAACTTGTGTGATCAAATGTTTTGAAGACAATCCAAAATGTTGAAGTGGCTTGCACTAAATTGTCAGAATTAACATGAACGAGATCGTCAAACCTACTTGTTATTTGAATAATGTTTTGAATAGCATCTCATATAATGCAGGTGTGTAATTTTAATAGAAATCTGCCACTGTGTAGCAATATCCAGAATCAAATCTTGCTTTTCCTTAATAACGACATTGAGGTTTCGTGAATAAAAGTCAGGCACACATAAAGCAATGAGTTTTTCAAGCAAATTAGCAATTATAAAAAGCAACACAGAAAATATGGTAATTTTACAAACAAGTGGTTCCTAAGCAGATCTGTATAATTTTTAAGAGAAACATTGGTAATTAAATATTTTAAAACCCAACATTTTGTGCGGAATTTTGCAAAAAAAATAAAAAAAAAAATCAATTGGTCTTTAATGGTACTTAACATACTTTGCAAAGGCACCATGTGAAAAAAATTATTTAAAAATACATAGGTCTGTAATTTGATGTTCTATTGATACTTTTACATTTAATGCAAGTCTGCTTTGAATTAGCACTTCAAAAAATATGAAAATACACCATTATTTTTGAAGCAATGCTCATTTTTGCACTGTGAGATGACCAATGTCTAAAACAAACATTTGCTCTGTCGTTTCTTGCCACAATGGAGGTTGACGATGGTTTTCCATGGCATAGTTTAGAGAGAGATGAGGCCCATTTTGAACTTAATGGGTCTCGTGTTACTATGAAATCATCGTAACAACCCTAATTAATGAGCCTCTCTTTTCCAAATTATACTCGTAAGTCTAGGACAAACAAGTACTTAAATTCAAAGTTGCTAAGCGAACAGTATAGTAACTGCTAACATGCAAGTGAAATATAAGTCTTATTTTAAATTAAATAAATACTGGTAGATAAAGAAAAATTTTGGTTAAAACTTAAATGCTTTGTTTTTACTTAAAGCTTGCAATTTAAAGAACGAAAAAAATTCTGAGGAAAAAAAAACTTATATGAGAATTGCCTAAAATGGAAATTGAGAGCATCGTAGGATGATAAATATCAAAAGTGGATAAGAAAAAAAATAACATAAAAATATGTCTTCAGGTAGTAGGTAGAGATAGGTTCTTCTTCCAATAGCAGTGAAAACAATTGTTTTTCAAATTAGTTTGAAAATTCAAGTACAATCAAGAGTTAAAAAGAAATATTAAATAAGTCTTCTTATTACAAACAAATTCGATTTAAAAATTATTACATTTATTGGTTAATAGGATAAGAAAAGAAACTGAAATTCGTAACAATTTAAGCAATCACTAGCTATTAAAAATAACAGTTAAAATGTGTTATCAACGGTTACAAAAAAAAACAGATTTCATGCTAACTTCTTTTTTTTTTAATTACGCCCGCCATCGTCATTTCGGACATGAGGCGTCTTGCAGTCCAGAAAAAATCGAAGTGACTCCAGAAGGTGTGAGGGCCCGAAAGTCCTCACTGGAGCGGACGTTAGAAAGAGAGGGGCAACTAAAGAGATGCTTCCCAGTCATATGCGAGGTGCCACAAAGTACACAGTGAGGTGAATCAACTAAGTTGATTTTATGTAAGTGGGCCTGCAGATAGTCATGTCCATTAATAATTCTAAAATTTGCAACTCCTTCTGCCCTGGGAAGGAGGGAAAGACGTGAGCGCTGTTGGTCATCCAGAAGGCAAGCCCATGGTTTTCCATCTGCCATATTCCTAAGAGCAGAAATTGTACCAAGTCTGATTTTGCTCCCAAAAAGTCTCTTAGCATTTCGAAGAGGGACCTGGTAGGAAGATGGGTGCAAAGATGAAGCCTCCCTAGCCAAAGTGTCAGCCCGTTCATTTCCATAAATGCCACAATGGCTAGGGATCCACTGGAAGACAATCTCTCTTCCAGAACACAAAAGAGAGTCAATGTGCTGTTTACATTCGAGCTCAAATTCAGTGGGCAATAAAGTGTAATTTGTAATGGTTTGAATCGCCGCCTGAGAATCAACGAAGATGACAATATTTTGTTCATCTGGTTCTCCAATAGCTCTGATGGCCATGAATATTGCATGCATTTCTCCATCAAAATTATCCGCTAAAGTATCGAGTGGTTCTCTTAGGCTAAAATATTTGGAGTAAGCACAGGCTCCGGCTCTACCAGCTGAAGAAGTGGCGGATCCGTCAGTAAAAACCTGTAACCATTCCTGGTCAGGGTATTTATTTCATGCTAACTGCTAGTGTCATTATTAGCTGTTAAGCAAACAGTAAATATTAGAAGTGACTATCGTTGAATGTTAATAATATCAGAAGCTACTCGTAACATAAAACCAACAAAAATGCATAAATAATTAGGGCAGAATTTTTTTTATCAAACTTGTGAAAAGTGATATTAAATATTTTTCAGATGCCATATAAGATAAGGTATTCATAAAGAACGAAGATTTTAATCTATTTTAATACTCCACAGTCGTGCAAAACTGTTTAAACTATTAGTTAAAAATAATATTGAAGATTTTAATAAAGAGAAAAACACAAAATCCTTTCATCATAAATCTGGATAATACGGCTTAAATAAAGATTTCGATTAAACAAATATTCAACCAGCTTAATATTTTGTATTTCTACCGAAGCTTTAATCTTGCAATGTTATTGAATTTATTCGTTGGAAGGGGTTTTAAAGCAAATATCGCCTTTTTAAAGTCAACTAAAAACGATGTAAGAAAAGTGAATTCTTTTAAAAATGAGTTTTTCAAAACTATCACATTCTTTAAAAGAAAATACAATATAAAACCCATATGAATATTAAGATGAATTTATTCAGCGGACCAGTTTAACAGGATGTATCAGGGTCGAAATTTAAACAACCAAAAGCGCCCCACAGTGGAAAAAATTTCAGTGTACCATAAATAAATTTACAACTCGGAAATGATCTGTTTTAATGACTAAAAATTAGAATAGTAAGCAAACAATAATTCAAGAGTTGTTCTCAAAGAAAAATAACAACTCTAACAAGAGAAAACTACAAGCTTTCTGAAAAGCAATTCAAAATTAGTACAGTGTACTAACTTTTTTTTGGGAAAGAAAAGTTGACAAATTTATTTAAATAAGCGTATTTCTGCATTCAAATAGAAACTAAAAATTGTTAAATATACAACAAACCAATATTTGATGAGTAATAGCTTCTTATAATCACCCAAAACCAGTTAATTTTTAAAGCAGTAGTTTTCTCCACCTAGATAGCTAAAATGACACTGTGCTACTTCTTTATTTTCATTATAACTAAGAGAGTTGTAGAATTTTATACTGATTTGGCCACGAAATTGTTTTAGTTCCAAAACAATTAACTCGTCTTGTAAAACCAGGTGTTGAGAGTAATAGTTCCAAACGTGGAATTTTAAAGAGAACAAGTCAAACAGTATCCATACATACATCTACTCAATTTTAAATTAAAATTTATAATAAAAAAAATGTCTAAAACATTTTCTCTATCGTTTCTTGAAAGGATGGAGAATGACGATGGTTTTCCATGGCAAAGTTTAGAGAGAAAAATGAAGCCTATTTTCATCTGAATGGGTCTCATGTTACTACGAAATCATCGTAACAAACCTAATTAATGAGCCTCTCTTTTCCAAATTATACTCGTAAGTCTAGGACAAACAAGTACTTAAATTAAAAGTTGCTAAGCGAACATTATAGTAACTTCCACCATGCAAGTGAAATATAAGTCTTATTTTAAATTAAATAAATACTGGTAGATAAAGCAAAATTTTGGTTTAAACTTAATTGCTTTGTTTGTAATCAAAGCTTGCAATTTAAAACTGCGTATGGCTGTTCGAAGATCGAAAAAAATTCTGAGGCAAAAATACCTTATATGAGAATTGCCTAAAATGGAAATTAAAAGCATCGTAGGATGATAAGTATCAAAAATGGATAGGAAAAAAATAACAAAAAAATATGTCTTCAGGTAGAAAAATGAGGTAAATATCGCCTTTTTAAAGCCAACTAAAAACGATGTAAGAAAAGTGAATTCTTTTAAAAAATGAGTTTTACAAAACTAACACATTCTTTAAAAGAAAATACAATATAAAACCCATATGAATATTAAGATGAATGTATTCCGCGGACCAGTTCAACAGGATGCATCTGGATCGAAATTTAAACAACCAAAAGCGCCCCACAGTGGAAAAAAAAATTTAAGTTTACCATAATTAAATTTACAACTCGGAAATGATCTGTTTTAATGACTAATAACTAGATTAGTAATCAAACAATAATTCAAGAGTTGTTCTCAAAGAAAAATAACAACTCTAACAAGGGAAAACTAAAAACTTTCTGAAAAGCAAATCAAAATTAGTACAACGTACTAACCTTCATCTAGGAAAGCAAAGTTGACAAATTTATTTAAATTAGCGTATTTCTGCATTCAAATAGAAACTAAAAATTGTTAAATATACAACAAACCAATATTTTATGAGTCATAGCTTCTTATAATCACCCAAAACCAGTGTATTTTTAAAGCAATAGTTTTCTCCGCCTAGATTGCTAAAATGACTCTGTGCTACTTCTTTATTTTCATTGCAACTAAGGAAGTTGTAGAATTTCTTACTGATTTGGCCACAAAATTATTTTAGTTTCAAAACAAATAACTCGTCTTGTAAAACCAGGGGCCGTGATTAATAGTTCTATAGGTGGAAATGTGAAGAGATCAAGTCAAACAGTATGACAGAGGGCGAAAGGTGTTTCTTCCTGGAAATCACGACTGGTTGTCATTTATCCAAGTTAATTTGATTTTCCAGTCAAATGGCATACTCAAGTGAGTGTTTGATTGACATTAATCAATGCTTTCCTTTCTGCCAGTAACTATGTGTCTCCTGCTAACATACAGAGTAGTGATGCCTTATTTTATGGGATGTCATTTACATAAAGGTTGGATACTTTGATTTGACTTATGGAGCCCTGTTGCG
The DNA here is from genome assembly GCA_947359465.1 of Metellina segmentata. Lineage (NCBI taxonomy): Eukaryota > Metazoa > Arthropoda > Arachnida > Araneae > Tetragnathidae > Metellina > Metellina segmentata. Next base: position 96,706,525 of record OX375875.1, on the reverse strand, counting down.
TACCAGCATGACTGGTACGTTATATTAATGTTAGGGGTTTTATTCATGAGAATGATAAACTGCCTACTTGTTAGGTATGAAATTTCTAGTAGAGTGAGTGAAGCAGGAGAGCCAACTGTAATGAGTGTATGGATATTTCCACTTACTCACACTTGGTCGACAGGCCAGTGCTACATACAAACAGTATACAACTCCTGTGCTTTTAGAAATCATGGCACCCTTCATAATGTACTCGGTTGCCCAAAGGTGTTGTCGACATCCATTTTCTAAAAGCAAATTGTTGGGATTTGTAATTTGGTGCACTTGCAGTATTCCACCAGAAGTGAATTTATGAGGTTTTCAGAAGTTTTGTTGAATAAAGTGTAAGTGGGCTCTTATTTGCCTTTAATATCTGGTATATCTGCAGGTTTGTGTGGCATTAGTATACAGACAATAACACCTGCTTTCTAGAAGAGGAAATGTCGGAGAAAAATATTAAGTCGAAAAGAGTGGTTAGTTTTAGTTCCTGTTATTGTATTTGTCACTGGGTACCTATCTGTTAAATGATTATTAGAAACTACAATTTTGACTTTTTTTAATGAACTTTTGTAAATTTGTCCAAAAGATTTAAATATTACATCCTTGCTTAACACTTCTTAAAGTGGTCAGACACTTTATGGATCCACCAATAATGACAAACTTCTATTCCGTGACAAGACGCAAAAAAGTACAGATCGGCTTTTACACCATGATTTCTAAAGGCAAAAATACTAGTTTTAAAATTCATTTTTTTGTGTTTGTCTGCGTTCCCATTACTGAAATACTTTGAATTTAATTTTTGGAACTTGTGTGATCAAATGTTTTGAAGACAATCCAAAATGTTGAAGTGTCTTGCACTAAATTGTCAGAATTAACATGAACGAGATCGTCAAACCTACTTGTTATTTGAATAATGTTTTGAATAGCATCTCATATAATGCAGGTGTGTAATTTTCATAGAAATCTGCCACTGTGTAGCAATATCCAGAATCAAATCTTGCTTTTCCTTAATAACGGCATTGAGGTTTCGTGAATAAAAGTCAGGCACACATAAAGCAATGAGTTTTTCAAGCAAATTAGCAATTATAAAAAGCAACACAGAAAGTATGGTAATTTTACAAACAAGTGGTTCCTAAGCAGATCTGTATAATTTTTAAGAGAAAAATTGGTAATTTAATATTTTAAAACCCAACATTTTGTGCAGAATTTTTCAAAATAAATAAAAAAAATCAATTGGTCTTCAATGGTACTTAACATACTTTGCAAAGACACCATGTGAAAAAATTATTTAAAAATACATAGGTCTGTAATTTGATGTTCTATTGATATTTTTACATTTAATGCAAGTCTGCTTTGAATTAGCACTTCAAAAAATATGAAAATACACCATTATTTGTGAAGCAATGCTCATTTTTGCACTGTAAGATGACCAATGTCTAAAACAAACATTTGCTCTGTCGTTTCTTGCCACAATGGAGGTTGACGATGGTTTTCCATGGCATAGTTTAGAGAGAGATGAGGCCCATTTTGAACTTAATGGGTCTCGTGTTACTATGAAATCATCGTAACAACCCTAATTAATGAGCCTGTCTTTTCCAAATTATACTCGTAAGTCTTATAGGACAAACAAGTACTTAAATTCAAAGTTGCTAAGCGAACAGTATAGTAACTGCTAACATGCAAGTGAAATATAAGTCTTATTTTAAATTAAATAAAAACTGGTAGATAAAGCAAAATTTTGGTTAAAACTTAAATGCTTTGTTTTTAATTAAAGCTTGCAATTTAAAGATCGAAAAAAATTTTGAGGGAAAAATAACTTATTTGAGAATTGCCAAAATAGAAATTTAGAGCATCGTAGGATGATAAATATCAAAAGTGGATAAGAAAAAAAAATAAGATAAAAATATGTCTTCAGGTAGCAGGTAGAGATAGGTTCTTATTCCAATAGCAGTGAAAACAATTGTTTTACAAATTAGTTTGAAAATTCAAGTACAATCAAGAGTTAAAAAGAAATATTAAATAAGTCTTCTTATTACAAACAAATTCGATTTAAAAATTATTACATTTATTGGTTAATAGGATAAGAAAAGAAACTGAAATTCGTAACAATTTAAGCAATCACTAGCTATTAAAAATAACATTTAAAATGTGTTATCAACGGTTACAAAATAACAGATTTCATGCTAACTTCTTTTTTTTTTAAATTACGCCCGCCATCGTCATTTTGGACATGAGGCGTCTTGCAGTCCAGAAAAAATCGAAGTGACTCCAGAAGGTGTGAGGGCCCGAAAGTCATCACTGGAGCGGACGTTAGAAAGAGAGGGGCAACTAAAAAGATGCTTCCCAGTCATATGCGACTTGCCACAAAGTACACAGTGAGGTGAATCAACCAAGTTGATTTTATGTAAGTGGGCCTGCAGGTAGTCATGTCCATTAATAATTCTAAAATTTGCAACTCCTTCTGCCCTGGGAAGGAGGGAAAGACGTGAGCGCTGTTGGTCATCCAGAAGGCAAGCCCATGGTTTTCCATCTGCCATATTCCTAAGAGCAGAAATTGTACCAAGTCTGATTTTGCTCCCAAAAAATCTCTTAGCATTTCGAAGAGGGACCTGGTAGGAAGATGGGTGCAAAGATGAAGCCTCCCTAGCCAAAGTGTCAGCCCGTTCATTTCCATAAATGCCACAATGGCTAGGGATCCACTGGAAGACAATCTCTCTTCCAGAACGCAAAAGAGAGTCAATGTGCTGTTTACATTCGAGCTCAAATTCAGTGGGCAATAAAGTGTAATTTGTAATGGTTTGAATCGCCGCCTGAGAATCAACGATGATGACAATATTTTGTTCATCTGGTTCTCCAATAGCTCTGATGGCCATGAATATTGCATGCATTTCTCCATCAAAATTATCCGCAAAAGTATCGAGTGGTTCTCTTAGGCTAAAATATTTGGAGTAAGCACAGGCTCCGGCTCTACCAGCTGAAGAAGTGGCGGATCCGTCAGTAAAAACCTGTAACCATTCCTGGTCAGGGTATTTATTTCATGCTAACTGCTAGTGTCATTATTAGCTGTTAAGCAAACAGTAAATATTAGAAGTGACTATCGTTGAATGTTAATAATATCAGAAGCTACTCGTAACATAAAACCGACAAAAATGCATAAATAATTAGGGCAGAATTTTTTTTATCAAACTTGTGAAAAGTGATATTAACTATTTTTCAGATGCCATGTAAGATAAGGTATTCATAAAGAACGAAGATTTTAATCTATTTTAATACTCCACAGTCGTGCAAAACTGTTTAAACTATTAGTTAAAAATATTATTGAAGATTTTAATAAAGAGAAAAAACACAAAATCCTTTCATCATAAATCTGGATAATACGGCTTAAATAAAGATTTCGATTAAACAAATATTCAACCAGCTTAATATTTTGTATTTCTACCGAAGCTTTAATCTTGCAATTTTATTGAATTTACTCGTTGGAAGGGGTTTTAAAGCAAATATCGCCTTTTTAAAGTCAACTAAAAACGATGTAAGAAAAGTGAATTCTTTTAAAAATGAGTTTTTCAAAACTATCACATTCTTTAAAAGAAAATACAATATAAAACCCATATGAATATTAAGATGAATTTATTCAGCGGACCAGTTTAACAGGATGTATCAGGGTCGAAATTTAAACAACCAAAAGCGCCCCACAGTGGAAAAAATTTCAGTTTACCATAATTAAATTTACAACTCGGAAATGATCTGTTTTAATGACTAAAAATTAGAATAGTAAGCAAACAATAATTCAAGAGTTGTTCTCAAAGAAAAATAACAAATCTAACAAGAGAAAACTACAAGCTTTCTGAAAAGCAATTCAAAATTAGTACAGCGTACTAACTTTTTTTTGGGAAAGAAAAGTTGACAAATTTATTTAATTTAGCGTATTTCTGCATTCAAATAGAAACTAAAAATTGTTAAATATACAACAAACCAATATTTGATGAGTAATAGCTTCTTATAATCACCCAAAACCAGTTAATTTTTAAAGCAGTAGTTTTCTCCACCTAGATAGCTAAAATGACACTGTGCTACTTCTTTATTTTCATTATAACTAAGAAAGTTGTAGAATTTTTTACTGATTTGGCCACGAAATTGTTTGAGTTCCAAAACAATTAACTCGTCTTGTAAAACCAGGTGTTGAGAGTAATAGTTGCAAACGTGGAATTTTAAAGAGAACAAGTCAAACAGTATCCATACATACATCTACTCAATTTTAAATTAAAATTTATTATAAAAAAAATGTCTAAAACATTTTCTCTATCGTTTCTTGAAAGGATGGAGAATGACGATGGTTTTCCATGGCAAAGTTTAGAGAGAGAGATGAAGCCTATTTTCATCTGAATGGGTCTCGTGTTACTACGAAATGATCGTAACAAACCTAATTAATGAGCCTCTCTTTTCCAAATTATACTCGTAAGTCTAGGACAAACAAGTACTTAAAATAAAAGTTGCTAAGCGAACATTATAGTAACTTCCACCATGCAAGTGAAATATAAGTCTTATTTTAAATTAAATAAATACTGGTAGATAAAGCAAAATTTTGGTTTAAACTTAATTGCTTTGTTTGTAATCAAAGCTTGCAATTTAAAACTGCGTATGGCTGTTCGAAGATCGAAAAAAATTCTGAGGCAAAAATACCTTATATGAGAATTGCCTAAAATGGAAATTAAAAGCATCGTAGGATGATAAATATCAAAAATGGATAGGAAAAAAATAACAAAAAAATATGTCTTCAGGTAGAAAAATGAGGTAAATATCGCCTTTTTAAAGCCAACTAAAAACGATGTAAGAAAAGTGAATTCTTTTAAAAAATGAGTTTTACAAAACTAACACATTCTTTAAAAGAAAATACAATATAAAACCCATATGAATATTAAGATGAATGTATTCCGCGGACCAGTTCAACAGGATGCATCTGGATCGAAATTTAAACAACCAAAAGCGCCCCACAGTGGAAAAAAAAATTTAAGTTTACCTAAATTAAATTTACAACTCGGAAATGATCTGTTTTAATGACTAATAACTAGAATAGTAATCAAACAATAATTCAAGAGTTGTTCTCAAAGAAAAATAACAACTCTAACAAGGGAAAACTAAAAACTTTCTGAAAAGCAATTCAAAATTAGTACAACGTACTAACCTTCATCTACGAAAGCAAAGTTGACAAATTTATTTAAATTAGCGTATTTCTGCATTCAAATAGAAACTAAAAATTGTTAAATATACAACAAACCAATATTTTATGAGTCATAGCTTCTTATAATCACCCAAAACCAGTGTATTTTTAAAGCAATAGTTTTCTCCGCCTAGATTGCTAAAATGACACTGTGCTACTTCTTTATTTTCATTGCAACTAAGGAAGTTGTAGAATTTCTTACTGATTTGGCCACAAAATTGTTTTAGTTTCAAAACAAATAACTTGTCTTGTAAAACCAGGGTCCGTGATTAATAGTTCTATAGGTGGAAATGTGAAGAGATCAAGTCAAACAGTATGACAGAGGGTGAAAGGTGTTTCTTCCTGGAAATCACGACTGGTTGTCATTTATCCAAGTTAATTTGATTTTCCAGTCAAATGGCATACTCAAGTGAGTGTTTGATTGACATTAATCAATGCTTTCCTTTCTGCCAGTAACTATGTGTCTCCTGCTAACATACAGAGTAGTGATGCCTTATTTTATGGGATGTCATTTACATAAAGGTTGGATACTTTGATTTGACTTATGGAGCCCTGTTGCGTACCAGCATGACTGGTACGTTATATTAATGTTAGGGGTTTTATTCATGAGAATGATAAACTGCCTACTTGTTAGGTATGAAATTTCTAGTAGAGTGAGTGAAGCAGGAGAGCCAACTGTAATGAGTGTATGGATATTTCCACTTACCCACATTTGGTCGACAGGCCATTACTACATACAAACAGTATACAACTCCTGTGCTTTTAGAAATCATGGCACCCTTCATAATGTACTCGGTTGCCCAAAGGTGTTGACGAGTTGTCGACATCCATTTTCTAAAAGCAAATTGTTTGGGATTAGTAATTTGGTGCACTTGCAGTATTCCACCAGAAGTGAATTTATGAGGTTTTCAGAAGTTTTGTTGAATAAAGTGTAAGTGGGCTCTTATTTGCCTTTAATATCTGGTATATCTGCAGGTTTGTGTGGCATTAGTATACAGACAATAACACCTGCTTTCTAGAAGAGGAAATGTCGGAGAAAAATATTAAGTCGAAAAGAGTGGTTAGTTTTAGTTCCTGTTATTGTATTTGTCACTGGGTACCTATCTGTTAAATGATTATTAGAAACTACAATTTTGACTTTTTTTAATGAACTTTTGTAAATTTGTCCAAAAGATTTAAATATTACATCCTTGCTTAACACTTCTTAAAGTGGTCAGACACTTTATGGATCCACCAATAATGACAAACTTCTATTCCGTGACAAGACGCAAAAAAGTACAGATCGGCTTTTACACCATGATTTCTAAAGGCAAAAATACTAGTTTTAAAATTCATTTTTTTGTGTTTGTCTGCGTTCCCATTACTGAAATACTTTGAATTTAATTTTTGGAACTTGTGTGATCAAATGTTTTGAAGACAATCCAAAATGTTGAAGTGTCTTGCACTAAATTGTCAGAATTAACATGAACGAGATCGTCAAACCTACTTGTTATTTGAATAATGTTTTGAATAGCATCTCATATAATGCAGGTGTGTAATTTTCATAGAAATCTGCCACTGTGTAGCAATATCCAGAATCAAATCTTGCTTTTCCTTACTAACGGCATTGAGGTTTCGTGAATAAAAGTCAGGCACACATAAAGCAATGAGTTTTTCAAGCAAAGCAATTATAAAAAGCAACACAGAAAGTATGGTAATTTTACAAACAAGTGGTTCCTAAGCAGATCTGTATAATTTTTAAGAGAAAAATTGGTAATTTAATATTTTAAAACCCAACATTTTGTGCAGAATTTTTCAAAAAAAATAAAAAAAATCAATTGGTCTTCAATGGTACTTAACATACTTTGCAAAGACACCATGTGAAAAAATTATTTAAAAATACATAGGTCTGTAATTTGATGTTCTATTGATATTTTTACATTTAATGCAAGTCTGCTTTGAATTAGCACTTCAAAAAATATGAAAATACACCATTATTTTTGAAGCAATGCTCATTTTTGCACTGTAAGATGACCAATGTCTAAAACAAACATTTGCTCTGTCGTTTCTTGCCACAATGGAGGTTGACGATGGTTTTCCATGGCATAGTTTAGAGAGAGATGAGGCCCATTTTGAACTTAATGGGTCTCGTGTTACTATGAAATCATCGTAACAACCCTAATTAATGAGCCTGTCTTTTCCAAATTATACTCGTAAGTCTTATAGGAAAAACAAGTACTTAAATTCAAAGTAGCTAAGCGAACAGTATAGTAACTGCTAACATGCAAGTGAAATATAAGTCTTATTTTAAATTAAATAAAAACTGGTAGATAAAGCAAAATTTTGGTTAAAACTTAAATGCTTTGTTTTTAATTAAAGCTTGCAATTTAAAGATCGAAAAAAATTTTGAGGGAAAAATAACTTATTTGAGAATTGCCAAAATAGAAATTTAGAGCATCGTAGGATGATAAATATCAAAAGTGGATAAGAAAAAAAAATAAGATAAAAATATGTCTTCAGGTAGCAGGTAGAGATAGGTTCTTATTCCAATAGCAGTGAAAACAATTGTTTTACAAATTAGTTTGAAAATTCAAGTACAATCAAGAGTTAAAAAGAAATATTAAATAAGTCTTCTTATTACAAACAAATTCGATTTAAAAATTATTACATTTATTGGTTAATAGGATAAGAAAAGAAACTGAAATTCGTAACAATTTAAGCAATCACTAGCTATTAAAAATAACATTTAAAATGTGTTATCAACGGTTACAAAATAACAGATTTCATGCTAACTTCTTTTTTTTTAAATTACGCCCGCCATCGTCATTTCGGACATGAGGCGTCTTGCAGTCCAGAAAAAATCGAAGTGACTCCAGAAGGTGTGAGGGCCCGAAAGTCATCACTGGAGCGGACGTTAGAAAGAGAGGGGCAACTAAAGAGATGCTTCCCAGTCATATGCGAGGTGCCACAAAGTACACAGTGAGGTGAATCAACCAAGTTGATTTTATGTAAGTGGACCTGCAGGTAGTCATGTCCATTAATAATTCTAAAATTTGCAACTCCTTCTGCCCTGGGAAGGAGGGAAAGACGTGAGCGCTGTTGGTCATCCAGAAGGCAAGCCCATGGTTTTCCATCTGCCATATTCCTAAGAGCAGAAATTGTACCAAGTCTGATTTTGCTCCCAAAAAATCTCTTAGCATTTCGAAGAGGGACCTGGTAGGAAGATGGGTGCAAAGATGAAGCCTCCCTAGCCAAAGTGTCAGCCCGTTCATTTCCATAAATGCCACAATGGCTAGGGATCCACTGGAAGACAATCTCTCTTCCAGAACGCAAAAGAGAGTCAATGTGCTGTTTACATTCGAGCTCAAATTCAGTGGGCAATAAAGTGTAATTTGTAATGGTTTGAATCGCCGCCTGAGAATCAACGATGATGACAATATTTTGTTCATCTGGTTCTCCAATAGCTCTGATGGCCATGAATATTGCATGCATTTCTCCATCAAAATTATCCGCAAAAGTATCGAGTGGTTCTCTTAGGCTAAAATATTTGGAGTAAGCACAGGCTCCGGCTCTACCAGCTGAAGAAGTGGCGGATCCGTCAGTAAAAACCTGTAACCATTCCTGGTCAGGGTATTTATTTCATGCTAACTGCTAGTGTCATTATTAGCTGTTAAGCAAACAGTAAATATTAGAAGTGACTATCGTTGAATGTTAATAATATCAGAAGCTACTCGTAACATAAAACCGACAAAAATGCATAAATAATTAGGGCAGAATTTTTTTTATCAAACTTGTGAAAAGTGATATTAACTATTTTTCAGATGCCATGTAAGATAAGGTATTCATAAAGAACGAAGATTTTAATCTATTTTAATACTCCACAGTCGTGCAAAACTGTTTAAACTATTAGTTAAAAATATTATTGAAGATTTTAATAAAGAGAAAAAACACAAAATCCTTTCATCATAAATCTGGATAATACGGCTTAAATAAAGATTTCGATTAAACAAATATTCAACCAGCTTAATATTTTGTATTTCTACCGAAGCTTTAATCTTGCAATTTTATTGAATTTACTCGTTGGAAGGGGTTTTAAAGCAAATATCGCCTTTTTAAAGTCAACTAAAAACGATGTAAGAAAAGTGAATTCTTTTAAAAATGAGTTTTTCAAAACTATCACATTCTTTAAAAGAAAATACAATATAAAACCCATATGAATATTAAGATGAATTTATTCAGCGGACCAGTTTAACAGGATGTATCAGGGTCGAAATTTAAACAACCAAAAGCGCCCCACAGTGGAAAAAATTTCAGTTTACCATAATTAAATTTACAACTCGGAAATGATCTGTTTTAATGACTAAAAATTAGAATAGTAAGCAAACAATAATTCAAGAGTTGTTCTCAAAGAAAAATAACAAATCTAACAAGAGAAAACTACAAGCTTTCTGAAAAGCAATTCAAAATTAGTACAGCGTACTAACTTTTTTTTGGGAAAGAAAAGTTGACAAATTTATTTAATTTAGCGTATTTCTGCATTCAAATAGAAACTAAAAATTGTTAAATATACAACAAACCAATATTTGATGAGTAATAGCTTCTTATAATCACCCAAAACCAGTTAATTTTTAAAGCAGTAGTTTTCTCCACCTAGATAGCTAAAATGACACTGTGCTACTTCTTTATTTTCATTATAACTAAGAAAGTTGTAGAATTTTTTACTGATTTGGCCACGAAATTGTTTGAGTTCCAAAACAATTAACTCGTCTTGTAAAACCAGGTGTTGAGAGTAATAGTTGCAAACGTGGAATTTTAAAGAGAACAAGTCAAACAGTATCCATACATACATCTACTCAATTTTAAATTAAAATTTATTATAAAAAAAATGTCTAAAACATTTTCTCTATCGTTTCTTGAAAGGATGGAGAATGACGATGGTTTTCCATGGCAAAGTTTAGAGAGAGAGATGAAGCCTATTTTCATCTGAATGGGTCTCGTGTTACTACGAAATGATCGTAACAAACCTAATTAATGAGCCTCTCTTTTCCAAATTATACTCGTAAGTCTAGGACAAACAAGTACTTAAAATAAAAGTTGCTAAGCGAACATTATAGTAACTTCCACCATGCAAGTGAAATATAAGTCTTATTTTAAATTAAATAAATACTGGTAGATAAAGCAAAATTTTGGTTTAAACTTAATTGCTTTGTTTGTAATCAAAGCTTGCAATTTAAAACTGCGTATGGCTGTTCGAAGATCGAAAAAAATTCTGAGGCAAAAATACCTTATATGAGAATTGCCTAAAATGGAAATTAAAAGCATCGTAGGATGATAAATATCAAAAATGGATAGGAAAAAAATAACAAAAAAATATGTCTTCAGGTAGAAAAATGAGGTAAATATCGCCTTTTTAAAGCCAACTAAAAACGATGTAAGAAAAGTGAATTCTTTTAAAAAATGAGTTTTACAAAACTAACACATTCTTTAAAAGAAAATACAATATAAAACCCATATGAATATTAAGATGAATGTATTCCGCGGACCAGTTCAACAGGATGCATCTGGATCGAAATTTAAACAACCAAAAGCGCCCCACAGTGGAAAAAAAAATTTAAGTTTACCTAAATTAAATTTACAACTCGGAAATGATCTGTTTTAATGACTAATAACTAGAATAGTAATCAAACAATAATTCAAGAGTTGTTCTCAAAGAAAAATAACAACTCTAACAAGGGAAAACTAAAAACTTTCTGAAAAGCAATTCAAAATTAGTACAACGTACTAACCTTCATCTACGAAAGCAAAGTTGACAAATTTATTTAAATTAGCGTATTTCTGCATTCAAATAGAAACTAAAAATTGTTAAATATACAACAAACCAATATTTTATGAGTCATAGCTTCTTATAATCACCCAAAACCAGTGTATTTTTAAAGCAATAGTTTTCTCCGCCTAGATTGCTAAAATGACACTGTGCTACTTCTTTATTTTCATTGCAACTAAGGAAGTTGTAGAATTTCTTACTGATTTGGCCACAAAATTGTTTTAGTTTCAAAACAAATAACTTGTCTTGTAAAACCAGGGTCCGTGATTAATAGTTCTATAGGTGGAAATGTGAAGAGATCAAGTCAAACAGTATGACAGAGGGTGAAAGGTGTTTCTTCCTGGAAATCACGACTGGTTGTCATTTATCCAAGTTAATTTGATTTTCCAGTCAAATGGCATACTCAAGTGAGTGTTTGATTGACATTAATCAATGCTTTCCTTTCTGCCAGTAACTATGTGTCTCCTGCTAACATACAGAGTAGTGATGCCTTATTTTATGGGATGTCATTTACATAAAGGTTGGATACTTTGATTTGACTTATGGAGCCCTGTTGCGTACCAGCATGACTGGTACGTTATATTAATGTTAGGGGTTTTATTCATGAGAATGATAAACTGCCTACTTGTTAGGTATGAAATTTCTAGTAGAGTGAGTGAAGCAGGAGAGCCAACTGTAATGAGTGTATGGATATTTCCACTTACCCACATTTGGTCGACAGGCCATTACTACATACAAACAGTATACAACTCCTGTGCTTTTAGAAATCATGGCACCCTTCATAATGTACTCGGTTGCCCAAAGGTGTTGACGAGTTGTCGACATCCATTTTCTAAAAGCAAATTGTTTGGGATTAGTAATTTGGTGCACTTGCAGTATTCCACCAGAAGTGAATTTATGAGGTTTTCAGAAGTTTTGTTGAATAAAGTGTAAGTGGGCTCTTATTTGCCTTTAATATCTGGTATATCTGCAGGTTTGTGTGGCATTAGTATACAGACAATAACACCTGCTTTCTAGAAGAGGAAATGTCGGAGAAAAATATTAAGTCGAAAAGAGTGGTTAGTTTTAGTTCCTGTTATTGTATTTGTCACTGGGTACCTATCTGTTAAATGATTATTAGAAACTACAATTTTGACTTTTTTTAATGAACTTTTGTAAATTTGTCCAAAAGATTTAAATATTACATCCTTGCTTAACACTTCTTAAAGTGGTCAGACACTTTATGGATCCACCAATAATGACAAACTTCTATTCCGTGACAAGACGCAAAAAAGTACAGATCGGCTTTTACACCATGATTTCTAAAGGCAAAAATACTAGTTTTAAAATTCATTTTTTTGTGTTTGTCTGCGTTCCCATTACTGAAATACTTTGAATTTAATTTTTGGAACTTGTGTGATCAAATGTTTTGAAGACAATCCAAAATGTTGAAGTGTCTTGCACTAAATTGTCAGAATTAACATGAACGAGATCGTCAAACCTACTTGTTATTTGAATAATGTTTTGAATAGCATCTCATATAATGCAGGTGTGTAATTTTCATAGAAATCTGCCACTGTGTAGCAATATCCAGAATCAAATCTTGCTTTTCCTTACTAACGGCATTGAGGTTTCGTGAATAAAAGTCAGGCACACATAAAGCAATGAGTTTTTCAAGCAAAGCAATTATAAAAAGCAACACAGAAAGTATGGTAATTTTACAAACAAGTGGTTCCTAAGCAGATCTGTATAATTTTTAAGAGAAAAATTGGTAATTTAATATTTTAAAACCCAACATTTTGTGCAGAATTTTTCAAAAAAAATAAAAAAAATCAATTGGTCTTCAATGGTACTTAACATACTTTGCAAAGACACCATGTGAAAAAATTATTTAAAAATACATAGGTCTGTAATTTGATGTTCTATTGATATTTTTACATTTAATGCAAGTCTGCTTTGAATTAGCACTTCAAAAAATATGAAAATACACCATTATTTTTGAAGCAATGCTCATTTTTGCACTGTAAGATGACCAATGTCTAAAACAAACATTTGCTCTGTCGTTTCTTGCCACAATGGAGGTTGACGATGGTTTTCCATGGCATAGTTTAGAGAGAGATGAGGCCCATTTTGAACTTAATGGGTCTCGTGTTACTATGAAATCATCGTAACAACCCTAATTAATGAGCCTGTCTTTTCCAAATTATACTCGTAAGTCTTATAGGAAAAACAAGTACTTAAATTCAAAGTAGCTAAGCGAACAGTATAGTAACTGCTAACATGCAAGTGAAATATAAGTCTTATTTTAAATTAAATAAAAACTGGTAGATAAAGCAAAATTTTGGTTAAAACTTAAATGCTTTGTTTTTAATTAAAGCTTGCAATTTAAAGATCGAAAAAAATTTTGAGGGAAAAATAACTTATTTGAGAATTGCCAAAATAGAAATTTAGAGCATCGTAGGATGATAAATATCAAAAGTGGATAAGAAAAAAAAATAAGATAAAAATATGTCTTCAGGTAGCAGGTAGAGATAGGTTCTTATTCCAATAGCAGTGAAAACAATTGTTTTACAAATTAGTTTGAAAATTCAAGTACAATCAAGAGTTAAAAAGAAATATTAAATAAGTCTTCTTATTACAAACAAATTCGATTTAAAAATTATTACATTTATTGGTTAATAGGATAAGAAAAGAAACTGAAATTCGTAACAATTTAAGCAATCACTAGCTATTAAAAATAACATTTAAAATGTGTTATCAACGGTTACAAAATAACAGATTTCATGCTAACTTCTTTTTTTTTAAATTACGCCCGCCATCGTCATTTCGGACATGAGGCGTCTTGCAGTCCAGAAAAAATCGAAGTGACTCCAGAAGGTGTGAGGGCCCGAAAGTCATCACTGGAGCGGACGTTAGAAAGAGAGGGGCAACTAAAGAGATGCTTCCCAGTCATATGCGAGGTGCCACAAAGTACACAGTGAGGTGAATCAACCAAGTTGATTTTATGTAAGTGGACCTGCAGGTAGTCATGTCCATTAATAATTCTAAAATTTGCAACTCCTTCTGCCCTGGGAAGGAGGGAAAGACGTGAGCGCTGTTGGTCATCCAGAAGGCAAGCCCATGGTTTTCCATCTGCCATATTCCTAAGAGCAGAAATTGTACCAAGTCTGATTTTGCTCCCAAAAAATCTCTTAGCATTTCGAAGAGGGACCTGGTAGGAAGATGGGTGCAAAGATGAAGCCTCCCTAGCCAAAGTGTCAGCCCGTTCATTTCCATAAATGCCACAATGGCTAGGGATCCACTGGAAGACAATCTCTCTTCCAGAACGCAAAAGAGAGTCAATGTGCTGTTTACATTCGAGCTCAAATTCAGTGGGCAATAAAGTGTAATTTGTAATGGTTTGAATCGCCGCCTGAGAATCAACGATGATGACAATATTTTGTTCATCTGGTTCTCCAATAGCTCTGATGGCCATGAATATTGCATGCATTTCTCCATCAAAATTATCCGCAAAAGTATCGAGTGGTTCTCTTAGGCTAAAATATTTGGAGTAAGCACAGGCTCCGGCTCTACCAGCTGAAGAAGTGGCGGATCCGTCAGTAAAAACCTGTAACCATTCCTGGTCAGGGTATTTATTTCATGCTAACTGCTAGTGTCATTATTAGCTGTTAAGCAAACAGTAAATATTAGAAGTGACTATCGTTGAATGTTAATAATATCAGAAGCTACTCGTAACATAAAACCGACAAAAATGCATAAATAATTAGGGCAGAATTTTTTTTATCAAACTTGTGAAAAGTGATATTAACTATTTTTCAGATGCCATGTAAGATAAGGTATTCATAAAGAACGAAGATTTTAATCTATTTTAATACTCCACAGTCGTGCAAAACTGTTTAAACTATTAGTTAAAAATATTATTGAAGATTTTAATAAAGAGAAAAAACACAAAATCCTTTCATCATAAATCTGGATAATACGGCTTAAATAAAGATTTCGATTAAACAAATATTCAACCAGCTTAATATTTTGTATTTCTACCGAAGCTTTAATCTTGCAATTTTATTGAATTTACTCGTTGGAAGGGGTTTTAAAGCAAATATCGCCTTTTTAAAGTCAACTAAAAACGATGTAAGAAAAGTGAATTCTTTTAAAAATGAGTTTTTCAAAACTATCACATTCTTTAAAAGAAAATACAATATAAAACCCATATGAATATTAAGATGAATTTATTCAGCGGACCAGTTTAACAGGATGTATCAGGGTCGAAATTTAAACAACCAAAAGCGCCCCACAGTGGAAAAAATTTCAGTGTACCATAATTAAATTTACAACACGGAAATGATCTGTTTTAATGACTAAAAATTAGAATAGTAAGCAAACAATAATTCAAGAGTTGTTCTCAAAGAAAAATAACAACTCTAACAAGAGAAAACTACAAGCTTTCTGAAAAGCAATTCAAAATTAGTACAGCGTACTAACTTTTTTTTGGGAAAGAAAAGTTGACAAATTTATTTAAATTAGCGTATTTCTGCATTCAAATAGAAGCTAAAAATTGTTAAATATACAACAAACCAATATTTGATGAGTAATAGCTTCTTATAATCCCCCAAAACCAGTTAATTTTTAAAGCAGTAGTTTTCTCCACCTAGATAGCTAAAATGACACTGTGCTACTTCTTTATTTTCATTATAACTAAGAAAGTTGTAGAATTTTTTACTGATTTGGCCACGAAATTGTTTTAGTTCCAAAACAATTAACTCGTCTTGTAAAACCAGGTGTTGAGAGTAATAGTTCCAAACGTGGAATTTTAAAGAGAACAAGTCAAACAGTATCCATACATACATCTACTCAATTTTAAATTAAAATTTATAATAAAAAAAATGTCTAAAACATTTTCTCTATCGTTTCTTGAAAGGATGGAGAATGACGATGGTTTTCCATGGCAAAGTTTAGAGAGAGAGATGAAGCCTATTTTCATCTGAATGGGTCTCGTGTTACTACGAAATGATCGTAACAAACCTAATTAATGAGCCTCTCTTTTCCAAATTATACTCGTAAGTCTAGGACAAACAAGTACTTAAAATAAAAGTTGCTAAGCGAACATTATAGTAACTTCCACCATGCAAGTGAAATATAAGTCTTATTTTAAATTAAATAAATACTGGTAGATAAAGCAAAATTTTGGTTTAAACTTAATTGCTTTGTTTGTAATCAAAGCTTGCAATTTAAAACTGCGTATGGCTGTTCGAAGATCGAAAAAAATTCTGAGGCAAAAATACCTTATATGAGAATTGCCTAAAATGGAAATTAAAAGCATCGTAGGATGATAAATATCAAAAATGGATAGGAAAAAAATAACAAAAAAATATGTCTTCAGGTAGAAAAATGAGGTAAATATCGCCTTTTTAAAGCCAACTAAAAACGATGTAAGAAAAGTGAATTCTTTTAAAAAATGAGTTTTACAAAACTAACACATTCTTTAAAAGAAAATACAATATAAAACCCATATGAATATTAAGATGAATGTATTCCGCGGACCAGTTCAACAGGATGCATCTGGATCGAAATTTAAACAACCAAAAGCGCCCCACAGTGGAAAAAAAAATTTAAGTTTACCTAAATTAAATTTACAACTCGGAAATGATCTGTTTTAATGACTAATAACTAGAATAGTAATCAAACAATAATTCAAGAGTTGTTCTCAAAGAAAAATAACAACTCTAACAAGGGAAAACTAAAAACTTTCTGAAAAGCAATTCAAAATTAGTACAACGTACTAACCTTCATCTAGGAAAGCAAAGTTGACAAATTTATTTAAATTAGCGTATTTCTGCATTCAAATAGAAACTAAAAATTGTTAAATATACAACAAACCAATATTTTATGAGTCATAGCTTCTTATAATCACCCAAAACCAGTGTATTTTTAAAGCAATAGTTTTCTCCGCCTAGATTGCTAAAATGACACTGTGCTACTTCTTTATTTTCATTGCAACTAAGGAAGTTGTAGAATTTCTTACTGATTTGGCCACAAAATTGTTTTAGTTTCAAAACAAATAACTTGTCTTGTAAAACCAGGGTCCGTGATTAATAGTTCTATAGGTGGAAATGTGAAGAGATCAAGTCAAACAGTATGACAGAGGGTGAAAGGTGTTTCTTCCTGGAAATCACGACTGGTTGTCATTTATCCAAGTTAATTTGATTTTCCAGTCAAATGGCATACTCAAGTGAGTGTTTGATTGACATTAATCAATGCTTTCCTTTCTGCCAGTAACTATGTGTCTCCTGCTAACATACAGAGTAGTGATGCCTTATTTTATGGGATGTCATTTACATAAAGGTTGGATACTTTGATTTGACTTATGGAGCCCTGTTGCGTACCAGCATGACTGGTACGTTATATTAATGTTAGGGGTTTTATTCATGAGAATGATAAACTGCCTACTTGTTAGGTATGAAATTTCTAGTAGAGTGAGTGAAGCAGGAGAGCCAACTGTAATGAGTGTATGGATATTTCCACTTACCCACATTTGGTCGACAGGCCATTACTACATACAAACAGTATACAACTCCTGTGCTTTTAGAAATCATGGCACCCTTCATAATGTACTCGGTTGCCCAAAGGTGTTGCCGAGTTGTCGACATCCATTTTCTATAAGCAAATTGTTTGGGATTAGTAATTTGGTGCACTTGCAGTATTCCACCAGAAGTGAATTTATGAGGTTTTCAGAAGTTTTGTTGAATAAAGTGTAAGTGGGCTCTTATTTGCCTTTAATATCTGGTATATCTGCAGGTTTGTGTGGCATTAGTATACAGACAATAACACCTGCTTTCTAGAAGAGGAAATGTCGGAGAAAAATATTAAGTCGAAAAGAGTGGTTAGTTTTAGTTCCTGTTATTGTATTTGTCACTGGGTACCTATCTGTTAAATGATTATTAGAAACTACAATTTTGACTTTTTTTAATGAACTTTTGTAAATTTGTCCAAAAGATTTAAATATTACATCCTTGCTTAACACTTCTTAAAGTGGTCAGACACTTTATGGATCCACCAATAATGACAAACTTCTATTCCGTGACAAGACGCAAAAAAGTACAGATCGGCTTTTACACCATGATTTCTAAAGGCAAAAATACTAGTTTTAAAATTCATTTTTTTGTGTTTGTCTGCGTTCCCATTACTGAAATACTTTGAATTTAATTTTTGGAACTTGTGTGATCAAATGTTTTGAAGACAATCCAAAATGTTGAAGTGTCTTGCACTAAATTGTCAGAATTAACATGAACGAGATCGTCAAACCTACTTGTTATTTGAATAATGTTTTGAATAGCATCTCATATAATGCAGGTGTGTAATTTTCATAGAAATCTGCCACTGTGTAGCAATATCCAGAATCAAATCTTGCTTTTCCTTACTAACGGCATTGAGGTTTCGTGAATAAAAGTCAGGCACACATAAAGCAATGAGTTTTTCAAGCAAAGCAATTATAAAAAGCAACACAGAAAGTATGGTAATTTTACAAACAAGTGGTTCCTAAGCAGATCTGTATAATTTTTAAGAGAAAAATTGGTAATTTAATATTTTAAAACCCAACATTTTGTGCAGAATTTTTCAAAAAAAATAAAAAAAATCAATTGGTCTTCAATGGTACTTAACATACTTTGCAAAGACACCATGTGAAAAAATTATTTAAAAATACATAGGTCTGTAATTTGATGTTCTATTGATATTTTTACATTTAATGCAAGTCTGCTTTGAATTAGCACTTCAAAAAATATGAAAATACACCATTATTTTTGAAGCAATGCTCATTTTTGCACTGTAAGATGACCAATGTCTAAAACAAACATTTGCTCTGTCGTTTCTTGCTACAATGGAGGTTGACGATGGTTTTCCATGGCATAGTTTAGAGAGAGATGAGGCCCATTTTGAACTTAATGGGTCTCGTGTTACTATGAAATCATCGTAACAACCCTAATTAATGAGCCTGTCTTTTCCAAATTATACTCGTAAGTCTTATAGGAAAAACAAGTACTTAAATTCAAAGTAGCTAAGCGAACAGTATAGTAACTGCTAACATGCAAGTGAAATATAAGTCTTATTTTAAATTAAATAAAAACTGGTAGATAAAGCAAAATTTTGGTTAAAACTTAAATGCTTTGTTTTTAATTAAAGCTTGCAATTTAAAGATCGAAAAAAATTTTGAGGGAAAAATAACTTATTTGAGAATTGCCAAAATAGAAATTTAGAGCATCGTAGGATGATAAATATCAAAAGTGGATAAGAAAAAAAAATAAGATAAAAATATGTCTTCAGGTAGCAGGTAGAGATAGGTTCTTATTCCAATAGCAGTGAAAACAATTGTTTTACAAATTAGTTTGAAAATTCAAGTACAATCAAGAGTTAAAAAGAAATATTAAATAAGTCTTCTTATTACAAACAAATTCGATTTAAAAATTATTACATTTATTGGTTAATAGGATAAGAAAAGAAACTGAAATTCGTAACAATTTAAGCAATCACTAGCTATTAAAAATAACATTTAAAATGTGTTATCAACGGTTACAAAATAACAGATTTCATGCTAACTTCTTTTTTTTTTAAATTACGCCCGCCATCGTCATTTCGGACATGAGGCGTCTTGCAGTCCAGAAAAAATCGAAGTGACTCCAGAAGGTGTGAGGGCCCGAAAGTCATCACTGGAGCGGAAGTTAGAAAGAGAGGGGCAACTAAAAAGATGCTTCCCAGTCATATGCGACTTGCCACAAAGTACACAGTGAGGTGAATCAACCAAGTTGATTTTATGTAAGTGGGCCTGCAGGTAGTCATGTCCATTAATAATTCTAAAATTTGCAACTCCTTCTGCCCTGGGAAGGAGGGAAAGACGTGAGCGCTGTTGGTCATCCAGAAGGCAAGCCCATGGTTTTCCATCTGCCATATTCCTAAGAGCAGAAATTGTACCAAGTCGGATTTTGCTCCCAAAAAATCTCTTAGCCTTTCGAAGAGGGACCTGGTAGGAAGATGGATGCAAAGATGAAGCCTCCCTAGCCAAAGTGTCAGCCCGTTCATTTCCATAAATGCCACAATGGCTAGGGATCCACTGGAAGACAATCTCTCTTCCAGAACGCAAAAGAGAGTCAATGTGCTGTTTACATTCGAGCTCAAATTCAGTGGGCAATAAAGTGTAATTTGTAATGGTTTGAATCGCCGCCTGAGAATCAACGAAGATTACAATATTTTGTTCATCTGGTTCTCCAATAGCTCTGATGGCCATGAATATTGCATGCATTTCTCCATCAAAATTATCCGCCCAAGTATCGAGTGGTTCTCTTAGGCTAAAATATTTGGAGTAAGCACAGGCTCCGGCTCTATCAGCTGAAGAAGTGGCGGATCCGTCAGTAAAAACCTGTAACCATTCCTGGTCAGGGTATTTATTTCATGCTAACTGCTAGTGTCATTATTTATGCTGTTAAGCAAACAGTAAATATTAGAAGTGACTATCGTTGAATGTTAATAATATCAGAAGCTACTCGTAACATAAAACCGACAAAAATGCATAAATAATTAGGGCAGAATTTTTTTTATCAAACTTGTGAAAAGTGATATTAACTATTTTTCAGATGCCATGTAAGATAAGGTATTCATAAAGAACGAAGATTTTAATCTATTTTAAAACTCCACAGTCGTGCAAAACTGTTTAAACTATTAGTTAAAAATAATATTGAAGATTTTAATAAAGAGAAAAAACAAAATCCTTTCATCATAAATCTGGATAATACGGCTTAAATAAAGATTTCGATTAAACAAATATTCAACCAGCTTAATATTTTGTATTTCTACCGAAGCTTTAATCTTGCAATGTTATTGAATTTACTCGTTGGAAGGGGTTTTAAAGCAAATATCGCCTTTTTAAAGTCAACTAAAAACGATGTAAGAAAAGTGAATTCTTTTAAAAATGAGTTTTTCAAAACTATCACATT
Organism: Metellina segmentata; assembly: GCA_947359465.1. Taxonomy (NCBI): domain Eukaryota; kingdom Metazoa; phylum Arthropoda; class Arachnida; order Araneae; family Tetragnathidae; genus Metellina; species Metellina segmentata. Next base: position 96,685,524 of record OX375875.1, on the reverse strand, counting down.
CTTTAAAAGAAAATACAATATAAAACCCATATGAATATTAAGATGAATTTATTCAGCGGACCAGTTTAACAGGATGTATCAGGGTCGAAATTTAAACAACCAAAAGCGCCCCACAGTGGAAAAAATTTCAGTTTACCATAATTAAATTTACAACTCGGAAATGATCTGTTTTAATGACTAAAAATTAGAATAGTAAGCAAACAATAATTCAAGAGTTGTTCTCAAAGAAAAATAACAAATCTAACAAGAGAAAACTACAAGCTTTCTGAAAAGCAATTCAAAATTAGTACAGCGTACTAACTTTTTTTTGGGAAAGAAAAGTTGACAAATTTATTTAATTTAGCGTATTTCTGCATTCAAATAGAAACTAAAAATTGTTAAATATACAACAAACCAATATTTGATGAGTAATAGCTTCTTATAATCACCCAAAACCAGTTAATTTTTAAAGCAGTAGTTTTCTCCACCTAGATAGCTAAAATGACACTGTGCTACTTCTTTATTTTCATTATAACTAAGAAAGTTGTAGAATTTTTTACTGATTTGGCCACGAAATTGTTTGAGTTCCAAAACAATTAACTCGTCTTGTAAAACCAGGTGTTGAGAGTAATAGTTACAAACGTGGAATTTTAAAGAGAACAAGTCAAACAGTATCCATACATACATCTACTCAATTTTAAATTAAAATTTATTATAAAAAAAATGTCTAAAACATTTTCTCTATCGTTTCTTGAAAGGATGGAGAATGACGATGGTTTTCCATGGCAAAGTTTAGAGAGAGAGATGAAGCCTATTTTCATCTGAATGGGTCTCGTGTTACTACGAAATGATCGTAACAAACCTAATTAATGAGCCTCTCTTTTCCAAATTATACTCGTAAGTCTAGGACAAACAAGTACTTAAAATAAAAGTTGCTAAGCGAACATTATAGTAACTTCCACCATGCAAGTGAAATATAAGTCTTATTTTAAATTAAATAAATACTGGTAGATAAAGCAAAATTTTGGTTTAAACTTAATTGCTTTGTTTGTAATCAAAGCTTGCAATTTAAAACTGCGTATGGCTGTTCGAAGATCGAAAAAAATTCTGAGGCAAAAATACCTTATATGAGAATTGCCTAAAATGGAAATTAAAAGCATCGTAGGATGATAAATATCAAAAATGGATAGGAAAAAAATAACAAAAAAATATGTCTTCAGGTAGAAAAATGAGGTAAATATCGCCTTTTTAAAGCCAACTAAAAACGATGTAAGAAAAGTGAATTCTTTTAAAAAATGAGTTTTACAAAACTAACACATTCTTTAAAAGAAAATACAATATAAAACCCATATGAATATTAAGATGAATGTATTCCGCGGACCAGTTCAACAGGATGCATCTGGATCGAAATTTAAACAACCAAAAGCGCCCCACAGTGGAAAAAAAAATTTAAGTTTACCTAAATTAAATTTACAACTCGGAAATGATCTGTTTTAATGACTAATAACTAGAATAGTAATCAAACAATAATTCAAGAGTTGTTCTCAAAGAAAAATAACAACTCTAACAAGGGAAAACTAAAAACTTTCTGAAAAGCAATTCAAAATTAGTACAACGTACTAACCTTCATCTAGGAAAGCAAAGTTGACAAATTTATTTAAATTAGCGTATTTCTGCATTCAAATAGAAACTAAAAATTGTTAAATATACAACAAACCAATATTTTATGAGTCATAGCTTCTTATAATCACCCAAAACCAGTGTATTTTTAAAGCAATAGTTTTCTCCGCCTAGATTGCTAAAATGACACTGTGCTACTTCTTTATTTTCATTGCAACTAAGGAAGTTGTAGAATTTCTTACTGATTTGGCCACAAAATTGTTTAATTTCAAAACAAATAACTTGTCTTGTAAAACCAGGGTCCGTGATTAATAGTTCTATAGGTGGAAATGTGAAGAGATCAAGTCAAACAGTATGACAGAGGGTGAAAGGTGTTTCTTCCTGGAAATCACGACTGGTTGTCATTTATCCAAGTTAATTTGATTTTCCAGTCAAATGGCATACTCAAGTGAGTGTTTGATTGACATTAATCAATGCTTTCCTTTCTGCCAGTAACTATGTGTCTCCTGCTAACATACAGAGTAGTGATGCCTTATTTTATGGGATGTCATTTACATAAAGGTTGGATACTTTGATTTGACTTATGGAGCCCTGTTGCGTACCAGCATGACTGGTACGTTATATTAATGTTAGGGGTTTTATTCATGAGAATGATAAACTGCCTACTTGTTAGGTATGAAATTTCTAGTAGAGTGAGTGAAGCAGGAGAGCCAACTGTAATGAGTGTATGGATATTTCCACTTACCCACATTTGGTCGACAGGCCATTACTACATACAAACAGTATACAACTCCTGTGCTTTTAGAAATCATGGCACCCTTCATAATGTACTCGGTTGCCCAAAGGTGTTGACGAGTTGTCGACATCCATTTTCTAAAAGCAAATTGTTTGGGATTAGTAATTTGGTGCACTTGCAGTATTCCACCAGAAGTGAATTTATGAGGTTTTCAGAAGTTTTGTTGAATAAAGTGTAAGTGGGCTCTTATTTGCCTTTAATATCTGGTATATCTGCAGGTTTGTGTGGCATTAGTATACAGACAATAACACCTGCTTTCTAGAAGAGGAAATGTCGGAGAAAAATATTAAGTCGAAAAGAGTGGTTAGTTTTAGTTCCTGTTATTGTATTTGTCACTGGGTACCTATCTGTTAAATGATTATTAGAAACTACAATTTTGACTTTTTTTAATGAACTTTTGTAAATTTGTCCAAAAGATTTAAATATTACATCCTTGCTTAACACTTCTTAAAGTGGTCAGACACTTTATGGATCCACCAATAATGACAAACTTCTATTCCGTGACAAGACGCAAAAAAGTACAGATCGGCTTTTACACCATGATTTCTAAAGGCAAAAATACTAGTTTTAAAATTCATTTTTTTGTGTTTGTCTGCGTTCCCATTACTGAAATACTTTGAATTTAATTTTTGGAACTTGTGTGATCAAATGTTTTGAAGACAATCCAAAATGTTGAAGTGTCTTGCACTAAATTGTCAGAATTAACATGAACGAGATCGTCAAACCTACTTGTTATTTGAATAATGTTTTGAATAGCATCTCATATAATGCAGGTGTGTAATTTTCATAGAAATCTGCCACTGTGTAGCAATATCCAGAATCAAATCTTGCTTTTCCTTACTAACGGCATTGAGGTTTCGTGAATAAAAGTCAGGCACACATAAAGCAATGAGTTTTTCAAGCAAAGCAATTATAAAAAGCAACACAGAAAGTATGGTAATTTTACAAACAAGTGGTTCCTAAGCAGATCTGTATAATTTTTAAGAGAAAAATTGGTAATTTAATATTTTAAAACCCAACATTTTGTGCAGAATTTTTCAAAAAAAATAAAAAAAATCAATTGGTCTTCAATGGTACTTAACATACTTTGCAAAGACACCATGTGAAAAAATTATTTAAAAATACATAGGTCTGTAATTTGATGTTCTATTGATATTTTTACATTTAATGCAAGTCTGCTTTGAATTAGCACTTCAAAAAATATGAAAATACACCATTATTTTTGAAGCAATGCTCATTTTTGCACTGTAAGATGACCAATGTCTAAAACAAACATTTGCTCTGTCGTTTCTTGCCACAATGGAGGTTGACGATGGTTTTCCATGGCATAGTTTAGAGAGAGATGAGGCCCATTTTGAACTTAATGGGTCTCGTGTTACTATGAAATCATCGTAACAACCCTAATTAATGAGCCTGTCTTTTCCAAATTATACTCGTAAGTCTTATAGGAAAAACAAGTACTTAAATTCAAAGTAGCTAAGCGAACAGTATAGTAACTGCTAACATGCAAGTGAAATATAAGTCTTATTTTAAATTAAATAAAAACTGGTAGATAAAGCAAAATTTTGGTTAAAACTTAAATGCTTTGTTTTTAATTAAAGCTTGCAATTTAAAGATCGAAAAAAATTTTGAGGGAAAAATAACTTATTTGAGAATTGCCAAAATAGAAATTTAGAGCATCGTAGGATGATAAATATCAAAAGTGGATAAGAAAAAAAAATAAGATAAAAATATGTCTTCAGGTAGCAGGTAGAGATAGGTTCTTATTCCAATAGCAGTGAAAACAATTGTTTTACAAATTAGTTTGAAAATTCAAGTACAATCAAGAGTTAAAAAGAAATATTAAATAAGTCTTCTTATTACAAACAAATTCGATTAAAAAATTATTACATTTATTGGTTAATAGGATAAGAAAAGAAACTGAAATTCGTAACAATTTAAGCAATCACTAGCTATTAAAAATAACATTTAAAATGTGTTATCAACGGTTACAAAATAACAGATTTCATGCTAACTTCTTTTTTTTTAAATTACGCCCGCCATCGTCATTTCGGACATGAGGCGTCTTGCAGTCCAGAAAAAATCGAAGTGACTCCAGAAGGTGTGAGGGCCCGAAAGTCATCACTGGAGCGGACGTTAGAAAGAGAGGGGCAACTAAAGAGATGCTTCCCAGTCATATGCGAGGTGCCACAAAGTACACAGTGAGGTGAATCAACCAAGTTGATTTTATGTAAGTGGGCCTGCAGGTAGTCATGTCCATTAATAATTCTAAAATTTGCAACTCCTTCTGCCCTGGGAAGGAGGGAAAGACGTGAGCGCTGTTGGTCATCCAGAAGGCAAGCCCATGGTTTTCCATCTGCCATATTCCTAAGAGCAGAAATTGTACCAAGTCTGATTTTGCTCCCAAAAAATCTCTTAGCATTTCGAAGAGGGACCTGGTAGGAAGATGGGTGCAAAGATGAAGCCTCCCTAGCCAAAGTGTCAGCCCGTTCATTTCCATAAATGCCACAATGGCTAGGGATCCACTGGAAGACAATCTCTCTTCCAGAACGCAAAAGAGAGTCAATGTGCTGTTTACATTCGAGCTCAAATTCAGTGGGCAATAAAGTGTAATTTGTAATGGTTTGAATCGCCGCCTGAGAATCAACGATGATGACAATATTTTGTTCATCTGGTTCTCCAATAGCTCTGATGGCCATGAATATTGCATGCATTTCTCCATCAAAATTATCCGCAAAAGTATCGAGTGGTTCTCTTAGGCTAAAATATTTGGAGTAAGCACAGGCTCCGGCTCTACCAGCTGAAGAAGTGGCGGATCCGTCAGTAAAAACCTGTAACCATTCCTGGTCAGGGTATTTATTTCATGCTAACTGCTAGTGTCATTATTAGCTGTTAAGCAAACAGTAAATATTAGAAGTGACTATCGTTGAATGTTAATAATATCAGAAGCTACTCGTAACATAAAACCGACAAAAATGCATAAATAATTAGGGCAGAATTTTTTTTATCAAACTTGTGAAAAGTGATATTAACTATTTTTCAGATGCCATGTAAGATAAGGTATTCATAAAGAACGAAGATTTTAATCTATTTTAAAACTCCACAGTCGTGCAAAACTGTTTAAACTATTAGTTAAAAATAATATTGAAGATTTTAATAAAGAGAAAAAACAAAATCCTTTCATCATAAATCTGGATAATACGGCTTAAATAAAGATTTCGATTAAACAAATATTCAACCAGCTTAATATTTTGTATTTCTACCGAAGCTTTAATCTTGCAATGTTATTGAATTTACTCGTTGGAAGGGGTTTTAAAGCAAATATCGCCTTTTTAAAGTCAACTAAAAACGATGTAAGAAAAGTGAATTCTTTTAAAAATGAGTTTTTCAAAACTATCACATTCTTTAAAAGAAAATACAATATAAAACCCATATGAATATTAAGATGAATTTATTCAGCGGACCAGTTTAACAGGATGTATCAGGGTCGAAATTTAAACAACCAAAAGCGCCCCACAGTGGAAAAAATTTCAGTGTACCATAATTAAATTTACAACACGGAAATGATCTGTTTTAATGACTAAAAATTAGAATAGTAAGCAAACAATAATTCAAGAGTTGTTCTCAAAGAAAAATAACAACTCTAACAAGAGAAAACTACAAGCTTTCTGAAAAGCAATTCAAAATTAGTACAGCGTACTAACTTTTTTTTGGGAAAGAAAAGTTGACAAATTTATTTAAATTAGCGTATTTCTGCATTCAAATAGAAACTAAAAATTGTTAAATATACAACAAACCAATATTTGATGAGTAATAGCTTCTTATAATCACCCAAAACCAGTTAATTTTTAAAGCAGTAGTTTTCTCCACCTAGATAGCTAAAATGACACTGTGCTACTTCTTTATTTTCATTATAACTAAGAAAGTTGTAGAATTTTTTACTGATTTGGCCACGAAATTGTTTTAGTTCCAAAACAATTAACTCGTCTTGTAAAACCAGGTGTTGAGAGTAATAGTTCCAAACGTGGAATTTTAAAGAGAACAAGTCAAACAGTATCCATACATACATCTACTCAATTTTAAATTAAAATTTATAATAAAAAAAATGTCTAAAACATTTTCTCTATCGTTTCTTGAAAGGATGGAGAATGACGATGGTTTTCCATGGCAAAGTTTAGAGAGAGAGATGAAGCCTATTTTCATCTGAATGGGTCTCGTGTTACTACGAAATGATCGTAACAAACCTAATTAATGAGCCTCTCTTTTCCAAATTATACTCGTAAGTCTAGGACAAACAAGTACTTAAAATAAAAGTTGCTAAGCGAACATTATAGTAACTTCCACCATGCAAGTGAAATATAAGTCTTATTTTAAATTAAATAAATACTGGTAGATAAAGCAAAATTTTGGTTTAAACTTAATTGCTTTGTTTGTAATCAAAGCTTGCAATTTAAAACTGCGTATGGCTGTTCGAAGATCGAAAAAAATTCTGAGGCAAAAATACCTTATATGAGAATTGCCTAAAATGGAAATTAAAAGCATCGTAGGATGATAAATATCAAAAATGGATAGGAAAAAAATAACAAAAAAATATGTCTTCAGGTAGAAAAATGAGGTAAATATCGCCTTTTTAAAGCCAACTAAAAACGATGTAAGAAAAGTGAATTCTTTTAAAAAATGAGTTTTACAAAACTAACACATTCTTTAAAAGAAAATACAATATAAAACCCATATGAATATTAAGATGAATGTATTCCGCGGACCAGTTCAACAGGATGCATCTGGATCGAAATTTAAACAACCAAAAGCGCCCCACAGTGGAAAAAAAAATTTAAGTTTACCTAAATTAAATTTACAACTCGGAAATGATCTGTTTTAATGACTAATAACTAGAATAGTAATCAAACAATAATTCAAGAGTTGTTCTCAAAGAAAAATAACAACTCTAACAAGGGAAAACTAAAAACTTTCTGAAAAGCAATTCAAAATTAGTACAACGTACTAACCTTCATCTAGGAAAGCAAAGTTGACAAATTTATTTAAATTAGCGTATTTCTGCATTCAAATAGAAACTAAAAATTGTTAAATATACAACAAACCAATATTTTATGAGTCATAGCTTCTTATAATCACCCAAAACCAGTGTATTTTTAAAGCAATAGTTTTCTCCGCCTAGATTGCTAAAATGACACTGTGCTACTTCTTTATTTTCATTGCAACTAAGGAAGTTGTAGAATTTCTTACTGATTTGGCCACAAAATTGTTTTAGTTTCAAAACAAATAACTTGTCTTGCAAAACCAGGGTCCGTGATTAATAGTTCTATAGGTGGAAATGTGAAGAGATCAAGTCAAACAGTATGACAGAGGGTGAAAGGTGTTTCTTCCTGGAAATCACGACTGGTTGTCATTTATCCAAGTTAATTTGATTTTCCAGTCAAATGGCATACTCAAGTGAGTGTTTGATTGACATTAATCAATGCCTTCCTTTCTGCCAGTAACTATGTGTCTCCTGCTAACATACAGAGTAGTGATGCCTTATTTTATGGGATGTCATTTACATAAAGGTTGGATACTTTGATTTGACTTATGGAGCCCTGTTGCATACCAGCATGACTGGTACGTTATATTAATGTTAGGGGTTTTATTCATGAGAATGATAAACTGCCTACTTGTTAGGTATGAAACTTCTAGTAGAGTGAGTGAAGCAGGAGAGCCAACTGTAATGAGTGTATGGATATTTCCACTTACCCACATTTGGTCGACAGGCCATTACTACATACAAACAGTATAGAACTCCTGTGCTTTTAGAAATCATGGCACCCTTCATAATGTACTCGGTTGCCCAAAGGTGTTGACGAGTTGTCGACATCCATTTTCTAAAAGCAAATTGTTTGGGATTAGTAATTTGGTGCACTTGCAGTATTCCACCAGAAGTGAATTTATGAGGTTTTCAGAAGTTTTGTTGAATAAAGTGTAAGTGGGCTCTTATTTGCCTTTAATATCTGGTATATCTGCAGGTTTGTGTGGCATTAGTATACAGACAATAACACCTGCTTTCTAGAAGAGGAAATGTCGGAGAAAAATATTAAGTCGAAAAGAGTGGTTAGTTTTAGTTCCTGTTATTGTATTTGTCACTGGGTACCTATCTGTTAAATGATTATTAGAAACTACAATTTTGACTTTTTTTAATGAACTTTTGTAAATTTGTCCAAAAGATTTAAATATTACATCCTTGCTTAACACTTCTTAAAGTGGTCAGACACTTTATGGATCCACCAATAATGACAAACTTCTATTCCGTGACAAGACGCAAAAAAGTACAGATCGGCTTTTACACCATGATTTCTAAAGGCAAAAATACTAGTTTTAAAATTCATTTTTTTGTGTTTGTCTGCGTTCCCATTACTGAAATACTTTGAATTTAATTTTTGGAACTTGTGTGATCAAATGTTTTGAAGACAATCCAAAATGTTGAAGTGTCTTGCACTAAATTGTCAGAATTAACATGAACGAGATCGTCAAACCTACTTGTTATTTGAATAATGTTTTGAATAGCATCTCATATAATGCAGGTGTGTAATTTTCATAGAAATCTGCCACTGTGTAGCAATATCCAGAATCAAATCTTGCTTTTCCTTAATAACGGCATTGAGGTTTCGTGAATAAAAGTCAGGCACACATAAAGCAATGAGTTTTTCAAGCAAATTAGCAATTATAAAAAGCAACACAGAAAGTATGGTAATTTTACAAACAAGTGGTTCCTAAGCAGATCTGTATAATTTTTAAGAGAAAAATTGGTAATTTAATATTTTAAAACCCAACATTTTGTGCAGAATTTTTCAAAATAAATAAAAAAAATCAATTGGTCTTCAATGGTACTTAACATACTTTGCAAAGACACCATGTGAAAAAATTATTTAAAAATACATAGGTCTGTAATTTGATGTTCTATTGATATTTTTACATTTAATGCAAGTCTGCTTTGAATTAGCACTTCAAAAAATATGAAAATACACCATTATTTTTGAAGCAATGCTCATTTTTGCACTGTAAGATGACCAATGTCTAAAACAAACATTTGCTCTGTCGTTTCTTGCTACAATGGAGGTTGACGATGGTTTTCCATGGCATAGTTTAGAGAGAGATGAGGCCCATTTTGAACTTAATGGGTCTCGTGTTACTATGAAATCATCGTAACAACCCTAATTAATGAGCCTGTCTTTTCCAAATTATACTCGTAAGTCTTATAGGACAAACAAGTACTTAAATTCAAAGTTGCTAAGCGAACAGTATAGTAACTGCTAACATGCAAGTGAAATATAAGTCTTATTTTAAATTAAATAAAAACTGGTAGATAAAGCAAAATTTTGGTTAAAACTTAAATGCTTTGTTTTTAATTAAAGCTTGCAATTTAAAGATCGAAAAAAATTTTGAGGGAAAAATAACTTATTTGAGAATTGCCAAAATAGAAATTTAGAGCATCGTAGGATGATAAATATCAAAAGTGGATAAGAAAAAAAATAAGATAAAAATATGTCTTCAGGTAGCAGGTAGAGATAGGTTCTTATTCCAATAGCAGTGAAAACAATTGTTTTTCAAATTAGTTTGAAAATTCAAGTACAATCAAGAGTTAAAAAGAAATATTAAATAAGTCTTCTTATTACAAACAAATTCGATTTAAAAATTATTACATTTATTGGTTAATAGGATAAGAAAAGAAACTGAAATTCGTAACAATTTAAGCAATCACTAGCTATTAAAAATAACATTTAAAATGTGTTATCAACGGTTACAAAATAACAGATTTCATGCTAACTTCTTTTTTTTTAAATTACGCCCGCCATCGTCATTTTGGACATGAGGCGTCTTGCAGTCCAGAAAAAATCGAAGTGACTCCAGAAGGTGTGAGGGCCCGAAAGTCATCACTGGAGCGGACGTTAGAAAGAGAGGGGCAACTAAAGAGATGCTTCCCAGTCATATGCGAGGTGCCACAAAGTACACAGTGAGGTGAAACAACCAAGTTGATTTTATGTAAGTGGGCCTACAGATAGTCATGTCCATTAATAATTCTAAAATTTGCAACTCCTTCTGCCCTGGGAAGGAGGGAAAGACGTGAGCGCTGTTGGTCATCCAGAAGGCAAGCCCATGGTTTTCCATCTGCCATATTCCTAAGAGCAGAAATTGTACCAAGTCTGATTTTGCTCCCAAAAAATCTCTTAGCATTTCGAAGAGGGACCTGGTAGGAAGATGGGTGCAAAGATGAAGCCTCCCTAGCCAAAGTGTCAGCCCGTTCATTTCCATAAATGCCACAATGGCTAGGGATCCACTGGAAGACAATCTCTCTTCCAGAACGCAAAAGAGAGTCAATGTGCTGTTTACATTCGAGCTCAAATTCAGTGGGCAATAAAGTGTAATTTGTAATGGTTTGAATCGCCGCCTGAGAATCAACGATGATGACAATATTTTGTTCATCTGGTTCTCCAATAGCTCTGATGGCCATGAATATTGCATGCATTTCTCCATCAAAATTATCCGCAAAAGTATCGAGTGGTTCTCTTAGGCTAAAATATTTGGAGTAAGCACAGGCTCCGGCTCTACCAGCTGAAGAAGTGGCGGATCCGTCAGTAAAAACCTGTAACCATTCCTGGTCAGGGTATTTATTTCATGCTAACTGCTAGTGTCATTATTAGCTGTTAAGCAAACAGTAAATATTAGAAGTGACTATCGTTGAATGTTAATAATATCAGAAGCTACTCGTAACATAAAACCGACAAAAATGCATAAATAATTAGGGCAGAATTTTTTTTATCAAACTTGTGAAAAGTGATATTAACTATTTTTCAGATGCCATGTAAGATAAGGTATTCATAAAGAACGAAGATTTTAATCTATTTTAATACTCCACAGTCGTGCAAAACTGTTTAAACTATTAGTTTAAAATATTATTGAAGATTTTAATAAAGAGAAAAAACACAAAATCCTTTCATCATAAATCTGGATAATACGGCTTAAATAAAGATTTCGATTAAACAAATATTCAACCAGCTTAATATTTTGTATTTCTACCGAAGCTTTAATCTTGCAATGTTATTGAATTTACTCGTTGGAAGGGGTTTTAAAGCAAATATCGCCTTTTTAAAGTCAACTAAAAACGATGTAAGAAAAGTGAATTCTTTTAAAAATGAGTTTTTCAAAACTATCACATTCTTTAAAAGAAAATACAATATAAAACCCATATGAATATTAAGATGAATTTATTCAGCGGACCAGTTTAACAGGATGTATCAGGGTCGAAATTTAAACAACCAAAAGCGCCCCACAGTGGAAAAAATTTCAGTGTACCATAATTAAATTTACAACACGGAAATGATCTGTTTTAATGACTAAAAATTAGAATAGTAAGCAAACAATAATTCAAGAGTTGTTCTCAAAGAAAAATAACAACTCTAACAAGAGAAAACTACAAGCTTTCTGAAAAGCAATTCAAAATTAGTACAGCGTACTAACTTTTTTTTGGGAAAGAAAAGTTGACAAATTTATTTAAATTAGCGTATTTCTGCATTCAAATAGAAACTAAAAATTGTTAAATATACAACAAACCAATATTTGATGAGTAATAGCTTCTTATAATCACCCAAAACCAGTTAATTTTTAAAGCAGTAGTTTTCTCCACCTAGATAGCTAAAATGACACTGTGCTACTTCTTTATTTTCATTATAACTAAGAAAGTTGTAGAATTTTTTACTGATTTGGCCACGAAATTGTTTTAGTTCCAAAACAATTAACTCGTCTTGTAAAACCAGGTGTTGAGAGTAATAGTTCCAAACGTGGAATTTTAAAGAGAACAAGTCAAACAGTATCCATACATACATCTACTCAATTTTAAATTAAAATTTATAATAAAAAAAATGTCTAAAACATTTTCTCTATCGTTTCTTGAAAGGATGGAGAATGACGATGGTTTTCCATGGCAAAGTTTAGAGAGAGAGATGAAGCCTATTTTCATCTGAATGGGTCTCGTGTTACTACGAAATGATCGTAACAAACCTAATTAATGAGCCTCTCTTTTCCAAATTATACTCGTAAGTCTAGGACAAACAAGTACTTAAAATAAAAGTTGCTAAGCGAACATTATAGTAACTTCCACCATGCAAGTGAAATATAAGTCTTATTTTAAATTAAATAAATACTGGTAGATAAAGCAAAATTTTGGTTTAAACTTAATTGCTTTGTTTGTAATCAAAGCTTGCAATTTAAAACTGCGTATGGCTGTTCGAAGATCGAAAAAAATTCTGAGGCAAAAATACCTTATATGAGAATTGCCTAAAATGGAAATTAAAAGCATCGTAGGATGATAAATATCAAAAATGGATAGGAAAAAAATAACAAAAAAATATGTCTTCAGGTAGAAAAATGAGGTAAATATCGCCTTTTTAAAGCCAACTAAAAACGATGTAAGAAAAGTGAATTCTTTTAAAAAATGAGTTTTACAAAACTAACACATTCTTTAAAAGAAAATACAATATAAAACCCATATGAATATTAAGATGAATGTATTCCGCGGACCAGTTCAACAGGATGCATCTGGATCGAAATTTAAACAACCAAAAGCGCCCCACAGTGGAAAAAAAAATTTAAGTTTACCTAAATTAAATTTACAACTCGGAAATGATCTGTTTTAATGACTAATAACTAGAATAGTAATCAAACAATAATTCAAGAGTTGTTCTCAAAGAAAAATAACAACTCTAACAAGGGAAAACTAAAAACTTTCTGAAAAGCAATTCAAAATTAGTACAACGTACTAACCTTCATCTAGGAAAGCAAAGTTGACAAATTTATTTAAATTAGCGTATTTCTGCATTCAAATAGAAACTAAAAATTGTTAAATATACAACAAACCAATATTTTATGAGTCATAGCTTCTTATAATCACCCAAAACCAGTGTATTTTTAAAGCAATAGTTTTCTCCGCCTAGATTGCTAAAATGACACTGTGCTACTTCTTTATTTTCATTGCAACTAAGGAAGTTGTAGAATTTCTTACTGATTTGGCCACAAAATTGTTTTAGTTTCAAAACAAATAACTTGTCTTGCAAAACCAGGGTCCGTGATTAATAGTTCTATAGGTGGAAATGTGAAGAGATCAAGTCAAACAGTATGACAGAGGGTGAAAGGTGTTTCTTCCTGGAAATCACGACTGGTTGTCATTTATCCAAGTTAATTTGATTTTCCAGTCAAATGGCATACTCAAGTGAGTGTTTGATTGACATTAATCAATGCCTTCCTTTCTGCCAGTAACTATGTGTCTCCTGCTAACATACAGAGTAGTGATGCCTTATTTTATGGGATGTCATTTACATAAAGGTTGGATACTTTGATTTGACTTATGGAGCCCTGTTGCATACCAGCATGACTGGTACGTTATATTAATGTTAGGGGTTTTATTCATGAGAATGATAAACTGCCTACTTGTTAGGTATGAAACTTCTAGTAGAGTGAGTGAAGCAGGAGAGCCAACTGTAATGAGTGTATGGATATTTCCACTTACCCACATTTGGTCGACAGGCCATTACTACATACAAACAGTATAGAACTCCTGTGCTTTTAGAAATCATGGCACCCTTCATAATGTACTCGGTTGCCCAAAGGTGTTGACGAGTTGTCGACATCCATTTTCTAAAAGCAAATTGTTTGGGATTAGTAATTTGGTGCACTTGCAGTATTCCACCAGAAGTGAATTTATGAGGTTTTCAGAAGTTTTGTTGAATAAAGTGTAAGTGGGCTCTTATTTGCCTTTAATATCTGGTATATCTGCAGGTTTGTGTGGCATTAGTATACAGACAATAACACCTGCTTTCTAGAAGAGGAAATGTCGGAGAAAAATATTAAGTCGAAAAGAGTGGTTAGTTTTAGTTCCTGTTATTGTATTTGTCACTGGGTACCTATCTGTTAAATGATTATTAGAAACTACAATTTTGACTTTTTTTAATGAACTTTTGTAAATTTGTCCAAAAGATTTAAATATTACATCCTTGCTTAACACTTCTTAAAGTGGTCAGACACTTTATGGATCCACCAATAATGACAAACTTCTATTCCGTGACAAGACGCAAAAAAGTACAGATCGGCTTTTACACCATGATTTCTAAAGGCAAAAATACTAGTTTTAAAATTCATTTTTTTGTGTTTGTCTGCGTTCCCATTACTGAAATACTTTGAATTTAATTTTTGGAACTTGTGTGATCAAATGTTTTGAAGACAATCCAAAATGTTGAAGTGTCTTGCACTAAATTGTCAGAATTAACATGAACGAGATCGTCAAACCTACTTGTTATTTGAATAATGTTTTGAATAGCATCTCATATAATGCAGGTGTGTAATTTTCATAGAAATCTGCCACTGTGTAGCAATATCCAGAATCAAATCTTGCTTTTCCTTAATAACGGCATTGAGGTTTCGTGAATAAAAGTCAGGCACACATAAAGCAATGAGTTTTTCAAGCAAATTAGCAATTATAAAAAGCAACACAGAAAGTATGGTAATTTTACAAACAAGTGGTTCCTAAGCAGATCTGTATAATTTTTAAGAGAAAAATTGGTAATTTAATATTTTAAAACCCAACATTTTGTGCAGAATTTTTCAAAATAAATAAAAAAAATCAATTGGTCTTCAATGGTACTTAACATACTTTGCAAAGACACCATGTGAAAAAATTATTTAAAAATACATAGGTCTGTAATTTGATGTTCTATTGATATTTTTACATTTAATGCAAGTCTGCTTTGAATTAGCACTTCAAAAAATATGAAAATACACCATTATTTTTGAAGCAATGCTCATTTTTGCACTGTAAGATGACCAATGTCTAAAACAAACATTTGCTCTGTCGTTTCTTGCTACAATGGAGGTTGACGATGGTTTTCCATGGCATAGTTTAGAGAGAGATGAGGCCCATTTTGAACTTAATGGGTCTCGTGTTACTATGAAATCATCGTAACAACCCTAATTAATGAGCCTGTCTTTTCCAAATTATACTCGTAAGTCTTATAGGACAAACAAGTACTTAAATTCAAAGTTGCTAAGCGAACAGTATAGTAACTGCTAACATGCAAGTGAAATATAAGTCTTATTTTAAATTAAATAAAAACTGGTAGATAAAGCAAAATTTTGGTTAAAACTTAAATGCTTTGTTTTTAATTAAAGCTTGCAATTTAAAGATCGAAAAAAATTTTGAGGGAAAAATAACTTATTTGAGAATTGCCAAAATAGAAATTTAGAGCATCGTAGGATGATAAATATCAAAAGTGGATAAGAAAAAAAATAAGATAAAAATATGTCTTCAGGTAGCAGGTAGAGATAGGTTCTTATTCCAATAGCAGTGAAAACAATTGTTTTACAAATTAGTTTGAAAATTCAAGTACAATCAAGAGTTAAAAAAAATATTAAATAAGTCTTCTTATTACAAACAAATTCGATTTAAAAATTATTACATTTATTGGTTAATAGGATAAGAAAAGAAACTGAAATTCGTAACAATTTAAGCAATCACTAGCTATTAAAAATAACATTTAAAATGTGTTATCAACGGTTACAAAATAACAGATTTCATGCTAACTTCTTTTTTTTTAAATTACGCCCGCCATCGTCATTTCGGACATGAGGCGTCTTGCAGTCCAGAAAAAATCGAAGTGACTCCAGAAGGTGTGAGGGCCCGAAAGTCATCACTGGAGCGGACGTTAGAAAGAGAGGGGCAACTAAAGAGATGCTTCCCAGTCATATGCGAGGTGCCACAAAGTACACAGTGAGGTGAATCAACCAAGTTGATTTTATGTAAGTGGGCCTACAGATAGTCATGTCCATTAATAATTCTAAAATTTGCAACTCCTTCTGCCCTGGGAAGGAGGGAAAGACGTGAGCGCTGTTGGTCATCCAGAAGGCAAGCCCATGGTTTTCCATCTGCCATATTCCTAAGAGCAGAAATTGTACCAAGTCGGATTTTGCTCCCAAAAAATCTCTTAGCATTTCGAAGAGGGACCTGGTAGGAAGATGGGTGCAAAGATGAAGCCTCCCTAGCCAAAGTGTCAGCCCCGTTCATTTCCATAAATGCCACAATGGCTAGGGATCCACTGGAAGACAATCTCTCTTCCAGAACGCAAAAGAGAGTCAATGTGCTGTTTACATTCGAGCTCAAATTCAGTGGGCAATAAAGTGTAATTTGTAATGGTTTGAATCGCCGCCTGAGAATCAACGATGATGACAATATTTTGTTCATCTGGTTCTCCAATAGCTCTGATGGCCATGAATATTGCCTGCATTTCTCCATCAAAATTATCCGCCCAAGTATCGAGTGGTTCTCTTAGGCTAAAATATTTGGAGTAAGCACAGGCTCCGGCTCTACCAGCTGAAGGAGTGGCGGATCCGTCAGTAAAAACCTGTAACCATTCCTGGTCAGGGTATTTATTTCATGCTAACTGCTAGTGTCATTATTAGCTGTTAAGCAAACAGTAAATATTAGAAGTGACTATCGTTGAATGTTAATAATATCAGAAGCTACTCGTAACATAAAACCGACAAAAATGCATAAATAATTAGGGCAGAATTTTTTTTATCAAACTTGTGAAAAGTGATATTAACTATTTTTCAGATGCCATGTAAGATAAGGTATTCATAAAGAACGAAGATTTTAATCTATTTTAATACTCCACAGTCGTGCCAAACTGTTTAAACTATTAGTTAAAAATATTATTGAAGATTTTATTAAAGAGAAAAAACACAAAATCCTTTCATCATAAATCTGGATAATACGGCTTAAATAAAGATTTCGATTAAACAAATATTCAACCAGCTTAATATTTTGTATTTCTACCGAAGCTTTAATCTTGCAATGTTATTGAATTTACTCGTTGGAAGGGGTTTTAAAGCAAATATCGCCTTTTTAAAGTCAACTAAAAACGATGTAAGAAAAGTGAATTCTTTTAAAAATGAGTTTTTCAAAACTATCACATTCTTTAAAAGAAAATACAATATAAAACCCATATGAATATTAAGATGAATTTATTCAGCGGACCAGTTTAACAGGATGTATCAGGGTCGAAATTTAAACAACCAAAAGCGCCCCACAGTGGAAAAAATTTCAGTGTACCATAATTAAATTTACAACACGGAAATGATCTGTTTTAATGACTAAAAATTAGAATAGTAAGCAAACAATAATTCAAGAGTTGTTCTCAAAGAAAAATAACAACTCTAACAAGAGAAAACTACAAGCTTTCTGAAAAGCAATTCAAAATTAGTACAGCGTACTAACTTTTTTTTGGGAAAGAAAAGTTGACAAATTTATTTAAATTAGCGTATTTCTGCATTCAAATAGAAACTAAAAATTGTTAAATATACAACAAACCAATATTTGATGAGTAATAGCTTCTTATAATCACCCAAAACCAGTTAATTTTTAAAGCAGTAGTTTTCTCCACCTAGATAGCTAAAATGACACTGTGCTACTTCTTTATTTTCATTATAACTAAGAAAGTTGTAGAATTTTTTACTGATTTGGCCACGAAATTGTTTTAGTTCCAAAACAATTAACTCGTCTTGTAAAACCAGGTGTTGAGAGTAATAGTTCCAAACGTGGAATTTTAAAGAGAACAAGTCAAACAGTATCCATACATACATCTACTCAATTTTAAATTAAAATTTATAATAAAAAAAATGTCTAAAACATTTTCTCTATCGTTTCTTGAAAGGATGGAGAATGACGATGGTTTTCCATGGCAAAGTTTAGAGAGAGAGATGAAGCCTATTTTCATCTGAATGGGTCTCGTGTTACTACGAAATGATCGTAACAAACCTAATTAATGAGCCTCTCTTTTCCAAATTATACTCGTAAGTCTAGGACAAACAAGTACTTAAAATAAAAGTTGCTAAGCGAACATTATAGTAACTTCCACCATGCAAGTGAAATATAAGTCTTATTTTAAATTAAATAAATACTGGTAGATAAAGCAAAATTTTGGTTTAAACTTAATTGCTTTGTTTGTAATCAAAGCTTGCAATTTAAAACTGCGTATGGCTGTTCGAAGATCGAAAAAAATTCTGAGGCAAAAATACCTTATATGAGAATTGCCTAAAATGGAAATTAAAAGCATCGTAGGATGATAAATATCAAAAATGGATAGGAAAAAAATAACAAAAAAATATGTCTTCAGGTAGAAAAATGAGGTAAATATCGCCTTTTTAAAGCCAACTAAAAACGATGTAAGAAAAGTGAATTCTTTTAAAAAATGAGTTTTACAAAACTAACACATTCTTTAAAAGAAAATACAATATAAAACCCATATGAATATTAAGATGAATGTATTCCGCGGACCAGTTCAACAGGATGCATCTGGATCGAAATTTAAACAACCAAAAGCGCCCCACAGTGGAAAAAAAAATTTAAGTTTACCTAAATTAAATTTACAACTCGGAAATGATCTGTTTTAATGACTAATAACTAGAATAGTAATCAAACAATAATTCAAGAGTTGTTCTCAAAGAAAAATAACAACTCTAACAAGGGAAAACTAAAAACTTTCTGAAAAGCAATTCAAAATTAGTACAACGTACTAACCTTCATCTAGGAAAGCAAAGTTGACAAATTTATTTAAATTAGCGTATTTCTGCATTCAAATAGAAACTAAAAATTGTTAAATATACAACAAACCAATATTTTATGAGTCATAGCTTCTTATAATCACCCAAAACCAGTGTATTTTTAAAGCAATAGTTTTCTCCGCCTAGATTGCTAAAATGACACTGTGCTACTTCTTTATTTTCATTGCAACTAAGGAAGTTGTAGAATTTCTTACTGATTTGGCCACAAAATTGTTTTAGTTTCAAAACAAATAACTTGTCTTGCAAAACCAGGGTCCGTGATTAATAGTTCTATAGGTGGAAATGTGAAGAGATCAAGTCAAACAGTATGACAGAGGGTGAAAGGTGTTTCTTCCTGGAAATCACGACTGGTTGTCATTTATCCAAGTTAATTTGATTTTCCAGTCAAATGGCATACTCAAGTGAGTGTTTGATTGACATTAATCAATGCCTTCCTTTCTGCCAGTAACTATGTGTCTCCTGCTAACATACAGAGTAGTGATGCCTTATTTTATGGGATGTCATTTACATAAAGGTTGGATACTTTGATTTGACTTATGGAGCCCTGTTGCATACCAGCATGACTGGTACGTTATATTAATGTTAGGGGTTTTATTCATGAGAATGATAAACTGCCTACTTGTTAGGTATGAAACTTCTAGTAGAGTGAGTGAAGCAGGAGAGCCAACTGTAATGAGTGTATGGATATTTCCACTTACCCACATTTGGTCGACAGGCCATTACTACATACAAACAGTATAGAACTCCTGTGCTTTTAGAAATCATGGCACCCTTCATAATGTACTCGGTTGCCCAAAGGTGTTGACGAGTTGTCGACATCCATTTTCTAAAAGCAAATTGTTTGGGATTAGTAATTTGGTGCACTTGCAGTATTCCACCAGAAGTGAATTTATGAGGTTTTCAGAAGTTTTGTTGAATAAAGTGTAAGTGGGCTCTTATTTGCCTTTAATATCTGGTATATCTGCAGGTTTGTGTGGCATTAGTATACAGACAATAACACCTGCTTTCTAGAAGAGGAAATGTCGGAGAAAAATATTAAGTCGAAAAGAGTGGTTAGTTTTAGTTCCTGTTATTGTATTTGTCACTGGGTACCTATCTGTTAAATGATTATTAGAAACTACAATTTTGACTTTTTTTAATGAACTTTTGTAAATTTGTCCAAAAGATTTAAATATTACATCCTTGCTTAACACTTCTTAAAGTGGTCAGACACTTTATGGATCCACCAATAATGACAAACTTCTATTCCGTGACAAGACGCAAAAAAGTACAGATCGGCTTTTACACCATGATTTCTAAAGGCAAAAATACTAGTTTTAAAATTCATTTTTTTGTGTTTGTCTGCGTTCCCATTACTGAAATACTTTTAATTTAATTTTTGGAACTTGTGTGATCAAATGTTTTGAAGACAATCCAAAATGTTGAAGTGTCTTGCACTAAATTGTCAGAATTAACATGAACGAGATCGTCAAACCTACTTGTTATTTGAATAATGTTTTGAATAGCATCTTATATAATGCAGGTGTGTAATTTTCATAGAAATCTGCCACTGTGTAGCAATATCCAGAATCAAATCTTGCTTTTCCTTAATAACGGCATTGAGGTTTCGTGAATAAAAGTCAGGCACACATAAAGCAATGAGTTTTTCAAGCAAATTAGCAATTATAAAAAGCAACACAGAAAGTATGGTAATTTTACAAACAAGTGGTTCCTAAGCAGATCTGTATAATTTTTAAGAGAAAAATTGGTAATTTAATATTTTAAAACCCAACATTTTGTGCAGAATTTTTCAAAATAAATAAAAAAAATCAATTGGTCTTCAATGGTACTTAACATACTTTGCAAAGACACCATGTGAAAAAATTATTTAAAAATACATAGGTCTGTAATTTGATGTTCTATTGATATTTTTACATTTAATGCAAGTCTGCTTTGAATTAGCACTTCAAAAAATATGAAAATACACCATTATTTTTGAAGCAATGCTCATTTTTGCACTGTAAGATGACCAATGTCTAAAACAAACATTTGCTCTGTCGTTTCTTGCTACAATGGAGGTTGACGATGGTTTTCCATGGCATAGTTTAGAGAGAGATGAGGCCCATTTTGAACTTAATGGGTCTCGTGTTACTATGAAATCATCGTAACAACCCTAATTAATGAGCCTGTCTTTTCCAAATTATACTCGTAAGTCTTATAGGACAAACAAGTACTTAAATTCAAAGTTGCTAAGCGAACAGTATAGTAACTGCTAACATGCAAGTGAAATATAAGTCTTATTTTGGTTAAAACTTAAATGCTTTGTTTTTAATTAAAGCTTGCAATTTAAAGATCGAAAAAAATTTTGAGGGAAAAATAACTTATTTGAGAATTGCCAAAATAGAAATTTAGAGCATCGTAGGATGATAAATATCAAAAGTGGATAAGAAAAAAAATAAGATAAAAATATGTCTTCAGGTAGCAGGTAGAGATAGGTTCTTATTCCAATAGCAGTGAAAACAATTGTTTTACAAATTAGTTTGAAAATTCAAGTACAATCAAGAGTTAAAAAAAATATTAAATAAGTCTTCTTATTACAAACAAATTCGATTTAAAAATTATTACATTTATTGGTTAATAGGATAAGAAAAGAAACTGAAATTCGTAACAATTTAAGCAATCACTAGCTATTAAAAATAACATTTAAAATGTGTTATCAACGGTTACAAAATAACAGATTTCATGCTAACTTCTTTTTTTTTAAATTACGCCCGCCATCGTCATTTCGGACATGAGGCGTCTTGCAGTCCAGAAAAAATCGAAGTGACTCCAGAAGGTGTGAGGGCCCGAAAGTCATCACTGGAGCGGACGTTAGAAAGAGAGGGGCAACTAAAGAGATGCTTCCCAGTCATATGCGAGGTGCCACAAAGTACACAGTGAGGTGAATCAACCAAGTTGATTTTATGTAAGTGGGCCTACAGATAGTCATGTCCATTAATAATTCTAAAATTTGCAACTCCTTCTGCCCTGGGAAGGAGGGAAAGACGTGAGCGCTGTTGGTCATCCAGAAGGCAAGCCCATGGTTTTCCATCTGCCATATTCCTAAGAGCAGAAATTGTACCAAGTCGGATTTTGCTCCCAAAAAATCTCTTAGCATTTCGAAGAGGGACCTGGTAGGAAGATGGGTGCAAAGATGAAGCCTCCCTAGCCAAAGTGTCAGCCCCGTTCATTTCCATAAATGCCACAATGGCTAGGGATCCACTGGAAGACAATCTCTCTTCCAGAACGCAAAAGAGAGTCAATGTGCTGTTTACATTCGAGCTCAAATTCAGTGGGCAATAAAGTGTAATTTGTAATGGTTTGAATCGCCGCCTGAGAATCAACGATGATGACAATATTTTGTTCATCTGGTTCTCCAATAGCTCTGATGGCCATGAATATTGCCTGCATTTCTCCATCAAAATTATCCGCCCAAGTATCGAGTGGTTCTCTTAGGCTAAAATATTTGGAGTAAGCACAGGCTCCGGCTCTACCAGCTGAAGGAGTGGCGGATCCGTCAGTAAAAACCTGTAACCATTCCTGGTCAGGGTATTTATTTCATGCTAACTGCTAGTGTCATTATTAGCTGTTAAGCAAACAGTAAATATTAGAAGTGACTATCGTTGAATGTTAATAATATCAGAAGCTACTCGTAACATAAAACCGACAAAAATGCATAAATAATTAGGGCAGAATTTTTTTTATCAAACTTGTGAAAAGTGATATTAACTATTTTTCAGATGCCATGTAAGATAAGGTATTCATAAAGAACGAAGATTTTAATCTATTTTAATACTCCACAGTCGTGCCAAACTGTTTAAACTATTAGTTAAAAATATTATTGAAGATTTTATTAAAGAGAAAAAACACAAAATCCTTTCATCATAAATCTGGATAATACGGCTTAAATAAAGATTTCGATTAAACAAATATTCAACCAGCTTAATATTTTGTATTTCTACCGAAGCTTTAATCTTGCAATGTTATTGAATTTACTCGTTGGAAGGGGTTTTAAAGCAAATATCGCCTTTTTAAAGTCAACTAAAAACGATGTAAGAAAAGTGAATTCTTTTAAAAATGAGTTTTTCAAAACTATCACATTCTTTAAAAGAAAATACAATATAAAACCCATATGAATATTAAGATGAATTTATTCAGCGGACCAGTTTAACAGGATGTATCAGGGTCGAAATTTAAACAACCAAAAGCGCCCCACAGTGGAAAAAATTTCAGTGTACCATAATTAAATTTACAACACGGAAATGATCTGTTTTAATGACTAAAAATTAGAATAGTAAGCAAACAATAATTCAAGAGTTGTTATCAAAGAAAAATAACAACTCTAACAAGAGAAAACTACAAGCTTTCTGAAAAGCAATTCAAAATTAGTACAGCGTACTAACTTTTTTTTGGGAAAGAAAAGTTGACAAATTTATTTAAATTAGCGTATTTCTGCATTCAAATAGAAACTAAAAATTGTTAAATATACAACAAACCAATATTTGATGAGTAATAGCTTCTTATAATCACCCAAAACCAGTTAATTTTTAAAGCAGTAGTTTTC
The DNA here is from genome assembly GCA_947359465.1 of Metellina segmentata. NCBI lineage: Eukaryota > Metazoa > Arthropoda > Arachnida > Araneae > Tetragnathidae > Metellina > Metellina segmentata. The sequence continues at coordinate 96,661,891 of OX375875.1, read as the reverse complement.
TCCACCTAGATAGCTAAAATGACACTGTGCTACTTCTTTATTTTCATTATAACTAAGAAAGTTGTAGAATTTTTTACTGATTTGGCCACGAAATTGTTTTAGTTCCAAAACAATTAACTCGTCTTGTAAAACCAGGTGTTGAGAGTAATAGTTCCAAACGTGGAATTTTAAAGAGAACAAGTCAAACAGTATCCATACATACATCTACTCAATTTTAAATTAAAATTTATAATAAAAAAAATGTCTAAAACATTTTCTCTATCGTTTCTTGAAAGGATGGAGAATGACGATGGTTTTCCATGGCAAAGTTTAGAGAGAGAGATGAAGCCTATTTTCATCTGAATGGGTCTCGTGTTACTACGAAATGATCGTAACAAACCTAATTAATGAGCCTCTCTTTTCCAAATTATACTCGTAAGTCTAGGACAAACAAGTACTTAAAATAAAAGTTGCTAAGCGAACATTATAGTAACTTCCACCATGCAAGTGAAATATAAGTCTTATTTTAAATTAAATAAATACTGGTAGATAAAGCAAAATTTTGGTTTAAACTTAATTGCTTTGTTTGTAATCAAAGCTTGCAATTTAAAACTGCGTATGGCTGTTCGAAGATCGAAAAAAATTCTGAGGCAAAAATACCTTATATGAGAATTGCCTAAAATGGAAATTAAAAGCATCGTAGGATGATAAATATCAAAAATGGATAGGAAAAAAATAACAAAAAAATATGTCTTCAGGTAGAAAAATGAGGTAAATATCGCCTTTTTAAAGCCAACTAAAAACGATGTAAGAAAAGTGAATTCTTTTAAAAAATGAGTTTTACAAAACTAACACATTCTTTAAAAGAAAATACAATATAAAACCCATATGAATATTAAGATGAATGTATTCCGCGGACCAGTTCAACAGGATGCATCTGGATCGAAATTTAAACAACCAAAAGCGCCCCACAGTGGAAAAAAAAATTTAAGTTTACCTAAATTAAATTTACAACTCGGAAATGATCTGTTTTAATGACTAATAACTAGAATAGTAATCAAACAATAATTCAAGAGTTGTTCTCAAAGAAAAATAACAACTCTAACAAGGGAAAACTAAAAACTTTCTGAAAAGCAATTCAAAATTAGTACAACGTACTAACCTTCATCTAGGAAAGCAAAGTTGACAAATTTATTTAAATTAGCGTATTTCTGCATTCAAATAGAAACTAAAAATTGTTAAATATACAACAAACCAATATTTTATGAGTCATAGCTTCTTATAATCACCCAAAACCAGTGTATTTTTAAAGCAATAGTTTTCTCCGCCTAGATTGCTAAAATGACACTGTGCTACTTCTTTATTTTCATTGCAACTAAGGAAGTTGTAGAATTTCTTACTGATTTGGCCACAAAATTGTTTTAGTTTCAAAACAAATAACTTGTCTTTCAAAACCAGGGTCCGTGATTAATAGTTCTATAGGTGGAAATGTGAAGAGATCAAGTCAAACAGTATGACAGAGGGTGAAAGGTGTTTCTTCCTGGAAATCACGACTGGTTGTCATTTATCCAAGTTAATTTGATTTTCCAGTCAAATGGCATACTCAAGTGAGTGTTTGATTGACATTAATCAATGCTTTCCTTTCTGCCAGTAACTATGTGTCTCCTGCTAACATACAGAGTAGTGATGCCTTATTTTATGGGATGTCATTTACATAAAGGTTGGATACTTTGATTTGACTTATGGAGCCCTGTTGCGTACCAGCATGACTGGTACGTTATATTAATGTTAGGGGTTTTATTCATGAGAATGATAAACTGCCTACTTGTTAGGTATGAAATTTCTAGTAGAGTGAGTGAAGCAGGAGAGCCAACTGTAATGAGTGTATGGATATTTCCACTTACCCACATTTGGTCGACAGGCCATTACTACATACAAACAGTATACAACTCCTGTGCTTTTAGAAATCATGGCACCCTTCATAATGTACTCGGTTGCCCAAAGGTGTTGACGAGTTGTCGACATCCATTTTCTAAAAGCAAATTGTTTGGGATTAGTAATTTGGTGCACTTGCAGTATTCCACCAGAAGTGAATTTATGAGGTTTTCAGAAGTTTTGTTGAATAAAGTGTAAGTGGGCTCTTATTTGCCTTTAATATCTGGTATATCTGCAGGTTTGTGTGGCATTAGCATACAGACAATAACACCTGCTTTCTAGAAGAGGAAATGTCGGAGAAAAATATTAAGTCGAAAAGAGTGGTTAGTTTTAGTTCCTGTTATTGTATTTGTCACTGGGTACCTATCTGTTAAATGATTATTAGAAACTACAATTTTGACTTTTTTTAATGAACTTTTGTAAATTTGTCCAAAAGATTTAAATATTACATCCTTGCTTAACACTTCTTAAAGTGGTCAGACACTTTATGGATCCACCAATAATGACAAACTTCTATTCCGTGACAAGACGCAAAAAAGTACAGATCGGCTTTTACACCATGATTTCTAAAGGCAAAAATACTAGTTTTAAAATTCATTTTTTTGTGTTTGTCTGCGTTCCCATTACTGAAATACTTTTAATTTAATTTTTGGAACTTGTGTGATCAAATGTTTTGAAGACAATCCAAAATGTTGAAGTGTCTTGCACTAAATTGTCAGAATTAACATGAACGAGATCGTCAAACCTACTTGTTATTTGAATAATGTTTTGAATAGCATCTTATATAATGCAGGTGTGTAATTTTCATAGAAATCTGCCACTGTGTAGCAATATCCAGAATCAAATCTTGCTTTTCCTTAATAACGGCATTGAGGTTTCGTGAATAAAAGTCAGGCACACATAAAGCAATGAGTTTTTCAAGCAAATTAGCAATTATAAAAAGCAACACAGAAAGTATGGTAATTTTACAAACAAGTGGTTCCTAAGCAGATCTGTATAATTTTTAAGAGAAAAATTGGTAATTTAATATTTTAAAACCCAACATTTTGTGCAGAATTTTTCAAAATAAATAAAAAAAATCAATTGGTCTTCAATGGTACTTAACATACTTTGCAAAGACACCATGTGAAAAAATTATTTAAAAATACATAGGTCTGTAATTTGATGTTCTATTGATATTTTTACATTTAATGCAAGTCTGCTTTGAATTAGCACTTCAAAAAATATGAAAATACACCATTATTTTTGAAGCAATGCTCATTTTTGCACTGTAAGATGACCAATGTCTAAAACAAACATTTGCTCTGTCGTTTCTTGCTACAATGGAGGTTGACGATGGTTTTCCATGGCATAGTTTAGAGAGAGATGAGGCCCATTTTGAACTTAATGGGTCTCGTGTTACTATGAAATCATCGTAACAACCCTAATTAATGAGCCTGTCTTTTCCAAATTATACTCGTAAGTCTTATAGGACAAACAAGTACTTAAATTCAAAGTTGCTAAGCGAACAGTATAGTAACTGCTAACATGCAAGTGAAATATAAGTCTTATTTTAAATTAAATAAAAACTGGTAGATAAAGCAAAATTTTGGTTAAAACTTAAATGCTTTGTTTTTAATTAAAGCTTGCAATTTAAAGATCGAAAAAAATTTTGAGGGAAAAATAACTTATTTGAGAATTGCCAAAATAGAAATTTAGAGCATCGTAGGATGATAAATATCAAAAGTGGATAAGAAAAAAAATAAGATAAAAATATGTCTTCAGGTAGCAGGTAGAGATAGGTTCTTATTCCAATAGCAGTGAAAACAATTGTTTTTCAAATTAGTTTGAAAATTCAAGTACAATCAAGAGTTAAAAAGAAATATTAAATAAGTCTTCTTATTACAAACAAATTCGATTTAAAAATTATTACATTTATTGGTTAATAGGATAAGAAAAGAAACTGAAATTCGTAACAATTTAAGCAATCACTAGCTATTAAAAATAACATTTAAAATGTGTTATCAACGGTTACAAAATAACAGATTTCATGCTAACTTCTTTTTTTTTAAATTACGCCCGCCATCGTCATTTCGGACATGAGGCGTCTTGCAGTCCAGAAAAAATCGAAGTGACTCCAGAAGGTGTGAGGGCCCGAAAGTCATCACTGGAGCGGACGTTAGAAAGAGAGGGGCAACTAAAGAGATGCTTCCCAGTCATATGCGAGGTGCCACAAAGTACACAGTGAGGTGAATCAACCAAGTTGATTTTATGTAAGTGGGCCTGCAGGTAGTCATGTCCATTAATAATTCTAAAATTTGCAACTCCTTCTGCCCTGGGAAGGAGGGAAAGACGTGAGCGCTGTTGGTCATCCAGAAGGCAAGCCCATGGTTTTCCATCTGCCATATTCCTAAGAGCAGAAATTGTACCAAGTCTGATTTTGCTCCCAAAAAATCTCTTAGCATTTCGAAGAGGGACCTGGTAGGAAGATGGGTGCAAAGATGAAGCCTCCCTAGCCAAAGTGTCAGCCCGTTCATTTCCATAAATGCCACAATGGCTAGGGATCCACTGGAAGACAATCTCTCTTCCAGAACGCAAAAGAGAGTCAATGTGCTGTTTACATTCGAGCTCAAATTCAGTGGGCAATAAAGTGTAATTTGTAATGGTTTGAATCGCCGCCTGAGAATCAACGATGATGACAATATTTTGTTCATCTGGTTCTCCAATAGCTCTGATGGCCATGAATATTGCATGCATTTCTCCATCAAAATTATCCGCAAAAGTATCGAGTGGTTCTCTTAGGCTAAAATATTTGGAGTAAGCACAGGCTCCGGCTCTACCAGCTGAAGAAGTGGCGGATCCGTCAGTAAAAACCTGTAACCATTCCTGGTCAGGGTATTTATTTCATGCTAACTGCTAGTGTCATTATTAGCTGTTAAGCAAACAGTAAATATTAGAAGTGACTATCGTTGAATGTTAATAATATCAGAAGCTACTCGTAACATAAAACCGACAAAAATGCATAAATAATTAGGGCAGAATTTTTTTTATCAAACTTGTGAAAAGTGATATTAACTATTTTTCAGATGCCATGTAAGATAAGGTATTCATAAAGAACGAAGATTTTAATCTATTTTAATACTCCACAGTCGTGCAAAACTGTTTAAACTATTAGTTAAAAATATTATTGAAGATTTTAATAAAGAGAAAAAACACAAAATCCTTTCATCATAAATCTGGATAATACGGCTTAAATAAAGATTTCGATTAAACAAATATTCAACCAGCTTAATATTTTGTATTTCTACCGAAGCTTTAATCTTGCAATGTTATTGAATTTACTCGTTGGAAGGGGTTTTAAAGCAAATATCGCCTTTTTAAAGTCAACTAAAAACGATGTAAGAAAAGTGAATTCTTTTAAAAATGAGTTTTTCAAAACTATCACATTCTTTAAAAGAAAATACAATATAAAACCCATATGAATATTAAGATGAATTTATTCAGCGGACCAGTTTAACAGGATGTATCAGGGTCGAAATTTAAACAACCAAAAGCGCCCCACAGTGGAAAAAATTTCAGTGTACCATAATTAAATTTACAACACGGAAATGATCTGTTTTAATGACTAAAAATTAGAATAGTAAGCAAACAATAATTCAAGAGTTGTTCTCAAAGAAAAATAACAACTCTAACAAGAGAAAACTACAAGCTTTCTGAAAAGCAATTCAAAATTAGTACAGCGTACTAACTTTTTTTTGGGAAAGAAAAGTTGACAAATTTATTTAAATTAGCGTATTTCTGCATTCAAATAGAAACTAAAAATTGTTAAATATACAACAAACCAATATTTGATGAGTAATAGCTTCTTATAATCACCCAAAACCAGTTAATTTTTAAAGCAGTAGTTTTCTCCACCTAGATAGCTAAAATGACACTGTGCTACTTCTTTATTTTCATTATAACTAAGAAAGTTGTAGAATTTTTTACTGATTTGGCCACGAAATTGTTTTAGTTCCAAAACAATTAACTCGTCTTGTAAAACCAGGTGTTGAGAGTAATAGTTCCAAACGTGGAATTTTAAAGAGAACAAGTCAAACAGTATCCATACATACATCTACTCAATTTTAAATTAAAATTTATAATAAAAAAAATGTCTAAAACATTTTCTCTATCGTTTCTTGAAAGGATGGAGAATGACGATGGTTTTCCATGGCAAAGTTTAGAGAGAGAGATGAAGCCTATTTTCATCTGAATGGGTCTCGTGTTACTACGAAATGATCGTAACAAACCTAATTAATGAGCCTCTCTTTTCCAAATTATACTCGTAAGTCTAGGACAAACAAGTACTTAAAATAAAAGTTGCTAAGCGAACATTATAGTAACTTCCACCATGCAAGTGAAATATAAGTCTTATTTTAAATTAAATAAATACTGGTAGATAAAGCAAAATTTTGGTTTAAACTTAATTGCTTTGTTTGTAATCAAAGCTTGCAATTTAAAACTGCGTATGGCTGTTCGAAGATCGAAAAAAATTCTGAGGCAAAAATACCTTATATGAGAATTGCCTAAAATGGAAATTAAAAGCATCGTAGGATGATAAATATCAAAAATGGATAGGAAAAAAATAACAAAAAAATATGTCTTCAGGTAGAAAAATGAGGTAAATATCGCCTTTTTAAAGCCAACTAAAAACGATGTAAGAAAAGTGAATTCTTTTAAAAAATGAGTTTTACAAAACTAACACATTCTTTAAAAGAAAATACAATATAAAACCCATATGAATATTAAGATGAATGTATTCCGCGGACCAGTTCAACAGGATGCATCTGGATCGAAATTTAAACAACCAAAAGCGCCCCACAGTGGAAAAAAAATTTAAGTTTACCTAAATTAAATTTACAACTCGGAAATGATCTGTTTTAATGACTAATAACTAGAATAGTAATCAAACAATAATTCAAGAGTTGTTCTCAAAGAAAAATAACAACTCTAACAAGGGAAAACTAAAAACTTTCTGAAAAGCAATTCAAAATTAGTACAACGTACTAACCTTCATCTAGGAAAGCAAAGTTGACAAATTTATTTAAATTAGCGTATTTCTGCATTCAAATAGAAACTAAAAATTGTTAAATATACAACAAACCAATATTTTATGAGTCATAGCTTCTTATAATCACCCAAAACCAGTGTATTTTTAAAGCAATAGTTTTCTCCGCCTAGATTGCTAAAATGACACTGTGCTACTTCTTTATTTTCATTGCAACTAAGGAAGTTGTAGAATTTCTTACTGATTTGGCCACAAAATTGTTTTAGTTTCAAAACAAATAACTTGTCTTGCAAAACCAGGGTCCGTGATTAATAGTTCTATAGGTGGAAATGTGAAGAGATCAAGTCAAACAGTATGACAGAGGGTGAAAGGTGTTTCTTCCTGGAAATCACGACTGGTTGTCATTTATCCAAGTTAATTTGATTTTCCAGTCAAATGGCATACTCAAGTGAGTGTTTGATTGACATTAATCAATGCTTTCCTTTCTGCCAGTAACTATGTGTCTCCTGCTAACATACAGAGTAGTGATGCCTTATTTTATGGGATGTCATTTACATAAAGGTTGGATACTTTGATTTGACTTATGGAGCCCTGTTGCGTACCAGCATGACTGGTACGTTATATTAATGTTAGGGGTTTTATTCATGAGAATGATAAACTGCCTACTTGTTAGGTATGAAATTTCTAGTAGAGTGAGTGAAGCAGGAGAGCCAACTGTAATGAGTGTATGGATATTTCCACTTACCCACATTTGGTCGACAGGCCATTACTACATACAAACAGTATACAACTCCTGTGCTTTTAGAAATCATGGCACCCTTCATAATGTACTCGGTTGCCCAAAGGTGTTGACGAGTTGTCGACATCCATTTTCTAAAAGCAAATTGTTTGGGATTAGTAATTTGGTGCACTTGCAGTATTCCACCAGAAGTGAATTTATGAGGTTTTCAGAAGTTTTGTTGAATAAAGTGTAAGTGGGCTCTTATTTGCCTTTAATATCTGGTATATCTGCAGGTTTGTGTGGCATTAGCATACAGACAATAACACCTGCTTTCTAGAAGAGGAAATGTCGGAGAAAAATATTAAGTCGAAAAGAGTGGTTAGTTTTAGTTCCTGTTATTGTATTTGTCACTGGGTACCTATCTGTTAAATGATTATTAGAAACTACAATTTTGACTTTTTTTAATGAACTTTTGTAAATTTGTCCAAAAGATTTAAATATTACATCCTTGCTTAACACTTCTTAAAGTGGTCAGACACTTTATGGATCCACCAATAATGACAAACTTCTATTCCGTGACAAGACGCAAAAAAGTACAGATCGGCTTTTACACCATGATTTCTAAAGGCAAAAATACTAGTTTTAAAATTCATTTTTTTTGTGTTTGTCTGCGTTCCCATTACTGAAATACTTTTAATTTAATTTTTGGAACTTGTGTGATCAAATGTTTTGAAGACAATCCAAAATGTTGAAGTGTCTTGCACTAAATTGTCAGAATTAACATGAACGAGATCGTCAAACCTACTTGTTATTTGAATAATGTTTTGAATAGCATCTCATATAATGCAGGTGTGTAATTTTCATAGAAATCTGCCACTGTGTAGCAATATCCAGAATCAAATCTTGCTTTTCCTTAATAACGGCATTGAGGTTTCGTGAATAAAAGTCAGGCACACATAAAGCAATGAGTTTTTCAAGCAAATTAGCAATTATAAAAAGCAACACAGAAAGTATGGTAATTTTACAAACAAGTGGTTCCTAAGCAGATCTGTATAATTTTTAAGAGAAAAATTGGTAATTTAATATTTTAAAACCCAACATTTTGTGCAGAATTTTTCAAAATAAATAAAAAAAATCAATTGGTCTTCAATGGTACTTAACATACTTTGCAAAGACACCATGTGAAAAAATTATTTAAAAATACATAGGTCTGTAATTTGATGTTCTATTGATATTTTTACATTTAATGCAAGTCTGCTTTGAATTAGCACTTCAAAAAATATGAAAATACACCATTATTTTTGAAGCAATGCTCATTTTTGCACTGTAAGATGACCAATGTCTAAAACAAACATTTGCTCTGTCGTTTCTTGCTACAATGGAGGTTGACGATGGTTTTCCATGGCATAGTTTAGAGAGAGATGAGGCCCATTTTGAACTTAATGGGTCTCGTGTTACTATGAAATCATCGTAACAACCCTAATTAATGAGCCTGTCTTTTCCAAATTATACTCGTAAGTCTTATAGGACAAACAAGTACTTAAATTCAAAGTTGCTAAGCGAACAGTATAGTAACTGCTAACATGCAAGTGAAATATAAGTCTTATTTTAAATTAAATAAAAACTGGTAGATAAAGCAAAATTTTGGTTAAAACTTAAATGCTTTGTTTTTAATTAAAGCTTGCAATTTAAAGATCGAAAAAAATTTTGAGGGAAAAATAACTTATTTGAGAATTGCCAAAATAGAAATTTAGAGCATCGTAGGATGATAAATATCAAAAGTGGATAAGAAAAAAAATAAGATAAAAATATGTCTTCAGGTAGCAGGTAGAGATAGGTTCTTATTCCAATAGCAGTGAAAACAATTGTTTTTCAAATTAGTTTGAAAATTCAAGTACAATCAAGAGTTAAAAAGAAATATTAAATAAGTCTTCTTATTACAAACAAATTCGATTTAAAAATTATTACATTTATTGGTTAATAGGATAAGAAAAGAAACTGAAATTCGTAACAATTTAAGCAATCACTAGCTATTAAAAATAACATTTAAAATGTGTTATCAACGGTTACAAAATAACAGATTTCATGCTAACTTCTTTTTTTTTAAATTACGCCCGCCATCGTCATTTCGGACATGAGGCGTCTTGCAGTCCAGAAAAAATCGAAGTGACTCCAGAAGGTGTGAGGGCCCGAAAGTCATCACTGGAGCGGACGTTAGAAAGAGAGGGGCAACTAAAGAGATGCTTCCCAGTCATATGCGAGGTGCCACAAAGTACACAGTGAGGTGAATCAACCAAGTTGATTTTATGTAAGTGGGCCTACAGATAGTCATGTCCATTAATAATTCTAAAATTTGCAACTCCTTCTGCCCTGGGAAGGAGGGAAAGACGTGAGCGCTGTTGGTCATCCAGAAGGCAAGCCCATGGTTTTCCATCTGCCATATTCCTAAGAGCAGAAATTGTACCAAGTCGGATTTTGCTCCCAAAAAATCTCTTAGCATTTCGAAGAGGGACCTGGTAGGAAGATGGGTGCAAAGATGAAGCCTCCCTAGCCAAAGTGTCAGCCCCGTTCATTTCCATAAATGCCACAATGGCTAGGGATCCACTGGAAGACAATCTCTCTTCCAGAACGCAAAAGAGAGTCAATGTGCTGTTTACATTCGAGCTCAAATTCAGTGGGCAATAAAGTGTAATTTGTAATGGTTTGAATCGCCGCCTGAGAATCAACGATGATGACAATATTTTGTTCATCTGGTTCTCCAATAGCTCTGATGGCCATGAATATTGCATGCATTTCTCCATCAAAATTATCCGCCCAAGTATCGAGTGGTTCTCTTAGGCTAAAATATTTGGAGTAAGCACAGGCTCCGGCTCTACCAGCTGAAGGAGTGGCGGATCCGTCAGTAAAAACCTGTAACCATTCCTGGTCAGGGTATTTATTTCATGCTAACTGCTAGTGTCATTATTAGCTGTTAAGCAAACAGTAAATATTAGAAGTGACTATCGTTGAATGTTAATAATATCAGAAGCTACTCGTAACATAAAACCGACAAAAATGCATAAATAATTAGGGCAGAATTTTTTTTATCAAACTTGTGAAAAGTGATATTAACTATTTTTCAGATGCCATGTAAGATAAGGTATTCATAAAGAACGAAGATTTTAATCTATTTTAATACTCCACAGTCGTGCCAAACTGTTTAAACTATTAGTTAAAAATATTATTGAAGATTTTAATAAAGAGAAAAAACACAAAATCCTTTCATCATAAATCTGGATAATACGGCTTAAATAAAGATTTCGATTAAACAAATATTCAACCAGCTTAATATTTTGTATTTCTACCGAAGCTTTAATCTTGCAATGTTATTGAATTTACTCGTTGGAAGGGGTTTTAAAGCAAATATCGCCTTTTTAAAGTCAACTAAAAACGATGTAAGAAAAGTGAATTCTTTTAAAAATGAGTTTTTCAAAACTATCACATTCTTTAAAAGAAAATACAATATAAAACCCATATGAATATTAAGATGAATTTATTCAGCGGACCAGTTTAACAGGATGTATCAGGGTCGAAATTTAAACAACCAAAAGCGCCCCACAGTGGAAAAAATTTCAGTGTACCATAATTAAATTTACAACACGGAAATGATCTGTTTTAATGACTAAAAATTAGAATAGTAAGCAAACAATAATTCAAGAGTTGTTCTCAAAGAAAAATAACAACTCTAACAAGAGAAAACTACAAGCTTTCTGAAAAGCAATTCAAAATTAGTACAGCGTACTAACTTTTTTTTGGGAAAGAAAAGTTGACAAATTTATTTAAATTAGCGTATTTCTGCATTCAAATAGAAACTAAAAATTGTTAAATATACAACAAACCAATATTTGATGAGTAATAGCTTCTTATAATCACCCAAAACCAGTTAATTTTTAAAGCAGTAGTTTTCTCCACCTAGATAGCTAAAATGACACTGTGCTACTTCTTTATTTTCATTATAACTAAGAAAGTTGTAGAATTTTTTACTGATTTGGCCACGAAATTGTTTTAGTTCCAAAACAATTAACTCGTCTTGTAAAACCAGGTGTTGAGAGTAATAGTTCCAAACGTGGAATTTTAAAGAGAACAAGTCAAACAGTATCCATACATACATCTACTCAATTTTAAATTAAAATTTATAATAAAAAAAATGTCTAAAACATTTTCTCTATCGTTTCTTGAAAGGATGGAGAATGACGATGGTTTTCCATGGCAAAGTTTAGAGAGAAAAATGAAGCCTATTTTCATCTGAATGGGTCTCATGTTACTACGAAATCATCGTAACAAACCTAATTAATGAGCCTCTCTTTTCCAAATTATACTCGTAAGTCTAGGACAAACAAGTACTTAAATTAAAAGTTGCTAAGCGAACATTATAGTAACTTCCACCATGCAAGTGAAATATAAGTCTTATTTTAAATTAAATAAATACTGGTAGATAAAGCAAAATTTTGGTTTAAACTTAATTGCTTTGTTTGTAATCAAAGCTTGCAATTTAAAACTGCGTATGGCTGTTCGAAGATCGAAAAAAATTCTGAGGCAAAAATACCTTATATGAGAATTGCCTAAAATGGAAATTAAAAGCATCGTAGGATGATAAATATCAAAAATGGATAGGAAAAAAATAACAAAAAAATATGTCTTCAGGTAGAAAAATGAGGTAAATATCGCCTTTTTAAAGCCAACTAAAAACGATGTAAGAAAAGTGAATTCTTTTAAAAAATGAGTTTTACAAAACTAACACATTCTTTAAAAGAAAATACAATATAAAACCCATATGAATATTAAGATGAATGTATTCCGCGGACCAGTTCAACAGGATGCATCTGGATCGAAATTTAAACAACCAAAAGCGCCCCACAGTGGAAAAAAAATTTAAGTTTACCTAAATTAAATTTACAACTCGGAAATGATCTGTTTTAATGACTAATAACTAGAATAGTAATCAAACAATAATTCAAGAGTTGTTCTCAAAGAAAAATAACAACTCTAACAAGGGAAAACTAAAAACTTTCTGAAAAGCAATTCAAAATTAGTACAACGTACTAACCTTCATCTAGGAAAGCAAAGTTGACAAATTTATTTAAATTAGCGTATTTCTGCATTCAAATAGAAACTAAAAATTGTTAAATATACAACAAACCAATATTTTATGAGTCATAGCTTCTTATAATCACCCAAAACCAGTGTATTTTTAAAGCAATAGTTTTCTCCGCCTAGATTGCTAAAATGACACTGTGCTACTTCTTTATTTTCATTGCAACTAAGGAAGTTGTAGAATTTCTTACTGATTTGGCCACAAAATTGTTTTAGTTTCAAAACAAATAACTTGTCTTGCAAAACCAGGGTCCGTGATTAATAGTTCTATAGGTGGAAATGTGAAGAGATCAAGTCAAACAGTATGACAGAGGGTGAAAGGTGTTTCTTCCTGGAAATCACGACTGGTTGTCATTTATCCAAGTTAATTTGATTTTCCAGTCAAATGGCATACTCAAGTGAGTGTTTGATTGACATTAATCAATGCTTTCCTTTCTGCCAGTAACTATGTGTCTCCTGCTAACATACAGAGTAGTGATGCCTTATTTTATGGGATGTCATTTACATAAAGGTTGGATACTTTGATTTGACTTATGGAGCCCTGTTGCGTACCAGCATGACTGGTACGTTATATTAATGTTAGGGGTTTTATTCATGAGAATGATAAACTGCCTACTTGTTAGGTATGAAATTTCTAGTAGAGTGAGTGAAGCAGGAGAGCCAACTGTAATGAGTGTATGGATATTTCCACTTACCCACATTTGGTCGACAGGCCATTACTACATACAAACAGTATACAACTCCTGTGCTTTTAGAAATCATGGCACCCTTCATAATGTACTCGGTTGCCCAAAGGTGTTGACGAGTTGTCGACATCCATTTTCTAAAAGCAAATTGTTTGGGATTAGTAATTTGGTGCACTTGCAGTATTCCACCAGAAGTGAATTTATGAGGTTTTCAGAAGTTTTGTTGAATAAAGTGTAAGTGGGCTCTTATTTGCCTTTAATATCTGGTATATCTGCAGGTTTGTGTGGCATTAGCATACAGACAATAACACCTGCTTTCTAGAAGAGGAAATGTCGGAGAAAAATATTAAGTCGAAAAGAGTGGTTAGTTTTAGTTCCTGTTATTGTATTTGTCACTGGGTACCTATCTGTTAAATGATTATTAGAAACTACAATTTTGACTTTTTTTAATGAACTTTTGTAAATTTGTCCAAAAGATTTAAATATTACATCCTTGCTTAACACTTCTTAAAGTGGTCAGACACTTTATGGATCCACCAATAATGACAAACTTCTATTCCGTGACAAGACGCAAAAAAGTACAGATCGGCTTTTACACCATGATTTCTAAAGGCAAAAATACTAGTTTTAAAATTCATTTTTTTGTGTTTGTCTGCGTTCCCATTACTGAAATACTTTTAATTTAATTTTTGGAACTTGTGTGATCAAATGTTTTGAAGACAATCCAAAATGTTGAAGTGTCTTGCACTAAATTGTCAGAATTAACATGAACGAGATCGTCAAACCTACTTGTTATTTGAATAATGTTTTGAATAGCATCTCATATAATGCAGGTGTGTAATTTTCATAGAAATCTGCCACTGTGTAGCAATATCCAGAATCAAATCTTGCTTTTCCTTAATAACGGCATTGAGGTTTCGTGAATAAAAGTCAGGCACACATAAAGCAATGAGTTTTTCAAGCAAATTAGCAATTATAAAAAGCAACACAGAAAGTATGGTAATTTTACAAACAAGTGGTTCCTAAGCAGATCTGTATAATTTTTAAGAGAAAAATTGGTAATTTAATATTTTAAAACCCAACATTTTGTGCAGAATTTTTCAAAATAAATAAAAAAAATCAATTGGTCTTCAATGGTACTTAACATACTTTGCAAAGACACCATGTGAAAAAATTATTTAAAAATACATAGGTCTGTAATTTGATGTTCTATTGATATTTTTACATTTAATGCAAGTCTGCTTTGAATTAGCACTTCAAAAAATATGAAAATACACCATTATTTTTGAAGCAATGCTCATTTTTGCACTGTAAGATGACCAATGTCTAAAACAAACATTTGCTCTGTCGTTTCTTGCTACAATGGAGGTTGACGATGGTTTTCCATGGCATAGTTTAGAGAGAGATGAGGCCCATTTTGAACTTAATGGGTCTCGTGTTACTATGAAATCATCGTAACAACCCTAATTAATGAGCCTGTCTTTTCCAAATTATACTCGTAAGTCTTATAGGACAAACAAGTACTTAAATTCAAAGTTGCTAAGCGAACAGTATAGTAACTGCTAACATGCAAGTGAAATATAAGTCTTATTTTAAATTAAATAAAAACTGGTAGATAAAGCAAAATTTTGGTTAAAACTTAAATGCTTTGTTTTTAATTAAAGCTTGCAATTTAAAGATCGAAAAAAATTTTGAGGGAAAAATAACTTATTTGAGAATTGCCAAAATAGAAATTTAGAGCATCGTAGGATGATAAATATCAAAAGTGGATAAGAAAAAAAATAAGATAAAAATATGTCTTCAGGTAGCAGGTAGAGATAGGTTCTTATTCCAATAGCAGTGAAAACAATTGTTTTTCAAATTAGTTTGAAAATTCAAGTACAATCAAGAGTTAAAAAGAAATATTAAATAAGTCTTCTTATTACAAACAAATTCGATTTAAAAATTATTACATTTATTGGTTAATAGGATAAGAAAAGAAACTGAAATTCGTAACAATTTAAGCAATCACTAGCTATTAAAAATAACATTTAAAATGTGTTATCAACGGTTACAAAATAACAGATTTCATGCTAACTTCTTTTTTTTTAAATTACGCCCGCCATCGTCATTTCGGACATGAGGCGTCTTGCAGTCCAGAAAAAATCGAAGTGACTCCAGAAGGTGTGAGGGCCCGAAAGTCATCACTGGAGCGGACGTTAGAAAGAGAGGGGCAACTAAAGAGATGCTTCCCAGTCATATGCGAGGTGCCACAAAGTACACAGTGAGGTGAATCAACCAAGTTGATTTTATGTAAGTGGGCCTGCAGGTAGTCATGTCCATTAATAATTCTAAAATTTGCAACTCCTTCTGCCCTGGGAAGGAGGGAAAGACGTGAGCGCTGTTGGTCATCCAGAAGGCAAGCCCATGGTTTTCCATCTGCCATATTCCTAAGAGCAGAAATTGTACCAAGTCTGATTTTGCTCCCAAAAAATCTCTTAGCATTTCGAAGAGGGACCTGGTAGGAAGATGGGTGCAAAGATGAAGCCTCCCTAGCCAAAGTGTCAGCCCGTTCATTTCCATAAATGCCACAATGGCTAGGGATCCACTGGAAGACAATCTCTCTTCCAGAACGCAAAAGAGAGTCAATGTGCTGTTTACATTCGAGCTCAAATTCAGTGGGCAATAAAGTGTAATTTGTAATGGTTTGAATCGCCGCCTGAGAATCAACGATGATGACAATATTTTGTTCATCTGGTTCTCCAATAGCTCTGATGGCCATGAATATTGCATGCATTTCTCCATCAAAATTATCCGCAAAAGTATCGAGTGGTTCTCTTAGGCTAAAATATTTGGAGTAAGCACAGGCTCCGGCTCTACCAGCTGAAGAAGTGGCGGATCCGTCAGTAAAAACCTGTAACCATTCCTGGTCAGGGTATTTATTTCATGCTAACTGCTAGTGTCATTATTAGCTGTTAAGCAAACAGTAAATATTAGAAGTGACTATCGTTGAATGTTAATAATATCAGAAGCTACTCGTAACATAAAACCGACAAAAATGCATAAATAATTAGGGCAGAATTTTTTTTATCAAACTTGTGAAAAGTGATATTAACTATTTTTCAGATGCCATGTAAGATAAGGTATTCATAAAGAACGAAGATTTTAATCTATTTTAATACTCCACAGTCGTGCAAAACTGTTTAAACTATTAGTTAAAAATATTATTGAAGATTTTAATAAAGAGAAAAAACACAAAATCCTTTCATCATAAATCTGGATAATACGGCTTAAATAAAGATTTCGATTAAACAAATATTCAACCAGCTTAATATTTTGTATTTCTACCGAAGCTTTAATCTTGCAATGTTATTGAATTTACTCGTTGGAAGGGGTTTTAAAGCAAATATCGCCTTTTTAAAGTCAACTAAAAACGATGTAAGAAAAGTGAATTCTTTTAAAAATGAGTTTTTCAAAACTATCACATTCTTTAAAAGAAAATACAATATAAAACCCATATGAATATTAAGATGAATTTATTCAGCGGACCAGTTTAACAGGATGTATCAGGGTCGAAATTTAAACAACCAAAAGCGCCCCACAGTGGAAAAAATTTCAGTGTACCATAATTAAATTTACAACACGGAAATGATCTGTTTTAATGACTAAAAATTAGAATAGTAAGCAAACAATAATTCAAGAGTTGTTCTCAAAGAAAAATAACAACTCTAACAAGAGAAAACTACAAGCTTTCTGAAAAGCAATTCAAAATTAGTACAGCGTACTAACTTTTTTTTGGGAAAGAAAAGTTGACAAATTTATTTAAATTAGCGTATTTCTGCATTCAAATAGAAACTAAAAATTGTTAAATATACAACAAACCAATATTTGATGAGTAATAGCTTCTTATAATCACCCAAAACCAGTTAATTTTTAAAGCAGTAGTTTTCTCCACCTAGATAGCTAAAATGACACTGTGCTACTTCTTTATTTTCATTATAACTAAGAAAGTTGTAGAATTTTTTACTGATTTGGCCACGAAATTGTTTTAGTTCCAAAACAATTAACTCGTCTTGTAAAACCAGGTGTTGAGAGTAATAGTTCCAAACGTGGAATTTTAAAGAGAACAAGTCAAACAGTATCCATACATACATCTACTCAATTTTAAATTAAAATTTATAATAAAAAAAATGTCTAAAACATTTTCTCTATCGTTTCTTGAAAGGATGGAGAATGACGATGGTTTTCCATGGCAAAGTTTAGAGAGAGAGATGAAGCCTATTTTCATCTGAATGGGTCTCGTGTTACTACGAAATGATCGTAACAAACCTAATTAATGAGCCTCTCTTTTCCAAATTATACTCGTAAGTCTAGGACAAACAAGTACTTAAAATAAAAGTTGCTAAGCGAACATTATAGTAACTTCCACCATGCAAGTGAAATATAAGTCTTATTTTAAATTAAATAAATACTGGTAGATAAAGCAAAATTTTGGTTTAAACTTAATTGCTTTGTTTGTAATCAAAGCTTGCAATTTAAAACTGCGTATGGCTGTTCGAAGATCGAAAAAAATTCTGAGGCAAAAATACCTTATATGAGAATTGCCTAAAATGGAAATTAAAAGCATCGTAGGATGATAAATATCAAAAATGGATAGGAAAAAAATAACAAAAAAATATGTCTTCAGGTAGAAAAATGAGGTAAATATCGCCTTTTTAAAGCCAACTAAAAACGATGTAAGAAAAGTGAATTATTTTAAAAAATGAGTTTTACAAAACTAACACATTCTTTAAAAGAAAATACAATATAAAACCCATATGAATATTAAGATGAATGTATTCCGCGGACCAGTTCAACAGGATGCATCTGGATCGAAATTTAAACAACCAAAAGCGCCCCACAGTGGAAAAAAAATTTAAGTTTACCTAAATTAAATTTACAACTCGGAAATGATCTGTTTTAATGACTAATAACTAGAATAGTAATCAAACAATAATTCAAGAGTTGTTCTCAAAGAAAAATAACAACTCTAACAAGGGAAAACTAAAAACTTTCTGAAAAGCAATTCAAAATTAGTACAACGTACTAACCTTCATCTAGGAAAGCAAAGTTGACAAATTTATTTAAATTAGCGTATTTCTGCATTCAAATAGAAACTAAAAATTGTTAAATATACAACAAACCAATATTTTATGAGTCATAGCTTCTTATAATCACCCAAAACCAGTGTATTTTTAAAGCAATAGTTTTCTCCGCCTAGATTGCTAAAATGACACTGTGCTACTTCTTTATTTTCATTGCAACTAAGGAAGTTGTAGAATTTCTTACTGATTTGGCCACAAAATTGTTTTAGTTTCAAAACAAATAACTTGTCTTGCAAAACCAGGGTCCGTGATTAATAGTTCTATAGGTGGAAATGTGAAGAGATCAAGTCAAACAGTATGACAGAGGGTGAAAGGTGTTTCTTCCTGGAAATCACGACTGGTTGTCATTTATCCAAGTTAATTTGATTTTCCAGTCAAATGGCATACTCAAGTGAGTGTTTGATTGACATTAATCAATGCTTTCCTTTCTGCCAGTAACTATGTGTCTCCTGCTAACATACAGAGTAGTGATGCCTTATTTTATGGGATGTCATTTACATAAAGGTTGGATACTTTGATTTGACTTATGGAGCCCTGTTGCGTACCAGCATGACTGGTACGTTATATTAATGTTAGGGGTTTTATTCATGAGAATGATAAACTGCCTACTTGTTAGGTATGAAATTTCTAGTAGAGTGAGTGAAGCAGGAGAGCCAACTGTAATGAGTGTATGGATATTTCCACTTACCCACATTTGGTCGACAGGCCATTACTACATACAAACAGTATACAACTCCTGTGCTTTTAGAAATCATGGCACCCTTCATAATGTACTCGGTTGCCCAAAGGTGTTGACGAGTTGTCGACATCCATTTTCTAAAAGCAAATTGTTTGGGATTAGTAATTTGGTGCACTTGCAGTATTCCACCAGAAGTGAATTTATGAGGTTTTCAGAAGTTTTGTTGAATAAAGTGTAAGTGGGCTCTTATTTGCCTTTAATATCTGGTATATCTGCAGGTTTGTGTGGCATTAGCATACAGACAATAACACCTGCTTTCTAGAAGAGGAAATGTCGGAGAAAAATATTAAGTCGAAAAGAGTGGTTAGTTTTAGTTCCTGTTATTGTATTTGTCACTGGGTACCTATCTGTTAAATGATTATTAGAAACTACAATTTTGACTTTTTTTAATGAACTTTTGTAAATTTGTCCAAAAGATTTAAATATTACATCCTTGCTTAACACTTCTTAAAGTGGTCAGACACTTTATGGATCCACCAATAATGACAAACTTCTATTCCGTGACAAGACGCAAAAAAGTACAGATCGGCTTTTACACCATGATTTCTAAAGGCAAAAATACTAGTTTTAAAATTCATTTTTTTTGTGTTTGTCTGCGTTCCCATTACTGAAATACTTTTAATTTAATTTTTGGAACTTGTGTGATCAAATGTTTTGAAGACAATCCAAAATGTTGAAGTGTCTTGCACTAAATTGTCAGAATTAACATGAACGAGATCGTCAAACCTACTTGTTATTTGAATAATGTTTTGAATAGCATCTCATATAATGCAGGTGTGTAATTTTCATAGAAATCTGCCACTGTGTAGCAATATCCAGAATCAAATCTTGCTTTTCCTTAATAACGGCATTGAGGTTTCGTGAATAAAAGTCAGGCACACATAAAGCAATGAGTTTTTCAAGCAAATTAGCAATTATAAAAAGCAACACAGAAAGTATGGTAATTTTACAAACAAGTGGTTCCTAAGCAGATCTGTATAATTTTTAAGAGAAAAATTGGTAATTTAATATTTTAAAACCCAACATTTTGTGCAGAATTTTTCAAAATAAATAAAAAAAATCAATTGGTCTTCAATGGTACTTAACATACTTTGCAAAGACACCATGTGAAAAAATTATTTAAAAATACATAGGTCTGTAATTTGATGTTCTATTGATATTTTTACATTTAATGCAAGTCTGCTTTGAATTAGCACTTCAAAAAATATGAAAATACACCATTATTTTTGAAGCAATGCTCATTTTTGCACTGTAAGATGACCAATGTCTAAAACAAACATTTGCTCTGTCGTTTCTTGCTACAATGGAGGTTGACGATGGTTTTCCATGGCATAGTTTAGAGAGAGATGAGGCCCATTTTGAACTTAATGGGTCTCGTGTTACTATGAAATCATCGTAACAACCCTAATTAATGAGCCTGTCTTTTCCAAATTATACTCGTAAGTCTTATAGGACAAACAAGTACTTAAATTCAAAGTTGCTAAGCGAACAGTATAGTAACTGCTAACATGCAAGTGAAATATAAGTCTTATTTTAAATTAAATAAAAACTGGTAGATAAAGCAAAATTTTGGTTAAAACTTAAATGCTTTGTTTTTAATTAAAGCTTGCAATTTAAAGATCGAAAAAAATTTTGAGGGAAAAATAACTTATTTGAGAATTGCCAAAATAGAAATTTAGAGCATCGTAGGATGATAAATATCAAAAGTGGATAAGAAAAAAAATAAGATAAAAATATGTCTTCAGGTAGCAGGTAGAGATAGGTTCTTATTCCAATAGCAGTGAAAACAATTGTTTTTCAAATTAGTTTGAAAATTCAAGTACAATCAAGAGTTAAAAAGAAATATTAAATAAGTCTTCTTATTACAAACAAATTCGATTTAAAAATTATTACATTTATTGGTTAATAGGATAAGAAAAGAAACTGAAATTCGTAACAATTTAAGCAATCACTAGCTATTAAAAATAACATTTAAAATGTGTTATCAACGGTTACAAAATAACAGATTTCATGCTAACTTCTTTTTTTTTAAATTACGCCCGCCATCGTCATTTCGGACATGAGGCGTCTTGCAGTCCAGAAAAAATCGAAGTGACTCCAGAAGGTGTGAGGGCCCGAAAGTCATCACTGGAGCGGACGTTAGAAAGAGAGGGGCAACTAAAGAGATGCTTCCCAGTCATATGCGAGGTGCCACAAAGTACACAGTGAGGTGAATCAACCAAGTTGATTTTATGTAAGTGGGCCTGCAGGTAGTCATGTCCATTAATAATTCTAAAATTTGCAACTCCTTCTGCCCTGGGAAGGAGGGAAAGACGTGAGCGCTGTTGG
The DNA here is from genome assembly GCA_947359465.1 of Metellina segmentata. Lineage (NCBI taxonomy): Eukaryota > Metazoa > Arthropoda > Arachnida > Araneae > Tetragnathidae > Metellina > Metellina segmentata. Next base: position 96,640,221 of record OX375875.1, on the reverse strand, counting down.
TCATCCAGAAGGCAAGCCCATGGTTTTCCATCTGCCATATTCCTAAGAGCAGAAATTGTACCAAGTCTGATTTTGCTCCCAAAAAATCTCTTAGCATTTCGAAGAGGGACCTGGTAGGAAGATGGGTGCAAAGATGAAGCCTCCCTAGCCAAAGTGTCAGCCCGTTCATTTCCATAAATGCCACAATGGCTAGGGATCCACTGGAAGACAATCTCTCTTCCAGAACGCAAAAGAGAGTCAATGTGCTGTTTACATTCGAGCTCAAATTCAGTGGGCAATAAAGTGTAATTTGTAATGGTTTGAATCGCCGCCTGAGAATCAACGATGATGACAATATTTTGTTCATCTGGTTCTCCAATAGCTCTGATGGCCATGAATATTGCATGCATTTCTCCATCAAAATTATCCGCAAAAGTATCGAGTGGTTCTCTTAGGCTAAAATATTTGGAGTAAGCACAGGCTCCGGCTCTACCAGCTGAAGAAGTGGCGGATCCGTCAGTAAAAACCTGTAACCATTCCTGGTCAGGGTATTTATTTCATGCTAACTGCTAGTGTCATTATTAGCTGTTAAGCAAACAGTAAATATTAGAAGTGACTATCGTTGAATGTTAATAATATCAGAAGCTACTCGTAACATAAAACCGACAAAAATGCATAAATAATTAGGGCAGAATTTTTTTTATCAAACTTGTGAAAAGTGATATTAACTATTTTTCAGATGCCATGTAAGATAAGGTATTCATAAAGAACGAAGATTTTAATCTATTTTAATACTCCACAGTCGTGCAAAACTGTTTAAACTATTAGTTAAAAATATTATTGAAGATTTTAATAAAGAGAAAAAACACAAAATCCTTTCATCATAAATCTGGATAATACGGCTTAAATAAAGATTTCGATTAAACAAATATTCAACCAGCTTAATATTTTGTATTTCTACCGAAGCTTTAATCTTGCAATGTTATTGAATTTACTCGTTGGAAGGGGTTTTAAAGCAAATATCGCCTTTTTAAAGTCAACTAAAAACGATGTAAGAAAAGTGAATTCTTTTAAAAATGAGTTTTTCAAAACTATCACATTCTTTAAAAGAAAATACAATATAAAACCCATATGAATATTAAGATGAATTTATTCAGCGGACCAGTTTAACAGGATGTATCAGGGTCGAAATTTAAACAACCAAAAGCGCCCCACAGTGGAAAAAATTTCAGTGTACCATAATTAAATTTACAACACGGAAATGATCTGTTTTAATGACTAAAAATTAGAATAGTAAGCAAACAATAATTCAAGAGTTGTTCTCAAAGAAAAATAACAACTCTAACAAGAGAAAACTACAAGCTTTCTGAAAAGCAATTCAAAATTAGTACAGCGTACTAACTTTTTTTTGGGAAAGAAAAGTTGACAAATTTATTTAAATTAGCGTATTTCTGCATTCAAATAGAAACTAAAAATTGTTAAATATACAACAAACCAATATTTGATGAGTAATAGCTTCTTATAATCACCCAAAACCAGTTAATTTTTAAAGCAGTAGTTTTCTCCACCTAGATAGCTAAAATGACACTGTGCTACTTCTTTATTTTCATTATAACTAAGAAAGTTGTAGAATTTTTTACTGATTTGGCCACGAAATTGTTTTAGTTCCAAAACAATTAACTCGTCTTGTAAAACCAGGTGTTGAGAGTAATAGTTCCAAACGTGGAATTTTAAAGAGAACAAGTCAAACAGTATCCATACATACATCTACTCAATTTTAAATTAAAATTTATAATAAAAAAAATGTCTAAAACATTTTCTCTATCGTTTCTTGAAAGGATGGAGAATGACGATGGTTTTCCATGGCAAAGTTTAGAGAGAGAGATGAAGCCTATTTTCATCTGAATGGGTCTCGTGTTACTACGAAATGATCGTAACAAACCTAATTAATGAGCCTCTCTTTTCCAAATTATACTCGTAAGTCTAGGACAAACAAGTACTTAAAATAAAAGTTGCTAAGCGAACATTATAGTAACTTCCACCATGCAAGTGAAATATAAGTCTTATTTTAAATTAAATAAATACTGGTAGATAAAGCAAAATTTTGGTTTAAACTTAATTGCTTTGTTTGTAATCAAAGCTTGCAATTTAAAACTGCGTATGGCTGTTCGAAGATCGAAAAAAATTCTGAGGCAAAAATACCTTATATGAGAATTGCCTAAAATGGAAATTAAAAGCATCGTAGGATGATAAATATCAAAAATGGATAGGAAAAAAATAACAAAAAAATATGTCTTCAGGTAGAAAAATGAGGTAAATATCGCCTTTTTAAAGCCAACTAAAAACGATGTAAGAAAAGTGAATTATTTTAAAAAATGAGTTTTACAAAACTAACACATTCTTTAAAAGAAAATACAATATAAAACCCATATGAATATTAAGATGAATGTATTCCGCGGACCAGTTCAACAGGATGCATCTGGATCGAAATTTAAACAACCAAAAGCGCCCCACAGTGGAAAAAAAATTTAAGTTTACCTAAATTAAATTTACAACTCGGAAATGATCTGTTTTAATGACTAATAACTAGAATAGTAATCAAACAATAATTCAAGAGTTGTTCTCAAAGAAAAATAACAACTCTAACAAGGGAAAACTAAAAACTTTCTGAAAAGCAATTCAAAATTAGTACAACGTACTAACCTTCATCTAGGAAAGCAAAGTTGACAAATTTATTTAAATTAGCGTATTTCTGCATTCAAATAGAAACTAAAAATTGTTAAATATACAACAAACCAATATTTTATGAGTCATAGCTTCTTATAATCACCCAAAACCAGTGTATTTTTAAAGCAATAGTTTTCTCCGCCTAGATTGCTAAAATGACACTGTGCTACTTCTTTATTTTCATTGCAACTAAGGAAGTTGTAGAATTTCTTACTGATTTGGCCACAAAATTGTTTTAGTTTCAAAACAAATAACTTGTCTTGCAAAACCAGGGTCCGTGATTAATAGTTCTATAGGTGGAAATGTGAAGAGATCAAGTCAAACAGTATGACAGAGGGTGAAAGGTGTTTCTTCCTGGAAATCACGACTGGTTGTCATTTATCCAAGTTAATTTGATTTTCCAGTCAAATGGCATACTCAAGTGAGTGTTTGATTGACATTAATCAATGCTTTCCTTTCTGCCAGTAACTATGTGTCTCCTGCTAACATACAGAGTAGTGATGCCTTATTTTATGGGATGTCATTTACATAAAGGTTGGATACTTTGATTTGACTTATGGAGCCCTGTTGCGTACCAGCATGACTGGTACGTTATATTAATGTTAGGGGTTTTATTCATGAGAATGATAAACTGCCTACTTGTTAGGTATGAAATTTCTAGTAGAGTGAGTGAAGCAGGAGAGCCAACTGTAATGAGTGTATGGATATTTCCACTTACCCACATTTGGTCGACAGGCCATTACTACATACAAACAGTATACAACTCCTGTGCTTTTAGAAATCATGGCACCCTTCATAATGTACTCGGTTGCCCAAAGGTGTTGACGAGTTGTCGACATCCATTTTCTAAAAGCAAATTGTTTGGGATTAGTAATTTGGTGCACTTGCAGTATTCCACCAGAAGTGAATTTATGAGGTTTTCAGAAGTTTTGTTGAATAAAGTGTAAGTGGGCTCTTATTTGCCTTTAATATCTGGTATATCTGCAGGTTTGTGTGGCATTAGCATACAGACAATAACACCTGCTTTCTAGAAGAGGAAATGTCGGAGAAAAATATTAAGTCGAAAAGAGTGGTTAGTTTTAGTTCCTGTTATTGTATTTGTCACTGGGTACCTATCTGTTAAATGATTATTAGAAACTACAATTTTGACTTTTTTTAATGAACTTTTGTAAATTTGTCCAAAAGATTTAAATATTACATCCTTGCTTAACACTTCTTAAAGTGGTCAGACACTTTATGGATCCACCAATAATGACAAACTTCTATTCCGTGACAAGACGCAAAAAAGTACAGATCGGCTTTTACACCATGATTTCTAAAGGCAAAAATACTAGTTTTAAAATTCATTTTTTTGTGTTTGTCTGCGTTCCCATTACTGAAATACTTTTAATTTAATTTTTGGAACTTGTGTGATCAAATGTTTTGAAGACAATCCAAAATGTTGAAGTGTCTTGCACTAAATTGTCAGAATTAACATGAACGAGATCGTCAAACCTACTTGTTATTTGAATAATGTTTTGAATAGCATCTCATATAATGCAGGTGTGTAATTTTCATAGAAATCTGCCACTGTGTAGCAATATCCAGAATCAAATCTTGCTTTTCCTTAATAACGGCATTGAGGTTTCGTGAATAAAAGTCAGGCACACATAAAGCAATGAGTTTTTCAAGCAAATTAGCAATTATAAAAAGCAACACAGAAAGTATGGTAATTTTACAAACAAGTGGTTCCTAAGCAGATCTGTATAATTTTTAAGAGAAAAATTGGTAATTTAATATTTTAAAACCCAACATTTTGTGCAGAATTTTTCAAAATAAATAAAAAAAATCAATTGGTCTTCAATGGTACTTAACATACTTTGCAAAGACACCATGTGAAAAAATTATTTAAAAATACATAGGTCTGTAATTTGATGTTCTATTGATATTTTTACATTTAATGCAAGTCTGCTTTGAATTAGCACTTCAAAAAATATGAAAATACACCATTATTTTTGAAGCAATGCTCATTTTTGCACTGTAAGATGACCAATGTCTAAAACAAACATTTGCTCTGTCGTTTCTTGCTACAATGGAGGTTGACGATGGTTTTCCATGGCATAGTTTAGAGAGAGATGAGGCCCATTTTGAACTTAATGGGTCTCGTGTTACTATGAAATCATCGTAACAACCCTAATTAATGAGCCTGTCTTTTCCAAATTATACTCGTAAGTCTTATAGGACAAACAAGTACTTAAATTCAAAGTTGCTAAGCGAACAGTATAGTAACTGCTAACATGCAAGTGAAATATAAGTCTTATTTTAAATTAAATAAAAACTGGTAGATAAAGCAAAATTTTGGTTAAAACTTAAATGCTTTGTTTTTAATTAAAGCTTGCAATTTAAAGATCGAAAAAAATTTTGAGGGAAAAATAACTTATTTGAGAATTGCCAAAATAGAAATTTAGAGCATCGTAGGATGATAAATATCAAAAGTGGATAAGAAAAAAAATAAGATAAAAATATGTCTTCAGGTAGCAGGTAGAGATAGGTTCTTATTCCAATAGCAGTGAAAACAATTGTTTTTCAAATTAGTTTGAAAATTCAAGTACAATCAAGAGTTAAAAAGAAATATTAAATAAGTCTTCTTATTACAAACAAATTCGATTTAAAAATTATTACATTTATTGGTTAATAGGATAAGAAAAGAAACTGAAATTCGTAACAATTTAAGCAATCACTAGCTATTAAAAATAACATTTAAAATGTGTTATCAACGGTTACAAAATAACAGATTTCATGCTAACTTCTTTTTTTTAAAATTACGCCCGCCATCGTCATTTCGGACATGAGGCGTCTTGCAGTCCAGAAAAAATCGAAGTGACTCCAGAAGGTGTGAGGGCCCGAAAGTCATCACTGGAGCGGACGTTAGAAAGAGAGGGGCAACTAAAGAGATGCTTCCCAGTCATATGCGAGGTGCCACAAAGTACACAGTGAGGTGAATCAACCAAGTTGATTTTATGTAAGTGGGCCTACAGATAGTCATGTCCATTAATAATTCTAAAATTTGCAACTCCTTCTGCCCTGGGAAGGAGGGAAAGACGTGAGCGCTGTTGGTCATCCAGAAGGCAAGCCCATGGTTTTCCATCTGCCATATTCCTAAGAGCAGAAATTGTACCAAGTCGGATTTTGCTCCCAAAAAATCTCTTAGCATTTCGAAGAGGGACCTGGTAGGAAGATGGGTGCAAAGATGAAGCCTCCCTAGCCAAAGTGTCAGCCCCGTTCATTTCCATAAATGCCACAATGGCTAGGGATCCACTGGAAGACAATCTCTCTTCCAGAACGCAAAAGAGAGTCAATGTGCTGTTTACATTCGAGCTCAAATTCAGTGGGCAATAAAGTGTAATTTGTAATGGTTTGAATCGCCGCCTGAGAATCAACGATGATGACAATATTTTGTTCATCTGGTTCTCCAATAGCTCTGATGGCCATGAATATTGCATGCATTTCTCCATCAAAATTATCCGCCCAAGTATCGAGTGGTTCTCTTAGGCTAAAATATTTGGAGTAAGCACAGGCTCCGGCTCTACCAGCTGAAGGAGTGGCGGATCCGTCAGTAAAAACCTGTAACCATTCCTGGTCAGGGTATTTATTTCATGCTAACTGCTAGTGTCATTATTAGCTGTTAAGCAAACAGTAAATATTAGAAGTGACTATCGTTGAATGTTAATAATATCAGAAGCTACTCGTAACATAAAACCGACAAAAATGCATAAATAATTAGGGCAGAATTTTTTTTATCAAACTTGTGAAAAGTGATATTAACTATTTTTCAGATGCCATGTAAGATAAGGTATTCATAAAGAACGAAGATTTTAATCTATTTTAATACTCCACAGTCGTGCCAAACTGTTTAAACTATTAGTTAAAAATATTATTGAAGATTTTAATAAAGAGAAAAAACACAAAATCCTTTCATCATAAATCTGGATAATACGGCTTAAATAAAGATTTCGATTAAACAAATATTCAACCAGCTTAATATTTTGTATTTCTACCGAAGCTTTAATCTTGCAATGTTATTGAATTTACTCGTTGGAAGGGGTTTTAAAGCAAATATCGCCTTTTTAAAGTCAACTAAAAACGATGTAAGAAAAGTGAATTCTTTTAAAAATGAGTTTTTCAAAACTATCACATTCTTTAAAAGAAAATACAATATAAAACCCATATGAATATTAAGATGAATTTATTCAGCGGACCAGTTTAACAGGATGTATCAGGGTCGAAATTTAAACAACCAAAAGCGCCCCACAGTGGAAAAAATTTCAGTGTACCATAATTAAATTTACAACACGGAAATGATCTGTTTTAATGACTAAAAATTAGAATAGTAAGCAAACAATAATTCAAGAGTTGTTCTCAAAGAAAAATAACAACTCTAACAAGAGAAAACTACAAGCTTTCTGAAAAGCAATTCAAAATTAGTACAGCGTACTAACTTTTTTTTGGGAAAGAAAAGTTGACAAATTTATTTAAATTAGCGTATTTCTGCATTCAAATAGAAACTAAAAATTGTTAAATATACAACAAACCAATATTTGATGAGTAATAGCTTCTTATAATCACCCAAAACCAGTTAATTTTTAAAGCAGTAGTTTTCTCCACCTAGATAGCTAAAATGACACTGTGCTACTTCTTTATTTTCATTATAACTAAGAAAGTTGTAGAATTTTTTACTGATTTGGACACGAAATTGTTTTAGTTCCAAAACAATTAACTCGTCTTGTAAAACCAGGTGTTGAGAGTAATAGTTCCAAACGTGGAATTTTAAAGAGAACAAGTCAAACAGTATCCATACATACATCTACTCAATTTTAAATTAAAATTTATAATAAAAAAAATGTCTAAAACATTTTCTCTATCGTTTCTTGAAAGGATGGAGAATGACGATGGTTTTCCATGGCAAAGTTTAGAGAGAGAGATGAAGCCTATTTTCATCTGAATGGGTCTCGTGTTACTACGAAATGATCGTAACAAACCTAATTAATGAGCCTCTCTTTTCCAAATTATACTCGTAAGTCTAGGACAAACAAGTACTTAAAATAAAAGTTGCTAAGCGAACATTATAGTAACTTCCACCATGCAAGTGAAATATAAGTCTTATTTTAAATTAAATAAATACTGGTAGATAAAGCAAAATTTTGGTTTAAACTTAATTGCTTTGTTTGTAATCAAAGATTGCAATTTAAAACTGCGTATGGCTGTTCGAAGATCGAAAAAAATTCTGAGGCAAAAATACCTTATATGAGAATTGCCTAAAATGGAAATTAAAAGCATCGTAGGATGATAAATATCAAAAATGGATAGGAAAAAAATAACAAAAAAATATGTCTTCAGGTAGAAAAATGAGGTAAATATCGCCTTTTTAAAGCCAACTAAAAACGATGTAAGAAAAGTGAATTCTTTTAAAAAATGAGTTTTACAAAACTAACACATTCTTTAAAAGAAAATACAATATAAAACCCATATGAATATTAAGATGAATGTATTCCGCGGACCAGTTCAACAGGATGCATCTGGATCGAAATTTAAACAACCAAAAGCGCCCCACAGTGGAAAAAAAAATTTAAGTTTACCTAAATTAAATTTACAACTCGGAAATGATCTGTTTTAATGACTAATAACTAGAATAGTAATCAAACAATAATTCAAGAGTTGTTCTCAAAGAAAAATAACACAACTCTAACAAGGGAAAACTAAAAACTTTCTGAAAAGCAATTCAAAATTAGTACAACGTACTAACCTTCATCTAGGAAAGCAAAGTTGACAAATTTATTTAAATTAGCGTATTTCTGCATTCAAATAGAAACTAAAAATTGTTAAATATACAACAAACCAATATTTTATGAGTCATAGCTTCTTATAATCACCCAAAACCAGTGTATTTTTAAAGCAATAGTTTTCTCCGCCTAGATTGCTAAAATGACACTGTGCTACTTCTTTATTTTCATTGCAACTAAGGAAGTTGTAGAATTTCTTACTGATTTGGCCACAAAATTGTTTTAGTTTCAAAACAAATAACTTGTCTTGCAAAACCAGGGTCCGTGATTAATAGTTCTATAGGTGGAAATGTGAAGAGATCAAGTCAAACAGTATGACAGAGGGTGAAAGGTGTTTCTTCCTGGAAATCACGACTGGTTGTCATTTATCCAAGTTAATTTGATTTTCCAGTCAAATGGCATACTCAAGTGAGTGTTTGATTGACATTAATCAATGCTTTCCTTTCTGCCAGTAACTATGTGTCTCCTGCTAACATACAGAGTAGTGATGCCTTATTTTATGGGATGTCATTTACATAAAGGTTGGATACTTTGATTTGACTTATGGAGCCCTGTTGCGTACCAGCATGACTGGTACGTTATATTAATGTTAGGGGTTTTATTCATGAGAATGATAAACTGCCTACTTGTTAGGTATGAAATTTCTAGTAGAGTGAGTGAAGCAGGAGAGCCAACTGTAATGAGTGTATGGATATTTCCACTTACCCACATTTGGTCGACAGGCCATTACTACATACAAACAGTATACAACTCCTGTGCTTTTAGAAATCATGGCACCCTTCATAATGTACTCGGTTGCCCAAAGGTGTTGACGAGTTGTCGACATCCATTTTCTAAAAGCAAATTGTTTGGGATTAGTAATTTGGTGCACTTGCAGTATTCCACCAGAAGTGAATTTATGAGGTTTTCAGAAGTTTTGTTGAATAAAGTGTAAGTGGGCTCTTATTTGCCTTTAATATCTGGTATATCTGCAGGTTTGTGTGGCATTAGCATACAGACAATAACACCTGCTTTCTAGAAGAGGAAATGTCGGAGAAAAATATTAAGTCGAAAAGAGTGGTTAGTTTTAGTTCCTGTTATTGTATTTGTCACTGGGTACCTATCTGTTAAATGATTATTAGAAACTACAATTTTGACTTTTTTTAATGAACTTTTGTAAATTTGTCCAAAAGATTTAAATATTACATCCTTGCTTAACACTTCTTAAAGTGGTCAGACACTTTATGGATCCACCAATAATGACAAACTTCTATTCCGTGACAAGACGCAAAAAAGTACAGATCGGCTTTTACACCATGATTTCTAAAGGCAAAAATACTAGTTTTAAAATTCATTTTTTTGTGTTTGTCTGCGTTCCCATTACTGAAATACTTTTAATTTAATTTTTGGAACTTGTGTGATCAAATGTTTTGAAGACAATCCAAAATGTTGAAGTGTCTTGCACTAAATTGTCAGAATTAACATGAACGAGATCGTCAAACCTACTTGTTATTTGAATAATGTTTTGAATAGCATCTCATATAATGCAGGTGTGTAATTTTCATAGAAATCTGCCACTGTGTAGCAATATCCAGAATCAAATCTTGCTTTTCCTTAATAACGGCATTGAGGTTTCGTGAATAAAAGTCAGGCACACATAAAGCAATGAGTTTTTCAAGCAAATTAGCAATTATAAAAAGCAACACAGAAAGTATGGTAATTTTACAAACAAGTGGTTCCTAAGCAGATCTGTATAATTTTTAAGAGAAAAATTGGTAATTTAATATTTTAAAACCCAACATTTTGTGCAGAATTTTTCAAAATAAATAAAAAAAATCAATTGGTCTTCAATGGTACTTAACATACTTTGCAAAGACACCATGTGAAAAAATTATTTAAAAATACATAGGTCTGTAATTTGATGTTCTATTGATATTTTTACATTTAATGCAAGTCTGCTTTGAATTAGCACTTCAAAAAATATGAAAATACACCATTATTTTTGAAGCAATGCTCATTTTTGCACTGTAAGATGACCAATGTCTAAAACAAACATTTGCTCTGTCGTTTCTTGCTACAATGGAGGTTGACGATGGTTTTCCATGGCATAGTTTAGAGAGAGATGAGGCCCATTTTGAACTTAATGGGTCTCGTGTTACTATGAAATCATCGTAACAACCCTAATTAATGAGCCTGTCTTTTCCAAATTATACTCGTAAGTCTTATAGGACAAACAAGTACTTAAATTCAAAGTTGCTAAGCGAACAGTATAGTAACTGCTAACATGCAAGTGAAATATAAGTCTTATTTTAAATTAAATAAAAACTGGTAGATAAAGCAAAATTTTGGTTAAAACTTAAATGCTTTGTTTTTAATTAAAGCTTGCAATTTAAAGATCGAAAAAAATTTTGAGGGAAAAATAACTTATTTGAGAATTGCCAAAATAGAAATTTAGAGCATCGTAGGATGATAAATATCAAAAGTGGATAAGAAAAAAAATAAGATAAAAATATGTCTTCAGGTAGCAGGTAGAGATAGGTTCTTATTCCAATAGCAGTGAAAACAATTGTTTTTCAAATTAGTTTGAAAATTCAAGTACAATCAAGAGTTAAAAAGAAATATTAAATAAGTCTTCTTATTACAAACAAATTCGATTTAAAAATTATTACATTTATTGGTTAATAGGATAAGAAAAGAAACTGAAATTCGTAACAATTTAAGCAATCACTAGCTATTAAAAATAACATTTAAAATGTGTTATCAACGGTTACAAAATAACAGATTTCATGCTAACTTCTTTTTTTTAAAATTACGCCCGCCATCGTCATTTCGGACATGAGGCGTCTTGCAGTCCAGAAAAAATCGAAGTGACTCCAGAAGGTGTGAGGGCCCGAAAGTCATCACTGGAGCGGACGTTAGAAAGAGAGGGGCAACTAAAGAGATGCTTCCCAGTCATATGCGAGGTGCCACAAAGTACACAGTGAGGTGAATCAACCAAGTTGATTTTATGTAAGTGGGCCTACAGATAGTCATGTCCATTAATAATTCTAAAATTTGCAACTCCTTCTGCCCTGGGAAGGAGGGAAAGACGTGAGCGCTGTTGGTCATCCAGAAGGCAAGCCCATGGTTTTCCATCTGCCATATTCCTAAGAGCAGAAATTGTACCAAGTCGGATTTTGCTCCCAAAAAATCTCTTAGCATTTCGAAGAGGGACCTGGTAGGAAGATGGGTGCAAAGATGAAGCCTCCCTAGCCAAAGTGTCAGCCCCGTTCATTTCCATAAATGCCACAATGGCTAGGGATCCACTGGAAGACAATCTCTCTTCCAGAACGCAAAAGAGAGTCAATGTGCTGTTTACATTCGAGCTCAAATTCAGTGGGCAATAAAGTGTAATTTGTAATGGTTTGAATCGCCGCCTGAGAATCAACGATGATGACAATATTTTGTTCATCTGGTTCTCCAATAGCTCTGATGGCCATGAATATTGCATGCATTTCTCCATCAAAATTATCCGCCCAAGTATCGAGTGGTTCTCTTAGGCTAAAATATTTGGAGTAAGCACAGGCTCCGGCTCTACCAGCTGAAGGAGTGGCGGATCCGTCAGTAAAAACCTGTAACCATTCCTGGTCAGGGTATTTATTTCATGCTAACTGCTAGTGTCATTATTAGCTGTTAAGCAAACAGTAAATATTAGAAGTGACTATCGTTGAATGTTAATAATATCAGAAGCTACTCGTAACATAAAACCGACAAAAATGCATAAATAATTAGGGCAGAATTTTTTTTATCAAACTTGTGAAAAGTGATATTAACTATTTTTCAGATGCCATGTAAGATAAGGTATTCATAAAGAACGAAGATTTTAATCTATTTTAATACTCCACAGTCGTGCCAAACTGTTTAAACTATTAGTTAAAAATATTATTGAAGATTTTAATAAAGAGAAAAAACACAAAATCCTTTCATCATAAATCTGGATAATACGGCTTAAATAAAGATTTCGATTAAACAAATATTCAACCAGCTTAATATTTTGTATTTCTACCGAAGCTTTAATCTTGCAATGTTATTGAATTTACTCGTTGGAAGGGGTTTTAAAGCAAATATCGCCTTTTTAAAGTCAACTAAAAACGATGTAAGAAAAGTGAATTCTTTTAAAAATGAGTTTTTCAAAACTATCACATTCTTTAAAAGAAAATACAATATAAAACCCATATGAATATTAAGATGAATTTATTCAGCGGACCAGTTTAACAGGATGTATCAGGGTCGAAATTTAAACAACCAAAAGCGCCCCACAGTGGAAAAAATTTCAGTGTACCATAATTAAATTTACAACACGGAAATGATCTGTTTTAATGACTAAAAATTAGAATAGTAAGCAAACAATAATTCAAGAGTTGTTCTCAAAGAAAAATAACAACTCTAACAAGAGAAAACTACAAGCTTTCTGAAAAGCAATTCAAAATTAGTACAGCGTACTAACTTTTTTTTGGGAAAGAAAAGTTGACAAATTTATTTAAATTAGCGTATTTCTGCATTCAAATAGAAACTAAAAATTGTTAAATATACAACAAACCAATATTTGATGAGTAATAGCTTCTTATAATCACCCAAAACCAGTTAATTTTTAAAGCAGTAGTTTTCTCCACCTAGATAGCTAAAATGACACTGTGCTACTTCTTTATTTTCATTATAACTAAGAAAGTTGTAGAATTTTTTACTGATTTGGACACGAAATTGTTTTAGTTCCAAAACAATTAACTCGTCTTGTAAAACCAGGTGTTGAGAGTAATAGTTCCAAACGTGGAATTTTAAAGAGAACAAGTCAAACAGTATCCATACATACATCTACTCAATTTTAAATTAAAATTTATAATAAAAAAAATGTCTAAAACATTTTCTCTATCGTTTCTTGAAAGGATGGAGAATGACGATGGTTTTCCATGGCAAAGTTTAGAGAGAGAGATGAAGCCTATTTTCATCTGAATGGGTCTCGTGTTACTACGAAATGATCGTAACAAACCTAATTAATGAGCCTCTCTTTTCCAAATTATACTCGTAAGTCTAGGACAAACAAGTACTTAAAATAAAAGTTGCTAAGCGAACATTATAGTAACTTCCACCATGCAAGTGAAATATAAGTCTTATTTTAAATTAAATAAATACTGGTAGATAAAGCAAAATTTTGGTTTAAACTTAATTGCTTTGTTTGTAATCAAAGATTGCAATTTAAAACTGCGTATGGCTGTTCGAAGATCGAAAAAAATTCTGAGGCAAAAATACCTTATATGAGAATTGCCTAAAATGGAAATTAAAAGCATCGTAGGATGATAAATATCAAAAATGGATAGGAAAAAAATAACAAAAAAATATGTCTTCAGGTAGAAAAATGAGGTAAATATCGCCTTTTTAAAGCCAACTAAAAACGATGTAAGAAAAGTGAATTCTTTTAAAAAATGAGTTTTACAAAACTAACACATTCTTTAAAAGAAAATACAATATAAAACCCATATGAATATTAAGATGAATGTATTCCGCGGACCAGTTCAACAGGATGCATCTGGATCGAAATTTAAACAACCAAAAGCGCCCCACAGTGGAAAAAAAAATTTAAGTTTACCTAAATTAAATTTACAACTCGGAAATGATCTGTTTTAATGACTAATAACTAGAATAGTAATCAAACAATAATTCAAGAGTTGTTCTCAAAGAAAAATAACAACTCTAACAAGGGAAAACTAAAAACTTTCTGAAAAGCAATTCAAAATTAGTACAACGTACTAACCTTCATCTAGGAAAGCAAAGTTGACAAATTTATTTAAATTAGCGTATTTCTGCATTCAAATAGAAACTAAAAATTGTTAAATATACAACAAACCAATATTTTATGAGTCATAGCTTCTTATAATCACCCAAAACCAGTGTATTTTTAAAGCAATAGTTTTCTCCGCCTAGATTGCTAAAATGACACTGTGCTACTTCTTTATTTTCATTGCAACTAAGGAAGTTGTAGAATTTCTTACTGATTTGGCCACAAAATTGTTTTAGTTTCAAAACAAATAACTTGTCTTGCAAAACCAGGGTCCGTGATTAATAGTTCTATAGGTGGAAATGTGAAGAGATCAAGTCAAACAGTATGACAGAGGGTGAAAGGTGTTTCTTCCTGGAAATCACGACTGGTTGTCATTTATCCAAGTTAATTTGATTTTCCAGTCAAATGGCATACTCAAGTGAGTGTTTGATTGACATTAATCAATGCTTTCCTTTCTGCCAGTAACTATGTGTCTCCTGCTAACATACAGAGTAGTGATGCCTTATTTTATGGGATGTCATTTACATAAAGGTTGGATACTTTGATTTGACTTATGGAGCCCTGTTGCGTACCAGCATGACTGGTACGTTATATTAATGTTAGGGGTTTTATTCATGAGAATGATAAACTGCCTACTTGTTAGGTATGAAATTTCTAGTAGAGTGAGTGAAGCAGGAGAGCCAACTGTAATGAGTGTATGGATATTTCCACTTACCCACATTTGGTCGACAGGCCATTACTACATACAAACAGTATACAACTCCTGTGCTTTTAGAAATCATGGCACCCTTCATAATGTACTCGGTTGCCCAAAGGTGTTGACGAGTTGTCGACATCCATTTTCTAAAAGCAAATTGTTTGGGATTAGTAATTTGGTGCACTTGCAGTATTCCACCAGAAGTGAATTTATGAGGTTTTCAGAAGTTTTGTTGAATAAAGTGTAAGTGGGCTCTTATTTGCCTTTAATATCTGGTATATCTGCAGGTTTGTGTGGCATTAGCATACAGACAATAACACCTGCTTTCTAGAAGAGGAAATGTCGGAGAAAAATATTAAGTCGAAAAGAGTGGTTAGTTTTAGTTCCTGTTATTGTATTTGTCACTGGGTACCTATCTGTTAAATGATTATTAGAAACTACAATTTTGACTTTTTTTAATGAACTTTTGTAAATTTGTCCAAAAGATTTAAATATTACATCCTTGCTTAACACTTCTTAAAGTGGTCAGACACTTTATGGATCCACCAATAATGACAAACTTCTATTCCGTGACAAGACGCAAAAAAGTACAGATCGGCTTTTACACCATGATTTCTAAAGGCAAAAATACTAGTTTTAAAATTCATTTTTTTGTGTTTGTCTGCGTTCCCATTACTGAAATACTTTTAATTTAATTTTTGGAACTTGTGTGATCAAATGTTTTGAAGACAATCCAAAATGTTGAAGTGTCTTGCACTAAATTGTCAGAATTAACATGAACGAGATCGTCAAACCTACTTGTTATTTGAATAATGTTTTGAATAGCATCTCATATAATGCAGGTGTGTAATTTTCATAGAAATCTGCCACTGTGTAGCAATATCCAGAATCAAATCTTGCTTTTCCTTAATAACGGCATTGAGGTTTCGTGAATAAAAGTCAGGCACACATAAAGCAATGAGTTTTTCAAGCAAATTAGCAATTATAAAAAGCAACACAGAAAGTATGGTAATTTTACAAACAAGTGGTTCCTAAGCAGATCTGTATAATTTTTAAGAGAAAAATTGGTAATTTAATATTTTAAAACCCAACATTTTGTGCAGAATTTTTCAAAATAAATAAAAAAAATCAATTGGTCTTCAATGGTACTTAACATACTTTGCAAAGACACCATGTGAAAAAATTATTTAAAAATACATAGGTCTGTAATTTGATGTTCTATTGATATTTTTACATTTAATGCAAGTCTGCTTTGAATTAGCACTTCAAAAAATATGAAAATACACCATTATTTTTGAAGCAATGCTCATTTTTGCACTGTAAGATGACCAATGTCTAAAACAAACATTTGCTCTGTCGTTTCTTGCTACAATGGAGGTTGACGATGGTTTTCCATGGCATAGTTTAGAGAGAGATGAGGCCCATTTTGAACTTAATGGGTCTCGTGTTACTATGAAATCATCGTAACAACCCTAATTAATGAGCCTGTCTTTTCCAAATTATACTCGTAAGTCTTATAGGACAAACAAGTACTTAAATTCAAAGTTGCTAAGCGAACAGTATAGTAACTGCTAACATGCAAGTGAAATATAAGTCTTATTTTAAATTAAATAAAAACTGGTAGATAAAGCAAAATTTTGGTTAAAACTTAAATGCTTTGTTTTTAATTAAAGCTTGCAATTTAAAGATCGAAAAAAATTTTGAGGGAAAAATAACTTATTTGAGAATTGCCAAAATAGAAATTTAGAGCATCGTAGGATGATAAATATCAAAAGTGGATAAGAAAAAAAATAAGATAAAAATATGTCTTCAGGTAGCAGGTAGAGATAGGTTCTTATTCCAATAGCAGTGAAAACAATTGTTTTTCAAATTAGTTTGAAAATTCAAGTACAATCAAGAGTTAAAAAGAAATATTAAATAAGTCTTCTTATTACAAACAAATTCGATTTAAAAATTATTACATTTATTGGTTAATAGGATAAGAAAAGAAACTGAAATTCGTAACAATTTAAGCAATCACTAGCTATTAAAAATAACATTTAAAATGTGTTATCAACGGTTACAAAATAACAGATTTCATGCTAACTTCTTTTTTTTAAAATTACGCCCGCCATCGTCATTTCGGACATGAGGCGTCTTGCAGTCCAGAAAAAATCGAAGTGACTCCAGAAGGTGTGAGGGCCCGAAAGTCATCACTGGAGCGGACGTTAGAAAGAGAGGGGCAACTAAAGAGATGCTTCCCAGTCATATGCGAGGTGCCACAAAGTACACAGTGAGGTGAATCAACCAAGTTGATTTTATGTAAGTGGGCCTACAGATAGTCATGTCCATTAATAATTCTAAAATTTGCAACTCCTTCTGCCCTGGGAAGGAGGGAAAGACGTGAGCGCTGTTGGTCATCCAGAAGGCAAGCCCATGGTTTTCCATCTGCCATATTCCTAAGAGCAGAAATTGTACCAAGTCGGATTTTGCTCCCAAAAAATCTCTTAGCATTTCGAAGAGGGACCTGGTAGGAAGATGGGTGCAAAGATGAAGCCTCCCTAGCCAAAGTGTCAGCCCCGTTCATTTCCATAAATGCCACAATGGCTAGGGATCCACTGGAAGACAATCTCTCTTCCAGAACGCAAAAGAGAGTCAATGTGCTGTTTACATTCGAGCTCAAATTCAGTGGGCAATAAAGTGTAATTTGTAATGGTTTGAATCGCCGCCTGAGAATCAACGA
Organism: Metellina segmentata; assembly: GCA_947359465.1. Lineage (NCBI taxonomy): Eukaryota > Metazoa > Arthropoda > Arachnida > Araneae > Tetragnathidae > Metellina > Metellina segmentata. The sequence goes on along the minus strand of OX375875.1, from coordinate 96,622,483 downwards.
TGATGACAATATTTTGTTCATCTGGTTCTCCAATAGCTCTGATGGCCATGAATATTGCATGCATTTCTCCATCAAAATTATCCGCCCAAGTATCGAGTGGTTCTCTTAGGCTAAAATATTTGGAGTAAGCACAGGCTCCGGCTCTACCAGCTGAAGGAGTGGCGGATCCGTCAGTAAAAACCTGTAACCATTCCTGGTCAGGGTATTTATTTCATGCTAACTGCTAGTGTCATTATTAGCTGTTAAGCAAACAGTAAATATTAGAAGTGACTATCGTTGAATGTTAATAATATCAGAAGCTACTCGTAACATAAAACCGACAAAAATGCATAAATAATTAGGGCAGAATTTTTTTTATCAAACTTGTGAAAAGTGATATTAACTATTTTTCAGATGCCATGTAAGATAAGGTATTCATAAAGAACGAAGATTTTAATCTATTTTAATACTCCACAGTCGTGCCAAACTGTTTAAACTATTAGTTAAAAATATTATTGAAGATTTTAATAAAGAGAAAAAACACAAAATCCTTTCATCATAAATCTGGATAATACGGCTTAAATAAAGATTTCGATTAAACAAATATTCAACCAGCTTAATATTTTGTATTTCTACCGAAGCTTTAATCTTGCAATGTTATTGAATTTACTCGTTGGAAGGGGTTTTAAAGCAAATATCGCCTTTTTAAAGTCAACTAAAAACGATGTAAGAAAAGTGAATTCTTTTAAAAATGAGTTTTTCAAAACTATCACATTCTTTAAAAGAAAATACAATATAAAACCCATATGAATATTAAGATGAATTTATTCAGCGGACCAGTTTAACAGGATGTATCAGGGTCGAAATTTAAACAACCAAAAGCGCCCCACAGTGGAAAAAATTTCAGTGTACCATAATTAAATTTACAACACGGAAATGATCTGTTTTAATGACTAAAAATTAGAATAGTAAGCAAACAATAATTCAAGAGTTGTTCTCAAAGAAAAATAACAACTCTAACAAGAGAAAACTACAAGCTTTCTGAAAAGCAATTCAAAATTAGTACAGCGTACTAACTTTTTTTTGGGAAAGAAAAGTTGACAAATTTATTTAAATTAGCGTATTTCTGCATTCAAATAGAAACTAAAAATTGTTAAATATACAACAAACCAATATTTGATGAGTAATAGCTTCTTATAATCACCCAAAACCAGTTAATTTTTAAAGCAGTAGTTTTCTCCACCTAGATAGCTAAAATGACACTGTGCTACTTCTTTATTTTCATTATAACTAAGAAAGTTGTAGAATTTTTTACTGATTTGGACACGAAATTGTTTTAGTTCCAAAACAATTAACTCGTCTTGTAAAACCAGGTGTTGAGAGTAATAGTTCCAAACGTGGAATTTTAAAGAGAACAAGTCAAACAGTATCCATACATACATCTACTCAATTTTAAATTAAAATTTATAATAAAAAAAATGTCTAAAACATTTTCTCTATCGTTTCTTGAAAGGATGGAGAATGACGATGGTTTTCCATGGCAAAGTTTAGAGAGAGAGATGAAGCCTATTTTCATCTGAATGGGTCTCGTGTTACTACGAAATGATCGTAACAAACCTAATTAATGAGCCTCTCTTTTCCAAATTATACTCGTAAGTCTAGGACAAACAAGTACTTAAAATAAAAGTTGCTAAGCGAACATTATAGTAACTTCCACCATGCAAGTGAAATATAAGTCTTATTTTAAATTAAATAAATACTGGTAGATAAAGCAAAATTTTGGTTTAAACTTAATTGCTTTGTTTGTAATCAAAGATTGCAATTTAAAACTGCGTATGGCTGTTCGAAGATCGAAAAAAATTCTGAGGCAAAAATACCTTATATGAGAATTGCCTAAAATGGAAATTAAAAGCATCGTAGGATGATAAATATCAAAAATGGATAGGAAAAAAATAACAAAAAAATATGTCTTCAGGTAGAAAAATGAGGTAAATATCGCCTTTTTAAAGCCAACTAAAAACGATGTAAGAAAAGTGAATTCTTTTAAAAAATGAGTTTTACAAAACTAACACATTCTTTAAAAGAAAATACAATATAAAACCCATATGAATATTAAGATGAATGTATTCCGCGGACCAGTTCAACAGGATGCATCTGGATCGAAATTTAAACAACCAAAAGCGCCCCACAGTGGAAAAAAAAATTTAAGTTTACCTAAATTAAATTTACAACTCGGAAATGATCTGTTTTAATGACTAATAACTAGAATAGTAATCAAACAATAATTCAAGAGTTGTTCTCAAAGAAAAATAACAACTCTAACAAGGGAAAACTAAAAACTTTCTGAAAAGCAATTCAAAATTAGTACAACGTACTAACCTTCATCTAGGAAAGCAAAGTTGACAAATTTATTTAAATTAGCGTATTTCTGCATTCAAATAGAAACTAAAAATTGTTAAATATACAACAAACCAATATTTTATGAGTCATAGCTTCTTATAATCACCCAAAACCAGTGTATTTTTAAAGCAATAGTTTTCTCCGCCTAGATTGCTAAAATGACACTGTGCTACTTCTTTATTTTCATTGCAACTAAGGAAGTTGTAGAATTTCTTACTGATTTGGCCACAAAATTGTTTTAGTTTCAAAACAAATAACTTGTCTTGCAAAACCAGGGTCCGTGATTAATAGTTCTATAGGTGGAAATGTGAAGAGATCAAGTCAAACAGTATGACAGAGGGTGAAAGGTGTTTCTTCCTGGAAATCACGACTGGTTGTCATTTATCCAAGTTAATTTGATTTTCCAGTCAAATGGCATACTCAAGTGAGTGTTTGATTGACATTAATCAATGCTTTCCTTTCTGCCAGTAACTATGTGTCTCCTGCTAACATACAGAGTAGTGATGCCTTATTTTATGGGATGTCATTTACATAAAGGTTGGATACTTTGATTTGACTTATGGAGCCCTGTTGCGTACCAGCATGACTGGTACGTTATATTAATGTTAGGGGTTTTATTCATGAGAATGATAAACTGCCTACTTGTTAGGTATGAAATTTCTAGTAGAGTGAGTGAAGCAGGAGAGCCAACTGTAATGAGTGTATGGATATTTCCACTTACCCACATTTGGTCGACAGGCCATTACTACATACAAACAGTATACAACTCCTGTGCTTTTAGAAATCATGGCACCCTTCATAATGTACTCGGTTGCCCAAAGGTGTTGACGAGTTGTCGACATCCATTTTCTAAAAGCAAATTGTTTGGGATTAGTAATTTGGTGCACTTGCAGTATTCCACCAGAAGTGAATTTATGAGGTTTTCAGAAGTTTTGTTGAATAAAGTCTAAGTGGGCTCTTATTTGCCTTTAATATCTGGTATATCTGCAGGTTTGTGTGGCATTAGTATACAGACAATAACACCTGCTTTCTAGAAGAGGAAATGTCGGAGAAAAATATTAAGTCGAAAAGAGTGGTTAGTTTTAGTTCCTGTTATTGTATTTGTCACTGGGTACCTATCTGTTAAATGATTATTAGAAACTACAATTTTGACTTTTTTTAATGAACTTTTGTAAATTTGTCCAAAAGATTTAAATATTACATCCTTGCTTAACACTTCTTAAAGTGGTCAGACACTTTATGGATCCACCAATAATGACAAACTTCTATTCCGTGACAAGACGCAAAAAAGTACAGATCGGCTTTTACACCATGATTTCTAAAGGCAAAAATACTAGTTTTAAAATTCATTTTTTTGTGTTTGTCTGCGTTCCCATTACTGAAATACTTTTAATTTAATTTTTGGAACTTGTGTGATCAAATGTTTTGAAGACAATCCAAAATGTTGAAGTGTCTTGCACTAAATTGTCAGAATTAACATGAACGAGATCGTCAAACCTACTTGTTATTTGAATAATGTTTTGAATAGCATCTCATATAATGCAGGTGTGTAATTTTCATAGAAATCTGATACTGTGTAGCAATATCCAGAATCAAATCTTGCTTTTCCTTAATAACGGCATTGAGGTTTCGTGAATAAAAGTCAGGCACACATAAAGCAATGAGTTTTTCAAGCAAATTAGCAATTATAAAAAGCAACACAGAAAGTATGGTAATTTTACAAACAAGTGGTTCCTAAGAAGATCTGTATAATTTTTAAGAGAAAAATTGGTAATTTAATATTTTAAAACCCAACATTTTGTGCAGAATTTTTCAAAATAAATAAAAAAAATCAATTGGTCTTCAATGGTACTTAACATACTTTGCAAAGACACCATGTGAAAAAATTATTTAAAAATACATAGGTCTGTAATTTGATGTTCTATTGATATTTTTACATTTAATGCAAGTCTGCTTTGAATTAGCACTTCAAAAAATATGAAAATACACCATTATTTTTGAAGCAATGCTCATTTTTGCACTGTAAGATGACCAATGTCTAAAACAAACATTTGCTCTGTCGTTTCTTGCTACAATGGAGGTTGACGATGGTTTTCCATGGCATAGTTTAGAGAGAGATGAGGCCCATTTTGAACTTAATGGGTCTCGTGTTACTATGAAATCATCGTAACAACCCTAATTAATGAGCCTGTCTTTTCCAAATTATACTCGTAAGTCTTATAGGACAAACAAGTACTTAAATTCAAAGTTGCTAAGCGAACAGTATAGTAACTGCTAACATGCAAGTGAAATATAAGTCTTATTTTAAATTAAATAAAAACTGGTAGATAAAGCAAAATTTTGGTTAAAACTTAAATGCTTTGTTTTTAATTAAAGCTTGCAATTTAAAGATCGAAAAAAATTTTGAGGGAAAAATAACTTATTTGAGAATTGCCAAAATAGAAATTTAGAGCATCGTAGGATGATAAATATCAAAAGTGGATAAGAAAAAAAATAAGATAAAAATATGTCTTCAGGTAGCAGGTAGAGATAGGTTCTTATTCCAATAGCAGTGAAAACAATTGTTTTTCAAATTAGTTTGAAAATTCAAGTACAATCAAGAGTTAAAAAGAAATATTAAATAAGTCTTCTTATTACAAACAAATTCGATTTAAAAATTATTACATTTATTGGTTAATAGGATAAGAAAAGAAACTGAAATTCGTAACAATTTAAGCAATCACTAGCTATTAAAAATAACATTTAAAATGTGTTATCAACGGTTACAAAATAACAGATTTCATGCTAACTTCTTTTTTTTTAAATTACGCCCGCCATCGTCATTTTGGACATGAGGCGTCTTGCAGTCCAGAAAAAATCGAAGTGACTCCAGAAGGTGTGAGGGCCCGAAAGTCATCACTGGAGCGGACGTTAGAAAGAGAGGGGCAACTAAAGAGATGCTTCCCAGTCATATGCGAGGTGCCACAAAGTACACAGTGAGGTGAATCAACCAAGTTGATTTTATGTAAGTGGGCCTACAGATAGTCATGTCCATTAATAATTCTAAAATTTGCAACTCCTTCTGCCCTGGGAAGGAGGGAAAGACGTGAGCGCTGTTGGTCATCCAGAAGGCAAGCCCATGGTTTTCCATCTGCCATATTCCTAAGAGCAGAAATTGTACCAAGTCGGATTTTGCTCCCAAAAAATCTCTTAGCATTTCGAAGAGGGACCTGGTAGGAAGATGGGTGCAAAGATGAAGCCTCCCTAGCCAAAGTGTCAGCCCCGTTCATTTCCATAAATGCCACAATGGCTAGGGATCCACTGGAAGACAATCTCTCTTCCAGAACGCAAAAGAGAGTCAATGTGCTGTTTACATTCGAGCTCAAATTCAGTGGGCAATAAAGTGTAATTTGTAATGGTTTGAATCGCCGCCTGAGAATCAACGATGATGACAATATTTTGTTCATCTGGTTCTCCAATAGCTCTGATGGCCATGAATATTGCATGCATTTCTCCATCAAAATTATCCGCTCAAGTATCGAGTGGTTCTCTTAGGCTAAAATATTTGGAGTAAGCACAGGCTCCGGCTCTACCAGCTGAAGGAGTGGCGGATCCGTCAGTAAAAACCTGTAACCATTCCTGGTCAGGGTATTTATTTCATGCTAACTGCTAGTGTCATTATTAGCTGTTAAGCAAACAGTAAATATTAGAAGTGACTATCGTTGAATGTTAATAATATCAGAAGCTACTCGTAACATAAAACCGACAAAAATGCATAAATAATTAGGGCAGAATTTTTTTTTATCAAACTTGTGAAAAGTGATATTAACTATTTTTCAGATGCCATGTAAGATAAGGTATTCATAAAGAACGAAGATTTTAATCTATTTTAATACTCCACAGTCGTGCCAAACTGTTTAAACTATTAGTTAAAAATATTATTGAAGATTTTAATAAAGAGAAAAAACACAAAATCCTTTCATCATAAATCTGGATAATACGGCTTAAATAAAGATTTCGATTAAACAAATATTCAACCAGCTTAATATTTTGTATTTCTACCGAAGCTTTAATCTTGCAATGTTATTGAATTTACTCGTTGGAAGGGGTTTTAAAGCAAATATCGCCTTTTTAAAGTCAACTAAAAACGATGTAAGAAAAGTGAATTCTTTTAAAAATGAGTTTTTCAAAACTATCACATTCTTTAAAAGAAAATACAATATAAAACCCATATGAATATTAAGATGAATTTATTCAGCGGACCAGTTTAACAGGATGTATCAGGGTCGAAATTTAAACAACCAAAAGCGCCCCACAGTGGAAAAAATTTCAGTGTACCATAATTAAATTTACAACACGGAAATGATCTGTTTTAATGACTAAAAATTAGAATAGTAAGCAAACAATAATTCAAGAGTTGTTCTCAAAGAAAAATAACAACTCTAACAAGAGAAAACTACAAGCTTTCTGAAAAGCAATTCAAAATTAGTACAGCGTACTAACTTTTTTTTGGGAAAGAAAAGTTGACAAATTTATTTAAATTAGCGTATTTCTGCATTCAAATAGAAACTAAAAATTGTTAAATATACAACAAACCAATATTTGATGAGTAATAGCTTCTTATAATCACCCAAAACCAGTTAATTTTTAAAGCAGTAGTTTTCTCCACCTAGATAGCTAAAATGACACTGTGCTACTTCTTTATTTTCATTATAACTAAGAAAGTTGTAGAATTTTTTACTGATTTGGCCACGAAATTGTTTTAGTTCCAAAACAATTAACTCGTCTTGTAAAACCAGGTGTTGAGAGTAATAGTTCCAAACGTGGAATTTTAAAGAGAACAAGTCAAACAGTATCCATACATACATCTACTCAATTTTAAATTAAAATTTATAATAAAAAAATGTCTAAAACATTTTCTCTATCGTTTCTTGAAAGGATGGAGAATGACGATGGTTTTCCATGGCAAAGTTTAGAGAGAGAGATGAAGCCTATTTTCATCTGAATGGGTCTCGTGTTACTACGAAATGATCGTAACAAACCTAATTAATGAGCCTCTCTTTTCCAAATTATACTCGTAAGTCTAGGACAAACAAGTACTTAAAATAAAAGTTGCTAAGCGAACATTATAGTAACTTCCACCATGCAAGTGAAATATAAGTCTTATTTTAAATTAAATAAATACTGGTAGATAAAGCAAAATTTTGGTTTAAACTTAATTGCTTTGTTTGTAATCAAAGCTTGCAATTTAAAACTGCGTATGGCTGTTCGAAGATCGAAAAAAATTCTGAGGCAAAAATACCTTATATGAGAATTGCCTAAAATGGAAATTAAAAGCATCGTAGGATGATAAATATCAAAAATGGATAGGAAAAAAATAACAAAAAAATATGTCTTCAGGTAGAAAAATGAGGTAAATATCGCCTTTTTAAAGCCAACTAAAAACGATGTAAGAAAAGTGAATTCTTTAAAAAAATGAGTTTTACAAAACTAACACATTCTTTAAAAGAAAATACAATATAAAACCCATATGAATATTAAGATGAATGTATTCCGCGGACCAGTTCAACAGGATGCATCTGGATCGAAATTTAAACAACCAAAAGCGCCCCACAGTGGAAAAAAAAATTTAAGTTTACCTAAATTAAATTTACAACTCGGAAATGATCTGTTTTAATGACTAATAACTAGAATAGTAATCAAACAATAATTCAAGAGTTGTTCTCAAAGAAAAATAACAACTCTAACAAGGGAAAACTAAAAACTTTCTGAAAAGCAATTCAAAATTAGTACAACGTACTAACCTTCATCTAGGAAAGCAAAGTTGACAAATTTATTTAAATTAGCGTATTTCTGCATTCAAATAGAAACTAAAAATTGTTAAATATACAACAAACCAATATTTTATGAGTCATAGCTTCTTATAATCACCCAAAACCAGTGTATTTTTAAAGCAATAGTTTTCTCCGCCTAGATTGCTAAAATGACACTGTGCTACTTCTTTATTTTCATTGCAACTAAGGAAGTTGTAGAATTTCTTACTGATTTGGCCACAAAATTGTTTTAGTTTCAAAACAAATAACTTGTCTTGCAAAACCAGGGTCCGTGATTAATAGTTCTATAGGTGGAAATGTGAAGAGATCAAGTCAAACAGTATGACAGAGGGTGAAAGGTGTTTCTTCCTGGAAATCACGACTGGTTGTCATTTATCCAAGTTAATTTGATTTTCCAGTCAAATGGCATACTCAAGTGAGTGTTTGATTGACATTAATCAATGCTTTCCTTTCTGCCAGTAACTATGTGTCTCCTGCTAACATACAGAGTAGTGATGCCTTATTTTATGGGATGTCATTTACATAAAGGTTGGATACTTTGATTTGACTTATGGAGCCCTGTTGCGTACCAGCATGACTGGTACGTTATATTAATGTTAGGGGTTTTATTCATGAGAATGATAAACTGCCTACTTGTTAGGTATGAAATTTCTAGTAGAGTGAGTGAAGCAGGAGAGCCAACTGTAATGAGTGTATGGATATTTCCACTTACCCACATTTGGTCGACAGGCCATTACTACATACAAACAGTATACAACTCCTGTGCTTTTAGAAATCATGGCACCCTTCATAATGTACTCGGTTGCCCAAAGGTGTTGACGAGTTGTCGACATCCATTTTCTAAAAGCAAATTGTTTGGGATTAGTAATTTGGTGCACTTGCAGTATTACACCAGAAGTGAATTTATGAGGTTTTCAGAAGTTTTGTTGAATAAAGTGTAAGTGGGCTCTTATTTGCCTTTAATATCTGGTATATCTGCAGGTTTGTGTGGCATTAGTATACAGACAATAACACCTGCTTTCTAGAAGAGGAAATGTCGGAGAAAAATATTAAGTCGAAAAGAGTGGTTAGTTTTAGTTCCTGTTATTGTATTTGTCACTGGGTACCTATCTGTTAAATGATTATTAGAAACTACAATTTTGACTTTTTTTAATGAACTTTTGTAAATTTGTCCAAAAGATTTAAATATTACATCCTTGCTTAACACTTCTTAAAGTGGTCAGACACTTTATGGATCCACCAATAATGACAAACTTCTATTCCGTGACAAGACGCAAAAAAGTACAGATCGGCTTTTACACCATGATTTCTAAAGGCAAAAATACTAGTTTTAAAATTCATTTTTTTGTGTTTGTCTGCGTTCCCATTACTGAAATACTTTGAATTTAATTTTTGGAACTTGTGTGATCAAATGTTTTGAAGACAATCCAAAATGTTGAAGTGTCTTGCACTAAATTGTCAGAATTAACATGAACGAGATCGTCAAACCTACTTGTTATTTGAATAATGTTTTGAATAGCATCTCATATAATGCAGGTGTGTAATTTTCATAGAAATCTGCCACTGTGTAGCAATATCCAGAATCAAATCTTGCTTTTCCTTAATAACGGCATTGAGGTTTCGTGAATAAAAGTCAGGCACACATAAAGCAATGAGTTTTTCAAGCAAATTAGCAATTATAAAAAGCAACACAGAAAGTATGGTAATTTTACAAACAAGTGGTTCCTAAGAAGATCTGTATAATTTTTAAGAGAAAAATTGGTAATTTAATATTTTAAAACCCAACATTTTGTGCAGAATTTTTCAAAATAAATAAAAAAAATCAATTGGTCTTCAATGGTACTTAACATACTTTGCAAAGACACCATGTGAAAAAATTATTTAAAAATACATAGGTCTGTAATTTGATGTTCTATTGATATTTTTACATTTAATGCAAGTCTGCTTTGAATTAGCACTTCAAAAAATATGAAAATACACCATTATTTTTGAAGCAATGCTCATTTTTGCACTGTAAGATGACCAATGTCTAAAACAAACATTTGCTCTGTCGTTTCTTGCTACAATGGAGGTTGACGATGGTTTTCCATGGCATAGTTTAGAGAGAGATGAGGCCCATTTTGAACTTAATGGGTCTCGTGTTACTATGAAATCATCGTAACAACCCTAATTAATGAGCCTGTCTTTTCCAAATTATACTCGTAAGTCTTATAGGACAAACAAGTACTTAAATTCAAAGTTGCTAAGCGAACAGTATAGTAACTGCTAACATGCAAGTGAAATATAAGTCTTATTTTTAATTAAATAAAAACTGGTAGATAAAGCAAAATTTTGGTTAAAACTTAAATGCTTTGTTTTTAATTAAAGCTTGCAATTTAAAGATCGAAAAAAATTTTGAGGGAAAAATAACTTATTTGAGAATTGCCAAAATAGAAATTTAGAGCATCGTAGGATGATAAATATCAAAAGTGGATAAGAAAAAAAATAAGATAAAAATATGTCTTCAGGTAGCAGGTAGAGATAGGTTCTTATTCCAATAGCAGTGAAAACAATTGTTTTTCAAATTAGTTTGAAAATTCAATTACAATCAAGAGTTAAAAAGAAATATTAAATAAGTCTTCTTATTACAAACAAATTCGATTTAAAAATTATTACATTTATTGGTTAATAGGATAAGAAAAGAAACTGAAATTCGTAACAATTTAAGCAATCACTAGCTATTAAAAATAACATTTAAAATGTATTATCAACGGTTACAAAATAACAGATTTCATGCTAACTTCTTTTTTTTTAAATTACGCCCGCCATCGTCATTTCGGACATGAGGCGTCTTGCAGTCCAGAAAAAATCGAAGTGACTCCAGAAGGTGTGAGGGCCCGAAAGTCATCACTGGAGCGGACGTTAGAAAGAGAGGGGCAACTAAAGAGATGCTTCCCAGTCATATGCGAGGTGCCACAAAGTACACAGTGAGGTGAATCAACCAAGTTGATTTTATGTAAGTGGGCCTACAGATAGTCATGTCCATTAATAATTCTAAAATTTGCAACTCCTTCTGCCCTGGGAATGAGGGAAAGACGTGAGCGCTGTTGGTCATCCAGAAGGCAAGCCCATGGTTTTCCATCTGCCATATTCCTAAGAGCAGAAATTGTACCAAGTCGGATTTTGCTCCCAAAAAATCTCTTAGCATTTCGAAGAGGGACCTGGTAGGAAGATGGGTGCAAAGATGAAGCCTCCCTAGCCAAAGTGTCAGCCCCGTTCATTTCCATAAATGCCACAATGGCTAGGGATCCACTGGAAGACAATCTCTCTTCCAGAACGCAAAAGAGAGTCAATGTGCTGTTTACATTCGAGCTCAAATTCAGTGGGCAATAAAGTGTAATTTGTAATGGTTTGAATCGCCGCCTGAGAATCAACGATGATGACAATATTTTGTTCATCTGGTTCTCCAATAGCTCTGATGGCCATGAATATTGCATGCATTTCTCCATCAAAATTATCCGCCCAAGTATCGAGTGGTTCTCTTAGGCTAAAATATTTGGAGTAAGCACAGGCTCCGGCTCTACCAGCTGAAGGAGTGGCGGATCCGTCAGTAAAAACCTGTAACCATTCCTGGTCAGGGTATTTATTTCATGCTAACTGCTAGTGTCATTATTAGCTGTTAAGCAAACAGTAAATATTAGAAGTGACTATCGTTGAATGTTAATAATATCAGAAGCTACTCGTAACATAAAACCGACAAAAATGCATACATAATTAGGGCAGAATTTTTTTTATCAAACTTGTGAAAAGTGATATTAACTATTTTTCAGATGCCATGTAAGATAAGGTATTCATAAAGAACGAAGATTTTAATCTATTTTAATACTCCACAGTCGTGCCAAACTGTTTAAACTATTAGTTAAAAATATTATTGAAGATTTTAATAAAGAGAAAAAACACAAAATCCTTTCATCATAAATCTGGATAATACGGCTTAAATAAAGATTTCGATTAAACAAATATTCAACCAGCTTAATATTTTGTATTTCTACCGAAGCTTTAATCTTGCAATGTTATTGAATTTACTCGTTGGAAGGGGTTTTAAAGCAAATATCGCCTTTTTAAAGTCAACTAAAAACGATGTAAGAAAAGTGAATTCTTTTAAAAATGAGTTTTTCAAAACTATCACATTCTTTAAAAGAAAATACAATATAAAACCCATATGAATATTAAGATGAATTTATTCAGCGGACCAGTTTAACAGGATGTATCAGGGTCGAAATTTAAACAACCAAAAGCGCCCCACAGTGGAAAAAATTTCAGTGTACCATAATTAAATTTACAACACGGAAATGATCTGTTTTAATGACTAAAAATTAGAATAGTAAGCAAACAATAATTCAAGAGTTGTTCTCAAAGAAAAATAACAACTCTAACAAGAGAAAACTACAAGCTTTCTGAAAAGCAATTCAAAATTAGTACAGCGTACTAACTTTTTTTTGGGAAAGAAAAGTTGACAAATTTATTTAAATTAGCGTATTTCTGCATTCAAATAGAAACTAAAAATTGTTAAATATACAACAAACCAATATTTGATGAGTAATAGCTTCTTATAATCACCCAAAACCAGTTAATTTTTAAAGCAGTAGTTTTCTCCACCTAGATAGCTAAAATGACACTGTGCTACTTCTTTATTTTCATTATAACTAAGAAAGTTGTAGAATTTTTTACTGATTTGGCCACGAAATTGTTTTAGTTCCAAAACAATTAACTCGTCTTGTAAAACCAGGTGTTGAGAGTAATAGTTCCAAACGTGGAATTTTAAAGAGAACAAGTCAAACAGTATCCATACATACATCTACTCAATTTTAAATTAAAATTTATAATAAAAAAAATGTCTAAAACATTTTCTCTATCGTTTCTTGAAAGGATGGAGAATGACGATGGTTTTCCATGGCAAAGTTTAGAGAGAGAGATGAAGCCTATTTTCATCTGAATGGGTCTCGTGTTACTACGAAATGATCGTAACAAACCTAATTAATGAGCCTCTCTTTTCCAAATTATACTCGTAAGTCTAGGACAAACAAGTACTTAAAATAAAAGTTGCTAAGCGAACATTATAGTAACTTCCACCATGCAAGTGAAATATAAGTCTTATTTTAAATTAAATAAATACTGGTAGATAAAGCAAAATTTTGGTTTAAACTTAATTGCTTTGTTTGTAATCAAAGCTTGCAATTTAAAACTGCGTATGGCTGTTCGAAGATCGAAAAAAATTCTGAGGCAAAAATACCTTATATGAGAATTGCCTAAAATGGAAATTAAAAGCATCGTAGGATGATAAATATCAAAAATGGATAGGAAAAAAATAACAAAAAAAATATGTCTTCAGGTAGAAAAATGAGGTAAATATCGCCTTTTTAAAGTCAACTAAAAACGATGTAAGAAAAGTGAATTCTTTTAAAAAATGAGTTTTACAAAACTAACACACATTCTTTAAAAGAAAATACAATATAAAACCCATATGAATATTAAGATGAATGTATTCCGCGGACCAGTTCAACAGGATGCATCTGGATCGAAATTTAAACAACCAAAAGCGCCCCACAGTGGAAAAAAAAATTTAAGTTTACCTAAATTAAATTTACAACTCGGAAATGATCTGTTTTAATGACTAATAACTAGAATAGTAATCAAACAATAATTCAAGAGTTGTTCTCAAAGAAAAATAACAACTCTAACAAGGGAAAACTAAAAACTTTCTGAAAAGCAATTCAAAATTAGTACAACGTACTAACCTTCATCTAGGAAAGCAAAGTTGACAAATTTATTTAAATTAGCGTATTTCTGCATTCAAATAGAAACTAAAAATTGTTAAATATACAACAAACCAATATTTTATGAGTCATAGCTTCTTATAATCACCCAAAACCAGTGTATTTTTAAAGCAATAGTTTTCTCCGCCTAGATTGCTAAAATGACACTGTGCTACTTCTTTATTTTCATTGCAACTAAGGAAGTTGTAGAATTTCTTACTGATTTGGCCACAAAATTGTTTTAGTTTCAAAACAAATAACTTGTCTTGCAAAACCAGGGTCCGTGATTAATAGTTCTATAGGTGGAAATGTGAAGAGATCAAGTCAAACAGTATGACAGAGGGTGAAAGGTGTTTCTTCCTGGAAATCACGACTGGTTGTCATTTATCCAAGTTAATTTGATTTTCCAGTCAAATGGCATACTCAAGTGAGTGTTTGATTGACATTAATCAATGCTTTCCTTTCTGCCAGTAACTATGTGTCTCCTGCTAACATACAGAGTAGTGATGCCTTATTTTATGGGATGTCATTTACATAAAGGTTGGATACTTTGATTTGACTTATGGAGCCCTGTTGCGTACCAGCATGACTGGTACGTTATATTAATGTTAGGGGTTTTATTCATGAGAATGATAAACTGCCTACTTGTTAGGTATGAAATTTCTAGTAGAGTGAGTGAAGCAGGAGAGCCAACTGTAATGAGTGTATGGATATTTCCACTTACCCACATTTGGTCGACAGGCCATTACTACATACAAACAGTATACAACTCCTGTGCTTTTAGAAATCATGGCACCCTTCATAATGTACTCGGTTGCCCAAAGGTGTTGACGAGTTGTCGACATCCATTTTCTAAAAGCAAATTGTTTGGGATTAGTAATTTGGTGCACTTGCAGTATTCCACCAGAAGTGAATTTATGAGGTTTTCAGAAGTTTTGTTGAATAAAGTGTAAGTGGGCTCTTATTTGCCTTTAATATCTGGTATATCTACAGGTTTGTGTGGCATTAGTATACAGACAATAACACCTGCTTTCTAGAAGAGGAAATGTCGGAGAAAAATATTAAGTCGAAAAGAGTGGTTAGTTTTAGTTCCTGTTATTGTATTTGTCACTGGGTACCTATCTGTTAAATGATTATTAGAAACTACAATTTTGACCTTTTTTAATGAACTTTTGTAAATTTGTCCAAAAGATTTAAATATTACATCCTTGCTTAACACTTCTTAAAGTGGTCAGACACTTTATGGATCCACCAATAATGACAAACTTCTATTCCGTGACAAGACGCAAAAAAGTACAGATCGGCTTTTACACCATGATTTCTAAAGGCAAAAATACTAGTTTTAAAATTCATTTTTTTGTGTTTGTCTGCGTTCCCATTACTGAAATACTTTTAATTTAATTTTTGGAACTTGTGTGATCAAATGTTTTGAAGACAATCCAAAATGTTGAAGTGTCTTGCACTAAATTGTCAGAATTAACATGAACGAGATCGTCAAACCTACTTGTTATTTGAATAATGTTTTGAATAGCATCTCATATAATGCAGGTGTGTAATTTTCATAGAAATCTGCCACTGTGTAGCAATATCCAGAATCAAATCTTGCTTTTCCTTAATAACGGCATTGAGGTTTCGTGAATAAAAGTCAGGCACACATAAAGCAATGAGTTTTTCAAGCAAATTAGCAATTATAAAAAGCAACACAGAAAGTATGGTAATTTTACAAACAAGTGGTTCCTAAGCAGATCTGTATAATTTTTAAGAGAAAAATTTGTAATTTAATATTTTAAAACCCAACATTTTGTGCAGAATTTTTCAAAATAAATAAAAAAAATCAATTGGTCTTCAATGGTACTTAACATACTTTGCAAAGACACCATGTGAAAAAATTATTTAAAAATACATAGGTCTGTAATTTGATGTTCTATTGATATTTTTACATTTAATGCAAGTCTGCTTTGAATTAGCACTTCAAAAAATATGAAAATACACCATTATTTTTGAAGCAATGCTCATTTTTGCACTGTAAGATGACCAATGTCTAAAACAAACATTTGCTCTGTCGTTTCTTGCCACAATGGAGGTTGACGATGGTTTTCCATGGCATAGTTTAGAGAGAGATGAGGCCCATTTTGAACTTAATGGGTCTCGTGTTACTATGAAATCATCGTAACAACCCTAATTAATGAGCCTGTCTTTTCCAAATTATACTCGTAAGTCTTATAGGACAAACAAGTACTTAAATTCAAAGTTGCTAAGCGAACAGTATAGTAACTGCTAACATGCAAGTGAAATATAAGTCTTATTTTTAATTAAATAAAAACTGGTAGATAAAGCAAAATTTTGGTTAAAACTTAAATGCTTTGTTTTTAATTAAAGCTTGCAATTTAAAGATCGAAAAAAATTTTGAGGGAAAAATAACTTATTTGAGAATTGCCAAAATAGAAATTTAGAGCATCGTAGGATGATAAATATCAAAAGTGGATAAGAAAAAAAATAAGATAAAAATATGTCTTCAGGTAGCAGGTAGAGATAGGTTCTTATTCCAATAGCAGTGAAAACAATTGTTTTTCAAATTAGTTTGAAAATTCAATTACAATCAAGAGTTAAAAAGAAATATTAAATAAGTCTTCTTATTACAAACAAATTCGATTTAAAAATTATTACATTTATTGGTTAATAGGATAAGAAAAGAAACTGAAATTCGTAACAATTTAAGCAATCACTAGCTATTAAAAATAACATTTAAAATGTATTATCAACGGTTACAAAATAACAGATTTCATGCTAACTTCTTTTTTTTTAAATTACGCCCGCCATCGTCATTTCGGACATGAGGCGTCTTGCAGTCCAGAAAAAATCGAAGTGACTCCAGAAGGTGTGAGGGCCCGAAAGTCATCACTGGAGCGGACGTTAGAAAGAGAGGGGCAACTAAAGAGATGCTTCCCAGTCATATGCGAGGTGCCACAAAGTACACAGTGAGGTGAATCAACCAAGTTGATTTTATGTAAGTGGGCCTACAGATAGTCATGTCCATTAATAATTCTAAAATTTGCAACTCCTTCTGCCCTGGGAATGAGGGAAAGACGTGAGCGCTGTTGGTCATCCAGAAGGCAAGCCCATGGTTTTCCATCTGCCATATTCCTAAGAGCAGAAATTGTACCAAGTCGGATTTTGCTCCCAAAAAATCTCTTAGCATTTCGAAGAGGGACCTGGTAGGAAGATGGGTGCAAAGATGAAGCCTCCCTAGCCAAAGTGTCAGCCCCGTTCATTTCCATAAATGCCACAATGGCTAGGGATCCACTGGAAGACAATCTCTCTTCCAGAACGCAAAAGAGAGTCAATGTGCTGTTTACATTCGAGCTCAAATTCAGTGGGCAATAAAGTGTAATTTGTAATGGTTTGAATCGCCGCCTGAGAATCAACGATGATGACAATATTTTGTTCATCTGGTTCTCCAATAGCTCTGATGGCCATGAATATTGCATGCATTTCTCCATCAAAATTATCCGCCCAAGTATCGAGTGGTTCTCTTAGGCTAAAATATTTGGAGTAAGCACAGGCTCCGGCTCTACCAGCTGAAGGAGTGGCGGATCCGTCAGTAAAAACCTGTAACCATTCCTGGTCAGGGTATTTATTTCATGCTAACTGCTAGTGTCATTATTAGCTGTTAAGCAAACAGTAAATATTAGAAGTGACTATCGTTGAATGTTAATAATATCAGAAGCTACTCGTAACATAAAACCGACAAAAATGCATACATAATTAGGGCAGAATTTTTTTTATCAAACTTGTGAAAAGTGATATTAACTATTTTTCAGATGCCATGTAAGATAAGGTATTCATAAAGAACGAAGATTTTAATCTATTTTAATACTCCACAGTCGTGCCAAACTGTTTAAACTATTAGTTAAAAATATTATTGAAGATTTTAATAAAGAGAAAAAACACAAAATCCTTTCATCATAAATCTGGATAATACGGCTTAAATAAAGATTTCGATTAAACAAATATTCAACCAGCTTAATATTTTGTATTTCTACCGAAGCTTTAATCTTGCAATGTTATTGAATTTACTCGTTGGAAGGGGTTTTAAAGCAAATATCGCCTTTTTAAAGTCAACTAAAAACGATGTAAGAAAAGTGAATTCTTTTAAAAATGAGTTTTTCAAAACTATCACATTCTTTAAAAGAAAATACAATATAAAACCCATATGAATATTAAGATGAATTTATTCAGCGGACCAGTTTAACAGGATGTATCAGGGTCGAAATTTAAACAACCAAAAGCGCCCCACAGTGGAAAAAATTTCAGTGTACCATAATTAAATTTACAACACGGAAATGATCTGTTTTAATGACTAAAAATTAGAATAGTAAGCAAACAATAATTCAAGAGTTGTTCTCAAAGAAAAATAACAACTCTAACAAGAGAAAACTACAAGCTTTCTGAAAAGCAATTCAAAATTAGTACAGCGTACTAACTTTTTTTTGGGAAAGAAAAGTTGACAAATTTATTTAAATTAGCGTATTTCTGCATTCAAATAGAAACTAAAAATTGTTAAATATACAACAAACCAATATTTGATGAGTAATAGCTTCTTATAATCACCCAAAACCAGTTAATTTTTAAAGCAGTAGTTTTCTCCACCTAGATAGCTAAAATGACACTGTGCTACTTCTTTATTTTCATTATAACTAAGAAAGTTGTAGAATTTTTTACTGATTTGGCCACGAAATTGTTTTAGTTCCAAAACAATTAACTCGTCTTGTAAAACCAGGTGTTGAGAGTAATAGTTCCAAACGTGGAATTTTAAAGAGAACAAGTCAAACAGTATCCATACATACATCTACTCAATTTTAAATTAAAATTTATAATAAAAAAAATGTCTAAAACATTTTCTCTATCGTTTCTTGAAAGGATGGAGAATGACGATGGTTTTCCATGGCAAAGTTTAGAGAGAGAGATGAAGCCTATTTTCATCTGAATGGGTCTCGTGTTACTACGAAATGATCGTAACAAACCTAATTAATGAGCCTCTCTTTTCCAAATTATACTCGTAAGTCTAGGACAAACAAGTACTTAAAATAAAAGTTGCTAAGCGAACATTATAGTAACTTCCACCATGCAAGTGAAATATAAGTCTTATTTTAAATTAAATAAATACTGGTAGATAAAGCAAAATTTTGGTTTAAACTTAATTGCTTTGTTTGTAATCAAAGCTTGCAATTTAAAACTGCGTATGGCTGTTCGAAGATCGAAAAAAATTCTGAGGCAAAAATACCTTATATGAGAATTGCCTAAAATGGAAATTAAAAGCATCGTAGGATGATAAATATCAAAAATGGATAGGAAAAAAATAACAAAAAAATATGTCTTCAGGTAGAAAAATGAGGTAAATATCGCCTTTTTAAAGTCAACTAAAAACGATGTAAGAAAAGTGAATTCTTTAAAAAAATGAGTTTTACAAAACTAACACACATTCTTTAAAAGAAAATACAATATAAAACCCATATGAATATTAAGATGAATGTATTCCGCGGACCAGTTCAACAGGATGCATCTGGATCGAAATTTAAACAACCAAAAGCGCCCCACAGTGGAAAAAAAAATTTAAGTTTACCTAAATTAAATTTACAACTCGGAAATGATCTGTTTTAATGACTAATAACTAGAATAGTAATCAAACAATAATTCAAGAGTTGTTCTCAAAGAAAAATAACAACTCTAACAAGGGAAAACTAAAAACTTTCTGAAAAGCAATTCAAAATTAGTACAACGTACTAACCTTCATCTAGGAAAGCAAAGTTGACAAATTTATTTAAATTAGCGTATTTCTGCATTCAAATAGAAACTAAAAATTGTTAAATATACAACAAACCAATATTTTATGAGTCATAGCTTCTTATAATCACCCAAAACCAGTGTATTTTTAAAGCAATAGTTTTCTCCGCCTAGATTGCTAAAATGACACTGTGCTACTTCTTTATTTTCATTGCAACTAAGGAAGTTGTAGAATTTCTTACTGATTTGGCCACAAAATTGTTTTAGTTTCAAAACAAATAACTTGTCTTGCAAAACCAGGGTCCGTGATTAATAGTTCTATAGGTGGAAATGTGAAGAGATCAAGTCAAACAGTATGACAGAGGGTGAAAGGTGTTTCTTCCTGGAAATCACGACTGGTTGTCATTTATCCAAGTTAATTTGATTTTCCAGTCAAATGGCATACTCAAGTGAGTGTTTGATTGACATTAATCAATGCTTTCCTTTCTGCCAGTAACTATGTGTCTCCTGCTAACATACAGAGTAGTGATGCCTTATTTTATGGGATGTCATTTACATAAAGGTTGGATACTTTGATTTGACTTATGGAGCCCTGTTGCGTACCAGCATGACTGGTACGTTATATTAATGTTAGGGGTTTTATTCATGAGAATGATAAACTGCCTACTTGTTAGGTATGAAATTTCTAGTAGAGTGAGTGAAGCAGGAGAGCCAACTGTAATGAGTGTATGGATATTTCCACTTACCCACATTTGGTCGACAGGCCATTACTACATACAAACAGTATACAACTCCTGTGCTTTTAGAAATCATGGCACCCTTCATAATGTACTCGGTTGCCCAAAGGTGTTGACGAGTTGTCGACATCCATTTTCTAAAAGCAAATTGTTTGGGATTAGTAATTTGGTGCACTTGCAGTATTCCACCAGAAGTGAATTTATGAGGTTTTCAGAAGTTTTGTTGAATAAAGTGTAAGTGGGCTCTTATTTGCCTTTAATATCTGGTATATCTACAGGTTTGTGTGGCATTAGTATACAGACAATAACACCTGCTTTCTAGAAGAGGAAATGTCGGAGAAAAATATTAAGTCGAAAAGAGTGGTTAGTTTTAGTTCCTGTTATTGTATTTGTCACTGGGTACCTATCTGTTAAATGATTATTAGAAACTACAATTTTGACCTTTTTTAATGAACTTTTGTAAATTTGTCCAAAAGATTTAAATATTACATCCTTGCTTAACACTTCTTAAAGTGGTCAGACACTTTATGGATCCACCAATAATGACAAACTTCTATTCCGTGACAAGACGCAAAAAAGTACAGATCGGCTTTTACACCATGATTTCTAAAGGCAAAAATACTAGTTTTAAAATTCATTTTTTTGTGTTTGTCTGCGTTCCCATTACTGAAATACTTTGAATTTAATTTTTGGAACTTGTGTGATCAAATGTTTTGAAGACAATCCAAAATGTTGAAGTGTCTTGCACTAAATTGTCAGAATTAACATGAACGAGATCGTCAAACCTACTTGTTATTTGAATAATGTTTTGAATAGCATCTCATATAATGCAGGTGTGTAATTTTCATAGAAATCTGCCACTGTGTAGCAATATCCAGAATCAAATCTTGCTTTTCTTTAATAACGGCATTGAGGTTTCGTGAATAAAAGTCAGGCACACATAAAGCAATGAGTTTTTCAAGCAAATTAGCAATTATAAAAAGCAACACAGAAAGTATGGTAATTTTACAAACAAGTGGTTCCTAAGCAGATCTGTATAATTTTTAAGAGAAAAATTTGTAATTTAATATTTTAAAACCCAACATTTTGTGCAGAATTTTTCAAAATAAATAAAAAAAATCAATTGGTCTTCAATGGTACTTAACATACTTTGCAAAGACACCATGTGAAAAAATTATTTAAAAATACATAGGTCTGTAATTTGATGTTCTATTGATATTTTTACATTTAATGCAAGTCTTCTTTGAATTAGCACTTCAAAAAATATGAAAATACACCATTATTTTTGAAGCAATGCTCATTTTTGCACTGTAAGATGACCAATGTCTAAAACAAACATTTGCTCTGTCGTTTCTTGCCACAATGGAGGTTGACGATGGTTTTCCATGGCATAGTTTAGAGAGAGATGAGGCCCATTTTGAACTTAATGGGTCTCGTGTTACTATGAAATCATCGTAACAACCCTAATTAATGAGCCTGTCTTTTCCAAATTATACTCGTAAGTCTTATAGGACAAACAAGTACTTAAATTCAAAGTTGCTAAGCGAACAGTATAGTAACTGCTAACATGCAAGTGAAATATAAGTCTTATTTTAAATTAAATAAAAACTGGTAGATAAAGCAAAATTTTGGTTAAAACTTAAATGCTTTGTTTTTAATTAAAGCTTGCAATTTAAAGATCGAAAAAAATTTTGAGGGAAAAATAACTTATTTGAGAATTGCCAAAATAGAAATTTAGAGCATCGTAGGATGATAAATATCAAAAGTGGATAAGAAAAAAAATAAGATAAAAATATGTCTTCAGGTAGCAGGTAGAGATAGGTTCTTATTCCAATAGCAGTGAAAACAATTGTTTTTCAAATTAGTTTGAAAATTCAAGTACAATCAAGAGTTAAAAAGAAATATTAAATAAGTCTTCTTATTACAAACAAATTCGATTTAAAAATTATTACATTTATTGGTTAATAGGATAAGAAAAGAAACTGAAATTCGTAACAATTTAAGCAATCACTAGCTATTAAAAATAACATTTAAAATGTATTATCAACGGTTACAAAATAACAGATTTCATGCTAACTTCTTTTTTTTTAAATTACGCCCGCCATCGTCATTTCGGACATGAGGCGTCTTGCAGTCCAGAAAAAATCGAAGTGACTCCAGAAGGTGTGAGGGCCCGAAAGTCATCACTGGAGCGGACGTTAGAAAGAGAGGGGCAACTAAAGAGATGCTTCCCAGTCATATGCGAGGTGCCACAAAGTACACAGTGAGGTGAATCAACCAAGTTGATTTTATGTAAGTGGGCCTACAGATAGTCATGTCTATTAATAATTCTAAAATTTGCAACTCCTTCTGCCCTGGGAATGAGGGAAAGACGTGAGCGCTGTTGGTCATCCAGAAGGCAAGCCCATGGTTTTCCATCTGCCATATTCCTAAGAGCAGAAATTGTACCAAGTCGGATTTTGCTCCCAAAAAATCTCTTAGCATTTCGAAGAGGGACCTGGTAGGAAGATGGGTGCAAAGATGAAGCCTCCCTAGCCAAAGTGTCAGCCCCGTTCATTTCCATAAATGCCACAATGGCTAGGGATCCACTGGAAGACAATCTCTCTTCCAGAACGCAAAAGAGAGTCAATGTGCTGTTTACATTCGAGCTCAAATTCAGTGGGCAATAAAGTGTAATTTGTAATGGTTTGAATCGCCGCCTGAGAATCAACGATGATGACAATATTTTGTTCATCTGGTTCTCCAATAGCTCTGATGGCCATGAATATTGCATGCATTTCTCCATCAAAATTATCCGCCCAAGTATCGAGTGGTTCTTTTAGGCTAAAATATTTGGAGTAAGCACAGGCTCCGGCTCTACCAGCTGAAGGAGTGGCGGATCCGTCAGTAAAAACCTGTAACCATTCCTGGTCAGGGTATTTATTTCATGCTAACTGCTAGTGTCATTATTAGCTGTTAAGCAAACAGTAAATATTAGAAGTGACTATCGTTGAATGTTAATAATATCAGAAGCTACTCGTAACATAAAACCGACAAAAATGCATAAATAATTAGGGCAGAATTTTTTTTATCAAACTTGTGAAAAGTGATATTAACTATTTTTCAGATGCCATGTAAGATAAGGTATTCATAAAGAACGAAGATTTTAATCTATTTTAATACTCCACAGTCGTGCCAAACTGTTTAAACTATTAGTTAAAAATATTATTGAAGATTTTAATAAAGAGAAAAAACACAAAATCCTTTCATCATAAATCTGGATAATACGGCTTAAATAAAGATTTCGATTAAACAAATATTCAACCAGCTTAATATTTTGTATTTCTACCGAAGCTTTAATCTTGCAATGTTATTGAATTTACTCGTTGGAAGGGGTTTTAAAGCAAATATCGCCTTTTTAAAGTCAACTAAAAACGATGTAAGAAAAGTGAATTCTTTTAAAAATGAGTTTTTCAAAACTATCACATTCTTTAAAAGAAAATACAATATAAAACCCATATGAATATTAAGATGAATTTATTCAGCGGACCAGTTTAACAGGATGTATCAGGGTCGAAATTTAAACAACCAAAAGCGCCCCACAGTGGAAAAAATTTCAGTGTACCATAATTAAATTTACAACACGGAAATGATCTGTTTTAATGACTAAAAATTAGAATAGTAAGCAAACAATAATTCAAGAGTTGTTCTCAAAGAAAAATAACAACTCTAACAAGAGAAAACTACAAGCTTTCTGAAAAGCAATTCAAAATTAGTACAGCGTACTAACTTTTTTTTGGGAAAGAAAAGTTGACAAATTTATTTAAATTAGCGTATTTCTGCATTCAAATAGAAACTAAAAATTGTTAAATATACAACAAACCAATATTTGATGAGTAATAGCTTCTTATAATCACCCAAAACCAGTTAATTTTTAAAGCAGTAGTTTTCTCCACCTAGATAGCTAAAATGACACTGTGCTACTTCTTTATTTTCATTATAACTAAGAAAGTTGTAGAATTTTTTACTGATTTGGCCACGAAATTGTTTTAGTTCCAAAACAATTAACTCGTCTTGTAAAACCAGGTGTTGAGAGTAATAGTTCCAAACGTGGA
The DNA here is from genome assembly GCA_947359465.1 of Metellina segmentata. NCBI lineage: Eukaryota > Metazoa > Arthropoda > Arachnida > Araneae > Tetragnathidae > Metellina > Metellina segmentata. The sequence continues at coordinate 96,597,881 of OX375875.1, read as the reverse complement.
ATTTTAAAGAGAACAAGTCAAACAGTATCCATACATACATCTACTCAATTTTAAATTAAAATTTATAATAAAAAAAATGTCTAAAACATTTTCTCTATCGTTTCTTGAAAGGATGGAGAATGACGATGGTTTTCCATGGCAAAGTTTAGAGAGAGAGATGAAGCCTATTTTCATCTGAATGGGTCTCGTGTTACTACGAAATGATCGTAACAAACCTAATTAATGAGCCTCTCTTTTCCAAATTATACTCGTAAGTCTAGGACAAACAAGTACTTAAAATAAAAGTTGCTAAGCGAACATTATAGTAACTTCCACCATGCAAGTGAAATATAAGTCTTATTTTAAATTAAATAAATACTGGTAGATAAAGCAAAATTTTGGTTTAAACTTAATTGCTTTGTTTGTAATCAAAGCTTGCAATTTAAAACTGCGTATGGCTGTTCGAAGATCGAAAAAAATTCTGAGGCAAAAATACCTTATATGAGAATTGCCTAAAATGGAAATTAAAAGCATCGTAGGATGATAAATATCAAAAATGGATAGGAAAAAAATAACAAAAAAATATGTCTTCAGGTAGAAAAATGAGGTAAATATCGCCTTTTTAAAGCCAACTAAAAACGATGTAAGAAAAGTGAATTCTTTTAAAAAATGAGTTTTACAAAACTAACACATTCTTTAAAAGAAAATACAATATAAAACCCATATGAATATTAAGATGAATGTATTCCGCGGACCAGTTCAACAGGATGCATCTGGATCGAAATTTAAACAACCAAAAGCGCCCCACAGTGGAAAAAAAAATTTAAGTTTACCTAAATTAAATTTACAACTCGGAAATGATCTGTTTTAATGACTAATAACTAGAATAGTAATCAAACAATAATTCAAGAGTTGTTCTCAAAGAAAAATAACAACTCTAACAAGGGAAAACTAAAAACTTTCTGAAAAGCAATTCAAAATTAGTACAACGTACTAACCTTCATCTAGGAAAGCAAAGTTGACAAATTTATTTAAATTAGCGTATTTCTGCATTCAAATAGAAACTAAAAATTGTTAAATATACAACAAACCAATATTTTATGAGTCATAGCTTCTTATAATCACCCAAAACCAGTGTATTTTTAAAGCAATAGTTTTCTCCGCCTAGATTGCTAAAATGACACTGTGCTACTTCTTTATTTTCATTGCAACTAAGGAAGTTGTAGAATTTCTTACTGATTTGGCCACAAAATTGTTTTAGTTTCAAAACAAATAACTTGTCTTGCAAAACCAGGGTCCGTGATTAATAGTTCTATAGGTGGAAATGTGAAGAGATCAAGTCAAACAGTATGACAGAGGGTGAAAGGTGTTTCTTCCTGGAAATCACGACTGGTTGTCATTTATCCAAGTTAATTTGATTTTCCAGTCAAATGGCATACTCAAGTGAGTGTTTGATTGACATTAATCAATGCTTTCCTTTCTGCCAGTAACTATGTGTCTCCTGCTAACATACAGAGTAGTGATGCCTTATTTTATGGGATGTCATTTACATAAAGGTTGGATACTTTGATTTGACTTATGGAGCCCTGTTGCGTACCAGCATGACTGGTACGTTATATTAATGTTAGGGGTTTTATTCATGAGAATGATAAACTGCCTACTTGTTAGGTATGAAATTTCTAGTAGAGTGAGTGAAGCAGGAGAGCCAACTGTAATGAGTGTATGGATATTTCCACTTACCCACATTTGGTCGACAGGCCATTACTACATACAAACAGTATACAACTCCTGTGCTTTTAGAAATCATGGCACCCTTCATAATGTACTCGGTTGCCCAAAGGTGTTGACGAGTTGTCGACATCCATTTTCTAAAAGCAAATTGTTTGGGATTAGTAATTTGGTGCACTTGCAGTATTCCACCAGAAGTGAATTTATGAGGTTTTCAGAAGTTTTGTTGAATAAAGTGTAAGTGGGCTCTTATTTGCCTTTAATATCTGGTATATCTGCAGGTTTGTGTGGCATTAGTACACAGACAATAACACCTGCTTTCTAGAAGAGGAAATGTCGGAGAAAAATATTAAGTCGAAAAGAGTGGTTAGTTTTAGTTCCTGTTATTGTATTTGTCACTGGGTACCTATCTGTTAAATGATTATTAGAAACTACAATTTTGACTTTTTTTAATGAACTTTTGTAAATTTGTCCAAAAGATTTAAATATTACATCCTTGCTTAACACTTCTTAAAGTGGTCAGACACTTTATGGATCCACCAATAATGACAAACTTCTATTCCGTGACAAGACGCAAAAAAGTACAGATCGGCTTTTACACCATGATTTCTAAAGGCAAAAATACTAGTTTTAAAATTCATTTTTTTGTGTTTGTCTGCGTTCCCATTACTGAAATACTTTGAATTTAATTTTTGGAACTTGTGTGATCAAATGTTTTGAAGACAATCCAAAATGTTGAAGTGTCTTGCACTAAATTGTCAGAATTAACATGAACGAGATCGTCAAACCTACTTGTTATTTGAATAATGTTTTGAATAGCATCTCATATAATGCAGGTGTGTAATTTTCATAGAAATCTGCCACTGTGTAGCAATATCCAGAATCAAATCTTGCTTTTCCTTAATAACGGCATTGAGGTTTCGTGAATAAAAGTCAGGCACACATAAAGCAATGAGTTTTTCAAGCAAATTAGCAATTATAAAAAGCAACACAGAAAGTATGGTAATTTTACAAACAAGTGGTTCCTAAGCAGATCTGTATAATTTTTAAGAGAAAAATTGGTAATTTAATATTTTAAAACCCAACATTTTGTGCAGAATTTTTCAAAATAAATAAAAAAAATCAATTGGTCTTCAATGGTACTTAACATACTTTGCAAAGACACCATGTGAAAAAATTATTTAAAAATACATAGGTCTGTAATTTGATGTTCTATTGATATTTTTACATTTAATGCAAGTCTGCTTTGAATTAGCACTTCAAAAAATATGAAAATACACCATTATTTTTGAAGCAATGCTCATTTTTGCACTGTAAGATGACCAATGTCTAAAACAAACATTTGCTCTGTCGTTTCTTGCCACAATGGAGGTTGACGATGGTTTTCCATGGCATAGTTTAGAGAGAGATGAGGCCCATTTTGAACTTAATGGGTCTCGTGTTACTATGAAATCATCGTAACAACCCTAATTAATGAGCCTGTCTTTTCCAAATTATACTCGTAAGTCTTATAGGACAAACAAGTACTTAAATTCAAAGTTGCTAAGCGAACAGTATAGTAACTGCTAACATGCAAGTGAAATATAAGTCTTATTTTAAATTAAATAAAAACTGGTAGATAAAGCAAAATTTTGGTTAAAACTTAAATGCTTTGTTTTTAATTAAAGCTTGCAATTTAAAGATCGAAAAAAATTTTGAGGGAAAAATAACTTATTTGAGAATTGCCAAAATAGAAATTTAGAGCATCGTAGGATGATAAATATCAAAAGTGGATAAGAAAAAAAATAAGATAAAAATATGTCTTCAGGTAGCAGGTAGAGATAGGTTCTTATTCCAATAGCAGTGAAAACAATTGTTTTTCAAATTAGTTTGAAAATTCAAGTACAATCAAGAGTTAAAAAGAAATATTAAATAAGTCTTCTTATTACAAACAAATTCGATTTAAAAATTATTACATTTATTGGTTAATAGGATAAGAAAAGAAACTGAAATTCGTAACAATTTAAGCAATCACTAGCTATTAAAAATAACATTTAAAATGTGTTATCAACGGTTACAAAATAACAGATTTCATGCTAACTTCTTTTTTTTTTAAATTACGCCCGCCATCGTCATTTCGGACATGAGGCGTCTTGCAGTCCAGAAAAAATCGAAGTGACTCCAGAAGGTGTGAGGGCCCGAAAGTCATCACTGGAGCGGACGTTAGAAAGAGAGGGGCAACTAAAGAGATGCTTCCCAGTCATATGCGAGGTGCCACAAAGTACACAGTGAGGTGAATCAACCAAGTTGATTTTATGTAAGTGGGCCTGCAGATAGTCATGTCCATTAATAATTCTAAAATTTGCAACTCCTTCTGCCCTGGGAAGGAGGGAAAGACGTGAGCGCTGTTGGTCATCCAGAAGGCAAGCCCATGGTTTTCCATCTGCCATATTCCTAAGAGCAGAAATTGTACCAAGTCGGATTTTGCTCCCAAAAAATCTCTTAGCATTTCGAAGAGGGACCTGGTAGGAAGATGGGTGCAAAGATGAAGCCTCCCTAGCCAAAGTGTCAGCCCCGTTCATTTCCATAAATGCCACAATGGCTAGGGATCCACTGGAAGACAATCTCTCTTCCAGAACGCAAAAGAGAGTCAATGTGCTGTTTACATTCGAGCTCAAATTCAGTGGGCAATAAAGTGTAATTTGTAATGGTTTGAATCGCCGCCTGAGAATCAACGATGATGACAATATTTTGTTCATCTGGTTCTCCAATAGCTCTGATGGCCATGAATATTGCATGCATTTCTCCATCAAAATTATCCGCCCAAGTATCGAGTGGTTCTCTTAGGCTAAAATATTTGGAGTAAGCACAGGCTCCGGCTCTACCAGCTGAAGGAGTGGCGGATCCGTCAGTAAAAACCTGTAACCATTCCTGGTCAGGGTATTTATTTCATGCTAACTGCTAGTGTCATTATTAGCTGTTAAGCAAACAGTAAATATTAGAAGTGACTATCGTTGAATGTTAATAATATCAGAAGCTACTCGTAACATAAAACCGACAAAAATGCATAAATAATTAGGGCAGAATTTTTTTTATCAAACTTGTGAAAAGTGATATTAACTATTTTTCAGATGCCATGTAAGATAAGGTATTCATAAAGAACGAAGATTTTAATCTATTTTAATACTCCACAGTCGTGCCAAACTGTTTAAACTATTAGTTAAAAATATTATTGAAGATTTTAATAAAGAGAAAAAACACAAAATCCTTTCATCATAAATCTGGATAATACGGCTTAAATAAAGATTTCGATTAAACAAATATTCAACCAGCTTAATATTTTGTATTTCTACCGAAGCTTTAATCTTGCAATGTTATTGAATTTACTCGTTGGAAGGGGTTTTAAAGCAAATATCGCCTTTTTAAAGTCAACTAAAAACGATGTAAGAAAAGTGAATTCTTTTAAAAATGAGTTTTTCAAAACTATCACATTCTTTAAAAGAAAATACAATATAAAACCCATATGAATATTAAGATGAATTTATTCAGCGGACCAGTTTAACAGGATGTATCAGGGTCGAAATTTAAACAACCAAAAGCGCCCCACAGTGGAAAAAATTTCAGTGTACCATAATTAAATTTACAACACGGAAATGATCTGTTTTAATGACTAAAAATTAGAATAGTAAGCAAACAATAATTCAAGAGTTGTTCTCAAAGAAAAATAACAACTCTAACAAGAGAAAACTACAAGCTTTCTGAAAAGCAATTCAAAATTAGTACAGCGTACTAACTTTTTTTTGGGAAAGAAAAGTTGACAAATTTATTTAAATTAGCGTATTTCTGCATTCAAATAGAAACTAAAAATTGTTAAATATACAACAAACCAATATTTGATGAGTAATAGCTTCTTATAATCACCCAAAACCAGTTAATTTTTAAAGCAGTAGTTTTCTCCACCTAGATAGCTAAAATGACACTGTGCTACTTCTTTATTTTCATTATAACTAAGAAAGTTGTAGAATTTTTTACTGATTTGGCCACGAAATTGTTTTAGTTCCAAAACAATTAACTCGTCTTGTAAAACCAGGTGTTGAGAGTAATAGTTCCAAACGTGGAATTTTAAAGAGAACAAGTCAAACAGTATCCATACATACATCTACTCAATTTTAAATTAAAATTTATAATAAAAAAAATGTCTAAAACATTTTCTCTATCGTTTCTTGAAAGGATGGAGAATGACGATGGTTTTCCATGGCAAAGTTTAGAGAGAGAGATGAAGCCTATTTTCATCTGAATGGGTCTCGTGTTACTACGAAATGATCGTAACAAACCTAATTAATGAGCCTCTCTTTTCCAAATTATACTCGTAAGTCTAGGACAAACAAGTACTTAAAATAAAAGTTGCTAAGCGAACATTATAGTAACTTCCACCATGCAAGTGAAATATAAGTCTTATTTTAAATTAAATAAATACTGGTAGATAAAGCAAAATTTTGGTTTAAACTTAATTGCTTTGTTTGTAATCAAAGCTTGCAATTTAAAACTGCGTATGGCTGTTCGAAGATCGAAAAAAATTCTGAGGCAAAAATACATTATATGAGAATTGCCTAAAATGGAAATTAAAAGCATCGTAGGATGATAAATATCAAAAATGGATAGGAAAAAAATAACAAAAAAATATGTCTTCAGGTAGAAAAATGAGGTAAATATCGCCTTTTTAAAGCCAACTAAAAACGATGTAAGAAAAGTGAATTCTTTTAAAAAATGAGTTTTACAAAACTAACACATTCTTTAAAAGAAAATACAATATAAAACCCATATGAATATTAAGATGAATGTATTCCGCGGACCAGTTCAACAGGATGCATCTGGATCGAAATTTAAACAACCAAAAGCGCCCCACAGTGGAAAAAAAATTTAAGTTTACCTAAATTAAATTTACAACTCGGAAATGATCTGTTTTAATGACTAATAACTAGAATAGTAATCAAACAATAATTCAAGAGTTGTTCTCAAAGAAAAATAACAACTCTAACAAGGGAAAACTAAAAACTTTCTGAAAAGCAATTCAAAATTAGTACAACGTACTAACCTTCATCTAGGAAAGCAAAGTTGACAAATTTATTTAAATTAGCGTATTTCTGCATTCAAATAGAAACTAAAAATTGTTAAATATACAACAAACCAATATTTTATGAGTCATAGCTTCTTATAATCACCCAAAACCAGTGTATTTTTAAAGCAATAGTTTTCTCCGCCTAGATTGCTAAAATGACACTGTGCTACTTCTTTATTTTCATTGCAACTAAGGAAGTTGTAGAATTTCTTACTGATTTGGCCACAAAATTGTTTTAGTTTCAAAACAAATAACTTGTCTTGCAAAACCAGGGTCCGTGATTAATAGTTCTATAGGTGGAAATGTGAAGAGATCAAGTCAAACAGTATGACAGAGGGTGAAAGGTGTTTCTTCCTGGAAATCACGACTGGTTGTCATTTATCCAAGTTAATTTGATTTTCCAGTCAAATGGCATACTCAAGTGAGTGTTTGATTGACATTAATCAATGCTTTCCTTTCTGCCAGTAACTATGTGTCTCCTGCTAACATACAGAGTAGTGATGCCTTATTTTATGGGATGTCATTTACATAAAGGTTGGATACTTTGATTTGACTTATGGAGCCCTGTTGCGTACCAGCATGACTGGTACGTTATATTAATGTTAGGGGTTTTATTCATGAGAATGATAAACTGCCTACTTGTTAGGTATGAAATTTCTAGTAGAGTGAGTGAAGCAGGAGAGCCAACTGTAATGAGTGTATGGATATTTCCACTTACCCACATTTGGTCGACAGGCCATTACTACATACAAACAGTATACAACTCCTGTGCTTTTAGAAATCATGGCACCCTTCATAATGTACTCGGTTGCCCAAAGGTGTTGACGAGTTGTCGACATCCATTTTCTAAAAGCAAATTGTTTGGGATTAGTAATTTGGTGCACTTGCAGTATTCCACCAGAAGTGAATTTATGAGGTTTTCAGAAGTTTTGTTGAATAAAGTGTAAGTGGGCTCTTATTTGCCTTTAATATCTGGTATATCTGCAGGTTTGTGTGGCATTAGTACACAGACAATAACACCTGCTTTCTAGAAGAGGAAATGTCGGAGAAAAATATTAAGTCGAAAAGAGTGGTTAGTTTTAGTTCCTGTTATTGTATTTGTCACTGGGTACCTATCTGTTAAATGATTATTAGAAACTACAATTTTGACTTTTTTTAATGAACTTTTGTAAATTTGTCCAAAAGATTTAAATATTACATCCTTGCTTAACACTTCTTAAAGTGGTCAGACACTTTATGGATCCACCAATAATGACAAACTTCTATTCCGTGACAAGACGCAAAAAAGTACAGATCGGCTTTTACACCATGATTTCTAAAGGCAAAAATACTAGTTTTAAAATTCATTTTTTTGTGTTTGTCTGCGTTCCCATTACTGAAATACTTTGAATTTAATTTTTGGAACTTGTGTGATCAAATGTTTTGAAGACAATCCAAAATGTTGAAGTGTCTTGCACTAAATTGTCAGAATTAACATGAACGAGATCGTCAAACCTACTTGTTATTTGAATAATGTTTTGAATAGCATCTCATATAATGCAGGTGTGTAATTTTCATAGAAATCTGCCACTGTGTAGCAATATCCAGAATCAAATCTTGCTTTTCCTTAATAACGGCATTGAGGTTTCGTGAATAAAAGTCAGGCACACATAAAGCAATGAGTTTTTCAAGCAAATTAGCAATTATAAAAAGCAACACAGAAAGTATGGTAATTTTACAAACAAGTGGTTCCTAAGCAGATCTGTATAATTTTTAAGAGAAAAATTGGTAATTTAATATTTTAAAACCCAACATTTTGTGCAGAATTTTTCAAAATAAATAAAAAAAATCAATTGGTCTTCAATGGTACTTAACATACTTTGCAAAGACACCATGTGAAAAAATTATTTAAAAATACATAGGTCTGTAATTTGATGTTCTATTGATATTTTTACATTTAATGCAAGTCTGCTTTGAATTAGCACTTCAAAAAATATGAAAATACACCATTATTTGTGAAGCAATGCTCATTTTTGCACTGTAAGATGACCAATGTCTAAAACAAACATTTGCTCTGTCGTTTCTTGCCACAATGGAGGTTGACGATGGTTTTCCATGGCATAGTTTAGAGAGAGATGAGGCCCATTTTGAACTTAATGGGTCTCGTGTTACTATGAAATCATCGTAACAACCCTAATTAATGAGCCTGTCTTTTCCAAATTATACTCGTAAGTCTTATAGGACAAACAAGTACTTAAATTCAAAGTTGCTAAGCGAACAGTATAGTAACTGCTAACATGCAAGTGAAATATAAGTCTTATTTTAAATTAAATAAAAACTGGTAGATAAAGCAAAATTTTGGTTAAAACTTAAATGCTTTGTTTTTAATTAAAGCTTGCAATTTAAAGATCGAAACAAATTTTGAGGGAAAAATAACTTATTTGAGAATTGCCAAAATAGAAATTTAGAGCATCGTAGGATGATAAATATCAAAAGTGGATAAGAAAAAAAATAAGATAAAAATATGTCTTCAGGTAGCAGGTAGAGATAGGTTCTTATTCCAATAGCAGTGAAAACAATTGTTTTTCAAATTAGTTTGAAAATTCAAGTACAATCAAGAGTTAAAAAGAAATATTAAATAAGTCTTCTTATTACAAACAAATTCGATTTAAAAATTATTACATTTATTGGTTAATAGGATAAGAAAAGAAACTGAAATTCGTAACAATTTAAGCAATCACTAGCTATTAAAAATAACATTTAAAATGTGTTATCAACGGTTACAAAATAACAGATTTCATGCTAACTTCTTTTTTTTTAAATTACGCCCGCCATCGTCATTTCGGACATGAGGCGTCTTGCAGTCCAGAAAAAATCGAAGTGACTCCAGAAGGTGTGAGGGCCCGAAAGTCATCACTGGAGCGGACGTTAGAAAGAGAGGGGCAACTAAAGAGATGCTTCCCAGTCATATGCGAGGTGCCACAAAGTACACAGTGAGGTGAATCAACCAAGTTGATTTTATGTAAGTGGGCCTGCAGATAGTCATGTCCATTAATAATTCTAAAATTTGCAACTCCTTCTGCCCTGGGAAGGAGGGAAAGACGTGAGCGCTGTTGGTCATCCAGAAGGCAAGCCCATGGTTTTCCATCTGCCATATTCCTAAGAGCAGAAATTGTACCAAGTCGGATTTTGCTCCCAAAAAATCTCTTAGCATTTCGAAGAGGGACCTGGTAGGAAGATGGGTGCAAAGATGAAGCCTCCCTAGCCAAAGTGTCAGCCCCGTTCATTTCCATAAATGCCACAATGGCTAGGGATCCACTGGAAGACAATCTCTCTTCCAGAACGCAAAAGAGAGTCAATGTGCTGTTTACATTCGAGCTCAAATTCAGTGGGCAATAAAGTGTAATTTGTAATGGTTTGAATCGCCGCCTGAGAATCAACGATGATGACAATATTTTGTTCATCTGGTTCTCCAATAGCTCTGATGGCCATGAATATTGCATGCATTTCTCCATCAAAATTATCCGCCCAAGTATCGAGTGGTTCTCTTAGGCTAAAATATTTGGAGTAAGCACAGGCTCCGGCTCTACCAGCTGAAGGAGTGGCGGATCCGTCAGTAAAAACCTGTAACCATTCCTGGTCAGGGTATTTATTTCATGCTAACTGCTAGTGTCATTATTAGCTGTTAAGCAAACAGTAAATATTAGAAGTGACTATCGTTGAATGTTAATAATATCAGAAGCTACTCGTAACATAAAACCGACAAAAATGCATAAATAATTAGGGCAGAATTTTTTTTATCAAACTTGTGAAAAGTGATATTAACTATTTTTCAGATGCCATGTAAGATAAGGTATTCATAAAGAACGAAGATTTTAATCTATTTTAATACTCCACAGTCGTGCCAAACTGTTTAAACTATTAGTTAAAAATATTATTGAAGATTTTAATAAAGAGAAAAAACACAAAATCCTTTCATCATAAATCTGGATAATACGGCTTAAATAAAGATTTCGATTAAACAAATATTCAACCAGCTTAATATTTTGTATTTCTACCGAAGCTTTAATCTTGCAATGTTATTGAATTTACTCGTTGGAAGGGGTTTTAAAGCAAATATCGCCTTTTTAAAGTCAACTAAAAACGATGTAAGAAAAGTGAATTCTTTTAAAAATGAGTTTTTCAAAACTATCACACATTCTTTAAAAGAAAATACAATATAAAACCCATATGAATATTAAGATGAATTTATTCAGCGGACCAGTTTAACAGGATGTATCAGGGTCGAAATTTAAACAACCAAAAGCGCCCCACAGTGGAAAAAATTTCAGTGTACCATAATTAAATTTACAACACGGAAATGATCTGTTTTAATGACTAAAAATTAGAATAGTAAGCAAACAATAATTCAAGAGTTGTTCTCAAAGAAAAATAACAACTCTAACAAGAGAAAACTACAAGCTTTCTGAAAAGCAATTCAAAATTAGTACAGCGTACTAACTTTTTTTTGGGAAAGAAAAGTTGACAAATTTATTTAAATTAGCGTATTTCTGCATTCAAATAGAAACTAAAAATTGTTAAATATACAACAAACCAATATTTGATGAGTAATAGCTTCTTATAATCACCCAAAACCAGTTAATTTTTAAAGCAGTAGTTTTCTCCACCTAGATAGCTAAAATGACACTGTGCTACTTCTTTATTTTCATTATAACTAAGAAAGTTGTAGAATTTTTTACTGATTTGGACACGAAATTGTTTTAGTTCCAAAACAATTAACTCGTCTTGTAAAACCAGGTGTTGAGAGTAATAGTTCCAAACGTGGAATTTTAAAGAGAACAAGTCAAACAGTATCCATACATACATCTACTCAATTTTAAATTAAAATTTATAATAAAAAAAATGTCTAAAACATTTTCTCTATCGTTTCTTGAAAGGATGGAGAATGACGATGGTTTTCCATGGCAAAGTTTAGAGAGAGAGATGAAGCCTATTTTCATCTGAATGGGTCTCGTGTTACTACGAAATGATCGTAACAAACCTAATTAATGAGCCTCTCTTTTCCAAATTATACTCGTAAGTCTAGGACAAACAAGTACTTAAAATAAAAGTTGCTAAGCGAACATTATAGTAACTTCCACCATGCAAGTGAAATATAAGTCTTATTTTAAATTAAATAAATACTGGTAGATAAAGCAAAATTTTGGTTTAAACTTAATTGCTTTGTTTGTAATCAAAGCTTGCAATTTAAAACTGCGTATGGCTGTTCGAAGATCGAAAAAAATTCTGAGGCAAAAATACATTATATGAGAATTGCCTAAAATGGAAATTAAAAGCATCGTAGGATGATAAATATCAAAAATGGATAGGAAAAAAATAACAAAAAAATATGTCTTCAGGTAGAAAAATGAGGTAAATATCGCCTTTTTAAAGCCAACTAAAAACGATGTAAGAAAAGTGAATTCTTTTAAAAAATGAGTTTTACAAAACTAACACATTCTTTAAAAGAAAATACAATATAAAACCCATATGAATATTAAGATGAATGTATTCCGCGGACCAGTTCAACAGGATGCATCTGGATCGAAATTTAAACAACCAAAAGCGCCCCACAGTGGAAAAAAAAATTTAAGTTTACCTAAATTAAATTTACAACTCGGAAATGATCTGTTTTAATGACTAATAACTAGAATAGTAATCAAACAATAATTCAAGAGTTGTTCTCAAAGAAAAATAACAACTCTAACAAGGGAAAACTAAAAACTTTCTGAAAAGCAATTCAAAATTAGTACAACGTACTAACCTTCATCTAGGAAAGCAAAGTTGACAAATTTATTTAAATTAGCGTATTTCTGCATTCAAATAGAAACTAAAAATTGTTAAATATACAACAAACCAATATTTTATGAGTCATAGCTTCTTATAATCACCCAAAACCAGTGTATTTTTAAAGCAATAGTTTTCTCCGCCTAGATTGCTAAAATGACACTGTGCTACTTCTTTATTTTCATTGCAACTAAGGAAGTTGTAGAATTTCTTACTGATTTGGCCACAAAATTGTTTTAGTTTCAAAACAAATAACTTGTCTTGCAAAACCAGGGTCCGTGATTAATAGTTCTATAGGTGGAAATGTGAAGAGATCAAGTCAAACAGTATGACAGAGGGTGAAAGGTGTTTCTTCCTGGAAATCACGACTGGTTGTCATTTATCCAAGTTAATTTGATTTTCCAGTCAAATGGCATACTCAAGTGAGTGTTTGATTGACATTAATCAATGCTTTCCTTTCTGCCAGTAACTATGTGTCTCCTGCTAACATACAGAGTAGTGATGCCTTATTTTATGGGATGTCATTTACATAAAGGTTGGATACTTTGATTTGACTTATGGAGCCCTGTTGCGTACCAGCATGACTGGTACGTTATATTAATGTTAGGGGTTTTATTCATGAGAATGATAAACTGCCTACTTGTTAGGTATGAAATTTCTAGTAGAGTGAGTGAAGCAGGAGAGCCAACTGTAATGAGTGTATGGATATTTCCACTTACCCACATTTGGTCGACAGGCCATTACTACATACAAACAGTATACAACTCCTGTGCTTTTAGAAATCATGGCACCCTTCATAATGTACTCGGTTGCCCAAAGGTGTTGACGAGTTGTCGACATCCATTTTCTAAAAGCAAATTGTTTGGGATTAGTAATTTGGTGCACTTGCAGTATTCCACCAGAAGTGAATTTATGAGGTTTTCAGAAGTTTTGTTGAATAAAGTGTAAGTGGGCTCTTATTTGCCTTTAATATCTGGTATATCTGCAGGTTTGTGTGGCATTAGTACACAGACAATAACACCTGCTTTCTAGAAGAGGAAATGTCGGAGAAAAATATTAAGTCGAAAAGAGTGGTTAGTTTTAGTTCCTGTTATTGTATTTGTCACTGGGTACCTATCTGTTAAATGATTATTAGAAACTACAATTTTGACTTTTTTAATGAACTTTTGTAAATTTGTCCAAAAGATTTAAATATTACATCCTTGCTTAACACTTCTTAAAGTGGTCAGACACTTTATGGATCCACCAATAATGACAAACTTCTATTCCGTGACAAGGCGCAAAAAAGTACAGATCGGCTTTTACACCATGATTTCTAAAGGCAAAAATACTAGTTTTAAAATTCATTTTTTTGTGTTTGTCTGCGTTCCCATTACTGAAATACTTTGAATTTAATTTTTGGAACTTGTGTGATCAAATGTTTTGAAGACAATCCAAAATGTTGAAGTGTCTTGCACTAAATTGTCAGAATTAACATGAACGAGATCGTCAAACCTACTTGTTATTTGAATAATGTTTTGAATAGCATCTCATATAATGCAGGTGTGTAATTTTCATAGAAATCTGCCACTGTGTAGCAATATCCAGAATCAAATCTTGCTTTTCCTTAATAACGGCATTGAGGTTTCGTGAATAAAAGTCAGGCACACATAAAGCAATGAGTTTTTCAAGCAAATTAGCAATTATAAAAAGCAACACAGAAAGTATGGTAATTTTACAAACAAGTGGTTCCTAAGCAGATCTGTATAATTTTTAAGAGAAAAATTGGTAATTTAATATTTTAAAACCCAACATTTTGTGCAGAATTTTTCAAAATAAATAAAAAAAATCAATTGGTCTTCAATGGTACTTAACATACTTTGCAAAGACACCATGTGAAAAAATTATTTAAAAATACATAGGTCTGTAATTTGATGTTCTATTGATATTTTTACATTTAATGCAAGTCTGCTTTGAATTAGCACTTCAAAAAATATGAAAATACACCATTATTTTTGAAGCAATGCTCATTTTTGCACTGTAAGATGACCAATGTCTAAAACAAACATTTGCTCTGTCGTTTCTTGCCACAATGGAGGTTGACGATGGTTTTCCATGGCATAGTTTAGAGAGAGATGAGGCCCATTTTGAACTTAATGGGTCTCGTGTTACTATGAAATCATCGTAACAACCCTAATTAATGAGCCTGTCTTTTCCAAATTATACTCGTAAGTCTTATAGGACAAACAAGTACTTAAATTCAAAGTTGCTAAGCGAACAGTATAGTAACTGCTAACATGCAAGTGAAATATAAGTCTTATTTTAAATTAAATAAAAACTGGTAGATAAAGCAAAATTTTGGTTAAAACTTAAATGCTTTGTTTTTAATTAAAGCTTGCAATTTAAAGATCGAAACAAATTTTGAGGGAAAAATAACTTATTTGAGAATTGCCAAAATAGAAATTTAGAGCATCGTAGGATGATAAATATCAAAAGTGGATAAGAAAAAAAATAAGATAAAAATATGTCTTCAGGTAGCAGGTAGAGATAGGTTCTTATTCCAATAGCAGTGAAAACAATTGTTTTTCAAATTAGTTTGAAAATTCAAGTACAATCAAGAGTTAAAAAGAAATATTAAATAAGTCTTCTTATTACAAACAAATTCGATTTAAAAATTATTACATTTATTGGTTAATAGGATAAGAAAAGAAACTGAAATTCGTAACAATTTAAGCAATCACTAGCTATTAAAAATAACATTTAAAATGTGTTATCAACGGTTACAAAATAACAGATTTCATGCTAACTTCTTTTTTTTTAAATTACGCCCGCCATCGTCATTTCGGACATGAGGCGTCTTGCAGTCCAGAAAAAATCGAAGTGACTCCAGAAGGTGTGAGGGCCCGAAAGTCATCACTGGAGCGGACGTTAGAAAGAGAGGGGCAACTAAAGAGATGCTTCCCAGTCATATGCGAGGTGCCACAAAGTACACAGTGAGGTGAATCAACCAAGTTGATTTTATGTAAGTGGGCCTGCAGATAGTCATGTCCATTAATAATTCTAAAATTTGCAACTCCTTCTGCCCTGGGAAGGAGGGAAAGACGTGAGCGCTGTTGGTCATCCAGAAGGCAAGCCCATGGTTTTCCATCTGCCATATTCCTAAGAGCAGAAATTGTACCAAGTCGGATTTTGCTCCCAAAAAATCTCTTAGCATTTCGAAGAGGGACCTGGTAGGAAGATGGGTGCAAAGATGAAGCCTCCCTAGCCAAAGTGTCAGCCCCGTTCATTTCCATAAATGCCACAATGGCTAGGGATCCACTGGAAGACAATCTCTCTTCCAGAACGCAAAAGAGAGTCAATGTGCTGTTTACATTCGAGCTCAAATTCAGTGGGCAATAAAGTGTAATTTGTAATGGTTTGAATCGCCGCCTGAGAATCAACGATGATGACAATATTTTGTTCATCTGGTTCTCCAATAGCTCTGATGGCCATGAATATTGCATGCATTTCTCCATCAAAATTATCCGCCCAAGTATCGAGTGGTTCTCTTAGGCTAAAATATTTGGAGTAAGCACAGGCTCCGGCTCTACCAGCTGAAGAAGTGGCGGATCCGTCAGTAAAAACCTGTAACCATTCCTGGTCAGGGTATTTATTTCATGCTAACTGCTAGTGTCATTATTAGCTGTTAAGCAAACAGTAAATATTAGAAGTGACTATCGTTGAATGTTAATAATATCAGAAGCTACTCGTAACATAAAACCGACAAAAATGCATAAATAATTAGGGCAGAATTTTTTTTATCAAACTTGTGAAAAGTGATATTAACTATTTTTCAGATGCCATGTAAGATAAGGTATTCATAAAGAACGAAGATTTTAATCTATTTTAATACTCCACAGTCGTGCCAAACTGTTTAAACTATTAGTTAAAAATATTATTGAAGATTTTAATAAAGAGAAAAAACACAAAATCCTTTCATCATAAATCTGGATAATACGGCTTAAATAAAGATTTCGATTAAACAAATATTCAACCAGCTTAATATTTTGTATTTCTACCGAAGCTTTAATCTTGCAATGTTATTGAATTTACTCGTTGGAAGGGGTTTTAAAGCAAATATCGCCTTTTTAAAGTCAACTAAAAACGATGTAAGAAAAGTGAATTCTTTTAAAAATGAGTTTTTCAAAACTATCACATTCTTTAAAAGAAAATACAATATAAAACCCATATGAATATTAAGATGAATTTATTCAGCGGACCAGTTTAACAGGATGTATCAGGGTCGAAATTTAAACAACCAAAAGCGCCCCACAGTGGAAAAAATTTCAGTGTACCATAATTAAATTTACAACACGGAAATGATCTGTTTTAATGACTAAAAATTAGAATAGTAAGCAAACAATAATTCAAGAGTTGTTCTCAAAGAAAAATAACAACTCTAACAAGAGAAAACTACAAGCTTTCTGAAAAGCAATTCAAAATTAGTACAGCGTACTAACTTTTTTTTGGGAAAGAAAAGTTGACAAATTTATTTAAATTAGCGTATTTCTGCATTCAAATAGAAACTAAAAATTGTTAAATATACAACAAACCAATATTTGATGAGTAATAGCTTCTTATAATCACCCAAAACCAGTTAATTTTTAAAGCAGTAGTTTTCTCCACCTAGATAGCTAAAATGACACTGTGCTACTTCTTTATTTTCATTATAACTAAGAAAGTTGTAGAATTTTTTACTGATTTGGCCACGAAATTGTTTTAGTTCCAAAACAATTAACTCGTCTTGTAAAACCAGGTGTTGAGAGTAATAGTTCCAAACGTGGAATTTTAAAGAGAACAAGTCAAACAGTATCCATACATACATCTACTCAATTTTAAATTAAAATTTATAATAAAAAAAATGTCTAAAACATTTTCTCTATCGTTTCTTGAAAGGATGGAGAATGACGATGGTTTTCCATGGCAAAGTTTAGAGAGAGAGATGAAGCCTATTTTCATCTGAATGGGTCTCGTGTTACTACGAAATGATCGTAACAAACCTAATTAATGAGCCTCTCTTTTCCAAATTATACTCGTAAGTCTAGGACAAACAAGTACTTAAAATAAAAGTTGCTAAGCGAACATTATAGTAACTTCCACCATGCAAGTGAAATATAAGTCTTATTTTAAATTAAATAAATACTGGTAGATAAAGCAAAATTTTGGTTTAAACTTAATTGCTTTGTTTGTAATCAAAGCTTGCAATTTAAAACTGCGTATGGCTGTTCGAAGATCGAAAAAAATTCTGAGGCAAAAATACCTTATATGAGAATTGCCTAAAATGGAAATTAAAAGCATCGTAGGATGATAAATATCAAAAATGGATAGGAAAAAAATAACAAAAAAATATGTCTTCAGGTAGAAAAATGAGGTAAATATCGCCTTTTTAAAGTCAACTAAAAACGATGTAAGAAAAGTGAATTCTTTTAAAAAATGAGTTTTACAAAACTAACACATTCTTTAAAAGAAAATACAATATAAAACCCATATGAATATTAAGATGAATGTATTCCGCGGACCAGTTCAACAGGATGCATCTGGATCGAAATTTAAACAACCAAAAGCGCCCCACAGTGGAAAAAAAAATTTAAGTTTACCTAAATTAAATTTACAACTCGGAAATGATCTGTTTTAATGACTAATAACTAGAATAGTAATCAAACAATAATTCAAGAGTTGTTCTCAAAGAAAAATAACAACTCTAACAAGGGAAAACTAAAAACTTTCTGAAAAGCAATTCAAAATTAGTACAACGTACTAACCTTCATCTAGGAAAGCAAAGTTGACAAATTTATTTAAATTAGCGTATTTCTGCATTCAAATAGAAACTAAAAATTGTTAAATATACAACAAACCAATATTTTATGCGTCATAGCTTCTTATAATCACCCAAAACCAGTGTATTTTTAAAGCAATAGTTTTCTCCGCCTAGATTGCTAAAATGACACTGTGCTACTTCTTTATTTTCATTGCAACTAAGGAAGTTGTAGAATTTCTTACTGATTTGGCCACAAAATTGTTTTAGTTTCAAAACAAATAACTTGTCTTGCAAAACCAGGGTCCGTGATTAATAGTTCTATAGGTGGAAATGTGAAGAGATCAAGTCAAACAGTATGACAGAGGGTGAAAGGTGTTTCTTCCTGGAAATCACGACTGGTTGTCATTTATCCAAGTTAATTTGATTTTCCAGTCAAATGGCATACTCAAGTGAGTGTTTGATTGACATTAATCAATGCTTTCCTTTCTGCCAGTAACTATGTGTCTCCTGCTAACATACAGAGTAGTGATGCCTTATTTTATGGGATGTCATTTACATAAAGGTTGGATACTTTGATTTGACTTATGGAGCCCTGTTGCGTACCAGCATGACTGGTACGTTATATTAATGTTAGGGGTT
Source organism: Metellina segmentata (assembly GCA_947359465.1). NCBI lineage: Eukaryota > Metazoa > Arthropoda > Arachnida > Araneae > Tetragnathidae > Metellina > Metellina segmentata. Next base: position 96,578,856 of record OX375875.1, on the reverse strand, counting down.
TTATTCATGAGAATGATAAACTGCCTACTTGTTAGGTATGAAATTTCTAGTAGAGTGAGTGAAGCAGGAGAGCCAACTGTAATGAGTGTATGGATATTTCCACTTACCCACATTTGGTCGACAGGCCATTACTACATACAAACAGTATACAACTCCTGTGCTTTTAGAAATCATGGCACCCTTCATAATGTACTCGGTTGCCCAAAGGTGTTGACGAGTTGTCGACATCCATTTTCTAAAAGCAAATTGTTTGGGATTAGTAATTTGGTGCACTTGCAGTATTCCACCAGAAGTGAATTTATGAGGTTTTCAGAAGTTTTGTTGAATAAAGTGTAAGTGGGCTCTTATTTCCCTTTAATATCTGGTATATCTACAGGTTTGTGTGGCATTAGTATACAGACAATAACACCTGCTTTCTAGAAGAGGATTTGTCGGAGAAAAATATTAAGTCGAAAAGAGTGGTTAGTTTTAGTTCCTGTTATTGTATTTGTCACTGGGTACCTATCTGTTAAATGATTATTAGAAACTACAATTTTGACTTTTTTTAATGAACTTTTGTAAATTTGTCCAAAAGATTTAAATATTACATCCTTGCTTAACACTTCTTAAAGTGGTCAGACACTTTATGGATCCACCAATAATGACAAACTTCTATTCCGTGACAAGACGCAAAAAAGTACAGATCGGCTTTTACACCATGATTTCTAAAGGCAAAAATACTAGTTTTAAAATTCATTTTTTTGTGTTTGTCTGCGTTCCCATTACTGAAATACTTTGAATTTAATTTTTGGAACTTGTGTGATCAAATGTTTTGAAGACAATCCAAAATGTTGAAGTGTCTTGCACTAAATTGTCAGAATTAACATGAACGAGATCGTCAAACCTACTTGTTATTTGAATAATGTTTTGAATAGCATCTCATATAATGCAGGTGTGTAATTTTCATAGAAATCTGCCACTGTGTAGCAATATCCAGAATCAAATCTTGCTTTTCCTTAATAACGGCATTGAGGTTTCGTGAATAAAAGTCAGGCACACATAAAGCAATGAGTTTTTCAAGCAAATTAGCAATTATAAAAAGCAACACAGAAAGTATGGTAATTTTACAAACAAGTGGTTCCTAAGCAGATCTGTATAATTTTTAAGAGAAAAATTGGTAATTTAATATTTTAAAACCCAACATTTTGTGCAGAATTTTTCAAAATAAATAAAAAAAATCAATTGGTCTTCAATGGTACTTAACATACTTTGCAAAGACACCATGTGAAAAAATTATTTAAAAATACATAGGTCTGTAATTTGATGTTCTATTGATATTTTTACATTTAATGCAAGTCTGCTTTGAATTAGCACTTCAAAAAATATGAAAATACACCATTATTTTTGAAGCAATGCTCATTTTTGCACTGTAAGATGACCAATGTCTAAAACAAACATTTGCTCTGTCGTTTCTTGCCACAATGGAGGTTGACGATGGTTTTCCATGGCATAGTTTAGAGAGAGATGAGGCCCATTTTGAACTTAATGGGTCTCGTGTTACTATGAAATCATCGTAACAACCCTAATTAATGAGCCTGTCTTTTCCAAATTATACTCGTAAGTCTTATAGGACAAACAAGTACTTAAATTCAAAGTTGCTAAGCGAACAGTATAGTAACTGCTAACATGCAAGTGAAATACAAGTCTTATTTTAAATTAAATAAAAACTGGTAGATAAAGCAAAATTTTGGTTAAAACTTAAATGCTTTGTTTTTACTTAAAGCTTGCAATTTAAAGATCGAAAAAAATTTTGAGGGAAAAATAACTTATTTGAGAATTGCCAAAATAGAAATTTAGAGCATCGTAGGATAAATATCAAAAGTGGATAAGAAAAAAAATAAGGTAAAAATATGTCTTCAGGTAGCAGGTAGAGATAGGTTCTTATTCCAATAGCAGTGAAAACAATTGTTTTTCAAATTAGTTTGAAAATTCAAGTACAATCAAGAGTTAAAAAGAAATATTAAATAAGTCTTCTTATTACAAACAAATTCGATTTAAAAATTATTACATTTATTGGTTAATAGGATAAGAAAAGAAACTGAAATTCGTAACAATTTAAGCAATCACTAGTTATTAAAAATAACATTTAAAATGTGTTATCAACGGTTACAAAATAACAGATTTCATGCTAACTGCTAGTGTCATTATTAGCTGTTAAGCAAAAAGTAAATATAAGAAGTGACTATCGTTGAATGTTAGTAATATCAGAAGCTACACGTAACATAAAACCGAAAAAATTCATAAATAATTAGGGCAGAATTTTTTTTATCAAACTTGTGAAAAGTGATATTAACTATTTTTCAGATGCCATGTAAGATAAGGTATTCATAAGGAACGAAGATTTTAATCTATTTTAATACTCCACAGTCGTGCAAAACTGTTTAAACTATTAGTTAAAAATAATATTGAAGATTTTAATAAAGAGAAAAAACACAAAATCCTTTCATCATAAATCTGAATATACGGCTTAAATAAAGATTTCGATTTAACAAATATTCAACTAGCTTAATATTTTGTATTTCTACCGAAGCTTTAATCTTGCAATGTTATTGGATTTACTTGTTGGAAGGGGTTTTAATGCAAATATCGCCTTTTTAAAGTCAGCTAAAAACGATGTAAGAAAAGTGAATTCTTTTAAAAATGAGTTTAACAAAACTGTAGTATTCACCCAGTAGATGGCGCTCCAGTCTGCCGTAGAGCAGAGTTGTATATAAAGTCGGTCTTTGAATACTAACACCAGCAGCAGCCCTCCCGCCATGCTAAATTAATTAGACAAGGGATTAAGGCCCCTACGGGGCCAGGCACCCTGAATAAACTTTAATATTGAAACTAACACCAGCAGACGCACTCGCACTGAAGGTAAGACGAACCATGTAACTAACCTATTTTTTTTTATTAAAGTTCTTGTTGTTCCTGTTCCTGAAGTGCATTCTTTCTGCAACCATATACCGATCTCAATATGGTGACCCGGAGCTGAACATTTCAATTATTCTTGAATATTGCTTTGTTCTAATCCGTTCGTTCTCACTGCTTATATTCCCACTTCACCACTGATTTCTTGACTTCCCACCATCGAGAATATTACTTTCGTCAAGATCCCGATTTACAACGACGTGGATCCAACCCTTTGGTTCGGTATGTGCGAAGCTACCTTTGCCCTCGCCACGCCCAAGCCCATCACGGATCCGAAAACAAAATACAACTACATTGTTGCTCTTCTACCACCCGGAGCAGCTTCTACAGTGCGAGATGTCATCTTAAACCCGGATCCAACCAACCCCTTTCAGCACTTAAAGGATGATATTACTTCTCTTTGTGGCGAAACCAGAACGCAACAAATACGGAAACTTCTAACTGGAGAACAGCTCGGTGATCGTAAACCTTCCGAACTCCTCCGTGTTACAGGGCTCCTAACAGGTTTCAAGGTCCAAAAAGGTGACAAAAGTGACAAATTAAACCAAAAAGGTGACAAAAAGTGACTAATCGAGTAGAAAAAGGTGACAAAAAGTGACTAATCAAGTAGAAAAAGGTGACAAAAAGTGACTAATCAAGTAGAAAAAGGTGACAAAAAGTGACTAATCGAGCAAAAAAAAAGTAACAAATAACATTAATGCTAAACATATTCTAGTATAAAGATTAAAAAAAAAAAAGATCTTCTCAAGCTACCCCTATCTTTTATTTTTCTTTCTTTGGAAGGATATTTTTATTTTCTTCATTTAAAAATTACATCATTTTAAAATATTAACATAAATTGTTTTTGAAAAATTGGAATTATGATTTTTTAATTTGTTTATTTTTGACACAGCTTGAAGAATTTCTTCCTTTTCTTTGAAAAATTATTTCTTAATTTTTTTTTTGTTGAAAAAGACTAAAATTAATTATTTATTTTTCTTCTCAATAGAAGAATTTGCATTTTTTTAAAGTCTGTCTTTGCTGACCAGCATCATCTGAGACTTTAGCCGCTCCTTCAATCATTGCCTGAACAAGTGCTGCTTCCTTTAATAATTTTGAAGCACTATCCAACGGCTCATCCTCTTCCTTACGCATAATTTTAAATTATTGTTCTTCTATCACCATTCTTTTCTCTGCCAGCTGCTTTAATTTTTTTTTCTCTGCTTCCAGTTTATATTTTCTTTCGAGTCCTTCTCTAAATTTTCTTATGCCTTACGTTTTATATCTCTCTTTATTAAAAAAAAGTTTCCGCCGCCGCAGGATTGAAAACTGTGCTGTTTAGCTCGATTCTTAGACGGTTTCCCTAGAAAGTTTGAATCAGAAAAATATGAAATTAACATTGTTTGTTCTTTATCGTATTCCCTGGACAATTATTAAGATTTTTTCCCGATGCGGCTATTAGTTTAGGGTTTATTAAGTGTCAAAATTGAAGAAGCGAAATTTCTTCCGCAAGTGAGCAAAACACATACAAATTTTCAGTCTACAGCCGTGAGTTTTTTTTTAAAGAGTACCTCTCAACGTAGATTTTTGCAGCTCGTTGAGTATTTTTTTAAATTTCAGTTTGGTTCTTGATAATATTTTTTTTGAAATTCGGGAAAAATCGGGACATTTTAGTTATTTTTTTCCCCCCTGTCATATCTATATCTTATTACTATTAGTTTTTAATTTTTAAAATATCGCAGTATACCTCAGAATGTACTCTTTCTTACGGTACAATTATTTCTAAAATTGGTTCATAAATAAATTCGATGCAATCAAAAGTTAGTCACAAATTTCATACTTTTTAGTTCGTGGAGAAGGTTTCGCAGTCAGGTGTGGTTTGTATTTTTGACTATCGGGTTTGCCAGATATCAAATTTATCACAGCAACAATTGCCATAAAAACGATTTATTTTCATTTGGCGAGGAAAATGGCTCACTTTTTTCACTCTGCTCTCAGACGGTTTACGGACTAAGTACAGATTGTAAAGTTAAGAGATTAACACGGTTTACTTAAAATTGTACAGGAAAAAAGATGTAGAAGGTTTTTTACTGATGCGGCTATCAGTTTAGGGTGCAATAAGTGTAAAGTAAAAAACAAAGTGAAATCACTTGCGAAAGGAGTATTGGTTTGCGAAGCAAACCAAACGGGTCTACGTAGCAATCCCCGAGGGTCGTCAAGCATAACTGAAGAGGGGGCGAAGCCCTCGCTGTGACGTCAGGGACCGGAATGTCAACTCAGGATGAAACGAATTATTAATTATACGATTATTAACGAATTATTAATTACAGGATTATACGAAAAATTTCTTTTCCCTGCATCAAAGCGATTTCCGGAGTTAACCAATGATTACGCTGAGTTGCGGATTTTCGATTCTTTAGCGTAGAAACTCTGGAAGTTTCGGAGCACTTGGCAACTCTGCTAATGTCTCGCAGTCTGAAGAAATGGTTCCAGTAAACATCAATATGCTTCATTCTAAATCCTTCTTCCTCAAATTCTCTTGAGTAATTTCCACTCATCCAGTAGTATGTCTGTTGGGACATCCCATAGCATTGCTCTTGCAAATTCTAATACTTCTCGAACACTCTCGCTACTGAGTCTCTCAAGAGGACCAAGACAGGAGACAGGAGACTTTTAAGGAGAGATGAACTGAAAGAGAACTTCTTCAAAAGATATTTAACACTGGCACTGTAATGATTCTGAGCCCTTAGAAAAAATAAATTCCTTTCCTTCTCTTTCACACATTCTGTAGCGCTCTAGAAATTTGATCTCCAATCACAATATCTGCCAGAGGCAACAGTTTCTGAGGACATTATCTTCCAATTTAGCCATTTTCAAACCTCGAATAAATTCCTCTTTGTAGATCCTACCCAAAATTGTTCTTGTCAACAATTCGAGCTGAGAATGCAGGGTTTGAGTTTTAGAGGTTCCTTTTTCTGAAGAAATTCGGTCACACGATTAAATATACTTGTACTTGATGCGACAAATATCACTTCAGCCTTCATAGTTTTTCTTCTAAGTAAATGAACAATAATTTTATTGCCTTATCTTTGTATCATGTTTGGCTTCTTTATTGGAATATAGTCAAGGAAATACTTTTGCACTGCAATCCACTGTTCAAGCAACCTTTCAGCAGCTGGCTTTAGGCTTAGCCACCTGCTTGAACAATGCTTTATGAAATGGTGAGCGGGAAGTTTCAAGTCTTCTTGAATTTGTTTGTATGTTGACCAACGCTTAGGCCACTGATTAAAAAATCTTGTGAATAGTTAAAACTAGTTCAGACACATCTTCCCAAAACTCTTTTAGACCTTTAAGAAAAGCCTTATATACTGTGGGAATATTACATGTCCCAATGTTAATTAGTTCTTTTTTTCGGGTAGAAAGTAATGAGTTATTAATAGTTTCTGACTTTCACTAAAAAAACTCAAGAATTTGTAATAATCAACTTCCGATGATAACAGAGAATGATTTTCAATATGTTCGCAACGCTCTTTTAATATTTAGCCCTCTGGATACAGAGACGGACGAAAATTTTCCAATCTCTGGTCTGGTTACGGAGGGGTTCGGAATCTTTCAGATCTCAAGCTCCTGAAGAAACGGCTGAAGTCCATTAAGATTTCCATGCCCTCATTTCTGTGCCACAAAGAGAGCAGCGTGTGAATAGCCTCCGTTCCGTAGACAGGAACGTCGGGGTTCTCGATGGGGAGCTTCGAGCGCTTAGAATGTGTGAGAGGTTGATGATGTACCCAATTAAAAACTTGGCCGAGGATACCTTGGAGTGTAGATTATCATACATATTGAAGGTTCCATCGTCCTTTCAGAGTTTACCCTAACGTATCTATACCTTCTAGACCATAATCAGACCCACAATATACCTGGGATCCTCCTGGGTTAATATTGCGTTAATATCAGCTTGATACGTCCTGTCTCTACACCTCTCCATTCTCGTCTTATTCCAGAATCCGAAAAAAAAATGGGTCTGTTGAGACCGCTCTCAGATTTGTGTATGGAGGATGTTATCCCCCCTTTTAAGTGACCACTGCCATCGATCACCATTTACGAACTGTTAGCGTCTGACCTCCTGGAGGATTACTCCTATTGTACAACCCTGTCGACCGGTGATATCTATCTTGCGCCAAATGATAAGCCACACAATTCTATGAAAGGAAAACGTTTGTCGTAAATGCCACTCAAGTTAGGTAATTAGGTAAGAAGGGTCGGACATGCAGATGGCCCTGCTTCCCTTAAACTTCGCCGCTTTGTTTTACTGATAGCCTTTTTCTGTGGGAAAATTTCCAGAACTTGCTGCTAATACACCGCAAGCAACATGAAGTATCCTTTTACAATTGAAACGGTACGCTTTTGAATCCATTCTTGCGGTGGAATGTAGCGTGCATTTCGAAATTGAATTCGTACGAACCCTGTTTTTTTTATAGAGGAAATGAATTTTTTTAACTGTGCACAAAAATGTTTCTTCTCTAAATAAGATTTAAGAATTTAAAACCCCTGAAAAGGTGACAAAATGTCAAAAAGGTGACAAAAAATAAAAAAGTGACAAAAGGTGACGTGTTAGGAGCCCTGGTGTTATGCAAAAACGTGCTGAATCGCACCACATTGCAGATTCACTTATGCTGGAATTATTCCTCTCACAACTTCCCGTCAATGTCCAAACAATTCTAGCCTCCATGATGCCAACTACATAGCAGAAAGCCGCTTAAGTTGCTGATCGCATATTAGAAGTAACACCAGCCGAGGTAAGTGGAATTTCTATTTCATCTTCCACCGCCGAAGCAGGTCCTAACACTTTGCAACAACTCATGGAAGATATACATGAACTACGTAAAGAAGTAATCACTCTTCGCCGATCACGTAGTTTCTCCCGCAATCGTAACTCATCCCGCAGAAGCCACAGCACTTCGGCTGAAAGCTCTGTTTGTTGGTACCATGGAAAGTACAAATCCAAGGCCAACAAATGTGTGCAGCCCTGCTCGTTTAAGGGAAACGAAAGCAGGCAAGAGTAGAAGCGACATACATTTTGCCTACTCGATCAAGTCGCCCCTATTTTTTTTTGTTAGAGACAAAAAAAAAACCGAATTTAAACCTTTTGGTCGATACTGGATCAGATGTTTCGATTATCCCTGCTACCAAATCGCAGCGGAAACAACATCCAACTCAAACCTTTAGTGCTGCAAATGGCACAACTATTCATGTTTATGGTGAAAAACTATTATCTTTAGATTTTGGTTTGAGACGCAATTTTGTTTTCCCATTTTATATTTGTAATGTTACCACAGCGATTTTTGGTGCAGATTTTTTGCATTATTTCAATTTAAAACCTGATTTACGGCGTAAGCGTTTAAATGATTGTACTACTAATCTGAATTCTCACGGTCTTGTTCATAATGCTAATATTTTTTTCTGTCAAAGTTGTTTCATTGGATAACGATTTTTCTAAATTATTGGTCGATTTTGCTCCCATGTGCAAATCAACCTGTAAAACACAATGTCCTGCATCATATTGAAACTCATGACCCGCCATTGTTTGCTAAACCTAGACGTCTTGCTCCGGATCGGTTAAAAATAGCGAAAACCGAATTTCAATACATGCTTGATTTGGGTCATATGCGACCATCCAAAAGTAATTATGCGTCACCTCTACACATGGTATCTAAAAAAGGATGTGACGATTGGCGTCCTGTGGGTGATTTTCGAGCTTTAAATTCTCAAACAGTCAAAAATAAATATCCAGTTCCTAGTATACTATTATTTTACTATTATTAGAAAATCTTTTCGCAAATAGATTTAATCAAAGCTTGCAATCAAATTCCTGTTGCACCCCCATGACATCCATAAAACAGCCATTTGCACCCCCTTTGGACTATTTGAAAGTACAAGGATGCAATTTGGGTTATGCTTCAAGCACTTTTCAAAGATTTATCGACGAGGTTACACGTGGTCTGGATGGTGTTTTTGCATTTATAGATGATATTTTAACTGCTAGTAATACTAGCGAAGAACATATGATTCATCTTCACGCACTCTTTGAACGTCTTGATCATTATGGTCTTACGTTAAAAACATCAAAATGTACTTTCGGTGTATCATCTTTAAATTTTCTTGGCTTGAAAATTTCAGAGCAAGGATTAGAACCACTCCCAGATCGCGTAGAAGCAATTCAAAACTTTCCCAAACCAACTACACTCACACAACTTCGTAGATTTCTAGGTCTGTATAATTTTTATAGACGTTTCATACCCAGAGCCTCTCACATTTTAGCACCCATGATACAACTTTTAGAAGGTAATCGGAACAAAAGGAAACCTACTCGAACTAGTAAATCTCCGGAAAATCCACTTGACAACTGCTGCAGATACTGCGTTTTCTCATGCAAAAAAGGCATTTGCAAAAGCAACTTTACTTAGATATCCGATTCCCAGTGCTCAACTTAGTCTTTGGACTGACGCATCGGACGTTGCAATTGGTAGTTCTCTCATGCAATCTACCGAAGGAAAGTGGGAACCTATAGCATTCATGTCCATAAAACTTAACAAATGTCAGAAAAAGTGGTCTACATATGATCGTGAACTTCTAGCAATTTATTCATCAATAAAAAAATTTCGACATATGCTAGAAGGCAGAGACTTTTCCATCTATACCGATCAAAAACCGCTAATATTTGCTTTTCAACAGAAAGCAGATAAATGTTCACCACGCCAGCTAGACATTTAGATTTCATTTCGCAGTTTACCACTGACATTCGGCATATTAGTGGTAAAGACAACATTGGTGCAGATGCTTTATCTCGGATCGAGATTGATGCCATTTCAAAAACTCCTTCACTTGACAATAAAATGTTTGCAGAGGAACAACGATGAGGAACTGTCAAACTTACTCAACTCGGAAACATCACTAAAATTGGAAAAACACTACTTTCCACATGAAGATATACACTTATATTGTGATAAATCCACTGAAAACCCTCGCCCATTTGTTCCGAAATCTCTGCGACTTACTGTTTTTGAAAACCTTTATTATCTCTCCCATCCAGGTATTTTAGCTACAACTATTTTAATCTCAAGCCGATTTGTGTAGCCTGGTACGAAAAAGTTCATCAAAGACAAAGTACGTGGTTGTAATAAATGTCAGAGAGCAAAAGTATTTCAGCATACCAAAGCTCTACTTAGCACATTTGCTTTACCCGACGCGCGTTTTGCGCATATTCAGGTTGATTTTATCGGACCTTATCCACCTTCCTATGGCTACCGATATTGCTTAACCATCATTGATAGATTCACCCGATGGACTGAGGCCATTCCCACCACGGATATGACAGCAGAAACCACTGCTAGAGCTCTCCTCCACGGTTGGATTTGCAGATTCGGTACACCAGTCACTATTATGTACTTCGGATCAGGGACAAAATTTTAAATCTAATCTTCTTCGTGAACTCACAAATACTTTAGACACTGATAGAAAGAATTCTTTCTTCTGCTTATCATCCTCAATCAATTGGGATGATTCAACGCTTTCACAGGCACCTCAAAACTGCCATAACAGCTCATGAACACAATAAGTGGACGGAAGTTTTACCCATAGTTTTATTAGGTCTACGCTCTTCTCGTATGAAAGATATCAATGCGACCAGTTCTCAACTTGTTTATGGTACTACTTTACGTTTACCATCCGATCTTTTTACAACTGATTCCGTACCCCAATCCCTTACTCCTACTTATGTGTCCAATTTCATTTCAATGATGCGAAAACTAAATCCTATCGCATCTACAAATCATGGTAATACTAAAGTTTATGTAAACCCATCATTAAAAACATGCACCCATATATTTTTAAGAATCGACAAAGTTCGACCTCCTCTCACACCTCCTTATTTTGGACCACATCTGGTTGTTAACCGTACAGACAAAAATTTTGTCATTGAGTTAAATGGTAAGAAAAACACTGTTTCCATCGACAGAGTAAAGCCAGCTTTTTATTTTTCGGATACCATGGAATCCCCAAAGCTATCTTCCCACATTGACAAACTTAAATCGGTCACACCTAAGCCACAATCTAAAACACCTGTAATTACACGATCGGGACGGTGTGTATATTTCCCCGATAGACTTGTCATGGAGAAATAACTAAAAAAAATTTTCCTCATTGTGTGTACTTCATTGAATTGTGAATAGTTACATTACTATTTAAAATTGTAAATATCTTCAATTGTATGAGTACTCATTTTCTTGTTTTGTCTTGTTTATCTGTAGTATTCACCCAGTATATGGCGCTCCACTCTGCCGTAGCGCAGAGTTGTATATAAAGTCGGTCTTTGAATACTAACATCAGCAGACGCACTCGCACTGAAAGTGAGACGAACCATGTAACTAACCTATTATTGTTTATTAAAGTTCTTGTTGTTCCTGTTCCTGAAGTGCATTCTTTCTGCAACCATATACCGATCTCAACAAAACTATCACATTCTTAATAAGAAAATACAATATAAAACCCATATGAATGTATTCCGCGGACCAGTTTAACAGGATGTATCTGGGTCGAAATTTAAACATCAAAAAGCGTTCCACAGTAGAAACATATTTTAAGTTTACCATAAGTAAATTTACAACTCGGAAATGAGCTGTTTTAATGACTAATATTTAGAATAGTAATCAAACAATAATTAGAATATTAACCTAACACCCAGGTGTATGTTTCTCCCCGAGAATTTTGTCGTCGAAGAGTTGAGCCAGTGGTGGCCTCAATTCCTCAGAAACTGAATCGTGCAGCCCATAGCAAGAGTTGTTCTCAAAGAAAAATAACAACTCGAACAACTTTCTGAAAAGTAATTCAAAATTAGAACAAAGTACTAACTTTCATTTAGGAAAGAAAAGTTGACAAATTTATTTAAAAATTAGCGTATTTCTGCATTCAAATAGAAACTAAAAATTGTTAAATATACAACAAACCAATATTTTATGAGTCATAGCTTCTTATAATCACCCAAAAACAGTGTATTTTTAAAGCAATAGTTTTCTCCACCTAGATTGCTAAAATGACACTGTGCTACTTTTTTATTTTCATTGCAACTAAGGAATTTGTAGAATTTTTTACTGATTTGGCCACACACACACACACACACACACACAAAATTGTTTTAGTTCCAAAACAATTAACTCGTCTTGTAAAACCAGAGGTTGTGAGTAATAGTTCTAAAGGTGGAATTTTTTAGAGAACAAGTCAAACAGTATCCATACATACATCCATTCAATTTTAAATTAAAATTTATAACAAAAAAAAAATGTCTAAAACAAACGTTTGCTCTGTCGTTTCTTGCCAGGATGGAGGTTGACGATGGTTTTCCATGGCAAAGTTTAGAGAGAGATGAGGCCCATTTTCATCTGAATGGGTCTCGTGTTCTCGCTCTCTAACCGTCTGCAATGTCCTTTGCCGCAGTCTAAAAATAACCTAACGATAAAAGTCAACAGCCAATCAGAGATCATATGGACGAACACCCAGGCCTCCCAGTGGTTCTTACCTTTGAAAATAGTCGATTTAGTTGCCTCATATGTGAAAAATAGTAGCCAAAATATTCTCAATTATACAAAATTTAGCACTATATTAGACACAGAAAGTTGCTGCAGGGTAACAAATGGAACCTTTACAGACGATTAAAATAAAATACTAATGTTTCACGAATTATACTTAACGAACTAAAATAAACAAAACGAATAATTTCTAAATAAAGAAACGTTAAGACACACACCTTAAAATTACATGACTGGATAGAATATATTTAATGACAGTGCAAACTTCACATGAGTTTCTTTCTTTTCTACTTTTTGCGATCTTTTGTACAAATAATAGACGTAATTACAGGTGGTTAAGTACATTTCTCATTGTAAATGTTTTTAGGATTATTTGAAAGATGATCAATAAGGGTAGATTTTCTTATCTGAACAACTCTGTTCACTGTACTTTCTTTACTTTCTTACTCCCTCTCTATTTGACTAATTTGTTCAGCTGTATAAAACATTCCTTGAGCAATGCGCATTTGAACTGGGTCTTACTTTTCTATAGCTTTTTTTAAGTTAGTCACACTTCCTTTAATAACGAATCTACTGAAGACTGCATCTCCTTTTGCTCTTGCGAGAGCTTTTACTTTAGATTCGATATTTTAAATTGTTTTTTTTTTCTCTTGTAATTCTTTTTCTAACAAATTCTAGTTTTCTTCTTTCTCTCTTTCTTTTGTTTTCTGTTCCTTTAATTTCTTTTGCTCTTCCAAAAACTTGAAGTAGGAGTTAGAAAAAGTGCATGCCATACTCAAAAGCTTTTTGATTATTGGCACCTTCGAAACATTCTAAAATTCCTTTATTCCATCTCGGATATTCAATCTGGCATTTAACATTTTTTCAGACATCGCAGACTTCTCTTCACAGAGGACACGTTGTGAAATCGAGAATCCTCTCTCAACGTCACTATTACCATGACTGAGAGTAAGACAAGCTTTCATCGATGATACCGAACGATTAAAAATTGATTAATCGATAAATGCAGCATATAAATCGATTAATCAATAAATTTAGCGCACATATCGATATTTCGGTTATTTTCCGAGAAAAAGTCAACTTGCAAGGGAAATAGTTCCCGTTGTTTGCCAAAATAATTGCTTTTGACAATTTAATTTTCTGAAAAAAGTCGCCACAGTCGCCTAGCCTTGAAAATAGTATCTTTATTTGCATTTTTAGTTGCCTCTCGGAGGCCTGAACACTACCTGTTTCTCTCAAATTATTGTAAAGCGCACGACGCAAGAACAGCAGCTGGCGCCAAAATATAAGCAATCAGAATGCATTCAACATTCCGAAATTCCGATGATTGTTTTTTTTTTACGGTTGAGGTATTTCACGATGACACAGTGGATTTAACGGCTAAATCAGCTTTAATGGGCACTGGTTCGTGATATTAGAAGGCAGTTATCGTCTTTTAAGTAGAGTAAAAACAATGTAAAGAAAGTGAACTCTTAAAAATTAAACCATTATGAAATGAGACTGAAAACAAAGGAGTTTTATAAAATTATAACTCTTTATAAAGAAACACAAAAAAATAAGCTTTAAGAATATGAATTGGACACTCTTCCACGGTCCAGTTGAAAAGAATGTATTTCGAAAGATATTTCCACATCGAAATAAGCCGAACCCATGTGGAAATAATTTGAGTTTAACTACATTAAAAAATTCAGATATCAGCTGTTTTAATGCCTTTAATTAATTATACAAGTTATAACGCAACGAAAGAGATAGAAATAAGTTTAGGAGAAAGTGGGAAGGGAAAATAGGTAAGGGGAAAGTTGGACAAAACCGGGGACTCGGCAGTTTTGGCTAGATTATTACTGCCATCGATCGGATAACGCATGAAACTAGATGCAGACAACCGCCATGTTATTTGGAGTTGAATGAAAGGCAGAGTAGATTATGTGTTTTTCGATGCTGATGTTTTAAATTCGAGTAGAAAAGGTTCAATTTTTACTCCGTAGATTTTACTCTGTAGTTTCTAATTGCTTTAAGAATTATTTTAGGTAAGTACAACATCTGATAACACCTCTTCCAGCTATTACTTTAAATTATTAAATCACGTTTTGCATCATGTTTGAAATGTGCTAAGCCTTCTTTTCTGAATAATGGAATTATCGGATAAAACGGGGACCTTGGCAGTCGGACAGGATTGGGTAGGAATTGGAACTTAGAGCATTCAAACAGACTCATCGGCATCAGATTGAAGACGACATGGAATGTGACAAAGCCTGTATCATTTGTAATAAATTGTACGCCAGTTCAAAATATGTGGAAGGATGGATAACCCAGCAAAAAAAATCAGCATCTTTCCTTCAAAAAAATATCTATTTTGAAGGTTTTTTGCAGGTGAATGCAGGTTTTTTTAAGGCAGTTAGATAAGTGCAGATTTTACGACGTGAAAATGCAGAGGTTTTGAAGGAATAATGGTTTCCTTCATTAGTACTGCAGTTTTTCGGAAATTAAATTTATAATTTTTCCAAATTAATTTTTACCTTCATAAAATCTGTAGTTTTTATAAAGGAAAAATGCAGTACAAATGCCTTCATAAAAACTGCAGTTTTTATGAAGGAATTTTATAAAAGCATTTTTCCTTCATAAAAACTGCAGTTTTTTTGAAGGAATAATAAAGTTTGAAGTTAAAGTTTTGTTTCATATTATGCAATATATCACCTGGTTTCTTATTTTGTAAAAGTATTAAATCCCTCCAAACAAATTTTAAGTGGGTCTGGGACACATTGAAAAAAAATATTTATTAATTAATTTAGAATTTCGAATTTTTTTGTACTGATTACCCAGCAAAAAAAATCAGCATATTTCCTTCAAAAAAATATTAATTTTGAAGGTTTTTTGCAGGTGAATGCAGGTTTTTTGAAGGCAGTTAGACAAGTGCAGATTTTACGCGGTGAAAATGCAGAGGTTTTGAAGGAATAATGGTTTCCTTCATGAGTACTGTAGTTTTTCGGAAATTAAATTTATAATTTTTCCAAATTAATTTTTACCTTCATAAAATCTGCAGTTTTTATAAAGGAAAAATGCAGTAAAAATGCCTTCATAAAATTCCTTCATAAAAACTGCAGTTTTTATGAAGGAATTTTATGAAAGCATTTTTCCTTCATAAAAACTGCAGTTTCTTTGAAGGAAAAATAAAGTTTGAAGTTAAAGTTTTGTTTCATAAAAAATGTAGTTTTTATGAAAACACTTATCAACTAGTATGTTTTATTAAACTTTATATATATATATATATATATATATATATAAAATATTTTCTTAAAAAAAGTGAAAATTTTCTATAATAAAAAAATTGCATTTATTGTCGATTATTTCATTTTTCAGTCCAATCATAAAATGTAACCTTGTATTTGATACTGCTAGCCAACATTCGATTAAAATCTTTATTTCAACGCATCTAATGTATTTCTCCAACATACCAAATATCTGAATTTGGTCTGTCATATTAACTCCCAACAAAATTAATAATTTGCATATATCTTGGAATTATAACACTGATCTATAATGAATTTGTTGTATGAGATGTTAACATTTTATGAATATTTTCAATGCTAAAATTCATTTGTGAAGATAGGAAATTCCTATCGCATACCAATAATATGTGATAAGTTTTTATATTATGCAATATATCACCTGGTTTCTTATTTTGTAAAAGTATTAAATCCCTCCAAACAAAATTTAAGTGGGTCTGGGACACATTGAAAAAAAATTTTTATTAATTAATTTAGAATTTCGAATTTTTTTGTACTGATTACCCATCTAACTAATAAGCAAAATCACAACACAAAATTTTTCCAAAAGTTTTTCTAAAATTTTAAATTAAAATTTCTTGAAAAAAAGAGTGGTCATTTTAAATTGTTAAAATTCAAAATATTCTTGTACGATTTTCAAAATTCTTGCAGTAAATTATTCACAAATTTATAAACTTTAATTTTAATTCAACAATTTAAAAAATATTAATTTAATAAAAAATAAAAAATATTTGAATGAAAATTTTTGAAAACTTTAAGGTACTTTTTTTTAAGTCATATTTTTAAAAGTAAATATTTGTTTCAAATTTGCTGAATCAAAATTAAAGTATAATGTTTGAAAAAGATATATTCCAAATTTCAACCCCTAAATTTGATCGGTTTTCGACTTATAGCAATTTGAATATAGGAAATCTTGAAAAAATGTAACATGGAGAAAAACGCATTTAAAGTTTTAAAGACAGATGTTGTTTCCATGACAACAACTGTCAAGAGTGTTAGATTTTCAGAACAAAAAGCACCACAAAAATTATTATATCTCTAGTTCTAATTAAGATAGAAATATGATTTAGACGTCTTTTTAAGCAGAAAAACACAGATAATTTCTTAAAATAATAAAAAGTGTTTCGAAAATTTGACGATTTTTGTGTCTCGGACCCTTTTAAACCATTTTCAATTTATTCATAGTGAAAAAAAAAATCCAAAACAGAGAAAAAACAAACACTACATCAATTCACCACGCTCGGATATGACTGTTACGGCCTAATGGATAGCATGCTAAACTCCAGATCCTTGGTCCCGGGTTCGAGTCCAATCATCTGATCGTGATTCAAAGTTACGAGGTGTTGTCCTCGGTTCGTTCCCTTGTTAATAGATCGTGGACCATTGTCAATAGCCCGTTGTGTTACTCTAGGTGGACGTTATTCCCACGAATTTTTTTTTTTTTTATGAATCCAAAATAATGTGTTTACTTATCTCACCACCAGATGGCGCCACCAGTCATTCATCATCATGGCAAACAGTCAAAAAACTGCAGGTTTCCTGCAGGAATTTTGTCCGAAATTCATGCAGGAAACCTGCAGGTTTTTTGTCCGAAATTCATGCAGGAAACCTGCAGGGTTTTTTTGAAGTTTTTTTGCTGATTTTTTTCCTGGGTACCCATCTAACTAATAAGCGAAATCACAACACAAAATTTTTTCTAAAATTTTAAATTAAAATTTCTTGAAAGAGTGGTCATTTTAAATTGTTAAAATTCAAAATATTCTTGTACAATTTTCAAAATTATTGCAGTAAATTATTCACAAATTTATAATTTTAATTTTGATTCAACAATTTCAAAAATATTAATTTAATAAAAACTAAAAAATATTTGAATGAAATTTTTAAAAATTTTAAGGTATTTTTTTTTTTAGGTCATATTTTTAAAAGTAAATATTTGTTTCAAATTTGCTGAATCAAAATTAAAGTATAATGTTTGAAAAAGATATATTCCAAATTTCAACCCCTAAATTTGATCGGTTTTCGACTTATAGCAATTTGAATATAGGAAATCTTGAAAAAATGTAACATGGAGAAAAACACATTTAAAGTTTTAAAGACAGATGTTGTTTCCTTGACAACAACTGTCAAGAGTGTTAGATTTTCAGAACAAAAAGCACCACAAAAATTATTATATCTCTAGTTCTAATTAAGATAGAAATATGATTTAGACACATAATTATAACTCACCAAAATCTGCGCAAAAATTAGTTGTTATCGACTTCGATTTAATGCTAACAAAAAGGTGGCTAAGCTAGTAACGCAATTTCCTTCCCAACTAAAAAAGGTTGCGAAAATCTCTCGTCCGTCAAACTATTCAGTCTGATACAAGAACAATATTTCTTATTCTTATTATTCTAACACGAATTTAAATTCTCACATTGGTTATCTGACCTCGTAATGAGACGTTTTAGCACGGAGCTCGATATGCACTAGATGCTGAACTTCCTATTATACGTTGATGCGTTTTAATAATAAATACGATTTTCGTACAATGTACTACATCTAGTACGTATTTGAATAGCTGTGGTTTACATAACGATGTGGTAGGCAATAAGACTATATCAGCGCGTAAAGTTTGAAATGGGAAATATATTTTTTCATGGTTTCCACACCTTTATTCAAAAAAAATTCAAGAACTTTTCAAAACCCAAAACATATTTTTCAAGGACTAAAAATTTTTTTATAACGACCTAAAACAAGGGATACCCAAAACTTGTCAAAAAAAAAAATTTATTACATATTTTTTAAACTACTGATAGTCAAAAAAAGAAAGGTTATCCTCAATTTTGGTTACAATTTGGATTTTCTTTTTCACAGGACCTGTGATTTTTTTTGTTGCAAAGTGGGCTTCTTGTCTCAATGGTAACTATCAGGCTACTTGCACAAATATCGATTTTGGTCGAGCAATAAAATATTGTACAATAAATGCTTTTGGTGGTACGAAGAGTATGGAAACTTGCATCCCGTGTCCTTGCACAATCTCCATTTTGCTGTGGTTCACTGCCACTACACCACGATGATACTATAAAAAGCTGGCACGAGGAGGGCATAATTCAAATAGCTCCAAATAATGGTACGATTGGTCACTATCTATCGCATCAAGCAGTAATCAAGAATTCGAGTTAGACTACAAAAGTTCGTCCTGTATTCAATACATCGTTGAAGGATGAAAAAGGGAATTCTTTATATGCTTGCCTTGCAAAGGGGTCGAATTTGATAGAAATTCTGCCAAAATCTTTGATGCAATTCCGGCAACATACCATCGGTGTTACCGCCGATATAAAGAAAGCTTTCCTGCAGATTGGCTTGTCAGCTAGGGACAGAGACTTTTTGAAATTCCTATGGTAGAAAGATGCAAGCCAAAATGAAATTGTTACCTATAGGCACTGTCGTGTCGTGTTCGACATTACTTCAAGTCCATTCTTGTTGGGAGCAACAATTTCCCACCACTTGGATAATGCTCCACATAGGCAGGCATGAGAATGCAAAATTAAAAAAAAGAGGAAAACCAAAATGTGAAATTAAATACACGCTAGTCAGTCTGTGCACAAGATTTCGCAATAGTAAAAATTGCCATTTGGCCGAAGCTATAATTGACTTCTTGAACTTATAAATAATTAATGGTAGACTATGAATCGGGAAAAGCAGTGAATTACGAGCACATGCTAAATATCGGCCATCCGATATAACAATATCAATGTAGATGGCTCTGTATATTAAAAAAATGCTACTTCCGTTGCAGGATTGAAAATTTGCTTTTTTTCGTTCGATTCTTAGACGGTTTCCAGAGAACGTACAGATAAAAAAATTACGAAACTAACATGGTGTGTTCAAAATTGTACAGGGAACAAGATAAAAAAGATTTTTTTTCCTATGTGACTATTAGTTTAGGGGGCATTAAGTGTTAAGTCGAAAAAAGCAAAATTTCTAACACGAGTGAACAAAAGACATACAAATTTTCAGTCTTTAGCTGTTAATTTTTTTGGAGTATTTACCTCTCAATGTGAATTTTTGCACAGTGCCGAGTTGTGTTAGAAATTTCAATTTGTGTGGTTCCTAATAATATATATATTTTTAATTCAAGAAAAATCTGGACATTTTCATTACTTTTTTTTAAACACTGTCATATCTACCATATCTTATTACTATTAATTTTTAAATTTGAAAACATCGTAGGAAACCTTAGAATGTACTATGTATTTCTGATGATACAATTATTTTTGAAATTGGTTCATAAATAAATTTGATGAGATGAAAAGTATAATTTTGCGATAGTGAACAAATTGTTCCTCTGCAGATGCGCGATCCAACGTCAAACGGCCTTTATGAAACTGAGGCTCACGGTAATGAAAGCCTCGACGAAATTCGCTGCGACATCAATGAATGGAGGCGAGCAGGCGGAGGTTTCGCCATCGCAGGAGATTGACTCTGTGAAAGGAGTGTTGGTTTGTGAGCTTGGGTAGGAACCCCTAGCAGATCTGGGCGATGTTCAAATTTTTAAAATTGCCATACATCTGCATTCTAACATTACTATATATCGTGATGTTAACCATGCATTTTATACATAGTAAAAGCAAAACCTTGATTTCAAGTTTTTTTTTTTTTCTTTCTTTGCTATAAAAAATCGTGGTAGTGAAAAAAATAACAAATAAAGTCTGTGTTATACATTTAAGAAACACGCATGATTTAAAACAAGATTTTGAATATATATTAGGTGTAGTAAGAAGTTTTAAAGCGAGTTTTGTAGGACGTCTACTGGATTAGAGATATCCGCATTAGAAGATCCGGAACCGGATTAGAGATATCAAACCGACGCAGAAGCTAGAGAAAAGGAGAACGTAAGTTGAAATTTTGAAGGTATAAGATGTCATACGATAAGACATATATTCGTCACTGCATTCATTACAAATTTCACCAGCACAAAAGTGCCGCAAAAGCATGTCAATCAATTTGTTCTGATTTAGGGGTGAATATCGTATCGAAAATAACATGTGAGTATTGGTTTAGACGTTTTAAAGATGGCGATTTTGAGGTTAGCGATTGACAATGTAGCGGCGTTCCATTGAAGGCTATCCATGACGATTTGCAAACACTTCTCGATAAAGATGCATCTCAAACGCAAAATGAACTTGCTGAACAGTTAGGAGTAACACAAAAAACGATAACTTTTCGTTTACATGCAATGGGAAAGATTCAGAAGGCAGGAAAATGGGTGCCACATGCATTGAGGACGACCGTGTCTTGAAGTGCATGAATCTGCTAAACAGGCAACACAGAAAATCTTTCTTGTGGAAAATCATGACAGGAGATGAAAAATGAATCTGTTATGACAGTCCGAAAAGCAAAAAATATTGGGTGAATCCCTGTGAAGCAACAACATTAACACCGAAAAGACATTCACTGCAAAAAAGTTCTCCTATGCATCTGGTGGGATATGAAGGGAGTACTCTTATTACAAATTGCTGAAGTCGGGTGTAAGTGCTGAACGCTATAAACAACAATTACTGCGATTACAACAGGAAATCGATCGAAAACGTCCGTTTACTGGCAAAGGTTTGCGGCCCGTCCAATTGCTCCATGACAATGCACGGACGCATGTTGCAAAAGTGGGCAAGGACACGTTAGTAACACTTGGCTGGGAAGTTTTGGAACACCCGGCGTATAGCCCCGACATAGCCCCTTCGGACTGTCATTTGTTTCGGTCTATACAGAATGCCTTGTCTTCTGTAAACTTCCGGACAGTGGACGACGTACGAAAATGGGTTGACGACTTCATTGTGTCAACAGAGGAATCTTTCTACACTGCTGGCATCCGTGAACTAAATGACCGATGGCAGAAGGTATTAGATAATGATGGAGGTTATTTCGATGAATAAAAGTATTATTATCAGCTCTAAAATACATATTCATTTCTTTGACACACGCTTTAAAACTTCTTACTACACCTAATATATGTGTTTGTGTGTGTGTGTTCCACACAACATATATGCTCAAGTAGAGATTCAAAAATTAGCTTATTTAGAATGAGAAAAACTTCAGCACAAATAGAAATAAAGGGGCATTTTATTCCTCTAAGTAATGATGACAGCATGTATGACCTAGATTGCCAGAGAAGTTCTCAACAAAAAAGGATGCAAATGGATTGATTGTAACATCAAGAAACAAGAATGGGTTTTTTGAATTCAACTTAAAATGGGCCAAATCATTTTTGTTTTAAAATTTTTAAACTGTACGGAATTTCACTTTTGTTGAAAAAAATTTGGAAACGAAAGTCATTTTCAGGACACAAATGGTTTTTTGACAAATTCCTCATTAAATTAAAAAGAAATGAAAACGGATCGCGGCATCGAAAAACTATGTACCGTGGTGGAAAATCGTACATGCGCATAAATAAATATCGTAATCGTTGTGTCGGTCTAAACCAAAACCCAAATTTTTCCTTAATGATGCTAAAAAAAAAACTACGAAATTTCCGCTGGAAACTGATTGTGATTAGGTAACTCAGATATCGCGCATGCGCTAGGAAAGCATCGAAATCGTTGTCGCTGAGCGACAACATCATGACACCGGAAAACCGTGAGATCGTGGAAAATCGCGATGTCACGATAACCGAGATCTGCGCTAGCTAAAGCTACGGTTTTCTAAGAAAGTGGAGCTGTTATCTAGCAGCCGTAATGTAGCTGTGGATGACGTCACTAAAACGTTGTTTATACAAACAGATGGCGTTGGTTTCCTAGAGAGCGTTATTTTCGAGCGTAACGAATATTAGCGGAGCCGACATTTGCATGACGATCGTCATAGCGGTCTCAAACAGTTGAGGTACGTTTTTCTCTTGTAGCCGCAACATTTTATTTCCTGCGCCAAACGATTCTAGCGTAGGGAAGCAAAACAAACAAATATTTTTGACTGGCATTGTTCAGTTCGTTTTTGTAAAATCGAATCGTTAAGATGGTTTGAAAATTTCAACGGATTTGAAATATGAGGAAAATTTTACACCAGAACGATACCTTAAATGTGATTTTCTTCAAAAAAATAATTAATTATTTAATAAAAAATAATAAAAATAATTAAATGGTAAACAATTGAAAAATAAATCTGTTTTTGGTATCGATCTGGCGTAGAATTTTACGCTGATTTGAAATTCTTTGAAATTTTCACTCTATCTTCATCGATCCCGAGACCCGAATTTAGAAACTTGGACTAGAGAATAAAAAAAGAAACCTTTTTTTTTTTTTTTTCTCGAATAAAATAAACCATGAAAGCCGTCTGTATTGCTCATTCTCCACAGTATTCTGTCCGTCTACGTTGACACCTCTGGTCTCTTGTTAAGACGGCCGCATCATGACGTATCACGGCTGCTATAAAATGGCTCCGCTTTCTTGGGATAACTGTGTAAGATCGCGGAAATAATCGCGAGACCTGCGCTAGCTAAGGGATGGCTGTGTGAGATCGGGAAAAATCGCGATTTCACGATGCAATCGTGAAAATCGGAAATCGATGTGGCGATGTCGACCTTACACCGGTTTTTCACGATGTATCGATACATCGCACAGGCCTATTCCCTAGTATATAAAAACGTCACTAGGACATCCGGTTCTTCAAAGCTTGAAATATACTCTCATCAGCTAAAAACACTAATGACGTCATATTCCTAAAAACGGCCAAAATCACGCTAGAAAAACGCGTAAAATTACTGAAAAGCGGAGAAAACATGAAAAAAAAACACAAAAAGCTGAAATCCGCGAAAACGCGGAAGATTTTCATGCCTGCACAAGGGTTCAAAGGAACAGCGCTTAAATTCAAGAAATCCTTTCATGTCGACAGTTGTATCACCAGTTTTGAAACCGAAGAGGAAATAGTCATGTTTAAAGAAGAATCCCGGACTTCAGGAGGATGTCTTCAGGAGGGTTTGACCTTAGACGGTGGATTGCTGCATCATTCAAAGGCATAACTTCCACTCAAAAGATCATTTCAATTACTGGGACTCTCATGGGACACAGAGACTGATGAAATTTATTGCAATTTAACCTCTTTGATCTTTTCTGAGAGTGTCCATACCAAAAGGTCTCTGCTGCCAGTTGCACAGAGAATCTTCGACCCTATGGGGTATACTAGTCCAGCTACGTTAATTCCAAAACTGATTTTGCAAAAAACATGGAAGATGAAACTTTCTTGGGATGAAAATCTTCCACAAGACATAGAAAGGGAGTTTCAGGCCTGGCTAAAAAAGTTGCATTTCTTGAATTATTGTAAACATTCAAGACGACTTGTGTTTGGATCCTCTGACGAATGCTCTATTACTCTACAGTGTTTTAGTGATGCTAGTAAGGTATCTTATGCAGCATGCGTTTTCTTACGTGCATGTTTTGGGGGCAAAACTTCGGTACAGTTAGTATTATGTAAGTCAAGAGTAGCATCTGCCAAAGAAGTAACCATTCCTAGATTAGAGTTACTTGTAGTACTCATAGCTACACGTTTGTATTGTCAAGTCATTGACTCTCTCAAATTGACAAGGTGCCAAGCGTATTTTTGGAGTGATTCATCTGTAGTTATGACTTGGATAAAAAGAGATTCCCACTGCAGTATTTTCGTGGCAAATCGTGTCGCTGAAATTAGAGGATGCACCAAAACTGAAGATTGGCATTATGTACCGGGTTCAATCAATCCAGCAGATCCTCCATCTAGAGCAGGGGAGCCAACCTTTTACATACCATGCGCCAATTTTTTTTCCCATACGAGTTCAGATGCGCCATACATTTTAATAAAAGTATGTTTATCGACGTAATTAACATTTTTAAATGATTTAACTACACTGCAAAAATTATCCGTTGTTTTTACGGACTTTTCCCGTATATTTGACGGTTTAAAGCTGTTTTGTTGACAAAACGGTTTTTTACCGTTTTTCACTCTAGCCATATACGGTTTAAAACCGTCAGTTCAAATTCGAGTTCTCGTCATTACGGTATTGCTTTGCGTACGATAACTTTCCCTTTTCTTAAATCATTTTAAGATTATTTTCTACACTTGCTCTTATTTTTCAGCAATTATTTTATGGTTTTGAACATCATGTAAATAAAAGTGCGATTCGACTTTTATTTAAGCTTTTCGTTATTCATCAGTTGGCAACCAGGTCGTATTGTTGTTTGGGCGCCATTTTTGATCGATGAGTGCTCAAATAGTTTCAACTCAAATTATCAGGTGAGCTTTTACTTACTTTTCATGCTCCTTTTGTTAATTTTTAGAAATTAGATTCTTACCGTAATGTCTTTGTTTAAATGTGAACTCTGTAATTTCAAAACAAAATTAATCAAACCCTATGTTGTCCTCTGGAGTTTGCATCGAAATGTTCACGGAGTAACATTCCCTTATGGTGCTCAATCTTGCCATCTCTGTTTTAAAAACTACAGGTTGTCCTAAAAGTTCCCGTACTCCAACTTTAAAAATAATTATTGCCCGTGTTTTTTTTTAATTATTGAATTTTATCGGCTCTTTAATTTTTATCGTTTCATTTTCTTTGCACTCAAGTTGTTCGATAATAAAGTTCCACGTCATTTTGTTCTTCATTGCAAGATGAATTTCACGCATTCAGAGAATTGCGCTGTTTTAAACTTATTTTGAATGCAAATAATTTTAGCGACATAAATATCCAAGGGATGCAATACCGAGTAAATATGGATCATTTTGAAATTAAATAGAAATTTGACAGTCAAAACTTTTTGAAAAATAAAATTAAAGTTTCAGAATTTATTTAAGTATTTATGTCATGTTAGGGCAATGAAGTTGTGCAACTGAAACAGGTGAAGACAATATTTTAAGCAAATTAAAGCCAATTTTTTATTTCCTTAAAACGTGGAGGTGACGAGATGTTCCAGATTCATCTAACACAATGTAAATAGTCTTCAGGTATTTAATCAAAAATGTACTATTCATGAGTATTCATTGTCAGTTGTTTTAAAATGGCCATAACCTCATCTTGAACTGTTGCTTCACATTCTTCATAGGAAACAAATTTGTTTTTAGTGTCATGTCATCTCGACATGAAGCGGATCTGGTAAGAAGCTTCAAAACATTCAATGACATTTGCCACATAATAGCAAACACTCTTTCTACCAAATACTTTGACAATTACATATTCATTAAATTCATTTGAGTCGGGTCGCAAAGATTCAGACAATGAGTAGAATGACAGAACATTAAGTTTTTCACTATTTTCAATTTATCTATGTAATGTGATTTGGTCGTGTGAATCTCTGAAATGCACATGTTGTATCTCCCAAAATCAACATGTATCAGTATCTCATCTGTTCCAAGGTTATCTTTAGGTTGAAAATTGACCTGTATTGATGGGACTATGTTGCAAACATGCTTCATGAAGTAACGAAGCATATCATTAAATTTATTAACTAGCGCTTTGACACTTCTATTTCAACTTTTGATTTAACCACTTTCTTAGCTGACTTTTTTTTTATTTATTTCACTGTAAACTTCTTTCCTCTTCCATTGCTCAACACATGTAATCATTTGTCTCAACGTGTTTGTTAATGCACTTCTTTCCAGACATTCTTCTTCACTTTTTACTACATCCTGACAGCAGAGATTTAACCATCTAATCTAAATCATTGTAATTAAGAACTTTGAGGCTTTTTAATTTTTCAAAAGTTAACAAAACATTTACATGCTTTTCACATGCACATGTTTCTTACATCAGGTTGCAATACCCAACAGCTTCATCTGGGTTAACTTCTCCACTCTGTTTGGTGGAATATTAATTTTTTTTTTCCTTCAAACAAAATTTTCTTGTCTTTTCAACCTATTTTTTTTTGCTGAGCCCTCTTTTATGTCGTAAAGTTCTGGATCATTTTTAATTCTATTTCTTTTTTGCTAAGACTCCTTCCAGACTTTCCTAAATTTGATTATATCAGATTTCTTAGACATGGTACCAACTAGGCCAGATTGACATGATACCAACTGGTACTATGTCAGAAACAAAGAGAATTTCAGTCATGAGGATACTTAAATTATCTCCCAACTCAATGGCATATTTTTAAGGAAAAATTAAAAGATTTTATCAGCGTACACAATCAGACCCAAAGTTACAAGTGTTCAAACATCGTAAATCAAATAAAGCCGTTAGGCTTTATTCTACAGGTTCAAATCAGAACCAATTGGCAAGTTAAATCGGTACTGGTTAGAGAAAAAACAATTGGACTGCTTATTTGTTTACCCAAGATTGTTCTTACTTTAATAAATAACCATTTATGGTGGAGTGGTAGCATCCGCAACGTTAGGCCGCCAAAGCGATTGTTTACGCCAAATCAAGATGGCGGCCGATGTAAGCAATTCCAAGATGGCCGCCATATACAACGTGAACCTTTGCATACAGTGCATAAATAATAATAATAATTTGTTTAAAAATTAAGAAAAAAGCAATATAAATTTCACTTGAAAATTTTCTAATATTTCAGTCTGGTATTCTCCGAACATGTACGCAATTTTGCGTCAATTTCATCCTAGTTTTGTCACTTAAAAAAAAAAATATTAAATAAAAAAAATTATAATTAAAAAAAAATTATAATAATAATAATAATAAAAAGAAAAAAAAACGTGATTTTATTAAAACGTCCGGATTTTCATCAATTTTGAATTAGAAACTTTGCAATGCATAGAAAATTCAAAACAAGAAATCTTTTTTTAATAAGGTAGTTCTTTTCTGTGATCATAATCCACACAAAGGTTTTTGATGAGAAACCAAAAATCTAAAAATTCTTCTGCTATCCTAAAGTGTGAAAAAATATTTTTTCACAATTTTTCTAGCAATAAGCATTATGTGAGCAACTCAACGGGGATATTCCAGGTTATAGAGCCATATATGGAAAAGCACGACAAATATTTTTATTGTAACGACTTTACAAGAGGAAATTGTTTTTTAGAGAAGTCAAAGCGTATTGCGCTTAAGGTTTCAATGCGTTTAAACCAGTATACCGGGAGAAATTTGTTTGTAGATAAGTCACAGCGTATAACGCGCGATCCCCGCCTGCCGGCTACCTCGCCGCCCCTCCGGGGCCGGCGAGGACCTTTCACCGTTGGCTTCCATGCGTATAAGTCACTGTATTGGGTGCCCACCCAAGCATAGTCCAGTGTTTGTAATATAACCAAAAGCTAAACAAAAATCAAACTTACCCTCATAGCCGGGTCCTTGAAATTCTGACAATGGTTAACAGTCATATGCTCGAATCAATAACCCTTGAACTCTTTGTCCTTCGGGTATTGATACCAGCATATGACTTCCAATAGTCAGAAATTTTTGTAGTTCCTTGCAAAATTCAGCTCTGAATTACCTCAGCCAAAACTTTCTGGTTCCTATTTTTCACCTCAACCATAAAACATTTATCCGTCCCTCGTTCAAGTCCTCCAAACACCCATTTACCCTCCAATTTCTTACTCCTGTTATACTTTCTTTTGCCAAATTTTTGTCCTATCTTTCTACATTTCCACTCCTACCTATCACCAGCATCCTTTCTCAATGTTAAAATCATATCATTCTCACATGAAAGACATTTCACCTTCTTCCCAATCAAGCTACTACATGTTTGCAAAAAAAAAAAACATTTTCTAACGTTCAATAACACTATCCACTGCTATATCAAATCAACTAAGGGGAAATGAGCAACCAAAAGGGGAAAAAAATTCTAAATTCCAATCTGCAATTTCAAAAATCAAATTTAATCCAAATTTTTTTTCGAAATTTTAATTGAAATTTAAATAAAGTGACAAATTTAAAAAATTGTAACTTACAATCTGCTTTCCAAACTTATCCTAAAAATTTTGAAAATTAATAAAACAAGTCGATTTTATAAATCAAGAGCAAAATTCATATGCACCCAACAATTTCAAAGACTGTCTAAATTTTAATTCCGTTCTACATTAAAAATAAAAGTGGAAAAGCGTATTTTCTTCCTTAACCAATCATGAGACCCGTTTATTATCGTCAGGAGAAAATATCTAGGGTTGCCTTAAAACTAAGAAAAACGCGAAAACGGGAAGGTTGCCACAATTGGCAATACATCGCTCGAAAGTTGTAACGTATCGGATACTACATACCATCCCCATTTATAATCACTATTTTACCATATCATTGTACAAATTCCTGATAAGAAATATTTGCTCACCTCCATGGAGGTGAAATTTCAATGGTTGGACCACATTTATGCCTAACCTAAAACAATCCCAGCCATGTGCTTTGATTTCCAGATTGTTTTGTACATTTTCTAACTATATGTTGTTGAAAAAAGTTCAGCAATAAATGAAAACATATTAAGTTAAAAATGCCATGGCAGTGACATTGTTAAAAGAACTCAAGAATTTTCTGAGTGCAAATATAAGAAACAGACAAAATCATACTTGCTATTGAGTCAAAGATATCTTACAGTAAAGATGGCTCATTAGAGCTTCTTTTAATTACACTTTCAGACATGCACTGCCTTCTAGTAGACTTTTTTAAAGGTTATTTACTTTTTATGCAGAGCTGACAAAAATAGTAGGGACAAAATAATTTACTGATTTTTCAACATTAAATTTAATGAAAAATATAATAATTTCTGGTGTAATGAAATGAAAACTGTTAACAAAGAAACTATTAATATTAAATACATATATTAAATAAAGGAATTTTTATACTTTTTAAGTTTCAACTATATTTCTTAACCTAGAAACAGGGTTAAGAACAGCCACGGAGGTGATATTTTCCATGTTTAATTCACTTTTTTTAAGTATAAATATGCAAATATTTATTCACTTGAAGATATCTGATGAAAATATACCTCAATTAAGATCTATTACTATTGTATAAAAATTAATTGACAAATGAAATTCATAAAAAAAAAATACATGTGACTCAAATTTCCACTTAATTTCAGAATGACCCAGATACAGTATATCAACTTAATCAACAATTTTTTGGAATATTAGAAGTGCATGAACAAGACTCTTGGTTCCAACAAGACGTTGTAACCTGCCATACAAGTTATGACACCACGGGCATGCTTCAAGATTTTTTTGGCGATCGACTCATCTCAAGAAACTATTGGCCATCTCGTTCCGTCATCTACACATTCCTGACTTTTTTTCTGTGGGGATATTTAAAGAACAAAGTTTATGAAGATAATCACCAAACAATAGGTGATCTGAAAAGTGCCATTACTCAAAAAATACAAGAAGTCATTCCCAGCATTTTGAAAGGTGTTTCTAAAAATATGTGTAAACTACTTCAGCTTTGCCTCCCAAGAAAATTGCAGAAATTTTAAACATTTACTATAAATGTAAGTCCAAATTTTTTTCGTTTATAAGTGCTTTTCACCATTAACATAAAAATATTTGTTTTAAAGTTTGTTGATTTTGTATAGTAAATTCACGAATCGTCAGTACAGGAACTTTTAGGACACCCTGTACAATTCATGTTTTTCAAGATCATAAATTTGTCAAAGAAATGTGAAGAATTGAAGGCACAATTGTAAATTGCAGTTTAAGTACATGCGAGAACATTACTTTAACTGATTTGTCGCAGTTAATTTCTCACATGACATTTATTTAAAAAAAGGGTTGGGTGCTATAGTGTTTGATTGTATTTTTTAAATTAGCTTTAACCCTTAACTGCTGTGTTACAAACCGTCTCGTGACTAGTGTGGAGGGGTCTCTCAGACCTCGCTCACTTAAGTGTGTATAAAGTTAATTATTATATATTAATGAAAGATTCTTTAGATAATTATTATTTATACATTTTAAATTTAGATAATTCAATTCTTAACATGAATATATTTTATATTACTATACAAGTAAAGTAGATTCCATGTCTCTTCAGGCTCAGCTTTCGGAACTAATTTTGCAGGACATTTCAACCCTGGAAACTAAAACTATGTTGTGGTTAGGTGTTCTAATGGCACGATTAGGTTCCTCCCCCCCCCCCTCCCAGCATCCCATTTGAAGTTTTTTTTCCGTAGAAATATTCTCGTGAAGACGCACTTGAAATGTCTTCATCTGCATAAATTTCCGAATCCGTTTCATGTTTGGTTTCAATAGTATCCGAAATTTCACTGTCCCAGTACTCTATTTCCGACCAATTATCAACAATATCCTGAACTTCTTTTTGTGCTAAATACAGAGGTAGTTTCTTAGTAAAGTTTGTTACCATTTAGGACTCAGCTGAAATTCCATACTCAAACAGACTATTTCATTCAGCAAGAACACTAACGCAAATGCTGTGAAGGGTCTAAGAGACCGTGGGGGAAATGCAAATAGTGTGAAATACGAAATAGTTGGGACATCCAAACCAGTGTTGGAATGTGGCTTCTCTTGGACGTAGTAGGAAGGTACTGAATAGGACATTGACCAATATTCACTTTGAGAGGTGGAAACGACCTGTCACTCGGGGTCTGTGAGACCCATGACAGCAGTTAAAGGTTAAATAAACTTGTTAAACTTTGAATAAAGCAAAATCACTAAAGAATTTTTCTCTGTCCAATTTGTATTTTACAGGTGTTTTCTAAGGATGAATCCTGATAAAGGATCCAAAGCCTCCAAAAAAAGAAATCCATGAATCAAAAAGTTTTGACCTTATAAAATAAACTTATGGACTTTGAATGGTGTTGAACATTTCATTGAATAGATATGAAAATATTAGGTATCTTGATTCTGTTAATTGCATCAAAGTTATTCTATTGTAATCGTGGTTTGATTTTTAAAAATTACAATCAATGAACCCTGATTATATTTGTATTTCTGTTTATGTATATTTTTGCCTGCTCATTTTGTATTACTTAAATTATATGCAACAAACAAATGTACCTCACAAAACATTATGTAATTATCGTGTTCAGCACAGCACAGTGTATAATGTAACCATATTTAAAGGTGTTTTGCTATTTAATAAAAGTTATCAAGGTTTCTAAAATGAAAAGCTCCAGAGTTCTATATTTTGAAAATTTATCACTGTTGACATTATAAGACAACAATATTTATTTTTTCATTTATACAGACTTTTTTCTACATGCTTATATAGTTTGTTACTTAATAAGTATCCTCAACATGCATATTGAAAAATGATTTACTTTAATTTTTATTATTCTGTATAATTGAATAATATTCTAGCATAATTTAGTTAGATTATTTAATTTAAATGTTTGAACATTATTGAAATAACAAAAGTAATAAATATTATACAGTGAAACCTGTCTATAACCATTCTGTAGGGACCTAAATAAAATATTGTTATAGACAGTATCGTTACACACAGATTTCACTGTATATTGACAGTATTATGAATAAAAGGTACTGTGTACGGCACAGTATTTTTCTTTAATTTCTTTGCTCTGCAATAGTTCTATACTATTTTAAAAGATGACTTTATCATTTTATCCACACTTCAAAACTAAATTTCAGAGAAAACCCATTATTTTGTGCGCAAAACTGTTTCAACTGTATAGCTGATATTTACATTTTTACACAATTTGTAAACCTTATAGTATTTAGTGTAATTGCATTATTTTGTGGTAAAACCATATTCACTGCATAATTGCAGCATATTTTTTATGGTAACTGGTTGTAACTTCAATTCCATATGGTTTTGTAAACAGTTATAAACTAAAAACTACAGTAAACTTGTTCTTGACTAGTTAAAAATAGTTCTGATTGCGAAATTATACTGTATTTTTTATGGTAACTGGTTGTAACTTTCACCGATTAAATACTTTTATGTAAACAAGTGAAAACTGAAACATACAGAGAAAACTAGATCTCATGGTAAAAAACAGTTGCGACTACAAATTTACTTCATAACTTTTACGGAAAAAATGTGATATCATATGGCAAAATACCGTTGTGAATACGGTTTTACTTAGTAACTTTTACGGGGGAAACCTGGTCTTATATGGGGAAAACCGTCGAGAATACGGTTTTACTTCGTAACTTTTACGGGAAAAACTGGATCTCTTATGGGAAAAAACCGTTGTGAATACGGTTTTAATTCGTAACTTTTACGGGAAAAACTTGTTCTCGTATGGTAAAAAACCGTTATTTCTACGGATTAACTTCGTAATTTTTACGGTTAAGCACAACCAACCCAGCTGCCAGTTTAAAACCGTAAATTTTACGGGATTTTTTTTACAGTGTATATTGTTTTTAAAACAGTGTCTATTACAGAGAATTTTTCAAATTTGAATTAGTCATTCGCGACCTCGTTTTTCCTTTAATAAATTTCATGGATGAAAATGCTTGATCACATCTGTATGTCGTTCCAACACGACATCTATAACATTTTGCAAATTTTTTTAGTCCCAGAAAGTGTTTACGGTGTCGTGAACGCCAGAAATTAATCATGTCATAAGCATTTTGATCTGAATAATAAAGCTCATGAAACTTCAATATCAATAATGAATTTGTTTTGAAATCAATAAGTACCATTTGCATGTTACTAGGCATCTTCATTACGTTTTGTTCACTAAGTGAAAAGGCTTTATTAATGCGAGCATTTAATTTTCTTCTGTAGCTAAATCAAGAAAACGACTTTCAAATGACCCTTGTAATAACTAATTTTAATATATTTGGTCAAATTGTTATTGTCCGCAGCACATCCCCTCTGCTCTTTCAACGGTGGATATTGACTCAAATCCTGATTTTGTAACTGATTGATGAACAGATTTAATGTCATTTTAAATAAATTAATACTATTTACTAAGCTGGGAAATAATTTCTTCTTGCCTTGTAGCATAGAATTTAGATAATTGAGATGGCTAGTACATCAACAAAAAATGTCAATTCAAATAGCCAGTTGTTATCAAATAATAGCGTTCTTTCATCAGGAAAGTAAAATTTCCTGTTCTCAAAAATTAAAAATAGAATATTTTAATTTCTAAAATCTACTCAGAACCTATCCTCTAGAAAGCCAGCGCACCTCACAATAAATAAAAGGTTCACCATATTCCAAATTTAATAATTCAATATTCTCTGAATTCTCGGCTGTTTAATGCTCTTGTTCTAATTTTAATCACACATTTCACAACCGGTAACAAAACATGCTGCAGTTTTTTAAACTTTACACACAGTGCCTCTTGGTGTATAATACACATTTATAATACATATTTTAGTGCAGTACGATGTAAAAAAAATTTCCGAGCAAAGTTGAAGTGCCATTTACGGCGTACCATCAGTACACATACTGATTAATACAATAATCTAATTTAGATTTTCTTGGCATGATTTTACATTTCAAATATCTCTGATCCTCTTGTTTCATCATGCAATAACTCCAGACTGGTACTTCAAAGATATTAAAATTATAATCAATTCCTCTTACAAAAATGCTTATAACTGGACCAAAGCTAGAGAAAAGTCTTCCAGTTGTTGAAATACATCCAGCCAGAGACAGTTCCACGATACATCTCGCATTAGTCTGCCTTGGTATAGCAATTTCGTCTGATTTCTTTTCAATACCTTTATAACCAAGATGGTGTGCAAATATTTGAAAACAAGGCTTCTCGGTCAGAATAGTTGTTGTTTTTTTTCGCAAATGCTAATGCAATTTCATAATACGCTTCTGTCATCGCCTCGTCTTCACAACTTACATAAGCAAAAATATTTTGTCTTCTGATTTCTTCCTTATTTTAGTCACATATTCTTTACGTAACTCCGACCCGAGAACAAGTTTAATTTTTCCTTCTATGTTAGCCTGATGCTATGCTTTATAGAGTTTATTAAGATCATGTCTTCTATTATGTGAAAGAGTAGTTTCACAAACAATGCAAAAAACGATTTTCCTGATGGACTTGCTGTAAATAACTCATTTTCTTCCTGTTCGTTAAATTTCACTTTTACTCTCATACTTTTTGAGCTTCTTTTGCACAGTGATAGATAACACACACACAGGAATGTAAAAAAAGAAAAACATTAAAACCTACAAAAAAATCTTGAAAAAGAACAAACAGATCACAAGTACGTCGTATCACACAGTATAAAAATTGCAAACTCAAAAAATTGCGACGAAATGAGGAGTAAGAAAGCTCTATGAATTAAACTGAGAGTACTATGGTGTTGAAAATATGAAGATATTTTTAGTTATGGCGCCTACTTCAAAAGAATAAGGAGACACAATAATGCAATGCGCCACTTGTAGTCATCCAATGCGCCAAGTTAGGCGCATGCGCCACAGGTTGGCCACCCCTGATCTAGAGGGTGCTATGCCAGAAAACTACTGCAGAGCAGATGGTGGGAGGGGCCCGACTGGCTTAAACAAGAGCCAGATAAATGGCCTATGTATGGAGTGTCAGAAGTAGATGAAGAAACAGTTAATTCAGAAAGAAGGAAAAACGTGGTTTCTAGCGTTTCCTGTATGACCCCACACTTTACGGATACATTTACTCGATTTTCTAGTTATTACTAGGGGACTTCGCCCCCTGCTCGCTTACGCTCGCCAACCCCCGGGGATTGCTACGCTTTCCCATTTGGTTTGCTTTGCAAACCAACTCCTTTTACATATGGCATTTGGTTTGCTTCGCAAACCAACATTCCTTTCGCAGAGTGAAACTATCTGAATAATTTGTATTATCCTGATTTCACTTTACGGTCCATGACGTCACAGCGAGGGCTTCGCCCCCTGCTCGCTTACGCTCGCCAACCCCCGGGGATTGCTATGCAATCCCGTTTGGTTTGCTTCGCAAACCAATACTTCTTTCGCAAGTGATTTCACTTTTTTTTTACTTTAACACTTAATGCACCCTAAACTAATAGCCGCATGAGTAACAAATCTTCTCCATCTTGTTCCCTGTACAATTTAAAGTAAACCGTTTTAATCTCCAAACTTTACGATCTGTACTTTGTACTTTCTCGGTAAACCGTCTGAGAACAGAGGGTTCCTCGCCAAATAAAAATAAATCGTTTTTATGGCAATTGTTGCTACGATAAATTTGATATCTGGCAAACCCGATAGTCAAAAATACAACCCTCCGCGAATACAATGCTCCGCAAATTTGCTCCGCGAAATAAAAAATACGAAATTTGTGTCACCAACTCTTGATTGCATCGAATTTATTTCTGAACCAATTTTAAAAATAATGGTACCGTAAGAAAGAGTATAGTCTGAGGTATACTGCGCTATTTTCAAAATAAAAAACTAATAGTAATACGATATAGATATGACAGTTTTAGTTAACGGTTGTAACAAAAAGTAGCGAAAATATCCAAAGGTTCCGAATTTTGTATGACCAACTTTTGATCGCATCCAATTTAATTATTAACCGATATCAAAAATAATAGTACCGTAAGAAAGAGTACATTCTGAGGTATGCTGCTATATTTTAAAAATTAAAAAATAATAGTGATAAAATATAGATACGGCAGTTTAAAAAAAAAGTTACAAAAATGTCCCGATTTTTCCCGAATTTCAAAAAAATATTATCAAGAACCAAATTGAAATTTAAAAAAAAAACTCGACGAGCTGCAAAAATCTACGTTGAGAGGTACTCTTAAAAAAACTCACGGCTGAAGACTGAAAATTTGAATGTGTATTGCTCATTCGCGGAAGAAATTTCGCTTCTTCAATTTTGACACTTAATAAACCCTAAACTAATAGCCGCATCGGGAAAAAATCTTAATAATTGTCAGGGAATACGATGAAGAACAAACCATGTTAATTTTGTTTTTTTCCGATCAGTACTTTCTCGGGAAACCGTCTAAGAATCGAGCTAAACAACACAGTTTTCAATCCTGCGGCGGCGGTAACATTTTTTTAATATAGAGAGATAAGAATGTGAGAGTGTTAGCTTGGATCTATAGATTTTTCAATAACAGTCGACATGAGAAGGATGCAAGATTAAGATGTAAAAAGCTAATCTCGGAAGAAGTGAATTTTTCAGAAAAAAGGTTGTTATATTTAATTCAAACCGAGAGTTTTCATAATACCAGGGCTCGTAACAGGTTTCAAGGTCTAAAGAGGGGACAAAAGTGACTGATTGAACCAAAAAAGTGACTAATCGAGCAAAAAAAAGTGACAAATAACAATAATGCTAAATATATTCAAGTAAAACGATGGAAAATAAAAAGATCCTCCCCAGCTACCCCTATTTTTTTTTGGAAAGATATTTTTATTTTCTTCATTTAAAAAGTCCATCATTTTAAAATATTAACATAAAAATTACAAAAAATCGGAATTATGATTTTTTAATTCGTTTATTTTTGACACAGCTTGAAGAATTTCTTCCTTTTCTTTGAAAAATTATATCTCATTTTTTTTTGTTGAAAAAGTCTGAAATTAATTTTGTTTTTTTTCTACTCAATAGAAGAATGTGCATTTTTTAAAGTCTGTCTTTGCTGACCAGTATCTTCTGAGACTTTTGCTGCTCCTTCAATCATTGCCTAAGCAAGTGCTGCTTCCTGAAAATCTTTATTTTTTATTGCCTTCTTGAGCCTATCATTGGCTTCCTTTTATAATTTTGAAGCACTGTCCAACGCCTCATCCCCATCTTTACGCATAATTTTAAATTTTCCTTCTTCTTCTATCACTTTTCTTTTCTTTGCCAGCTGTTATAAATATTTTTCTTTCCTGTCCTTCTCTAATTTTCCTTGTGCCTTACGTTTTATATCTTCTAAATAGGCATTGTAGGCTTTGTATGCAACCCCTTCGCATATCCATTAGCTTTGATGTGATTGGCACCGAATAAGGTTAATTGTCAAAATTTGCCAAGCTATTTTCAACCGTCATCAATGCATTGAGTATGCGTTCTGACATAGATGCTCGGTCTCCTGTCAAAGCTCCTTTTGTTCGATCCTGTCGACCGGTTACCCTTAAACTTCGCCGCTTCGATTTACTAATAGCCTTTTCCCGTGGGGAAAATTTACAGAATTTGCTGCTAATACACCGCAGGCAAAGTGAAATATCCTTTTACAGTTGAAACGGTACATTTTTGAATCCATTCTTGCGGTGGAACGTAGCGTGCACTTCAAAATTAAATTCGTGCAAACCCTAGGATATATATATATATATATATATTTAAAAAATGTTGCCGCCGCCGCAGATTTGAAAACTGTGTTGTTTAGCTCGATTCTTAGACGGTTTCCCGAGAAAGTACTGATCGGAAAAAAACAAAATTAACATGGTTTGTTCTTCATTGTATTCCCTAGACAATTATTAAGATTTTTTTCCGATGCGGCTATTAGTTTAGGGTTTATTAAGTGTCAAAATTGAAGGAACGAAATTTCTTCCGCGAGTGAGCAAAACACATTCAAATTTTCAGTCTTCAGCGGTGAGTTTTTTTTTATGAGTACCTCTCAACGTTAATTTTTGCAGCTCGTCGAGCTTTCTTTTAAATTTCAATTTGGTTCTTGATAATATTTTTTTGAAATTCGAGAAAAATCGGGACATTTTTGTTATTTTTTTTTTAAACTGCCGTATCTATATCTTCTTACTATTAGTTTTTAATTTTTAAAATATCGCAGTATACCTCAGAATGTACTCTTTCTTACGGTACTATTATTTTTGAAATCGGGTTAATAATTAAATTGGATGTGATCAAAAGTTGGTCATACAAAATTCGGAATATTTGGATATTTTCGCTACTTCTTGTTAAAATCGTCATATCTACAGCAAAAACCATTATTTTTTAAATTCGAGAACATCACTGAATACATTACATTACACTCTTTCTTATGGTACAATTATTTTTCAAATTGGTAAATAAATAAAATCGATGCAATTAAAAGTTGGTCATACAATTTTCGGAACTTTCAGATCATAATTTCCGATACAAAACTAAAACTGTCATATCTATATCGTATTACTATTAGTTTTTAATTTTGAAAATATCGCAGTATACCTCAGAATGTACTCTTTCTTACGGTATAATTATTTTTTTAATTGGTTCGTAAATAAATTCGATGCAATCAAATGTTTGTCGCACAAATTTCGTAATTTTTATTTCGCGGAGCAGGTTTCGCGAAGCAGGCACGCTTATGAAGGTTGTATGTTTCACTATCGGGTTTGCCAGATATCAAATTTATCGTAGCAACAATTGCCATAAAAACGATTTATTTTTATTTGGCGAGGAACCCTCTGTTCTCAGACGGTTTACCGAGAAAGTACAAAGTACAGATCGTAAAGTTTGGAGATTAAAACGGTTTACTTTAAATTGTACAGGGAAAAAGATGCAGAAGATTTGTTACTCATGCGGCTATTAGTTTAGGGTGCATTAAGTGTTAAAGTAAAAAAAAAGTGAAATCACTTGCGAAAGAAGTATTGGTTTGCGAAGCAAACCAAACGGGATTGCATAGCAATCCCCGGGAGTCGGCGAGCGGAAGCGAGCAGGTGGCGAAGTCCTCGATGTGACGTCATGGACTGGAAAGTGAAATCAGGATAATACGAATTATTCAGATAGTTTCACTCTGCGAAAGGAATGTTGGTTTGCGAAGTAAACCAAATGGGATTGCGTAGCAATCCCCGGGGGTTGGCGAGCGTAAGCGAGCAGGGGGCGGAGCCCCCTAGTATATATATATATTTTTAAGAAATGAATTTTTTTTTTAATTGCGCACCAAAAATTTGTCTTCTCTTAATAGATTTTTAGAACTTAAAATCCCTGAAAAGGTGACAAAATGTCAAAAAAGTGACAAAAAGTGACATGTTAGGAGCCCTGTAATACTGATGCTAAGGCTTTAAAAGGGATGCATACATTTAAGTATGACTGTGGACTACTTCGAATAAGAACTAAAGTAGTTTTAAGTGACGAAGACGAGAACTTCAAGTGTTCAATTCTATTGCCAGGAAACCATACACTAGTTCATCGCTTAACAGAACAGAAGCATTGACGACTGCAGCATGCAGGTGCCGGAACCTTGATCTCCAACTTACGAGAAGATTATTGGATTGTCGGTGTGAGATGACTTATAAAAAGAATTTGCTCAAAATGCGTTATTTGCAAAAGATTCAAAGGGAAATCTATTCAGCAGCCATTCGCACCCCTACCAAAAGACCGTATAAAATATGCGGGAGTTTTTGAGGTTACTGGAATTGATTTGGCTGGCCCACTATATGTATTGTCTGGTGAAAAGGCATGTATTGTGATTTTTACATGTACCATTTATCGTGCTGTACACTTCGAATTAACGAAGTCTTTATGAACAGATTCCTTTATAATGGCACTAAGACGATTCATAGCCAGAAGGGGTAGAGTAAGCGTTATATATACGGATAATGGTACTAACTTTGTGGGAGCCAATAGAGCGTTAAACGAGCTTGATTGGGAAAGAATACTATACTAGATTGCAACGTTTCTTGGCACAGACGCCCCGCCCTCGCGGAGGGGTAAAGTAAGTGATCCGTCTCCTGTTGGGTTACAGTGAGAGGTTTCGAGGAGACGTCACACTTACAAGCTTCCAACTTGGCACATTAATCTAATTTGGCCTTAAATTTAGCACGTAAATGTTTTGAAAGCTTGCCTGTCAGTTGATATAAGAAAAGCATAATTATAGTACTTTTAAGACATTTTTATACAGTTAGTAATAGATAATATCGAAAGATATTTTTTGAATTTGCAATGGTATTTGTTTAAGCTATTACTAACTATAAATTTTCAAAAAGAAGTATCCCAGGTAGCAAATGAAATTTTTAAGGTTGTCATTGAAAAATATGTATGAGGTATGCCCCAGCGTGTTATATTACTGTTCGAAAGAATATAATAGAATTTACCGCAATAAATACTTGCCTTAAATTTAAAAGAAGATTATACTTTAATTAATTAAAACTTATATTTTAATATAAGTTTTATAATATTCTCTTAAAGTTGTGATTTTTCATATTGCTGCAATTTTGAGCTGTCACTTTTCTTCCCGGGGTGCGATATGTCGGTCAATATTGCCCAGCGTAGAAATGACCTCCTGGCAATAATACTAAATATCGGTTTTCGACATTGATAAATATTTTTTTTCTAACATTGCTCTATGAGTTTAAGGTCATTGCTCAATATCAGCTTTACGATACTGCTCGATGTTCTTTTTAACATTACTCCATATCTGCTTCACAATATTGAGTTATTTTCATTCAATATTAATCAATATACTTCTTATGGCTAATGTGATAGTTTATTTAGAGGGTACACAAGATTACAACAATCTTAAATTTTAAGAATTCTAAAAATATTACTCATTAAAAAATATAATAGTTTATAAAATTGAAGAGAACATATAATTTTTTTAACTTTTAATTTTTAGAACTATATTTATAACAATTTTTGTAAGTAATGTACGTAAATATTTTTTTTAATGATTATTGTTTAACATTACTATAAACTTTTAATAGAATAAAAAATGTAATAACTTTGTAAAATAAATAGAATAACCTTGAGTGTCCTCTAAATAAATCATCACATCTTCCATAAATAGGATATGAACCTCCTTAAAAACCCTTATGGAAAGGTTGTATTCTTCACAATTTTAGAAATTCATGATATATATAAAATTCAGCGAAATTTAGTTAGAATCTGGAGTTAATTCCATAATTAATCACAAAATACACAAATGTAGATTCAAATTCTAACAACAAATGCAACGCACGTAAGCTGAAAGATAAGTAAATACTAAATATCTTCAAATGTCGCCAACACGAATCGAGAGCGCGCGGAAAATGCTGGTTGGCTCTTATTGGCTGGCGCGCGCGCGATTCTAAATGAAATTACTACGCTCCACGTAAAAGGCAAAATATTCAATATTTCACGCTAATTACGATAAAATATATATATATATATATATATATATATATATATATATATATATATATATATATATATATATATATGTGTGTGTGTGTGTGGGGTTAACAAATTAATCACATTTATAAGTTGCAGTGCCTCATTGCACTCAAATATCGGACAAGGCGCTGGGAACTATTTGTTCCGTTTGCTCTCAGCGTATTCCTATTGTGCCAAGTAAGCCTGTAACTTAGTAAAGAGTTTTCGACAATTGAGAAGATTAAATGGAAATTCAATTCTCCAACCACTGCCTGGTGGGGTGGTTTTTGGGAGAGGTTGGTGCGGATGGTAAAGGAGCTTTTAAGACGAGTTTTGGGTTCTAAAACAATAAGTTATATTGAATTAGAAACGGGGCTATGCGATTATGAAGCAACGATGAATTCAAGACCATTGACTTATTTAGAAGACGAGACGACGGAATTAAAGCCATTGACACTTGCATATTTTATACAAGGAATTCCACACAATGATGTGCAGGATCTGAATACTATTGACAGTAACAGCTTGAATCGTCGTCTGTGGTATCTGCAAAAGCTCCGAAATGACTTACGCACAAGATTCAGAAAGGAATACCTAGCCATGCTAGTGCATAGAGGAGAACGAAGAGGAGACACCTTACAAGTGGGTGATGTGGTGTTGATTGGCACTCCGGACAAGCGCATCAACTGGCCTTTGGGTCTCGTTCTTCAGGTATTTTCGGGTACAGATGGCCATGTAAGAGTGGCGAAAGTAAAAACGGCTCATGGTATAAAAAAAAGAGATTTGTCCAAAACCTTTATTTTTTAGAAGTAGCTCGTCCTGCAGATCTACCTCCACGTTGTCAATCTCAAGTGTTGCCAAATACAGATCAAGCCACAGATCCTAAGAGATCATTCCCACTACGTTCACCTACGCATCAACAGACTCATGCATCAGAGATTACTGAACCATTTTAGGAGTCCTTTATACTAGATGGACCTATAACCACTAGAATCGGGAGACAAGTAAAAGTTCCTGATAGGCTGAATCTTTGAACTGAAATAGTCTATAGTGTTGCAATTTTGAAAAATTGCAAGGTGGGAGAATGTTGAAGAACGTGAACAGATTCAATGGTTGTGACTTTTGTTTACTCGTGACTTTAATTTAACATGTTTTTTAATGAAAATGTTTGTGGCTACAGTTATGTTCTGATTTTTCTAATGAAAAATATAGATTTAGTTCGTAGTTTCAAAAGTTGTAATTTAGATCATTGTTCAGGTCTAAGATTTAGAACTAATACATTCCAAAATATAGCTTTTTACAAATAAGTGTTATGGTAAAATAGAAGTGTGTATATTGAAGATAAAAAAGTAAGCATTAGGTATCACTTAGTGCTGTTGCTGATATTGTAGCGAAATGAAGGTTTTTATGACTTCAGCCACTTATTCCTTTACTCATAAATGGTTTTTTGCTTATAAAATTTTAACAAAATCGAATTTTTTTAGAAATTAGTAATTTATAAGCTTTGAAAAATATATTATGTTTCAAAAACTTAAGTGCAAAAATTCTATTTCCTTTAAAAATACATTATATGGCTAGAAATAAAACAAAAAAATATTACAATTTTATAATTGAGGCAATAAAATTATACGCTTTAAAAAAAACATTTAGTCACAAAATTGCACTTACATTACATTTCAGAACAAGGCATTTACATCATTGTGTTGGTTCAATCCCCCTGCTTAAATTGCTTGGTTTTAAGACACTTGTAAATTCATAGGTCTATTCTCAAAAGTTTTCTTTTCAATGTCGATATAGTTGAACCTCCAAGTTTAGTGTTTCCAACCCCTTTTTATACCATTTTTTAAAGCATACACTTCACCAGCGACCACTTTTAAAACAGTTGAAAATAGTGCAGATTAAAATGTAAAGTAAATAATGACAATTTTAAGGAAAAGGATGTAGTTCAATCAGAGTAGCGATAATTTAATTTTGTGATGAGTATGATTTGCATGTTATGTATAAAAATAATAATTCTTATTTTTTAACTGAGGATTGAGAGAAAACAAACTCTAAATGGGTTGAACAAGG
This sequence comes from Metellina segmentata, assembly GCA_947359465.1. Classification (NCBI taxonomy): domain Eukaryota; kingdom Metazoa; phylum Arthropoda; class Arachnida; order Araneae; family Tetragnathidae; genus Metellina; species Metellina segmentata. Next base: position 96,535,197 of record OX375875.1, on the reverse strand, counting down.
CAATTACAGTGGTATACCTTGGTATACGTACTTTTTGGAATAAGTCCAACTTGATTACGTCCTGTTTGGACACGAAAAATTTTGTATGCTGTACAACCTTTGTTTGGAATACAACTGGCTTGCGTCAAATGGAGCATGCTTACGTGCTCGATTGACTGAATTCGGTTTTTGGAGGTATAAAAGTGCGATTCCAATGTGACGATTGAAATGTCGCATCAGAGATAAATAGAACAATAGCATTGTTGCATAAATAGAACTGCTTCACGGTAAATTAATGGAATTTTTTGCAATGGTACGTCAGTGGCCATGCGACAGTAGCAACTCTGTGTGAGAGGGCTCAAAACGTAAACTTGACTGCTTTGATGGTCCGGGATCAAACCCAACGGAAAAGATTAGAGGCCAACACGACGTAATTTTAAACCATGATCAGATAACGTGATAATACCTGACTGGAAGTCCACTTTCCAAACTCTCACACCATGCCAAAGTAAAGACATTTGAGGCTATGACAGATTTAATATGCACCAACCCTGTATGCACGATACTCTTTGACTGGACTTGATATCAAACTCGAATCTCTCTGGTTGCTAATCCATTGCTCTTTCAATGAGGCTACTGGGACGCTACAGATTATCAGAGAACACTAAGTTTAAATCATTGGTCTAATTTTACAAAACCGTAAGTTTTTTTTAAAGTGCAATTTAAATTGAAAGTATTCCCAGCAAGGTGTAAAAACTCTTTTCTTTTTAATCAAGTAATCAGATTTTTTTTTATCACAATTTTTTTTTAATTTCAATTTCTGTAAGCCCTATACATTGTTTTTATAATAATTAGATATAAATTTGTTAAATAATGTTTTCTTTGGCTGTCTTGACATTTAGAAGTAGGCCTACTGGTCATGGATAATATAAATAGCTAAAGCATTTTTAAGTATAACATTAATGTGCAATATTTTCCCACGCTTGAATGAATGAACGCTTTATTGTTGGTTACATATCATACAATTATGCATGAACATTGTCAAAACCTTCAAATAGATGTCAACTTCTTTTTTACTTTACTGTTTGGCAGAATCACTGACTCAACATTTAACAGATTACTTAGTTCATAGACACTTCTGATTACTTGCAAGTGTCCAGCGCCAAACATTTTTTTTATAAGCTGATCAGTACTGGGTATAGCAATTAGTGCTGAAATCACCATGAGTGCAGAAAGTTTAGAGCATTCGATGAGTTTTGTGATTTTCCTAGGGTGTATTTACTTAGTTATAAATATGTAAAATTGGTTGTGATTTAAATCAATTTTTTTAAATCATTTGATTAAAATCATTGATTTAAATCAAGTGATTAAAATCATTGATTTAAATCAAGTGATTTAAATCTTGACACCCTGATTCACAGTAACATTGAAAGCTTACTGTTTACTTTCGTGACAGTCACCTTTCCAAAATTTCTTCTCGCAATTTTACTATGCCCAGACTAAGCATAAATTAAGCGAATAAACACACTTGTTGTCGCGAACAACTGCGAACTAGACTTAATTATTTTGCTGACTGTAGGTGGCGGCACTGCTGCGAAAACTAACCTTTGTTTTTGAACTTCCTTTTGGCGGCAGATTGTGTTATGTCACGAGAGCTGATGCTTGCCAACATGATAATGCTTAAACATGTACATATTCTTGTGTAAATACTTAATGATAGTAATAAATGTTTTAAGTTTGTAAATATAAAAAGGCCTTTTGCTTTCATTGCTAATTTGTGAGTATAGATTGCTGTAAAGTATAAAACAGAAGTTATTCTCATTCAACGACCCGGGTTAAAGTAGAAGTTGAAGCAAGACAAGTGAAAAAGAAGGTAAGGTAGATTAATTACCTTTCCTAATAAGTATTGTTTTCAACACTTGTACATGACGAGCTTTGGTTGGATTCAAACTCGCAACCCTCCTGTGGCAAATTCGTTACTCTTACAACCAGGCTACCATAGCACCTATTTTATTTGGGGCATGGGAAGGTAACCATGCATCAAAGAATTCAGTGTAGCATGTGGTAATCGTTCTGTACAGTTTAGTTCCAAAGCAATAACTACCTAGTCAATCCAGAAGAAGTTAAATAAAAATGTTGAATTGATCTAAATTACGTTTCAGTTACTTGTGTTGATGGTTGCAGTACTTAGCATTCGAAGAACAGGGAAAGTGAAGACATGGGCTTTAGGATCAGACGCCCAACTTGAGTGTATTTTGTGAGAATTCAACACATAGATATGTGGCTCCTCTGACCTCAGGATCACCGGCCCTGGTCACTTGATGACTGGAAATGGCTGACGAGTCCATTTCCAATTGTTGGATCTGGCGTGGAAGTCTGGAGAATGGGGTGGTGTCTCAGGCGTGGCCTCGTTATCTGACCGTGGTTCAAAATTACCTGGTGTTGACCTTGAATTTTTCCCTTTGGGTTTGATCTCGGACTGTTAACAATAGCCTGTTGTGTTGTTTTAGTGCGACATTAATTAACTACCTACTTACCAACTGTTGGTCCAAAATATTTGAAGCAACACAACTGGCTATTGGCGACGGTCCAGGATCAATCCTAAAGGGAAAGATCGAAGGAAGCCTGTAAATTTGATCCGTAGTCAGATGACATGGCCAATACCTGAGCTGGCATTCCACTCTCCTTACTTCCACACCACGTTAATAATATGAGGACGTTGCATAAATCAGGTACCAGGAGAGAGAGAAAATATTCAACTTTCAATGCATTTGCAAGTGTCACATGACCTACTTTGATTAATTAAAATCCAATGTCTACTATTTGGATTTCACTGGAAAATGTTGGATGTGTTTTTGACAATCGTGAAAAATCCCGAGCGGAAATCGTGCTCCATAGCTGTATGAAATACTGGTGAGTACATGTCTTCCACTATAATCAATATATTACGTGTTTGTATTCTATCTGTATTTGTGTATTTACCTCAGGTTTAACGATGTTCGTTAGGGATTAGAATTGAAAACACACATGAGAAATTTGCTGTTGATAAACATTTTAAAACAATAAAATTAATATTGTGCACCACTGTGATTTCAATGATTCTGAGACAGAATTTAAGTTTGTTTTCAAAATCATAGTTCAGTCTGTTTATCATTGGTATGCATTTATGCACATTACCCAGTTCTATATGCATACATCAGTCTGATGGACTCTTTGCATGGGAAAATCCCACTTTTTACTTCTGCATGCAATGATGTTCACATCCAAATGATCAGCATTGATAACTTGTCTCAACTAAATTTATTATTTTGGGACTTTCAGAACCAGTTTTCGGTTTTCAGCATATTTTCGAGACTTTCAGGACCATTAGACACCCTGAAAAGGTGTTATTATGACATCTTCAGCCCGGTTGTGAATTTTGAAATTATAAGACTGCTTCTTAATTTTGGTATGCAAATTTCAATGCTCACACTGTAAAATTGATGTTAAAAGTGATTATTTATATGTATCACTTAATGAGAACATTCTGATGTCCCAGCCTCATGGTTTTGAAGATCCTAACAAACCTGATTTTTTTTGTAAATTAAATAAAAGTATTTACTATGGACTTCATCAATCAGGAAGATCACGGCAACTATTATCGTTTGTCCTATTTAGAGATGCACGATTACATGTACTTCTGAGAATCAAATAAATCATATTCACTGAAATTGTAATTTGAATAAAGAACATTTGCATTGTAATTTTCGAACATCACGAAAACCGCCGCTGTGGTTTTCGAAGCCAGAACATCTCATCACCATGAGACCTGCCATACAACTTGTGGTATACAATTTGAAATTTGTGAAACTAATGATGTCTTTTTTTGTGCATTAAATTAATATTTTTTACTTGCAATAACATTTTTATAGATTTTTTTTGGTACAGCTTCAGTTTACGTCTATAGCGGTGGTAACAGCCTTAGCGCTTTTTTGGCGCACTTCTAAAGTTGCCAAGAAAAGAATTGTTTCAGATGAACCAATGACGACAGTTTACGGATTTTGAAAGAACTTTCTAGAATATTCAAAATGAAAAGTTTAAACTTGCTGATTGGCGAGGTTGCCATAAAAATATACCAGTGGGGTTGCCTTAACCTGCCATAACTCGCTTCTAGAAGTGCGCCAAGACCGTCACCACCGCTATAAACATAGACTGAAGCTGTACCAGTTTTTTATATATATTTACATTTGATTTTTATGTATAGTATGATAATGTACGGTCAGGTGTAAAAAGTTCATAAGCAAAATATTTTGTATTTTTTCTCCATTTTTTTCAAATGCTATTGTAAGAGTTCCATTAAGGGTTCCAACCCTTACAACAACCATTAAAATATCCAGAGAAAAAAATACAAAATATTTGTGGAGAAATTATCCTTTCACCCCATCTGACACTAAATATTTTAAATAAATGTGTGGATACTGTATATCGATACCAATTACAAATCACAGCATTTCCTAAGGAATTTGTAAAATAAGGGAAATATCATGGAACTTTTTTTACGAGGATTTTGTTGCCATACTGTTCTATTTATTGATGAATTGCCAATTATGTGGAAAATTTCAAGCAAAAACGTGCAAGTTTATCTATTTTAGAAGCAGAAGACGTTTCTTTAACGGAGGCATCCAAAGAACTCGTATGGATTATTCGCATTCTAAATTAACCGAAAAACTTAAAACGTTTTGTGAAAGCCACCTATTTTCTGATAATCAAGCAGCTATAAATTTTATAAAATCACCTGTAGAGAATAATTCTACAAAGCATATCAACATCAAATATCATTTTTTTAGAAACTTTGTTCTTGACAAATTGTTTACTTTAAAATATGTAAATACAAAATCTAACTTGGCTGATTTGTTTACCAAACCGTCAGGAAGTTGTCACCAACTGGAGCGGTTGGCGAGTGACAAGCGCGACAACCGGAAAAGGGTTGCCAAGATCACAGGGAGAGGCTCGGAAAAGACAAGCTGGAAGGGACCAATTGGTTTTTCTCCCGGATTAAGTTAATCTGTGTTACTACCGTTACTTTTCAGACGTTTTCTGGTTATGTAATTTTTATGTTATGTATCGAGTCCCTTTTCATGTAATAAATTATCTTGGGATAAAAAACTGCTGGCTTGACTTTTTATGATTTTGGAAGCAACAGAAAGAACCTATCTAACACAAACCATTACCAAAAGTCAGTTTGAAATCCGTAGTTGATAAGATTTTTGTATTTTAACATGTTTGTGATATTTTTTTATATGTATTTATTTTTTTCATGTCTGGCTGGCTACTGTCGAGATATTGTCCACTACTTTGCATGGATAGAAGCATACGAACGGCTCTTAATACCTTCTCGGAAGGAATACAATTGTAACCTGCCAGAGCACGAGGATGCTGTATGTCACCGGGATAGTGGTCATTATTGAAGCCCTCGTTTTAGGAGGCCTATTTGGTCTATTTTTAGTTCTGTTAGTCCATAAAATAATGTCCTCCACTTATGCTCAACCAATTTGCACACCAGTCAGTCACACTATAATGGAAGTTTTTCATGTATTTTTACAGAAAACTGTTTCTGCTGCTATTTTTGAATTTTTACATCATAAGATATTGTTGTATTTGTGATTATAAGAAGACTCCAAGTCATAAATATTAATCTTTTTATTGAGTTATTTTGTTTAAAGGTTAGTACGACTTAATCAGAACTTTGAGTTCTGGCATTTTTAAAGTTTTTGGCCAATAAAAGGCGGGCCATTGTTAGGAAAAACATTACCTTTTCTTTTCTGAATTTTACTAAGCTAACATCTCTACTATTATAAAAGGAAGTGTTTTCTGTCTGTTTGCATTTTGTTTGTCCCAGCTGCTGTTGCAAGTTCGATTTCATTTTGTTCCTACTCTTTTTTTTTTTTTTGCTTTTTAATGGTATTTGGGGGAGTATATGAGCAATTTTCAACATAATGCTGCTCATATGTAGAAAACACCATTTTATGTTGTCTAGGTCAAGCTTCTCCCTCTGATCCACCAAAATTTCATTTTTTTACCACTTTCTTTTTGCAATTATTTATTAGTTCCTGTGTTCTTGAAATTATATACATAATTCATTTTTAAAAAAGATTTTTGTATTCACTTTAAATCTCAAATGCTATACTAATTAAACTCCATTATCAAATTTATAAACATAATATATTTACTTACTCAATCATCATATGCTTTTAATGTTGCTGTGCTTCAATACTATTTCCACGACTACCAGTTGAAAATAATGAGTTGAAGATACTTTTGTAACTAGTCAACTGAAAACATAAAAATTGTTAGCACATTGGTCTTACAAAATTAAGCTAAGGAAAAAATATTTAAGTTACTGAAACTTTCTCTGTAATATCAATGTTTATATTCCAAACATTGCATCTATAAATTTTCATAAATGGTAAATATAAGTTAATCTAGACAGCTCTGAAAAATGAAATGTGGTTTTAATGTTTTAGATAAAATCAGGAAATAAAAAAACAATGGCACCTACATGGAAAAAGAAATAGAACTAATAGATAGAAAAATAAAAATTGGGTGAATTTACAGCCATTTCCCTTTTTCCGTACATCTTGTTGGCTCCCCACCACAATCAGCACGATTTCCTGTTTATGGGCAAAGTAATATGCTTTCCATAATATTTGACAGGTAATATTACCAGATTATTTAATGTCATTATCTATAGCGTGACATTGTGAGGAACTACAGTGTGCTCGACCTTTAGAAAGGTCACTTGGAAATTTGGTCTGCATGTAAATTAATTTCACCGGAAAAAGAGGAAAAACATTTCATGTGGAATTTTGGAATGCTAAATATATTCTTACAGGTTATTGTTTGGCACCAGTTGCTGTTCTTTCATCGCGCTTTACGACTTGAGAAGAGGTGAAATAGAACATCCTCTGCAGGTGGTGTTTATCCGAACGATCTCTCCGATTGGGTTTTCAGTTTTACCATTGGCTTTCTTTTTGGACTGGGGCACAGAAGTATCGGGTCATATGGGCATGACTAAAACAAAGGATAAGGTCCTACGATGTTACTTTGAGCCCCAATACTATCAAGAGATATAATAGTATGTACTTGGGATCTGTGCCAAAACGTTGGTAGTAATAGGGACAGGCGTAAAGCCCCTTTAAAGTTAGTTTTGATATATTCAGAGTGCTTCTTTAAAGTTAAACATTGAAGCTGTTGGGCTTTTACAAATGAGCAGTCAGAACAAGTATATAATTTCATCCATTTGCCTTGCATCAAAGTATCCAGATGCATTCCAGTGCAAAGCAGTTTTACCTTTATTATTGACACTTTGGTGCAGATTTTTACAAGGACGGGTCACCCAAAAGAGGTACAGTGCGACCTGGGCTGGTCGTTTACAAGCAAGCAAGCAGACAAAAATTTTCAAAAAATTCAATATCAAGATGTTACACAGCATGGCAGGCCTCGAAATAGATTTTTTAATACAGGTGCACCTTAGTTTTTAAATTAGCTGCATAGATTATATTTTAGGTGCACATTTAAAAAAACGTAGAGTAAGAGCATTAATGTTATGTAAACTACTTTATTAATTGGATATGTTTAGATAGGTTAGTACAGGGCTCGAAATACCCGGGTGCACAGGTGCACATGAAAATATAATTGTGCACCTAATTTTTTTCCCACTAGGTGCACGCAGAGCACCTAATTTAAAAACTTAGGTGCACAAGGTGCACCTGTATTAAAAAATCTATTTCGAGGCCTGGGTTAGTAGTAGATAGTAAATAAAAATATTTAAACAATTTTTTTTATCTGCAGAATTATTACTTACAAATATTCAATCATCAGACGATATTTGTAGCCAGATAATTATCAGGAATTCCTACGGCTTTACACATTTTTGAAACATAAGACGTTTACAGAAATACAGAATGCCTATCGTTCGCGGGTCAAGTGATCTAAATTCTCCCTTCTCCGGCAGTAGCGAGTCGCTTAGAAAAAGTTTCGATCATCGGAAAGTTCTGGTGGTAGTGGCACAAGTAAACTTTCCCACTGTATAAACCCACTACGCGCAGTGTGTATTTCGGAATTTTAATTTCGTTCCTTTAGTACGAGAGAGGTTGATACTAGTATTTCGTTCAAACATCAAAATAACACAAAACACGCTTCTTCCCCCCCCCCCTTTTTACGTTAGGTGCACTCAGTGCAGCTGGCAGAAAAAAATTAGGTGCACAATTTTATTTCCATGTGCACAGTGCACCCAGGTATTTCGAGCCCTGCAGTATGGTATGCAAACGAATCATGTAGAGGTTGCTCTCTTACCTTGAAAAGAGCGATGAAAATGTTTGGAAATGGGTCGTGAGTGGGAGATTTTACCTATGGTGTTATTCGCGCTCAGGACAATTACTCATGAAAGTACGGGGTTTAGCCTAGCTGAGTTAGTTCATGGAATGTATTTGCGAATTACATACGTTAGTGTATGAAAACTAGTTATTACAGGGCAGCGCCATCGAAACCTAGTGGATTACGTATTTAATTCAAATGAAAAGTGTTAAGAGCTAGCCGTTAAGCACAACAGTGTCAAGAGAAAAGGAAACTTTGGTATGACAGAAATGTGGTGTCAAGAAAGCTTAAGGAAGGAGACAGTTTTGGTCCTGGCAACATCCCCAATACTCATAAGATGGCCGTAAATTTAATAGGTCCTGGAACTGTTACTGGAGTGATTTCTGTAGCTGATTACAATATTCAGGGTGGCAACAAAATCCTCAAAAAAAAAATCCCTAATATTTCTATGATTTCCCCGATAGTGTCACAAAAATTTCCAATTTTGCAATTCCTTTAAGAAATGTCGTGATTCTCTAAGTTTTATCAATATACAGTATCCACACAATGTTTAAATATTTAGTGTCAAATGGGGTAAAAGGATCATTTTCCACAAATATTTTGTATTTTTTCTCTTCAAATAATTTAATTGATATTGTAAGGGTTAGAATACTTAATTGAACTCTTGAAATGAAAAAACAAAGAGCAAATGAAAAAACTGCAGAAAAAATTTAAAACATTTTGATTATAAACTTTTTACACCTAGCCTACATTATCCTACCATAGATCAAAATCAATTGCAAATCTTTACAATTATAAAAGGAAGTGTTTGTATGTTTATGTGTATGCAGTGTCCTGATAAATCTACGACACTTTGACACTACAACATTTGGTAAACAGTTAGTCCAAATGTTTTGCAATTTTTATGCGAAGCATTTAAATTATTTTAAAATTCAATCTAGAACATGTGAAAATTAATTTAATGGAATTTTTTTATTTTTCTTTGCATGGCAACACCATAAAGATATGACAGATTCTAAATTAATTTTTCCGTGTTTCTGTTCGATTTTCCGAGCAACGCTTTCAGCCAAAGTATAGAATGAATAAAAAGTTTTAACTGAAGTTATGTGTTGTTGTTGCACGCCCCCATTGGCCAGCAGTGCTAGACCAGGTCCATGACGTTATACACCCTAAAAAAATCCAACACCGTCAATGGATCCTCAGTGAAGTCCTGTTTGGAGAGCCCCAGGCACGAGAGGATGTGATGAGGTGAAGCCTGCTCAGTGGAACAGTTTGTACAAATCTCAAAGATCTTGGATCCTTCGGAAAATTTCATTGATTTAAGGTGACCACTTCGAAAGCGGGCAAGAATAGTTTGGTCCTGCCTATTGAAACCTTGAGCCAGGGAGCCTCCAGGTCGTGAACAGTGATACCATGTGTGCTCTGGGGGGACATTCCAAATGGTCTTATTCTTGTGGGGTTTTTTTTGAGAAGATCTCCAAAAAGGTGAGGGGTACTGACGGCACAGAGGCCTCACAAGCACCAGCCTTGGCCAAGGTGTCCGCAATCTCATTTCCCTCAAGTTCGACGTGGGAAGGAATCCACTGCAGATGAATCCGATGCGATATGGAAAGCCATTTTAACTTGTTGAGTATTGACACTCCAACACTATCTCTCACACTTTGCCAATTGGTCAAGTGCTGTATTGCACTTCTACTATCAGACAGAATCCATATCTCGTTTCCATGGGGAAGCAACACAAGAGATTTAAGGGCTTCATCAATGGCTATAAGCTCTTCTTTTTATATCTTCTAGATCGTTAAAGTTAGAGTAAAAATTTCAACGGTTTTAAATTTTGCGGAAAATTTCACATTAGATTACTACCTAAAAATATGATTTTCTTTAGATAAATAATTTTTAAATTGTAACTTTTAAAATTTCGATATTGAATTCTCAATACGTACTTGTCAATGAAGAGATTTTTGGTGGTTCATTTCCTTTTCGACATACGTTTATATATTACTCATTAAGTTCTACTAGTTTCACTTTATAATAACGGTTTCTTAACAGCCTACATATTATTAGTCTGAATTCCTTAAGGGGTTCTTTAAAGCAGCTTGAACGGTTAGTCCAATCAGACAAGCCATTTAACTCTATCATTCAGATATAAAAATGTGTTAAGAAAGAAGTATGTATATTCCTTGGCTATTTCTTCCCTTGTGTCAGCTCAAGCTTAATTCATTTTGTTACAAACAGGAGTACCCAGCACAACTTCTGTACATTTGCTTTAGCAAATGTTATGTTTCAGTATTAAAAATGTTGCATACTTCCTTTAAGTGTTTTTATTACGAGTGTTGTTAAACAGGGAATGTTTATACATTACTCTTCCCTGCATTTAGATTTATGATGTCATATGTATCCTAATCAGTTACAACTGGCTGATGTAATCTTTTATAATACACAGTAATTGACCCAGTTGCCTGAGTCTTTACGCTGCTCTGATCCTACTTATCCCTGTCTACTGTGATGTCCCTTTATTATTAAATGTTTTATTGGACTTGGAAGAACACTCTTATTCCTTTATTACAAGACAAAAAAAAAATAACATTGAGAAAGCATTATTGCAGTTTAAAGGCAAGACATTTTTTTCCCTGAAGATATTTTGTGTACTGTAAGTCAGGCCTTGAAATAGATTTTTTAATGCAGGTGCACCTTGTGCACCTCAGTTTTTAAATTAGGTGCACATTTAAAAAAAGAATGTAATATAAGGGCATTAATGTGGTGTAAACTACTTTATTATTTGGTAATGGTAATTTTTAGTTAACGTCGTACTAGAGCAACACAACGGGCTATTGACGACGGTCCGGGATCAGTCCCTTAAGGGAAAGATCCGAGGACAACACCTCGTAATTTTGAACCACGGTCAGATGACGAAGCAACACCTGAGCTGGCACCCCACTCTCCAAACTTCCACGCCAACCCAACGTGAGGACTTTCGGCCACGACAGATTTAAGGTGCACCAGCCGCCTCTACACCATACGCTTACAAACATCCATGCCCGGACCCGGATTCGAACCAGGAACCTTCCGATCTAGAGGCTAACACCTCAACCACTATACCGGTTGGTCGGCCTTTATTATTTGGATGTTAGTAGTAGATAGTAAATAAAAATATTTAAACACCTAAATACTCCGGCGCACAGCTGTCGCGACAGTCGTTTCAACAGAGCCATCTAGCAAATATTTCGATAATTGGAAAGTTCTGGTGGCAGTGGCACAAGTTATCCTTCCTTCTGTATAAACACGTTTCTGCCCAGCGATTTTGTTTTCACATAGTGTGTATTTAGGAATTTTAATTACGTTCCTTTAGAGCTAGAGAGGTCAATATTAATATTTTGTTCAAACATCAAAATAACATAACACGTTTCACCCCTTTTTTTAACGTTAGCAACACTGCGTGCACCTAGCTGGAAAAATTAGGTGCACAATTTTATTTTCATGTGCAGTGCACCTGGGTATTTCGCGCCCTGCTGTAAGTAAATATCGTGAGATGAACTGGAAAAAAAAAATTATCCAAACTAAAAATTGAGATTTTTACTGACGAAAACTCTAACGTCCCTAAAAAGGGACACTAGGCACCAGAGGGTACATAGTTTTCCGCGTAAAATATTTTTCAACAACAATGATTTTTTTTTTTTGTTAAAGCATGTATAATAAAGCATTTAAAGACATTAAAAATGCCAGTAAATATGGCAGGTTTTTTTTTATTGTTTGGTATGAAATTTTAAATATAATGAGGCATGCAATCCCACCATGCACTTGATTCATTTCCGATAAACTTATTTTCCCCGCAATTGGCACATCTCGCCTGTTTTATTAACAATTACATAATGCTTTTCCCCGTCATATCTAATGATATTTGATACTCTGGTTTTGAAGGTATTTGGTTTCTCTAAAGGACTTCCCGGTTGTAACTTCCTTTCTGTAGTACATTTCTTGAAATAGGCCAAATATACCTCTCATATGAATTGGAGAAAGTGCAAGGGTTTGTGTTTGATGATGCACAAAGACAATATAACTGCCACGCATTTTACATATCAGTCTCTAGTACAACTAGGAAGAGTCCACCACCATTTCTTACTCTGGATAGAACAATAACTTGCAATGTTCTGGTCCATTCCGTCAGTAACCTCATGCAATAATTATATTTATGATTTAAATTCGGATAATCAATTTCAGTTTTTTTTCCTCTGTGTTTGAACACCATGCACATTTGAAGCTATGGTTACATTTTTGTAGTTCCACATAACTAGGATTACGTTGCCTTGCTGTTCATCGTACTTATACTCAAAGGTACCTATGGTATGTTTTTTAAAGATGAAACGTCGCTTATTGGTCATTTTTCAGTCCGATAGACTCGCTGTTCCAGTCACATTAAATCCTTTTTTGGACAAATAATCAATTAGTGCAGAAGTGAATAAATTGTCACTGTATAAGTTAATGTTAGAATGTTCAGGTAGTTATGAAGTGAGATCCACGACAGTAGAACCTCCCATACTTAATTTTTCAACAATATTTACAGTTCATGCCCCATGTTTGCAGCTGTGACGGACATGGTACGGCAACATGCTTTCATAAATCAATAGTCGCTGCTCCTAGGGTTGCAAGCATATGGAAGTACTGTATTATTTGTTCAAATCGATTTTTGCACAGAACAGAACTTATTGCAGTAATGTTGAGATCAATTTCAGCAGACCAGTTAAGATGTCTATGAGGCAAAATAGCATACCCACTGGTTAAAAGACTGCTAAGGAACAAATGCAATTCCAAAATTTTGTTAACTAACAGAATTCTACAGTAATTTATTTATTTAAAAATCTAAAGAAAAACAAAAGTTAAGTTTTGCAAAAGCGTTCTAATGGTTGTTTACAACAAAATATTTAACCCAGACAAGAAACGCCAGAATCTTCCTCATGTTTGCACATGGCAAATATACGTGCCCTCCTGTGCTTAGCGTCCCTTTTTAAAAACGTTTCTAAAATGCTAAAACATGATCAAAATTTAAAAACTTATAAAATTCCAAAAACATGTAAACTAAAGAGCATTTAGTACCACACCTCTTTTGATTTGACATTGCAATTATTAAATAAGTTTATATATTAATGCTTTGGAAAAAAAATAAATTTTATAAGAAATTGGAATGAGTTGATTGTGTTTACATATTTAAAAATGAAGTAGTATTCCTATTGTATATAGATGATATATTATTATTTGGGAAATCTTATGAGGAAATCAAGTGTAATTGATAAACTGAGAGTAAAATTTGATTTAAAAATTTTGCTTAAAAGGGCTTTTAGGAATTGAATGAGGGACTAAATGGAAAACTTTATATACATCAACAGTTACATACGCAAAGTTTGTGATTTATATAGAGAGTATAGATTTTCTCACTTCTTATTGCAAAGGGCATAAAATTATGTCTAAATCAGACTGTCCAATATCTGAACAAGAATTTTCTGAAATATCTATTTTACCTTCTAGAAATATTATTGGTCGTCTTTCCTATGTTGCTGATTGTACAAGACCCGATATATGTTTTGCTGTAAATATATTATCCGTTTCAAGAAAACCCAGGTTATAAGCATTAGAATTGTCTGTTAAGATTACTTGGATACATTCAAAATATAATACATTATAAATTGGATATTTCTAACATTACCAATTTTAATATTTCATGTTATTGTGATTCAGATTTCGCTTCTAATAGAGACAATAGAGTGTCAATGGGTGAAATCATCTTGTTTATGGATTTAGTATATATCTTTTGGAAAACCTTCTAACACAGATGTGTGTCCTTATCCACTATGGAGTCAGGAACATATATCATTAACACAAGCAGCTAAGGAATTGATGTGGTTCATTCATATTTTAGAAGACTAAAAATTTAAATGCATTTAAATATGAAGACTACAAATATAAATTATTTTGTAATAATGAAGCTGCAATGAATTTTCTAAATTTCCTATTGGAAATAGTAGAACAAAGCATATTGATGTGAAATTTCATTTTTTAAGAAATCTTATGTGATAAAAGGTTTACAGTTGAACAAAAAGAAATAATCAAAACTTGGCTGATGTTTTTACTAAAGTATTAACTAGAGAAAATTTAAATATATGCTAATGACGAATTTTTGTCTAAACTTGATTATTATTTATTATTATTATTATTTATTTATTTTTTAAATTATTATTATTATTTTTTTTTTTGAAGAATTTGTTTTGTCTATCTAGATTTAATGATTTCAAGGTATTTATATCTACCTATTTGTGAGATTTTTAGAGGTTAGGATATACTTTGCTTTGAATGTTACATATTTTTGTTATATTATGTATTATATTTTTGTTACGTATAAAATCCACGTCCTACAGCTTCAAAAGACGAACTTTGGGTACGCATAAAAACAATATAGAATTCTCGACCACAAGCAGACATTCAACATCTGTTTCACTCCATGCCACGTCGTATAGCAGCACTTATTGCAGCACGTGGTGGCTACACCAAATACTGATTTCGGACACTTAATATTGTTTTCATGCTTTGAAAATTTATTCATTTATTTGTACTAATACAAGCCGTTTGTGTATTAAATTTCATTTAATTGTGATGACTCCTTCATGGTGTTGCATTTTTTACAAACAGCAGTATATGTAAGGAAAGTTAGTTTTTATTCTAATCCCCAGATCCAAATGCTGGATATTTGTATGCTCTTTTACAAGTAGCTGTTTTACTGTAAAGTTTACATTTTAATAGACTTTTAAGTCTCACCTTGGCTGTATATTTTTAAACTGTGCAGTATTATACATCCTGCACTTCACATTTTTGCTAGATTCTTAGCTCATTTATATAACAGATAGGAAGTAGTAACTTCAAACTCCAGTATGATTAGATAGTACCTCAGAAAATTCGTTTTTTGTATGTGTCAGCAAAATGTGTATAAATATACGAAAATATCATGTTTTAAAAAAAACATTTTGAGCCTGTTTTTTAGCTTGATGAGTAGGATTACCTATGTAAATATCTTTGAGTTTGCTACCTGGCCTGCCAAGCCTAAAATTTTAAGATCTGGCCCTTTACAAAACAGTTTGCCGACCCCTGAACTGACACATAATTTGTACCGTAAAATATGTAACACATTTTTTAAGTAGTGCTTTGATGGAAAAGCATGTTTTTTTTTTGCTCAGTTGTATTTCAAAACTGCATTATCATACTTGCCAACTTTGAAAAATGTGCATCTGTAAAACTTTAGCGTGAACAACCCTTGCCATAAAACATAAATTAATGTGCATTAGAAATATCTGTATCTATCACAACAACTAGTATTATTTGTATTTAAAAATGCATGTCTAAAAATTCACATTTTTATCAACTGCAGAAACCTTGTGCATAGTGTTTTAATACCAAACTGAACACATCCACTGTAAACAAAATTCACTTTATAAGTACCTACTCATTGCATACGAAACTGTATGTTACATACCATTTAAACTTGTGTCAGGATTACAGATAAGTGATGTTTAAAACGCTTATTTACAAGTTGATGAAAGAAAAAAAATTTCTATCTAAGTCCTATTTATAAAGTTGTTTCATTTAGTGTTTTATCCAGAAGGGATTGCAAAAAAAAAATTCAATGAAGCTGAAGTAGCTTTTTTTTTGTCTGATTTTTCTGCACTGGATTTCAACTGCTCAAAACAAGGTTTTGGGTTTTGTGTCTTGAAAACCAAGCTTTCCAACATTGAATGAGAGAACAGTATTCAATTCAGTTCTTTCTGACGAGGCTGAAGATTCTCACACTCTGCATTGGAATGGAGGATGAGAATAGAAAGCATAATTTTGGCCAACCTACTGAATTTTAGAAGTCTGTCAGACCCTCTTATTTTACCTACTTCAACCCACTGCACATCAATAAAGTCATGTCCTTCTATTATCACAGAGAAATCTTCCAGCTTAAGACAACAAACTCCTTTACCAACTCATCCATTTGCTTTCTCTTTGCACTCATTAATGTCCGATCGAAAATTTTAGTGGATGGTTGCAGAGAATGAAATATTTTGGATTTCTCGATAGCAATATTAAAAATCCATAAAAAGGTAGACCTATCCATAAATCAGTAAAATTAAGTGGAAATCCGTAAAAATTAAGGATAATCCGTAAAAGTTGGCAAGTATGCATCATAAGCATTTAATTTGGATACATTTTCTATATTGGTATACAAATTCAGAATATTTTTTTATTTTAAAGTTTTACAAAGGTTTAAAGAAGAGAAAGAGAAAATAGATTTTAAAAAAATTTTATACTTAGAACTTTGTTTCCATAAAAAAAAGAATTTAAGGCATACAAATCATATTTTAAAAACAAATCAGCTCAATAGAATGCAAAGATAATCTGTCAATTCTTAAGTACATAGAGAAATGATTGAAAGACTTACAGATATTTTTTTTGCATTCAAATCCACTTTGTTTCCACTTAAAAAAAGCAATGTTAACAATTTCCTTTTATTTTGTACTAGGAATTTCACGACAATGTTCTATGCTTAGTTCCAAGTGGATGTACACACTAGGAATTGCGAAAATTGACCAAGATATCGAATTTTTTTTTTATTGCATCAAAATATTCTCCAATTCTTCATCTTTCAAACGATACCAACATCTTGTAAATATTCGGAATATTTCTCAAGTTATGAGGATTTTTCTCTTAAGGTACTGCCACTAAAAATTCTAGTTTCGGTTTCTAAACCAGATGTAAACAAACACAATTTTCCAGAACTTCATTTGCATTTTCGCTTGAAATTATATGTTTCATTTAAAGACTATTTATTTGAAATATTTTTTTTTTATTTCTGTCGTTTGGCAACGACATTTAACTGTAACTTTATATGCTTAGCACGTTTTGTTTACTTCTACACCCGTGTTTATCACTGCTATTTTTTCTGTTGTGCGATCATTTCAAAGATCTTATTTCGAAAAAAATGGGTTCTTCAAGAAGACAGCGTTCTAAGAAGAAGAAATTTTGTTCTAATCAGCATATAAAGGCCAAATCTACTGATAGTAGTGAAGCAAATTCATCTGCTTCAAAAGTCAAGCTTGGTAATATTATCTACGATGAAACAACTCGTGACTCTCGGGGAGAGTGTTTTTTTATTGAGCTTGATTGTTTGAATGAATTATTTTGCTTGTTTAACTGCTCTAACTGCTCAGATAAGACTCTGTACATACAGAGCAATATTTCAAGGAAAATGGGATGCTGTGTAGAACTGAATCTTGCATGTCAAAATTGTGACTTTGCAAGCACTCCCTATCCTACTTCCAAAAGACATGGCCAGTTCTACGAAGTGAATAGACGACTCGTATATGCCATGCGGCAGTTTGGTTGTGGTCACCGAGAAGCGTCCCATTTCATGACGATGATGAACATGCCTCCCCCACCAAACCAAGTTCCCTACAACAGGCATATGAAAGCTTTGTTGCGTGTCGTGCAGCCTCTTGCAGATAAAACCATGCGAATGGCGGCTCATCGTCTTGGCCAGCTAAAGGGTACACAAGAATGTGGGGTATCCATTGATGGGACCTGGCACAGGCGAGGTTACTCCTCGTTAAATGGAGTAGTCACAGCCATTTCCATCGACTCAGGTGAGGTACTCGACGTTGAAGTCTTGTCTAAGGAGTGCATTGGATGTCGTAAATGGATCAATAAAGACAAGTCTTCCGTACGATACCAGTCATGGAAAGCCGATCACCAGTGTTCCATCAATTATAGTGGATCATCAGCTAGCATGGAACCTATCGGCGCAGGACGGATATTCCAGCGGTCCGTTCAGACTAGAGGATTGGAGTATTTGGATTTTTACGGTGATGGGGACAGCAAGAGCTATTCTGCTGTGTGCGAGCTGGATCCATACAACGGAAAAGAAATTTTAAAGAAGGAGTGCATCGGTCACTATCAGAAAAAACTGGGAACCGCCTTGAGAAAATTAAAAAAGACGGTGAAGGGCATTGGAGGTAAAGGCAAGCTTACAGATGCCAAAATAAACACAATGCAAAATTATTTTGGTCTTGCTTTACGCAACAATACTGCGTCAGTGGAGGCAATGTCCCGTGCAATTTGGAGTACCTTCTATCACCTGAGTGCACGGGATACTCATCCACTCCATACTAAATGCCCACAGGGACTCGATAGTTGGTGTTCGTACCAACGTGCCACAGCTCGTGGAAAACAGAGTACATATCATCATAAAGGAGGATTGCCACTGGAGATACTGAAGCATATCAAGCCTATTTATTCACGGCTAACTAGTGCCGATATGCTGCAAAAGTGTCTCCATGGCAAAACCCAGAACAACAATGAATGCCTTCATTCCCTGATATGGAAGCGATGCCCAAAAACTAAATGTGCAGGTACTGATACCTTAAAACTTTCAGTTCTCGATGCTGTTATCCATTTTAACAGTGGATATAAGCCCGAACTTGAGATCATGAGACAGATGGGCATCAGTCCTGGTCATTTCATGGTTGCCGGCATTGAAAGTAGAAATGACTTGCGCCTATCTGAAAGTTTGCGACAGTCAACACCGCTCCAGAAACAAAGAAAATTGTTACGAGGCATTAAAAAAAAAAAAGAAGATAAAAAAGTGGAAAAAGAAGGTCTGACATATGCTTCAGGGGGCTTTTAGTTGTTAGTAAGTAGCTTAGCAGGCAATAAAAAGCATTACTTTTATCAATTTTGTTAACATATTATGAAAACATGTTTCCAAAACTTTAACCTCAATTTCTGAAGAATCATGTTTTTGCAGTATGATGTTTCATTCTGAACGTGATATCTCAACAATGAATTAACCTATCATAATTATTTATATACCATTATAATTTGTATAACACAGTGGATGTAGTCTCCCTCAATTAAGAGTTTTAGATAATAAATAAATTTGTAATGAATTTTTAAAAGTTAAACGTCTAGAAAAATTCTTGATTTTCTATCCATTCTTGACAAAAAAATTTATTTAAAAAAAACTAATCTCTCTAGCAACTTGGTTGAGGGAGACCACATGAAGGAAGATATTACCAATAATTTGCAACTAGAATTATCTTTCTGAACAAATTAGAATTTAAGATATCATGTTTCAAAAAACATACTAATTAGTTCATTGTATTTAATTAGGTAATTAATAATTAGTTTAATTTGATTTTTTTCACACTGAAATGATTTTAAGCACACATTAGTAACATTCTGTGAAAAAACAGGATTTTTAAAGTGAAAATTAAGAAAAAAATGTTCTAGTGTGTACGTACGCCTTAAGTCTAGTTCCAAGACTAGAGACATGGAAACAATTGATTTGTAACTTTTCAATTGCTAATTAGATTCTCTAAACTTTAAACTTTGTCTAAAAATTGTAATAATTTGAAAATCACGATTTTGTTCATTTAATTCAATAAATTTAATAAACTGCATACACTGAATAGCACGCATGCACACACAATGATATTTAAACCATTATTAAATAAAATAAACAATGTTCTGTAAATCAGAAGTAGATATTTAATGTTGCATCAAATACACTTATATAAAAAAAAGATGAATCATTTCTCTCTAAAATAGTAATCAAATACAACCAAGCCTCACTGTGTAGTAAATACACAACTTTACGTGTCCAAAAAGGGTCTTTGGCAATTTCAGTGAGACCATTCCTCCTAAAGACTTTCTTTGCCACTAAAGCTTCGGTTTCCTAAGAAAGCGTAGGCGTGATCTAGCGGCCGTGATGTATCGGTGGGTGACGTCACATAAAGGTTGTTTATACTAACACATGGTGTTGGTTTCCTAGAGAGCGTTGTTTGTGAGCGTAACGAAAATGATCGGAGCCCCCATTTCCATGACTGTCATCATAGCGGTCTCAAACAGTTGGAGAACGTTTTTTCTCTTGTAGCGGCCAGATTTCATTTCCTGCTCCAAACGATTCGAGCAAAGAGGAGAAAAATAAATAAACATTTTTGACTGCCATTGATTAATTCGTTTTTGTAAAATCGGGATCGTTAAACACAGAATAAAAATTTCAACGGATTTGAAATCTGCGGATAATTTGACACCAAATCGATACCTTAAATGTGATTTTCTTTAAATAAATAATTAATTATTTAATAAATAATTCAATAATCAAATGGTAAATAATTGAATAATAAAACTGTTTTTGATATCAATCTGGCATAGAAATTTAAGATGATTTGAAATCTGTTGAAATTTTCACTCTACCTTCAACGATCCCGAAGTTAGAAACTTTGAACTGGAGAATAAAAAACCACTTTGTTTTGTTTATCGAATAAAATAAACCACGACAGCCATCTGTGTTGCCCATTCTCCAACGTATTCTGTCCGTCTAAGTTGACACCTCAGGATTCTTGTTTAGACGTCCGTCTAATTATGTCTGCGGAATCATGACGTATCACGGCTGTTAGATAACGGCTCCACTTTCTTAGGAAACTGAAGCTTTACAAAGAAAATAAATCTAAAAAGTAGCTAGTTTTACAAGAAATAATAAGTTTTATTTTTACTTGCAGGTAACTTGCAGAAAAATTTAAAAAGATTAAATTAAAAGTGGTTTGTTATAAAAAAACTTCTACAAACCATAATTTTAAATGGATTCAGTAATCCCATAACCAGCTATCAGAAATGGATTCCAGGTTGTAAAAAAACAAGATTTTTTCAAAAACAAAAAACAAAATTGGGAGTTATCTTATTTTTTTATTTTATTTATAACAGATTTTTATGATTTTAATTCATTTGTTTACACTGTGTTTTAACTTGTTGCAAATAAGACATGCATATCATTGTAGTTTCTAGATATCATTGATTTATGTTAAAACATACATGAGGGAACATATCAGGGAAAATGAAATATTGAAAGTAAAATTATTATTGGGCCATGTTAGGGCTTTCGTTTTTCCAAGTATTCTGATTTATGATTAATTTTATTTTGTGATAAAAACCCATAATACTTAGAATTCTAAATCAAAAACTAAACATTTTAATAAAGCAGGGTTCTCACACATTTGTCTAAAAATAAGAACCTTCTAAGCACTTTCTAATGACAAAATAAGGACTTGAATAAAACATTGTAGAAGCCATATTATACAATTTAATACATGACTTTCGATCAAGTGGGGTGCTCTTACAGATTAGTTAATCGTATAAGAACAGTAGTAGGTAAAAAATTTAATATTCAAGTCTATTTTCTAAAAATAAAACACAAATAAATGCCATAAAAGTGAGATTTTTCAAAATAAGCCCAGTCTGATTTTTACAAATGTCAGCAGTTAATATATGGGCATTTACATGTACTCATATCAGTAATACATAAGTATATAAACAAATTATAGAATGGAGACACCAATAAAGAAAAACTTTTAAATTTACTACAATCTTCAAGGTTTAAAAAGTTGCTTTAAAAAACCTGAAATTAAATTATATAAAAGAAAAATAGTGGAGGGTAAAATTAAAATTTTAATGATTGAATTAATGTAACTTTATTGATTGTAAAAAATAAAATACATTAACACATTATGTATTACAAACATTAAAAACATTAATGAAAAATATTTTTTAAAATCCTGATACTATCATCTGTTTTTCAATTGACTTCTTGTTTTTTTTCTTTCAGAAATCTGATAATCTAATTACTTAATTGCAGATGTTTTTTCTTTCATATCTCTTGCAGTGCATTTGCTTTGATAAAAAGGGAGTACTTTTAGAAGATTCTGCTTTAGTAGACAGCTGAGCTGAATTTTCAATGTGTGTAATATCAGCTTGAAGAAAAGTTTTTTTTAGATTTTAAATATTTTAGTTATTTTATATTAGTTTTTGAACTTTTCTGATTTTTAATTTTGTGTTTTCTTCTAAATGAAAATATTTTTGAAAAGAAGAGAAACTTTCTCATCTATTTTCTTATAGTTGTAGTGTGAATATCATTAAAATTATTTTCATTTTCATAAAAGAGCCTTTGAGCAATGTAAGATTCTTTCTTTAAGTTTTCAACCTCTAATGATTTATTAACACTGAACCCACGTTCTTCTGTAGCTTGCCCGTGTGATAAAATCATTACAATTTTCATTATTCTCCATAATTTTTCATTTGCTGCATCTTCAAGTTAAAAATCACTTAAAAAACTGTCTAGCCTATCAGATTTTGGATCAAAGTTTTTGAATGATGCTGAGTACTTGTTTCTAAAAACTCTTTAAATTGTAGAAATAACACCATCACATTCTTCTTATAAGCAGTTTTATTAAAAAAGGTCAGAAATATTGTAAAAAAATATTGTCATTTGAAAACTGAATTTTGTTTGTCTATGGAAAATTCTAAGGCTCTTTCTAAGGACTATTGACTAAAAATAAGTACTTCTAAGGGCTTTTAGAAATGAAGGTGAAAATAAGCACTTTCTACAGTGAGATGTCACAAATAACAGTGAAATAATCAATATCTTGCAGTTTTGCATACAAAAATACTCCAATTATCTTAATGCACTTCTCACTGCCTCCTGTAATTACCAAAGAGTCAACTAATAGTAGACATCAAATTCAGCCACACCAAATTATGGAAGGCGAGTGTTGAGGTAACTTAGCAACCACTAGACAAATTAATTATAACACAATAATATACAAAGCATTACAACCTAATTTTACCTTGAAGTACTTTTTGGTACAGAAAGTTGCACTGTCTTGCTAAACAGTATATAAACAGTCCAGTAATATAAACTAAAAGTGACATTCTCTCAAATTTTTAGATTTAAATAGAAAAATAAATTATAAAACAAGGTATTTACATTTTCAAAGTTCATGTTTTCTGAAGAGTAGTTTCCAGACAATCTATGTGCAAAAAGTCATCCAGTTTTAATTGCAACAGGCGTAAGTTCAGGTTTTCCTTTAAAATAGACATACATTATTGAAACTACAGTACATAAATTTCATAGTATTTAATTAGACATAAAATGTTTAGAACACCAGAAACAAAGAAATTTTTTAAATCAATGTTATTATTCATAAAGTTGACAGAAAAACTAGCCTTTGTGGAGAAATATTTTGAATTAATAATCAGTTATGACCTGAGGAACACTAATCTAACTATAAAACATCCAAACTATCTTTATTTAGCCCCTTTCACAAACTCTTATGATTAAAATGAAAACAATTCATCCAAACTTGAGCAGGATACTTATTTTACCAAGTAAAAAAGTCACAAGCTAAAGTTTTTGAGTGATTTTCAGAGGCATAACCAATCAGTACCCAATCTGATATGCTGAATCCTATAGGGGAAACTTGATCCCTAGTGTTAAAAACAACAAAAATAAAATGTTGTCTTGTAAACTTGTAACACTGGTACAGTTATTCTTAGTCAACAAATACAGCAACAAAATTTCTTTCGGCCATGTTTGTTTTTATTATAAGAAAAGATTGTTTGATTTCCTAAATTTCAACTTTTTTTTTATTGTAAGTGGTTTAAGTTTTTTATTTTTACCTAATTATAATTAAAGTAGTTACATACAATGATACTTCATACTGCCTTTTCTTACCTTGTAAATAATACTATTTATGTGTAATACAGTTTTTCTTTTTTTTCCAACAATATTTTCATGGTGCATGTGTATTGGGGATACATGATCCCCATCATAAGGAAAGAGATGATTCCGGGATCAAGTATCCCCAATGTCACACACACATACATATTTTTTTTCTTTGTTTACTTTTTGTTGGTGAAGTCATGCCATGTTTATATAAACATAAAGATGGTGTTGAGCCCAGTAAAATATCAATGTGGAAGATATGCAGGCAGCAGTAAAGGTTGTATTAGATGGTGGCAGTATAAAGGGGCAAGAACATTTGGCATTAATGTAATGACATTAAAATGTTCTGTTAAAGAAGATGTTTTATGCAAATATTTTTAAACGTCAAGTAAATTACATCATGGACTTACTCCTATGCATTTAAGGAAGTTAGCATTCCAGTATACTGTAAAAAAAAAATCCCTGAATCATGGAAAAAAGAAGGTTGTGCGGGGTATGAATGGTACAGAGCGTTGTGAATCGTAATAAGTCATTGTCTCTTTGAACACCAGAGGCAACCAGCCTTAATTGTGCCATTAGTTTCAACAAACACAACATTAATATGTTTTTGAAAATCTGGAACTAATAAATACTAAAGAGCTAGACCCACAACAAAAAATTGGAACATTCATGAAAGTGGTTTTACCACTGTGCATAAGCCACCAAAAGTAGTTGCTACCAAGAGGAGAATATCGCACCCCGGCAAGAAAAGTGACACAACTCAAAATTGCAGAATTTGAGAACTCTATCAACTTAAAGAATACTATAAAACTTATATTCAAATAGTATAAGTTTCTTTTAAATTTTAGGTAAGTATTTATAGTGGTAACTTCTATTATATTCTATAAAACAGCAATATAACATGCTGGGACACCTCATACATATTTTTTAGTGACATAACATCAAAATTTTTATTTTTTGACTTGTCACTTTTCTTGCTGGGGTTCGATATGTTGCCGATTCATTGGAAAGTGATAGCAATTACAATGTTCACAATTCAACAGAAGCAGAATCACTTTATGAATTTTCTGATGAAAATAAAGACACACAAGATGTATCGTTTAATGAGAATGATTTTATAATTGTGAAATTTTTAGGTGGAAGAAAATTAAATCACCTTGTTGAAAAAAAATTAGTTTCCGAATTTGAAATAAACTTTTGGAGAACTAAAGGATCAAGTGTCAATCAGTTTATATATCCTGAAAAAGTAGACAAAAGCATTGTTGATAAAGAGGATTGTGTTAAAAAGTTGACAAAACCTATGTTACGTGAAACACTCTGAACGGCAACAGTTCTGACATTATGTTTGACTTTTCACGTTTTGAAAATATTCACTAGGTTTTTTTTTAATACATATAACCTAGGCTTTTATATTTGTAGCAAATGTAGTACTTTTTCAAGTGTTTCATTTGACATGAAAATGAAAAAGATATTCTTGTTTGCTTTGAATTGTTTAAATGTGTTTGTGTGAAGGATCAAGTCTCCACTTGTGGAGGATCAAGTGTCCCCATAATTGGGATGCTGCATTTTTTTTTTCTAACATTGTTGAAAAAAATTTATATAAAATTTAAAAATTCATTTATGAAAATGAAATAAATGTTATATCAAAGAATACAGCTGTGCAATTTATAGTGATTCAAAACATTTAAAAAATAACTATTTTATTAAGATAAAAATTAAAAACTGGATCAAATCTCCCCAGTCTCCCCTAGCATTACTACGAATGTTTGCTCATTTTTCAAAGAAAAGGCACACAATTTTTGTAAGCCGAAAAGGTAAAACAAGAAAAAAATCCTTTACCTACGATTTAAAAGAGTTAACTCCCAATCATAAATTTATGTGCAGCATTTTATATGCAATTAAAGAAATGGTAAAAGCCAGGATGTCAAGATTTAAATCAACAATTAAAATCATGATTTTAATCAAATGATTTTTTTTTTAATCACTGATTTAAATCACAAGTAATTACATATTTTTATAACTAAATAAATGCATCACAGAATAATCACAGAAGTGGTCAAATGCTTTAATTATTCTGCACTCATGGTAATTTCGGCAGTAATGGCTACTCCCAGCTCAGAAGGAACTGGGTCAATTACTGCATATTATAAAAGATTGCAACAGACAGTTGTAACGTATTAGAATATACTATATACTGGAAACAGTAATGTAAACACATGACATTATAAATCCAAATGCCAGGAAGAGTAATGTATAAACGTTCCTGATTAACAGCACTCATAATATAAACACTTAAAGGAAGTATGCAATAGTTTGATTAAAAATTATAAACTAAAGGGGTGACTGATTTCATTAGCTAAAAAAACACACACACAAGTAGGAAGCAAAGTATTTTGAGGCATGTGTCAGCTTATTCTTGTGGTGTGCAATAGAGATTAAAGAATAGAAATATACATTTTCGCACACACAGCCATTAAAATGTCAGCAGGAAGAAAGATCCAATATGAATCTTTCTTCAGTAAGTGAAAATTCATTTATTATTGCTGCTCGGCAATTTTATTATTAGAATTTTTCACTATAGTCTATACTCTTATACCATAGTCTGATTATTTTCTGTCCTCTATTCTACTTTTCAGACTATACTTTAGGTCTGTCACTTACACTTAC
This sequence comes from Metellina segmentata, assembly GCA_947359465.1. Lineage (NCBI taxonomy): Eukaryota > Metazoa > Arthropoda > Arachnida > Araneae > Tetragnathidae > Metellina > Metellina segmentata. The sequence continues at coordinate 96,508,619 of OX375875.1, read as the reverse complement.
TGATAAATTTGTTAACATGATGTAATTTACTCAAAGAAAACTAGGTAGGATGTCAACTTGTGTTTTAAAGTTAAACAAATGTTAAGTAAATATTGATTTACCATGTCATAAATTCCAAATTGATCTATAATTATTGTAAAAGCAGTGTGTAGGGCCTACAGAAATTTAAATTAAAAAAATTGATTTTAATCAAAAAAATCCAATTTAAATAAAAAATCTGATTAATTGATTTTTTTTACACCCTGGTAAAAGCTTATAAAAAATAAACAGCAATGTCATTGCTCAATTCGCACATCCTTAATTAGTAGATATAGTATAACAATATAATTAATAGATATACTATAACAATATTCGCCTTAACACTAGAACGTCCACCATTGTGGTTACCCTTAAACATCTGCCGGTGTCATTTTGACACCGGTAAATAAATCGCATAAAATAATTGCAACTAAATATTACCAAGACTAATATTCAGTTAAATTAACTTTTAAGATTATTTCATGAAATTTACATAGAATATGGCCCGACATAGGAAAAAAGCAGCAAAACAAAATATTAATATTATAAATTAGAAATAAAGCAATAACATTATTAAAGATAAGGGACAAAATCTTAATTTTTATCTTAATAATTGTTGATCAGTTGTAATGTTCTCACCAGGCTTGTATCTTTTTTACGGCCAAATGTTCATGTAATATCTTATTGATGCCTGTCATACTAATGCCCAAAGATGCCTCAATCTCCCGGTATGTCACATGACGATCTTGCTTTATCAGTTCATGCACAGAATCGATATTTTCTGGCACAACAACCGATTTTGGACAACCTTCACAGAATTCGTCCTGGAGTGAACATTGAATTCGTTATACCTGTTTTTTACAGTGCTGTAGGATGGTGCTTTATCGCTGTATAAAGAATTAAGTTTATCGAAGCACTCTGGTCTTGATAATCCATGTCAAAAGTTCGGAAATTAATCGCATGAAAATGTTCAAGAGTCTATTCCATTTTTTGCCCGAGATGAATTTTTCAATTTACTGTAAACAACACAAATCACGCTAAAATGACAAAAAGTTCTAAAGAAATTATGGTTAAAATTATTAAATTATCGTTTGCAAAAGTCAACGGTTGCCTAACAACACTTACTGTTGCCAAGGCTAGAAATATAAATAGCAACACTCGTATCAGTTTCTATAATCTGCACTTTTATTTCAGATTCTTCGCACTCACTTTCATGTTAATTGGTGCCTGCATCGGAATCTAAATCCAAACAAGAGAGCTCCTCACAATCCCGATTCATTTTCAGCAAGTGCTGGCAACAAATTAGCAATTTCGCCATCGTTTTCATAATTGAATCTGTTTATTTTATGAGTAGATAAACAAATGTAAACGACAAAACACTTAAGACGCAATCACACAAGTATAATTTATTTGTTTCTGCTATGAACACAACAATGTGTTTAAGGTCAAACAGATGTGCGATAATTTGTTTGGTTTGTTACAAATGTTTGCTACTCAATGATCTCTATTTAGAATGATAAATTAGCTTGGTGTCGAAACGACAACAGCGGACATTCTAATTTTAGCTGTATAAATTTTAAAATTAATCTAAACCAAAAAAATTTCTACATATTCCTCTATTAAAATGATATAAAGTCACCAAAAATTATTAAATTTAATACACAAATGTGGTAAGGACAACAAAATAAACAGGTTCTGGTGTCGAATCGACGCCGACAGACATTCTAGTCTTAAACTTTGATTGTACACTATAAGTGTAAAGGGAGTCTAGAAAAAAGATGCAGGTGATTGCTTTAAAAAATTTTATTTAGAAATGTAGAATAAAAAATGTGTGGCATACTCAAAGAGGTCCCTACAAGCTCTCTTTAACACTAGATGACAGGAAGCTGCCTTATACACAGAAGAGCCCAATTTGGTCCTAGGCTCTTATTGAGCATTATATTTAAACTTATTTTAGGTTTCAAATGATAATTGTAAATATACTAGTATTCCAATTAAAAATTTATCACATTGACCTGCTTTTTATATAATTTTTTTTTATTCATTCATTCATTGAAACAATCAGCACATTTTACTTCTTTTGATCATTTACACCATACTGCTTTTTTTTGCAATTTGCACAGCTGTTTATGTGGTTTCCCATGCAAAACCTATGCATTTCAATCTTTTATTGGCAATGTCTTCTTTTATAACTACCAGCGACAAAATTTGCTGGATCAATTTTAGATTCCATATATGGAGTACAAAGCTCTTTATAAAGATGCAGGAGGAAATTTCTCCTGCTAAGCTTCTGCTTTCCTGTCACTTCTTTATGCAAAATCCAAGCATTTACCGGACCCAGACACACACACACACACACACACACACACACACATATCAAATAATAATTAAAAATACTAAAAAATACTTAGGCAAAGGATGAGATCCTGATTTTGTAGCATACAGGCATAACATTGGGTCTCCCAAATCGACACTGTACTTAGTCTGGTTATAAAAATGCAATTTCTGGTGGCTTTCATTATTATCGGTAATAACTAGATACTAGATAATTTAGATTTTGCATACCTTTTTTTGAAGCCCCTAATATTAATATAAATCCGCATTGAGTGTTTTTAGCAATTTGCAACGAAAAAAACCTGAATTCCTTTTGCGTGTTTTTGCATATTTGGGACTATTTTGCATGTTTTGTGCATATTTGATAACATTTCTCTATTTTAAACATTTTTTCAAAAAAAATTCAATTTTTTTAAAAAGAACTTTGCTAAGTGCATTTGCAAGAAAGATTTTCAGAAGCAAAACGCATTTTGTTTTGTTGGCTTGACCTTTACCAAGCAAACCAAAACCCTCCCCGACAACACCTCTGTTATCACCTCCACACATGAATTCCACTATTAAAAATTTTTTTTATTCAACTTTTTTTTTTTAGATGGTAAAGACTTAATTTCAAAGGTAAATAGATTAATGTGCAGCAATTTCATTTTTAATACAAGATAAAATACTAAATTAATTCTAAGATATTTCATTGACAAATAATCAAACCGCAAAACTGACGTTTCCAACTAGACACTCTAAAAGCTAACAGAGTTAAGTTTCGTTTGCTGGTTCAAAGCCACTTGGGAGACAGGAAACTTACGAGACACGAGCTAGTTATCCTAAACACTCGGGTGCTACTTTTTGTTACATCCATTCTTAACTCGCATCAAACTCATTCTCACACTTAACACATTCTCCATCATATTAAAAAAAGGTTTGATTTTGGCAGAAATTCTGTTGACATTCAGAAGGGAATGGGGAATTTCCAACCTCTTCTGAATGACGCTCAAATGGCATACCTGCTGTGGAGGAAACTAGCCTGGACAAGTTCCAAAGCAAGACGAAATTACACAATATGTACTAGGTTGACATTTGACTTCTTTTCAAGAAAAAACGAATTTTTTAACTGTGCACTAAAAATGTTTTCTCCGAGTAGAATTTAAGAACTTGAAACACCTGAAAAAGTGACAAAATGTCAAAAAAAGTGATAAAACAAGTGATGTGTTATAAGCCCTGCGAAAAAAAATATAAGGAGTTTTTAAGGAGTAGCACATAAAAATAAGGAATTTTAAGAGTGTCTAAAAAAAGTCTATTTTAAGAAATTTTTAAGGAGCGTGTGAACCTTGTTTTACAAAATGTAGTTTTTATGCTTTTGAACAATGTAGAGAGGAAGAAAAAATAAAACTACTTTTAATGTGATTACAAGGTAATTATAGCCATCAAGACAAATTTTGCACATCACTAAATTTGATAGGGGCCATTTTGGCCACTACCTGTCTTTCTGTTTATATAATTCATTATCTTTGCTTCTATAACTAGGCCAAAGTGATTAAATGCATTAAGTATGAGCTAAAGGGGGGAAATTAAGAAATTTTGTAAGTGGCCAGGGGTTACTGAATGTTTCATTTCAGTGCCACTTTCGAGACTTCACATATTTTGTAGAATACACACAGGTTATATATGTTTACGTGTCTACACTTTTATCTTTCTCATACAAAAAAAAAATTACGGTCCTTAGAAAAAGAAAACGTAAAATCGGAGGTTCCACCATGTAAACTAATGTTTTTAAGAAAGTGTGCCAACTGTCAGAAATTTTTCAGTTTCCACATTCAAACATTCAGTCACCACATGGCAAGTAGCGGCCGTTAATTTTCACCTTTAGTGTGAGCTAAATAATTATCACAACATTTCAATTTATTCAATCCATAGATTGCGGGAAACAATACGAGGTGCCTTTTTGGCCCCTCATGTTGTTCCCACCAAAAAGGCCCCCTTTCCATATTTACAGTGTTAAAAAAAAAAAGGGGGGGGGGGTATCCCTGAACTAAAATGAATTAATAATTGGATGTTTAAAAAAACATATACTTATATGCAACACGTCACCTGTAACAAATATATTACTTGTATTTGTTCTTTTTTAGCAATAATCTTTTGGGTATCTGAATCAACTTCAACCCCAAGTTTAAATACTCTATCAGAGCATACCTGGCTAGAAAATATAAAAAAATTATTAAAAAGTAAAAAATGATATTGAAAATAATAACTTGGGCACACACTTGCAATTTCAATAGCTAGAAGTCTTTAAAATTATCAATTTTTTAAACAGGAAAAATGTCTATATGAATGTCAGATTATCTCCACCTAGTTTTAAAACTTTTTTAATTACCAGCAGTAAAATAATTCTGGGTTTCTTTGGAGCAGTGCTAAGTCTGCACAGAAATGTCTGTGGATGCATCTACCAGGTATCATATAAATTCATAAACACTTCACAAATTTCTAAAAACTGAAGGAATGGGAACATCTGAATGAAGAGTGAAGAAAGGCAAAGTTCCAATCACTCCTGTTGAACTCCCTTATACAACATTGCAAATGGGAAGTTTGTGCGATCGCCTTCACAGTGGACCACCAAGTTTAACCGTGGCCAGTAACTCTGCAAATGGACTAAGGGTCCATGAGTGGGGTACCTAACCTATGAGAACTGACGTACCAAAGACATCTGTGTTTTGTTTTCGCAAGTGTCTCTTGTCTCTCCCTACAGGTTGCAATCACTTCACCAGCTTACCAAATGACACAGATAAGTGAAATAAATTCACAAGGCGGGCTTTCAGGGACATCACAGGAGATCTGGCTGCCCACTATCTTCTAGTCAGATCATTTTTCATTGCATGAGACCGTCAATACCAGTACTAGAATCTGGGCAAGGAACCCATATGCCTACACAAAACAGCCATTACACAGAGATGCCAACTACTACGGATTCTCCGTAGTGTCTACGGAAGTGAATTGGGAACTAAGGATTACGGAATCGATGATTTTTTCTACGGAAAAATTCAATTTTATTTATTTCTCACAACACATCAATTACTTTACTTATTTCTGTATTTTTTTGTCATTATTTATTTTATTTTTTTGGTAAATGGGAGTGCTTGAATTTAATTATTAAGTGTTTTTTATATATAATTATTTCATGCATAATTATTGGTTCTATGTGTTTTCATGTGATATCCATTACTAATTATAAATAATACAATGTGTTGCATATGTTTCAAATTTGTAATTACATAGTTGAATTAATGATATATGCGTGTTATTAAAGCCGATTTCTTAATGTTTTATTTGACAAATGAAAAATTCTTAAAACTACGGATTTTTCATTTGGTACTACTGAAAACTTTCATCGCAGGTTGGCCTCTCTGATTGCATTCAACACATTTTACTGTTTGGTTCACTGCTTCTATTATTGTAGGTCCTTTTTCTTTGAATTGTCATGTGCAAAAACAGGCAGGAAGACTGCTCAGTCAATGCAGAATGCTACTTTCAAATGCTACAGGAGTGATACTCTGTTAATTAAACATTATCTCTTTCAATCATGTTTATGCAAGATGGAGCACCTCGTATCACATCTACAGTGAAGAGTTCCCAACAAGCACATTTGGTGCAGAAAGACTAATCAGTCGTGGTATTTTTAAAATGTATGGCCTCCTCAACACTGGACTTGAAACCAGCTGATTTTGGGTTATCAAGTTACCTGAAGTCCCATGAGTACAGCAATATCAATTAGCTATTTTCAATGGGTTACCTGTGATAGTCAGGTAAGAAAGGAAGTTGTTGAAGCAGATTTCGTTGAAGGGATACAAGTTCTTAAAAAACAGCTGCACTCATTCGCCCAGCATGTAAACAATGTGAAATGGCAGCACGAAAACATGCAATATCTAAAAGAGAAACTGACAGAAAGTCAGATTATCATTCAAGAGGATTTTGATGAAAATTATAGCCTGAAACAACAAAATAAAATCATGAAAGCTCACTGGTCACCAGAGCAAGTGACTATATTTACAGCTGTTATATGGGTCATTCTTGTGAAATAGGAAAAATTGGCTTCTTAAAATTTTTTCAATCGAAGGTTTTTAAAACTTTATTTTTTTGGCCTAATAATTTTCTACCATGTTCATTAAGTAAATTAAAAATATCAGCAATCTAAATTATTAACATTTTGTTAAGGAAAAAAATATTTCAAAATATTGGAAGGCAGGACAATGATGAACCTGCCAGGACAATGATGAAAATAGAAAAATATATATAAATTTCTTGTTGAACATTTCATATGACCATGTATTTTTAATTCAGATGATTAAGTACATAAATAAAATTACTAGGAACATGACATTTCAGGAAATTATGGATTCCCGAATATTTAAGTATTATTAGAAAGTAGGAACATTGTGGATAGTGATTACTGCAACTTTTATGCTTTTTTAACAGATTACGTGTTTTGCTGTGTGGTGTTAAATTACTGCAATCAATTCTCAGCTATTTTTGATCTGTAGTATTTCTTTTTGTATTTTTCCATTTGCCTTGTATATTTTTTAAATTTTTCTACCAGTTTCTTTATACGAATGTAGGTCTTTGCTCTATCTCTTCTAACTTTTTTCACTAACTTTTTTCTTAACATTATTATCTCTTGCTGTGTCTGGGTTTGAAGAACCTGAAAGTTGAATATCTATACCACTTTCACTTGGTTTGGGTAGCCAATTCTATCGGATGACAATTTCTTGTTTAAGCGATAGAGTTTTGAATTTTCTTTCCTATTTTTATAATTCCCTTTTTTGCCTCGAACTCATTTTAGCTATAGGCTTTACCACTCCTTTTCTTCTTTTGGTTAACATATATTTCACATGCTTCTTCAATTTATCTTGTATAAAACGTTATGTAATTTTTTTTAATATGCTCCTGACGACGTTTCTGAGCTAACCTTTTCTTTAACAACCTTTCCTCATATGTTTGTTTCTTTTTACCACTCATATCTGTCCATATATTGTTTACAAATTATAAAAAAGAGCATGTGATAAAGGATATTTAGTAATATCTAAACATTTTTAGGTGCAATGACAAAAACATTATGTTTTAAATAAAAGAAACAAATAAGTTTCAAAATTTCAAGCCCATTATAAGGTATTTTACTATTAAAAAAATTACAATGGATAACAAATAATCAGAAGTAAATAATTAAAAGTAAAGAATATATTTGTCTTCAGTTAATAATTTAAATATTTATAAAATACTGAACATAAAACATAATTTTCCTGTCTTGACATCATTGACTTGGTATGTTAAAGGCAGGACAATGATGGCCAGGATAATGATGAAATAGGCTTGTTCAGGGCTTAATGGATAAACCCTTAAAAATTTCAGTTTGAATTTCACACACATTTAAGAAATATCTTTTATACACTTGATAATAAAAAAAATTAAAAATTTACTACAAACATTTAATTTTTATCAAAGCCAGGAAAATGATCTTCAATATACATAAACCTTGAACTCTGAACTTGTATGTGCTGACCAAAAAAAAAGTTGATAACTTTTCAAAATGGCAGTTATTTATTTAAATAACCTCAACCCCAGATTACTTGAAAAGTATTCTTCTTACTCAGTGCTGTCATCTATTAATTGCCCACATAATGATATCTGAGATGCCAGGAAAATGATGATATTACTTGGGACAATAGTTATTGAAGTTACTTTTGGAAATTTTTGCAATATTATTTCCATTATTGTAACTAATAACCTTTCAAATGTATAAAGAAGCAGAATAAATTATTTACAAGAATATATAAATAAATATTAAAACCCTAATGAATGAAGAAATTGTAAAATTTCACTCAGGGACATGCCAGGACAATGATATTTGATATTTTAAAGTTTTAAAAATGTATAAAATAAAAAAATATGTCATTAATTTTCTAATTCTGTAGATTATAAAAGTGATCCTAAACTATTCTTGAAAGTTGACAAAATCTTCAGAGTGATAGAATTCTATAAATTTTGAAGGGACATGAATTTTGCCTATTTTGCAAGAATGACCCATATATTATAACGTTGGGGAAGAACAGCAGCATATTTCCTATGCAATTGTCTCAGATGTCCTAACCCATTGCAAAAAGGAAGTTTTTACCTTTAACAGAATTATTTTGGAGGATGTAAAGAACAAACTGAAAAGATCGTTTACACATGTTCATCACTGGTAAGATGGTCGTGGTAGCCAATTTAAAAATAAGTATATACAGGGTTCCCACTCTTTTTTCTAACTAAAAATAAGGACTTTCTAAGCACTTTCTAGGACAAAATAAGGACTTTATACGGACTTAAATAAGACATTGAAGAAACCGTATTATACAATGCAATACCCAACTTTCGACCAAATGGGGATGCTCTTACAGATTAGTTAATCTTATAATAGTAGTATGTAAAAAATTTAATATTCAAGTCCATTTTCTAAAAATTATACACAAATAATGACACACAAAAATGAGATTTTTCAAAAAAAGCAGTCTGATTTTTACAAAATTCAGCAGTTAATATATGGGCATTTACGTGTACACGTATTAGTAATATGTGTAAGTATATAAACAAGTTATAGAATGGAGACTGCAAGAAAAAACTCTGGATGTTTTTCTTTTATCTCATTGCAGTGCATTTTCTTTTATAAAAAGGGAAAGAAAGAGTTAAGAGTTTGGTGAGGACCAGACTTGGTGTTGTCTCTTATCTGCTGTTGTGAGTTTGATTTAGTTTTCTTATTCTTTTCATATTGCTTTTTTACTTTTTAATGATCTTTAGGGGAGTGTATGAGCAATTTTTTAGCATATAACTGCTCATGTTTGTGTTGTCTGGGTCAGGCTCCTCCCTCAGGGTGGCAACAAAATCCACGAAAAAAAGTTCCCCGATATTTGCCTGATTTCCATGATAGTGTGACAAAAATTTCCCTGATTTTACAAATCCCTTAAGAATTGTTGGGATCCGTAATTGGTATCGATATACAGTACCCACACAACAATATTTTTAAATATTTAGGGTCAGATGGGGTAAAAGGATCATTCTCCACAAATATTTTGTATTTTTTCTCAGCGGATATTTTAATTGTTATTGTTGGAACCCTTAATGGAACTCTAACAATAGCAATTGAAAAAACTGGGGAAAAAATATAAATATTTTGATTATGAACTTTTTACACCTGTCCCTAAATTATCCAAATATACATCAAAATCAAATGCAAATATACATAAAAAATTGGTACAGCTTCAGTCTATGATTAAAACGGTGGCAACGATCTTGGCGCACTTCTAGTAGAGAGTTAGGGCAGGTTAAGGCAACCCCTCTGCATTACGATTATTATGGTCTCCATGGCAACCGTGGCAAGCGAAAACTTAAACTTTTAGGCCCAGTTCACGCATTCGGTTTTTCAATGTACGGCGCCGCAAAGCAAAGCAAGTGCGGTCTGAGATACATTAGATCCAATTTAGTAGTACACACATTTCTCCGGCACCACTGCGGCAATGTACGTCCACCGTGCGTGCAATTTGTACCACAGTTCCCCACGGTGCAGCAGCTCGCCACACACGCTTCTCCGGTCTGAAATAATTAATAAATGGTTGATCCAGTAACGTCTATTTTGTGTGTGTGTTTCAAAATATATTTTTTTTACACTAAGTTAGTGAAATAAACACGTTTTCTTCAATAGAATATTTATCGCAAATGGCACGAAATGAGTACTTGCGTCATTTAGTTGGGCTTCAGTACCGCAGCGGCGGCGCACGTTGAAAAATGGGATGTGTGCACCGGGCCTTAGACTATGGCATGTATAGCAGTTGTACCATGATCGCGCCAAGGAAGAATTTAAACAACGGCCAGTACATCAGATTTACCTTAAAAGCTATAAGAATCACACCAAGTAATAATTTAGAATACGACCATTACAGCAGTTGTGCATTGAAAGTTATAAGAATCGCGCCAAGGAAGAATCGTGCTTGTTATACCGATAGTCGTAGTCTAAAGGTTAAATTTTCATTTCGAATCTCTAATATTATAAACGGAAGTGTTTGTCAGTCTGTTTCCTGCACGCAAAGTCCTGACGAATCTATAGCACTTACATCACAGGTAGACCGAATGTTTTGCAATTTTTGTGTCGCGGCAATCTAGAACATTTTAAAATGAATTTGATAAAATGTAATTATTATTGAATGCAACAGCATAAAAGATCACAGATTCAAAATTTATGTTTTACGTTTCCGTTATCATTTTGCGCAGAGGAATGATTTTCCAGCAGACGATAGAAAACAAATAAACTTTTAACTGGAGTTATTTAGTTCTTTTTTCTATCTACTAGACGGGATAGAAATGATTTTCCAGCGGATGATAAAAAACAAATAAACTTTTAACTGGAGTTATTTAGTTCATTTTTCTATCTACTAGACTAGGGATGGGCAAACTCCGGCCCGTCGGAACGTTTTATCCGGCACGCGGATAGAATTTTTATTTGCCGGTCCGACGGAAAAGAAAATATGATTTATATATCATATATCCATCTCCTTTTCTACTTTGTTTAAATATATTTTTTTTTCTTCCTTTTTTTCAAAGGACTGATGATCTTTTTACTTTCTCTATTTTTGTTCTACAAAACATAAATCGACGGAAATAGCAAGCATAGACAGCTTTCAATCGCTAAAGTGTTAAAAGCAGAAGTTCTTTGTTAGTCATAGCTGTAGACTGACGCCAACAAGCGTTATCTTTCTCGGGGAGCAGACATATGGGAATCCAATATAGGTGAATTAGACCTCACATGTGGCAGACTGCGCATTTTAAGCTCCAGTCAGCGGCCTTTTCTTTTGGCGCGAGTTTTAATACTATTGATTGCGTATGGAAAGATTGCGGACATATAGCATCATTGTGAATAGTGGTGAAAGTATTAAAAGTATAGCGTCGCTAGTGCTTGTTTGGGTTATTCGTAAAATATTTCAACCCCAAATGGCTACTAAAAAATGTAAATTGTTAAAGATAAACCAGTGTGTCTCATCTGCAATGAAGCTGTAACAGTCTTCAAAGAATATAACATTTCCCGTCTCTCTCTCTCTCATTTCACATCTAAGCATAAGAATTCCAATTACGAAGCAATTACCGAATATGAAAGAAAACAAAATGTAGAAAATCTTTGTAAAAAATTATCAGGCTGACAAAATTTTTTCAAGGTAAACACTATCCAAGAAGCAGCTACACATGCAAGTTGCATTGTAGCATACAATATTGCTAAAAATAATAAAGCTCTCAGTGATGGGGAGTTCGTTAAACAATGCATGCTCCAAGTTTGTGATGTTTTATGTCCAGACAAGAAAAATAATTTTGAGACTGTAAGCTTATCTCGAAAAACGGTGACTTCTAGAATCGAAGCCATCGATAAAAATTTGACGTCACAATTAGAGTCAAAGATTGGCCAGTTTAAATTTTGCTCCATACCTATGTGGATGAAAGCACTGATATAAATGATACTGCTCAATTAGTATTATTTATAAGAGGTGTTGATGAGAACTTTGAAATTACCGAGGAACTGGCGTGCATGCGTTCTTTAAAGGAAACTACAATGGGATGTGATATTTTTCGTGAATTTCAGGAAGGGCTTTTAACTTTGAAAGTGCCTATAACAAATATATGTAATATTACGACCGATGGAGCACCAAATATGACAGGAAAAAAATCTGGATTTCTTGGACTCTTTAATCAAAACTATCCCGGGAACAATGTTGTTTTCCTACGTTGTGTTATACATCAAGATGCTCTGTGTAAATCTGCATTGCATATGAAACCCGTGCTTGATGCAGTCGTGAAGCTTGTAAATACTATTCGATCTTGTGGGCTTACTCACATGCAATTTCGAGATTTTCTACAGTCTGTGCAATCTGAATACTCTGATGTACTGTATTACACGAAAGTAAGGTGGCTTAGTGCAGGATGTGTTTTCGAGCGAGTTTGGCAGCTGAAAGACGACACTGTGTCGTTCTTCCATGAGAAACAGTGTTCTACGGAGTGCGAAATGTTAGATGATACAGATTCTTCATAATTCTTAATGGCTTTCGGACTTTGCATTTTTCACAGATCTTCTTTGTCATATGTGCAACTTGAATGTCAAGATGCAAGGGAAAAATCAATTTATCGACGATATCTGGGCCCATCTCAAAGCTTTTAAACTAAAACTTAATCTGTTTGCTGGGCAGCTAGCTAAGAACGACTTGTCTCATTTCTCGAGGTTAAATTTAATACCCTCAGTAAATGAAGAGAAGCTTAAGCATTATGAAGATGGCTTGAAAAAACTGCATTTTGAGTTTGAACGCAGATTTCAAGATTTCAGTGCCATTCAAACAGAATTGGATATTTTTACCATGCCTTTCAACGTAAATTGTGAAGCAGTGAGGTCAGATTTGCAACTTGAATTAATTGAGTTGCAATATAACAATCATATAAAGCAGTTGTTTCTAAATATGCCAAAGTTAGAGTTTTACAATCATTATCGAAAGTAAGTTTCCCAAATTTAATATCTCACGCCCAGAAAATCAGTGCTACGTTTTGCTTCATCTAAAAATGTGAACAAGTGTTTTCAACTATGAACCTTAGAAAGAATTATTTCAGAAATAGACTGACAGATGAGCATTTTGCCTCGTTCCTTAGAATCAGTACATCTCTCTTCGAACCTCAATATAAGGAACTTTTAAAAATGAAATCGCAATTACATTAATCTCATTAACATATTTAAATTGTAATACTTGTATATTGTTTTTAAAATTTTAGAAAAATTTATCTTGGCCCGCCAAACGTTTTTTTTTTTTTTTTCGATTTTTGGCTTGCGACCGAAAAAGTTTGCCCATCCCTGTACTAGACGGTTAAAGATAGAATAAAAATTTCATCGGATTTGAAATCTGCGGAAAATTTTACATCAGATCAATATCTAAAAATATGTTGTTGTTTTTTAATAAATAAAATTTTTAAACTGAATATTTTTTTAAATTTTGCAAGAGATTGTGACGTTTAGAGAGATTTCCAGCGAAAGAGGAATAGAAAAAAATAAAAATATTTTAGCTGGCATTGTTTAGTTCTTTTTTGTAAAAACGGGATCGTTAAAGATAGATGAAAATTTCAACAGATTTGAAATTTGACACCATATAGATACCTTATACGTTTGATTTTCTTTAAATAAATAATTTTTCAAATAAATATTGATATTTACACAAGAGAATATGACGTCACGCCGAATTCCCATTTGGTTTGCAAAGCAAACCAACAAACACCACGGGCAACTCCGTTATGGCTGTTATCCAATTTGCAAAACAAATCATAGTTCACAATATTCATGATTTGGTTTGCTTCGCAAACGAAATGGAAATTCGCAGGGAATTCATTCCAGCAGGCTACGAATTTCTATTTGGTTTGAGTAGCAAACCAGCAACACGGGCAATGCCATGATGGCTGTTATCCAATAGGCTACAAATTCTCATTTTGTTCGTTTCTCAAACCATATTCCTAGCAATCACCGGGGGTTAGCGAGCAGTATCTAATTAGTTAGCACCTGACCCCACGAAAAGAACTGTCACGGGCAACGCCTTGCTGGCCGCGCAGTGGCTACTATTCTTTAAAGTTCTTTCAAAATTCGTTGAACTGTCGGTTGATTTCATTGATTCATTTGGAATAATTCCTTCTTTGGCGAATTTAGAAGTGCGCCAAGGCCGTTACATCGTTATAAAAGTAGACTGAAGCTTTACCAAAAAATTCTAGAAATGTAATTGCAAGCAAAATATATTAATAAAATGCAAAAAAAAAACATCCTTGGTTACACAAATTTAAAATTGTATACCACAAGTTGTTTCGCTGGCCTCGCAGCGACGAGACACTCAGGCAGCAAAAACCACGGCGACGAGAAGCTCCGGCAGCAGAAACCACGGCGTCGGTTTTCGCTGGCTTCAAAAATTACGACAGCACTGATCTTTATTCAAATTAAAATTTCGGCAAAAACGATTCATTCGATTCTCAAAAGTACTAGTAATCGCGCATCTCTAAATAGGCCACAAACGACAATAGTTACCGTTTTCATAAAAACTTTAAAAGTTCCCCGATTTAGTGTGAAATTTAGAAATTTTCCCTGATATTTCCAGAATTAAAAAGTTCCCTGAGAATTCCCGGTTCTGTTACCACCCTGTCCCTGATCCACCAACACTTTCATCTTCAAAAATTTCCCAATTTTTTTTATTTTAAATTTCTTTTTAGTTTGAAATTATAGTGCTTACCTAGTTATGTCTGCAGCTTCAACCTGCTTATGAAATGGAAATTACTCACCCCAGTACTTATTTTATAATACACTTTCATAAATTCATAATGAAAATAAGAAGTAAATTAATTTATTGGCACATTGGAGGCTTCAATAACATAAAATTAGTAACACAATATTTATTTACTAAAAGGATTGCAAGTCGCATACGTCAGAGTCAAATTTGACTGGATTGGAGACCGAACAATCCAATCACAAGAAAATATTTTCCAGTGAACAAAAACGAATCACAGGAGTTATACAAAAACTATGATAAATTTATAAAAAGGTTAGAAAATAAAATGCAATTTTATTGAATAGATATTCAACTAGTTGCCACCATCCCAGCCTAAGCCATTCAGTGTATTGCCACATAATTTTGAACCCCGGTCAGATGATGAGACATCTGAGCTGGCGCCTCACTCTTCAGACTTCCACACCAACCCAACGTGAGGACTTTCAGCCATGACAGATTGAATGTGCACCAGCCGCCTCTACACCATACAATTACAAACATCATTTTAATGAAACAAAATTAATTTGAAAATAATCATCTTTGCTGACAATGAAAACAGATTGTGCATGGCATAACAAAAGCAAAGTGAATTTCAAGCAGTCGGCCATTCAGTATTTGTCACAAGGATACAAAGAAAAAAATTATAAAGCACAGAAAAATTACTTTAGTTTTCGGTCAGTGGCCAAATTTGATAAGAGTCCCGAAATTTCCAATTTTCAAACAACTTTTCCTGATTCATGAAATTTCCTGACTATTCTCGGTTCTCCAGCACTCTGTTTTATGTTTTTGCAATCTTTTCCTCCAAAGTTTTTTTCAATCGAGTGGGTTGGGTTTTTTTCGGAATTGGATAACCGCTTGCTTCACATTTTCAAAGCATAATCACCCCTGAAAATCTTCAAAATGTTTCTTTATATATCTTTACTAAGATAGTTTTCACAAAGAATTAAGAGCATAAAAAAAGCTAGATTTTTAAAAAATGCAACACATCAGGTTGCCACTCAGATAGCAGTATTAATTAAAATAAATTATCTTTATATTGTTTTCAATTCCCCTACAAACTTAAAAATACAATTCCCCATACTTATAATAAATTTTTAAAACATTGCACTCGCAGGTAATTGAATAAAACAAAATTAATTAACATTTGATGGTAGTATTCTAGTTTCCTCTATCAGGGCAACTATTTTGTGCATTGCGAGAGCTATTTACAAGTCGAAAATAGACAGATTTTCATGGGTTTACAAGTTTTAAAAGTGTATTATGTGCTCATCAAGATACGTACTCATCAAGAGTCAATCGACGATTTGTATATCGCGTATCAAGGGTTGCCATACAAGCAAGCCAGTTCCCGAATCATCACCAAAACTGTACTTGTAAGCAGTTTTATCGCCTATCAGCCTCTAAAAAGAGGTGGGAAATATTATAAAAAAATATTGTCATTTGAAAACTGAATTTTGTTTTCAAAGGAAAATAAGCACTTTCTAAGGACTATTGATGAAAAATAAGCACTTCTAAGGGCTCTTAGAAATGAAAGGTCAAAATAAGCACTTTCTAAGTACCCGTGGGAACCCTGTATAACCTTGAGAGCAATTTAAAAACCACATTTCCTACAGCACATGGAAAAGGACCAGTAGATGGTATAGGGAGAAGAAAAAAGAAGTGTGTGGTGCTATACCATGCAAAAAAAAGATGTGCCATCTAATGCCTATGATTTCTGTCATTGCTAAGAGAGAAGCTAAATCAATAAACATTCTTTTTATACCTGTAACTGAGGTAGTAGCAACTGTTGATGAGTTTAAGCTTGAAAATAGATGGAGCTTAGTCACATCAATCTCAAGCACAAAAAGATTGCAGTTGTTATGTTGATGACGGCAGAGTTAACTCCAAATATATTGAGAAAAGATGTGGGGGATATTCATGGAAATGAGAATTCTCAATCATTAGCTATAAGCACTGACCAAAGCATTTCCAAACCTGATATTGAAGTAGGCACTTGGATAGCTGTACTTTACGGTAATGACTGGTGGCCAGGACAAATAGAGAAAATGTTACCAGAAGAAATTGCTTGTTTAGTTTGAACTTAAACTCAACTCAACAAATAAATTTAAAGCTATGCTAAAAGCAAAGTTTGAAGAAATTAACCGGGACACTTATCTGTCAATTCTACCCAGTGACCCACCATCAATTGATACTTCAGCGCTTTGTTTTGCCTTTTATGAGAAAATAGCCAAAAAAATTTCATCATAGACACTATTGAACAGTAAAACAATTTTGTTGTAATAGTCTGAACACAGTTCTCGGTATTTTCATTAATATTCACTTGAGACAAATGTGTAGTCCGTAACAGGCTTGTAAACAAAGAGTTTTGTAAAAAATAATTTATTTAAAATTATTTTTGTCCTTTCCAATTTTTATTTTGTGGTGCAGATATTTAATACATGAACTAAAATATATAAAAAAAAATTTTAATAGATAGAAATAACTAGTTTCAGAGGGAATGCCATTTCCATTTAAGTAAATTTAATGTAGTCGGTAACATGCAATATAAATCTCTACTATTATAAAAGAAGTGTTTGTCTGTTTGTGCGCAAAATCTAGCCGATTCTATGGCACTTACAGCAATGAGATTTGGCACACAGGTAGACCGAATTTTTTGCAAATTTTGAGTCTTGCGGCGAATTTTAAAATTCAATCTAGAACATTTTAAAATGAATTTAATGAAATTTAATCATTATTGAATGCTACAGCATAGAAGAGATCACAGATTCTAAATTTATCGTTTTCGTTTCCGGCACGCAGATGAAACATTTTTCTGCCAGTCGATAAAAAACAGTAAACAATCTTTTAACTGGAGTCAATTAGTTCCTTTTCTATCTCCTAGACCATTAAAAATAGAGTAAAAATTTCACTTTAGATCCATTTCAAAAAATATGATTTTTTTTATTTTAATAACTTTTTAATTTAATATATCTTTTATATTTTCGTACGAGATTGTGACGTCACAGTAACTTTCCCTTTCCAAAAATAAATAGATTGCATTTCGCGCCCTTCGCGTTAACAAAAAAAATAGATTACATTTCCTGCCATCTTTCAGTGGAGAACAAAAATAAAAAAACATCGAGAGGCATTGTTTAGTTCTTTTTTGTAAAAGCGGATTCGTTAAAGATAGATTAAAAATTTCAACGGATTTGGAATCTGCAGAAAATTTTACACCAGAATAATACCTTATAACACCAGGGGCACAGGCAACGCCAGGTTAGCCACGCAGTGGCTAGTTTAATATAAATTTGAATTTTTTAAATCTTTTTCAATGCTAATGTTTTAATTACATACTAAAATATAAAATGACTTGAAGTTTAGCTTAAACATTTTCACTGTAAGAGAATATACGGATAAAATATGTTTCTGTTGTGTAGAGTCCGTAACAACTTAATACTTTGGAATGCCCCAAATACATTTTACATTGTTCAGAATACAGTGGAAGATTTTGAATCTTTAATAAATTATGTTAACGAGATAAACACGCATATTTAATCATAATTTGCATATTTATTCTGAATTTGTATCTAACCATACATACCAATAGCAACTAAAACTGCATTAAATGTATCTTGAAGCTCTTGCTTTGTCTTATCCTGCCAAGACACATGAAGTAAATCCATTTATGCCTCTTTTTCAACACAACATGGTTTGCATTCATGCAGGAATTTTGTGCCTTCAATTTTCATGTGTTCACCAACCAAAGTAGCCATTTGCTGCAAATATAAAACAATTTGTACTAATAATACAAAAAATTTGTCACATCAATAAATCCATGCCTAATTTTATATACTTCTATAAAATGCAACAAATTTCGTAATCACAAATGAATAGTAATGAATTAAAACAATAATATTTATACAGGGTGACAGCAAAATTCTAAAAAAATTTTCCTCGATATTACAATTCCCTTAAGAAATGTTGTTATCCATGATTGATATCGATATACAGTATCCACACAACAATATTTTTTAATGTTTAGGGATCAGATGGGATAAAAGTATAAAAAATTCTTCACAAATATTTTGTATTTTTTTATCTAGATATTTTAATTGTTATTGTAAGGTTATGAAGACACTTTTAAACATGATTATAAACACATGGATTTTTAAAAACTTAAATTTAGAGTTTTGAAATATTTTGTCAGCTTTTTTATTGAAAATGACCTATTTTTATCCTTTTCAACAGTTAAAATGAACTTTTCAGAGCAGATAGAAAAAAATGCTGGTGTTAAAATATGTTGTAGAGCAGGGATGGCGAACCTATGACCTTTGTGGATCAGTGTCTGACCCGCGGGTCAGACACTGATCCACAAAGGCTTTTTAAATGACCCTTTATTTTAAAAAATATGAAGAAAATACAAGTGTTAATACATAACTATGACGAAACTTGACGTCTTACTAGGGACTTGGGAATGAAAATCATGAAATATTTTCCTCAATTACAAAAATATTTTCAAAACAATAACAATGGAAAAAAACGCTTGACATTCAAGAAAATGCAATCAAAAAATATTTAATGATTATATACTACAGGAAATAAACCAAGCCTTTGAGGAGAGATTTATGATTTCATCAATTTAAAAGTGTGGAAAATACATTTCACACTGTATTTTATATCCATACAAAACAAAATTCAAAACAATAGAGTTAAACGAATTTAAGTGGCTAGGTATCCATGATTTAGTTATGGAATTAGTTGAATTTCAAAGCCGCATAGTTTGGAAAAATAAATTTGATAACTTGATTTCCGAAGTAGAACGGAAAATGTCTGAAATTATTGCAAATTATAATGATCCAACACTAAAAATTGATTATATTAAACATAGGATTCTTTACCAAATAATTTTATATCAATAAAGAAATTTGCTAATGCTCTTTTAACGATGTTTGGATCCACATATTCATGTGAAAAATTGTTTTCTTCGATGAATTTTGTAAAGTCTACCAATAAAAATAAACTCTGAAATGAATTGACTGCAAAATGGCGTTAAACTAATGAATACTGAATATGAACCTAATATTAAGATATTATCTGACAAAAAACAAGATTTCTCATTAAATATACTTTAACTTTATTGTACATACACATACTTGAATCTACAATATATTATCTATTAAAATATAATATTTCATAAATATATATATATATATATATATATATATATATATTTGTTTTCTTTTCCTTGTTCATTAAAAACTCAGTGCAGGAGGCTGGGAATGAATTCTCCCTTTTTATATATAGATCTTTAGCTCTTCCCTTGCAAAAGTAAAAGTTGTATAACAAAAAGGAATCATTACCTTTTTAAAGGATTAAAAAATTGAGAACCAAAAAAAGTAGCTTTTACCATGCTCCCTTCTTTTTTTCCAAGTGACCCACAAGCTAGTACTAAAAAAAAAAAAAAAAAAAACATTTTACCAACTACTTAAAAAGGTCTGCCGTCCTTGTTATAGGGTACTAGCCACTGCGTGGGTAGCGCCCGTGCCAGTGGTGTAAAGTAATAATCTGGGGTAAAATTTTCCGCAGATTTCAAATCCGTTGAAATTTTGACTCTGTCATTAACGGTCTAGAAGATTGAAAAATAAACTTTGACTTCAGTTAAAATATTTATCGTCTGGCTGGGAAATCAATCGCTCAAAATCAAAGCAGAAACGGGAAAAAATAATTTTCTCCGTTTTCAGCGGATGAAAAAATTTTGGCATGATTCCAAACCCTGACTGCAAGGTGGCATGAGTAGAAAAAGTTCTCCGTGTTTGAAAAAACAAAGGAGAATAAAACTATGAAATTCATTTTAAAATCTTCTAGATTGAATTTTCAAATTCGTTTATAAACGTTTTGAAAAATAACAGTAGAAAAACCATTTCTGATAGTTTACTAAATCTTAGAATTCAACTACATCCATTTCTACTGTATATATTCATTCAAACCTATACACAGGCTATTTTGATCATGCAAAGAAAAAACCAATTCTGAAAGTATCATGATGCAAGTAGATTTTACTGAGAATTATACTTGCTTCTACCACTCTGCACACTGGTCAAATCCACAAAAAACTATTTAATGCTGTTATTTGGTATGAAACTAATAAGGTGAGATCTTATGCAATTATTTCAGATAATATAATTCATGATTGATGTTCTGTACATGCATTTTTAGGTAAAATTTAAGCAGAGCATCTTTAAGAAAATGTACTTGTTAAAAATGTAACTGTTTTTTCAGATAGTTGCGATGGCCAATTAAAAAAAAAATTATCTTTGTGAACATGACAGCAGTTAAATCAGACTTTAATCTCCGTGAGTTTAATTGGAAATTTTTTGGGACAGCTCATGGTAAGGGTGCTGTACATGGAAAATTCCAATGGTTGAAGAGACTTTCCACTTGAAGAATCCACCAAAACAGCTAGCCATGATATGGACTACTTTGAGGTGGGTTGCTGTTAGGTTTTATGGCAAAAGGTCCATGATGGTACACAAAAGATAACATTAAGTAATGGACACACAAAGAAAGTTTTATACACAGAAGAGAGAAACACATCCACACAGGGAGAAATACGCCAACTTTCAGATTGCTAGTGCCTCACAGAGTAACGATGACGCACTACTTTGAGGATATGGGCTAGTAAATATGTCGAATTTCTTGTTGTTTAGGGTAAGCACGTTTTCGTAGATTACACTACCCATTTCTAGGTTTCAATAGAACTATTATCTTCAAACAAAGAAAAATATTATTTACCATAATACAGATGCTGGATTTCAATTGAACTGCACAAGTATGATAAAGTCAAGAAACAAGCAAAAACAAAAATGCTTTACTGACACAGAAGACATAAATGCACTGAGGGTAAACTAGAATAATGACAACTCATTTATTTTTTTGCGAAAACCCCTTACTACAAACATCAAAAAATGGTAAATTTTTACAAAAACACAATCAAGTTAAATGTAAATTACAATTAAAATCCCATTATAGGGAATATACAAACCTATACTTCGAAGTTTGCAACTGAAAGTAATTGCTGACTTGGTGGTGAAAATTGTCCCATATTTAATCAACATTTTTTGAACACCAAATCGTTTCTTTAATTGATAGCTGTAACAGTTCGTTCCAAATCGTAAACTAAATTTGGATTCAAAATTCGATCCAAACGCCATGTTTTGATCGGGCTTGACGGTTTACATCCTTTTGACAGTTAATATCAGATTCACACAGTGATGTAATTTGGTAATTTTAGTTAACGTCATACTAGAGCAACACAACGCGCTATTGACGGCGGTCCGGGATCAGTCCCTTAAGGGAAAGATTCGAGGACAACACCTCGTAATTTTGAACCACGGTCAGGTGACGAAGCAACACCTGAGCTGGCACGCCACTCTCCAAACTTCCACGCCAACCCAACGTGAAAATTCACACAGTGAGAGAGTAATTACGTAATTTTATAATTGACATTGTACTAGAGGCAATACAACGGGCTATTGACGTAGGTCCGGGATCAATCTATTAAGGGAAAGATTCGAGGACAACACCTCGTAATTGCACGAGGCAACACCTGAGCTGGCAGCCCACTCTCCAAACTTCCACACCAACCCAACGTGAAGACTTTCGGCCAAGGTGTACCAGCCGCCTCTACACCCTACGCTTACAAACATCCATGCCCAGACCCGGATTCGAACCAGGAACGAGAGAGAGATAATCAGATGACTCAAGGCGATTCCTCATGTAGTTACATTACGTGGTGTTGTCCTGGGATCTGACCCTTAGGGGGACTATCCCTGACCATCGTCAATAGCGCGTTGTGTTGCTTTAGTACAACGTTACTTAAAAATTATCAATTACCATCTATCGTCGTCAATAGCCCGTTGTGTTGCTCTGGTGAGACGTTAATTAAAATTACCACTTACATCATGTAGTTCAATAACATTCTACTGAAGCATAACAAAGGCTCTTGGCGATAGTCTGGGATCAATCTCGAAAAGAACGACGCGAAAACAACGTCTGATAATTTTGATCTACGGTCAGATGACAAGAACAACACCTAAGGTATAAACAAAGGGATGAGCGAGGATCTAAAGTGCATTTATACCAAACAATGTTTAATTACGATGTAAAATGCAACAGGAGATGCCAAACAACACCTCCAATAGATAAGAAAGCCTCACAACGGGAAGAATGACGTCACGACAGTTAGGCTCACCGTATGGAACGTATCCTACGATTCTCGCTACTTGCTGCTTTTGGAAAGGATAAACTATAGTTGATTAAACTTAATCTTTTTTTTCCATAAGATTAATCAATCAGGTGTTTTCTATTTCGTGTTTTTTACGGACCCGATAAATTTTAAGTGACTATATTTGTTGCAAAAATCTAGATTATTTACCATCGAAACTTAAATATTTGAAGCATTTATAATCGTTTCATTGATAACATAACCAAATTTAAAATTTGCCTTGTTTCTTTTGATTAAACGAAAAACACTGCAGTTAGAGAAAAAGGAAATGAGAATGACTGAAATATAATTATTAAGTTGCTCTTGATATTGATATTTTATAGTCCGAGAGCTGATGACGAATTTTGGGAAGGTACTTTAGGCACTATAAAATTGTAAAATAGTAGAAATTCAATGTTAGTTGAATAGGAAATCGAGGGTCGGAAACGCCGTTTGCGGTTATTTCGCTACTGCGCAGCATAGGATATTTGCAAAACATTCATCCCAGCGAGTATCCTTTAGGCACTTAGAAATTTTTTTAATCTCTTTTTTTAGCATTTATAGAATTCAGAAGTAAGAATCCCAGACTGTTTAGACGGTTTTAAAGTACAACCCGACTGCCCTGAATGTGTATTATAATCTACGCAAAAAATATTCTTTAGGCACTCTGAAATTTGTATAGCATGTTTATTAATTACTATTGAAAATATGAGCAAAAATCCAGACGAATAAGGCGGTTTTAAATAATAACCCGACGCAAATAAAGATTTTACATAAGTATCGGCAGCTGCCGGGGAACTAGCTACCCTAGAAGGCAGTGCCTTGGTTCGCCGGTCTGTGATTGATTGCGGAGGAACCACGTGATTTGAGTTTGATGGGCAGATGGGGCTACTAACCAAGCATTTTGGAGGAGTTTATTTTTTTCCCCACACAAATGTGACCACGCTGAAAATTATTTTGAGCTCATTGCAATATTGTTTTTAGAGGTTTTTTAAATACGGTTTTGTTATTAACATTTTAAGTATTAACATATGCACATGTGTATTTAACTATGTATGTATACATAGTAATAATAGTTTATTACTATAGTGATCATAACTGTTTTTAGTAACTACGTATTTTATAGGTTAAATAAAATTATATTTTTATAGGTTATATATCATTAATGCACAATGGAACCAAAAACTTTAAGTTGTGTAATTTGTAAAAAAAAAAACAATAATCTACTATGATAAAAGGTGCCTGTATGTATGTGGTCTGTTCTGACGAATCTATGGATTTATTAGTTTTTTCACCATTCTTTCTTCTGTTCCGGAGAAAGAAGAAGGACCATGATTTTGATAATTTCGCCATACCCACTGACGTCAGCATTTGGAACCATTTATTTCACCTTCCATTTTTCTTTTGCTCCGAAATGTGACGTCACTCGTACCTTGGAAAAAAGACAGAAGTGCCAAGTTTTCCTATTCTAGCGTGTTTTGTCAAATGGGCACACAAGTAATGGTAATTTTAATTAATGTCGTACTAGAGCAACACAACGGGCTATTGACGACGGTCCGGGAACAGTCCCTTAAGGGAGAGATCCGAGGACAACACTTCGTAATTTTGAACCACGGTCAGATGACGAAGAAACACCTGAGCTGTCAATCCACTCTCCAAACTTCCAAACCAACTCAACGTGAGGACTTTCGGCCACGACAGATTTAAGATGCACCAGCCGCCTCTACACCATACGCTTACAAAGATCCATGCCCTGTCCCGGATTCGAACCAGGAACCTTACAATCTAGAGGCTAACACCTTAACCACTATACCACTTGGTCGGCAAAAAAATTCCTAATATATATATATACATACACACATAGTTATATATATTATATCGGACGGTAGAATCACTTTAGCAAATTTCAAGCCTTTTTTGCTGAATTTTCAAAATGTTTTTGCTCTGTGCAAGTCTTTCTTGATTAAAAATAATCATTTTATCAATACTGTTTTTTTTTTTTTTACTAATTTCACAACTCACAGTTTTTGGTTCCATTGTACATTAATGATATATAACCAATAAAGTACGTAGTCACTAAAAAGAACTATGATCGCTATAATAATTAACTGTTATTACTATGTATATACATAGTTATATACACATGTGCATATGTTAATGCTTAAAGTGTTAACAGCAAAACCGTATTTAAAAAACCTTAAAAAAAATTACAATGAGCTTAAAATAATTTTCACCGTGGTCACATTTGCGTGAAAAAAAAATTAACTCGTCCAAAATGCTTTGTAAGGCCCGGTGCACACATCCGGTTTCTCAACGTGCGGTGCCACTACGGTACCGTAGCCCAACTATGCACATATAACCGTGAAATGACGCACGAATTCATTTCGCGCCTTTGCGATAAATATTCTATCGTAGGAAACGTATTTATTTTGCTTACTTGGTGTAAAAAAAAGTATATTTTGTTACAAAATAGACGTTACTGGATATAACCATTTATAGATTATTATTTATATTCCACTTGTTTATGAAAACAAGCTACTTCAGAACGGCGACTCCTGTTCGGCGCCGTGGGGAACTGCGATACAAATTTCACGCAAGTAGGACGTGCGTCGCCCCAGAGGCGCTGGAGGCATGTGTGCACTAGAGTGCCTATATAATAAGAGTGGCGACAAGGGACCAAATTTGGCCCAATGCGCATGCGCGGTAGCTATTTTTCTACCAGAATCGTCTCAAAAAAGGTTGCTGGACGAATTAATAAATTATTTCAGGGAGAGCAAAAAGCATATGAAATTATAATATGGATACATTCGATAAAAATGAATCATATAAACGCTCAATTACATGCATAATTGATGAGATGGATTACACAACGCGCTAACTTAGATTGCGGGAAACACCACGTTGTTCAAAAAAAGCTATTTACTTAAAAAGTCTTCAAATTTATACCAACAAAACACTAAAATAATAATAAATAAACATTCTGGAACACGAAATGGAACAAGAATAAGCTATATTTTCCTTCTTTTTTTTTATGTACACACGTTTTTCTCGGACACACAAAACGTTCCCATGTTAAGTCTACTGGAGCTAGGAAAAGACCGCCTCGGGCGGTAGAAAAGGTCTCTAAGGCAATCAGAAAGTGTTTCCCGTATGTCGCCCCTCTTATTATATAGGCACTCTAGTGTGCACTGCTCCATTGGATCTAATGTATCTCAGACCGCACTTGCGTTGCGTTAGCGGCGCCGAAAGTTGAAAGACCGTATGTGTGCACCGGGCCTAATTAGCCCGAGCTGCACGTCAAACTCGAGTCACGTGGTTCCTCCGCAATCAATCACAGACCGGCGAACCAAGGCACTGCCTTCTAGGGTAGCCAGTTCCCCGGCAGCTGCCGATACTTATGTAAAATCTTTATTTGCGTCGGGTTATTATTTAAAACCGCCTTATTCGTCTGGATTTTTGCTCATATTTTCAATAGTAATTAATAAACATGCTATACAAATTTCAGAGTGCCTAAAGAATATTTTTTGCGTAGATTATAATACACATTCAGGGCAGTCGGGTTGTACTTTAAAACCGTCTAAACAGTCTGGGATTCTTATTTCTGTATTCTATAAATGCTAAAAAAATAGATAAAAAAAATTTCTAAGTGCCTAAAGGATACTCGTTGGGATGAATTTTTTGCAAATATCCTATGTTGCGCAGTAGCGAAATAACCACAAACGGCGTTCCCGACCCTCGATTCCCTATTCAACTAACATTGAATTTCTACTATTTTGCAATTTCATAGTGCCTAAAGTACCTTCCCAAAATTCGTCATCAGCTCTCCTACTATTAATAAAGGACGAACAACAAGTTTCGCACTAAAAATTGATTTTTGATTATGTTAATCTTTGTTTGCTTAGTTTGTACTAATTATTTAAAATTATTTGTTTTTAAACCTGTGAATAAAAATTAAAACTGTAATTTTCAATAATCGTTTTCATTTTTCCTTTATTAAAACATCATTAATACGAAATACAAGTGCATTAATCATAAAATATGAAGCTTTCTTTGTATTTTAATTAAAATCGAACAAGCCTTTGTGCACTTTTCTGACATTAGATACATGTTCCTATAAAAATTTAAAACTGGTGGTACGTCAAATATTTCTAAGAATTTCAAGTGGTACGCAGTTACTAAAAGGTTGGGAACCCCTGTCCTAGACCGTTAAAGATGGAGTAAAAATTTCAACGGATTTGAAATCTGCGGAAAATTTCAGTTTAGATTGATACCTAAAAATATGATTTTCTTTAAACAAATAATTTTTGAATTGAATATATCCTCAACGGATTTTAAATCTACGGAAAATTTTACACCAGATTAATACCTTACATTACACCACGGGCACGGGCAACGCCGGGCTAGCCAAACAGTGGCTGATAACAAATAAAGATCTGCGTTGTACGTTTAAGAAACACGTATGATTTAAAAGAAGATTTTGCATAGATATATATATACTCGCACCAGATATGATCAAGTAGATTCAAAATTTAGAGAGCTTATTTTTAAAGAGAAAAACTTCTACATAAATAGAAATAAAGGGGCATTTGAATCCTCTTAGTAATGATGACTGTATATATAACCTAGATTTCCGAAGAAGTACACAACAAAAAGGGATGCAAACGGATTGAGTGTAACATCAAGAAACAAGAGAGAGTTTTCGTTATTCAACTTGAAATGCGCGAAATTATTTGTGTTTTAAAAATTTTAAATCGTATTGAATTTCAATTTCACACAAAAAAAATTCTGGAAACGTAAGTCATTATCAGGACACAAATGATTTTGAGAAAATAATCATTTATTAAAAAAAATGAAAACAAATTTTTAAAATTCGCAGATTTTGAAAAATTATTTTGTTCTTAAGTATTTTTAAGTAAAAAAAAAACTAATTAAAAAAAAGTAATATAAAGCTTACCTAGATAAATTCAGCAAGTAGAGTAGAATTATTCGCTCTCTCGCAGTTTGAAACTTTTAAATTTCAATCTTTATGCGTCACCTTATTCCACCAAAAATATCCTCGCAGAAATCGCAAAATTAAGTATTAAAAAAATTGTCATTAGTAGGCCTTTTATCTCGGCATCGAAAATCTAAGTACCGTAGTGGAAAATTGCACATGCGCATAAATAAACATCGGAATCGTTGTGTCGATCTAAACCCAAATTTTTCCCAATGATGCTAAAATAACACGAAGTTTTACACCGGAAAACCATGACATACTGATTAGGCAACACAACGTGAAAATCACGAAACCGATGTGGCGATGTCGACATCGGTTTTTCACGATGTATTGCGCATGCGCTATGAAAACATCGAACCTCGTGACACCGGAAAACCATGAGATACTGGTTTGGCAACTCAACGTGAAAATCGGGAACCGGCGAGGTCGATCTCACACTGATTGGCCTAGTGTGTTCCACACACCGTATATGCTCAGGTAGATTAAAAAATAGCTTATTTAGAAGGAACAAAACTTAAGCATAAAAATAGAAATAAAGGAGCATTTGATTCCTCTAAGAAAACACCGAAATCGTTGGCGCTGAGTAACAACAGAGCCAACGTGACACCGGAAAACCGTGACATTTGTGCTCTGGGATTGGCTACGTGACATCGGGAAAAACCGCGATATCGCGCATGCTCTTTGAAAATATCGACATCGTGATATTTGTGCTCTGGGATTGGCTGAGGGATATCGGGAAAAACCGATACACCATCATCGCGAAACCGATGTTACGATGTCGACCTCAAACCGGTTTTCCATGATATATCGGTACATCGCCCAGGCCTATTAACCATACACAATCATTGTTTTGCATCTGTAGAATAGATATACATAAAGTGTCTCACGGTTCTCAAGACGTTGGGGTAAATCACTTCTCAGCAAACCCTCTTATGATCAATAAAGCAATATCAAGAATTTTTTTTAAGAATCTCCCTAACATATATTTTTTGTAAATGTATAGACAAATGATTTTTTTCCAGAACTATAAACTCAGATATATATTTTCTTTTACTTTTTGACGTAAAACCATAAAA
Source organism: Metellina segmentata (assembly GCA_947359465.1). NCBI lineage: Eukaryota > Metazoa > Arthropoda > Arachnida > Araneae > Tetragnathidae > Metellina > Metellina segmentata. The sequence goes on along the minus strand of OX375875.1, from coordinate 96,479,615 downwards.
TCATCAAATGTTAGTATGATGTTCAGAGATGCCCTTTATTCAGATTCAGATTTTTATCAACTTAACCCCTTGAGCATAAACTAAAAAATTAAATTTTCAAAATTTCTCATTTTTAGTGCATAAATCTTGGAAAGGCTTGAAAGGATCAAAATACATCCATGTTTTCTTATTCGGAACAAAATCTGTCGAAAAATTTTTTAAAAATTCTCATTTTAATAGTTGACTGTCTATTAAATTAAATCACACAGTAACCGTCATTTTAGTCAGAATAATGTGGGTTTTCTCATTTTGAATTTGTTTTTCTAGAAGTTTATGCACTCTCCATAAATGCTTCAATTACTGAAATCGATGTGAGCATTTAAGAACCCCTACTTTGAAACATTCCTTTCATCCGCCGTTGTAAAGGAATGTTTCAAAAATATAATTGACTCTGAACTATCAAAACATGTATAAATAACTGAACAAAATGAAAAATATTTTTAAATGGCTTAGAAGTATGTTGAAATATATAAAAAAAAATTTAAAGATACATTACAACTTTACTATGTATGGCCCAATAGAAAAAAGTTGAACTATTTAAAAAAATCTCCTTGTCAAAACAAATTGTTCTGCAAAACTTTTTGCCAGGAAACATTTGTTTCTTAAATAAAACAGTTTGAACTCTGAAATTCTAACGTAGTGAGTGTAAAAATTTTTAAACTATTTTGTGATGGGTATTAAATTTGTACTGTCTTAAATTGTCTGTACATACGTGGAAATGCACTATTTACTGAGGTAAAATTAATAAATATTCAGAAAAATCATTTACTGGTGTATTCGCGTTTTGTAATTACAATTTGAATTCATGAATTAGCAATCTCTACTATTATAAAAGGAAGTGTTTGTCTGTTTGCGTGCAAAATCCTGTTCACTTCTATGGCACTTACAGCAATGAGATTTGGCACACAGATAGTCCGAATTTTTAGCAAATTTTCGGGTCGCGGCGAGTTTAAAAATTCAACCTAGAACATTTTAAAATGAATTTCAAGAAATTTAATCATTACTGAAAGCTACAGCATAGAAGAGATCGCAGATTCTAAATTTAATGTTTTCGTTTCCAGCGCGCTGATGAATAATTTTTCTGCCAGACGATAAAAACAAACAACCTTGAAACTGGAGTCAATTAGTTCTTTTTCTATCTCCTAGATCGTTAAAAATAGAGTAAAAATTTCAACGGATTTGAAATCTGCGGAAAATTTCACTTTAGATCCATACTTAAAAATATGATTTTCTTTATAAAAATAACTTTTGTTGTTGTTGTCGTGAGGGCCATATATGGCACAATTGGGAGTGCCATTGCCCCGGAGGATTGGACTTCTTCATGCATGACACATCCGTTTTACAGGAAGGTCCCTTTCACACATCCATTCACTCACACATATCGTAATTTAGATCCCAATCAAAGATCGATAACCCCCTGATCAGGTACCCCCGGAGGTATTGATTTGGTATGGGAACATGAGGGACTTTGTGACCACGACCTATTTAACGTGCCCCAACGACCATTAGCGGACACGACGGTCTTTAGCCAGGTCCAAGCGCCGATCTCGCTACCATCAGAATTGCAGGCTCCACCGAGGACACAGAACCCACAGCCCTTCCGATGGGACATAACCCACAACCCTTCCTATGTGAGCCCGACGCTCTACTGACTGATCTACCGCGGCTCATAAATAACTTTTAAATTGAATATATTTTTACATTTTCGCACGAGATTGTGACGTCACGGTAACTTTCCCTTTCCAAAAATAAACAGATTGCATTTCGCCGCCCTTCGCGTTAAAGTAAAACAGACATTTTCTGCCTCTTTCAGTGGAATGCAAAAAAATAGAAAACCTTTTGAGAGGCATTTTTAGTTATTTTTCGTAAAAGCGGATTCGTTAAAGATAGATTAAAAATTTCAACGGATTTGAAATCGACGGAAAATTTTACACCAGAATAATACCTTGTATCACGCAGTGGCTAGTGACAATATAAAATGTCGTTTTGCGTATCATTAGCTTTAGCGGTCATTTAACAAATTTCAATTATAATTAAATATACAGAGGTTGTTCACACATTTTTTAGACGATTTCGGTTAGCGGTAATAAAAAATCGTTTGCTGCAAAAGAAATAATTGCAGTTGTACTATCTTTTTAAAAGACAAAATTATCGTCTGCGGCTTGAGAGGTTTGTTTTTATTCAAAATGGCGTTTTTAACGAAGCAGTGGTTCGTAGGCTATATTTATGCTCTTTCCGAAGATAAATATTCATATTCCGTTACCCAAAAACGACGTTTATGTTTCATGGTTTTTATGGTTTTGTGATATCTAAAGCGTCGATAGGTAATATCGTCAACAAGAAAGGGAAAAAAACGTCAAATTGGAGCCTCAAGAGGAACAAAAATTCCAAACAAGTATCCAAGGAAGAAACGGACATCTTCGATTATTGCAAAGGTACGTTGTTTAATCTTAAAAGAAAATCCCCCTAGTCAAAGGACAGTTGCAAAATCATTAAAATGCTCTTTGTCCACTGTAAACAAAATGATAAAGGTTGATTTAAATCTTCAGAAAGCGAAAAAACGCAGTGCATCGTCTTTCTCCAAAGCATATCGCTGAACGCAGGACTGGCTGCCGAATTCTATATGAAAAACACTTCTCCAGAGAAAAATGGAAAAAAATTGTCACAATGGATGAATCATGGGTGTATTTAAATGATTGCAGCAAAAAAAAAAGCCATTTATTATCATAAAAGGGATAAAAAAAATTTAAGTACATGGTTCAAAGAATCGAAAGAAATTTTTTCTAAGGGATTTATGATTGTTGCTGGTTTTTCATATAATGGCAAGTTAAAAATAAAGAGAGTGGGGGAAAATGTCAAGAATAACTCCAAATACTATCAGGAACATATTTTATCGCCAATTTTTCTGAATGAAATATTATCGCTTTACCAACAGTGCCATCAATCTGTGGAACTCCCTCAAGACAAAGCTAGCAGTCACACATCAAAATCCACTGTAAATTTCCGAAAAGAAATGGAACAAAAAACCGGTATCAAGGCCATACCCTTCACTGAAATCCCTACTAAATCTCCCGATGTATCACCTATGGATTTTTGTGCTTTCGGACTTTTAAAATCTGCATTATCCAAACGTTGTCCCACAACCCTTACAGGTCTCTGGAAAGCTGTTCAGGTGGAATGGAATAGAATACCTCATCTGACACTTCAAAAGGCATTATTATCCTGGAAATTACGGTGTCGAAAGATACTTCACAATAAGGGCTATCAAATAGAACATTTAAAACACAAGAATTTTATGTAATTTAGTTTTGTGAATACAATATACATTGTCTAAAAAATTTGTGAACAGCCTCTGTAATTATTCATCAGTTTTGAAATTAGGCACATGATAGGTTATCACGAAATATGTAAATTTAATAAATCAAAAGTTGCGGTTTTAATATATCATACACATTTACCATAAATATAACTAATTACGAAGGTCGTATTTTTTCATTTGAATTGTGTCAAACTTCCATTGATTGAAATATGCACTAGTGGTCGGCAAACCGCGGCTCTTTAGCCACTTGAGTCACTACCTCCTAGATTATAAAGCGGTCTGACTGATACGCAAACATTATATGACGTCACCGTAAAAAGGTATACGATTCTTGTCTTGTTTGAATTGAATGCTGAAGCCATCAGAGCGAGCGTTTCATCAGTGGATTTATTAAAAGTACTTCGAATTATCATTTGTACATTTGTTATTGTTATATTTCCGTATTATCGTTAGCATATTAATTACTGTTACATTTTCGTATTATCGTTTGAACATTAGTTACTATTATATTTTCGTGTAATTCCAAAAAAGAATGCCTGATAAGGCAGCCGTGTAAATACTTATTTCTATGTATGGAGTCAGATAGAATAAAATGTATTTTGTAGAGAACGATTGAAGAATTTTATTCAAGGAGAATCTCGTAACAGGATTATCGTGATTAAATTTTACACTTGCTGTTGCTAAGAAAGGGAGAAAAAGGTATGTTGATTTCCTTTTTAATATACTTTAAATAATTAAAACCAATGAAATATTTGTTAGATTACGAAATTATTTTCGAATCGCCAAAGGCCCAACATCTGTGATCATCCTGCTTTATTCTTATTTGGTTATGTCAATTATTCAGAAAGTTTAAAAATATATTGTATTATAATGGTATCCAACAATTCACGAACATAACTTTATTGAACTAAGCCTGTAGCTCTCTTAGAGTTACAAGACAAGAGATGAAAACAAGCAATTCTTCCAAGTAATAATATTTATTACAGCATGCCAAGAACGAACATATTGACTACAACAGAACTGCTGCTCAACTGCTTTTTTAAAATCAGAATCATAAGCAGAACAACAATCTTTCGTTTGCAAGAATTTATATTCTTTTTTAATTGGTATTGCCAGGTTTTGATGTAGAGCCTTTAAGAAAAGAAAGATTATACTCAGCATTCATAGATGCTTTTAAATTATATTGACCGCTACATCACTCCCTTCCCAGTAACTAAGTTACGATGAAAAGAGGAGCAGGAATAAGATCAATTTACAGTTATATACAAATTATTAAAGTATCTAAAGAAAATCTTATTTTACAATAATCCAAAATCCTTTTTTAAAACATCTTGAAATATAACAATATATGTATATACAATATATGATATGGATAAAAGAAATAATAATATATAGTTAAAGTTAACAATAATTTGTACATTCAGTCTCTAAAACGAACAGGTCGTTGAATCTTTCTTCCAACATGGGAAAATTTTTGTTCTAGAGGTTTATCTTTGGTAACGTCCGGTGTATCAGCTTGCACAGGTACTGGTGGTTCTGGAAGCTTTTCATCGGTGGCCAAAATGTAAGCAGGTTTAAGCCGGTCAATAGAAATGTTAACTTCTTTACCTTTTATACATACTAGGAAGTATTTCTCAGTTTTCAGAATAACTTTGAAGGGTCCTTCATATGCAGGCTCAAATGGCTTCTTGACTCTGTCTGTTCTTATGAACACATGGGAACACGTTTTGAGATCCTTATGTATAAATGCTTTGAATTTATTTCTGTGCCTTGTAGTTTTAGGTTTGAAAGACTGCATCTGCTCTTGTAATTTGTGCAGAAACGTCTCTGGCGTCGTAGAAATAGTCGGTTCATCAAAAAATTCTCCAGGGAGTTTTATGGTTTTTCCATAAACCATTTGTGAGATTGAATGTTCAGAATCCTCTTTTATAGCTGCTCTGAGGCCCAAAAGTATAGTTGGAATAGATTCTGTCCATCGAAGAGTATTGTGTGACCGTATAACTGCTTTCAGTGTCCTATGAAGTCTTTCGATTTTGCCATTACACTGTGGATGATATGCAGTTGTATGTTTAAGTTTCATTCCACAAATAGCTGCCAAGGTTCTAAAAAGTTCGGATGTAAATTGCAAACCTCGGTCTGTGATGACTTCGTAAGGTACTCCAAATCGGGTTATCCAACCTTCGTAAAATGATCTTGCCACGGTTTCGGAGGTTATATCACGTAAAGGGATAACCTCCATCCAACTAGTAAAGCGATCTATGCAAGTTAAACAGTAAACAAAGTCATTAGATGGTGAGTAAGGTCCAATGATATCAATATGAACTGTGCTGAATCGTTCATCCGGTTCTTTGTAGGTTCCTAATGGTGAGTTAGTGTGCCTCGTAATTTTGTTTTTTCTGGCAACCGATGCATGTTTGCGACCATTTTCTTACGTCTTTCCGAATGTTTGTCCAAATAAATCTTGATGTCATTTGTTTCACTGTTGCTTTGATACCTGGATGGGCTAAACCATGGATTTTATCAAACATTATCCTTCTAAATATTAGAGGTAGAAAGGGTCTAATGGTTGAAGTTGAGGTATCACACCAGAGAAGTTTTCCTGACGGAAGTGGATATTGCTTAAAAACGAATAAAGTATTATTGCGTAATTTGTTAAGCTCTTCACAGTCACAGATTCCACTGTTTATCTGCAATTGCATCATAATCTAACCCGATTACGGATTCTATCCTAGACATCGAGTCTGCAACAACGTTTTCATGTCCGCTGATGTGGCGTATTTCTGTTGAATACTGCGATATATATTGAAGATGTCTCAGTTGTCTAGGCGAAGCCTTTTCGTTTTTCTGATTAAAAGCAAATATAATTGGCTTATGATCGGTGTATATAATAAAATTCTGTCCTTCTAACATATGTTTAAACTGCTTAATTGAGAGGTAGATTCCTAAAAGTTCGCTATCGTATGTGCTGTACCGTGTTTGTGTTTCGTTAAGTTTTTTTGAAAAAAAGGCGATCGGTTTCCAATTTCCTTCTTCAAACTGCTGCAAAACAGATCCTACAGCGAAATCTGAGGCATCTGTAAATAAAGCTAAAGGCAAATCAGGATTAGGAAATGTTAATAATGCGGCATTCGCTAAATCTTGTTTGCATTTTTCAAACATTTCTTTAGTTTCTTCGGTCCACGGAACTTTTCTTGCGTCTTTTTTTCTTGCTCCACGCAAATAATCGTTTAGTGGTGTTTGAGTATTAGCAGCGTCTTTTAAAGGATGTCTAATGCAATTCACACGAGTCTCTTCCTGGTTTTTTAATTGTCTAGTCAACTTCTTCACTAAGACCTTCGGGCGCATTCATACCTATTATTTATGCATCTTCGGTTATTTCGTCATTTCCCTTATATAATGTACCCTAAAAATGTTTTTAAAAAAGTTAGAATTTTGTTAGATGCCTTGTCTACAATAGCATTCATATTTAAACTTAGGCATCAGTAAAAAAAATTAAAGCATCTTAATCTTTCTTTCTATTGTGTTCATATTTATATACGTTTTTGTATTTTATTAACCAATAATTTGCTATTATATCTATTCAACAACTGTAATAGGCTTCAAAAGTCTAATTATAGAACTGCCTCGAATGTAAAGCATAAAAAATGTGTTGTATGCTTTGTATGTACATTTTGTGTGTGTAAATTTGTGCTTTTTCTATGTACCCAAATACTGAGCTTGTACAGTAATAAAAGTAATTTTCCATGGAAATGGATATTTCTTGGAGTATTTTTAATAACCTTTAACGAGTGCTGTTTTTATTTAGAACCCTTCATTTGTATACCCCGATACACACTGCTTTTTTATCAAACAATCTCATTTTTAAAGGTTTTCTGAATTTGCGATCGGAAGACTTTTGTCCTTCTGGTGGTGACGTCATAAACTAGACAGAAGGCTTTATTATCTAGGAAGTAGTGCTTGAGTGCGGTTTTGCGGGATTGACGAGCGATAACGAGCAGGGCGCGGAGCCCCCTAGTCTATTATAAAATAAAATTATTCGGTCTTTTTCAGGTTTATTCGCTTTGTGATTGGTAGATACGGAGTCACGTGATAGAGAGTCTTGTGGTTCAATGGGCTAATGAATTTGGAGCACGAGCAGACGATAAACACAGATATATATTTGTTAATTAATTCATTCATAAAATCTGAGAGCACGAGCTAGAAAGTTTGCAATGTTTTCAGAAGAACCGGCAAATTCGGTCGTCGTTTCCATAGCAGAAATCGAATATGAAAATCTTTAAAAGTACTATTACAATAAACAACACGGATCAGCTAAAACATATAGATGATTCGGTATTTCTATGCGGTAGACGGAGAAAACGGTCTCTTTTTTTTCTCCTTAGGATATATTTTAGTGTCCTTTTTTTTCCTCCTTAATGTTGTATATTTGAAATTTAATCCTTAGATTTTAGTGTCCTTTTTTTCGGCTTAAATACGGATCCGCTAATCTCGCAAAAAAAAGTAGGCAATTTTCCTTTATTCGGGCGCATGCGATAAATATCGCAATTGGAAGGGAACCTTCAATTAACATCGTACTACAGGTCCGCGATCAATGAGGTAGGGGATCAATCCAGCAGTGATCCAAGTGGGGATGGATTATGAAGCAATCTTTTCCCCCTCATTGTTGAAAGGTATAGTTCGCGAAACGAACTAAATATGATTGCGTAGCACTCATCGGGGGTTGACGAGCGACAGCGAGCAGGGGGCTGAGCCCCCTAGTTGTAATAATAAAAATTCCACAACTGTAGAAATACAAATAAATGAATCAACGCTATGACAGAAATTTTTTTTAAATTACCAATGAAATCAAAGGATATTTTAAAATCCAAATTACCATCAGAAACAAAACAAAATTTCAAACGAACCAATGTAATCAAACGAATTTAACGGATTTTGGAAGAACTTTCTAGAAAATTCAAAATTAAAATTGAAAGTTACCATTTGCCGAGGTTGCTATGAAAACCACAAAACCTAAAGACAGATGGGTTACCTTAATCTACATAACTCGCTAGTCTAAGAGCGGAGGGTTCCTGGTTCAAATCCGGGTCCGGGCATGGATGTTTGTAAGCGTATGGTGTAGAAGCGGCTGGTATACCTTAAATCTGTCGTGGCCAAAAGTCCTCAAATTGGGTTGGTGTGAAAGTTTGGAGAGTGAGATGCCAGCTCAAGTGTTGCTACATCATCTGACCGTGGTTCAAAATTACGAAATGTTGTCCTCTGGTCTTTCACTTAAGGGATTGATCGCGGAAGTCGTCAATAGCCCGTTGTGTTGCTGTAGTAGGACTTTTTTTTACAAATTACTAAAAGTGCGCCAAAAATAAATCGCTAAGATCGTTGCCGCTGCTGATAAACGTAGAGTGTAGCTGTACCTTTTCGTTGATCCCATACTTTCAGCAATAGCCCTGATTCGCTGCAGTAGGACGTTAATTAAAAACCTACCCACCCGAACTGTCGGCAATAGTCCTTCACTGTATCCGCAAGATGAATAAAAAGGCGCGTGTTGTTAAATTTGTAATATAAACAATGTGCATTTTAATTTTCTTCCTTCTCTGATCATTAAGAATCAGTCATTTTTCACCAACAGAAAGAATTTCTGTGATCTTCTTGAATTTCATGTGTGTTTTCTTTTAGAAAAAATACCAGATTGTTCTTCAAAACATTTTGACGTTGTGTAAACAGTAAATTTCTGTTCGTGTTGAAGTAAGCTCGTGTAAAAAGATATGATTTTGTATGCGTTATTATATCCCCCTGGATCCATTCTGTTAAAATTGTCTGAACTTTAAATTGAGGAAATGTTCTGTGCTACTGTTTAACGGGATGTGTACTTTAATCCATAAGCCCATTGTTAGCCCAATTAGTGAAAATAAGACCGTAAACCAAACACATTGAAAGTAATTTTGCAAATATTTTTCACTTTGCTCGCATATCACTTTTATTGCTGCAAGTTTAATGCCTATATATTTTTTACCCTTACAATGAATTGAAAAATTTAATTATTTATTTTTCGGTGTTATTCTAGTTTTGAAAATGGCCTCCTCTCTATTTTAATCTTTGGGATTGATCCCGGACAGTTGTCAATAGAGCATTGTTTTCATCCAGTATGACTTTAATTAAACTATCTACATACCTCTTTTTCAATATAAGATATGTTCGGAAGGAATTCAATTTATATTTTGCTTATGTTATCTTTCAGGGTGTCAAGATTTTACTCATGTTTGTAGTCAAATGATTTTTAAAAATAAATCATTGATTTAAATCACAACCAATTTTACATATTTATAACTGAGTAAATACACCCAAGGAAAATCGCAGAACACGTCAAATGCTTTAAACTTACTGCACTCATGATGATTTCAGCACGAATGGCTACACCCAATACCGATCATCTTGTGAAAAAATGTTTGGCACTGGGCACTTTCAAATAATCTGAGATGTCTATGGACTAAGTAATCTGTTGAGTCAGGGATTCTGCCAAACAGTAAAGTAAAAAACTTTGCTGACATCTATTTGAAAGTTTTGACACTGTTCATTCATAATTTTATAATATGTTATGAACAATAAAGCATTCATTCAAGTGTGGACAGCATAAGAAAATATTGTACATTAATGTTATACTTTAAAAAAGTCTTTAGCTATTTATACTGTCCATGACCAGTAGGCCTACTTCTAAATGTCAAGACAGTCAAAGAAAAACCACTGTTTTTATTTTAATCAAACTATAATTTAGGTCTGTCACTTACACCTACTAATAAATTTGTTAACATGATGTAATTTACTCAAGAAAAACTATGATGTAGGATGTCAACTTGTGTTTTAAAGTTAAACAAATAAACCTTTTGCTTTTGTTTTTAAAATTAATTTTGTAACATGTAACAAACTTATATTTTTAGTGAAATAAATATTGATTAACCATATCACAAATTCTGATTGTTTACTTAAATAAATATTGGTTTACATGTCATGTCAAACACTCAATTTGTTTATTTAACAAATTTATTATACTTATTATAAAAACATTGAAAAGGGCCTACAGAAATTTAAATAAAAAAAATCCAATTACTTGAGTTTTGAAAAAAAAATATGATTTTTTTACATCCTGTTATCCAGAAGATGTCTTAGCTTAGGATAATACGAAAACCAATACAAGACTAGTTTTTTTGTGAACCCTTGAATTCTCTATGGAATATGAAACTAACATAAGAAGATTTGTAGATTTTGTAACTTATTCAAATTAGTTTTCATTAAAAAGTTAGCATGATTCGAATGGATGAAGTGATCTATAGGAAACTTAATTAGAAAAGTATTTACATGCTCTTTCACTCAAATGTAGAGACAAGGGATAGTCTGCTTTTATATCTGGTTTATTAAAGTATTATAATGCTTGATTATTTTGAATTGTTAAGTCAAATCTCTTCAGCTCAAAATAGCATGTTTTAAGTACTTTTTAAAACTTTATTTTATAGATATTTGCTGCTGTCAAGTTTCTTGAATATGTCAAAGTTGAAACAAACTACACTTTTTTCTCTAAAGGTAATGTGTTTCCTAGAACTGATCTTTATTGCAGAAATAAGTTTAATTGGAAAAACTGAGTCCTTTCAAGAGCAAATGGGTTGTATTTATTTTCAAATTTGATGATTTCAAAAATATTTGGTTTACAGCTTGTTCTAAGCTGAAGGAGAAACTTTATTTTGTAAACTAATACTGCTAATGCATGAGCTTATTTTCATGTGAACATCATTTTATGTATACTGTGTTTGAAGTTTTTATTTTCTACTTTTTATCATTCCATCTCCATAGGGTGTACTAGTAGTAAGATGTATTTATGAAATGAGTTTTATACTATTTTCCCACTGTACTTTTAAAATTCCTGTACAATTTTACTGATTTCTTTTTCTCTTTACATATGCAAAAGTCGTGGAAGAAGGCAACCACTGAAAGTGTTTTAAAGTATAAAAAAGTGCTTGAAAGCAAAACTTTACCTGAATCGGTTGTTTTAAAAACTCTAGCTTGTTTGAAATGCAAGACGATTACTAAAGAATCTATTTTATCTGCTGGCATTGGTATGAATTATTTTTAATTTTTATTAGTGTGCATTAAAGCACTTTTTCTTCTCATTTAGTAACTTGGGACAATAATTTTTAAAAATTACTGTCAATCAACGAATTTACATTTTAACTTTGTAATATCTACCTATACCATCATTTAAGTGCATTTTTATTCAACTTTTCTTATCTTAGAAAGTGCATTTATTGAGTTAGCAAATAGATATCTGAAGCTAACTTGAAATTAGGATCTTTATTAACAAATCTTAAACATATAGGGGATGTTTTAGGTAATTAAATATTACCAGAGACAACTTCTAAATGAAGTTTTCATTACTTTAACTAAAATGTCGTGTAATGAATACACCCTCCTGGGTTACCAAGGTGTAAAAAATCATGATTTTTTAAAATAGAATATTTAAAAAAATAATTTTGTTTTCCATATACATTTAAAGTTAGACTTGAAATATGCAAATTAAATATAATTTCTAGGTAGCATTAATTTACGTTAAACCTCAAAATCTATGAGTTTTCAGGAAATATAATGGGGCAAATGTTTGAAAGATTAAAATAGTTTTAAACTTATTCTTGGGCCTTGTTGCTTTTATTCTTTAATTTTAATTCTATTTCCTGATACAAATCCATACTACAAAATTAAAAAATAGAGAAACATTTTAATAAAAGAAGATTAAATTTTATAAATGTGTAATAAATCTATCAATCCTAACAATTGAATGATTTTTAAAATCTTCTGTTTTTAGTTACCTAACTTAATTCAAGTGTAAAAACCGCAAGTTAAATAAAATCGTTAAGTTGATAATATTCTTTCTATGAATACAAAATTGGCTGTGGTGGATATGATGTATTTCTTGTCTTTTACATAATCACCAAAATCTAAATGTGTTACCTTCATTCCAAACTAGAAATTTTGGATTCTGTGTTTTTGCTGAAAGGAAACCACAGAAAGATTATCTGCTCGAAGTGAAGGGCACACACTCGGTGCTCATTTTGTAACATACTGGTTTAAACAGTACTGATTCTTTTGATCAGAAATGTTAAATTTTTGACCAGATAAAATTAAGGGATGTCTAGCAGTCCCCTTATTTATGATTTATTTTGGGGCGACTCCGAAAAGTGCCAGCACCGCGACTAATAGTCTATTGTATTGAGACCCCTGTTGATCCATTAAAGACCGTGAAATAAATTTCAGCATGTACCTGATTGGAATGTTGCCCAGTTCACAAGGTTCAATCCAATGTTATCCCAGATATTCAAATTGTGCAGAGTAAAAATGAGTCACACAATACATATTTAGGACTTTCTTCTACCATCTGACAACCTCTACATAATGGGTCATCTATAACATCCATAAGATTGAGGTGTCTATTCAGAATACAGTGGCCAGTCAGAAGGCCAATAGCCACTCTGATTTCTTTCCTGCTCAATTTCAGCAGTTCCCTCAATCTATTCCAGGGAGATTGTTGATTGAGCTCTTTGGCTTGTTTTTGGCTATTAGATTGAAGCCATGTATGGTAGAACTCAGCGTGGAGTAAACCTTAGATAGTCCCTCTAACCACATTGTAAGGTAGACCCAAAACAGGCTCTGGTCCAATAAATGGTATCCCCTTATTTAGTAACTACTGCCCTCCTTCGTTAACAAGTAATTGGAGGAGTGGTGACCTTCATTCCCATCGCTTAAGAGCCGCAGCATAGTCTCACAATATGGTCAAGAACTTGATCCTGATACTTTTCAGCCATCACTGTATCTCCTGTACAAATCAGTGGGTTAGCTCAGAGAAAATCTACCCCACACTACACTGGTAGCACTAAAGGCATGGTGTTTAATGATATTACTTTGTGCTAGCCATTCTGTTGCTTTCAGATTCTCATGCTCACTACACCACTTCAAGGCATACAGTCCTTTCATATGTAGCCCTTGATGCACAGTAGTGGCAGATATCGACCTTCCAATTGTTGTGGTAACCATTGCTCTTAGATTTGATGTGGTTGCTCTTCAATTTCTGCTTAGCCAATGAAGCCATATACTTTCCATAAGAGGGTGTAACCTTGGATGAATGGGAACAGGCACCACACAACTGACCCACTCATTTGAAATTATTTCCATACTCCAGAAATCATTCATCACAGAGTGGTCAACACCAAAGAAAATAGTGACATCTTTAGTAGGCTGTCCAGCTCCAGGCCACCCCTCAGCATCCTTGTATTGTGAATCATTCAGCTGTCTTCTTTGAGCCATGATTAACCTTATCTAATCCACAAACAACCAGAATAGCTTTCAAAAATTTTCTGTTAACATTTAGACTCATCCACTGAAAGGCTGCATCTACAATCAGTGCCTATTTTGCTTATTTCTCGGGAGGAAATTCTGATTGGGCAAGTGATATTTGTATATTCCCTTCTACAAACACAGTGAGTTTCACACAATGAAATTGAAGCACACATATCAAAAGACTGAAATCAAATCATGACAGAATGAACATTTGAATTTTGTCAGATTCCTGCCCGATCAAAAAATTTTTTGCTACAAGTTTCTGATAACGTAAAAAAACGGCTTTATTTGGTTTTCTTTTGTACAAAAAGAAAAGCAAATAAAATTTATTACATGGCTACATGGATTATTTTGTAGTTAAAGAGTTCTTTGAAACTCAATTTTTTATGTGATTTCTTTACTGAAAATAATTTGGTTTCAGTATTCATTATTTTTTTAATCATTGTAATTTTCAGGAACAAAAAATCTCAATTTTAAAAGAAACACCTTAATTAATGATTAATTTTTATATTGTAATGAAAATAATGTGACAAAATTAGATTTTTGACTTTCATCATAAAAAAACCCCCTTTACTACCCATTTATGCAATCTCAAGAATTATTTCATAGCATTTCCATTTCCTTCAAGAGTTAATATTCGATAGTATCAAATATTTCGGGTTTGTCTTTGAAGATAGGTGTGAATCTCTACTATTATAAAAGGAATTGTTTGTCTGTATGTTTTCGGCACACAAAGTCCTGACGAATCTATGGCACTTACAGTAATGGGATTTGTCACACAGGTAGTCCAAATTTTTTGCAATTTTAGGATTAAAATTTAATCTAGAACATTTGAAAATGAATTTAATGAAATTTAATTATTATTGAATGCAACAGCATATGAGATCAACAGATTCTGTTTTCATTTTTCTTGGAGAAATGATTTTCCAGCCAGACAATAAAAAACAAATAAACTTTTAACTGGAACTTTTTAGTTATTTTTTCTGAAATTTTTAAATTGAATATCATTTATATTTTGGCAAGAGAATGTGACGTAAAATTCCACGTTCCAAAAATAAACAGATTACATTTCCTGCTCAATTACAATTTGAACAAAGGAAAGCAAAAAAATAAAAATAAAACATTTTGGCTGGCATTGTTTAGTTCTTTTTTTGTAAAATTGAGATTGTTAAAGATAGATTAAAAATTTCAACGGATTTGAAATCTGCGTGAAATTTGGCACCAGATACATGATACCTTATGCTTTTGATTTTCTTTTAATAAATAATTTTTCTATTAAACATTTATATTTTTGCCAGAGATTGTGACGTCCCACCAAATTCCCATTTGGTTTGTGAAGCAAACCAACACCACTGGTAACTCCATTATGGCTTTTAACCAATTTGTGAAGCCAACCATCGTTCATAATATTCATAATTCGCAGAGAATCCCTTCCAATAGGCTATGAATTTCCATTTGGTTCGCAAAGCAAACCAACACCACAAGCAACGCCATGATGGCTGTTATCGAATTTGACCCCATTTGACGATGACAAAGCCATTACGCCGTTGCCCGTGAAATTCGATAACAGCCATTATGTCTGTTATCCAATTTGCAAAACAAACCATAGTTCATAATATGCATAATGTGTTTGTGAAGCAAACCAAATTGGAATTCGTAGGGAATTCATTCCAAATAGACTACAAATTTCCATTTGGTTTGTGAAGCAAACCACCTCAGGCAATGCCTTGATGGCTGTTATCCAATAGGCTACGAATTCCCACCAAGCAAACCAAATGGGAATCTGTACCAAGCACCGGGGTTTAGTGATCAGTGGTCACACCTGGCCCCACAAAAAGAACTGTCACGGGCAACGCAGTTTTAGCCATGTAGTGGCTAGTAAATTATTTTTTACTTTATCTAACTTTTATAATATTTTATTTATGGTTAATTAATTATGCCATTGAATATTTCAGGTGAAACTCTCAAAATGTTGGCAAAAGGCTCAAATTTGAAAGTTGCATATGAAGCAAGAGCTTTAATTAAGTACTGGAACTTGGATATTTCGGAAAATGAAATGTCTAATGATGTGTCTATGACTCGAACATGTGTTGACTACCATAAAACGTTACCCGATATTGAAATTATTGAAGAGCAAACTCCGATGGATGACTGTACTCCGATTATTGAATATAGTAAAACACCCACAGAGCAGAAAGATGAAATAAACCCCCAATTATGCTCCAAAGACCAGAGACAACATGATAACTGTCAAAAAACAGAAAAACTCTTTGGAAAAGAATTGAGAGATGGAGTTAGGGAGAGACAAATGACATATCTAGGAACTACAAAAAAGTCCTTTAATAGAACTGAACACAGGGAGGTACAGCTTCGTCTGGTGAAGGCCTTGGGGTTATTTACGCAAGCACTTGGAGAACAAGAAGTTATGTTTTATTTAAATAACCCAAACACATTCAGTAGTGAATAAGAAAGGTAAGAATTACTTAGTTATCTCTGCTATTATAAAAAGAAGTGTTTGTGTGGGCTGTCCTGACGAATCTATAGCACTCACAGTAATGAGATTTGGCACACAGGTAGTCCAAATTTTTTGCAATTTTTCTATGGTGCCCGAATTTTAAAATTCAATCTGGAACATTTGAAAATGAATTTATTAGTTTTTTTTCACCTTCCATCTTTTGCTCTGAAATGTGATGTCAAAGAAGTAAGTAGATTTTGCGATTTTCACCCAGTGACATCAGCTTTTGGAATCATGCCAAGTTTTCCGATTCTAGCATCGTTTGTCAAATGGGAATACGTAGCAATCACTGGGGGTTGGCGAGCGTTAGCAAGCAGTGTTCACACCTGACCACACGAAAAGAACTGTATACTGAACATGGATGTTTGTATGCGTATGGTGTAGAGGCCGCTGGTGCACCTAAAATCTGTCATGGCAAAAAGTCCTCACGTTGGGTTGGCGTGGAAGTTTGGAGAGTGGGGTGCCAGCTCAGGTGTTGCTTCGTCATCTGACCGTGGTTCAAAATTACGAGGTGTTGTCCTCAGATCTTTCCCTTAACCCACTGGCTGATTATCCCGCAATTTCCACGGGCAACTCAAATGTAGCAAAATTTGCTCATCCCGCGATTTTCGCGGGCAGGTGTTTTTCTATCTTTATTGAGGAGCGCATCCCGCTTTTTCACCGTTTAACCAATGAAATAAATTACATACAGTGTTAGACGTTAAATTTAGATTTTGGTCAACAGTTGTCGCTAGTCGTTCACTAAATTGCAGCATTTGAAGGTACTTTGTATTTACCGCTCTAACTTCGCGCTTTTTTCTAATCAGAAATGGCTGCTAGAAAACGTTCAGCGATTGACAGAGTATATATTCCTGATGATTTATCAGATTCTGAAAGTGATTTTAATTTTGATAGTGATATAGATTTTTCGGACTGCTCCTCAGATAGCGATGAATCTGATCATGATTCAATAAACTTGCAAAGCGTTAGGCAGAGGTGCAAAATTGATATTAAGAATATTCCTCCTCCTCCAATTCCTTTTTGTGGAAATCCGAAAAATTACTGTGCATATAGCTAACATTAACTTCTGACAGTTTAGTTTCTCATGATAAAAATCTATATAAAAAATCTTTTCTAGAAAGAAAAAATACATATTTAAATTCTCCAATATATATAGATTTTTAATATGCAAAAAAAAAAAAAAATACACGATTTGTGTAGCGATTTCAGTCTACAAATTGAGCAGTCAGGGTTAAGGGACTGAGCCCGTTGTGTTGCTCTAGTACGACGTTAACAATAATTACCATTACCAACAATTTTTAAAGAACAAAGACTTAAATCTGGACATAATTGATGAAACAACGCAAAATAACTGACATGTTCAGAGTAAATACATAGAAATTAAAAGATTTGCTAGTAAAATTTGTTGAATTGTAGTAAAAAGGCTTTTTCCTTTTTTAAAAATTATTCCTATTTATATATCTGCTATTTTACTATTGTAAACACGAAATTCGCGGTCGGGTGGGTGTAGTTAAGGTTTTTTTTTGACAGAAAAGCAAATAATCCAAAATGGCGGAAGTCCGGAGGATTCCGGTAATGGTAATTTTAGTTAACGTCGTACTAGAGCAACACAACGGGCTATTGACGACGATCCGGAATCAGTCACTTAAGGGAAAGATTCGAGGACAACACCTCGTAATTTTGAACCATGGTCAGATGACGAAGCAACACCTGAGCTGGCACTCCACTCTCCAAACTTCCACGCCAACCCAACGTGACCGGAGGATTCCGGATTTTGTACTATACTGACAATACAAGTAATGATATATGTAAACAAAACAGAGGTCTAAAACACTTGTGAATGAGCAAGTGGTGTTTTACTCAGGCCTCCAATAATTTCCACAAGTTGGTGCCACAGCATCACAGTAAATTTGGTGTCCATGAGTAGAGGAATCAATTATTTTAGTTTAAAATAGGGTTATTCTTGGGGTGTATCTGGAGAAGAGAAGCAAATGTTTTAAGCATTTGTGTAAAATAACTAGCATCCTTTTCTAGGTTATATCATTTTCAATACTTCTATTAAACTTGAATCAAGGAAAAAGAAAATTTATTAGTAACTAAAATCATGATTTAAAAAAAAATAAAAATAACTTTATTCAAATTGTTTAAAATTAAACTGATTTAAAGTGGTATACCCTGGTTAAATGTTCCTATTTTTGTAGAGACTTTATTCCTTTAACATAAAGCATAGTTCAGAGCTGCTACAAACGACTTTTTGCAAGTTGCTAACCTTGGCGACAAGGAGTATCTTTTAAATCAAAATCGTCAGCTGCTAATTAAAAAAAATTGCCGCCTTTTTTTAAAAATTTATCAAAGGTCAACAAAAATGGAGTCTTTTTTTAAAACTATTATGAGGTTTTTTTTTTCTTTTTTTCTTCTAATGGCGGGCACATTTTTGACCGAAGTCATTGGCCACTACAAGGCCGGAAGTGATGGCCACTTGTGAAGGAGCACCCAGTGGGAGGGCCATCATTGCCCCTAACAATTACATCGTAATTTTGAACCAAGTTCAGATGACGAAGCAACACCTAAGCTGGTATACGCTTACAAACATCCATGCCCGAACCCGGATTCGAACCGGGGACCTTCCGATCAAGAGGCTAACACCTTAACCACTATACCGGTTGGTCGGCACTATTATGAGGTATATGCATGAATTTGACCTGCACTGCAATGGGATTAAACTTTATTGGTAAATATAAACATTCTTGATCACTTCATGGAGGCATTCATGTAATACTGGCGTGATGTAATACTAATGTCAAGCTACAACAAATGCGTTTTTCTGCTTCAGCTCAAAAAAATTTTTGAAGAGCTTGAGCCCAAGATGTAGTGGCATTTTGTTTCCTTTTCTGTTAACTGTTTTAAAACAGCTTGTGAAGACAATTTGTATTGTTTAAATAGTACATCTTAAGACAAAATGGGAAAAAATTACCAACTATCATTGGATAATTAATAGATCGGTAAGTATGTGTTTATTTCTTGAATTTGTTTTGAAAATTCAAACTGCATAACAAAATAAATGTACATATTTTTTTATACAGATACGCTTCATAGTTTTTTTTTTGTTTTATGTATTAATTCCTTATTTATATTATTAAACTGATTTCTTTTTATACCAAATTATGAAAACCTAGTATGAAATCTTTCATTGGTCTTCCATTTTCACAATCTTTCAATTTACATACATTTGGCATGAAATTGGAGAAAAATTTACACCAAGCTGAGGCAACCATGAAAAAGACAACAGAATCAGTTGCTTGACAGATGGATGTGGAATCTGTTTTTCGCACAAATTTTCAAGAAAGAACAACAAATATACTTCTAAAACTTTCACTAAGAAGTTTAATCACCCATTTTCTCATACATTTGGTGCTATTTAGTTACATATTGCCAATTTGGTCATTCCGAGTTTAAACTGCTGCCATGCATGTAACATAGGGTTACTTTTCCTGTTATGAACTGCTGCCGCAAAACCCAATTTCATGCAATTATTGCTATTTTGCGCTTAATTATCATTGGGCATTTTTCTTTTCTGACTGCTGTGGATTGCGTTTTATTTTTTTCATACAAAATCTATCTAATTTTTCCTTGGAAATTGGCAGGAATTAAAATTTTAACAAATTATTGGTATTAATAATTTTTTTATTTCTTGTTTACAATTTTTTCCCTTTATATAGCAAGGAAATTGCGTGTTTTTCAAATGGTAAAAAATCCACATACAGCTTATCAATAAATCTAAAATTTAAGTTTTAAAAGTTTTTGCATTTTGGTACAAACATGTGATTACCAATGGAAAACTATAAATTAGATTTTTGATGTACATGCATACTTTTATAAATGTATTAGAATTTGTTTGGTAAACTAAGGGAATTATAATTACTGTAGGAACTCATTTCCATAAAGTGGCAATTGAAGAATTCAAGAGCAGTATGGTTATAAAACAGGAAGCATTTTTCTCTGCACCTTATGTAATCTGAAAAGTAATCTAACATGCTGAAATCTTTTAAACTGTTATTCGTGTGACGTTGCAAGAGCTTAAGAAATGGATATTTATTTCATCAAGTTTTTGTCTCTGTGATATTGATTCAAATATAAGACATAAACGTCTAGTGATATTTTAGTCAGGAATCATATTGTCATCTACCTTTAATTCAAACTTTGTATTTGCAAGATGTGATGTGGATAAGAAAAATAAATATTTTAACAAAAAGTGATTTTGTTTTTTAAAAATCTTTGAGATACAATAAATTATATTACACGTTAGTGCTTAGTTCTCTAAACTATATTTTAACTTAGCTAAATAGGGTTTCCCTGGAAGTTTGTATTTAATTTCTGCTAGGGTTCAATGTAATTATATCACGTCTACCTAAAAACTGAATATGTTAGTCACACACAAGTCCTTTGAGTTTTCTGTTGATTTTAAGATTTATAGAAAATATGAATTTTGACAATTCTGATCCACACAGTTCATTAGTATATGAATTTAGCTAGGCAGCATATTCATATTTTTATTAACAGAAATGTTTTTATAAATATAATTTTAGACAACTGAAAGCTTCAAGTGAAGAAAAGGCAATGTCGTACGAGGGAAATACTTAGTGACACTTACACACTCGCTACTTATTAGAAAATGTGTAATTGCCATTGTTTTTTTTGTAATTAACTAATAAAATCAAACCTGATCTGGCATTACTATTTACCCTATGGAACCAAGGTTCATCAGCTGGTCATTATTGCTCAATTTGCCAGATTCATTTTGTATTTTCAACCATAACAGTCGACAGTTATACGTCCACTTTATACTTATTTAGCGATAACAAAAATATTTCCCACAATTATTTACAAACATTCTGCTACGGTAACCTAAATTAATTTTATTCTTTTTAAACATTGCAGAAAAGAAACTATACCTTGGTGTTTTATCATTAGCAACTAAAAGGAAATTGAAATAATTGCAAACATTTCAATGGCATGTATGAGATTTTTATGTTAAAATTAAATGTTGATAATGGGTAAATGGAAGTCTTTCCTGATTTTGCCTGTTTACACTGAAAATCATTTTGAAATTACACCCAATTCTGTTTTAACAGCTTCAAAATAAATATTTCATTCTTTTTTACACAAGTCATTTTAATTTAACACAAGCAGGCCAAGCTAATTAAAAAAAATATTTTGTTTGCCTAAATTTTAAGAAAATAATTTATTTGTGTCATAGTAGTATAATTTCTATATTACATGCACTAATAAGGAACACTGGGAAGTTACGTGAAGTCAAGTTGTTGACAGCCTCTCTCTTTCAGAGAATCATAATGGTCTAACTGAAACACGAGCACAATGATTAATAGCTGAATTCGTTAATAAAACCAGTGAAACATAAGCACCAGACCCGTGCTGATTTTACTCTAGAGATCACAGAAAGAAATTCATTAAGAGAGGAAGAAGACGACCACAACATTGCTAGTGATTGTCAGTGATATTCCAGTCATGCAAATGTATGCGCCATTTATTGTCAGGAAATGGAAATGACAGGGCTCCTAACACGTCACCTTTTTATTTTTTGTCACCTTTTCAGGGGTTTTAAGTTCTTAAATTATATTTGAAGAAAAATTTTTGGTAAGCAATTAAAAAAATTCATTTTCTCTAAAAAAAACAGGGTTTGCACGCATTCAATTTCGAAATGCGTGCTACATTCCACCGCAAGAATGGATTCAAAAGCGTACCGTTTCAATTGTAAAAGGATACTTCATGTTGCCCCGGGTGTATTAGCAGCAAATTCTGGAAATTTTTCCGCAGGAAAAGACTATCACTATAATGAAGCAGCGAAGTTTAAAGGAAGCAGGGCCATCTGCATATCCGATCCCCTCTACATTGTCGAACAAAAGGAGGAACTCTCTAGGAGGTCAGACGCTGACAGCTCGTAAATGGTGATCGATGCCAGTGGTCACTTAAAAGGGGGGGGGGGGGATAACATCCTCCATACACAAATCTGAGGGCGGTCTCAACAGACCCATTTTATTTTCGGATTCTATAATAAGACGAGAATGGAGAGGTCAAGAGACCGGACGGATCAAGCTGATATTAACTCAACGTTAACCCAGGAGGAGAGGTAATGCGTTTAGTACCTTTGTCATCACATGTTGCAGTTTCTATTGTGGGTCTGATTATGTCCAGAAGGTATAGATAAGTCAGGGAAAACTCTAAAAAAACGGTGGAATCTTCAACATGTATGATAATTTACACTCAAAGTTGTCTTCGGCAAAGTTTTTAAAGGAATAAATCATCAACCTCACACATTCTAAGCGCTCGAAGCTCCCCATCAAGAACCCCGACATTCCTGTCTACGGAATCTTCAAATGCTGACCTTTCCACAGTCGACCATTCAAATGCTGTATTCTTTTGGAGTAATTTGTAAGGTAGTGCCAAAATTTTACTAATGTTCTACCGAAACCTTGAATAATATGTTAATAACCCCAGAGAAGAACGAAGTTCTGTTAAATTCTTAGGTTCAGGTGCGTCCTTGATCGCCTTCAATTTTTCATCCGTACGATGAATTCCATCGGTAGCAATGACATGACTAAGAAATGTTAGCTTGTTACAGAAAAATTCACACTTTTCCTCTTCCAAGTCTTAGACCTGCTTCATGTAAACGTTTAAGCACTTTCGTAATCCTAGCTATGTTTTCGTCTCTAGTTTTTCCAGTGATGATGCAGTTATCCAATGACAAGGCGTTGTAATCGTTCCAGTTCATCACTACCTTTATCTCGCTTGGCGAAGGGCAATGGACGAGTCTTTAAGAATTTTAGTTGTATATCTTCTTTCTTGATTTGTTCCACTTTAACTCCTTTAAAATGTCCTAAATCCCTGCCAAAAACATCCTTGTATTGTTTAAGCAGTTGTTGAACCTTCACATCCTCCAACTTGACTATATGTGTATGAAATTCTAAAATGTTTAACGAGTCAATTCAATTACGACCACATAAATTTGGTCAGTTACTGTCTATAACCAATAAAGGTAAATTTCGTAATTTGTTGTTGCACTCAACTTCCACTGTAATGGAGCTCAACACTCAGATAGGTTGACCAGTAAAAGTTGTAAGAACTGTTTTATCTGGCTGCAAGGCTGGCAGTTTCAAATTCTCATAAGTTCTCTTATTAAGAAGTGAAATCGCAGCACCAGTATCCAATTCCATATTAATCTGTTTGTTGATTTCCATAGTCAGAACAATGGCTTTAGGTGAACAACTGTGCTTGTTTGTAGTCTGGAATATGTTGTATGATTCTGAAGAGGAAACGTCAGTAGATTCAGGTGTAGTTAGAGCATGTGTAGGAGTTTGATGAAATGTAGACATCTAGTTAACAGTTTTACTTTTATTATTAAACCGTTCCTTATTCCTAGATTTCAATCATTTCTTTTTTAAATAACCCTTAACACCACAATCATGACTTGTAGTTTGTAAAAATTGACAATTTGAAGGCATTTGAACATTTCTACCACATTGGATACACTCTCTAAAGTTAGAACAGTTTTTACATTTCACTTGAAATTAGAATTTTGAAAATGTCTCATCTTGTTTGGTGATTGAAGCTAGTGCACATACAATTTCTTTGGAGCTTGTAAGTCCAAACATCTCGAACTGCCGCTTCCATTGAAATTGAATTGTCTACCGCTGTCTGTAATGTAAGCTGTGGTTCCGATATTAACCGACGCTGTATCAAGTATACCACACACCAGTCGGTCTTTCAGCATAGTATTCAATGTATCACCGAAATTTACAGAACTCTAAAATCTTGTTTGTAAAATAGAACCAACCTTCCTTTCTTCCATACATACATGCCTTTTAAATATATTCTTCAGGAACGTATCGTATAAAAACAGTATTATGTATTTTCATAAGAATCATTCACTTGGTTGGCAAAGTTTTTAAGCTGCATTCAACCATCATTTTTAAAAAATTAAATCGATAAATGTATTTCTTATAAGCTTATGATTGAAAGGAGTACAAGTCTGACAAAATCCCAATGTTGATGAAGTTTTTTAAGGTTGCCAGATGCGTTTCATCATAATGCAGCCGAAACAAATTTTAAACATTGAATTAAAAACATTAATATAAGACTATAAATTATTTTTAAAATTTACCATGCTTTCAAAAGAAAAAAAATTAATTTAAAATGTTTATTTGTGAGTTTTAGATCCTCAGAATTAAGCATTCAAAATTATTAACTTTGGTGGATGTTTACATCTCCAAGTCTACTTTTGTCTTGAGAATGTAGAATAATTTGATGTACACATGTGCTTTGTAAAAAATATTGATGTAGTACTAATTTGGTTATAACTAAGTTTTTGCTTGAATGATGAAATAGCTTTATGGGAAAGGAATCGCTCAATAATGTGCAGAACTGATAACAATTGACTTTTAATAGGATATCAATGTTTTGCCATAAAAACAATCAGTACCCACATGGTAAGTGAAACAAAATTATCTTTATCCTTAACACATAACAAAGAAAGCAAAACATTTTTACAGCATATTCCATCAACATAACGTTCTATTTTGAAAGCAATTAGATCAAAAGAACCAACTTTAAGATTCATGCTTGTTATAAATTTGAATGTTCCAATTTTCAGATGGTTTTTTCTACATTAAAAATGTGCAGAAAAAAAAAATCACCTTGTATATATACACAACAAGTTCTGTTTCCAGTAATAATTGAAATAGGGGTATTCAAATTCAAAAATAAGTTTAATTTAAATAAATTTGATATTGTAAGTAAAATAAGATGCAGTTTTATGCAAAAATGCGTCACTCAGATTATTAATAGCAACTCGTTTTGTTGATAATTATTATATAGTGAAACTGAAAAAGATGGCATCCAGAAAACCAGCAACTTTAGAAATCTGAAACTTTTTCTAATATTTGTTTTTTATAATTTTCATTTTATTTGTTGGTTACATTTTAAATTGTACTTTTATTTTCAAGTTTTTACATTTCCTGTGTTGTAAAAATACCACAGAAAATGTTTTTTTTCTATAACACAGTTCAGTTTCACTCCATTGTATACAATAGGATTTAAGATGCTGGGCAATTAACTGATCGTGGTACACAGTTGTGTCCTCCACTTTAGTTAACGCCTAGCATAATTTATGACCAGCACGAATTGATGAGATTATGATCTTCAATGTTCTGGGCTTATAATAAAGTTTAGGGCCAGGACATAAAGTTTTGATTGATAAACTTTTAGAACACACAAAATCTTCTGAAATTCCAGAAGTGTGATCTTTAGGATTGGTTAAGTGTTGATGAGAACACTGGATGTAACTAAGCTAACATATTCAGAGATTGCATATGCGCCTTTAAACAATAGCTAAGCAGACAGAGCTAAGGATTTCTGATGAGGATGAAGAGCAATCTGCAGATGTAAAGACTCATATATAACATTAAGTAAACTATTATAATTTCCTCACTAGAAAATTAAAATTGTAAATTGGAACAAAATTT
This sequence comes from Metellina segmentata, assembly GCA_947359465.1. Lineage (NCBI taxonomy): Eukaryota > Metazoa > Arthropoda > Arachnida > Araneae > Tetragnathidae > Metellina > Metellina segmentata. The sequence continues at coordinate 96,453,832 of OX375875.1, read as the reverse complement.
TACAAAGTAACACAAATTGGTGAAAGACAATAACACTCTAAACAGTTGAAATCAACAGAGATGTTTAGTAAATCTTAAACAAACACCATACTTAACATTAAATATGTATTACTTAAATTTTCAGTTTGTCAGTAAAATTTGGTTTTACTGTGCTACTTTTTGCAATTAGTAAAACGTTAATAAATATCTAGTTCCTCTTTTAGACTGCTTTTATCTCTACTATTATAAAAGGAAGTTCTTGTGTGGACTGTCCTGACAAATTTTTCTGGGGAGCCCAAATTTTAAAATTCAATCTAGAACACTTTAAAATGAATTTAATGGAATTTAATTATTGTTTTCTTTAGAATGGCTACACCATAAAGAGATGGCAGATTCTAAATTTATTTTTTCCTTTTCATTTTGCAGAGGAACGATTTATCATCAGACTAAAAAAACAAAGTTTTAACTGGAATTATGTAGTACTTTTTTCTGTATCCTAAATCGTTAAATATAGAATTAAAATTTCAACGGATTTGAAATCTGCAGAAAATTTTACATTAGATAATTTAGATCTATACTTAAAAAAATATGATTTTCTTAAAATAAATAAAATTTTTAAATTGAATATCTCAGGCCTCGAAATAGATTTTTTAATACAGGTGCGCCTTGTGCACCTAAGTTTTTAAATTAGGTGCACCTAGTGGGAAAAAATTAGGTGCACAATTATATTTTCATGTGCACCCGGGTATTTTGAGCCCTGGAATATCTTTTATATTTTTTAGAGATTGTGGCGTTTGAGAAAAACAGATTCCATTTCCTGTACTCGTACAAAAAAAAGAAAATTTGATTGGCATTTTTTTTTTGTAAAATTCGGATCGTTAAAGATAGATTGAAAATTTCAATGGATTTGAAATCTGCGAAAAATTTTACACCAGATAGATACCTTATACATTTGATTTTCTTTTAATAAATAATTTCAATTAATTATTTATAATTTCGCAAGAGATTGTGACGTCACGGCCATTGAATCTCTTCGCAAATCGAATTTGGCCACATTTGACAATGAGCATTGCCCGTGGGCAATGCAGTGATGACTGTTATCTAATAGGCATTTGGTTTGCTTTGCAAACAAAATGGGAATTCGTAGGAATCACTGGGGTCACACCTGATACCACGGAATGTCCGAGCAATGCTTTAATTATTAATTTATAAAGGTGTGGATAAATAAACCTTTATAAAAGTGACCTGTTACATGCTGTCCCAAATGCTCACTGGATAGCTTCAGAAATCTGGCACTTATGCTGTCTTAGTGACAGATTTGAGGTGTTACTGTATTAGAAACAGATTTGCTGTCTTAGTGACAGATTTGAGGTGTTACTGTATTAGAAACATAAATATTATTTTAATGGTTAAAAATAACAAGGCAATTTGTGTTATTTATCAAGCATTCTTATTTATAAAGTCATGCATTAGTTTTAAAAAGTCAATTAAAATTTTAAAAATTGTAAACATCTTAAAAATTTTGACTGCTATGTGATGTTTAACATTTGAAGCAGACTAGTTAATGCTAAAAGATAAAATATATACATATCTACAAATTAAAATAAATGTGTTGAAAATATGCTGTAATTAAAATGACATTTTAAAAGCTATAATTATATAGAAGAAGCTGATTTTTATGAAGGAAACCGCTTTGATACTACGTTTTCGGAGGCTTTCCAGAATAATTCTATGTGATAATAAATGAGTATAACTTGTTACATAACAGCATGTAGAAGCAAAGATTATTTAACATTTCACAGGCTATAGTTTTAAAAAGCATTTTGCCATTTAAAATGTAAACAGTGAATAACTTTAGATTACCTATCAGAAAGAAAAGCATCAGTATCAAAAGCATTAGCAACACTTAAATATAAAAAAGTTTGTGGATATATAGCAGATATCAAAATTTTCTAACACATTGCATACATATATTTGTACAAGGGCACTGGTATTTGAAAACTATCTAAACATTTTGATGCAAGCTACATAATTATTGCTTTTTGATGATATGAAAAGTTACTGGTGATAATAGTAAAAAAACATGCTGGTTTGCTTAGAGTTTAAAATCTTCTAACAGATTTTCAACTTATCTTTTACTCTTTAATGTTGTTCGCACCTTTGGCGACTCAAGTATGTTGCGTCATTGCTTGTGATTGGTGAGCGCCAAGGGGCTCTGAACTGGAGAGTTGGAAAGAGTAAGCCAAAGGTACCGGTCGGGACTTCACTCAAGTAGCAAAAAAGGCTACTTCTGTTTTTTGATGAGTTGAGGATATCGCTACCGTTCCTTTCTTGAACCATCTTGTCCATAATAATCTTGTTAAGTTTTGGAATATATTTTAGTTTAAAAACAGTCCACTTCCTTGCATCTTTGGTGGGCCTTGATAAATGTTTTATATATCTTTGAATACAATAGACAGATCGCTTCTAAAATAAAAAATTCCACCTTCACTTTTCATGGGACTAACTAGAACTAAAGTTCATTCTAACCCCAACTAAACATTTTTGAATAAAGCGTTCCAGTGATAAAGCTTTTAACATGTTAGGAGTAATGCAGGTTCAAGTCTAACATAAATATATGTACAAATTAAATTTTGTGCAGGTAAGAACCATACATAACACAGATAAGCTAATTTAATGGACAGTATTTCTATATCGCTTTTCCAGAAGTGAAGATAACAGAATGGGCGGAAGATAGAAATTTTCATGCTTGTTCTTGATGCGAGTCCACCGAGAACCACTTCTGTTATAACCTAAAAGTCACAAAAATTTCAGTTATCAGTTTGATTTGTAGATCCAATACCTCAACCCAGCAAGCAAGATTGCTTTTTCATTGAATTTCCATTTAAAAATGCAAACAAATGCTTACTTAGTGATGACAGGTCCATGAATTGGCTAATTGCATGGATCATAAGTCTCTCAAAACTACTTGGTATTTGGCAATGGTAAATGGAATTTGGACGGTTGACAAAAAATGTCACAAGCTCTTGTTCCAAATATATCAAAGCTCCCTAAAACAAATACGACATTATTTAAACATAAAGCAAATAAAAATTTGTCTTAGGAACCAATTCAGCAGTTGTTTTTTTTGCACTTTTGTGTCATTGTGGCCTTAAAAATATCAAGAAATTTTAAATACAATTACTAGTGTTTGTCATCAAAACAATATTCACAAATTTAAAATATTTTTTTTTTTGCCAATTAGAGATATAGTGCACTACACTATCAACAAATAAGTATTTGGACACAAACTCAAATGACGATATCTGCAGTCCTGATATACGTCATGCCCTCTGCCGTTAAATATCGGGTAGGAAACAACATTGACATTAGTTGCATGCAAGATGCCACAAAGTGCAGAGTTATCTGATTTCGAGAATGGTGGAATCGTCAGATCACAGAAATGGCCGATGGGACATATGTAGCAAACTGAATTACCCAAAATCGACAGTGGCATATGTGCTTCAGAAGTGAAAGGGAAGCAGTGATTGTCATAATGTATCCCGAGTCGACAGACCCATGAAACTTGGAGAGAGACCCATGGGTGATGTCCAGAGAAATTCAGAAGAACTCCACACAACTGATGGCCCACATACTCCAGGAGTTTCAACAGGCATCCGGGAGTATTGTTTCGATTAATACCATCCATAAGGAAGCACATGTGCTTAGTTTTCATGGTCATGATCACAAAGTCCTACCGCACTGCTTGGTTAATATGGTGCAAAGCACATCGAAAATGGACTGTAGATCAGTGGAAACAGGTTCTCTGGAGCGACGAATCAAGGTACACCCTCCTATTTTCGTATGGCAGGGTCTGCCGTCTGCCTGAAGAATGCCTCCTCTAACTATTGAATATGAATAAATTTTGTTTTTCTTTTCTATTACAGGTGTCTAAGTACTTATTGGTAGATAGTGTAGTAATATAACTTCAATGGGTGGAATCAAATTGGTCCTAATGTGAATAAAATCAAATATGTGCCTACCTCCTTCTCTCTCTCTCACACACACTCTCTTAAAAAACAACTATCAGACTTAAAAACTATCAAATCTGCTATCAAAAAATCTATATTCATATTCATAGGAGACAATTGTAAATATCTGATCTTATTTCCACTGGTACCATTTGGTATTGAATGGATAGGGATCAATAGTTGGATATTACCACATTTATTCATTTCAAAAACCTCAAGTTTACTAATAAACTTGAAATTACATGCAACACTACTCTTTATTTTATAATTTAATTCTTTTAGGCCTCTCAGTTAAATTTCAATATGATATTCTACAAAAAAATGACATCTGAGCATGACACAATAAGAACTCACCAGTGGAACATGCTTCTTTTTTAGCATATGCCGAAGATCTCCATCAATTCTCTGGAAACATTCTGCAGCAATATATGCTGGATGATCTGTTTAATAAATAAACACATACAAGTAAAATACAGATAATGAAAATGAAAGTAGGCACATTTTAATTGTGGGGACCTTAATTTGCCAGCCAAAGTATGAACTGAACTTTTCTATGTGTAGCTAATACACCATCTTGTTCCAATTTCTGTGCTGCAGTCTCGTAAAAATGTATCGGTCATAAATGTTAATTTAAATGATTCAACGTTATTTTTGGTGTTTCATGTTGGCACCAACAAGGTCCACAGTGGTAACCCAGACATCTAATGGATGTCTCATAACGTCCTCTTTAATGTCAATTTTTCCGACAGCAGCCCATGTAGCCGACACTAATCGGTGAGCTTGTTCCACTTTTCTCTGCATGCCTGCACTCTATTACTAACTCAAAATAGAGCCATGGATTCCAATAGTACCACACAAACTTCTGCCAAATGGCAAATTCTGGAACCAGCAGTCTAAAATTGCTGCAAAAATTATTCTGCCATTTTGGCTTAATAATGTGTGCTTGTATTTTGTTAAACTGGGAAGCAAATTTCCAACTGTCAGGCATAACTGCCAAGCAAACAAAGTATCTGTGGTTTTATATTGGTACTGACAAGGTCCACAAAATAAACTATTTTCAATACTATAATTAATATAAAACATTTTTTCAATGTTCATTTTTATCAGTGAACATTGTATTTAATTTGAATTTTGAATGATTTAAAAACATTCACGTACTGGAACGCAAGTCATAACTTAGTCCTTTAGCATTATCTGAAGCTTCTGATTCTTCAACGGTAACATTCTTCAGGAACCATTCTTCATTATCATGAGTACAATTGATGAAGTCATTCCAGATCTGTATGAATGAAATATACAGTTATGAAAGGAGACTAGTAAGCTGTAGTAGCATTGATTGAATAATCCTTTTAAACAGTACATGAACTCAATAATTCAAGTAAAATCTCTTTTTACAACTCTATAACCAAATTTAATACTTTGAATCTTCACCAAAATTCTAGTGCAGAAGCTATGAATGCTCAGTGTGACTTTGAAATTTTTCATGTGAAAAACTTGAAATTCGCTTAAAACTAACTGAACACACAAACATTTACTTTTACAAAATTTATTCTATTCATAAACTTTCAAGGGCATATCTTCTTTAGGTATGTACAGGACTCATGGACATGAGGTACTCTGTGATATTGTTTTTCCCCATAGCAGCATCGGAACAAAATCTTATTCATCTTGCTCCCTGTACAATTGTGAACATACCATGTCAATTTTGTAATTTTCTGATCCGTACTTTACCCGGAAACCGTCTAAAAATCGAGGAAAGCAAGCAAGTTTTCAATTCTGCGGTGGTGGTGTTAACTTTTTTTTAATATAGAGAGATTGTTTTACCATATATGATTTCGTTGGTTTTATGTTTTAAGATGCAAGGGCTATATTTGGTCAAGCTGTGCCATACACAAGACAATGTCAAACAAAACATTTTGTGAAGGGGGAAAGAGGAATTGGGGAATAGAGTCATATGCAATGAAAGCAGAAAAATATTGCTTAGGTTTCCTGAGAGAACAACTCCCATGTTTCTTAAAGGCAGTAAACCCTATGGGAAAAAAATATCAGAAACATGGGCAAGGTAATTTTTTAGTTAACGTCATACTAAAGCAACACAACGGGCTATTGACGATGGTCAGGGATCAATCCCTTAAGGGAAAGATTCAAGGACAACACCTCGTAATTTTGAACCATGGTCAGATGACGAAGCAACACCTGATCTGGCACCCCCACTCTCCAAACTTCCACACCAACCCAACGTGAGGACTTTTGGCCACGACAGATTTAAGGTGCATCAGCCGCCTCTACACTATAAGCTTACAAACATCCATGCCCGCACCCGGATTTGAACCAAGAACCTTCCGCTCTAGAGTCTAACACCTTAACCACTATACCGGTTGGTCGGCATCAGAAACATGGGAGTTGTTCCCTCAGGAAACCTAAGCAATATTTTTCTGTTTTCATTGCATATGACTCTAAATGTAAATTTTTGCACAATGCTAAGTTTTTTTTTTAAATTTCAATTTGGTTCCTGATAATTTTTTTTTTAAATCGGAACATTTTAGTTAAAATTGTTATATCTATCTTATTACTATTAGTTTTTAAATTGAAAACATTGCAGGAAACCTTAGAATGCACTCTTTCTTACGGTACAATTATTTTTTGTTGGCAAGCATGGGGCGAAGCCCTTGCTGTGACATCATGGACTGGAAAGTCAAATCAAGATTATACGAATTATTAAGATAGTTTAGCAGTCGCAGGTGATTGACTCTGTGAAAGGAATGTTTGAAAGAATTGGATCTGTGAAAGGAGTGTTGGTTTGCGAAGCCAACCAAATGAGATTGGCAAGCATAGGTGAGCAGGGGGCGAATCCCCCTAGTAGTTAAAAAGATCATTAGCAACAAATTCGAAAGGTTGACAAATTTGTAATTGTTTAACTTTTATTTAGAAGTAGAAATCATGGAAATGTATCAGATTAAAGTTCAAGTTTCCCAGCAAAATGAACACAATTTCTCTTTGTTTTAGTTTAACACATTTGTAATGGAGGCTCTTGTTACCTATTTACACTACTTGTTATTTGATACTATTGCATTCCTGTTACAAAATTTCAGTGACATTTTCAATCAGTTTCAAATTTATGTAAAAATTTACAACAGTTCCAGGGTTTCCATTCTATTTTAAAAATAAAATTCCATGACTTTTCCCGACAAAAATTTTACAAAATTCCAGGTCATACTTAAGCAAATCACGACATTTTAAATGTGACTAACCAATATATAATTTAGCATGCAATAGCCAATCATAAAAAAACAATTTAAGAATTATACACTGTAAAAATGAACACACTAAGCACAAGTAATTTTGCATTAAAATAACTTATTCAAATATTCCAACATATTTGACTTGAATCAATTTGTATCACAAGGATGAAATTCTTCAATTTAATCCAGTGGACAAAAAAAAATTATTTACCTGTTAAATATTAGCCGTTTCTTTTAAAATCGGCTGAATAATTATATTCATAAAATAAAGTAATACGAAACTGTTTAGGAATCTTATAGGATACTTTTCTCCAAAGTATCTGAGAAACCATGATCTATCAGTTTTCCAGGTTTTAGATGGAATTTCGTAATTTTCTGACTTTTCGGACAAAATTAAATTTCAGGTTTTCACTGACCCATGGGAACCCTGCATTTCATATACACTACCCTACAATAATGGAACGGACACCAGCGGATTTGCATAAAATTCTACTACTTGTTTGGGGGTGTTTTTGTTGGTATGGCTTGGAACCTTTGCATGTTGTTCCTGGTAAATTCAACACAGCTGCCAACATGAACATTTTAGACAATCAGGTTCTTCCTACGCTCTGGCAATTTTATGGAATGGACGAATGTTACTTCCAGGACGACAACGCTCCATGTCATGTTGCAGCCTCTGTCAAGCAGTGGTATCAAGATATGGATGTAAAACGCCTTTGCTGCCCTGCTCAGAGTTCCAACCTAAACCCCATTGAACTTTTATGGGACGCGTTAAAGCGACGCTTACAGACCATAGAACCCCGTCTGAAATCTACAGCTGAGCGGGAGACATTCTTGCAGCAGGAATAGACAAATACCCATAGGTGTGTATCAAATCCTTTTTAAAAGTATGCCCAGAAGTTTTGCTAGTGTAATAGCAGCACGTGGGGGACCATTCCCCTATTAAAGCATGCATTCTTTCCCTTATACCATCACATCTTGCTGTCCGGTCCATTATTGTAGGGTAGTGTAGATGCATGCAACATTAAAGGTGCAAAATGAGAGTGAGAAGCTTATATGAGATCATAAGATACAGTTGAATGGTTTATTTTGGTTCTTATGGCGCAAGTTGCACTAAACACATGACAGACAACTTTAAGCAACAAATGCTGGTGAAGGGGGGGGGGAATAGAGTAGAGTGATGAGGGCAGAGAAAGATTGCTTGAGTATCCAGGGAGTGTGACTTGCATAATTACCAAGGACTGTATTCCCATGTGAAAGGAAGAGCACTGGAGTACCTCATGTTTATGAAACCAGTACACACCTAAGAGAGATGGGCCCCTTGAGACATGAGATAAAGATTGAAGGATTTGTGTACTTCTTGCAAACCTCAAAAACCAAGTGTATAGTTGGATGCATTCAGGACTAGCCTTAGGAAGTGCAGAGCCCAGTGCAATTAATAACTGAGAGGTCCACAAAATATTAAAAAGAAAAAAAATTATTTATTAACAAATGCTTCTTTTCTTGATCCCATTCATGACAGGACATTTGGGGAATCAGCTTAGGGCTAGTCATATATATATATATAATTATGTTATGTTCTGTATTTCCACTCCTTCCACAATTTCATGAATAATAAACAAAATAATGCACACTCCAGACATTTTATCATATGAACTAAGCAATGTCTTTCAAAACTGTTGCTTAGGTTCAATGGTTCGTTAAATGTGATACAAAATTGTTTCTAACCACAAATTCCACAAAAACATACACTTCAGTTTTACTGATAATGTTGATTTCTAAAGTTACCTCCATGCTGTCCCTTTGCATAAACATCTGAGAAAATACTGACACAGTTGGAGGAATGAAATCTTGGATGGAAAGTTCTTGGCCTTCACCAGGTTCAGCAAGAGACAGCAAGTAGTTGGCTTTAAGAGCAAATGTTCTATTTATGTAATCGGTTCTCAGGAGTTATGAGAAATATGCACAAATGCAATAACTTTTCTTAACTACCTCACTCATAAAAATATGAATAAACAATAATTTTGAAATTAAATAAATTCTCACAAAGCAATGTATATTTTACATATTTATACATTACATACATTATATAACACATATTTTATTTATACTTTTTGGCACAAGGTAGGTAGTTAATTAATACTCCACTGGAGTAACACAACAGGCACAAAACAACAAACATCAAATCAAAATTTGTATCAAATGCTTAGTAGCATGTCAAGATCAATTTTTAACTGCAATGAGCACTGAAATGATTTTTGAAACCTCGATATTTCTAATTTGTTTAAAAACTTGATTTTTAGTAGCAGTTTCAATTTATTAACAGTATTAATTGTATTTATCAATGTTACTTCAAATTTGAACAAAGGTGTATCCATATAGCGAGGCTCCTCGAAAAAAGCCGCCAATCTTGGCCAGAGGATTTCTGAATAGATGTGAAAGCACGTTAAGTGAAGACTGCCATATCCAAAAGCATGACTATTGTGGATGTTTTCCCTTGCCCTTTTGTCACCAAAAGATAAACTTGGAGACAAAATACATGTTTAAGGCACACATTGTGGAAGGGATTTGTTTGTCTTCCTGACAATGTCCTAGTTTAAATAATAGACTTGTTCAAAATCACTTGACTCACTTGCCTTCTTCTGAAAGTGTAACATATCAGAAACAGTTTTAAAAATTTTCCTTGCACATATTTTTTGTGCTTTGAACTAGTTTTAATGCAGTAAGAAACAACAATACTGAACCAAAATTATTTTCTATTCTTAAGGCCAAGAGTAGATAGTAAATTATATTTACAAGTAATGCTTTATTGTTTGCTTAAAAAGCATTTTTGACAAGAACTTAAAAATTGAAATAAGTATTTATGTAAATTGAAGTAATATTGGATAAAGCAAAACACACACACCTGAAATCCCTGCTCTAAAACTCAAAAATGCAAACTTTTTTTCTTTCTATTATTATTTACAATGGCACGGCTGGGTACAGATTGCAAAGACAAATACAATACATGATACAATACAGTGCAGAATTGACTTAAGTCATTGTAGTCTTATACAAGGCCAGAAGTGATGGTCACTTGTGAAGGGGCAACCAGTGGGTGGACCACCATTGTCCCTAACAAAGGACAGCACAATTTACATCCATGCCCTGACCCGGATTCGAACCAGGAACCTTCCGATCCAGAGGCCAACACCTTGACCACTAGACCGGTTGGTCGGCCAAATGCAAACTGATATAGTAAAAACTAAAACTTTATTTTTGAAAAAATAAAAACACTTGTGTGAGAGAATGCAATGTTTTAAAGACTCAAATGAATGAAAAATTGGCAAACTCTTTATAAAATCATTATCAAAGTAAAATGTTGGAGCATGGAAGATAAGACATTTTATCAGGGTGTCAAGATTTAAATCACTTGATTTAAATCAACAATTAAAATCATGATTTTAATCAAATGATTAAAAAAAAAAATCATTGATTTAAATCACAACCAATCTTACATTTTTTATAACTAAGTAAATACACCCTAGGAAAATCACAGAATTCGTCAAATGCTTTAAATTTTCTGCACTCATGGTGATTTCAGTACTAATGGCTACACCCCGTACTGATGAGCTTTTAAAAAAATGTTTTGCACTGGACACTTGCAAATAATCAAGTGTCTATGGACTAAGTAATCTGTTGAGTGTTGAGTCAGGGATTCTGCCAAACAGTAAAGTAAAAAATAATTTGACAGCTATTTGAAAGTTTTGACAATGTTCATGCATAATTTTATGTTACAAACAATAAAGCATTCAAAGATAAAGCAGTAGGCTTATATATATACTTCTACATAAATGTCAAGACAGCCAAAGAAAATTCCCATAAAGTAGGCCTAAACTACTTGTTACCCCTTTAATTGATTGACCAATGGCTTAGCTATAGCGATTTTTCAACTATCTTTTTAATTGAGACATAATTACAAAGTAACACAATTTATGTGATTAATAATTTATTAAATAAAAAATTCAACTGAACTTTCTATTTGAAAGGATGAAAGTTTAAACACTATGAACAACTTTTATTTTGCAAAATGCACCCTGTAACAGTCACCTTTCACTTTAAGAGTAGTGACACATAACAAATATTTATTTAACCAGACTAATTTAGGTAACACTTACTGATACATTTGTTAACATGATGATGTTAATTTAGTCAAGAAAAACTATGTAGGATGTCAACTTCTGTTTTAAAGCTAAACAAATGTTTTATTTTTTGTTCTTGTTTTGAAAATTCATTTTTTAAATTTTGTACTGTGTAACACACTATGATTTTTAGTAAAATAAATATTAATTTACCATGTAACAAATTCCGATTGTTTACTTAAATAAATATTGGTTTACATGTCATGTCATAAACTCAATTTTTTATTTAACAAATTTATAGGCCCTACAGAAATTTAAATAAAAAAATCTGATTTAAATCAAATAAATCCAATTTAAATCCAATTGGATTTAATCAAATAAATCCAATTAATTGATTTTTTTACACCCTGCATTTTATACTTACAATTATCAACTCTCTTCTTTTTCTTTCCACTCTTTGCATTAGTAATATTGACACCTCCAATAGCATGAGGTCGTGAAGAACGATGCTTAATTTTTCTCGGACGTCTAATTTCAGGTTCTTCATCATTCACTTCATCCTGAAGGCTAAAAAAATATATTTTTAAAATTTTTTTATTCAAATATGATTGATGCATGTATAATTGACACTGATAAATATGATTTTCATTTATACACTACTGTCACTTACCATAGATATGAAAGAATGCAATTATGTATTTTATAATTCAAACTTTACAAAAAATATACAGAAAGGCAAGACATTACAAGAATTGAACTACAAAAATATTGCAAAGTACAACAATCACTAGATTTGGGACCCTTTATCATAAGAATAAACAAAACTACAAGAATCCAACCATTAATTTTCTGTAGAACAAAGTTGTCCTTTTACAATGTTCATTGAAAACAAAAATAAATCAATGCAATCATAACAAAACAAGAACAGTTGTTCTTGCAACATTCAAATCAAACACCCATTCACATTAAGAGATTAGTAGCAAAATATTTTTACCTGTGTGAGTAAACCAAAATATGAACACTGTTTACAACCTCAGTTATCTTAGTACCTTATTATAAGATAAAACAGGCAGTTCTTGACCACCTTCCAGTGATATTATGACCATTCCCTCATATTTCTCATTAAAATCAGAAAACCAGTATATTCCACTATAAATTCAAATTAAAATCGTATAGCTAATGGACTACTGGAATAAATGGTAACCAATTTGAAATCCTATAATTTGCCTTTTTATAGATAAAAAACAAAAGTCAGGTGTCAAATCACTGGGGTCTATGAAATCACAGTATAATGGACCTCTTCTGAGGTTGGTAGGAATTTAATTAATGTCGTACTGAAGCAACACAACAGGCTATTGCTAACAGTCCAGGATCAACCCCGAAGGATCTCTTCTAAGGATTGAAATCTCAATTCTATTTCTTCTTTTGAACTAAAATTTGGTAGAGACGTACATGCCCTCTGCCTCAGTGGGACAAATCAAAATCTGGTACCAGAACCAGTGCATGAAGTGGAAGAAGGACCACAAGATGGCATCTACCATGCATAATCAAATAAACTAAGGTTATATCAGATCACCTTCCACATCATATGAATGGGGAAACTAAAGTATGACTATCGTTCCCCACTTCATTCTGATGGATAAAGATGATAAGTATATAAAACATCAAAGTAAATATCTAAGTTTGATACACATATTTTTTAATATAAATTAATTTTAAGTCATCAACATTGTGGTCCTTTAAGTCATCCACATGTCTGCTGGTAGAACAAAACTACATGTGCTCCAGTAATTGAACAACCTCGTCAATTACTGGAATTTTTGGCAAATTTTAAATTTCATGAGGGCCAAGTGTTTGGGACAAATTAAAAATTAAGCCTATATGAGCATTTGACAATTAATGGAAGAGTTGATTATACACTGAGAATAAATGTAGAAGCAACAAACTTTTTTTAGTAAGGAAAGAGTGTATAGTACCCCGATATACATTAAATCTTCCATTTGTTAGTCCTGCACTCTTGTACACATGCTATACCCTAGTGAGTTCTACTTCAAAATGAATGGAACTGTCACATGAAATTGCATCTAAAAAGTGGTCATTATATTTGGGAAAGAAAGAATAATATTAGAAAACGTTTTAAAAGAGGGGGGGGGGGTAAAGTATTAAAGCTTGATACGACAAAGCAAGAGAAAATAATTTAAAATTGGTAATGCAAAAACCAATTTTTTTTTTGTGAATGGTTCATATTTGGCCAAGCTGCACCAAACACAAGACAGACAACAGAATGACAGAGGATGGTAAGTATTTTAATTAAAGTCACACTGTAGCAACACAACGGGTTATTGGCGATGGAATATTGGATCCCAGTCAGAAGATGACAATGACAAAGGAAGACAAAGCAAGGAAGCACATGGGTAAGCAAGGTTAAAAATGAAAGGGAGGAAAGATCCCATGGGTACATCAGGGTTATGATACCCATACATACATCTAAAGAAAATATGTCTAGGAGGGCAATGGAAAAGGGAGAAATACTTCCAGACTTTAGTGGTGACAGTAATGAATTTATGAAAAATGTTAAGGTAGCTGGCAAAAAATGAAAACATGGCATAAAAGTGCATGCAGTAAATATGAGGGTCGCTGCAAAACATAAAATGCATTTCAAAGAGACATGCATTACAGTTTGGATTGGATGATTTGTTTAATGACAGTGGAAGATGTTGAATTTAGGTTATGTGTTTCTTGGAGAAACTGATGGAATCTGTAGTGACTGACTAGTTTCTATTACAATCAATGACAAAGTTCTTAACATTATTGTTATATTTATTTGCTTGTTAAATACTTTAACTAGCTTACTTGTTTAATATTAGAACAAGTTAGTGCTAATTTTTATCTTTCAAAGATGATTAAAATTAGCTACTATAGTGCAACTTTTAATTTTTGAGGTTTTATTTCAAAGTTCAGAATATTGATTAGACCAGTAATTGACCACCATTTATAATAATTGACCACTATTTATTTTTAAAATAAAAACATTTTTGCAAATTGTATTGATTACCAGTATATTTGTATTAAAGGTAGCTAGGCTGATCATTCTTTAGTAACATGATATTCCAAGTAATCTTTACATGATATTCCAAGTTAAAGTCAGCAAAAGAACAAACTATCGATTAAAAAGTTACCATGATAATGGTTAGAACTAAATGTTACTGGCTGATTCACACTAGTCTTGTATACATAGAAATAGTGTAATCAAAAGATAGACTGATCCAATGTAGTATTTTAAACGGGACTTTTCTAAGAGATAATTCTATTCCAAGCTATTCAATACAAGAGGTAAAATACGAAGGACACAGAAAACATACGTTTCTAAACGAATGCTGAGTTTTCTTTAGTCACTTAGCATATGGTGCAAGAAATTTTTGACAGACGCAAACTTAAAAACTGCAGGCGAAAATTTTATTGGATCTTCCCAAAACGATCAATATTTCAACAAATGTAAAAAAGATGGGATATAAATAGAACATTTGATGAACTGGCTTAAATATTTTTTGAAAAGGTAAAATTTTTTTCAAATGAAGCTAAAATTGTTTTGCACAAAACTTACTCCTCCAACACATCTTCAAGAGAATCGGTAATTGGAGAGGAAATGCTGGACTTTTTAATAACTCCCATGTTTAGAAAACACAAACACGCACGGAATCCTGGTAAAAGACAAATTTATTCGTCTGACGTTCACCTACTTGGCTTCTTCAAACCAGTTAAAGCAAAACACGAGCCTGTGTATACAAACAATCTTTCGCTTGTGATACGTTTATGATTTCTACTTTTACTTTCGTATTTTTCCGATTCCGACTGCGTCCGCTAAACGTCCTTTGGAGGCATTACATCATGGTCAACTAGTCAAACTAGTTTCAGTGCCTTATTACTAGAGTACTGAAATATTATCCTTCTAATTTCTTTGCTACCGAAAATCAGGATACACAAAATTTCTGTTCGCAAAATTTATAATCCTCTGGTTGGAACATAAATATTTGATTCATAAAGGAAATGAAAAACACATTTCAAATTTATTCAGTTTCTGGTACACCCAGTTTATTTCTAAGGAAAACTCGGTAGCACATTTGGAAGGGAAACGGTTTGAAGGTAATTAATTATCGACTCAATAAAGCAACACAACGGGCTTTTAGTAAATATAGGTTGTTGGTATGGGATTAATCCCCAAGCAAAAGATACGAGGTGTTGACCTCATCATCACACAGTAGTCCAAAATTACGTGCTGTTGTTCTAGGATAGCGATGTACAATCTTTTGAGCTCGATATGCCAAAATTCAGAAAGAAAACCTAGCTTTACTCTGGTGCCGTGTCACATCTAGAAATATCCATAGTTATGTAATATTTGCAGCCCTAGGTTAAAAAAATATTTTTGATAATTTATAAATAAAAAAAAATGAAAGCAAATAATTCTTTACATTTGTGACTTTTTTGTTGTATTGCCAGCTCAGGTGTTGCTTCGTCACCTGACCGTGGTTCAAAATTACGAGATGTTGTCCCCGGATCTCTCCATTAACGGACTGATCCCGGACCGTCTTCAAAAGCCCGTTGTTTTGCTCTAGTACGATATTAACTAAAATTACCATTACCATTGTTGTACTGCATTTGTTAAATCTTCAATTGAAGGTTTGTATTTCGTGCACACTTCAAACCCAAGCAAGCGATACTAACTTCATCTGTCAATCGGTTTTAATATCAGTCAACGCCGAGAATACGGTCTCAACGAAGTACGTAGAGGGGAAAATTATGTACCTAACGCCATCGCTAGATTTTTCAAGTTGCTTAAAGCGTCCGGTAATTTGTTCCAAACACTTCAAATTTCCTGTTCGTAGTGGCACTCTTCATATTCAATACGATTTCTTTCCAGATTCTCAAGTTTCGACCTCAAGTCGACAAACACTTGAGACCAAATGCTGTCTTGAAAGTTTGCGAGTTGAATCCATAGCAAGCCATTAATTCCAAAGTACTGTAAGATCCGGATATTTAATTATTTTAAACGTCTGTTCCAGGCTTCTAAATTGATTAAATCTTTCGCCGGATTGGTCAAATAACGAGTTTACAATATGCTGGCACTGCATATAAATAGGCTCCATTTCATTTTGTACAGTTGTGATAGCCTTCCAGAAATACTCTTTTACTCGAGGAAAGTACTTGTAAATTTTAGTCTCGAAATCTCGCTTAAAAATTTCAAGTTTAATGTCAAAGGCTTTTATGTATCCCAATATACATCCATACTTTTGGCAAAAACCTTGTAATTTTAAGTTAAGCTCATTCATCTAAACATCAATGTATTGGCCCACTTATGATTATTGAGCTATGGTTATGCAATAAATAAAAATCACGGCATTTTCTATAAAAGGTTAATAGATTTCTTACCTCTGTTACAGTGTTGATCGACTGACTTATGGTACAAAAAAAAATTCAGAGCCCTAGTCTACGTACAAGCAGAGCAGCAAATATATAGGGATTGTGGTAATGTAAAACAAACCCTTTCCTCTCCTCTCTCTCTCTCAACGAAAACACACGAACGCACCCGAAGCGAAGTAAATGCAACGTGCATTGACCGTTCTTTGGTGAAAACCGTCCGTAAACGATGCGTGTCACCTAAAATGTCTTGGCGTATCATCTTTGACTCGCCTGTCCTAGGACCTTTCCTTTGGGAATGATCCTAAACCGTTACCACTAACCCATCGTGTTGTTCCAGTACGATGTTAATTAATTACCATTACCACCGCTCTTTCTGAGTTGAGGGATGTGGTAGCCCAGATGGTAGAGCAACGGAGGGTTGCGAGTTCGAAACTCGATCCGGCCAAAGACCATCGTGCAAACGGCGTCTGGTGAATCTTAAATCTGTCTCTGCCTCAAATGTTCTCTAGTTGGCGTGGTGTGGAGGTTTGAAGTGAGGTGCCAGTTCTGGTGTTGATTTGGACATTTGACAGTGGTTCAAAATTACGTGGTGTTGCACTTGATTCTTTCCCTTAAGGATTGAAGTTGAAACCTCGCCAATAGCCCTTTGAATTTCGCCAGAGTAAAGTTAATTCAACTACCTACCTACCTAAGTTGAAACTGAGGGCTTTGCTACTATTTAATACGTGTTTGATCCCTTTCGAATCAACCTGACTTTTGAATTGAAAATAAGCGCCAATCTGCATTTATGGAAACCGGATAGCAATTTCTTCCATGGAAAGGATGAAAGAGTCATCTACATAATTTCATTAAAAATCAAAATATTAATAAATTATAAATAAACGCGAATTCTGAATTAATTGTAAGATTACCAGCAAAAAAATACAATCGAACTACGTTCCATCAAAAGTAATTAAAATTTATAAATGAAGGATATTCTATTTTGCTGTAAATTTCACAATAAAAGCTTATTTTCCAGTATTATTTTCCGTTTTGAAACTAGTGATACGTACCAGTTTTGGGTTTTAAAAAAGTTCTTCGTGATAGAATATACTCAAATTTGAGAGCCATTCTATGTAACTAGAAATTAAAAAAAAAAGTGTTCCCAAAAGTCAGCTATCTAAAATTTTCAATCATGTTTTTGCATACTAACAAACTATGTAGCATAACAATGAAGAAATTAACTATACTTTATATGGTTGAGTTTTCATATTACAATTACCAGAATACACCTAATTGTTTTCACGTAAAAAGAATTTTCTTCTAAAATTATCGATTTTATAGATATAATGTTTTGTTTAAGTCAGTTTTCCATGATTTCACAAGATGGGATAATTTGATAATTTTAGTTTACGTCGTACTAGAGCTACACAACGGGCTATTGACGACGATCCGGGATCAGTCCCTTAAGGAAAAGATCCGAGGACAAGACCTCGTAATTTTGAACCACGGCCAGATGACGAAGCAACACCTGAGCTGGCACCCCACTCTCCAAACTTCTACACCAACCCAACGTGAGGACTTTCGGCCACGACAGATTTAAGGTGCACCAGCCACCTCTACACCATATGGAGATGGGATAAGTAATATATGTTTATTTGGGGTTCTATTGCGAGCGCTCAAATTATGAATAAATTCCTGTTTCAATATTTATGGTCGTTAAACAAAGAGTTATTCTCTTTTCATACTGTCAATTTATTTTTACTCTAATTGTCTGATGATAATGATGTTTAAACACCTATCAACGAAGCATACCTCTGAACTATTACTGAAAAAAATAGTGTTCAAAAACGGATCGAACTTTTGGACTCTAATGTTGTATCAAGAGATATCTTTATTTATATCTCTACTATTATAAAAGAAAGTGTTTGTCTGTATTGAAACATCAGCTACAGTTGCTCTTCCCGCAGTGAAATGAATTTTGCTGGGAATCAACTTTTCGAAAGTGCGATCCACAACTACAGGCGTGCGGCTCCAAATCCGAAATCAAATCCTGAAAGAAAGAAAATACTTCGTACCATTTTGAAAAAGACAGAACGACTACGACAGAGGAGTGGTTGATTGTGATTACCTGAGATACAACCCGCTCGGGATTTCCGCTGCTTGAAGCACGGTGTCTTTGTGAAGATATCGTCGTCTGTATTCAGTACATATTGTGAAAATATTATAATTTTCTTCGGTTGCAAATAAACTTAATTTTATTTCTCCAATATCGTACTCTTCCTTTCGTTGTGTTCGGAGTCATCTATCCAGAGTTCCGGAGACGACGTAACAATTGTATCTGTGATCAGTGTCCTGACGAATCTATGGCACTTATAATAATGAAATTTGTCACACAGGTAGTCCGAATTTTTTGCAATTTTTCTATCGCGCCCGAATTTTAAAATTTAATCTAGAACATTTTAAAATTTTTTGTTGACATTTAATATTATTATTGTTTTCCTTAGAATGGCAACAGTATAAAGAGATGACAGATTCCAAATTTATTTTTTCCGTTTCATTTTCCGAGCAACGATTTCAGTGGACGAACAAAGCAAATAAACAAATTTAATCATTTCCTGCGCACAAACGATTTCCTGCACACAAATTTTTAACTGGTACAATTCTTTTTTTGTAAAATCGGGATCGTTAAAGATAGATTGAAAATTTCAACGAATTTGAAATCTGCGGAAAATTTTACAATAGATCGATACCTTATACATTTGGGTTTCTTTTAAAAAAATAACTTTTCAATCGAATATCTTTAAAATTTTCGCAAGAGATTATGACGTCACGCCTATTGATCTTTTCGCAAGTAAATGGGAATACGTAGCAATCACCGGGGTTGGCGAGCGTTAGCGAGCAGTCGTAATACCTGACCCCACGAAAAGAACTGTCACGGGTAAACAAAATTTCACTTTTTTCGAGTCTCTTTGATCAAATAAGGTCATTCTTATAGTATTTTCCCCACTGATTCTGAATCTGCTTTCTAAATTTGTGTGTCAGACCAGGCATAGTTTTTAAGTAACACGCATTTAAAATTTAAAATGCGAATATTTTTTTTATAACTTTACATGTTTAACAACTACATTTGCTTACAACTTAAAATAGCTTAAATTCTAAAATGAATGGCTGCTTTAAAGGTATTTTTACATGATTTTCTTCTGTATTTTGCAACAAGAATATCTCTTTTTAATGTTTCCAACAGTAATCGGCCAGCACGTTTGGACTCCACTTGCCTTGAAAACGTGATTCCATGACGGATATGTCCTGGTGGAATTGCTCACCGTACTCTTCGCTGACGTCACCTAAGTTTTCCGGGAAAAACTCTAAACGTAAATGAAGAAAATATATCTTTAGTGACATCTTGCAACCAAGAACTTGATAGTTCTGAAGTAATTCCTCCACACGGTCCTTATAGCTGTCCGCCTTGTTATTTCAAAGAAAGTTCTGGACTACTTTCTTGAATGACTCTTATACAGGTGTTTCTTGTTCATTTAGAGTTGCATCGAACTCGGGATCGTTAATTAATATGTCTTCCTTGATTTATGCGTCGCTGACCCGTGGGAATCTGTTTTTTTTAGAAAGCTAAAACCGTTGTCGCCGTTTCTATCCATTCCTTTAACAAACTTTTTTATCAATACCAGTTTAATGTGTAGAGGTGGCAGGTAGACTTTCTGGGGATTGATGACATTTTTGGTTCTGAAACTGGTTAAATGACAATAAATCAAATAAAATTTAATCAAATTTTTGAAAATTGAAATGTACAAAAATATTTGTCATGAATGCGAAGTTGAAACTGCTAGTTAGTAACTATAGAAGTTAAATTTAGTTACTAGTGTATGTAAACAGTTAAAAACTGTTAAAATTAATGGGCCACCCCGGCGGACCCCTATCAGCCCTCAGTGTGGTCAGCAGTGCCCAACTTGTATAACTGGATCAAACAAGCTGTCTTCTTGGTGGCCATTTTTTTTTTTACATAATGATTTTGTCTATCTCTGCTTGTCCCACTCGCACAAGAAACAGCAAAATTTGGTAAATCCTAGTTGAAGACCGAGTACAAGGTCAATGACTTTCAAATCTCTTCAAAGGTACCAGGCATGTCTTTCAAACTGAGCGATCCATAATATCCATTATTGGGCTAAAAATGTTGATTTTTCAAGTATAGTGCATTAAGGTTGGTTAGGCTAACCCACAACAATGGAAAATGCAATTGCGGAAAACTGGTGCCTGATGAACGATTTCTGACGACGGATTCAGAACCAGAATCGAAAAATACACAAGAAACAGTACTCAGTGTCCAAGAGAGAAAACTTTGTTTACCAGTGTAATTTTTCAATTATATATTCATATTTTCGCCAGATATTGTGACGTCACGCCGATTGGATCTCTTCGCAATTCGAATTTGGCCGCATTTGACAATGACGAGGCCATCACGGCGTTGCCCATGGTGTTGGTTTGCGAAGCAAACCAAATTGGAATTCGTAGCATTCACCGGGGGTTAGCGAGCAGTGGCCACACTTGACCCCACGAAAAGAACTGTCCGGGAAACGCCGTGATGGCCACGCAGGGCTAGTTTATAAGATAATATAAAGTAAGGAATATATAAGGTAAGCCTCACAACGGTACGTACATTTGAAAGTAACTATTTAATAACACTAGGGGGCCCCGCCCTTGCTCGCACACGCTCGACAACACTCGGTGATTGCTACTCAATCCCATTTGATTTGCTTTGCAAACTAACACTCATTTCGCAAGTGTCTTGGTGAGTGTCAGGTGTAAATGCGTTTTAGCTTCGCAAACCAACACACAAAATAAAAACTTGCTTACGGCTCAAGTTCATATTCTAAGGAATAAGTCCCACCACCACCCAACATGAGACGAGCATGTCGCATTTTTCTTTCCCTGAAAGAGAAAATAAATTATTTAAGGAATCAGACCCATCTCCACACCCGGGCATGTCTTCTCATTCTTTCCCTGAAAGAGAAAAATAAGAAAAAACCAGAACTGATGCTTGGATGCCACTTATGAAACAGGAACTGATCTTGAAGTTCTAAGTAGTGAAACATAAATTCAATGCAATATTTCCTTATACATTATATTTTGTATCTTTTAAAAAGATATGAATATATTGAGCAGACACATCTCGATAGAGCAACATATAGTTGACCATGTACAAATATGGGACGTTAAATGTAAATACCTGCATGTTATAAAGTCTAAGCTTGTGACTTGTTCATTGTCAACGCAAATGCAAGGCAAACTGGAAATTGTCTTCAATTCTTTCTTCCTACATGGTTTTTGTTTGATCAGTAGCACTAACAAAGATTCAAAAGACAGTTAAAAATTCAAATTCAAACAAACGAATTCGATTCAAACAATACAATGGAACAATAAAATTGCAGAAACGATACAAAATCAAAAGTAAGCCTCACTGATTCTGACAAACATAAATCAAAACCAAAATGGTAAAAAAAAAAAATTAAAAAAAAATTCCAAATTGAACAGTAGCCAACAAAAAATTTCTCAAATGATAAAAATTAGGTAAAAAAGTCTTATAGTTAACGAAAAAAAAGAAGCTAGAAACGATTAAACCGCAGAAATGTTACAAAAGCAAAGTAAGCCTCGCTGAAAGTAAATCAAAACCAAAATGATACAAATTAAGTATACCAAATTAGACAGTAAACAAAAAATGGCTTAAATGATAAAAAATAATTCAAAAAGTCTAAAGTTAACAAAAAAAAAAAAATCCAGATTCAACCACCTTTTGGATTTTTCGGGCCATGACGTCAAAGCGAGTTTCAACGGTAAAATAAAAAAATTTATCGTTGCTCCGATACATTTTTAGTCAGGCAAACCCGTTAGTTAGAAATGTAACCTTTCATCTAAGCGGAGAAGCTTTGACGAAATTTTTAAATTATACCTTTCATCGCATCGAATTTATTTGTAAAACAATTTTTAAAATTATTATACTGTTAGAAAGAGTATATTCTGAGCTTTCACGCGTTATTTTTAAATTTTCAAACAAATGATATTAAGCTGTAGATAAGTCAGTTTTAGTTATGTATCGGATATTACGATCTAAAATTCGAAATTTGTTTGACCAACTTTTAATTAGATCGAATTTATTTATTAACAACTTTAAAAAATATTTTTCTACCATAAGAAAGAGTACATTCTAAGGTTTCTTGTGATGTTTTAAAATTTAAAAACTAATAGTATTAAGCTATAGATAAGACAATTTGAACGATTTAATTAATTAAAGTAACGAAAATTTCTCGATTTTTTTTCCGAATTTCAAAAAAAAATACTACTATTAACCAAATTGAAATTTTTAAAAAATTCACGTTTAGAGGTATTCTAAAAAAGAACTCACGGCTGAAGACTGAAAATTTGTACGTGCTTTGCTCACTTTTTTTTTTACTTTGACACCTAAATGTATCCTAAAGAAATATCCACATCGGAAGAAAAAACTTCGTTAAGTTGTTTCCTGTACAATTTTGAGAATTTTTCGGAATTTTCTGATGCGCACTTTCTCGGGAACCTTACGAAAAATCGAGCGAAAGAATCGAGTTTTCAATTCTGCGGCGGCAGCGGCAGTAACTTTTTTAATCTTTAACAGTCTCCAAGTTACTGTAAAATTGCTCTTTAGAAACAAGGCAAAAAGTTTGCTGAGATAGGAAGTTATGTTTCTCTTTCTGCAAAAAACATTATTCTATTGAATTTTTCAGGATATCGTGCTTATTTCTTTTCAAAAAAGGAATTGAGATTTATGAAGAAAATTCCGCATTATTCAAGTAAATCTAAAAATTTGAAATTGCATAGAGGATTAGACATCTCATGAAAAGATTTCAAATTGAATGAAAGTAATGAAATGTTTCATAATTTTGCGATTTATTTTAAAAATTACTTTATATTTACGGAAGATTGAACCTCATTTAAATATACCAGCGGATGATTTGCTTGGAGTTAACATAACACCTAAATGTATTCAAATGTCTTTTAACTGGATTTTCCAGATTTTAAAAATAATTATAATTTCAATGTTAACTGAAGCCACGAAGCTGACAGTAAAACTTATCGGTCATTATCTCGAATAGTAAAAATATTCGTTTTCCGCCTGGTTTGTTTCTTTACACTGAAAATACCTCTGATAGGGGAAAAATGGATTTATGGTGCAAACATTTTAATTCGAATACATCTCGATGATACAATAGTTGGTTTTGAAAATTAATTGTAAACAGAACATGGAGTTGAAGTTCGAGATCTTTATGCGTTGTCTAAAGAGTCATTAGAGTTCTTTTTAATTCGTCGAAGAGACGGCTTTGTGCTTTGAGGTTGTTTCAGAATAATTATACTTTTTTGTAGAAGATAAAATAAAGGAGGAGTAAATGAATGAATTCTTTGCTCACAACATTCCAGAGAGAGAGAGAGAGAGAGAGAGAGAGAGAGATCATGACTTTATTTTTCACTAAAAACACACAGGCACAAAATCAAAATGAGATTTTTCCAGCATTTTAGAATTCAAGACAGAATTACAATTCTCATTAAATACTATCATCAAATACAATATATTGAATTCTAAAAATGTATAAATACAAGATACGTAAATATGGAAAATTAAGATGCTAAAAAGGCAAGCCACACAATGGTCCCACTTCAGTCTTGCGACACTAAATTGATGGAAATACGTATGCATACTGACATGTTTTCTGTACAGGAAAAAAGAGTGCGCATGCGCATATCGTATGCTTCGTCGCATACCGCTTCAGAGTGTGTGTGCCACAAACGTGAAATGTAAGTAGATTAAGCATTGTTATTGAATGGAGCTTCAAAATGTGACCAACATATCGACCAAGCGTCATGCAACTGCTCTTCGAAAAATTCTCTTGGTTGGTCGATTTGGCATCTCATTGTATTATTTGGTGATGTAACATCTTATGACACGGGAAGTGTGGGAATACGTATTTCTATAGAATGGCGACAAAAGTGGTGAAATCGCATAAATCTTGTTTTCAGATGATCAATCAATGGACCAATCAGTTGATGAATAAATCGATGGGCGTCTTCTCTCGTTTCATGGACCAATCAGATGACGAATGTTAGGTACCACCCAGCAGATGAAAGTAGTTTAAGCGTCATGTTACTACAGTCTATGGTTACTACTAGTTTTGATCTCATGACTTATGGGCACACAAAAAAAGCTACCATTGCTCACTCTAACTTTTATATTTCCTCTATGGCGTGACCAGGCTTAATGATCGTGTGATTGTGAAGTAGTAACACTAGTAATACATATTGCATTAAAGGATGGAACAAGTTTTTGATTGAAATGTCGGACAAGATAGAATGAGTGATTTCACCGCGTTTTCTTTGTCTTCGACCGGGTGATTGTTTTCTATTTTTTGCATAACAATGCGATATGTACCGATAACATTGCTTCGAGCTCCTTTGCTTTTATGATCTTGCAGAAGCTGTTCTGTTATTCCAATCTTCTCAAGTTTTCCCATTGCTTCTTTTTCGTTCACAGAATTCTTCCCGTTTCTCGGAACTGGAAAATATATTCCTTTCAACCATGAACAGTTCCTGATCTGATTAGGGGAAAATCGCCTGTTCGTATCCAATTGCAACAGACCAGAGATAAGATCTGTGCAGTCTTTAGACACATACTTCGGAACCATGAAATGCCCGGCTAATATTTTTCTTTTGACCACCGAAACAGTCTCGCCTTTAAATGGCAGCGAGGCGGTGACTAAGAAGTACAGCAGAACGCCGAGTGACCAGAGGTCAACACCCGGACCCGTGTAGTTTTCATTCTGAAAGATTTCGGGTGCTACGTAAGGTGGTGAACCACAAAACGTAAGCAAAGTCTCTTTTGAATTCTGAACTCGGGTGCTGAAACCAAAATCTCCAATTTTGACAGTATTTTTCCCGCTGATGAAAACATTTTCTGCTTTGAGGTCACGATGAATAATGTTGTGCTTGTGCTGAAACAGATAAGAAAATAAAAAATTACAAATATACTATTAATTATATGGCATAGACATGTGTAATATTTTACAACTTCAGATTTCGTACAAAAACATGAAAAACATGATATCCATTTTGCAACAACAAAAAAAGTGAATTTATTACACGCTGGCTTCTGACTATAATTATACCATGAATATTTGAAAAATAAGATTGAATATTATTTTCGTTCAAATATCAACCGATATTTCTGAATTTCGTACACAATTAAGATTTTTCAATGTTCTCATAGCAAAGGATGAGTTTTAAGGTGTGAAAACAGAAATATAACTTACAAATAGAAATATGTAACATGAAAAGCTCAGAGAACATATAATTATAGCATAAGTTGGTATATAAATATGAAATTTTTAATTCCATTGCAATAGAAAATATTCGCTTTCTGACTTACACATAAACTTTTAAGAGCTTTATGAAATCGAATTATTTCAAATTTCGTACATTTTCATTTTATAATTCTTAAATTTACGAGTTTGAAAAAACAGAATTTTAATAAAAGTTTAATTTCTTCAAAAGTTAAGGGTTAGTTGGGTTTTATGGCGTAAGGGCGTAATTTGGCGAAGATGCGCCAAACACGAAACCTCAATACACACAGTTTAATGTTGTTGTTTTCATGTCTATTTTGGAGACTGATATCACCGTGTACATTTTGCACAGCTTTAGCAATATTGATCGCCTTCTTGCTGTAAAGCTGCTTTTCAGGATGGTAATCGATGGTCTAAAGAGCTGCTACTGTTGCAGGGCAGGTGAGCATATGATTAGGTGCGAGTTCAACGTCCAGGCAGATCTTACAATGCCTATACATTCTGGTTCCATCACTGTTAATTTCCATGCCTTAAAATATCCTGTTCGCAGTCTGAACGTTGTGATTGTGGTTCTTCTATCGGTGTTAATTTCACAAATTTGATTAAACAATTTTTGTTGTAATGAGTTTGAATTTTACAAAAGCATTAGGTAAGAGTTCACACAATTCAACGGTTAAGTGAACTAAAAATATTTGTTTCAAGTGATTTTTTATCACTTCCCATGTTCAATTATTCCAACAGATTATCAGATAAAACGCCATAAATATTGAAAACTAAAATCCTAATGTTTAAAACGAATATATTTTTAAAAAGAATATATATATATATATATATATATATATATATATATATATATATATATATATATATATATATATATATATATATATATATATATATATATATATATATATATATATATTATATTATATATATATATTATATATATATTATATTATATATATATTATATTATATATATAATATATATATATATATATATATATATTATATTATATATATTATATATATATTATATATATTATATCATATATAATATATATATATATATATATATATATATATTATTATTATATATATATATTATTATATATATATATATTATTATATATATATTATATTATATATATATATATTTATTATATATATATATTATATATATATATATATATATTATATATATATATATATTATATATATATATATATATTATATATATATATCTATCTATCTATCTATCTATCTATCTATCTATCTATCTATCTATCTATCTATCTATCTATCTATCTATCTATCTATCTATCTATCTATCTATCTATCTATCTATCTATCTATCTATCTATCTATCTATCTATCTATCTATATAAATAAGAATGGAGTGTTTGTTTGTACATTCAATATTTTCGACCCATTTCAAGTTTTCTATCCGTTTTGGACCCTTCTGATGACGAATCCGCCCTTTTCTCGTTTGGTGTCTGTCTGTCTGTATGTTGTGCCCTATACACGTCCACGCGGTTTAAGATATTTTCATGAAAATTTGCATACAGTGAGTACTTATCTTCATTTAGTGAGTGGAATTAGTTGCGAAAGTCTGTCTGTCCGTCTTTCTGTTTTATGCTCGATTTTGTGTTTGTGTAGGCATCACATGAATTGTATTCCAGATATTTGATTGCATTGCATTTTATTTTTTTTATACATTATCTATTAGTTTAGTGAATGCAATATTAAACATTTCTTTATTGTTATATTTAGTTGAGTTTCATGCTAAAACACCTGAGTAAGTATACTTAAATCAACCATAATTTGGTAGTTTTGGAAAAATTGGAATGTCTATTGAATATTACGATTACTTCGATTGCTTTACCAGTACTGCTGAAAAAGTAATTATTCTTCAATTTTTTTTTTAATGGAATTTCATCTCTGATACTTCATTTATTTAGAGTCTTATTTTTATTCTTTGCGCAATGAAAACGATTTCCGAATATTTGGGACAGACGATATTTTTCAATGAAACGAGAATGAACAAGATCGCGCGAGCAGTGATATTTTTTCTGGTTCTTTCGCTCTGAATTAATTTTACATTTCTAAATTTTGTACACTTTTAGTTGTAAGTTGTGGCAACTGTGCGAGATCAAGAGATAAAATTGAATCACAAATTAATATCTTTAGAACAATTTTTTGCGACATCTTTTATTTTGTTTTACTTCGCTGTTTCCTGTTTTAAATATTTATTATTTTAATAAATGTGTTTTCCTTCTCATCACACGCAACAGCACCACAAAGTATTAGACTTAAAAATGTTAGGTAAGTCAGTATAAATTTTCAGTAAATTTTAAGTGTAGTTATGCTATTATTGAAAGAATAATGCCGTTATTTAAATAATAATGCCGTTATTGAAAGAATAATAATGTTTATTAATCCAAACTGGAACTTTTTCCAACATTAAAAAATTCGTTGTAAAAATGACAGGAGAAGATTGCAAAATTTCACAATGTCGCATACCGGAGGCAAGAGTGCCACAAGTAAAAAAATATTGTTTTGTTGACTATGAGTGCGAGAGCACTCGCCGTAAATCGTAATTTTAATGAATTGAGTTGAACATGAAAAGAACTTAAGAAAGGGAATTCCACATATTCCTATAAATCGTCTTTTATAGTAGTAACCTTAGTATCATCTTTCGTCATTTTGTAGCTTTGTCATACAGCAATTGTGCGATAAACCAATTCAAACCGAGTAAGGTCGGGTATTTTGCTAGTATATATATATATATATATATATATATATATATATATATATATATATATATATATATATATATATATATATATAATTCAAGTTCAACTTCCTTGCAGCAAGTGTGAAGACATTACTTTTAGTTTTTAGTGTTTAGGATCTTGAAAACAAATATTAGATGTGTGTGGAGAGTCTGATTAGTCGCTTGTTTAAAAGCGACAGAAGAGGTCATTTACCCGATTCACCACAAGCAGCATTCGTAGTGAACGGAAAATGGCGTGCACGTGGCAGAAAAACGAAAACAAAAGTGCGTGTTTCATTCACGCAAAAATTTTGTAACTGGATACCTAATAGTTCGGATCACGTGTGTATACTGACACGGTGGTTTTGAGCTGTATAGTAAGGGTAGGCAAGTCATGCGTCCCATTCGAACATAGTATACCCGGGTCGAAAAAACCATTAATCTTGAGCAGAATATTGTTATCAGTAGAACATGACAAACGACTGCGTGCAATCCAGTTAATGGTGAGATTTGAGGGGCATTGAATATATTACTGCCATTCAAATGACTTTATCGTATTATGAACGTGTGTGATGGTATGTGATAAAGATTTTTATAAAAATAAATACAGCTATAAATCCCTTAAAAGCAATTCCGTATTAATTGTTGGTGGAGTTTTATGGCTCAAAAGCCATATTTGGCCTATAAAGGCATATATTACTAGTGTTTGGCTTAAGCTGCAGCAAACACGAAACGACAATAGAGATACACACACAAGGAAAGTTTTATTGATATGGAAGGGATGAAAACACACAGTGTTAAATTGCAGGAATTTAATCTGCGTCGACTACAACTTGTAGTAACTAAACTAAGCAAGCTGCAGGTTTTAATCGCAAATTTCGAGAAATTTTTCAGCACTGTAAATTCTAAAATTACAAATCGGTTCATTGGAATGACATCCAAGGCAGGCTGGCCACACACTGGTTAAACATCAGTCTTGAGACAGTAAATTGTCTGACATTTGCATGTGCATTGACTTGTTTTCTGTAGAGAAACGGAGTATGCTTATGCACGTTTTGTAACTTGTTTGTTGAACGCAGCAAGATGAAAATGGTGAGTGGGTAAGAATCGTATCGAATGAGAATTGTCCTGGGTAATGCTTTTTAACTTACCTCTAGCTTACCAATCTTGAATAGAAAAAACAAAGTCATTTAGAAATACGAATGGCTAATGTGGAAATAGCACATCTCTTGTTTCAAAGGAGGCACGTTTCAAGTTGGTGAAAAAGGCAAGTTTGGTCTAGTTAAAAAAGTGTATGGCATTGAACCAATGGCGTAGCTTCCATGGAAGCCCGGCATCAATTAATAAAATAATTAATATTTTTGGTGTTGAAAATATAACAATCAATAAAACCTAAAGCAAAGACGACCATTTTTTCTCAAATCTAAGTGAGACGTCAGTTTCTATTTAAAATGATTATCACCGCAAGAAGTCAACCAGGGAATGTCGGATGCCATGTCCTTTCATTTTCAAATGATTTCTTACTATGATTGGTGAATGGTGTTTGTCATTTGAAAAGGATACAACACAAACTCTTCTCTACCCTATGCTTCCTTCTGAAACTAGCATCCAGTCCAGATAATATGCAGATTTTGGCTCATGGTCTATTATTCTCTCCCCATTTTCCCGTCTTTGTAAAAGACTGCCACCAAGCTCTAAGGAGGGATCATCCATTCAGAGTTACCAGGAATGGACACGATTGCACCTTTTAGACTCTTTTTTTTAAAACTTAGGTGCCAATGATATTTGTATTTTACTGTCTTTGCGAAAAAAAACCACTCTCTTTAGTGGCTAGCCTCTCCAAACCTGTTCCAAACAGTCACCAATTCTAAGCAAGGAAAATTTTTTTTTCCTAACCGGATCTTTATTCCTCATGGACAGTTTTGTATCGACGAAGTATCTGGTTATCAGCCAGATTTTGGACGAGATATCTCGAATCCACTTGGAGGTTTAAAGGGTTGTGGCAAATTTTACCAAGTTTATTCTGGGAAATAATTTTAAAATACCTTTTGACATAGATGCTAGAATTTTGTTGCCAAAGATTATTTTAACCGTCTTGCAAAATATGTCACCCATCGTAAAACATGTCACATTTTTACATGTGAAAATCTAAGCTTAAAACCCCCAGTAGTAATACAATTAATTCCTTCTTTCTCATTGTTTTCTTTGGTATTGTAATGCGTATTCGTCTCATTGAAAATGATAACCCTTTTCTCGATCAGTAAGTATACCCACGATATCAATCTGGAGTGGGCTTCTAATTGTAAGATCTTTATTTAGGGGGGATTTTTTAAAATTTCTTTAAAATATAGAGTAGTATTAGATTGTCGTAATTAGATATTAGTAATTAGAAACTACGCTACATGCTCAAAGTGCCACGCACACCAGGCTTCTGCTGCGCACATCCTGGATTGCATGGACCTCTCTAGGGAGGATATATATTCCTCTCCTCTTCTTGTGATCGACTTTCTCTGTGTCAACGGATTCTTGGACCTAATCTGACTTCGTCAGACCATTTTGGAGGATAAGAAACACCAACAAGATATTAGTTTCTGAGCATGTTATCTATGTGTTTTCAAGAGACTAGATTTAAAGTGTGTTACCTAGACTACCAAGAGATTAGTTTTAGAGTGTGTTCAAGACACTAACTTTAGAGTAACTAGTCCTACAAGATGAATAGAAGAAAAGATGGGAAAAGGTGTCAACTCTTTCATGGAAAATTATTTATACAATCCCCATAAATAATAAGAAATGGGATGCTTTTGATAAAGTGGGCTCTTAAAGCAATGAATAAATGTTTGTTAACTGAAAGGAAGAAAATATCAAAATACCTTTATACGCAATTTCAAATAACGAAATCAACGAATTAAAAATGGACATTTTTTGTTTTTTATTCGGTCTGGGAGGGGCTTAAGCCCCTATAGGTGCGCCCCTGAGCATACCAAAAGAACACATACAAGTTTGTGAGAATGATAAAAAATACGACCACAGGAAAGCATTATTGATCGCAATTTCATAACCATGACATCTCATTCCCAGATTGCATTTGCTTAAGTGGTGGAGGTAGAATGCACTACAGAACTGACGCACGACAATATAATCTAGTCTTGGTTCTT
Organism: Metellina segmentata; assembly: GCA_947359465.1. Classification (NCBI taxonomy): domain Eukaryota; kingdom Metazoa; phylum Arthropoda; class Arachnida; order Araneae; family Tetragnathidae; genus Metellina; species Metellina segmentata. The sequence goes on along the minus strand of OX375875.1, from coordinate 96,421,779 downwards.
TTTAGTTACGCCTACTACGGAATCCAAACAATTTTCAATTGAATATTGGAAATATAAGCAATGAAGCACGCATATTTCAATACGTACGAACAGGAGAGCTTCGAAATAAGAGGACATTGACCTTCAATGGGGCAATGCCCTCTTCCTGGTGTGTCCCTTCTAAGAAGCGAAAGCTGAATCGGAAAATGCAATCGATATTTTCATAATACAAAGTTGCGGAAAACAGATACTATTTGTGACGGATATTTCCGCAACGTGTGAAGGCGGAACAAAACAGTAAAAATATAACTAGAATCTTAATTGCAATGGAAATATTTAGCGAATTTTATGTTCACTTTATGTGAATGTTTTTTTCGATTTAGAACTGATTAAAATAATTGTATGTGCAATTTTAGTTTCGTAGTTTGTTTAACCAAATTAACAATAAATCCGAAGTTAGTTCGATCCTGTTATGAAACTTCTGAGAGCTTATGAGAAGAAATTGAATCCTACTGTGTATCATTTCACTTAAAATTGTCCTTTTCGTTAGCAAGAACTAAAATTTCAAGTAAAGGCACGTAATTCTTATTAATTCTTCAAATATTTTCAAAGGTGTATCCATATATTTTTCGTGTCAGGGCAAAAAGGTTTAAGACAAAATGATTATTTCTCAGAATCACGTTGAATATTTTACTCTTTCTCACAAATATTCAGGAAGAAAAAAAAAGCATGCCATGATACAAATAATTTTAGATTCATAGATTAATTCTGTTTTGATTTCAAGAAAATATATCAATTTTTAAATTAATTATGCTCTTGACTCCTTTGGACCTGTCAAATCAGACTTTAACCTCTTGACCTGACATGGAAGATGTATTGTTCGATTGCCATTATATTTCGTACCTTGTTTGATTTATAATCCGAACTATGAGTAAAGGTACATAAAAGTTGGTGGACCTTATAATGTTCAAGAATTATATTATCTTAACAATGGAGATTGTTTCTTTATTGTTTATGCTTTTTTTTGGTAACTTGGGTAAAACGCTTTTCTAAGAGTAGATTTTTAAAATTATTTAATGAGCATGTTTCACAATCCAATATGATTTAAATAATCACTAGTTCCTTTTCATACGTTTTTATAATACATAAAAATTTAGGAACAGTTCAAGCATTAGAAAGCTAATCGTGAGACATTTGTAACATGTTTTTATTAGGTTTATTAGAATTATATAAATATTACCTAAGTTTCTTTGAATAAAAAATTAGATAAATACAATAGTATTTTTTTAAGTATTAAATATTAAGTTTTTGTTTTCAAGTATAATTGTTAATTTGATGTAAATGAAAAGTTTATTACATCACAATGGTCAAACTTCTAATGAAATAGACGAACTCTTAGGTGGAGTCGCTGTCGTACGATGTCAGAAGGGTAAGTCACGTAGACTTACGAATCGATTTGTGCCGATTGGCTCTTGAAGTGCAGATTAGTGTTTTTAATCACATTGGAAAATCACTTTAACCAATCAATAATTTATCCCACATTAAGATTCATGTTTTTTCCGCAATCACGAGACAGAACTTCAAACCGTGAGGCCGGAAGAAATAGCATGATGCTATGGCGCAAGTTATGTTAATTTCATTAGGATATCGACGTGTCACAGATGCACTACTATAATACGTTTGTGAATCAGTTGATTATATGCGCAATTCAACATTTTTTAAATGAAAAAGGCCCAAAAAACTTTTTCTCATCTGTTAAATAACCATGAATTCGAGTTGGGAAACTGCTTTGTTCTTAGAGATTTTAGTTTCTACTAAAAATCTATCTGTAGTCTCAGAAAACGTGATTTGCACAATCTAGGACGCGCGATCTGGAATAAGGAGGTGTAACCATGGACACCAGGGGCGTCATCAAAATCCTCAAGAGTCCTTTTAAAGAGACAAGGAGGTGAACGCACTCTCTAAGTTATTAAGAATGTCTGGTATGTTAATGATTAGCTTGTCGATTCTATATTAATACTCTTATACATAAATAACTAAAAATACCCTTTTCAGAGTGTTGATTGTTTTAAATAGATGAGTCGTGTGTCGCTTTTCAAAGTTTTCACTTTTAACGTTCCACCGAAAAGCCTTTTTTGCTCATAGACAGTATATATATATAAAAAAAAATCCGTTTACTATCTACTATTATAAAAGGAAGTGTCTGTGTGTGTATGTGTACGCAGTGTCCTGACGAATCTATGGCACTTACAATAACTAAATTCGGCACACAAGCAGTCCGAATTTTTTTGCGATTTTTGTGTTGCGCCCGAATTTTAAAATTTAATCTTGAACATTTTAAAATGAATTTATTAGTTTTTTTCATCATTATTTCTTCCTTTCCGGATTGTGACGTCAGAAAGAAGAAGCCAGCCGATGTTGCTATTTTCGACCTGTGAAGTCACAAGCGTTTTTTGTTCGAATTGCCTTTGGAACCATGCCAAGATTTTCTATACTACCTTGTTTTGATTCCCGTTGTTGATAAAAACCGCCTCGAGGCCATCACGACGTTTCGTTTGCGAAGCAAACCAAATGGGAATACTTAGCAATCACCGGGGGTTGGCGAGCGTTAGTGAGCAGTGGTCACACCTGACCTCACGAAAAGAACTGTAACGTGCAATGTCGTGCTGGCCACGCAGTTGGCTGGTTTCCAAATGTAAGTCAATGTCATTTTCCAGTTCTAGAATGTTCTCTTGTATCTATAGCCTGTTTTAAAGCTGAGAGCATTGACATTTGTATTATATTGTGCTGAGCTTTATTTAATATTCGAATAAAATATGTCTCAAAAGTTTGAAAGTGCTTAATTAAAACCCCATCAAAATGGTGATTGAACGTGATTCGATAACGCAACACCCTGATTCAATTTGTTCTGGAAAGTTCTATTGCATGTAAAGTCTGTTCTCAAACTGAGAACATTGATCTTTGTTATTATGTTGTGATGTGAGCATTATTTAACATTTCATTAAAATTTGTCACCAAAAGTTTAAAAATGCTTAGTTGAAACCCTTCCAAAATGGTGACCGGACTTGATTCTATCACGCAACATTCTGATTCTATTTGTTCAAGAATACTTCCATTGAACGAAAGTCTGTTCTCAATCTTAGAACACTGACCTTTGAAATTGTGTTGTGCTCAACTTTATTTTACATTCCAAGAAAATTTGTCTCCAAAGCTTAAAACCCTTCCAAAATGTGACCGGAAGTAATTTGAGCACGTAACTTTCTGATACAATTTGGTCTTACCAAATGATCGACTGCCGAAGTCAGCTGGGCAAAAATCACCCTGGCTTCCGTTTCGGGTATGCGTCCCCCATTGGCCACTCGATGGAAGAGTTCTCCACCCTCTGCGAACTCCATGGCGAGGTACACTTTGGAAGATGTCTCCATCACCTCGAACAGTCGAATGATGTGGGGGTGCTGGATGGATTCCATGGCCGATATCTCTTTGCTAAGCATTTGTTTGCTTTTGGGTTGAAGCTTGCTTTTGTCTATAATTTTTACAGCCACCTTCTCTGAAATAAACTCTTATACATTCACATATGACCGCGTACCTAAGCACATTCGACCGTCTAATGAAATAGGAGGAGCATGTGGCAGAGTCGCTGTCTAAGATCTCAGAAGTATAAGCCAAGTGGGCTCCTTAATCGACTTGGATCGATTGGCTATCGAAGTGCGAACTAATATTTTCCATCACGCTTGTTAATTAAGTCCTACATTTGTGCCTTCTTCCGATATCTTGTGACCTTCACTTAGAGATCTTCAAAACGATTGATCGGGAGAAATAACATGAAGATACGAGCACATGCTTTGCCTGTTTCATTCGACGATCGATGATTTCCATGGAATACAGTTAGAAAGAAAATGGTAGTGAATTTTATGGTAGAAAACCACAGAATGCCTGTACCGATGCACGTTTTGACATTCCACATGACAATGTGCGGTTAAAGGTGCCCTCTTAACCCTCCTGGTGGTTGTTCTAGACGAGGTATCTCATCATTAGCAAAACCATTTCGAGATGTGCGAGATATCTCGTCATTAGAAGAAAACTGAACTGATCTTGATCTCTCGTGAAAAAATCGACAATATCTCGATGACGATGTATCTCGTCAACAGCAAAATTGGTCAAATTTTGATAGACGAGATATCTTGTCTAAAGAACTTGATAATTTGGTAATTTTTGATTAGAGTCGTACCACAGCAATACAACGGGCTATTGACGACGGTCCGGGAACCATGGTCAGATGACGAGGTAACACATGAGCTTTGAAACCACTTGGAGAGTTAAGAAAGTGTCAGATTGAAGCGTTTTGTTACAAATTCGAATCTTGCATGCGCCGAAGTTGGGATGTCTGATTGATCCCGGACCGTCACCAATGGTCCATTCTCTTACTCCAGTGCTACTTTTATTAATTACCTACCTAGCTTGAAGTTTCCAGGTTTCTTCAAGACAAGTTAATGCGGGATAGCTAATCCAATGTCTTCAAGGAAAGCAGGTCTCACCACAATTCACGTCGAATTCACGTTAATTCACAATTCACGTTAGATGCGATATGCCAGCACCTTCCATGATGCCCCGTGGTAAACGCAGAGAAAGCTACGTTTTCGCAAATTAGTGTGTTTGAAGGGGTCATAAAATCCATAAGCTGGTATCAAGATTTGTTTTGATATTCTGTAAACTATTTTTATTTAATACTTAATCTAGTTATAAGTTTACACTATACATTGGTTTGTTTCCTATCTTTCAAACAAAACTGTCTCTCCGAATCTAGCCTAGATGGTATTATCTGTGAATTGTAACTGAATTTGCTATATCTATGCAATATTCAAAGAGCATGTTTTCAACTCAGCAAAATTAGTAATCAGTATCAGTTATAAAGGTAAACCTTACATTCAGTGTTTACGATAACATTGGAAATATTCATTATTAGTATGGTAGATATTTTTAAAAATTAACTTCCCTCTGGAGGCAACACAATGGCCTATTGGCGGCAGTCCGGGTTCCACTTAGAATGATTTAGAGATAAGCATTTTCCTCAGTTTTACAAGTTTTTAATTTAACATACCAACACACATGTAATGTTAACGTAGCAAGCTATTTGCTATGAATATGGAATAAAAAGGCTATCATATGTACGACGTTTTTGTAGTTGTTTTTGTCATCGAAAGGTCTATAATTCGTGGATGAACAAAGAAATGTAATTTACATTTTTATATGTATAGTATGATATTTAGAATTTTTCCTAGTTTCGGAATAAAAATCGCATTTAAGAGTTAGTAAGTGAAAAAATGTAGCTTCAAAAACTAATACAGCTGTCTGGGGTCAAATCAAATCGCTAAATCAGCCATTTTATTTCCTTATCTCATTTTTCAGACAATTCGCTTCATCATGATATTGAAGAGTTGACATTTGAAACCTTTTTAATATAGACGAGAAATAAAAATATTTTATACCTTCGAAAAGCTGATTCATTTCTATTCTTATCGATTGAAATGAAAGCTTTTAACATTGCTTTTTAACTTGCCGGTTTCGCTCTAAGTAATATAAGAATAAAATTCTGAAGCAAAGATACACAATGTTAAACCGTTCTTATGAAGTTCGTCAAATTTCGAAAGACAGCCCACTCAACATTTTTGCCTTCTTTTTATGTGGTTCAAATCTGATACAAATAATTTTTTTTTACTCAACCCCAAAAATGATTTTTTTGTTTTCCACGAATTTATGCATTTTAGAATACTCGGGGTTTCCTGATCGATTCTTGTCGCCAAAAGCCCGTTGTGCTGCTCCAGTTTAACGAAATTCCATTGCCTTACCTAATTGTTAAGTCGATCGTTTCTCTGATTACCAATTTCTTTAGCAATACATGTGTATACTCAGTTGAAATAGTTCAAAATTGGAATTATACAAGGTAATAGATATAGTTGGCTATTGTTAATCATAACAAAATATTGGCCATATTATTCTATTTACTAACTCCTACCAATACCAATAAATTCGCTTTTCTTTTTAATATGTAGTTATTAGTGTAACAAAGATATTGTTTCAAATTGAAAGGTTAGATGGTTGATTTTTAGGTTTTATGCCGCAAGAACCATATTTGGACACGATACGCCAGACACAAAACATGCAATATCAAGTAAGAGTCTCATCACGCAGATTAAAAGGACTTTTTTTAACCCAAGATTGATACAGGATGATCTTTTTCCTTTCACAAATTATTTTTTCTTTTACCCGATATGTTGGTCAAGCGTGACGTCAATTAACAACCTACTATCTTTCTCTTATATAGTCATCACACATATTTAAAATGATCCGTCTTATCTACACCCTTCTAATTCACAGGGAAATTATATAATAAAGAAAGAAAATCAATTTCTTGAAACAAAGAAACACCACAATGTGCTTCATTCAAGATTTCAAGCAAATTTTATTATTTCGTTCTATATAAGGTACCTTATTGAGAACGTTGAATATTCTGGATAAAATGTTCGGTCTAAAATTATGCCCGAAATGAAATTCTTCCAATCCAAATGCCGACCAACCGGTATAATGGTTAAGGTGTTAGCCTCTAGATTGGAAGGTTCCTGGTTCGAATCCGGGTCCGGGCATGGATGTTTGTAAGCGTATGGTGTATAAGCGGCTGTTGCACCTTAAATCTGTCGAGGCCGAAAGTACTCACGTTGGGTTGGCGTGGAAGTTTGGAGAGTGGGGTGCCAGCTCAGGTGTTGCTTCGTCATCTGACCGTGGTTCAAAATTACGAGGTGTTGTCCTCGGATCTTTCCCTTAAGGGACTGATCCCGGACCGTCGTCAATAGCCCGTTGTGTTGCTCTAGTACGACGTTAACTGAAAATTACCATTACCATTACCATTACCTTGTTGAGAACGTTAAATATTCTGGATAAAATGTTCGGTCTAAAATTATGCCCGAAATGAAATTCTTCCAATCCAAATGCCGACCAACTGGTATAATGGTTAAGGTGTTAGCCTCTAGATTGGAAGGTTCCTGGTTCGAATCCGGGTCCGGGCACGGATGTTTGTAAGCGTATGGTGTATAAGCGGCTGTTGCACCTTAAATCTGTCGAGGCCGAAAGTACTCACGTTGGGTTGGCGTGGAAGTTTGGAGAGTGGGATGCCAGCACAGGTGTTGCTTCGTCATCTGACCGTGGTTCAAAATTACGAGGTGTTGTCCTCGGATCTTTCCCTTAAGGGATTGATACCGGACCGTTGTCAATAGCTCGTTGTGTTGCTCTAGTACGACGTTAACTAAAATTACCATTTCCATTACCATCCAATCCAAATATCCCATTTCTGCGAGAGAACCTTGTATGAATAATTGAAAGTACTTTCTAGCCATTCCAAATTTAATACTAAACTAAATTCCAAGGGTCTATTGTTCTAAAGCAGTTGCAACTGCCCTTAGAATTAATTATAACGTTTAAAATTTATAATGGAATTGACTAAATATCCCTTGAAAATGAAGCATTGACAACGTCTTATATTCTCTCTATATCACCCGTAAGAATCCGCGACTTAAGCAATAAGTACACACAAGTCCAAAAAGGAAGGATAATAAAGGATTGATAATGCATTCCGAGATCAATCCCGTGCCAAGGTGCCTGTATTGAAGTTCCTCAAATAACAAATGAATACTCCGCACTCTTATGTATGATAAAATACGAACTGCTACTGGGAACTAAGGAAATAAAAATAAAATGTTTAGATGAAAAGACATTGTAGGTTTTTGTTATTGCCAATTAAAAGCAACCTAGTGGGGGATGTGTTGGTTTGGATGTGTTGATTTCCCCCAAGTTTGTTCGGCCATTTATGGCATTGAGTCCCATTCGCACATAAGAGTACGCCTCTGCTCTTGTGCCGTCCCTAGACTGAAATGAATTATCCAATAGTATCCCAGGCATGATCTATTGGATTGAGATCAGGCGATCTTGCTCGACAATGATTAAGAATCCTCCTTAATTTTTGGATATGTGCGTAACTCCTTTGCAGGACAGACTATAGATATTCAGAATATTCTTGTTGATGATTCCGTTCACAGGACCAGAGACACTCAGACTAGATATAATAGAACAAGAGGGAGGAAAGAAATGTAAAACCTTTTGTTAGGTAATGGACACCCATCTTTACTTTCGAAAAGTTTCCTTTTCCGACGTCCCTGTAGAGCCTGTAGAGAGAAATGCGTGTTCCAAGAGCCGTTTCTTTTTTCCAGCGGTCGTCGCGACTCAGTTTTTCGATGGCCTGCTGATAAACATTTGCATTTCGGGTCGAACGTAGGAGCGAAGAAGTCGAGGATATCGTGCTTTCATCGGAGATCGACCGTCGGGGTCGACTGAGACGCGTTGCCTGCACTGGGTGAAACTTGGAATCCACAGGAATCTGAAAAAATAAGAATGTCAGAATAAGAAGATGCCAGAAACGTCGGTACCAAGTAACTCATAAGTTGGATCGCCGACCAACCGGTATAGTGGTTAAGGTGTTAGCCTCTAGATCGGAAGGTTCCTGGTTCGAATCCGGGTGCGGGCATGGATGTTTGTAAGCGTATGGTGTAGAGGCGGCTGGTGCACCTTAAATCTGTCGTGGCCGAAAGTCCTCACGTTGGGTTGGCGTGGAAGTTTGGAGAGTGGGGTGCCAGCTCAGGTGTTGCTTCGTCATCTGACCGTGGTTCAAAATTACGAGGTGTTGTCCTCGGATCTTTCCCTTAAGGGACTGATCCCGGACCGTCGTCAATAGCCCGTTGTGTTGCTCTAGTACGACGTAAACAAAAAAATTACCAAAATTACCATAAGTTGGATCAAGCCCAGAGAGCTAATTGGAGAAGAAGAACTGGCAGGGTCGTTCCTGAGGCATGAGCTGCTCATGTGCAAACCTCAGCAAGCCGTCTCATCTAAAAAGTATTTGATTTCCTAAAAGAACACGTCTTTCAAGCCCGTATTAAGAAATTATCTTCAGATGACCCTTTCTCCTGGATCCTTAAATGCCGTAAAGTTTCAGCTCAAGAGTTGATCTCGTCATCTGACAGTGGTTCAAAATTACGAGGCGATAAGCTACCAAATCGGCCAATTGGTAATTGGTAATTTTTTAGTTAACGTCGTACTAGAGCAACACCACGGGCTATTGACGACGGTCCGGGATCAGTCCCTTAAGGGAAAAATCCGAGGACAACACCTCGTAATTTTGAACCACGGTCAGATGACGAAGCAACACCTGAGCTGGCACCCCACTCTCCAAACTTCCACGCCAACCCAACGTGAGGACTTTCGGCCACGACAGATTTAAGGTGCACCAGCCGCCTCTACACCATACGTTTACAAACATCCATGCCCGGACCCGGATTCGAACCAGGAACCTTCCGATTTAGAGGCTAACACCTTAACCACTATACCGGTTGGTCGGCACCAAATCGGCCAACCAAGTGAATTTTTCACAGAGCAGTCAATCGACTACTAGACATGTTGGACGCACTTTTCGAAGCTCCTCTCAATAGCAATGCTGTCTATTTATGTTTCACATCTATCCTAGGATCTTTTTCTTCGGGATTGATCACAGACAGTCGCCAATAGCCTGTGGTGTCGCACGTAAATTCAACTAATTACTCTAAATCAGGGGTAGCCAATCCTTTACATTCCTGATGAACTTGCTGTAAATAACTCCTTTTCTTACTGTTCGTTAAATTCACTTTTTATCTCATACTTTTTGCGCTTCTTTTGCTCATTTTCTTTTGCACAGTGATAGATAACAGGAATGTAAAAAAAAAAAAAATCTTGAAAAAGAACAAACAGATTACAAGTACGTCGCATCACACAAAATATAAATTGCAAACTCAAAAAATTGCGACGAAATGAGGAGTAAGAAAGCTCTATGAATTGAACTGAGAGTACTATGGTGTTGAAAATATGAAGATATTTTCAGTTATGGCGCCTACTTCAAAATAATAAAGAGACACAATAATGCAATGCGCCACTTGTAATCATCCAATGCGCCAAGTTTGGCGCATGCGGCACAGGTTGGCCACCCCTGCTCTAAATCATCATTCACAATTGTATTTGTGAGGTTCACTGGTCAGACAAATGGAATGTTGTTGTTTGGAAGGAACTATTTGAACTTCGTGGGACATAGGCCAGGGTGTTCCTGGGACGGTTATCCTAAGGAGCGGAAGGCCTTTTGAAGGAACTGTGGCGAATTTATTGGTTAAAGAAGCTCGGGGAAACAGACACGGTAATTGGTAATTTGGTAATTTTTAGTTAACGTCGTACTAGAGCAACACAACGGGCTATTGACGACGGTCCGGGATCAGTCCCCTAAGGGAAAGATCCGAGGACAACACCTCGTAATTTTGAACCACGGTCAGATGACGAAGCAACACCTGAGCTGGCACCCCACTCTCCAAACTTCCACGCCAACCCAACGTGAGGACTTTCGGCCACGACAGATTTAAGGTGCACCAGCCGCCTCTACACCATACGTTTACAAACATCCATGCCCGGACCCGGATTCGAACCAGGAACCTTCCGATCCAGAGCCTAACACCTTAACCACTATACCGGTTGGTCGGCGGAAACAGACACGGAGAAGGATCATTCGATGACAGTTCCGAAAACTGAAGGGTATATTTTGATAAAAATGAGTGAAGGTTGAAAAAAAATTAAATATATGCTTGAAATTCAAAATAAATGTTTTAATCAGATGAGAAAGATTGGAACTTCTTACAAAGGTTTAGTTACCACACAATCTATCAAGGGCTATAAGAGTCACTTATTTTTGTTTTACCCCTGCGACCACCTACAATATAATCGCTACTAAATTGGATTATCAGACTCTCCAACTTTCTCTCTGTGTGGCCTGTCATACATGACAACTACCCACTTCAATAGTTGACCTGGTCTTACTGATGTCGCAGTGAATATCACTGCTGATAGAGTTATGCATTTCTTTTCTGTTCCCGAGTACAATTGGTCTAACAGACAGACTTATGGCGAAAAGCATGAGATCTGGTGTAGGAAAAAGTATTTAAATTAAATGACTCATCACAGAAGCGACATCATTCCTTAATACAGGGGCCGCGTTATCTCGGTTGCAAGAGCTTCGGATTAGCGACCGGAAAGTTACGAGTTCACAACTAGGTCCAGTCAAAGACCGTCATGTAGAAAGGGGAGGGGGCTGGTACATGTTAAATCTATCGGGGCCTCAAATGTCCTCACGTTAGCGTTGTGTGAAAGTTTGGAGAGTGGGGTGCAACCTCAGATGTTGCCTCGTCATTTGACCGTGATTCAAAATTACGTGTTGTCCTCGGTCTTTCCCTTGGGGGATTGATCCCTGACCCTCGTTAATTGCTCGTTGTATTGCTCCAGTACGACGTTGATTAAGAAAATAACTAACTATCTCACGTTGGCGTGGTGTGGAAGTTTGGAGTGCCAGCTCATGTGACCTCGTCATTTAACCGTGGTTCAAAACTACGAGGTGTCCTCGAATCTTTCCATCGGGATTGATCGCAGGCCGTTGCCGATAACCTATTGTACTTGTCCAGTAAGTTAATTACCTACTTTAATAAGAGGAATAGAACTCGAAACATATTTTACTGTGCCCAGCAGTGAGTTTGAGTGTGAGCATGGTTCTTGTCTGACCAGATTAGATTTGATTTAGAATTTTATCGCGCAATGTACTAAACACACGCTATTTGTCTGGCCGGAGAGCTCCACAGTATTGTTACCAAACAAAGCAGTGGTATTCATATGAGGGAGTGGGGAATCAACTTACTTGTCCATGAAATGTCTTCCGTCTGGTTAATGTCGCCGTCTTTTTTCGATCCAATGGCAAACTCCCATCACTGGAAGTGTCGTCAGTAGATTTTTTCGATTGCACAGTATCAGTTTCGGCGATAGTGCTGTTGGACGAGGATACCTTTTTCTTCCACCAAAGAGCTACTGTAAGAGGTGTTATCGAACTTCTACAGATACAAAAGAAAGGATTTACCAAAAATGGAAACCTTTAAAAGTGGGGGCCGCGGTAGCCCAGTTGGGACAAAAGATCAGAGGGTTACGAGTTCGAAACTAGGTCCAGCAAAAGACCATCGTGTACCTGGGGACTGGTGCACGTTGAATCTGTCGTGGCCTCAAATGCCCTCACTTTAGCACGATGGGGAAGTTTGGAGAGTGAGATGCCAGCTCACACACAGGTATTGACATCTTCACCAGACCATGGTTCAAAATTACGAGGGAGTTCGGGATTGATCCCTGAGAGTCGCCAATAAATAACCCATTGTCTTGCTCAAGTGCGACGTTAATTAACTACCTTAAAAGTGCTTTTGTGTGAAATAAAAACGCTGACCAACCGGTATAATGGTTAAGGTGTTAGCCTCTAGATCGGAAGGTTCCTGGTTCGAATCCGGGTCCCGGCATGGATGTTTGTAAGCATATGGTGTAGAGGCGGCTGGTGCACATTAGATCTGTCGTGGCGTTGGGTTAGCGTGGAAGTTTGGAGAGTGGGGTGCCAGCTCAGATGTTGGCTTCGTCATCTGACCGTCGTTCAAAATTACGAGGTGTTGTCCTCCGATCTTTCCCTTTCACGTTGGGTTGGCGTGGGAGTTTGGAGAGAGGGGTGCCAGCTCAGGTGTTGCTTCGTCATCTGACCGTGGTTCAAAATTACGTTGTGTTGACCTCGGATCTTTCCCTTAGGGTATTAATCCAGGGACCGTCGTCAATAGCCCGCTGTGTTGTTCTAGTACGACGTTAATTAAAAACTACCAATTACCAGAAAACATCAAAAAGAAAAATAGACGCCGGCCTTTCTGAACTAAGTTATGATTACCTACATAGGATAGGTCAGGGGTGGCCAACCTGTGGCGCATGCGCCAAACGTGGCGCATTGGATGAGTACAAGTGGCGCATTTGCATCTTTTTGCCCACTTAATCTTTTAAAGTAGGCGCCATAACTGAATCCATTTTTATATTTTTAACACTTGAGTCTAAGAACAATTCATACAGACTTCTTACTTATCAGTTCGTCGCAATTTTTTAAAAGCAAATTCATTTTTGAAAATGAAATTTCATTAGCTTTTTTTCTGATATAAATGCTTTTGACCTGATTAATTTTTTGCGTTCATTACCGTATAAACAGTTCACAGAACTAAGAACATTTGCAAAAAAATTGTCGTTTGGGAACGATATACAGATATGAACAAACATTTTCATTCATGAAATTTATTAAAAGCAAAACGATATTTCGTGAATATTCAAATTTGTAGAATTCTATGCTGCTCTCGGTAACAAATTCAACACCAAACATTGAAAGTTTAGCAAAATCGAAACACGCTCAAAAGCACCATCAGCGGGCTCTACGACTACGATCCCCCTCTCGTCCAAGAGATCATCTCTCACTGTTGTTTGTTGGTGCTCCAATAAACGCGTGTCTTTTGAATTGGCGTACATTAATTAGTTTAGTTTTCCCTAAATGAAGCAGATACTACCCATATCTCTATTTTCCAACCTCAATCATGAACGTAAGAAGGTAGAATAGATGCTTGAGTTTTATAGCGCATCTGAACTCGTACGTGAAAAAAAATTGGCGCATGGTATGTAAAAAGTTGGCCACCCCTGGGATAGGTCGATCATAAGTTCTTTTAAAAATAGACCAGGTCCTTGAATTGTTACGAAAAATAAATTTTTATAATCACATAATTTAAATTTACTGATATTCCTGGTAGTGGTAATTTTGGTTATTTTTAATTAACGTCGTTCTAGAGGAATACAATGGGCTATTGACGACGGTTCGAGATTAATCTCCCAAGGGATGGCTTCTAGGACAACACCACGTAATTTTGAACCACAGTCAGATGACGAGGCAGCACCTGAGCTGGCACCCCACTCTCCAAACTTCCACACCAACCGAACGTGAGGACTTTCGGCCACGACAGATCTAAGGTGCACCAGCCGCCTCTACACCATACGCTTACAAACATCCATGCCCGCACCCGGATTCGAACCAGGAACCTTCCGATCTAGAGGCTAACACCTTAACCACTATACCGGTTGGTCACTAATATTCCTGTAATTGTTTTTAAAATTCAAGTTTAGAATTCATTTTTCGAAAAAAAAAAGAAAAAAACTTTGAGGTTGGACTTTTACTGATCACTTGGTTGGGTTAGTTTTAATAGTACCCAGGGGGAAGAGTATATTGGTCAAGCTGTACCAAACACAAGATAGAAAACATCAAGTAATGGACATACATACAAGGCACTAATGCATATGAGAGAAATGCAACCATAAATACACCCTGCGTCCCTTACTACTCATAGGTTGCTAGAGCAGTGGACAACCCTACTAAGCCACGGTGGCCTCCACATATAAGTTCAAGTTCGTTAACTGCTTGATAGAAGGACATTTTTTATGCATTTAGAGTTGGGAGATCACGTAATGCATGAAACCAGGTATGGGGCATAACAAAAATTAAGCACGAAGAAATTTTTTTCGGAATCAAAAATATTACGGTAATTCAATTATTATCCGATATCTCTAACAAACTTTCTCCACGCATGACGAACAAATCTGCGAGAATTCTAAGTATAAACACATATTGTACTGAGAATGATAAGGATTCTTTCACAATTCGGCTTAAACGTTTTGAATTATTTTATGGTAGTTTTGGGAACTTAATAGCATTGTGTAAATTAAAGTAGAACACCATTAATTTTTGCTTTTGTTTCCTTATTCTTATTGCATAAATTTTGTCAAGAAATATTTTTAATATGAATGATAGCTCACACAAAGCATTTGTCCTTATTTTTTAATAGTATACAGCACTGTTTATATTATTACACGTTATATTATTTTATATTATTTAATTATAACACGTGTTTGATAAAACTTAGTTAAAAAGAAACATTTATTCGAAGTAAATACAAGAAAAAAATAAAGTACCGTTTAATAAATGAGACAACTGTTACAATTGTGGAAAATCTCACCGAATTACTTAAGCTAATAAGATTTTTTAACTGTGAACTTTTTTCCGTTAACATATTCTTTAAGCTCATGTTCCTTTAGATAAAAGCGTGATCGCAGTCAAAATGTGATCTTCACACAAATAAATAAATGCAGAATACAAATGTAGTTCATTCACAGTATAATCTACTACTTACAGGGGCCGCGCTAGCCCAATTGGTAGTCACGGATTAGCTACCGTTGCGAGTTCAAGATTCGATCCAACCAAAGACCGTCATGCACGTGGGGGGCTGGTGCATTTAAAATCTGTCCTGGCCTAAATGCCCTCACTTTGGTATGATGTGGAAGTTCGGAAAGTGGGATGTCAGCCTAGGTATTGACCTCGTCATCTGACAGTGGTTCAAAATTACGAGGTGTTTTCCTCGGATCTTTCTCTACGGGATCGATTCCGGGCCGTCAGTTGTTCCAGTTGCTCTGTTGATCCAATGCGATGTAAATTCAAGTACATACCAAATATTAGAAAATGTTAAACGGTAACGATATCAACTTAATTTATGTCGCCTCAAAATAAAAAAAAGATTTTAGGTAGGAAGTTGAACTGACGTCGCACTCTCTCTGTCTCTGAAGCAATACAACGGGCTATTGGCAACTGTCTGGCATTAATCCGGAAAGGAAAGATCCAAGGACAAAACCTCGTCATTTTAAACCACTGCCAATTGGAAAAGTTAACACTTGAGCTGGTACCCATCTCCAAACATCCACACCACGCCAACATGAGGACAGGTTCAACGTGCACCAACCTCCACGTACACGATAGCCTATGTTTGGACCGAGTTTTGAGCTCGCAACTTTAACGGTTGCTAATCCATTGCTTTTCCAACTGGGCTACCGCTGTCTTTAGAAGTCAAGAACAAATGACAATAAAACTGTTACCTTCCATCACAACACACAACAAAAACTGGATAAAGTAATCTATTACTTTTTACAAAAATGAAAAAGAAAATTCGGTACTCACATTTCAGTCGCCATATCAAATTCTCAATGGAAAGTTTCCCTTTTGTGATTCAATTCATTCCACTTTCAATTCAGAAACCCCGCACGATATTGCGGAAGTGAACCACCACCTCTCTCACGGCAAGGAGAAATAAATCTCACTCCGTTGGTGACTTTAGAAAGATGGGTGAAGCCAACTTATCCGAAGTCATTTTACTTACGAGGGGAAAATTACTTACCGCACGCTCTGTGCGCTCATTGGTGAAAAGCTTTTCGAGTTTATCGATTTTTCGGGGATGTGCAACAGTTAGAGAAAAATAGCTCTTCATGAATAAGAATTACATTGCGAGCGTATTATGATGCATCATCGCCAAAACTCTTACCATCCAATTCAGCTGGAGCATAATTTCCCACACTTTTTGGTTCACGCCTCTCCCAAAGACAATTGTTTTCGCGGAAAAACTATCAACCACCAACTTGCAAGTGTAGGGCCTATACATTTTATTTTTCACCAAAAAATATATATATGGCCGTGGAAGGCCAATTGGCAGTGTCGCGGATTGCCAAGCGGAGGGTTTTGAATTCGAAACTCGATCCAATCAGAGACCGTCGTGTATTCGGTTCCCGCTAAATCGTTCATGGTTTTCTTGTCCACAATTTGGGACGCGCTAGCCCGGTTGGAAGAGTATAGGATTAGCAATAGGAGGGTTGCGAATTCGGATCCACGTTTCGTTTTTTAGAAAAACATCGATGTATTGGGGTCGATGTTTTTGTAACATCGATGTTTATACTTGTCGATGTTTTTACGTTGTCGATGTTTTATTTTTAAATGAAAAAAGTACCGTTATAAAAATTTAAAAAATAACCAAGTAGCATAATTTTCACAATCAGCAGATTGAACATACTTTTTGACCAAAGTGACCAAGGGTCAAGGGTCTGAAAAGTAGGGATGCGACATCTATGTCGATGTTTTATAAAAAAAACATCGATGTATTGGAGCCGATGTCGCATCACTAGTTGCTAAACCTGTTTAAAGAAGTAGGGAAAAAAGTTTAAATAAACTGAATTTTAAAAACATCGATAATTTGGGGGCGATACAGTATAACATCGATGTTTTGCTGTCGATGTTGCATCACTAGGTGCTAAAACAATTTTAAGAAATGGGGAAAAAAGTTTAAATTCATGGAATTTTAAAAACATTGATGTTTTTGGGACGCTGTATTATCAAAACACAGCGACGTTTCAAAACATCGATGTTTTGCTGTCGATGTCGCATCCCTAGTACAAAGGGGGCTGATGCACGTTAATTCTGTGATGCCCTCACGTTGGCGTGGTGTGGGTTTGGAGAGATTTGTGCGATCTCAGGTGCTGCCTCGTGATTTGATCGTGGTTCAAAATTACGTGGTGTTTTCCTCGAATCTGTTCCTTGGGGTTTCATCCCGGACCGGCGTCAATAGCCCGTTGTGTTGCTCTAGTATGACGTTAATTAAAATACCTACCTATCTACCAGTCCTCACGTTGGGGTGGTGTCCAATTTTGGTGAGTGGGGTACACCAGCTCAGGTATTGATATTGTTGTCTGATCGATGATCAAAACTATGAGTTGTCCGGATATTTCACTTCGGGATTGGGGGCTGCAACTGAAGAGTAACGGATTGGCGACCGGAGGATTGCAAATTCGAAACTAGGATCAGCCAAGCACCGTCGGGGCTGGTATACGTTAAATCTGTCGTGGAATCAAATGTCCTGATGTTAGCGTGGAATTTGGAGAGTGGGATGGCAGCTCCCTATCCTCGTCATCTGTGGTCCAAAATTACAAGGTGCAGTCCTCGAATCTTTTCCTTCGGAGTTGATGAGCCGCCAATTGCTCCAGTGCGACGTTTTACTAATTGCCTACGTACCCAAACTTTATTAGCTCACCCTTTTTCAAATACATTTTTTCGGCGTCCTCAGGAAAGCTATCACCTTACAACTTGCAAGTGTAGCTATGGCTCCATTAACTTTTGAATAACCTTCCAGAAGTAGTAGGAGCAGGTTAAATACCTTCCTGGGTGTACTTCTGTCTCTTCTGTGCAAGTAAAAGGCTTTCATTGCGTATGACCATTCTTTGATGACGATTTATAAACATATCCTTGAGATCAAACAGACATGTCGGAATACATGTGTAATCAATCAATTTTTGAACTTCAACATGTGTGTGGGTGTGAATATTTTTGGGGCCGCTGTAACCCAATTGGTAGAGTCGCGGATTACCAACCACAGGTGGCTGCGGCATCCCGGTTAGAAGAGTAGCGGATTAGCAACCGGAGAATTGAGATTTCGAAACTTGACCTAACTCAAGATCGTTGAGGGGCTGCACGGCAAATCTAGAGTGGCCTCAAATGTCCTCACGTTGACGTACGTGAAAGTATGGAGAACGGGGTGTCTGCTCAGGTGTTGACCTCGTCATCTGACCGTGGTTCAAAATTACGAGGTGTCCTCGAATCTTTCCCTTCTGAATTGATCCCGTTGTGTTTTTCTAATGCGCGACGTTAATTCTTCCTTCCTACCAACATGAGGGTTTACGTTAATTGTAATGTAAAATGACAGGATTTCATTCAGAAAGTTTAACATAAGCAAACATATCTCCAAATGATTTGTTCAAGTAGAAAGCTTTCAATGTTTGACGTAAGGAATATATTTTCATTTTAATCGTATCTGATTAGTTGCAATCGAATAGAAAGAATTGTTCATATTTTTCTCATAGTACGTTCTTTCAATGCAGATTAGTGTTTTGAAATATTACAGATTTAAGAATAACTTAAAATGAAACAAAAAGGAAATATTTTATAATTTCTTCAAATTAAATAATTTTTCTTTGCAGCATTGAAAAGATGACCATAAGAAGAAAAAAATTCACATACCAGTGGAATTCAATTCAACACTAAGAGAATAATGAATAGACATTTGTTTTAATTGACATCATATATACAGAGCAGCTGCCTCAGTCACATAAATTGTTGAGTCTAAAAAAAAATAAGCTCTCCTTATAGACAATACAAAACGTAGATCCTATAATGTGGAATGACAGTATAAAATGTATAAAAGTAGTTAGACATTTGACACAAATATTATGTACAGTAAACAACATATTTTCATATCATCTATCACTGTCTGATGAGTTTCCATAATTTACAAGACAAGATGTGTGTGAATATGCAGAATTTACATTAGCTGTATCCACAAAGTGTGAAACAGTGACACTGGAATTTTTATTCTTATCAGAATTTATAGTTTTTGATAAGGAACAAAAAGTTTAATGATTTTCCAAGTTCATGATTTTCACAGAATTGCGTGTCATGAAAGTTTACTAAACTGTTTCCTTTTAAAGAAGCAAATGATAATGGCTCATCCATGTGAGGCATAATTTTCATAGGATCACATCACATGTTTCTTTATCTAGGATAGGAGTGGTAAATGTGTGGCTTAAATTCCTTTCTTGTAGTTGGTTCTTCCACAGGATCTGCAGTGAAGAAAATATTATAAATTATGAAGATTTGGATTGAAATAAAGAAATTTAATAGAAAATGTGATGTAAATATATTATGTAAAACATGTTTAGTCCCACACAAAAAAATAAAATTCATCTATACTATTATAAAAGGAAGTATTTGTCTATCTCTCGGTACGCAGTGTCCTGACGAATCTATGGCATTTACAATAATGAAATTTGGCACACAGGTAGTACAAATGTTTTGCAATTTTTGCGTCGCGCCTGAATTTTAAAATTGAGTCTAGAACATTTTAAAATGAATTTATTAGTTTTTTCACTATTCTTTCTTCCTTTTCTGAATGTGACGTCAGAAAGAAGCGAGCCGATTTTGCGATTTTCGACCTCTGATGTCACAAGCGTTTTTTGTCCGAATTGCCTTTGAAACCATACCAAGTTTTCCGATTCAAGAGTGTTTTGATTCACGTTGTTGATAACAGCCACCTCGAGATCATCCGGTGTTTCGTTTGCGAAGAAAACCAAATGGTAATACGTAGCAATGACCTGGGCTTGGCGAGCAGGGGTCGCACCTGATCCCACGAAAAGAACTGTCATGGGTGACGCCATGCTGCCCACGCAGTGGCTAGTTACCTATAACTACATGAATGCTTTTTTTGGCTAAATGTATTGTATATTACAAAAAAATATTAAAAATAAGAACATTTTTAAGTTAAAAACATAAGTAAATATAAAACAGCACAAATATAGATAGATTTACAATAAGTATTTTGTATCTAGAGGGTTTATATGTGATTAATAGCTTTTAGTACTAAAATAACCACATGGATTTCAAGTGGCATTGAACTATTGACTGTGAAGCACTCATCCTTTCTGAAATTTCCTTAAATTTGGTATGGCATGGTATGGTATTTTTATTTTCATTGCACTGAAGCAAAAAAGCAGGCTATTCCTCAATGTTTTGGGGAGGATCTTCTTCCTCAATAGTGTGTTATAACCGGGATGAATGGTAAAGAATCTACCTGGTATGGTTGCTTCTGCTAAACAACATTACCATGTCCTATTTAGAGTGATCGGATAAGCTAATTTAGTCCGATAACGATCTAGAGTGTTGTTCGGAAAGTAGTTCATGCTAGCATTTGAAGGTAAAATGACATGGAAATCATCTATGTTCTGATCCATTCTGCTTTAATCCACGAGTTGAAGGAATCGTTGAATCCTAGCCAATTTATCAAAAGTTGACGAGATGGTCCTTTGCCTTTACTACGAATAATTTTCTCAATAGCCCAGTAACCGTCTGGAGTTTTTTCTATCTTTTTGCAACTCCTCAGCATAAAAACGTCCGTCAATCTCTTTTCCATTCAAATCCTGTAGAACATAAGTATACGGACTTGTGGGATATCTTTTATAGATTTTAAAACTTTCTTCGGTCCACCCCGGTAGATTCCCCTTTCTAAATGTTCTGAGAGCTTTCGATATTCTAACAACATCCCCTACATCAAAACGAAATTTGGTTAAGGAACTGAACTCATACAGGTGTTTATATATGGTCGGCTCATCATCAGTGGTTACTTCAGCCGGTTTGAAACCGTGACTACTGTGTACGGAATGATTGTACGAATCCACAAGCGATTGTAAAATATCCTAATATTTATAAGTTACGATGGGTGAAAACTCGATACATACGCGCACGTAGCGTTCGATGCATACGTTCTAAAATAGCACATTTGGTCTCACTTTTAGTGGAATAATGATGAATACCATATTTCTTGAACAGATCCCGAATCTTTTTATTATAGAACTCACTTCCTTTGTCGGTTTGTAAATTCGAAGGTTTCGTTTCTTGGAAAACATTTCGAAACACCTTCTCCATCGTACTTATTTCTTATTTGTAATAGGAACGGCTCTAGTAAATCAGGACATCACATCGATAATGGTAAGAATATAACGATATCCTTTATTGTGTCGCGATAGTTTCTGTACATCTACCAAGTCACATTGCCATAACTCATTCACACCGTAGGATATTGTTTTCCGTCTCTGAAATTTGTAGCGCATTGATTTGTGTAAAATATAGACGTCTTGCTGTGAGAGCCATTTCTGCACATCGTGTCTATTAATACTAGTCGCCTTTGACAGTCGGTTGACTCCTCCAAATGAACCCGGCTCTTTGGGATTGAAGTAGAGTTTTCTCATTCGTTCCATGCTTCCCATTTTGGTTTTTTAGTCTGTACAGATGAGAGTGAACCCGTTCTATTCATCAGTGGATTCATCTCTGAAACAGTTACCTGCTCTCGAAATCTTTTATTGCCAATCCACCGATGTGGAATGTTAATTTCTTAAATGCTTTTATAAAATTTATCAAAGCCTTTCGGAGGAGGTTCGATTTTCTGTGTGTCTCTCATCATATAGGTAAAAAGATATATTGCATTGCTGCGATATTCTGGTTTCCCATTCACTTTTAATTCACTGTTTTCATTAAATGTAAATCTTGCACTCTTCAATTTTTCCAAGATTTGCAATACATATTTCTTTAGTGTTTTCGGAACAGCATATCCCAGGTATTTAACCAGCATACTAGGAATAGCATCATCTTCATAAGTTTTGTTTTGGATAATTCTGTACTCTCCAACAATTCAGGAGGAATTTCAAACGGTTTCTGAGGTGGTGGCGGTTGCATTGCCCTTTGGTACTTGGGTATTGACTGAGAGATAAGTTTAGCCCTCATATCGTCAGGCATTTAATTCTGTTGTAATAAACTAAGCATATTGTCTTCCAGTCGAATTTCGAGTCCATTTAACTGGTAATATTCAGATACCAGCTCTGGTGGTACTAACGCCATTTTCTTTGACATTTTCAAATGCGTTTACCAATAGCTTTACCTGCAATTCCCCCAACAGACTCAACACAGCAGGTAAAATCAAAGACAAAAATCCACCCGTTTGTTTCATGAACAATTTGCGTTTTCTTGTAATTTGGTTTTTTTCTATCTGCCAATTGACGAATCCCTCTCTTGTAATAACCAAGTTTTTTCACTTTAGCATTGGGTATATTTCCCGATAACAAATTCTGACAAATTTCACACAATGATTGAATTTGCTCATTTGACGCTGTTCTTAAAATGGTCTTTCGCTTTTGTGTTCTCGCGTTGGAGAGTGAATGTAGTAAATGCACATGACGTCTCACTATTCATGTTTCAACGGTAAAAAGACCCAATTAATAAGCCCACTATCTGGAAATATAGAATGTAGGAGGCGTTGCTCCTCTGGACTTCTTGGGTGAACATCGACAAGCAAATAGGTGAAAGGTTTTGCGGTTGCTTTTTATAGGCATCCATGAAATATTTCCCTTTCCATGGAAATGCCTGCCTAGAGAAACAAGCAGCCCGAGATAGATCCCGGCTATTGCGAAACATAATCAAATAGTGTGTATTTAAGCTGATATCACACATTTCTCACACGAGAAAATAGATTTTGTGTGATTAAAATCACGCTATAATTCTTGTGGTGTGAGCCAACTGTAAACATGGACGAAATAGCACTTGTTAGATCATTTATCATGCCATCGATTACGATCAAATCGCATGTCTTTTCCTTCGGTGGTAAGCCACAAACAAACGTTATGTTTTTCTCTTCGACAAACCAAGGTTGTCACACTGAGTAACACCACAACATTTTGTTCATATTGCATTCATATACTTGCTCGGCAATCATTTTTCTCACAAGTTGTGTATCTCCACTATGTGATGGTCCTGTCACCATGCAGGTCGAAGGATACCTCAGTATCAGCGTACTTGATATAACTGATGAAATTCGGATTCTATTAGTTGTACTCCTACAACATTTGCTTTTAAACCTAAAGATTCGTCTTAAAAAAAAAAAAAAACGTGTATCATACACGCGTGAATTTCCTCTTTCCGATAAACATGAAAAAACAAATTCTTTCTATCACCTAACCGTTCAGAATAATAACACGTTGAATTCGAACTGTCCACCTCGCCACTGTCGTCTCTCAGACTCAATGTAAATATCACTAATGCAATTGAGACGATTCCTAAGACCAACATGAACACCGTCTTGTAATCTATGGTAAATTTTGACGTACTCTCACCTCGCTTTATATATATATGATGAACCAAACATCTGGAATAAATGGCCTGTACACGATATTTAGACCAGGTGTCAACACTTTTTCTATCGACAAGATATTTAGTCTAGGTGTCAACAACTTTTACTACTATCACATTCAACTTGTCGAAATCTCTCTCAGGTTTATGAATTGTCACATTAATTATCGTCCTGAAACTCTAGACATAAAAATTTATAATTTTTTCATTGGCGAATTCTTGTTTCATACACGCAAAAATGTTCCGGTTTTTTTATTAAAAAAAAAAAAAACCTCAGTGGAACTGTCGTTCACGGTAAGAAAGCGATTTGTCGCCAAATATGGTAACCTTCACCTTTTGCTTTTTTTCCTGCACATCTGCCGTTTTTGTTATGGCAACCCTATCTGCAAAATTTCTCGCACTCCACGCTCTGAGTGGTATTTTTTGCGTTGTTTCATTGGCGACAAAAATTAGTTGGCGACAAACGTCTTACCGTGAACGACAACTTCACCAAAAACTCCAGTGCTGTTTATAAAAGTATTTTGGACTTGTGGAATGGGTTTTACCTTCCATGTTGCGGCGTTCCTTCTGAAGTAACAGAACGTGTTTTGGAACCAATTATATATTTCATTAATGATAACAGCCTTTCTCAGGATTCAATAATGGCCTGAAATCAAAGAAAATAAAACTGATTCTTTTCTCCCAATTTTTTTGAGAAATGGAAAGAAAAAGTTTAATAATTAAGTGGATGCAAATCATATTCATACCCTCAAGAAAGAATGTAAGGTGTTTTTTCAATATTAAACACTTACCTGCCTGATAAGTGAGGCATAAGTAAATGGAGGACGGACATCAGCGTTTTTATAAAACTCACAATTTCTCGTTAGTTCTGAAAATGAAGAATTTGGTCTGATTAAATAATTGTATCGTTTCTTAACTCAAAAGGCTTATCTTGAATCGCTACATCTCAAATTTCTTACTTAAAATCATAGCAGTAGCTATTCTTATGAATGTTTGACGTTACTTTAAGATCATTCGTATTCATTTGCTACTCATGTGAAATATTTCTTGACAATTTAATCCAACAATCTTGACCTCATTTCATCTTATAATCATCCCAATGCAAATGGTAGGCATATCTTAAAATCGCTACATATCGAATTTTCCATTTAAATTCTTAGCAGTAGTTAGATTTAAGAATATGCAAGGTTAATGTATCCATACTTATTTGCTGCTTATTTGAAATATTTCTTAACAAACAATTTTTTTATTCAATAATCTTGAAGTTTTATTACATCTTATTCGTCCAATTTCATCAAATTTTTTATAAAATTTCCTCATTCAAATTTTTTTAATAAAAAATTTCATTCATTACATCAAATTTTTTTAATCAATAACCTTGAAGTTTCATTACATCTTATGATCTTGACAATGCAAATTATTGAAGTACATTTTTACAACCAGAAGCTGTCTTATCTTCTCAACATTTAATGAAACTAATTTATTGCTAGATGGGTAATCAGTAGCTTCAGAGTTTAGTTCTATCTGTCTGGTTAAAGTGAGGAGGGCAAGAAATAAACCAATCTTCCATAAGATTTAAAGCTTTACAGATCTGATTTTTTCGTAATTGAATGGAATCTTTATAATTTTGAGCAGAAGTTGTACCGAGGGGTTCATAGAAATCAAATTTTTCCAACCAATAGAATCCAGATTATTTTCATTTAAAGGTATAAATAAATATTCACTATGGGCAAATTGTTCTCCAGCTAATTGAGATAATATTTCATTAGTCTTATAGATATAATCCGTTTCTAAGCACCTGTCAGCTGAGGAATTCGTACCACAAAGAATCATAAAAATCCATCAATAACACTGCCGGGTAAAGTAGAAAATTTGAGACTCTTCAATCCTGGAATGCTTTGACAAAACAGTGATCCTACCTTCAGGGTTCTTACTATTGGAAGTTGGAAGGCTATATTGCTATATTGAGAATTAGAAAGTTTAGTGAAAAAAGTGAACTTTTGTTGGTGATGGAAACAAAGTTACACATTTAATAATATTTGATATACAATATTATGGAGATTAAAACCTGCATTCAACAGAACCTTCGGTAACAATTGTAGAATTCAGTTCAACAGCCTTGGGCTCAGGTGGATCTACAGGTTGAATTAAACTCTCAGATGAAGAATTGAGAGATGGAAACTGAGCAGCAGGTAAGTCATGGAAAACCTGCTGCTTTTCGACATCAAGCTTGCCAGCTTCTTTCAGTACTGTTACAAAGAGCTAAATGCTAGATGAAAGTTCCCTTTCCTGTTAAAAATGAAGGCCCTCTCTTGCCATACTCTACCTTTCCAAGTGACTGGGATCTACAAAAAGAAATATTTTGCTTCTTTTGACAATAGAAAAACAGTATGTGGTTTAGAAGATAATTTTTTGTGTTCACTTTCTGAAGAAAAGATCTCATAGCTTGTTTTTCAAGGGAGAGGTAGTTATCGCGAGACAATATAGCTGAAATCACAATGCATGTCTCTTGATTACAGTTTATTATGTTTTTCAACAGGTCCTCAAATTTTGAGAAGCATTTCTCAAGGCAATCATAGGTGTTATGGTACCTACATGAACCAGAATCAAGTCACGATTCTTTAAAAATGAAACCTTTTTCGTTACACGCTCAATGGAGATTCCTGGAAAAGCTAGAACATGTATTACATTACCATGTAATTGTGATGGTAAATACTGATCTACGTATTTGACCATCGAATCCACACCAGTAATTAAAACCTTCATAGTTACACTACAATGTTTCGACAATTTACAGACAGGAAGAGAAATTAAGAGAAGGGCAGAAACTAGTCAAAGAAAACAATCAAAACAGAATCTGCAGCACAAATTCAATCACTCAATTTTTAAATACAAAATGAACTCATAAAATTATTCAACAAAGAGTGAAAATCAGGAAAACGAACAATGGAACACAACAAAGAGAAAAGCAAACAGTAAAAAAATATTTGAGAACTGACAAACACAAGAAATACAAATTACACAAAAAATAATATAAACAAAATATTGTGTAAGAAAAAGAATAACGATTCCAGGCAAGATTCGCGATATAAGGGTGCGTAATCAAATCCACCAACAGGAACTGAGCGTTGTGAGCGACTAGGGTGATTTTCCACTACAAAGCATTCCAAAATCGAGCTCAGGTGTTGGTTCGTCATCTGACCGTGGCTCAAAATTACGAGGTGTTGTCCTCGATTCTTTCCCTTAAGGGACTGATTCCGGATCGTCGTCAATAGCCCGTTGTGTTGCTCTAGTAATACGTTAACTAAAATTACCATTGCCATTACCATCCAAAATCGAATTGGCTCCAATGCTAAAAAAGTTTTTGAGCCAAGACGGCGAGATCTATAACAACCTCCGAAAATCTATAGCAACCCAGTGTGTCCCTAGCCGCTGCATTTCGCACCCAAAAGAAACTTTCCATCTATTCCTGGTAATAGTAATTTGGTAATTTTAGTTAACGTCGTATTAGAGCAACACAACGGGCTATTCACAACGGTTCGGGTAGTTGGTAATTTTTAGTTAACGTCGTACTAGAGCAACACATCGAGCTATGACAACGATCCGGGCAATTGGCAATATTTAGTTAACGTCGTACTAGAGCAACACAACGGGCTATTGACGACGGTCCGGGATCAGTCCGTTAAGGGAAAGATGCGAGGACAACTCCTCGTAATTTTGAGCCACGGTCAGATGACGAAGCAACACATGAGCTGGCACCCCCACTCTCCAAATTTCCACACCAACCCAAATGAGGACTTTCGACCACGACAAATTTAAGATGCACTAGCCGCCTCTACACCATAAGCTTACATACATCCATGCGCTGACCCGGATTCGAACCAGGAACCTTCCGATCTAGAGGCTAACACCTTAACCATCATGCGGGTTGGTCGGCTCATGCTTTCACGGACATAATTGGTGAAAGGAAAAAACAAACTTGGTTAGAAGGTTTTTCTAAAGAATCGTCAGT
Organism: Metellina segmentata; assembly: GCA_947359465.1. Lineage (NCBI taxonomy): Eukaryota > Metazoa > Arthropoda > Arachnida > Araneae > Tetragnathidae > Metellina > Metellina segmentata. The sequence goes on along the minus strand of OX375875.1, from coordinate 96,394,198 downwards.
TGCAAGTAATGTGCCTGAGATACAATTGCGATTTTTGAATGTTTTAATTAATTTAAGAGAAGTTTTCTTTTTTTATTCCCACTATAATTGCTCGTGGTTCAAAATTACGAGTTGTTGTCCTCAGATCTTTCCCTTAAGGGACTGATCCCGGACCGTCGTCAATAGCCCGTTGTGTTGCTCTAGTACGACGTTAACTAAACTTACCATTACCCACCTATTTGTGCCGACCAACCGGTATAGTGGTTAAGGTGTTAGCCTCTAGATCGGAAGGTTCCTGGTTCGAATCCGGGTCAGTGCATAAATGTTTGTAAGCGTATAGTGTAGAGGCGGCTGGTGCACATTAATTATGTCGTGGCAGAAAGTCCTCACGTTGGGTTGGTTTGGAAGTTTGGATAGTGGAGTGAGAGCTCAGGTGTTGCATCGTCATCTGACCGTGGTTCAAAATTACGAGGTGTTGTCCTCGGATCTTTCCCTTAAGGGACTGATACCGGACCGTCGTCAATAGCCCGTTGTGTTGCTCTAGTACGACGTTAACTAAAATTACCATTACCAAATTACCTATCAGTTACTACCAATTACCTATCAGTACTAAATTACCGAAAATTTTAGCAAGCAATTTTGGTAAGGTAAGATTATTTTAATTGACGTCTAACTAGAGTGGGGTGGCCTGTTTGGGTGTTGCCTCGTCACATAACCGTGGATCAAAATTATGTGGTGTTGTCCTCGATAATTTGGTACTTTTTAATTGACGTCGTACACTAGAGCAACACAACGGGCTATTGACGACGTTTCGGGATAAATTCTCTTAGGGAAGCATACGAGGTCAACACCTCGTCATCTGACCGTGGTTCAAAATTACGTGGTATTGTCTTCGGAACTTTTCCTTAGGGTATTAATCCCGGACATTCGTCAATAGCCCGTTGTGTTGCTCTAGTGTCCGACGTTAATTAAAAAGTACCAAATTACCGAGGACAACACCACATAATTTTGAACCACGGTTATGTGACGAGGCAACACCCTAGCAGGGCACCCCACTCTCCAAATTTCCACACCAACCCAACGTGAGGACCTTTTGGGCACGCCAGATTTAAGATGCACCAGCGGCCTCTATATCATACGCTTACAAAAATTATCCATGCAAATTATCCATTCGAACCAGGAACAACTTCAGGAATGGCAATCTTATTTTCTATAACATTTCTTGTCAACATTTGAAGTACAATTATGACTGACGTCTCATTAACCGAAAAGTGCCAAAAGTTGCGTCATAAAGTCGTGTATCTCCGCTCTTTGATGAAGTAATTTCGCTTGAGAACATTGCACTGCCTTTCATGCGTAGTTCAAAATATTTATATCAATTGGTAATTGGTAATTTTTTGTTAACGTCGTACTAGAGCAACACAACGGGCTATTGGCGACGGTCCGGGATCAGTCCCTTTAAGGGAAAGATCCCACGACAACACCGCGTAATTTTGAACCACGGTCAGATGACGAAGCAACACCTGAGCTGGCACCCCACTCTCCAAACTTCCACGCCAACCCAACTTGAGGACTTTCGGCCACGACAGATTTAAGGTGCACCAGCCGCCTTAACACCACACGTTTATAAACATCCATGCCCGGACCCGGATTCGAACCAGGAACCTTCCGATCTAGAGGCTAACACCTTAACCACTATACCGGTTGGTCGGCATTATATCAAACTGGTGTAATCAGTAACTACCAAGTCACTAGTTACCATTTTAAAATTTGCTAACTACGAGAATTAAATTTATCAAGTAGTTCAATTGTATTCAAACGCTTTTCTAATATATTCCCGCTAATGGTATGTGATCTTTCCCTTAAGGGATTGATCCCGGACCGTCGTCAATAGCCCGTTCTGTTGCTCTAGTACGACGTTAACTAATAATTAACAATTATCGCTAATAGTAATGGTAATTTTAATTAACGTCGTACTAGAGCAACACAACGTGCTATTGACTACGGTCCGTGGTCAATTCCCTAAGGGAAAGATCCGAGGACACTATAACGTAATTTTGAACCACTGTCAGATGACGAGGCAACACCTGAGCTGGCACCCACTCTCCAAACTTTCACACCAACCCTACGTGAGGACTTTCGGCCACGACTGATTTAAGGTACACCAACCGCCTCTACACCATACGCTCATAAACATCCTTGCCCTGACCCAGATTTGAACCAGTAACCTTCCGATCTAGAGACTAACACCTTAACCACCAGACCGATTGTTCGGCATTTTCTATCCAAAGTATACATTTAAAACCATTATGATTAAATTGGTAAATCACTAGCCTCTTTAGAAACCGGTTTAAAATTCATCCTAGAAAATGTAACACCTTTTTAACGAAGTTATTTAATCACAATCAAAACATTACGTACCAGTGTCATGTTTGGTTCATACTTTTTAGTTAGTTTAGATTTAGATATTTCAATATTCCATTTAAATAAATAGGAACTAAGCGTAATGGAAGAATTGATATTAAGACATAACACAAGACACATTTAAGGTAGTCAAAAGCAACTATACCTGTTAGTGAAAAGTAGATGTTTATTGTAAGCAATTTTAAGCAGCTTCAATTGAAAGATAGAGACAAAATTGACACATGAATTGAAATAATATTGATCGTCTTAGCACGAGTTTTGATAACACGATGCAATGTTATATTCATATTACTACGATTGCTGAAAACCAATTTAGTGTACAGGCAAAGTTTTATTCGATCGTTAACACTAAGAAATACAACTGACATTTTGTTTAAAAATATTCTTCAGAATGTATCATTTTTACATGTTACACATTTGTTATAAATATTTAAATTATGGAATAAAATGTTTAAAACTGTGCTCGTTTAAAAGACCGATAGGCAATTTTGTCGTTTAAAAACAGTAGAAAGCAGTGTCTAAAAAGCAGAGTGAAAATCAAAATTCATTTTTATTCAAGGTTTCATTTCAAATTTCGTTCACAAAAATTAAAATATGCATAAACAATCGCAATAGCAGGTCAATGCCATCCTTTTAAAAATGCTCCAGATAAAAAATTCAAGAGTACATTAAAATTTGAAGTCTTTTCGTCGTATTACGATACCAGTAATTGTATTTCATAAAATGGACCCACCTTAACATGTTCTCTAGCGAGACTTACTGTTCTTAGGCCTGGCTCCCTGGGCCGAATAGTTGGGCTGGGTCGTTGTCTGGCTGTCGGACCTGGACGAGCGATCCAAGTCGGGAGTATGATCATCAAGACTCAAGCTAGCCAAGTCGACTTCTGGAGCATCTCTTACACTTGAAGCATCGGAGACATCAGAATCAGCTTTGAGAAGACGCGATTTTACTCGTCGTCCCAAGCCGGCCTTTCTAGCCTTCTTGCGTTCCGCTGCCAGAGCAAGGGCTGCTACGTCTCGATTACTAGTAGAAACAGCGTCAACCTCTGCGGGACGATTGCGATTCAAAAGTCGCTTCACAACCTCTTCATGGGGCACTATCCCAAGGCGCTCATGTATTTTCAATGGTGTGGATTCGTCCTTGTTTTCTTCATACGAACTCTGCAGCGATTCTCGTTTGATGTTGATGCAAGCGCACAGTTTGTCTTTGAGTTTCTTCAATATCGCGCTATTCTCATTTGGATGCACAGTTTGTTTGATTAGTTTCAAGTGCATTTGCTCGAATTTCCCCATAACATCTTCACCCGAGTAAGGAACGCAGTGCTTCAGAATTAACTCGGACAAGAAAACTTTCAAGTAAGCACATTTCATTCCAATTGTTATCATTTCACGTAGTTGCTTTTCGAACTGTAAATTTTCATTTATACTAGCCTCGAAATAAGAAAACCACACTCTGGCCATCTTCTTCAGGAGTTTGCCATGACCCTGCGAGTCGTAGAAGAGAGAAAGCTCTACTACACATGCGAAGGAGACTTTAAAAAGCCACTGAGAATTGCATACACGCACTTCGTCTCGAAGCAAGTCCCGAATCGTGTCAACGCAATGGGCGAAAAAGGATTTAAGCTTATTTAAGTCTTTCGTGCAACGCATCGCACCATTGTCGCGAACGAACGCCAAATGAAATATTCCTCGGTATAAAATTTGGTAGACCATTGTGAGTCGGCAGAGAAAGACCACGAAGATCGGGGTGTAGTCATTCTTGGCATAGCGAGGTGGGGGAATATATCTTATATGGACTTTAAACTTTTCATATGAGTGGGATAACATATCTTCAGCTAGTCTTCTGTAGAATTGTGTGCCTTTAGACGCGAGTTCTACAGAAAGAGAGTCCATATTTCCCCCCCTAGATCCTCCTTCAGTTTTCCCAGTAGCTTTGTCCATCGCTCACGCAAGCAACCTAAGAACGGGCTAAAACTTGTGTAGTGCAACAAGTCTCGTACAGGTCTAGTTTACAATATTTAGAGGTTTGGTAATCGAATTGTAATAATCTCATTCCTATACGGCACTCTATCGCTCAAAATTAGCTGTTGGAGGTTGGTAGGTATTTTAATTAACGTCGTACTAGAGCAACACAACGGGTTATTTACGACGGTCCTGGATCAATCCCCCAAGGAAAAGGTCCGAGGACAACAACACGTAATTTTGAACCGAGTTAGATGACGATTAGTCCGGTTAGAGGTAGGTAGGCAGATGTTTTAATTAGAGGAATAACACAACATGGTATTGACGCGATTCGGGGTCAATCTTGTCATCTGATCGTGGTTCAAAATTACGTGGTGTTGTCCTCGCATCTTCCCTTAGGGGATTGATCCCGGACCGTCATAAATAGCATTTTGTTTTGCTCTAGTACGACGTTAATTAAAATTACCTTACCGTCATCTGACCGTGGTATAAAATTACGTTTTATTATCCTCGGATTTTTCGCCCGTTGTGTTGCTCTAGTACGACGTTAACTAAAATTACCATTACCATTACCATCCTCGGATATTTTACTCTAGATCGGAAGGTTCCTGGTTCGAATCCGGGTCCGGGCATGGATGTTTTTAAACTTATGGTGTAGAGGCGGTTGGTGCACCTTAAATCTGTCGTGGCCGAAAGTCCTCACTTTGGGTTGGCGTGGAAGTTTGGAGAGTGGGGTGCCAGCTCAGGTGTTGCTTCGTCATCTGACCGTGGTTCGAAATTACGAGGTGTTGTCCTCGGATCTTTCCCTTAAGGGACTGATCCCGGACAGTCGTCAATAGCCCGTTGTGTTGCTCTAGTACGACGTTAACTAAAAATTACCAAATTATTACCTCGAATTTTTCAATTTGGGGATTGATCCCAGACCGTCATCAATATCCCACTGTGTTGCTACAGTGCGACGTTAATTTAAAAATGCATGCTGACATACGTATTAATACAGGTTGGTAGGTAATTAATTAATGTTGCAATGGTGCAACGCAATGGGCTATTTGAGACGGTCCGGGATCCTATATTTCCCCATATGCTACGCCAGACACAAGACATACCATAAAATACCAGCCAATCTAACTGGGCTATTGCGTCCCTTATAAGGTAATTAGGTAGATATTTAATTAACGTCACACTGAAGCAACATAATGTTGGCTGTTGGTAAAGGTCTGGGATCAAACCCGAAGGGAAAGAACCGAGGACAAAGTCTCGAAAATTTGAACAACGGTCAGATGACGTAAACAACTCTTCAACTGATTAACTACTCTCGCAACTTCCACACAATGCCAAATTGAAAACATTTGAGGCCACGACAGAATTAATGTACATTTGCGAAAGAAAAAAAACTCCTTACTTTCAAGAGCTATTCATACAAGAGCAGGCCGCCATCCGTTTTAGTGGTTAAGGTGTTAGCCTCTAGATAGGAAGGTTCCTGGTTGGAATCCGGGTCCGGGCATGGATGTTTGTAAGCGTATGGTGTAGAGGCGGCTAGTGCACCTTAAATCTGTCGTGGCCGAAAGTCTCACGTTGGGTTGGTGTGGAAGTTTGGAGAGTGGTGTGCAAGCTCAGGTGTTGCTTCGTCATCTGACCGTGGTTCAAAATTACGAGGTGTTTGTGATGTTCTTCTCTTCCAATAACCACTGTTCTCCGCTGTTTTACACATTAGGTGATGGACATACTTCTTAGGTCCTGAACTGCACGAATACTCGCTAATTCAAATTCATGTTCTCGGTGTAACCGAAGTCCTTCTTCGTTCCTTTGATATTCTGCTTCTTTTCTTCGGTCTTCTGCTTCTTTTCTTCGGTCTTCTGCTTCTTTCTTTCGATCTTCTTCCTCTTTCCTTCGATCTTACTAGCGGATGTGATTGTTAAAACAACACTGATACAAATCATCAATACTCGGTTTCTGACTTCTAAAAGGGACCACCACTAGAGAAGATATTTTTCATGAGGTTAAAAGTGCTATTGAACAGTATGGTTTACAGTAGTGCAAATGAATTGGGGTTTGCACAGATGATGCACCTTCTATGGTCGGTTCACAAAAAGGTTTCATCGGAATTTTGAAAGAAAAAGCAATTGACTTGAATGTGCAAAAAGACAATTTAATAATCTTACATTGCATTATCCCCCAACACAACGTGTGTTCTAAGTCCATTCGATTGCAGAACGTTATGGATGTGGTAATTTAGACGATCAATATTATTCGATCCCACGCGCTTAACCTTCGCCAGTTCAAAGCATTTTTGGATGACCTTTCTTCAGAACATGGTGATGTGACATATTTTTGCAAAGTAAGGTGGTTAAGCAAAGGCAAAATGCTAAAAAGATTTTACGATCTTAGACAGGAAATAGCCGATTTTATGGAAATCAAGGAAAAATCATTGCCTGAAGTCAGTGATCAGAAATGGTTATGTGATTTAGCATTTCTAGTTGAAATCACGGGTCACTTAAAGGAGTTGAATTTGAAGCTTCAAAAACAAACAAGGTCAGTTGGTAAAAGAATCATACAGCCATCTGAAAGCGTTCCAAAACAAAATTCGATTGTGGGAAACACAAATGCGATCTGAAAGCTGCTATCAATTTTCAACACTATTTAGTCAAGAAAATATTGATTACACTCAATATACTGAAGAACTAAAATCACTGTCGGAGTAATTTTTTAATAGATTTTCCGACTTTGAAAACACTGATAGCTGCTTTAACCTTTTTGCTACTCCGATGAAAAGTGAGGTAGAGAAGACTCCCACAAACCTGCAAATGGAGTTGATCGCGCTTCAGGAAGACATACATTTGAAGTCAAAATTTGAAGACGTGGATCTAAGGGATTTCTACAGAACATACCTTGCCAAAGAAAAGTACCCACATCTGAGAGCATTTGCAAGAAAAATGATTTGCGCATTTGGAAGCACTTATAAATGTGAACAGTTCTTTTCCATGATGAAAACTATTAAATCGAAGTATCGAACCATGCTTACAGATGAAAATTTGGAAAACACTCTGCGCCTGTGTATTAGTGGTTTGATCCCAACATTGATTATTTTGTTTCTCAAGTTCAAACTCAAACTTCTCATTAATTTCTGGTGATTGTAAGTAAATATTTAATCAATACGATATTATTCTGTTCATATAACTTTACCATTCTTCTTTATAAATATGTAAAATAAAATAAACCTTATCATTATTAAATTTTCACAACTACCTATTATCTACGGCCCGCGACTTAGTTAATATCCTTAAGTTTAGCCCGCAACTTTCCAAAGGTTGCCCATGCCTTCTCTAGTACGACGTTAATTAAAAATTACCAAATTACCTGCTTTTTATAATGTGAAGGGCCGAGGTAGTCTGGTTGGAAGTGTAACGTATTAGTGACCGGAGAGTTGCGAATTCGAATCCAACCAAAGACCGTCCTGTGCATGTTAGATCTGTCGAGTGATGCTAATATGGTATTAATACAAGACTTCAAAACATCTTAACCCACTTTTGGTGTGGGTTTTAGGGTTCAGGTCCGTTAGCGGACAAGCAGTGTCAAACGTAAGAGTAAATGCACCCAATAAAAACAGCTTACAGTAATATTAAAATAGTCTAAAAGTCACGTTTTAATTATAAAAATTTATTTCGAAATTCTATAATCATCAGTATGTTAAGTTTTCTATTCCTATCGTAAGATGTGTTATGAACGGAAAATGAGTCATATGTATGATATACTAAGCCAAGTTTTTTTTCTAAATATTTTCCACAAAAGTAATTGTTTTTTAAAGCGAGTTTTCTTAAGATGCACGATTTTATTTTAGATAAATTTGTTCATAGTTATTCTGCATTTTCAAGCACTTTTACCATAGTTAAATCTGAAAATGCATCTTTAACCGAATACAAAAATTTTCGATGTCCAAAATATTAATTATTTTGTGCTTATATTATATTTTTACAATTTAACAGTCAACAAAAACTTAGTTTAAAGAAGTCAACTTCGAAAGAAAAATACGAACTTTTGTTGCAAGGTATTTTATTGATTTCGATGCAAATACGAGACAACATTTATAAAATACAGCCCTCCAGAGTCAAGGATCGAACAACATTTTGGCAAAACAAGTTTAAAAGTTAATTAAACCTAAAATTACTCATTCAAGTGTTTCTACACTATCATCTCCAAGTAAGATCTAATAGTCCAGGCTCCCGCGTACCATTTTGGAAAATAATTTCATAAAAGCTCATTTTTGTGTCAGTTATCTTCATATCCCTAAACTGGGAACCATACGTCATCTGTCCCACCAGCGGTGGGTGTGGGAAGTTTCGAATGTTGATGAAAATAAATTTTAAGAAAGTGATTTCAGGAAGGCTGAAACTTTTCATATATTGTTAGTTGCATGGTAAAATGACAAAACAAAAGTCAGCTGCATGGCAGAGGGTGGAAAGATAGTCCGCTGATACGATAAGCATACCGCGCGCTGAAATGAGTGCGAGCACCCAACGGCAACGTTATTGATTCAGTTGTCGTATCTTCCTCGATACTCATACAGCTGACTTTTATTTCCGCAAAAGACATTTATATTTTTACAATATATCAAAATTTCGATTTTGTTGAAATCAATTTAATATTTTTATAAAATGTAAATAGTGTGAACGTGAATGCTTATATTTCATATTTTTTATAAGCAGGTTACTATATAAACAAAATAAAAAATTCTTCACTTTTATTTATTAACGTGAAATTCAGCTATCATTTAAATCTTCTGTGCTATCCGTATTATAGTCGTATTCTTCTCCTGACCTCTCGTCAGATATTTCCTTATTATTTTCTCTTATGAGATCGCAATCGGCACATTCTTCTGCGGTTTCTTTTTTTCAATGCTATCTAAAAATGTAAATGAATAAGTTATTGATTAATTTGTAAGAGAAATGGAGAAAGAACGGAGCTATCAAACCATTTGAAGATATATTGTCCATTCTATTCTTTCAATTCATATTGAGTGGGAGAAAGTTCAATCAGATTTAGAGAATGTGCGTGACTCCTGAGAGTAGCTATGTATACTGCTGTTTGTAAAAAATGCAACATCATGAAGGAGTCATCAGAATTAATGAAATTGAGTGTCAAATGAAATCTAATACACAAATGGCTTCTATTAGTACAAATAAATGAATAAATTTTCAAAACAAAAAAAAACAATATTAAGTGTCCGAAATCTGTACTTGGTGTAGCCACCACGCGCTGCAATAAGTGCTACTATACGACGTGGCATGGAGTGAAACAACACATGTTGAATGTCTGCTTGTGGAAGAGAATTCCATATTTTTTGTATGCGCACCCAAAGTTCGTCTTTTGAAGCTGTTGGACACGGATCACGAGCGAGACGCCGACCAACCAAATCCCACACTTTCTCAATAGGCGACATATCCGGCGAATAAGCAGGCCTAGGAAGAAGTTGCATGTGTTTGGCTGAAAAGAAGTCTGGAACATTCCTTGCAACATGTGGGCGTGCATTATACTGTTGAAAGATAGCTCCAGGGATACCTTGAAGGAAGGGAACGACTTCGGGCTCTAGCACTTCACGGATGTACCTGTTGCTATTCAGATTACCCTGAATTTGTAGCAGCTGAGATCGTCCATGATACGAAATCGCACTCCAGACCATAACTCCGGGTGTTCGGCCTCCATGACGTTCGATAACGCACTCTGGAAGGCAGCGTTCACCGGCATAGCGTCTAACACGAATGCGGCCATCATGATTCCACAAATTAAAGTGGGATTTGTCAGTAAAGACAATTTGTTGCCAATCAGCCCGCCAGGCTCTGTCGTCGATGGTTTGACGTGAGAGGGATTCTGTATAAAGGAATCCTTGCACGCAGTCCACGGTGCAGCAGACGTCGGCGAATTGACCAAGCCGACATTAGTACACCTGTAGCAGTGGACCAGAGTGCTGCCAACTGCCTGGAGGAAGCTGTATGGCCATTCACCGCCATTTGGACCAGGTGTCTATCATCACGCACTGATGTCACCTTCCGTCGTCCACTCCCAGTTTTTCGAGTTGTCATGTGATCGTCAGTCCACTGCTTTCAAACTCGCATCACTGTGGAACTGTTCCGCTGCACACAAGCTGCTATTGCGCGATAGGAAAATCCTCATTTACGAAGGCCGATGATTCTCTCCCGTTCAAACTCTGTAAATTATTGAAATTCAACCCTATTTCTTCGTGAAGGCATACTTAGGTCTCACTAAACGTTCGTCAATAAAAAATAACCATGCACTTTTTTCAACGTCCCGCTACAGCCCTCTATTTATACGCTTTTAGCATCAGTTCAGAGGGCGCTCACCACACCACGCATGCGTAGTAAAGTTTAATAAACTTTACTACTTCGCATAACATCGTATAGTTGACATTTGCTGCATATTTCATTTCATTCGTATGATTCCTTCATAGTATTGCATTTTTTACAAACAGCAGTGTATGATGAACGTAATAAATGCTGGCCTAGTTCGGATTTCCAAGGAGGCAGAATCGTACCATCAACTGCTGTTTTCAATTGTAATATATCTTCTCCTTGATCAATTTTGTATGTCTCTCTTCATAAATGTGGCTACTCGGGCGTTATAGATATCGTTGATTCTTTTAAAACTGTCCATTTTACAAACAAAATTGTCTTTTCTAAATAGCTCGTCTACATTACAATCTGGTAACTTTGCGATATCGCTGAAAGTATGCGTATATGACTCTGAATTTATCATTGAGGAATAGGGTTTAGTTTTTCCTTCATTAAAGAAGGAATGATTCAAATCGCAACCTGTAACAGCATGGAAGCCTGGTGAAGCACTATATATATCTTTTCCTAACGTTTGACATAATTTACTCATATTTAGGACAAAAAATGGTTTGCTTCCGACCGACCCTGTAATTACAATATAAAAATTGCGACCCTAAAGTTTTTGTATATAATTGTAATTTTGTAATTTTGTAATAAATATACTCAGGTACATCACTGATCACACATCGGATCAATTTAAAATCTAACATTAATACTCAGATAATATTTCCTTTTGCGTATTTGCTAAAAATATTTAGCAAAAAAAACTTTTTCATACCTACCTACCCTAATAGTTTTGCTCATGTTGCAGGAAACAAATATTTTTTTTGGCATTATGTATCTTACATTATTACCGGTACCAAACAGCATCGATATTTTCAAGACACTGTGTGCACAGTTCATATTTCCAAGCATAATTATTATAATCGGTTATTGTTATACTATCAGTATCAGAGCATCTTATCGTTACGTAGGCCTAGAATTGTAATTTGCAAACATGAAATACGATTTTCGTATCGGCTTCTTCCGTGATTTGGACAGTTTAAATCGTTTTCCACACACCTTCTACAACGATATCTCATGATTAACTTCATATTTATAACAATAATCATAGCTAATATATAATGTTTTCCCTTCTAAATATGGAGTCATGTCATTATTTGTCCAATCTTCAATAATGAATTTGACGAGCGCTTCTTTGAAATTAATATTTTCGAACTCATGTGTAAAATTTGATGCACGAAGTTGATCACATCCATGTGTTCTGTATGACTGACCTCTCTCAATATTTCTCAAAAAAATGCTCATAATCCTTGATTGAAGGCGAAAAATAACTATTAAATCCTGGTATGATTGTATACGCATTATTTGAAGTGAGCGTGTGAATAAGTTTCTTTGAAATATTTCCAAAAGTTAGTGGCACCTCTCTCATTGAATGAATCATGAAAATGCGAATATATTCTGATCGGTAATTATTTCGCGCCAGCTGCTGTTCTTTTGTCACGCGCTTTACTTGATTGACTTGAGAAGTGCAGGTGCTGTTCGTCCAGATGATCCCTGATTGTTTTTCGATATTTAAAGTTGGGATACTTGTTGACTGTGGAGTGACGACAGTTTTTCATTTAATTTACGCATATAAAGACTAATAAATAAAATTACGTTGTCTGAGTATCGGGGGAAGGTAAAGTCAGTTGAAACAATAACGTTGCCGCGCCACTCATGTTGGCCGTCAATAGTTGGGAGGGTGACCTCCCTTCTTGTTTTGGAGCCTGTGCGCTTACGATTAATCAAAGCATCTAAGTTTTATTTCTGCACCCTAGATCGACATTTTTTATTTAAATTCACCCACCCTTATGCTATTAGTGTTTATTTTAAGTTTTTAATTCTTTTTATGATGTGGAGATCAGCTGCATTGCAGCGGGTGCTCCGAAAGTGATATACAAGTCCAGTCCAACGTTGCCGCGCGATGCTCGGACTCATTTCAACGCGCGGTATACTTATCGCATCAGCGGACTATATTTCCACCCTCTGCCATGCAGCTGACTGTTTTGTTTTGTCATTTTACCATGTTAACTAACAAAATAAAAAGTTTCAACCTTGCTGAAATAATTTTTTTTACAATTGAAAACGACAGTTGATGGTACGATTCTGCCTCCTTGCAAATCCGAACTAGGCCAGTATTTATTACGTTCATCATACATAGCTACTCTCTGGAGTCACGCACATTCTCCAAATCTGATTGAACTTTCTCCCACTCAATATGGATGGAAAGAAGAGAATGGTCAATATATCTTCAAATGGTTTGATAGCTCCGCTCTTTCGATTTCTCTTACAAATTAATCCAATAACTTATTCATTTACATTTTTAGATAGCATTGAAAATGTAATGTATTATCTGGCAATGCTATAATAATTGTTTATGTGTGCATCTGGCAATAGCAAGTATATTATTCTGTATCTGGCAACTGTAACTAATTCAATCGTCCTTGTACGATTCTTCAAGTGTGCAACTATAATAAATTTATGTTTTATCTTTGTTGACCCTGATAAATTAAAGTTGTACAAATAGTTTTTTTTTTATTCTGGTGTAACATGACAGAACAAACGAATGTGACTGTTGTGACCACATGAGTGGTGGCAAGCATAAACCAATTCAATATCAATGATGATTGAGACATATTTATTGAAAGGCTGGAGCAGTATTTACTTGCTAATAGAGTGGAGGAAGAACGAAAAGTGCCAGTGCTACTTACAACTGTAAGCGAGGCTGTTTACAAAATTCTACGGAATTTGTGTAACCCGTTGTAGTGCTACTAGATGGCGCCACGAGATAGTGGCTTAGAAGTAGCTTTACATAAATTTAAATCTCATTAATTATAATTTAGTATTTTTTCTAGTTTTAACTATGTGTAAATTTTAAATATGATCGATAAATAATATTCTTAATTAAGGATAATTATTTTAATTTAATTCTTATGGCTATATTTATATATATTGTCTACTAATTACTTTTATATAAACCAAACTGTAACCACAATGAAACAACTCTACTCCCATTATGAATTTGAATCTCTCAACGTTATTACTTGATAATTGATATACGCAACCTGAAAATGTTATTCTTATGTGTAGTAGAATAGTCTGCATGAATATAACGTGAATGAATTAATAAATATTGCGACTTCTATTTCTGATCATTCCTTCAAGCAATATATTGGTAACCAGGACGTTTCTCTACGAGAATGCAAAATAACTTGGACGCCCAACTGTTGAATGTGGACAAGCACATGGAAGCGCATGCGGTGAGCATAAAGATTCCGCCGTTTTGGATCGACCGACCTGAAATATGGTTTTACCAGGTCGAGGCTCAATTTAAAATCAGCGGGATAAAAGCAGAAGATACAAAATTCAATTATCTAATTGCTCAATTAGAACCTCGTTTCGTGGAAACGATATGGGACATTGTCTCGGAGCCTATAACAGAGAAATACACCGAGGCGAAGAAAATACTTTTGTGTACCTTCCAGGAAAGTGAGAACAAAAAAATAAAAAGACTTGTCTCAGGACTGGAATTAGGAGACTTGCTTCCCAGTCAGCTCCTCAGGAAGATGAGGTCTCTCGGGAGCGAGTTCTCCGACAAAGTTCTAAAAACTTTATGGCTAGAGAAAATGCCTATCTCGGTCAAAAACATTTTGATCGTGAGTGAGGAGTCACTTGACCGCCTAGCTACAATGGCGGACAAAATTGTTGAAATGGCTCCACGTCCATCCGACCTGGCAGCAGTACAAACGTCTAGTCCGCCAGTGGATGAACTTTTAGCGAAAATATCGGCCCTGGAGGTACAAGTTGCAGCCTTAAGTGTGCGAAACTCTCGCGACCAGCGACGCTGCTACTCGCCGAGACGGCAGAATCGAAGCCGATCTCGCAAGAGGTACGACCCAAAAGGTAAATTGTGCTTCTACCACTTTCGGTTTGGTGCAAACTGCCGACCAGATAAGTGTGCACCCCCCTGTAGCTGGAAGGGGTCGGAAAACCTCTCCACGCAGTAGAGTCAGCGGTTAACCCTACTGCAAGCACTCCACCTAGCCGCAAGTTCCGTCTATTTGTGAGAGACACAAACACGGGATGCCAGTTCCTGGTGGACAGCGGTGCAGATGTTTCTATCATACCACCATCTAAAAACGACAAATGTGCCAGCAGTTATCAACTGTATGCTGCCAATGGCACACCAATCCCTACTTATGGTATCAAGATGTTGACTCTAGACCTAGGGCTACGAAGGCAATTTCAATGGCCTTTTGTAGTTGCCAGTCTCAAAAGGAATTATTGGTGCTGATTTCTTAGCCAAATTTCAACTTTTAATCGACATTCACAATAGAAAACTAATTGATGGTATAACTACCCTCTCCATATTTGGGCAAATTGCAAACATTGAAGATCAAGATTCAGTAAGCACCTTAAATAAAACCTGTAAGTATTCAAATCTACTATCTCAATATCCCAGTATAACAAAGCCTAATCTATTGAATACAACTGTTAGACATAATGTCCTACATTACATATCTACGAAGGGACAACCAGTGTATTCTAGAGCTCGACAACTTCATACCAAGAAACTTCAATTAGCAAAACAGGAATTCCAGTTCATGCTGTGTGGATCGGGGAATCATCAGACCATCCAAGTCACAGTGGGCTAGCCCCCTGCACTTAGTGGCCAAAAAGGATGGCTCTCTCAGACCCTGTGGGGACTATCGACGTTTGAATGAGCAGACCATTCCTGATAGGTACCCCATACCCAGAATGGAAGACTTTCACCTTATTTTAAGTGGAAAGAACATCTTTTCCAAATTGGACCTACTAAAGGCTTACTACCAGATCCCAATTTCAGAGGAAGACAAACCCAAGACTGCGATCATCACCCCATTTGGGTTGTTTGAATTTAACGTGATGAGTTTTGGCCTGCGAAATGCACCATCGACATTTCAGCGTTTCGTAAACGAAGTATTCCAAGGTTTAGACTTTGTGTTCCCATACTTGGATGATGTTTTAATTGCTTCGACATCTGAGGATGAACACAATAGTCATCTCAAGGAAGTGTTTGACAGACTGAACAAGTACGGACTGTGCATAAATGTCTCAAAATCAGTTTTTGGTGTTCAAAAAATTGAATTCCTAGGATACTTGATTACTCCTAATGGGTCATGTCCCCTTCCTGAGAAAGTTCAAGCAATATTGCATTATAAATTACCAACTACTCTTCATGACCTAAGAACCTTCTTGGGAATGATAAATTTCTTTCGTCGATACCTGAAGAATGCTGCCCAAACCCAAGCCATACTCCATGAAATGCTCAAGGGGGCGAAAAAGAGAGATAAACGAAAAGTTCCTTGGACAGAAGAAGCGATTGAGCAGTTTGAGAAGTGTAAGAAAGATCTATCAAACACTGCACTACTCAGTTATCCCAAATCTGAGTGCCCACTGTCTTTGTGCACGGATGCCTCAGATTGGGCAATAGGAGCTGTCCTGCAGCAATTAGAAAATGACCACTGGAAACCGATTGCCTTTTACTCTAAGAAGCTCAGTGAAACCCAAAGAGGATATAGTACATATGACCGAGAGCTGTTGGGGATCTACCTGTCTGTTAAACAATTCAAATACATGCTAGAAGGTCGAGATTTCCAAATCTTCACCGACCATAAGCCCTTAATTTTTGCATTTCAGCAAAAAAACGAAAAAGCCTCACCAAGACAGCTACGCCAGCTGCAATATATATCACAATTTACCACCAATATCAATCATATCAATGGTAAAGACAACATCGTTGCAGATACTCTCTCCAGAATTGAGGAAATATCTGTCATCGACTATGAAGAAGTGGCTAAAGAACAACATGGTGATCAAGAATTACAAGACCTCATCAACAGTGATTCTCTTATCTTCAAGCAACAAGTGCTACCCTCTGGAACAAAACTGTGGTGTGATACTTCACAACCAACCATTCGACCATACATCCCTAAAGTGTTTCGAAGAAAAATTTTCGACAAAATTCATGGTTTTTCACATCCTGGTATTCGATCAACTGTCAAGCAGATGACTACCAGGTTTGTATGGCCAGATATTAAGAAACACACGAGTAAATGGGCAAGAGCTTGTGTGAATTGCCAGAAAGTTAAAGTGCACAAACACACTAAATCAAAGCTTGGTGAATTTGAAGAACCAGATGCTAGGTTTAGCATTGTCCATATAGATTTGATTGGACCATTGCCACCTTCTAATGGAAAACTATATTGCTTGACCTGCATTGACAGATTTTCATGCTGGGTGGAAGTCATTCCACTTGCTGATATTACAGCTGAGTCAGTGAGCAAAGCATTTTATGAGAACTGGATTTGCAGATTTGGGACACCCTACAGCATCATCACTGATCAAGGTCGACAATTTACCTCGCAAGTTTTTAGAAGTCTAGCTACCATCTGTGGTGCTAAAATCCTACACACCACTCCATACCACCCCCAGTGTAACGGAAAAATCGAACGTTTTCATAGAACCTTGAAATCGGCTATTAAAGCACAGGATAGTACCAACTGGACTGAAGTGATACCAACAGTGTTGTTGGGATGCAGAGCTGCTATCCGTGAGGAAACTAACCATTCCATCGCTCAAATGATCTATGGTACAAACATAAGACTGCCTGGAGAGTTCTTCGATAGTCCGAGTGTTGATGTTGAACCTGACACATTTGTAAATAGGTTACAAAAACACATGGCATTGTTAAAACCTCTCGGAACTCCTCACACACAACAACGAAAAATATTTGTGCATAAAGACCTTGCATCCTGCTCCCACGTGTTTGTCAGAGTGGACAGGGTCAAGAAGCTCCTTGAACCAGCATATGATGGTCCTTTTAGTGTGTGTGTTGGAAAGAAGTGAAAAAAATATTTCAATATTAAAATAAACAACAGAGAGGTGAAAATTTCCATTGATAGGCTTAAGCCAGCTTATCTAATCAGCAATCCTAGGCCAGCTGTATTTGTTGATGTACCTGTGACTGAAGAACCTAAACTTCCAACAAACTCTCGTTGTGGTCGAGCAATTAAACTACCAGTTAGGTTCCAAACTTAAATGTTCAGAAATATTTAATTATATTATCTAGTGTATTTTCAATTTATTTTTGTTTCTTCAAATTATATATATATTATTATCATTTGTGCATAATCAAAGTGCTAGCAGTTGTGTTAAAAAATTTCAGCTATTTTCACAGTGTTAATCAGTATTGTTACTGTCACCACTATGAGCACCTATAACAGCATAATTTGTTTAAAACCCTTCAATATTGTGTCAACAAATTAGAGTTATATGAAATCAGTATGAGTGAATCAAATGTACCATGTTTATATTTTCAATCTCTACATGCTTTCCCTATCGTAACTTAGTTACTGGTAAGGGAGTAATGTAGTGCTACTAGATGGCGCCACGAGATAGTGGCTTAGAAGTAGCTTTACATAAATTTAAATCTCATTAATTATAATTTAGTATTTTTTCTAGTTTTAACTATGTGTAAATTTTAAATATGATCGATAAATAATATTCTTAATTAAGGATAATTATTTTAATTTAATTCTTATGGCTATATTTATTGTCTACTAATTACTTTTATATAAACCAAAATGTAACCACAATGAAACAACTCTACTCCCATTATGAATTTGAATCTCTCAATGTTATTACTTGATAATTGATATACGCAACCTGAAAATGTTATTCTTATGTGTAGTAGAATAGTCTGCATGAATATAACGTGAATGAATTAATAAATATTGCGACTTCTATTTCTGATCATTCCTTCAAGCAATATACCGTCTACGCTATCCCAAAAAAGTTTTGACGAGTTAAAAACGCTGCTGACTCAACAGTTTAAACCGGCTACATCGGTTTACCCAAAAATAATTGTGTTTGATGCGTTAAGGCAGACACAGGAATCGGTGCGAGAGTGGTACGTCAAAGTCGAGACCCTAGCTGCGGAGTGCGAGTTCGGTGCGAGCCTTGAGGAAAGGGTAAAAGATAAGTTCGTCACTGGAATGAGATCCCGCCGAATCTTAGATCGTCTCTGCGAAGAAAAGTTGACCACGACGCTGAACAAGTTGCTCGAAATCGCCCAGAGTAAAGAGGTGCTGCTTCAAGAAGCGAGACACATTGAAGCTAACAAGGTGCATTTCAAAAAGGTGTTTCCGTCTGCAGTTAAAAAGTGCACGAAAGGAAATCATCAAAAAGATGAGATGCGTTAAAGTGTTACCATTGCTGTAAAGGTAATCACGAATTTAAAAAGTGCGAATACAAAGATTTTAAGTGTAATTCTTGCAACCGTAAGGGACATTTGGCAAAGGTATGTAAATTAAAAGTTAATGTGAATGCTGTTGATAATGAAGGTATGATGGATCAGTATGTAGATATGTATAGTATTGATATCTCTAGTGTAAATACATTGTTTTTGAATGTTACGTTAGGGGGTAAAGAGGTTAAATTGAAGTAGACACAGGTGCTGGTGTCTCATGTATTCCTTATTCATTTTATAAGAAACATTTGAAAGATTTTAAATTGGAGCATACAAATTTGAAGCTAAAATCTTATGGAAGGTCAAATTATAACTCCAGTTGGTCAAATTGATATTTTTATGTAAATTAATGATGTTTCTAATATAGTCACTACTAGGACGAAGTGTGTTAAATAATTTTGGATTACGCATTGTTGTTGGTAGTAGTAATGTGAACATGGTTTCTGTAGGAGAGGACAAGTTAGAGTTGCAGTCATTGCTATCAAAGTACCCAGAATTATTTAAAGATGAGTTAGGTACTTATAATGTAGGCAAAGTACATTTAGAGGTAGAAAGTAATGTAAAACCTATTTTTCATAAACCACGGCCAATTCCTTTTGCATTTAGAGAAAAAGTTAAGTATGAATTGGATACGTTATAGAGAAAAAGTTAGTTATTACTAAGGTAGATAATGCTCAGTGGGGTACACCCTTAGTCTCTGTAATGAAGCCTAATGGTAAAGATATTAGGATTTGTACAAATTATAAAATTACCATTAATAAATATTTGAAGGATGACAATCATCTTTTACCAAGAATAGAAGATCTTTTCGCAACTTTACAGGGAGGACAAAGTTTTAGTAAACTAGATTTATCTAATGCTTATAATCAGCTAGTTTTAGAGGATGAAACTAAAGAATTATTGTCTTGGAGTACACCCTATGGTATCTACTGTGTAAACCGTTTACCATTTCGTACTAAACCAGCATGTTCTATTTTTTAAAGAGTGATTGAGAAAACCTTACATGGAGTTAAGGGTACTGTAAATCTGTTAGATGATATTTTAGTCACTGGGAGTAATGAACAGGAATATTAAAAAATTTAGAGGCAGTTCGAAATAAATTACAAAGTGCAGGATTTCGTGTTAATCTGAAGAAATGTGAATTTTTTAAAGAGAGTGTTAAATATTTAGGGCATACTATTAGTAAAAATGTTTCTAGGGTCTAAACCCCAGCAAAACAAAATTATTTAATGATACATAAAGAAGCTTTTGCCATTTATTGGGCTTGCCAAAAGCTATATCAGTATTTGATAGGAATCAAGTTTGAATTAGTGAGTGATCATAAGCCACTATTGGCTTTATTTGGAAAAAATCGCAGCTTACCACCTATGGTGGTAGGACGTCTCCAACGTTGGTCATTGTTTTTATCTGGTTTTAATTATAATTTTCGGCATATAAAATGGAAATTAAATATTGAGGCTGATGCTTTATCTAGATGTCCTGTAACTGACAACCAATTACCTGAAACAGAGGAATATGATTATGTTCACTTTATCGAGTAACAAGTACCAGTGGATCTTTTTAAAATTAGATCAGAAACAAGAAGGGATCCAATTTTGGGAAAAGTGTTTAATTACATTACTTATGGATTTCCCCAAAAGGCTACTGATAGAGAAGTTGTAAAGTATTTTAGCCGTAAAAATGAACTAAATATTGATCAAGGAGTGATAATGTGGAGGGTATCGGGTTGTTAACCCTCAGAAGTATAGAAAACAACTGCTAACTGAGCTTCACAGTACGCATGAAGGTATAGTCAAAATGAAAAGTAATGCTAGGGCCTATTTCTGGTGGCTTGGTCTATATTAGGACCTTGAAGATTATGCCAGTGGATGCAGTATTTGCTCTGAAGCTAGGCCTAAGCCGAAGAAATGTAAAAATTTTTCCGGGAACAAAGCTAGCTACCCTTTTGAGAGAATCCATGCAGATTTTTTAGGACCTATAAAAGGGAAAAGGATTTTAATTATTGTAGATTCATACTAAAAATGGCTTGAAGCTTTTATCATGAGTAATACAGATTCCAAATTATGTGTTGAGAGGTTTAGGGAGTATTTTGCTCGTTTTGGTATGCTAAGGGTGGTTGAAACTGATAACGGAAGGCAGTTTGAATCAAAAGAATTTATTAATTTCTTGCAAAATAATGGAATAAAGTTCTTGGAATTCTCTAGTATAGTAAGACGTTAACTAAAAGTAGCATTACCCACTTATTGCTGCCGACCTACCGGTATGGTGGTTAAGATGTTAGCCTTTAGATCGGAAGGTTCCTGGTACGAATACGGGTCAGTGTATGGATGTTTGTAAGCGTATGGTGTAGGGGCGGCTGGTGCACCTTAAATCTGTCGTGGCCGAAAGTCCTCACGTTGGGTTGGTGTGGAAGTTTGGAGAGTGGGGTGCCAGATCAGGTGTTGCCTCTTCATCTACCCGTGGTTCAAAATTACGTGGTGGTGTTCTCGGATCCTACCCTTAGGAGATAGATCCCGGACAGTCGTCAATATCCGTTGTGTTGCTCTAGTACGACGTTAATTAAAAATTAGCATTACCCACTTATTGCTACCGTTCGGTACGTATTTTAAATTGATAGCGCTTAGTGGATGGTAGGTAGTTAATTAACATCTCACTGGAGCAACACAACGGGTTATTGACGACGGTCCGGAATCAACCCTCTAAGGGAAACATACGAGGTCAACACCTCGTCATCTGACTGTGGTTAAAAATTACGTGGTATTGTCCTCGGATCTTTTACTTAGGGGATTAATCCCGGACATTCATCAATAGCCCGTTGTGTTACTCTAGTGTCCGACGTTAATTAAAAAGTAACAAATTACCGAGGAGAACACCACATAATTTTGAAACACGGTTATGTGACGAGACAACACCCTAGCAGGGCACCCCACTCTCAAAATTTCCACACCAATCCAACGTGAGGACCTTTTGGGCACGCCAGATTTAAGATGCACCAGTCGCCTCTACATCATACGCTTACAAAAATTATCCATGCAAATTATCCATTCGAGAACCAGGAACAACTTCAGTAATGGCAATCTTATTTTCTATAAAATTTCGTGTCAACATTTGGCGTACAATTATGACTGACGTCTAGTTATCCGAAGAATGCCCAAAGTTGCGTCATAAAGTCGTGTAACCCCGCTCTTTCATGAAGTAATTTTGCTTGAGAACATTGTACTGCCTTTCATGCGTGGTTCAAAAGATTTATATCCAACTGGTGTAATCAATAACTACACTGTCACTAGTTACCATTTTAAAATTTGGTAACTACGTGAATTAAATTGATCAAGTTGTTCAATTGTATTCAAACGCTTTTCTAATATTTTCTCGCCGACCAACCGGTATAGTGGTTAAGGTGTTAGCCTCTAGATCGGAAGGTTCCTGGTTCGAATCCGGGTCCGGGCATGGATGTTTGTAAACGTATGGTGTAGAGGCGGCTGGTGCACCTCAAATCTGTCGTGGCCGAAAGTCCTCACGTTGGGTTGGCGTGGAAGATTGGAGAGTGGGGTGCCAGCTCAGGTGTTGCTTCGTCATCTGACCGTGGTTCAAAATCACGAGGTGTTGTCCTCGAATCTTTCCCTTAAGGGACTGATTCCGGACCGTCGTCAATAGCCCGTTGTGTTGCTCTAGTACGACGTTAACTAAAAATTACCAAAAATTATTACTAATATTTTCTCGTTTATGGTATCGGATCTTTCCCTTAAGGGATTGATCCCGGATCGTCGTCAATAGCCCGTTGTGTTGCTCTAGTATGACGTTAACTAATAATTACCAATTAACGCTAATGGTAATGGTAATTTTAATTAACGTCGTACTAGAGCAACACAATGGACTATTGAGGATGGTCCGGGATCAATCCTCTAAGGGAAAGATCCGAGGACATCACCACGTAATTTTGAACCTCGGTTAGATGACGAGGCAACACCTGAGCTGGCATCCCACTCTCCAAACTTCCACTTGATTTAAGGTACACCAACCGCCTCTACACCATACGCTTATAAACATCCATGACCTGACCCAGATTTGAACCAGGAATCTTCCGATCTAGAGGCTAACACCTTATCCACCAGACTGGTTGGTCGGCATTTTCTATCCAAAGTATACATTTAAAACCATTATGATTAAATTGGTAAATCACTAGCCACTTTAGAAACCGGTTTAAAATTCATCTTAGTAAAATTTAATACCTGTTCGACAAACTTATTTAATCACAATCAAAACATTACGTCCCGGTGTTATGTTTGGTTCATACTTTTTAGTTAGTTTAGATTCAGATATTTCAATATTCCATTTAAATAAATAGGAACTAAGCGTAATGGAAGAATTGATATTAAGACATAACACAAGACACATTTAAGGTAGTCAAAAAGCAACTATACTGTACCATATGGTAAAAGTCGACCCCTTTTCTCTAACACGTGGACGCTGGAATGTGCTCAACAGCCAGACGGTGACAAAAAACAACTTCAGACTTTGGACGTGCGGGTTTTGACAAAATACCGAAAGAGAGTATTTTCTATTCGGCGTTCCGTTTGATCCATCGACACAGCTGGAGTTTCTGTCGGTTCCCTAATCCCATGTCTGGGATGAAGATTTGCTGTTGGGAACCCAAGTCGGTTACAAACGGTTTTTGCATCTGTGTGGGGGTGTCATGAGTTCTGTGGAGGACATAAACATCTCTATCGAGGGCTCGGAATTCACCCCCCCCTCGTTCGCAGCTGCGCTTCTGCAAACCCAAGAGAACGGGGACTTGAGCATGAGACTGATTATAGATTCGACGAGAGACTAACGTCTCTGTTTGCCATTGTTATTTTGGCTCCAGGCATGATCTCGACTGTCGATGGCTGTGCCCTTAATTAATCTTGTAAATTTACCTGTAAATATTTAATTTATCTAAATAAATAGTTTAATTTTAAACCAGCTGTCCGTCTAATTCTTACATGACGGTACAGCTTAATATTATGGTGGCAGCGGGTTGGAATAGATTAAAACAGCCTCGACAAATAAATCGAACCTGCCGTTTTGCCTGAAAGAGAAGGCCGATAGAACTTCGCAACCAGAAGTTCTGATTGTCGCTTTTGCTGAAACCCGATAGAACTTCGCAACCATAAGTTCGGATTGTCGCTGTCGCTGAAACCCAATAGAACTTCGCAACCAGAAGTTCGGATTGTCGCTTTAGCGGAGACTGTTCCCTCGGCGTAGAAAAAGCGAGAAGGAGGTACCGGAGTCACCGACCCCATCCATCAACGAAACGGAAACTCGTCGCAAGAAGTTCTTGTTTTGTTTTCGAGTTACCGGTCCTCTTCGACGGAGTGTGACAAGTCCAGTTCATCAGGGGAATAGATTCCCCTCTCGGTTCGTCCAGAGGTCATCTTGACTGTTTATTATTGGGAAAAGTTCCCACCGGTTCGTTCAGAGGTCAACTTGACCGTTTATTATTGAGAAAAGTTCCCATCGGTTCGTCCAGAGATCATCTTGATCGTTTATTATTGGGAAAATTTCCCACCGGTGCGTCCAGAGGTCTTCTTGACCGTTTAATATAGGTTCATCACGAACCGTTTTTCGTCAGTGGCGCAGTGTTATTTGTGCGCGTTGTGGAAGAGATCGAGACGACCTACACCAGTGGGCTTTCAGCCGAACAGTGTGTTTGTGGGCTTTTTAGCCGAAGATAGTGCAGTGTTTCCACCCGTGGTCCAGCTTGTGGACAGTGGTGTCAAGTGATCCAAAGTCAGCAGATACAGGTTAGTGCCATTTCCCTATTTTGTCACTGTGACTAAGTCTCAAGAATATGTGTAATCGATAAAATTTTGCTAATCTCAATTAGTGTGGTCACTCCAAAGGAAATTGATTTAGCTTAAGTATCTTGAATCTGTATTGTGCATCTTAGAATTCCTAAATTATAGTATGTTGTGAGATTACTGTATGTCGTAAAAAGTATTGAATTGGGTGTTGTGCAAGAGAATTGAATTTTTTGGTTCTTTGGCAATTTTGAATTTTTGAAATGACGTACTACAGGAAACAAGATCTAGAGGAACTAGCTGAACATTTGGAAATAACGGTTACTCCGGGATTATTTGCACCCCAACTTAAGGTTTAATCATCTCGCACGATTCCTACGATGAGGAATACACAAAAGTGGCGTTAGAAAGGATTATACAGGAAAGACGGGAGAGGGAGAAGCAGGAAAAAGAACAAGAAAGAAATGATAGATAGGAAACAAGAAAGAAAGGATAGAGATAGGGAACATGAGAGAGAGCGGATATGGAACAAGAAAGAAAGGATAGAGATAGGGAACATGAGAGAGCGGATAGGGAACAAGAAAGAAAGGATAGGGAATAAGAAAGACAGTATAACTTTGAGCTTGAAAAACTACGGATTGAGGCATTTCGACGAAAACTCCAGGGAAGTACACCTTTCCCAGCGAAAGTAAGGGAGGAGAATTACCCACTGGCCCCCACTCGAGAGAGGAACGATTTTTTCCCGCCTAGTTCCCCGGGAGGGAAATTTGACACTTTTGACAGGTGACTTACGCCGCGGTGTTTTGAGTGCAACGCGATCGACCACTTAAGGCCAAACTGTCCGAGGTTGGGGAAAAGAGTGTCAAAAGAACCGGTAAATCGACTCGGAAGGGAGGCCGAACATGAATTACTGATGCCGTATCTACAAAAGAGATCTGAGCAAAGTAATTCAGTTGAAAACCTCTTGCAGAGGTGTGGAGAAAATGTTTCACGAAGGGAAGAAGGGACTGTCCAATTGGTTGCGGCCCCGTTGGCAGTAAATAAGACCAACGCGGAGTTGAGATCGGGCGAGCCGATTAGTCTTCCTATGATAGAGGCTAACGACCTGAAAAAAGAACTGAAGGGACAGAGAGACGATGTTTTTGGAGAGGAGAAAGTAAGTCCCCAAGTAGCCAAGTTATGCTCTCCGAGGGTGGTAATCCAGACCGACACAAGGATGCGATCGAAAGAACCGTTAGTTCTTCCAGTGGGGGTAGCAAGTGAAACGACGGGAATGATTTTCCAGGAAATAACCGAATAGCAGTAAGGGAATGATAACGGAAAGTGGCCCAGGGTTAGAAGAAGAGTTAGAGGTGTCCGTTTCCGTTCAGGAGGAAACTTTTGAAATAGGTCACGTGGGCCAAAAGGGGAAAAGAAAAGAGTTGCTAGTGAGTGAAGGGGTAAAGCCAAGACCTTTAGCGTTAGGTTCCGGAGCCAGATCAGATTGGGACCCACGACTTACACTAGCACCGTTAGTGTTTTCCACGGTACACATGAGCAGCGTTTACGCCCCGGCAGAATTGGTGCACGGGAAGAGTATAAAAACCCCAGACACCTTGCGGTATGAGCAATGGTTAGGACCCCAAACAAAATTGTCACGAGATTGGCAGGAATGTGAAATCGGGAGGGTATTGATGATTTTGGCAATACATCTGATTGAATTTTAAGATAAATTAGAGTAACCACGCAGTGAATTGAAATAAACTATCACCTATTAGGCTGATATGAACTTAAGTTACTAAGAGTACACATGACGAAGTCTTTAAAAATCCAAACTAGAATTTATTCAAAAGATAATAATTGAATTTAAGTTAAGATTAAAATATTACATTCGACACAGTTACATTAAAAGTAAATCTAACAACTTGATCGAAGAGATCAAGTAAGCGGGTACGTGATCAAACAAGTGAGAATGGGAATTAAAGCGGGAATACTGGTGCAACAGATTGCAACCGCTTTTATATAATAGTATGGAAGATCATGTGACAAGATTTGCATAATCGTGATAGATTTGCATAAAGTACGAATCAAATATGTTGGCTAAGTAAAATTGAGAAAAGGAAGGTTTTTCCTAACAATGGTCCGCCTTTTGCTAGCCAATAACATTTAAAAAATACCAGAATTCAAAGTTCTGAATATCAAACGTACTAACCTTGTAACAAAATAATTTAACAAAGATTAATATTTACGACTTGGAGTTAATTCTTATAATTACAAACACACAACAATATCTTATGTTGTAAAAATTCAAAAAGTAATAACAGAGTAAAAACAGTTCTCTGTAAAAATACATGAAAAACTTTCATTATAGTATGACGGGCTGGCATACAAATTTGTTAAGCATAAGCGGAGGACATATTTTTAGAGACTAACAAAATTCAAAATAGACCAAATAGACCTCCTAAAAGGGGTTCAATAACGACCACCGCCCTGGCTGCATACAGCATCCTCGTACCATGGCAGATTACAATTGTATTCCTTCCGAGAAGGTATTAGGAGCCTTTCGTACGCCTCAGCTGTATCCATCCAAAGTAGTGGACGATATCTCGCCAATAGCCAGTCAGACATGAAAAAGAAATAAGTACATTTAAAAATATCACAAATATGTTAAAATACAAATATCTTATCAACTAGTGATTTCAATCCTACTTTCGGTAATGGTTTGGTAAACAAATCAGCCAAGTTAGATTTTGTATTTACATATTTTAAAGTAAATAAGTTTTCAAGAACCAAGTTTCTAATAAAATGAAATTTGATGTCAATGTGTTTAGTGCGATGGTTCTCTATAGACGATTTTGTAAAATTTATAGCCGCTTGATTATCACACAATAGGTGGCTTTCAAAGTTTACTTTCAAAATGTTTAAGTTTTTCAGTTCATTTAGAATACGAATAATCCATACAAGTTCTTTGGATGCCTCCGTTAAAGAAACGTATTCCGCTTCTAAAGTTGATAAACTCACGCATTTTTGCTTGAAAGTACGCCACATAATTGGCGATTCATCAATAAA
This sequence comes from Metellina segmentata, assembly GCA_947359465.1. Classification (NCBI taxonomy): domain Eukaryota; kingdom Metazoa; phylum Arthropoda; class Arachnida; order Araneae; family Tetragnathidae; genus Metellina; species Metellina segmentata. The sequence goes on along the minus strand of OX375875.1, from coordinate 96,366,330 downwards.
TAGAATTAAACCACCCATAGAGATACGATCATCTCGATTGGCTGCAAAATCAGCATCACTAAAACATCTTAAATTTATATAATTTATATTAGAAATATTTAACTTATAATTACTGGTTTGATGTACATAACCCAACAATTTTAATAAGGTATTCCAGTGTATAATACCTGGGTTAGATTGGAATTGGGACAATATGTTTATAGCATAGCTTATATCAGGACGAGTCCTCATAGCTAAAAATGCTAAACAACCCAACAAGTTACGGAATGGTAATTTTGACATCAATGAAATTTCTTCATTTGATTTCGGGCACTGTTGTTTAGATAAAATGGTTCCAACAGCAATTGGTAAAGATACAAGAGGATAGTTGTACTTTTTATATGTTAAACAAATTTTATTTATATATTCACCCTGATGAATCAGTAGGGTTTTACGATCTTGTTCAAACTCGACACCTCTCTCTAAAAGTTTTCGTGTCTTTCCTAAATTTTTTTATATCAAATTGTTGATTTATTTTTTTGAACAATATTAGATATTAAAGATTCATTTATAGCAAAGATAATCATGTCATCAACATACATTAAAAGTACCACACTGTCATCAAAAGTATAAATACAGTTTGCCCATTCAATTTTATGAAATTTAAGATTTTCTAATACATTGTGCATTTCCTGAAACCAATTTCTTCCTGATTGATGAAGTCCATAAATACTTTTATTTAATTTACAAACATAATCAGGTTTGTTAGGATCTTCAAAACCTCGAGGTTGGGACATCAGAATGTTCTCATCAAGTGATGCATATAAATAGGCACATTTAACGTCAATTTGACAGTGTGACCATTGAAATTTACTTACAAAAATTGAGAAACACAATCTTATAATTTCAAAATTCACAACCGGGCTGAAGACCTCGTCATAATGAACACCTTTAGTTTGTATGAAGCCTTGTGCAACTAATCGAGCTTTATATCTAACAATATTTCCCTTGTCGTCACTTTTGACTGTAAAAACCCAACGGCAACCTATTACTTTATTGTTAGGAGGTTTTTGTACCAGGTTCCAGACTTTTCGGTTATTCATGACTGAAATCTCATCTAACATAGCTTTACGCCACTCGTTAGTTTGAGGTGATCTCAAAGTATCATTATAACAATTTGGGATTGTAATATCTAGTCATGCTTCAGAAATATTAGTTTGAGAAAGTTTGATCTCTTCAGGTTCTAATTTAATCTTTTCAGTATGAGCATTTCTACCATGGAAATCAAACCTTTCCATATTATACGGTAGATTATTTGCTTCACAGAATTTCCTGACATCGTTTTGTGAACGCAATCTAGTTTTACTCCCAGAAATATAATAGTAGACATCGATTCTCGAACCCTTCTTTCGAGGTACGACTTTCCTTATAAGTAAAAATTTTACGGGGGAAACTGGTTGTGTTACTTCACTTTTACTAGTTCCCGGAGTAGGTTCTAATTTAAATTCCGATTCACTACTCGAATCTTTAGAATTAGAATCACTTTTATTAGGTTCCTGATCCGTATCGGAGTCAGATGTTGGATAGTCACATTTTAAAGAAAAAGTTTTAGGAGGGTCCAGTGCTGCTCCACTGCTATCACCAACATCCTCGGCGAAACTTACGTTAATCGATTCTATTATTTTTCTTTCAGTAGAAAGCCAGATTCTATATCCTCTGGTTCTTTGGGCATAGCCAATCATAATTCCCTTCTTAGCTCTCATATCAAGCTTACGTCTGTGCTGTCTGGGAATACCCAAAAATGCAGTCGTTCCGAAAATTTTAAAGTGTTTAACTGACGGTTTATTACCACTAAAAAGTTCGAAAGGAGTCAGTTTTTGTTGGCCATGACAAATTCGGTTCCATACATAAGTGAAACAAAATAATGCCTCCACCCAAAAGTGATTTCCCAGACCGCTATCATTCAACATGGTGTGTAATTATAGCTCTCTGAAACACCGTTTTGTTCAGGGGTATAAGTATTAGTGCGTTCGGCTCTAATACCTTGTTCCTCAAATAAAGCTTCAAACTCAGAGTTACAAAATTCCAATCCGTTATCTGTTCGAACACATACTATTTTAGAATTCAGATAACGTTCAACTCGATTTTGATAACTACGAAAACATTTGAAAACATCCCTCTTTTCTTTTACTGGGTAAGTTGTAACTTTTCTTGAAAAGTCATCAGTGATCGAAAGAAAATAGCGGTATCCGCCAATTGCGGTATTTTGCATTGGGCCACAAAGATCCATATGAATCAATTCCAATGGTTTGTTTGACCTTATTTTCCCGATCGGTTTAAATGATTTACGGCGTGATTTGGCGATCTTGCATGGTTCACATTTAATATTATCATTCTTAAATTTGGGTAAACCTTTTACAATTTCACTATTACTAGTATTTACAATGTACTTAGTATTAATGTGACAATATCTTTTATGCCAAATATTTAAATCATTTATTGAAGTGGTTGAAAGGTTAACATTAGGTTTTAAATCCTTTTTAGGTATATTTGAAATTATACTTTTAGGATAGTTAGGCTTTACATAGTATAAACCACCTCGCCTTCTGGCATAAAACAATTTACGATCATCTTTATGAAAAACAGTTAAAACATTTCGATCACAGACAAAATTATGACCAGCTTTATCTATTACACTACCAGAAATCAAGTTTTGTTTAAGCTTGGGAGAATATAAAACATTAGTTAATTTTATAATTTCAATCTCACCATTCACGTAGAATTCAAATCTCACCTCGCCAGTTCCTTCCACGGGGCAAGTCACACCTCCGATTGCTACAGCTACCTCTGAGCCTTTGATAGACTTGTAGTTAAGCATCAGATTTCTTTCACAACAGAAGTGTGAAGTCGCCGCTGTGTCAAATACCCAGGTCCCAGGTGTAATTCTTGAAGTTCCACTTGCATTAGCTTCGATGACCAAACTTGTCGTTAGATGCTTTCGGGAAGTTGAGTGGGGTCTCCTCTGGTTCTTTCTTTGTCTCCCTCTGCTTGTCTGTTCTTTTTGGTCTTGTTTTTCAATTGGTGGTTTTCTTAAGTTGACCTTAGGTTGGTTGGAATAACAGCTTCTTATCTGGCATGCAACCATCTCTTGGTCTTTGTTACTTTGCTTCAACCTAGCTTCTTCAGCCAGTAATTCACTCAGGACCTTGTCAGCTTTAAAGTCACCATCCTTCCATCTGTATATTGCTTGGACTATACCCGCATACACTGGTGGTAGGTATCTGATGAGTTGGAACGCCTGATACCAGTCCTGGATGGGCTTTCCGTAATCGGCTAGTTGGGCTGAAATCTGCTTTAATCGTACTGCGTATAATCCAATGTCCTCGTCCGGACATACATGGCATGAGAAGAATTCGTCAGTAAGGCCTATCGCTCTAGCTCTTGAATCAGGTCTAAAGTGTTCCTCCAGGATCTTCCATGCAGTTACAGGGTCTTCATTTCCAGCTATCAATAATCGATATTCTTTCTCTGAAGATAAATAAATGGCACTGTAGGCTCGATCTTTCCGGAGATTATAATCCTTCATCAGCTTTTGGTATAAACGATCGTCGTTGCTGTCACCCGTTGATGCCTTGGTGGGGATCTTCTCCTCGTCAGTTACAATCCTCCAACTTCCTTTTTCCATCAGCAAGACCTTGATGTCTTCTTTCCATGTGCTGTAGTTGGTGGCATTCAGTTTCTCAACAGACGCCTCCATGTTGAAAAAGGGGGAAGGGATTTTTCGTTAACTCTACACTTGTTGACCAATAGGCCCGCCGTCTCAAGTTATTTTTAAATTAGCCGGCGATTGGTTATTTCGTGAGTTACTCTGAGCCCATAACCATTGATTGAATTTTAAGATCAATTAGAGTAACCACGCAGTGAATTGAAATAAACTATCACCTATTAGGCTGATATGAACTTAAGTTACTAAGAGTACACATGACGAAGTCTTTAAAAATCCAAACTAGAATTTATTCAAAAGATAATAATTGAATTTAAGTTAAGATTAAAATATTACATTCGACACAGTTACATTAAAAGTAAATCTAATAACTTGATCGAAGAGATCAAGTAAGCGGGTACGTGATCAAACAAGTGAGAATGGGAATTAAAGCGGGAATACTGGTGCAACAGATTGCAACCGCTTTTATATAATAGTATGGAAGATCATGTGACAAGATTTGCATAATCGTGATAGATTTGCATAAAGTACGAATCAAATATGTTGGCTAAGTAAAATTGAGAAAAGGAAGGTTTTTCCTAACAACATTTACCAAAAAAATTGGAAATTCCGCGATCGAACACCGATCTGGGGGAAAAAAAACCACTTGAACGCCGACAGTCTGAGTCGCGCTTTTCACGAAAATTCAAAGAGTTAAATAAAATGTATTTGAGGAAGATTTGTGTTGTATAGGTGTAATATAATTGCGAATCATGTTTTGAGTTGAGTGAAATGGAGATTTTTGTAGTTATATGGCATTTCACTTAAATGTTTCTTTATTCTTGCTGGAGATTTTAAGTGCTAAAATTGTGAATCATGTTTGCGCGGAGTGAAATTGGTAGTCTTGTAATTATGAAATATTAATTCAATAATTTCAGTATCTTTTGCCGAGGGTTTTAAATGTTAAAAGTTGTAAACTATGTTTTGAGTATGGTGGAATTGATTGTTGTATCTATGTTCTTCACTCGAGTACATTTCGCTGAAAGCTACGTGCAAATTTAAATTATGTTTTGTGTAGAGTGGAATTTAATTTTGTGTTTAGGATGTTTTCACTCAGTCATTCTAAACAACTGTCAAAGATTTGTAGTCTTAAAATTGCAACTCATGACGTGTGTTGAGTGAAACTTATGAATTTGGTTTTCGCTTAACAATATTGTTATTTTATATATGTTTTGGTGTATTTTGGTTTGTTTAATGAAATTACTATTACAGTTAGTGTGTTTTGTTTATTGTGGGTTCGCTTAGCGAAAATATTGCATTTAGAAATGTGCTTTGTTGTATTTTGGTCTGGTTGATGAAATTTGCATAGTTCGTAATGTGCTTTGAAATTTTGGGTTTCGCTTAACGAAATTGTTATATGTTATGTGGTTAATGTGATTTGGTTTTCGTTTTAACAAATTTGGTATAATTCTTAAAGTTTAGTGTTTATTTTGTTTTTTTAAAAATTAGTACTTGAACCTCGAGTGACCATGCTGTAAGGGATTAGAAAGATACTCAGGTATATGAATTTAAAATTGATTGGATTTAACTTGCCTTACACATATTCTTGAGTCGCGGTTTCAGGATATGGTAGTGGTAAGTGATCTGTGATTCTGAATTGCCAGTGGGTGATTATCCGTGCGTTGAAAACTTTTTACCTTTGGGAGAAGTTTTTTCAGTAGTGGGGCGGTTGTACCATATGGTACTAGCCGACCCCTTTTCTCTAACACGTGGACGCTGGAATGTGCTCAACAGCCAGACGGTGACAAAAAACAACTTCAGACTTTGCACGTGCGGGTTTTGACAAAATACCGAAATAGAGTATTTTCTCATCGGCGTTCCGTTTGATCCATCGACACAGCTGGAGTTTCCGTCGGTTCCCTAATCCCATGTCTGGGATGAAGATTTCCTGTTGGGAACCCAAGTCGGTTACAAACGTTTTTTGCATCTGTGTGGGGGTGTCATGAGTTCCGTGGAGGACATAAACATCTCTCTCGAGGGCTCGGAATTCACCCCCCCCTCTCGTTCGCAGCTGCGCTTCTGCGGACCCAAGAGAACGGGGACTTGAGCATGAGACTGATTCTAGATTCGACGAGAGACAGACGTCTCTGTTTGCCATTGTTACTTTGGCTCAAGGGATGATCTCGACTGTCGATGGCTGTGCCCTTAATTAATCTTGTAAATTTACCTGTAAATATTTAATTTATCTAAATAAATAGTTTAATTTTAAGCCAGCTGTCCGTCTAATTCTTACATGACGGTACAATACCTGTTAGTGAAAAGTAGATGTTTATTGTAAGCAATTTTAAGCAGTTTCAATTGAAAGATAGAGACAAGATTGACACATGAATTGAAATAATATTTATCGTCGTAGCAAGAGTTTTGATAACACTCACGATGCAATGTTATGTTCATATTACTACGATTGCTGAAAACCAATTTACTATACAGGGCAAAGTTATATTCGATCGTCAACACTAAGAAATTCAACTGATATTTTGTTGAAAAACATTCTTCAGAATGTATAATTTTCATATGTTACACATTTGTTATAAATATTTAAATTCGGGAATAAAATGCTTAAAACTATGCCCTTTTAAAAGATCGATAGGCAATTTTGCAGTTTAAAAACGGTAGAAAGCAGTGTCTATAAGGCAGAGTAAAAATCAAAATCCATTTTTATTCAAGGTTTCATTTTAAATTTCGTTCACAAAAATTAAAACATGCATAAACAATCGCAATAACAAGCCAATGCCATCCTTTTAAAAATGCTCCAGATAACAAATTCAAAAGTACATTAAAATTTGAAGTCTTTTCGTCGTATTACGATGCCAGTAATTGTATTTCATGAAATGGATGTTTTCTAGCGAGACTTACCTTTCTTAGGCCTAGTTCCCTGGGCCGAATAGTTGGGCTGGGTCGTCGTTGTCTGGCTGTCGGACCTGGACGAGGGATCCAAGTCGGGAGTATGATCATCAAGACTCAAGCTAGCCAAGTAGACTTCTGGAGCATCTCTTACACTTGAAGCACCGGAGACATCAGAATCACTTTTGTGAAGACGCGATTTTACGCGTCGTCCCAAACCGGCCTTTCTAGTCTTCTTGCGTTCCGCTGCCAGAGCAAGGGCTGCTACGTCTCGATTACTAGTAGAAACTGCTTCAACCTCTGCGGAACGATTGCGATTCAAATGTCGCTTCACAACCTCTTCATGGGGCACTATCCCAAGGCGCTCGTGTATTTTCAATGGTGTGGATTCGTCCTTGCTTTCTTCATACGAACTCTGAAGCGATTCTCGTTTGATGTTGATGTAAGCGCACAGTTTGTCTTTGAGTTTCTTCAATATCGCGCTATTCTCATTTGGATGCACAGTTTGTTTGATTAGTTTCAAGTTCATTTTCTCGAATTTCCCCATAACATCTTCACCCGAGTAAGGAAAGCAGTGCTTCAGAATGAACTCGGACAAGAAAACTTTCAAGTAGGCACAATTAATTCCAATTACTATCATTTCACGTAGTTGCTTTTCGAACCGTAAATTTTCATTTATACTAGCCTCGAAATAAGAAAACCACTCCGGCCATATGCTTCAGGAGTTTGCCATGACCCTGCGAGTCGTAGAAGAGAGAAAGCTCTACTACACATGCGAAGGAGACTTTAAAAAGCCACTGAGAGTTGCATACACGCACTTCGTCTCGAAGCAAGTCCCGAATCGTATCAACGCAATGGGCGAAAAAGGATTTAAGTTTATTTAAGTCTTTCGTGCAACGCATCGCACCATTGTCGCGAACGAACGCCAAATGAAATATTCCTCGGTATAAAATTTGGTAGACCATTGTGAGCCGGCAGAGCAAGTCCACAGAGATCGTGTCGTAGTTATTCTTGGCATAGCGAGGTGGGGGAATATATCTTATATGGACTTTAAACTCTTCATATGAGTTTGATAACATATCTTCAGCTAGTCTTCTGTAGAATTGTGTGCCTTTAAACGTGAATTCTACAGAAAGAGAGTCCATATTTCCCCCCCTAGATCCTCCTTCAGTTTTCCCAGTAGCTTTGTCCATCGCTCACGCAAGCAACCTAAGAACGGGCTAAAACTTGTGTAGTGCAACAAGTCTCGTTCAGGTTGCAGTCTAGTTTACAATATTTAGAGGTTTTGGAATTTTAATAAACTCATTCCTATACGGCACTCACGTTGGGTTGGCGTGGAAGTTTGGAGAGTGGGGTGCCAGCTCAGGTGTTGCTTCGTCATCTGACCGTGGTTCAAAATTTCGAAGTGTCGTCCTCGGATCTTTCCCTTAAGGAACTGATCCCGGACCGTCGTCAATAGCCCGTTGTGTTGCTCTAGTACGACGTTAACTAAAAATTACCAATTACCAATCGCTCAAAATTAGCGGTTGGAGGTTGGTAGGTATTTTAATTAACGTCGTACTAGAGCAACACAACGGGTTATTTGCGACGGTCCGGGATTAGTCCCCCAAGGAAAAGGTCCGAGGACAACAATACGTAATTTTGAACCGAGTTATATGACGATTAGTCCGGTTAGATTGTAGTTTTAGTTATTTCGTACAAGAGCAACACAACGGGCTATTGACGACGGTCCGGGATCAGTCCCTTAAGTGAAATATCCGAGGACAACACCTCGTAATTTTGAACCACGGTCAGATGACAAAGCAACATCTGAGCTGGCACCCCACTCTCCAAACTTCCACTACAACCCAACGTGAGGAATTTCGGCCACGACAGATTTAAGGTACACCAGCCGCCTCTACACCATACGCTTACTACAGATTCGAACCAGGAACCTTCCGATCTAGAGGCTAACACCTTAGTCCGGGTAGAGGTAGGTAGGCAGATGTTTTAATTAGAGGAGTAACACAACACGGTATTGACACGATCCAGGATCAATCTTGTCATCTGATCGTGGTTCAAAATTACGTGGTGTTGTTCTCGGATCTTCCCTTAGGTGATTGATCCCAAATCTTCATCGCCGACCAACCGGTATAGTGGTTAAGGTGTTAGGGTACGAAAACTACGGATCCTGGAGGGGCGTATGTAGCCTAGCTTGTCGCCTACTTGCTTACCGCTCTGTAGAACTGACCAGTGTTTCCATACGGGAGCAAACAGTACAGAGCCTGGAGGGTTACCTAGATTGGCGCAATGAGCTAAGCAGGAAGCTGGATGATTTTCCATCAACAGTGAAGTTGTAGAGTTGTCATCTAAAAAAAGGGCAATACCGGCGAAAGAGTGCGTTAATTATTTAATTTTATGTAAAGTAATGGTAATGGTAATGGTAATTTTAGTTAACGTCGTACTAGAGCAACACAACGGGCTATTGACGACGGTCCGGGATCAGTCCCCTAAGGGAAAGATCCGAGGACAACACCTCGTAATTTTGAACCACGGTCAGATGACGAAGCAACACCTGAGCTGGCACCCCACTCTCCAAACTTCCACGCCAACCCAACGTGAGGACTTTCGGCCACGACAGATTTAAGGTGCACCAGCCGCCTCTACACCATACGTTTACAAACATCCATGCCCGGACCCGGATTCGAACCAGGAACCTTCCGATCCAGAGGCTAACACCTTAACCACTATACCGGTTGGTCGGCGGAAACAGACACGGAGAAGAATCCTTCGATGACAGTTCCGAAAACTGAAGGGTATATTTTGATAAAAATGGGTGAAGGTTGAAAAAAAATTAAATATATGCTTGAAATTCAAAATAAATGTTTTAATCAGATGAGAAAGATTGGAACTTCTTACAAAGGTTTAGTTACCACACGATCTATCAAGGGCTATAAGAGTCACTTATTTTTGTTTTATCCCTGCGACCACCTACAATATAATTATATTTTTGTCAAAAAAAAAAAAAAAACCTATAATCTACCCCACCTCTTACCCACGCGTGAATTTTTCGCTCGTTACTGAAGTATTTGAAGCTTGTTACTGGAACACGTTTGTAGTACTAAAATAGCATATATATAAATATAAATAATTTTCGACAAAGGGAAAAGAAAATTTTAATACATTGCAACAAATTTTCTTACAAACCTTCTAATTTTTCGGTGTGGTATTTACTCTGTACATGTCCATTATTTTGCAATGTTTCATGAATTTGGTCTAGGTTGAATGCTTTGTTCTTTAAAAACTGTTCTTAAAAGAGGAGGAAAATAAACGCTGGTTAGCAAATAGTCCAGATTTTGGACAATTCGGGATTTCGGAGTCCGAATTTGGATCTTTTTGTACTGAATTTGCTAAAAGAAATTATTAGGAAAAAACTACATGTTTTGCTTGAGCTACAAATATATATTAAATACATTATATAATATATGTTTGTGTGATTCATTTTAATATCCAAAACAATAAATATGAAATAAGCAACTTTAAATGTTTTTTTTCCTTTAAGAATACAAGTGTAATAAATTTCTGTCTCCATAACAGCGCAAATGCAAGTGCTAAAACTATATATATATAGGATATGTTAGAAAAAACTTTGTTTCGAAGAAAGCTATTCAAAACAGTCAAAATAGAATATTTTTTCAACTTAAATTTTGTAATCTTGAGTTCAAATAAGTGAAACTAATCAAGAAGTGTATTTGTTTACAAAAAATTACTTTAGTTAAATCTTGATACTTATTATTGATAACTGCTTTTACTAAGTTTATATCTACTACTAGTTGTCTTCCGAAAAAGTGGCGAGATTATATTAAGTAGGCGATCAAACACGAGATTTGATTCATAGGAAACTATGTTATGAAAAGTTTAGCAGGGCAAATAATTTCCATAATAAACAACGTAATTGATCTATCCACCTCCCCCTCGCATCTTGAACAAATACATACTCATCAACTCTTTCTATTTGATGAGTTTTAGAGAAAGTGTTTATTTTATACTGTAAAAATCATAACGAAACGCAATTGATTGACTAAAATTCAAATAAATGTAAACATATACAATTTGTTTACGGGGTTACTTCTTATACCGCCTGTTTCTTATATCAACCAATATTACGAAGTAGTTACAATAGACATAGATAAAGTAAAATAAAAAGAATCACGTTATATCTTGAATGTCAACATAATATATATAGAATATCCAAAAAAAAAAAAACAGACGGAAAATCATAGCACTCAGCGAGAAAAAGATGTCGATCATCTTAACAACTTAGTAGGGTTGCTCGAGAAATTGAGAAGGATTGCCAACGTCTCCAGTTTTCGGTTCTCAAAGCGCTTTATATCGCCAACTCGCCAAGGGGTGCTCAAAGCGTGAGGGTTTCCACGAAAGCATACCAGCAATGCGTACTAGAGGAGTGCGAGAGTGATATCCAATACCGCCCCATACCATAATACCCGGTGCATGACCAGTGTGGCGGTACATAACGCAGCTGTTCAGCATCCTCTCTCCACGGTGTCTCCAGACTCGAATCGGACCACCGTGGTGTTGCAGACAGAAGCGTGACTCGTCAGTAAAGACAATTTCATTCCATTCTGCCGTCCACATCCTTATTTCATCGCACCATTGTCGGAGACGTCTGCGGTTCAACGTCAAGGGTAGACGAAGCAATGGACGTCTTGCGTACAGACCACTCTGCTGTAAACGGCGTCGAATGGTACGCGCAAACACTGGATGATGCATTACAGACTGAATGTGCTGTGCTATGGTTCGTGATGTGGCTGAGCGATCCGTCACTGCCATACGCACAATATGCCTGTCATCACGTGAAGTGGTGCACTGAGGTGGATGCGATCGAACACGTCGGTCCGTCGTACCCTCCTGCATCCAACGAACGAGTTGTTTGGTTTCGTCCAACACGACTGCCGATTTCCCTGAAAGATAATCCACAATCTCGGTAGGCCACTATCCTTCCTCTGTCGAACTCGGATACTTGATCAAAAGATGATTGCTGTTTTCTACGAGGCATAATTGATAGTTTTTTTGAAAAAAACCACAAGAAAAACACAATTGCCGTACTTGAAATCGTCGAAATCTCCAAGACTTAAATAGCGCTTTGAAGTGGCGCCACAGGCCCGCGTGATGTGCGTCTGTGCTGAACTTCTAATAATTTACATATCTAACCTCCGCTAATGCAGGTTATAAATTTTATATTATTTGCATGCTTCCTTCAGGGTGTTGCATTTACGGTGGCCAGCAGTGTATTTTTGCTCATGTTACAGGAAACAAATATTTTTTTTTGGCATTATGTATCTTACATTATTACCGGTACCAAACAGCATCGATATTTTCAAGACGATGTGTACACAGTTCATATTTCCAAGCATAATTATTATAATCGGTTATTGTTATACTATCAGTATCTGAGCATCTTATCGTTACGCAGGCCTAGCATTGTAATTTACAAACATGAAATACGATTTTCGTATCGGCTTCTTCTGTGATTTGGACAATTTAAATCGTTTTCTACACACATTACAACTATATCTCATGATTAACTTCATATTTATAACAATAATCATAGCTAATATATAATGTTTTCCCTTCTAAATATGGAGTCATGTCATTATTTGTCCAATCTTCAATAATGAATTTGACGAGCGCTTCTTTGAAATTAATATTTTCGAACTCATGTGTAAAATTTGATGCACGAAGTTGATCACGTCCATGTGTTCTGTATGACTGACCTCTCTCAATATTTCTAAAAAAAATGCTCATAATCCTTGATTGAAGGCGAACAATAACTATTAAATCCTGGTATGATTGTATGCGCATTATTTGAAGTGAGCGTGTGAGTCAGTTTCTTTGAAATATTTCCAAAAGTTAGTGGCACCTCTCTCATTGAATGAATCATGAAAATGCGAATATATTCTGATCGGTAATTATTTCGCGCCAGCTGCTGTTCTTTTGTCACGCGCTTTACTTGATTGACTTGAGAAGTGCAGGTGCTGTTCGTCCAGATGATCCCTGATAGTTTTTCGACATTTAAAGTTGGGGTGCTTGTTGAATGTGGTGTGACGACGGTTTTTCATTTAATTTACGCATATAAAGACTAATAAATAAAATTAAGTTGTCTGAGTATCGGGGGAAGGCAAAGTCAGTTGAAACAATAACGTTGCCGCGCCACTCATGTTCGCCGTCAATAGTTGGGAGGGTGACCTCCCTTCTTGTTTTGGAGCCTGTGCGCTTACGATTAATCAAAGCATCTAAGTTTTATTTCTGCAACCTAGATCGACATTTTTTATTTAAATTCACCCACCCTTATGCTATTAGTGTTTATTTAAAGTTTTTAATTCTTTTTATGATGTGGAGATGAGCTCCATTGCAGCGGGTGCTCCGAAAGTGATATACCAGTCCAGTCCAACGTTGCCGCGCGATGCTCGGACTCATTTCAACGCGCGGTATACTTATCGCATCAGCGGACTATATTTCCACCCTCTGCCATGCAGCTGACTGTTTAGTTTTGTCATCTTACCATGTTATTAACAAAATAAAAAGTTTCAGCCTTGTTGAAATAATTTTTTTTTACAATTGAAAACAATAGTTGATGGTACGATTCTGCCTCCTTGCAAATCCGAACTAGGCCAGCATTTATTACGTTCATCATACATAACTACTCTCTGGAGTCACGCACATTCTCCAAATATGATTGAACTTTCTCCCACTCAATATAGATGGAAAGAAGAGAATGGTCAATATATCTTCATATGTGGTTTGATAGCTCCGCTCTTTCGATTTCTCTTACAAATGAATCAATAACTTATTCATTTACATTTTTAGATAGCATTGAAAATATAATGTATTATCTGGCAATGCTATAATAATTGTTTATGTGTGCATCTGGCAATAGCAAGTATATTATTATGTAACTGGCAACTGTAACTAATTCAATCGTTCTTGTACGATTCTTCAAGTGTGCAACTATAATAAACTTATGTTTTATCTTTGTTGATCCTGTATAATTTATTGTTTGGTTCAGATCAGACATTACAAATATGGCGACGAGGATGCAGGCTTAATGTTATGATCATTATTTTCGGAAAAAGTTCTGATAAATTAAAGTTGTACAAATAGTTTTTTTTGGTCTGGTGTAACATGACAGAACAAACGAATGTGACTGTTGTGACCACAGGAGTGGTGGCAAGCATAAACCAATTCAATATCAATGATGATTGAGACATATTTATTGAAAGGCTGGAGCAGTATTTCCTTGCTAATAGAGTGAAGGAAGAACGAAAAGTGCCAGTGCTACTTACAACTGTAAGCTAGGCTGTTTACAAAATTCTACGGAATTTATGTAACCCGTCTACGCCATCGCAAAAAAGGTTTGACGGGTTAAAAACGCTGCTAACTCAACAGTTTAAACCGGCTACATCGGTTTACCGAAAAAGAATTGTGTTTGATGCGTTAAGGCAGACACAGGAATCGGTGCGAGAGTGGTACGTCAAAGTCGAGACCCTAGCTGCGGAGTGCGAGTTCGGTGCGAGCCTTGAGGAAAGGGTAAAAGATAAGTTCGTCACTGGAATGAGATCTGGCCGAATCAGATCGTCTCTGCGAAGAAAAGCTGACCACGACGCTGAACAAGTTGCTCGAAATCGCCCAGAGTAAAGAGGTGCTGCTTCAAGAAGCGAGACACATTGAAGCTAACAAGGTGCATTTCAAAAAGGTGTTTCCGTCTGCAGTTAAAAAGTGCACGAAAGGAAATCATCAAAAAGATGAGTTGTGTTAAAGTGTTATCATTGCTGTAAAGGTAATCACGAATTTAAAAAATGCGAATACAAAGATTTTAAGTGTAATTCTTGCAACCGTAAGGGACATTTGGCAAAGGTATGTAAATTGAAAGTTAATGTGAATGCTGTTGATAATGAAGGTATGATGGATCAGTATGTAGATATGTATAGTATTGATATCTCTAGTGTAAATACATTGTTTTTGAATGTTAAGTTAGGGGGTAAAGAGGTTAAAATGGAAGTAGACACAGGTGCTAGTGTCTCATGTGTTCCTTATTCATTTTATAAGAAAAATTTGAAAGATTTTAAATTGGAACATACAAATTTAAAGTTAAAATCTTATGGGAGGTCAAATTATACCTCTAGTTGGTCAAATTGATATTTTTATGTAAATTAACGGAGTTTCTAAAATAGTCACTACTAGGACGAAATGTGTTAAATAATTTTGGATTAAGCATTGTTGTTGGTAGTAGTAATGTGAACATGGTTTCTGCAGGAGAGGACAAGTTAGAGTAGCAGTCATTGCTATCAAAGTACCCAGAATTGTTTAAAGATGACTAAGGTACTTATAATGTAGGCAAAGTACATTTAGAGGTAGAAAGTAATGTCTTGTTCTTTTTCTTGCTAATCCCACTGATCTGGATAAGATCAGGAACATGAGTCCCTCCGCCCTCAATCTCTCTAGAACCACACCAGGGCTACGCAGTAGATCCTCCCGCGATAACGCAATGCATCCTAGCAAATGCTCGGCGGTGGCCTCACTTGTGTTGCACTTTGTACAAGTGGGGAAGATTTTGGTTTCCCCGGGAGAACCTTAGAGTCCTAAGGTGTCCAGTTTTGAACCTAGACAAAGCTGTCTGGTTCCGCCTTTCACCACCAAAGCTCAAAGCACCACCAGGGCCAGGGCTACAGTACCAAGGATGGGGCGGCGGAAGTTTCCAAGACGAGTTGACAAGAGCCTTTCTTCTGGAGTATATTTCATGGAAAGTCAGAGGCTCAGCAGGACACAGGGGCAGTGATGATTCCTTCTTAGCCGGTTCATAGGCAATGTCGTTATATTTAAGGTCTACATGAGAAAGAATCCATTGAAAATGTATGATGCAGGATTTAGATAACATTTTTAGTTTTTCAAAAACACAGATGCCCCGCTGGTCCACAATATTCCTCCAATTCTCCAGGTACTGTATAGCACTACGACTATCCACCAGTATCCAAATCTCCCTGCATAGTTGCCGTTCTAAAGAAAAATTTAAAGCCATGTCAATGGCCATCAGTTCTGAGCCAAAGACAGAACTAAAATCAGGATTACGCTGTTTGAGCAAGGTTTCTACAGTGCCAGATTTAATAACTACCCCGCTTCCAGTGTGGCCATTTTCATTTTTACTACCATCAGTATAAATCAGTACAGACCCAGATGGGATATTATTGATTACCTCAAGAGCAGCTTGTCTTAAGAATTCAGGATGTTGAGAAGATTTATTTGTGTGTGTCAATAGTTAAGTATGGAAGTACACCCCGGTCATTAGATCAAGAGGAGAGGCAATGGGCATTAGAGAGTTAGTAGTAACAGAGGGTTGCAAAACATCTAACATTTCAGCACGTCCAAGAGGACTATGCCTCTTCAACCTCTGGACATTCGTCCCGCCACACTGGAAATTAGCGGTACAATGTTGGTCACGGTAGCTATATAGTTTACTAAAGTACTTTATAAGATTAGGGATACTTCTATCCCGTAACGGTTGCAAGTCGGCCTCGTATAGTACTATGTTGGATGAGAAATTAATGTAAAACCTATTTTTCATAAACCGCTGCCAATTCCTTTTGCATTTAGAGAAAAAGTTAAAGATGAATCGAATACGTTAGAGAAAAAGGGAGTTATTACTAAGGTAGATAATGCTCAGTGGGATACACCCTTAGTCTCTGTAATGAAGCCTAATGGTTAAGATATTAGGATTTGTGCAAATTATAAAATTACCGTTAATAAATTTTTGTAGGATGACAATCATTCTTTACCAAGATAGAAGATCTTTTCGCAGCTTTACAGGGAGGACAAAGTTTTTGTAAACTAGATTTATCTAATGCTTATAATCAGCTAGTTTTAGAGGATGAAACTAAAGAATTATTGTCTTGGAGTACACCCTATGGTATTTACTGTGTAAACCGTTTAACATTTTTGGTACTAAACCAGCATGTTCTATTTTTCAAAGAGTGATTGAGAAAACCTTACAAGGTGTTAAGGGTACTGTAAATCTGTTAGATGATATTTTAATCACTGGGAGTAATGAACAGGAACATTTAAAAAATTTAGAGGCAGTTCTAAATAAATTACAAAGTGCAGGATTTCGTGTTAATTTGAAGAAATGTGAATTTTTCAAGGAGAGTGTTAAATATTTAGGGCATACTATTAGTAAAAATGGTTTGCAAAAAGATGATGCTAAGGTTAAGGCAATGTAAGAGTTTCCATGCCCACGTAATGTTAATGAGGTTAGAATATTTGCGGGTATGATTAACTATTATTCAAAATTCATTCCGGATTTATCACCAAAAATGAAACCTTTGTATGATTTATTACAAAAAGGTATCGATTTCAAATGGATTACTAAATGTCAACAAGCTTTTGATTATGCTAGGAAAGAAGTGGTATCAGACAGGGTTCTAGCCTACTTTGATAGATCTAAACCTTTAAGGTTATCATGTGACGCTAGTCAAAATGGAATAGGAGCTGTGTTATCACATGTTTTGGAAGGTAAGTCTGAGAGACCAATCTGTTTTCTTTCTAGGGTCTACACCCCAGCAGAACATTGATCTGCAGAGCTTGATCTGCTGGGGTCTACACCCCAGCAGAACAAAATCATTCAACGATACATAAAGAAGCTTTGGCCATTTATTGGGCTTGCCAAAAGCTATATCAGTATTTGATAGGAATCAAGTTTGAATTAGTGAGTGATCATAAGACACTATTGGCTTTATTTGGAGAAAATCGCAGCTTACCACCTATGGTGGCAGGACGTCTCCAACGTTGATCATTGTTTTTATCTGGTTTTAATTATAATTTTCGGCATATAAAAGGGAAATTAAATATTCAGGCTGATGCCTTATCTGGATGTCCTGTAACTGACAACCAATTACCTGAAACAGGGGAATATGATTATGCTCACTTTATCGAGGAACAAGTGTTAGTGGATATTTTTAAAATTAGTTCAGAAACAAGAAGGGATCCAATTTGGGGAAAAGTGTTTAATTACATTACTTATGGATTTCCCCAGAAGGCTGCTGATAGAGAAGTTGTAAAGTATTTTAGCCGTAAAAATGAACTAAATATTGATCAAGGAGTAATAATGTGGGGGTATCGGGATGTTATCCCTCAGAAGTATAGAAAACAACTGATAACTGAGCTTCACATTACACATGAAGGTATAGTCAAAATGAAAAGTAATGCTAGGGCCTATTTCTGGTGGCTTGGTCTATATTCGGACCTTGAAGATTTTGTCAGTGGATGCAGTATTTGCTCTGAAGCTAGGCCTAAGCCTAAGAAATGTAAAATTATTTCCGGGAACAAAGCTAGCTACCCTTTTGAGAGAATCCATGCAGATTTTTTAGGACCTATAAAAGGGAAAATTATTTAAATTATTGTAGATTCATACTCTAAATAGGTTGAGACTTTTGTCATGAGTAATACAGATTCTAAATCATGCGTTGAGAGGTTTAGGGAGTATTTTGCTCGTTTTGGTTTGAACAGGGTGGTTGAAACTGATAAGGGAAGGAAGTTTGAATCAAAAGAATTTATTAATTTCTTATAAAATAATGGAATAAAGTTTTTGACATCACCACCATTTCATCCTGCGACCAATGGGTTATCTGAGAATACTGTGAAGAACTTTAAAAGTAGTGTAGGGAAATTGTTAAAATCACGAACTGATTACAGAGCAAGCTTCGAAACATTGATGAATAGATATCTCTTTCACTACAGATATTCTGTTCACATGACTACAGGGGTTACACCTGCAAGTCAGGGCCGGATTTAAGAGTATGCCACCTATAGGCATATAGTCCATTTGCCGCCCCCTCTATAGTTGGTATTTGCTTAATACATTTGTTTTATACAACAAAAGGATAGAGTTCATTGGTGTTTTCATCTTTTTTAAACATAAAGTTCATTTAGTTTAGATAAAACTACAATTTTAATGGTTTACATAATAAATTTGATGTAGACAAATTAGTTACCTACTTTTTTTTTACTTACTTCTTTTAAGATTCGTTAAAAAATGAAATGGGCTTCGAACTTAATTAATTTGTTCTTGGAGATCAGTGACCACTATTTTAACTTTTACTAAACTAACCACTATCTTTTGCGTAATTGAAGAACTGTGTTCAATTTGAATTAAGTTGTCCTACAAGGAAATGAAATTACACAAAATGTAGTTAATTACTGGTTTATTTGTTGAAAAATATATACAAACTTCTCTAAAACAACTCACCCCACGCAATCTTCATGTTCAAATTTATATAGCTTTCTTACGAGATTTCTTAATGTTTTAACTCATTAATAATGTCCTCATATGAAAGTGTTTTTGTTGTATTTACCTCAATACAAAGTAATGAAATTGGTTTAACCGTATTTGAGAAATACAAGTTCGCAGATAGTTCTTAACTCTTCTAAGGCAGGAAAAACTGCGTTCTCCCGCGCAATTTGTAGCAGGTATGCACAAACTTATCCTTACGGCAATGACCAAATTGGGGTAAAAATCTTGTAAGGAATTACACCTAAGAAATTTCGAAATTCCTTCCAACGATTTTTTCAGATGGGTGATCCTTACCCACAGCATAGTGATTTTTAAAGTGGATGCACTCTTCAGTGAAATCTGAATCCAAATAATTTGCATAGACGTGGTACGTGGTAAAGGTTGGTGGCCTTTCTCCTCAGTTCCTCTTCCGTATCTGTATTGTTATTACACAACTGAGTTAAGAAGTAGAATCGGTCTTGAAACTCGTCATAGGCCATTTTTCTTTTCTTGAATTCACAAACAAAAGTCTATAATTGGTAAAAACGTGTTTATTTTAAAGTCATCCCTGCCAGTAAAGTTAACTTCTCCACTTCGGTCTTCGTTACTTTTCTTTTTGGCTGTCTTTTATTGTCTTTTTCATAAGATGTAGTTTTGGTTATATCAAAAGCCAATTCCTCAAAGTAATCAAAGTTGTTTTTCTGTTCCGTAAAATATTCTTCAAGAGAGCCATACAAATCTCCGACCAACAAAACATCCACAGTTCTACTTTGCATGGTTTTGTTAACTTTATGGATTCTATGAAGTACGGTGTTCCAGAAACACACCATAAACGCAGTCTCAAAACATTATAATCTCTCGAATTCACATCTAGTCGTTGCTTTTTCTGTTGTGTCATTATAAATTCTTGTCAGAGCAATGTACACTTCTTCCCAAGACTCTCGTAAACTTTGGCACGCGTCATCTCTTGCTGACCATCGAGTCACTTTTTTAATCGTCTCCTTATTTTGATAAGATTCTTCCATAACGCTTGTTAGGCATTCCCATCGCTTTGTAGACACGTAAAAAATACATATATTTCTTGGAGCAACATGAAAAATGTGCACGCTTCTTCACAAGATTCTGCAGCAGATGATCCAACAAGATTTAGGGAGTGTGCCGCACACGGAATGAATAAAGCTAAAGGAGTTTTTTCTTTATTTTTGCTTGCAGACCATTGTAAACGCCGGTCATATTGGAAGCGTTATCGTAAGATTGGGCTCTGCAGTCATCAATGTTTATTTGCAGATTTTCTAGCTCATTCATAACACACTCAAACATTCCTTCTGAACTATGACCAGCTGATGGAATGAAGGTAAGAAATCTTTCACAGGGCACACCGTCCCTTGAAACATATCTAACAGCAAGGACTAACAGGTCTACATGTGACATGTCTGGGGTCGAGTCTATGATGAGAGAAAAGTATTTAGATTGTTTCAACTCTTCACAAATTACTTGCCTAACATTTAGAGCCATTAACTCAATTACCTCATCGCATGTCTTGAAATAGAGATAATTTGTATTACCACTACTACAATTACCGTATTTTTAAATAGGTGTTGCTAAGAATGGATCAAACTCGGATATCAGCTCTAAAGCCATAAAACAAATTTCCATTCCTGTTAGAACCAAATATCTCGTTGTCGTCTCTTAAAGCGAGGCCTCTTGATGTCAGGGCCTTGACAGCCGCTACAACTCTAGTTAAAGTGTTTCTCAAATAGTGTGTTTCTTTGTCTAGTTGTAAAGTTAACATATTGTCAACAAGGTTAAGAGAAATTCCTCTTGCTTTTAAAGTAATAGTAGCAGGTTGGTGTATTGGAGGGGGGGGGGATTTTCATGGTGACATGCACGACTTTCTCCTTTTTCCCAGTCATTGAAACCATCTTTGTCGTCAAATTGTGATCTCTCTTTAGTGTTAAACACTAAACAAGGGCCACAAAAAACTGATCCTTACTTTTAGAGAAAATCATCCATTTCCTTTCAAGAACTTTTCCATTTTTTAATCTCCGTTCAAAGAGAGATTTAGTCAAATATTTATTTTGATCTTTGTACGCTCTTAAGCTGTTAGTGAAATCTAATCCTATGTTTTGGTCAAAGCCATTTTTTGCTGTTAGATCTCTAGTAGCATCATTTAAGATCCACAAAGCTGGATCCTTATTTAAAGAGTTTGCTAATGTTGGCTCTTTATTTTATTTTAAGGATTGACTTTTAACATCAAATCTATCAGGTAAAATCTCATTGTAAGAACTTACTTGTCTTTCAGTAGGTTCTGAAAACAACATGGCTGTTTCGGAACAACTCGTTCCAGAGAAAGCATTGTCGTCCCCAACAGAACCACCACAAACAGCACGAGAACTTTCAGGTTCCCCTTTATCTTCTTTATCGTTCTTTTATTCCTCTGGCAAACTATAAGTTTAAAAAAAAAATCTAGTTTTTTTGTTTGTTTCAGAAAACGTTCATGTTCTTGAAGTTTCAGTTTTGTTCGTTTTTTGTATTCAGCGCCACTGAGTCTCTTCCTACCGTCACTCATAGTAGCTAGTAGGGAGTAGCCTACTTGTTAAAAAATGTACGTTATGTGTATTGGAATACTCTAAACTATAAGGCAAAATCGTAACAAACAACACGAACACGCCTCGCTCAACACAATCATTAACGATCCCGTTGTGCACACCGATAGACATGAATGACAGCATCAGACTCAGACAGACTAGACTGACACTACACTACTGACAGCGGAGCCACTGGGCCTTCCACCAACAGTGTTGTCAGATCGAATAGCTGCGCTTGTGCCAGTGTTGTCAAACCAATTTAGATTGCACTACAAGAGAGAAGTTTTAGAAAGTAGGCTATGTAGAAGGACTAAAACATATTTTTAAGTAACATGTATTCTTAAATTCGTACGGAAAATATTATTAACGTCTGAAATACTTCATTTTAACTTTTGAATAAATTGACCTAAACCCCATAGATCATTTATGGGACGAGTTATAGCGACGCTTAAGCATCAGGGAACCACGCCCGAAATCTACAGCTGAGCTGGCGACATTATTGCTGCAGGAATGGACACATATACTCATAGATGTGTATCAAAAACTTTCTCAAAGTATGCCCAGAAGGGTTATTAGTGTAATTGCAGCACGTAGGGGACCATCCACCTATTAAAGCATATGTTCTTTCCCTTATACCATCACATCTTGCTGTCCGGAAAATTGTTGTAGGGAAGTGTATATGTTAAAGTAGAGAGATTATGTGGAAAAAAATAATGAATTAAATGTAATTAGCAATTAATAGGAAATAAAACCTTCTGTAAGGTAGTCTGGAGAGTGAAGTGACGGCTCAGGTGTTGTTCTCGTCATCTGTTCTTACCTTCGTTAAAAATTACGAGAGTTTGTCATTGGATCCAATGCAACGCTACTTCACTATCTTCCTACATTCGATAAGAATACTATTGGAGTGTGACATGTTTTGAAGTCTAAAAATTAAATTTTTTAAGTACTTAAAATAAAATATTAGTTAGGGGTCACCAGAGAACCCTTCTCTCACAACAATGCAATTTGGTTCCATAAAAATATGATTTTTCTAACCGACATCTTAAGCATTCTATGAACAGTTTAAGATATGTAGCTAATAAACGTATTTTAACTATATAAGTTGGCCACCTATTTACTCAAAAAATAATTTAACATCAATTGAAAGAACAATCTATTGAAATAGAAATCTTTTAATGACTTGGATGATCCACACATTTCAGGGGATTTTTGTTTACGTACACAGTGTGCATGTAAATAACTAATAAACGCCACCTGTTTTCTGAAAAACGATAACTTTCTTTTATTTGATGCCTTCTCGAAGCGATTTTTCTACACCGCACTGTAAAACCTGCACGTCGTCGTCAGAAAAAGATGGAACACAGACTTTTTATAAACAATTTGTGAATGATGTTTTTAGCAACTGAAGGGCAACACCATATGTAACGGACGTATCATTAGATGATAAAAGCATGTCTCACAATTATATATTTCAGATATGTGAAATTTATTTTGGTATTTATATAGAAGATAACTATCTCTAAAAGTATCACTAATAAACACTTTTATTTTAAAAATAGAAATAGAGGTAATACATACTTTGTAGGTGTAATGAACGTTTCACTTTAAGAAAACAAATTGTGTCACTCTAAACACAAATGACAAATCGTTGGATGTTCACAAAGGAAAGTAATGAAAATTTGTGTGTTATGAATGAAGAAGATACTACAGATACATATATTATCTAATTTGTTGACAACTTTAATTTTTAATAAATATTTCAAATTGCAACGGACGTATTATGTAGTGTAACGGACGTGTTATGTAGTGTAATGGACGTATCATCTTCTAAAATATTTACACTGCTTCATGATTACTTATTGTACAAAATATCTTACAGTAAATTGTTACCATAAATAAAAGAAAAATAATGATAATCAAACACTAGCATAATAAATGGCAGAATAAAAATTTCGTGGAACTACATAATGACAAAACATTTTTAAATTACAAATTGTACCGATTAAATAATATATCAAATGGAAATATAAATCGATTATCGATGGTGGGTTCATCAATTGTGTCCACAATATATTCTATATTCCCAACAGAAATGTCACCATTTTCTGGCCAAAAAACCTTTGCCTAATTCCGCGTTTTAAAAACTTTACACTGATTTGCTATGGTCTGAATTCACTTGTCCAACAGGGTTTCTTGTTCCCCTTTTCTGTAGTCAGTTTTATAAAGACCCATGAGTCGAATATTACACTGTCATTAAAGGATACAGATTTATATTGGTGTGTTGCATTTTTGTTAACTAATAAGAAAAATAATTTTGAATTAACAAGGGATAAGAATATATTCTTGCCGTTATATAAGGGTTTAGTAAGACCACATCTAGAATATGCTGTACAATTCTGGGCTCCATATATGAGAAAGGATATAGAATTAATTGAAAGGGTTCAGCACAGAGCTACAAAAATAATAAAGGGGATAGCAAATCTCGACTATAATGAACGTTTAAGTAAGCTAAACATGTATACACTGGAAAGAAGAAGAAGGAGGGGGGATTTGATTCAGTTTTTCAAGTTGGTAAAACAAGGGGACAGAGAGGGCTTGAATTTCAATAGGGATAACAGAACAAGGGGCCATGGGTATAAATTGAATAAGACACATTTTAATCGGGATTTAAGGAAAAACTACTACTTTAATAGGGTAATAGACAGTTGGAACGTGTTGCCAGAAAATATAGTTCATTCAAAGGGAGTGTACGAATTTAAGATACAATTGGAAAAGTTGGATATTCAGTGGGAATTGGGGAATTTATAAACAAAGGACCAGCCTTGTTGGGCTTGAGCCTGTAGCGGGTCGTCAATATTTGTATTTGTAAAAAGCATTCCAGATTGTCTAGAAATTTCTGAAACACATAGTAATTTTTGGAATTTGCCATTACACTCAGGATTGAGTGAATCTTTGAAATTGTTCGTAGATTTTAAATAGGTCGTTCATGTTGCTTTCAATTTTTTCTTTACGTACATAGATGCTATTTGTTTTCTGAGTGTTCACCCTGAGCTCAGTAACCAAATTTACTGCATTCCGAATTGTTAATTGTCTTGATTTAATTTTTTTGCACCATATGAAATTTCACTTGGCCACCTACGCCATCAAGTGCACCTTTGCCATGGGTTGTGGCGAAGAAATGTCATTTGAGTTTAACTCCAAAATATTTTTCTCCATAAGTGATACTGAGAAAATTAAATTTCAATTTCAAATGTTGTGAAGCACCATCATTTCCTATAGTGCCACTTTCTTTATTTTTCACAACTTCACTATCCACTGAATTCCATTGATGCTAATGTTTAACATCACCATTCATATTCCCTTACGTGTTGCCAGATATAGTATTTTAATTTGTAATGCCAAATAACAAAAATTAGAAAAACTTGTCAACGCAAATCCAAGTAAATATATGTAATAAAAGGCACAAAATGTCCTTTTTCTGATTAAAAAAAATATTTTCACTTAAGTTTTTAGTACTAACTAGCCACTGCGTGGGTAGCACGGCGTTGCCCGTGCTGTACTTTGTAGGGTTAGGTGTGTCTATTGGGAACGTTTGTAAACCACCGGTGTTTGCTACACATTCCCATTTGGTTTGCTCTGCAAACCAACACCACGGACAACGGCGTGATGGACTCGTTATTGTGAAATTGGAATTGCGAAGAGAGTGAATGGGTGTGACGTCACAATTACTTGGAGGGTGGGGTGCCAGCTGAGGTGTTATGTTATGATATGACCGTGGTTGTCCACGTATATTTCCCTTATTGGATTTAACTACGACCCTAGTTAATAGGTAGTGGTAGTGCTTGAGAACGTTAATTAAAAATTACCCAATTTTCTCGGATACTTTCCTTAGGCGATTGATCCCGGACCGTAGTCAAAAGCCCGTTGAGTTGCTATTGTACGACGTTAATTAAAAATTGTCTCGGATCTTTTACTTAGGGATTGATACCGGACCGTTGTAAATAGCACGTTGAGTTGCTATAGTACGACGATACTAAAAAATTACCTCGGATGTCTCAATTAGGGAATTGATACCAGACCCTTGTTAATAGGCAATTGTGTTGCTTTTGTGTGATGTTAATTAAAAATTACAAATTTCTTCAAATTTAAAATTGGTTGAAATTTGTAATAAAAACTTGTACAATTTGTGTTTATTGTTGTATTATTTTTTAAATCGATCTTATACACATGCATATATTACTACAATGGCAAAAATTGTATTTTCTAAGATTAAAAAAGAGATTTAAGTTTTTGAATAAGGCAGTTGAGAAAATTGAATGGTGAAAGGAGTAAGAAACATGCTTTTTTTTACTGAAAACCGAAAAAATGAGTTTATTATTTTTTAAATTTTACAACTGAAATGTGTATCTTATTTTGAACACAACAATGAAATGTGTTGATTTGGGCAACATAGTATATTTTAACCCCAAATTACTTAAATAATAGGGAGACAGAAAAATTAGAAATGTTTTTGTAAGTTGAGGTAATTTTGAATAAAATAGATTAATAGACCAAAATAAAAGGTATTTTTTTTTATTTTGTTGAGTACAAAGAGAATTATTTTTTTGCTTACCTGAATTTTTAAAATTAGCAACGTTTGTAGATGTGAAATGTAACTTTAGAAACAATTAAATGAAATGAAATAAGTCTGTGCCATGTGCGAAAGAAAAACAAATTTTAAAAATGTGAATTTTTTACTTGATTATTTTTCCCCGAGAGAGTATACATGTACACTTATTAAAATAACCATATGTGTCAAGAAATTTAAGTAATATCTCTTTATAAAAAGTAAAAAGGTACTAAATAATCTCAAACACTTGAGCGTGGGAGAAACACGGTTGAATGAGACAGAGTTGTACGACTTTAAGGGTGATTGTGCCTTGTTGATGCTGACAGTGAATCTTAAACGAACTGGGAACTGAAGTTTTTTAAATTGGAATGGGATATCAGAAGTGATGATTGGTATTTAACGAATGAATACGTTTAAACTTGCAGCATGTCGAGTCACGATGGTGGCTTCAATAATATTTCGCATGAGTTTCTTGACAGAGTGTTGTGCCATTGCACAGTGAAGGGGGATTGATATTTGTGAGACGCATAATAGGTGCTCCAATATGTGCGAGAGTAGTCCAGATGGTTCCAATATGTTAAAAAACTGTGTCGTGTGTTATAAGGCCTCATTTGTGTGACGCGTAATGTGTATAGATTTGTAAATTGAAAAACTACAGAGCAATTCTCGCAAGAGTTGCTTTTTGATGGCATTGACATGTTTATTTAATTGGGAAAGATTTGCCCTTTGGCACAGCCCTGTATGATGAGTGGTTTGCTACAACAGCAACATATCAATGAACCACAGGGGTTGTAACCTTTTGGCAGGGGGGCACAGGTGTTTGCACAACTGTTTGACTTGTTTGCATAATCATAAAATGATCCCTTATAAAAATGTATTGCATTTTTAAAAGCATATTAACTATTAGTTTGGATTATCATAATGTATAATATAAGTATATACATTTTTGTGTTTTCTCCATTTTTGGAACTGGATCACAGTTGTGCAATACGTTGTTTGTTATTGTTTCTGTTTGAGAGTACGATAGTTTGTATTATAATTTTTAAAGCATATTAACTTTTTGTTTGGATTATTTGGATATCTTTTTCAAAAGCAGAGACCTGCTTCATAAATTTATTGTCGCTATGTATTCCGAGATTGAATCGGAGAAGGTGTGGTACATACAACTGAATCATATTACTCAGAGTGGAACAGTATGCACATTTGAGAGATGCTTTGATAAACGGTGGAAATGATGCGATAATAAAACTGAAGTACACAGAAATGACTAAACTTCCAAAAAGATATAAAAACCAAAAGTAAAAGTTTATGCTTTTGTAAATTTAAATGAACGGCAAAGAAAAGAGCAATATGAGTGATTGATTGCCCAACTTGAAGGCATCCCACAGAACGGCAGCGCTCACTATTTGCGTTGTGGAAGTGACAGAAACACGTCCGTCTATTTAATTATTATTGTGTTCCTCCGAATAGCAAGTCTTCAATTGGCATTGACTAAATACGTATTTACTGTGCGTATGTAGCTGCCCGATTACTGGATATCCCTTATAAAAATTTATTGCATTTTTAAAAGCATATTACCTATTAGTTTGGATTATCATAATGTATAACATAAGTATATATTTTTGTGTTTCCTCCATTTTTGGAACTGGATCACAGTTGTGCAATACGTCGTTTGTTATTGTTTCTGTTTGAGAGTACGATAGTTTGGATTATAATTTTTGAAGCATATTAACTTTTCGTTTGGATTATTTGGATATCTTTTTCAAAAGCAGAGACCTGCTTCATCAATTTATTGTCGCTATGTATTCCGAGATTGTATCGGAGAAGGTGTGGTACATACCACTGAATCAGATTACTCAGAGTGGAACAGTATGCACATTTGAGAGATGCGTTGATAAACAGTGGAAATGGTGCAATAAAAAAACTGAAGTACACAAAAATGACTAAACTTCCAAAAAGATATAAAAACCAAAAGTAAAAGTTTATGCTTTTGTAAATTTAAACGTTGCATAAATTATTAAAAAGTATTGGTATGCTTTTCAAAAGACACCCAAACACAGAAAAAAAAATAGCATTAAAGATCAACAAAATAACTGCATTTCGCAATAACATGTTTTTTTTTTATTTACAGGCCCCAGTATGCAAAAAAGGCAGTGATATAAGAAGCCAGCATTGGCAAAATGATGTTTAAATCCAAGACTACCTTTTTGGAACTGGATCACAGTGCAATACATTGTTTCGTATCATAGCGGATAAAAGTAGCCTCGCGAAAAGTTAATATGCTTTAAAAATCAAAATCCAAAGTATTGTAGTCTAAAAAAGAAACAATAACAAACACATTGCACAACCGTTATTCAGTTTAAAAAATGAAGTAAGCACAATAAAAAGTTACTTGTATAAAAGATTAAAAGTCAACGCAAACTAAAAGTTAATATGCTTTAAAAATCAAAATCTTTGTATAAAGTCGGTGTTGGTCTAACTACATTAAAGCAACAACGCAGTAAAATGACGACAATGTTATGCAAACATGACTGATATTTTCGTGAGGCAAAATATAGCAGTGTAATCTAAAGGGAGAAGCCGATACTAAACAAAAGCATAAAAACAGCATTTGTTTTAGTCGTATAACAAAACATTGTGGGGCGTACGTGAAAAGAGGCCGTTATAGCAAAATGCCATAATTTTGTTATTATTTAATGAACTTTTTTGTTTGTTTCTGTGTTTGAGTGTCTTTTGGAAAGAATAGCAATATTTAATTTTGATAATTTATGCAATATAAAAATTTACAAAAGCATCACCTGTTACTTTTAGTTTTTATATCTTTTTGGAAGTTTAGCGATTTCTGTGTACTTTAGTTTTCGTACAGCAACATTTCCATCGTTCATCAACGCATCTGAATCAGATGCGTCAAATGTGCATACTGTTCCACTCTTGAGTCATCTGATTTAGTCGTATATGTACAACAACAAAAATGATAAAAATTAACTATACGAAAACAAAAGTACTATACAGAAACAAACAAAAGATTGCATAAATGAAACAAACCAGAAATTGCACAAAAGATAAAAATTAAATATCGCTAAACTTTGAAAAAAATATCCGAACTAAAAGTTAATATGCTTTAAAAATCAAAAGTATTGTAGTCTAAAAAAGAAACAATAACAAACAAAACAATAACAAACGAAACCGTTATCCAGTTTCAAAAATGAAGTAAGGACAATAAAAAGATACATATATAAAAGATTAAAAGTCAACGCTAACTATAAGTTAAAAAGAAACAATAACAAACGTATTGCATAACAGTTATCCAGTTTCAAAAATAAAGTAAGCACAATAAAAAGATAATTATATAAAAGATTAAAAGTCAACGCTAACTAAAAGTTAACATGCTTTAAAATAAGCAATACATTTTTGAAAGGATATGCAGTAATCCGGCGGCTACACGGCAACGGATACACACGCGCAGTAAATACGGATTCATTCAATACCGATTCATGACTGTTGCCATTCGGAAGAAAGATAATAATAACAGAACATCGCATTAAATTAATTTTAAAATTTTCAAGACTAAATTTTAAAAATCGGGCTGGTCTATAAAATCGCAAAAAAATTCGTACTACATGTGTGCCAAATTTCATTAGTGTGAATGCCATAAATTCGTCAGGGCACAACTTCGTGACACACACACACAAAAAAAAACTTTACTTTATAATAGTAGAGATGTATACATTTATAATTTTTTTATTCTTAAAACAATATATGGTAACATTTTTTCTTTCAAATTTGCAGAACCACTGTCCATATTATACAAATGATGTGTTCGCTACACATTAGTGATACGTCCATTACATATCAATGATACATGTGTCACTCATTTTTATAAAAATATGTATTAAACAAAATTTTGATCATACATTGTTATGCCTGTTGTGATTGCCTTACTTCAGTAATGTTGAGGGTCTATACTTTTTACTAATGTTGTCTGAAAACTTTTTCCTCAAAATTTGTAACGAACGTATCATATGCAGAATATAGAAAGTTTTCTCAATCCCCATTATTTAATACTAATAATACTTTCATTTGTATCAGTTTTTTTTATAGCATACTATCATATTATTACTGGATATTTAAAATATTCAGATATTATATGTTCCTTCATGAGAAATATAGCAATAAATATGATATGCAAAAACCATGTGCTGTAGTAATTATTTTTATCCAGCTTTCAATGACTTCTGCATTTATACAGAAATATAAATTACAATTCCTTCACAGGGTGAAATAGCCAGAGCAGTTTCCTTTATTATGAAGTAACACAAACTTTTTATTTTACATTTTTTAATCTT
Organism: Metellina segmentata; assembly: GCA_947359465.1. Classification (NCBI taxonomy): domain Eukaryota; kingdom Metazoa; phylum Arthropoda; class Arachnida; order Araneae; family Tetragnathidae; genus Metellina; species Metellina segmentata. The sequence continues at coordinate 96,335,882 of OX375875.1, read as the reverse complement.
TGTTCTTTTTTTTCACATACGTGAAATTTTGGTGTCAGTCTTGTACAGTTTTCGGGTACCCGGTTGGCGTAGCCGTCGAATGCAGCGAGAAGAGAGAACGATAAACACAGCTAACATGCTTCGGGGTATTGTTGATTGAAATCAATGTTAGAGCGCTTTGTTCTATGGAAACAACTATCCCTCTTTTGTAAAATCAGTTGAAAGGAATTGTTATTGCTGAAGAATAATAAAAGATTCCATTGTTATCGGCTGCTCCCATTCTTCTTCGATTGTTATTATACCTATCAATAGATTTCAGTCTTTTGCAATTCAAAGGAATTCGATTGTTGGTAGCCATAATCGTTCCATTGTATTCCGTTATTGTTTTCTCAACTGTTGTCGAATTGACTGTTCAAATTGCATTCTTTCTAAGAGCATTGTCTCCAGGACTATACTATAAATTAATTGTTGTAAGGAACAAATAAAGACATGTTTTTCCTTTGTTGTTCTGATTAACAACGTTTATGCCCTCCACGACCAGGAATCGAACAGGGAGCAGGAATTTACTCGTACTTAGAGGTAAAGTTTTGATAAAAATTGAAGAATTCGTTAGTTTATTTTAATATATATAACTTTTTTATATGCTCCCTCTTACATACAAGTATATTTCTAACCATTTTCGAAGCAATCCCTACTGTTTTCAAATATTCCTCAATTTGTTTTTAGGTATTTATGGTCAAACGTCTGCCAACGGCCATATTGTGATGAATACTCCCGTTATCATTCGATCCCCAAAGATAAGTACCTTCGGATGTGCTCAGTACTTGGGAGAGTGACCACTTAGGAACATCGTGTGCTTTGGCGACTTTTACTCTTGATATTTTTATTTGCAAGAAAAAAGGGTGTTTTTAGACATTTCCGATTTTGCGTAGATGAATCTTAGCAAAATATACAAATAAGTGAGAAAAAAAATGTAATTAGGAAGGCAATAAAGGTGGATGGAATGTTATTGAATTCAAGTGAGTATGAACGGTCCGAGATAGTTGTGAAAAGCACCCCCTTTGATGTTTAGGCGCAGGCAGCCAGTAAAATGGGGTTTTGACATTCTACAAGCATTCACCATTGGTAAACGAAAGTGGCCAACCCCTGAAAGACGTAAAGAGCGATATCATAACATCTATTTAAACTTGATTGTCAAAAAATACATCGTACAGATGTCTGGTACCCGATTGGCGTAGCCGTCGAATGCAACGAGAAGAGAGAACGATAAACACAGCTAACATGCTTCGGGGTATTGTTAATTGAAATGATTGTTACAGCACTTTGTTCTATGGAAACAACTATCCCTCTTTTTTTAAATCAGTTGAAAGGAATTGTTATTGCTGAAGAATAATAAAAGATTCCATTGCTATCGGCTGCTACCATTCTTGTTCGATTGTTATTATACCTATCAATAGATTTCAGTCTTTTGCAATTCAAAGGAATTCGATTGTTGGTAGCCATAATCGTTCCATTGTATTCCGTTATTTTTTTCGGAACTGTTGTTGAAATGACTGTTTAAATTGCATTCTTTCTAAGAGCATTGTCTCCAGGACTATGCTATAAATTAATTGTTGTAAAACAACAAATAAAGGCATGTTTTTCCTTTGTTGTTCTGATTAACAACGTTTATGCCCTCTACGACCATTAATCGAACAGGGAGCAGGAATTTACTCGAATTTAAAGGTAAACTTTTCAAAAAATTTGCAGAATTTGTTAGTTTATTTTAATATATATAACTTTTCTATAGGTTCCCTCTTACATACAACTATATATTTTTAACCATTTTCGAAGCAATCCTTACTGTTTTCAAATATTCCTCAATTTGTTTTTAGGTATTTATGGTGAAACGTCTGCCAACGGCCATAGTATGGTGAATACTCCCGTTCTCATTCCATCTCCAAAGATAAGCACATTCGGATGTGCTCAGTAGTTCGGAGAGTGACCACTTAGGAACATCGTGTGCTTTTGCGACTTTTACTCTTGATATTTTTATTTGCAAGAAAAAAGGGTGTTTTTAGACATTTCCGATTTTGCGTAGATGAATCTTAGCAAAATATACAAATAAGTGAGAAAAAAAATGTAATTAGGAAGGCAATAAAGGTGGATGGAATGTTATTGAATTCAAGTGAGTATGAACGGTCCGAGATAGTTGTGAAAAGCACCCCCTTTGATGTTTAGGCGCAGGCAGCCAGTAAAATGGGGGTTTGAAATTCTACAAGCATTCACCATTGGTAAACGGAAGTGGCCAACCCCTAAAAGATGTAAAGAGCGATATCACAACATCTATTTAAACTTGATTGTCAAAAATTACCTTGTACAGATTTCTGGTACTCGATTGGCGTAGACGTCGAATGCAACGAGAAGAAAGAACAATAAACACAGCTAACATGCTTCGGGGTATTGTTAATTGAAATGACCTTTACAGCACTTTGTTCTATGGAAACAACTATCCCTCTTTTGTAAAATCAGTTGAAAGGATTTGTTATTGCTGAAGAATAATAAAAGATTCCATTGTTATCGGCTGCTCCCATTCTTGTTTTATTGTTATTATACCTATCAAACGATTTCAGTCTTTTGCAATTCAAAGGAATTCGATTGTTGGTAGCGATTTGAATAGTTCCATTGTATTCCGTTATTGTTCTCTCATCTAGTGTCGAATTGACTGTTTAAATTTCATTCTTTCTAAGAGCATTGTATCCAGGACTATACTATAAATTAATTGTTTTAATACAACAAATAAAGGCATGTTTTTCCTTTGTTGTTCTGATTAACAACGTTTATGCCCTCCACGACCAGGAATCGAACAGGGAGCAGGAATTTACTCGTACTTAGAGGTAAAGTTTTGATAAAAATTGAAGAATTCGTTAGTTTACTTTAATATATATAACTTTTATATATGCTCCCTCTTACATACAAGTATATTTCTAACCATTTTCGAAGCAATCCCTTCTGCCTACAAAAATCCCTCACTTTGTTTTTAGGTATTTATGGTCAAACGACTGCCAACGGCCATATTATGGTGAATACTCCCGTTCTCATTCGATCCCCAAAGATAAGCACATTCGGATGTGCTTAGTACTTGGGAGAGTGACCACTTAGGAACATTACGTGCTTTGGCGACTTTTGATATTTTTATTTGCAAGAAAAAAGGGTGTTTTTACACATTTCCTATTTTGCATAGTTAAATCCTAGCAAAATATACATATAAGTGAGAAAACAAATGTAATTAGGAAGGCAATAAAGTTGGATGGAATGTTATTGATCTCAAGTGAGTATGAATGGTCCGAGTTAGTTGTGAAAAGCACCCCCTTTGATGTTTAGGCGCAGGCAACCAGTAAAATGGGGTTTTGAAATTCTACAAGCATTCACCAATGGTAAACGAAAGTGGCCAACCCCTAAAAGACGTAAAGAGCGATATCACAACTTCTATTTGAACAATTATCTTGTACATATTTCTGGTACTCGATTGACGTAGACGTCGAATGCAACGAGAAGAGAGAACAATTAACACAGCTAACATGCTTCGGGGTATTGTTAATTGAAATGACTATTACAGCACTTTGTTCTATGGAAACAACTATCCCTCTTTTGTAAAATCAGTTGAAAGGTATTGTTATTGCTGAAGAATAATAAAAGATTCCATTGTTATCGGCTCCTCCTATTCTTGTTCGATTGTTATTATACCTATCAAACGATTTCAGTCTTTTGCAATTCAAAGGAATTCGATTGTTGGTAGCGATTTGAATGGTTCCATTGTATTCCGTTATTGTTCTCTCATCTAGTGTGGAATTGACTGTTTAAATGTCATTCTTTCTAAGAGCATTGCATCCAGGACTACACTATAAATTAATTGTTTTCATACAACAAATAAAGGCATATTTTTCCTTTGTTGTTCTGATTAACAACGTTTATGCCCTCCACGACCAGGAATCGAACAGGGAGCAGGAATTTACTCGTACTTAGAGGTAAAGTTTTGATAAAAATTGAAGAATTCGTTAGTTTACTTTAATATATATAACTTTTATATATGCTCCCTCTTACATACAAGTATATTTCTAACCATTTTCGAAGCAATCCCTACTGTTTTCAAATATTCCTCAATTTGTTTTTAGGTATTTATGGTCAAACGTCTGCCAACGGCCATATTGTGATGAATACTCCCGTTCTCATTCGATCCCCAAAGATAAGTACCTTCGGATGTGCTCAGTACTTGGGAGAGTGACCACTTAGGAACATCGTGTGCTTTGGCGACTTTTACTCTTGATATTTTTATTTGCAAGAAAAAAGGGTGTTTTTAGACATTTCCGATTTTGCGTAGATGAATCTTAGCAAAATATACAAATAAGTGAGAAAAAAAATGTAATTAGGAAGGCAATAAAGGTGGATGGAATGTTATTGAATTCAAGTGAGTATGAACGGTCCGAGATAGTTGTGAAAAGCACCCCCTTTGATGTTTAGGCGCAGGCAGCCAGTAAAATGGGGTTTTGACATTCTACAAGCATTCACCATTGGTAAACGGAAGTGGCCAACCCCTGAAAGACGTAAAGAGCGATATCATAACATCTATTTAAACTTGATTGTCAAAAAATACATCGTACAGATGTCTGGTACCCGATTGGCGTAGCCGTCGAATGCAACGAGAAGAGAGAACGATAAACACAGCTAACATGCTTCGGGGTATTGTTAATTGAAATGATTGTTACAGCACTTTGTTCTATGGAAACAACTATCCCTCTTTTTTTAAATCAGTTGAAAGGAATTGTTATTGCTGAAGAATAATAAAAGATTCCATTGCTATCGGCTGCTACCATTCTTGTTCGATTGTTATTATACCTATCAATAGATTTCAGTCTTTTGCAATTCAAAGGAATTCGATTGTTGGTAGCCATAATCGTTCCATTGTATTCCGTTATTTTTTTCGGAACTGTTGTTGAAATGACTGTTTAAATTGCATTCTTTCTAAGAGCATTGTCTCCAGGACTATGCTATAAATTAATTGTTGTAAAACAACAAATAAAGGCATGTTTTTCCTTTGTTGTTCTGATTAACAACGTTTATGCCCTCTACGACCATTAATCGAACAGGGAGCAGGAATTTACTCGAATTTAAAGGTAAACTTTTCAAAAAATTTGCAGAATTTGTTAGTTTATTTTAATATATATAACTTTTCTATAGGTTCCCTCTTACATACAACTATATATTTTTAACCATTTTCGAAGCAATCCTTACTGTTTTCAAATATTCCTCAATTTGTTTTTAGGTATTTATGGTGAAACGTCTGCCAACGGCCATAGTATGGTGAATACTCCCGTTCTCATTCCATCTCCAAAGATAAGCACATTCGGATGTGCTCAGTAGTTCGGAGAGTGACCACTTAGGAACATCGTGTGCTTTTGCGACTTTTACTCTTGATATTTTTATTTGCAAGAAAAAAGGGTGTTTTTAGACATTTCCGATTTTGCGTAGATGAATCTTAGCAAAATATACAAATAAGTGAGAAAAAAAATGTAATTAGGAAGGCAATAAAGGTGGATGGAATGTTATTGAATTCAAGTGAGTATGAACGGTCCGAGATAGTTGTGAAAAGCACCCCCTTTGATGTTTAGGCGCAGGCAGCCAGTAAAATGGGGGTTTGAAATTCTACAAGCATTCACCATTGGTAAACGGAAGTGGCCAACCCCTAAAAGATGTAAAGAGCGATATCACAACATCTATTTAAACTTGATTGTCAAAAATTACCTTGTACAGATTTCTGGTACTCGATTGGCGTAGACGTCGAATGCAACGAGAAGAAAGAACAATAAACACAGCTAACATGCTTCGGGGTATTGTTAATTGAAATGACCTTTACAGCACTTTGTTCTATGGAAACAACTATCCCTCTTTTGTAAAATCAGTTGAAAGGATTTGTTATTGCTGAAGAATAATAAAAGATTCCATTGTTATCGGCTGCTCCCATTCTTGTTTTATTGTTATTATACCTATCAAACGATTTCAGTCTTTTGCAATTCAAAGGAATTCGATTGTTGGTAGCGATTTGAATAGTTCCATTGTATTCCGTTATTGTTCTCTCATCTAGTGTCGAATTGACTGTTTAAATTTCATTCTTTCTAAGAGCATTGTATCCAGGACTATACTATAAATTAATTGTTTTAATACAACAAATAAAGGCATGTTTTTCCTTTGTTGTTCTGATTAACAACGTTTATGCCCTCCACGACCAGGAATCGAACAGGGAGCAGGAATTTACTCGTACTTAGAGGTAAAGTTTTGATAAAAATTGAAGAATTCGTTAGTTTACTTTAATATATATAACTTTTATATATGCTCCCTCTTACATACAAGTATATTTCTAACCATTTTCGAAGCAATCCCTTCTGCCTACAAAAATCCCTCACTTTGTTTTTAGGTATTTATGGTCAAACGACTGCCAACGGCCATATTATGGTGAATACTCCCGTTCTCATTCGATCCCCAAAGATAAGCACATTCGGATGTGCTTAGTACTTGGGAGAGTGACCACTTAGGAACATTACGTGCTTTGGCGACTTTTGATATTTTTATTTGCAAGAAAAAAGGGTGTTTTTACACATTTCCTATTTTGCATAGTTAAATCCTAGCAAAATATACATATAAGTGAGAAAACAAATGTAATTAGGAAGGCAATAAAGTTGGATGGAATGTTATTGATCTCAAGTGAGTATGAATGGTCCGAGTTAGTTGTGAAAAGCACCCCCTTTGATGTTTAGGCGCAGGCAACCAGTAAAATGGGGTTTTGAAATTCTACAAGCATTCACCAATGGTAAACGAAAGTGGCCAACCCCTAAAAGACGTAAAGAGCGATATCACAACTTCTATTTGAACAATTATCTTGTACATATTTCTGGTACTCGATTGACGTAGACGTCGAATGCAACGAGAAGAGAGAACAATTAACACAGCTAACATGCTTCGGGGTATTGTTAATTGAAATGACTATTACAGCACTTTGTTCTATGGAAACAACTATCCCTCTTTTGTAAAATCAGTTGAAAGGTATTGTTATTGCTGAAGAATAATAAAAGATTCCATTGTTATCGGCTCCTCCTATTCTTGTTCGATTGTTATTATACCTATCAAACGATTTCAGTCTTTTGCAATTCAAAGGAATTCGATTGTTGGTAGCGATTTGAATGGTTCCATTGTATTCCGTTATTGTTCTCTCATCTAGTGTGGAATTGACTGTTTAAATGTCATTCTTTCTAAGAGCATTGCATCCAGGACTACACTATAAATTAATTGTTTTCATACAACAAATAAAGGCATATTTTTCCTTTGTTGTTCTGATTAACAACGTTTATGCCCTCCACGACCAGGAATCGAACAGGGAGCAGGAATTTACTCGTACTTAGAGGTAAAGTTTTGATAAAAATTGAAGAATTCGTTAGTTTACTTTAATATATATAACTTTTATATATGCTCCCTCTTACATACAAGTATATTTCTAACCATTTTCGAAGCAATCCCTACTGTTTTCAAATATTCCTCAATTTGTTTTTAGGTATTTATGGTCAAACGTCTGCCAACGGCCATATTGTGATGAATACTCCCGTTCTCATTCGATCCCCAAAGATAAGTACCTTCGGATGTGCTCAGTACTTGGGAGAGTGACCACTTAGGAACATCGTGTGCTTTGGCGACTTTTACTCTTGATATTTTTATTTGCAAGAAAAAAGGGTGTTTTTAGACATTTCCGATTTTGCGTAGATGAATCTTAGCAAAATATACAAATAAGTGAGAAAAAAAATGTAATTAGGAAGGCAATAAAGGTGGATGGAATGTTATTGAATTCAAGTGAGTATGAACGGTCCGAGATAGTTGTGAAAAGCACCCCCTTTGATGTTTAGGCGCAGGCAGCCAGTAAAATGGGGTTTTGACATTCTACAAGCATTCACCATTGGTAAACGAAAGTGGCCAACCCCTGAAAGACGTAAAGAGCGATATCATAACATCTATTTAAACTTGATTGTCAAAAAATACATCGTACAGATGTCTGGTACCCGATTGGCGTAGCCGTCGAATGCAACGAGAAGAGAGAACGATAAACACAGCTAACATGCTTCGGGGTATTGTTAATTGAAATGATTGTTACAGCACTTTGTTCTATGGAAACAACTATCCCTCTTTTTTTAAATCAGTTGAAAGGAATTGTTATTGCTGAAGAATAATAAAAGATTCCATTGCTATCGGCTGCTACCATTCTTGTTCGATTGTTATTATACCTATCAATAGATTTCAGTCTTTTGCAATTCAAAGGAATTCGATTGTTGGTAGCCATAATCGTTCCATTGTATTCCGTTATTTTTTTCGGAACTGTTGTTGAAATGACTGTTTAAATTGCATTCTTTCTAAGAGCATTGTCTCCAGGACTATGCTATAAATTAATTGTTGTAAAACAACAAATAAAGGCATGTTTTTCCTTTGTTGTTCTGATTAACAACGTTTATGCCCTCTACGACCATTAATCGAACAGGGAGCAGGAATTTACTCGAATTTAAAGGTAAACTTTTCAAAAAATTTGCAGAATTTGTTAGTTTATTTTAATATATATAACTTTTCTATAGGTTCCCTCTTACATACAACTATATATTTTTAACCATTTTCGAAGCAATCCTTACTGTTTTCAAATATTCCTCAATTTGTTTTTAGGTATTTATGGTGAAACGTCTGCCAACGGCCATAGTATGGTGAATACTCCCGTTCTCATTCCATCTCCAAAGATAAGCACATTCGGATGTGCTCAGTAGTTCGGAGAGTGACCACTTAGGAACATCGTGTGCTTTTGCGACTTTTACTCTTGATATTTTTATTTGCAAGAAAAAAGGGTGTTTTTAGACATTTCCGATTTTGCGTAGATGAATCTTAGCAAAATATACAAATAAGTGAGAAAAAAAATGTAATTAGGAAGGCAATAAAGGTGGATGGAATGTTATTGAATTCAAGTGAGTATGAACGGTCCGAGATAGTTGTGAAAAGCACCCCCTTTGATGTTTAGGCGCAGGCAGCCAGTAAAATGGGGGTTTGAAATTCTACAAGCATTCACCATTGGTAAACGGAAGTGGCCAACCCCTAAAAGATGTAAAGAGCGATATCACAACATCTATTTAAACTTGATTGTCAAAAATTACCTTGTACAGATTTCTGGTACTCGATTGGCGTAGACGTCGAATGCAACGAGAAGAAAGAACAATAAACACAGCTAACATGCTTCGGGGTATTGTTAATTGAAATGACCTTTACAGCACTTTGTTCTATGGAAACAACTATCCCTCTTTTGTAAAATCAGTTGAAAGGATTTGTTATTGCTGAAGAATAATAAAAGATTCCATTGTTATCGGCTGCTCCCATTCTTGTTTTATTGTTATTATACCTATCAAACGATTTCAGTCTTTTGCAATTCAAAGGAATTCGATTGTTGGTAGCGATTTGAATAGTTCCATTGTATTCCGTTATTGTTCTCTCATCTAGTGTCGAATTGACTGTTTAAATTTCATTCTTTCTAAGAGCATTGTATCCAGGACTATACTATAAATTAATTGTTTTAATACAACAAATAAAGGCATGTTTTTCCTTTGTTGTTCTGATTAACAACGTTTATGCCCTCCACGACCAGGAATCGAACAGGGAGCAGGAATTTACTCGTACTTAGAGGTAAAGTTTTGATAAAAATTGAAGAATTCGTTAGTTTACTTTAATATATATAACTTTTATATATGCTCCCTCTTACATACAAGTATATTTCTAACCATTTTCGAAGCAATCCCTTCTGCCTACAAAAATCCCTCACTTTGTTTTTAGGTATTTATGGTCAAACGACTGCCAACGGCCATATTATGGTGAATACTCCCGTTCTCATTCGATCCCCAAAGATAAGCACATTCGGATGTGCTTAGTACTTGGGAGAGTGACCACTTAGGAACATTACGTGCTTTGGCGACTTTTGATATTTTTATTTGCAAGAAAAAAGGGTGTTTTTACACATTTCCTATTTTGCATAGTTAAATCCTAGCAAAATATACATATAAGTGAGAAAACAAATGTAATTAGGAAGGCAATAAAGTTGGATGGAATGTTATTGATCTCAAGTGAGTATGAATGGTCCGAGTTAGTTGTGAAAAGCACCCCCTTTGATGTTTAGGCGCAGGCAACCAGTAAAATGGGGTTTTGAAATTCTACAAGCATTCACCAATGGTAAACGAAAGTGGCCAACCCCTAAAAGACGTAAAGAGCGATATCACAACTTCTATTTGAACAATTACCTTGTACATATTTCTGGTACTCGATCGACGTAGACGTCGAATGCAACGAGAAGAGAGAACAATTAACACAGCTAACATGCTTCGGGGTATTGTTAATTGAAATGACTATTACAGCACTTTGTTCTATGGAAACAACTATCCCTCTTTTGTAAAATCAGTTGAAAGGTATTGTTATTGCTGAAGAATAATAAAAGATTCCATTGTTATCGGCTCCTCCTATTCTTGTTCGATTGTTATTATACCTATCAAACGATTTCAGTCTTTTGCAATTCAAAGGAATTCGATTGTTGGTAGCGATTTGAATGGTTCCATTGTATTCCGTTATTGTTCTCTCATCTAGTGTGGAATTGACTGTTTAAATGTCATTCTTTCTAAGAGCATTGCATCCAGGACTATACTATAAATTAATTGTTTTCATACAACAAATAAAGGCATATTTTTCCTTTCTTGTTCTGATTAGCAACGTTTATGCCTTCCACGACCAGGAATCGAACAGGGTAATGGTAATTTTTAGTTAACGTCGTACTAGAGCAACACAACGGGCTATTGACGACAGTCCGGGATCAGTCCCTTAAGGGAAAGAAAGATCCGAGGACAACACCTCGTAATTTTGAACCACGCGAACAGGGAGAAGGAATTTACTCGTATTTAGAGGTAAAGTTTTGATAAAAATTGAAGAATACGTTAGTTTACTAAGGGGTCTAAGGACCCTTAAATCTCAAAATTTTCGATTTCTTGAAAAAAATATATGTGGAAGCCCCATCTTTTCTGAACATTTTGGTACTAAAAGTTTAACGATACTCCCAAAACTTCCGGAGTTATCGAGAAAAGAATAAAACAACTCTGTTGAAAAGTAAACAAAAACTTGCCACTGCCGCTCCCAAGTTTTGACAGCTGGGAGAGCATTTCTAAAACATTCTTCTCTAGCTGAATTCTTTTAGCAGAACAGCCACACTTAATATCAAAATAATCTTGTTAATGAGTAGTATAATAACAACTCAACTTCTATTTTTCTTCCCTTGTTTGTTTATTACTTGGCGATTTTGAATTTCCACGTTTTTTCATCTGTTATGAAAAGTGTTCAAATATGGAAAATCGGCCAAAACGATCATCCGGAAAGAGACCGAAGAAGAAAAGATTTCAAGGAAATAAATTCTTGAAGAAATCTAAGTCTCAAAGTGGCCAAGTTATTTTTAAAAATCTTTCGCCAAACAAAAGTGCAGCTGCTAGAAAGTTGCCGACTGCACACAATGTTTCGCAGTCATTGGAAAACGATGTTTGCGTTGAATTTCATGGCTACAGATTAGTGGATATTTATTTATTGTTCTCACAACTAGAAAAACATATCTGTTGCTCTGTGTGCCATGGGAATGTTAAGATTATTGAGAAATCCACTATTGGATTGTCTTCAAAATTTATTTTAGTTTGTAGACAGTGCACAGTTCAAAAGAATTTTAATTCCTGCGAATTGATTGGACACAAAAAAATGTACCAGAAGTGAACAGGCGGTCAGTGTTGGCCATGAGATTTATAGGCCAAGGGTTATCTTCACTCGAGACATTTTCTTCAAGTTGTGTGTTTGTGTTCTGAGACATGGGCTTCGGCATGTGTTTGCCAAAGCCCATGTCTCAGAAGGCGTACGACAAGATTAATTCAAAAATTGCAGACGTGAGTGAGGTGCTCGCAAATGCATCGACGAGGAAAGCTGGTGTGGAAGAAAAAATCATTGACGGCACCGTAAATTCTATTGCAGTTAGTGGTGATGGGACATGGAAAACCCGTGGTTATACATCTCTTGTCGGTGTATGTACTTTGATCAGGACTGACTGTGTAAAAGTCGTCGAAGTCATGTCGTCGTATTGCAAGGGGTGCGACACCTACAAGGGCCCAAAGTTCGGCCCTAAATACAGTGCCTTTCTGGCTAAACACCAGCATAACTGCAAAAAAAACCACAGTGGGTCTGCTGGACAAATGGAAGTGAGCGGCATGCAAAGGATTTTCTGTCGATCAGAAAACAAGCATGGTTTAAAATACCAGCAGTACATAGGGGATGGAGTTTCCAAGACGTTTTCGGCAATCGTCCAAAAAAAGCCATATGGTGACAATGTTACAGTTGAAAAAATAGAGTGCGTGGGACATGTCCAAAAGCGAATGGGCAGCCACTTGCGTAAATTAAAGGCATCACTTGGTAAAAAGAAGTTGAAGTTGTCGGATGCAAAAACGATCGGTGGAAAGGGTCTGGTAACTGATGCTGTCATAAATAGGCTGACGGCTGCATGTATGGCTGTATATGGCAAAATAGCTGCATATATGGCTGTATATGGCAAAATAGCTGCATATATGGCTGTATGTGACTTCAATGACGGATGCAAAAGCCGAGTTGAAATTATACGCGCTTTAGGTTTGAAAATCTGCCAGAAAAATGTTGTGAAATGTATTACTATGGACAAAGTGCGCATTGCGACTGCAAAGAGGCGAGCAACCGAAGCATCTTTTGAAGCTCGTAAGGCCAAAAAAAATTAAAGCAGCAGTAGAAATAGAACAATTTAAGGTTACTGAGGGCTGCACTTATGATCCTGGAGCTTTTTAACTAACCATAGTTTATTTAATTTCATTTTATGTTATTTTTCAACTTTAACTTCATTTTTCTCAAAACGCAATATTTTAGTTTGAGCGTTGGATTTCTCAGAAACTATTTATCATATTAGTCTGAAATTTCAAACATATACTCAAAATAAGTTTCTTTATGACCTATACATCAATTTTCAGACCATTATTAAGATAATTTTGTTTTAACAAATTTTTCAACTTTAATTTCATTTTTCTCAAAACGCAACATTGTAGTGTGCGCGTTGGATTTCTCAGAAACTATTTATCATATTAATCTAAAATTTCATACCTGTACACAAAATAAGTTCCTTTATGACCTATACATCAATTTTCAGACCAATTATTAACAGAATTTTTTTAAATAAAAATTCTCAACTTTAATTTCATTTTACTCAAAACACAAAATTTTAGTTTGCGCGCAGGATTTCTCAGAAACTATTTACCATATTGATCTGAAATTTCATACATATGCTCACAATTATGACTTATACACCAATTTACAGACCAATTATTAACAGAATTTTTTTTTAGGAGTTTTAGTTAAAAATTTTCTTAAAATTAAATATATATTTAAAATTTTTTTTATTTAAAAATATTTTCTGTTTTTAAATTTCTTAAAAAGTGTGTATAACATCGAAACTGAACAGTTTTCTATTAGATAAAATTAATTTTGTACATTTTGATCAATTTTGTACTTCAGAATCTTGCGCGCAGTAAAATATTGATATTAAAAACTGTCCAATTTAAATTTCTTAAAAACTTTTTTAAAACATTTTTTAATTAAATCAAAATTTGAGAAACAATGTAAATATATGTGAATATTATTAGGTAAAAGTTTAAAAATTCTGCTTTGTTTCATTAATAAGTTATATTGGTTTGAAAAAGGATGTTTTTTTTGCATACATGGATAATTTTTAAGAGTCCTGAGACCCTTTAATCTATATAACTTTTATATATGCTCCATCTTACATACAAGTATATTTCTAACCATTTTCGAAGCAATCCCTACTGTTTTCAAATATTCCTCACTTTTTTCTTAGGTATTTATGGTCAAACGACTGCCAACGGCCATATTATGGTGAATACTCCCGTTCTCATTCGATCCCCAAAGATAAGCACATTCGGATGAGCTCAGTACTTGGGAGAGTGACCACTTAGGAACATCACGTGCTTTGGCGACTTATACTCTTGATATTTTTATTTGCAAGAAAAAAGGGTGTTTTTACACATTTTCGATTTTGCATAGATGAATCCTAGCAAAATATGCATATAAGTGAGAAAACAAATGTAATTAGGAAGGCAATAAAGTTGGATGGAATGTTATTGAATTCAAGTGAGTATGAATCGTCCGAGATAGTTGTGAAAAGCACCCCCTTTGATAACTAGGCGCATGCAGCCAGTAAAATGGGGTTTTGAAATTCTACAAGCATTCACCAATGGTAAACGAAAGTGGCCAACCCCTAAAAGACGTAAAGAGCGATATCACAACTTCTATTTGAACAATTACCTTGTACATATTTCTGGTACTCGATTGACGTAGACGTCGAATGCAACGAGAAGAGAGAACAATTAACACAGCTAACATGCTTCGGGGTATTGTTAATTGAAATGACTATTACAGCACTTTGTTCTATGGAAACAACTATCCCTCTTTTGTAAAATCAGTTGAAAGGTATTGTTATTGCTGAAGAATAATAAAAGATTCCATTGTTATCGGCTCCTCCCATTCTTGTTCGATTGTTATTATACCTATCAAAAGATTTCAGTCTTTTGCAATTCAAAGGAATTCGATTGTTGGTAGCCATTTGAATGGTTCCATTGTATTCCGTTATTGTTCTCTCAACTGTTGTCGAATTGACTGTTTAAATTTCATTCTTTCTAAGAGCATTGTATACAGGACTATACTATAAATTAATTGTTTTAATACAACAAATAAAGGCATGTTTTTCCTTTGTTGTTCTGATTAACAACGTTTATGCCCTCCACGACCAGGAATCGAACAGGGAGCAGGAATTTATTAGTATTTAGTGGTAAAGTTTTTATAAAAACTGTAGAATTCGTTAGTTTACTTTAATATATATAACTTTTATATATGCTCCCTCTTACATACAAGTATATTTCTAACCATTTTCGAAGCAATCCCTACTGCCTTCAAATATTCCTCACTTTGTTTTTAGGTATTTATGGTCAAACGACTGCAAACGGCCATATTATGGTGAATACTCCCGTTCTCATTCGATCCCCAAATATAAGCACATTCGGATGTGCTCAGTACTTGGGAGCGTGACCACTTAGGAACATCACGTGCTTTGGCAACTCTTGATATTTTTATTTGCAAGAAAAAATTGTGTTTTTACAAGTTTCCGATTTTGCATGGATGAATCCTAGCAAAATATACATATATGTGAGAAAACATATGTAATTAGGAAGGCAATAAAGTTGGATGGAATGTTATTGAATTAAAGTGACCAGATTGAATTTAAGTTCTACAGAGATCATCAGGCCTTCAAATTAAAAAGAAAGAATATCCTCACTACATACCCAACATATCTCTTCTACATGCTCTTGGGTCCAAAAATATCCATTTTTATTCAAAAATTGTTCATTTTCGAGCTAGAAGAAAACTTGTATTTTTGTGTGATACCAGCCCCCCCTCCCAAAAAAAAATAGCTGATAAGAACACGCATCTTGTCTTTCTTGCTGTGCCCAGTTTTGTTTTTTATGAAAAAAGTTGATATGCGCCGACTTTGCGAACGAAAAGCAAACAATAACTTATTATCATTCCTCAGCAAGCGCCCTTTATGTTGCCTACTCCTCACCAATCTACTTGGTGTAGAGAGCAAGCACTGTGAGCCCCATGTACTTCCAATACTGCCCCATGTACTCCTAATACTGAAGATTTGTGATGCTTAAGAAGTTGTCCTTCACTATGAAATGTGTCTGTATTTTAAAGGGTTCAATTATTCAAAAAAGAACATTGATTGCGTAGATTTACTTTCTTCTCAGTCAAAGTTTTCTATGAAACAACTTCATCCAATTTCAACTGCCTATCTGAACCAATTTGAATTTCGTTTACCACTCTTACTAAACATGCTTCGTTCAGCTAACTATATCGAAACTACTCGACTTCAGATTACATTGTTTACAATGAAATGATTTGGTGTAAATACGCATTAGAGTGAAATACAGTTAAAATGCTTCAATTGCCTACTTTGTGGTACATTCTTGTTATCTTGGGTTTATATCAATCATAACAGACAATATGAACCCATGAGGAATGGCATACTGCCCAGCTTAATTCTCCAAGCTCTCCTGAACCACGAATGTCACTTCTTCCAAGACCCGAGGTAACCCCTCGTTGCTTCAACTGTGGTGCCTTCTTCAAGGAAAAAGTGAATCCCTCCTGAGATATCTCCTGCATGGAATGCGGACAGAGACTGATTTCCTCACCCCCTGCTATTAATAACTCTAAATATACCACTTCTCACATGAAACCATCACCTCAAAAACCTCCACCCCCTGCAACGCCTCCGAACTCAGATTAACTCTTGGAACGTTTTTCCTGCCAAAAATGTGGATACAGGGCCCGGGGTCCTAAGGGCCTATAGCTGCATGACCTTATCTACTGTCCCTTTCGCTACAATACAGCAATGGCTCATCAGCAAAAGCTACACTTCCACTAAAAACCCAAATCCAGATCCATCCTTCTTAACAAAAAGTACTCTACTAAATCGAGTTTCTACTCACCCTTGTCTCCATTAAACAGGCTTCGTCACCCGTGTCACCGCAACCCAACTATTAAATGCTATTCCTGCCCCGACTCCTTCCCCACCATAGCTTGTTTAAAAAAATCATCGACATAAACACCGGACCCTCAACGTTAATGCTTCCACTCCTCCTGTCGTTCGTTCCCCTGGTCATTTCTCCTTTACAAGAACTTGATGAGGTTGCAGAAATTATTGCTTCGCCTCAAGAAACCATTGAAGATCCTGTTATTATCCACGAGGAATCCATCACACATATCAAAGCCATGAACCGCCACTCCTTTGCCTCTCCATCAAGATTGGTTATCTCATCTCAACCCACACTCCAAGAACAATCTCCATCTCCTACAAACAGTGATGAACTTTCTCCTCGCCCCACGAGCTACGCTAATCCCCACAAGACTGTTCTTTATCCGTTTTTATCACCATTAAACTCCATCCTCAAAAAGTACCTTTCCACAGACACCTGGAACGAATTTGAAACCATGTTTCAGGAAATCATTGACTTCACTCAATCCTCTGTTCGTCACCCACCCCAAGCACAAGGACCGAGAGTTCCATTGAACATAGAATATCCAAAATCAATACAAAAACTTTACAGACGAAACCGCACGTCCGTGGTAAGACTGATTTCCGTAGGACAATCCCCTGGATGATAGCTCCCAATTCAAACTGTGCAAAACCACTTCGCGAGTAGAAGCGAACCAATATCCTTCGACCCCACCTTCTACGACTGTGTCCGGCCAGCCACAAATCCAATCACCACAGCCCTATTCACTCCAGACGAAGTAATTACTCGTCTTAGAAAATTTGAGAACATCACCCCAGGTCCCGACCGCTTGACCTATCACCATTAGTCATCGGTTGACCCTAAAGGTGTCGTCGTCGCCGCAATCCTAAACGTCTGCTAATATCACCGTAAAGTTCCCCTCCACTTCATGCGATCTAATACCATTCTCATTCATAAAAACGGCGATAAAAAAACATCTCCAACTGGCTCCCCATTGCACTATGCAATGCAATTTACAAGATTTACATTGGTCGCCTTGCTTCCCGACTTAACTGAATTAACTTATTCACCTCCTTTCAATTTGTGGCTCATTTGTAGTACTTTGAACTGTATTCCAACTGCCTTTGCTTCAGACTTTGTTAGATTATGTCCACTGTTGGAGTTTTTTTCATTTCCATTTTTTGGATTCTTCATTTAGGCTTAGTTACATGCTTTGTAGTGCTATTTCAGGCTGTACTTGAATTTTCAAGTCATTCTGTAAAGACTGGTGTTTTAAATTGGTCCTCATTCTTTCGACACATGTGGAAAGGGCTTCTGGGTCCCCATGACCCACGATAGAGCCTTCCTTGAACCTCAAACTGTTCTCTCAAGTATTTTGATGTGTAACACATGTTTTGTGACAAGTTTTTCCGTTCGCGGATTTTAAAAATGTGCTATTTTAATAGTAATGTAATAAATCAAGCATTTCACAAATCGGAAACATTTTTATATTTCTAAAAACATCGTATTTCAAGTGTAGTTGTGAGGAATATGATTGGAAACTGAAATTCCAAGCATCGAAATGCTCTTTTTTTGTCAAATATTATTTTATACTCAGTTTCGACGTCGATTTGTATCCTACTCGCTCCTACAAACAATTTGATATGTCGCACGATAGGTTTCGGCCTCCCAGGGCACCAGCAGTCCGGTCGGGTATGTGTCCGCCCGATGTTAATTTTTTGGAAGCATTTCACGCCGACACAAGGGGCAGCAGATACCTTATGCAGAGACTAAAACATTCGAGCGCATTATTTCTGCTCTAAATTTCAGTGACTTCATCAGTTACGGAAATTTGTTTTTTGCTCAAGGAGGGGGCGATATTTACTGGCTCGCTTCCTATTGGTTGTTATCGCTTCTCGGCCTCATGGCTAAGATCAAGTGTAGTATCTGTTCTTATCAGCTTAATATCTGGTATTGGGTTCATAGAACCCTTTAGGTATTAAACTAATTTTTGAACTACGCTAGTTCAGTTAAATATATTTAACCACTAGCACGGGTCGAGGTCTTGTTTCACTACAGAGATCATCAGGCCTTCAAATTAGAAAGAAAGAATACTCTCACTACATACCCAACCAATCTCTTCTACATTCTCTTGGGTCCAAAAATATCCATTTTTGGTCAAAAATTGATCATTTTCGAGCTAGGAGATAAGCTGCATTTTTGTGTGATACCAGCACACCCCCCCCCCAAATCCCAAATAGCTGATAAGAACACGCATCTTGTCTTTCTTGCTGTGCCCAGTTTTGTTTTTTTATGAAAAAAGGTTGATCTTTGCCGACTTTGCGAACGAAATGCAAACAAAGAACTTATTATCATTCCTCAGCAAGCGTCCTTTATGTTGCCTACTGACCCACCAATCTACTTGGTGTGGAGAGCAGGCACTGTGAGCCCCATGTACTTCCAATACTGCCCCATGTACTCCTTATACTGAAGATTTGGGATGTTTAAGAAGTTGTCCTTCACAATGAAATTTGTCTATATTTTAAAGGGTTCAATTATTCAAAAGAACATTCATTTCGTAGACTTACTTTCTTCTCAATCAAAGTTTTCTATGAAACAACTTCATCCAATTTCAACTGCCTATCTGAACCAATTTGAATTTCGTTTACCACTCTTACTAAACATGCTTCGTTCAGCTAACTATATCGAAACTACTCGACTTCAGATTACATTGTTTACAATGAAATGAATTGGTGTACAAAGTAAATACGCATTAGAGTGAAATACAGTTAAAATGCTTCAATTGCCTACTTTGTGGTACATTCTTGTTATCTTGGGTTTATATCAATCATAACAGACAATATGAACCCATGAGGAATGGCATACTGCCCAGCTTAATTCTCCAAGCTCTCCTGAACCACGAATGTCACTTCTTCCAAGACCCGAGGTAACCCCTCGTTGCTTCAACTGTGGTGCCTTCTTCAAGGAAAAAGTGAATCCCTCCTGAGATATCTCCTGCATGGAATGCGGACAGAGACTGATTTCCTCACCCCCTGCTATTAATAACTCTAAATATACCACTTCTCACATGAAACCATCACCTCAAAAACCTCCACCCCCTGCAACGCCTCCGAACTCAGATTAACTCTTGGAACGTTTTTCCTGCCAAAAATGTGGATACAGGGCCCGGGGTCCTAAGGGCCTATAGCTGCATGACCTTATCTACTGTCCCTTTCGCTACAATACAGCAATGGCTCATCAGCAAAAGCTACACTTCCACTAAAAACCCAAATCCAGATCCATCCTTCTTAACAAAAAGTACTCTACTAAATCGAGTTTCTACTCACCCTTGTCTCCATTAAACAGGCTTCGTCACCCGTGTCACCGCAACCCAACTATTAAATGCCATTCCTGCCCCGACTCCTTCCCCACCATAGCTTGTTTAAAAAAATCATCGACATAAACACCGGACCCTCAACGTTAATGCTTCCACTCCTCCTGTCGTTCGTTCCCCTGGTCATTTCTCCTTTACAAGAACTTGATGAGGTTGCAGAAATTATTGCTTCGCCTCAAGAAACCATTGAAGATCCTGTTATTATCCACGAGGAATCCATCACACATATCAAAGCCATGAACCGCCACTCCTTTGCCTCTCCATCAAGATTGGTTATCTCATCTCAACCCACACTCCAAGAACAATCTCCATCTCCTACAAACAGTGATGAACTTTCTCCTCGCCCCACGAGCTACGCTAATCCCCACAAGACTGTTCTTTATCCGTTTTTATCACCATTAAACTCCATCCTCAACAAGTACCTTTCCACAGACACCTGGAACGAATTTGAAACCATGTTTCAGGAAATCATTGACTTCACTCAATCCTCTGTTCGTCACCCACCCCAAGCACAAGGACCGAGAGTTCCATTGAACATAGAATATCCAAAATCAATACAAAAACTTTACAGACGAAACCGCACGTCCGTGGTAAGACTGATTTCCGTAGGACAATCCCCTGGATGATAGCTCCCAATTCAAACTGTGCAAAACCACTTCGCGAGTAGAAGCGAACCAATATCCTTCGACCCCACCTTCTACGACTGTGTCCGGCCAGCCACAAATCCAATCACCACAGCCCTATTCACTCCAGACGAAGTAATTACTCGTCTTAGAAAATTTGAGAACATCACCCCAGGTCCCGACCGCTTGACCTATCACCATTAGTCATCGGTTGACCCTAAAGGTGTCGTCGTCGCCGCAATCCTAAACGTCTGCTAATATCACCGTAAAGTTCCCCTCCACTTCATGCGATCTAATACCATTCTCATTCATAAAAACGGCGATAAAAAAACATCTCCAACTGGCTCCCCATTGCACTATGCAATGCAATTTACAAGATTTACATTGGTCGCCTTGCATCCCGACTTAACTGAATTAACTTATTCACCTCCTTTCAATTTGTGGCTCATTTGTAGTACTTTGAACTGTATTCCAACTGCCTTTGCTTCAGACTTTGTTAGATTATGTCCACTGTTGGAGTTTTTTTCATTTCCATTTTTTGGATTCTTCATTTAGGCTTAGTTACATGCTTTGTAGTGCTATTTCAGGCTGTACTTGAATTTTCAAGTCATTCTGTAAAGACTGGTGTTTTAAATTGGTCCTCATTCTTTCGACACATGTGGAAAGGGCTTCTGGGTCCCCATGACCCACGATAGAGCCTTCCTTGAACCTCAAACTGTTCTCTCAAGTATTTTGATGTGTAACACATGTTTTGTGACAAGTTTTTCCGTTCGCGGATTTTAAAAATGTGCTATTTTAATAGTAATGTAATAAATCAAGCATTTCACAAATCGGAAACATTTTTATTTCTAAAAATATCGTATTTCAAGTGTAGTTGTGAGGAATATGATTGGAAACTGAAATTCCAAGCATCGAAATGCTCTTTTTTTGTCAAATATTATTTTATACTCAGTTTCGACGTCGATTTGTATCCTACTCGCTCCTACAAACAATTTGATATGTCGCACGATAGGTTTCGGCCTCCCAGGGCACCAGCAGTCCGGTCGGGTATGTGTCCGCCCGATGTTAATTTTTTGGAAGCATTTCACGCCGACACAAGGGGCAGCAGATACCTTATGCAGAGACTAAAACATTCGAGCGCATTATTTCTGCTCTAAATTTCAGTGACTTCATCAGTTACGGAAATTTGTTTTTTGCTCAAGGAGGGGGGCGATATTTACTGGCTCGCTTCCTATTGGTTGTTATCGCTTCTCGGCCTCATGGCTAAGATCAAGTGTAGTATCTGTTCTTATCAGCTTAATATCTGGTATTGGGTTCATAGAACCCTTTAGGTATTAAACTAATTTTTGAACTACGCTAGTTCAGTTAAATATATTTAACCACTAGCACGGGTCGAGGTCTTGTTTCACTACAGAGATCATCAGGCCTTCAAATTAGAAAGAAAGAATACCCTCACTACATACCCAACCAATCTCTTCTACATTCTCTTGGGTCCAAAAATATCCATTTTTGGTCAAAAATTGATCATTTTCGAGCTAGGAGATAAGCTGCATTTTTGTGTGATACCAGCACACCCCCCCCCCCAAATCCCAAATAGCTGATAAGAACACGCATCTTGTCTTTCTTGCTGTGCCCAGTTTTGTTTTTTTATGAAAAAAGGTTGATCTTTGCCGACTTTGCGAACGAAATGCAAACAAAGAACTTATTATCATTCCTCAGCAAGCGTCCTTTATGTTGCCTACTGACCCACCAATCTACTTGGTGTGGAGAGCAGGCACTGTGAGCCCCATGTACTTCCAATACTGCCCCATGTACTCCTTATACTGAAGATTTGGGATGTTTAAGAAGTTGTCCTTCACAATGAAATTTGTCTATATTTTAAAGGGTTCAATTATTCAAAAGAACATTCATTTCGTAGACTTACTTTCTTCTCAGTCAAAGTTTTCTATGAAACAACTTCATCCAATTTCAACTGCCTATCTGAACCAATTTGAATTTCGTTTACCACTCTTACTAAACATGCTTCGTTCAGCTAACTATATCGAAACTACTCGACTTCAGATTACATTGTTTACAATGAAATGAATTGGTGTACAAAGTAAATACGCATTAGAGTGAAATACAGTTAAAATGCTTCAATTGCCTACTTTGTGGTACATTCTTGTTATCTTGGGTTTATATCAATCATAACAGACAATATGAACCCATGAGGAATGGCATACTGCCCAGCTTAATTCTCCAAGCTCTCCTGAACCACGAATGTCACTTCTTCCAAGACCCGAGGTAACCCCTCGTTGCTTCAACTGTGGTGCCTTCTTCAAGGAAAAAGTGAATCCCTCCTGAGATATCTCCTGCATGGAATGCGGACAGAGACTGATTTCCTCACCCCCTGCTATTAATAACTCTAAATATACCACTTCTCACATGAAACCATCACCTCAAAAACCTCCACCCCCTGCAACGCTTCCGAACTCAGATTAACTCTTGGAACGTTTTTCCTGCCAAAAATGTGGATACAGGGCGGGTCCTAAGGGCCTATAGCTGCATGACCTTATCTACTGTCCCTTTCGCTACAATACAGCAATGGCTCATCAGCAAAAGCTACACTTCCACTAAAAACCCAAATCCAGATCCATCCTTCTTAACAAAAAGTACTCTACTAAATCGAGTTTCTACTCACCCTTGTCTCCTTTAAACAGGCTTCGTTACCCGTGTACCGCAACAAAACTATTAAATGCCATTCCTGCCCCGACTCCTTCCCCACCATAGCTTGTTTAAAAAAATCTTCGACATAAACACCGGACCCTCAACGTTAATGCTTCCCCTCCTCCTGTCGTTCGTTCCCCTGGTCATTGCTCCTTTACAAGAACTTGATGAGGTTGCAGAAATTATTGCTTCGCCTCAAGAAACCATTGAAGATCCTGTTATTATCCACGAGGAATCCATCACACATATCAAAGCCATGAACCGCCACTCCTTTGCCTCTCCATCAAGATTGGTTATCTCATCTCAACCCACACTCCAAGAACAATCTCCATCTCCTACAAACAGTGATGAACTTTCTCCTCGCCCCACGAGCTACGCTAATCCCCACAAGACTGTTCTTTATCCGTTTTTATCTCCATTAAACTCCATCCTCAACAAGTACCTTTCCACAGACACCTGGAACGAATTTGAAACCATGTTTCAGGAAATCATTGACTTCACTCAATCCTCTGTTCGTCACCCACCCCAAGCACGAGGACCGAGAGTTCCATTGAACATAGAATATCCAAAATCAATACAAAAACTTTACAGACGAAACCGCACGTCCGTGGTAAGACTGATTACCGTAGGACAATCCCCTGGATGACAGCTCCCAATTCAAACTGTGCAAAACCACTTCGCGGGTAGAAGCGAACCAATATCCTTCGACCCCACCTTCTACGACTGTGACCGGCCAGCCACAAATCCAATCACCACAGCCCTATTCACTCCAGACGAAGTAATTACTCGTCTTAGAAAATTTGAGAACATCACCCCAGGTCCCGACCGCTTGACCTATCACCATTAGTCATCGGTTGACCCTAAAGGTGTCGTCGTCGCCGCAATCCTAAACGTCTGCTTAAATCACCGTAAAGTTCCCCTCCACTTCATGCGATCTAATACCATTCTCATTCATAAAAACGGCGATAAAAAAACATCTCCAACTGGCTCCCCATTGCACTCTGCAATGCAATTTACAAGATTTACATTGGTCGCCTTGCATCCCGACTTAACTGAATTAACTTATTCACCTCCTTTCAATTTGTGGCTC
Source organism: Metellina segmentata (assembly GCA_947359465.1). NCBI lineage: Eukaryota > Metazoa > Arthropoda > Arachnida > Araneae > Tetragnathidae > Metellina > Metellina segmentata. The sequence goes on along the minus strand of OX375875.1, from coordinate 96,311,387 downwards.
ATTTGTAGTACTTTGAACTGTATTCCAACTGCCTTTGCTTCAGACTTTGTTAGATTATGTCCACTGTTGGATTTTTTTTCATTTCCATTTTTTGGATTCTTCATTTAGGCTTAGTTACATGATTTGTAGTGCTATTTCAGGCTGTACTTGAATTTTCAAGTCATTCTGTAAGGACTGGTGTTTTAAATTGGTCCTCATTCTTTCGACACATGTGGAAAGGGCTTCTGGGTCCCCATGACCCACGATAGAGCCTTCCTTGAACCTCAAACTGTTCTCTCAAGTATTTTAATGTGTAACACATGTTTTGTGACAAGTTTTTCCGTTCGCGGATTTTAAAAATGTGCTATTTTAATAGTAATGTAATAAATCAAGCATTTCACAAATCGGAAACATTTTTATATTTCTAAAAACATCGTATTTCAAGTGTAGTTGTGAGGAATATGATTGGAAACTGAAATTCCAAGAATCGAAATGCTCTTTTTTTGTCAAATATTATTTCATACGCAGTTTTGATGTCGATTTGTATCCTACTCGCTCCTACAAACAATTTGATATGTCGCACGATTGGTTTCGGCGTCCCAGGGCACCAGCAGTCCGGACGGGTATGTGTCCGCCCGATGTTAATTTTTTGGAAGCATTTCACGCCGACACAAGGGGCAGCAGATACCTTATGCAGACTAAAACATTCGAGCGCATTATTTCTGCTATAAATTTCAGTGACTTCATCAGTTACGGAAATTTGTTTTTTGCTCAAGGAGGGGGGCGATATTTACTGGCTCGCTTCCTATTGGTTGTTATCGCTTCTCGGCCTCATGGCTAAGATCAAGTGTAGTATCTGTTCTTATCAGCTTAATATCTGGTATTGGGTTCATAGAACCCTTTAGGTATTAAACTAATTTTTGAACTACGCTAGTTCAGTTAAATATATTTAACCACTAGCACGGGTCGAGGTCTTGTTTCACTACAGAGATCATCAGGCCTTCAAATTAGAAAGAAAGAATACCCTCACTACATACCCAACCAATCTCTTCTACATTCTCTTGGGTCCAAAAATATCCATTTTTGGTCAAAAATTGATCATTTTCGAGCTAGGAGATAAGCTGCATTTTTGTGTGATACCAGCACCCCCCCCCAAATCCCAAATAGCTGATAAGAACACGCATCTTGTCTTTCTTGCTGTGCCCAGTTTTGTTTTTTTATGAAAAAAGGTTGATCTTTGCCGACTTTGCGAACGAAATGCAAACAAAGAACTTATTATCATTCCTCAGCAAGCGTCCTTTATGTTGCCTACTGACCCACCAATCTACTTGGTGTGGAGAGCAGGCACTGTGAGCCCCATGTACTTCCAATACTGCCCCATGTACTCCTTATACTGAAGATTTGGGATGTTTAAGAAGTTGTCCTTCACAATGAAATTTGTCTATATTTTAAAGGGTTCAATTATTCAAAAGAACATTCATTTCGTAGACTTACTTTCTTCTCAGTCAAAGTTTTCTATGAAACAACTTCATCCAATTTCAACTGCCTATCTGAACCAATTTGAATTTCGTTTACCACTCTTACTAAACATGCTTCGTTCAGCTAACTATATCGAAACTACTCGACTTCAGATTACATTGTTTACAATGAAATGAATTGGTGTACAAAGTAAATACGCATTAGAGTGAAATACAGTTAAAATGCTTCAATTGCCTACTTTGTGGTACATTCTTGTTATCTTGGGTTTATATCAATCATAACAGACAATATGAACCCACGAGGAATGGCATACTGCCCAGCTTAATTCTCCAAGCTCTCCTGAACCACGAATGTCACTTCTTCCAAGACCCGAGGTAACCCCTCGTTGCTTCAACTGTGGTGCCTTCTTCAAGGAAAAAGTGAATCCCTCCTGAGATATCTCCTGCATGGAATGCGGACAGAGACTGATTTCCTCACCCCCTGCTATTAATAACTCTAAATATACCACTTCTCACATGAAACCATCACCTCAAAAACCTCCACCCCCTGCAACGCCTCCGAACTCAGATTAACTCTTGGAACGTTTTTCCTGCCAAAAATGTGGATACAGGGCCCGGGGTCCTAAGGGCCTATAGCTGCATGACCTTATCTACTGTCCCTTTCGCTACAATACAGCAATGGCTCATCAGCAAAAGCTACACTTCCACTAAAAACCCAAATCCAGATCCATCCTTCTTAACAAAAAGTACTCTACTAAATCGAGTTTCTACTCACCCTTGTCTCCATTAAACAGGCTTCGTCACCCGTGTCACCGCAACCCAACTATTAAATGCTATTCCTGCCCCTACTCCTTCCCCACCATAGCTTGTTTAAAAAAATCATCGACATAAACACCGGACCCTCAACGTTAATGCTTCCACTCCTCCTGTCGTTCGTTCCCGTGGTCATTGCTCCTTTACAAGAACTTGATGAGGTTGCAGAAATTATTGCTTCGCCTCAAGAAACCATTGAAGATCCTGTTATTATCCACGAGGAATCCATCACACATATCAAAGCCATGAACCGCCACTCCTTTGCCTCTCCATCAAGATTGGTTATCTCATCTCAACCCACACTCCAAGAACAATCTCCATCTCCTACAAACAGTGATGAACTTTCTCCTCGCCCCACGAGCTACGCTAATCCCACAAGACTGTTCTTTATTTGTTTTTATCTCCATTAAACTCCATCCTCAACAAGGACCTTTCCACAGACACCTGGAACGAATTTGAAACCATGTTTCAGGAAATCATTGACTTCACTCAATCCTCTGTTCGTCACCCACCCCAAGCACAAGGACCGAGAGTTCCATTGAACATAGAATATCCAAAATCAATACAAAAACTTTACAGACGAAACCGCACGTCCGTGGTAAGACTGATTACCGTAGGACAATCCCCTGGATGACAGCTCCCAATTCAAACTGTGCAAAACCACTTCGCGGGTAGAAGCGAACCAATATCCTTCGACCCCACCTTCTACGACTGTGACCGGCCAGCCACAAATCCAATCACCACAGCCCTATTCACTCCAGACGAAGTAATTACTCGTCTTAGAAAATTTGAGAACATCACCCCAGGTCCCGACCGCTTGACCTATCACCATTAGTCATCGGTTGACCCTAAAGGTGTCGTCGTCGCCGCAATCCTAAACGTCTGCTTAAATCACCGTAAAGTTCCCCTCCACTTCATGCGATCTAATACCATTCTCATTCATAAAAACGGCGATAAAAAAACATCTCCAACTGGCTCCCCATTGCACTCTGCAATGCAATTTACAAGATTTACATTGGTCGCCTTGCATCCCGACTTAACTGAATTAACTTATTCACCTCCTTTCAATTTGTGGCTCATTTGTAGTACTTTGAACTGTATTCCAACTGCCTTTGCTTCAGACTTTGTTAGATTATGTCCACTGTTGGATTTTTTTTCATTTCCATTTTTTGGATTCTTCATTTAGGCTTAGTTACATGATTTGTAGTGCTATTTCAGGCTGTACTTGAATTTTCAAGTCATTCTGTAAGGACTGGTGTTTTAAATTGGTCCTCATTCTTTCGACACATGTGGAAAGGGCTTCTGGGTCCCCATGACCCACGATAGAGCCTTCCTTGAACCTCAAACTGTTCTCTCAAGTATTTTAATGTGTAACACATGTTTTGTGACAAGTTTTTCCGTTCGCGGATTTTAAAAATGTGCTATTTTAATAGTAATGTAATAAATCAAGCATTTCACAAATCGGAAACATTTTTATATTTCTAAAAACATCGTATTTCAAGTGTAGTTGTGAGGAATATGATTGGAAACTGAAATTCCAAGAATCGAAATGCTCTTTTTTTGTCAAATATTATTTCATACGCAGTTTTGATGTCGATTTGTATCCTACTCGCTCCTACAAACAATTTGATATGTCGCACGATTGGTTTCGGCGTCCCAGGGCACCAGCAGTCCGGACGGGTATGTGTCCGCCCGATGTTAATTTTTTGGAAGCATTTCACGCCGACACAAGGGGCAGCAGATACCTTATGCAGACTAAAACATTCGAGCGCATTATTTCTGCTCTAAATTTCAGTGACTTCATCAGTTACGGAAATTTGTTTTTTGCTCAAGGAGGGGGGCGATATTTACTGGCTCGCTTCCTATTGGTTGTTATCGCTTCTCGGCCTCATGGCTAAGATCAAGTGTAGTATCTGTTCTTATCAGCTTAATATCTGGTATTGGGTTCATAGAACCCTTTAGGTATTAAACTAATTTTTGAACTACGCTAGTTCAGTTAAATATATTTAACCACTAGCACGGGTCGAGGTCTTGTTTCACTACAGAGATCATCAGGCCTTCAAATTAGAAAGAAAGAATACCCTCACTACATACCCAACCAATCTCTTCTACATTCTCTTGGGTCCAAAAATATCCATTTTTGGTCAAAAATTGATCATTTTCGAGCTAGGAGATAAGCTGCATTTTTGTGTGATACCAGCACCCCCCCCCCCCCAAATCCCAAATAGCTGATAAGAACACGCATCTTGTCTTTCTTGCTGTGCCCAGTTTTGTTTTTTTATGAAAAAAGGTTGATCTTTGCCGACTTTGCGAACGAAATGCAAACAAAGAACTTATTATCATTCCTCAGCAAGCGTCCTTTATGTTGCCTACTGACCCACCAATCTACTTGGTGTGGAGAGCAGGCACTGTGAGCCCCATGTACTTCCAATACTGCCCCATGTACTCCTTATACTGAAGATTTGGGATGTTTAAGAAGTTGTCCTTCACAATGAAATTTGTCTATATTTTAAAGGGTTCAATTATTCAAAAGAACATTCATTTCGTAGACTTACTTTCTTCTCAGTCAAAGTTTTCTATGAAACAACTTCATCCAATTTCAACTGCCTATCTGAACCAATTTGAATTTCGTTTACCACTCTTACTAAACATGCTTCGTTCAGCTAACTATATCGAAACTACTCGACTTCAGATTACATTGTTTACAATGAAATGAATTGGTGTACAAAGTAAATACGCATTAGAGTGAAATACAGTTAAAATGCTTCAATTGCCTACTTTGTGGTACATTCTTGTTATCTTGGGTTTATATCAATCATAACAGACAATATGAACCCATGAGGAATGGCATACTGCCCAGCTTAATTCTCCAAGCTCTCCTGAACCACGAATGTCACTTCTTCCAAGACCCGAGGTAACCCCTCGTTGCTTCAACTGTGGTGCCTTCTTCAAGGAAAAAGTGAATCCCTCCTGAGATATCTCCTGCATGGAATGCGGACAGAGACTGATTTCCTCACCCCCTGCTATTAATAACTCTAAATATACCACTTCTCACATGAAACCATCACCTCAAAAACCTCCACCCCCTGCAACGCCTCCGAACTCAGATTAACTCTTGGAACGTTTTTCCTGCCAAAAATGTGGATACAGGGCCCGGGGTCCTAAGGGCCTATAGCTGCATGACCTTATCTACTGTCCCTTTCGCTACAATACAGCAATGGCTCATCAGCAAAAGCTACACTTCCACTAAAAACCCAAATCCAGATCCATCCTTCTTAACAAAAAGTACTCTACTAAATCGAGTTTCTACTCACCCTTTTCTCCATTAAACAGGCTTCGTCACCCATGTCACCGCAACCCAACTATTAAATGCCATTCCTGCCCCGACTCCTTCCCCACCATAGCTTGTTTAAAAAAATCATCGACATAAACACCGGACCCTCAACGTTAATGCTTCCACTCCTCCTGTCGTTCGTTCCCCTGGTCATTGCTCCTTTACAAGAACTTGAGAAGGTTGCAGAAATTATTGCTTCGCCTCAAGAAACCATTGAAGATCCTGTTATTATCCACGAGGAATCCATCACACATATCAAAGCCATGAACCGCCACTCCTTTGCCTCTCCATCAAGATTGGTTATCTCATCTCAACCCACACTCCAAGAACAATCTCCATCTCCTACAAACTGATGAACTTTCTCCTCGCCCCACGAGCTACGCTAATCCCACAAGACTGTTCTTTATTTGTTTTTATCTCCATTAAACTCCATCCTCAACAAGGACCTTTCCACAGACACCTGGAACGAATTTGAAACCATGTTTCAGGAAATCATTGACTTCACTCAATCCTCTGTTCGTCACCCACCCCAAGCACAAGGACCGAGAGTTCCATTGAACATAGAATATCCAAAATCAATACAAAAACTTTACAGACGAAACCGCACGTCCGTGGTAAGACTGATTACCGTTGGACAATCCCCTGGATGACAGCTCCCAATTCAAACTGTGCAAAACCACTTCGCGGGTAGAAGCGAACCAATATCCTTCGACCCCACCTTCTACGACTGTGTCCGGCCAGCCACAAATCCAATCACCACAGCCCTATTCACTCCAGACGAAGTAATTACTCGTCTTAGAAAATTTGAGAACATCACCCCAGGTCCCGACCGCTTGACCTATCACCATTAGTCATCGGTTGACCCTAAAGGTGTCGTTGTCGCCGCAATCCTAAACGTCTGCTTAAATCACCGTAAAGTTCTCCTCCACTTCATGCGATCTAATACCATTCTCATTCATAAAAACGGCGATAAAAAAACATCTCCAACTGGCTCCCCATTGCACTCTGCAATGCAATTTACAAGATTTACATTGGTCTCCTTGCATCCCGACTTAACTGAATTAACTTATTCACCTCCTTTCAATTTGTGGCTCATTTGTAGTACTTTGAACTGTATTCCAACTGCCTTTGCTTCAGACTTTGTTAGATTATGTCCACTGTTGGAGTTTTTTTCATTTCCATTTTTTGGATTCTTCACATTTAGGCTTAGTTACATGCTTTGTAGTGCTATTTCAGGCTGTACTTGAATTTTCAAGTCATTCTGTAAAGACTGGTGTTTTAAATTGGTCCTCATTCTTTCGACACATGTGGAAAGGGCTTCTGGGTCCCCATGACCCACGATAGAGCCTTCCTTGAACCTCAAACTGTTCTCTCAAGTATTTTGATGTGTAACACATGTTTTGTGACAAGTTTTTCCGTTCGCGGATTTTAAAAATGTGCTATTTTAATAGTAATGTAATAAATCAAGCATTTCACAAATCGGAAACATTTTTATATTTCTAAAAACATCGTATTTCAAGTGTAGTTGTGAGGAATATGATTGGAAACTGAAATTCCAAGAATCGAAATGCTCTTTTTTTGTCAAATATTATTTCATACGCAGTTTTGATGTCGATTTGTATCCTACTCGCTCCTACAAACAATTTGATATGTCGCACGATTGGTTTCGGCGTCCCAGGGCACCAGCAGTCCGGACGGGTATGTGTCCGCCCGATGTTAATTTTTTGGAAGCATTTCACGCCGACACAAGGGGCAGCAGATACCTTATGCAGACTAAAACATTCGAGCGCATTATTTCTGCTCTAAATTTCAGTGACTTCATCAGTTACGGAAATTTGTTTTTTGCTCAAGGAGGGGGGCGATATTTACTGGCTCGCTTCCTATTGGTTGTTATCGCTTCTCGGCCTCATGGCTAAGATCAAGTGTAGTATCTGTTCTTATCAGCTTAATATCTGGTATTGGGTTCATAGAACCCTTTAGGTATTAAACTAATTTTTGAACTACGCTAGTTCAGTTAAATATATTTAACCACTAGCACGGGTCGAGGTCTTGTTTCACTACAGAGATCATCAGGCCTTCAAATTAGAAAGAAAGAATACCCTCACTACATACCCAACCAATCTCTTCTACATTCTCTTGGGTCCAAAAATATCCATTTTTGGTCAAAAATTGATCATTTTCGAGCTAGGAGATAAGCTGCATTTTTGTGTGATACCAGCACCCCCCCCCCAAATCCCAAATAGCTGATAAGAACACGCATCTTGTCTTTCTTGCTGTGCCCAGTTTTGTTTTTTTATGAAAAAAGGTTGATCTTTGCCGACTTTGCGAACGAAATGCAAACAAAGAACTTATTATCATTCCTCAGCAAGCGTCCTTTATGTTGCCTACTGACCCACCAATCTACTTGGTGTGGAGAGCAGGCACTGTGAGCCCCATGTACTTCCAATACTGCCCCATGTACTCCTTATACTGAAGATTTGGGATGTTTAAGAAGTTGTCCTTCACAATGAAATTTGTCTATATTTTAAAGGGTTCAATTATTCAAAAGAACATTCATTTCGTAGACTTACTTTCTTCTCAGTCAAAGTTTTCTATGAAACAACTTCATCCAATTTCAACTGCCTATCTGAACCAATTTGAATTTCGTTTACCACTCTTACTAAACATGCTTCGTTCAGCTAACTATATCGAAACTACTCGACTTCAGATTACATTGTTTACAATGAAATGAATTGGTGTACAAAGTAAATACGCATTAGAGTGAAATACAGTTAAAATGCTTCAATTGCCTACTTTGTGGTACATTCTTGTTATCTTGGGTTTATATCAATCATAACAGACAATATGAACCCATGAGGAATGGCATACTGCCCAGCTTAATTCTCCAAGCTCTCCTGAACCACGAATGTCACTTCTTCCAAGACCCGAGGTAACCCCTCGTTGCTTCAACTGTGGTGCCTTCTTCAAGGAAAAAGTGAATCCCTCCTGAGATATCTCCTGCATGGAATGCGGACAGAGACTGATTTCCTCACCCCCTGCTATTAATAACTCTAAATATACCACTTCTCACATGAAACCATCACCTCAAAAACCTCCACCCCCTGCAACGCCTCCGAACTCAGATTAACTCTTGGAACGTTTTTCCTGCCAAAAATGTGGATACAGGGCCCGGGGTCCTAAGGGCCTATAGCTGCATGACCTTATCTACTGTCCCTTTCGCTACAATACAGCAATGGCTCATCAGCAAAAGCTACACTTCCACTAAAAACCCAAATCCAGATCCATCCTTCTTAACAAAAAGTACTCTACTAAATCGAGTTTCTACTCACCCTTTTCTCCATTAAACAGGCTTCGTCACCCGTGTCACCGCAACCCAACTATTAAATGCCATTCCTGCCCCGACTCCTTCCCCACCATAGCTTGTTTAAAAAAATCATCGACATAAACACCGGACCCTCAACGTTAATGCTTCCACTCCTCCTGTCGTTCGTTCCCCTGGTCATTGCTCCTTTACAAGAACTTGAGAAGGTTGCAGAAATTATTGCTTCGCCTCAAGAAACCATTGAAGATCCTGTTATTATCCACGAGGAATCCATCACACATATCAAAGCCATGAACCGCCACTCCTTTGCCTCTCCATCAAGATTGGTTATCTCATCTCAACCCACACTCCAAGAACAATCTCCATCTCCTACAAACTGATGAACTTTCTCCTCGCCCCACGAGCTACGCTAATCCCACAAGACTGTTCTTTATTTGTTTTTATCTCCATTAAACTCCATCCTCAACAAGGACCTTTCCACAGACACCTGGAACGAATTTGAAACCATGTTTCAGGAAATCATTGACTTCACTCAATCCTCTGTTCGTCACCCACCCCAAGCACAAGGACCGAGAGTTCCATTGAACATAGAATATCCAAAATCAATACAAAAACTTTACAGACGAAACCGCACGTCCGTGGTAAGACTGATTACCGTTGGACAATCCCCTGGATGACAGCTCCCAATTCAAACTGTGCAAAACCACTTCGCGGGTAGAAGCGAACCAATATCCTTCGACCCCACCTTCTACGACTGTGTCCGGCCAGCCACAAATCCAATCACCACAGCCCTATTCACTCCAGACGAAGTAATTACTCGTCTTAGAAAATTTGAGAACATCACCCCAGGTCCCGACCGCTTGACCTATCACCATTAGTCATCGGTTGACCCTAAAGGTGTCGTTGTCGCCGCAATCCTAAACGTCTGCTTAAATCACCGTAAAGTTCTCCTCCACTTCATGCGATCTAATACCATTCTCATTCATAAAAACGGCGATAAAAAAACATCTCCAACTGGCTCCCCATTGCACTCTGCAATGCAATTTACAAGATTTACATTGGTCTCCTTGCATCCCGACTTAACTGAATTAACTTATTCACCTCCTTTCAATTTGTGGCTCATTTGTAGTACTTTGAACTGTATTCCAACTGCCTTTGCTTCAGACTTTGTTAGATTATGTCCACTGTTGGAGTTTTTTTCATTTCCATTTTTTGGATTCTTCACATTTAGGCTTAGTTACATGCTTTGTAGTGCTATTTCAGGCTGTACTTGAATTTTCAAGTCATTCTGTAAAGACTGGTGTTTTAAATTGGTCCTCATTCTTTCGACACATGTGGAAAGGGCTTCTGGGTCCCCATGACCCACGATAGAGCCTTCCTTGAACCTCAAACTGTTCTCTCAAGTATTTTGATGTGTAACACATGTTTTGTGACAAGTTTTTCCGTTCGCGGATTTTAAAAATGTGCTATTTTAATAGTAATGTAATAAATAAAGCATTTCACAAATCGGAAACATTTTTATATTTCTAAAAATATCGTATTTCAAGTGTAATTTTGAGGAATATGATTGGAAACTGAAATTCCAAGCATCGAAATGCTCTTTTTTTGTCAAATATTATTTTATACTCAGTTTCGACGTCGATTTGTATCCTACTCGCTCCTACAAACAATTTGATATGTCGCACGATAGGTTTCGGCCTCCCAGGGCACCAGCAGTCCGGTCGGGTATGTGTCCGCCCGATGTTAATTTTTTGGAAGCATTTCACGCCGACACAAGGGGCAGCAGATACCTTTTGCAGAGACTAAAACATTCGAGCGCATTATTTCTGCTCTAAATTTCAATGACTTCATCAGTTACGGAAATTTGTTTTTTGCTCAAGGAGGGGGGCGATATTTACTGGCTCGCTTCCTATTGGTTGTTATCGCTTCTCGGCCTCATGGCTAAGATCAAGTGTAGTATCTGTTCTTATCAGCTTAATATCTGGTATTGGGTTCATAGAACCCTTTAGGTATTAAACTAATTTTTGAACTACTCTAGTTCAGTTAAATATATTTAACCACTAGCACGGGTCGAGGTCTTGTTTCACTACAGAGATCATCAGGCCTTCAAATTAGAAAGAAAGAATACCCTCACTACATACCCAACCAATCTCTTCTACATTCTCTTGGGTCCAAAAATATCCATTTTTGGTCAAAAATTGATCATTTTCGAGCTAGGAGATAAGCTGCATTTTTGTGTGATACCAGCACCCCCCCCCCAAATAGCTGATAAGAACACGCATCTTGTCTTTCTTGCTGTGCCCAGTTTTGTTTTTTTATGAAAAAAGTTTGATCTTTGCCGACTTTGCGAACGAAATGCAAACAAAGAACTTATTATCATTCCTCAGCAAGCGTCCTTTATGTTGCCTACTGACCCACCAATCTACTTGGTGTGGAGAGCAGGCACTGTGAGCCCCATGTACTTCCAATACTGCCCCATGTACTCCTTATACTGAAGATTTGGGATGTTTAAGAAGTTGTCCTTCACAATGAAATTTGTCTATATTTTAAAGGGTTCAATTATTCAAAAGAACATTCATTTCGTAGACTTACTTTCTTCTCAGTCAAAGTTTTCTATGAAACAACTTCATCCAATTTCAACTGCCTATCTGAACCAATTTGAATTTCGTTTACCACTCTTACTAAACATGCTTCGTTCAGCTAACTATATCGAAACTACTCGACTTCAGATTACATTGTTTACAATGAAATGAATTATTGTACAAAGTAAATACGCATTAGAGTGAAATACAGTTAAAATGCTTCAATTGCCTACTTTGTGGTACATTCTTGTTGTCTTGGGTTTATATCAATCATAACAGACAATATGAACCCATGAGGAATGGCATACTGCCCAGCTTAATTCTAAAAGCTCTCCTGAACCACGAATGTCACTTCTTCCAAGACCCGAGGTAACCCCTCGTTGCTTCAACTGTGGTGCCTTCTTCAAGGAAAAAGTGAATCCCTCCTGAGATATCTCCTGCATGGAATGCGGACAGAGACTGATTTCCTCACCCCCTGCTATTAATAACTCTAAAAATACCACTTCTCACATGAAACCATCACCTCAAAAACCTCCACCACTTGCAACGCCTCCGAACTCAGATTAACTCTTGGAACGTTTTTCCTGCCAAAAATGTGGATACAGGGCCCGGAGTCCTAAGGTCCTATAGCTGCATGACCTTATCTACTGTCCCTTTCGCTACAATACAGCAATGGCTCATCAGCAAAAGCTACACTTCCACTAAAAACCCAAATCCAGATCCATCCTTCTTAACAAAAAGTACTCTACTAAATAGAGTTTCTACTCACCCTTGTCTCCGTTAAACAGGCTTCGTCACCCGTGTCACCGCAACCCAACTATTAAATGCCATTCCTGCCCCGACTCCTTCCCCACCATAGCTTGTTTAAAAAAATCATCGACATAAACACCGGACCCTCAACGTTAATGCTTCCCCTCCTCCTGTCGTTCGTTCCTCTGGTCATTGCTCCTTTACAAGAACTTGATGAGGTTGCAGAAATTATTGCTTCGCCTCAAGAAACCATTGAAGATCCTGTTATTATCCACGAGGAATCCATCACACATATCAAAGCCATGAACCGCCACTCCTTTGCCTCTCCATCAAGATTGGTTATCTCATCTCAACCCACACTCCAAGAACAATCTCCATCTCCTACAAACAGTGATGAACTTTCTCCTCGCCCCACGAGCTACGCTAATCCCCACAAGACTGTTCTTTATCCGTTTTTATCTCCATTAAACTCCATCCTCAACAAGGACCTTTCCACAGACACCTGGAACGAATTTGAAACCATGTTTCAGGAAATCATTGACTTCACTCAATCCTCTGTTCGTCACACACCCCAAGGACAAGGACCGAGAGTTCCATTGAATATAGAATATCCAAAATCAATACAAAAACTTTACAGACGAAACCGCACGTCCGTGGTAAGACTGATTTCCGTAGGACAATCCCCTGGATGACAGCTCCCAATTCAAACTGTGCAAAACCACTTCGCGAGTAGAAGCGAACCAATATCCTTCGACCCCACCTTCTACGACTGTGTCCGGTAGGCCACAAATCCAATCACCACAGCCCTATTCACTCCAGACGAAGTAATTACTCGTCTAAGAAAATTTGAGAGCATCACCCCAGGTCCCGACCGCTTGACCTATCACCAGTAGTCATCGGTTGAGCCTAAAGGTGTCGTTGTCGCCGCAATCCTAAACGTCTGCTTAAATCACCGTAAAGTTCTCCTCCACTTCATGCGATCTAATACCATTCTCATTCATAAAAACGGCGATAAAAAAACATCTCCAACTGGCTCCCCATTGCACTCTGCAATGCAATTTACAAGATTTACATTGGTCTCCTTGCATCCCGACTTAACTGAATTAACTTATTCACCTCCTTTCAATTTGTGGCTCATTTGTAGTACTTTGAACTGTATTCCAACTGCCTTTGCTTCAGACTTTGTTAGATTATGTCCACTGTTGGAGTTTTTTTCATTTCCATTTTTTGGATTCTTCATTTAGGCTTAGTTACATGCTTTGTAGTGCTATTTCAGGCTGTACTTGAATTTTCAAGTCATTCTGTAAAGACTGGTGTTTTAAATTGGTCCTCATTCTTTCGACACATGTGGAAAGGGCTTCTGGGTCCCCATGACCCACGATAGAGCCTTCCTTGAACCTCAAACTGTTCTCTCAAGTATTTTGATGTGTAACACATGTTTTGTGACAAGTTTTTCCGTTCGCGGATTTTAAAAATGTGCTATTTTAATAGTAATGTAATAAATCAAGCATTTCACAAATCGGAAACATTTTTATATTTCTAAAAATATCGTATTTCAAGTGTAGTTGTGAGGAATATGATTGGAAACTGAAATTCCAAGCATCGAAATGCTCTTTTTTTGTCAAATATTATTTTATACTCAGTTTCGACGTCGATTTGTATCCTACTCGCTCCTACAAACAATTTGATATGTCGCACGATAGGTTTCGGCCTCCCAGGGCACCAGCAGTCCGGTCGGGTATGTGTCCGCCCGATGTTAATTTTTTGGAAGCATTTCACGCCGACACAAGGGGCAGCAGATACCTTATGCAGAGACTAAAACATTCGAGCGCATTATTTCTGCTCTAAATTTCAGTGACTTCATCAGTTACGGAAATTTGTTTTTTGCTCAAGGAGGGGGGCGATATTTACTGGCTCGCTTCCTATTGGTTGTTATCGCTTCTCGGCCTCATGGCTAAGATCAAGTGTAGTATCTGTTCTTATCAGCTTAATATCTGGTATTGGGTTCATAGAACCCTTTAGGTATTAAACTAATTTTTGAACTACGCTAGTTCAGTTAAATATATTTAACCACTAGCACGGGTCGAGGTCTTGTTTCACTACAGAGATCATCAGGCCTTCAAATTAGAAAGAAAGAATACCCTCACTACATACCCAACCAATCTCTTCTACATTCTCTTGGGTCCAAAAATATCCATTTTTGGTCAAAAATTGATCATTTTCGAGCTAGGAGATAAGCTGCATTTTTGTGTGATACCAGCACCCCCCCCCCCAAATCCCAAATAGCTGATAAGAACACGCATCTTGTCTTTCTTGCTGTGCCCAGTTTTGTTTTTTTATGAAAAAAGGTTGATCTTTGCCGACTTTGCGAACGAAATGCAAACAAAGAACTTATTATCATTCCTCAGCAAGCGTCCTTTATGTTGCCTACTGACCCACCAATCTACTTGGTGTGGAGAGCAGGCACTGTGAGCCCCATGTACTTCCAATACTGCCCCATGTACTCCTTATACTGAAGATTTGGGATGTTTAAGAAGTTGTCCTTCACAATGAAATTTGTCTATATTTTAAAGGGTTCAATTATTCAAAAGAACATTCATTTCGTAGACTTACTTTCTTCTCAGTCAAAGTTTTCTATGAAACAACTTCATCCAATTTCAACTGCCTATCTGAACCAATTTGAATTTCGTTTACCACTCTTACTAAACATGCTTCGTTCAGCTAACTATATCGAAACTACTCGACTTCAGATTACATTGTTTACAATGAAATGAATTGGTGTACAAAGTAAATACGCATTAGAGTGAAATACAGTTAAAATGCTTCAATTGCCTACTTTGTGGTACATTCTTGTTATCTTGGGTTTATATCAATCATAACAGACAATATGAACCCATGAGGAATGGCATACTGCCCAGCTTAATTCTCCAAGCTCTCCTGAACCACGAATGTCACTTCTTCCAAGACCCGAGGTAACCCCTCGTTGCTTCAACTGTGGTGCCTTCTTCAAGGAAAAAGTGAATCCCTCCTGAGATATCTCCTGCATGGAATGCGGACAGAGACTGATTTCCTCACCCCCTGCTATTAATAACTCTAAATATACCACTTCTCACATGAAACCATCACCTCAAAAACCTCCACCCCCTGCAACGCCTCCGAACTCAGATTAACTCTTGGAACGTTTTTCCTGCCAAAAATGTGGATACAGGGCCCGGGGTCCTAAGGGCCTATAGCTGCATGACCTTATCTACTGTCCCTTTCGCTACAATACAGCAATGGCTCATCAGCAAAAGCTACACTTCCACTAAAAACCCAAATCCAGATCCATCCTTCTTAACAAAAAGTACCCTACTAAATCGAGTTTCTACTCACCCTTTTCTCCATTAAACAGGCTTCGTCACCCGTGTCACCGCAACCCAACTATTAAATGCCATTCCTGCCCCGACTCCTTCCCCACCATAGCTTGTTTAAAAAAATCATCGACATAAACACCGGACCCTCAACGTTAATGCTTCCACTCCTCCTGTCGTTCGTTCCCCTGGTCATTGCTCCTTTACAAGAACTTGAGAAGGTTGCAGAAATTATTGCTTCGCCTCAAGAAACCATTGAAGATCCTGTTATTATCCACGAGGAATCCATCACACATATCAAAGCCATGAACCGCCACTCCTTTGCCTCTCCATCAAGATTGGTTATCTCATCTCAACCCACACTCCAAGAACAATCTCCATCTCCTACAAACTGATGAACTTTCTCCTCGCCCCACGAGCTACGCTAATCCCACAAGACTGTTCTTTATTTGTTTTTATCTCCATTAAACTCCATCCTCAACAAGGACCTTTCCACAGACACCTGGAACGAATTTGAAACCATGTTTCAGGAAATCATTGACTTCACTCAATCCTCTGTTCGTCACCCACCCCAAGCACAAGGACCGAGAGTTCCATTGAACATAGAATATCCAAAATCAATACAAAAACTTTACAGACGAAACCGCACGTCCGTGGTAAGACTGATTACCGTTGGACAATCCCCTGGATGACAGCTCCCAATTCAAACTGTGCAAAACCACTTCGCGGGTAGAAGCGAACCAATATCCTTCGACCCCACCTTCTACGACTGTGTCCGGCCAGCCACAAATCCAATCACCACAGCCCTATTCACTCCAGACGAAGTAATTACTCGTCTTAGAAAATTTGAGAACATCACCCCAGGTCCCGACCGCTTGACCTATCACCATTAGTCATCGGTTGACCCTAAAGGTGTCGTTGTCGCCGCAATCCTAAACGTCTGCTTAAATCACCGTAAAGTTCTCCTCCACTTCATGCGATCTAATACCATTCTCATTCATAAAAACGGCGATAAAAAAACATCTCCAACTGGCTCCCCATTGCACTCTGCAATGCAATTTACAAGATTTACATTGGTCTCCTTGCATCCCGACTTAACTGAATTAACTTATTCACCTCCTTTCAATTTGTGGCTCATTTGTAGTACTTTGAACTGTATTCCAACTGCCTTTGCTTCAGACTTTGTTAGATTATGTCCACTGTTGGAGTTTTTTTCATTTCCATTTTTTGGATTCTTCATTTAGGCTTAGTTACATGCTTTGTAGTGCTATTTCAGGCTGTACTTGAATTTTCAAGTCATTCTGTAAAGACTGGTGTTTTAAATTGGTCCTCATTCTTTCGACACATGTGGAAAGGGCTTCTGGGTCCCCATGACCCACGATAGAGCCTTCCTTGAACCTCAAACTGTTCTCTCAAGTATTTTGATGTGTAACACATGTTTTGTGACAAGTTTTTCCGTTCGCGGATTTTAAAAATGTGCTATTTTAATAGTAATGTAATAAATAAAGCATTTCACAAATCGGAAACATTTTTATATTTCTAAAAATATCGTATTTCAAGTGTAATTTTGAGGAATATGATTGGAAACTGAAATTCCAAGCATCGAAATGCTCTTTTTTTGTCAAATATTATTTTATACTCAGTTTCGACGTCGATTTGTATCCTACTCGCTCCTACAAACAATTTGATATGTCGCACGATAGGTTTCGGCCTCCCAGGGCACCAGCAGTCCGGTCGGGTATGTGTCCGCCCGATGTTAATTTTTTGGAAGCATTTCACGCCGACACAAGGGGCAGCAGATACCTTTTGCAGAGACTAAAACATTCGAGCGCATTATTTCTGCTCTAAATTTCAATGACTTCATCAGTTACGGAAATTTGTTTTTTGCTCAAGGAGGGGGGCGATATTTACTGGCTCGCTTCCTATTGTTTGTTATCGCTTCTCGGCCTCATGGCTAAGATCAAGTGTAGTATCTGTTCTTATCAGCTTAATATCTGGTATTGGGTTCATAGAACCCTTTAGGTATTAAACTAATTTTTGAACTACTCTAGTTCAGTTAAATATATTTAACCACTAGCACGGGTCGAGGTCTTGTTTCACTACAGAGATCATCAGGCCTTCAAATTAGAAAGAAAGAATACCCTCACTACATACCCAACCAATCTCTTGGGTCCAAAAATATCCATTTTTGGTCAAAAATTGATCATTTTCGAGCTAAGAGATAAGCTGCATTTTTGTGTGATACCAGCACCCCCCCCCCCAAATAGCTGATAAGAACACGCATCTTGTCTTTCTTGCTGTGCCCAGTTTTGTTTTTTTATGAAAAAAGTTTGATCTTTGCCGACTTTGCGAACGAAATGCAAACAAAGAACTTATTATCATTCCTCAGCAAGCGTCCTTTATGTTGCCTACTGACCCACCAATCTACTTGGTGTGGAGAGCAGGCACTGTGAGCCCCATGTACTTCCAATACTGCCCCATGTACTCCTTATACTGAAGATTTGGGATGTTTAAGAAGTTGTCCTTCACAATGAAATTTGTCTATATTTTAAAGGGTTCAATTATTCAAAAGAACATTCATTTCGTAGACTTACTTTCTTCTCAGTCAAAGTTTTCTATGAAACAACTTCATCCAATTTAAACTGCCTATCTGAAACAATTTGAATTTCGTTTACCACTCTTACTAAACATGCTTCGTTCAGCTAACTATATCGAAACTACTCGACTTCAGATTACATTGTTTACAATGAAATGAATTGGTGTACAAAGTAAATACGCATTAGAGTGAAATACAGTTAAAATGCTTCAATTGCCTACTTTGTGGTACATTCTTGTTATCTTGGGTTTATATCAATCATAACAGACAATATGAACCCATGAGGAATGGCATACTGCCCAGCTTAATTCTCCAAGCTCTCCTGAACCACGAATGTCACTTCTTCCAAGACCCGAGGTAACCCCTCGTTGCTTCAACTGTGGTGCCTTCTTCAAGGAAAAAGTGAATCCCTCCTGAGATATCTCCTGCATGGAATGCGGACAGAGACTGATTTCCTCACCCCCTGCTATTAATAACTCTAAAAATACCACTTCTCACATGAAACCATCACCTCAAAAACCTCCACCACTTGCAACGCCTCCGAACTCAGATTAACTCTTGGAACGTTTTTCCTGCCAAAAATGTGGATACAGGGCCCGGAGTCCTAAGGTCCTATAGCTCCATGACCTTATCTACTGTCCCTTTCGCTACAATACAGCAATGGCTCATCAGCAAAAGCTACACTTCCACTAAAAACCCAAATCCAGATCCATCCTTCTTAACAAAAAGTACTCTACTAAATAGAGTTTCTACTCACCCTTGTCTCCGTTAAACAGGCTTCGTCACCCGTGTCACCGCAACCCAACTATTAAATGCCATTCCTGCCCCGACTCCTTCCCCACCATAGCTTGTTTAAAAAAATCATCGACATAAACACCGGACCCTCAACGTTAATGCTTCCCCTCCTCCTGTCGTTCGTTCCTCTGGTCATTGCTCCTTTACAAGAACTTGATGAGGTTGCAGAAATTATTGCTTCGCCTCAAGAAACCATTGAAGATCCTGTTATTATCCACGAGGAATCCATCACACATATCAAAGCCATGAACCGCCACTCCTTTGCCTCTCCATCAAGATTGGTTATCTCATCTCAACCCACACTCCAAGAACAATCTCCATCTCCTACAAACAGTGATGAACTTTCTCCTCGCCCCACGAGCTACGCTAATCCCCACAAGACTGTTCTTTATCCGTTTTTATCTCCATTAAACTCCATCCTCAACAAGGACCTTTCCACAGACACCTGGAACGAATTTGAAACCATGTTTCAGGAAATCATTGACTTCACTCAATCCTCTGTTCGTCACACACCCCAAGGACAAGGACCGAGAGTTCCATTGAATATAGAATATCCAAAATCAATACAAAAACTTTACAGACGAAACCGCACGTCCGTGGTAAGACTGATTTCCGTAGGACAATCCCCTGGATGACAGCTCCCAATTCAAACTGTGCAAAACCACTTCGCGAGTAGAAGCGAACCAATATCCTTCGACCCCACCTTCTACGACTGTGTCCGGTAGGCCACAAATCCAATCACCACAGCCCTATTCACTCCAGACGAAGTAATTACTCGTCTAAGAAAATTTGAGAGCATCACCCCAGGTCCCGACCGCTTGACCTATCACCAGTAGTCATCGGTTGAGCCTAAAGGTGTCGTTGTCGCCGCAATCCTAAACGTCTGCTTAAATCACCGTAAAGTTCTCCTCCACTTCATGCGATCTAATACCATTCTCATTCATAAAAACGGCGATAAAAAAACATCTCCAACTGGCTCCCCATTGCACTCTGCAATGCAATTTACAAGATTTACATTGGTCTCCTTGCATCCCGACTTAACTGAATTAACTTATTCACCTCCTTTCAATTTGTGGCTCATTTGTAGTACTTTGAACTGTATTCCAACTGCCTTTGCTTCAGACTTTGTTAGATTATGTCCACTGTTGGAGTTTTTTTCATTTCCATTTTTTGGATTCTTCATTTAGGCTTAGTTACATGCTTTGTAGTGCTATTTCAGGCTGTACTTGAATTTTCAAGTCATTCTGTAAAGACTGGTGTTTTAAATTGGTCCTCATTCTTTCGACACATGTGGAAAGGGCTTCTGGGTCCCCATGACCCACGATAGAGCCTTCCTTGAACCTCAAACTGTTCTCTCAAGTATTTTGATGTGTAACACATGTTTTGTGACAAGTTTTTCCGTTCGCGGATTTTAAAAATGTGCTATTTTAATAGTAATGTAATAAATCAAGCATTTCACAAATCGGAAACATTTTTATATTTCTAAAAATATCGTATTTCAAGTGTAGTTGTGAGGAATATGATTGGAAACTGAAATTCCAAGCATCGAAATGCTCTTTTTTTGTCAAATATTATTTTATACTCAGTTTCGACGTCGATTTGTATCCTACTCGCTCCTACAAACAATTTGATATGTCGCACGATAGGTTTCGGCCTCCCAGGGCACCAGCAGTCCGGTCGGGTATGTGTCCGCCCGATGTTAATTTTTTGGAAGCATTTCACGCCGACACAAGGGGCAGCAGATACCTTATGCAGAGACTAAAACATTCGAGCGCATTATTTCTGCTCTAAATTTCAGTGACTTCATCAGTTACGGAAATTTGTTTTTTGCTCAAGGAGGGGGGCGATATTTACTGGCTCGCTTCCTATTGGTTGTTATCGCTTCTCGGCCTCATGGCTAAGATCAAGTGTAGTATCTGTTCTTATCAGCTTAATATCTGGTATTGGGTTCATAGAACCCTTTAGGTATTAAACTAATTTTTGAACTACTCTAGTTCAGTTAAATATATTTAACCACTAGCACGGGTCGAGCTCTTGTTTCACTACAGAGATCATCAGGCCTTCAAATTAGAAAGAAAGAATACCCTCACTACATACCCAACCAATCTCTTCTACATTCTCTTGGGTCCAAAAATATCCATTTTTGGTCAAAAATTGATCATTTTCGAGCTAGGAGATAAGCTGCATTTTTGTGTGATACCAGCACCCCCCCCCCCCCAAATAGCTGATAAGAACACGCATCTTGTCTTTCTTGCTGTGCCCAGTTTTGTTTTTTTATGAAAAAAGGTTGATCTTTGCCGACTTTGCGAACGAAATGCAAACAAAGAACTTATTATCATTCCTCAGCAAGCGTCCTTTATGTTGCCTACTGACCCACCAATCTACTTGGTGTGGAGAGCAGGCACTGTGAGCCCCATGTACTTCCAATACTGCCCCATGTACTCCTTATACTGAAGATTTGGGATGTTTAAGAAGTTGTCCTTCACAATGAAATTTGTCTATATTTTAAAGGGTTCAATTATTCAAAAGAACATTCATTTCGTAGACTTACTTTCTTCTCAGTCAAAGTTTTCTATGAAACAACTTCATCCAATTTCAACTGCCTATCTGAAACAATTTGAATTTCGTTTACCACTCTTACTAAACATGCTTCGTTCAGCTAACTATATCGAAACTACTCGACTTCAGATTACATTATTTACAATGAAATGAATTGGTGTACAAAGTAAATACGCATTAGAGTGAAATACAGTTAAAATGCTTCAATTGCCTACTTTGTGGTACATTCTTGTTATCTTGGGTTTATATCAATCATAACAGACAATATGAACCCATGAGGAATGGCATACTGCCCAGCTTAATTCTCCAAGCTCTCCTGAAATACGAATGTCACTTCTTCCAAGACCCGAGGTAACCCCTCGTTGCTTCAACTGTGGTGCCTTCTTCAAGGAAAAAGTGAATCCCTCCTGAGATATCTCCTGCATGGAATGCGGACAGAGACTGATTTCCTCACCCCCTGCTATTAATAACTCTAAAAATACCACTTCTCACATGAAACCATCACCTCAAAAACCTCCACCACTTGCAACGCCTCCGAACTCAGATTAACTCTTGGAACGTTTTTCCTGCCAAAAATGTGGATACAGGGCCCGGAGTCCTAAGGGCCTATAGCTGCATGACCTTATCTACTGTCCCTTTCGCTACAATACAGCAATGGCTCATCAGCAAAAGCTACACTTCCACTAAAAACCCAAATCCAGATCCATCCTTCTTAACAAAAAGTACTCTACTAAATAGAGTTTCTACTCACCCTTGTCTCCTTTAAAAAGGCTTCGTCACCCGTGTCACCGCAACCCAACTATTAAATGCCATTCCTGCCCCGACTCCTTCCCCACCATAGCTTGTTTAAAAAAATCATCGACATAAACACCGGACCCTCAACGTTAATGCTTCCCCTCCTCCTGTCGTTCGTTCCTCTGGTCATTGCTCCTTTACAAGAACTTGATGAGGTTGCAGAAATTATTGCTTCTCCTCAACAAACCATTGAAGATCCTGTTATTATCAACAAGGAATCCATCACACATATCAAAGCCATGAACCGCCACTCCTTTGCCTCTCCATCAAGATTGGTTATCTCATCTCAACCCACACTCCAAGAACAATCTCCATCTCCTACAAACAGTGATGAACTTTCTCCTCGCCCCACGAGCTACGCTAATCCCCACAAGACTGTTCTTTATCCGTTTTTATCTCCATTAAACTCCATCCTCAACAAGGACCTTTCCACAGACACCTGGAACGAATTTGAAACCATGTTTCAGGAAATCATTGACTTCACTCAATCCTCTGTTCGTCACACACCCCAAGCACAAGGACCGAGAGTTCCATTGAACATAGAATATCCAAAATCAATACAAAAACTTTACAGACGAAACCGCACGTCCGTGGTAAGACTGATTTCCGTAGGACAATCCCCTGGATGACAGCTCCCAATTCAAACTGTGCAAAACCACTTCGCGAGTAGAAGCGAACCAATATCCTTCGACCCCACCTTCTACGACTGTGTCCGGCCGGCCACAAATCCAATCACCACAGCCCTATTCACTCCAGACGAAGTAATTACTCGTCTAAGAAAATTTGAGAACATCACCCCAGGTCCCGACCGCTTGACCTATCACCATTAGTCATCGGTTGACCCTAAAGGTGTCGTTGTCGCCGCAATCCTAAACGTCTGCTTAAATCACCGTAAAGTTCTCCTCCACTTCATGCGATCTAATACCATTCTCATTCATAAAAACGGCGATAAAAAAACATCTCCAACTGGCTCCCCATTGCACTCTGCAATTCAATTTACAAGATTTACATTGGTCTCCTTGCATCCCGACTTAACTGAATTAACTTATTCACCTCCTTTCAATTTGTGGCTCATTTGTAGTACTTTGAACTGTATTCCAACTGCCTTTGCTTCAGACTTTGTTAGATTATGTCCACTGTTGGAGTTTTTTTCATTTCCATTTTTTGGATTCTTCATTTAGGCTTAGTTACATGCTTTGTAGTGCTATTTCAGGCTGTACTTGAATTTTCAAGTCATTCTGTAAAGACTGGTGTTTTAAATTGGTCCTCATTCTTTCGACACATGTGGAAAGGGCTTCTGGGTCCCCATGACCCACGATAGAGCCTTCCTTGAACCTCAAACTGTTCTCTCAAGTATTTTGATGTGTAACACATGTTTTGTGACAAGTTTTTCCGTTCGCGGATTTTAAAAATGTGCTATTTTAATAGTATTGTAATAAATCAAGCATTTCACAAATCAGAAACATTTTTATATTTCTAAAAATATCGTATTTCAAGTGTAGTTGTGAGGAATATGATTGGAAACTGAAATTCCAAGCATCGAAATGCTCTTTTTTTGTCAAATATTATTTTATACTCAGTTTCGACGTCGATTTGTATCCTACTCGCTCCTACAAACAATTTGATATGTCGCACGACAGGTTTCGGCCTCCCAGGGCACCAGCAGTCCGGTCGGGTATGTGTCCGCCCGATGTTAATTTTTTGGAAGCATTTCACGCCGACACAAGGGGCAGCAGATACCTTATGCAGAGACTAAAACATTCGAGCGCATTATTTCTGCTCTAAATTTCAGTGACTTCATCAGTTACGGAAATTTGTTTTTTGCTCAAGGAGGGGGGCGATATTTACTGGCTCGCTTCCTATTGGTTGTTATCGCTTCTCGGCCTCATGGCTAAGATCAAGTGTAGTATCTGTTCTTATCAGCTTAATATCTGGTATTGGGTTCATAGAACCCTTTAGGTATTAAACTAATTTTTGAACTACTCTAGTTCAGTTAAATATATTTAACCACTAGCACGGGTCGAGGTCTTGTTTCACTACAGAGATCATCAGGCCTTCAAATTAGAAAGAAAGAATACCCTCACTACATACCCAACCAATCTCTTCTACATTATCTTGGGTCCAAAAATATCCATTTTTGGTCAAAAATTGATCATTTTCGAGCTAGGAGATAAGCTGCATTTTTGTGTGATACCAGCACCCCCCCCCAAATAGCTGATAAGAACACGCATCTTGTCTTTCTTGCTGTGCCCAGTTTTGTTT
The DNA here is from genome assembly GCA_947359465.1 of Metellina segmentata. Classification (NCBI taxonomy): domain Eukaryota; kingdom Metazoa; phylum Arthropoda; class Arachnida; order Araneae; family Tetragnathidae; genus Metellina; species Metellina segmentata. Next base: position 96,286,772 of record OX375875.1, on the reverse strand, counting down.
TTTTATGAAAAAAGGTTGATCTTTGCCGACTTCGCGAACGAAATGCAAACAAAGAACATGTACTCCTTATACTGAAGATTTGGGATGTTTAAGAAGTTGTCCTTCACAATGAAATTTGTCTATATTTTAAAGGGTTCAATTATTCAAAAGAACATTCATTTCGTAGACTTACTTTCTTCTCAGTCAAAGTTTTCTATGAAACAACTTCATCCAATTTCAACTGCCTATCTGAAACAATTTGAATTTCGTTTACCACTCTTACTAAACATGCTTCGTTCAGCTAACTATATCGAAACTACTCGACTTCAGATTACATTGTTTACAATGAAATGAATTGGTGTACAAAGTAAATACGCATTAGAGTGAAATACAGTTAAAATGCTTCAATTGCCTACTTTGTGGTACATTCTTGTTATCTTGGGTTTATATCAATCATAACAGACAATATGAACCCATGAGGAATGGCATACTGCCCAGCTTAATTCTCCAAGCTCTCCTGAACCACGAATGTCACTTCTTCCAAGACCCGAGGTAACCCCTCGTTGCTTCAACTGTGGTGCCTTCTTCAAGGAAAAAGTGAATCCCTCCTGAGATATCTCCTGCATGGAATGCGGACAGAGACTGATTTCCTCACCCCCTGCTATTAATAACTCTAAATATACCACTTCTCACATGAAACCATCACCTCAAAAACCTCCACCCCCTGCAACGCCTCCGAACTCACATTAACTCTTGGAACGTTTTTCCTGCCAAAAATGTGGATACAGGGCCCGGAGTCCTAAGGGCCTATAGCTGCATGACCTTATCTACTGTCCCTTTCGCTACAATACAGCAATGGCTCATCAGCAAAAGCTACACTTCCACTAAAAACCCAAATCCAGATCCATCCTTCTTAACAAAAAGTACTCTACTAAATAGAGTTTCTACTCACCCTTTTCTCCATTAAACAGGCTTCGTCACCCGTGTCACCGCAACCCAACTATTAAATGCCATTCCTGCCCCGACTCCTTCCCCACCATAGCTTGTTTAAAAAAATCATCGACATAAACACCGGACCCTCAACGTTAATGCTTCCCCTCCTCCTGTCGTTCGTTCCCCTGGTCATTGCTCCTTTACAAGAACTTGATGAGGTTGCAGAAATTATTGCTTCTCCTCAAGAAACCATTGAAGATCCTGTTATTATCCACGAGGAATCCATCACACATATCAAAGCCATGAACCGCCACTCCTTTGCCTCTCCATCAAGATTGGTTATCTCATCTCAACCCACACTCCAAGAACAATCTCCATCTCCTACAAACAGTGATGAACTTTCTCCTCGCCCCACGAGCTACGCTAATCCCCACAAGACTGTTCTTTATCCGTTTTTATCTCCATTAAACTCCATCCTCAACAAGGACCTTTCCACAGACACCTGGAACGAATTTGAAACCATGTTTCAGGAAATCATTGACTTCACTCAATCCTCTGTTCGTCACCCACCCCAAGCACAAGGACCGAGAGTTCCATTGAACATAGAATATCCAAAATCAATACAAAAACTTTACAGACGAAACCGCACGTCCGTGGTAAGACTGATTTCCGTAGGACAATCCCCTGGATGACAGCTCCCAATTCAAACTGTGCAAAACCACTTCGCGGGTAGAAGCGAACCAATATCCTTCGACCCCACCTTCTACGACTGTGTCCGGCCAGCCACAAATCCAATCACCACAGCCCTATTCACTCCAGACGAAGTAATTACTCGTCTTAGAAAATTTGAGAACATCACCCCAGGTCCCGACCGCTTGACCTATCACCATTAGTCATCGGTTGACCCTAAAGGTGTCGTCGTCGCCGCAATCCTAAACGTCTGCTTAAATCACCGTAAAGCTTTCCTCCACTTCATGCGATCTAATACCATTCTCATTCATAAAAACGGCGATAAAAAAAACATCTCCAACTGGCTCCCCATTGCACTCTGCAATGCAATTTACAAGATTTACATTGGTCTCCTTGCATCCCGACTTAACTGAATTAACTTATTCACCTCCTTTCAATTTGTGGCTCATTTGTAGTACTTTGAACTGTATTCCAACTGCCTTTGCTTCAGACTTTGTTAGATTATGTCCACTGTTGGAGTTTTTTTCATTTCCATTTTTTGGATTCTTCATTTAGTCTTAGTTACATGCTTTGTAGTGCTATTTCAGGCTGTACTTGAATTTTGAAGTCATTCTGTAAAGACTGGTGTTTTAAATTGGTCCTCATTCTTTCGACACATGTGGAAAGGGCTTCTGGGTCCCCATGACCCACGATAGAGCCTTCCTTGAACCTCAAACTGTTCTCTCAAGTATTTTGATGTGTAACACATGTTTTGTGACAAGTCTTTCCGTTCGCGGATTTTTAAAATGTGCTATTTTAATAGTAATGTAATAAATCAAGCATTTCACAAATCGGAAACATTTTTATATTTCTAAAAACATCGTATTTCAAGTGTAGTTGTGAGGAATATGATTGGAAACTGAAATTCCAAGCATCGAAATGGTCTTTTTTTGTCAAATATTATTTCATACGCAGTTTTGACGTCGATTTGTATCCTACTCGCTCCTACAAACAATTTGATATGTCGCACGATTGGTTTCGGCGTCCCAGGGCATCAGCAGTCCGGACGGGTATGTGTCCGCCCGATGTTAATTTTTTGGAAGCATTTCACGCCGACACAAGGGGCAGCAGATACCTTATGCAGAGACTAAAACATTCGAGCGCATTATTTCTGCTCTAAATTTCAGTGACTTCATCAGTTACGGAAATTTGTTTTTTGCCCAAGGAGGGGGGCGATATTTACTGGCTCGCTTCCTATTGGTTGTTATCGCTTCTCGGCCTCATGGCTAAGATCAAGTGTAGTATCTGTTCTTATCAGCTTAATATCTGGTATTGCGTTCATAGAACCCTTTAGGTATTAAACTAATTTTTGAACTACGCTAGTTCAGTTAAATATATTTAACCACTAGCACGGGTCGAGCTCTTGTTTCACTACAGAGATCATCAGGCCTTCAAATTAGAAAGAAAGAATACCCTCACTACATACCCAACCAATCTCTTCTACATTCACTTGGGTCCAAAATTATCCATTTTTGGTCAAAAATTGATCATTTTCGAGCTAGGAGATAAGTTGTATTTTTGTGTGATACCAGCACCCCCCCCCCCCACCCAAATAGCTGATAAGAACACGCATCTTGTCTTTCTTGCTGTGCCCAGTTTTGTTTTTTTATGAAAAAAGGTTGATCTTTGCCGACTTTGCGAACGAAATGCAAACAAAGAACTTATTATCATTCCTCAGCAAGCGTCCTTTATGTTGCCTACTGACCCACCAATCTACTTGGTGTGGAGAGCAGGCACTGTGAGCCCCATGTACTTCCAATACTGCCCCATGTACTCCTTATACTGAAGATTTGGGATGTTTAAGAAGTTGTCCTTCACAATGAAATTTGTCTATATTTTAAAGGGTTCAATTATTCAAAAGAACATTCATTTCGTAGACTTACTTTCTTCTCAGTCAAAGTTTTCTATGAAACAACTTCATCCAATTTCAACTGCCTATCTGAACCAATTTGAATTTCGTTTACCACTCTTACTAAACATGCTTCGTTCAGCTAACTATATCGAAACTACTCGACTTCAGATTACATTGTTTACAATGAAATGAATTGGTGTACAAAGTAAATACGCATTAGAGTGAAATACAGTTAAAATGCTTCAATTGCCTACTTTGTGGTACATTCTTGTTGTCTTGGGTTTATATCAATCATAACAGACAATATGAACCCATGAGGAATGGCATACTGCCCAGCTTAATTCTAAAAGCTCTCCTGAACCACGAATGTCACTTCTTCCGAGACCCGAGGTAACCCCTCGTTGCTTCAACTGTGGTGCCTTCTTCAAGGAAAAAGTGAATCCCTCCTGAGATATCACCTGCATGGAATGCGGACAGAGACTGATTTCCTCACCCCCTGCTATTAATAACTCTAAATATACCACTTCTCACATGAAACCATCACCTCAAAAACCTCCACCCCCTGCAACGCCTCCGAACTCAGATTAACTCTTGGAACGTTTTTCCTGCCAAAAATGTGGATACAGGGCCCGGGGTCCTAAGGGCCTATATCTGCATGACCTTATCTACTGTCCCTTTCGCTACAATACAGCAATGACTCATCAATCAAAAGCTACACTTCCACTAAAAACCCAAATCCAGAACCATCCTTCTTAACAAAAAGTACTCTACTAAATAGAGTTTCTACTTACCCTTGTCTCCATTAAACAGGCTTCGTCACCCGTGTCACCGCAACCCAACTATTAAATGCCATTCCTGCCCCGACTCCTTCCCCACCATAGCTTGTTTAAAAAAATCATCGACATAAACACCGGACCCTCAACGTTAATGCTTCCCCTCCTCCTGTCGTTCGTTCCCCTGGTCATTGCTCCTTTACAAGAACTTGATGAGGTTGCAGAAATTATTGCTTCTCCTCAAGAAACCATTGAAGATCCTGTTATTATCCACGAGGAATCCATCACACATATCAAAGCCATGAACCGCCACTCCTTTGCCTCTCCATCAAGATTGGTTATCTCATCTCAATCCACACTCCAAGAACAATCTCCATCTCCTACAAACAGTGATGAACTTTCTCCTCGCCCCACGAGCTATGCTAATCCCCACAAGACTGTTCTTTATCCGTTTTTATCTCCATTAAACTCCATCCTCAACAAGGACCTTTCCACAGACACCTGGAACGAATTTGAAACCATGTTTCAGGAAATCATTGACTTCACTCAATCCTCTGTTCGTCACCCACCCCAAGCACAAGGACCGAGAGTTCCATTGAACATAGAATATCCAAAATCAATACAAAAACTTTACAGACGAAACCGCACGTCCGTGGTAAGACAGATTTCCGTAGGACAATCCCCTGGATGCCAGCTCCCAATTCAAACTGTGCAAAACCACTTCGCGGGTAAAAGCGAACCAATATCCTTCGACCCCACCTTCTACGACTGTGTCCGGCCAGCCACAAATCCAATCACCACAGCCCTATTCACTCCAGACGAAGTAATTACTCGTCTTAGAAAATTTGAGAACATCACCCCAGGTCCCGACCGCTTGACCTATCACCATTAGTCATCGGTTGACCCTAAAGGTGTCGTCGTCGCCGCAATCCTAAACGTCTGCTTAAATCACCGTAAAGTTGTCCTCCACTTCATGCGATCTAATACCATTCTCATTCATAAAACCGGCGATAAAAAAAACATCTCCAACTGGCTCCCCATTGCACTCTGCAATGCAATTTACAAGATTTACATTGGTCTCCTTGCATCCCGACTTAACTGAATTAACTTATTCACCTCCTTTCAATTTGTGGCTCATTTGTAGTACTTTGAACTGTATTCCAACTGCCTTTGCTTCAGACTTTGTTAGATTATGTCCACTGTTGGAGTTTTTTTCATTTCCATTTTTTGGATTCTTCATTTAGGCTTAGTTACATGCTTTGTAGTGCTATTTCAGGCTGTACTTGAATTTTCAAGTCATTCTGTAAAGACTGGTGTTTTAAATTGGTCCTCATTCTTTCGACACATGTGGAAAGGGCTTCTGGGTCCCCATGACCCACGATAGAGCCTTCCTTGAACCTCAAACTGTTCTCTCAAGTATTTTGATGTGTAACACATGTTTTGTAACAAGTTTTTCCGTTCGCGGATTTTAAAAATGTGCTATTTTAATAGTAATGTAATAAATCAAGCATTTCACTAATCGGAAACATTTTTATATTTCTAAAAATATCGTATTTCAAGTGTAGTTGTGAGGAATATGATTGGAAACTGAAATTCCAAGCATCGAAATGCTCTTTTTTTGTCAAATATTATTTTATACTCAGTTTCGACGTCGATTTGTATCCTACTCGCTCCTACAAACAATTTGATATGTCGCACGATAGGTTTCGGCCTCCCAGGGCACCAGCAGTCCGGTCGGGTATGTGTCCGCCCGATGTTAATTTTTTGGAAGCATTTCACGCCGACACAAGGGGCAGCAGATACCTTATGCAGAGACTAAAACATTCGAGCGCATTATTTCTGCTCTAAATTTCAGTGACTTCATCAGTTACGGAAATTTGTTTTTTGCTCAAGGAGGGGGGCGATATTTACTGGCTCGCTTCCTATTGGTTGTTATCGCTTCTCGGCCTCATGGCTAAGATCAAGTGTAGTATCTGTTCTTATCAGCTTAATATCTGGTATTGGGTTCATAGAACCCTTTAGGTATTAAACTAATTTTTGAACTACGCTAGTTCAGTTAAATATATTTAACCACTAGCACGGGTCGAGGTCTTGTTTCACTACAGAGATCATCAAGCCTTCAAATTAGAAAGAAAAAATACCCTCACTACATACCCAACCAATCTCTTCTACATTCTCTTGGGTCCAAAAATATCCATTTTTGGTCAAAAATTGATCATTTTCGAGCTAGGAGATAAGTTGCATTTTTGTGTGATACCAGCACCCCCCCCAATAGCTTATAAGAACACGCATCTTGTCTTTCTTGCTGTGCCCAGTTTTGTTTTTTTATGAAAAAAGGTTGATCTTTGCCGACTTTGCGAACGAAATGCAAACAAAGAACTTATTATCATTCCTCAGCAAGCGTCCTTTATGTTGCCTACTGACCCACCAATCTACTTGGTGTGGAGAGCAGGCACTGTGAGCCCCATGTACTTCCAATACTGCCCCATGTACTCCTTATACTGAAGATTTGGGATGTTTAAGAAGTTGTCCTTCAGAATGAAATTTGTCTATATTTTAAAGGGTTCAATTATTCAAAAGTACATTCATTTCGTAGACTTACTTTCTTCTCAGTCAAAGTTTTCTATGAAACAACTTCATCCAATTTCAACTGCCTATCTGAACCAATTTGAATTTCGTTTACCACTCTTACTAAACATGCTTCGTTCAGCTAACTATATCGAAACTACTCGACTTCAGATTACATTGTTTACAATGAAATGAATTGGTGTACAAAGTAAATACGCATTAGAGTGAAATACAGTTAAAATGCTTCAATTGCCTACTTTGTGGTACATTCTTGTTGTCTTGGGTTTATATCAATCATAACAGACAATATGAACCCATGAGGAATGGCATACTGCCCAGCTTAATTCTAAAAGCTCTCCTGAACCACGAATGTCACTTCTTCCAAGACCCGAGGTAACCCCTCGTTGCTTCAACTGTGGTGCCTTCTTCAAGGAAAAAGTGAATCCCTCCTGAGATATCTCCTGCATGGAATGCGGACAGAGACTGATTTCCTCACCCCCTGATATTAATAACTCTAAATATACCACTTCTCACATGAAACCATCACCTCAAAAACCTCCACCCCCTGCAACGCCTCCGAACTCAGATTAACTCTTGGAACGTTTTTCCTGCCAAAAATGTGGATACAGGGCCCGGGGTCCTAAGGGCCTATATCTGCATGACCTTATCTACTGTCCCTTTCGCTACAATACAGCAATGGCTCATCAATCAAAAGCTACACTTCCACTAAAAACCCAAATTCAGATCCATCCTTCTTAACAAAAAAAACTCTACTAAATAGAGTTTCTACTCACCCTTGTCTCCATTAAACAGGCTTCGTCACCCGTGTCACCGCAACCCAACTATTAAATGCCATTCCTGCCCCGACTCCTTCCCCACCATAGCTTGTTTAAAAAAATCATCGACATAAACACCGGACCATCAACGTTAATGCTTCCCCTCCTCCTGTCGTTCGTTCCCCTGGTCATTGCTCCTTTACAAGAACTTGATGAGGTTGCAGAAATTATTGCTTCTCCTCAAGAAACCATTGAAGATCCTGTTATTATCCACGAGGAATCCATCACACATATCAAAGCCATGAACCGCCACTCCTTTGCCTCTCCATCAAGATTGGTTATCTCATCTCAACCCACACTCCAAGAACAATCTCCATCTCCTACAAACAGTGATGAACTTTCTCCTCGCCCCACGAGCTACGCTAATCCCCACAAGACTGTTCTTTATCCGTTTTTATCTCCATTAAACTCCATCCTCAACAAGGACCTTTCCACAGACACCTGGAACGAATTTGAAACCATGTTTCAGGAAATCATTAATTTCACTCAATCCTCTGTTCGTCACCCACCCCAAGCACAAGGACCGAGAGTTCCATTGAACATAGAATATCCAAAATCAATACAAAAACTTTACAGACGAAACCGCACGTCCGTGGTAAGACTGATTTCCGTAGGACAATCCCCTGGATGCCAGCTCCCAATTCAAACTGTGCAAAACCACTTCGCGGGTAGAAGCGAACCAATATCCTTCGACCCCACCTTCTACGACTGTGTCCGGCCAGCCACAAATCCAATCACCACAGCCCTATTCACTCCAGACGAAGTAATTACTCGTCTTAGAAAATTTGAGAACATCACCCCAGGTCCCGACCGCTTGACCTATCACCATTAGTCATCGGTTGACCCTAAAGGTGTCGTCGTCGCCGCAATCCTAAACGTCTGCTTAAATCACCGTAAAGTTCTCCTCCACTTCATGCGATCTAATACCATTCTCATTCATAAAAACGGCGATAAAAAAACATCTCCAACTGGCTCCCCATTGCACTCTGCAATGCAATTTACAAGATTTACATTGGTCTCCTTGCATCCCGACTTAACTGAATTAACTTATTCACCTCCTTTCAATTTGTGGCTCATTTGTAGTACTTTGAACTGTATTCCAACTGCCTTTGCTTCAGACTTTGTTAGATTATGTCCACTGTTGGAGTTTTTTTCATTTCCATTTTTTGGATTCTTCATTTAGGCTTAGTTACATGCTTTGTAGTGCTATTTCAGGCTGTACTTGAATTTTCAAGTCATTCTGTAAAGACTGGTGTTTTAAATTGGTCCTCATTCTTTCGACACATGTGGAAAGGGCTTCTGGGTCCCCATGACCCACGATAGAGCCTTCCTTGAACCTCAAACTGTTCTCTCAAGTATTTTGATGTGTAACACATGTTTTGTGACAAGTCTTTCCGTTCGCGGATTTTAAAAATGTGCTATTTTAATAGTAATGTAATAAATCAAGCATTTCACAAATCGGAAACATTTTTATATTTCTAAAAACATCGTATTTCAAGTGTAGTTGTGAGGAATATGATTGGAAACTGAAATTCCAAGCATCGAAATGCTCTTTTTTTGTCAAATATTATTTTATACGCAGTTTTGACGTCGATTTGTATCCTACTCGCTCCTACAAACAATTTGATATGTCGCACGATAGGTTTCGGCGTCCCAGGGCACTAGCAGTCCGGTCGGGTATGTGTCCGCCCGATGTTAATTTTTTGGAAGCATTTCACGCCGACACAAGGGGCAGCAGATACCTTATGCAGAGACTAAAACATTCGAGCGCATTATTTCTGCTCTAAATTTCAGTGACTTCATCAGTTACGGAAATTTGTTTTTTGCTCAAGGAGGGGGGCGATATTTACTGGCTCGCTTCCTATTGGTTGTTATCGCTTCTCGGCCTCATGGCTAAGATCAAGTTTAGCATCTGTTCTTATCAGCTTAATATCTGGTATTGGGTTCATAGAACCCTTTAGGTATTAAACTAATTTTTGAACTACGCTAGTTCAGTTAAATATATTTAACCACTAGCACGGGTCGATGTCTTGTTTCACTACAGAGATCATCAGGCCTTCAAATTAGAAAGAAAGAATACCCTCACTATATACCCAACCAATTTCTACATTCTCTTGGGTCCAAAAATATTCATTTTTGGTCAAAAATTGATCATTTTCGAGCTAGGAGATAAGTTGTATTTTTGTGTGATACCTGCACCCCCCCCCAAATAGCTGATAAGAACACGCATCTTGTCTTTCTTGCTGTGGCCAGTTTTGTTTTTTTATGAAAAAAGGTTGATCTTTGCCGACTTTGCGAACGAAATGCAAACAAAGAACTTATTATCATTCCTCAGCAAGCGTCCTTTATGTTGCCTACTGACCCACCAATCTACTTGGTGTGGAGAGCAGGCACTGTGAGCCCCATGTACTCCTTATACTGAAGATTTGGGATGTTTAAGAAGTTGTCCTTCACAATAAAATTTGTCTATATTTTAAAGGGTTCAATTATTCAAAAGAACATTCATTTCGTAGACTTACTTTCTTCTCAGTCAAAGTTTTCTATGAAACAACTTCATCCAATTTCAACTGCCTATCTGAACCAATTTGAATTTCGTTTACCACTCTTACTAAACATGCTTCGTTCAGCTAACTATATCGAAACTACTCGACTTCAGATTACATTGTTTACAATGAAATGAATTGGTGTACAAAGTAAATACGCATTAGAGTGAAATACAGTTAAAATGCTTCAATTGCCTACTTTGTGGTACATTCTTGTTGTCTTGGGTTTATATCAATCATAACAGACAATATGAACCCATGAGGAATGGCATACTGCTCAGCTTAATTCTAAAAGCTCTCCTGAACCACGAATGTCACTTCTTCCAAGACCCGAGGTAACCCCTCGTTGCTTCAACTGTGGTGCCTTCTTCAAGGAAAAAGTGAATCCCTCCTGAGATATCTCCTGCATGGAATGCGGACAGAGACTGATTTCCTCACCCCCTGCTATTAATAACTCTAAATATACCACTTCTCACATGAAACCATCACCTCAAAAACCTCCACCCCCTGCAACGCCTCCGAACTCAGATTAACTCTTGGAACGTTTTTTCTGCCAAAAATGTGGATACAGGGCCCGGGGTCCTAAGGGCCCCTATATCTGCTTGACCTTATCTACTGTCCCTTTCGCTACAATACAGCAATGGCTCATCAATCAAAAGCTACACTTCCACTAAAAACCCAAATTCAGATCCATCCTTCTTAACAAAAAAAACTCTACTAAATAGAGTTTCTACTCACCCTTGTCTCCATTAAGGGGCTTCAGTACCCAAAAATCGAAAAAAAAATCGTATTTAAGATTTTTGTGCATATTATTCTCTGAATTCTTACCTTTCTATTGGTATATTGCTTTTGTTTCTACGCGGTCTGGAAGTAAGTTAAATTTCGTTTTCAAAAAGTAAACAAATAATTTCGCTGAGGGAAACGCCCTCTTTTGAAAGGCAAAACGTAAACAAACCCACATGTTTTAATCCTTAACTTTGTTTTATTATAAATTTAATTAGTCTAATATTTAATTTTGAGTTTATGTTGGTGGGATATGCATTCACTGCGACTTTGACTGTATGATTCTTCCTGTTTATTTACATTCAGTTTAAATTCAAACGCGCTGTCTTTTTCAAGATTCGTAATTTGCTTTTACTGATTCTTTTCTTATATTTCGCTTGTCAAGTTTGTTTCGAACTTTATTTGCTACTATTTCATTGTTGAAATAGAAATATTTAGTTTGATATAATAGCGTTTAAAATGCCTCGATCAACCACCAAAGTGTTCAGAAAGAGGAAGGGTAATTTCTATGGAAAGAAACAAGTTACTGAAACAGAAACTTGTTCATCACAGACCAAGACATCTACCAGCGAGAAAAAAATTCCTGATTTAAATGAGAGTTATTCAAACTCTTCATACTATGAGGCAAATATCATCATAGATGCTGGTATTCTAGCTGGAATTTTTAAGCAGCACGTGAGATGCAAAGTGTGCGAAAATGGACTTGATCTGACTCTTGGCAAAAATTCAGGCTTGTCTGTAGAGTTGCACTTGAAATGCAGTGAGTGTAATTTTACCCTGGATTTCGACACGTCTGAGAGGCAGGCAGATAATTCAAAGACGCACGTTGTAAACACTCGATTTGTGTATGCGCTTCGATCCATCGGGAAAGGTGCTGAGGCAGGAAGAATGTTTTGCGGCATTATGAATTTGCCAAATCCTCCGTCAAGGTTTGCCCGACACACGACTCAACTTCTAACGGTTATGAAAGAAGTGTGCGAAGAAACCATGGTGGAAGCGGCTGCAGAAGCTGTTGCCGAAAACAATTCCCCAAATCTAGCTGTGGCAGTTGATGGATCGTGGCACAAACGAGGCTACACGTCTCTGAATGGTATTGTCAGTATCACAAGTGTAGATACTGGCAAAGTGTTAGATGTTGAAGTGCTGTCCAAGCATTGTATGTGTAAGGACAAACGAGTGCATTCTGCAAACTGTAAGAAAAACTTCAATGGCGTCAGCGGAATGATGGAAGTGCGTGGCGCTCTTTCAATGTTTGAACGATCGTCTGAAAAATATGATGTGCGATACACAAAATACTTGGGTGACGGGGACTCAAAAGCATACAATACTGTCAGCCAAAAGTCTGTATATGGCAACGAGTACCCAATTGAAAAATTGGAGTGCATAGGCCATGTACAGAAACGAATGGGCACAAGGCTACGCAAGCTAAAATCAAGCATGAAGGGGCAAAATCTTTCAGATGGGAAACGTCTCGCTGGAAAAAATAGATTGACCGACACCCAAATAGAGCTTATTCAAAGCTACTATGGACTGGCAATCCGTAGAAACCTCCAGAGTGTACAGGACATGAAGCAGGCAGTGTGGGCAATATTCTTGCATAAAGTGTCGACCGATGCCAATCCACAGCATGGTTTCTGCCCCAAAGGCGAGGATTCTTGGTGCAGATACAACAAAGCCGTTGCCAAGAATGAAACGTATTGCCACAAGAATAGCCTGCCTGTTGCTGTAATGGAAACATTGCGTCCCATTTTCAGAGATTTGGCCCACCCTGAACTTCTTAAAAAGTGTTTGCACGGTAACACCCAGAATCCAAATGAAAGCCTGAACAATGTTATCTGGTCGAGAGTTCCTAAATCGACTTTTGTTCACATAGACACTCTGTCCTTTGGAGTATACGATGCTGTTGCCTGCTTCAATGTAGGAAATGTGACAAAAGTCAAAGTGCTCTCCAAATTGTCGATTGTGCCAGGAGAGTTCATGATAAACTCAATGAAACGTCTCGACCAGGAACGTCTTTTGCGAGCAAGATATGCCCACACCCAGAACACAAAAAACAAAAGGAGAGAAAAAAGGCTTAAAAGGAAGAGGGAAGAGGATAAGCTAATAGCTAATCCACAAAACAATGTGTATGGTGCTGGCATGTTTTGATAAAGTAAGACTTTAATCTTTAAATGCGCTTTTCTCAAAACATGAAATTTCAAACATCGATGTACCTTTTCTGCCAAACTACTGCATATTTATGTGTAATTCTTTTTTCCAGTTATGCACTGTATAACATAGTTTAATCTGAGGTTAAATTTTCATAAATTATTTGGGTAATTATTTTTTAAAAATTTAAAAACTTTGAAAATTTACACATTTTTTTGGTTGTTTACGTATAATTTTTTTAAAAAAAATCTAACAATTGTTTTAAAAAACAATAACCTTAAAGTAATATACAAGACTTATGTAATGCACAAAAAAAATTCAAGTTGATACGAACAGTAGTTTTTCAAAAAAGGTACATCGAAATTGAGCAATTTAACATTGCGTGTATACAGGGTACTGAATCCCCTTAAACAGGCTTCGTCACCCGTGTCACCGCAACCCAACTATTAAATGCCATTCCTGCCCCGACTCCTTCCCCACCATAGCTTGTTTAAAAAAATCATCGACATAAACACCGGACCCTCAACGTTAATGCTTCCCCTCCTCCTGTCGTTCGTTCCCCTGGTCATTGCTCCTTTACAAGAACTTGATGAGGTTGCAGAAATTATTGCTTCTCCTCAAGAAACCATTGAAGAAGATCCTGTTATTATCCACGAGGAATCCATCACACATATCAAAGCCATGAACCGCCACTCCTTTGCCTCTCCATCAAGATTGGTTATCTCATCTCAACCCACACTCCAAGAACAATCTCCATCTCCTACAAACAGTGATGAACTTTCTCCTCGCCCCACGAGCTACGCTAATCCCCACAAGACTGTCCTTTATCCGTTTTTATCTCCATTAAGGTACCCGCCTACGTTCGACAACATTTTTTTCAAAAACATGAAAATGTACTGATATTTTTAATTTTTTGGATGCCTTTATATTAGTAACCATATAACTAAACACTTAAAACCAAAAAATGTTTTTTATTTTTTTTTTTTAATTAAAAAAAAAGTAAAATTTTAAGCAAATTTTAAGTTTACGACAAACCTCATAATTAAAAAAATAACTAAGTTAAAGTGATTTTTTAACTTGCAATGCAATTCTAGTATAATTATGTAGTGAATGTATATAAAAGTTTCTAGATAAATGAATTTGTTTAGAATTTATAGCCTTTTTTATAAGGAATTCATGAATATTCACCATTTTTTTCATATCTTTACACATAAACAGGCTACTAAACTTACTAAAAATCATCTAAATAAGATTCTTTTAGCTGATTCACTAGAAAATAATATCAAAAACATTCATACCAAATTTCATAACAATATAAACAATATATTTTGAAATATCATGCATGTCGTAACTGCATTTATCAAAAAATATAGTTTTGAGAAAAATGAGTTTAAAGGTGATAGTTGTACATTTCAAGTATAAAATTTGTTTTGAATTCCTATTAATGCTTCAGATTTCTAAATCTATACCCACTGACCTTAAAACCCTCCCTTTTGGTATGTTACACCTTCTGACTTTTCAGTCTTGGCATATTTTCTCTTCTTCTGTGCACGATTTTTTTTTCGGGCAAGTTTCGTAGCAGGTAGCGATTCCCTTTTTGCCTCGCTGATACGGTCCTTGTCAAAGCCTTTGAACAAGGCAACAGTATACTGCCCAGGATCTATATTCAGAACCTTCAAAACTTCAAAAAGGCCTTGGTACCCTTTATTAAAATTTATTACCGCAATGTATGCACCTAGAGTAAATGTTTTAATTCTACGAAGGTATTCTTAGGTACGATGTTCCACAAACAACCATTAAAACTTTCATTACTGTTCTGAGTATTCCCATGAAGACATTTTTTTAACTGCTCTCTATCACACAATTCCATATATGTTGGTTTAATAACATTCAAAATGTTTTTTGGCAAACCGTCACCTTTATCGGTGTAGACATTTCCTGTAGCTTTTGCTCTTTGAAAGGCACACCAACTATCTGGCCCTAATGGACATTGCCCATGCATTTCTTGTTGTGCACTTGAACTGCAGTGAAAAAATACGGCTATGGCAGCACGTTGCATACCCTCCAAGTCATTTACATTGCTACGAATAGCAATGCCATAATAGTTTTGTAACCTATCAATTATCCTGTCGGTCAGTTTTTTTCCCCTCCAAGGCTCTTCTGTTTACTTTTAAGTTTGCTAAGTGTAAGTAAGTGTAAACAAACGATTGAGAACTAAAATTTCCCTTCGTTGCCAAAACTTGAATGCAAAATCTTATTACAAATATGTTTCGCTTCGAAAGAAAATATTAAAAAATGATTGTAGCAAAAAAATGTATATATTTCAAGCGAAAACAGAAGCATCAAAATCAACCCCGGTTTCGTTATTCCAACTTCCGGTTTCATTTTGCAGCTGACATTCTTTCTTCAAACAGCTGTAACTTTTTTTCTAGTAGCCGTAGAATAAAAAATAAGACTGTTTTAAAAAGCTAAAAAGCTGCTCTGTAATATGGAATTATAAACAAAAATCGCTAATTTTGGTCGAAAATGACGTTTTCAACGTAGGCGGGTACCTTAAACTCCATCCTCAACAAGGACCTTTCCACAGACACCTGGAACGAATTTGAAACCATGTTTCAGGAAATCATTAATTTCACTCAATCCTCTGTTCGTCACCCACCCCAAGCACAAGGACCGAGAGTTCCATTGAACATAGAATATCCAAAATCAATACAAAAACTTTACAGACGAAACCGCACGTCCGTGGTAAGACTGATTTCCGTAGTACAATCCCCTGGATGCCAGCTCCCAATTCAAACTGTGCAAAACCACTTCGCGGGTAGAAGCGAACCAATATCCTTCGACCCCACCTTTTACGACTGTGTCCGGCCAGCCACAAATCCAATCACCACAGCCCTATTCACTCCAGACGAAGTAATTACTCGTCTTAGAAAATTTGAGAACATCACCCCAGGTCCCGACCGCTTGACCTATCACCATTAGTCATCGGTTGACCCTAAAGGTGTCGTCGCCGCAATCCTAAACGTCTGCTTAAATCACCGTAAAGTTCTCCTCCACTTCATGCGATCTAATACCATTTTCATTCATAAAAACGGCGATAAAAAAAAACATCTCCAACTGACTCCCCATTGCACTCTGCAATGCAATTTACAAGATTTACATTGGTCTCCTTGCATCCCGACTTAACTGAATTAACTTATTCACCTCCTTTCAATTTGTGGCTCATTTGTAGTACTTTGAACTGTATTCCAACTGCCTTTGCTTCAGACTTTGTTAGATTATGTCCACTGTTGGAGTTTTTTTCATTTCCATTTTTTGGATTCTTCATTTAGGCTTAGTTACATGCTTTGTAGTGCTATTTCAGGCTGTACTTGAATTTTCAAGTCATTCTGTAAAGACTGGTGTTTTAAATTGGTCCTCATTCTTTCGACACATGTGGAAAGGGCTTCTGGGTCCCCATGACCCACGATAGAGCCTTCCTTGAACCTCAAACTGTTCTCTCAAGTATTTTGATGTGTAACACATGTTTTGTGACAAGTTTTTCCGTTCGCGGATTTTAAAAATGTGCTATTTTAATAGTAATGTAATAAATCAAGCATTTCACAAATCGGAAACATTTTTATATTTCTAAAAACATCGTATTTCAAGTGTAGTTGTGAGGAATATGATTGGAAACTGAAATTCCAAGCATCGAAATGCTCTTTTTTTGTCAAATATTATTTTATACGCAGTTTTGACGTTGATTTGTATCCTACTCGCTCCTACAAACAATTTGATATGTCGCACGATAGGTTTCGGCGTCCCAGGGCACCAGCAGTCCGGTCGGGTATGTGTCCGCCCGATGTTAATTTTTTGGAAGCATTTCACGCCGACACAAGGGGCAGCAGATACCTTATGCAGAGACTAAAACATTCGAGCGCATTATTTCTGCTCTAAATTTCAGTGACTTCATCAGTTACGGAAATTTGATTTTTGCTCAAGGAGGGGGGCGATATTTACTGGCTCGCTTCCTATTGGTTGTTATCGCTTCTCGGCCTCATGGCTAAGATCAAGTGTAGTAATCTGTTCTTATCAGCTTAATATCTGGTATTGGGTTCATAGAACCCTTTAGGTATTAAACTAATTTTTGAACTACGCTAGTTCAGTTAAATATATTTAACCACTAGCACGGGTCGATGTCTTGTTTCACTACAGAGATCATCAGGCCTTCAAATTAGAAAGAAAGAAAACCCTCACTATATACCCAACCAATTTCTACATTCTCTTGGGTCCAAAAATATTCATTTTTGGTCAAAAATTGATCATTTTCGAGCTAGGAGATAAGTTGTATTTTTGTGTGATACCAGCACCCCCCCCCCCCAAATAGCTGATAAGAACACGCATCTTGTCTTTCTTGCTGTGCCCAGTTTTGTTTTTTTATGAAAAAAGGTTGATCTTTGCCGACTTTGCGAACGAAATGCAAACAAAGAACTTATTATCATTCCTCAGCAAGCGTCCTTTATGTTGCCTACTGACCCACCAATCTACTTGGTGTGGAGAGCAGGCACTGTGAGCCCCATGTACTTCCAATACTGCCCCATGTACTCCTTATACTGAAGATTTGGGATGTTTAAGAAGTTGTCCTTCACAATGAAATTTGTCTATATTTTAAAGGGTTCAATTATTCAAAAGAACATTCATTTCGTAGACTTACTTTCTTCTCAGTCAAAGTTTTCCATGAAACAACTTCATCCAATTTCAACTGCCTATCTGAACCAATTTGAATTTCGTTTACCACTCTTACTAAACATGCTTCGTTCAGCTAACTATATCGAAACTACTCGACTTCAGATTACATTGTTTACAATGAAATGAATTGGTGTACAAAGTAAATACGCATTAGAGTGAAATACAGTTAAAATGCTTCAATTGCCTACTTTGTGGTACATTCTTGTTGTCTTGGGTTTATATCAATCATAACAGACAATATGAACCCATGAGGAATGGCATACTGCCCAGCTTAATTCTAAAAGCTCTCCTGAACCACGAATGTCACTTCTTCCAAGACCCGAGGTAACCCCTCGTTGCTTCAACTGTGGTGCCTTCTTCAAGGAAAAAGTGAATCCCTCCTGAGATATCTCCTGCATGGAATGCGGACAGAGACTGATTTCCTCACCCCCTGCTATTAATAACTCTAAATATACCACTTCTCACATGAAACCATCACCTCAAAAAACTCCACCCCCTGCAAAGCCTCCGAACTCAGATTAACTCTTGGAACGTTTTTCCTGCCAAAAATGTGGATACAGGGCCCGGGGTCCTAAGGGCCTATATCTGCATGACCTTATCTACTGTCCCTTTCGCTACAATACAGCAATGGCTCATCAATCAAAAGCTACACTTCCACTAAAAACCCAAATTCAGATCCATCCTTCTTAACAAAAAAAAACTCTACTAAATAGAGTTTCTACTCACCCTTGTCTCCATTAAACAGGCTTCGTC
Organism: Metellina segmentata; assembly: GCA_947359465.1. Lineage (NCBI taxonomy): Eukaryota > Metazoa > Arthropoda > Arachnida > Araneae > Tetragnathidae > Metellina > Metellina segmentata. The sequence continues at coordinate 96,268,147 of OX375875.1, read as the reverse complement.
ACCCGTGTCACCGCAACCCAACTATTAAATGCCATTCCTGCCCCGACTCCTTCCCCACCATAGCTTGTTTAAAAAAATCATCGACATAAACACCGGACCCTCAACGTTAATGCTTCCCCTCCTCCTGTCGTTCGTTCCCCTGGTCATTGCTCCTTTACAAGAACTTGATGAGGTTGCAGAAATTATTGCTTCTCCTCAAGAAACCATTGAAGATCCTGTTATTATCCACGAGGAATCCATCACACATATCAAAGCCATGAACCGCCACTCCTTTGCCTCTCCATCAAGATTGGTTATCTCATCTCAACCCACACTCCAAGAACAATCTCCATCTCCTACAAACAGTGATGAACTTTCTCCTCGCCCCACGAGCTACGCTAATCCCCACAAGACTTCTTTATCCGTTTTTATCTCCATTAAACTCCATCCTCAAAAAGACCTTTCCACAGACACCTGGAACGAATTTGAAACCATGTTTCAGGAAATCATTGACTTCACTCAATCCTCTGTTCGTCACCCACCCCAAGCACAAGGTCCGAGAGTTCCATTGAACATAGAATATCCAAAATCAATACAAAAGCTTTACAGATGAAACCGCACGTCCGTGGTAAGACAGATTTCCGTAGGACAATCCCCTGGATGCCAGCTCCCAATTTAAACTGTGCAAAACCACTTCGCGGGTAGAAGCGAACCAATATCCTTCGACCCCACCTTCTACGACTGTGTCCGGCCAGCCACAAATCCAATCACCACAGCCCTATTCACTCCAGACGAAGTAATTACTCGTCTTAGAAAATTTGAGAACATCACTCCAGGTCCCGACCGCTTGACCTATCACCATTAGTCATCGGTTGACCCTAAAGGTGTCGTCGTCGCCGCAATCCTAAACGTCTGCTTAAATCACCGTAAAGTTCTCCTCCACTTCATGCGATCTAATACCATTCTCATTCATAAAAACGGCGATTAAAAAAACATCTCCAACTGGCTCCCCATTGCACTCTGCAATGCAATTTACAAGATTTACATTGGTCTCCTTGCATCCCGACTTAACTGAATTAACTTATTCACCTCCTTTCAATTTGTGGCTCATTTGTAGTACTTTGAACTGTATTCCAACTGCCTTTGCTTCAGACTTTGTTAGATTATGTCCACTGTTGGAGTTTTTTTCATTTCCATTTTTTGGATTCTTCATTTAGGCTTAGTTACATGCTTTGTAGTGCTATTTCAGGCTGTACTTGAATTTTCAAGTCATTCTGTAAAGACTGGTGTTTTAAATTGGTCCTCATTCTTTCGACACATGTGGAAAGGGCTTCTGGGTCCCCATGACCCACGATAGAGCCTTCCTTGAACCTCAAACTGTTCTCTCAAGTATTTTGATGTGTAACACATGTTTTGTGACAAGTTTTTCCGTTCGCGGATTTTAAAAATGTGCTATTTTAATAGTAATGTAATAAATCAAGCATTTCACAAATCGGAAACATTTTTATATTTCTAAAAACATCGTATTTCAAGTGTAGTTGTGAGGAATATGATTGGAAACTGAAATTCCAAGCATCGAAATGCTCTTTTTTTGTCAAATATTATTTTATACGCAGTTTTGACGTTGATTTGTATCCTACTCGCTCCTACAAACAATTTGATATGTCGCACGATAGGTTTCGGCGTCCCAGGGCACCAGCAGTCCGGTCGGGTATGTGTCCGCCCGATGTTAATTTTTTGGAAGCATTTCACGCCGACACAAGGGGCAGCAGATACCTTATGCAGAGACTAAAACATTCGAGCGCATTATTTCTGCTCTAAATTTCAGTGACTTCATCAGTTACGGAAATTTGTTTTTTGCTCAAGGAGGGGGGCGATATTTACTGGCTCGCTTCCTACTGGTTGTTATCGCTTCTCGGCCTCATGGCTAAGATCAAGTGTAGTATCTGTTCTTATCAGCTTAATATCTGGTATTGGGTTCATAGAACCCTTTAGGTATTAAACTAATTTTTGAACTACGCTAGTTCAGTTAAATATATTTAACCACTAGCACGGGTCGATGTCTTGTTTCACTACAGAGATCATCAGGCCTTCAAATTAGAAAGAAAGAATACCCTCACTATATACCCAACCAATTTCTACATTCTCTTGGGTCCAAAAATATCCATTTTTGGTCAAAAATTGATCATTTTCGAGCTAGGAGATAAGTTGCATTTTTGTGTGATACCAGCACCCCCCCCAATAGCTGATAAGAACACGCATCTTGTCTTTCTTGCTGTGCCCAGTTTTGTTTTTTTATGAAAAAAGGTTGATCTTTGCCGACTTTGCGAACGAAATGCAAACAAAGAACTTATTATCATTCCTCAGCAAGCGTCCTTTATGTTGCCTACTGACCCACCAATCTACTTGGTGTGGAGAGCAGGCACTGTGAGCCCCATGTACTTCCAATACTGCCCCATGTACTCCTTATACTGAAGATTTGGGATGTTTAAGAAGTTGTCCTTCACAATGAAATTTGTCTATATTTTAAAGGGTTCAATTATTCAAAAGAACATTCATTTCGTAGACTTACTTTCTTCTCAGTCAAAGTTTTCCATGAAACAACTTCATCCAATTTCAACTGCCTATCTGAACCAATTTGAATTTCGTTTACCACTCTTACTAAACATGCTTCGTTCAGCTAACTATATCGAAACTACTCGACTTCAGATTACATTGTTTACAATGAAATGAATTGGTGTACAAAGTAAATACGCATTAGAGTGAAATACAGTTAAAATGCTTCAATTGCCTACTTTGTGGTACATTCTTGTTGTCTTGGGTTTATATCAATCATAACAGACAATATGAACCCATGAGGAATGGCATACTGCCCAGCTTAATTCTAAAAGCTCTCCTGAACCACGAATGTCACTTCTTCCAAGACCCGAGGTAACCCCTCGTTGCTTCAACTGTGGTGCCTTCTTCAAGGAAAAAGTGAATCCCTCCTGAGATATCTCCTGCATGGAATGCGGACAGAGACTGATTTCCTCACCCCCTGCTATTAATAACTCTAAATATACCACTTCTCACATGAAACCATCACCTCAAAAAACTCCACCCCCTGCAAAGCCTCCGAACTCAGATTAACTCTTGGAACGTTTTTCCTGCCAAAAATGTGGATACAGGGCCCGGGGTCCTAAGGGCCTATATCTGCATGACCTTATCTACTGTCCCTTTCGCTACAATACAGCAATGGCTCATCAATCAAAAGCTACACTTCCACTAAAAACCCAAATTCAGATCCATCCTTCTTAACAAAAAAAAACTCTACTAAATAGAGTTTCTACTCACCCTTGTCTCCATTAAACAGGCTTCGTCACCCGTGTCACCGCAACCCAACTATTAAATGCCATTCCTGCCCCGACTCCTTCCCCACCATAGCTTGTTTAAAAAAATCATCGACATAAACACCGGACCCTCAACGTTAATGCTTCCCCTCCTCCTGTCGTTCGTTCCCCTGGTCATTGCTCCTTTACAAGAACTTGATGAGGTTGCAGAAATTATTGCTTCTCCTCAAGAAACCATTGAAGATCCTGTTATTATCCACGAGGAATCCATCACACATATCAAAGCCATGAACCGCCACTCCTTTGCCTCTCCATCAAGATTGGTTATCTCATCTCAACCCACACTCCAAGAACAATCTCCATCTCCTACAAACAGTGATGAACTTTCTCCTCGCCCCACGAGCTACGCTAATCCCCACAAGACTGTTCTTTATCCGTTTTTATCTCCATTAAACTCCATCCTCAACAAGGACCTTTCCACAGACACCTGGAACGAATTTGAAACCATGTTTCAGGAAATCATTGACTTCACTCAATCCTCTGTTCGTCACCCACCCCAAGCACAAGGACCGAGAGTTCCATTGAACATAGAATATCCAAAATCAATACAAAAACTTTACAGACGAAACCGCACGTCCGTGGTAAGACTGATTTCCGTAGGACAATCCCCTGGATGCCAGCTCCCAATTCAAACTGTGCAAAACCACTTCGCGGGTAGAAGCGAACCAATATCCTTCGACCCCACCTTCTACGACTGTGTCCGGCCAGCCACAAATCCAATCACCACAGCCCTATTCACTCCAGACGAAGTAATTACTCGTCTTAGAAAATTTGAGAACATCACCCCAGGTCCCGACCGCTTGACCTATCACCATTAGTCATCGGTTGACCCTAAAGGTGTCGTCGTCGCCGCAATCCTAAACGTCTGCTTAAATCACCGTAAAGTTCTCCTCCACTTCATGCGATCTAATACCATTCTCATTCATAAAAACGGCGATAAAAAAAACATCTCCAATTGGCTCCCCATTGCACTCTGCAATGCAATTTACAAGATTTACATTGGTCTCCTTGCATCCCGACTTAACTGAATTAACTTATTCACCTCCTTTCAATTTGTGGCTCATTTGTAGTACTTTGAACTGTATTCCAACTGCCTTTGCTTCAGACTTTGTTAGATTATGTCCACTGTTGGATTTTTTTTCATTTCCATTTTTTGGATTCTTCATTTAGGCTTAGTTACATGCTTTGTAGTGCTATTTCAGGCTGTACTTGAATTTTCAAGTCATTCTGTAAAGACTGGTGTTTTAAATTGGTCCTCATTCTTTCGACACATGTGGAAAGGGCTTCTGGGTCCCCATGACCCACGATAGAGCCTTCCTTGAACCTCAAACTGTTCTCTCAAGTATTTTGATGTGTAACACATGTTTTGTGACAAGTTTTTCCGTTCGCGGATTTTAAAAATGTGCTATTTTAATAGTAATGTAATAAATCAAGCATTTCACAAATCGGAAACATTTTTATATTTCTAAAAACATCGTATTTCAAGTGTAGTTGTGAGGAATATGATTGGAAACTGAAATTCCAAGCATCGAAATGCTCTTTTTTTGTCAAATATTATTTTATACGCAGTTTTGACGTCGATTTGTATCCTACTCGCTCCTACAAACAATTTGATATGTCGCACGATAGGTTTCGGCGTCCCAGGGCACCAGCAGTCCGGTCGGGTATGTGTCCGCCCGATGTTAATTTTTTGGAAGCATTTCACGCCGACACAAGGGGCAGCAGATACCTTATGCAGAGACTAAAACATTCGAGCGCATTATTTCTGCTCTAAATTTCAGTGACTTCATCAGTTACGGAAATTTGTTTTTTGCTCAAGGAGGGGGGCGATATTTACTGGCTCGCTTCCTATTGGTTGTTATCGCTTCTCGGCCTCATGGCTAAGATCAAGTGTAGTATCTGTTCTTATCAGCTTAATATCTGGTATTGGGTTCATAGAACCCTTTAGGTATTAAACTAATTTTTGAACTACGCTAGTTCAGTTAAATATATTTAACCACTAGCACGGGTCGATGTCTTGTTTCACTACAGAGATCATCAGGCCTTCAAATTAGAAAGAAAGAATACCCTCACTATATACCCAACCAATTTCTACATTCTCTTGGGTCCAAAAATATCCATTTTTGGTCAAAAATTGATCATTTTCGAGCTAGGAGATAAGCTGTATTTTTGTGTGATACCAGCACCCCCCCCCCAAATAGCTGATAAGAACACGCATCTTGTCTTTCTTGCTGTGCCCAGTTTTGTTTTTTTATGAAAAAAGGTTGATCTTTGCCGACTTTGCGAACAAAATGCAAACAAAGAACTTATTATCATTCCTCAGCAAGCGTCCTTTATGTTGCCTACTGACCCACCAATCTACTTGGTGTGGAGAGCAGGCACTGTGAGCCCCATGTACTTCCAATACTGCCCCATGTACTCCTTATACTGAAGATTTGGGATGTTTAAGAAGTTGTCCTTCACAATGAAATTTGTCTATATTTTAAAGGGTTCAATTATTCAAAAGAACATTCATTTCGTAGACTTACTTTCTTCTCAGTCAAAGTTTTCTATGAAACAACTTCATCCAATTTCAACTGCCTATCTGAACCAATTTGAATTTCGTTTACCACTCTTACTAAACATGCTTCGTTCAGCTAACTATATCGAAACTACTCGACTTCAGATTACATTGTTTACAATGAAATGAATTATTGTACAAAGTAAATACGCATTAGAGTGAAATACAGTTAAAATGCTTCAATTGCCTACTTTGTGGTACATTCTTGTTGTCTTGGGTTTATATCAATCATAACAGACAATATAAACCCATGAGGAATGGCATACTGCCCAGCTTAATTCTAAAAGCTCTCCTGAACCACGAATGTCACTTCTTCCAAGACCCGAGGTAACCCCTCGTTGCTTCAACTGTGGTGCCTTCTTCAAGGAAAAAGTGAATCCCTCCTGAGATATCTCCTGCATGGAATGCGGACAGAGACTGATTTCCTCACCCCCTGCTATTAATAACTCTAAATATACCACTTCTCACATGAAACCATCACCTCAAAAACCTCCACCCCCTGCAACGCCTCCGAACTCAGATTAACTCTTGGAACGTTTTTCCTGCCAAAAATGTGGATACAGGGCCCGGGGTCCTAAGGGCCCCTATATCTGCTTGACCTTATCTACTGTCCCTTTCGCTACAATACAGCAATGGCTCATCAATCAAAAGCTACACTTCCACTAAAAACCCAAATTCAGATCCATCCTTCTTAACAAAAAAAACTCTACTAAATAGAGTTTCTACTCACCCTTGTCTCCATTAAACAGGCTTCGTCACCCGTGTCACCGCAACCCAACTATTAAATGCCATTCCTGCCCCGACTCCTTTCCCACCATAGCTTGTTTAAAAAAATCATCGACATAAACACCGGACCCTCAACGTTAATGCTTCCCCTCCTCCTGTCGTTCGTTCCCCTGGTCATTGCTCCTTTACAAGAACTTGATGAGGTTGCAGAAATTATTGCTTCTCCTCAAGAAACCATTGAAGATCCTGTTATTATCCACGAGGAATCCATCACACATATCAAAGCCATGAACCGCCACTCCTTTGCCTCTCCATCAAGATTGGTTATCTCATCTCAACCCACACTCCAAGAACAATCTCCATCTCCTACAAACAGTGATGAACTTTCTCCTCGCCCCACGAGCTACGCTAATCCCCACAAGACTGTTCTTTATCCGTTTTTATCTCCATTAAACTCCATCCTCAACAAGGACCTTTCCACAGACACCTGGAACGAATTTGAAACCATGTTTCAGGAAATCATTGACTTCACTCAATCCTCTGTTCGTCACCCACCCCAAGCACAAGGACCGAGAGTTCCATTGAACATAGAATATCCAAAATCAATACAAAAACTTTACAGACGAAACCGCACGTCCGTGGTAAGACTGATTTCCGTAGGACAATCCCCTGGATGCCAGCTCCCAATTCAAACTGTGCAAAACCACTTCGCGGGTAGAAGCGAACCAATATCCTTCGACCCCACCTTCTACGACTGTGTCCGGCCAGCCACAAATCCAATCACCACAGCCCTATTCACTCCAGACGAAGTAATTACTCGTCTTAGAAAATTTGAGAACATCACCCCAGGTCCCGACCGCTTGACCTATCACCATTAGTCATCGGTTGACCCTAAAGGTGTCGTCGTCGCCGCAATCCTAAACGTCTGCTTAAATCACCGTAAAGTTCTCCTCCACTTCATGCGATCTAATACCATTCTCATTCATAAAAACGGCGATAAAAAAAACATCTCCAATTGGCTCCCCATTGCACTCTGCAATGCAATTTACAAGATTTACATTGGTCTCCTTGCATCCCGACTTAACTGAATTAACTTATTCACCTCCTTTCAATTTGTGGCTCATTTGTAGTACTTTGAACTGTATTCCAACTGCCTTTGCTTCAGACTTTGTTAGATTATGTCCACTGTTGGATTTTTTTTCATTTCCATTTTTTGGATTCTTCATTTAGGCTTAGTTACATGCTTTGTAGTGCTATTTCAGGCTGTACTTGAATTTTCAAGTCATTCTGTAAAGACTGGTGTTTTAAATTGGTCCTCATTCTTTCGACACATGTGGAAAGGGCTTCTGGGTCCCCATGACCCACGATAGAGCCTTCCTTGAACCTCAAACTGTTCTCTCAAGTATTTTGATGTGTAACACATGTTTTGTGACAAGTTTTTCCGTTCGCGGATTTTAAAAATGTGCTATTTTAATAGTAATGTAATAAATCAAGCATTTCACAAATCGGAAACATTTTTATATTTCTAAAAACATCGTATTTCAAGTGTAGTTGTGAGGAATATGATTGGAAACTGAAATTCCAAGCATCGAAATGCTCTTTTTTTGTCAAATATTATTTTATACGCAGTTTTGACGTCGATTTGTATCCTACTCGCTCCTACAAACAATTTGATATGTCGCACGATAGGTTTCGGCGTCCCAGGGCACCAGCAGTCCGGTCGGGTATGTGTCCGCCCGATGTTAATTTTTTGGAAGCATTTCACGCCGACACAAGGGGCAGCAGATACCTTATGCAGAGACTAAAACATTCGAGCGCATTATTTCTGCTCTAAATTTCAGTGACTTCATCAGTTACGGAAATTTGTTTTTTGCTCAAGGAGGGGGGCGATATTTACTGGCTCGCTTCCTATTGGTTGTTATCGCTTCTCGGCCTCATGGCTAAGATCAAGTGTAGTATCTGTTCTTATCAGCTTAATATCTGGTATTGGGTTCATAGAACCCTTTAGGTATTAAACTAATTTTTGAACTACGCTAGTTCAGTTAAATATATTTAACCACTAGCACGGGTCGATGTCTTGTTTCACTACAGAGATCATCAGGCCTTCAAATTAGAAAGAAAGAATACCCTCACTATATACCCAACCAATTTCTACATTCTCTTGGGTCCAAAAATATCCATTTTTGGTCAAAAATTGATCATTTTCGAGCTAGGAGATAAGCTGTATTTTTGTGTGATACCAGCACCCCCCCCCCCCAAATAGCTGATAAGAACACGCATCTTGTCTTTCTTGCTGTGCCCAGTTTTGTTTTTTTATGAAAAAAGGTTGATCTTTGCCGACTTTGCGAACAAAATGCAAACAAAGAACTTATTATCATTCCTCAGCAAGCGTCCTTTATGTTGCCTACTGACCCACCAATCTACTTGGTGTGGAGAGCAGGCACTGTGAGCCCCATGTACTTCCAATACTGCCCCATGTACTCCTTATACTGAAGATTTGGGATGTTTAAGAAGTTGTCCTTCACAATGAAATTTGTCTATATTTTAAAGGGTTCAATTATTCAAAAGAACATTCATTTCGTAGACTTACTTTCTTCTCAGTCAAAGTTTTCTATGAAACAACTTCATCCAATTTCAACTGCCTATCTGAACCAATTTGAATTTCGTTTACCACTCTTACTAAACATGCTTCGTTCAGCTAACTATATCGAAACTACTCGACTTCAGATTACATTGTTTACAATGAAATGAATTATTGTACAAAGTAAATACGCATTAGAGTGAAATACAGTTAAAATGCTTCAATTGCCTACTTTGTGGTACATTCTTGTTGTCTTGGGTTTATATCAATCATAACAGACAATATGAACCCATGAGGAATGGCATACTGCCCAGCTTAATTCTAAAAGCTCTCCTGAACCACGAATGTCACTTCTTCCAAGACCCGAGGTAACCCCTCGTTGCTTCAACTGTGGTGCCTTCTTCAAGGAAAAAGTGAATCCCTCCTGAGATATCTCCTGCATGGAATGCGGACAGAGACTGATTTCCTCACCCCCTGCTATTAATAACTCTAAATATACCACTTCTCACATGAAACCATCACCTCAAAAACCTCCACCCCCTGCAACGCCTCCGAACTCAGATTAACTCTTGGAACGTTTTTCCTGCCAAAAATGTGGATACAGGGCCCGGGGTCCTAAGGGCCCCTATATCTGCTTGACCTTATCTACTGTCCCTTTCGCTACAATACAGCAATGGCTCATCAATCAAAAGCTACACTTCCACTAAAAACCCAAATTCAGATCCATCCTTCTTAACAAAAAAAACTCTACTAAATAGAGTTTCTACTCACCCTTGTCTCCATTAAACAGGCTTCGTCACCCGTGTCACCGCAACCCAACTATTAAATGCCATTCCTGCCCCGACTCCTTTCCCACCATAGCTTGTTTAAAAAAATCATCGACATAAACACCGGACCCTCAACGTTAATGCTTCCCCTCCTCCTGTCGTTCGTTCCCCTGGTCATTGCTCCTTTACAAGAACTTGATGAGGTTGCAGAAATTATTGCTTCTCCTCAAGAAACCATTGAAGATCCTGTTATTATCCACGAGGAATCCATCACACATATCAAAGCCATGAACCGCCACTCCTTTGCCTCTCCATCAAGATTGGTTATCTCATCTCAACCCACACTCCAAGAACAATCTCCATCTCCTACAAACAGTGATGAACTTTCTCCTCGCCCCACGAGCTACGCTAATCCCCACAAGACTGTTCTTTATCCGTTTTTATCTCCATTAAACTCCATCCTCAACAAGGACCTTTCCACAGACACCTGGAACGAATTTGAAACCATGTTTCAGGAAATCATTGACTTCACTCAATCCTCTGTTCGTCACCCACCCCAAGCACAAGGACCGAGAGTTCCATTGAACATAGAATATCCAAAATCAATACAAAAACTTTACAGACGAAACCGCACGTCCGTGGTAAGACTGATTTCCGTAGGACAATCCCCTGGATGCCAGCTCCCAATTCAAACTGTGCAAAACCACTTCGCGGGTAGAAGCGAACCAATATCCTTCGACCCCACCTTCTACGACTGTGTCCGGCCAGCCACAAATCCAATCACCACAGCCCTATTCACTCCAGACGAAGTAATTACTCGTCTTAGAAAATTTGAGAACATCACCCCAGGTCCCGACCGCTTGACCTATCACCATTAGTCATCGGTTGACCCTAAAGGTGTCGTCGTCGCCGCAATCCTAAACGTCTGCTTAAATCACCGTAAAGTTCTCCTCCACTTCATGCGATCTAATACCATTCTCATTCATAAAAACGGCGATAAAAAAAACATCTCCAACTGGCTCCCCATTGCACTCTGCAATGCAATTTACAATATTTACATTGGTCTCCTTGCATCCCGACTTAACTGAATTAACTTATTCACCTCCTTTCAATTTGTGGCTCATTTGTAGTACTTTGAACTGTATTCCAACTGCCTTTGCTTCAGACTTTGTTAGATTATGTCCACTGTTGGAGTTTTTTTCATTTCCATTTTTTGGATTCTTCATTTAGGCTTAGTTACATGCTTTGTAGTGCTATTTCAGGCTGTACTTGAATTTTCAAGTCATTCTGTAAAGACTGGTGTTTTAAATTGGTCCTCATTCTTTCGACACATGTGGAAAGGGCTTCTGGGTCCCCATGACCCACGATAGAGCCTTCCTTGAACCTCAAACTGTTCTCTCAAGTATTTTGATGTGTAACACATGTTTTGTGACAAGTTTTTCCGTTCGCGGATTTTAAAAATGTGCTATTTTAATAGTAATGTAATAAATCAAGCATTTCACAAATCGGAAACATTTTTATATTTCTAAAAACATCGTATTTCAAGTGTAGTTGTGAGGAATATGATTGGAAACTGAAATTCCAAGCATCGAAATGCTCTTTTTTTTGTCAAATATTATTTTATACGCAGTTTTGACGTCGATTTGTATCCTACTCGCTCCTACAAACAATTTGATATGTCGCACGATAGGTTTCGGCGTACCAGGGCACCAGCAGTCCGGTCGGGTATGTGTCCGCCCGATGTTAATTTTTTGGAAGCATTTCACGCCGACACAAGGGGCAGCAGATACCTTATGCAGAGACTAAAACATTCGAGCGCATTATTTCTGCTCTAAATTTCAGTGACTTCATCAGTTACGGAAATTTGTTTTTTGCTCAAGGAGGGGGGCGATATTTACTGGCTCGCTTCCTATTGGTTGTTATCGCTTCTCGGCCTCATGGCTAAGATCAAGTGTAGTATCTGTTCTTATCAGCTTAATATCTGGTATTGGGTTCATAGAACCCTTTAGGTATTAAACTAATTTTTGAACTACGCTAGTTCAGTTAAATATATTTAACCACTAGCACGGGTCGATGTCTTGTTTCACTACAGAGATCATCAGGCCTTCAAATTAGAAAGAAAGAATACCCTCACTATATACCCAACCAATTTCTACATTCTCTTGGGTCCAAAAATATCCATTTTTGGTCAAAAATTGATCATTTTCGAGCTAGGAGATAAGCTGTATTTTTGTGTGATACCAGCACCCCCCACCAAATAGCTGATAAGAACACGCATCTTGTCTTTCTTGCTGTGCCCAGTTTTGTTTTTTTATGAAAAAAGGTTGATCTTTGCCGACTTTGCGAACAAAATGCAAACAAAGAACTTATTATCATTCCTCAGCAAGCGTCCTTTATGTTGCCTACTGACCCACCAATCTACTTGGTGTGGAGAGCAGGCACTGTGAGCCCCATGTACTTCCAATACTGCCCCATGTACTCCTTATACTGAAGATTTGGGATGTTTAAGAAGTTGTCCTTCACAATGAAATTTGTCTATATTTTAAAGGGTTCAATTATTCAAAAGAACATTCATTTCGTAGACTTACTTTCTTCTCAGTCAAAGTTTTCTATGAAACAACTTCATCCAATTTCAACTGCCTATCTGAACCAATTTGAATTTCGTTTACCACTCTTACTAAACATGCTTCGTTCAGCTAACTATATCGAAACTACTCGACTTCAGATTACATTGTTTACAATGAAATGAATTATTGTACAAAGTAAATACGCATTAGAGTGAAATACAGTTAAAATGCTTCAATTGCCTACTTTGTGGTACATTCTTGTTGTCTTGGGTTTATATCAATCATAACAGACAATATGAACCCATGAGGAATGGCATACTGCCCAGCTTAATTCTAAAAGCTCTCCTGAACCACGAATGTCACTTCTTCCAAGACCCGAGGTAACCCCTCGTTGCTTCAACTGTGGTGCCTTCTTCAAGGAAAAAGTGAATCCCTCCTGAGATATCTCCTGCATGGAATGCGGACAGAGACTGATTTCCTCACCCCCTGCTATTAATAACTCTAAATATACCACTTCTCACATGAAACCATCACCTCAAAAACCTCCACCCCCTGCAACGCCTCCGAACTCAGATTAACTCTTGGAACGTTTTTCCTGCCAAAAATGTGGATACAGGGCCCGGGGTCCTAAGGGCCCCTATATCTGCTTGACCTTATCTACTGTCCCTTTCGCTACAATACAGCAATGGCTCATCAATCAAAAGCTACACTTCCACTAAAAACCCAAATTCAGATCCATCCTTCTTAACAAAAAAAACTCTACTAAATAGAGTTTCTACTCACCCTTGTCTCCATTAAACAGGCTTCGTCACCCGTGTCACCGCAACCCAACTATTAAATGCCATTCCTGCCCCGACTCCTTTCCCACCATAGCTTGTTTAAAAAAATCATCGACATAAACACCGGACCCTCAACGTTAATGCTTCCCCTCCTCCTGTCGTTCGTTCCCCTGGTCATTGCTCCTTTACAAGAACTTGATGAGGTTGCAGAAATTATTGCTTCTCCTCAAGAAACCATTGAAGATCCTGTTATTATCCACGAGGAATCCATCACACATATCAAAGCCATGAACCGCCACTCCTTTGCCTCTCCATCAAGATTGGTTATCTCATCTCAACCCACACTCCAAGAACAATCTCCATCTCCTACAAACAGTGATGAACTTTCTCCTCGCCCCACGAGCTACGCTAATCCCCACAAGACTGTTCTTTATCCGTTTTTATCTCCATTAAACTCCATCCTCAACAAGGACCTTTCCACAGACACCTGGAACGAATTTGAAACCATGTTTCAGGAAATCATTGACTTCACTCAATCCTCTGTTCGTCACCCACCCCAAGCACAAGGACCGAGAGTTCCATTGAACATAGAATATCCAAAATCAATACAAAAACTTTACAGACGAAACCGCACGTCCGTGGTAAGACTGATTTCCGTAGGACAATCCCCTGGATGCCAGCTCCCAATTCAAACTGTGCAAAACCACTTCGCGGGTAGAAGCGAACCAATATCCTTCGACCCCACCTTCTACGACTGTGTCCGGCCAGCCACAAATCCAATCACCACAGCCCTATTCACTCCAGACGAAGTAATTACTCGTCTTAGAAAATTTGAGAACATCACCCCAGGTCCCGACCGCTTGACCTATCACCATTAGTCATCGGTTGACCCTAAAGGTGTCGTCGTCGCCGCAATCCTAAACGTCTGCTTAAATCACCGTAAAGTTCTCCTCCACTTCATGCGATCTAATACCATTCTCATTCATAAAAACGGCGATAAAAAAAACATCTCCAACTGGCTCCCCATTGCACTCTGCAATGCAATTTACAATATTTACATTGGTCTCCTTGCATCCCGACTTAACTGAATTAACTTATTCACCTCCTTTCAATTTGTGGCTCATTTGTAGTACTTTGAACTGTATTCCAACTGCCTTTGCTTCAGACTTTGTTAGATTATGTCCACTGTTGGAGTTTTTTTCATTTCCATTTTTTGGATTCTTCATTTAGGCTTAGTTACATGCTTTGTAGTGCTATTTCAGGCTGTACTTGAATTTTCAAGTCATTCTGTAAAGACTGGTGTTTTAAATTGGTCCTCATTCTTTCGACACATGTGGAAAGGGCTTCTGGGTCCCCATGACCCACGATAGAGCCTTCCTTGAACCTCAAACTGTTCTCTCAAGTATTTTGATGTGTAACACATGTTTTGTGACAAGTTTTTCCGTTCGCGGATTTTAAAAATGTGCTATTTTAATAGTAATGTAATAAATCAAGCATTTCACAAATCGGAAACATTTTTATATTTCTAAAAACATCGTATTTCAAGTGTAGTTGTGAGGAATATGATTGGAAACTGAAATTCCAAGCATCGAAATGCTCTTTTTTTTGTCAAATATTATTTTATACGCAGTTTTGACGTCGATTTGTATCCTACTCGCTCCTACAAACAATTTGATATGTCGCACGATAGGTTTCGGCGTACCAGGGCACCAGCAGTCCGGTCGGGTATGTGTCCGCCCGATGTTAATTTTTTGGAAGCATTTCACGCCGACACAAGGGGCAGCAGATACTTTATGCAGAGACTAAAACATTCGAGCGCATTATTTCTGCTCTAAATTTCAGTGACTTCATCAGTTACGGAAATTTGTTTTTTGCTCAAGGAGGGGGGCGATATTTACTGGCTCGCTTCCTATTGGTTGTTATCGCTTCTCGGCCTCATGGCTAAGATCAAGTGTAGTATCTGTTCTTATCAGCTTAATATCTGGTATTGGGTTCATAGAACCCTTTAGGTATTAAACTAATTTTTGAACTACGCTAGTTCAGTTAAATATATTTAACCACTAGCACGGGTCGATGTCTTGTTTCACTACAGAGATCATCAGGCCTTCAAATTAGAAAGAAAGAATACCCTCACTATATACCCAACCAATTTCTACATTCTCTTGGGTCCAAAAATATCCATTTTTGGTCAAAAATTGATCATTTTCGAGCTAGGAGATAAGCTGTATTTTTGTGTGATACCAGCACCCCCCCCCCCAATAGCTGATAAGAACACGCATCTTGTCTTTCTTGCTGTGCCCAGTTTTGTTTTTTTATGAAAAAAGGTTGATCTTTGCCGACTTTGCGAACAAAATGCAAACAAAGAACTTATTATCATTCCTCAGCAAGCGTCCTTTATGTTGCCTACTGACCCACCAATCTACTTGGTGTGGAGAGCAGGCACTGTGAGCCCCATGTACTTCCAATACTGCCCCATGTACTCCTTATACTGAAGATTTGGGATGTTTAAGAAGTTGTCCTTCACAATGAAATTTGTCTATATTTTAAAGGGTTCAATTATTCAAAAGAACATTCATTTCGTAGACTTACTTTCTTCTCAGTCAAAGTTTTCTATGAAACAACTTCATCCAATTTCAACTGCCTATCTGAACCAATTTGAATTTCGTTTACCACTCTTACTAAACATGCTTCGTTCAGCTAACTATATCGAAACTACTCGACTTCAGATTACATTGTTTACAATGAAATGAATTATTGTACCAAGTAAATACGCATTAGAGTGAAATACAGTTAAAATGCTTCAATTGCCTACTTTGTGGTACATTCTTGTTGTCTTGGGTTTATATCAATCATAACAGACAATATGAACCCATGAGGAATGGCATACTGCCCAGCTTAATTCTAAAAGCTCTCCTGAACCACGAATGTCACTTCTTCCAAGACCCGAGGTAACCCCTCGTTGCTTCAACTGTGGTGCCTTCTTCAAGGAAAAAGTGAATCCCTCCTGAGATATCTCCTGCATGGAATGCGGACAGAGACTGATTTCCTCACCCCCTGCTATTAATAACTCTAAATATACCACTTCTCACATGAAACCATCACCTCAAAAACCTCCACCCCCTGCAACGCCTCCGAACTCAGATTAACTCTTGGAACGTTTTTCCTGCCAAAAATGTGGATACAGGGCCCGGGGTCCTAAGGGCCCCTATATCTGCTTGACCTTATCTACTGTCCCTTTCGCTACAATACAGCAATGGCTCATCAATCAAAAGCTACACTTCCACTAAAAACCCAAATTCAGATCCATCCTTCTTAACAAAAAAAACTCTACTAAATAGAGTTTCTACTCACCCTTGTCTCCATTAAACAGGCTTCGTCACCCGTGTCACCGCAACCCAACTATTAAATGCCATTCCTGCCCCGACTCCTTTCCCACCATAGCTTGTTTAAAAAAATCATCGACATAAACACCGGACCCTCAACGTTAATGCTTCCCCTCCTCCTGTCGTTCGTTCCCCTGGTCATTGCTCCTTTACAAGAACTTGATGAGGTTGCAGAAATTATTGCTTCTCCTCAAGAAACCATTGAAGATCCTGTTATTATCCACGAGGAATCCATCACACATATCAAAGCCATGAACCGCCACTCCTTTGCCTCTCCATCAAGATTGGTTATCTCATCTCAACCCACACTCCAAGAACAATCTCCATCTCCTACAAACAGTGATGAACTTTCTCCTCGCCCCACGAGCTACGCTAATCCCCACAAGACTGTTCTTTATCCGTTTTTATCTCCATTAAACTCCATCCTCAACAAGGACCTTTCCACAGACACCTGGAACGAATTTGAAACCATGTTTCAGGAAATCATTGACTTCACTCAATCCTCTGTTCGTCACCCACCCCAAGCACAAGGACCGAGAGTTCCATTGAACATAGAATATCCAAAATCAATACAAAAACTTTACAGACGAAACCGCACGTCCGTGGTAAGACTGATTTCCGTAGGACAATCCCCTGGATGCCAGCTCCCAATTCAAACTGTGCAAAACCACTTCGCGGGTAGAAGCGAACCAATATCCTTCGACCCCACCTTCTACGACTGTGTCCGGCCAGCCACAAATCCAATCACCACAGCCCTATTCACTCCAGACGAAGTAATTACTCGTCTTAGAAAATTTGAGAACATCACCCCAGGTCCCGACCGCTTGACCTATCACCATTAGTCATCGGTTGACCCTAAAGGTGTCGTCGTCGCCGCAATCCTAAACGTCTGCTTAAATCACCGTAAAGTTCTCCTCCACTTCATGCGATCTAATACCATTCTCATTCATAAAAACGGCGATAAAAAAAACATCTCCAACTGGCTCCCCATTGCACTCTGCAATGCAATTTACAATATTTACATTGGTCTCCTTGCATCCCGACTTAACTGAATTAACTTATTCACCTCCTTTCAATTTGTGGCTCATTTGTAGTACTTTGAACTGTATTCCAACTGCCTTTGCTTCAGACTTTGTTAGATTATGTCCACTGTTGGAGTTTTTTTCATTTCCATTTTTTGGATTCTTCATTTAGGCTTAGTTACATGCTTTGTAGTGCTATTTCAGGCTGTACTTGAATTTTCAAGTCATTCTGTAAAGACTGGTGTTTTAAATTGGTCCTCATTCTTTCGACACATGTGGAAAGGGCTTCTGGGTCCCCATGACCCACGATAGAGCCTTCCTTGAACCTCAAACTGTTCTCTCAAGTATTTTGATGTGTAACACATGTTTTGTGACAAGTTTTTCCGTTCGCGGATTTTAAAAATGTGCTATTTTAATAGTAATGTAATAAATCAAGCATTTCACAAATCGGAAACATTTTTATATTTCTAAAAACATCGTATTTCAAGTGTAGTTGTGAGGAATATGATTGGAAACTGAAATTCCAAGCATCGAAATGCTCTTTTTTTTGTCAAATATTATTTTATACGCAGTTTTGACGTCGATTTGTATCCTACTCGCTCCTACAAACAATTTGATATGTCGCACGATAGGTTTCGGCGTACCAGGGCACCAGCAGTCCGGTCGGGTATGTGTCCGCCCGATGTTAATTTTTTGGAAGCATTTCACGCCGACACAAGGGGCAGCAGATACCTTATGCAGAGACTAAAACATTCGAGCGCATTATTTCTGCTCTAAATTTCAGTGACTTCATCAGTTACGGAAATTTGTTTTTTGCTCAAGGAGGGGGGCGATATTTACTGGCTCGCTTCCTATTGGTTGTTATCGCTTCTCGGCCTCATGGCTAAGATCAAGTGTAGTATCTGTTCTTATCAGCTTAATATCTGGTATTGGGTTCATAGAACCCTTTAGGTATTAAACTAATTTTTGAACTACGCTAGTTCAGTTAAATATATTTAACCACTAGCACGGGTCGATGTCTTGTTTCACTACAGAGATCATCAGGCCTTCAAATTAGAAAGAAAGAATACCCTCACTATATACCCAACCAATTTCTACATTCTCTTGGGTCCAAAAATATCCATTTTTGGTCAAAAATTGATCATTTTCGAGCTAGGAGATAAGCTGTATTTTTGTGTGATACCAGCACCCCCCCCCCCAAATAGCTGATAAGAACACGCATCTTGTCTTTCTTGCTGTGCCCAGTTTTGTTTTTTTATGAAAAAAGGTTGATCTTTGCCGACTTTGCGAACAAAATGCAAACAAAGAACTTATTATCATTCCTCAGCAAGCGTCCTTTATGTTGCCTACTGACCCACCAATCTACTTGGTGTGGAGAGCAGGCACTGTGAGCCCCATGTACTTCCAATACTGCCCCATGTACTCCTTATACTGAAGATTTGGGATGTTTAAGAAGTTGTCCTTCACAATGAAATTTGTCTATATTTTAAAGGGTTCAATTATTCAAAAGAACATTCATTTCGTAGACTTACTTTCTTCTCAGTCAAAGTTTTCTATGAAACAACTTCATCCAATTTCAACTGCCTATCTGAACCAATTTGAATTTCGTTTACCACTCTTACTAAACATGCTTCGTTCAGCTAACTATATCGAAACTACTCGACTTCAGATTACATTGTTTACAATGAAATGAATTATTGTACCAAGTAAATACGCATTAGAGTGAAATACAGTTAAAATGCTTCAATTGCCTACTTTGTGGTACATTCTTGTTGTCTTGGGTTTATATCAATCATAACAGACAATATGAACCCATGAGGAATGGCATACTGCCCAGCTTAATTCTAAAAGCTCTCCTGAACCACGAATGTCACTTCTTCCAAGACCCGAGGTAACCCCTCGTTGCTTCAACTGTGGTGCCTTCTTCAAGGAAAAAGTGAATCCCTCCTGAGATATCTCCTGCATGGAATGCGGACAGAGACTGATTTCCTCACCCCCTGCTATTAATAACTCTAAATATACCACTTCTCACATGAAACCATCACCTCAAAAACCTCCACCCCCTGCAACGCCTCCGAACTCAGATTAACTCTTGGAACGTTTTTCCTGCCAAAAATGTGGATACAGGGCCCGGGGTCCTAAGGGCCCCTATATCTGCTTGACCTTATCTACTGTCCCTTTCGCTACAATACAGCAATGGCTCATCAATCAAAAGCTACACTTCCACTAAAAACCCAAATTCAGATCCATCCTTCTTAACAAAAAAAACTCTACTAAATAGAGTTTCTACTCACCCTTGTCTCCATTAAACAGGCTTCGTCACCCGTGTCACCGCAACCCAACTATTAAATGCCATTCCTGCCCCGACTCCTTTCCCACCATAGCTTGTTTAAAAAAATCATCGACATAAACACCGGACCCTCAACGTTAATGCTTCCCCTCCTCCTGTCGTTCGTTCCCCTGGTCATTGCTCCTTTACAAGAACTTGATGAGGTTGCAGAAATTATTGCTTCTCCTCAAGAAACCATTGAAGATCCTGTTATTATCCACGAGGAATCCATCACACATATCAAAGCCATGAACCGCCACTCCTTTGCCTCTCCATCAAGATTGGTTATCTCATCTCAACCCACACTCCAAGAACAATCTCCATCTCCTACAAACAGTGATGAACTTTCTCCTCGCCCCACGAGCTACGCTAATCCCCACAAGACTGTTCTTTATCCGTTTTTATCTCCATTAAACTCCATCCTCAACAAGGACCTTTCCACAGACACCTGGAACGAATTTGAAACCATGTTTCAGGAAATCATTGACTTCACTCAATCCTCTGTTCGTCACCCACCCCAAGCACAAGGACCGAGAGTTCCATTGAACATAGAATATCCAAAATCAATACAAAAACTTTACAGACGAAACCGCACGTCCGTGGTAAGACTGATTTCCGTAGGACAATCCCCTGGATGCCAGCTCCCAATTCAAACTGTGCAAAACCACTTCGCGGGTAGAAGCGAACCAATATCCTTCGACCCCACCTTCTACGACTGTGTCCGGCCAGCCACAAATCCAATCACCACAGCCCTATTCACTCCAGACGAAGTAATTACTCGTCTTAGAAAATTTGAGAACATCACCCCAGGTCCCGACCGCTTGACCTATCACCATTAGTCATCGGTTGACCCTAAAGGTGTCGTCGTCGCCGCAATCCTAAACGTCTGCTTAAATCACCGTAAAGTTCTCCTCCACTTCATGCGATCTAATACCATTCTCATTCATAAAAACGGCGATAAAAAAAACATCTCCAACTGGCTCCCCATTGCACTCTGCAATGCAATTTACAATATTTACATTGGTCTCCTTGCATCCCGACTTAACTGAATTAACTTATTCACCTCCTTTCAATTTGTGGCTCATTTGTAGTACTTTGAACTGTATTCCAACTGCCTTTGCTTCAGACTTTGTTAGATTATGTCCACTGTTGGAGTTTTTTTCATTTCCATTTTTTGGATTCTTCATTTAGGCTTAGTTACATGCTTTGTAGTGCTATTTCAGGCTGTACTTGAATTTTCAAGTCATTCTGTAAAGACTGGTGTTTTAAATTGGTCCTCATTCTTTCGACACATGTGGAAAGGGCTTCTGGGTCCCCATGACCCACGATAGAGCCTTCCTTGAACCTCAAACTGTTCTCTCAAGTATTTTGATGTGTAACACATGTTTTGTGACAAGTTTTTCCGTTCGCGGATTTTAAAAATGTGCTATTTTAATAGTAATGTAATAAATCAAGCATTTCACAAATCGGAAACATTTTTATATTTCTAAAAACATCGTATTTCAAGTGTAGTTGTGAGGAATATGATTGGAAACTGAAATTCCAAGCATCGAAATGCTCTTTTTTTTGTCAAATATTATTTTATACGCAGTTTTGACGTCGATTTGTATCCTACTCGCTCCTACAAACAATTTGATATGTCGCACGATAGGTTTCGGCGTACCAGGGCACCAGCAGTCCGGTCGGGTATGTGTCCGCCCGATGTTAATTTTTTGGAAGCATTTCACGCCGACACAAGGGGCAGCAGATACCTTATGCAGAGACTAAAACATTCGAGCGCATTATTTCTGCTCTAAATTTCAGTGACTTCATCAGTTACGGAAATTTGTTTTTTGCTCAAGGAGGGGGGCGATATTTACTGGCTCGCTTCCTATTGGTTGTTATCGCTTCTCGGCCTCATGGCTAAGATCAAGTGTAGTATCTGTTCTTATCAGCTTAATATCTGGTATTGGGTTCATAGAACCCTTTAGGTATTAAACTAATTTTTGAACTACGCTAGTTCAGTTAAATATATTTAACCACTAGCACGGGTCGATGTCTTGTTTCACTACAGAGATCATCAGGCCTTCAAATTAGAAAGAAAGAATACCCTCACTATATACCCAACCAATTTCTACATTCTCTTGGGTCCAAAAATATCCATTTTTGGTCAAAAATTGATCATTTTCGAGCTAGGAGATAAGCTGTATTTTTGTGTGATACCAGCACCCCCCCCAAATAGCTGATAAGAACACGCATCTTGTCTTTCTTGCTGTGCCCAGTTTTGTTTTTTTATGAAAAAAGGTTGATCTTTGCCGACTTTGCGAACAAAATGCAAACAAAGAACTTATTATCATTCCTCAGCAAGCGTCCTTTATGTTGCCTACTGACCCACCAATCTACTTGGTGTGGAGAGCAGGCACTGTGAGCCCCATGTACTTCCAATACTGCCCCATGTACTCCTTATACTGAAGATTTGGGATGTTTAAGAAGTTGTCCTTCACAATGAAATTTGTCTATATTTTAAAGGGTTCAATTATTCAAAAGAACATTCATTTCGTAGACTTACTTTCTTCTCAGTCAAAGTTTTCTATGAAACAACTTCATCCAATTTCAACTGCCTATCTGAACCAATTTGAATTTCGTTTACCACTCTTACTAAACATGCTTCGTTCAGCTAACTATATCGAAACTACTCGACTTCAGATTACATTGTTTACAATGAAATGAATTATTGTACCAAGTAAATACGCATTAGAGTGAAATACAGTTAAAATGCTTCAATTGCCTACTTTGTGGTACATTCTTGTTGTCTTGGGTTTATATCAATCATAACAGACAATATGAACCCATGAGGAATGGCATACTGCCCAGCTTAATTCTAAAAGCTCTCCTGAACCACGAATGTCACTTCTTCCAAGACCCGAGGTAACCCCTCGTTGCTTCAACTGTGGTGCCTTCTTCAAGGAAAAAGTGAATCCCTCCTGAGATATCTCCTGCATGGAATGCGGACAGAGACTGATTTCCTCACCCCCTGCTATTAATAACTCTAAATATACCACTTCTCACATGAAACCATCACCTCAAAAACCTCCACCCCCTGCAACGCCTCCGAACTCAGATTAACTCTTGGAACGTTTTTCCTGCCAAAAATGTGGATACAGGGCCCGGGGTCCTAAGGGCCCCTATATCTGCTTGACCTTATCTACTGTCCCTTTCGCTACAATACAGCAATGGCTCATCAATCAAAAGCTACACTTCCACTAAAAACCCAAATTCAGATCCATCCTTCTTAACAAAAAAAACTCTACTAAATAGAGTTTCTACTCACCCTTGTCTCCATTAAACAGGCTTCGTCACCCGTGTCACCGCAACCCAACTATTAAATGCCATTCCTGCCCCGACTCCTTTCCCACCATAGCTTGTTTAAAAAAATCATCGACATAAACACCGGACCCTCAACGTTAATGCTTCCCCTCCTCCTGTCGTTCGTTCCCCTGGTCATTGCTCCTTTACAAGAACTTGATGAGGTTGCAGAAATTATTGCTTCTCCTCAAGAAACCATTGAAGATCCTGTTATTATCCACGAGGAATCCATCACACATATCAAAGCCATGAACCGCCACTCCTTTGCCTCTCCATCAAGATTGGTTATCTCATCTCAACCCACACTCCAAGAACAATCTCCATCTCCTACAAACAGTGATGAACTTTCTCCTCGCCCCACGAGCTACGCTAATCCCCACAAGACTGTTCTTTATCCGTTTTTATCTCCATTAAACTCCATCCTCAACAAGGACCTTTCCACAGACACCTGGAACGAATTTGAAACCATGTTTCAGGAAATCATTGACTTCACTCAATCCTCTGTTCGTCACCCACCCCAAGCACAAGGACCGAGAGTTCCATTGAACATAGAATATCCAAAATCAATACAAAAACTTTACAGACGAAACCGCACGTCCGTGGTAAGACTGATTTCCGTAGGACAATCCCCTGGATGCCAGCTCCCAATTCAAACTGTGCAAAACCACTTCGCGGGTAGAAGCGAACCAATATCTTTCGACCCCACCTTCTACGACTGTGTCCGGCCAGCCACAAATCCAATCACCACAGCCCTATTCACTCCAGACGAAGTAATTACTCGTCTTATAAAATTTGAGAACATCACCCCAGGTCCCGACCGCTTGACCTATCACCATTAGTCATCGGTTGACCCTAAAGGTGTCGTCGTCGCCGCAATCCTAAACGTCTGCTTAAATCACCGTAAAGTTCTCCTCCACTTCATGCGATCTAATACCATTCTCATTCATAAAAACGGCGATAAAAAAAACATCTCCAACTGGCTCCCCATTGCACTCTGCAATGCAATTTACAATATTTACATTGGTCTCCTTGCATCCCGACTTAACTGAATTAACTTATTCACCTCCTTTCAATTTGTGGCTCATTTGTAGTACTTTGAACTGTATTCCAACTGCCTTTGCTTCAGACTTTGTTAGATTATGTCCACTGTTGGAGTTTTTTTCATTTCCATTTTTTG
The DNA here is from genome assembly GCA_947359465.1 of Metellina segmentata. Classification (NCBI taxonomy): domain Eukaryota; kingdom Metazoa; phylum Arthropoda; class Arachnida; order Araneae; family Tetragnathidae; genus Metellina; species Metellina segmentata. Next base: position 96,243,543 of record OX375875.1, on the reverse strand, counting down.
GATTCTTCATTTAGGCTTAGTTACATGCTTTGTAGTGCTATTTCAGGCTGTACTTGAATTTTCAAGTCATTCTGTAAAGACTGGTGTTTTAAATTGGTCCTCATTCTTTCGACACATGTGGAAAGGGCTTCTGGGTCCCCATGACCCACGATAGAGCCTTCCTTGAACCTCAAACTGTTCTCTCAAGTATTTTGATGTGTAACACATGTTTTGTGACAAGTTTTTCCGTTCGCGGATTTTAAAAATGTGCTATTTTAATAGTAATGTAATAAATCAAGCATTTCACAAATCGGAAACATTTTTATATTTCTAAAAACATCGTATTTCAAGTGTAGTTGTGAGGAATATGATTGGAAACTGAAATTCCAAGCATCGAAATGCTCTTTTTTTGTCAAATATTATTTTATACGCAGTTTTGACGTCGATTTGTATCCTACTCGCTCCTACAAACAATTTGATATGTCGCACGATAGGTTTCGGCGTCCCAGGGCACCAGCAGTCCGGTCGGGTATGTGTCCGCCCGATGTTAATTTTTTGGAAGCATTTCACGCCGACACAAGGGGCAGCAGATACCTTATGCAGAGACTAAAACATTCGAGCGCATTATTTCTGCTCTAAATTTCAGTGACTTCATCAGTTACGGAAATTTGTTTTTTGCTCAAGGAGGGGGGCGATATTTACTGGCTCGCTTCCTATTGGTTGTTATCGCTTCTAGGCCTCATGGCTAAGATCAAGTGTAGTATCTGTTCTTATCAGCTTAATATCTGGTATTGGGTTCATAGAACCCTTTAGGTATTAAACTAATTTTTGAACTACGCTAGTTCAGTTAAATATATTTAACCACTAGCACGGGTCGATGTCTTGTTTCACTACAGAGATCATCAGGCCTTCAAATTAGAAAGAAAGAATACCCTCACTATATACCCAACCAATTTCTACATTCTCTTGGGTCCAAAAATATCCATTTTTGGTCAAAAATTGATCATTTTCGAGCTAGGAGATAAGTTGTATTTTTGTGTGATACCAGCACCCCCCCCAAATAGCTGATAAGAACACGCATCTTGTCTTTCTTGCTGTGCCCAGTTTTGTTTTTTTATGAAAAAAGGTTGATCTTTGCCGACTTTGCGAACGAAATGCAAACAAAGAACTTATTATCATTCCTCAGCAAGCGTCCTTTATGTTGCCTACTGACCCACCAATCTACTTGGTGTGGAGAGCAGGCACTGTGAGCCCCATGTACTTCCAATACTGCCCCATGTACTCCTTATACTGAAGATTTGGGATGTTTAAGAAGTTGTCCTTCACAATGAAATTTGTCTATATTTTAAAGGGTTCAATTATTCAAAAGAACATTCATTTCGTAGACTTACTTTCTTCTCAGTCAAAGTTTTCTATGAAACAACTTCATCCAATTTCAACTACCTATCTGAACCAATTTGAATTTCGTTTACCACTCTTACTAAACAATCTTCGTTCAGCTAACTATATCAAAACTACTCGACTTCAGATTACATTGTTTACAATGAAATGAATTGGTTTACAAAGTAAATACGCATTAGAGTGAAATACAGTTAAAATGCTTCAATTGCCTACTTTGTGGTACATTCTTGTTGTCTTGGGTTTATATCAATCATAACAGACAATATGAACCCATGAGGAATGGCATACTGCCCAGCTTAATTCTAAAAGCTCTCCTGAACCACTAATGTCACTTCTTCCAAGACCCGAGGTAACCCCTCGTTGCTTCTGTGGTGCCTTATTCAAGGAAAAAGTGAATCCCTCCTGAGATATCTCCTGCATGGAATGCGGACAGAGACTGATTTCCTCACCCCCTGCTATTAATAACTCTAAATATACCACTTCTCACATGAAACCATCACCTCAAAAACCTCCACCCCCTGCAACGCCTCCGAACTCAGATTAACTCTTGGAACGTTTTTCCTGCCAAAAATGTGGATACAGGTCCCGGGGTCCTAAGGGCCCCTATATCTGCTTGACCTTATCTACTGTCCCTTTCGCTACAATACAGCAATGGCTCATCAATCAAAAGCTACACTTCCACTAAAAACCCAAATTCAGATCCATCCTTCTGAACAAAAAAAACTCTACTAAATAGAGTTTCTACTCACCCTTGTCTCCATTAAACAGGCTTCGTCACCCGTGTCACCGCAACCCAACTATTAAATGCCATTCCTGCCCCGACTCCTTCCCCACCATAGCTTGTTTAAAAAAATCATCGACATAAACACCGGACCCTCAACGTTAATGCTTCCCCTCCTCCTGTCGTTCGTTCCCCTGGTCATTGCTCCTTTACAAGAACTTGATGAGGTTGCAGAAATTATTGCTTCTCCTCAAGAAACCATTGAAGATCCTGTTATTATCCACGAGGAATCCATCACACATATCAAAGCCATGAACCGCCACTCCTTTGCCTCTCCATCAAGATTGGTTATCTCATCTCAACCCACACTTCAAGAACAATCTCCATCTCCTACAAACAGTGATGAACTTTCTCCTCGCCCCACGAGCTACGCTAATCCCCACAAGACTGTTCTTTATCCGTTTTTATCTCCATTAAACTCCATCCTCAACAAGGACCTTTCCACAGACACCTGGAACGAATTTGAAACCATGTTTCAGGAAATCATTGACTTCACTCAATCCTCTGTTCGTCACCCACCCCAAGCACAAGGACCGAGAGTTCCATTGAACATAGAATATCCAAAATCAATACAAAAACTTTACAGACGAAACCGCACGTCCGTGGTAAGACTGATTTCCGTAGGACAATCCCCTGGATGCCAGCTCCCAATTCAAACTGTGCAAAACCACTTCGCGGGTAGAAGCGAACCAATATCCTTCGACCCCACCTTCTACGACTGTGTCCGGCCAGCCACAAATCCAATCACCACAGCCCTATTCACTCCAGACGAAGTAATTACTCGTCTTATAAAATTTGAGAACATCACCCCAGGTCCCGACCGCTTGACCTATCACCATTAGTCATCGGTTGACCCTAAAGGTGTCGTCGTCGCCGCAATCCTAAACGTCTGCTTAAATCACCGTAAAGTTCTCCTCCACTTCATGCGATCTAATACCATTCTCATTCATAAAAACGGCGATAAAAAAAACATCTCCAACTGGCTCCCCATTGCACTCTGCAATGCAATTTACAATATTTACATTGGTCTCCTTGCATCCCGACTTAACTGAATTAACTTATTCACCTCCTTTCAATTTGTGGCTCATTTGTAGTACTTTGAACTGTATTCCAACTGCCTTTGCTTCAGACTTTGTTAGATTATGTCCACTGTTGGAGTTTTTTTCATTTCCATTTTTTGGATTCTTCATTTAGGCTTAGTTACATGCTTTGTAGTGCTATTTCAGGCTGTACTTGAATTTTCAAGTCATTCTGTAAAGACTGGTGTTTTAAATTGGTCCTCATTCTTTCGACACATGTGGAAAGGGCTTCTGGGTCCCCATGACCCACGATAGAGCCTTCCTTGAACCTCAAACTGTTCTCTCAAGTATTTTGATGTGTAACACATGTTTTGTGACAAGTTTTTCCGTTCGCGGATTTTAAAAATGTGCTATTTTAATAGTAATGTAATAAATCAAGCATTTCACAAATCGGAAACATTTTTATATTTCTAAAAACATCGTATTTCAAGTGTAGTTGTGAGGAATATGATTGGAAACTGAAATTCCAAGCATCGAAATGCTCTTTTTTTGTCAAATATTATTTTATACGCAGTTTTGACGTCGATTTGTATCCTACTCGCTCCTACAAACAATTTGATATGTCGCACGATAGGTTTCGGCGTCCCAGGGCACCAGCAGTCCGGTCGGGTATGTGTCCGCCCGATGTTAATTTTTTGGAAGCATTTCACGCCGACACAAGGGGCAGCAGATACCTTATGCAGAGACTAAAACATTCGAGCGCATTATTTCTGCTCTAAATTTCAGTGACTTCATCAGTTACGGAAATTTGTTTTTTGCTCAAGGAGGGGGGCGATATTTACTGGCTCGCTTCCTATTGGTTGTTATCGCTTCTCGGCCTCATGGCTAAGATCAAGTGTAGTATCTGTTCTTATCAGCTTAATATCTGGTATTGGGTTCATAGAACCCTTTAGGTATTAAACTAATTTTTGAACTACGCTAGTTCAGTTAAATATATTTAACCACTAGCACGGGTCGATGTCTTGTTTCACTACAGAGATCATCAGGCCTTCAAATTAGAAAGAAAGAATACCCTCACTATATACCCAACCAATTTCTACATTATCTTGGGTCCAAAAATATCCATTTTTGGTCAAAAATTGATCATTTTCGAGCTAGGAGATAAGCTGTATTTTTGTGTGATACCAGCACCCCCCCCCCCAAATAGCTGATAAGAACACGCATCTTGTCTTTCTTGCTGTGCCCAGTTTTGTTTTTTTATGAAAAAAGGTTGATCTTTGCCGACTTTGCGAACAAAATGCAAACAAAGAACTTAATATCATTCCTCAGCAAGCGTCCTTTATGTTGCCTACTGACCCACCAATCTACTTGGTGTGGAGAGCAGGCACTGTGATCCCCATGTACTTCCAATACTGCCCCATGTACTCCTTATACTGAAGATTTGGGATGTTTAAGAAGTTGTCCTTCACAATGAAATTTGTCTATATTTTAAAGGGTTCAATTATTCAAAAGAACATTCATTTCGTAGACTTACTTTCTTCTCAGTCAAAGTTTTCTATGAAACAACTTCATCCAATTTCAACTGCCTATCTGAACCAATTTGAATTTCGTTTACCACTCTTACTAAACATGCTTCGTTCAGCTAACTATATCGAAACTACTCGACTTCAGATTACATTGTTTACAATGAAATGAATTGGTGTACAAAGTAAATACGCATTAGAGTGAAATACAGTTAAAATGCTTCAATTGCCTACTTTGTGGTACATTCTTGTTGTCTTGGGTTTATATCAATCATAACAGACAATATGAACCCATGAGGAATGGCATACTGCCCAGCTTAATTCTAAAAGCTCTCCTGAACCACGAATGTCACTTCTTCCAAGACCCGAGGTAACCCCTCGTTGCTTCAACTGTGGTGCCTTCTTCAAGGAAAAAGTGAATCCCTCCTGAGATATCTCCTGCATGGAATGCGGACAGAGACTGATTTCCTCACCCCCTGCTATTAATAACTCTAAATATACCACTTCTCACATGAAACCATCACCTCAAAAACCTCCACCCCCTGCAACGCCTCCGAACTCAGATTAACTCTTGGAACGTTTTTCCTGCCAAAAATGTGGATACAGGGCCCGGGGTCCTAAGGGCCCCTATATCTGCTTGACCTTATCTACTGTCCCTTTCGCTACAATACAGCAATGGCTCATCAATCAAAAGCTACACTTCCACTAAAAACCCAAATTCAGATCCATCCTTCTTAACAAAAAAAACTCTACTAAATAGAGTTTCTACTCACCCTTGTCTCCATTAAACAGGCTTCGTCACCCGTGTCACCGCAACCCAACTATTAAATGCCATTCCTGCCCCGACTCCTTCCCCACCATAGCTTGTTTAAAAAAATAATCGACATAAACACCGGACCCTCAACGTTAATGCTTCCCCTCCTCCTGTCGTTCGTTCCCCTGGTCATTGCTCCTTTACAAGAACTTGATGAGGTTGCAGAAATTATTGCTTCTCCTCAAGAAACCATTGAAGATCCTGTTATTATCCACGAGGAATCCATCACACATATCAAAGCCATGAACCGCCACTCCTTTGCCTCTCCATCAAGATTGGTTATCTCATCTCAACCCACACTCCAAGAACAATCTCCATCTCCTACAAACAGTGATGAACTTTCTCCTCGCCCCACGAGCTACGCTAATCCCCACAAGACTGTTCTTTATCCGTTTTTATCTCCATTAAACTCCATCCTCAACAAGGACCTTTCCACAGACACCTGGAACGAATTTGAAACCATGTTTCAGGAAATCATTGACTTCACTCAATCCTCTGTTCGTCACCCACCCCAAGCACAAGGACCGAGAGTTCCATTGAACATAGAATATCCAAAATCAATACAAAAACTTTACAGACGAAACCGCACGTCCGTGGTAAGACTGATTTCCGTAGGACAATCCCCTGGATGCCAGCTCCCAATTCAAACTGTGCAAAACCACTTCGCGGGTAGAAGCGAACCAATATCCTTCGACCCCACCTTCTACGACTGTGTCCGGCCAGCCACAAATCCAATCACCACAGCCCTATTCACTCCAGACGAAGTAATTACTCGTCTTAGAAAATTTGAGAACATCACCCCAGGTCCCGACCGCTTGACCTATCACCATTAGTCATCGGTTGACCCTAAAGGTGTCGTCGTCGCCGCAATCCTAAACGTCTGCTTAAATCACCGTAAAGTTCTCCTCCACTTCATGCGATCTAATACCATTCTCATTCATAAAAACGGCGATAAAAAAAACATCTCCAACTGACTCCCCATTGCACTCTGCAATGCAATTTACAAGATTTACATTGGTCTCCTTGCATCCCGACTTAACTGAATTAACTTATTCACCTCCTTTCAATTTGTGGCTCATTTGTAGTACTTTGAACTGTATTCCAACTGCCTTTGCTTCAGACTTTGTTAGATTATGTCCACTGTTGGAGTTTTTTTCATTTCCATTTTTTGGATTCTTCATTTAGGCTTAGTTACATGCTTTGTAGTGCTATTTCAGGCTGTACTTGAATTTTCAAGTCATTCTGTAAAGACTGGTGTTTTAAATTGGTCCTCATTCTTTCGACACATGTGGAAAGGGCTTCTGGGTCCCCATGACCCACGATAGAGCCTTCCTTGAACCTCAAACTGTTCTCTCAAGTATTTTGATGTGTAACACATGTTTTGTGACAAGTTTTTCCGTTCGCGGATTTTAAAAATGTGCTATTTTAATAGTAATGTAATAAATCAAGCATTTCACAAATCGGAAACATTTTTATATTTCTAAAAACATCGTATTTCAAGTGTAGTTGTGAGGAATATGATTGGAAACTGAAATTCCAAGCATCGAAATGCTCTTTTTTTTGTCAAATATTATTTTATACGCAGTTTTGACGTCGATTTGTATCCTACTCGCTCCTACAAACAATTTGATATGTCGCACGATAGGTTTCGGCGTCCCAGGGCACCAGCAGTCCGGTCGGGTATGTGTCCGCCCGATGTTAATTTTTTGGAAGCATTTCACGCCGACACAAGGGGCAGCAGATACCTTATGCAGAGACTAAAACATTCGAGCGCATTATTTCTGCTCTAAATTTCAGTGACTTCATCAGTTACGGAAATTTGTTTTTTGCTCAAGGAGGGGGGCGATATTTACTGGCTCGCTTCCTATTGGTTGTTATCGCTTCTCGGCCTCATGGCTAAGATCAAGTGTAGTATCTGTTCTTATCAGCTTAATATCTGGTATTGGGTTCATGGAACCCTTTAGGTATTAAACTAATTTTTGAACTACGCTAGTTCAGTTAAATATATTTAACCACTAGCACGGGTCGATGTCTTGTTTCACTACAGAGATCATCAGGCCTTCAAATTAGAAAGAAAGAATACCCTCAGTATATACGCAACCAATTTCTACATTCTCTTGGGTCCAAAAATATCCATTTTTGGTCTAAAATTGATCATTTTCGAGCTAGGAGATAAGTTGTATTTTTGTGTGATACCAGCACCCCCCCCCCCAAATAGCTGATAAGAACACGCATCTTGTCTTCCTTGCTGTGCCCAGTTTTGTTTTTTTATGAAAAAAGGTTGATCTTTGCCGACTTTGCGAACGAAATGCAAACAAAGAACTTAATATCATTCCTCAGCAAGCGTCCTTTATGTTGCCTACTGACCCACCAATCTACTTGGTGTGGAGAGCAGGCACTGTGATCCCCATGTACTTCCAATACTGCCCCATGTACTCCTTATACTGAAGATTTGGGATGTTTAAGAAGTTGTCCTTCACAATGAAATTTGTCTATATTTTAAAGGGTTCAATTATTCAAAAGAACATTCATTTCGTAGACTTACTTTCTTCTCAGTCAAAGTTTTCTATGAAACAACTTCATCCAATTTCAACTGCCTATCTGAACCAATTTGAATTTCGTTTACCACTCTTACTAAACATGCTTCGTTCAGCTAACTATATCGAAACTACTCGACTTCAGATTACATTGTTTACAATGAAATGAATTGGTGTACAAAGTAAATACGCATTAGAGTGAAATACAGTTAAAATGCTTCAATTGCCTACTTTGTGGTACATTCTTGTTGTCTTGGGTTTATATCAATCATAACAGACAATATGAACCCATGAGGAATGGCATACTGCCCAGCTTAATTCTAAAAGCTCTCCTGAACCACGAATGTCACTTCTTCCAAGACCCGAGGTAACCCCTCGTTGCTTCAACTGTGGTGCCTTCTTCAAGGAAAAAGTGAATCCCTCCTGAGATATCACCTGCATGGAATGCGGACAGAGACTGATTTCCTCACCCCCTGCTATTAATAACTCTAAATATACCACTTCTCACATGAAACCATCACCTCAAAAACCTCCACCCCCTGCAACGTCTCCGAACTCAGATTAACTCTTGGAACGTTTTTCCTGCCAAAAATGTGGATACAGGGCCCGGGGTCCTAAGGGCCTATATCTGCATGACCTTATCTACTGTCCCTTTCGCTACAATACAGCAATGGCTCATCAATCAAAAGCTACACTTCCACTAAAAACCCAAATCCAGTACCATCCTTCTTAACAAAAAGTACTCTACTAAATAGAGTTTCTACTTACCCTTGTCTCCATTAAACAGGCTTCGTCACCCGTGTCACCGCAACCCAACTATTAAATGCCATTCCTGCCCCGACTCCTTCCCCACCATAGCTTGTTTAAAAAAATCATCGACATAAACACCGGACCCTCAACGTTAATGCTTCCCCTCCTCCTGTCGTTCGTTCCCCTGGTCATTGCTCCTTTACAAGAACTTGATGAGGTTGCAGAAATTATTGCTTCTCCTCAAGAAACCATTGAAGATCCTGTTATTATCCACGAGGAATCCATCACACATATCAAAGCCATGAACCGCCACTCCTTTGCCTCTCCATCAAGATTGGTTATCTCATCTCAACCCACACTCCAAGAACAATCTCCATCTCCTACAAACAGTGATGAACTTTCTCCTCGCCCCACGAGCTACGCTAATCCCCACAAGACTGTTCTTTATCCGTTTTTATCTCCATTAAACTCCATCCTCAACAAGGACCTTTCCACAGACACCTGGAACGAATTTGAAACCATGTTTCAGGAAATCATTGACTTCACTCAATCCTCTGTTCGTCACCAACCCCAAGCACAAGGTCCGAGAGTTCCATTGAACATAGAATATCCAAAGTCAATACTAAAACTTTACAGACGAAACCGCACGTCCGTGGTAAGACAGATTTCCGTAGGACAATCCCCTGGATGCCAGCTCCCAATTCAAACTGTGCAAAACCACTTCGCGGGTAGAAGCGAACCAATATCCTTCGACCCCACCTTCTACGACTGTGTCCGGCCAGCCACAAATCCAATCACCACAGCCCTATTCACTCCAGACGAAGTAATTACTCGTCTTATAAAATTTGAGAACATCACCCCAGGTCCCGACCGCTTGACCTATCACCATTAGTCATCGGTTGACCCTAAAGGTGTCGTCGTCGCCGCAATCCTAAACGTCTGCTTAAATCACCGTAAAGTTCTCCTCCACTTCATGCGATCTAATACCATTCTCATTCATAAAAACGGCTATAAAAAAAACATCTCCAACTGGCTCCCCATTGCACTCTGCAATGCAATTTACAAGATTTACATTGGTCTCCTTGCATCCCGACTTAACTGAATTAACTTATTCACCTCCTTTCAATTTGTGGCTCATTTGTAGTACTTTGAACTGTATTCCAACTGCCTTTGCTTCAGACTTTGTTAGATTATGTCCACTGTTGGAGTTTTTTTCATTTCCATTTTTTGGATTCTTCATTTAGGCTTAGTTACATGCTTTGTAGTGCTATTTCAGGCTGTACTTGAATTTTCAAGTCATTCTGTAAAGACTGGTGTTTTAAATTGGTCCTCATTCTTTCGACACATGTGGAAAGGGCTTCTGGGTCCCCATGACCCACGATAGAGCCTTCCTTGAACCTCAAACTGTTCTCTCAAGTATTTTGATGTGTAACACATGTTTTGTGACAAGTTTTTCCGTTCGCGGATTTTAAAAATGTGCTATTTTAATAGTAATGTAATAAATCAAGCATTTCACAAATCGGAAACATTTTTATATTTCTAAAAACATCGTATTTCAAGTGTAGTTGTGAGGAATATGATTGGAAACTGAAATTCCAAGCATCGAAATGCTCTTTTTTTTTGTCAAATATTATTTTATACTCAGTTTCGACGTCGATTTGTATCCTACTCGCTCCTACAAACAATTTGATATGTCGCACGATAGGTTTCGGCCTCCCAGGGCACCAGCAGTCCGGTCGGGTATGTGTCCGCCCGATGTTAATTTTTTGGAAGCATTTCACGCCGACACAAGGGGCAGCAGATACCTTATGCAGAGACTATAACATTCGAGCGCATTATTTCTGCTCTAAATTTCAGTGACTTCATCAGTTACGGAAATTTGTTTTTTGCTCAAGGAGGGGTGCGATATTTACTGGCTCGCTTCCTATTGGTTGTTATCGCTTCTCGGCCTCATGGCTAAGATCAAGTGTAGTATCTGTTCTTATCAGCTTAATATCTGGTATTGGGTTCACAGAACCCTTTAGGTATTAAACTAATTTTTGAACTACGCTAGTTCAGTTAAATATATTTAACCACTAGCACGGGTCGATGTCTTGTTTCACTACAGAGATCATCAGGCCTTCAAATTAGAAAGAAAGAATACCCTCACTATATACCCAACCAATTTCTACATTCTCTTGGGTCCAAAAATATCCATTTTTGGTCAAAAATTGATCATTTTCGAGCTAGGAGATAAGTTGTATTTTTGTGTGATACCAGCACCCCCCCCCAAATAGCTGATAAGAACACGCATCTTGTCTTTCTTGCTGTGCCCAGTTTTGTTTTTTTATGAAAAAAGGTTGATCTTTGCCGACTTTGCGAACGAAATGCAAACAAAGAACTTAATATCATTCCTCAGCAAGCGTCCTTTATGTTGCCTACTGACCCACCAATCTACTTGGTGTGGAGAGCAGGCACTGTGATCCCCATGTACTTCCAATACTGCCCCATGTACTCCTTATACTGAAGATTTGGGATGTTTAAGAAGTTGTCCTTCACAATGAAATTTGTCTATATTTTAAAGGGTTCAATTATTCAAAAGAACATTCATTTCGTAGACTTACTTTCTTCTCAGTCAAAGTTTTCTATGAAACAACTTCATCCAATTTCAACTGCCTATCTGAACCAATTTGAATTTCGTTTACCACTCTTACTAAACATGCTTCGTTCAGCTAACTATATCGAAACTACTCGACTTCAGATTACATTGTTTACAATGAAATGAATTGGTGTACAAAGTAAATACGCATTAGAGTGAAATACAGTTAAAATGCTTCAATTGCCTACTTTGTGGTACATTCTTGTTATCTTGGGTTTATATCAATCATAACAGACAATATGAACCCATGAGGAATGGCATACTGCCCAGCTTAATTCTCCAAGCTCTCCTGAACCACGAATGTCACTTCTTCCAAGACCCGAGGTAACCCCACGTTGCTTCAACTGTGGTGCCTTCTTCAAGGAAAAAGTGAATCCCTCCTGAGATATCTCCTGCATGGAATGCGGACAGAGACTGATTTCCTCACCCCCTGCTATTAATAACTCTAAATATACCACTTCTCACATGAAACCATCACCTCAAAAACCTCCACCCACTGCAACGCCTCCGAACTCAGATTAACTCTTGGAACGTTTTTCCTGCCAAAAATGTGGATACAGGGCCCGGGGTCCTAAGGGCCCCTATATCTGCTTGACCTTATCTACTGTCCCTTTCGCTACAATACAGCAATGGCTCATCAATCAAAAGCTACACTTCCACTAAAACCCAAATTCAGATCCATCCTTCTTAACAAAAAAAACTCTACTAAATAGTTTCTACTCACCCTTGTCTCCATTAAACAGGCTTCGTCACCCGTGTCACCGCAACCCAACTATTAAATGCCATTCCTGCCCCGACTCCTTCCCCACCATAGCTTGTTTAAAAAAATCATCGACATAAACACCGGACCCTCAACGTTAATGCTTCCCCTCCTCCTGTCGTTCGTTCCCCTGGTCATTGCTCCTTTACAAGAACTTGATGAGGTTGCAGAAATTATTGCTTCTCCTCAAGAAACCATTGAAGATCCTGTTATTATCCACGAGGAATCCATCACACATATCAAAGCCATGAACCGCCACTCCTTTGCCTCTCCATCAAGATTGGTTATCTCATCTCAACCCACACTCCAAGAACAATCTCCATCTCCTACAAACAGTGATGAACTTTCTCCAAGCCCCACGAGCTACGCTAATCCCCACAAGACTGTTCTTTATCCGTTTTTATCTCCATTAAACTCCATCCTCAACAAGGACCTTTCCACAGACACCTGGAACGAATTTGAAACCATGTTTCAGGAAATCATTGACTTCACTCAATCCTCTGTTCGTCACCAACCCCAAGCACAAGGACCGAGAGTTCCATTGAACATAGAATATCCAAAATCAATACAAAAACTTTACAGACGAAACCGCACGTCCGTGGTAAGACTGATTTCCGTAGGACAATCCCCTGGATGCCAGCTCCCAATTCAAACTGTGCAAAACCACTTCGCGGGTAGAAGCGAACCAATATCCTTCGACCCCACCTTCTACGACTGTGTCCGGCCAGCCACAAATCCAATCACCACAGCCCTATTCACTCCAGACGAAGTAATTACTCGTCTTAGAAAATTTGAGAACATCACCCCAGGTCCCGACCGCTTGACCTATCACCATTAGTCATCGGTTGACCCTAAAGGTGTCGTCGTCGCCGCAATCCTAAACGTCTGCTTAAATCACCGTAAAGTTCTCCTCCACTTCATGCGATCTAATACCATTCTCATTCATAAAAACGGCGATAAAAAAAACATCTCCAACTGGCTCCCCATTGCACTCTGCAATGCAATTTACAAGATTTACATTGGTCTCCTTGCATCCCGACTTAACTGAATTAACTTATTCACCTCCTTTCAATTTGTGGCTCATTTGTAGTACTTTGAACTGTATTCCAACTGCCTTTGCTTCAGACTTTGTTAGATTATGTCCACTGTTGGAGTTTTTTTCATTTCCATTTTTTGGATTCTTCATTTAGGCTTAGTTACATGCTTTGTAGTGCTATTTCAGGCTGTACTTGAATTTTCAAGTCATTCTGTAAAGACTGGTGTTTTAAATTGGTCCTCATTCTTTCGACACATGTGGAAAGGGCTTCTGGGTCCCCATGACCCACGATAGAGCCTTCCTTGAACCTCAAACTGTTCTCTCAAGTATTTTGATGTGTAACACATGTTTTGTGACAAGTTTTTCCGTTCTCGGATTTTAAAAATGTGCTATTTTAATAGTAATGTAATAAATCAAGCATTTCACAAATCGGAAACATTTTTATATTTCTAAAAACATCGTATTTCAAGTGTAGTTGTGAGGAATATGATTGGAAACTGAAATTCCAAGCATCGAAATGCTCTTTTTTTTTGTCAAATATTATTTTATACTCAGTTTCGACGTCGATTTGTATCCTACTCGCTCCTACAAACAATTTGATATGTCGCACGATAGGTTTCGGCCTCCCAGGGCACCAGCAGTCCGGTCGGGTATGTGTCCGCCCGATGTTAATTTTTTGGAAGCATTTCACGCCGACACAAGGGGCAGCAGATACCTTATGCAGAGACTATAACATTCGAGCGCATTATTTCTGCTCTAAATTTCAGTGACTTCATCAGTTACGGAAATTTGTTTTTTGCTCAAGGAGGGGTGCGATATTTACTGGCTCGCTTCCTATTGGTTGTTATCGCTTCTCGGCCTCATGGCTAAGATCAAGTGTAGTATCTGTTCTTATCAGCTTAATATCTGGTATTGGGTTCACAGAACCCTTTAGGTATTAAACTAATTTTTGAACTACGCTAGTTCAGTTAAATATATTTAACCACTAGCACGGGTCGATGTCTTGTTTCACTACAGAGATCATCAGGCCTTCAAATTAGAAAGAAAGAATACCCTCACTATATACCCAACCAATTTCTACATTCTCTTGGGTCCAAAAATATCCATTTTTGGTCAAAAATTGATCATTTTCGAGCTAGGAGATAAGTTGTATTTTTGTGTGATACCAGCACCCCCCCCCCAAATAGCTGATAAGCTGATAAGAACACGCATCTTGTCTTTCTTGCTGTGCCCAGTTTTGTTTTTTTATGAAAAAAGGTTGATCTTTGCCGACTTTGCGAACGAAATGCAAACAAAGAACTTAATATCATTCCTCAGCAAGCGTCCTTTATGTTGCCTACTGACCCACCAATCTACTTGGTGTGGAGAGCAGGCACTGTGATCCCCATGTACTTCCAATACTGCCCCATGTACTCCTTATACTGAAGATTTGGGATGTTTAAGAAGTTGTCCTTCACAATGAAATTTGTCTATATTTTAAAGGGTTCAATTATTCAAAAGAACATTCATTTCGTAGACTTACTTTCTTCTCAGTCAAAGTTTTCTATGAAACAACTTCATCCAATTTCAACTGCCTATCTGAACCAATTTGAATTTCGTTTACCACTCTTACTAAACATGCTTCGTTCAGCTAACTATATCGAAACTACTCGACTTCAGATTACATTGTTTACAATGAAATGAATTGGTGTACAAAGTAAATACGCATTAGAGTGAAATACAGTTAAAATGCTTCAATTGCCTACTTTGTGGTACATTCTTGTTATCTTGGGTTTATATCAATCATAACAGACAATATGAACCCATGAGGAATGGCATACTGCCCAGCTTAATTCTCCAAGCTCTCCTGAACCACGAATGTCACTTCTTCCAAGACCCGAGGTAACCCCACGTTGCTTCAACTGTGGTGCCTTCTTCAAGGAAAAAGTGAATCCCTCCTGAGATATCTCCTGCATGGAATGCGGACAGAGACTGATTTCCTCACCCCCTGCTATTAATAACTCTAAATATACCACTTCTCACATGAAACCATCACCTCAAAAACCTCCACCCACTGCAACGCCTCCGAACTCAGATTAACTCTTGGAACGTTTTTCCTGCCAAAAATGTGGATACAGGGCCCGGGGTCCTAAGGGCCCCTATATCTGCTTGACCTTATCTACTGTCCCTTTCGCTACAATACAGCAATGGCTCATCAATCAAAAGCTACACTTCCACTAAAACCCAAATTCAGATCCATCCTTCTTAACAAAAAAAACTCTACTAAATAGTTTCTACTCACCCTTGTCTCCATTAAACAGGCTTCGTCACCCGTGTCACCGCAACCCAACTATTAAATGCCATTCCTGCCCCGACTCCTTCCCCACCATAGCTTGTTTAAAAAAATCATCGACATAAACACCGGACCCTCAACGTTAATGCTTCCCCTCCTCCTGTCGTTCGTTCCCCTGGTCATTGCTCCTTTACAAGAACTTGATGAGGTTGCAGAAATTATTGCTTCTCCTCAAGAAACCATTGAAGATCCTGTTATTATCCACGAGGAATCCATCACACATATCAAAGCCATGAACCGCCACTCCTTTGCCTCTCCATCAAGATTGGTTATCTCATCTCAACCCACACTCCAAGAACAATCTCCATCTCCTACAAACAGTGATGAACTTTCTCCAAGCCCCACGAGCTACGCTAATCCCCACAAGACTGTTCTTTATCCGTTTTTATCTCCATTAAACTCCATCCTCAACAAGGACCTTTCCACAGACACCTGGAACGAATTTGAAACCATGTTTCAGGAAATCATTGACTTCACTCAATCCTCTGTTCGTCACCAACCCCAAGCACAAGGACCGAGAGTTCCATTGAACATAGAATATCCAAAATCAATACAAAAACTTTACAGACGAAACCGCACGTCCGTGGTAAGACTGATTTCCGTAGGACAATCCCCTGGATGCCAGCTCCCAATTCAAACTGTGCAAAACCACTTCGCGGGTAGAAGCGAACCAATATCCTTCGACCCCACCTTCTACGACTGTGTCCGGCCAGCCACAAATCCAATCACCACAGCCCTATTCACTCCAGACGAAGTAATTACTCGTCTTAGAAAATTTGAGAACATCACCCCAGGTCCCGACCGCTTGACCTATCACCATTAGTCATCGGTTGACCCTAAAGGTGTCGTCGTCGCCGCAATCCTAAACGTCTGCTTAAATCACCGTAAAGTTCTCCTCCACTTCATGCGATCTAATACCATTCTCATTCATAAAAACGGCGATAAAAAAAACATCTCCAACTGGCTCCCCATTGCACTCTGCAATGCAATTTACAAGATTTACATTGGTCTCCTTGCATCCCGACTTAACTGAATTAACTTATTCACCTCCTTTCAATTTGTGGCTCATTTGTAGTACTTTGAACTGTATTCCAACTGCCTTTGCTTCAGACTTTGTTAGATTATGTCCACTGTTGGAGTTTTTTTCATTTCCATTTTTTGGATTCTTCATTTAGGCTTAGTTACATGCTTTGTAGTGCTATTTCAGGCTGTACTTGAATTTTCAAGTCATTCTGTAAAGACTGGTGTTTTAAATTGGTCCTCATTCTTTCGACACATGTGGAAAGGGCTTCTGGGTCCCCATGACCCACGATAGAGCCTTCCTTGAACCTCAAACTGTTCTCTCAAGTATTTTGATGTGTAACACATGTTTTGTGACAAGTTTTTCCGTTCGCGGATTTTAAAAATGTGCTATTTTAATAGTAATGTAATAAATCAAGCATTTCACAAATCGGAAACATTTTTATATTTCTAAAAACATCGTATTTCAAGTGTAGTTGTGAGGAATATGATTGGAAACTGAAATTCCAAGCATCGAAATGCTCTTTTTTTTTGTCAAATATAATTTTATACGCAGTTTTGACGTCGATTTGTATCCTACTCGCTCCTACAAACAATTTGATATGTCGCACGATAGGTTTCGGCGTCCAAGGGCACCAGCAGTCCGGTCGGGTATGTGTCCGCCCGATGTTTATTTTTTGGAAGCATTTCACGCCGACACAAGGGGCAGCAGATACCTTATGCAGAGACTAAAACATTCGAGCGCATTATATCTGCTCTAAATTTCAGTGACTTCATCAGTTACGGAAATTTGTTTTTTGCTCAAGGAGGGGGGCGATATTTACTGGCTCGCTTCCTATTGGTTGTTATCGCTTCTCGGCCTCATGGCTAAGATCAAGTGTAGTATCTGTTCTTATCAGCTTAATATCTGGTATTGGGTTCACAGAACCCTTTAGGTATTAAACTAATTTTTGAACTACGCTAGTTCAGTTAAATATATTTAATTACTAGCACGGGTCGATGTCTTGTTTCACTACAGAGATCATCAGGCCTTCAAATTAGAAAGAAAGAATACCCTCACTATATACCCAACCAATTTCTACATTCTCTTGGGTCCAAAAATATCCATTTTTGGTCAAAAATTGATCATTTTCGAGCTAGGAGATAAGTTGTATTTTTGTGTGATACCAGCACCCCCCCCCCCAAATAGCTGATAAGAACACGCATCTTGTCTTTCTTGCTGTGCCCAGTTTTGTTTTTTTATGAAAAAAGGTTGATCTTTGCCGACTTTGCGAACGAAATGCAAACAAAGAACTTAATATCATTCCTCAGCAAGCGTCCTTTATGTTGCCTACTGACCCACCAATCTACTTGGTGTGGAGAGCAGGCACTGTGATCCCCATGTACTTCCAATACTGCCCCATGTACTCCTTATACTGAAGATTTGGGATGTTTAAGAAGTTGTCCTTCACAATGAAATTTGTCTATATTTTAAAGGGTTCAATTATTCAAAAGAACATTCATTTCGTAGACTTACTTTCTTCTCAGTCAAAGTTTTCTATGAAACAACTTCATCCAATTTCAACTGCCTATCTGAACCAATTTGAATTTCGTTTACCACTCTTACTAAACATGCTTCGTTCAGCTAACTATATCGAAACTACTCGACTTCAGATTACATTGTTTACAATGAAATGAATTGGTGTTCAAAGTAAATACGCATTAGAGTGAAATACAGTTAAAATGCTTCAATTGCCTACTTTGTGGTACATTCTTGTTATCTTGGGTTTATATCAATCATAACAGACAATATGAACCCATGAGGAATGGCATACTGCCCAGCTTAATTCTCCAAGCTCTCCTGAACCACGAATGTCACTTCTTCCAAGACCCGAGGTAACCCCACGTTGCTTCAACTGTGGTGCCTTCTTCAAGGAAAAAGTGAATCCCTCCTGAGATATCTCCTGCATGGAATGCGGACAGAGACTGATTTCCTCACCCCCTGCTATTAATAACTCTAAATATACCACTTCTCACATGAAACCATCACCTCAAAAACCTCCACCCCCTGCAACGCCTCCGAACTCAGATTAACTCTTGGAACGTTTTTCCTGCCAAAAATGTGGATACAGGGCCCGGGGTCCTAAGGGCCCCTATATCTGCTTGACCTTATCTACTGTCCCTTTCGCTACAATACAGCAATGGCTCATCAATCAAAAGCTACACTTCCACTAAAAACCCAAATTCAGATCCATCCTTCTTAACAAAAAAAACTCTACTAAATAGAGTTTCTACTCACCCTTGTCTCCATTAAACAGGCTTCGTCACCCGTGTCACCGCAACCCAACTATTAAATGCCATTCCTGCCCCGACTCCTTCCCCACCATAGCTTGTTTAAAAAAATCATCGACATAAACACCGGACCCTCAACGTTAATGCTTCCCCTCCTCCTGTCGTTCGTTCCCCTGGTCATTGCTCCTTTACAAGAACTTGATGAGGTTGCAGAAATTATTGCTTCTCCTCAAGAAACCATTGAAGATCCTGTTATTATCCACGAGGAATCCATCACACATATCAAAGCCATGAACCGCCACTCCTTTGCCTCTCCATCAAGATTGGTTATCTCATCTCAACCCACACTCCAAGAACAATCTCCATCTCCTACAAACAGTGATGAACTTTCTCCTCGCCCCACGAGCTACGCTAATCCCCACAAGACTGTTCTTTATCCGTTTTTATCTCCATTAAACTCCATCCTCAACAAGGACCTTTCCACAGACACCTGGAACGAATTTGAAACCATGTTTCAGGAAATCATTGACTTCACTCAATCCTCTGTTCGTCACCCACCCCAAGCACAAGGACCGAGAGTTCCATTGAACATAGAATATCCAAAATCAATACAAAAACTTTACAGACGAAACCGCACGTCCGTGGTAAGACTGATTTCCGTAGGACAATCCCCTGGATGCCAGCTCCCAATTCAAACTGTGCAAAACCACTTCGCGGGTAGAAGCGAACCAATATCCTTCGACCCCACCTTCTACGACTGTGTCCGGCCAGCCACAAATCCAATCACCACAGCCCTATTCACTCCAGACGAAGTAATTACTCGTCTTAGAAAATTTGAGAACATCACCCCAGGTCCCGACCGCTTGACCTATCACCATTAGTCATCGGTTGACCCTAAAGGTGTCGTCGTCGCCGCAATCCTAAACGTCTGCTTAAATCACCGTAAAGTTCTCCTCCACTTCATGCGATCTAATACCATTCTCATTCATAAAAACGGCGATAAAAAAAACATCTCCAACTGGCTCCCCATTGCACTCTGCAATGCAATTTACAAGATTTACATTGGTCTCCTTGCATCCCGACTTAACTGAATTAACTTATTCACCTCCTTTCAATTTGTGGCTCATTTGTAGTACTTTGAACTGTATTCCAACTGCCTTTGCTTCAGACTTTGTTAGATTATGTCCACTGTTGGAGTTTTTTTCATTTCCATTTTTTGGATTCTTCATTTAGGCTTAGTTACATGCTTTGTAGTGCTATTTCAGGCTGTACTTGAATTTTCAAGTCATTCTGTAAAGACTGGTGTTTTAAATTGGTCCTCATTCTTTCGACACATGTGGAAAGGGCTTCTGGGTCCCCATGACCCACGATAGAGCCTTCCTTGAACCTCAAACTGTTCTCTCAAGTATTTTGATGTGTAACACATGTTTTGTGACAAGTTTTTCCGTTCGCGGATTTTAAAAATGTGCTATTTTAATAGTAATGTAATAAATCAAGCATTTCACAAATCGGAAACATTTTTATATTTCTAAAAACATCGTATTTCAAGTGTAGTTGTGAGGAATATGATTGGAAACTGAAATTCCAAGCATCGAAATGCTCTTTTTTTTTGTCAAATATAATTTTATACGCAGTTTTGACGTCGATTTGTATCCTACTCGCTCCTACAAACAATTTGATATGTCGCACGATAGGTTTCGGCGTCCAAGGGCACCAGCAGTCCGGTCGGGTATGTGTCCGCCCGATGTTAATTTTTTGGAAGCATTTCACGCCGACACAAGGGGCAGCAGATACCTTATGCAGAGACTAAAACATTCGAGCGCATTATATCTGCTCTAAATTTCAGTGACTTCATCAGTTACGGAAATTTGTTTTTTGCTCAAGGAGGGGGGCGATATTTACTGGCTCGCTTCCTATTGGTTGTTATCGCTTCTCGGCCTCATGGCTAAGATCAAGTGTAGTATCTGTTCTTATCAGCTTAATATCTGGTATTGGGTTCACAGAACCCTTTAGGTATTAAACTAATTTTTGAACTACGCTAGTTCAGTTAAATATATTTAACCACTAGCACGGGTCGATGTCTTGTTTCACTACAGAGATCATCAGGCCTTCAAATTAGAAAGAAAAAATACCCTCACTACATACCCAACCAATTTCTACATTCTCTTGGGTCCAAAAATATCCATTTTTGGTCAAAAATTGATCATTTTCGAGCTAGGAGATAAGTTGTATTTTTGTGTGATACCAGCAGCCCCCCCCCAAATAGCTGATAAGAACACGCATCTTGTCTTTCTTGCTGTGCCCAGTTTTGTTTTTTTATGAAAAAAGGTTGATCTTTGCCAACTTTGCGAACGAAATGCAAACAAAGAATTTAATATCATTCCTCAGCAAGCGTCCTTTATGTTGCCTACTGACCCACCAATCTACTTGGTGTGGAGAGCAGGCACTGTGATCCCCATGTACTTCCAATACTGCCCCATGTACTCCTTATACTGAAGATTTGGGATGTTTAAGAAGTTGTCCTTCACAATGAAATTTGTCTATATTTTAAAGGGTTCAATTATTCAAAAGAACATTCATTTCGTAGACTTACTTTCTTCTCAGTCAAAGTTTTCTATGAAACAACTTCATCCAATTTCAACTGCCTATCTGAACCAATTTGAATTTCGTTTACCACTCTTACTAAACATGCTTCGTTCAGCTAACTATATCGAAACTACTCGACTTCAGATTACATTGTTTACAATGAAATGAATTGGTGTACAAAGTAAATACGCATTAGAGTGAAATACAGTTAAAATGCTTCAATTGCCTACTTTGTGGTACATTCTTGTTATCTTGGGTTTATATCAATCATAACAGACAATATGAACCCATGAGGAATGGCATACTGCCCAGCTTAATTCTCCAAGCTCTCCTGAACCACGAATGTCACTTCTTCCAAGACCCGAGGTAACCCCACGTTGCTTCAACTGTGGTGCCTTCTTCAAGGAAAAAGTGAATCCCTCCTGAGATATCTCCTGCATGGAATGCGGACAGAGACTGATTTCCTCACCCCCTGCTATTAATAACTCTAAATATACCACTTCTCACATGAAACCATCACCTCAAAAACCTCCACCCCCTGCAACGCCTCCGAACTCAGATTAACTCTTGGAACGTTTTTTCTGCCAAAAATGTGGATACAGGGCCCGGGGTCCTAAGGGCCCCTATATCTGCTTGACCTTATCTACTGTCCCTTTCGCTACAATACAGCAATGGCTCATCAATCAAAAGCTACACTTCCACTAAAAACCCAAATTCAGATCCATCCTTCTTAACAAAAAAAACTCTACTAAATAGAGTTTCTACTCACCCTTGTCTCCATTAAACAGGCTTCGTCACCCGTGTCACCGCAACCCAACTATTAAATGCCATTCCTGCCCCGACTCCTTCCCCACCATAGCTTGTTTAAAAAAATCATCGACATAAACACCGGACCCTCAACGTTAATGCTTCCCCTCCTCCTGTCGTTCGTTCCCCTGGTCATTGCTCCTTTACAAGAACTTGATGAGGTTGCAGAAATTATTGCTTCTCCTCAAGAAACCATTGAAGATCCTGTTATTATCCACGAGGAATCCATCACACATATCAAAGCCATGAACCGCCACTCCTTTGCCTCTCCATCAAGATTGGTTATCTCATCTCAACCCACACTCCAAGAACAATCTCCATCTCCTACAAACAGTGATGAACTTTCTCCTCGCCCCACGAGCTACGCTAATCCCCACAAGACTGTTCTTTATCCGTTTTTATCTCCATTAAACTCCATCCTCAACAAGGACCTTTCCACAGACACCTGGAACGAATTTGAAACCATGTTTCAGGAAATCATTGACTTCACTCAATCCTCTGTTCGTCACCAACCCCAAGCACAAGGACCGAGAGTTCCATTGAACATAGAATATCCAAAATCAATACAAAAACTTTACAGACGAAACCGCACGTCCGTGGTAAGACTGATTTCCGTAGGACAATCCCCTGGATGCCAGCTCCCAATTCAAACTGTGCAAAACCACTTCGCGGGTAGAAGCGAACCAATATCCTTCGACCCCACCTTCTACGACTGTGTCCGGCCAGCCACAAATCCAATCACCACAGCCCTATTCACTCCAGACGAAGTAATTACTCGTCTTAGAAAATTTGAGAACATCACCCCAGGTCCCGACCGCTTGACCTATCACCATTAGTCATCGGTTGACCCTAAAGGTGTCGTCGTCGCCGCAATCCTAAACGTCTGCTTAAATCACCGTAAAGTTCTCCTCCACTTCATGCGATCTAATACCATTCTCATTCATAAAAACGGCGATAAAAAAAACATCTCCAACTGGCTCCCCATTGCACTCTGCAATGCAATTTACAAGATTTACATTGGTCTCCTTGCATCCCGACTTAACTGAATTAACTTATTCACCTCCTTTCAATTTGTGGCTCATTTGTAGTACTTTGAACTGTATTCCAACTGCCTTTGCTTCAGACTTTGTTAGATTATGTCCACTGTTGGAGTTTTTTTCATTTCCATTTTTTGGATTCTTCATTTAGGCTTAGTTACATGCTTTGTAGTGCTATTTCAGGCTGTACTTGAATTTTCAAGTCATTCTGTAAAGACTGGTGTTTTAAATTGGTCCTCATTCTTTCGACACATGTGGAAAGGGCTTCTGGGTCCCCATGACCCACGATAGAGCCTTCCTTGAACCTCAAACTGTTCTCTCAAGTATTTTGATGTGTAACACATGTTTTGTGACAAGTTTTTCCGTTCGCGGATTTTAAAAATGTGCTATTTTAATAGTAATGTAATAAATCAAGCATTTCACAAATCGGAAACATTTTTATATTTCTAAAAACATCGTATTTCAAGTGTAGTTGTGAGGAATATGATTGGAAACTGAAATTCCAAGCATCGAAATGCTCTTTTTTTTTGTCAAATATAATTTTATACGCAGTTTTGACGTCGATTTGTATCCTACTCGCTCCTACAAACAATTTGATATGTCGCACGATAGGTTTCGGCGTCCAAGGGCACCAGCAGTCCGGTCGGGTATGTGTCCGCCCGATGTTAATTTTTTGGAAGCATTTCACGCCGACACAAGGGGCAGCAGATACCTTATGCAGAGACTAAAACATTCGAGCGCATTATATCTGCTCTAAATTTCAGTGACTTCATCAGTTACGGAAATTTGTTTTTTGCTCAAGGAGGGGGGCGATATTTACTGGCTCGCTTCCTATTGGTTGTTATCGCTTCTCGGCCTCATGGCTAAGATCAAGTGTAGTATCTGTTCTTATCAGCTTAATATCTGGTATTGGGTTCACAGAACCCTTTAGGTATTAAACTAATTTTTGAACTACGCTAGTTCAGTTAAATATATTTAACCACTAGCACGGGTCGATGTCTTGTTTCACTACAGAGATCATCAGGCCTTCAAATTAGAAAGAAAAAATACACTCACTACATACCCAACCAATTTCTACATTCTCTTGGGTCCAAAAATATCCATTTTTGGTCAAAAATTGATCATTTTCGAGCTAGGAGATAAGTTGTATTTTTGTGTGATACCAGCAGCCCCCCCCCCCAAATAGCTGATAAGAACACGCATCTTGTCTTTCTTGCTGTGCCCAGTTTTGTTTTTTTATGAAAAAAGGTTGATCTTTGCCAACTTTGCGAACGAAATGCAAACAAAGAATTTAATATCATTCCTCAGCAAGCGTCCTTTATGTTGCCTACTGACCCACCAATCTACTTGGTGTGGAGAGCAGGCACTGTGATCCCCATGTACTTCCAATACTGCCCCATGTACTCCTTATACTGAAGATTTGGGATGTTTAAGAAGTTGTCCTTCACAATGAAATTTGTCTATATTTTAAAGGGTTCAATTATTCAAAAGAACATTCATTTCGTAGACTTACTTTCTTCTCAGTCAAAGTTTTCTATGAAACAACTTCATCCAATTTCAACTGCCTATCTGAACCAATTTGAATTTCGTTTACCACTCTTACTAAACATGCTTCGTTCAGCTAACTATATCGAAACTACTCGACTTCAGATTACATTGTTTACAATGAAATGAATTGGTGTACAAAGTAAATACGCATTAGAGTGAAATACAGTTAAAATGCTTCAATTGCCTACTTTGTGGTACATTCTTGTTATCTTGGGTTTATATCAATCATAACAGACAATATGAACCCATGAGGAATGGCATACTGCCCAGCTTAATTCTCCAAGCTCTCCTGAACCACGAATGTCACTTCTTCCAAGACCCGAGGTAACCCCACGTTGCTTCAACTGTGGTGCCTTCTTCAAGGAAAAAGTGAATCCCTCCTGAGATATCTCCTGCATGGAATGCGGACAGAGACTGATTTCCTCACCCCCTGCTATTAATAACTCTAAATATACCACTTCTCACATGAAACCATCACCTCAAAAACCTCCACCCCCTGCAACGCCTCCGAACTCAGATTAACTCTTGGAACGTTTTTTCTGCCAAAAATGTGGATACAGGGCCCGGGGTCCTAAGGGCCCCTATATCTGCTTGACCTTATCTACTGTCCCTTTCGCTACAATACAGCAATGGCTCATCAATCAAAAGCTACACTTCCACTAAAAACCCAAATTCAGATCCATCCTTCTTAACAAAAAAAACTCTACTAAATAGAGTTTCTACTCACCCTTGTCTCCATTAAACAGGCTTCGTCACCCGTGTCACCGCAACCCAACTATTAAATGCCATTCCTGCCCCGACTCCTTCCCCACCATAGCTTGTTTAAAAAAATCATCGACATAAACACCGGACCCTCAACGTTAATGCTTCCCCTCCTCCTGTCGTTCGTTCCCCTGGTCATTGCTCCTTTACAAGAACTTGATGAGGTTGCAGAAATTATTGCTTCTCCTCAAGAAACCATTGAAGATCCTGTTATTATCCACGAGGAATCCATCACACATATCAAAGCCATGAACCGCCACTCCTTTGCCTCTCCATCAAGATTGGTTATCTCATCTCAACCCACACTCCAAGAACAATCTCCATCTCCTACAAACAGTGATGAACTTTCTCCTCGCCCCACGAGCTACGCTAATCCCCACAAGACTGTTCTTTATCCGTTTTTATCTCCATTAAACTCCATCCTCAACAAGGACCTTTCCACAGACACCTGGAACGAATTTGAAACCATGTTTCAGGAAATCATTGACTTCACTCAATCCTCTGTTCGTCACCAACCCCAAGCACAAGGACCGAGAGTTCCATTGAACATAGAATATCCAAAATCAATACAAAAACTTTACAGACGAAACCGCACGTCCGTGGTAAGACTGATTTCCGTAGGACAATCCCCTGGATGCCAGCTCCCAATTCAAACTGTGCAAAACCACTTCGCGGGTAGAAGCGAACCAATATCCTTCGACCCCACCTTCTACGACTGTGTCCGGCCAGCCACAAATCCAATCACCACAGCCCTATTCACTCCAGACGAAGTAATTACTCGTCTTAGAAAATTTGAGAACATCACCCCAGGTCCCGACCGCTTGACCTATCACCATTAGTCATCGGTTGACCCTAAAGGTGTCGTCGTCGCCGCAATCCTAAACGTCTGCTTAAATCACCGTAAAGTTCTCCTCCACTTCATGCGATCTAATACCATTCTCATTCATAAAAACGGCGATAAAAAAAACATCTCCAACTGGCTCCCCATTGCACTCTGCAATGCAATTTACAAGATTTACATTGGTCTCCTTGCATCCCGACTTAACTGAATTAACTTATTCACCTCCTTTCAATTTGTGGCTCATTTGTAGTACTTTGAACTGTATTCCAACTGCCTTTGCTTCAGACTTTGTTAGATTATGTCCACTGTTGGAGTTTTTTTCATTTCCATTTTTTGGATTCTTCATTTAGGCTTAGTTACATGCTTTGTAGTGCTATTTCAGGCTGTACTTGAATTTTCAAGTCATTCTGTAAAGACTGGTGTTTTAAATTGGTCCTCATTCTTTCGACACATGTGGAAATGGCTTCTGGGTCCCCATGACCCACGATAGAGCCTTCCTTGAACCTCAAACTGTTCTCTCAAGTATTTTGATGTGTAACACATGTTTTGTGACAAGTTTTTCCGTTCGCGGATTTTAAAAATGTGCTATTTTAATAGTAATGTAATAAATCAAGCATTTCACAAATCGGAAACATTTTTATATTTCTAAAAACATCGTATTTCAAGTGTAGTTGTGAGGAATATGATTGGAAACTGAAATTCCAAGCATCGAAATGCTCTTTTTTTTTGTCAAATATAATTTTATACGCAGTTTTGACGTCGATTTGTATCCTACTCGCTCCTACAAACAATTTGATATGTCGCACGATAGGTTTCGGCGTCCAAGGGCACCAGCAGTCCGGTCGGGTATGTGTCCGCCCGATGTTAATTTTTTGGAAGCATTTCACGCCGACACAAGGGGCAGCAGATACCTTATGCAGAGACTAAAACATTCGAGCGCATTATATCTGCTCTAAATTTCAGTGACTTCATCAGTTACGGAAATTTGTTTTTTGCTCAAGGAGGGGGGCGATATTTACTGGCTCGCTTCCTATTGGTTGTTATCGCTTCTCGGCCTCATGGCTAAGATCAAGTGTAGTATCTGTTCTTATCAGCTTAATATCTGGTATTGGGTTCACAGAACCCTTTAGGTATTAAACTAATTTTTGAACTACGCTAGTTCAGTTAAATATATTTAACCACTAGCACGGGTCGATGTCTTGTTTCACTACAGAGATCATCAGGCCTTCAAATTAGAAAGAAAAAATACCCTCACTACATACCCAACCAATTTCTACATTCTCTTGGGTCCAAAAATATCCATTTTTGGTCAAAAATTGATCATTTTCGAGCTAGGAGATAAGTTGTATTTTTGTGTGATACCAGCAGCCCCCCCCCCAAATAGCTGATAAGAACACGCATCTTGTCTTTCTTGCTGTGCCCAGTTTTGTTTTTTTATGAAAAAAGGTTGATCTTTGCCAACTTTGCGAACGAAATGCAAACAAAGAATTTAATATCATTCCTCAGCAAGCGTCCTTTATGTTGCCTACTGACCCACCAATCTACTTGGTGTGGAGAGCAGGCACTGTGATCCCCATGTACTTCCAATACTGCCCCATGTACTCCTTATACTGAAGATTTGGGATGTTTAAGAAGTTGTCCTTCACAATGAAATTTGTCTATATTTTAAAGGGTTCAATTATTCAAAAGAACATTCATTTCGTAGACTTACTTTCTTCTCAGTCAAAGTTTTCTATGAAACAACTTCATCCAATTTCAACTGCCTATCTGAACCAATTTGAATTTCGTTTACCACTCTTACTAAACATGCTTCGTTCAGCTAACTATATCGAAACTACTCGACTTCAGATTACATTGTTTACAATGAAATGAATTGGTGTACAAAGTAAATACGCATTAGAGTGAAATACAGTTAAAATGCTTCAATTGCCTACTTTGTGGTACATTCTTGTTATCTTGGGTTTATATCAATCATAACAGACAATATGAACCCATGAGGAATGGCATACTGCCCAGCTTAATTCTCCAAGCTCTCCTGAACCACGAATGTCACTTCTTCCAAGACCCGAGGTAACCCCACGTTGCTTCAACTGTGGTGCCTTCTTCAAGGAAAAAGTGAATCCCTCCTGAGATATCTCCTGCATGGAATGCGGACAGAGACTGATTTCCTCACCCCCTGCTATTAATAACTCTAAATATACCACTTCTCACATGAAACCATCACCTCAAAAACCTCCACCCCCTGCAACGCCTCCGAACTCAGATTAACTCTTGGAACGTTTTTCCTGCCAAAAATGTGGATACAGGGCCCGGGGTCCTAAGGGCCCCTATATCTGCTTGACCTTATCTACTGTCCCTTTCGCTACAATACAGCAATGGCTCATCAATCAAAAGCTACACTTCCACTAAAAACCCAAATTCAGATCCATCCTTCTTAACAAAAAAAACTCTACTAAATAGAGTTTCTACTCACCCTTGTCTCCATTAAACAGGCTTCGTCACCCGTGTCACCGCAACCCAACTATTAAATGCCATTCCTGCCCCGACTCCTTCCCCACCATAGCTTGTTTAAAAAAATCATCGACATAAACACCGGACCCTCAACGTTAATGCTTCCCCTCCTCCTGTCGTTCGTTCCCCTGGTCATTGCTCCTTTACAAGAACTTGATGAGGTTGCAGAAATTATTGCTTCTCCTCAAGAAACCATTGAAGATCCTGTTATTATCCACGAGGAATCCATCACACATATCAAAGCCATGAACCGCCACTCCTTTGCCTCTCCATCAAGATTGGTTATCTCATCTCAACCCACACTCCAAGAACAATCTCCATCTCCTACAAACAGTGATGAACTTTCTCCTCGCCCCACGAGCTACGCTAATCCCCACAAGACTGTTCTTTATCCGTTTTTATCTCCATTAAACTCCATCCTCAACAAGGACCTTTCCACAGACACCTGGAACGAATTTGAAACCATGTTTCAGGAAATCATTGACTTCACTCAATCCTCTGTTCGTCACCAACCCCAAGCACAAGGACCGAGAGTTCCATTGAACATAGAATATCCAAAATCAATACAAAAACTTTACAGACGAAAATGCACGTCCGTGGTAAGACTGATTTCCGTAGGACAATCCCCTGGATGCCAGCTCCCAATTCAAACTGTGCAAAACCACTTCGCGGGTAGAAGCGAACCAATATCCTTCGACCCCACCTTCTACGACTGTGTCCGGCCAGCCACAAATCCAATCACCACAGCCCTATTCACTCCAGACGAAGTAATTACTCGTCTTAGAAAATTTGAGAACATCACCCCAGGTCCCGACCGCTTGACCTATCACCATTAGTCATCGGTTGACCCTAAAGGTGTCGTCGTCGCCGCAATCCTAAACGTCTGCTTAAATCACCGTAAAGTTCTCCTCCACTTCATGCGATCTAATACCATTCTCATTCATAAAAACGGCGATAAAAAAAACATCTCCAACTGGCTCCCCATTGCACTCTGCAATGCAATTTACAAGATTTACATTGGTCTCCTTGCATCCCGACTTAACTGAATTAACTTATTCACCTCCTTTCAATTTGTGGCTCATTTGTAGTACTTTGAACTGTATTCCAACTGCCTTTGCTTCAGACTTTGTTAGATTATGTCCACTGTTGGAGTTTTTTTCATTTCCATTTTTTGGATTCTTCATTTAGGCTTAGTTACATGCTTTGTAGTGCTATTTCAGGCTGTACTTGAATTTTCAAGTCATTCTGTAAAGACTGGTGTTTTAAATTGGTCCTCATTCTTTCGACACATGTGGAAAGGGCTTCTGGGTCCCCATGACCCACGATAGAGCCTTCCTTGAACCTCAAACTGTTCTCTCAAGTATTTTGATGTGTAACACATGTTTTGTGACAAGTTTTTCCGTTCGCGGATTTTAAAAATGTGCTATTTTAATAGTAATGTAATAAATCAAGCATTTCACAAATCGGAAACATTTTTATATTTCTAAAAACATCGTATTTCAAGTGTAGTTGTGAGGAATATGATTGGAAACTGAAATTCCAAGCATCGAAATGCTCTTTTTTTTTGTCAAATATAATTTTATACGCAGTTTTGACGTCGATTTGTATCCTACTCGCTCCTACAAACAATTTGATATGTCGCACGATAGGTTTCGGCGTCCAAGGGCACCAGCAGTCCGGTCGGGTATGTGTCCGCCCGATGTTAATTTTTTGGAAGCATTTCACGCCGACACAAGGGGCAGCAGATACCTTATGCAGAGACTAAAACATTCGAGCGCATTATATCTGCTCTAAATTTCAGTGACTTCATCAGTTACGGAAATTTGTTTTTTGCTCAAGGAGGGGGGCGATATTTACTGGCTCGCTTCCTATTGGTTGTTATCGCTTCTCGGCCTCATGGCTAAGATCAAGTGTAGTATCTGTTCTTATCAGCTTAATATCTGGTATTGGGTTCACAGAACCCTTTAGGTATTAAACTAATTTTTGAACTACGCTAGTTCAGTTAAATATATTTAACCACTAGCACGGGTCGATGTCTTGTTTCACTACAGAGATCATCAGGCCTTCAAATTAGAAAGAAAAAATACCCTCACTACATACCCAACCAATTTCTACATTCTCTTGGGTCCAAAAATATCCATTTTTGGTCAAAAATTGATCATTTTCGAGCTAGGAGATAAGTTGTATTTTTGTGTGATACCAGCAGCCCCCCCCCCCAAATAGCTGATAAGAACACGCATCTTGTCTTTCTTGCTGTGCCCAGTTTTGTTTTTTTATGAAAAAAGGTTGATCTTTGCCAACTTTGCGAACGAAATGCAAACAAAGAATTTAATATCATTCCTCAGCAAGCGTCCTTTATGTTGCCTACTGACCCACCAATCTACTTGGTGTGGAGAGCAGGCACTGTGATCCCCATGTACTTCCAATACTGCCCCATGTACTCCTTATACTGAAGATTTGGGATGTTTAAGAAGTTGTCCTTCACAATGAAATTTGTCTATATTTTAAAGGGTTCAATTATTCAAAAGAACATTCATTTCGTAGACTTACTTTCTTCTCAGTCAAAGTTTTCTATGAAACAACTTCATCCAATTTCAACTGCCTATCTGAACCAATTTGAATTTCGTTTACCACTCTTACTAAACATGCTTCGTTCAGCTAACTATATCGAAACTACTCGACTTCAGATTACATTGTTTACAATGAAATGAATTGGTGTACAAAGTAAATACGCATTAGAGTGAAATACAGTTAAAATGCTTCAATTGCCTACTTTGTGGTACATTCTTGTTATCTTGGGTTTATATCAATCATAACAGACAATATGAACCCATGAGGAATGGCATACTGCCCAGCTTAATTCTCCAAGCTCTCCTGAACCACGAATGTCACTTCTTCCAAGACCCGAGGTAACCCCACGTTGCTTCAACTGTGGTGCCTTCTTCAAGGAAAAAGTGAATCCCTCCTGAGATATCTCCTGCATGGAATGCGGACAGAGACTGATTTCCTCACCCCCTGCTATTAATAACTCTAAATATACCACTTCTCACATGAAACCATCACCTCAAAAACCTCCACCCCCTGCAACGCCTCCGAACTCAGATTAACTCTTGGAACGTTTTTTCTGCCAAAAATGTGGATACAGGGCCCGGGGTCCTAAGGGCCCCTATATCTGCTTGACCTTATCTACTGTCCCTTTCGCTACAATACAGCAATGGCTCATCAATCAAAAGCTACACTTCCACTAAAAACCCAAATTCAGATCCATCCTTCTTAACAAAAAAAACTCTACTAAATAGAGTTTCTACTCACCCTTGTCTCCATTAAACAGGCTTCGTCACCCGTGTCACCGCAACCCAACTATTAAATGCCATTCCTGCCCCGACTCCTTCCCCACCATAGCTTGTTTAAAAAAATCATCGACATAAACACCGGACCCTCAACGTTAATGCTTCCCCTCCTCCTGTCGTTCGTTCCCCTGGTCATTGCTCCTTTACAAGAACTTGATGAGGTTGCAGAAATTATTGCTTCTCCTCAAGAAACCATTGAAGATCCTGTTATTATCCACGAGGAATCCATCACACATATCAAAGCCATGAACCGCCACTCCTTTGCCTCTCCATCAAGATTGGTTATCTCATCTCAACCCACACTCCAAGAACAATCTCCATCTCCTACAAACAGTGATGAACTTTCTCCTCGCCCCACGAGCTACGCTAATCCCCACAAGACTGTTCTTTATCCGTTTTTATCTCCATTAAACTCCATCCTCAACAAGGACCTTTCCACAGACACCTGGAACGAATTTGAAACCATGTTTCAGGAAATCATTGACTTCACTCAATCCTCTGTTCGTCACCAACCCCAAGCACAAGGACCGAGAGTTCCATTGAACATAGAATATCCAAAATCAATACAAAAACTTTACAGACGAAACCGCACGTCCGTGGTAAGACTGATTTCCGTAGGACAATCCCCTGGATGCCAGCTCCCAATTCAAACTGTGCAAAACCACTTCGCGGGTAGAAGCGAACCAATATCCTTCGACCCCACCTTCTACGACTGTGTCCGGCCAGCCACAAATCCAATCACCACAGCCCTATTCACTCCAGACGAAGTAATTACTCGTCTTAGAAAATTTGAGAACATCACCCCAGGTCCCGACCGCTTGACCTATCACCATTAGTCATCGGTTGACCCTAAAGGTGTCGTCGTCGCCGCAATCCTAAACGTCTGCTTAAATCACCGTAAAGTTCTCCTCCACTTCATGCGATCTAATACCATTCTCATTCATAAAAACGGCGATAAAAAAAACATCTCCAACTGGCTCCCCATTGCACTCTGCAATGCAATTTACAAGATTTACATTGGTCTCCTTGCATCCCGACTTAACTGAATTAACTTATTCACCTCCTTTCAATTTGTGGCTCATTTGTAGTACTTTGAACTGTATTCCAACTGCCTTTGCTTCAGACTTTGTTAGATTATGTCCACTGTTGGAGTTTTTTTCATTTCCATTTTTTGGATTCTTCATTTAGGCTTAGTTACATGCTTTGTAGTGCTATTT
The DNA here is from genome assembly GCA_947359465.1 of Metellina segmentata. Classification (NCBI taxonomy): domain Eukaryota; kingdom Metazoa; phylum Arthropoda; class Arachnida; order Araneae; family Tetragnathidae; genus Metellina; species Metellina segmentata. Next base: position 96,210,023 of record OX375875.1, on the reverse strand, counting down.
CAGGCTGTACTTGAATTTTCAAGTCATTCTGTAAAGACTGGTGTTTTAAATTGGTCCTCATTCTTTCGACACATGTGGAAATGGCTTCTGGGTCCCCATGACCCACGATAGAGCCTTCCTTGAACCTCAAACTGTTCTCTCAAGTATTTTGATGTGTAACACATGTTTTGTGACAAGTTTTTCCGTTCGCGGATTTTAAAAATGTGCTATTTTAATAGTAATGTAATAAATCAAGCATTTCACAAATCGGAAACATTTTTATATTTCTAAAAACATCGTATTTCAAGTGTAGTTGTGAGGAATATGATTGGAAACTGAAATTCCAAGCATCGAAATGCTCTTTTTTTTTGTCAAATATAATTTTATACGCAGTTTTGACGTCGATTTGTATCCTACTCGCTCCTACAAACAATTTGATATGTCGCACGATAGGTTTCGGCGTCCAAGGGCACCAGCAGTCCGGTCGGGTATGTGTCCGCCCGATGTTAATTTTTTGGAAGCATTTCACGCCGACACAAGGGGCAGCAGATACCTTATGCAGAGACTAAAACATTCGAGCGCATTATATCTGCTCTAAATTTCAGTGACTTCATCAGTTACGGAAATTTGTTTTTTGCTCAAGGAGGGGGGCGATATTTACTGGCTCGCTTCCTATTGGTTGTTATCGCTTCTCGGCCTCATGGCTAAGATCAAGTGTAGTATCTGTTCTTATCAGCTTAATATCTGGTATTGGGTTCACAGAACCCTTTAGGTATTAAACTAATTTTTGAACTACGCTAGTTCAGTTAAATATATTTAACCACTAGCACGGGTCGATGTCTTGTTTCACTACAGAGATCATCAGGCCTTCAAATTAGAAAGAAAAAATACCCTCACTACATACCCAACCAATTTCTACATTCTCTTGGGTCCAAAAATATCCATTTTTGGTCAAAAATTGATCATTTTCGAGCTAGGAGATAAGTTGTATTTTTGTGTGATACCAGCAGCCCCCCCCCCAAATAGCTGATAAGAACACGCATCTTGTCTTTCTTGCTGTGCCCAGTTTTGTTTTTTTATGAAAAAAGGTTGATCTTTGCCAACTTTGCGAACGAAATGCAAACAAAGAATTTAATATCATTCCTCAGCAAGCGTCCTTTATGTTGCCTACTGACCCACCAATCTACTTGGTGTGGAGAGCAGGCACTGTGATCCCCATGTACTTCCAATACTGCCCCATGTACTCCTTATACTGAAGATTTGGGATGTTTAAGAAGTTGTCCTTCACAATGAAATTTGTCTATATTTTAAAGGGTTCAATTATTCAAAAGAACATTCATTTCGTAGACTTACTTTCTTCTCAGTCAAAGTTTTCTATGAAACAACTTCATCCAATTTCAACTGCCTATCTGAACCAATTTGAATTTCGTTTACCACTCTTACTAAACATGCTTCGTTCAGCTAACTATATCGAAACTACTCGACTTCAGATTACATTGTTTACAATGAAATGAATTGGTGTACAAAGTAAATACGCATTAGAGTGAAATACAGTTAAAATGCTTCAATTGCCTACTTTGTGGTACATTCTTGTTATCTTGGGTTTATATCAATCATAACAGACAATATGAACCCATGAGGAATGGCATACTGCCCAGCTTAATTCTCCAAGCTCTCCTGAACCACGAATGTCACTTCTTCCAAGACCCGAGGTAACCCCACGTTGCTTCAACTGTGGTGCCTTCTTCAAGGAAAAAGTGAATCCCTCCTGAGATATCTCCTGCATGGAATGCGGACAGAGACTGATTTCCTCACCCCCTGCTATTAATAACTGTAAATATACCACTTCTCACATGAAACCATCACCTCAAAAACCTCCACCCCCTGCAACGCCTCCGAACTCAGATTAACTCTTGGAACGTTTTTTCTGCCAAAAATGTGGATACAGGGCCCGGGGTCCTAAGGGCCCCTATATCTGCTTGACCTTATCTACTGTCCCTTTCGCTACAATACAGCAATGGCTCATCAATCAAAAGCTACACTTCCACTAAAAACCCAAATTCAGATCCATCCTTCTTAACAAAAAAAACTCTACTAAATAGAGTTTCTACTCACCCTTGTCTCCATTAAACAGGCTTCGTCACCCGTGTCACCGCAACCCAACTATTAAATGCCATTCCTGCCCCGACTCCTTCCCCACCATAGCTTGTTTAAAAAAATCATCGACATAAACACCGGACCCTCAACGTTAATGCTTCCCCTCCTCCTGTCGTTCGTTCCCCTGGTCATTGCTCCTTTACAAGAACTTGATGAGGTTGCAGAAATTATTGCTTCTCCTCAAGAAACCATTGAAGATCCTGTTATTATCCACGAGGAATCCATCACACATATCAAAGCCACGAACCGCCACTCCTTTGCCTCTCCATCAAGATTGGTTATCTCATCTCAACCCACACTCCAAGAACAATCTCCATCTCCTACAAACAGTGATGAACTTTCTCCTCGCCCCACGAGCTACGCTAATCCCCACAAGACTGTTCTTTATCCGTTTTTATCTCCATTAAACTCCATCCTCAACAAGGACCTTTCCACAGACACCTGGAACGAATTTGAAACCATGTTTCAGGAACACATTGACTTCACTCAATCCTCTGTTCGTCACCAACCCCAAGCACAAGGACCGAGAGTTCCATTGAACATAGAATATCCAAAATCAATACAAAAACTTTACAGACGAAACCGCACGTCCGTGGTAAGACTGATTTCCGTAGGACAATCCCCTGGATGCCAGCTCCCAATTCAAACTGTGCAAAACCACTTCGCGGGTAGAAGCGAACCAATATCCTTCGACCCCACCTTCTACGACTGTGTCCGGCCAGCCACAAATCCAATCACCACAGCCCTATTCACTCCAGACGAAGTAATTACTCGTCTTAGAAAATTTGAGAACATCACCCCAGGTCCCGACCGCTTGACCTATCACCATTAGTCATCGGTTGACCCTAAAGGTGTCGTCGTCGCCGCAATCCTAAACGTCTGCTTAAATCACCGTAAAGTTCTCCTCCACTTCATGCGATCTAATACCATTCTCATTCATAAAAACGGCGATAAAAAAAACATCTCCAACTGGCTCCCCATTGCACTCTGCAATGCAATTTACAAGATTTACATTGGTCTCCTTGCATCCCGACTTAACTGAATTAACTTATTCACCTCCTTTCAATTTGTGGCTCATTTGTAGTACTTTGAACTGTATTCCAACTGCCTTTGCTTCAGACTTTGTTAGATTATGTCCACTGTTGGAGTTTTTTTCATTTCCATTTTTGGATTCTTCATTTAGGCTTAGTTACATGCTTTGTAGTGCTATTTCAGGCTGTACTTGAATTTTCAAGTCATTCTGTAAAGACTGGTGTTTTAAATTGGTCCTCATTCTTTCGACACATGTGGAAAGGGCTTCTGGGTCCCCATGACCCACGATAGAGCCTTCCTTGAACCTCAAACTGTTCTCTCAAGTATTTTGATGTGTAACACATGTTTTGTGACAAGTTTTTCCGTTCGCGGATTTTAAAAATGTGCTATTTTAATAGTAATGTAATAAATCAAGCATTTCACAAATCGGAAACATTTTTATATTTCTAAAAACATCGTATTTCAAGTGTAGTTGTGAGGAATATGATTGGAAACTGAAATTCCAAGCATCGAAATGCTCTTTTTTTTTGTCAAATATAATTTTATACGCAGTTTTGACGTCGATTTGTATCCTACTCGCTCCTACAAACAATTTGATATGTCGCACGATAGGTTTCGGCGTCCAAGGGCACCAGCAGTCCGGTCGGGTATGTGTCCGCCCGATGTTAATTTTTTGGAAGCATTTCACGCCGACACAAGGGGCAGCAGATACCTTATGCAGAGACTAAAACATTCGAGCGCATTATATCTGCTCTAAATTTCAGTGACTTCATCAGTTACGGAAATTTGTTTTTTGCTCAAGGAGGGGGGCGATATTTACTGGCTCGCTTCCTATTGGTTGTTATCGCTTCTCGGCCTCATGGCTAAGATCAAGTGTAGTATCTGTTCTTATCAGCTTAATATCTGGTATTGGGTTCACAGAACCCTTTAGGTATTAAACTAATTTTTGAACTACGCTAGTTCAGTTAAATATATTTAATTACTAGCACGGGTCGATGTCTTGTTTCACTACAGAGATCATCAGGCCTTCAAATTAGAAAGAAAGAATACCCTCACTATATACCCAACCAATTTCTACATTCTCTTGGGTCCAAAAATATCCATTTTTGGTCAAAAATTGATCATTTTCGAGCTAGGAGATAAGTTGTATTTTTGTGTGATACCAGCACCCCCCCCCCCCAAATAGCTGATAAGAACACGCATCTTGTCTTTCTTGCTGTGCCCAGTTTTGTTTTTTTATGAAAAAAGGTTGATCTTTGCCGACTTTGCGAACGAAATGCAAACAAAGAACTTAATATCATTCCTCAGCAAGCGTCCTTTATGTTGCCTACTGACCCACCAATCTACTTGGTGTGGAGAGCAGGCACTGTGATCCCCATGTACTTCCAATACTGCCCCATGTACTCCTTATACTGAAGATTTGGGATGTTTAAGAAGTTGTCCTTCACAATGAAATTTGTCTATATTTTAAAGGGTTCAATTATTCAAAAGAACATTCATTTCGTAGACTTACTTTCTTCTCAGTCAAAGTTTTCTATGAAACAACTTCATCCAATTTCAACTGCCTATCTGAACCAATTTGAATTTCGTTTACCACTCTTACTAAACATGCTTCGTTCAGCTAACTATATCGAAACTACTCGACTTCAGATTACATTGTTTACAATGAAATGAATTGGTGTTCAAAGTAAATACGCATTAGAGTGAAATACAGTTAAAATGCTTCAATTGCCTACTTTGTGGTACATTCTTGTTATCTTGGGTTTATATCAATCATAACAGACAATATGAACCCATGAGGAATGGCATACTGCCCAGCTTAATTCTCCAAGCTCTCCTGAACCACGAATGTCACTTTTTCCAAGACCCGAGGTAACCCCACGTTGCTTCAACTGTGGTGCCTTCTTCAAGGAAAAAGTGAATCCCTCCTGAGATATCTCCTGCATGGAATGCGGACAGAGACTGATTTCCTCACCCCCTGCTATTAATAACTCTAAATATACCACTTCTCACATGAAACCATCACCTCAAAAACCTCCACCCCCTGCAACGCCTCCGAACTCAGATTAACTCTTGGAACGTTTTTCCTGCCAAAAATGTGGATACAGGGCCCGGGGTCCTAAGGGCCCCTATATCTGCTTGACCTTATCTACTGTCCCTTTCGCTACAATACAGCAATGGCTCATCAATCAAAAGCTACACTTCCACTAAAAACCCAAATTCAGATCCATCCTTCTTAACAAAAAAAACTCTACTAAATAGAGTTTCTACTCACCCTTGTCTCCATTAAACAGGCTTCGTCACCCGTGTCACCGCAACCCAACTATTAAATGCCATTCCTGCCCCGACTCCTTCCCCACCATAGCTTGTTTAAAAAAATCATCGACATAAACACCGGACCCTCAACGTTAATGCTTCCCCTCCTCCTGTCGTTCGTTCCCCTGGTCATTGCTCCTTTACAAGAACTTGATGAGGTTGCAGAAATTATTGCTTCTCCTCAAGAAACCATTGAAGATCCTGTTATTATCCACGAGGAATCCATCACACATATCAAAGCCATGAACCGCCACTCCTTTGCCTCTCCATCAAGATTGGTTATCTCATCTCAACCCACACTCCAAGAACAATCTCCATCTCCTACAAACAGTGATGAACTTTCTCCTCGCCCCACGAGCTACGCTAATCCCCACAAGACTGTTCTTTATCCGTTTTTATCTCCATTAAACTCCATCCTCAACAAGGACCTTTCCACAGACACCTGGAACGAATTTGAAACCATGTTTCAGGAAATCATTGACTTCACTCAATCCTCTGTTCGTCACCCACCCCAAGCACAAGGACCGAGAGTTCCATTGTGAACATAGAATATCCAAAATCAATACAAAAACTTTACAGACGAAACCGCACGTCCGTGGTAAGACTGATTTCCGTAGGACAATCCCCTGGATGCCAGCTCCCAATTCAAACTGTGCAAAACCACTTCGCGGGTAGAAACGAACCAATATCCTTCGACCCCACCTTCTACGACTGTGTCCGGCCAGCCACAAATCCAATCACCACAGCCCTTTTCACTCCAGACGAAGTAATTACTCGTCTTAGAAAATTTGAGAACATCACCCCAGGTCCCGACCGCTTGACCTATCACCATTAGTCATCGGTTGACCCTAAAGGTGTCGTCGTCGCCGCAATCCTAAACGTCTGCTTAAATCACCGTAAAGTTCTCCTCCACTTCATGCGATCTAATACCATTCTCATTCATAAAAACGGCGATAAAAAAAACATCTCCAACTGGCTCCCCATTGCACTCTGCAATGCAATTTACAAGATTTACATTGGTCTCCTTGCATCCCGACTTAACTGAATTAACTTATTCACCTCCTTTCAATTTGTGGCTCATTTGTAGTACTTTGAACTGTATTCCAACTGCCTTTGCTTCAGACTTTGTTAGATTATGTCCACTGTTGGAGTTTTTTTCATTTCCATTTTTTGGATTCTTCATTTAGGCTTAGTTACATGCTTTGTAGTGCTATTTCAGGCTGTACTTGAATTTTCAAGTCATTCTGTAAAGACTGGTGTTTTAAATTGGTCCTCATTCTTTCGACACATGTGGAAAGGGCTTCTGGGTCCCCATGACCCACGATAGAGCCTTCCTTGAACCTCAAACTGTTCTCTCAAGTATTTTGATGTGTAACACATGTTTTGTGACAAGTTTTTCCGTTCTCGGATTTTAAAAATGTGCTATTTTAATAGTAATGTAATAAATCAAGCATTTCACAAATCGGAAACATTTTTATATTTCTAAAAACATCGTATTTCAAGTGTAGTTGTGAGGAATATGATTGGAAACTGAAATTCCAAGCATCGAAATGCTCTTTTTTTTTGTCAAATATTATTTTATACTCAGTTTCGACGTCGATTTGTATCCTACTCGCTCCTACAAACAATTTGATATGTCGCACGATAGGTTTCGGCCTCCCAGGGCACCAGCAGTCCGGTCGGGTATGTGTCCGCCCGATGTTAATTTTTTGGAAGCATTTCACGCCGACACAAGGGGCAGCAGATACCTTATGCAGAGACTAAAACATTCGAGCGCATTATTTCTGCTCTAAATTTCAGTGACTTCATCAGTTACGGAAATTTGTTTTTTGCTCAAGGAGGGGTGCGATATTTAGTGGCTCGCTTCCTATTGGTTGTTATCGCTTCTCGGCCTCATGGCTAAGATCAAGTGTAGTATCTGTTCTTATCAGCTTAATATCTGGTATTGGGTTCACAGAACCCTTTAAGTATTAAACTAATTTTTGAACTACGCTAGTTCAGTTAAATATATTTAACCACTAGCACGGGTCGATGTCTTGTTTCACTACAGAGATCATCAGGCCTTCAAATTAGAAAGAAAGAATACCCTCACTATATACCCAACCAATTTCTACATTCTCTTGGGTCCAAAAATATCCATTTTTGGTCAAAAATTGATCATTTTCGAGCTAGGAGATAAGTTGTATTTTTGTGTGATACCAGCACCCCCCCCCAAATAGCTGATAAGAACACGCATCTTGTCTTTCTTGCTGTGCCCAGTTTTGTTTTTTTATGAAAAAAGGTTGATCTTTGCCGACTTTGCGAACGAAATGCAAACAAAGAACTTAATATCATTCCTCAGCAAGCGTCCTTTATGTTGCCTACTGACCCACCAATCTACTTGGTGTGGAGAGCAGGCACTGTGATCCCCATGTACTTCCAATACTGCCCCATGTACTCCTTATACTGAAGATTTGGGATGTTTAAGAAGTTGTCCTTCACAATGAAATTTGTCTATATTTTAAAGGGTTCAATTATTCAAAAGAACATTCATTTCGTAGACTTACTTTCTTCTCAGTCAAAGTTTTCTATGAAACAACTTCATCCAATTTCAACTGCCTATCTGAACCAATTTGAATTTCGTTTACCACTCTTACTAAACATGCTTCGTTCAGCTAACTATATCGAAACTACTCGACTTCAGATTACATTGTTTACAATGAAATGAATTGGTGTACAAAGTAAATACGCATTAGAGTGAAATACAGTTAAAATGCTTCAATTGCCTACTTTGTGGTACATTCTTGTTATCTTGGGTTTATATCAATCATAACAGACAATATGAACCCATGAGGAATGGCATACTGCCCAGCTTAATTCTCCAAGCTCTCCTGAACCACGAATGTCACTTCTTCCAAGACCCGAGGTAACCCCACGTTGCTTCAACTGTGGTGCCTTCTTCAAGGAAAAAGTGAATCCCTCCTGAGATATCTCCTGCATGGAATGCGGACAGAGACTGATTTCCTCACCCCCTGCTATTAATAACTCTAAATATACCACTTCTCACATGAAACCATCACCTCAAAAACCTCCACCCACTGCAACGCCTCCGAACTCAGATTAACTCTTGGAACGTTTTTCCTGCCAAAAATGTGGATACAGGGCCCGGGGTCCTAAGGGCCCCTATATCTGCTTGACCTTATCTACTGTCCCTTTCGCTACAATACAGCAATGGCTCATCAATCAAAAGCTACACTTCCACTAAAAACCCAAATTCAGATCCATCCTTCTTAACAAAAAAAACTCTACTAAATAGTTTCTACTCACCCTTGTCTCCATTAAACAGGCTTCGTCACCCGTGTCACCGCAACCCAACTATTAAATGCCATTCCTGCCCCGACTCCTTCCCCACCATAGCTTGTTTAAAAAAATCATCGACATAAACACCGGACCCTCAACGTTAATGCTTCCCCTCCTCCTGTCGTTCGTTCCCCTGGTCATTGCTCCTTTACAAGAACTTGATGAGGTTGCAGAAATTATTGCTTCTCCTCAAGAAACCATTGAAGATCCTGTTATTATCCACGAGGAATCCATCACACATATCAAAGCCATGAACCTCCACTCCTTTGCCTCTCCATCAAGATTGGTTATCTCATCTCAACCCACACTCCAAGAACAATCTCCATCTCCTACAAACAGTGATGAACTTTCTCCTCGCCCCACGAGCTACGCTAATCCCCACAAGACTGTTCTCTATCCGTTTTTATCTCCATTAAACTCCATCCTCAACAAGGACCTTTCCACAGACACCTGGAACGAATTTGAAACCATGTTTCAGGAAATCATTGACTTCACTCAATCCTCTGTTCGTCACCAACCCCAAGCACAAGGTCCGAGAGTTCCATTGAACATAGAATATCCAAAATCAATACTAAAACTTTACAGACGAAACCGCACGTCCGTGGTAAGACAGATTTCCGTAGGACAATCCCCTGGATGCCAGCTCCCAATTCAAACTGTGCAAAACCACTTCGCGGGTAGAAGCGAACCAATATCCTTCGACCCCACCTTCTACGACTGTGTCCGGCCAGCCACAAATCCAATCACCACAGCCCTATTCACTCCAGACGAAGTAATTACTCGTCTTAGAAAATTTGAGAACATCACCCCAGGTCCCGACCGCTTGACCTATCACCATTAGTCATCGGTTGACCCTAAAGGTGTCGTCGTCGCCGCAATCCTAAACGTCTGCTTAAATCACCGTAAAGTTCTCCTCCACTTCATGCGATCTAATACCATTCTCATTCATAAAAACGGCGATAAAAAAAACATCTCCAACTGGCTCCCCATTGCACTCTGCAATGCAATTTACAAGATTTACATTGGTCTCCTTGCATCCCGACTTAACTGAATTAACTTATTCACCTCCTTTCAATTTGTGGCTCATTTGTAGTACTTTGAACTGTATTCCAACTGCCTTTGCTTCAGACTTTGTTAGATTATGTCCACTATTGGAGTTTTTTTCATTTCCATTTTTTGAATTCTTCATTTAGGCTTAGTTACATGCTTTGTAGTGCTATTTCAGGCTGTACTTGAATTTTCAAGTCATTCTGTAAAGACTGGTGTTTTAAATTGGTCCTCATTCTTTCGACACATGTGGAAAGGGCTTCTGGGTCCCCATGACCCACGATAGAGCCTTCCTTGAACCTCAAACTGTTCTCTCAAGTATTTTGATGTGTAACACATGTTTTGTGACAAGTTTTTCCGTTCGCGGATTTTAAAAATGTGCTATTTTAATAGTAATGTAATAATTCAAGCATTTCACAAATCGGAAACATTTTTATATTTCTAAAAACATCGTATTTGATGTGTAGTTGTGAGGAATATGATTGGAAACTGAAATTCCAAGCATCGAAATGCTCTTTTTTTGTCAAATATTATTTTATACTCAGTTTCGACGTCGATTTGTATCCTACTCGCTCCTACAAACAATTTGATATGTCGCACGATAGGTTTCGGCCTCCCAGGGCACCAGCAGTCCGGTCGGGTATGTGTCCGCCCGATGTTAATTTTTTGGAAGCATTTCACGCCGACACAAGGGGCGGCAGATACTTTATGCAGAGACTAAAACATTCGAGCGCATTATTTCTGCTCTAAATTTCAGTGACTTCATCAGTTACGGAAATTTGTTTTTTGCTCAAGGAGGGGTGCGATATTTACTGGCTCGCTTCCTATTGGTTGTTATCGCTTCTCGGCCTCATGGCTAAAATCAAGTGTAGTATCTGTTCTTATCAGCTTAATATCTGGTATTGGGTTCACAGAACCCTTTAGGTATTAAACTAATTTTTGAACTACGCTAGTTCAGTTAAATATATTTAACCACTAGCACGGGTCGATGTCTTGTTTCACTACAGAGATCATCAGGCCTTCAAATTAGAAAGAAAGAATACCCTCACTATATACCCAACCAATTTCTACATTCTCTTGGGTCCAAAAATATCCATTTTTGGTCAAAAATTGATCATTTTCGAGCTAGGAGATAAGTTGTATTTTTGTGTGATACCAGCACCCCCCCCCCAAATAGCTGATAAGAACACGCATCTTGTCTTTCTTGCTGTGCCCAGTTTTGTTTTTTTATGAAAAAAGGTTGATCTTTGCCGACTTTGCGAACGAAATGCAAACAAAGAACTTAATATCATTCCTCAGCAAGCGTCCTTTATGTTGCCTACTGACCCACCAATCTACTTGGTGTGGAGAGCAGGCACTGTGATCCCCATGTACTTCCAATACTGCCCCATGTACTCCTTATACTGAAGATTTGGGATGTTTAAGAAGTTGTCCTTCACAATGAAATTTGTCTATATTTTAAAGGGTTCAATTATTCAAAAGAACATTCATTTCGTAGACTTACTTTCTTCTCAGTCAAAGTTTTCTATGAAACAACTTCATCCAATTTCAACTGCCTATCTGAACCAATTTGAATTTCGTTTACCACTCTTACTAAACATGCTTCGTTCAGCTAACTATATCGAAACTACTCGACTTCAGATTACATTGTTTACAATGAAATGAATTGGTGTACAAAGTAAATACGCATTAGAGTGAAATACAGTTAAAATGCTTCAATTGCCTACTTTGTGGTACATTCTTGTTATCTTGGGTTTATATCAATCATAACAGACAGTATGAACCCATGAGGAATGGCATACTGCCCAGCTTAATTCTCCAAGCTCTCCTGAACCACGAATGTCACTTCTTCCAAGACCCGAGGTAACCCCACGTTGCTTCAAATGTGGTGCCTTCTTCAAGGAAAAAGTGAATCCCTCCTGAGATATCTCCTGCATGGAATGCGGACAGAGACTGATTTCCTCACCCCCTGCTATTAATAACTCTAAATATACCACTTCTCACATGAAACCATCACCTCAAAAACCTCCACCCCCTGCAACGCCTCCGAACTCAGATTAACTCCTGGAACGTTTTTCCTGCCAAAAATGTGGATACAGGGCCCGGGGTCCTAAGGGCCCCTATATCTGCTTGACCTTATCTACTGTCCCTTTCGCTACAATACAGCAATGGCTCATCAATCAAAAGCTACACTTCCACTAAAAACCCAAATTCAGATCCATCCTTCTTAACAAAAAAAACTCTACTAAATAGAGTTTCTACTCACCCTTGTCTCCATTAAACAGGCTTCGTCACCCGTGTCACCGCAACCCAACTATTAAATGCCATTCCTGCCCCGACTCCTTCCCCACCATAGCTTGTTTAAAAAAATCATCGACATAAACACCGGACCCTCAACGTTAATGCTTCCCCTCCTCCTGTCGTTCGTTCCCCTGGTCATTGCTCCTTTACAAGAACTTGATGAGGTTGCAGAAATTATTGCTTCTCCTCAAGAAACCATTGAAGATCCTGTTATTATCCACGAGGAATCCATCACACATATCAAAGCCATGAACCGCCACTCCTTTGCCTCTCCATCAAGATTGGTTATCTCATCTCAACCCACACTCCAAGAACAATCTCCATCTCCTACAAACAGTGATGAACTTTCTCCTCGCCCCACGAGCTACGCTAATCCCCACAAGACTGTTCTTTATCCGTTTTTATCTCCATTAAACTCCATCCTCAACAAGGACCTTTCCACAGACACCTGGAACGAATTTGAAACCATGTTTCAGGAAATCATTGACTTCACTCAATCCTCTGTTCGTCACCAACCCCAAGCACAAGGACCGAGAGTTCCATTGAACATAGAATATCCAAAATCAATACAAAAACTTTACAGACGAAACCGCACGTCCGTGGTAAGACAGATTTCCGTAGGACAATCCCCTGGATGCCAGCTCCCAATTCAAACTGTGCAAAACCACTTCGCGGGTAGAAGCGAACCAATATCCTTCGACCCCACCTTCTACGACTGTGTCCGGCCAGCCACAAATCCAATCACCACAGCCCTATTCACTCGAGACGAAGTAATTACTCGTCTTAGAAAATTTGAGAACATCACCCCAGGTCCCGACCGCTTGACCTATCACCATTAGTCATCGGATGACCCTAAAGGTGTCGTCGTCGCCGCAATCCTAAACGTCAGCTGAAATCACCGTAAAGTTCCCCTCCACTTCATGCGATCTAATACCATTCTCATTCATAAAAACGGCGATAAAAAAACATCTCCAACTGGCTCTCCATTGCACTATGCAATGCAATTTACAAGATTTACATTGGTCTCCTTGCATCCCGACTTAACTGAATTAACTTATTCACCTCCTTTCAATTTGTGGCTCATTTGTAGTACTTTGAACTGTATTCCAACTGCCTTTGCTTCAGACTTTGTTAGATTATGTCCACTGTTGGAGTTTTTTTCATTTCCATTTTTTGGATTCTTCATTTAGGCTTAGTTACATGCTTTGTAGTGCTATTTCAGGCTGTACTTGAATTTTCAAGTCATTCTGTAAAGACTGGTGTTTTAAATTGGTCCTCATTCTTTCGACACATGTGGAAAGGGCTTCTGGGTCCCCATGACCCACGATAGAGCCTTCCTTGAACCTCAAACTGTTCTCTCAAGTATTTTGATGTGTAACACATGTTTTGTGACAAGTTTTTCCGTTCGCGGATTTTAAAAATGTGCTATTTTAATAGTAATGTAATAAATCAAGCATTTCACAAATCGGAAACATTTTTATATTTCTAAAAACATCGTATTTCAAGTGTAGTTGTGAGGAATATGATTGGAAACTGAAATTCCAAGCATTGAAATGCTCTTTTTTTGTGAAATATTATTTTATACGCAGTTTTGACGTCGATTTGTATCCTACTCGCTCCTACAAACAATTTGATATGTCGCACGATAGGTTTCGGCGTCCCAGGGCACCAGCAGTCCGGTCGGGTATGTGTCCGCCCGATGTTAATTTTTTGGAAGCATTTCACGCCGACACAAGGGGCAGCAGATACCTTATGCAGAGACTAAAACATTCGAGCGCATTATTTCTGCTCTAAATTTCAGTGACTTCATCAGTTACGGAAATTTGTTTTTTGCTCAAGGAGGGGGGCGATATTTACTGGCTCGCTTCCTATTGGTTGTTATCGCTTCTCGGCCTCATGGCTAAGATCAAGTGTAGTATCTGTTCTTATCAGCTTAATATCTGGTATTGGGTTCATAGAACCCTTTAGGTATTAAACTAATTTTTGAACTACGCTAGTTCAGTTAAATATATTTAACCACTAGCACGGGTCGAGGTCTTGTTTCACTACAGAGATCATCAGGCCTTCAAATTAGAAAGAAAAAATACCCTCACTACATACCCAACCAATTTCTACATTCTCTTGGGTCCAAAAATATCCATTTTTGGTCAAAAATTGATCATTTTCGAGCTAGGAGATAAGTTGTATTTTTGTGTGATACCTGCACCCCCCCTCCAAATAGCTGATAAGAACACGCATCTTGTCTTTCTTGCTGTGCCCAGTTTTGTTTTTTTATGAAAAAAGGTTGATCTTTGCCGACTTTGCGAACGAAATGCAAACAAAGAACTTAATATCATTCCTCAGCAAGCGTCCTTTATGTTGCCTACTGACCCACCAATCTACTTGGTGTGGAGAGCAGGCACTGTGATCCCCATGTACTTCCAATACTGCCCCATGTACTCCTTATACTGAAGATTTGGGATGTTTAAGAAGTTGTCCTTCACAATGAAATTTGTCTATATTTTAAAGGGTTCAATTATTCAAAAGAACATTCATTTCGTAGACTTACTTTCTTCTCAGTCAAAGTTTTCTATGAAACAACTTCATCCAATTTCAACTGCCTATCTGAACCAATTTGAATTTCGTTTACCACTCTTACTAAACATGCTTCGTTCAGCTAACTATATCGAAACTACTCGACTTCAGATTACATTGTTTACAATGAAATGAATTGGTGTACAAAGTAAATACGCATTAGAGTGAAATACAGTTAAAATGCTTCAATTGCCTACTTTGTGGTACATTCTTGTTATCTTGGGTTTATATCAATCATAACAGACAATATGAACCCATGAGGAATGGCATACTGCCCAGCTTAATTCTCCAAGCTCTCCTGAACCACGAATGTCACTTCTTCCAAGACCCGAGGTAACCCCACGTTGCTTCAACTGTGGTGCCTTCTTCAAGGAAAAAGTGAATCCCTCCTGAGATATCTCCTGCATGGAATGCGGACAGAGACTGATTTCCTCACCCCCTGCTATTAATAACTCTAAATATACCACTTCTCACATGAAACCATCACCTCAAAAACCTCCACCCCCTGCAACGCCTCCGAACTCAGATTAACTCTTGGAACGTTTTTCCTGCCAAAAATGTGGATACAGGGCCCGGGGTCCTAAGGGCCCCTATATCTGCTTGACCTTATCTACTGTCCCTTTCGCTACAATACAGCAATGGCTCATCAATCAAAAGCTACACTTCCACTAAAAACCCAAATTCAGATCCATCCTTCTTAACAAAAAAAACTCTACTAAATAGAGTTTCTACTCACCCTTGTCTCCATTAAACAGGCTTCGTCACCCGTGTCACCGCAACCCAACTATTAAATGCCATTCCTGCCCCGACTCCTTCCCCACCATAGCTTGTTTAAAAAAATCATCGACATAAACACCGGACCCTCAACGTTAATGCTTCCCCTCCTCCTGTCGTTCGTTCCCCTGGTCATTGCTCCTTTACAAGAACTTGATGAGGTTGCAGAAATTATTGCTTCTCCTCAAGAAACCATTGAAGATCCTGTTATTATCCACGAGGAATCCATCACACATATCAAAGCCATGAACCTCCACTCCTTTGCCTCTCCATCAAGATTGGTTATCTCATCTCAACCCACACTCCAAGAACAATCTCCATCTCCTACAAACAGTGATGAACTTTCTCCTCGCCCCACGAGCTATGCTAATCCCCACAAGACTGTTCTCTATCCGTTTTTATCTCCATTAAACTCCATCCTCAACAAGGACCTTTCCACAGACACCTGGAACGAATTTGAAACCATGTTTCAGGAAATCATTGACTTCACTCAATCCTCTGTTCGTCACCAACCCCAAGCACAAGGTCCGAGAGTTCCATTGAACATAGAATATCCAAAATCAATACTAAAACTTTACAGACGAAACCGCACGTCCGTGGTAAGACAGATTTCCGTAGGACAATCCCCTGGATGCCAGCTCCCAATTCAAACTGTGCAAAACCACTTCGCGGGTAGAAGCGAACCAATATCCTTCGACCCCACCTTCTACGACTGTGTCCGGCCAGCCACAAATCCAATCACCACAGCCCTATTCACTCCAGACGAAGTAATTACTCGTCTTAGAAAATTTGAGAACATCACCCCAGGTCCCGACCGCTTGACCTATCACCATTAGTCATCGGTTGACCCTAAAGGTGTCGTCGTCGCCGCAATCCTAAACGTCTGCTTAAATCACCGTAAAGTTCTCCTCCACTTCATGCGATCTAATACCATTCTCATTCATAAAAACGGCTATAAAAAAAACATCTCCAACTGGCTCCCCATTGCACTCTGCAATGCAATTTACAAGATTTACATTGGTCTCCTTGCATCCCGACTTAACTGAATTAACTTATTCACCTCCTTTCAATTTGTGGCTCATTTGTAGTACTTTGAACTGTATTCCAACTGCCTTTGCTTCAGACTTTGTTAGATTATGTCCACTGTTGGAGTTTTTTTCATTTCCATTTTTTGGATTCTTCATTTAGGCTTAGTTACATGCTTTGTAGTGCTATTTCAGGCTGTACTTGAATTTTCAAGTCATTCTGTAAAGACTGGTGTTTTAAATTGGTCCTCATTCTTTCGACACATGTGGAAAGGGCTTCTGGGTCCCCATGACCCACGATAGAGCCTTCCTTGAACCTCAAACTGTTCTCTCAAGTATTTTGATGTGTAACACATGTTTTGTGACAAGTTTTTCCGTTCGCGGATTTTAAAAATGTGCTATTTTAATAGTAATGTAATAATTCAAGCATTTCACAAATCGGAAACATTTTTATATTTCTAAAAACATCGTATTTGATGTGTAGTTGTGAGGAATATGATTGGAAACTGAAATTCCAAGCATCGAAATGCTCTTTTTTTGTCAAATATTATTTTATACTCAGTTTCGACGTCGATTTGTATCCTACTCGCTCCTACAAACAATTTGATATGTCGCACGATAGGTTTCGGCCTCCCAGGGCACCAGCAGTCCGGTCGGGTATGTGTCCGCCCGATGTTAATTTTTTGGAAGCATTTCACGCCGACACAAGGGGCAGCAGATACCTTATGCAGAGACTAAAACATTCGAGCGCATTATTTCTGCTCTAAATTTCAGCGACTTCATCAGTTACGGAAATTTGTTTTTTGCTCAAGGAGGGGTGCGATATTTACTGGCTCGCTTCCTATTGGTTGTTATCGCTTCTCGGCCTCATGGCTAAGATCAAGTGTAGTATCTGTTCTTATCAGCTTAATATCTGGTATTGGGTTCACAGAACCCTTTAGGTATTAAACTAATTTTTGAACTACGCTAGTTCAGTTAAATATATTTAACCACTAGCACGGGTCGATGTCTTGTTTCACTACAGAGATCATCAGGCCTTCAAATTAGAAAGAAAGAATACCCTCACTACATACCCAACCAATTTCTACATTCTCTTGGGTCCAAAAATATCCATTTTTGGTCAAAAATTGATCATTTTCGAGCTAGGAGATAAGTTGTATTTTTGTATGATACCAGCAACCCCCCCCCCTTAAATAGCTGATAAGAACACGCATCTTGTCTTTCTTTCTGTGCCCAGTTTTGTTTTTTATGAAAAAAGGTTGATCTTTGCCGACTTTGCGAACGAAATGCAAACAAAGAACTTATTATCATTCCTCAGCAAGCGTCCTTTATGTTGCCTACTGACCCACCAATCTACTTGGTGTGGAGAGCAGGCACTGTGAGCCCCATGTACATCCAATACTGCCCCATGTACTCCTTATACTGAAGATTTGGGATGTTTAAGAAGTTGTCCTTCACAATGAAATGTGTCTATATTTTAAAGGGTTCAATTATTCAAAAGAACATTCATTTCGAGACTTACTTTCTTATCAGTCAAAGTTTTCTATGAAACAACTTCATCCAATTTCAACTGCCTATCTGAACCAATTTGAATTTCGTTTACCACTCTTACTAAACATGCTTCGTTCAGCTAACTATATCGAAACTACTCGACTTCAGATTACATTGTTTACAATGAAATGAATTGGTGTACAAAGTAAATACGCATTAGAGTGAAATACAGTTAAAATGCTTCAATTGCCTACTTTGTGGTACATTCTTGTTATCTTGGGTTTATATCAATCATAACAGACAATATGAACCCATGAGGAATGGCATACTGCCCAGCTTAATTCTCCAAGCTCTCCTTAACCACGAATGTCACTTCTTCCAAGACCCGAGGTAACCCCACGTTGCTTCAACTGTGGTGCCTTCTTCAAGGAAAAAGTGAATCCCTCCTGAGATATCTCCTGCATGGAATGCGGACAGAGACTGATTTCCTCACCCCCTGCTATTAATAACTCTAAATATACCACTTCTCACATGAAACCATCACCTCAAAAACCTCCACCCCCTGCAACGCCTCCGAACTCAGATTAACTCTTGGAACGTTTTTCCTGCCAAAAATGTGGATACAGTGCCCGCGGTCCTAAGGGCCCCTATATCTGCATGACCTTATCTACTGTCCCTTTCGCTACAATACAGCAATGGCTCTCATCAATCAAAAGCTACACTTCCATTAAAAACCCAAATCCAGATCCATCCTTCTTTACAAAAAGTACTCTACTAAATAGAGTTTCTACTCACCCTTGTCTCCATTAAACAGGCTTCGTCACCCGTGTCACCGCAACCCAACTATTAAATGCCATTCCTGCCCCGACTCTTTCCCCACCATAGCTTGTTTAAAAAAATCATCGACATAAACACCGGACCCTCAACGTTAATGCTCCCCCTCCTCCTGTCGTTCGTTCCCCTGGTCATTGCTCCTTTACAAGAATTTGATGAGGTTGCAGAAATTATTGCTTCGCCTCAAGAAACCATTGAAGATCCTGTTATTATCCACGAGGAATCCATCACACATATCAAAGCCATGAACCGCCACTCCTTTGCCTCTCCATCAAAATTGGTTATCTCATCTCAACCCACACTCCAAGAACAATCTCCATCTCCTACAAACAGTGATGAACTTTCTCCTCGCCCCACGATCTACGCTAATCCCCACAAGACTGTTCTTTATCCGTTTTTATCTCCATTAAACTTCATCCTCAACAAGGACCTTTCCACAGACACATGGAACGAATTTGAAACCATGTTTCAGGAAATCATTGACTTCACTCAATCCTCTGTTCGTCACCCACCCCAAGCACAAGGACCGAGAGTTCCATTGAACATAGAATATCCAAAATCAATACAAAAACTTTACAGACGAAACCGCACGTCCGTGGTAAGACTGATTTCCGTAGGACAATCCCCTGGATGCCAGCTCCCAATTCAAACTGTGCAAAACCACTTCGCGGGTAGAAGCGAACCAATATCCTTCGACCCCACCTTCTACGACTGTGTCCGGCCAGCCACAAATCCAATCACCACAGCCCTATTCACTCCAGACGAAGTAATTACTCGTCTTAGAAAATTTGAGAACATCACCCCAGGTCCCGACCGCTTGACCTATCACCATTAGTCATCGGTTGACCCTAAAGGTGTCGTCGTCGCCGCAATCCTAAACGTCTGCTTAAATCACCGTAAAGTTCTCCTCCACTTCATGCGATCTAATACCATTCTCATTCATAAAAACGGCGATAAAAAAAACATCTCCAACTGGCTCCCCATTGCACTCTGCAATGCAATTTACAAGATTTACATTGGTCTCCTTGCATCCCGACTTAACTGAATTAACTTATTCACCTCCTTTCAATTTGTGGCTCATTTGTAGTACTTTGAACTGTATTCCAACTGCCTTTGCTTCAGACTTTGTTAGATTATGTCCACTGTTGGAGTTTTTTTCATTTCCATTTTTTGGATTCTTCATTTAGGCTTAGTTACATGCTTTGTAGTGCTATTTCAGGCTGTACTTGAATTTTCAAGTCATTCTGTAAAGACTGGTGTTTTAAATTGGTCCTCATTCTTTCGACACATGTGGAAAGGGCTTCTGGGTCCCCATGACCCACGATAGAGCCTTCCTTGAACCTCAAACTGTTCTCTCAAGTATTTTGATGTGTAACACATGTTTTGTGACAAGTTTTTCCGTTCGCGGATTTTAAAAATGTGCTATTTTAATAGTAATGTAATAATTCAAGCATTTCACAAATCGGAAACATTTTTATATTTCTAAAAACATCGTATTTGATGTGTAGTTGTGAGGAATATGATTGGAAACTGAAATTCCAAGCATCGAAATGCTCTTTTTTTGTCAAATATTATTTTATACTCAGTTTCGACGTCGATTTGTATCCTACTCGCTCCTACAAACAATTTGATATGTCGCACGATAGGTTTCGGCCTCCCAGGGCACCAGCAGTCCGGTCGGGTATGTGTCCGCCCGATGTTAATTTTTTGGAAGCATTTCACGCCGACACAAGGGGCAGCAGATACCTTATGCAGAGACTAAAACATTCGAGCGCATTATTTCTGCTCTAAATTTCAGCGACTTCATCAGTTACGGAAATTTGTTTTTTGCTCAAGGAGGGGTGCGATATTTACTGGCTCGCTTCCTATTGGTTGTTATCGCTTCTCGGCCTCATGGCTAAGATCAAGTGTAGTATCTGTTCTTATCAGCTTAATATCTGGTATTGGGTTCACAGAACCCTTTAGGTATTAAACTAATTTTTGAACTACGCTAGTTCAGTTAAATATATTTAACCACTAGCACGGGTCGATGTCTTGTTTCACTACAGAGATCATCAGGCCTTCAAATTAGAAAGAAAGAATACCCTCACTACATACCCAACCAATTTCTACATTCTCTTGGGTCCAAAAATATCCATTTTTGGTCAAAAATTGATCATTTTCGAGCTAGGAGATAAGTTGTATTTTTGTATGATACCAGCAACCCCCCCCCCCCTTAAATAGCTGATAAGAACACGCATCTTGTCTTTCTTTCTGTGCCCAGTTTTGTTTTTTATGAAAAAAGGTTGATCTTTGCCGACTTTGCGAACGAAATGCAAACAAAGAACTTATTATCATTCCTCAGCAAGCGTCCTTTATGTTGCCTACTGACCCACCAATCTACTTGGTGTGGAGAGCAGGCACTGTGAGCCCCATGTACATCCAATACTGCCCCATGTACTCCTTATACTGAAGATTTGGGATGTTTAAGAAGTTGTCCTTCACAATGAAATGTGTCTATATTTTAAAGGGTTCAATTATTCAAAAGAACATTCATTTCGAGACTTACTTTCTTCTCAGTCAAAGTTTTCTATGAAACAACTTCATCCAATTTCAACTGCCTATCTGAACCAATTTGAATTTCGTTTACCACTCTTACTAAACATGCTTCGTTCAGCTAACTATATCGAAACTACTCGACTTCAGATTACATTGTTTACAATGAAATGAATTGGTGTACAAAGTAAATACGCATTAGAGTGAAATACAGTTAAAATGCTTCAATTGCCTACTTTGTGGTACATTCTTGTTATCTTGGGTTTATATCAATCATAACAGACAATATGAACCCATGAGGAATGGCATACTGCCCAGCTTAATTCTCCAAGCTCTCCTTAACCACGAATGTCACTTCTTCCAAGACCCGAGGTAACCCCACGTTGCTTCAACTGTGGTGCCTTCTTCAAGGAAAAAGTGAATCCCTCCTGAGATATCTCCTGCATGGAATGCGGACAGAGACTGATTTCCTCACCCCCTGCTATTAATAACTCTAAATATACCACTTCTCACATGAAACCATCACCTCAAAAACCTCCACCCCCTGCAACGCCTCCGAACTCAGATTAACTCTTGGAACGTTTTTCCTGCCAAAAATGTGGATACAGTGCCCGCGGTCCTAAGGGCCCCTATATCTGCATGACCTTATCTACTGTCCCTTTCGCTACAATACAGCAATGGCTCTCATCAATCAAAAGCTACACTTCCATTAAAAACCCAAATCCAGATCCATCCTTCTTTACACCACCTTCTACGACTGTGTCCGGCCAGCCACAAATCCAATCACCACAGCCCTATTCACTCCAGACGAAGTAATTACTCGTCTTAGAAAATTTGAGAACATCACCCCAGGTCCCGACCGCTTGACCTATCACCATTAGTCATCGGTTGACCCTAAAGGTGTCGTCGTCGCCGCAATCCTAAACGTCTGCTTAAATCACCGTAAAGTTCTCCTCCACTTCATGCGATCTAATACCATTCTCATTCATAAAAACGGCGATAAAAAAAACATCTCCAACTGGCTCCCCATTGCACTCTGCAATGCAATTTACAAGATTTACATTGGTCTCCTTGCATCCCGACTTAACTGAATTAACTTATTCACCTCCTTTCAATTTGTGGCTCATTTGTAGTACTTTGAACTGTATTCCAACTGCCTTTGCTTCAGACTTTGTTAGATTATGTCCACTGTTGGAGTTTTTTTCATTTCCATTTTTTGGATTCTTCATTTAGGCTTAGTTACATGCTTTGTAGTGCTATTTCAGGCTGTACTTGAATTTTCAAGTCATTCTGTAAAGACTGGTGTTTTAAATTGGTCCTCATTCTTTCGACACATGTGGAAAGGGCTTCTGGGTCCCCATGACCCACGATAGAGCCTTCCTTGAACCTCAAACTGTTCTCTCAAGTATTTTGATGTGTAACACATGTTTTGTGACAAGTTTTTCCGTTCGCGGATTTTAAAAATGTGCTATTTTAATAGTAATGTAATAATTCAAGCATTTCACAAATCGGAAACATTTTTATATTTCTAAAAACATCGTATTTGATGTGTAGTTGTGAGGAATATGATTGGAAACTGAAATTCCAAGCATCGAAATGCTCTTTTTTTGTCAAATATTATTTTATACTCAGTTTCGACGTCGATTTGTATCCTACTCGCTCCTACAAACAATTTGATATGTCGCACGATAGGTTTCGGCCTCCCAGGGCACCAGCAGTCCGGTCGGGTATGTGTCCGCCCGATGTTAATTTTTTGGAAGCATTTCACGCCGACACAAGGGGCAGCAGATACCTTATGCAGAGACTAAAACATTCGAGCGCATTATTTCTGCTCTAAATTTCAGCGACTTCATCAGTTACGGAAATTTGTTTTTTGCTCAAGGAGGGGTGCGATATTTACTGGCTCGCTTCCTATTGGTTGTTATCGCTTCTCGGCCTCATGGCTAAGATCAAGTGTAGTATCTGTTCTTATCAGCTTAATATCTGGTATTGGGTTCACAGAACCCTTTAGGTATTAAACTAATTTTTGAACTACGCTAGTTCAGTTAAATATATTTAACCACTAGCACGGGTCGATGTCTTGTTTCACTACAGAGATCATCAGGCCTTCAAATTAGAAAGAAAGAATACCCTCACTACATACCCAACCAATTTCTACATTCTCTTGGGTCCAAAAATATCCATTTTTGGTCAAAAATTGATCATTTTCGAGCTAGGAGATAAGTTGTATTTTTGTATGATACCAGCAACCCCCCCCCCCCTTAAATAGCTGATAAGAACACGCATCTTGTCTTTCTTTCTGTGCCCAGTTTTGTTTTTTATGAAAAAAGGTTGATCTTTGCCGACTTTGCGAACGAAATGCAAACAAAGAACTTATTATCATTCCTCAGCAAGCGTCCTTTATGTTGCCTACTGACCCACCAATCTACTTGGTGTGGAGAGCAGGCACTGTGAGCCCCATGTACATCCAATACTGCCCCATGTACTCCTTATACTGAAGATTTGGGATGTTTAAGAAGTTGTCCTTCACAATGAAATGTGTCTATATTTTAAAGGGTTCAATTATTCAAAAGAACATTCATTTCGAGACTTACTTTCTTCTCAGTCAAAGTTTTCTATGAAACAACTTCATCCAATTTCAACTGCCTATCTGAACCAATTTGAATTTCGTTTACCACTCTTACTAAACATGCTTCGTTCAGCTAACTATATCGAAACTACTCGACTTCAGATTACATTGTTTACAATGAAATGAATTGGTGTACAAAGTAAATACGCATTAGAGTGAAATACAGTTAAAATGCTTCAATTGCCTACTTTGTGGTACATTCTTGTTATCTTGGGTTTATATCAATCATAACAGACAATATGAACCCATGAGGAATGGCATACTGCCCAGCTTAATTCTCCAAGCTCTCCTTAACCACGAATGTCACTTCTTCCAAGACCCGAGGTAACCCCACGTTGCTTCAACTGTGGTGCCTTCTTCAAGGAAAAAGTGAATCCCTCCTGAGATATCTCCTGCATGGAATGCGGACAGAGACTGATTTCCTCACCCCCTGCTATTAATAACTCTAAATATACCACTTCTCACATGAAACCATCACCTCAAAAACCTCCACCCCCTGCAACGCCTCCGAACTCAGATTAACTCTTGGAACGTTTTTCCTGCCAAAAATGTGGATACAGTGCCCGCGGTCCTAAGGGCCCCTATATCTGCATGACCTTATCTACTGTCCCTTTCGCTACAATACAGCAATGGCTCATCAATCAAAAGCTACACTTCCATTAAAAACCCAAATCCAGATCCATCCTTCTTTACAAAAAGTACTCTACTAAATAGAGTTTCTACTCACCCTTGTCTCCATTAAACAGGCTTCGTCACCCGTGTCACCGCAACCCAACTATTAAATGCCATTCCTGCCCCGACTCTTTCCCCACCATAGCTTGTTTAAAAAAATCATCGACATAAACACCGGACCCTCAACGTTAATGCTCCCCCTCCTCCTGTCGTTCGTTCCCCTGGTCATTGCTCCTTTACAAGAATTTGATGAGGTTGCAGAAATTATTGCTTCGCCTCAAGAAACCATTGAAGATCCTGTTATTATCCACGAGGAATCCATCACACATATCAAAGCCATGAACCGCCACTCCTTTGCCTCTCCATTAAAATTGGTTATCTCATCTCAACCCACACTCCAAGAACAATCTCCATCTCCTACAAACAGTGATGAACTTTCTCCTCGCCCCACGATCTACGCTAATCCCCAAAAGACTGTTCTTATCCGTTTTTTATCTCCATTAAACTTCATCCTCAACAAGGACCTTTCCACAGACACATGGAACGAATTTGAAACCATGTTTCAGGAAATCATTGACTTCACTCAATCCTCTGTTCGTCACCCACCCCAAGCACAAGGACCGAGAGTTCCATTGAACATAGAATATCCAAAATCAATACAAAAACTTTACAGACGAAACCGCACGTCCGTGGTAAGACTGATTTCCGTAGGACAATCCCCTGGATGCCAGCTCCCAATTCAAAACTGTGCAAAACCACTTCGCGGGTAGAAGCGAACCAATATCCTTCGACCCCACCTTCTACGACTGTGTCCGGCCAGCCACAAATCCAATCACCACAGCCCTATTCACTCCAGACGAAGTAATTACTCGTCTTAGAAAATTTGAGAACATCACCCCAGGTCCCGACCGCTTGACCTATCACCATTAGTCATCGGTTGACCCTAAAGGTGTCGTCGTCGCCGCAATCCTAAACGTCTGCTTAAATCACCGTAAAGTTCTCCTCCACTTCATGCGATCTAATACCATTCTCATTCATAAAAACGGCGATAAAAAAAACATCTCCAACTGGCTCCCCATTGCACTCTGCAATGCAATTTACAAGATTTACATTGGTCTCCTTGCATCCCGACTTAACTGAATTAACTTATTCACCTCCTTTCAATTTGTGGCTCATTTGTAGTACTTTGAACTGTATTCCAACTGCCTTTGCTTCAGACTTTGTTAGATTATGTCCACTGTTGGAGTTTTTTTCATTTCCATTTTTTGGATTCTTCATTTAGGCTTAGTTACATGCTTTGTAGTGCTATTTCAGGCTGTACTTGAATTTTCAAGTCATTCTGTAAAGACTGGTGTTTTAAATTGGTCCTCATTCTTTCGACACATGTGGAAAGGGCTTCTGGGTCCCCATGACCCACGATAGAGCCTTCCTTGAACCTCAAACTGTTCTCTCAAGTATTTTGATGTGTAACACATGTTTTGTGACAAGTTTTTCCGTTCGCGGATTTTAAAAATGTGCTATTTTAATAGTAATGTAATAATTCAAGCATTTCACAAATCGGAAACATTTTTATATTTCTAAAAACATCGTATTTGATGTGTAGTTGTGAGGAATATGATTGGAAACTGAAATTCCAAGCATCGAAATGCTCTTTTTTTGTCAAATATTATTTTATACTCAGTTTCGACGTCGATTTGTATCCTACTCGCTCCTACAAACAATTTGATATGTCGCACGATAGGTTTCGGCCTCCCAGGGCACCAGCAGTCCGGTCGGGTATGTGTCCGCCCGATGTTAATTTTTTGGAAGCATTTCACGCCGACACAAGGGGCAGCAGATACCTTATGCAGAGACTAAAACATTCGAGCGCATTATTTCTGCTCTAAATTTCAGCGACTTCATCAGTTACGGAAATTTGTTTTTTGCTCAAGGAGGGGTGCGATATTTACTGGCTCGCTTCCTATTGGTTGTTATCGCTTCTCGGCCTCATGGCTAAGATCAAGTGTAGTATCTGTTCTTATCAGCTTAATATCTGGTATTGGGTTCACAGAACCCTTTAGGTATTAAACTAATTTTTGAACTACGCTAGTTCAGTTAAATATATTTAACCACTAGCACGGGTCGATGTCTTGTTTCACTACAGAGATCATCAGGCCTTCAAATTAGAAAGAAAGAATACCCTCACTACATACCCAACCAATTTCTACATTCTCTTGGGTCCAAAAATATCCATTTTTGGTCAAAAATTGATCATTTTCGAGCTAGGAGATAAGTTGTATTTTTGTATGATACCAGCAACCCCCCCCCCCTTAAATAGCTGATAAGAACACGCATCTTGTCTTTCTTTCTGTGCCCAGTTTTGTTTTTTATGAAAAAAGGTTGATCTTTGCCGACTTTGCGAACGAAATGCAAACAAAGAACTTATTATCATTCCTCAGCAAGCGTCCTTTATGTTGCCTACTGACCCACCAATCTACTTGGTGTGGAGAGCAGGCACTGTGAGCCCCATGTACATCCAATACTGCCCCATGTACTCCTTATACTGAAGATTTGGGATGTTTAAGAAGTTGTCCTTCACAATGAAATGTGTCTATATTTTAAAGGGTTCAATTATTCAAAAGAACATTCATTTCGAGACTTACTTTCTTCTCAGTCAAAGTTTTCTATGAAACAACTTCATCCAATTTCAACTGCCTATCTGAACCAATTTGAATTTCGTTTACCACTCTTACTAAACATGCTTCGTTCAGCTAACTATATCGAAACTACTCGACTTCAGATTACATTGTTTACAATGAAATGAATTGGTGTACAAAGTAAATACGCATTAGAGTGAAATACAGTTAAAATGCTTCAATTGCCTACTTTGTGGTACATTCTTGTTATCTTGGGTTTATATCAATCATAACAGACAATATGAACCCATGAGGAATGGCATACTGCCCAGCTTAATTCTCCAAGCTCTCCTTAACCACGAATGTCACTTCTTCCAAGACCCGAGGTAACCCACGTTGCTTCAACTGTGGTGCCTTCTTCAAGGAAAAAGTGAATCCCTCCTGAGATATCTCCTGCATGGAATGCGGACAGAGACTGATTTCCTCACCCCCTGCTATTAATAACTCTAAATATACCACTTCTCACATGAAACCATCACCTCAAAAACCTCCACCCCCTGCAACGCCTCCGAACTCAGATTAACTCTTGGAACGTTTTTCCTGCCAAAAATGTGGATACAGTGCCCGCGGTCCTAAGGGCCCCTATATCTGCATGACCTTATCTACTGTCCCTTTCGCTACAATACAGCAATGGCTCATCAATCAAAAGCTACACTTCCATTAAAAACCCAAATCCAGATCCATCCTTCTTTACAAAAAGTACTCTACTAAATAGAGTTTCTACTCACCCTTGTCTCCATTAAACAGGCTTCGTCACCCGTGTCACCGCAACCCAACTATTAAATGCCATTCCTGCCCCGACTCTTTCCCCACCATAGCTTGTTTAAAAAAATCATCGACATAAACACCGGACCCTCAACGTTAATGCTCCCCCTCCTCCTGTCGTTCGTTCCCCTGGTCATTGCTCCTTTACAAGAATTTGATGAGGTTGCAGAAATTATTGCTTCGCCTCAAGAAACCATTGAAGATCCTGTTATTATCCACGAGGAATCCATCACACATATCAAAGCCATGAACCGCCACTCCTTTGCCTCTCCATTAAAATTGGTTATCTCATCTCAACCCACACTCCAAGAACAATCTCCATCTCCTACAAACAGTGATGAACTTTCTCCTCGCCCCACGATCTACGCTAATCCCCAAAAGACTGTTCTTATCCGTTTTTTATCTCCATTAAACTTCATCCTCAACAAGGACCTTTCCACAGACACATGGAACGAATTTGAAACCATGTTTCAGGAAATCATTGACTTCACTCAATCCTCTGTTCGTCACCCACCCCAAGCACAAGGACCGAGAGTTCCATTGAACATAGAATATCCAAAATCAATACAAAAACTTTACAGACGAAACCGCACGTCCGTGGTAAGACTGATTTCCGTAGGACAATCCCCTGGATGCCAGCTCCCAATTCAAACTGTGCAAAACCACTTCGCGGGTAGAAGCGAACCAATATCCTTCGACCCCACCTTCTACGACTGTGTCCGGCCAGCCACAAATCCAATCACCACAGCCCTATTCACTCCAGACGAAGTAATTACTCGTCTTAGAAAATTTGAGAACATCACCCCAGGTCCCGACCGCTTGACCTATCACCATTAGTCATCGGTTGACCCTAAAGGTGTCGTCGTCGCCGCAATCCTAAACGTCTGCTTAAATCACCGTAAAGTTCTCCTCCACTTCATGCGATCTAATACCATTCTCATTCATAAAAACGGCGATAAAAAAAACATCTCCAACTGGCTCCCCATTGCACTCTGCAATGCAATTTACAAGATTTACATTGGTCTCCTTGCATCCCGACTTAACTGAATTAACTTATTCACCTCCTTTCAATTTGTGGCTCATTTGTAGTACTTTGAACTGTATTCCAACTGCCTTTGCTTCAGACTTTGTTAGATTATGTCCACTGTTGGAGTTTTTTTCATTTCCATTTTTTGGATTCTTCATTTAGGCTTAGTTACATGCTTTGTAGTGCTATTTCAGGCTGTACTTGAATTTTCAAGTCATTCTGTAAAGACTGGTGTTTTAAATTGGTCCTCATTCTTTCGACACATGTGGAAAGGGCTTCTGGGTCCCCATGACCCACGATAGAGCCTTCCTTGAACCTCAAACTGTTCTCTCAAGTATTTTGATGTGTAACACATGTTTTGTGACAAGTTTTTCCGTTCGCGGATTTTAAAAATGTGCTATTTTAATAGTAATGTAATAATTCAAGCATTTCACAAATCGGAAACATTTTTATATTTCTAAAAACATCGTATTTGATGTGTAGTTGTGAGGAATATGATTGGAAACTGAAATTCCAAGCATCGAAATGCTCTTTTTTTGTCAAATATTATTTTATACTCAGTTTCGACGTCGATTTGTATCCTACTCGCTCCTACAAACAATTTGATATGTCGCACGATAGGTTTCGGCCTCCCAGGGCACCAGCAGTCCGGTCGGGTATGTGTCCGCCCGATGTTAATTTTTTGGAAGCATTTCACGCCGACACAAGGGGCAGCAGATACCTTATGCAGAGACTAAAACATTCGAGCGCATTATTTCTGCTCTAAATTTCAGCGACTTCATCAGTTACGGAAATTTGTTTTTTGCTCAAGGAGGGGTGCGATATTTACTGGCTCGCTTCCTATTGGTTGTTATCGCTTCTCGGCCTCATGGCTAAGATCAAGTGTAGTATCTGTTCTTATCAGCTTAATATCTGGTATTGGGTTCACAGAACCCTTTAGGTATTAAACTAATTTTTGAACTACGCTAGTTCAGTTAAATATATTTAACCACTAGCACGGGTCGATGTCTTGTTTCACTACAGAGATCATCAGGCCTTCAAATTAGAAAGAAAGAATACCCTCACTACATACCCAACCAATTTCTACATTCTCTTGGGTCCAAAAATATCCATTTTTGGTCAAAAATTGATCATTTTCGAGCTAGGAGATAAGTTGTATTTTTGTATGATACCAGCAACCCCCCCCCCTTAAATAGCTGATAAGAACACGCATCTTGTCTTTCTTTCTGTGCCCAGTTTTGTTTTTTATGAAAAAAGGTTGATCTTTGCCGACTTTGCGAACGAAATGCAAACAAAGAACTTATTATCATTCCTCAGCAAGCGTCCTTTATGTTGCCTACTGACCCACCAATCTACTTGGTGTGGAGAGCAGGCACTGTGAGCCCCATGTACATCCAATACTGCCCCATGTACTCCTTATACTGAAGATTTGGGATGTTTAAGAAGTTGTCCTTCACAATGAAATGTGTCTATATTTTAAAGGGTTCAATTATTCAAAAGAACATTCATTTCGAGACTTACTTTCTTCTCAGTCAAAGTTTTCTATGAAACAACTTCATCCAATTTCAACTGCCTATCTGAACCAATTTGAATTTCGTTTACCACTCTTACTAAACATGCTTCGTTCAGCTAACTATATCGAAACTACTCGACTTCAGATTACATTGTTTACAATGAAATGAATTGGTGTACAAAGTAAATACGCATTAGAGTGAAATACAGTTAAAATGCTTCAATTGCCTACTTTGTGGTACATTCTTGTTATCTTGGGTTTATATCAATCATAACAGACAATATGAACCCATGAGGAATGGCATACTGCCCAGCTTAATTCTCCAAGCTCTCCTTAACCACGAATGTCACTTCTTCCAAGACCCGAGGTAACCCCACGTTGCTTCAACTGTGGTGCCTTCTTCAAGGAAAAAGTGAATCCCTCCTGAGATATCTCCTGCATGGAATGCGGACAGAGACTGATTTCCTCACCCCCTGCTATTAATAACTCTAAATATACCACTTCTCACATGAAACCATCACCTCAAAAACCTCCACCCCCTGCAACGCCTCCGAACTCAGATTAACTCTTGGAACGTTTTTCCTGCCAAAAATGTGGATACAGTGCCCGCGGTCCTAAGGGCCCCTATATCTGCATGACCTTATCTACTGTCCCTTTCGCTACAATACAGCAATGGCTCATCAATCAAAAGCTACACTTCCATTAAAAACCCAAATCCAGATCCATCCTTCTTTACACCACCTTCTACGACTGTGTCCGGCCAGCCACAAATCCAATCACCACAGCCCTATTCACTCCAGACGAAGTAATTACTCGTCTTAGAAAATTTGAGAACATCACCCCAGGTCCCGACCGCTTGACCTATCACCATTAGTCATCGGTTGACCCTAAAGGTGTCGTCGTCGCCGCAATCCTAAACGTCTGCTTAAATCACCGTAAAGTTCTCCTCCACTTCATGCGATCTAATACCATTCTCATTCATAAAAACGGCGATAAAAAAAACATCTCCAACTGGCTCCCCATTGCACTCTGCAATGCAATTTACAAGATTTACATTGGTCTCCTTGCATCCCGACTTAACTGAATTAACTTATTCACCTCCTTTCAATTTGTGGCTCATTTGTAGTACTTTGAACTGTATTCCAACTGCCTTTGCTTCAGACTTTGTTAGATTATGTCCACTGTTGGAGTTTTTTTCATTTCCATTTTTTGGATTCTTCATTTAGGCTTAGTTACATGCTTTGTAGTGCTATTTCAGGCTGTACTTGAATTTTCAAGTCATTCTGTAAAGACTGGTGTTTTAAATTGGTCCTCATTCTTTCGACACATGTGGAAAGGGCTTCTGGGTCCCCATGACCCACGATAGAGCCTTCCTTGAACCTCAAACTGTTCTCTCAAGTATTTTGATGTGTAACACATGTTTTGTGACAAGTTTTTCCGTTCGCGGATTTTAAAAATGTGCTATTTTAATAGTAATGTAATAATTCAAGCATTTCACAAATCGGAAACATTTTTATATTTCTAAAAACATCGTATTTGATGTGTAGTTGTGAGGAATATGATTGGAAACTGAAATTCCAAGCATCGAAATGCTCTTTTTTTGTCAAATATTATTTTATACTCAGTTTCGACGTCGATTTGTATCCTACTCGCTCCTACAAACAATTTGATATGTCGCACGATAGGTTTCGGCCTCCCAGGGCACCAGCAGTCCGGTCGGGTATGTGTCCGCCCGATGTTAATTTTTTGGAAGCATTTCACGCCGACACAAGGGGCAGCAGATACCTTATGCAGAGACTAAAACATTCGAGCGCATTATTTCTGCTCTAAATTTCAGCGACTTCATCAGTTACGGAAATTTGTTTTTTGCTCAAGGAGGGGTGCGATATTTACTGGCTCGCTTCCTATTGGTTGTTATCGCTTCTCGGCCTCATGGCTAAGATCAAGTGTAGTATCTGTTCTTATCAGCTTAATATCTGGTATTGGGTTCACAGAACCCTTTAGGTATTAAACTAATTTTTGAACTACGCTAGTTCAGTTAAATATATTTAACCACTAGCACGGGTCGATGTCTTGTTTCACTACAGAGATCATCAGGCCTTCAAATTAGAAAGAAAGAATACCCTCACTACATACCCAACCAATTTCTACATTCTCTTGGGTCCAAAAATATCCATTTTTGGTCAAAAATTGATCATTTTCGAGCTAGGAGATAAGTTGTATTTTTGTATGATACCAGCAACCCCCCCCCCTTAAATAGCTGATAAGAACACGCATCTTGTCTTTCTTTCTGTGCCCAGTTTTGTTTTTTATGAAAAAAGGTTGATCTTTGCCGACTTTGCGAACGAAATGCAAACAAAGAACTTATTATCATTCCTCAGCAAGCGTCCTTTATGTTGCCTACTGACCCACCAATCTACTTGGTGTGGAGAGCAGGCACTGTGAGCCCCATGTACATCCAATACTGCCCCATGTACTCCTTATACTGAAGATTTGGGATGTTTAAGAAGTTGTCCTTCACAATGAAATGTGTCTATATTTTAAAGGGTTCAATTATTCAAAAGAACATTCATTTCGAGACTTACTTTCTTCTCAGTCAAAGTTTTCTATGAAACAACTTCATCCAATTTCAACTGCCTATCTGAACCAATTTGAATTTCGTTTACCACTCTTACTAAACATGCTTCGTTCAGCTAACTATATCGAAACTACTCGACTTCAGATTACATTGTTTACAATGAAATGAATTGGTGTACAAAGTAAATACGCATTAGAGTGAAATACAGTTAAAATGCTTCAATTGCCTACTTTGTGGTACATTCTTGTTATCTTGGGTTTATATCAATCATAACAGACAATATGAACCCATGAGGAATGGCATACTGCCCAGCTTAATTCTCCAAGCTCTCCTTAACCACGAATGTCACTTCTTCCAAGACCCGAGGTAACCCCACGTTGCTTCAACTGTGGTGCCTTCTTCAAGGAAAAAGTGAATCCCTCCTGAGATATCTCCTGCATGGAATGCGGACAGAGACTGATTTCCTCACCCCCTGCTATTAATAACTCTAAATATACCACTTCTCACATGAAACCATCACCTCAAAAACCTCCACCCCCTGCAACGCCTCCGAACTCAGATTAACTCTTGGAACGTTTTTCCTGCCAAAAATGTGGATACAGTGCCCGCGGTCCTAAGGGCCCCTATATCTGCATGACCTTATCTACTGTCCCTTTCGCTACAATACAGCAATGGCTCATCAATCAAAAGCTACACTTCCATTAAAAACCCAAATCCAGATCCATCCTTCTTTACACCACCTTCTACGACTGTGTCCGGCCAGCCACAAATCCAATCACCACAGCCCTATTCACTCCAGACGAAGTAATTACTCGTCTTAGAAAATTTGAGAACATCACCCCAGGTCCCGACCGCTTGACCTATCACCATTAGTCATCGGTTGACCCTAAAGGTGTCGTCGTCGCCGCAATCCTAAACGTCTGCTTAAATCACCGTAAAGTTCTCCTCCACTTCATGCGATCTAATACCATTCTCATTCATAAAAACGGCGATAAAAAAAACATCTCCAACTGGCTCCCCATTGCACTCTGCAATGCAATTTACAAGATTTACATTGGTCTCCTTGTGCATCCCGACTTAACTGAATTAACTTATTCACCTCCTTTCAATTTGTGGCTCATTTGTAGTACTTTGAACTGTATTCCAACTGCCTTTGCTTCAGACTTTGTTAGATTATGTCCACTGTTGGAGTTTTTTTCATTTCCATTTTTTGGATTCTTCATTTAGGCTTAGTTACATGCTTTGTAGTGCTATTTCAGGCTGTACTTGAATTTTCAAGTCATTCTGTAAAGACTGGTGTTTTAAATTGGTCCTCATTCTTTCGACACATGTGGAAAGGGCTTCTGGGTCCCCATGACCCACGATAGAGCCTTCCTTGAACCTCAAACTGTTCTCTCAAGTATTTTGATGTGTAACACATGTTTTGTGACAAGTTTTTCCGTTCGCGGATTTTAAAAATGTGCTATTTTAATAGTAATGTAATAAATCAAGCATTTCACAAATCGGAAACATTTTATATTTCTAAAAACATCGTATTTCATGTGTAGTTGTGAGGAATATGATTGGAAACTGAAATTCCAAGCATCGAAATGCTCTTTTTTTGTCAAATATTATTTCATACGCAGTTTTGCAGTCGATTTGTATCCTACTCGCTCCTACAAACAATTTGATATGTCGCACGATAGGTTTCGACCTCAAAGGGCACCAGCAGTCCGGTCGGGTATGTGTCCGCCCGATGTTAATTTTTTGTAAGCATTTCACGCCTACACAAGGGGCAGCAGATACCTTATGCAGAGACTAAAACATTCGGGCGCATTATTTCTGCTTTAAATTTCAGTGACTTCATCAGTTACGGAAATTTGTTTTTTGCTCTTAAGGGCCCAGAAAAAAAAATCAGCAAAAAAACTTCAAAAAAAAAACCTGCAGGTTTCCTGCATGAATTTCGGACAAAATTGAAACCTGCAGTTTTTTGACTGTCTGTCATGATGATGAATGACTGGTGGCGCCATCTGGTGGTGAGATAAGTAAACACATGATTTTGGATTCATAAAAAAAAAAATTCGTGTGAATAACGTCGATCTAGAGCAACACAACGGGCTATTGACAATGGTCCACGATCTATCAACAAGGGAACTAACCGAGAACAACACCTCGTAACTTTGAATAACGATCAGATGATTGGACTCGAACCCGGGACCAAGGATCTGGAGTTTAGCATGCTATCCATTGGGCCGTAACAGTCATATCCATGCGTGGTGAATTAATGTAGTGTTTGTTTTTTCTCTGTTTTGGACTTTGTTTTTTTTCACTATGAATAAATTGAAAATGGTTTAAAGGGGTCCGAGACACAAAAATCGTCAAATTTTCGAAACACTTTTTATTATTTTAAGAAATTATCTGTGTTTTTCTGCTTAAAAAGACGTCTAAATCATATTTCTATCTTAATTAGAACTAGAGATATAATAATTTTTGTGGTGCTTTTTGTTCTGAAAATCTAACACTCTTGACAGTTGTTGTCATGGAAACAACATCTGTCTTTAAAACTTTAAATGCGTTTTTCTCCATGTTACATTTTTTCAAGATTTCCTATATTCAAATTGCTATAAGTTGAAAACCGATCAAATTTAGGGGTTGAAATTTGGAATATATCTTTTTCAAACATTATACTTTAATTTTGATTCAGTAAATTTGAAACAAATATTTACTTTTAAAAATATGACTTAAAAAAAATACCTTAAAATTTTCAAAAATTTTCATTTAAATATTTTTTATTTTTTATTAAATTAATAGATTTTAAATTGTTGAATCAAAATTAAAGTTTATAAAATTGTGAATAATTTACTGCAAGAATTTTGAAAATTGTACAAGAATATTTTGAATTTTAAGAAGTTAAAATGATCACTCTTTTTTTCAAGAAATTTTAATTTAAAATTTTAGAAAAACTTTTGGGAAAATTTTGTGTTGTGATTTCGCTTATTAGTTAGATGGGTAATCAGTACAAAAAAATTCAAAATTCTAAATTAATTAATAAAAATTGTTTTTCAATGTGTCACAGACCCACTTGAATTTTGTTTGGAGGGATTTAATACTTTTACAAAATAAGAAACCAGGTGATATATTGCATAATATAAAAACTTATCACATATTATTGGTATGTGACAAGAATTTCCTGTCTTCCCAATTGAATTTTAGCATTGAAAATATTCATAAAATGTTAACATCTCATACAACAAATTCATTATAGATTAGTTTTATAATTCCAAGATATATGCAAATTATTAATTTTGTTGGGAGTTAATATAACAGACCAAATTCAGATATTTGGTATGTTGGAGAAATACATTAGATGCGTTGAAATAAAGATTTTAATCGAATGTTGGCTAGCAGTATCAAATACAAGGTTACATTTTATGATTTGACTGAAAAATGAAATAATCGACAATAAATGCAATTTTTTTATTATGGAAAATTTTCACTTTTTTTTAAGAAAATGTTTAATATATATAAAAATATATATATATATATATATATATTCCTTCAAAAAAACTGCAGTTTTTATGAAGGAAAAATGCTTTTATAAAATTCCTTCATAAAAACTGCAGTTTTTATGAAGGAATTTTATGAAGGCATTTTTACTGCATTTTTCCTTTATAAAAACTGCAGATTTTATGAAGGTAAAAATTAATTTGGAAAAATTATAAATTTAATTTCCGAAAAACTGCAGTACTAATGAAGGAAACCATTATTCCTACAAAACCTCTGCATTTTCACCGCGTAAAATCTGCACTTATCTAACTGTCTTCAAAAAACCTGCATTGACCTGCAAAACCTTCAAAATAGATATTTTTTTGAAGGAAAGATGCTGATTTTTTTTGCTGGGGAGTCCCCTCTTTGGGTCTTGGAACAGTTAGAAAGTGATGTGTGAGACAAGTAGCATTTTTAGGATAAACTTTTTCAGAATCTTATTCTCCACTCTGTTCTTCAACGTCCCTCTATTCCCCCCAGAGCCAGCACTGTCCTGCATCGGTCAATCTCGCGCGCCTAAGCTGAAATTCAGATCGGTTTCACGCCCCAACATTTGGAATTCAGATCAACCACGACGCGAAAAAAAAGTCGTCAACAACTGCATTTTTGGGCTCTCTGTAATAAAACTCCAGACGAGTTACTCCGAGATTTCGACATGCTGAACTCCCGTCTGGGCTGACCAACCGGTCTGGTGGTTACGGTGTTAGCCCCTAGATCGGAAGGTTCCTGGTTCGAACCCGGGCATGGATGTTTGTAAGCGTATGGTGTAGAGGCGGCTGGTGCACCTTACATCTGGCGTGGCCGAAAGTCCTCACGTTGGGTTGATGTGGAAGTTTGAAGAGTGGGGTGCCATCTCAGGTGTTGCTTCGTCCTTAGACCGTGGTTCAAAATTACGAGGTGTTGTCCTCGGTTCTTTCCCTTAAGGAATTGATCCCGGATCGTCATCTATAGCCCGTTGTGTTGCTATAGTACGAGGTTAATTAACAGTTACCCGTCTGGACTGACCAACCGGTCTGGTGGTTAAGGTGTTAACCTCTAGATCGGAAGGTTCCTGGTTCGAATCCGGGCATGGATGTTTGTAAGAGTATGGTGTAGAGGCGACTGGTGCACCTTAAATCTGTCGTGGCCGAAAGTCCTCCCGTTTGGTTGGTGTGGAAGTTTGAAGAGTGGAGTGCCACCTCAGGTGTTGCTTCGTCCTTAGACCGTGGTTCAAAATTACGAGGTGTTGTCCTCGGTTCTTTCCCTTAAGGGATTGATCCCGGACCGTCGTCAATAGCCCGTTGTGTTCCTCTAGTAAGACGTTAATTAAAAAATACCAAAAACCCGTCTGGGCTGACCAACCGGTCTGGTGGTTAATGTAATGGTAATTTTATTTAACGTCGTACTAGAGCAATAAAACGGGCTATTGACGACAGTCCGGGATCAGTCCCTTAAGGGAAAGATCCGAGGACAACACCTCGTAATTTTGAACCACGGTCAAATGACGAAGCAACACCTGAGCTGGCACTGGTAGTTAACGTGTTAGCCTCTAAATCGGAAGTTTCCTGGTTCGAATCCGGGCATGGATGTTTGTAAGCGTATGGTGTGGAGGCGGCTTGTGCACCTTAAATCTGTCGTGGCCGAAAGTCCTCACGTTGGGTTGGAAGTTTGGAGAGTGGGATGCCAGCTCAGGTGTTGCACCGTTATCTGACCGTGGTTTGAAATTACGTGGTGCTGTCCTCGGATATCTCCCTTAGGGGATTGCTCCTGGACCGTCGTCAAAAGCCCGTTGTGTTGCTGTAGTACACAATGTTAATTAAAATTAACTTACCGTACCCCTTTTGCAAGTGAACTTATTGTTCTGACAAGACTTTTTCGGGAGATGAAACAAAAACTTTCGAGTATCAGACGTACCCTCCAAACTCTGATTTTCAGTGAGTCTCCTTGCTCCGAGACGGTTCGATTCAATGCTGTATCCTAAGACCTTCGAATTAATGATAATTTTTCCACTGTACATATTTTACAAATTACCTTCAATAAATATTTTATTAATTGACCAATCTGTTACGTTTATTTAAGGGGACAAGTGCATTCCTATCTTCGTATTGTTAAAATGGCCAACTTTTAAGGAACACTTTCGCAGAATCTTTTATGTGTGTGTTGACTATTTTTTTACACAGGTTATAAAGACACTTTTAAACACTTTAACACAAAGATTTTTAAAAAACTTAAAATTTGAAGTTTTGAGACTTTTTTTCCTATTGACTTTTTATCCTTAAAACGAACAAAATTAACTTTTATAAGCAGATAGAAAGAAATGGACGTGTTAAAATATGTTATAGGATATGTTATACTTGAAAACCAATTATTTTTACATTTGCTTGAATAGACTTTGAAAAGATGTTCTTTTTATGGAAAAAATACACATTTTGAGTATTGAAGTTTAAAGAATAAATTACCCTTACTTCACGTACGTACGGTATTTTTCAAAAAAATATTTAAATTGGTTCTACTCAACGTATCTATATACATGATATATCATTTTAAACAGAATTGTATAAACATTAATTTAAATTTATAAAAATATAATCGAATTTTTGATAGATTTTTGTGCCGTGGTCTGGTCTTTTTGTGTTCGGTAACGTTACAGTTCCAAGATTCCTTTAGCTTCTACAAGGGGAGGTAGCCACCCCTTTTGGGAAACTAAAAGCAATGTTGCCTGAGTACTTGTGTAATAGTAGCATCAATTAGCAAAAAAATTCACCACTTAAACAGCATTTTAGTTTTTCAGGTACTCATACAAATCGACAAAATGTGCCATATAACCATGAAACAGACGTAGAAAATCTCGAAACGAAATGTTAATTTTAAAATTAAGACTAAATATATTCTTAATTAGGTTTTCATGACAATCTAGTAACCAGATTCCGATGCTTCGTACATGGTTACCACGGCTTGGCAACAAAACTACAAAGTTGTCTCCTTTTGAAAATTTTCTCTAAGAAGAACATTTTTTCTGTCCTCTGTTAGTTAAAAAAGCACATTATATTGACCTTTGGTGAATTTCGAAAATTCGTCAAAAATTTGGGTAATGATAATTAATTTTTAGACTACGGCCGGTACAGCAGTTGTACCATGATCGCGCCAAGAAAGAATTTAGTAATTGGTAATTTTTAGTTAACGTCGTACTGGAGCTACACAACGGGCTATTGACGACGGTCCGGGATCAATCCCTTAAGGGAAAGATGCAAGGACAACACCTCGTAATTTTGAACCACGGTCAGATGACGAGGAAACACATGAGACAGCCCCCCCCCCACTCTCCAAACTTCCACACCAACCCAACGTGAGGACTTTCGGCCACGACAGATTTAAGGTGCACCAGCCACCTCTACACCATACGCTTACAAACATCCATGCCCGGACCCGGATTCGAACCAGGAACCTTCCGATCTAGATTGGTAATTTTAGTTAACGTCGTACTAGAGCAACACAACGGGCTATTGACGACGGTCCGGGATCAGTCCCTTAAGGGAAAGATCCGAGGACAACGCCTCGTAATTTTGAACCACGGTCAGATGACGAAGCAACACCTGAGCTGGCACCCCACTCTCCAAACTTCCACGCCAACCCAACGTGAGGACTTTCGGCCACGACAGATTTAAGGTGCACCAGCCGCCTCTACACCATACGTTTACAAACATCCATGCCAGGACCCGGATTCGAACCAGGGACCTTCCGATCTAGAGGCTAACATCTTAACCACTATGCCGGTTGGTCGGCGAAAGAATTTAGACTACGGCCTTTACAGCAGTTGTACCTTAA
This sequence comes from Metellina segmentata, assembly GCA_947359465.1. Classification (NCBI taxonomy): domain Eukaryota; kingdom Metazoa; phylum Arthropoda; class Arachnida; order Araneae; family Tetragnathidae; genus Metellina; species Metellina segmentata. Next base: position 96,169,431 of record OX375875.1, on the reverse strand, counting down.
AAGTTATAAGAATAGCGCCAAAAAAGAATTTAGACTACGGCCGTTACTGCAGTTGTATCTTGAAAAGTATAAGAATCACGCTTTTATATGTATAGCCGTAGTCAAAAGGTTAATTAACGTCGCACTGGAGCAATACAACGGGCTATTGGCGACGGTAATCACTGGCACCCCATTCTGAACCTCCACACCAAGACAGATTTAACATGCACCTGCCCCCTTTGTGTAAACGGTCTATGGTTGGATTCGAACTCGCAAAGACCTGCATTGGATGGGACTTCGTAAAATGGTCCGACTTATTTGGGGTCACGTGTAGGGATTGCAATCCTATCTGGCGGATCCGGTATCATTTGACTACCTACCGGATCCAACAATATCTGTCAAATCCGGTCTGGATCCGAAAAACTCGAATTTTTAAAAAATTAAATAATCGATTATTCAAATCCAACTTTAAAGTCGCAAAATCGTTTATTAAGCAATCGATTTCATATTTTTCAATCATCAGTTTGGATAATTCTAGCAAAAATGATAAATTAAATTATCAATAATATTTTTTTAATGAAGAGGAATTAGAAAAGCAAATTCTGCAAGAAAATGAAGACGATTGCAAAAAGACAAACATTAGAAATGAAATAGATTTTGAGAAAACACTGAAGAAAGAAAGGACTTCATACATATGAAATGGAGTCAAAGGAAAATATTTGTCTCTTATGCACGACTACTTAATGACGGTTAAACCAACTAGAGTCAAAGCTGAGAGGGCCTACTCGATCACTGGTTATATTTGCAGTTCATTGAGAAGTATGTTGGGGGATGACACAATTAATACGATTTGTTTCCTTAGATTGTTCTTTCAAACTCAAAAGTGATTTTCATTACTATATAACTTCGATTTAAGCAATTAAGAAGAATTAAGAGTTCACTTGTTTGTTGGGTAGACCAAAAACTGCCAAAGATTAGATTTTTATGTTAGTATGAGCAGGGCCGATCCTAGGGTGTCGGCCGCCCGCGTGCAAAGGCCTAATGTGCCGCCCCTCTAGAGAATGTTTCATATTTTGACTAATACTTAACGTTGACGTTATAAACTCATCTACCTGTGTAAGAGTAAAAAGTAAAACATTAATAAAAATGCAAATAAAATTTGAAATGCAAAACTTTATTTTTTGGCCAGTTAATAGGCTATAATAGCGACAAAATACTTTAAAAAATAACAAACAAACAAAAACATTACCTTTGAAATAAAAATAGACATTTTATAATTAGAAATGCAAAACAACAGTATTTACTCAGAAAATATAATCTAATAAAAAAAAGTACTAAAGCATAAATCTCATGAAAGGAAAAGTATATAAATCAGTCCTTCTATAAAGACTACCTAACTATAAAATAACTTTCTGGCTTTCTGAGAAGCAAATTTGTCAATAATTTCGTCGAAATCAATTTTTTCAGAGATTTCGGATTCAATAGAGATGATGGCCAAATCTGAAAGTCTCTCTTGTGTCATATTATTTCTGAAGTAATTTTTAATTTACTGAAACTTCTTTCACCTAAAGCCACAGAAACAGGTAAGGTTAAAAAAATTCTTATTGCTAGAGCAAAATTTGGAAAACAGGGAATGAGATTATTATTTACTACAATTTCTAATATCTCAATTGGCTGTTTTTTACCTGGAAAAAATATCTTTGAATGAAATTATTTCATTAAAGAGTTATATACTGTCTATATCTTTCACAATACTTCCTTCCTCCTGTACCTGTAAATTAATATCTAAGTCCATGCAGGCTTTCATGAGATCAGCATTAGAAAAGTGGTGAAAATCATATAGAAAGCTGAATATTGAATGGCACTCAGATAATAAGGTAAATCTTTCATTTACCGAAGAGACCGCGTGATCAAGAATTGCAAAATAGAAAGCAGTCTTGAACTGCTGGAAGGGATTTGAAACTGGTTCATCACTGTCCTCGCAATCAAATAAACGGACCTTTTTCCTGAGCTTCGAGATGGGAAATTCGGGATCAATACCTAAATCTCTAGCAAGTGTTGTTGTTGAATCGACTAATATTTTAAAATTATCGTCTGATCTTTGGGAAATAATTTTTAAGATTATCTAAGCCTTCAATGCATTCCGCGATGTTTAATTTAGGATTTTGAAGTATTTTACTCAATACATCAATTCTTGATAATAAATCATGCCAAATTAAAATTGAACACAAAAATTTAAACGTTTCAAGACTTTTAATTATTGATTCAGCATCCATTTTTGTTTTCGTGTCTCTGGTGGTATCTTCAATTAAGGCATTTAATGCTTAATTGAAGAAGGTGGTAATAATGTTTTAGAGGTCTAATAGCATTGATACGACTTTCCCACCTTGTTTCACTTGTTCACTAAAAATGACAAAAATATCGAAAATTTTTTTTTTGCATTTTTTGATGGCCTATACAGTTGGGAAGCTTGCCTCAAAATTTTAGATCTGATATCCAATTAGTTTTAAAGATTTTTGAAGTTTTCTGAGTGTCGTAGTGTTAAAATTTGACAGCATAGAGGAGGGGGCGTGGTTAAATTCGTTTTTGTTTTGATGTAATTTCACATTTTTACAATTAATTAAAAATATTTTTGAATAAAATCAATTCCTTAGGTGAAATGGCTATTATCTTCAACTTTCACTACTAAAATCGTATCTGTTAGTTTATGTTCTGCGTTCTCTTCTGAGTCTCATTACTAGCTAACCAATATTGGTAAAAAGGTCTTTTTCAATACCAATATTTGATTACGATTGTTATAAATAATACATTATAATCAAAATTTGGTAAATATTTGGTTCGAAAATATTTAGTTAGGATTTAAATAAATCATTTGTCGCTGCCTTATCAAATTTTTTCATGATATGAAAACATAATTATTTGAATTAAAAAAATATGTATTCAATCACATTGAGTTAAATTAGTGTTTTAGTGCATTTTATAAGTTGGTAAATAACATATTAAAAAATTAGAGCTCGACAAGCATTATTAGTTTTTGTTTTATGACTTCAAAAACTTAAAATGCATTTTTCTCAGACTTTTATTTTTGTGGATGCAAGTGTTTTAAAATCCCTAAGGCTTTTTTTCTGTACAAGATACAGTCTAGAAATTTTTTGTAGATACTTTCATATATATGTACTATAAAAGCTAGTATGTATTAAGGCCTGAGAGTTCAAGTATTTTTTTTTTTAAATATCAAAAAGAGAGTTAATAATTTTAGAATTTTTATGTTTTTTTCAAGTTTAGCTATATAAAAAAATAATTATTAAAATTCAACAATGAGACTGATGGTCAATTCCATACTAGCTTTTGTTCCCACACAATTATCTAAAAAATATAAATCACTTGAAAGAACTAAAAAATATTATTAATTGAATATTTTATAAGAGTTTAAAAAAACTTCAAAAATTTCAATTTTTTTTAATTTTAAAATAAGGATGATTGCTAAACTGACTTTTGTTTATTGGATTTAGTTAAATAATATAAGCCGAAAAAAAGTCACTAATTATTTTTAATGTTACTGTCCGTGGAAATTTTTTTTGAAAAAGGGTACTGTGTAGCCTTAAAGTTAGACTTTCCACGTGTTTTTTTAGTAAATACCATCGATATGGGGACGCAGAAAATTAATTATATACCTCTTGTACCATATCAAAAAACCAGAAATTTCACCACTGGAGCTGGCAGCGTCTTTAACGACGAGATTTAATGTATGAGCCGCACAATGCACGTTATAATGCTCTAGGATTGATATTGAAAATCCGTTTATGAAGCCCTATATTTTTCCCCTTCATGTTCGATCCAATGTCGTAGCCCTGACCCTTTAACTTCGAGCTGCAGACTAGGTAATAGCTTCTCTAATAGAAAATTGCACAGACCTTCTCCAGTATAGTATTAGTTACTGGAAAAAATCCTAGAAAAAATTCTAAAATATCTACCTTACCATCAGTAGTGTTCACACATCTAATTACAAACGTTACTTGTTCTGTGTGGCTAATATCTGGTGTAGAGTCGAGAATTACAGTGTAATATTTGGCTTTTTTGACAGTGCGTGTTATCTAATTACGAATTGATTCGGCTAAAATATTAATTATTTAATTTTGAAAATGCTGCGTTAAGTAGTGTGGAATACGTGTTTTGTTATCTTTGCATTTACTGACATTATTAAGGTGTTCTGAAATAACTGGATCAAATTTGGCCAACATTTCCACTGCCTTTAAAAAATTACCATTATCTCTATGATACAACTTCGTACTAATTCCTCTGAATGCCAAATTTTGACTGGCTAAAAATTGTACTACAGCAATTATTCTTTCAATGATGGCGCGCCATCGCTTTTTCTCTCGATTGTGAACATTTTGTTGTTCCGCGTCAATAGTGCAATTTTTTTCCAGCCTCGTCTTTATTTCGCACCACAAAGATATATGCCCTTTGGTTATTTTTTAGATAAGAATTTAAAATTTGGTATCCTTTTCTATGCCTTATTGCCGGCTCAGCCACGAATTTTGCTATCAAATGAAGGATGTGTGTAAAGAGTAGACATTAATGGACAATGGACCAACACACTGTGCACTAACATTCTATTTTTCTTAAACTATGCTATGGTATCGGAAAATCAGGACTTATTTTGATTTTTTAATAACTATTTAAAATTCAGCATATTTATTCGACTTATTATAAGTTTCAAAAAATTTTGCTTGATGGATAGAACTATATGCGGCCGCCCCTTGTTTTGGCCGCCCGCGTGCGGTGCACGCGCTGCACACCTGCTAGGATCGGCCCTGAGTATGAGATGAGGTTAGGTGCAATTTATATGTAATTTGCTCAACGATATTAGAGATAGAGACTACTTAATTTTAGATAATTAGAAAAGTATTACGTATAAAACAAACTGAAGTTTTTTGGTGTGGAAACTAGTAAGACTGATCATCATCAATCATTTAATACTTACTACTAGTAGTACTAGTAGTTACTATAATTTATTGATGGTGATTGATTTCCTACCTATGGATTATTATTAATAAAGTTGATTTTCTTGTGTTAAAATAAACGTTTTGTTTGTCAATTTGGAATAATATCCTTTTTACCTACTTTCACTCAGCCGATTTGGGAAAATTACATACTGGTTAGATAGACTTATTAACAAAGTACTAATCCGGCCGGATTAAAAATCGTGCAATCCCTTGTCACGTGTTTAATCATGAGATTTTGAATGTAGGCGAAATAAATTATGAAATTTAAAAAAAAATAAAGCTTTCAATATTTTTAAGGTTGGTTGGTTTGGGTAATATTTTTGAAGGATTTTAAACATATATTAAGTATTCTAAAGACCCTTAAAAATTAAAATGAAAAAAAAAAATCAAGCAATTTTAAGGCAGTGTGAATTTTTTACTTTATGCTAATTGAAATGTAAAGTGACAGGATTTCATTCAGAAAGTTTAACACAAACAAACATATCTCCAAATGATTTGTTAGAGTAGAAAGCTTTCAATGTTTGAGATAAGAAATTTATTTTTATTTTAATCGTATCTGATTAGTTGCAATCGAATAGAAAGAATTGTTCATATTTTTCTCATAGTATATTCATAGCAGATTAGTGTTTTGAAATGTTATAGATTTAAGAATAACTTCAAATGAAACAAAAGATAATATTTTATAATTTCTCCAAATTAAATAATTTGTCTTTGCAGCATTGAAAAGATATCCAGAAGAAAAAATCACACACCAGTGGAATTCAATTCAACACTACGAGAAAAATGAATAGACATTTGTTTTAATTGACATCATATACATTTTAAAGTAGAGCAGTTGCCTCAGTCACATGAATTGTTGAGTTTTAAAAAATAAGCTCTCCTTATAGAAAATACAAAACTTAGTTCCTATAATGTGGAATGACAACATAAAATGTATAAAAGTAGTTAGACATTTGACACAAATATTATGTACAGTAAAAACATATTTTAATATCAGCTATCACTGTCTGATGAGTCTCCATAATTTACAAGACAAGATGTGTGTGAATATGCAGAATTCACATTAGCTGTATTCACAAAGTGTGAAACATTGACACTGGAATTTTTATTCTTGTCAGAATTTATAGTTTTTGATGAGGAACAAGAGTTTAATGATTTTCTTAGGTCCTGATTTTCACAGAATTGTGTTTCATGAACATTTCCTAAGCTACTTCCTTTTGAAGAAGCAAATGATAATGGCTCATCCATGTGAGGCATAATTTTCATAGGATCACATGTTTTCTTAACAGAAACTGTTTCCTTATCTAGGATAGGAGTGGGGAGGGGCTTAAATTCTTTTCTTGAAGTTGGCTCTTCCACAGGATCTGCAGAGTATGAAATAAAATGTAAGTAATGTGTAAGAAAATGTTATAAATTATGAAGATTTGGATCGAAATAAAGAAATTTAATAGAAAATGTGATGTAAATATATTATGTGGAACATGTTTAGTCCCAAACGAAATAATTAAATTCATTACCTATAACCACATGAATGCTCTTTTGGCTAAAAGTATTGTACATTACAAAAATATATTAAAAAATAAAAACATTTTTAAGTTAAGTAAGTAAAAATAACACAAATATAGATGTATTTATGACTATTTTGTTTCAAGAGGGTTTATAATTGATTAATAGCTTTTGGTACTAAAATAACCACATGTATTTCAAATGGCATTGAACTATTGACCAAGAAGCATTCATCCATTCTGAAATTTCACAAATTCGGTATGGTATGGTATTTTAATATACGTTGTATTGGAGCAACACAACAAGATATTCCTCAATTTTTTGGTGAGGATCTTCTTCCACAATAGCACCTTCATCAAATTGAACTGAACAAAAACTTCTCAAGGCATCTTCAAGATTAAAATTGCCGCTACGAAATCAGTTGAAGCAACGTTCGCACTTTCTTACATCTAAACAATTTGCACCTAGTGCATTGATACTCACAGTTGCCGTAGTAGCATTATGACATCCATTAAGCTAAAAGAGCATACAATGCTTGATACGAACTTCTTCAGGTTTACCGTAATTCATTTTTTGAAGGAAATTTAACATTCTCTAAAAAATTTTAGCTGAAAGCACAATGTGTTTACATTTTAACGACCAAAACTGGAATGAGCTCAATGCTATAGTAACCCTAATAAACGCCAAAGGCATATACCCACAAAAACAACATTATTTATGGGTACCCCTAATAATTGAGCTGTATTGGACAGGCAAATAAAATTAACAGGTTATAGACAATTTAATAAATATTTTACAAATAAAGAAGAAATTTAAGATATTTCTTTGCTAGAGAATAATTTTTATGCATAAAAGTCTACATAGAATGAAGCTATTAAAATTCCTTCATAAGCACTTCTCTCTGTAAAATTTAAAAGCATCCATAATTATTTAAAACCCTACATTTTCAAATATTGTGAGCGTTTTCAAATAATGTGGGGTTGGTGAGCATTAGCAAGCAGGGGGCCCGCCCCCTAGTAACAAAAATTGTTTCTAAGCAATTAGCTCAAGTACTTCAAGAAAACACACCTAAAATTTTCTGTTAAGTGCATAACAAAATAATGCTTATAATTCATAAAAATTGTTCTTGAAACGGTATAAGCTAGTCTGATAATTAGTGTTACTCCAGCAGGTATATCAATTAAAAAACCAATGCATTCCAAAAGTACTAAATTTTTTTTACCTGTGCTTTTCCGTTTATAAGAACGATTATTCCACGGAACTGCATCTAATTTTCCAGGAGTCAGCTGTGCTATTTTTCGAACAAAAGCTTTGTATTCTTTTTCTAGCTTGTTCACTTTTATTTTGCATTCTTCAATGTGCTCATCAGAGTAACACACAACCTAAAAGGTAGTTAATAAACATAAAATTGTATGTTTATTGTTGAACACTAAAATGTTGAATTTAAAGACACATTGGAACAAAAGCCTCTTAAAATTAGAAATTGTTTTATAAGATTGAATTGTTGATGTATTGTAATTGTGTGTTTGTTCTATTAGACATTTAGAAATATTTTAATTCACACGTGTAGGAATTTGGTTGGTTGAATTGAGTTTTATAGCACAAGGGTTGTATTTGACAAAGCTGCCCCAAACACAAGACAGAAAATATCAAGTAATGTGGACAAACCCACACAAAGAAAGTTTTACTGATACAGAAGAGGGAAATACACCCAGGGAGGAAACAAACCGACAGGAATTGAACCTATGCCACATACAACTTCACAGGTTTGCAGTGGACAAACCCACTGATATATTGGGTCTATCTAAAGATAGGTAGGTATTTTAATTAATGTCGTACTGGAGCAACTGGCTATTGACGATGGTCCGGGATCGGTCCCAGGACAACACCACATAATTTTGAATAATGGTCAGATGACGAGGTAACACCTGAGCTGGCACCCCACTCTCCAAACTTCCACACCATACCAAGGTGAGGACATTTGAGGCCACAACAGATTTAACTTGCACCAGCCCCTTTGTTCACGACGGTGTTTGTTGGATTCGAACTTGCAAACCTCTGGTTGCTAATATCTGTTACCATTCCATTATATATATATTAAAAAGAACTGATCATAGAAGACTGAGTTCTAAATACAATAGATAACGAAGCATTTTTGATGAAAATGTTTGAAAGGACTCTTGATTAAGGTAATACACAAACTTGTTTCCTTAATTCAATTCGCCAACTTTGAAAACTGTGCATCAGTAAAATTTTTGTGTTGAACGTCCCTTTCCATAAAACACAACATAAATTAATATGTATTAGAAAATCCGTATATGTCACAGTAACTAGTATTATTTGTATTTAAAAATGTATATGTAAAAATTCCCATTTTTATCAATTGCATAAAATTTTACAAAGCAGTAGTGTTTTAATACCAAACTGAACACATCCACTGCAATAGAACATTCACTTTGAGTACCTACATATTACATTCGAAGCTGCATGTTACATACCATTTAAACTTGTGTCAGGATTACACATCATTGGTGTTCATAAAGCTTATTTACAGGTAAATGAAAGAAAAATCAATGTTCTATTCAATGAAGCTGTAGTAGCTGTGTTTTTGGTCTCCTTTAATAATTCCGCACTGAATTTCAGCTCAAAACAAGATTTGGGGTTTTGTGTTTTCAACACCAACAAACTTTTCAACGTTTTGTTAGAAATGAGAGAACAGTATTCAGTTTGGTTCTTTCTGACAAGGCTGAAGATTCTCTCATACTTTGCATTGGAATGGGGGATGAGCAGAATAGAAAGTAATAATATTTTGGCCAATCTAGCGAATTTTAGTCCATTAGCCTCTCTTATTTTACCTACTTCAACCCACTGCACATCAATAAGGTCATGTCCTTCTATTATCACAGATAAATCTTCCAACTGTAGACAACAAAACTCCATTCCAACTCATCTATTGCTTTGTCTTTGCACTCGTCAAGTCCAAAGAAAATTTTAGTGGATGGTTGCAGAGAATGAAATATTCAATTGCTTGATCAAAATATTAAAAATCCGTAAAAATTATGGATAATCTGTAAAAGTTGGCAAGTATAATTTAGCCCTCATGTAGTAAAAAATATTTGTAGCATGAAAAACCACACAAATCTAATTTCACTAGGATATAACTCCAAAATGAATAAGGTATGTGATGAATTCAACTATACAAAAACTAAGATCTAATTAAAGTAGCTGAAAGGTACCATCAGCAGATATGTGGAACTTCAGAACCCTAACAAGAATTACTATTACCTTCAAAACCGCTAACTGTAGTAAAAATTTAAAAGCTTCAAAATATGACTGAGGAATATTAAAACGAATGGTCAATAGCTATTTTAGTGGAGCAAAATGTTCACCATCATAAAGACAGAAGTAAACAAGAGGATAATGTGAGCTTATAATATTTTCCTAGAGTAGTGTTCCCATACTTGCAAGTTAATTAAGCCCTTCCAGCAATGTGTGAAGCCCTAGTGAGTTCCATAATGCAAAAATTAGATAAGCCTTTTCTAATTTTAAGTTATTTAACACATTAGAGAAAGACACATGCTTCTCACCTTTCCAAGCAGCCTGAAATGACTTAATTAAAAAAGCTAGCTGTAGCAACACTATTCCACAATAACACAATTAAACTCTTACTCTCCCCCTCTTTACCTATGTCCTGATGATGGTTGATATTTTGCTCCACCAAATTAGCTGTTGACCATATATAAAATATATAATCATATTTTAAAGCTTTTAGAATTTTGCTAAAAAATTGAGTAATGTTTTATAAGTGTATTGTTACATGTTGTTTAGAGTTTACTTAACAAGGGAACTTATATGTAATGAAACTAAAAAAAACAAATATCTTCTCAATTTTCTAGCAACATTGACTGGCCCAAAGACCCATATCTTTCATTCATAAATGAGTCAATTTTAAAGAGCACATTTAATATTTTAATATGATTGGAGTTCAAGCTAAGAAACCAAGATGAATTTGCCGTTATTTTCTGAAACCAGTCCATTACTGACTGGTACGTTTTGATATGATTTAGATATTTTAATTAAATTCGTATAACTCAACATTTCTTTTCTTTACACAAGTTACATTACTCATTGATTGTGGCTATACTACCCTACAATAATGTACCGGACGCCAGCGGATTTGCATAAATTACAGTTCTTGCACGTGACCTGTTAAGGTTAAATACGATACGCGAAGTGGTAACGTTAATTCTGTGTGAAATTGTGACAATACGTCGAAACAAAGGAGCTTTGTGACTTTGAAAGAGGTGTTATAGGTGGTTGTCACATTAGTAGCAAATCTATTTGGGCAATTTCGGTAGAATTATCACAGCCACGGATAACTGTTGGTGATGTCGTGAAGTGGAAGACTACAGGAGTTGGGACACGAACTGCACACACTGGTCGTCCCCGTAAACTGACTAAATGGGATCACCGTGTCCTGAAGCGTGAGGTTCAGAAGAACAGCACGAAAACACTCCAAATCATCAACAGTGAGTTTCAACAGGCAGCAGGGGTTATGGTGCACCCCAATACTTTGCAGAAAGAACTGCACACCCTCAATATGAGTACAACCCACGGATGAGTTGTCACACACACACCAAACATCACCCATCCAATAAAGTCGGCAGACTCACTTAGTGTTTGTAACATCACAAATGGACTGTAGACCACTGGAAAACTGTTTTATAGAGCAACGAGTCACACTACATGCTCTTCCAGTCGGATGGGCATGCTTGGGTTTGGCGAATGCCAGGCGAACGTCTGTTACCAGAGTGCATTGTTACAACTGTCAAGTTCAGTGTTGGTGGTGTTTTTCATGGTATGGCCTGGGATCTTTGTATGTTGTTCCTGGTAAATTCAACGCCTATGCCTACATGAACATTTTGGACAATCAGGTTCTTCCTATGCTCTGGCAATTTTATGGAATGGATGAATGTTACTTCCAGGACGACAAAACGCTCCAGGTCATGTTACAGCCTCTGTCAAGCAGTGGTATCAAGATATGGGTGTAAAACGTCTTCCCTGGCCTGCTCAGAGTCCCGACCTAAACCCCATAGAACATTTATGGGACGAGTTAGAGCGACGTTTACGTACAAGGGAACCACATCCAAAATTAACAGCTGAGTTGGCGTCATTCTTGCAGCAGGAATGGACACAAATACCCATAGCTGTGTATCAAAACCTTGTTGAAAGTATGCCCAGAAGGGTTGCTAGTGTAATTGCAACTTGTGGGGGACCATTCCCTTATTAAAGCATATATTATTTTCCCTTATACCATCACATCTTGCTGTTTGGTCCATTATTGTAGGGTAGTATATATTATGATTTTTGTCTATGAGATATTAAAAGCAGATACAACTAAAGTTACAAAATTAAATTGTATTGTTAAAAAGAAATGAGTATTACAAAAGTTAGGGGAACAGTGTTAAGTTCAAAATATTTTAATAGTTTGAAAATAAAATTTTTCAATGTTAGAGACAACTATTGGTATTTAATGGGGTATTTTCATTATTTAAAGAATCCCAGGAAATTCTCTTGAGATTAAGATAAGTTATATTTTTATATCATTTTAACTATCATTCTATCATTTATAACATGTATGATTGTAGCTACATAGGACAGATGCCAACAGAATCGATATTACACATGAATTCTCTAGTTTATCATACATTTGTGCTTCAAAATAAAAATTGCAAAATAGTCATATTTGAAATACAAAAATAAACATTTCATTGGGACACTAATGTAACAAATATTCTTAAAAGTGCAAGAAAATTTTGAGGCAGTTCAGTAATTACAGTAAATGATTTCCACATAAATATAACATCCTAAAAAATAGTCAAAATCAATAAATTTTGTTAATTACTTATATGGATATAAAACATAAACAAGAAACTACCTGTGATTTTTTCAAATAAAAATCCAAATCCTGTTTAATACTTGGTAACCACTCTTGAATTTCCACAACAGTTTCTAAATAATCCTAGATGGACCAATAAAAATACAAAATCTTTATAGTTAATCCTAAAGTGCATGAACGAATAAAATAAATTGCACTGATGATACACATATGTTAGAATTAATTTAGATGAAACAGAGGGCTTTTGATACATAGTTCAATTATTTTAATTTTGTAAAAAATCTCAATGAAGAAAGTACAAACTGATAAAGAAGAAAAAGTTTGTAAATGCTAAAATGTAATATATTTTTTACCTGACACATGCACTCTCTGCTAAATTAAAAAATTACTTTTCAAATCAATAAACTAGGATCAAGGTTAATAAATTAGTATTAATTAAATTATTGACAAATGTTATAGTAAAATATTATTGAATTAAGGTGATCATATCAATTTAGATAAATGAAGAAAAGCTAACTAAAAAAAAAAGTGGCTAGATGTATAGAAGCTTAAAGAATAGCTTAATGGAGTTTAAAACAGATTAAAGGCGATCAGCACTTATAGGAATTTTTCACCTTTGCACTAAATGTTTAGTTTTTCATTTTATAGTTATAACAACCTCAACTTTGTAAGCCTTTTTCAAATAATTTACCATAAATATACAGAAAAGTGCATCTTTTCTAAAAAGACAGATGTCTTTGAGTGAATCCACTTATACAGGGTATTTTGCAAATTACCTGGTTAAATTGTAAAGGGTGGTAGAGGTTTTTTTTTTTCGTCCCAGAATGTGTCCAGAAATGAAGTGTTTCGAGGTAGAGAGTTTAAAATAGTATGTGTGGTGTAATGCAGCCCTCGAAATAGATTTTTTAATACAGGTGCACCAAAATTTTTTAATTAGGTGCACAGATTATATTTTAGATGCACATTAAAAAAAATATATGTAATATAAGAGCATTGATATAATGTAAACTACTTTATTAGTTGGGTATGTTTCGATAGGTTAGTAGTAGATAGTAAATAAAAATATTTAAACATCTACATTCTCCCTTCTCCAGTGCACGGCTGTCTCGACAGTCGCTTCAACAGAGCTAGCTGGAAAATGTTTCGATCATCGGAAAGTTCTGGTGGCAAGGCTCAAGTAAACCTTCATCCTGTATAAACCCGTTACGGCCCAGCGATTTTGTTTCCGCATAGTGTTTATTTAGGAATTTTAATTAAATTCCTTTAGAGAGAGAGAGGTCGATACTAATAGTTTGTTAAAGCATCAAAATAACACAAAACGTTCCCTCCACTTTTTAACGTTAGGTGCAAGGCATGCACTTAGCGGGAAAAAATTAGGTGCACAATTTTATTTTCATGTGCACAGTGCACCTGGGTATTTCGAGCCCTGGTGTAAGGCATCATTTTCTGCTCGGGTTTTCGACAACTGAGCTTATCATTATTTTAGGCCAGTCTACCCTACACAATTGGCCAAATATTTTCAAAACACCCTGTACAACTAAGTGTATATACTTGTAGTAGCATTAAGCGTACCAGGGCAAAGGGTGTGACATTACAACAAGGGATTATTTTATTCCCTAACACTGCTCCAGAATACCTACACTGCCATCAACTCAAGCACCACCATACTAGAGCATACTGACAAAACAAATTTTGTTTTGTTTCTTATAAATTACTTTTGGGTTGAAAGTTAAGATTTTCCATGTTTTCTTCCAATGTAATTTATTTTTAATTTTTTAAATTCATAGAAAAATGTCAATTAACTTTTTTGGTGAAAAAAATTTAGGGGGAAATATTTATAAATCTGAGCAAGATGTTAAAAAAAAATCAGTTTATCTATCCATAACTATTCTAAAATTTATAGTTTTATGTTAACCTTATTTCTAAACACACACAAGGAATGTAAACTATAAATTTAATATTAAAAACTACCAAACACCCATAGATAATCTTAATTAGCAAGCAGTAAATAGAGACATAGAAATCTATGGCTGTAGAAAGCACATTTACAAAATGAGAAATATTCCAATAAAATATATTCCATTTGCAATCCTTATCCTTTTGATCTTTATCCCCCCCTATAAGGAATTTGCATGCTTTTTATAAAATATCATATAATCTATACTTACAAGTCTAGGCCTTTGGGGATGATTTTTTTCATATTCTGGAAAGAAAGAACAAATTTCTCACATTTGAAGAAAACTAAATTAGTTTTTAAATTAAAAACAACTCACTGTATACAACATAAAAACTTTATGAAAACTAATTGATAGCGAATACAGTACTAACTACCTATTGTGTTATGAACTCTACATTGCTATTGTAATTTAGTGTGAAAAATGCTGATAGTTAATATTTGTTTTTTTACATGCATTAACCACTCATCCTTATCAATAAATCAACCTACATATCCTGATACATTTTAAATGAAAGTACAGTAACTAAGTAGCAGCCAAGGTTTTTAATTTGAAGCTTGGTTAGATTTTATGGTGCAAAAGACATATTTTGACAAGCTTCCCATAAGACAGTCAACATCAAGTCATGAACACAAAGTTTTACTGTCACAGTAAAGAGAAATGCACCCAGGACAAGCTACAGGAATTGAACCTGTGCCACCTATAACTCGCAGGCTTTTTGAGGGAATTGCATTCTCTTTGACAAATGCTGAAATGATAACACTGCTTTCTTCAAATTCAGTCAAGAGCTTTGTCAAGGACATAAATACTAATGATTAGGAATATTACCTCCAACAATAAGCAAACCAGTTATCGGTCAGCAATTAAACTATTATTTACACCAACCTAATAGATGATTTTCCTTTCTGTCGCTTAATTTAACCACTTTGAGGCATACATGCTTATTTATTCTTTCGGGAATTTGCAAAAGTTTGTTTTTAATAATTTCTGAGAAGAACCATGGCTGATAAAGTTCTTGAACAGCATTTTATTTCATACACATGTATTGTTGTTCGATGAACAGAAACATTTTCATAATATAGTTTAGGAAATGATTATTTGGAAAATCCAAAATCATTGATTTAGTTCTGAAAATTGACTTTGTTTTTTGCAATTAAAATATAGAAACACAACATATTCCTTTTCGAGTTCATCAAACAATAGAAGGATAGTTGCTTGACAAGTGATAAGAATTCCTTCAATTGAATAATTTGAAAGATATCATGCCAACCACTTGCAAAGAAGTTATTCTGTGAAAAATATGCTTAAATTCTATATCTACATGTGTCTGTTAATGGTTTATAACTTATAAGGGCTACCATTTTTGCAAATTTTAAATTAGGTACACATGCTAAGATCCTAAAAAGAAAATTTGTGAACAATTCAAAATTGATTTTTTTTGCTAAGAAAAAAGAAGTCTTAATACATTCTGAACAAGTAACATAAATTAAATGTCAAAAAGTTCATCAGTAAATTACAAATTTGTTGCTTTTTAATTTAATACCTTTGAAGCGAGCTTAGCTACCACTCCACAACTTAACTTACAAATGGGTAGTATAAATACCAGTGTAACCCCCCCCCCCAACTCTACCATGAAGTACTTTTTAGTAGACACTAAGTTACGCTGGTTCATTAGCGCTTGCAATACCTTCTTTTTCTTTATGAAGTAACAATCGATTCAGTCTTCCATAGTGTTTCTCTTCATTTCTTGCCATTGATTTTCTCACATATATTATGCCATCTAAAAAAAAAATTATAATCTTATTGCAAGGCACCATATACAGTGAGACTATTATATTAAAGAAACATTTATTAACATTTTCAACAAAAATCCTCAATTAGGTTGTTTGGTGTAACAGACAACTTTTCAAGAAACAAGTTTTGAAATGAAGAAATAAAAAGAAAAAATTATTTTGCTTGTCAAAATTTATATCAGAAAATAAAATAACAATCTGAGTTATATAACTCAGATTGTTATTTTATTAAAATTATTATTAAAATTATTAATTATTTAAAAAAAATTAGATTAAATTCAAATCATTGATTTCTTGTCAGGAATTGAGAAGGTTGACATCATGAATTTTTCATATATCAGATAAGTTTAAAAGAAAGTAAGAATTAAAATGTTTTCTTTTTTTACTGAAATACCTAAAAGCAGAATATTTAATGAGGATGTGTCTTACTGTAATAAAAATTCTTTGATCCATAACAGCAATCCTTCACTCAACATTTAGATATAACAGAAGAATGAGTAAAAAACAACTTCATGGGTAGATATGCATACATCATTGCATCATTACATGGGTGCGTTTGCATAGATGCATGCAACAATAACCAAATCTAACTGCATATAGACCACTTATAAAATAGCAACCTCAAAATTTTTTAGACCTTTCCAAATCCTCTGTCAAAAAAGTGAAAAGCTCTTCTGCATCCAACTACATTAAATGTATAAAAGGAAAACATTGGAATCATTTTCCTGTGATATTGAAAATGACACTAATTTTATTTTAATGAAAGCAGTTTTATGATACTGAAATGTATTGTTTAAAATGCTGATATTGTTCATAGATAATTGCTGATTAAAAATTTATGGTCATTATCAAAGATTATTAAAATATAAACAAAGTCCCGAAAGGAAATATCCAAAGACTACATTCAATAATTTTGAACCACCATAAGATGAAGTCAACACCTGAGCTGCCACTCCACTCTTCAAACTTTTAGATGATGTCAATGCCAACTTTAGAAAAATTGAGGTCACAACAGATTTAATGTGTACCAGACCCCATGTACACTAGTCTTTTGGTTGGGTTGAGTTTCGAACTCAGAATTAAAAATAAACTTAATACTTCAAATTACACAAAGAACTGATTTAAGAAATCAGAATTAGAAGAAAGTTTGGAAACAAGTGGAGAGGGGAGGATTCCACTATTCACAGGGAAGCAATTTAAGAAACTTAGAAGACATAGTCTAAAGCAGGGGTCAGCAACGCCGTTCCTACGAAGCAATTTTAAAGCGCCCACCCTATCTAAATTCTAGATAGTTGAACAAACTGTCATAGTTGTAATGAATATTTTAGTAAAAATTCTAATATTATCTTCACTGTTTTAACAATTGCATGAATTCTACAGTTAAACTTTTGACAAAAACTGAATATTAGCGACACCTGGATATCTCAAGATGATTAGATGAATCAATTTTCAACTAGTAGACATCTGATTCCACATATTGTGAACTATTTTCTGTGCACACTATCCTCATATACTCTGTTCAGTCACTGTGTGCTACTCTTTACTTTCGTAATCTCTGTTTGTACATAAACTTTTCTGAAAATTCTACCTTTAAAAGGACGTTCAAGAGTTAAAGATATTTATTCAACTTATGTAAAGCATATAGAGAAAAATAATATACATTTAGAAAAATTGTCCATGTTTACAACAGATGGCACGCTTGCAATAAAGACACGATGTTTCCAAAATTTGCATTGTATCATTGCATTATTCACAAAATGTAATTCCTTTTCAGCATATTATACATACAGTAACAAGAGTGATAAATTCAATAAGAGTAGCTGCAATGAAACAGATTGTTTAAATTATTTCTACAAGATGGTGAAGAATTTGAAGATCTTATCACACACAGAGAAGTGAAGTGGCTCAGTAGAAGAAAGGTACTTGAATGGTTTTTAAATATATCACCACAGGTGAAACAATTTCTATTAACCAGGAATTAAATTTGTTTGGAATTAGAGCAACAACCTTGGCTTTCTAACTGACTTAACGGCAAAATGGATGGAAATAAATTGCTTCAATTGCAGGGTAGAAATCATGAAATTGCATCTATAACTACAGTATGCATTTGAAGCTAAATTGGTGCTCTGTAAACTGTATATGGAAAAGAATAATTTATCACATTTCCCAAATTTAAAAATGGTAATAGAAAATTATCAGATTTGAAGAATTCTACAATTTAGAGGTATTCTTAACGTTTTTTATAATAATCCTTTCTCTCTAACAAATGACAATGTGACTAATAAAATCCCAACATATTTCCAATAAGGAGGACTTAGAGTTGGAAATTATAAATAACAATTGAGATTGTATTAAAATCACATCATAACGAAGACAAATTTGCAATTTAGTGAATGGAAATAGCTCCATTGTTGAGTGAATATTTGTTTTCCAATATGAAATACTTAAAATCAAAGTACCTCACCAACCCTCATTTGGACCAATGCCTGAGAACTGGTAATTAAATTCATGTGCCACATTACAACGAGTTGGCCACAGATTTGTAATATAAAATATAACATTAAGAATTAATTTTAAGATTATATTTTTCAATTAAAATTTGAATTTATGTATTACAAATTTATGTAATAATTGTTGCATTAATATTTTTATGTTTAAACGTTACCTTCCTTTATCCCACGTTGCCCACTGAACTCCCACATTTCTGAAATATGCCCTCCTAGTATAAAAGGCTGGGAACCAGGTATCTAAATACTGTAAGACCAAGACAAGGGAAAAAGTAAAACATAAGGGTATTTTCAAATCCAGTTTTATACCATTGTGATTTTGGGAGGGAAATCTGTATGGGATTCTCTCACTTGACATGTGTATTATAATAACTTAGATTTTTCAAATAAATATTAAAAGTAAGTGTAACGCTTTTCGTTTTCATGTCAGGCAATTTATTGCTTATTACATCTACTTGCTTATATTGTTAGGAATCCAGGATTAATTAATTTTATTGATCAATACAGATCATATTTAAAACGTTATCGTTTTCTCTTTAATATGTCACTCATTTTATACCGTTGAAAATTCCCTGATTCATACAGTAAGTTACACCTTATTGAGATTTTACTACATATTTGAAACATACACCACCAACAATGTTATCTGTTTTTTTGAAAATCAAGAAAAATTCTTTTCAATGAAAATCTTTTTGCATTAATTATTTCGCTAAATTCTTGAATTATGGTGAAATTATTGGAAAATGAACACTTGGCAACATAAAGCATTTTTTATTTGATCGCGGTGTGTTGAATTTCAAACTTGGTAATGATTGAAATATTCGTAGTCATTCATATTTCCTTTGAATTGGAGGTGAATAGTAAAGGTATGATTAATAACAATACAAATTAGTTTGTGATAAATATTGACCTAGCCCTGGTTAATTAAATCTCCGGTAAAATTTATTTTCGAACTGGGATGGTATGTAGTATCCGATACGTTACAACTTTCGAGCGATGTATTGCCAATTGTGGTAACCTTCCCGTTTTCTCGCTTTTCTTAGTTTTAAGGCAACCCTAGATATTTTCTCCTGACGATAATAAACGGGTCTCATGATTGGTTAAGGAAGAAAATACGCTTTTCCACTTTTATTTTTAATGTAGAACGGAATTAAAATTTAGACAGTCTTTGAAATTGTTGGGTGCATATGAATTTTGCTCTTGATTTATAAAATCGACTTGTTTTATTAATTTTCAAAATTTTTAGGATAAGTTTGGAAAGCAGATTGTAAGTTACAATTTTTTAAATTTGTCACTTTATTTAAATTTTAATTAAAATTTCGAAAAAAAATTTGGATTAAATTTGATTTTTGAAATTGCAGATTGGAATTTAGAATTTTTTTCCTCTTTTGGTTGCTCATTTCCCCTTAGTTGATTTGATATAGCAGTGGATAGTTTTATTGAACGTTAGAAATTTTTTTTTTTTTTTTTGCAAACATGTAGTAGCTTGATTGGGAAGAAGGTGAAATGTCTTTCATGTGAGAATGATATGATTTTAACATTGAGAAAGGATGCTGGTGATAGGTAGGAGTGGAAATGTAGAAAGATAGGACAAAAATTTGACAAAAGAAAGTATAACAGGAGTAAGAAATTGGAGGGTAAATGGGTGTTTGGAGGACTTGAACGAGGGACGGATAAATGTTTTATGGTTGAGGTGAAAAATAGGAACCAGAAAGTTTTGGCTGAGGTAATTCAGAGCTGAATTTTGCAAGGAACTACAAAAATTTCTGACTATTGGAAGTCATATGCTGGTATCAATACCCGAAGGACAAAGAGTTCAAGGGTTATCGATTCGAGCATATGACTGTTAACCATGGTCAGAATTTCAAGGACCCGGCTGTGAGGGTAAGTTTGATTTTTGTTTAGCTTTTGGTTATATTACAAACATTGGACTATGCTTGGGTGGGCACCCAATACGGTGACTTATACGCATGGAAGCCAACGGTGAAAGGTCCTCGCCGGCCCCGGAGGGGCGGCGAGGTAGCCGGCAGGCGGGGATCGCGCGTTATACGCTGTGACTTATCTACAAATTTCTCCCGGTATACTGGTTTAAACGCATTGAAACCTTAAGCGCAATACGCTTTGACTTCTCTAAAAAACAATTTCCTCTTGTAAAGTCGTTACAATAAAAATATTTGTCTTGCTTTTCCATATATGGCTCTATAACCTGGAATATCCCCATTGAGTTGCTCACATAATGCTTATTGCTAGAAAAATTGTGAAAAAATATTTTTTCACACTTATGGATAGCAGAAGAATTTTTAGATTTTTGGTTTCTCATCAAAAACCTTTGTGTGGATTATGATCACAGAAAAGAACTACCTTATTAAAAAAAGATTTGTTTTGAATTTTCTATGCATTGCAAAGTTTCCAATTCAAAATTGATGAAAATCCGGACGTTTTAAAAAAATCACGGTTTTTTTATTATTATTATTATTATTATTATTTTTAACAATTATAATTTTTTTTATTTTTTATTTAATATATTTTTTTTTAAGTGACAAAACTAGGATGAAATTGACGCAAAATTGCGCACATGTTCGGAGAAAACCAGACTGAAATATTAGAAAATTTTCAAGTGAAATTTATATTGCTTTTTTCTTAATTTTTAAACAAATTATTATTATTTATGCACTGTATGCAAAGGTTCACGTTGTATATGGCGGCCATCTTGGAATTGCTTACATCGGCCGCCATCTTGATTTGGCGTAAACAATCGCTTTGGCGGCCTAACGTTGCGGATGCTACCACTCCACCTCGAACTGTTAATATCAAATTGCAACAGATTCTTTGTTTAGTTTGCAAACCACTTTTCTGATCCCATATTTTTTTGCTTATAGAATAGATTATATTCTGAACATTTTAAAAAGCGTACACAACATATATTGTTTTATTTACCTATTGTTATTGTGGTTTTCCGGATTTTGATTTTCCCTTCTGGTATATGCGAAAATATGATCCAGATTTGTAAATACTTTTCACCAGTATTGCTTGTTTGAGTTTCTACGAATTATTTTAAATTTTAATACTATTTAAACAACACACGAGTTATGTGTAATTGTTTGAAAACATTTCTCAGAAACTCAGAAATTAATGATTCAAAAAGAAAATATTTTATAACTTAAAATAAATTAAGGATATTTCTACTAAACGGAAGCCATGGTTTCAAAGATATTTTATGTTAATAATACTTAAAAAAATGATAGTAAGTAATATCCCTCTATTTTTAATTTATTAGCTCATAATTTTAAGAAAATGAATTATGTTTGTAAATATTTTAAGCGTTTTGGCAACACCGGAATCATCACTGTTAAACTGTAATTGTAACTTGCCTTTCTATTCCATTGCCTTGCCATTCCGGAAGGCGAAGATTTTGTCCACATCGTGAAGTACCTTTTCGGTCAAAATGGTAAGAGTTCAATCTGTTTTAATCCTATACTTGCAACAATTACTTATTACTATAAATCATACAATGTTTTACATTTCATTCTTAAAATGTAATATTTTATATTATTAACAAGAAATGGCTCTTAAAAGATATAAATTTGTTTTCATGAAAATTTCGTATTTGCTTCAATGCTTTGGATTTTAGCTATATTGTTTCCTTGATATTTGTGTTATATTTTTAAGTTTGTATGCTTCTCTACTATTATACGATATAATTTTTAAACTTGAGTTCTTGCAACCCTTATGACGCTTGGGTCAAACATGTCATTTAAAGTGTTATTAGTCGAGTTAAAACTTCCCATCTTAATTAGGGTTACCAATGAATTTGTTCTACCAGTCGCTGAAATTATCAATTCTTATCCTGATTCAAACATTTGAATACATATGCTCGTTAGTAAACATAATTTCATGTATATGTATGAATTTTTCTAGACGAAAGGTACGTCAAGTTTTGGTAAGCGAAGAAACAAGTCCCACACTTTGTGCAGACGATGTGGTCGTAGTAGCTATCACATTCAGAAATCACTATGTGCCCAATGTGGGTATCCTCACAAGAGATTAAGAAGTTGTAAGTAATGTTTTTTCTCTTTCATAGTTAGCTTTTGATTGAATTGAGTGAATATTTTGCAGAATTAATAGTAATAAAATAAAACTGGGGCTGTTGATATTTAGCCATGAGATGTGTTTCCTTTAATTTTGCAATACATGCATACCCCAGTTTAAATTTATACTGTGGGCAAAGTATCACAACTTCATAGCAAAAGTAATTAACACGACTTTGATGTAACAAGACCAATGACTAATTATTTTCCTATTCTTGCTTGAACATTGTTTGGATTCTTATTAAGTAATTCTTAATCATGTATGATGAAAAGAAAACTGTCTGAACAATCTTGTAGACAGAATTCATCCCACAACGCTCTGATCATGATGAAAATTTCATTTTAATTTTGTATTGGTATGTTTACTTATTTTCTGTGCAATTTGTTATGTACAGGTAATTTTGGATGCTTAATTTTGTATAATTAAATTTCTGAACCAACTTTTTGCTAAATGTCGCATTGCTCTGATATTAGCATTATTTATTTTTCAATGGTTAAGGTTTAAAATTTTTGGTACTCTTGTAAATTTATTTGTATTGGTGAAAAGTTTTCACCTTGTTGAACATAACGTAACTTATTGTGCACGACAAAAAGAATTGTCTGAATGATCTTGAAAGACTAAATACGGCGCTTTGATCATAACCATTTTAAATTTTGTTTCAATGCTTGCCAATTTTGTTAACATGAAATATTTTCTGTTAATGAATGATCTCTCGTATTAAATTTTGCAATCGTGATGAATCTTGAGTCATGCACCATTCTGAACTTATCTTGTTGATAAAATGTCACATTACTCTGAGAATAGCAAAATAATTTTAATACACAACTTGAGATGGGTTCAAGATTAATTTGTATTTTATGTTTGAGTGTATCAATTCTTATTGCTTAATTAGAAGTCATGTATGATGAAAAGAACTGTCTGAATGATCTTGTAGACAACATTCATCCCACAACGCTCTGATCATGATGAAAAGCATTAATTTTAATTTTGTGTTCGTATTTTTACTCATTTTGTGTTATTTGTTATGTGCAGGTAATTTAACACACTTGATTTTGCTTAAATATAATTAAATTTCCGAATTAACTGTTTGCTACATGTCGCATTGCTCTGATATTAGCTATATTTATTTTTCAATGGTTAAGGTTTAAAATTTTTAGTTCTCTTTTTTTTTTTTAAATTTATTTGTATTGGTGAATAAAGTTTTTACACTGTTGAACATACCTTAACTTATCGTGCATGACAAAAAGAATTGTCTGAATGATCTTGGAAGACTAAATATAATGCTAGATCATAATAACCATTTTAAATTTTGTTTCAATGCTTACCAATTTTGTTAACATAATGAAATATTTTATTTTCTTAATGAATGATGGGCCCTTCTCTCGTATTAATCTTTGCAATCATGATGAATCTTGAGTCATGCACCATTCTGAACTTATCTTGTTGATAAAATTTCACATTACTCTGAGGATAGCAAAATGATTTTAATACGACTTGAGAAGGGTTCAAGATCAATTTAAATTTGGTTGCATTTTATGTTTGAGTATCAATTCTTATTGCTTAATTAAGAAATCGTGTGTGATGAAAAGAACTGTGTCTGAATGATCTTGTAGACAACATTCATCCCACAACGCTCTGATCATGATGAAAATTACTATTTCAAATTTAATTTTGTGTTAGTATCTTTACTAATTTTATGTGTAAGGTGTTATGTTCTTGTAATTTCACATATTTAATTTTGCTAACATAGTTAAATTTTGTATTAATACTTCCATTAATAATTATTTTTCTATGATAAAGTAATACAATTTTGGTTGCCTTTAAAATGGTAATGTTCAATTTCACATAATATTCCCTGCAGTTGCTGGTTTCTTATGAATGATAGGCCCTTCTCTTGTATTAAATTTTGCAATCATGATGAATCTTGAGTCATGCACCATTCTGAACTTATCTTGTTGATAAAATGTCACATTACTCTGAGAATAGCAAAATGATTTTAATACGATTTGAGAAGGGTTCAAGATCAATTTTAATTTGGTTGTATTTTATGTTTGAGTATCATTTCTTATTGCTTAATTAGAAATCGTGTGTGATGAAAAGAACTGTGTCTGAATGATCTTGTAGACAACATTCATCCCACAACGCTCTGATCATGATGAAAATTATTTTCAAATTTAATTTTGTGTTGGTATGTTTACTTATTTTGTGTGTAAGGTGTTATGTTCTTGTATTTCACATACTTAATTTTGCTAACATAATTAAATTCTGTATTAACTAATACTTGCATAAATAATTATTTTGCTATGATAAAGTAATACAATTTTTGTTGCCTTCAGTAATACTCAATTACGCATATAATATTCCCTGCAGCTGCTGGTTACTTATGAATGATAGGCCCTTCTCTTTTGTATTAAATTTTACTATGATGAATCTTGAGTAATGCACCATTCTGAATTTATATTGTTGATAAAATGTCGCATTACTCTGAGAATAGCAAAAAAAAATTAATGCAACTAGAGAAGGTTTAAGATCAATTTAACCTGTACGCCGCAGTGCTTAGATTTTTCAATCGTTTCTCACAATGGCTTTCACTTGCATGTCCAACCCCCTCCCTTACCTAATTATCTAACTTGACAATAGAGCCTCGAGTAGCATTTACGACTGAAGCTTGCCTTTCATAGTATTGTGTTTCGTTTGGCATAAGATATATATCACTGGAAAGACCTGCCTTTCCCCAAAGCGTTCACACTTCTCAGGGTTAAGTACCGAACAAAAAGGAGGAACCCTATGGAGGGTCAGTTGCTGACAGGTCATAAATGGTAACAGATGATAGCATCACTTACAAGAGGGGTAACATCCACAGTATGCATGTCTATATCATTGAACATACCTTAACCTATCATGTATGATGAAAAGAATTGTCTGAATGATGTTGAAGACAACATTCATCCCACAACGCTCTGATCATGATGAAAATTAAATTTTAAATTATATGATAGAATATTACTTATTGTATGTATAACTGCTAGTAATTTATCATTTAATTTTGCTAACATTGTGAGTTGAATTTATGTTGATAAAATGTCAAATTACTCTGAGAATAAGAAAAATTATTTTAATGTTACTTGAGAAAGGTTTAATGCAATTAGACAGTTCTTATTGTGTAATTATCAATCATGTATGATGAAAAGAACCGTCTGAATGATCTTGTAGACGACCCTCATCCCACAACGCTCTGATTATGATGAAAATTGCAATTTAAATTTTATGATACAATGCTATTTATTGTGTGTATAACTGCAGGTAATTTTTATTTATAGTGGATAAAATGCACCTGATAATAGCAAAAATAATTTCAATGAAATCTGATAAGGTTTAACTACTTGTGTCAACCTGACATAATTCTTATTGAGTAATTTTATAAATGACTCATTTTTAGAAATGCTACCAATTGAAAATAAAGTTGATGTCACAGTTTTAGCGCTTTCTGTATTCTTAAAAGATATTGTGGTCTAATGGATTAATGATGCATTCTCTTAATTTGATTAGCCATAGTATTTGAAGGGAAGTAGACATGCCAGGTTGATCATAACGTTGCTTTATTTTAAGATATCTATAGTGGTAGTACATATGTTAACAGTACAAATAGAGATCAAAATAGTATATGGCAAAGACAGCTTATTCATAGTAGGACCTCCCTGCTGCGGTTTGATAGCTTCTTTTCTTCCAAACTCTGCTTACTTTGCTCCTAGCACCCTGTGGTTTCATAAAGGCCCAAAAAAGAATGTTTCTGATGTTCTAGAAAGTAAGAACTTCTGATCCCTAAATCTGATTTTGAGGTATGATGCTTAATTAACAGAGTCGTGCTCTGATTGAACCTTTCGAAGATCAAAGGGTAACACCTAATGGCTGCATGTACAAGCTGGAATAAACAATTTAAAGGTTAATCTAATCTATGGGCGATATGCTTGCCTTTTTTAGGGCAGTCGTACTCAAAGGAGGACTTAGGTTTAAGATTTAACGTCTCAAACTGTGACGATAGCAGCGTCAGTAATTGTATCAAGTTTCATTGTCAAATTTCTGCTATTTATTAGTTTTGTAAAGTAATATTTGGCTAGCAAGTGGTAATTGTTCTTGAGTGGTTAGTGCTAAAATATTTCCCACTTCAATCCATAATGCATTTTGTTACTCATTCAATTTTCAGAGGGGCAAATTAACCTTAACATTCCATATCTCATTTCCGTAAATGATACGTTATGCTAGCAGAGTTAATCCATTTTTGTAGCTGAAGTACATTAATTTGTACTCGGGAAAATTTGTTTGATTGTTCTCGCTTTTAATTCCTGCAGTAGTCTTCATTTTTTATGCAATTTTTAATATACTTGAAAATAAGCATGCACCATTCTGAATTTATGTTGATAAAATATATCACACTAGGAGGCCTGCCCCCTGAGGATTGCTTCGCAATCCTCATTGGTTCGCTGCGCTCGCCTCAATGAAGACATGTGTCCTAGCAGAAGGGATTGTTTACAAAATATGTTACCAAAAAAAATTCAAATCTAAATTTGCTGTATTACAGAAAACATATATACAGTATCTCTAAAATCAGAATTCAAATGAAAACTTTGTGCAAATTTTAACTCTAAATGTGAGCGTTGCTTTGGAAATTGAATACCCAGCATATTGTTTGTGTGTACATTTTCCCAGCACTCAAACGACCCACACTTTTGAGTTTGTTGCCGAAAGTTGTAGTGCAAGCGTCTTGTTGAACTATAATTGTTGGCCCTGAAAAGGACCGTTTTTTAAATGGCCCTGAAAAGATCCTCCGCTTTCTTTGATTTCTATTATAACGCTATTAATCCAATCGATGCGCGAGACTTCGCGATAAACAAAACAATCGTACAGTGTTGCCAAAACGCGATTACAAATAACGTCTTTTTTGCGTGCCACGTAAGATAATTATATATATATATAGATTGTTCTGATGCAACTGAAATATTCACTCGGGTAGTTTTGTTTTTCGTGTTATTTTTATTTCTCCCATTAAGCTTTGCCTTAAAACTGAACCAAACCATTAGCTTTTGCTGTTGTGATGAGTCTAGAGTCATGCACCATTCTGAATTTGTTGTAGATAAAATATCACATTACTCTGATGTAGCAAAAATGTTTACAATGGTTATCTCATTGCTTTCCTGTTTTATTTTCTTGTGCCCTAAAACCTAAGCTTTTGCTGTTGTGATGAGTCTGGAGTCATGCACCATTCTGAATTTGTTGTAGATAAAATATCACATTACTCTGATGTAGCAAAAATGTTTACAATGGTTATCTCATTGCTTTCCTGTTTTATTTTCTTGTGCCCTAAAACCTAAGCTTTTGCTGTTGTGATGAGTCTGGAGTCATGCACCATTCTGAATTTGTTGTAGATAAAATATCACATTACTCTGATGTAGCAAAAATGTTTACAATGGTTATCTCATTGCTTTCCTGTTTTATTTTCTTGTGCTCTAAAACCTAAGCTTTTGCTGTTGTGATGAGTCTGGAGTCATGCACCATTCTGAATTTGTTGTAGAAAAAATATCACATTACTCTGAAGTAGCAAAAATATTCACGTAAATTTTTCAAGGGTAGTTTTGTTCGTGTTATTTTTATTTCTCCTATAAAGCCTAGCCCCAAAAAAGAACCAAACCATTAGGTTTTGCTATTGTGATGAGTCTGGAGTCATGCACCATTCTGAATTTGTTGTAGATAAAATATCACATTACTCTGATGTAGCAAAAATATTCTCAGTGTTTACAATGGTTCTCATTGCTTTACAGTTTTATTTTCTTGTGCCCTAAAACCAAACCCTAAGCTTTTGCTGTTGTGATGAGACTTGAGTCATGCACCATTCTGAATTTGTGTTGATAAAATATATCACATTACTCTGATGCAGCAAAGCAATCTTGTTATTTTACTACAGTGTAATTATTTTTCTTTCTGTTTTTATTTCCCTCGTTACATTTTGGTGACAGGATGAGTCATGCACTTATGAATTCATATTATGGACAAAATATCATTACTCGGATGTTGCAAATCATATTGTGGTGTTTTATTTCCCCCTTAAATATTTAATCCTGAATCAAACAATTGGCTTTTGCTGTCATGATGAGTCTTGAGTCATGCACCATTCTGAATTTAAGTTGTTGATAAAATATCACATTACTCTGATGCAGCTAAAATATTCCTAATTTTCTGTTAAACTCATTTTTGCTGAATTTAGATTAAATATCACATTACTCTAGAAAAATTATTCATGGGGTAGGTGCTAGTTGTTTCATAGTAAAGCTTTTAATCTGTATTTGCTGCTGCTTGTATCTTAAGTGTTGAATTATTTCTAGATAACTGGAGTGTTAAAGGCAAGAGGAGGAAGACTACTGGAACTGGCCGACTTCGCCACCTCCGAAAAGTTTGGAGGCGTTTCAGGTAAATCACATTTAAACATAGTTTCAAAATTTGTATTTAAGGATGGAGATAGTCAAACTAAATATATTTAGTCTTATCTGTTTTCTACTTTGTTCTTAAAAACTCCATTATTGGTTGGCATAATTCTACCCTTCATATGTTTCTGATTGTTAAATTTAAAATCACTTTGTTTCTTTCCTAGAGTTTTTCAATATATACTATTTGCCAAATTTTGTAGTGGGTTAATGAATTGATTAAAATTATCAAAATGGTGAAATTAGTTGAACTTAGTCGTATCAAGGAGAGTTATTTAACTAAATTTTAGAACACTAGAGGGCTGACGCCCCCTGCTCGCTGGCGCTCGCCAACCCCAGGAACTGCAAGTAGTTCCCTCCGGATCGCTTCGCGATCCGAGCTCGCTTCGCTCGCCCATAGGACACTACAATTCTTTAGTCTAGCTTAAAAGGGGCCCTATTTAGTCTACATAGACCTGAAAATTGATCTGATTATGTATTGCTGAACGATACAGCTACAGTTCTGAGAGAGCAGCAAGAAAGAGGATCTCTGGGGACCACTATGTACTAAATTCACTTTGAGGAACAGTATGGATGAGTATTTACACTGATAAATAGATTTTTGGGACAATATATAACTGAATGTATTTACAATAACAATAAATTCTGGGTGATATGATATTTGAGTATTTACACGGTGCAAAACAGTTTATTCTAAGACCCTTTTTATGTATTGCTGAACCATACAGCTAATGTTCTGAGGGAGCAGCGAGAAAAGGGAACTCTTGGGACTACTATGTTCTAAATTCACTTTTAGTAACAGTGTGGGTGAGTATTTACACTGACAAATAGATTTCTGGGATATGATATGACAATGCATTTACAATAATAACAAATTCTGGGGTATATGATATTTTAGTATTTACACGGTGCGAAACAGTTTATCCGAAGACCCTTTTTACGTATTGCTGAACCATACAGCTTATGTTCTGAGGGAGCAGCGAGAAAGGGGAACTCTTGGGATTACTATGTTCTAAATTCACTTTTAGTAAGAGTATGGGTGAGTATTTACACTGACAAATAGATTTATGGGATATGATGATAGAATAACAAATTCTGGGGTATATGATAATCGAGTATTTACACGGTGCAAAACAGTTTATCCGAAGACCCTTTTTATGTATTGCTGAACCATACAGCTAATGTCATGAGGGAGCAGCGAGAAAGGGGAACTCTTGGGACTACTATGTTCTAAATTCACTTTTAAGAACAGTGTGGGTGAGTATTTACACTGACAAATAGATTTCTGGGATATGATATGACAATGTATTTACAATAATAACAAATTCTGGGGGATATGATATTTGAGTTTTTACACGGTGGAAAACAGTTTATCCGAAGACCCTTTTTACGTATTACTGAACCATACAGCTAATGTTCTGAGGGAGCAGCGAGAAAGGGAATCTCTGGGGACTACTATGTTCTAAATTCACTTTTAAGAACAGTGTGGGAGAGTATTTACACTGACAAATAGATTTCTGGGATATGATATGACAATGTATTTACAATAATAAATTCTGGGGTACATGATATTTGAGTATTTACACGGTGGAAAACAGTTTATCCGAAGACCCTTTTTATGTATTGCTGAACGATACAGCTGAGGTTCTGAGAGAGCAGCGAGAAAGGGAATCTCATGAAACTTTTAGGAACAGTGCGGGTGATTATTTACACTGACAAATAGATTTCTGGGATAAAATTATTAATTTTAAAATTGATGAATCATTTGTTACAGTGAGAATAGCACGATTTTTGAGCTCTTCAGGCGTCACTGTTTCAAAATCTATATCATTAAACAGTTGTTTGGCAGCATTTTGTGAATTTTTTTGAAGAGTTCAATTCATCAGGCCAATAAAAAGCTCCACAAAATGAGCATATTTCTGTCATGAATCCACAGTCGTGTTCAGAAACACTTATTTCCACTTGGGAATCGGTTCTATTACTTAAATGTTGCTCCATCGCGTGCTCTGCCCGCAGTATTTCTAGCGGTAATTCTCTGATATCGTACGTCAAAAGATTCCCTAGTTCGCTGCTCTCTTCTTCGCAAATTATATTGAATTTGACGCGAAGAGCAAATTTTTCTATCAAAAACCTCTCGCAATTATCGGGAAGATTGATCAAGCGTCAAATCGATGCGCTTCCCGTTGGTGTAATGAGGGATATCAATATTTATTTACATTCGTAAAGGCCAAATCCGTTGCCACAACCGGGAGAGAAATACAGGCCATTTTTGCGCCACGCATAAGCGTATTATATATATAGATGTATCCTTATGCTAATAGATATAGCATTCAATATCAGAAATTATTCATGAATCTGTTTCAAAATGCTTTCTTCATAAGATTCCCAAATCAAACCTTAGTGGTTATACTCTGAAGTTTATTGTTTTGCATGTATAGATATATTTTAAAACCATTCACTAATCTAATTCTGTTATTTTTTGCAGACATGGTTTCAGGGAAGGCGGTCAGGCTGTACCTGTGAAGCACGGGGCTGCTGCTGCAAGTGCTACATCAATGTCTAAATAGTCTGGTTTAAAATAAAAAAAATTGTGTACATTTGGAAAGATTTTTGATACTTTTGTTTTTGACATCACAAACATGTTTCTAGTAAATCTTATAATTTAAGAATAGTATTGGCTAATTCTCGAAAGGTGAAAACAAGAAACATTTCATGACTTTAAGTAAGCTTTAACAGCAAGTAAATTTAATTCTTAAATTTTTTTTTTTTCTCAATGGGTTTTTAGCTCTGTTTAGAGACAAGAATTAGTGTGATTTATTACAAGGGTTTGGTGTAAATATCATTAAAATTAAATTCTTTAGTTTATTTAAAATGTTGGGTTTTTGACATCTATAATAACTCTGATACAGTACATCACCCACAAAATAAATTATATTGTGTTTTCCAGAATTGCAGAAAAAAATAACAAATGAATAGAGTATAATGACAGTTTGTTTTCTATTTTGATCAGTAGATGGCATTGTAACTTGAAAATTTTGAAGAATATATAACAAAAATAATAAGCCCTCTAGCATGTTTAGCAATGTAAAAAAGTAAAGATCGATATAGCTCTGTACCTGAAGCAAAATATGTATTAATAGGTAATTTAAACTGCATTTTTATTTGTTTTTGAAATAACTTATGGAAAACCCCAATTTTTATTTATTTTACATAATCTATTTTTGATAATTAAGCAGATGTTTGAAAGCAATAATTTTTAGATAATTGTTTTTTAAATACAAGAGGTTAATGAAAACTTGCTTTTTGTGAATATTATTTTTTTAGTAATTTTTATTACATTAAGACTCAAAGCAAGAGTTTTTACCGTAAACTCGGAATTTTTTAAAAGCCAGTTTTATCTCTGACTTGCAAAATACCCGACCTTACTCGGTTTGAATTCGTTTACTCTAGATTGAAGAGATAATCAAAATATATGACTTACGTTTTATGTAGAATAAAAATTTATTTTAACACCTTTCGCCATCTTTATATTTTCTACAACTTACTTTGGACACAAATCCTACACATGCATATCCATTCATGTAATACGTTTCACATACATCGCACAATTGCTGTATGACAAAGCTACAAAAAGACGAAAGGTGATGCTAAGGTTACTACTATAAAAGACGATTTATAGGAAGATTTGGAATTCCCTTTCTTAAGTTCTTTTCATGTGCAACTCAATTAAAATTACGATTTACGGCGAGTGCTCTCGCACTCATAGTCAACAAAACAATATTTTTTTACTTGTGGCACTCTTGCCTCCGGTATGCGACATTGTAAAATTTTGCAATCTTCTCCTGTCATTACTACAACAAATTTTTTAATGTAGGAAAAAGTTCCAGTTAGGATTAATAAACATCATTATTCTTTCAATAATGGCATAACTACACTGAAAATTTATACCGACTTACCTAACATTTTTAAGTCTAATACTTTGTGGTGCTGTTGCATGTGATGAGAAGGAAAACACATTTATTAAAATAATAAATATTTAAAACAGGAAACAGCGAAGTAAAACAAAATAAAAGATGTCGCAAAAAAATGTTCTAAAGATATTAATTTGTGATTTAATTTTATCTCTTAATCTTGCACAGTTGCCACAACTTACAACTAAAAGTGTATAAAATTTAGATATGTGAAATTAATTCAGAGCGAAAGAACCAGAAAAAATATCACTGCTCGAGCGATCTTGTTCATTCTTGTTTCATTGAAAAATATCGTCTGTCCCAAATATTCGGAAATTGTTTTCATTGCGCAAAGAATAAAAATAAGACTCTAAATAAATGAAGTATCAGAGATGAAATTCCATAAAAAAAAAATAATTTTTTGAAGAATAATTTCTTTTTCAGCAGTACTGGTAAAGTAATCGTAATATTCAATAGACATTCCAATTTTTCCAAAACTACCAAATTATGGTTGATTTAAGTATACTTACTCAGGTGTTTAAGCATGAAACTCAACTAAATATAACAATAAAGAAATGTTTATCTATTAGTTTAGTGAATGCAATATTAATGTATAAAATAAAATACAATGCAATCAAATATCTGGAATACAATTCATGTGATGTCTACACAAAATCGAGCATAGAACAGAAAGACGGACAGACTTTCGCAACCAATGCCACTCACTAAATGAAGATAAGTACTCACTGTATGCAAATTTTCATGAAAATATCTCAAACCGCGTGGACGTGTATAGGGCACAACATACAGACAGACACCAAACGAGAAAAAGGCGGATTCGGCATCAGAAGGGTCCAAAACGGATAGAAAACTTGAAATGGGTCGAAAATATTGAATGTACAAACAAACACTCCATTCTTATTTATATAGATAACAATTGAGTGATAATTCACTGAAAAATTATACATTTATTGTTTAATAAATTGAAAGAAAATATTTTATTGGATCAGTATTTTAAAATGAACCACCACACTGTATAAGCTACGTCTTTTTTCCTACAGCTATTTTTTTTTATGTAAACTAATCTTTGAAAAAAATATATTGATGCGCATTCAACGAAATTTAGCGCTATTTTTTTCAATGCGTTTTCTTTATTGGTGTCCATGTTTTACATGAAGTCTGGGATTTTGTCCTTCAGCTACTGCCGATTGATAGAAAACCAAGAGTTTATATCCTAAGGTTACTTAAAAAGTTTGGTATAATAATCGGTAGATACACTATGATATATTGTTGCATAAATGGAGTTTTTCATGGAAACAAACAAATGGTTGGCAGTCAGTTATGTAGTTAAAGTAAAAAAGCAGGCGTTGGCAATTTCTTTGAGCACTGAAATTTTGTTATTGAATATATGATACATGGTTTTATCCACAATAAAACAAACACTTTGAAATTTGGGGGTTGGGTTTCCCTTAAGATGAAACTTGGATTTTTAGAACTGTTTTTTTCCCCTGATTAATTCCATGGGAATTTTGAGTTTTCAAGGATAAAGTTATTTTATTTTGTGATTATGTGTTCCTTTTTGTGTGTTGTGTAAATTTATATATTATTTAAAAGATCACAAAAATCAACCAAACCCAAATATTTTGGAATTAGTAATAAAATTTAACAAATCCATGATTTAAGAAAAAAATAAATATATAATTTTATTGTATTTAAATCTTCTCTAAATTTTACAGCACTGACAATTTATGACTGATGTATTTTTTATACTAGTAGACAAAAAAATATTTATATAATTTCTGTGGAACGAGAGAAAATATAAAAAATAAAAACCAAAAGGAATTGAAAATGTCTGCAGCTTTCAGTGCGCTTGCTTGGTTAGTTTCAACTTTCGTTTTCTGGTTGAATACCCCTGCTTTTAATTTTGCCCTTTCGTTAATTTGCGTATTTGAATGACATATATTTATATAATTCAAATACGCACTTTCGTTTTCTGACACTATGTAATGTAATAACACAATGTCCGTAAGTCATTAGACTGGGAAATGCCAAAGTTGTGTAACATACAGGCTAGTTATGTCCAAAATCTAACCTACGGATCTTGAAATTAAATCTTTTAATTAGTAATTTTGGAGAACAGTTCCTGTCTTTATATGCTGTGTTATATATTGTATTCTAGGCCTATAAACAATATACTAAAAAAGTATTTATGTTAAATTTTAAAAATTACTCTTGGGTAACATTTAGTGTTTCCACATTTTGAGAATCTCCCTATTATCTATCACAATGACTTCTAGGTTTATTTTGTACTAGAATTACTTTGGTTGAATTGGTTAAGTATCTTCTGCTTTTGTTAATATAATGCAATTTCTATTTATTGCATATACCAACACCATACTCAAAGACACACAATTGTTGAATACACTATTTCACAAATGTAAATAAATGTCATATTTTACATTTTGTTAAATTCAAATTTTTTGTAAGAAAAGTTGAGTGCTCGTGTTACCTGAATGTATAGAATAGTCACAAATGTGTATATAAATGCCTCGTGTCATTTAAAAACTTCAGGGTTTCAAAAAATTATACAATGATTTAAAGGGGTTGAAAAACTATTTGAACCATTACTTGCCTTGATTTTAGTTGAAAGAACATCAAATTGAAATGCATCTTAAAACAGATATTTTTTTTAAAGCTTTGAACGGAATGTAATAAATGTATCTGCTTTTCCACTGCAAAATTAAAAAATGCAAATGCAAAGAATTAAAATAATACCAAGGTTGCCATATCTACCAGTCGCGTTCTGTAAATTTTACTTGCTATGTTTTATCACTGTTCCAAATATTCAGACTTTTTTATGTTTCGTAAAGAAACCAGGCTCAAAATAAATGAATCTATTAGACTTTGAATTCGTTAAAAATAGTTTCTGGAGAAATAATAGGCAGGGTTCCCATGGTCCTTGAATTATTTTTTTTTGAACTAGGGGCCCTTGAAAATTACGGTACTTGGTAAAAAGTACTTGATTTTTTATTGGACTAGAACATAAGGACTGTTTATAAGTTATTTATTTAAAGAAAGGCACATTTAAGGGAACCTTCTGGTGTGAAATAAACCACGACATCCATCTGTTGTAGTGGCAGTGGACGAGATCAAAACAGAGATTGTGTTGTGTGTAGATATAACCGTGCATAAGCTCCCAAACTCTTCGTGCCACCAAAGAATTTATCTTGCATGCGAAATCGATTTGTGTGCAAGTAGCCTCATAGTTAGCATTGAGATGAGAAGACCACTTTGCAAAAAAAATCCAAATTATAACCAAAATTATTATTATTATTATTATTTTTTTTTGACTGTTGGTAATATGGTGAAAAAATGATATTCCAAAAAATATTTTTCAAATGCAAATTTGTTTTATTACAGAAAAGTTATACACTACCACTGGAATCAGAACTCGAACAATTTGGAATTCAAATGAAAACTGAGCAAATTTGACTCGGAAATATGAGCATTGTTTTGAAAATCAAATACCCAGCACACAAGCCACCCATACAGATTTTCATTGAGTTCGTTGTGCAGTAAGTTTCACGAAATTATTTTTATCTGGATGTATAATGGACTAACAGCAAAGGTGCAAGACTGATTTTGCAAGAGAAGGGTCCGTAACATGGATAGAAAACTTGAAATGGGTCAAATACCTAATGTCTCCCCAAGGAATTTTAAGCAGATTACACGTTAGACTGACTCTAGATAGGAAGGTTTCTAGTTCGAATCCGGGTCAGGGCATGGATGTTTGTAAGCGTATGGTTTAGTATCAGTAAGGACACTGACACGAAAAGAACTCACGGGCTACGCCATGCTGGCCTGTTTTAAGAAAATCGCTGAATTCTCCCCGCGGAAAAAACGTTAAATACGGGAATTTTTAGCATTGAAAGTATAGGAAAATTTTTGAGACCAATAAAAAATGATGTTATATGCGGGAAATCTTCAAATCGGGATTTCATAGTACATAAAGTTTTTATGTGTAAAATGCATCATAATTAAAATTAGTTTCCCCAACTTTTTTATATCATTGTCAACACCCCAGAATAATTTTTTGATACCATTTCGAAA
Organism: Metellina segmentata; assembly: GCA_947359465.1. Taxonomy (NCBI): domain Eukaryota; kingdom Metazoa; phylum Arthropoda; class Arachnida; order Araneae; family Tetragnathidae; genus Metellina; species Metellina segmentata. The sequence goes on along the minus strand of OX375875.1, from coordinate 96,132,158 downwards.
ACTCTTGAATGGTTAAAAATTGCTAGTGCAGCTATGTCTATAATTGAATTTCATCAAGATTTTTAGGTTGTAGCTGTATGAAATTTCAACTAAAGCTTCGTAACATTAAAACAAAGCTAGCACTAAATGTTTTGTTTGAATAACTACCTCAAGTTCTAAATTATGTCTACACTTTATGACGCTCTTTCTACCATGGTTTTATCTGTAAATTTGCAAGTTCTTTAGGATTTATAAGGGTATATAAAAGCTAAAAAAGAGAATTTCAGGTATAAAAAAATTACTCACTTCAAGACAGTAGTCTTGTTGAAATAATATGCTTTGTATATGCAATGAACCCATGTTATTAATCTGGTAAGTTGTTAATTTTTAATTAATGCCGTACTAGAGAGCAACACAGAGGGCTATTGACGACGGTCCGGAATCATATATTAATCTGGAGGGGCTACATTGGTATTGTGAAGCATAACCTTAGTTTTATTTTTAAATTTGAAAGTTTTTTTTTCAAAAATATACACACACACAAAGAAAAGTCCATAATGTCTTGACTAGAAACTAGTTAAAAGCATCTAAAAGTTGTGTTCGAAAAATTTCCAACCAATCAACTGAGCAAAATATTTGAAAAACCTATTCAAACCATTACAAATAAGAAAGGGGAAACCTTTGTAAATGGGCTAAAAATAATGCTGACTACAAGTCAACAAACCATGTCTAGTCAGACGTCTTTATATGCACAGTTAACCAAGCCAATTGATTATGAAATACAACTTGTTTTCTTTGCATTTTTCTTACTTTGGCGTGGAAGTTTGGAGAGGGCAGGCACGTGCCAACAGGGGCGGGGTTTTTTTGGCCCCTCCTGTCACTGAGGAGGAGGGGCGAAAGCTATATTTCGCCCCTCCACACACACAACATCAGGGAACATTATTAACATTTTAACTTCAAAAGTAATATTAAACAGTACCGTTAAAGCAAATTTGGACAAATTTCATTTCCTGTCAATAGATGCAGGTCCAGATCAGGAGGAGGGCAAACAGGCACTTTCCAACAGGTGGGTAGGAGGTATTTGGTCCTTCCTGTAACTCAGGAGAAGAGGCGAAAGCCATATTTCGCCCCTCCACACACACACACACACACACTATCGGGGAACATTATTAACATTTTAACTTCAAAAGTAACATTAAAAAGTACCGTTAAAGCAAATTTGGACTAATTTCATTTCCTGTCAAAAGATGCAGGTCCAGATCTAGAGGAGGGCAAACAGGCACTTGCCAACAGAGGGGCAGGGGGTATTTGGTCCCTCCTGTAACTCAGGAGAAGAGGCGAAAGCCATATTTCGCCCCTCCACACACACACACACTATCGGGGAACATTATTAACATTTTAACTTCAAAAGTAACATTAAAAAGTACCGTTAAAGCAAATTTTGACTCTAATTTCATTTCCTGTCAATAGATGCAGGCTCAGATCTAGAGGAGTGCAAACTTGGCATTTGCTCTGGGCAGCCGATTTCGAGGGTGGGGCGCAAAAATTAGTGTAAAGAAAAAATATAATGTATGAAAACAAATAAAAAATTATAGGACATTAAGGTTTTCGTACATTGTCAACACTCTGCATGTACTCAAGAAAGTTGGGCGACCCTTCGACGACATTGACAAATTACAGCAGATCATTTAATTAAAATAAAACAATTACCGCAGTCATTTCCATCGTACATCTCCACACACACATGCCTCAATATCCACAAACATAAAAAAACATCTTACAAAGGTTTTATCAGAAAGGTTTATGACTTTTCTCCAGCGCGTTGTTGAATGGATTTATTTAAAATTGTTTAAATGATAGTTTGGGAAATTTTTTTGTGTAAGAAAAATGCACTGGGTGGGCGCTTTTTTTATGAAGTACGCAGTTGGCAGCCCGCCCTTAATATATATTTATACTATATATATATATATAGAGAGAAAAGCACGGATGTGGGGGCATTCTGAGAGCTTCAATATATACCCCGAAAAGGGTATTAAATGAAGGTTCAAGGGGCAAAAAACACAAAATTAGATTTTGAAAATAACAAATTTGAAAGTTTCCTAACACGTAAATGTATGAAAAGTTTATCAAGAAACTTCGAACAAATTTTATTTGTGTAGTAAAAGTTTATATTTAACAAAAATCTATATAAATAAGAATGGAGTGTTTGTTTGTACATTCAATATTTTCGACGCATTTCAAGTTTTCTATCCGTTTTGGACCCTTCTGATGCCGAATCCGCCTTTTTCTCGTTTGGTGTCTGTCTGTCTGTCTGTATGTTGTGCCCTATACACGTCCACGCGGTTTAAGATATTTTCATGGAAATTTGTATACAGAGAGTACTTATCTTGATTTAGTGAGTGGAATTGGTTGCGAAAGTCTGTCTGTCCGTCTTTCTGTTCTATGCTCGATTTTGTGTTTGTGTGTTTGTGTAGGCATCACATGAATTGTATTCCAGATATTTGATTGCATTGTATTTTATTTTATACATTATCTAATAATTTAGTGAATGCAATATTAAACATTTCTTTGTTATTATATTTAGACGAGTTTCATGCTAAAACACCTGAGTAAGTATACTTAAATCGACCATAATTTGGTAGTTTTGGAAAAATTGGAATATCTATTGAATATTACGATTAATTCGATTGCTTTACCAGTACTGCTGAAAAAGTAATTATTCTTCAAAAAATTATTTTTTTTATGGAATTTCATTTCTGATACGTCATTTATTTCGAGTCTTATTTTTATTCTTTGCGCAATGAAAACGATTTCCGAAAATTTGGGACAGACGATATTTTTCAATGAAACGAGAATGAACACGATCGCGCGAGCAGTGATATTTTTTTCTGGTTCTTTCGCTCTGAATTAATTTCACATTTCTAAATTTTGTACACTTTTAGTTGTAAGTTGTGGCAACTGTGCGAGATCAAGAGATAAAATTGAATCACAAATTAATATCTTTGGAACAATTTTTTACGACATCTTTTCTTTTGTTTTACTTTGCTGTTTCCTGTTTTAAATATTTATTATTTTAATAAATGTGTTTTCCTTCTCATCACACCCAACAGCACCACAAAGTATTAGACTTGAAAATGTTAGGTAAGTCAGTATAAATTTTCAGTACATTTTAAGTGTGGTTATGCCGTTATTTAAAGAATAATGCCGTTATTTAAAGAATAATGCCGTTATTTAAAGAATAATGCCGTTATTTAAAGAATAATGCCGTTATTTAAAGAATAATGCCGTTAAATAAAGAATAATGCCGTTATTTAAAGAATAATGTCGTTATTGAAATAATAATAATGTTTAAAAATCCAAACTAGAACTTTTTCCAACATTAAAAAATTCGTTGTAGTAATGACAGGAGAAGATTGCAAAATTTCACAATGTCGCATACCGGAGGCAAGAGTGCCACAGGTAAAAAATATTGTTTTGTTGACTATGAGTGCGAGAGCACTCGCCGTAAATCGTAATTTTAATTAATTGAGTTGCACATGAAAACAACTTAAGAAAGGGAATTCCAAATCTTCCTATAAATCGTCTTTTATAGTAGTAACCTTAGTATCACCTTTCGTCTTTTTGAGCTTTGTCATACAGCAATTGTGCGATGTATGTGAAATGTATTACATGAATGGATATGCATGTGTAGGATTTGTGTCCAAAGTAAGTTGTAGAAAATATAAAGATGGCGAAAGGTGTTAAAATAAATTTTTACTCTACAAAAAACGTAAGTCATTATATATTTTGATTATCTCTTCAATCTAGAGTAAACGAATTCAAACCGAGTAAGGTCGGGTATTTTGCTAGTTATAAATAAAATTGTTTCAAAGATCCAAAGTACCAAAAAATAAATTCTTCCTCTGAATATGTGGAGAAAGGTGGCCCAGCATACCGATACTTTATCACTTTGTTTTACGGCTGTAAAGTGGTTCTACCCCCAAAACGAATGCACGTGGTGCTCGCACTTGAATGCTACGAGATGATTATCTCATTTTCGAAGAAATTGCTGTATAGTGGTTTCACCTCTGGATACTTTAAATGTATTGGAGGGCTCGACCATATCTTTGACGGCATGTCTTGAGAAAAGCGATTTATTTTTATGACCGACTGACGGATTGTATGTTAGGGTTTTATTGCGCTAGGTCCCAAACTGGACAAGAAGCGCCTGACCAACTGACGGAAATGTCGTTTGAAGATAAGTGCTTTCCGGAAATCGCAACAAATCTGCCATTGCTTATTTTGATGATTTACAATATAAGGTCTTTTGAATTGGCGGCTTTCGTATTTGAAGTAAATACGGGAAACTGCTTGCAAGTGAACTGGTCTGAATTTTTGCCCGATGGAATATTTAGTTTTACGGATTTCCTTGACGAGTAAGGTTCCGAGCTTATAGTTTTGAAAGTGAACACTTTAATTTGTGAAGTAATTAAGTGACGGAAACGTGAGAACAGTGCATTGTTAAAACTTGTTGCTTCGCAAACCAACACTCCTGTCGTAAGTGATTTCGCATTTTTTTTTTACTTTAACACTTAATGCACTCTAAACTGATAGCCGCATCAGTAAAAAAACCATCTCCATTTTGTTCCCTGCACAATTTTGAATAAACCATGTTAATCTCATAATATTATATACTCAATCGACAAACAATCTTGAGAATCGAGTGAAAAAACCCATTATTCAATCCTGCGAGAGTGGCGGTGGTAACTCTTTTTAATATAGAGAGATTCTTAAATATTTCTAACTTAAAACAACGGGGGGTAATACTCAATTATTGAAAAACGGGTCTGGAATAAAAATACCTATTCCAAGTTGTAGTTAACAAAAACATTCTTATTTTCATATAAGTAGTATGAACAAAATTTGCGGTCGCTAAGCAGTAAAAATTGCAACTAATTTTTGATAAATGTTAGGAAAATTATAAATCTAATAAATTGGCAACCTGAACCATTATATTCCAAACTTTTGTCCGATATATGAGCCACCTACCAACCCGTATAGTGGTTAAGGTGTTATCCTCTAGATCGGAAGGTTCCTAGTTCGAATCCGGGTCGAGCATGGATGTTTGTAAGCGTATGGTGTAGAGGCGGCTGGTGCACCTTAAATCTGTTGTCCTCACGTTAGGTTGGTGTGGAAGTTTGGAGAGTGAGGTGCCAGCTCAGGTGTTGCTTCGTCATCTGACCGTGGTTCAAAATTACGAGGTCTTGTCCTCGGATCTTTTCCTTAAGGGATTAATTCCGGACCGTAGTAAATAGCACGTTGTGTAGCTCAAGTACGACATTAACTAATAATTACCAACTACCGACACATGAGCCTTAAAATTTAATTAATAGAAAATTTACCCATTTCCCTATTCTCGAAAAACGGGGAATTTTCAATATAATTTTATGCAGGAGTTTATTATTATCTATCATATTTATATTAATATTGCACTCAGAATTTTAAAACTTTGCCTATGTAAGTTGCAAGTGGTGAAAAAAGTTTTTCCAAATTAAAAATCATCAAAAATTATTTGAGATCCACAATAACTCTTCATAGACTAAGTAGATTGACTATAACTATCGAAAATGAGTTTTGTAATAAATTGTGTTTTAAAGAACTCATACGAGATTATGCAGAGTAAAAGGTCAGAGGAAAATGTTTCGATTAAAAATGGAATTTTTTATTACTGTCAATTGTGCTTTTTCAAAACCAAATTTTCAAATACATTTTATATTTTAATTATTGTTATTAGTTTTTAACTTTTTAAATTAATTTTTTATCTTTGTATTTCATTGTTTTTTTAAATATTGCCTACTGTGCTTCATTGAAACCGAATTTTTAACTATAGATTCTGTTTTAAAAAGTTATGAGCACTCATAGGCGGCAGAGTCAGAATCGAGATAATTTTTACCCATGTAATTCAAGCAAATCAAATAAAAATCTAAAAAGTTAAAAAAAATCGAAAGGTTTACGAAAAAATCGACGTTTAATTTCTAATTTAAATGTATTGTAAGTTTTAAAAATCACCATAAAATCATTTAGTAAATATCCTATAAAGAGAAAAAATATGATTTTTTAAAAAACAAGTGTTAATTGACGAATATCTTTTTATATAAATTAATTAATTGCTTATAATTTATTATAAATAATTAATCAATATTAATATAATTAATTTATTCTTCCCACTTTTTACAGGGGTACTTCTTTTCGGGAGAAATCCCCTCCCCATTCAACAACCCTAGTTACGCCTATGCTCGCCCCTCCTCTATTCAAAACGTTGGCACGTCCCTGGGAGAGGGGTACAAGTTCAAATGGTAACCTCGTCATCCGTGGTTCAAAATGACGTGTCTTTCCCTTCGGAATTGATCTGGACCGTCGGCAATAGCCCGGCATGTTTTCCAATGTGATGTTAATAAAAACACCTACCTTCCAACTGGGACACCGTGGCCCCCAAAACGAGTAGCAGCGTAGTGAATTGAGTTTTGCTTTTGTTTATAACCCTCTTAGTTTTACAAGACTTCTGAGAAGAATATTGCTTTCCCACAACACATAATGAGTAACCACATATGTTGGTTGAAAGCTGTTGATTAACGCTGCAGAACGGATATAAGCGTGAGCCTTAAGGGGTTAAAAAGTTTGGGTGTCGCTCATTTTTATTACTAGGGCTGATTTGATTAGGACCTGCAAAGTGAAGTACTTTCCGTAAAAAATTGAGTTGAGACTGTGTGTGATTTCCAACAGAAAGTTTTGTCGTTGACTTAAAAAAAACATTGTTAACGCTCACATTCGAAAAACTTAACATTGCACAATTCATTCGGTTTCAGTGGAAATGTTCACAACAGGACTGAACTTCGACAGAGAGCAGACCGTTTAGTGCAGCTCCCGCGAGTTGTGTCGCGTGATATTTTTGAACGAGCCTATTAATTAAATAACACGATAAGTTGGAACGTAAACACAAAGCGCTTGTACAACTACCATCTTTATCCCCCGGATTCTGGTTCTAAGTTAATCATTCAGTAGGGATACAGTGATAATGAGCTGGCGGGGAGAATATGAACCTCGGCGATCACCATTCATGCTGTTATTGCGAATGTCTCCTCGCGCAACGGCCTTTCCCACCCGTTAAAATATTGACTGATCCAGGGTCGATTTCCTTTGCATTGGAGCCTCACTTTACATCCATCTGATACCCTAAGGCCCCGGTGCACATATCCAGTTTTTCAATGTGCGGCACCTCTGCCACAACGCAAGCGAGGTCTGAGATACATTAGATCCAATGGAGTAGTGCACACAAGACTCCTGCGCCGCAGCGGCGATGCACGTCCAACTTGCGTGCAGTTTGTACCGCAGTTCACCACGGCGACGCAGCTCGCCTTACACGCTTCTCCGTCTGAAGAACCATGTTTTCATTCATAAATGGAATAAAAATAAAAATTAATAAATGGTTGTATCCCGTAACACGTCTATTTTGTTTCAAAATATACTTTTTTTTTTTACTCTAAGTAAGCGAAAAAAACACGTTTTCTTCGATAGAATATTTATTACAAATGGCGCGAAATGAGTACTTGTGTCATTTCACAGTTAGGTGTGCATAGTTGGGCTTCGGTGCCGCAGCTGCGCCGCACGTTGGAAAATCGGATGTGTGCACCGGGCCTTAACCCTCCTAGTGGTAGGCTGGACGAAGAGTCTCGTCATTTGAAGAAAGCGGATCCGAGCCTGATGGACGAGATAACTCGTCATTAGAAAAAAATCGATAAAAACCTGATCTCGTCATAAAAAATAGGTAACATCTTTTTTGATGACGAAGTATCTCGTCATTAGCAAAATTGATAAGATCACGTTGGACGAGATAGTTCACCAAACCACTTGGAAGGTTGAAGTGTAGTTGACTTGGCCTGATCCCATTGCTATTAGCAAATGAGATAATCGTGATCTTTAGAATGTTTTACTTGGCATAATCTTTCTCTGCACTAGATAGTAATACAAGTATTAAAAAAACAAACAGAACGAATGTCTTTATTATAAAAAATATGCAAATTGTCCTGAGGTTTCTCATTCTGAAGCGTTCAAGTTAGGTAATTGTGTGCTGGCTTTTGGAAAGTAAACGACTCGTCTGGTCTGTTGACTGGAGAAGGTTGCCTTAGACCTGGATCATAGTCAACAGTTCGAAGGAAACGCACTGGTTGTCCACTGTCCAACGTGCCCGTTCCACTGGTGCCCGAAGAACTTGGATATCGGACATTTCGCTCGGGATGGAAGAGAACAATGTAAATCTTCGGCAGAAATATGCACACCAATGTCGCAGTTCCACTAAAACTTACACTCATTGACAGTACAGTGGATTGAACCTGAAACAGAAAGTCAGAAATCAAATACATGTGAAGTAAGCAGGCAATTGAATTTACGTCGCACTGGGACAACGCAACGGTCGGGGATCAGTCCGGAAGGGTTGGTTTGGGATTTTATGACGCAAAAGTCATATTTGGCCAAGCTGCGCCCAAAACAAAAGAACAACCCGTACATATCTAAAGATATGTCTGAGGCCTGATGGCAGTTATTTTTTTGCGACACGAGAACTGATGAATTGACCAAATTGTTTGAAGTCAGGAATGTTGACTAATTGCAAGAGTTGGAATTCTTTTCATGTTTGTTGAAGAAAAACATTATTTCTACTCTCCGACTTTGTTTCTTTCATACTGTTACAATTTCAGCGAACAAGGAATGAAATTCAGCACTCACAAATCTAAAAAATGGAAACATTTCTTGGTGTGATTCTCCCCAAGTGTTTCATAAAACAATTTTCTATCCACACAAGAATGAATGCGTATAATTCACATTTGATTGTCGTGTAACTTGATTTATGTGTCAGGAATACGAGACATGCTATGGAGACGCTGAATTCCAAGAAATCTTGGGTAATGTTTTTATGACAAATATTTCTCTCATCTGTCAAGCAATTGCCCCCTGGGATTATTGCACTTATAAAATACAATTTTAAATTAATAACAAGCGAAATAACAAAAATCAAGTTAAAAAAACTTATAAAAAGTATAAAGTATTAAAAAAAAATTTATTCAAAAGGAAGAAATGGCCACAAATTTAGAAATCAATTTTGAATGATAAACTTTCAATATTTATAGTGCGTAATAAATAAAATGAGTTTATTCTTAATTCTTCACCATAACAGTATAATTTCTGACCCAAGAGAGAGAAAATAATACTGTAATGTACTGAAAATGTGGGATCAAGGAAAAAATAATGAGCTAACTGCGCATATTATTTAGACTTAATGCTAGCTTCAGTAGTAAGAACAGATGTAGCGAAGTAAAGTCTGTATTTGAGGTACCCATTGCGCATGACTAACGTCATTAATCAATTGCAGTTTAAAACTATTTAAGGCTGAAAGGATGGGGCATCTGAGCACCCTGATTGCCATTTTACGTTGAAAATCAAGAATGTTAGAACAAAAACTGGCGTCTCATAAGTTTACGTTAAAAAGTATTCGCTTTTACTTCAGTTGTATCGATTTTTTATATTTTCCCATCGAATTTTAATTTTTTTGCTAGGTTACTGCAGTTTAGTCGTGAAGACACATTATGTAGTAAGTACCCAAACTATTACAGACATTGTAATTTTATGACCAGTTCTGTTCTTCCGTGTCGTTAAACGAATTAGTCGATAAGCGAGGATCTTAATGTTACGAGACTTCATAGCGGACTGATGATTATTAGAAAGTTCTCACAACGCTGTGTGGGGGCGCGAATTAGTAACTGAATTACTAGAGCACGGGCATCAAATAACGAAACTATTTCCTGTTACAACAACTTATATTTCTTTTTATAGAATCCATCGGCAGGAGGAACTGATCCCGGACCGTCGTCAATAGCCCGTTGTGTTGCTCTAGTACGACGTTAACTAAAAAATTACCATCGGCTGGAAGCTTAGTACATTAATTCATTCGATTTAGTTGTTATGCCAGCTTGTTAAAAGCAAATACATTTGTTTAGAAAATCAGACTTCATTTTTGAATTAATTAACCCTTTGAAGCTATGGATCACTGTCTTGGTGCCGTAACGCGGTCATTCCTCACTTAAGCGAGGAGCTTAATGCTGTACGACACAGACGTTACATGGTAATAATCAAAAAGTAATTTATAAGTGTCACATGATTTGAAATCAGTTCACATCACTGCAACACAATCGGTGTCGTAACCAGGATTTGATTGGCCAAATATGGCCTTGCACCATGAAACCCGAAACCAACCAACCAACCAACCATAGGATTTGATTATATTGTATCAGGGAACGGCTTTACCGGTGTGTGGGCATATAGCCAAAAGGGATTCTTGAGATTTCAGGCTGGAATTCAAATATTAAGGTGAAAAACGACACGCGCAGACCAATCAGAAATGTCAAAAGTTGAAAAGAGGAGCGGCGGTCACGCCGAACCCTCGATTGAGTTGCATTGCTCTTCCTATTTGAATTCAGCTTCAGGCTGAGAAAAGGAATTCCACGCGCTGGAGGGCTGGTCGTAAATCTAAGTGGTCGCTAAACAGATGGGTCGTTCAGTGGGGAGTACCTATATTCTATCTCTCCAATATTTCTTTAACTTAAGATAAAGCATAACTATGCAATGGAGACACCTTCGAAGATACTTACATAGAAGTTTTCTTTCGCGCCGCAGAAAATTGGTATGAAAGCCAACCACACAATGCACGATGAATACATAGTGAAGCTGATCCACTTGGTTTCGTTGAAGTTTTCCGGTATGTGTCTGGTTTTATAAGCGTATACAGTGCACAGAATGAGTAGAAGCATGTTGTACAGGAGTCCCAAGATCACGGAAATACCGTCCAACACGCCATCCACACTGCACAACATCATCCACTTCCGATGGAAGGTCATGTACTTGACCTCGACGGCCGGCGGCTGTATGATGAGCCAGAGCACCGTCAGTGTTATTTGAATGAGGATGAGACAGACGCAGATGATTACTTGAGACTCCGGGCTGATGTAGGATGGTCTCTTCATCGACTTCATGCTCACTTCGAATATCCGTGAGAGTCTGTTGGTCTTGGTGAAAATAGCGGAATAGCACACTGAGAGCCCGAGGCCCATGCTTATACGCAGAACTCCACAGGAGATCTGAAAGCAAAGAATAGGTGTAAGAACTTTTCAACGAGTGTTTTTATCAAATAAACAGCTTCGAAATGTCCTTCTCCTACTCGAAAAAATTGGGACAAAATCAGCGAAAAGCAGGAGTAAAACATTTTTCAAGTTATTCGCAAATTTATTGAAGACAGTTATTAGAAGAGAAAATGTCAATGAGAAATTGTCTATGAATTGCCTCTAATAAAGCAACTGATACATTTTGTTCCTTGGTTAGCCACATGCACCCCACATGTTGCTCCAACACCAGTCCTGTGTTACTAAATTAACCGAAATACTCATGCGTACCACCATGTTTTCTGTTCAAAAACTGAGTTCGTATGCACAAGTTGCATATTTTGTCTCAGGTTGTTTCAGTGTGTAGTCATTCTTACTTTTAAGTCTTAGTCTCATTGAGGAAATATAAAAGTGGAGTGAGCAGTGGTAACCTTTTTATAAGCTCAGGATCATGTGACCAAATCTATTAGTCACGTGACCTTTAGACTGCTGTCGTCTGTTGGGTGGAACATAACATTCATCGTCTGATTGGTCTATTGGACGGGAGAAGACACTCGTACATTGATTAATAATTTCATTGGTCCATTGATTGATCATCTGATAGTAGTACTCTTTACAATTTCACTACTTTTGTTGCCAATCTACGGAATTGTAAAACGAATTGATAGGGTTCAAAATCGGCCAACCAATCGATAGGTTGGTCGCACCTTTCAATGCTCTTCTGAATAACAATACTCAGTCTACTTATATTCACGTCTATGATCCTTACAGGAATTTCGTCTTGCTAGTTTGGATATGTTGGTGGCAATATAGTTTACGAAGTTTACCTTATTAGTCACTATAAGTTTAGAATTTTTATAAAATTAAGACTAGTTAAAAGAGTTACTTAAGAGAATGTTTTTGAAAACATTAAATAAAGGCTATCTGAGGTAAAATAGGTTTTTGTATTTTAGAAGATTTATAGAGTAGATAATAAAGAGAGAAATGAGAGTGTAAATTATAAATTTCACTAGCCTCACATTCATTACTAGTTTTATATTGTAGATTTCATAGCTCAATTGCCGATGATGCTATGTCATAGCGACCATTAATTCGCGTGTTAAATATGTTTACTATTAGATGCATGCGATCTTGGATATTATACCTGGAAGCCGATCTATACGTATATTATAATGCTAAGATTTTGATAGCTCAAGATATCCTTGAATTCTTAAATTCGTCTTGTTTAAATGTGGAAACGTCTTGTTTAAATGTTGTCTTGTTTAAATGGAATAGTTTGGATAATTAAGCCCATTAAGTCATTTAAATCAAGTTAATTCTCTTTCTATTTGGATGGCAGAGCTTACTAAACTGGACTTTTCATTTGTTTTTAATACAATTTTATTCATCAAGTTACATTACTGTGCAGCCTTACTGACCAAGTTGAGTACCTAAAATTGCCTGTAAGTAAGTTTGAAATTATATGCGCGCGTGTAATTTTTAAAATTAAACATTAACTTTCTCAAATCTATCGCACTGTCTGAATCCAGATAGAACCTTAGTCAATATCCGAATCAATCTGAATACAGTCATAACTGACTAACGAAGATTCTGGAAATCTGCTTCCATAAGAAAAGTAGCTTGTTCATTTTGAAACCTATCACACTGTCTGAAAACGGCGAGAATTTTAGTCAATTACCGAATCACTATAGGCCAAATAAGAGATAAGCCACCAGTTGGATTGATACTTGGAAGTTAAGATTACATGACCATTATGGATAAACTATTATAATTTTGGAATATTGGCTGGGATAGTGAGCTTTTGGGTAGATGCGATAAGTATCTATTAACTCTCCTGGTAGTTGTATCGATCAGGTATAGCGTCATTAACAAAACTCACCAGGTTTTGTTGGACGAGATATCTTGCTGATGGAGAAAAAAAACCCAATCTCAATCATTAGAAGAAAACGTACCAGATATCGATGTCATCCCGGGAGCAGAAAGTGCTTAAAACTGCGCCGTATGTCGCAGAACAAACAAAGTCTTTGCAGAACAATTTTTCTTTAATTTTATCAAAATTTTGGCCGATTTTTTTTAATCATAAGTTACGATGTTCTGGAGTGCAAAGCGCGCTCTTTGTCTTTTCTTTTTTTCTTCTCTAGCTACTGAACAACCTCCCTACACCAGCCCAAATTACCACAAACACTTTATAAATAACCCATCTTCTATGTCAATGACAAATAATTTAACTTCAAAAGTGGTCGACAGAGTTGCAAATTCTGAAAGTATGCTTTGGTTTTAAATAAAGCGAAAATTAATTTTGATGTTTTACTATAAACTAGGGGGCCTGCCCCCTGCTCGCTAACGCTCGCCAATCCCCAGAGGATTGCTTCGGAATCCTTAATGGTTCGCTGCGCGAACCTATGCTCGCTTCGCTCGCCTCAATGAAGACATGTGTCCTAGCAGAAGGGATTGTTTGAAAAATATGTTACCAAAAAAAATGTTTTTCAAATCTAAATTTGCTGTATTACAGAAAAAATATATATAGTATCTCTAAAATCAGAATTCAAATGAAAACTTTGTGCAAATTTTGACTCGAAATGTGAGTGTTGCTTTGGAAATTGAATACCCAGCATGTTGTTTGTGTGTACATTTTCCCAGCACTCAAACGACCCACACTTTTTCATTGAGTTTGTTGCCGAAAGTAGTTGTGCAAGCGTCTTGTTGAACTATAATTGATGGCCCTGAAAAGGACCGTTTTTTAAATGGCCCTGAAAAGATCCTCCGCTTTCTTTGATTTCTAATTATAAACTGCAACAGCTCATTAAAATTTCCTCTTTTTTTTTCAATAAAATTTCATCCGATAACGCTATAAATTCAATCGATGCGCGAGACTTCGCGATAAACAAACAATCGTACAGTGTTGCCAAAACACGATTACAAATAACGTCTTTTTTGCGTGCCACGTAAGAGAATTATATATATAGATATAATACATATTTAGCCGATAATTGTGTTTTACGTCTGTTTTTGATTTTACTGCAGTTTTCAAAATTCGGACAAAATGCCTGCAGAACTTATTGTTCTGCAGGCATTTTGTCCGAATTTTGAATTATATTCAGTGTTCTGCAGCACAACTCCCAGAAATTGCTGGGAGTTGTGTTGTAGAACACTGAATATAATTCGACACCAGGGGATGTCGTTATTATAAAAAAACGACAATATTTGGATGACGAGATGTCTCGTCATCATCAAAAATAGGTCCGATCTTGATGGACGAGATATCCCGTCAAAACCACTTGGTGGGTCAACGGTTGAAAAAGGGTTTCTCGTGGTGTCAAGACAATTGAAAAATCTTACCTCCGATGGTTTCAAAAGTACTATGAACGGAAAACAATAGCAGAGGACGATTCCCACGAGGATGACGTAACACAACTCCCTCCCCGATGCCATGATGATAGGTGTTTGGTGGTGGAGGAGGAAAACAACGAAAACTCCACTGGTGCACACAAGACCTAGGACCGAGAAAATGAGAGGGACCAAAGCCCATGGGCTTCCTATGTTTTCTCCCAAGTAGCTCGCTTTCATATCGACGCAGTACGTTTTGTCATTGCTTGGAATGGTTCCTGGAATTGTAGACAATGCAAAATATTACTGAAGAGAATAAACGTATTAACACCTTCGCTGCTGGTCACGTTAAGATGTTTTAGTTATTGCCCTGCCGCGTAGAAATGGGTTTTCCCTAGAAAAACCGACTTACTTTTTATAACAAAAATTATTGAAAAGTGCGCCAATACCAGAAAAGAGCGAAAGCTCAGTCAACAAATTTACAATTTCATCATCTGTTAGAGGCTTATTAGATTGCATTTTTCTCTTTCTGGGGGCGTGAAGTCCCAACAAAACTATCCTCTCTACAAACCATATTACAATATTTTTTTAATAACTAACAAAGCTTTAATAATTCGTAACCACATACCTTTATAACTAGCTTCTAACCTTTATAACTAGCTTCTAACCTTTATAACTAGCTTCTAACCTTTATAACTAGCTTCTAACCTTTATAACTAGCTTCTAACCTTTATAACTAGCTTCTAACCTTTATAACTAGCTTCTAACCTTTATAACTAGCCTCTAACCTTTTCTCCACTCCAGCACCTAACATTTAATGCCAATTGAAGCGGAGAATAAATGTTGAGGCGCAGCTCTTCCCGCGCGAACGTGTGACTGGCTACTGAGAAATCACTCCACACCACGCGCTGCAGCGTGATTGGCTCTTTAGCGGTGACATCACATCAAGCGCTGGCATGAGATCGGCAACGAACGTGTTAACTTGAAACATGCGTGAACAGTATATGAAATGTCAAATCGTTTCTCACTGGAATAAGCAGATTATTGAACCACGCGCAGAAAAGGCAGGGCTACTACAGTCCAAAGCATTTGAGAAATAGTAGCATTAATACCATGCATTTTTGAAAATAATAGCAGTCTCATTTTAAGGCCTATTTTAGTAGCCATTTTAGTTGCTGGATATTAAAAATGAATATCAGCTGAAATACAAAATGTGATAATAAAGTATGAAAAAGACGTAAAGATTTCTACAAAGGGGACTGGAGCAAATTAAATATGTTATGACCTCAAATGTCATTAAGCTGGCGTGGTGTGGAAGCTGTGTGAGTGGCGTGCCATCCCAAGTGGTGTTCGCGTCATTTGACCTTGATTGAAAATTACGAGGCGTTGTCCTTGGAGATTCTCTGCTTCAATTGGCATTATATGTTAGGTGTTGGCGTGGTATTGGCGTGGAGTAAAGGTTAGAAGCTAGTTGTAAAGGTATGTGTGGTTTCAAATTTATAACTTTATTAGTTACTACAAAAAATATTGTAATATGAGTTGTGTGGAGACGATCGTTCTGTGGGGCCTTCACGCCCCACATTCAAGATGGATACCGGACCGCCGCCAATAGCCCTGTGTGTTGCTCCTGTGCGCCGTTATTTAACTTCCTACCTACCACGACAATCCAGCACTCGCAGATACCGATGTCTCCCTTTGATGGTTGCCTCGACATGGCGCCAAAGCAAAATTGGAGTTCTTTGGAAAATCTCCCTAAAGAAAAATTCGAAATATATTTTCCCGTCCACCATAAGTGAACAAAACGGACTATAAATTTTCGTTGACCTTTGTTGAATTAAAATTTATTTTTTATTTTTTTGAAAAGTCGCCAAAATTTTGAACTGAAGCCTTTTAGACGAATTTTTTGTTATCCCTAGTTTCCAAAGGGAAAAAATAGTTGTAAGTCACGACAGCCCGGGAATATACAGCTTCCATAAACTCTCTTTACAATTTCAAAAATTTATTACAAAGGCAAATAAAGAGACAGATAATTGAAAAATGTGACATGTTTATTTTATTTATTTTTGCCTCACACACCTCTATATGAGCAACATTAGTTGCACGAAGTACATGAAGACGGTACTCGATTGCTTGGCATATTCGATGTAGCATACCCTCATCAATGGTGACAAAGGTATCAGTGATCCTATGCCAGGTCTCGAAATAGATTTTTTACTACAGGTGCACCTTGTGCACCTAAGATTTTAAATTAGATGCACATGTTATATTTTAGGTGCACACATAAAAAAAACGTAATATAAGAGCATTAATGTAATGTAAACTACTATATTAGTTGGGTATGTCTATATAGGTCAGTAGCAGATAGTATATAAAAATATTTAAACATCTAAATTCTCCCTAATCTCCGGCACACGGCTGTCGCGACAGTCGCTTTAACAGAACCATCTGGAAAATGTTTCGATCATCGGATAGTTCTGGTGGCAGTGAAACAAGTAAACAATCCTAATGTATAAACCCTTTACGGCTCAGCGATTTTGTTTTTGCATAGTGTGTTCTTAGGAATTTTAATTACGTTCCTTTAGAGCGAGAGAGGTCGATACTAATATTTTGTTCAAACGTCAAAATAACATTACACGTCCCCCCCCCCCATTTTTTTTTAAAGTTTGGTACACAGCGTGAACCTAGTAGGAAAAAATTAGGTGCACAATTTTATTTTCATTTGCACAGTGCACCTGTGCCCCCGGGTATTTCGAGCCCTGTCATATGCTTTAGATTATTGATATTCCGTACCTTTGTCCAATACACCACCACATTGGGAACTGCATGTTCGTGGGTTCCTAAATGAAACATTTACAAACCTATGGATTGAAAAGGATATCCCAATTCCCTGGTCACCTTGTTTACCAGATATCACGCCCCTCGACTTCTTTATATGGGGTTATGCTAATGATATCGTGTATACCATTACCATTGCCGCCTTTGGGAAGGGCTACGGCGAATATATGCATGAAATTGAGTACCGTCCTGATGTGCGTCGTGCAACTAATGGTGCCCATATAGAGATGTATTAAATGAGGGAAAAATACAACTTAAATATATATATGTCTCATTTTGTAATAATTTCCACTTATCTATCTTTTCATTTACCTTTTTTAATAAATATTTGAAGCGGTAAAGAGACTTTATGGACACTGTATATTACACACGATCAAATAATCTACTACTAATCTGAAGTTCAAGAAAGGGGACTAAATTTTACTTAAGATCTGTTGAATTTTCCAAAAAAAGTCGCCAAACTTTTGAAAATAGGCTTTCGAGACGACCTATCTTAAAACATACATACCCCTTGTCATCAATATTGAAAAATTGTAGCAAAAAGTCGTTTTTTAGTCGTCTGGCAGTTATGAAAAGGGGATGGTAATTGGAGAGATTCTCGAAAACAATGTTCTTTGGCACATATTAATAAGAGAAATTGTCTTACCAGATGCATGAAACATAAAAACTAACGTACACTCACGTTAAAACATTAACGATAATGCAATCCTGTACCCAAGTTAAATTCCAAAATGAATCAAGTACCAGTACCGAAGACCGTCAAATGCCAAATGGATTTTCCAAAAGCTATATGGAATACATATAAGAGCACCCACTTGCCTCGTACTAATGAAATGATATAAATAATAAATAAATAGAAACATTTATGAAATGAATGCTTAGTTGAACATATTCTAAGTTTCAGTTGTTACGAAAAACATTTTTTGCTTTGTTAAACGGCAATATTTTGACCCTTTTTCATGCCTCACAACCTGCAGACAAGCTTTCTACAAGCCTGTCTGACTTGGGTTGCTTATTTGCATTTTATAAGTCACCCGTCATCTAACCTGGTGCTGATGCCTAGGTCAAAAATGAAGGGGCAAGGGCATGTCATTCACTAAAAGTTGTTTTAATGAGCTTATTGAGGTAAGTAGTTAATTAACATCATACTGGATCAACACAACGGGCTTTTGGCGATGGCCCGGGATCAGTACGGATGAGAAAGATCTGAACAGCAAAGATCTAAACGATCTGAGGATAAAACCACGTAATTTTAAACCACGGTCAGATGATGAGATCAACACCTGAGTTGGCACCCCACTCTACAAACTTCTATACCACACAGTGAGTACATTGGAATTCATGACAGTTTTAACTTGCACAAGCTCCCGCGTAAAGGACGGTCTTTGGTTGGACCGAGTTTCGAACTCGCAACCTTCCGATTTCTAAGCCGCCGGTAATCCAATTGGACTACCATGGCACCCAAAACGAGCTCATTGAATTAAGGTAACAAAAGCAGCCTTCACACAAATTTTATGCTTTATTCTAGTGATTTGTGAATTTATTCGTGGTTTTATTGAGAAATTCGTTTTCAGGAATTCGAATGTAGATGGCAGCACGTGTGTTTCATCGGTTTCGTTGCAGATGAGATAGAACTTCTATATTGAGTACTATATTTTCCTGGTGCGTCGCTATTCATGTATTCATTTTTGAAAACTATTTTTTCGATTTAGTCTCGAATTAATTCAGGGCCAAAAAAGAATACAGCAGAATTTTTCTGGAAAAACCCGTGATAGTCACCGTTTTGCTTTACGGGATTCTGTTTGTGAAACTTAGATTTTCAGCTGAACTTCACAGGCAAAACCATTTCTTTTTTTAGATATCCAATGCGAAAGCCATATTTTTTGTACATAAAAATATACGAATGTGAATACCAATGTTTTGCAAGTCTTAGTGGGTGGATTTGCTTAAAATACCCCATGGAAACACCCACAAACCCTTCTTGTGCATACTTCTAAAGTTAAAAAATTATACTTTTTAGGGTGAATACTTTTGTATCTGAATACTCAGTTTGATTTGTGTGTGTGTTTATATTTGACTGAATACTTTGTTTCAGTCAAATTTAAACACTAGGCTTTAAACACTAACTTACACTAGGCTGAATACTTTATTTCAATATATAGGATAAATATTTTGGTATTCGATTATCTAGGTTGAATACTTTGGCATTCAAATACTCAGGATGAATTCTTTTTATACTTGAATACTTAGAATGAATGTTATAAATTTTGAACACTTAGGCAGAATACTTTATTCCAATACTTAGGATGAATATTTTGGTATTCGAATACTTAAGATGAATATTTTGGTATTCGAATACTTAGGATGGATACTTATGTACCTGAATACTTAAGTACTCGAATATTTAGGTGGTAGGTATTTTAATTAATGTCGTACTGGGGGGGGAGTAACACAACGGGCTATTAACAATGGTTCGGTAATGGTAATGGTAATGGTAATTTTAGTTAACGTCGTACTAGAGCAACACAACGGGCTATTGACGACGGTCCGGGATCAGTCCCTTAAGGGAAAGATCCGAGGACAACACCTCGTAATTTTGAACCACGGCCAGATGACGAAGCAACACCTGAGCTGGCACCCCACTCTCCAAACTTCCACACCAACCCAACGTGAGGACTTTCTGCCACGACAGATTTAAGGTGCACCAGTCGCCTCTACACCATACGCTTACAAACATCCATGCCCGGATCCGGATTCGAAACAGGAACCTTCCGATCTAGAAGCTAACACCTTAACCACTATACTGGTTGGTCGTCGAAGCACAGTCAGAGGACGTCGAATATTTAGGATGAACGCTTTGATATTCGAATGCTTCATTCTAATACTTAGGATACATATTTTGGTATTTTAATACAACAAAAGATAATCGAGAACAACGAATAATTTTACGCAACGAGGAAACATGTGGATAGGTAGTTGAATTACCGTCGCACTGAAGCAGCATAACGGGCTATTGGTTGTGGTCCGGGATTGACCCCGAAGATCCGAGAACAGCACCTCGTAATTTTGAACCTCGGTCAGATGACGATTAAATGGATGGTAATCGGATGGATAGTAAACCGTTGCAAAAGAAGTTACTGCTCACCTATTGGGCATTTTGTGCAAGGTTTATTTGGTGCAGGAAGGTAGAAAGTGTCACCACATGGACGACAAGTCCGGCAGCAGACTCCGGGGAACTCGGTGTTCCGTATCCTCTCCTCTCCAGCATTGCACTCTTGGCTGCAAGTGGATACTGGCCAGTGAGAACTCTCCTCTCCTTCATCGTCTCGCCATTCGGGTTCCTCCGATAATCTTAACCTAAAAGAGTAATCGGTCAGATCATTAAGAGCAGCTTAGAAGAGGTTTGAATGAATGGGGTGTGTCTCTGTGTTAACCTTTTTAAAGTTTTTATTGAAAAACGTGTTAAAGTTTTTAAAAATAAACCAACCATTTTTATAATGTTTTTTTTCTTTCCAAAATGAAATTATGAGTGAGGACCTCTATTATCTTACATAAATGTATTTAGTACACGAAAGATTTAGCTTTTTAGTTATTCTAAGTTGTGGGGCGGGGCTTTTTATATTACACCGTCTATACAGAATATACTGGCCCCCAGGGGCATTCCTTCTTTAGGTTTGTACGGGCTTCACAACCCCGGGGTACCTGAGTGATCTGCCCTCCCTTTCGTTCTTCTTCTCCTCTACCCCTTGCTTTTTGCTTTTTATTCCTCCCTCGTTGTGGTTGCCTCTTTGGAGGTGAGGGCTCCCCTTGAGAAGCTTTTCGCCACTCTGTGCTTCCAGCTCCTCTTGGGGATTATATCACCCACGTGTTTGCCGTGCGTGGAGACCCGTGTCCCTGGAAAAGGGGATCCTGGCAGTTGAGGGACGATATACTGACCCAATACACTGCTTCGGCCCCGGCTTCAGATAAACGGGTGGTGTGCATTGGTCCCGTGCTCATCAATCGGCTGGTCTTTTTTTGGCTAGGGCTAAGCAATCGGCCACTTACTGGACACCTCGCTAAGGGTGGAGGCTGTCTCAGGGGTGCGCCGTGCGCGTATAGTCGCCGATTAGCGCCGGTACAGTTGTCTGCATCCCCTTGTTGGACTCCGTGGTGGGTGGTGCTGTCGGTGACCGAATTCTTCCTTTTTTCATTAGCACGAATTCTTTATCTTCTTCTTCTCCTCCCAATGAGGAGCAACCAATGATAACGTCAAATGAAAAACAAACTGATCAGTTTCCTAATGCCAAATTTTTTATAGTTAAATTGATTAGCTCTACACATACCACAAATCCCATACATTCATCGTTTACTTCAGTTTCTCCATTTTTAATTAATAAAACTTTCGAATCGTTTTTGGGCAACATTAAATCCTTGAAGAAACTACGTTCTGGAGACCTCCTCATCGAAGTATCATCTGAAAAACAAGCACAACTTCTGCGTAACACAAATATACTTGGTTCTTTTACAGTTTCCGTTTCGCCCCATATGTCCTTAAATACTTCACGAGGAGTAATCTCTGAACCAGAGTTGCTACATGTTTCAAGAGAAGAACTTCTAGAAAATTTGTGCGACGAGAATGTTTGTGAAGTACATAGAATTACAATCCGTAGAGATGGGAAGACCTTACCTATGAAACACATAATTGTAACTTTTTCAAACCCTACACTGCCGACTCGAATAAAGGCTGCATACTTGAGCTGTCCAGTTAGAGCATATATTCCGAATCCTCGGCGCTGTTTTAAGTGCCAGAGATTCGGACATGGAAAAATTTCCTGCCGTGGTACTGAAACATGCGCTTGTTGTGCAGAACCAGGTCACGACAGTGATTCCTGCACTGCGCCACACCGTTGTGTCAATTGCCACGGGGACCACCCGGCATACTCAAGATCTTGCAGCAAATGGCAGCTCGAGAAGGAAATACAGTCCATAAAAATTACACAAAACATCTCTTTCTTTGAAGCACGTAAGCAAGTCGAATCCAGAACCCCGACAGCTGGAAAATCTTATGCAGCAGCCGCCACTAAATCTGTAAAAAGTGTATCCATTCAAACAGATCCAACATTTGGAACTGATATTCCGCTTCCAAATTTTACACACTACAGCCAAAACCCCTAGAAAATAAAAAGAAAACCTCGCAAAGAAATACTGCCGTTTCCTCATCTCATGCGTCCTCTGAGAGTCTCGAGACCCAAACTTCTTTAATTCCAAAACTATCTTCACGCCCTGCTTTTAAAAGCAGAACCAAACCCAAAAAGAAAGTTGGAGTCTATACAAAAAAACGAGACCCGCGAAATCCTAATACAAAAAGATTGAAAATATCTTAGGACATTACCGAGGATCCAATACTTAATTTACACACCTCGGGACTTTCAGATGACGAATTAGACGTCGAAATGAATGTTCCGTATCCTCAAGAGCGGCCAAAAGCTGCTCCTCCTAATTCTAATTAAAAATATCTTTTATTTCTTGGAACTGTCGTGGCTACCGAAATAAGCTGGATGACATTAAAACTCTGATTGCAGAATACCATCCCGCCTGTGTCGCACTTCAGGAGACATACCTGAAGTCGACTGAACAGGTGAAGTTCCATCGTTATAATTGTATTCGAAGTGATAACATCAGTAATGACGGACGAGCATCGGGAGGTGTGGCTCTCTTCACTTCCCATGCGTACCCCACTCTTACTGTGTCACTAAGCACACCTTTACAGGCAGCAGCTATACGAATACAAATAAAACGAATGATTACAATTTGTACTCTGTACTTACCACCAACTACCCCCATCCAGCAACAGAGCCTTGAGAACTTAGTGGATCAATTGCCAGAGCCTTTCATCATACTCGGTGACTTTAATGGTCATAGTGTGCTTTGGGGAAGTAGGGATACCAATTCCCGCGGGCGACAGATCGAACAGCTGATCACGGATCGCTGTCTCTGTCTGCTCAATAACGGTGAGGTTACCTACTTCCGCGAACCATCACGCACATTTCATGCTATCGACCTTGCTATTTGCTCCCCATCTATACTACCCTATCTCTCTTTCTTTGACGGTAATGACCTACGGAACAGTGACCACTTCACGATATTCATCACTCATATCAGTGGAAATGATCCTGTTGACCGTCCGTCTCGCTACATTTATGCAGCAGCCGACTGGCAGTATTTTACATCACTTGCCGTAATTACAGAACAGATGGTAGAGAACAATATAGATGAAGCAGTTGGAATAGTCACCGATGTCACGTTAAAAGCTGCTGATATGGCAATCCCTAAGAAATTTCCATCTTCTCGCAAACATTGCAAGCCATGGTGGACTTTAGAATGCACTGCAGCAATTAAGACCCAAAAGAAGGCGTGGGGTATTTTCCGCCGGTACCCCACAACTCAAAATCTTATTACCTTCAAACGAGCAAAGGCTAATGCTCGAAAAGTGCGACGCCAAAGCCAACGGGAGTCTTGGCAAAAATATGTTTCTAGCATAACATCCGCTACTCCCTCGAAACAGTTATGGAACAGAGTTCGGAAGGCGATGGGATTATATTCCGAATATTCGATCTCATTCGTTGAAGAGAATGGTCAATATATCTCGGAAGCAGCCGATATAGCAAATGCCATTGCACGCGCTTTTTCTGCGGCTTCCTGCTCCGACATCTATCCAGAGACATTTCAACACACTAAACATCGTGAAGAATCCCATGGTATTAATTTCCATTCTCGATCCGAACTCTCTTATAACTGCCGATTTACAGAAAAGGAACTGATGCGATGCCTTAAAACGACCAAAATAACTGCACCTGGTAAAGATGGCATTTCATATCTTATGATACAGCATCTTTCTCGTCGCTCTCTTTGTAATCTTTTGCATCTGTACAATCGAATATGGGAGGAACATACCTTCCCTTTGGCTTGGAGGCACGCCACTATTATACCTTTTCAAAAACCTGGAAAGGATCCAACTAATCCAAATAACTACAGGCCAATCGCACTAACAAGCTGCATGTGCAAACTATTTGAAAAGATGGTTAATTCACGTCTCAATTACATCTTAGAGACAACTCGGGCTCTTTCACCATTCCAAAGCGGTTTCAGAGTTGGCCGCTCAACAGTAGATAACATCTTAGCCCTCGAGACTCAAGCTCGCCGTGCGTTTCTGCGCCGAAATCATCTTGTCTCCATTTTTTTCGACATGGAGAAGGCGTATGATCGCACCTGGAGATACGGAATACTCTGTGATTTACATTCTCTTGGGTTTCAGAGAAATCTACCGATTTTTATTCAGAACTTTTTAGCCCTCCGACAGTTTCAAGTTCGAATTGGCTCCAGCTTATCAGACATTTTTATCCAAGAAGAGGGTGTTCCACAGGGCAGCGTCCTAAGTGTAACCCTTTTTTCAATTAAAATAAATAATATATTGAATGAACTACCTCCAACTGTCCAGGGTAATTTATACGTAGATGACTTGAGCATACATTGCCAGGGAAATGACATGCGGTACATCGAGCGACAACTTCAGACGGCTGTCTCTCGCTTGACGAGGTGGAATATTGAAAACGGTTTTAGTTTTTCCCCTCAAAAGACATCCTGCGTTCATTTCTGCCGATGTCGGAACCTGCATCCTGACCCAGATATATTTCTGGATGGTAACAGGATAGCAGTGGTGGACAGAGTGAGATTTCTAGGAGTCATTTTTGACCAGAAACTCACCTTCCAACCCCACGTCGAGCAACTGCGGATGTCTTGCATGAAAAAGCTGAATCTTTTAAAAGTTCTCGCTAATACATCCTGGGGAGCGGAACGGACCTCCATGCTTAACATCTAGCGAGCTTTAATTCGTTCCAGGCTAGACTATGGGTGTGCAGCCTATGGCTCCGCAGGTCAGTCTGTGTTACGAAAGCTCGATACAGTACACCACACCGCACTGAGGATCTGCTCCGGAGCATTTCGCACCTCACCAGTTAAAAGCCTATACGTTGTGTGCCATGAACCATCTCTGGCCTCCACACGTCTTTTGCTGTCACTACGATTGTACTATCGCATTTTGAGTCATCTCACCAACCCACTACGTAATTTTCTCCTGGACAGTTCTTATGAGCGCCTCTTCAGGAACAAACCATCCTACATTCCATCTTTTGAGTTGCGTATGAGGAATGCCCTCGGGGGTACTCCTCTTAGTTCCATATCAGTCGCGAAACGACCTCTTTTTACTTTTCCTCCTTGGAATCATTTCACAATATCAATTTTAAAAGTATTCACAGGTTATGAAAGGTCGAATACCAACGCAATCATCTATCGACAACTTTTTATCGCTCATCGTCACTATTTTAGAGACCACTCAGCCATATACACTGATGGTTCGAAATCTGATAATTATGCCGGTTGCGCATTCGTATGCGACTCAAATACTTTTAGCTTTTTATTACCACCATTCGTTTCTGTTTTTACTACTGAATTTTTAGCTATATACAAAGCTTTAAAATATATTTTCACTCTTTCAATTAAAAATTATATCCTTTATACAGATTCAAGAAGTGTATTGCAATCTTTGACATCGGTTTGCCCGAATCATCCCTTGGCTGATGCAGTTCATAAAATTCACAAAAAACTCATTCAACGTGGTTTCGGTATATCTTTTGCTTGGATACCGGGACACATCGGAATCGTTGGGAACGAACTGGCGGACACGGCTGCAAAAAATGCAGTGAACAGACTAAATGTTCCCATTCCATACGATGACCTACGACAAGTTGTTCGGGACATCGTGTGGAACGATTGGCGCAACGACTGGAGCATGCAAAGTCACAATAAACTCCACAGCATTCGGTCCACCATTTCTTCATGGCCTGCATTAAAAATAAGACACTACGATGTTCTTTTAACTCGTCTACGCATCGGCCACAAGCGCTTTACTCACAGGCATCTTTTTTTAAGAGAGACTGCGCCTGTATGTGGTACGTGTGGAGCTCCATTTACCATTCGTCATATTTTAATTGATTGTCCTGTTTTTAATCGTCATCGCCAGAATTATTTTAATAGCACAATTTTAAACTTATAAGATTTAGTTGGGGAAGATCCCCACTCAAACCTATTTAAATTTTTACAAAAAATAAATTTTTTAAATTCCATTTAAATTGCATTTTTTACGTCTTTTAAACTCCATCACTGCATAATACATTTTATTATGTTCATGACTCGGTACGTTTTTAAATATTGATTTTATTGGATCAAATTTCGTTTTGTGTCTGGCGCAGCTTGTCCACTATTGGACCTTGCGCCATAAAACCCAAACCAACCAACCAGAATATACTGCCATATATGAAAATATCTATCTATATTAGGAAGCCTTAACCCTCCTGGTGGTTATCTTGAGGAGTATCTCGTTATCAGTAAAAACATCTGATTTTGATGAACGAAATATCTCGTCACTGGAAAGAAAACTGAGCCAAATTCTGATCTCGTCATCATAAAAATTTAGCAGTATCCAGATGACGATATATTTGGTCATTAGCAAAATAGTTCAGATATTGCTCGACGAGCAATCACGTCTAAACTTTTTGAGGGTTTATATGTCTGGCCTTGACCATTTCAACGAGGTCGAACATCCCCAAGCCTCTGAAGGGGTTAATTGCAACGCAGGGGGTGGGGGGTAAACAAATCACGAATCTTGGCTAACGGGTGAACACTGACTGGTACAATAGTACCAGAACTCGATGGATGGACCACGTCACACCAACGGAATCCGAGTCAATCCGGATCGATCTGAATCGAATAAAAACGGGGGCAATGAAGCGGAAGTCTCTTGATTCAGAAAGTATGGAAGGTCAAACGTTCAAGCTGTTTCTTATGGAAGCAATTTTCCATATTCTTTGTAAGTCGTTTTCTACTGGATTTAGATTAATTCAGCTTGACCTGGATTCTGTTGGTGCGAGGCGGTCCTTAGATAAGATTTAATGAGCCCTGTGTTTTTGCTTCAAATGACCGCAGAGCGACAAATCACACCCCATAAGTTGAAATAGATATAAATCTGTTTTATTTTCGGTATGGAACTTTCTATTACCTTTCATATGGATTCCATTCCCCGATTGGCGTGTAAGCATACTCTGTGCCAGCGACTCGTCTGTACTGAAAGATCGTGTAGTTGATTGGAATGTTACGAGCCTTGTCGAAGCTGATCATCATACCATGGCCTTGAATGCCTGGAATGCAGGTGGAAGATGACTTAACATTTCTTAAATGCTACAAATCAAGTGTAAAAATCATGCATGTGGTGTCAGAACACGACCGCAAGGTTTTATGTGAATACGTCTATTTAGAGCAAGGGCTCCCAACCTTTTAGTAACTGCGTACCACTTTAAATTTTTAGAATTTTTTGGCGTACCTCCAGTCCTATATTTTTTTAGAAACATATATCTAATGTCAGAAAAGTGCCCAATGGCTTGTTTTATTTTAATTAAAATGCTAAGAAAGCTTCATATTTTATGATTTATGCACTTGTACGTCGTATTAACGATGTTTTAATAAAGGAAAAATAAAACGATTATTGAAAATTACAGTTTTATATTTTACTCACAGGTCTAAACACAAATAATTTTAAATAATTAGTACAAACTAAGCAAACGAAGGTTAACATAATCAAAAATCAACTTTTAGTACGAAACTTGTATGTTGTTTGTATTTTATTAAAATATCAGTTAGCGTCATTTATTACAATGTGATAAAAATGTTAATCACAAAATTGATTTCATATAATCCCATTTTTCCTATAACGAGGTTGTACATATTAAAAAATCGAACAAACTTCGTAGAATATTTGGGTCGCTCGTATCATCCTTGCGTACCACCTGAAACGTTACCGCGTACCACCGGTTGGGAATCTCTGATTTAGAGCATGGTATTTATTTAGTTGTAGCAAATGAAAGAAACGGGTCAATAGTATTTAATCTCTCATACAAAGATCAAAATCAATTCACCATTGGACTGAAAAGGACGCAAACTGTGACAGAGGTAGTTTATACGGACAGTTGATAGTGTCTTCTCGCCATCACTTATTAGAGGACCCCAACTACAACACGTGGTTGCAATATACATTTCTGCTTGCTTTGGCACGACTTCACCAAACTCATACATCTTACAATCAGTAACTATATATATATTTTCATCATTTTCCGTTAATTTATTACGAATTTTTAACTATATTAAGTTATTTCTTCAGGTAAATAGAAGCATTGCTTTTCTTTACACTTCGATTTCGCAATCAATCCTACTCTCTTGTTCCAACTTTGTTTTCGTCTCGTTACTTGAGAACAACTTTTGGGGAAGCTCCCTACACCCTCGAGAGTAGCAAGTGCTTAAAACTAAGACGTACGTCGCAGAACAAAGTCTTTGCAGAACACTTCTCCCTTAATTTTATCAAAATTTTGGCCGATTTTTTTTCAATCATAAGTTGCGCGAAGTTCTGCAGTGAAAAGCGCGTTCCTTGTCTTTTTTTCTTGTCTAGCTACTGAACAACTTCCCTACACCGCCCCAAAAATTTCCACAAACACTTTACAAATAACACTTCGATGTCAATGACAAAATATTTAACTTCAAAAGTTAGCGACAGAATTGCAAATTCTGAAAGTATGACTTGATTTTAAATAAAGTAAGTTAATTAATTTTGATGTTTTATTATAAATATGTAATACGTATTTAGCTGATAATTGTGTTCGACGTCTGTTTTTAATTTAACTGCATTTTTCAAAATTCGGACAAAATGCCTGCAGAACAATTGTAATTGCTTGGAGTTGTGTTACAGAACACTGAATAGATTTCTGCACCTGGGCCTACAACCATTGAACTTCGTCGAGGGCAAAATAATTTTCCAATAAACACAGACATTTTGTAAACTCTTTTATTTTGCTTCGTTGTTTTGATTAAAATTGTACAATCATGACTTGCCATACAGTATTTTTATTGTAACCAACTTTATAATATTTTGTAGGTACCTACTCTTTTCTTTTTCTTCTTGTTTTATAATTAAAAATAACTAACTCCATCTTCTTCTTCTTTTTTTATAATTAAAAATGACTAACTCCTTCTTCTTCAACTTTTTTAATAATTAAAAATAACTGTAAACTCCTTCTTTTTCGTTTCTACAATTTGTGCAAACGTGCCTTAAAACGTTTCTAGTGATTTGATTCTAGTGATTAGGCAAAGTCAACTATTAATTTTGCAATACTGATTGGCGTTGAGTTGCTCCAGTATGACATTAATTAAAAAATGCCAAGATACTGATTGTATTTTTTATTGATGGTTTATCATTTTTAGTGGTAGGTCCTACAAAAGAATGAAATCCTTTGCAAAGTTGAAATGAATGAAAATAAGAATAATTTTGATATTGCCCAGTTTTTTTCCCGTTCTAAATAAATCTTTTATTGATGGTGTTTTAAGGTTTATTTTGGAAACCTTAAAAAGGTTTTTAAAAAGACAATAACCGTTTTTGATAACCTAGCAAGAGATCAGAATTGGAACAGAATAAAAACCAAGTTACTGCTTCTATTCGTACGGACTTAATGGAGTAAATAGAAGCAGTGATTAAAAAGTATTCTTGTAGTGACTAAAAGTAAAAGTACACAGTCAAAAATTAAATTTTTTCGACCATGAGAGCTTATAGTATAGACTTCCACAGGATTTTTTAGGTATTAATCATTACTTGGGGGCCTGCCCCCTGCTCGCTAACGCTCGCCAACCCCCGGAGGATTGCTTCGAAATCCTCATTGGTTCGCTGCGCGAACCTATGCTCGCTTCGCTCGCCTCTATGAAGACATGTGTCCTAGCAGAAGGAATTGTTTACAAAATATGTTACCAAAAAAAATGTTTTTCAAATCTAAATTTGCTGTATTACAGAAAAAATATATACAGTATCTCTAAAATCAGAATTCAAATGAAAACTTTGTGCAAATTTTGACTCGAAATGTGAGCGTTGCTTTGGAAATTGAATACCCAACATGTTATTTGTGTGTACATTTTCCCAGCAAACAAACGACCCACACTTTTTCATTGAGTTTGTTGCCGAAAGTTGTAGTGCAAGCGTCTTGTTGAATTATAATTGTTGGCCCTGAAAAGATCCTCCGCTTTCTTTGATTTCGGTGGAGTTGTCGTTCACGGTAAGACGTTTGTCGCCAACTAATTTTTGTCGCCAATGAAACAACGCATAAAATACTATTCAGAGCGTGGAGTGCGAGAAATTTTGCAGATAGGGTTGCCATAACAAAAACGGCATATGTGAAGAAAAACCGCAAAAGGTGAAGGTTACCATATTTGGCGACAAATCGCCTTCTTACCGTGAACGACAGTTCCACCTTGATTTCTATTATAAACTAACTGCAACAGCTCATTAAAATTTCCTTTTTTTTTTCAATAAAATTTCATCCGATAACGCTATAAATTCAATCGATGCGCGAGACTTCGCGATAAACAAACAATCGTACAGTGTTGCCAAAACGCGATTACAAATAACGTCTTTTTCGTGAGCCACGTAAGAGAATTATATATATATAGATTTTAAGCGTGCATGAAAAAGGCTTAAGATTGTTGTGAAATTCAAGACTGTTTCTATTCACCCGACTATAAGATACTTAGTCAATTCAGTGTTAATCGAAAGTCGACTAGTGCTCCTTCACGATAATTACGTTCTATGCATTTCTGCTTGACTTTTCGACCAGTATATGTCAACATTGTGGAAATTTTAACACTTTTCGAACTGTGATCCAAAGTTTCACAGCCGACCAACCGGTATAGTGGTTAAGGTGTTATCCTCTAGATCGGAAGGTTCCTGGTTCGAATCCGGGTCCTGGCATGGATGTTTGTAAGCGTATGGTGTAGAGGCGGCTGGTGCACCTTAAATCTGTCGTGGCCGAAAGTCCTCACGTTGGGTTGGCGTGGAAGTTTGGAGAGTGGGGTGCCAGCTCAGGTGTTGCTTCGTCATCTGACCGTGGTTCAAAATTACGAGGTGGTGTCCTCGCATCTTTCCCTTAAAGGGACTGATCCCGGACCGTCGTCAATAGCCCGTTGTGTTGCTCTAGTACGACGTTAACTAAACTTACCATTACCATTACCATTACCAAAGTTTCACTAAAAAAAGCATCCGACTTCTTATGTCATAAATCGACAAACCTCAACGCTAGTTTTCGTTTGGAATCAATTGCAACGTCGAAGCACTTTGCAGTCTCAAGTTTTGAAGCTGATTGCAACTGATTTGAAGTTTTGCGTGGCGTAGCCACAAAGTCCCCTAAACCGCACTCTTCTCAATTTATCGTGGCGCTCGAACTCAAGCAACGAACAAGTCTTTGTTCGCTTAGCTATCGAAAGACGCTGGATTGATTTGGTTCGCGTTGATTATGTAGGCATTTAAGGGCCGAATTAGATTCATCCATTTTTTTTTTGTAAAATCCAACTTTTCGTACTGGCCACCACCTAGTACAGGTCGGACCTAGTCAGATATTTTAAAGCCACATTCCCGTCAAAATAGTTTTAACGTGTTGTGACTTCAGGGAATAAAGCCCCCAAACATTATTTTCCTTTCGTCCAATTGATCTTTACAATAAAAATATTTAGAAAACGACGGGAAAAGAAACCCAATTTTTATTGCTAAACTTTTATATTAAGTACATAGCAAAAGCATTATCTTTGAAGCTTCAATCATTCTAAACTTTCATGAAATTAAAAATCACCTGAAGTTGGAGAATTCTAAAGAGAACACAAGTGCAGTTGAGTTATTAAGAGATTTAATAATATAGTTATACCCTAACTTAATTGAAGTTTCTTCCACGATAGATATATGAGAGGTTTCTAATGAAATTTACGTCAAACTGCCGCAACACACAATAGCTATTGACGACTAACCGGGATTGTTTCCAAAGAGACGATATTTGACCTTAGTTCCGTCGTAGAACTAAGCTCAAATATCGAGGCATGAGAGGTATTTTCTGTTAAGCTAAATATAGGTAGCGGTAGTGACTCTACGGCGAAACGTGTTTCTGTGAGTATTATCAACTTGGCATGGTGTGGAAGTTTGGAGAGTGGGATGCCAGCTCAGGTACGATCTCGTCATCTGACCGCTGTTTAAAATTACCTGGTGTTGTCTTCGGTTCTTTTCCTTCGGATTTCATCCCGGACCGTCACCAATAGCCCCTTGTTGTTACTTCAGTGTGTGTGACGTTGATTAAAATACCTACCAAACTTTCACACCATGGACACTTGAGGCCATAACAGATTTAACCTGCCTCCTTGTACACAACGATCTTTGCTTGAATAGTTTTGAACTCGTAACCCTCCGTTTTCTAATCCGGGACTACCAAAACAGCTAACACGAATTGATTTATGATTATTCATTGGTCACACCAATTAGATTAACGGTAGTTCAGTTGGAAGAGTAACGGATAAGCAACCTGAGAGTTGCGAGTTCAAAACTTGGTCCAACCAAAGACCGTCGTGCACGTGTGCGTAAATCTGTCGCAACATCAAATGTCCAAACGTTGGCGTGGTGGTTGAAGTTTGGAGAGTGGGGTGTGGCCAAGTGTGACCTCGTCATCTAACCGTGGTTCAGACGACGAGATGTTATTTACGAGGTGTTGTTCTCAGACTGTCGCCGTTGCATCGCTCCAGTGCGATGTTGATGAACTACCTACCTACCTAGTCAACACCAATTAGAATTAAAATCCAAACTGCCAAAACGGTGATAAACTACATTT
Organism: Metellina segmentata; assembly: GCA_947359465.1. Taxonomy (NCBI): domain Eukaryota; kingdom Metazoa; phylum Arthropoda; class Arachnida; order Araneae; family Tetragnathidae; genus Metellina; species Metellina segmentata. The sequence goes on along the minus strand of OX375875.1, from coordinate 96,099,061 downwards.
TAACACACCCTGATATGTATGATGCTGCAGTATTTGGATTTCAGAAGTAAAATATTTATAGACCGTACTGGTTTGTTTGTCTACAGTGAAAATTCCTCTCAGTGTATTAAAATTTACGAGAACAGGAAATAAAACTCGTTCATTGCTTACTTTTCAGCTTTGTGTTTGCTATGGCAGCTAGAAGTAGATTTTTGTCCATGAGTTGAGGATATTCGCACATTTCATGATTGCTTTCGCAGAGACTGCGGATCGCTGTGGCCAGAAGTATCACCGAATCAATCACCATGGCCACGAGGCCTTCTTGTTGATAAGACGCTTCCAAACTTTCACCACCTGAAATAATAAAACAAATTTTATCACTAGTCCTTATCTACTTGGTACAGTCGGTGAAAAAGTATCCGAAACCCTCTTGTCATTAACTATATGTTACAGTCGGTGAAAAAAGTATACGAAACCCTCTTGTCATTAACTATCTGTTACAGTCGGTGAAAAAGTATCCGAAACCCTCTTGTCATTCACTCTCTGTTACAGTCGGTTAAAAATGTATCCGAAACCCTCTTGTAATAAATTATCCGTTACAGTCTGTGAAAAAGTACCCGAAGCTCTCTTGTAATTAATCATCTGTTACAGTTGGTAAAAAAGTATCCAAAGTCTTTTGTTATTAACTATATGTTACAGTCGGTAAAAAAGTATCCGAAGCCCACTTGTTATTAATTTAATTATCTTTAACAGTAGGTGAAAAAAGTATCCGGCTTTGTGCTATTCGTGTGTCTAGAATCGCCTAGTCAAAGAAAAAATGTCATTAGATTAGTAATAATAATGCGTACTATGAATAGAATTATAAATAGTTGTGAATTGTACTCGCATAAAGGTAAGGTGCAGTCAGCAATACTCTGCATTACATCACAGTGCCCCCATAGCATCATGGCAAATGAGGACTCCAGCCGATTACCATAAAATCAAATGGCTCAGGAGTATTTCGTGTAACAAGAACTTGAGGGTTAAAAATAATAGCATGGTGAGGTAGGTATTTTAATTAACTTCACACTGAAGAATCTAAAAAGGAGCTATTGATGACGGTACTAGATCAAATCCGTAGGAAAGATCCGTAGTCGACACCACGTAATTTTGAACCACGGTGAGGTGACGAATTGGCATGGTGAGATTTAGAGAATCATCGGGACTTGATTATCCCAAGAGACCAACTTTTTTTGCCTGTTATATATACAGGGTGGTCCCGAATTCATGGTACAAACTTTAATGGTAGGTACAGGACATTGTAACAATGACTTATTGTATAGGAATGTATAGTCGCAAGTGACGCGGTGAGGCGAAAACAGGGGAAATAACGGCCGAAAGGAAAAACAAAGATTTTATTGAAAGCGTTGTTGACAAGTGTCATGTTTACAGTAATTGTTCAAAATTGCGTCCACCAGTATCGATACATGCTTGACAGCGTCGGTGGAGCGATTGGCGTACACGTTCAAAGATGCCTGGTATTTCACGCACACCTGCAGCAGCTACAGATAAGCGAGCGACGAGATCCTCATCTGAGTCAACTGGAGTCTCATAAACAAGATGCTTTAGATGTCCCCATAAAAAGTAATCGAGGCTCGATAAATCGGGAGATCGGGGTGGCCAAGGGACTGGTCCACCACGCCCAATCCATCGAGTACCAAACGTGGCATTCAGGTAATTCCGTACATCAATGCTGAAGTGTGCTGGCGCCCCATCGTGCTGAAACCACATGCGGTTACGAATGGCGATCGGAACATCATGCAGCAGTTGTGGTAACACTTCTTTCAGAAAAATAAGATAGCTTCCGCCAGTGAGCCGCGTGGGTAGTAAGTATGGGCCAATCAAAAAGTCGTTCACAATACCAGCCCACACATTAATACTGAAACGTTGTTGAAACGCATGTCGACGCGTTGCATGTGGATTATCGGTTGCCCACACATGGGAATTGTGCGCATTAAAGACACCCTCGCGTGAAAATGTCGCTTCATCTGTAAATAGCACATAATCTACGAAATCCGGCTGCAACGCACATTGCTGCATCACCCACAGGCAGAGGTTCACGCGGCGAGGATAATCTGCCGGATTCAATGCTTGTACTTTCTGAAAATGGAAGGGGTGTAAGCGATTTTCGTTTAACACTCTGCATACAGTCTGATGACTCACACCTACGTCACGCGCAACAGTTCTTGTGCTTGACTCGGGTCTATCAGCCACAATGTTCAAGATGCTTTCTTCCAGCCTTGGAGTGCGTACAGCTCTTACTCGACCAGCGCCATGTCTGTTGACGTCGAACGCACCTGTTTCACAAAGTTGACGATGTAACCGTTGAAAAATTCTATGATCCGGCATTCGTCGATCAGGATACTCCGCGCGATACATTCGTAACGCAGCTCTGCCGTTACCATTTGCACGGCCGTACATGTAATGCATGTCTGCTTTTTCTGCATACGTAAAGTCACCCATCGTCTACGGCAGCACAATTGTGAATGGCGCTTTTCCCTACTGCGATGCATCATGTTCAACAGCGGCTAGACATCTACTGCCCTCTACCGGCAATGATACCAACCGATCACTCCATTTCTCTTTCCTTTTATTTCCCCTGTTTACGCCTCACCGCGTCACTTGCGACTATACATTCCTATACAATAAATCATTGTTACAATGTCCTGTACCTACCATTAAAGTTTGTACCATGAATTCGGGACCACCCTGTATTGTGTAACATTGCATGTGGGTATAGATGCAATTACTGTATAGATGTAACTATGTACAGATATAAAAATGTATAGATGTAAAAGTGTATAGATGTAATATGATCTACCATTCGGTATAAACATTTTACACCACAACATTAAATTCACCACCACATAATATTCTCATAAAATATTTATTTCACCTTCATATTTAGAAACATCAAATCATTATCACCTTTTAAAAATAATATATTATTTTAATTAAACTCTTGATGTTTGTATTTCTTCTTTTTGTATTGTAACGTCTTTTTGTTTTGTGTTTGTGTTGTGTTTTATGTTTTGTGTTTGTTTGTGTTTCTTGCTCTGCGTTTAAGTTACATTTCCCGGTGTGCCACCGATGTATTAAATGTAATTTTAACGGTGTGCCACCGGTTTTGCATTCTTGGTTTCCCGGGACTCCGGATGATTATTGTAATTTTTAACGTAAGGCCGGAATGTTACCGAACCATTTTAATTCTCCCTTGGTAATAAAACAACCACAAATATAATATTTAAAGAAAGGAAGAAAGGAAAAAAAATGATCGATCGGCCGGCGTGGGTCCTCCTGGGCCTCCTATGTGCTGTGGAAGTCGCCCCCACCCTTTCCCCCTGGACCACAAATACACTCTAAACCTAACAATGAATGGGTCCAGGGAGGGTCTAAAAAAAAACATTCAACCTTGATGGCATGATTGGTGCTTATGCATCCAAACCATACTTACAACATACATACTAACCATATTTCAGCTGTATGCGGACTCAATGCATCTGAGGTACTCCATTGACTTTTTCCCATCTTAAAGCTGTAAACAGTTTTGCTTAAAACAGTAAAACGTTTTGCTTAAAACAGTAAAAAGTTTTGCTTAAAACAGTAAACAGTATTGCTTAAAACAGTAAATAGTTTTGCTTAAAACAGCAAAAAGTTTTGCTTAAAAGAGTAAACAGTTTTGCTTAAAATGGTAAACCCATGTGATTTACTGTCTTTAGTAAACATGGGGGTCGCTCTCCCGGGATACCCAATCAATCTTCTGCTTTCATCCCATTACTCTGTTCCCCCTTTCACGACATTTTTTGCTTGAAGTTATCTGTCTTGTGTTTGGCGCAGCTTGGCCAAATGTGATCCTTGCGCCATAAAACCCCCAAAAAACGAACCTGCAAATTCACTGCATACGGAGCTACCATCTTACTCGCATCTTGATCGTTCACTGTTCTATGCATCTACAATGAAATAGACGGAGCATATGAGCGAAGTCGTAAGATCTTAGAAGGGTAAGTCATTTTAGACTTAACGAATCGACATGGGCCGATCGGCTATCGAAGCGCAGACTAGCGTTTTCAATCACGCTGGATAATCAATTAAACCAATCAGTAAGTCGTCACACATTAGTCCCACTCCTCAGCTACGCCAGCATAGCCGTGAAACATAAGTAGACAGACTTGCTGTTGAGAGAAGCCTCAAAACGTGTGACAGCATGAAGACTAGTATTCACGTGACTGCTGTGCTTTTGGCGATGTTACATCTTTTGACAGGGTAGATGCGGGAATGCGCATTTCTATACAGAGGTGACCAAAAGGGTGAAATCGCCAAACTCCATTGCCATGTCACACGGACCAATAAGGTGATGAATGGGCGTTGTCTCCCATCCCGTGGACTAATCGGATGACGAATGTTCATTTGCTCCCGGCAGACGAAAATAGTTTAAAGGCGGGTTTACAGGCTACGATAAATCGTTACGATGTGATTGACAAATTTATTGTTCCAATAAATCGAAAGTGTGAGTATTGTTTACACGATACGATAAATCGTAACAATTTCTTGTCAAATATTCGTTGTCGACCGCTATCGACCTCTAAATAAGCTTTAGCCATGAAGGAAGTAGTGTTGTTGTTATATATCGGTTGTTTAGCGAGAAAAGTGAAAAAGTCTTGCAGAGTCCTGGTTGTTCAAAAAATGCAGAAGGTCGAAGTACCACAAAGTAGGTTTATAGATGTCATCCGCACCTGTCCCGGATTTTGCCGAATTGTTAACTTTTGACAGTTCTTTCTTATAAACCGTACGCAATGCATTAATTTTTTTCACAACAATGTCTCTGTCTGCCGACGGATCCAATTCCTTGTATTTTTTAACGAGCTCTGTATAAGCAAGGCCTTTTTTATTCCTGTCGGAGTATTATTTGCTCTTAACGAGCCACAAGCAGGTAAAACTCCGATAAAGTTCAATGAATTCACTCAAGAACTCTCGAGGAGTTTGTTTAACTGCCATGATTCGAATAAAAACAACAGTTAATCAAAGAACGAACTATAAGACACAACCTTTCTGATGCAGATGCAAATGCAAACTGAGTCAAATCGTAGCGAGAAATAGCTGCCACTTGTTTACACGTTCCAACATATCGTTACGATTCGCAGAAATTGATGCCGGCCGGCATCAACCATCCAATCCAATTCCAATTCCAATTAATCGCTACAATGTCCTGTTTACACCCAACGATAAATCGAAACAATTCGATCGTTACGATAAATTGCTACAATTTATCGTAGCGTGTAAACTGGCCTTAAGGGTCACGTTACTACTGGTTTTGGTCCCATGATCCTGTGCACATAAACAGGTTACCATTGTTTACTCCACTTCTATTTCCTCTATGCGCCACTAAATGTGTAGAAATGGATGCTCTCAAGATCATTACCTGCTCACAAGAGTCACACAGAGGTTTTTTTTGGTCAAGGTAGATGACCGTAGTGTTTTTGAGGCGGAACGTGTTTCCTGTGTTTATTTCGGACTGGATGTCACTTTACTTGTTTCTTGAACACTTCATCACGTCATTAATAAGATTTCCAAAAATATATACTCTATAACAAAAAAATCGACGCACCAAGAAAGAGTTGTCCAGGAGTAGCGCCGGGCTCCATCAACTTGGAACGGCGCTGATTGGGAACGTGTAGTCTTTAGTGCAGGCCTCGAAATAGATTTTTTAATACAGGTGCACCCTGTGCACCTAAGTTTTTAAATTAGGTGCACAAGTTATATGTTAGGTGCACATTAAAAAAAAAACCATAATAAAAGAGTATTAATGTAATGTAAACTACCGTATTAGTTGGGTATGTTTATAGTGGTTCGTAGTAGATAGTAAATAAAAAATATTTAAACATATCGAAACTCTATGGCACACGGCTGTCGCGAGAGTCGCTTCAACAGTGCCACCTGGAAAATGTTTCGATCATGGGAAAGTTTTGGTGGCAGTGACACAAGTAAACCTTCCTCCTGTATAAAGTCGTTACGGCCCAGCGATTTTGTTTTCGCTTAGTGTGTATTTAGGAATTTTAATTACGTTTCTTTAGAGCGAGAGATGCCGATACTAATATTTTGTTCAAACATCAAAATAACATAAAACACGTTCCCCCCTTTTTTCAACGTTAGATGCACCGTGTGCACCTAGCTGGAAAAAAATAGGTGCACAATTTTATTTTCATGTGCACCTGTGCACCCGGGTATTTCGAGCCTTGCTTTAGTGGCTAGTCCTGTTTCGAACTGTGTTCCTGACGACAACCGCAGACTGGTCAGGAGACGTCCAGAGCAGCGTGGTTATCCTGCCCTTACTATCACACGCCACTCATGCCCAGAACAGGGCGTTATGGTATAGAGTGCCATCTCCTTTGATAGCCGAACCCCTTTGATAGTCATTTCTGGCACATTTACAACGCATCGGAAGGTAGACGGCATTCTACGACCGGTTGTGTTACCGTTCCTTCTACGATACCCCGGACTGACTTTTTGAACAAGATAAATGCCCGGCCGCACACGACACGTGTTGCTATGAATTGTCTTCAAGCCTTCCCAACACTTCCTTGGCCAGCTAGATCTCCCGATTAGGGATGCGACATCGATAGCAAAACATCGATGTTTTGAAACATCGTTGTTCAAAATTAAAACATCGATGTTGATAATACATCGACCCAAAAACATCGAGGTTTTTAAACATCCATGTTTTTAAAATTCAGTGTATTTAAACTCTTTCCACTCATTTCTTAAAACTGGTTTAGCAACTTGTGATGCTACATCGACAGCAAAACATCGATGTTTTTAAAATTCAGTGTATTTAAACTTGTTTCCCCATTTCTTAAAACTGGTTTAGCAACTAGTGATGGGACATCGGATCCAATACATCAATGTTTTTTTTTCTAAAACATCAATGTTGTGAAAGCATCGATATCGATGTCGCATCCCTACTTTTCAGACCCTTCACACTTGGCCACTTTGGTCTAAAAGTATGTTCGATTTGCTGAATTTAAAAATTATGCTACTTGGTTAGTTTTTAAATTTTTAAAACGGTATTTTTTTCATTCAAAAATAAAACATCGACAACGTAAAAACATCGACAAGTATAACATCGATATTACAAAAACATCGACTTCAATACATCGATGTTAAATACATCGATGTTTTTTAAAAAAACATCGATGTTTTGAAAACATCGACATCGATGTCGCATCCCTACTCCCGATATTTCTCCCATAGAGCCGATTTGGGACATTATGGTAAGGCTATTGCAACCATTCCGGAATGTTGACCATTTAACCCGACAGTTGGAGACAATTTGGCAAGAAATTCCGCAGGACACCATCCGGAACTTTTTTCAGTCCATGCCACGCCGGGTGACAGCTTGCATCCAGACCAGAGGTGGACCAATGACTTATTGACTTCCTCCCTTTGTAATTGTCAAACTCTGAAATAAATCATTCAATTGTTCTAAAAGTTTAATCGTTTGTTTTTCTATGTATGTTCTTCACATTTTCCAATTTGTATCGCAATCGGACAACTCCTTCTTGGTGTGTCGATTTTTTTTGTTATAGAGTGTATAATAATTGATCGGCCACCACCTAGTAGATTGAACGCCAAGAATTACCAAAACGGTGATAAACTATTCTTAGAGGTAATCCCGACGTTTATCCTGTGAGAACAATTGGACGATAGAAGTAAAACCTCCGTTTTGCATCGTTTGTTTACATGCACTGAAAACCACTCATAGATAGTATCGTTTTCCTCCAAATACTTGCTATGAAACGTTTTGAGACTGTCTTACCTGTGCAACTTCTCTGCCCATTCCACCTGCTTATACCCAGTGTGCAGTTAAACTTCGATTCCCAGAATTCTCGAAACCATGGGTTGTGTTTGTTGGTCCTAGGTTTCAGAGATTTGAAGTAGTCATCGAAATCTGCTAAAAATAATAAAACATCAAGACTAAATAAACGTGTGTAAATTGATAGGAATCGAAACAATTTCATCAATAGATATTAGTCTGTACTGGAGAAGCAATTCCTTAAGGGATTGGTAAGAGCGGTGAGTTTGAAAACATTGCGTAATTCTAAGCATTGACGTGAAATACAAGTAGAGTGGCCATTGCTATTGATAAGTTTTAAAATGTTAAGATGTCAACAAGTAATCATGATTAACCAATGGATGAACCAGATGACGAGTGGACGGGCGTCTTCTCTCGTCCCGTAGACCAATCAGGTTATGAATGTTAGGTTCCACCCAGCAGACAAAAGCAGTTAAAGGTCCCGTTACCACTAGTTTTGGTCACATGGTCCTGGGCAGATAGAAAAAATGCCATTGATCACTCCATTTCATATTTCACTATGATCATAAGTCCAGCACACACTGAAGCAACACGCGACAAGATATACGACATGTGCTTGCGTACTCGTTTCTGTACAGAGAACATGGTATGTAATTTAGCCAGTTTAGTGTCGCAGGACAGATGTTGGACGAATGTGTGATTTGCCAAAAAATGATGAGTTCTTCATAAATTTACTCAGAATTTTTAAAAATAAGAATTGGCTGCACCTGGTAATTTTTTTTCTATGCTCTCTAATGTGGATTCTGAGTAAATTCTTTCAATGTTGGGATCGTTCTGTATGCGTTTATGGAGGAGGTACGAATACCATTTTAAGATCGCATATTACTCGGGAATATCGTGACCATAATGGATATGTAAAAGTTGAGTGAGCAATGGTAACCTATTTATGTGTCCAGGATCATGCTAATAAAAGTAGCAGTAAGGGACCCTTAAGGCGCGTACTCACGAATCAAGTTTGATTGACCGATTATAGTTGTTCAAGAAAAGTTGAATGAAAACTTTTGTGAGAACCTTTGTTTCAACGGAGTTGATCACCTTTTTAGTGGATCAAGAAAAGTTCGACCCATTCAAACTTTATTGTTGAAGTGATGAATCATCTGCTTTCGAGTTATTTCCACCCAAACGATCTGTCGTGGTTTATTTTATTCGAGAAACAAAACAAAAGTGCTTTTTATTCTCTAGGACATGTTTGTATCTTCGCGATCGTTAAAGATAGAGTAAAAATTTCAGCGGATTTGAAACCTGCGGAAAATTTTACACCAGTTCGATACCTTAAATGTGATTTTCTATAAATAAATAATTTTTCAATTGTAACTTTTACATTTTCGCTTATTACACTGTTGATCAGTTTCTATTGATATGTGTGAACAAAAACTGATTCAAGTCGTATTCAACTTTCATTGATCAACAATTGATCGGTCAATTAAACTTGATTCGTGAGAACTAGCTTTAGATAACTTTCGTCTGTAGGTGGGAACGAATATTCTTATCCGATTGTCTTCGCGACAGAGTTGAGCTTGGTTATTTCACCATTCTTGACGGCACTATGGAAATGCGCTTTCACATATCAATCCTGTTATAAGATAATATACCTCCTGTGATAAAAGCGCGTTCTCACGAATCAAGTTCAATTGACCGATAATAGTTGATCAATAAAAGTTGAATACGACTTGAATCAATTTTTATTCACACATTTCAATAGAAACTAATCAACAGTTTAATAAGCGAAAATGTAAAAGTCACAATTGAAAAATTATTTATTTATAGAAAATCACATTTTAGGTATCGAACTGTGGTGTACAATTTTCCGCAGATTTCAAATCCGTTGAAATTTTCACTCTATCTCTAACGATCGTGAAGATACAAACATGTCCTAGAGAATAAAAAGCACTTTTGTTTTGTTTCTCGAATAAAATAAACTACGACAGATCGTTTGCGTGGAAATAACACGAAAGCAGATGACGTATGACTCATCACTTCAACAATACAGTTTGAATGGGTCAAACTTTTCTTGGTCCACTAAAATGTTGATCAACACTATTGAAACAAAGGTTCTCACTATAGTTTTTAATCAACTTTTGTTGATCAACTATAATAGGTCAATTAAACTTGATTCGTGAGAACGCTCATTAAGATACTAAATTGTTCAACCCAGTCAATGTTCCAAATAGCTTTCACGTCGGATTTTTTGGAGCTCCTCTCAACAACAATCTGCTTAATCTACTTATGCTTCATGTCAATCTACTTCGTAACGCTCAGATAAAAGACGATTCCGCACAAACGTGATTTAAATTCTTTCCTCAAATTTTGCTTTCTCCACGGATTCTTTTAAGTTACTTTGCATCTTTGTAGTTTACCCGAAACACATTAACTCTTGTCAGTCAAAGATTATTCCAACATCCGTAGAACGTTAGAATCGCCTCGCAGCATTTCTGTCGTTTAGAATAATAAGAGTTAAGAGAAATCTCCAAGCAATGTCTGAACTTCGAACCCCCTTCCAAGTCTATTAATAAGTAAAGAAGGCGCGTGAAGTCGTTGAAAATAATGACATGCTAGATAAATGAAACGCGTGCTTCTTATTTCTTGACAAGGTAAGACTAATAGTGTTTCTAAGTTTAGCAATCTTGACGGTGACAGACAAAACACATTATGAATGTTTTGATTTAACCAACTCAACTAAAAAAAGTTTATTTTGTTATAGGCACGTTCCCGTTCTTCAAAATACTCAGAGATTTTACATTTACATGCATGAGAATTGTAACAATTGATTGGGATGAAATTGAAGTGGGGATATATTTATACTTTTGCTTATTAATTATTGATACTGAGGAGCCTGCAATTCTGATGGTTGCGAGATCGGCGCTTGAACCTGGCTAAAGACCGTCGTGTTCGCTAATGGTGGTTGGGGCACGTTAAATAGGTCGTGGTCACAAAATCCTCCATGTTCCCATACCAAATCAATACCTCTGGGGGTACCTGATCAGGGGGTTATCGGCCTCTGATTGGGAGCTAAATTACGATATGTGTGAGTGAATGTATGTGTGAAAGGGACCTTTCTGTAAAATGGATGTGTCATGCATGAAGAAGTCCAACACTCCGGGGCAATGGCACCCCCAATTGGGTCATATATGGCCCGCACGACAACAACAACAACAATTATTGATACTTTTTAAAGAAAATTGTGGATTCGCTTTGATACGATTTGATTTTAGATATTGGCACGGCAACTTGTTTCGAGAACGAATCATCATCAATAGCAGTGCTAATAGATCCGGACAACTAAATTAACATTTTTTTTATTCAACGATTACGCATTTCTTCAATTTCGTGATAAATACTTCGGACTTGTAATATACGGGGTATATTACAATAGTTGAATCCGTAAGTTGGTTTCCCAACGTTTCAGAATACATTGCTTGTTTGGGTTATAGGTTGAAAGTGCCATATTTGGTAAAGCTGCGCCAAACACAAGACAGGCAACGTCAAGTATAGTTGATTGCTCGATTAAAGTTCTATTGAGAAGTCCCAAGAAAAAGTTAACTAGGACTTTAGCGCCATATTATGGGTAGAAATGGACATGTAAAACTGAGCTATGAAGAAATGTGCAGCAAAAGACGCATGATAAAACCTTTATATTGGCGATAAACGTTTCGCATAAAACGGATTATCTCCAAATAGAAGCTCGAATTTGGTGGGAAGAACACATCCGGTCCCAATGTCATGTCAACAATGAAGGGTCTTTGTAACGGAATAAAACAAAAACTAAATGGGATTAATCAGAAAATTAGGTACATCTCAATCTACCTGGAAACCTGAGATTTAACATCTATTACTGAATAGAGGAGCCACAATCACGGAGTACCTTACTGAAAAACAGGGTATATTAACATAATATTTAATATACATTTTTTTATTAATTTAACACTGATTTAAGAGAGCTAGTTAAATTTAGAGATTAAGTTAAAGAAAGTGACGCAAAACACTTCATTAATAGGAAGATAAAGTGCAGAATTTAATATAGTAATTGTTGCAATTAACCTTCAAAGGGGTTTCAACGAGATATCTCGTCCATCAAGAACTGTGACCGCAATAGCCTAATTGGAAGAGTAACAGATTATCATCCGAAGGGTTGCGAGTTCGAAACTAGGTCCAGCCAAAGGCCGTCGTGTACATGGGGGCTGGTGAACGTTAAATATTTCTCAAATTTCCTCATGTTGGCTTGGTGTGGAAGTTTGGAGTGTAGGGTGCCAGATTAGGTGTTGTAACGCCACCTTTGGACCGTGGCTCAAAATTACGAGTCGCTGTCTTTGATTTCCCCCCTTGGCTATCTTGATCCCAGATCGTTGCCAATAACCGCTATGCTGCAACAATGCGATGTTAATTGACTACCTACCTACTATCAAAATCTGATCAATTTTGTTAAGGGCGAGATATATCTGGGACGAAGGGAAACCAGGTAGAACGGTGCATGATGTGTTACCAAGAGTATCACTAAAATATACTAGTTGGACCACGGAAGAGACACTCTTCTTCACAGGGCACGGCCCATTCCCATTCTTCCTAAAGAGGTTTAAGAAAATGAAGTCTGAAAACTTCTCCTGTGTGGTGAAATTGACACACCTCTACATTACATCACAGTTTGCCCACTTACAGCCTCATTTCTTATGAGAACGCCTGCCGACCACCTTAAAATCGCTTGGCTCAGGAGCATTGCATGTAACAAGGGCTTGAAAGTTAAAATTATTAACATGGTGAGATTCATTGAAAATCATTCAGGACTTGATTATCCCATTAGAATAAGAAAAACAAACTTTTTTTCCATTTTTGCATGTTGTATATCTATCTATCTATCTATATATATATTTATAATGTAACCTAGTATAAGGATTTAATGTAATTACTGTATAGATGCGATGATGTATATATGCGATATGTAATGCGCTCTAACATTCTGGGTAGACATGTCACTTCGGTTGCATGCTCTACTCATCCAACCACAATTATTTAAACTGGTACAGTGTCTCACGTATCTAGGTATGGGAGTGTGTGTTGGTATTAGTTATTGTCAACAAGATATTGACGATTTTTTTTTATGATGACGAACTCAAGATCTTGTCAGATTTTTCATCTAATGACGAGACATATCGTCCATCAAGATCTTCTAAGGGTTCGGCAAATGACGAGATACCTCATCAAGACAACCCACAGGAGGGTTAAAACTCCAAATTCACGTTTCTAACGCGCGCTAGAAGCAGACAATCTGATCCGAAAGAAAAATGGAAAAACGCAAGGGATGTGAAAATAATTATAGACCTGTCACAGCTATAAGGTACAATTTTGGAAGCAGCAATTTATGGACGAGATAAATAAAAACCCCAGCTGATACATAAAAAGCAGAATGTTCGGGATTTTCCAAACAGATGTAGTAACACAGACGAGGAAGTTTTAAAATCGTCAAAAGTTGATAAATGCCAAAGACCAGAACAGGATGTATAGATGTGAGCGACACAAAAAGCTACCTTTCAATGACAATGCAATGAGGAAACGACCAGAAAATATTGATGGGTAATCGATCCAGGTATGGGCAGACACAGCCGAGTTAAAAGTACATGGATAATGAAAATTAGAAAAGGATTTTCAGTCGAATGTCGTAGACTTTATCGTTTCTGCGCCATTCACAATATCCTCTGAAACCTAAATCCAACCAGCTTATTGGAGGATTCTCCTCCTTATTTATTAAATACTGGCTGAATAACGGCGTTGCTCTGGTTGAAATAGTTAAATGTTGTTTGTGAAAAGTGAATTAGAATAGTCACTTTTCTTGCTTAGAAAAATGCAAATATTTAAGTTGTACGGGAAATACTTTTTAACTTCGTTTTAACTTTTTCTTAGCTTCTTAAATTTACTTCCGATGCAAATATATACATTTAACTCCTGAATAATGTATTGCAATATGCAAAAGTCTTAGAAAAACGAAATTCTGATGAAAAAATGCAGAATTCTGAAAAACGAAAGGTGTGCAAAGTGTAGAATTACGACCTCTCATGAGCTGAAATAGAGCAATTTTAAAAAAGATATTAGAAAAATATTGATAAAGATATGATAACGATTTATGAAATTTAGTAAAGCTATGCTCACACATGATCGCGACATTTCCCTGTATTAACTCAGACGCACAATCACGGGATTCTAAATCAAATTTATAAAATAAAACATTAATTCTGGTTTGCCAGATTTCAAATAGCAAAATTACGCTTTTATGATCAACGAGTTTTCGTTTGGACTTATCATGTTTCACTACAAAATGTAAGTTATATAATCCTATCAAGTTTCCTGTAGAGCGTGTTTCCTTTGCCAGATCTATTCATTGCAGGAAAACAAACTTAAGATCGGGGCTTTTAAAATCGGGGCTTCTAGGGGCACTTTTAGGACTAACTGTGTGCCAATTTTCATGGCTACAGATTGGTCTGAAGACGAGAATGTAATAGCCTATGTTTTCCGCAGTGTTTTAAAGTATAAGTGTACCAAATTTGGTGTGGATTAGTCAAACGGTGTAGATTTGCATAGACAAAATACAAACACATAAACATTCTTTTTTTTATATCTGATGAAGAACAAACAATGTTAATTTCATATTTTTCTAATCCGCACTTTCTAGGGAAACCGTCTAAGAATCTAGGTAAACAGCACAGTTTTCAATCCTGCGGCGGCGGTGGCGGCGGTAATTTTTTTTAATATAGAGAGATAGATGTGTTGCAATGTAAAGCACGGAAAGAGCTATGGATTAGTCAAAGCATCCTCCTTCTATAAAATAACTCAACATAAATAAAAGTTTCCTTAACCCCATTTATTATTACAAACGTAACCTGGTTACAAACTTTAGATTCTTCATATTTTTATGATATACTTATATCATTACATTTTGTATAAATAGCTGTCAGCTCACAAAAAGCCACTTTATCGGCATCCAATTTTATCTGGAACAAAATGCCCTTTTCGTAATGTAGCGTGTCGTCGCGATATCCCAGTTATCAGAGTAACGGATTAGCAACTGGAGGATTGCTAGCTTGAAACTCGGTCCAACCAAACACCTTCATGGGGCAAGGGGCACGTTAAATCTGCCGTAACCTCACATGAGAAGTTCGAAGAATGGAGCTCCAGCTCAGGTGACCTCGTCATCTAACCGCGGTTCAAAATTTCGAGGTGTTGTCCTCGGACTTCCTTTCCTTAGGGATTGATACCGGACCACCAGTTGTGTTACTCAGTGGGACGTTAATTCACTACCTACCTAATTATGTTAATAAATTTTGAATAAATAGCTGTGACTCATGACCTGTAATACAATCGCCAGAAAATTTTAGTCTATTCAGACAGGTAGGTATTTTAACTAACGTCGCACTGGAGTAACACAACGAACCATTAAAGACTATTCAATTCAGAAAATGCCTTTTTTTTGCAATGTGGCTTATAAGTTGATCATCCACTGTAGGATAAGAAACAGCAATAGGCAACCAGAAAAAAGGACTGGATTATTCCCGAAATTATTTTCTGAATAGGTGATATATAATAAGAATGGTTTGATGATTACATGAAATATCCATCGGTGTGAAAACAAATTAGCTTTTCCAAATATTTCAGAAATCAAGACGCGGTTGTTAGGTCCCGTCATCCTGAACAGAGCCCTTGCTAGGGGGGGGGTTGGGGTTGGGGGGGCTCTCTCCTGTTATGGCTGTGCAGATGACGTCAAAGATTACGCCTACAAGAGTCTACCGAGAGAACCTATCGAGATGAAGTCGAAGTCTGGTGTAATCGTAAATGAGGGTGGTTGCGCAAAAAATTCGCTTTGAATTGTACCGATGATTGAATTTTGCATGTACATTTTTAAGCTGTAGCTTGTAAATAGAATGTAAATTTTTGTTCTGATAATATAAGTTTAATTTAATAGAAAGTGGTCTCTTTTTATCGTCGATATGGTACACGGTATTAATCTTACCTTTCACAGGAAATCGTTTCGGCAGTATAGTAATGGCACCTTCAGCGATTTTCTTGGTTCTTCCTTTCACTATGCGTTCCTTTGCACCCCAGCCATCGCTTCCCAGCCACACAAATCTGTCTTTGGGCAAGTCACTTCTCTCACAGGCTTCAAGAAGGGGGCTAAAGGTGCAGAATACACAGCACATGTTAGTTACAGAAGTACAATAAAGTTACCTAAGAGAAGCAAGCATTAAGTCGTTAGAGGGACATGGGGATAACATTAACCCCTTGGGTACATTTGACGACTAAGACTCGTCATGCACTTGTTTTGCCTAAGTTCAGATGAAGAGTCTAATTCGTCATTCAAACTAGGACAAAATTAAACATGTACATTAGGGTGGGACGAAAAAAATTTTGTTTTTGATACCACATTCTAATAGTTCGGAAAAGTTGGCACATGCAGTAAAACTAATGAGTAAAAAATTTCATCCCGATTTATTGATATCTTTTGCCTTCCCACGGGGTTCAAACCCTCCAAAAAAGATCAAAATTCGGGCATTTTTTATAAAAAATAAAAATGTTTACAATTACGTTTTAATAGTGCGCGAAAGTAGGCTAATACATTCAATATTAACGGTAAAAAAATTGTTTAGATCAGTACATATCTTCTGCCTCCCCAACGGGGGCCAAATAGCAGAAAAAATGACATTTTCCCAAAATATCGACTTTTGCAATTACGGTAAAAACTGGTGATCAGTTTTTTCTGCTATTTGGCCCCCGTTAGAAAGGCAGAAGACATGTACTGATCTAAAAAAATTTTTTACCGTTAATATTGAATGTATTAGCTTACTTTTGCGCACTATTAGAACGTAACTGTAGACATTTTAATTTTTTTTTATAAAAATGCCCGAATTTCGATCTTTTTGAAGGGTTTGAACCACTTGGGAAGGCTAAAGATATCAATAAATCGGGATGAAATTTTTTACACATTAGTTTTACTACATGAGCCAACGTTTCCGCTCTATTGGAATGTGATAGCAAAAAAAAAACCTTTTTTCGACCCACCCTAATGTACATTCTTGTTCATGGCAAGAGTGATTGGTCTTAGGACTCTCCTTGAATCAAATTATTCAATCCTTCTCTACAAAAATACACTTTATTTAATCTGACTCCATACATAGAAATATTTACACGACTGCGTTATCAGACATTCTTTTTTTTAATGAACGCAGAGATCAGAAGCTGTGCGATCTCTCTATCTTTCCTACTGTTGCCACTCTTATTAAACGAAATTATACAAAAATATAACAGTAACTAGAGTGCAAATGATAATGCGAAAATATAACAGTATTTAGTGTACATACGATACTACGAAAATATAACAGTAACTAATGTGCAAACGATAATCCGAAATACCTTTTTTCAAATAAATCAGAACCCAAGGGGTTAAGAATGTTAAATCTGTTTGTGCCGTGCGTATCTGCGTGACAGTTGTTAGCGCTGCTTCTTAATTGGCATAACTTTTCATGTATTTGGCGAGCTCCAAGAACGTTTCCAACTTCTCAGCTTTTGCCTTATCTCTTGACGCGATAAGACGACATCGACAGCGTTCCTTTTCAGGAATCATTCATTGTGTACTTAGGATTGTACAACTCTTTAATATACTTAGAATAGTATAGTTAACAATGTAATAAAACGTAATTACAATCCACTAAAGTTTGTATTTTTGTGTGAGTCTTGACAGAATTTTTGTAGTGGGTCGGTTAAACTGAACACCAATGCATAAGTATTCCATATTAGACATTACACATTTTATAAATATTTTTTACTTGAATGAAAACCTTTCTGGGATTGCAAGCTAAAAACACAATGGTGAATGGTGGTTGTACAAATTGGCTAAATAAAAATCAGCTTCGTTTAATGCAAACAGAATTCATGTTAACCTTCCTGAAGGTTTATCTCCGTCATCAGTTCTGTCAGGTCAGGGACAATTTGGTTTCAACCCCCTTGGAGTAAAAGGACAGTCTTATCTCTACGAGGAATCAAGTCAATAGTAAAAGTGGCCAGATCTTGATAGATGATACATTTGGTCATTGCCAAAAATTCGAGTGATTTCGAGGATATATTCGTCCATAAAGATCTAGCCTATTTCACTAATGTGACGAGATATCCCGTCATCAAGATATTGCTGTTTTTTTATGATGCCGAGATCAAGAGATCTGGTCAGATTTCTTTAAATGAGATACCTCGTCGATGCAACGTCAGAAGGGTTAAAAATCCTGAAAGCCATACTTGGAGATAGTTCATGCTTGACTTAAGTATACTTCAGTTTTTAGTTAAGTTATTTTCAGCTAGTTTCTAAGCCCACAAGTAAAACAATTGCTGTTCAACTGTAAAAACTCTAAATTTGTTAAGAAAGATTTACTTGATTGAAAAACGAAAAAAGTACTAAGAGAGAGATTTCTTTTAATGAGATACCTCGTCGATGCAACGTCAGAAGGGTTAAAAATCCTGAAGGCCATACTTGGAGATAGTTCATGCTTGACGTAAGTATACGTCAGTTTTTAGTTAAGTTATTTTCAGCTAGTTTCTAAGCCCACAAGTAAAACAATCGCTGTTCAAGTGTAAAAACTCTGAATTTGCTAAGAAAGATTTACTTGATTGAAAAACGAAAAAAGTACTAAGGGAGAGAGAAAGAGAGAGAGAGAGAGAGAGAGAGAGAGTGAGAAAGAGAGAGAGAAAGAGAGTGAGAAAGAGAGAGAAAGAGAGAGAGTGAGAAAGAGAGAGAGAAAGAGAGAGTGAGGAGGGAGAGAAAGAGAAAGTAAAAGAGAGAGAGAGAAATCGATATTGGATTATAATTTTCTGGTTATATAATCTCTATGATCCCAGATGCAGAATTCTATTCAATGTTTTGAAACACAACTCCAAGCAATCGCAATTATTCCACATACATTTTGTCCGAATTTTGAAAACTGCAGTCAAATCAAAAACAGACGTAAAACACAATTTTAGGCAAGTTATGTATTACATATTAGTAATAAAAACATCAAAATTAATTAACTTACTTTATTTATTTAAAACCAAGACATTTTTCAGAATTTTCAATTATGTCGTAACTTTTGAAGTTAAATATTTTGTCATTGACATATAAAATGTGTTATTTATAAAGTGTTTGTGGTTATTTGGGGCGGTGTATGGAGGTTGTTCCGTAGCTAGAAAAGAAAAACGGTGTGGCAAGGAGCGCGCTTTGCACTGCAGAACATCGTAACTTATATTAGAAAATTAATGGCCAAAAGTTTGATAAAATTAAGGAAAAAGTGTTCTGCAAAGACTCGTTTGTTCTGCGACGTACGGCTCAATTTTAAGCACTTTCTGCTGCCGGGGTTATGATGTTAATGTAGTGTAAACTGTCACGACTCTTTATAACCTTTTTGTTAAATTTGCATCGCCAAAATACAATACCTGATCTTATCTTCATTGAGAAAAACTATTACAACTCTCGCTTTAGCGTGGTCATCCAGTCGGTGTACCACTGTAGTGTAGTTCTCTTCGCTCGCGTCTCTGGGTAAAACTTGTACAGTAGCAATGCAAATTTCTGTAAAATCAAAACACCTTATATTGCAAAGGCACTGAGATAAATAAATCTATTACAACTCGTGTGTATAAGTAGCACATGAAGTTAGAGCACAAATCAAAAAGAAAGAGTAGTCAAAATATACCAAGAATCCAGCTGCTTCAAAAGTTTTCTATCCTTCCAAAAACGAAAATAGATTACTTCCTCTGGTGCTTTTGAACATTCTAATAGATGGTACAGCCTGCGTCAACCACCCCTCTGCACAGACACATTTCTGGCGACCGTAGATGCCAAAACGATGCAAGTGCATCACCAGGTAATCATTTCCTGCCACTAAAGCAAACCCTCAGGGAACCATCTCCTTGCGTTGTATACGGGCTTCATGGACCCTAGGTACTCTAGTGATCTTTTATTTTCTCATGGGGTTTACTGTCCTTATAAATACGGGGGTAGCGCTTTCGGGATACACAAGCGATCTTTTCCTGCTTTCATCCGACTGCTTTTCTCTGCCCACTTTCACCTAAAAGTTACCGTGCAAAGCACTCTATAACAAAAAATTGACTCACCAAGAAGGAGCTGTCTGATTGCTGTAAAAATTAATGGATGAGAAGAACATATATAGGTAAAAATACGATTAAAATTTCAGAACAATTGAAAGATTTATTAGAGTTTGACCGTTACAAAGGGAGGAGGTCAATAAGGCATTGGTCCACCTCTGGCCTAGATGCAAGCTGTCATCCGGCGTGGCATGGATTGAAAAAGTTTCCGGATGGTGTTCTGCGTAATTTCTTGACAATTTGTCTCCAACTGTCGGACTAAATCGTCAACATTCCGGGATGGTTGCAATCGCCTTACCATAACGTCCCAAATTTGCTCTATGGAAGAGATATCAGGAGACCTAGCTGGCCAAGGAAGTGTTGGGAAAGTTTGAAGACAATTCATAGCAACACGTGCCGTGTGCGGCCGGCCATTATATTGTTGAAAAGCCAGTCCGGGGTGTCGCAAAAGGAACGATAACACAATTGGTCGTAGAATGTAGTCTACGTACCGCTGTGCTGTAAGTGTGCCAGAAATGACTACCAAAGGGGTCCGGCTATCAAAGGAGACCCCAGACTATAACTCCCTATCGTGGGCATGTGGGGCGTGCGATGACAAACTCGAATACTTCAATACCCGTAAAGAAAATGGTATGTCACGTTTCTATGGTTTTATTTTGTTTGGAACAGTTTTGGTGGTACATAGTAGCTTCGATGAGTGCAACTATTGGGATAAGGCGTGTGATTTTGGAGAAGTCTATTAATTAAATTAACTTTCGGTGCCAAAAGTGATAGTATTGAAGCAATAATTGATAACGACTCGGGGGGAAGCGGGGACATACAAGATGATTCATACTTTTGCTCACGGCTAACTTCTCAATACGCATTTTCGCACTCATTCAGAAATGAACTGATCCAAGGTCGATTGCTTTCTCCCGGGAGACGATATAGAATATATCGCACTCTCACAACAGACAATGAATCGCAGTTCCCGTTTGTATTGAGAAGAACAATGCTTTTAGGCATAAATAAACATTTTAGCCCTTCTACTAGTTACGACGTGATATCTCGACCATCAAGATCTGGTCGTTTTTTTCAAATGACGAGATATCTCGTCTTGACAACCTCCAGGAGGGTTAAAGTACGTCGCAGGGGCTTTTATTTGTCAAGTGTCTCAATTTATGACTGAAATTTTGTCCTCACTCACCGTCATCGCGGATCATTTCTCTGAAACTCTGCTCCGCCCTTTCGCCATACTCTCCTTTGGACACCACCATGGACACGTAGGTCCATCGGAATTCCAAGAGAATGTCCAGAATCACATTCACCTGAAACCTGTCGGACGGCACGACGCGGAAAAAGTTGGGATACTTGTACATGTCATCCAGTTCTTGGCTCGTCGAAGCGTAGCTCACTTGAGGTAACTGAGGAATGAGAGAAACAAAATTTATCATGTACATTTTATTGACAAAAGTCAGCGGTCATCTGGCGTAAACTCAAAGCAGCATTTACTTTGGGGGTCTGACTATAAATTTAAATTTCCAATATCAGAGTCCACCCGCTTATACCCTACCCTACAATAATGGACAGGACAGCAAGATGTGATAACTAAAAGAATACTGCTTTAATAGAGGGATGGTCCCCCACGTGCTGCAATTACACTAGCAACCCTTCTGGACATACTTTCAACAAGGTTTTGATACACAGCCATGGGTATTTGCGTCCATTCCTACTACAAGAATGTCGCCAGCTCAACTGTAGATTTCGGACGTTTTTCCGTAAGCGTCGCTGTTCTGTGGGGTTTAGGTCGGGACTCTGAGCAATCCAGGGAAGACGTTTTACATCCATATCTCGATACCACTGCTTGACAGAGGCTGCAACATGACATGACCGTTTTGTCGTCCTGGAAGTAACATTCGTCCATTCCATAAAATTGCCAGAGCGTAGGAACAACCTGACTGTCCAAAATGTTCATGAATGCGTCGGCTTTCAATTGACCATGAACAACAAGCAAAGGTCCCAGGCCATACCATGAAAAACACCCCCAAACAAGTAGTCGGATGTTATGCAAATCCTTAGGCGTCCGCTCCATTATTGTAGGGTTGTGTATAATACGATAGAGTAAGAGAGACTATCGCTTGGAAAGACACTGTCTCAAGCTGAAAATTTTACGATAAAAATGCATTTAGTTTGCATTTAATTCCCTGTCGATCCCTATCCTACATAATGAACTTAATGCATTATTTACTCCTAGTCCAGATAATTTATTGATAACTTTTATGGTTGATAGGACAACTTTATTGCTCATATACTTCCCCTTCTATATACCAATCAACATTTCTCTAATTTTCAATGAAGCGTTGAAACAGCAATTTTAAAAAGTCAATGAGATCTTCATTAGATTCATTCATCTGAGAGTTATCATTTGATTAAATTCTGACTTGTCATCCATTAAAAATAATTCAATTAAAATATTATCAGTAAAAAAAGAAGGATCGAAATGTCCATTTAAATAGAAACACTAATTAGAAGCTAATCAGTAACACCTGAAATTATTTGCTATTGAATGCTGTTAGATTATTCATAATGGATATTCCTGAAAAATGAGACAAAATCACGTATTTGGGTTTGGGGATATAAAAGGGATCGAAATTAAATTAATATAGGCTAAAGTATATGGTGGAGGAAATCTGTTTTCCCTAATCAAGCGATTATGAAGTTGAAATGGTTGTTTCGAAAATATCTGGCCAAAGATAAACATTTTTTTTGTGTGGCAAAAAATGTGTGCCCGGAAATGTTCTTGGGAATCGTGCACTATACATATTTTGAGCAGCTCGTCCGTTTCCGTTCGTATACCCATAAGTCAGATGTATACCTGCAAGCTCCAAATTCGTAGTGATGCATACCATTGAAAATCAGAGTGGGGATTGTAGCCTTACGCAACAGAAACGTTGTTGTCGACTGACCTAAGTTGCACCCTCTTCCTTCTGAACGCGGCATTTCTAGATACATTCTTCGACAAAAAAAAATGCTTGTTTTGGGCCCCTCTACCTTTTACAATTTGGCTTGATATTTTCGAAATACACTGAAAAATGAGAAAAGTGTACGAGAGAGTTTCAGTGCAAACAAACCAATGAAGATTTTAATGCTGAAGTCCAAATGGGGCTCTCGCATGACGGGGTTACCTTAAAATGTTGTTTATCGCCGTTTTGGCAACGTTTGGTGTCTAGTCTAATTTTTTTTCGTAAATAGGTAGTTAACTAACGTCACATTGGAGCGATGCAACGGGAATGTACGGATCAATCCCTAATGGAAAGAACCAATGACAACGCCTCGTAATTTTGAACCACGGTCCGATGACGAGAACAACACCTGTGCTGGAACCTCACTCCATTTCTTCTATGGAAACGATCGTATATGAGAGGCTTTTTTATGTTAAGCTAAATGTAGATGGCGCTAGTATACTTGAGGAAAAACGTGTTTTATAAAAACTGCTTACTCGTCCCCTAAGATATGGCCAATTTTGTTAATGGCGAGATACCTCGTCGCTGGTGAATTTTCTTCTAATGATGAGATATCTTGTTCATCAAGATCTGGTCAGTTTTTATCTAAAGAAGAGGTATTTTGTCGTGTAAACCACACCAGGTGGGTTATATAATTTATCCGGTCGAAAACCCATCAAACTTGAGAGGATTTATAGGACTTTCAGGCCTACAAAGTTGGGAGATGGCTGTTTTGGGGGTTTTATGGCGCAAGGACTCGTATTTGGCGAAGCTACGCCAAACGCTGGACAATGTCAAGTAATTATGAAAAGAAAGGACGGAGAGGAGAAAGTAGAGAAAGATCGCTTGGGTATTCTGGGGTCGCACCACTCATGCTTACCAGAGGCAGTAAACCCCATGGGAAAAGAACAGATTTCTAGGGAACCTCGGGTTCGTCAAACCCGTACGAAATTTGGGAACAATAAGACACTGCCCTATGCAACTCAGCATCAGTTGGCACTAGGTACAGGGACGTGTTCTGGCAGGCTGCTATCCTTAAGGTCAAGTAGCGGCAGGAACCTCCACGAGGTGCCACTTGGTAACTACGATGGCTGGAGGTTTGCCTCTCCGGACCTACCCTAGGATAATACCTGCTCGCTTACGAATTTAGGCTATCTGGTAGGTGGCAGAGGTCTACATATCACCGTGAATGATGGACCCGGTACTACCGCCCACGGACCGGACGTATAGGGTGAGAGAACAGTCTGATGTCCTTCTGGGCTACTGAGGAGGGGGCGCCCTACTAGTAGATGCCTCGGAGGTATTGAGCTTCCTCCCTCTGAGTGACGTACTTGCCACTCAGTGATGAGAACAATCCAGCTCTATTCACGACTGGGGTCGCCAATGCGATGAACTCTGATGTTTCTGATAGCTTCTCTCTTGAGGTGAGCATGATGAATCCAGCGAGTGAGCACGACGGCCTCGTGTTGAATGATAACTGTGAGCTGGGACGGACATCTTATGCTGGAGCGGGGGCCGTTGAGGCTGTCGGGGGACTCCGACCACGTCTCGGATAACCTGGCGCACCTAGCGTGCCTGGTTCTTCTTTAGTTTTATCATTCGAGGCTTTCCCTGCCAATCCGGTTTAGGTTTTAAGTAACTCGGTACGGAGGGGACTGCTTCCACTCAGAGAGAGAGAGAGAGAGAGAGAGAGAGGAGAGAGAGAGAGGAGAGAGAGGGGGGGACGTGTTCTGGTGCAAGTTAATACCAAAAAGAAAAGTGTGTCCCGATATAAATCACTGTTGGCGCACTCACCTTAAATAACCTGAAGATATTTGCCACTGAAGCAGACACTGCACTGTTGGCGGCTCCCACCACTGCCGCGACTTTTCCGCTATTGTTGGCACAAGAATCCTGTAAGAATTGCAGAGACTGTTCCAAGGCGTGGGATTCTGATGAGCAGGTGTCCACGTAAGTGGCCTCCAGCCGGAACTTCCAGTAGCTGTAGTCCGAATTTATGAGGTTGATGGCATATTGCATGGCCTCCAAGCGTTGGATGCCTTTGTCGAAAAGCATCGTGCCACAGGGTTTATCATTGTTTCCACTCCTATGCACAGGAAAGAGACCACCCAATACCACATCAGCGCTAATCCTCGCTACATTTGATGCTGCCAGAAATGCAAATATGGACATGAGGGGCACTGACTTAATTTCGGTACCCATCTTCACTAGCCTCAAAGACAGACAAGTGTTTCTGAGGCAGCCGTTGAAACTTCAGCACTCAGGAGGGAAGCATTGCTGTTTCAGAGGTCTTCTCGGTCAAAAGGAAATCTGAAAAAGAAAAACTCATGAGGACAACCCTCCAAGTGGTTTCGACGTCCATTAAGATTTGACCAATTCGGTTAATGGCGGGACATCTCGTCATCAAGATTTGGCCAATTTGGCTAATGCCGAGACACATCCCGTCCATCAAGATCTGACCAATTTGATTAATGCCGAGTTATCTCGTCATCAAAATCGGACCGATTTGACTAGTGGCGTGGCATCTCGTCATCAAGATATGACCAATATGGCTAATGCCGAGTCATTCCGCCCATCAAGATCTGACCAATATGGTTAATGCCGAGACATCCCGTCCACCAAAATCTGTCCAACTTGGCTAATGGTGGGGCATCTCGTCATCAAGATCTGACTGATTTGGCTAATGCCAAGACATCACGTCCATTGAGATATGACCAATTTGGCTAATGGTGAGGCATCTCGTCATCAAGATCTGATTGATTTGGCTAATGCCAAGACATCACGTCCATTGAGATATGACCAATTTGGCTAATGGTGAGGCATCTCGTCATCAAGATCTGACTGATTTGGCTAATGCCGAGACATCCCGTCCATCAAAATCTGACCAATTTGGCTAATGGTGGGGCATCTCGTCATCAAGATCAGACTGATTTGGCTAATGACGAGACATCACATCCATTGAGATCTGACCAATTTGGTTAATGGTGAGGCATCTCGTCATCAAGATCTGACTGATTTGGCTAATGCCAAGACATCACGTCCATTGAGATCTGACCAATTTGGCTAATGGTGAGGCATCTCGTCATCAAGATCTGACTGATTTGGCTAATGCCGATACATCACGTCTATTGAGATCTGACCAATTTGGCTAATGGTGAGGCATCTCATCATCAAGATCTGACTGATTTGGCTAATGCCGAGACATCACGTCCATCAAAATCTGACCAACTTGGCTAATGGTGGGGCATCTCGTCATCAAGATCTGACTGATTTGGCTAATGCCGAGACATCACGTCCATCAAAATCTGACCAATTTGGCTAATGGTGAGGCATCTCGTCATCAAGATCTGACTGATTTGGCTAATGCCGAGACATCCCGTCCTTCAAAATCTGACCAACTTGGCTAATGGTGAGGCATCTCGTCATCAAGATCTGACCAATTTTGCAAATGCTGAGACATCCCGTCCATAAAGATCTGACCAATTTGGCTAATGGACATTTCGTCATCAAAAATGCCGATTGAATTCCGTCTGATGAAGATTTTGCCATTATTTAATGATGATTATATCGAGATCAGGTTTGTTTTTTCCAATGACAACTTATCTCGTCCATTAAGATATAACCAATTTCTTAATGAATATACATCTCGACATCTTGAATACCAATTGAATTCCGTGTGATGAAGATATTGCTGCTTTTTGATGATGATTAAATCAATATAAGCTCAGTTTTTTCTAACTACAAGATACCTCGTCCATCAAGATCTAACCAGTTTTACTAATGACTAGATATCTCGTCGAGAAAAACAACAGGAGGCTTAAAGCCGGTGCCATTTTTAAGGAGCGTTCGAATTTTGGATACTGACGCTGGCAATTCAATATTTTCGAGAGAAAGAGAGAGAAACATCAGCTGAATTAAAAAATAAATACTTCTATCTATGTTCGACCTTATCAAAAGGTTTTTTACATATAAATTGGGTTTTCTTAGATTTGTATTAAATTTTTCATTGAAGGTTGTAATGGTAATTAATTAACGTTACACTGAATCAATATAATGGGCTATTGGTGACCTTCATAGAAGAAGTCAAGAAATTATCACGAAATTGCAAAATACTCAAGTATACAGAATCGTATGATTTTGAATTACGGCGAACGATTTTCGAAACATAAAGCCTGAGTTCCGATACATTGCATGACTCATGCATATAAACAGAATTGCATATAAACAGAATTGCATACACCGCCTTTAAAATTGTGGAAGAAAATGGAAGTGGAAAGTTTTCTATGAATTTGCACATGAATACGAGAATACCTACCTTATCGATTTATTAAAGTAGAAAAAAACATATCCGGAAGCCAGTATCTAGTTTGCGGGTAGAATAAACCAACTCGCTATAACTTCCTTTATGTTAAGTGTTCGGGAAATTGTGGTCACTACCTGACACCATCCAGGACACATATTTTACAAATAGCTAAAAATTATTGATACATAATTTAGCTAATATATTCCAGACTTGTTTCAGTAAATTAATTGTACAGGTATAAAAGTATAAAAATGGAGAATAGGTTTTCCTTTAAAAACTTTCTGTTCAATGTTAGCACATGTGGATCATTCACACAAACGTACACACAACTACAAATACTTAACACAATACATGAGCCCACAAATGTAAACAAAAGCACAAAACTAACGTTCATTAACACTCCAAGTGGCTTTTACGAGATATTCGTCCACCATGATCTAAGTAATTTTCTTAATGAAGACGTATATCCTCATCAAGATACTGTCGAAATTTTGGTGATGACGAGACCAAGTTCTGGTCAGTTTTCTTCTAATAGCTAGAGACAACGAGATCCTGATGAACGAGATCTGTCATTCATCAACATCTGGTAAATTTGGCTAATGACAAAGTTCCTCGTCGATCCAACCACCAGGAGAGTTTATATAGCCTTCAAAAGATATGAGGCATGAATTAAAAGATTACGGTGTATCACACAGAATTTCTATAAAAACTTCGGCTTGCATTTGTAACTATTTTAAAATTCTTTACCTTCTATGTGTTCATATTTATTACTATGATCAAAAAGTATCCGTAATGCTACCGTTAAAATAAATACATATATATAGTATATATCGCCTGGAAACTTTTATCAGATATTTTTACGACTTATATAAACATGCGGCAGCAATAAGGGATTTATTTATTTTTATCGTCTGAAAATAAATTTGTTTTTAATAAGAAAAATTACTTTTTCTTATTTCCACGGGTGAAACTCCCTCTTCGTGGTCATCGTTTTGAGATCATTGATGAAATAAAAGAATACGCGATAGGAGCCCTGAAGGGGTTTCACAAAAATGACTTTAAGGCGTGTTTTGAGGATTGTAAAAGACGTTGGCAAAAGTACATTGAAGTCGGGGGAGATTACATTGAAGGAGATGTAATACATTTCGACCAATAAATTGATGCTTTTTGTTTTATGACAGCTTCCGGGTACTTTTTGATCACAGTAGTGTATAGAAACATATAATTATACGGTTGTACTTCCACCCGTATAACTTTATCAACCGACGTTTAACCCTCCACACATTCTGGTCAGTTTTGTTAATGATGAGATGATACTTTTTAGAAAAACCACCAGGTGTGTCAAGCATTTATGAAATGGTTCTCTTCGGAATTAGATTTTCAGAATTAGTCCAGTGTTCTTAGTATTCTCAAATGTCAGCCGATATTTAAATTTGTATATTTTGCAAGAGTTAATGTCGCACTGGAGCAACGGTCTATTGGTGAGGCTCCAGGAGCAATCACAAATACAAATATTGACGACCAGCTACAGGCTCAAGCACAACAAGGCTGGTCCTTTGTTTATGAATTCCCCAATTCCCACTGACTATTCAATTGTATCTTAAATTTGTACACTCCCTTTAAATTAACTATAATTTCTGGCAACGCGTTCCAACTGTCTATTACCCTATTAAAGTAGTAGTTTTTCCTTAAATCCCGATTAAAATGTGTCTTATTTAATTTATGCCCATGGCCCCTTGTTCTGTTATCCCTATTGAAATCTAAGCCCTCTGTGTTGTTTTACAAACTTGAAAAGCTGAATCAAATCCCCCCTCTTCCTTCTTCTTTCCAGTGTATACATGTTTAGCTTACTTAAACGTTCATTATAGTCGAAATTTGCTAGCCCCTTTATTATTTTTGTAGCTCTGTGCTGAACCCTTTAAATTGTATTCTATGTCCTTTCTCATATATGGAGTCCAGAATTGTACAGCATATTCTAGATGTGGTCTCACTAAACCCTTATATAACGGCAAGATTATATTCTTATCCTCAATCACGACAGGGAACATCCAAGGACAAAGTCTTGTAATTTGGAACCACGGTCAGATGACGAGAACACATGAGATGGCATCCAACTTACACACCATGCCAACGTGAGGACATTTAAGGCCACGACCGATTTAATGTGCACCAGCCCCAGTGTACACGGCGTGCTAACGGGCTATTAGTGACGGTCCGGGATGTAAACATACCAGGTGGTCTAGGAAGATTTTAATACCTCTTTTTAATGCATTTTTCATGATGCATTTTGGGATGACCTTAAAATGTAGTTCATCACACTTTTGGTCATGATTGGCATTTAACCTAATTGATGTTGTCTAATCAACTATCACAGAATAATTCGGAATTAATTCTTCAGAATTTGTATTGGAAAGGTTCTGAAATCGTATTCGTAAATCAAATTAAATGACGCCACGTTCTGAATATGCTCAGGAAACGAGTAACGCTGCAGAAAACTACCTCCAGCTAAGTCCAGTTTGACAGAAAAAATTACCACGCATACATAAATAAAATCGATGATCCAGTCTTCTTCTAGGTTTCGACTGTTTTAAGACTATTAACGACTTTAACTATAATATTCAGATGTGTATATTTTACTTGAAATGGCCGAAACCTCATTTTTCTCCGATGTAACTAGCATGTGTTTCTTATAGCTTTTTGGCACCAAAATAATTTCGGCAGAATCATCTGTATAAACATTCCTGCTTCTGATGAGTGTTTTCTGAATTTACTAATGGTTGTTTAGGGTTTTATGGCGCAAGGGCCATATTTGGCATTGCTTCGCCAGTCACAAGACATAATATAGTAAGGCATAAAAGGTATAGGTAGGTAGTAAATTTAAACTGGAGCTACACAAAGAGCTATTAGCAACAGTCCGGGATCATTGACGAAGTGAAGGATGAAGTACAATACCTCATAATTTTGGATCACGGTCAGATGACGAGATCAACACCTGCATGGCACCCTACTCTCTAAATATCCACACCAAGCCACTTTGAGGACATTTGAGGCATCGACATATCTTACGTGCACGAGCTTAATGAATACGATGATCTGACTGGAGCAAGTATAAAACGGGTAAAGTTTTGCTGGGCATGTTTATATAAATTTGGAGACATATAGTACAGTCATATTAAGATTTCAGGTCAATATGACGAATTTTGCTAATGACGAAGTATCGGTATCAGCAAAATTGGCAATATATCGACAATTAGATGTTGCCGATTTTTGATTATGATGAGATGAAGATCAGGTCAATTTTTTTAATAACGAGATATCTCGTCCATCAAGATCTGATGAGTTTCGCTAATAAAGAGATACCTCGTCAAGAAAACCACCAAGAGGTTAATAAAACAAAGTTGCACCATTGGGAAAGTGTTCAGGGGACGACTTGATCACCACAAGAAAATCCTCCAATTACGGCAGCAAGTTTTCCAGAATATGGCAAAACTATCTGCCATTTTACGATTTTACAGAGTATTATCATTGCATACGACGTTTTAGACTTAGTGACTTGAGATTTTTTTTCTTGCAGCATTTGTTTTTAAAAGTGGCTGCATGTTTAACCCATAATGTAGTCCTCTATTGTAAAATATTGAATTTATATTACTTCGATAATAATTTTTTTTCTATGGAAAAGAGCTCTGAGTTCTTTTTACATTGCTAAAGAACGAGCCTGATTTTTATTGATAATATTTAACTCTTCAAGTGGTTTGGAGATTGTATCACGTCTATCAAGATCTGACGAATTTTGCTATTGTCTAGATACCACGTCCATCAAGATTTTGCCAAAATTTTAATGACGAGATAAAGATCTGGTTAGTATTCTTTAAATGACGAGATATCTCGTCATCAGAATCAGGTAAATTTTCTTATATTGGCGAGGTACTTTGAGAAGACAACCCCCAGCAGGGTTAACAGATGAAAAAAAATGCGAGCCTTTTAATCTATATTCATATTTATAAGATTCCATTATAACCCGTTTCGTTTGCGCATTATTAGAACCAGAATGAATTAATTTTAAACGGCGTTTATTTTTCTCATTTTCATATCTCAACGACGACCATAGGATATCAATTACCCGATCACAAAGATTTCATTTGCAACTCCACGCTGTAACAGAAGTTTGAATAAGACAGATTACGTTACAGCCGTCTTGTAAGCGATACAGGAATGGTTATATTCGCATCAATCAAACGAAAACGCGCTTCAGATCTTCGGGGCTCATATTAAACAAAGGAATATCATTTTCATGAAAAGATAATATCTGTGCGGTGAATGTTCGACCGAATTCTGAAAGAATTTCTATGCTGTAAGATCAATGGATATTCCAAAATAGTTTTTTTTATTTATTCCCAGAGGAACTTTACGTGTTTGTATTTTATCCTAGTAAAAGTTTCCATTATAAAAAACGAAAACTTTTTCGATAGTTGATCTTAAAAAGAAAGTGGATTTTCAAATTCCTTCTGAAATTTTATTTTTTAATTTTAGCTTTAAAAATTAATTGGTACTGAATGTTCTGAGAGGAATTTTCAGTGCCAAACAAACCATATACAAAAGGATAAACAGCAGATCCACCAAACCAAGTTAAGGATTGTATTTCCGGTTACCTAGTACAGAATACGTGCAGAAAGAGTGTCTACTAGTTGCTTCAACTACAAGCGTTATGGAAAAAGTATATATTGTAAAAATAATTTCCTTGAAATTTAGACAATCATTGTAATCTTTAGTACGCATTTAAAAGCAACTGAGGTTTTAATCATGCATCTTATTTTGAAATTGAAATTTTGATTTAAAATGTTGCTTAACCTATGCTCTTTAGCAACATTTGTGTTTTAGAGAACAATTTGTGTTTTATAGAACGATTTGTGTTTTAGAGAACAATTTGTGTTTTAGAGAACAATTTGTGTTTTAGAGAACAATTTGTGTTTTAGAGAACAATTTGTGTTTTAAAGAACATTTTGTGTTTTAGAGAACAATTTGTGTTTTAGAGAACAATTTGTGTTTTAGAGAACAATTTGTGTTTTAGAGAACAATTTGTGTTTTAGAGAACAATTTGTGTTTTAAAGA
This sequence comes from Metellina segmentata, assembly GCA_947359465.1. Lineage (NCBI taxonomy): Eukaryota > Metazoa > Arthropoda > Arachnida > Araneae > Tetragnathidae > Metellina > Metellina segmentata. Next base: position 96,066,675 of record OX375875.1, on the reverse strand, counting down.
ACATTTTGTGTTTTAGAGAACAATTTGTGTTTTTAATATTTCTATTCATACAAACTATTATGTAAATTATAATCACGAGAATGCATGGAAAATTACTATTCATGGTACATAGTAGCACTTTTTACACAAATTAGCACAATATTTTACACTGAGTTAAGCAATAATTTAATCGTAGTTAATTTTTATCTTTGGACAAAATTTCATATTTTTAGTGAAAAAAAATCTGATCAAATTTAATTAATATCAAATTATTTCAAGTTTGCTGTTGAAATCCATTGTCCTCTTGAGGTAGATAGTTACAAATGTTCGTACTTTATACAGCACTCTATTTTAGGGAATTATTTATATTGGGTAGATCACTTCTCTGAGGGGATATAGTTGCCAGTTTTGATATGACATAAATTCATTAAAAACTTCATCGAGCCTTATTCGAAAATTTATACAGATAATTCTCTTACGTGGCATATAAAAAAGACGTTATTTGTTATCGCGTTTTTGGCAACACTGTACGATTGTTTGTTTACCACGAAGCATTAATTGAATTTTTAGTGCTAACGGCCATTTTTAGGGCCAACAATTATAGTTCAACGAGGCACTACAACTTTCGACAACAAACACAATGAAAATATATATGGTTGGCTCGAGTGCTGGGTAAATTTACACACAAACAACATGCTGGGCATTCGTTTTCCAAAGCACCGCTCATATTTCGAGTCAAAATTTGATCAAAGTTTTCATTTTAATTCCTAATGGTTCGAGTTCTGATTCCAGTGTTACTGTATAACTTTTCTGTAATACAAAAAATTTATATTTGAAAAATATTGCTTTGGAATATCATATTTTGCAAACAATCTCTTCTGCTAGGACACATGTTTACATTGATGCAAGCGAAGCGAGCAAGGTTCACGCAGGGAACCAATGAGGATTGCAAAGCAATCCTCCCGGAGTTGGCGAGCGTTAGCGAGCCCTCTAGTACATTCATAATATGTCATTAGATTACACTAATAATTTTAATTTTTGGTATAAAAAAAACCAAACTGAAAATGGCGATTTTACTTTCTGTTACCCAAATGCTCCCACATAACGAATACTGGGTTTATCTTAAAATGTAGTTGAATCAGTTTAGGCGACGTTTAGCGTTAAGTCCAATTGGTGTAAACCAATCAATTGACAGTTATAAATTCGGAATTCATACTTTTGAATTTCTATTGGCGACGTGTTGAAATCGTATCCGTAAATCAATCCAAGTGACGTCTTGTCTGGAATTTGTACAGCCACAGAAACACTATTGCCACCTATATTTGACAGAAAAAAGTTTCTCATACTCGTCAAATCTTACGTGTCAGCAAACTTTAAACGAATAGAACCGTAACCGATAAAAGTAATATGGGAGAGAAATGAAAATAGAGAATTTCGAGTTAACCTTTAAAATGTGTAACGTTAAAAGTTGTATTGCGCAGTTTATTCCATTACACCTTTTACGATTAAAAAAAATGGTCATTGCGAATTATTAATTTAACTAATATGGCATTCCTAATTTAGGGTAAGTACGTGCTATTTGTCTTGTTTAATTGCATTTACTCCTAACCAGCACATACATTTTTCAAAGTGCATCTGTTAAGTGCCTTTCCTTCCGTACAAATTAGAAAATATTTTTACTTTTAATAACTCCAACCTAGTTTTAATTAACCCTCGCTTAGCAAGAAATGAACAATAAATGAAAATGGCGAACAAAATCAATACCGAACTCCACAAAAAGCGTTTCGTGCTGGTTTTTTCTGTTTTATATTTTCTCTCTTATATTCAAGAATGTATATTTACATCGATTTTTTGAATTTTTGGAATAAGAAAAAAACGTACGGCATTTTAAACTAAGTGTGGAGAGTACGAATTGAAATTCGTTGTTCTTGTCAGAAGCAGACGATTCGCGTAATATCGCTCTCTTTCTCTCTCGGCGCAAGTTTGTAATGCGCATGCGCGAAGCATTGCGAACGGAGCGCGTATCAATATTCTTACTTCTTAACTTTTCCCTTTCGGTTGTTGTTCGTCTTGTGTCTCTTTTCGTCTTGTGGAATAAATTATTGTGTTCTAATTTATGTTGTATTAATTGCACACCAACAAACACCACAAATGGTGACCCGCTATTAAAGAACGCACAATACCTGAATCCGGATATATTTTTCAAAATTATCCATTATTTTTCTTCAACGTGCTGTGAAGCCTTGGACTTAAAAATGACCGACGTCAGCGCGGTGAAAATTCCGTCCTACAACTTCAGCGACCCTGCACTTTGGTTCCACATGTGTGAGAGTACGTTCGAATTAGGAGTACCCAAACCAATAACGGACAATCGTACCAAGTTTAACTACATTGCATCCAACCTTCCTCCAGAAGCAGCGTCGACAGTTCGCGACGTCATCACGAAGCCGGAGCGCGTATCAATATTCTTACTTCTTAACTTTTCCCTTTCGGTTGTGTTCGTCTTGTGTCTCTTTTCGTCTTGTGGAATAAATTATTATGTTCTAATTTATGTTGTATTAATTGCACACCAACGAACACCACATAAGCATTACATTATACGGGTGGTACTGTTGTGTATGCTAACTTCCAGGCTCATGGTCGTTTCTAGAACAGTTAAATAATTCTGTAATTTGTCTTGCAAGTGATTACAGATTCGAAAGCATTTTTATGTTGCTGAATAAAAATGAAACAATTTTCCTGATGTGCGGCACTATCTATTTTCGGTGCACTTACGTTTTGACTTTAAAAAAAGTGGATGATTGTATAAGAAATTACATTCACATAAGCTTATGTTCACACAAATATAGGACATCTTGGACTGTCAGGAACGTTAAGTAAGTACTCTATTTTTAAAGAAAGTGAGTGACGAAACCAAAGAGTTCACATTGGCATTTAGTCTAATCATTATTTTTTTCCGAAAATGAAAATTTCAAATAAAGCAATGAATTATTGTACTTTTTGTTTGATTTATTTGTCTTTGATATGATAAAGTTGAAAAGCATAACGAATTGTAAAAGACAATTTAAAAATTGAAAAATCCTCTTCGGCTTACATGTGAAGCATGTGTCGAAAATTTCGAGATATGAGTCTTTTAGCTAGTCTAGACCAAAATGTGGTGATCTTGAGACTGGTGAAGTATATGTGTGTTCAATAGGTCATTTTTATTTGCATAAAAGTTATATTTCTTTAGAGGCACACAGAGTGTTATAGTAAGCAAATTAAGTATATAGCATAGTAAAGATAATTTTTCTTCTTTTTCTCAAAACTTTATTTTTGGACTTTTTTCGTGTGTTTCACTTGTAAACCAACGATATTATGTAGGTAGTTTGAAGTCAATATTTAGGTTCTTTTTAAAAGGTAACATATATCCACTTTGATTAATATATTCTTATGATTATATGTATTACATTCTTATGTATTCTTATAATTATATGTATTCTATTTTTATATATTCTTATGATTATATACATTCTATTTTTATATATTCTTATGATTATATATATTACATTCTTATGTATTCTTATGATTATATGTATTCTATTTTTATATATTCTTATGATTATATATATTACATTCTTATGTATTCTTATGATTATATGTATTCTATTTTTATATATTCTTATGATTATATACATTCTATTTTTATATATTCTTATGATTATATATTCATATAATTATATATATTCTATTCTTATATATTCTTATGATTATATATATTACATTCTTATGTATTCTTATGATTATATGTATTCTATTTTTATATATTCTTATGATTATATATATTACATTCTTATGTATTCTTATGATTATATGTATTCTATTTTTATATATTCTTATGATTATATACATTCTATTTTTATATATTCTTATGATTATATATTCATATAATTATATATATTCTATTCTTATATATTCTTATGATTATATATATTCTATTCTTATATATTCTTATGATTATGATTATATATATTGCATTCTTATGTATTCTTATGATTATATGTATTCTATTTTTATATATTCTTATGATTATATATATTACATTCTTATGTATTCTTATGTTTATATGTATTCTATTTTTATATATTCTTATGATTATATACATTCTATTTTTATATATTCTTATGATTATATATATTCTATTCTTATATATTCTTATGATTATGATTATATATATTCTATTCTTATATATTCTTATGATTATGATTATATATATTCTATTCTTGTATATTCTTATGATTATATGTATTCTATTTTTATATATTCTTATGATTATATATATTACATTCTTATGTATTCTTATGATTATATGTATTCTTATGATTATATACATTCTATTTTTATATATTCTTATGATTATATATTCATATAATTATATATATTCTTATGATTATATATTCATATAATTATATACATTCTATTCTTATATATTCTTATGATTATATATATTCTATTCTTATATATTCTTATGATTATGATTATATATATTCTATTCTTGTATATTCTTATGATTATATGTATTCTATTTTTATATATCCTTATGAGGAATCATATATTTTATATTCTTATATATCCTTATGAGGAATCATACATTTTATATTCCTATATGTTATGATTATAACAATATTATATTCCCTTATATGATTACATATATTATATTCTCTTATGTGATTACATATATTATATTCTTATGATTGTATTTATTATATGCTATATTCTTTTTGTTTTGTTTTCAAATATAGCATAGTCAGTTCTCCAGTTTTTTTACGTAAATGGGAAAAATTTACTATATGTTTCAGTTCATCAGTTCTTTTGTAAAATTCAATTTTAAATATTTTAAGTTCTATTATAATATTCAATTATAAGAAAATTAAAAAGTAAACTGGGGAGTTGAAATATTTAAAAATTAGTGGGCCTTACTTCGTTAGCAAATACTAATATTTTGAATTAGATTTAAGTTCATAAAAAGTGTGTGCGGTAAAATTTTTTTTTCCTTTTTATAACCTTGCGCTATCAAGCCCCTATCACTAACCAACTTTAAAATTGGGTTAACAGCAATTAAAAAAATGGGTTTTATGACGTAAGAGCCATATTTGGCCAAGCGGCTCACAGAAAATATTGACATAGAAGGAAAGTTTTACTGAAACTAAGAAAGAAAAATGCACCCAGGGAGGAATCAGATCTGCGCCGAATAAAACTCGCAGGTTGCTAGCGCAAAGGGCAAATCCACTGAAAAAGTAACGTCGAATGGCGCCACTATTTAACAAATACTTTCACACCAAAATTAAAAAAAAAAACATTTTGGATTTAAAATCACTCTGCTATAGAAGGATGAATAAACGTTTATTTTTCACAAATTATTTTAGAAATTTAAAATCTTGATGTTTTTAAATAGGGATGTTGGACAGCTATTTCTGTGGAGTGAGGTTAGTAAAACACACGTTATATGTGTGATAATTCACCATTTTTAGTATCCAAAATCTCGTTACTTAGAATATTTACCTTATCCGCAATTTGACAGGGTTGATTCATACCGTAGATGTTTTCAAACAGGGTGTTGAACAGCCATTTCTGTGGAGTGAGGTTAGTAAAAAACACACGATATGTACGTGATAATTCACCTTTAAAAAAATCTAGAATCTCGTTAGTTAGAATGCTCACATTATGCGCAGTTTCATAAGGTTGATTCTACCAAATAAATCCTACCAAATTTAAAATCTCGTTAGTTAGAATGTTCACATTATACTCAGCTTGATAGGGTTGATTCTTACCGTAGATGTTTTCAAACAGGGATGTTGAGCAGCTATTTCTGTGGAGTGAGGTTAGTAAAACATATGATATGTACGTGATAGTTCACCATCTTAAAAATCTAAAGTCTCGTTACTTAGAATGTTCACATTATACGTAGTTTCATAAGGTTGATCCTACCAAATTAAAAATCTCGTTAGTTAGAATGTTCACATTATACGCAATTTCATAGGGTTGATTCTTACCGCAGAAGTTTTCAAACAGGGTTGTTGGACAGCTACTTCTGTTGAGTGAGATTAGTAAAATACACTATATGTACGTGATAATTCACCATGATTTCGCCAAGAAACAGTTAACCCGACAAAAAGGGTTTCGGTTTTCGCTTCGTCGATGACAGAACCACATTCAGAATTCCAATCCTCACAAAAAGTCGCTGCGCATTTCGACAGCGGAATACCTCTTCTCCTGTAGCATGTTACTTCCTCGAGATCCAGAGGAAGTTTCTACAAAAACGGAACTTACCGCTTCCGCCTTGAATAAAAATGACGAATTTCACCTTTCGTGGTGAAAATCCATTCAGTGTCCCAAGCACCAGTGGGAAGAAATGCATATTGACCTTCTGGATGAATCACTACTCTGTCGAAGACGAAATACTGCGGTCTGGAATTTAACATGGATTTAGATTCCATGTTCATTCTGCAGAAGCCAAATGAGCTTTCTGCAGTTGAAGAAGATTCCGAGTATTGTTGAAGAAATATTCGACCTATTATACGCACTGCACTTATACATACACACAAAAAACACAACAAAATTTAGACATTTAGATAAGATTAAAACAAATGTTCCTGAAGAGATGAACCACGATAGTCCAGTTTGAAGAGTACCAGATTAGCAACCAGTTAGTCGCGAGTTTGAAACTAGGTCCATCCGAAGACCGTCGTGTACACGGGGGATGGTGCAGGTTAAACATGTCGTCTCCTTGAATGTCCTCAAGTTGGCGTGGTGTACAAGTTTGGAGAGTGGGATGCCGTCTCAAGTGTTGTTTTTGTCATCTGACCATGGTTTCAAATTACGGGTATCATGGTTGGAGTAATACAAGTAACAATGCTGATGTAATACTACCTACTCTCCTGACACATACATACAAAAAACACATTAAACATTTAGATAAGATTCAGCCCAGCATTCCTGAACTGAAAGATCAAAGATTGTTATTGATTTTCGTAAAGTATTTTAAAAAACGGCGATTGATTCTTTTATTGCATATTATTCACCACTTTATCAACACTCCTTAGTAATATGTGTCCTATTTAAGTTTTTGGTTATTTTGTGTCTTCTTAAGAGTTAACATTTAACAGTCACACTTTATCATACGCGTTGAAATCGCGGATACTATGAACCTTCAAAGTTTTCTCTTGTGACGCGTACCCTGGATACCTAAGGTCCGGTGCACACATCCGGTTTTCAACGTGCGGCGCCGCTGACGCAACGCAAGTGCGGTCTGAGATACATTAGATCTAATGGAGCAGTGTATACATGCCTCCAGTGCCGCTGGGGCAACGCACGTCTAACTTGTGTGCAATTTGTACCGCAGTTCCCCACGGCGCCCACATGAGTGTCCGTTCTGAAGTACCTTGTTTTCATAAACAAATGGAATATAAATAATAATTAATAAATGGTTGTATCCAATAACGTCTATTTTCTTTCAAAATATACTTTTTTTGTACACCAAGTAAGCGAAATAAACACGTTTTCTTCGATAGAATATTTATCGCAAATGGCGCGAAATTTGTTCGTGCGCCATTTCACGGTTATGTGTGCATAGTTGGGCTTCGGTGCCGAACGTTGAAAAACCGGATGTAAACACCTGGCCAAAGTGACCCTTTTCTGCTTTTATCCCATTATTCTATTCCCAAATTACTTCTTTTTCTCTTTTCACTACATTTTTTTTGAAGCCGTCTCTTGCGTTTTGACAACTCGACCAAATATGGCGCGTGAGCCACAAAACTGCAAAGCAACAAACCAAGAATGTCTGCTGGACTATTCTATCGTAATCCTTCCAGCCCATAAGCTCAGGTGTCGTCATCTGACCGTGGTTCAAAATTACGTGATGTCCTAGGATCTTTCACTTGGGGATCGTTCCCAGACCGCTGTCAATAGCCCGTTGTGTTGCTCAATTGCGATGTTAATTCAACTACTCTCCAATCTTCCAGCACATAATTTTATTTAGTGGCCAGGGATTAAGATGGATTCCTTGTTCAAAGTTCACACTGCAGAACGTTTAATAGCTATCTGCATTTTATAAGGTTTGGAAGCATTGTTGAAGTAATTTGCCACGGATTCTCCCGTACACTTATGTATTATTAAAGAGAGCAACAAAAATTAGCCATTTATGTACAATTAAAATCAGTATTTCTGAACAGAAACTTTAAAGAACCAGTTATTGATGTTTACAAAATATTTAAAAAATGGGATTCCTTTAATGCATGTTTCTCATTAATGTGTCACACTCCTCAGAAATATGCCTTCAATTTCCGATTTGAGTGAGTTTGTGTCTTATTTTTTGGGGACGTGGGGGTAAGCACAGATTTGCCACACACGAAGCCGAGCCGAAAAGGATTGTGATCTAGATCGATCAGGATACTGGACTCTAAAATCTTTGACGTCGTCAATAGAGCCCGTTGTGTTGCTCTAGTACGACGTTAATTAAAATTTACCAAATTACTAAAACCTTTGAGAGTGCGGACCTGATTCGAACGCCCTGTTCGGTCGCGGAAAACCCGAAAGCCTCAAGCCGAGGCAGATATGCAACGACATTGCACTTACTTTTACTGGTATTGATTCTTATTTCCTGTAAAATTCATGGCACAAAGCACACCTCAGTCTTGTTTGATCAATTAGATTCTAAACCTCTGCTTTAATTTCATCCCATTCTCTTGTTTAAATTTAGGGATTGATCCCGGACCGTCGCCAATACCCCCCTGTGTTGTCTCAGAACGATTTAAATTCAACATACAACTACCCTGGTTAAATGTTTTGACGCTAAACATATTTTCATTTATACTTCCTTTTTTTTTGTGTACCAGAGATATCTATCTACCAAATTTCTCATTGCTTTCAGTAATTAGACTGTTGAAGAATTTCATTGGAGTGGTAAGCTTTTCCGTGAAGTTTTAGCAATGTTATGCAGTTTCATTGCTCAAATTAAGCATATTTAAAATAAACGGTAAAATTAGCGAATCAATTCCCACAACATTTTAGGTTGCATTGTTTGTATCCGTTGTTGACATTTGATAGTAAACGAATGACTTCGATTTCTGTGCCAAATATGCTAGTGAAATATTTTTGAATAAATGTAGTTTTACTGCAACATGAACGTTTAAAATGATGCCTTTTTATTTATTTGAATATTGGAACCCCCTTAGAAGAGGTCATTGACCCATTGCATGAAAGGCAATACCGGCACGCGAACTTGTTTTCTGTGGAGTAAGATTCAGAATTAACACGCAATAAAAGTTCCATATGAAATAAATCAATGTCCGTTAAAAGGGTCAGTCCATAATGATAGAAATCAAAGTATTATGTCACATACATTTACTGAAATGGTGGTTATTGGCTTAATGTCCACGCCCTATAATTTCAAATTCTTAACCAAAGCTTTCATAGAATAATAATCTTCGATTTAGTCTTGGAGCAACTAGGAAATGAAAGGTTCTTCATTACTAGTTTTTTTTATAGTCCAACTTTTCCAACTGCAAGTGGAACAGCTTACATCTTAAATTTAAGTGTACTCAGCACATTCAAAAGTTTACAGCTATCCATTTACAGATACAAACCCTACAATTTATGCACTGTATTGAATTAACTCGTCTGTAGATGATTTACCCTAAAATTAATTGCAATTGTGCGTATTTGAGTCAATATGTAAATTTGTGCTCATTCATTTGATAATTTATAGAATATACCGTAACACACTGAAAATGAATTTCAAGAAGATGTATTTAATCCTCCTGTTAGTTGGTTGTCTTGACGTAATATCTCGTTATTAGCAAAACTGACCAGATAATGGACGAGATATCTCGTTATTAGAAGGAAACTGACCAGGTCTTGATCTCGGCATCATACAAAAATCGGCGATACTTCGATAAGGAAATAACTCGTCATTAGAAAAATTGCAGTTTTCATATAATGCTAATTAAAAATTTGGCTCTCCATTTCATTTTGTCTTAAGTGTTGATAGAAACAATGTGCAGTGAAATTAAGTTCAGTAGTAGCGAGCGTAATACATCGCGGATAGATCATGGAAGTAGGAAAGACTATGTAGTCTTTCCTACTTCCATGGGATAGATGTGTTGCATATCATGTACTCTATGCTTAGCATGCGAGGTAGTCATGCTGAAAGGAATTACTGATGGATGTGTAAGTTTTCTTGAGAACACAGATGGTAAAGCGAAAGACTCATTAATTTTCTAAAGATTAAAATGTAACATGTACGAGTCGCTGTTTTAAAATTGCTGCAACCTGAAAAATTCACTTAAACATTCACATTTTTTTAAAATTCATGATAAATGCTAACTGCGTACCGTTTTGTACCATAATACCATAAAATATATTTTGAACTTTACTAAAAGTTCAGATTCCTAGATGAAAACCAGCCATTACAGTTGTTTGATTCGGAGGAATTTCTCTCCGTACAATTATTTCTTAACCCTCCTCGTGGTTGTCTCGACGAGGTACGTCAAACAAAACTGACTACATCTTGATGGACGAGATACCTCGTCCAACCTCTTAAAAAACTGAACCTATTTCTTTCGTCATCAGCCAAAACTCGGCTCTATCCTGATGACGCGCTATTTCGTCCTTAGCAAAATTGGTCAGATATTGATGGACGAGATATCTCGTCGAAACCCCTTGGAGGGTTAACGAGGTTGAATAGATAATTTTCTATGTTCAGTTAACTTTATATAAATTTGCATAAGAAAATTTTTTTCTTGCTTTTTCTAGCAATAGAGAGTTGTCGGGTCTTTTAGAGGTATTTGAAGTGTTCAAATTGCTTAAACGCTTTTCAAATATGTCTAACATTAAAGAGTAAACTTTTTCATTGTATTTTTCTATACATGTTATTGTCTCATGTGCTTGGATGTTTTATGAATACCTAAGTAAGAAATTCAAATATTTAACATAAATATTTTTGTTCAGATTAAGTATTTCGTTTAGGTAGCCACAGATTTTTACTAGTATACAATGCTTGTCAAAAGAAAGACATCTACAGTGCTTCTTATCCATTTATTGATACAGCCAATTAGCATGCTTACAATTGTTTTTTAATCTCGAAATAAATCATTTAATTTATTTAACAATCAGCATATTTAATTACTTCAGCAGTGATAATTAACAATAACAATGTCACAGCCTGTGAAACAAAGGCCAGAATGGAAAGGAAAGAAAAAACCAGAACAATTGTTCCTACTGTCTAAGATAAAACTACTTGTCTATCGTTAAAACAATTTTTTGATACATTGCCGTTACGTCAGTGCTTGGTGAGAATTAATATAACCGCAAGTAAATTTGTACAAATCATTTACATATCACTCAAACAAACGTAAAACTATGTACAGTCATAACTAGTGGCATTTCTAGCACACAGGACGTTTATATTGCACTCTACCAACATATTTGTATAACATAGATTCTAAGGCTAAATCATCACAATCTACAGAAAGCTTGGAAGATCCGTGAACCGCTTTTGGTGACAGTGAAAACCGCACTGTGCTGGTGGCGCCATCTGTTTTATAAAGCACGTACTGAAATAAAACTAATGCAACTGGGTTCTCTTATCGGAGACCATCAGTAAATGAGCCCCTTTTTTGATTTACAAATGGCCATTTCAAGGAGATACCCATTTTGTATTGCTACTCTCAAAGCTATAAAAGTAAACGAGAAACGTCCTAAAACGTGTATCTGTAACCATCTTAAAATTAATGCAAGCTTTTGATTCTTGAGAAACGAGTGCTCAAATGAAACGTGTCGCTTGTAAAATGCGTATTTGCTACAGTCGATCTATCTCATGCATTTCAAACAACGAAGTATTGAGATGTGCACAAAGTTCCTCTTGGCGAAAATGCTATACTCGGACACAGAAAATCATGCAATCATCTGATTCATAAGTTATTTCATTTAGTTACGTCCATTATTGGTAGTTTATTTTCATAGGAAACTTGGTTGCTAATGGTTTTAGAATAAATATTTCTGCCACATATTGTCCACAGGAAATTGTAATTTTATACCATTTTGATATTAGATGGTATTATTGTGGTGTTGTGACCATTAGAGGGTAGTAAGTATTTTATTGTCATGATAAGTTTAAATGAAGCAGATTTCATCCAGTGAAGTAGGGTTTTTTTAAACAGCAATTTTCAACTTTTTTGATCTCACGACATGTATGAACTAATTACTAAAATTTTGTGGCACACAGATAAATGCATTTGTTGCCGACCTGACAAAAATATGCATAATTTTGGTTTCCAAAAAAACAATGATAACAATACCTAACCCTTTTTACAACAAGGCTGCGCATAGAAAAATATTTTTGAAACCTTTTGTTTATGATATTTGGTAATACAAAAATAATACTCAATATTACAGATATTACTTGATTTTATTTCTGAACACACTAGTCAAAACTTCAAAACAAAACCGCTGGAATAAAACGAATCTTGCACAATTTAAACCGTTTCATCATCCATAAGGCACACTAGTGCTATTCTTGCGGTACACCAGTGTACCGTGGCACACCGCTCGAAAAACACTGCTCTAAATGACAGTGTTAATACTATTATACTAAATTGATTGCAGTGTCATAGTATATCGAAACGCATATATTAGTTCAGTAAAATACTTTCTTAATTAATAAAACCATTTTTTTCGTATAACAAATGTATGAATATAACAATTATAGCCATGATGTCACCATCAAAAGAAAATGAAATGCCCTTAAAAAAATTTAACATGGATGAATACATTAATAAGGGAATTACTAAAATGAAAGCCATTAGATGTTGTGATCTATGCCGTTATTGTTTGAAGATTATTGTATATACATGACTATTATCGTACTTATTTAGATCCTTTTTTTGTTATAGGTTCAGCTTGATGTAGTCCAGAAATGTATGCATTACCTGTACGTTATAATGAATTAGGTCGCTTGTATTGCATTTATGAAAATTTCGAGCTCCCTTGGCAGCTTGTAATGTGATTGGGATCGCCCTACTTTCAATGAGAAACAGTCTGTGAGTTCATTTAATCCATGCAGTCTATTTGTGCACATCTAAATACTACTATAGTATGCGCGTTGCGATATTATTGCCTTAGAAACACAAATGTGTAGCTAAAACATGCAATACTCCGTTTGTATGTATATCTAGTCTACATTTCAGTTTGATATAACACGTGACAGCTTACTTAACACCTCTAAAGACATGAAATCTATGACATTTGGGCTTGATTTTTGGGAAAGCTATAACACGCCCGCTTGCGAAACGACTCCTGGCAAGAGGCGCGTTTATTTCCCTAGTGATACTTAACACAGAACTTTGTTATACTTTATGTATACGGTACTCGTATTGTTCGAACTTGGATAACTAGTCTACATTTTGTTTTATATAATAACAGCGACAATACAAAACACAACAATGACGGTCTTTGGTTTCAGGGAAGCCCAAGTTATGTATGGAAATAAGTGCGAACACACACACACGCTACCTAAAAGTTGGTTTCTTTTTTGTTTGTATGCCGTTTCAACCATTCTCAGCTTTGATCTGCATTCGCTCTTACACTTTGTACAACTTTGAATTTATGTCCGTTGGCAGCCATGTTAGAAAGTCTAAAATGATATGATTAGTATTGATTTCTTTTCACACTCGTACTCTCACCAGAGTCTTTTGGAATTACTAAAATAATACTTTTCAAACACGGAACACAGTTTTAAAACTCAAAAATATGCCGCACGTCAACCATGCTCTTTGTTATTTACAACAACATACTTCCTATCGCCCATCTCACCCTCTTCGTAAAAATCCTATGTACAAGTCAGAGCCAAAAGTCCCTAACCATTGTCTTGGGTTTGTTCGTGCACTTTATGTACAAAACACAGTTGAACTCCCAGTCGTATGGATTTCAATGGGGAATAGTACAGGTTGTCGTTTGTTCGGTTACTCTGTCGGGAGTCTTGTCTTCGGTCTGTCTTAAAGAGAACCAATCGCCGTCAGGCACCATTCCTCGTGAGTTCTTGGTAGTCTTTGAATGTAGATTCAAGTTTTATATAGCACTAGAAATGAAAGAACAAAATGTTTGCAAGATTTTTGACATTAGGTAGTTTTGATCATTAAAGCGAGGCGAGACTGTCTTTATCCGTTTCGGTGGTCTGTTCTCTTGAAGGTGTCATATGGACACTCAGCTTCACTTGCTCAACCGTTGTTCCTGAAATGAGGAAATGAAACTGTCATGAATTTATGAAATACAATAACCGCATTATACTGTATATTGTTTGAAAGAGAAGACACATCTGTATAACGGACCCCAGTACCAAAATAGATTTTTTGGCATTTGTATAGTGGCGAAAAAATACTTTGAACCAATCGAACCAACCCTCTTCATTCGAGCAATTTTAACAATAGAGAAAATTCAAAGATTGCTCTTGACAGAAACAAACAGTCTTCTAAAAATTCAAATTCATACAATTTGCATAAGGGAACGTCTTCATATTAAATCGTCTTCATATAAATTTCTAATAGGAACTTCCTATTCTGACACACAATTTCGAATCTATATCACAATTTAATTTCAGATACCAAATTTCATGTTATTAGAACTTGCTGTTTCAAAATTATGAGGATAGAAAGATCGGAGCTCCTAATATTAAATCAGTTTATTAGACTTTTATGTATATCTTCTTAAATAATATTTATATAGCTCTGATATTTTGTACCATGTTACTGTTAAACAACCCAAACACAATTCATCTAGTATTTTATTTATAAAAGAGCTTTTAGTTCACAATAATAATTATTAAATTAATGTTAAGAAATATTACGAATTGAAACCTTATTCTATTTCGATGAAAATTGATTCAGAAGAATTACTAATATAATCATGCAAAATATCAGCTCATTCCGATGATTAGTTTTTACGATACATTAAATTTTACTTATTATTGCGATTTCAGGGGGGCAACGAAAAATTTAATAAACGTCTGACAAACCACGGACAATAATTTCTCGAATCGTTTGAGCTTGCATAGTTAATAAGAAGGAAATAGTGCTCAAATTTGAAATTCGGGTAGCTATAGCTAACTACAAGTAATCTCGATCTACAAAAAGCGACTTTTTATTTCGAGATGATCCCTGAAATTGATGCAAACTTTAAGATTTAACATTTCGAGATATAAAGGTAGTAAAGTCGTGAAATTTCATATTTAGCCAAATTTAACGATGTAGAATCTGATTATGGCATTAAAACATGGTGTTTCAATAAGAAAATGTGTTGTTTGTGCAAATTTTGATGTGAAGACGCCTCCTTATGCATTCTTTTTGGATTTGAATTTGTAGAGGACGCTATTCCCTATTGAATGATATGTTTGAATTTGCTCTAGTATGAATAATGCTCGAAATATAGGAGGTGTTTTTTTCCCGCGACTGTACATTGATCACCGATTGCCTGTATAAGCTTTCAGACTGGTGTTTATAACCACAATGGACAACCACTTTCACCAATCAACAATTCGTACCACGTTAGGATTCATGCTTTTCCCCACTATCACCCGACAGGTCTTCAAACCGTGCTACCGGAAGAAATAACATGAAGCTACAATAATCATAAAGCCTGTTCCCTCTATTTCATTTTAAGGTAGATGTAGAGAAGACGATGAGTTTAGAGATACTATACCGACTATATTGCAAACTGTATCAAATATTTTTGTAAATAACCCTTACATATGCTATTAAGACTGCGTTTTTTGGTACAGCTACAGTCTACGTTTATGAGTGATGGCAACGGCTTGGCAATTTTTTTGGCGTACTTCTAGTAGCGAGTTACGATAAATTAAGGCAACCCATCTTTCGTTACGGTTGTTGTGATTTTCATGGCAACCTCGGCAAACGGAAACTTTCAATTTTCTTTTTGAATATTCTAGAAAGTTCTTCCAAAATCCGTTAAAGTCGTTTGATTTTATTGATTCGTTTGAAATTTTTTCTTTCCTCCCATTGGTTATTTTGTTTTTAAAATATCCTTTGATTGCATTGGTCCTTTTAAATCGTTTTCTGTGATACCATTGGTCCATTTATTTGTATTTTGACAGCTGTGGAATTTTTATTTTATTATAATAGTTTTCTCAAAAGGATTAAGAGTTTTGTTTTTTTGACCATTTTCGTTTTCATTATTTTTTTAGGAAAGAATTCTGACGTTATCAGGTTGTATTATTATTTCAGGGTATTCTTACCCAACATTCGAAGCTTAGTTTCTCTGCTGATTCACAAATGTGTTTTGAAGCTTAAGCTTACTATTTTTTGTGATAGTTTTTTAAAAATATACTTTTCTAAACATTCTGAAATGTGTTAAAAAAGTTTGTTGTAATAAGAAAAAAGTTGTGACAGAATAAGAGTTAAGAAATAATTATTTCCTTGGCAACTTTAGAAGTTCGCCAAAAAAATCGCCAAGGCCGTTGCCATCGCTTATAAACGTAGATTGTAGTAGTTCCTGTTTTTTTTATTTTCATTTTAACGGTTGTTTCTGTGATTTCAATCTCTCATCGCTATAGTTACTAATAACACACAGATTCTACCAATTTATGAGGTTGAGCTCATGAAGTACACACAATGAACGAATATTAACACCTTCTGGATCTTAACCCTCTTGGTGGTTGTCTCGAAAAGATATCTCGTCATAAGCAAAACTGACAAGAGGTTGATTTACATGGTAGCTCGTTATTTGAAGAAAAAGGACAAGATCTTAACCTCGTCGTAATAAATAAATCGACAGTATCTTGATGGCAAACATGATCTTGATCATTAGGCAAACATGATCATATTTTGATGAACGAGGTATCGCGTCATTAGCAAAACTGGTCAGATCGTGATGGACGAGGTATCGCGTCATTAGAAAATTTATCAGATCTTGATGGATGAGGTATCGCGTCATCAGCAAAATTGGTAAGATCTTGATGGACGAGGTATCGCGTCATTAGAAAATTTATCAGATCTTGATGGATGAGGTATCGCGCCATCAGCAAAATTGGTAAGATCTTGATGGACGAGTTATCGCGTCATTAGAAAATTTATCAGATCTTGATGGATGAGGTATCGCGCCATCAGCAAAATTGGTAAGATCTTGATGGACGAGTTATCGCGTCATTAGAAAATTTATCAGATCTTGATGGATGAGGTATCGCGCCATCAGCAAAATTGGTAAGATCTTGATGGACGAGTTATCGCGTCATTAGAAAATTTATCAGATCTTGATGGATGAGGTATCGCGCCATCAGCAAAATTGGTAAGATCTTGATGGACGAGTTATCGCGTCATTAGAAAATTTATCAGATCTTGATGGATGAGGTATCGCGCCATCAGCAAAATTGGTAAGATCTTGATGGACGAGTTATCGCGTCATTAGAAAATTTATCAGATCTTGATGGATGAGGTATCGCGTCTTTAGAAAAACTGGTCAGATCTTGATAGACGAGGTATCGCGTCATCAGCAAAATTGGTAAGATCTTGATGGACGAGGTATCGCGTCATTAGAAAATTTATCAGATCTTGATGGATGAGGTATCGCGCCATCAGCAAAATTGGTAAGATCTTGATGGACGAGTTATCGCGTCATTAGAAAATTTATCAGATCTTGATGGATGAGGTATCGCGCCATCAGCAAAATTGGTAAGATCTTGATGGACGAGTTATCGCGTCATTAGAAAATTTATCAGATCTTGATGGATGAGGTATCGCGCCATCAGCAAAATTGGTAAGATCTTGATGGACGAGTTATCGCGTCATTAGAAAATTTATCAGATCTTGATGGATGAGGTATCGCGCCATCAGCAAAATTGGTAAGATCTTGATGGACGAGTTATCGCGTCATTAGAAAATTTATCAGATCTTGATGGATGAGGTATCGCGCCATCAGCAAAATTGGTAAGATCTTGATGGACGAGTTATCGCGTCATTAGAAAATTTATCAGATCTTGATGGATGAGGTATCGCGCCATCAGCAAAATTGGTAAGATCTTGATGGACGAGGTATCGCGTCATTAGAAAATTTATCAGATCTTGATGGATGAGGTATCGCGTCATCAGCAAAATTGGTAAGATCTTGATAGACGAGGTATCGCGTCATTAGAAAATTTATCAGATCTTGATGGATGAGGTATCGCGCCATCAGCAAAATTGGTAAGATCTTGATGGACGAGTTATCGCGTCATTAGAAAATTTATCAGATCTTGATGGATGAGGTATCGCGCCATCAGCAAAATTGGTAAGATCTTGATGGACGAGTTATCGCGTCATTAGAAAATTTATCAGATCTTGATGGATGAGGTATCGCGCCATCAGCAAAATTGGTAAGATCTTGATGGACGAGTTATCGCGTCATTAGAAAATTTATCAGATCTTGATGGATGAGGTATCGCGCCATCAGCAAAATTGGTAAGATCTTGATGGACGAGTTATCGCGTCATTAGAAAATTTATCAGATCTTGATGGATGAGGTATCGCGCCATCAGCAAAATTGGTAAGATCTTGATGGACGAGTTATCGCGTCATTAGAAAATTTATCAGATCTTGATGGATGAGGTATCGCGTCTTTAGAAAAACTGGTCAGATCTTGATAGACGAGGTATCGCGTCATCAGCAAAATTGGTAAGATCTTGATGGACGAGGTATCGCGTCATTAGAAAATTTGTCAGATCTTAATGGATGAGGTATCGCGTCTTTAGAAAAACTGGTCAGATCTTGATGGACGAGGTATCGTGTCATCAGCAAAATTGGTAAGATCTTGATGGACGAGGTATCGCGTCATTAGAAAATTTGTCAGATCTTGATGGATGAGGTATCGCGCCATCAGCAAAATTGGTAAGATCTTGATGGATGAAATATCGCGTCATGAATAAAATTAGTAAGATCTTGATGAACGAGATATTTCGTAAAACCACTTGGAGGGTAAACGTTCATTATTGGTTCAATGATGTCCTTATAGAACAGGAATACATATATAGTTACTAATAATAAGCAGTTTCAACTAACCTTCGAGTGGAACTCACGAAATACCCACAAAGAAATAATATTAACGCCCTCTGGTTCTTACGCATTCATTATTGGTTCAATGATGCCCTAATGGAGCAGGAATACACAGCGATATTTCCTTTAAGCATCTCATGTTTGACATTCAGCCAACTGACACTGGCCGACATCCAAATCACAAAAATACCATCCTTATTTTCAGATACGCTCTATTCAATTCGAGTTGAATAGATCTCTAGTGTAATATAATAAACCGAGGAATGATGGGGTGAGATAGAATATCATAGATATGGAACTGCGGTACATATACAAAACTAAACGAACTCGATAAAGCTAAAAAGTAAATGGAATCTTCAATGGCAGGCAATCTTATTCTCTCAAAAGCCATCGAATTACTCAGCACTTTTCTTGGAACTTTTTTTGGTTGGTCAGTGGCTACGTTTTTAGGAATTACAATAGCTGCTTTTCCTATTAATGTCAATAGGTTTACTGAGACGTTTAGTCAGAAAGCAGAGCACATCCACAAAACAAAATATGTAACTAGATAAAACTGATTTATTACGAACAATTTGGAATATTTTTTTGTGTATGAAGATAATCTTATTAAAATTATTATGACTGTATCTTAAATACAAAATAACCCTCAAGGTCACATCTCCATTATGCATGTGCGGGCTTCACTGATTCGAGGAACACTAGTGATTCTTTTCCCATTGGGCGTACTGTTTTCAGTGAACACGATTGCCGATCTCTCGTGGTATCTAAACGATCTTTTTTTTCTTTCATCCCACAACTCTTGTTTCCTAATACCTATTTTTTCTCCTTTTCATGACATTTTTTATTTGACGTTGTCTTCTGTTTGGTGCAGATTGACCAAATATGACCATTGCGCCATAAATGCCAAAGCAACCAATTTAAATACAATTACGTTTCTCATAACTATATGGACAAAAGTACTTGAGCTCTGCATGTTTTTCAAAAAGTGCTTTATTATTCTAATGGTAGGCTTTCCTTTTGCTCCTATTACGGCTGCAACACGTCGAGGCATACTTTCCACAAGTTTTCTGCACTTTTGGGCAGGAATAGGTCGCCATGCCTTTTGCAAGACTATGAGAAGAGATTGTTGTGAAGAGGTTTTTGCGCCAGGGGTTAGCTACTACAGATCAATTTCTAAAACGTGACAAATCACCAGTATGGTTAACAGACGAGCCTTAGAGGGATTGTGACTGATGCCAAAAAATACAGTCGTGAGGGCAGCCTGATTGGAAGTTGCACAAGACTTTCTGGATTGCACAGTTATGCATCCTACAAGAAAAATTCACTGAAAGAACTTTACAAGGTCTTCTACCTGTAAGAACTAAACTAAAACCTGGATTTGAACTCGTCGCTCAATCTCTGATGACGAATGCGTTTTATTGCATATAAAACCACGGACTTTACGAACCGGTTTTGATCGAGAGTTTTCGTTGCTTCATACAAACAAAGAAAACCTCAGTAGTTTCGTTGCCTCGTCATACAGCTTTTTGAGCTTTGTTCGCCTTAAGTGCTTGCGTTTGTTCCTCTTTCTATTGCTCGGCTCGTGAGAGCTTTTGAACGTTTTGTGTTGATTAGAGTTCAATTAAAATTTAGTCTCTCCTTGCATAGTATTCCGCATCAAATTTTACTACTATGGTTATAGAGGAACGATGTAACGAGCTGATAATGATTGCGTAGATCTAGAAAGGCCAAGCTGTGCAAATTTGATGAGGCCAGAGCTCATCGTTTGAGGGTTTTTGTCGTGTTCATAGTAACCGATGTTCTACTTTTTAAGCTACGACGTGTTTTTTGCTCATTGTTTGCGATGATTTGAGTAATGCTTTATGATTGCTCAAATTGCATTAAATCAAAATGCTTGATAAGAAGACTATTATACTTCATCATCCTATTCTTTCTTACTCTACTCTGTTCCGCAAATTCCTCTTTTTTGTCTCACGACTTTCTTTACCTTGCAGTCTGACTTGTGTTTGGCGCAGCTTTGCCAAATATGGCCCTTGCTCCATAAAACCTCAAACCAACCACCCATAACGTGTTTGACAACTACGCCAGCAATATTTTACTCCTCTCTGGATGTATTTACATCACTGTACCATAAAAAGGTTCCCTGTGTCTGTATGTCTATTTATTTAGTATACTTCGGCGCAGCTTGGCGAAATATTGTTCTTTCGTTATAAAACCGAACCCAGCTAATCAATAATAATTTTAAGGTGTACAATTTCCTTCGTTACTCGCATTGAGTTTCTACGCATAAAGGTATTAACCTCACATTTAACCCTTCTGTTGGTTATCACGAAGAGGCATCTCGTCATTAAAAAACTGATAAGATCTGGCCGTTCGAGATATCTCGTCAACTAAAGGAAATCGATATCGTTATCATAAAAAAATTGGCAATATGGACAGGACGCAAGCGGATTTTATGCAAATCCAGTGCTCGCACGTGCTGGTAACGTCGTTAGTTCTGTGTGAAATTGTGACAATATGTCGAAATGAAAGGAACTTGGTGACTTTGAAAGAGGTGTTATAGTTGGATGTCACAAGTGGCAAGTCTCTTCGCGCAATTGCCGTAGAATTATCACAGCCACGGTCAAGTGTTGGTGACGTCGTGAAGAAGTGGAAGACTAGGGGAGTTGGGACACGAAATGCACACGTTGGTCGTCTCCGTAAACTGACCGAACGGAATCGGCTTGTCCAGAAGCGTGAGGCTCGTAAGAACCGCAAGAAATTACTTGAAATCATCAACAGTGAGTTTCAACGGGCAGCAGGGGTTACGGTGCCCAATACTTTGCAGAAAGAACTGCACGCCCTCAATATCCACGGATGTGTTGCCACACAAACCAAACATCACCCCATCCAACAAAGCCGGCAGACTCGCTTAGAATTTGTAACGTCACAACTGGAATGTGGACCATACCCCTAGTAAAGCATGTATTATCTCCCTTATACCATCACATCTTTCTGTTTGGTCCATTACTGTAGGGTAGTGTATATTATGCTTTTTGTCTATGCAATAGTAAACCACTTGTGGGCCACTTGAAAATTGTTTTATGGTGTGACGAGTCAAGGTACACGCTCTGCCAGTCGGATGGGCGTGCCTGGGTTTGTCGAATGCCAATGCGAACGTCTGTTACTCGAGTGCATCTTTTCCAACTGTCAAGTTCGGTGGTGGTGGTGTACTTGTTTGGAGGTGTTTTTCGTGGTATAGCCTGAGAACTTTTCATGTTGTTCATGGTAATTTGAACGCCGACGCCTACATGAACATTTTGGACAATCAGGTTCTTCCTACGCTCTGACAATTTTTTGGAATGGACGAATGTTACTTCCAGGACCACAACGCTCCATATAATGTTACAGCCTCTGTCAAGCAGTGGTATAAAGATATGGATGTAAAACATCTTCCCTGACCTGCTCAGAGTCCCGACCTAAGCCCCATAGAACATTTGTGGGTCGAGTTAGAGCGACGCTTACGGACCAGGGAACCCCGTCCGAAATCTACAGCTGAGCTGGCGACATTACTGCAGCAGAATGGACACAAATACCCATAGATGTATATCGAAACCTTGTTGAAAGTATGCCCAGAAGGGTTGCTAGTGTAATTGCAGCACATGAGGGACCATCCCTTTATTAAACATGTATTATTTCCCTTATATCATCACATCTTGCAGTCCTGTTCATTATTGTAGGGTAGTGTATATCAATGTCGAGGTATATCGTCATTGGCAAAATTGGTCAGATCTTGATAGACGACATATCTCGTCAAAACCATTCAGATTGTTTATCGATCGCACTTGAGAAGCACTTTAAGTCCTCTACACTTAACATTTTGCCTCAAAAGAGTCGTAGTCCAACCACGTTTAATGCTATAAAATGGCAAAGTCCAATTTAAAGGTCTTATTCACATCGAAATCGCTCGAAGAAAGAGACCCCTCTTTATTCTTCCTGTTTAAGGTTAAAAAAAAACAACTCCAAAGGGAGACAGTGTGTTTGGGCAAACGGATACCACTGTTTCCACAGCCGAAGTCCGTCATTAAATCCGCAATAAAGACTGGGCCAAGCAGAATAGCGCGAGAAAGGAAGAGTAAAATATGTGACAGGGCCCAAGCAGAGAAAGGAAAGACACAAAAAACAGAAAGAAAAAGGTATTTGCTCATTAAAAGCCCTAGGTCCACGGATGGCGGATTTAATGACGGCGTTTGAAGAAAATAAACACAGCTTTTATCTCGTTTAAAACCTTTCTAAATAAACTTTAGGCTTTTTGTAGCGCTTCTGCCGCCTCGCAATCCGAAATGCAGCGCAAATGAGGGGAAAAAAGACAGTAAAAGAGTTAAGGGGTGGGAAAAAAAGGACTCCTCTTTGTGACTTTTTTTTGTGTGCCGGAAATGTCTTCGGCGCTATCTTGATTACCATAAGCAACCAAGTTCGTTATTATTTTTGTGTGTTGTTGGAAAGGAACCTAATAAACTCGAGCCGTTTTTTCGAGGCATCTGATTATCTGTAAAAATCTTGCGAGAGGGAAGAAAAACTGTTCCGACTCGCTCGGCTACAGAGCGTCTGCTTTTTATTAGATTTCCTTCTCCCATTTCTCAATTTTATTGAAAAGAGGGAATGAATGATATCGAAAAGTTGTTCGTCAACTTTTTTGTTCGCTGAAGTCTCTAATTTGGGATAATGCATTTTTTCCCTTCTGCTTTTGAAACGAAACCGAATTCATTTATTCGAGTCGCTTTCTTTTTAGGGGAAAAATTTTGTTTCGTGTTTTGATAATTTTTTCTTCAATTTAATTTTCGGGGGAACTTGCTTTGAGACAGTATTTTCTCTTCAGTACAAATTGGTAAAGTGCTTAGGTGATTTATAATTGCCTTTTTCAAATTTCAGAAGATACGTTGTTTTTCTAAATTGAAAATGAAAATAGAATTGTTGACAGGAGAGTTGAGCTATGTAGTTTGGAAAAGGAATAAGTAGAAATTCTAAATTCCGGTATATTGTTATGGTTTACTTTCTTTTCGCTAAGACGATCTTTTCGCTAAGTCCATGGGACTTATTTATATCATAACCATAACTCGATTCGATCTTTTTTGGTTCAGAAATTGTAAGATTATAGGCTTTTAAGACAAGTATCAAAAATTATTTAGACGATTAAAAACACGAGTTACTTTCTTTTTGAACCAACGATTCAACTTAGTTCATCTCAATGCAGAGTAAGGACTGTTTCACTCCAACAGAATCCAAATCAGTCTGAATCCATCCAGTAAAAAACTGCCTAACGTAGATTCGGGTGCAATGAAGCGAAGACCTTGGATTATATAGTAACCACAACTCGATTTGATCTCTTTTGGCTCAGAAATTGTGAGATTAGGCTGTTAAGACAAGTCTCATAAATATCTAGAAGGATTAAAAACTCGAGTTCTCTTAGAATTTCGAGAATTCTTTTTGAACTGACGATTCAATTCAATTTAGCTGAATGCAGAGTAAAGACGGTTCCACACCAACAGAATCCAAATATGTCTGAAACCAGTAAAAATTGCCTAACGTAGATTCGGGTGCAATGAAGTGAAGACTTCGGATTCATGGGCAGGTAAGTATCTTAACGTCGCACTGGTGCAACACAAAGAGCTATTGCCAACGCTCAGGGATCAAATCCAAAGCGAAAGATCCGAGGACAACACCACGTTGTTTTGAAGCACGGTCAGATGACGAGGCAGTATTTGTTGTTGGAAAGGTGCCGTTACTCACATTTCACACTTTGTTTAAATCCATTTATAACGGCTCAAGCATCCATTTCCCCCTTAGTGGATTTAAACCTTTTTCTATTTGGATCAGTTTGGATCGTCCTTAACAGAAATGACCAGATTTTGGTGAACCAAATACCTCGTCATTGACACACTTGACCAGATCTCGATGGACGAGGTATCTCGTCTAAACTACTTGGATTAAACCGATTTAACCAATTTCAACTTCCCTTAACCCTCTTGGTGGTTGTATCAACGACGTATATCGTCATTAGGAAAAGTGACCAGATCTTCATGGATGACATACCTTGTCATTAGAAGATACTAATATCAAAACAGCAGTATCTTCATCATTCAGAAGTCAATTGGCATTGTTAAAGACAAGATTTATCGACATACTCAAAGCTAAAACCTTTTCCTATTTGGATCAGTCTGGATCGTCCTTAACAGAAATGACAAGATTTTGGTGAACCAAATACCTCGTCATTGACACACTTGACCAGATCTTGATGGACGAGGTATCTCGTCTAAACTACTTGGAGGAAACCGATTTAACCAATTTCAACTTCCCTTAACCCTCTTGGTGGTTGTATCAACGACGTATATCGTCATTAGGAAAAGTGACCAGATCTTGATGGATGACATACCTTGTCATTAGAAGATACTAACATCAAAACAGCAGTATCTTCATCATTCAGAAGTCAATTGGCATTGTTAAAGACAAGATTTCTCGACATACTCAAAGCTAAAACCTTTTCCTATTCGGAATCAGTTTGGATCGTCCTTAACAGAAATGACCAGATTTTGGAGGACGAAATATCTCACTTGACCAGATTTCGATGGACGAGGTATCTGGTTTAAACTACTTGCAGGAAACCCCTTGAACCAGTTCCAAGTTTCCTTAACCCTCCTGGTGGTTGTATCATCGACGTATCTCGTCAATAGGAAAAGTGACCAGATCTGGATGGGTGTGAGCTACCTCGTCATTAGAAAAAAAAAACTGATATCATGACACCAGTATATTCATCATTCGGAATTCAATGGGCATTCTTGAAGAAAGGATATCTCGCTATAAGCAAAGTTGATTGAATCTGGACGGACGAGATATCTCGTCGAAACCATTTGGAGGGTTAAGAAACGAAACCTATGCCCCAAAGTATTTTTAGTTCGGAAGGACCGCGTCGAGATCCGGAGAGTAATTCTCGGATGGATCGTAGTCCTTTCTGTGAGGCAGCGTGATTAACTTCTGTTCCTCCAGTCGTAACAATTGGATCCCGCGCTCTTCATTAGGGCGGCGGGACGCAAACTCAATTAGGGGCTCTTAACTCCATAAAAAGCCCTCACCTTTCCCGTTGCCTTGATTGACGGAAGTCCCGCAGGTGCTGCTGGTCGGCGCCCTCTTGTAGGTGGCGCTGTTCATGGTGAGCTTGCGCACGTTCTTGTCCGGGTGGAAGATGATGATGTACACTTTGGGGGAGAAGAGACAGAAGAGGGCCACGTATGCGCTCAGAGAAGTCGACACGCACAGGGTGGTGATCTGCACCTGAAAACGAAAAAAACATCGTCAGAAAACAAAGACACTGTGATAAGGGTAGGTATTTTGACTAACGTCGCTCTGGGTGCAACGCAGCGGGCCATTGGCGACTGTCCGGGATCCAAGAAGAGAAAGATCCGAGGACAGTATCATGTAATGTTGAACCACGGGCCAGGTTCTCCATGACCTCATCAACATCAAAACACTAGAGATTGAATTGATAGAACAACTAGTCCAGTCTAACATCCTATTAATTACGTGGTAAATCTTTCGGGATTGAGCCCGGACCGTCGTCAATAGCTCGCTGTGTTGCTCTAGTACGACGTTAATTAGAAAAATATCAATATCACATTAAAATTTAAAACAAGTTGTTGAAACAATTATTAAAAGATGTAACTCAGAGAGAGAGGGTAGTAAAATTCAGTAAATATGAGATTAAAATTAATAATTAATGTAACTAATTAACGGTGATGAGCAATAGTAATTAATTACTGGAGCAACACAATGGTCTATTGGTGACGGTCTGGGATCAATGGTTCCATCAATACAAAGCTGCCAGTGTCAAAGTACTTGTGAAATAGTAGCATAAATGTTTTAAAGTAGTACCAAAAAAGTTCTCTTAAACCCTATAATAGCAGCAGTTACAAAGTGAAACGGCTTAGACACAAAATTGATAATTAAGTAAGAAAAATCACCCGAAAAACATTTCATTACTCTGTTTACATTTCATTACCCTCCTTTCATGATATTGTTTACTTGACGTTATATTCTGTTCGGCGTTGCATGACCAAATATTACCGTCGCGCCATAAAACCCCCAAACAACCATCCAACCGAAAGGCTAATGTGGTGTAAACATTCATTGGGGAGCAGATGGATGTAACAATGAAACAAAAAGACGAACAAAGGAGGAGAAAAAGAAGAAACACAAAATAATGAAACGAGAAGAAAAAAAATAGGAGTTATTCCCCGGAATGTTAAGAGAAACGTATCTATGGTGGATATTACACTTTAGGGTGTTAATTTTATATACATAGTACCATTTCCTTCATATATGCTTAAGGGGGTCCAAGACACAAAAATCGTCAAATTTTCTTATTTTTTATTATTATTTTAAGAAATTCTCTGTGTTTTTCTGCTTAAAATGACGCCTGAATCATGTTTCTATCTTAATTAGAACTAGATATATAATAATTTTTGTGGTGCGTTGTTTTGAAAATCTAACACTCTTGACAGTTGTTGTCATGGCAATAACATCTGTCTTTAAAACTTTAAATGCGTTTTTCTCCATGATACATTTTTTCAAGATTTCCTGTATTCAAATTGCTATAAGTCGAAAACCGATAAAGTTTAAGGGTTGAAATTTGGAATATATCTTTTTCAAACATTATACTTTAATTTTGATTCAGCAAATTTGAAACAAATATTTACTTTTAAAAATATAACTTTTTAAAAATAAAGTACCTTAAAATTTTTAGAAGTTTTCATTCAAATATTTTTTATTTTTTATTGAATTAATATTTTTTAATTTGCTGAATCAGAATTAAAGTTTATAAATTTGTGAATAATTTACTGCAAGAATTTTGAAAATTGACCAAGAATATTTTAAGTTTTAGCAATTTGAAATGACCCCTCTTTTTTTCAAAAAATTTTAATTTAAAATTTTTAAAAACATTTTGGAAAACTTTTGTGTTGTGATTTTGTTTATTAGTTAGATGGGTAATCAGTACAAAAAAATAAAAAATTCTAAATTAATTAATAAAATTTTTTTACCGATGCGTCCCGGACCCCCTTAAAGAGAAGACATAAACATATTTTAATCGTAGCAATTTATTGAGGAATTTAGTTTTGCAGTCGTGTGTGGAACATTGGAATGATGAATTCACTTCCAGTTACATTACGCAGCTTTCTCTGAGCTGCTCACACCAGCTTCTTCGACGAACACTTGAAAAGTAATCGTTACTCCCTTGTTCCGACAAGGATTAACCCAGCTCACTGGGATTAACCAACCTGGCGATGATAATTCGGATTCAGTTGATGCTAAATTGGGGATATTAATCTCTAAGACCAAGGGCGCTTTCTTGGCAAATCACTCAGGCGAGAAAACACCTAATAGGAACAGGTAAGATCATGTGCTGATATGATTTCTGAACCGTCTGGTAAACAGACTTGGAACTGTGTAGATAGGAGATGCTTTTCTATTCTAGAAATGCACTAATGATGAGCTCACAATCTAGTTTTACATTCATAAAAGATGTGATGGGAGCTGCCAGTGATAGCTTCACTTGCACATAATGTAGTAACTGTGAATGAGATTATTTGTAGCATGTAAATATTTTCAAAAATTTACTGTGCATTTTTCTTTCCTTTCAAAGCCGCGTAAGGATTTATTTACTTCCTTCAGATAATACCAAACTCGTGCATTAAACCAGACGTTAATAAGCTCATTGAGTGGAGAACCACACTTGGGTATTGAAAACGCATACAAATACTGGACATCGTGATCTTTACCAGTGGAAAGAATATGTGGTTTGCTCATAGATTTTCTAATCAAATAAACGAAGAATGTCACGCAGCTTCATTTTATTTCTTCGGTATCATCGCTCGGTTTGAAGATATCAGGGTAAAGATTGTGCGGTATTTGAACGAGCCACGAATCATTATGTAGGACAAATTGACGTGTGCGGTGAGCGGGTAGTTGAATTAACGTCGCACTGAAGCAACACAATTGGCTGTTGGCGACGGTCCGGGATCCATCTAAAAGGGAAAGAAATGGGGATAACCTCTTGTTTTTGATCCTCGGTCAGATGACGACGAGTGTGATGGAAAACAATAGTTTGAGCTTCGATAACCATTTACTCCTTGTCAATTCCTAAACTCACGTGACCTGCATTTCTGAGATCTTACGACAGCGACTCCTTTCGCACGGCTTTGTCTACTTTATTTGGTCCATAGATTAACCAACTGTCTACCAAAACCTACGTGTTGTATGAGGCGTAGAATCGACTCCTGTATAGTGATTGCAATCCGGCCGGATCGGGCCGGCTCCGACGGTTTGACCGTCATTACGTAGTCGTACATAAGAGACAAATATTTTCCTTTGACTCCATTTCATATGGAGTCATTTCTTTCTTCACTATTTTCTCAAAATCTGTTTCTTTTCTACAGTTTGTCTTTTTGCAATAGTCTTCATTTTCTTCCAGAATTTGCTTTTCTAATTCCTCTCGATTAAAAAATTTTATTGATAATTTAATTTATGATTTTTGCTAGAATTCTCCAAACTGATGATTGAAAAATATAAAATCGATTAATTCACAATCGATTGATTAATAAACGATTTTGCGTCTTTAAGGTTGGGTTTAAATAAACGATTATTTAATTTAAAAAAATTAGGGTTTGTCAGATCCGGACCGGATCTGATATATGTTGCTGGATCCTGTAGGTAGACAAATGATACCGGATCCGCCGGATCGAATTGCAATCCCTACTCCTGTACCTTTTCATGGGTGTATTTATCTCTCCACTATGTCAGCAAAACTTAGCTCAATAGTGTATGTCTATTACGGTCTGTCTACTACGAGAATTGCTGCAGAGAGGAAGTCTGTACATTGTTTGTTGTCGTAGGAGCGGGACTAGGCCCATTTTCTAAAGGGGATTATAGAAGCATTCTATTTTGTCACATTGGTGCACTTTGAGACAGTTGGCTCTCCAGGATTTAGAGAGAAAAGAGGACATAGTGCGGATCCGATCATAAAGCAACCGACCTTGGGTCAACCGATTATTAAAAAGTTGTGAAAGCGTTAGAAGAGAGGCAGTCATGAAACATGAATGTTACTTGCCAACTCGTTGTCTGTGCCATCACTTTTGATCCCTAACGATAAACTAAGCACCAGTATCCGCACTTAAAAAGACAGTTATGGATGCGTTTTGTTTACTGTACCACCGCTGCCCTAATTTAACGGTCGCTCAAAACCACGTAATTCGACTATAAACTCTCGGGAGTTCGACCCTCACCGTTGCATCGCCAAATTACCCATTACCACAATCGCCAAAACTTCATCCAACTCATCCCCACTCGAAATGTGTCTATAGAGTACGCCAGGAACTAGACTTTGTATCAGAAGCAGTTCAGGTAAGTAGACAGACAATACTTAACCTGCATTATATAACTTGAATTAATACTTGCATATCTTGTGTTTGGCCAAATATAGCCCTTTCGCCATGAGATCCCAACCAACCCATACCATCATTACATTATCTATGTTCAAATACTATCCACCGCGGTAGCCCAATTGGACGGTAATCCTCATTGAACGGTTTGGATGATAATCTATGGTAGTCCAGTGGATTAGCAACCTAAGGGTTGCGAGTTCGAAACTCGATGTAACCAAAGATCGTCGCGTACGTAGGGACTGATGCTTGCAAATTATGCAATGGTTTCAAATGTCCTGATGTTGGTGTGGTGTAGAAATTTGGAAAGGGGCGTAGTTATAGCTCAGGCGTTGACCTCGTCAACTGACCGTGATTCAAAATGACAAGATGTAATAATCACAATCTTTCCCTTTGGGAGTTAAACAGGTGAAAGTTTGAAGGGCGTTGTTAGAGCTCAGGCGTTGACCTCGTCTTTGACCGTGATTAAAAAGGACAAGGTGTAATCATCGGATCTTTCCCTTTGAAATGGATCTCGGATCTTCACCAATAGCCCATTATGATGAAAGATCCAACCAACGAACGTCTCGTTGGACATGCCTGGTGCACGTTAAATCTGCCTGAAGAGTTCGGAGAGGTTTGTTTCTAGCTCTAGTCACCTCGTCATCTGCCCGCGGTTCAAAATTAGGAGACGTTGTCCTCGAATATTTCACGTCGAGATTAATTCCACACCATCGCCAGTACACTGTTGTGCTTCTTCCAGTGATGCTCAAATTCAACTACCTACCAGTAACTGACATATCTCTCATCGTGGCTGTTCATCTACTTCTTCCAAGCAGAAAACCCGGCCAGAGCGACAGATTTCGGAAGACGTCCGGCCGAAGCGAATTTAATACTGTCTCTTCTCCATCACAAACTCGAAGTTTTAATTAATGCCTATCCATATTCATAATTGGAGATACCTGTTTGCAGGACTCCGAAGCCGTCATCTCAGTCGAGGGAATTGATGGAGACCGTTTACAGAATTAAGCAATTGGAGCTCCTTTGTACCCAGCCATCAAAGTGGAAGTTATGGCGTTATTAAATTTCTGCCAACAGTTTCCTATAGTGACTCTCTTCATGAAGAGGAGCGGCGGATCTCATTTTAATAATGCGAGTACGCCACGCTTCTGTCACCTCGGCTTTGCTGGGAGCCATTGGATCTTAATTAGAGAACTAAATTAACTTTCAGGGCTGTTCCCCTTCCATATCCGTTTTTTTGAATTAAATCGTGCTGGGTAATTTTTATGTTAAAAACGTTAAGCTGCGGAAAGCGTGCCCTTTTCCATTTTCAGGTGGAGATAAGAGTTATTTTGTGTTGGAGGAAGTGTGTTTCGATGGAGCTGGATCGTTCCATGCCTTGTTTAATTATTTTTCATCGCGTTTGTTTTATAAGTTGAATGCGTTAGTCTGTTTCCCAACCTCGCGCTTATAAAAGCTTAATGAGTTTTTCTTTTTTTTAGTGAGTCTTAATCACGCTGATAATTTATTTGAGTTAATAGCATAAAGATCAGGGTTGCATGGATGGAAAAACCACATTTAAGCGCATTCATGACTTACCACAAGACGAATTGCAGTACACAGCTATAACGTTTCTGAATTGACTATTGTGTTCACCAATTGGTGTCGATTGAAAAATTCAATGGACAATGGATTGGTTTGAGGTTTTATGGTGTATTTCTGAGGTTTAGAGGCGGTTATTTGGCCAAGCCGCGCCAAACACAAAGACAGACAACTTCAAGCAATAAATATTCGTTGAAGGATAGAAAGAGGGATTGGGGTAGAATAATGGGACGAAAGCAGAAAAAGATATTTGGTCACCCATGTTTACTAAAGACAGTGAATCTCACGAGAAAAGAAAAGATCGATGAAGTGAACTAGGGTCCGTAAATGCCCATACAGACCTGAAAGAGATGTGCTCCCAAGGGCTGGATTTTTTGGGAATGATTTTAAAATCTATGTGTGCTTACTTTTATTAAACCGATTGCTATATAAAGAGAAACCATGTGGATGAGTACGTGTCTGCTTTATGTATGCCTGGCTTACATGTAAAACACAACCTGTCAACATTTACCAGATATGTGATTTTTGCAAGCTGGGTGATCTTTGCACACAGGGGAAGCCTACCTAGTCATATTTTCTTTGTTTGGAGGTTAGAGATATTTTCACACACACACACTGAGGTTACCTTATGGAGTAGAATGTTCTTCCCTTCGATTTCATATAGTTATATTTTTAACACTCCACGTGGTTTCGACGAAATATCTAGTCTATCAAGATCTGACGGATTTTGCTAATGGACGAGATACATCATCATCAAGATATTGCCGATTTTTTATGGTGACGAGAGCAAGATCTGGTCACTTTTCTAGTAATGACGATATATCGTATCCACTAAAATTTGGTCAGCTTTGGTAATGACGAGATAACTTGTCAATCCATATCTGGCCAGTTTTGCTAATGACGAGATAGTCCGTCATTAGCACTATGAGTATGGAAGCGACAACACCGGCATGGCTAACTTTGTGTGTGCGTATCACTTGTAAGTCGATGGTATATATAATTTTCAATCGCATATTATACTGCTATGGTACGCAGATATATTTATTTCATTTTACATAAGGGGATTAATAAACAAACTGATAGTGAAATAGTGTATCTATATATTAAAAATTATTTTACATGTAGTATAACGGAACTCGCGTATGAAGAAATAATGTTTTTCGGACAATTATGCACTGTATGATGATTATTACGGGAATATGTATTCCAATAACTTAAAATTAATGCAACATTGTGTTAATTGTGCATGCAAACATTTTGTTAATTGTGCATGCAAACATTTTGTTAATTGTGCATGCAAACATTTTGTTAATTGTGCATGCAAACATTTTGTTATCAACATTTGAATAAGTTAGTTCACAGTATTTCAAAAATCAGAAAATTTAAGGATAATTCAAATTTTGCACCCGTCATGGTTCATAATTATAAAAATATAATTTTAACTATACTACTGTGATCAAAAAGAACTCGAAATGCTGTCATAAAACAGAAGGTATGAATTTATTGGTCAAAATTTATTACATCTCCTTCAATGCAATCCCCTCCGACTTCAATGCACTTCTGTCAACGTTTTTTCCAATCCTCAAAACATGCTTTAAAGTCGGTTTTGTGAAACCACTTCAGAGTTCGTATCTAATTTTCTTTTATTGCACCAATGGGCTCAAAACGGTGACCAGGAAGAGGGAGTTTCACCCGTGGAAATAAGAAAAAGTCACATGGTGCCATATCAGGTGAATACGGATCTTGTGGAGCCGTATTTGTTGAATCCTTTGTCAAAAAATCGCGAATAATAATAACATTGTGAGAAGGCACATAATCGTGATGCAAAACCCATGAGTTATTTCGCCACAACTTATGTCGTTTTCGACTTGTTTCGACGAATGATATAAGAACTTGTTGAATAATGTCTCTTATTGTTAAATGACGATCACTAAGCACTAATTCTCTGACCCGATTGATATGTTGATCAATAGTCAAAGTGGATGTTCTATCAGATCGCGAATCATTACGACGGATTCTCTACCTTTAAAAATTTTATACCAATAAATATACTGTTGTTTTTGATAAATAGTCGTCTGTAAAAGGCAACATTTCAAATGTGTTTGTAGCAGAAATTCCATTACAGAAACAAAATTTCCCGCATGTTCTTTGCTCAATTATATTCGACCTTTTGAAAAATCAACGAAGTGAAAAAGTTCTTCACTTATTAAAAAACATTTATTTTCAGACGATAAAATTTAATAAATCCCTGATTGTTGCCACAGGTTCATATATGTCGTAAAAATATTTGATAAACGCTTGCAGACGATATCTACTCTATAATATGCAAGATATGCAGCATGCAAACATCGGTTGAACTGCTGTGTGCACATTTCTCAGCAGTTCATTGTATGTTGTCTGCTTTTAAAATTCCTCACGGAAGGTATTAAATCTGGAATTTTCTTTCCAAGGGGCATGTCTACTTGAAGTATATGGTCCAAACCATATTAAAGTGGAAAAGTGCAGTCGAAACGTGTTTTGAGACCAGAGCACGTCGCGCGGCGTCTGATGGGAAGTGTGCAGGCAATTTGTATCTGTTTTCAGTTACGCTTACAATAGAATACACCAAAATCAATATGGGCTAGCGGTGGCTGCATTTTGGAGATACAACTTTTCTGGAACTCAACTTCTCTTTTTGTTGCCACTCTATGAAAATACGCATTCACACAGCTACCCTGCCCAAAGATGCGTTAATCGCCAAACGAGTCGACAAGATGCGAAATTGGCTAATCGAGTCAATTGTTTTGCAGACCAATCACGTGACTGCTAGTTGATATGTTGGTCACATATTTTGAAGCTCTTCTTAATTGCAATGCTCAGTCTACTTATATTTCACGACTATAGAGAATACATGCCATGCATCGGCCTTCCAAAGAAATAGACAGATCAGCACTTTAACCAATCAACATAACAAAGGATTCATGCTTTTCCCACAACCACGTAACAGATCTTCATACCGAGCGATCGGAAGAAATAACAAAGCTGTTTTTATATGCTTCGTCTATTTCATTAAAAGGTCAATGATACTATGCGTGATGTGATTGTTGATTCAGGGGGCTCCGAAGGGGCTTTAATACCTCGTCTTCCACTAATGATACCATGCTGTCGAACCCCCGTTTAATCCAGCGGTTCAGTATTCAATTTAGAGATTTGCCCGTTGGCTACTGGAAGGATATAGTTTTCCACATTGACAAGTCTACTTACTCTGAAACGTATTTCATAATATGCTCGACCTATAAGCGATGTAATAATTTGGAAACAAAACTGAAAGATTCGCTAAGATCTTTTGATTTTTGCTGCTATACCGTTTAAAATATAAACAAAATATAACATATGAAACTGTATCTTCTTTTCAACACATGCAGCACCTCAACAAAGTATTCAACTTAAAGTGGCAGGTAAGTCAGAATAAAGCAAATTTTAAGTGTAACTATGCCGTTATTGAAAGAATAATAACGTTAAAAAACTCCGAACTAGAACTTTTGAAATATTAAAAAATTCGTTGTCATAATGACAGAAGATCAAGGTGGATTATTTTACGAGTTGAAGCTTTAGTTAAACAACTTATTTTACATGTTAAAAGTTCATAAGAAACAACTATTTTCTATAAAAAAAGCTATGTTAAACTGATTTACCAATTTTAAAAATGGTAATTAAATAACCTTTGTAGTTCTGTACTGAAGACATTCAAGATGACGAGATATTCAACAATTTTGCATGCCTGATACAAGAGTGTGACAAGGAAAAATATATTGTTTCGTTGAATATGAGTTGCGAGAGCACTCGCCATAAATTCATCATTTTTGTTAGTTGAGTTCAGAATGAAAATAACTTTAAAAAGGGAATTCCAACTGTCAATCAAAATCGTCTTTTGTAGTAGTAACTTCAGTGTCACCTGTAGTCATGTAGTATCCTTGTCGCACAGCAAGGTTGCGATTTATGTGAAATGTATTACATGGATAGATATGCATGTGTCGGATTTGTGTCCAAAGTAAGTTGTACTGATTATAAAGATGTCGAAATGTGTTAAAATATTACTTTATTCTACGAAAGACAAAAGTGATTAAAAATTCTGATCATCTCCTCAATCTTTTTTTCCCACTGGACTCTATCCCTGGCCACTAAAAGCCCGAAGTGATGGTCGAATACTTCCAATGGCTGACACTAAGGACCTGTCCTTGGACACTACAAGGCCGGAAGTTATGGTCACTTATGAAAGGGCCCCCAGTTGGAGGACCATCTTGCCCCTAACAAAGGACAGCACAATTTACATCCATGCTCTGACCCCGATTCGAACCAGGAACCTTCTGATCCAGAGGCCAACAACTTAACTACTAGACCGGTTGGACCAATCTAGAATCAACCATTTCAAACCGAGTAAGGTCGGGTAAATTTGCTAGTCTTAAATATGTTTCGTCTTGGTGATAACAAAACATTTTATTTGAATATCGAATAACATTCTTTTTTTATTTTACATTTCTTAGAATATTTTGAGATAGTTCAGAAATAACTGTAAGTGTAAGGGATTATATGTAGGAATATAGCATTCATACGCCTTTGCAAGTAAATCGCACGAATTTAAAAGGTATCATAAGTGGTTATATTTGGATTGCTTTTTGGTAAGGTTAAATAATAGTTATATTCCATGTGTGAAAGGAGATACGAGATTATTCTGATAACTTTTAAATCTATATTGAGATTATTCAACCTGAACCAAGCCTGATAATTCTACCAGTTATTTAATTAAACTGTCAAGCGTTATAAAATTTTACGATGAAAAATTATACATGAAAAACAGCACTTTAAAAACGTTTATGTTGTAATGGTTCCTGGAAGCGAGAATAGGTGCATTTGATTAAAGATGCTTGGTTCGTTTTTATCGATATGATATCTTTTCAATCTATATCGAATTTTGTCAATCCAAGCTCTTCGGGAAATTGTGCTAGGTATTTAATAAACACTGTTAAATACTGAAAAGGTTTTTAAGACTAAGATAAAACGATTGTATGGTAATAGACGCCCGGAATTACATTTTACCAAGAAAGTGAATTAAAACTGTTTTTATCTCCGCTCATTTCACAATGAAAAACATCTTAACTTTATCAAAACGGAAAACAAAATGTGGCATGTATGTACATATACCAGCTTTCTAGCCATTAAAATGTCATATAATATTAGTTAATATAAAATAATCCCAGTTCGTGAAGATTGCACACATTTCCCTAAAAACAAAACGCATTCAGAAAATTTGGATGCCAAAAACAAAGTTAAGAAACTCAAAATAAATTGATAGTGAAAGAACGCGTATACCTTTCAATTGTGAGTATATAGAATTTTTTACCGCTTCTCCTATTCACCCTTAATGTGATAAAACTAGGAGGGAAATTTAATTAGCCTAATTCCCGGACCCCATTACAGTATCCTATTTGGGAAGAGTAACCAATCTTTCGTATAATTGATTCTCAGTCTACAGGGAACCTCCTGTCAAATTAGCATGCCCGAGTTTAATGTGTACCAAATAAAAGCAAATGTCTTACTGTCGGCTTAAACGAAGCTGTTCAGATATAATTCTTTTCCCTGTACGGATAAAAGTGTTTTACAAACGTTTTAACGTCGAGGCGATGCTTTCAGACAGGATGTTGGGGATGCAGAGCTACTTTGTCTGGAGCTGGCCACTCTGAACTTTTGCATAAAATCCGACTATGGGGTTGTTTTTCGTGGTATGGTTCGTACAGTAATCGTAGCGTTTGTCTAATGCAAAAGTTCTCAAACTTTTTAAAGTTGTAGCACACTTGAAGTCCTACAAAAAAAATCGTGGACGCACCATTCACAAAATGCTAAGAAATAAGATGCAAAGGGCAAAGAAATATAGAAACAACTGGAAAACGACCTTGAGCATCAACGCGTGCACGTCAGCTCAAGTCCTTTCAGAACAAGTATAAAACCTTCTAGCCACTGTTCTTTGCTGCACTGCATATTTTCTCCGTTCTTAACAAAATAATAATGATCTGTCGCAAAGAACAGTTCAATACTGAAACGAAGATATAGTGTTCTGCATTTACCTATGACTATAAATTTATTTTATAACCCCACACATATCTAGCTGGGATTTCATAGGGCGCACCAGTGTGCAGGAGCACACCCCTTGAGAAGCATTCCTTTAATATCTAGTAGGCCTCAGTTAGAATGCTGGTTTATGGGTGCATGGATGTGAATGGTGGTCCCTGATTAAAAGAAACGGGGAATTATCAACTAGGTTCTCCTTCACAAACAATTTGCCACTTGTGGTGCTAAGGACAAGAGAGGTCAGTAGTCAGGTGTTCATCTTTTCAGTCGATCTTATATCCTGGTGGCATACTTTCTAGTCAAAAACCTGTGTGTAGAGGTCAGCCTCTGATGAAAAACCTGTTACAAAGTGTCATCAGTTCCATACAAGAAACAATTTGTTTTTCCTGTTTGGACTTTCATTTCCCATTGCGCGTTTTTGTCTCGATGATATACACATTACCCTACAATAATGGACCGGACGCCAGCGGATTTGCATGAAATCCGATTACTCGTTTGAGGGTGTTTTTCGTGGTAGGTCCTGGGAACTTTACATGATGTTCCTGGTCAATTGAACGCCGACGTCTATATGAACATTTTGGACAATC
The DNA here is from genome assembly GCA_947359465.1 of Metellina segmentata. Lineage (NCBI taxonomy): Eukaryota > Metazoa > Arthropoda > Arachnida > Araneae > Tetragnathidae > Metellina > Metellina segmentata. Next base: position 96,027,885 of record OX375875.1, on the reverse strand, counting down.
ATGTTCTTACAATGTTATGGAATGGACGAATGTTACTTTCAGGACGACATGTCATGTTGCAGCCTCTGTCAAGCAGTGGTATCAAGATATAAACGCAAAACGTCTTCCCTGGCCTGCTCAGAGTCCGGACTTAAACCTCGCAGAACATTTGAGGGACGACGTTAACGGAGCAGGGAACCATGTCCGAAATCTACAGCTGAGCTGGCGACATTCTTGCAGCAGGAATGGACACAAATACTCATAGATGTGTATCGAAAACTTGTTGAAAGTATGCGCAGATGGGTTGCTAGTGTATTTACAGCACATGGGGGGGGGACCATCCCCCTATTAAAGCATGTATTATTTCCCTTATACCATCACATCTAGCTGTTCAGTCCATTACTGTAGGGTAGTGTATGTAGTGTCACGTTGGCGTGGTGTGAAAGCTTGTAGAGTGAGGTGCCAGCTCGGATTTTGTCCTCCTCATCTGATCGTGGTTTAATGGGGGAGGGGGGGGGTCTGGGACTCAAAATTTGAAAAACGTCTAATTATTTTATTATTTTAAAAAATAATATGGATATTTTTGAATAAAATGACAACTAAATTTTGTTTCAACCATCAGTAGAACCGGAAATATTTAACTTTTTGTAACATGACAGCTGCAAATCAAACGAGCCTTCATAATTTTAAACGCTCTTTTTCTCTTTTTGTGTTAAATGGAATTTCAATAGCGAAAAATGGATATAACATAAAAACTACTTGTCATAAATGAATGAAATTTTTAACATTTACTTTTCAAATATATTTCTTTAATTTGTCGTCGGCAACTGTGCATATACGTAAAAAATTTTTTTCCATAATTTTTCGAACTTTGTATACTATGTGTTTTATGTAGTTTTTTAACAAAGTATTTTTTAATAATTGTTCTAATTATTTTAACCCAAAACCACGGAAGTTTAAAGAATATGCAGTTAATTAATACAAAAATGAAGTAATTTGTTATAAAATATTCTAAGATATACAAATTTGGCCCAGCGTCAAAAGTTTTCAATTTTAATAAAAAAAAAATTTTAAGTTTTGAAAATATTGCATTTATAGTAAATATTTATTATAAATGCACAAAATACAAAAAAAAAAAAAAAAAAAAATTTAAAATTAAAGATTTTAGAATTTTGAGTCCCGAACTCCCCTAAATTTACGAGACTTTGTCCTTGATCATCCACTTTCAGGATTGATACCATTTAGTCACCAATACCCTGTTGTTTTGTTATATTGAGATTTTCATTAATTCTTTATTTACTTATCTTCTATGCAGCGACAGTACATTTAGGTTTTCTGGCGTGAATATATCTTTAACCCTTCAAGTGTTACGACGTGATATATCGTCCACGATATGGTCATTGGCAAGTTGCCAAGTTGGATGAGTAGTTGACTAGTAACCAGAGGGTTGCGAGTTTGAAACTCGATCCAACCAAAGATCGTCGATTAGTGGTGGCTGATGCGCTTTGAATCTGTCGTGGTCTCAAATGTTCTCACGCTGGTCTGATGTGGAATTTTGGAGGGTGGTACAATCTCAGGTGTTGCCCTGGTCATCCTGACGAGGTTCAAAGCACGGGGAATTGAACCTGGATCGTCATCAACAGCCCGTTGTGTTGTTCCAGTACGACGTTCATTCAACTACTACTCAAGATCTGGTAAATTTTGCTAAGGACGAGAGATACCTCGTCGAGACAAAACTGCCCTAATACTCCAACGGGATGAAGATCTAAGTAGGAAAAAGAAACTGCTCTTTGCCCAGAACATTAATTTATCTAGATATTTTGACGTGAATATACGTCTTTAAATTCGGTCCGGTAGGGGATTTCTACAAAAACTCTAGCGACTAAAAAACTGGGCAGATTTGTAGCGTCCTTTTATCTGTTGTTGTTGTTGCACATCCCCCTGGTGTACGAAAGCCTACACCAGGTCCAGAAGGCCCCGTCGTGCCAGATCCCCACATACCTGCAAAAAGTCCTTATCAACCAACAGCTGCTTATACGAAGCGCCAAGACAGAGAAGAAGGTGATCAGGACTGGCAGGTAGGGAACAGGAACAAGGAGGGAAAATTATCTCCCCGTTCTGAAATTTTATACTTTTAAGATGGCCACTTCGAAATCCGGCCATGGCCGATTGGAAAGGCCGAGAGCCACAGCATGAGATTGATAGTCCAGGGCGATTGCCAGCATACCTATGGTGGGATGGCGTACGGCGCCACACGGAAAGCAAACGCTTTTTTCCCAGGGAGTGGACCTCAGTGGGAGTGAGACGATTCAAACAGTCCATAGGGAGATCACAGCCATTCTTTGCGAGTACATCGGCTGTCTCGTTGCCGTACACCCCGATATGCGATGGAATCCATTGGAGGCTTATTGGTGTTTTCAGGCCAATCTCGCAGAGAAGCTTCAGAATATTCTGGTCTTTGATATAAAATATTTTTGGCCAATTGTTCTTTTATCTTATAAACTTAAATGATAATATAATGATTTTAATTTGTTGGATTGAGGTGTTTATGTCCGCATCAAAAAATGTCGGCAATGGGAGTGTGCAGCGGTGAGGAGGTAGTGCCTGCGCGTGAACACGGAAAATGGCGACGCGGCATGGCATTTGTGCCGTGTAACTGTGTATTAAGAAGAAAAATGTCATTGAAATTAGTTTCGATCTGTAGAGAGAAAATAACAGGATCTAGAATATTATTTATCAATAATAACCTATAAAAATTTACAAACAGATAAGCCGAGAACGCGTTGAGTTGAAAATTTTCGTAATGTCGACAGAATAGCGAAGGAAATATATTCAGAAATGTAAGGAACATATATCACTGGAAAGAAAATTCCAAAAGAAGCAGAAAACCGAAATTGATCGATGCAGATTGAAAACAAAAGAGTGTAAGAAAGCCGTGCGCGGCACGAATACTTCGAGTGAGCCGCTACTTGGACCGATGGATGTTTACTTAGATTGCGATAACCGAAAGATTTCACATCAGGAAAATTGTACTCAATAGGATTCTAGATATCATTAGGCCAACCGGTGATTTCACTCTTAAAGCTGCACTACCGCATGATGCAGAAAAGCCTGTACCTCTTTCCCAAACTCTTAAAGCTATTTCTCCATACTTTTCAACTTGTGCAATACTAATATTAATTTTCTGAGGAAATACGAGTGTTGATAAGAGTAAAGCTACAAGTTCTGGAGTAAGTGTTGCAACCACTGGCGATTTTATAAAGATGGTTACAAATGGAGTGTTGATTGGAAAATATAGACCAAATAACACGGATGAAGAAATCAATATTGTACTCCGTTTCCCCAGACCTTATATTCAACGTGAGTTCAACTTGAAGTACATTTCTACACTGCCCACTATGAACAATATTTGTGTAGTAAACCTTCGTATGAAACATCGATATAAATACTAATCCATATGTATCTCACTCTTATCATTAGCCCTTGAAAATGTAATTGTAATTCACTAATATTCAACCAAAACACTATTGAAAAACATCTTACCCTTCTTCTATTAAGACAAAAAAAAAAGGTTTCTTCCTACTAACCCTTCGAGTGGTTTCAACAAGATATCTCGTCCATCAAGATCTGAATAATTTTTTTAATGACAACTATCTCGTCATCAAGATAATTCTGCTTTTTTCTCGATAAGGAGATCAAGATCTGGTTTTGTTTTCTTCTAATGGCAAGATTTTCACGTTTGAAGATGTGGTCAGTTTTGATAGTGACGAGACAGCCACCAGAGGGGGTTAAACTATTGGTGCACATCCCCTCCATCCCACTTTTTCAACATTTTATTTCTACATGAACCACAAAAGTATTACTTGTCTTATAGGATAAATTAAAATGAGCAATATGACACACAGCGTTTACGAAAAGTTCATTCGGATTCACAGTTGTGAAGTGTGGCGAAGTAATTATCAGTAAGAAACAGATTATACTGGTGTGCCACAAAGCAGCAAGTTGAATAAGAAATGTATCGAAATTAAGTAATGTGCGGTTGAAGAGGATGTGATCGATGTCTGTAACTACAGAATTGTCACAGTTGCAGAATAGGAAAGAAATTAGCAATTAATTATTGCATGACCGGAAAAATTTGAGTGAGTTTGTAACGTCACTAAAAATATCTTTACATACCCATTTGTATCGATGAATAGTTTTTGCTATTTGACCGTTACGAGTACACTAGAGTTGTTACAAAGATAATGAATTATCATAATTTTCTGTGTCTATGATTTTGAAATGATCAATGGGATTTTGAAAGTCTTCCAAAACAGTGGGACATATCTATTTTTCAACATGTTTGGTAAATTCGTCAACCAATTAATTTTCAGTAATACCAATACGATCCCTAATACACTTAGTACTGTTCTTCCGATTTCTTCTGTCCAATCGCCACAAAATGTTTCAAATTTATAATATTTGACGTTTTTCCACAATCTGGACTAATATGGCTCTTTAACCATGAACCCTCCAAACAAACCCTAACCAAAGAGCCGTTTAATCCGAGGGTCTAACCACTCGACATCCAGGATTAAGTTACACCTAACGATGGGGTTCGCCGTGGCTCAGTGGGAAAACCCACTGAGGCTCGATTACTTCCTTTGCGTATTTCCTGCGCTTTCATTATATCCCCTTATATGCCCTCTATATGATCTTGCCCCATAAAAACTCCGAACCAAGCAAGTAAACAGAGCCTGTTAATCCGAGTGTCCGACATTCAAGATGGTAAAGTTCCTCCTAAGAATGGGGTCGAGGTCGTTTGGCCCAGTGGTTTTCCCTCTGGGATGTGGCGACCTCCAACTTGAGCAGATTGCAGGCGGCAAGGTTCGATTCCTCCCTATGTGTATTTCTCTCTGTGTCAGTAAAGCTTTCATCGCATGCCCTTCATATGACGTGATTTGCTACAGTTGGGCCAAATATGGATTTTTCCCCATAAAAACTCCGAACCAAGCAAGTAAACAGAGCCTATTAATCCGAGTGTCCGACATTCAAGATGTTGAAGTTCCTCCTAAGGATGGGGTCGAGGTCGTTTGGCCCAGTGGTTTTTCCTCTGGGATGTGGCGACATTCAAGATGTTGAAGTTCCTCCTAAGGATGGGGTCGAGGTCGTTTGGCCCAGTGGTTTTCCCTCTGGGATGTGGCGACATTCAAGATGGTGAAGTTCCTCCTAAGAATGGGGTCGAGGTCGTTTGGCCCAGTGGTTTTGCCCTCTGGGATGTGCCGACCATCAACTAATCTTGAGCAGATTGCATGCGGCAAGGTTCGATTCCTCCCTATGTGTTTTTCTCTCTGTGTCAGTAAAGCTTTCATCGCATGCCCTTCATATGACGTGATTTGCCACAGTTGGGCCAAATATGGATCTTTCTCCATAAAAACTGCGAACAAAGCAATCAAATAGAGCATATTAATCCGAGTGTCCGACATTCAAGATGGTGAAGTTCCTCTTATGGAGGTGTGAGGGGTTGTTTGGTCCAGTGGTTTGACCTCTGGGCTGTGGAGACTCCCAACCTGAGCAGATTGCAGGCAGAAAGGTTCGATTCCTCCTTGTGTGTATTTCTCTCTGTGTCAGAAAAGCTTTCCTTTTGTGCGTATGTTCATTTATTTTATGTTCGGCGTAGCTTGCGCCATAAATCCCAAATCAACTATACAATCTCTCGAAGATAGTCAGATGCATGTAGGAGAAGAACCGGTCATTATCCACTGATTACCAATTCCGTCCACCTTTCTCTCACGGAGGCACCTGAGTGGTTTATAATTTTGACTCAAGGAGGTTCGTTTTATCGGAAGTGGAATAATTTATTTAACTAGCCACCAAACTCGGGAAGCACTTGAGGTTGGTTCGCTGGGGGAAAATTTTATTCCCAGTTAATGATGAGAAAAGCGCAGATGGGAAGAATTGGACGGCCACTGATTACGAAGCATGGCGGCACAAATTATTTGATGGCTGCTTTTGTCGTGGAGGTTAGGGGAACAATCAGGAAGGCAAACAATTACCGCTGGTGTCAGGTAATTGGTTTTAGGGCCGTGTTAAATCAGAGTGCTCTTTTTTCGAAATTACTTTCCGCAGCGCGGTATTAGGACAATTACATTAGGCTTAGCGGTGGCGATGATGCGTCCACGAAATTGCATTAAAATAAGCGGTCGGGAGCTCTCACAGAGTTCATTAAAAATTGAAGGAGCTGCGATTAATCCTTGCCACCTGACGCTCTCTTGATAGCTTCTTTCTTTGGGCTAAAATGCTGCCTCGCCATCGGTGGGATTTAAAAACGTTAAAACGGGATCTCGATTGACTTTATCAGCCAAATTAGGCGGCGTCTGATCGAAAGCGCAACTTTACCCTACGCTAATTCAGTAGGAACGACCATAAACCACACTAATGGGATTTTTGCCTTAATCTACTTGTTTCTGAAAGACCTCAGAATGAGGATATTCGGTTATGCCTCTTGAAGCCGAGGCAACATTTGTTATTGCCATCGCTCTGTCTTCTATTGTGGTTCTACTAGATATTTTTTTGCTACAAGAGGACTTAATAGGGCAGAGCTGTAGGGGGTCACGGTGGCTCAGGGAGTTTTCCCGCTACTATAGCAACCTGTTAGTCGGAGGTGGCGTGCGTTCAAATTCTGCCTGGTTAGATTTCTCCATTTCTCTTCTGGGTCAGTAAAACTTTCTTTGTGTGTGTATGTTCATTTACTTGACGTGACGTTTTTTTGACGTTAGTCCAAATATGATATGTTCAAATATGACCTCGACGCGATTAAAGAAATCCAACCAAAAAATCTACGGCTTTAACCTTTACGCCCGGTGCACACATCCGGTGTTTCAACGTGCACCGAAGCCCAACTATGCACACATAACCATGAAATGACGCATGTTATCATTTCGCGCCATTTGCGATAAATATTCTATCGAAGGAAACATGTTTATTTCGCTTACTTAGTGTAAAAAAAGTATATTTTGAAACAAAATAGACGCTACTGGATAGAACCACTTATTAATTATTATTTATATTCCATTTATTTATGAAAACAAGGTACTTCAGAACGGAAACGCGTGTGCGGCGAATTGCGGCGCCGTGGGGAACTGCGGTACAAATTGCACGCAAGTTGGACGTGCGTCGCCGCAGCGGCGCCGGAGGCGTGTGTGCACTACTCCATTGGATCTAATGTATCTCAAACCGCTCTTGCGTTGCGGCAGCGACGCCGCACGTTCAAAAACCGGATGTGCACCGGGTCGTAGACTAGGGCTAGTACAGTAGTTGTATCATGATCGCGCCAAGAAATAATTTAGACCAAGCCAGTATGTCAGTTGTGCCTAGAAAGTTATAAGAATCGCGGCAAGAAGAATTTAGACAACGGTTGTTACAGCAGTTGAACCTTGAAAGTACGCCAACAATCACGCCAAGAAAGAATCGCACTAGCTATATCTATAGCCGCAGTCAAAAGGTTAAATATTCAGATCTATGAATTCAACTTTCCCCAACGCTAATTTACTAACAACAGCCTCTATAGACTACTGTAATACGATTCTCATATTAATTTATTTCAAAATGACAGCACATCGTCCCTCAAAGTGCAAAAAGTCGTTTGCCAAATATTACATTTTGTATTTTATTATTGTTATATGTGGCAATTTGTGATTTCCACCTAGTGGCAAAATCTCTTATGTCATGAGCTGATCCAATAAAAATTACAACCCAACGTATATAACAAAATAGAATAAAATCATAAGAAAAACTATTTTTTTCGTTTTCCTGAAAAATGCAACTTTTAGACTCACGACCTTTTGTACTTTGAGCGACGATTTGTGGGCTTTGGTTTTTCAAAAGTTTTTACTTTCGACACGTATGGCATGGAAGTTTGGAAAGTATAGTTACAGCTCAGATGTTGGGCCTCATCATCTGAACATGGTTCAAAATTACGTGGCGTCGTCCTCGGATCTTTGTCACACATTAGCTTGCACCAAACTCGAATTAACAACCCTCTGTTGCTAATCCGCTATTCTTCTAACAGGGCTTCCATGGCCCGCCCCATTCAGAAGGTTGAAGAAATGTATATACAACATTAACAGGATATGATGCGCATGAAATATGCCTAAACACGTATAACAATCAACTTGCCAAGTAATACTTGGAGAGACTGGACTTAGGACAATTTATAATGGTGATAAGATTGTTTGAAATTTTTTAATTAACGTCATACTAGAGTAACACAACGGGCTATTCATGACGGTCCATGATCAATCCCCTAAGGCAGTGTTTCCCAAAGTGTGTTACGCGTACCCCCAGGGGTACGGGAAGAGTTTATGTGGGGTACGCGTTGCACCGGAGTTTGGTGGGGATATGCACTGCACTGTGCTTGGCTGCGCCTAATTCTACGTTCTCATGAGTCAAGTCAATACAGTCTTGTGAAGCGTGAGATGGTCCGGAGTGACACGGCGGAAATATACCACACTTCGTTACAGACACAACTTACTTCGTTAACCCTCCGTCGGGCGCAACCGGCCTGACAGGCACAGCTTTGACATGAACTTCAATGTTTTCTTAATGAGAGATTTGAGTTGAGAAATTATTTACATGACTGGAAATGGCTTTGTAAACTAGCATACTGAGCAGATATATTCTCTGTTTTAAATTGCCTCGACTTATCGTTACAAAGCAAAGAAATTTCATTGTTTCACGTTCAAGATAAAGTGAACGTTGCCATCGCAAAACTAAAGTTATAACAAAAGAGAGTTGGTAATGGAGAAGGAGACTCGTTTTCCTCTCTTCATGAGTTTATAACAAGTTCAAATACTAAAACTGATGCTGATACTCTGAAATGCATAACACAGCATTTGTAGAGTTTGCATGTGGGCTTAAAAAACTATTTCCCTGATTTAACCAAAAATATTGAATGGATAAGATATTCGTTTAACATTAACACAACATCCATGCCAGAAGATTTGTCGCATGCCGAAGAAGAGCAATTGTTGGAATTGGCTTCAGACGAATTCTTGAAAAATAAACATAAGGAGAGTACTTTATCATTCTGGTTACAAATGCAACCTGTGCACATCCGGTTTTAGCAGAAAAAGTTCTAAAATACATCTTGCCTTTTCCGACTTCATATTTATGTGAAGTTGCTTTTCCAGCATTTGTAGACATTAAGTCGAAAAAAAAGGAACAGACTATTGGACGTGGAAAAACATCTCAGATTAAAATTGACTACCAGAGAACCAAATTATGACGATTTGTTATCTCAGAATAAACAATTTCATCCTTCTCATTGATCCAAATAAACGTTATTTATAATATAACTTTTATTTATATTTTATTTCTCTTTTCTTTTCATTTTGTGTAAGTCACAAAAAAAGAAAAAAAAATACATTTTGATTGTTATTAAAATACATCCATTTTTTTCGACGAGGGGTACTCAGCGTAACGAAAATTATAGAAGGGGTACACATATGTCAAAAGTTTGGGAAACACTGCCCTAAGGGAAAAATCCAAGGACAACACCATGTCATTTTGAACCACGGTCAGATTACGAGGCAACACCTGAGCTGGCACTCCACTCTCCAAACTTCCACACCAACCTAACATAAGGACCTTCGGTCACGACAGATTTAAGGTGCACCAGCCGGTTCTACATCATTCGCTTACAAATATCCATGTCGTGACCCGGATTCGAACCAGGCACCTTCTGATCTAGAGACACCTTAACCACCAGACCGGTTGGCCGGCAAGATTGTTTGGAATGGTACTACGGAGAACTCTTATTCAACAAATATCCCGAATGAAATTCCATACTATTCAGCAGCTCCCATAACAAATGAAAGAATCTGCGATGACTTCCGTAGCAGACAGAAAGATAGAAAGGTCAGAGATGTATAAGTAATGCTATATCTCTCGCTTCCTGACGATCCTACAAATACTGGGAAAAGCCAGCTGCTTTTGGACTCTGATCATGATTGCTTTGGTGCTTATTTACATCGCTTTGAAAGACCAGACAGTCCGTTTTGACTTATAAGCGACACGAAATGTGACAAAAAGCAGTCAAATTATTGCCTTGGAATCAAGGTGGTTTGGTTTTATGGCGCACGATCCAAAAAAGGATAACGTAAGACAATAAAATGTGGTAGGCAGGTATTTTGATCAACGTCGCACAGGAGCAACACAATTACCTTTCACGACAGTACCGGATAAAGCCGAAAGGGAAAGATCCGAGGACACCACTTAATTTTGAACCAAGACAATAAAATGAGAAAATAGATTGCTAGATTGATCAGACCAACAAAAAGGAGAGTGCAGGTATAAACACAAATTAAACTTTGAATCAAGGAAATTTTTTTCTTCTAATGGCGGGCACATTTGATCTAAGTTATTGGCTACTACAAGGCCGGAAGTGATGGCCACTTGTGAAGGAGCACCCAGTGGGAGGACCATCATTGCCCCTAACAATTTATACTTCGTAATTTTGAACCATGTTCAGATGACGAAGCAACACCTGAGCTTGTATACGCTTACAAACATCCATGCCCGAACCCGGATTCGAACCGGGGACCTTCCGATCTAGAGGCTAACACCTTAACCACTATACCGGTTGGTCGGCATCAAGTAAATTTAAATACAAGGATCGATACTTAGAAAGTGCAAAAAACTAGATCTTAGTTTGGGACTTTTCATGGAGCGTTATGTTATTTTTCACTGGGGTAATGGTAATTTTAATTAACGTCGTAACTAGAGTAACCCAACAGGCTATTGAAGACTGTCCGGGATCAGTCCCTTAATGGAAAGATCCGAATTTTTCACTGGGGAGTTTAGATTCCTTATTTATAAATCTAAAATATCTTAATGTGTTTTAAATCTGTAATTTCTATCTACGAGCAAATGCTTACTGGTAGGTTGGAAGTCGAATTACCGTTGCACTGGAGTACCATAATGGGCATTTAGTAAAGGTTCGGGATCGATCCCGAAGGGAAGATCTAAGGACAACAATAGCAACCAGAGTGTTGCGAGTTCGGAACTCAGTCCAGCCGAAGACCGTCGTGTGCGCAGGGGATTGATGCATGTTAAAGATGCAGTGGAATCAAATGTTCTCACGTTGGTGTGGTGTGGAAGATTTGGAGAGTGGGATGCCAGCTCAGGTGTTACCTCGTCATCTGATCGTGATTCAAATTGTCCTCGGAACTTTCCTTCGGGGATTGATACTGGACCGTCGCAAATAACCCGTTGTGTTGCTCCCGTGCGAATTTAATAAACTATTGCCTCTAAGACTTTTAATTTGCAGCAGTTCTAGCGTAACTGACTTTATAACAAAAATAAAACATCGTTGATATCTTTGCCTAACATTGGATGGACCCTTTGAATGTATTTTTGAAGCCCATTGGGCATCGTATATGTTTTTATGAAGAGCAAGAGATAAAGAAGAATATTTTAACATTAGGAAAAGGTAGGTAGGGTATTTTAATTAAAATCGTACGGGAGCAACACAACGGGATATTGGCGACGGTCTGGGATCAAATCCAAAAGAACCGTGGACAACACCACGTAAATTTAATTAACATGGTCAGATGCTTAGAAGAAATAAGCTTTTTTGTATTGAAGGTTTGTTTACTAGTTTATAAAAACAAAAAATGTAATTTGTATCAAAATTACCTAGACTCCGTGTTGTTGTTGTCGTGTCTATGCATACAGTACTAGTGCAAAAGTTTAGAGTCCTCCAAAAGCCTTGGTGACAAGATCTGCAAGTTCTGGAAGTCGATGGCTATGGAGGATTTCGATTGGGGGTGCTCCAAGTTGAAAGAGGGAACCGATAATGGCCTGGCAGTCGAAAACATGATCTGGAGTTAGTTGCGATTTGGGACAGTACCTGCAGATGGGATAGGATTTTATATTAGTTCGTGAAATCTTCATGCCTTTGAAATGTCCAGTACGTTGCATAGCTATTGTAGAGGAGAGGTTTCTTCGGCAGTTTAGATGGGGGATTGTTGCCTTGCTAAATTGCTGGTTGTAGATCCTTCGCCTGGCGACGGCATTCGCATCTGCATAGGTGACTACTCGAGGTTGATCTTTGTCACGTGCTTCCTTTGCAAGGGCATCTGCACATTCGTTTCCCTCAATTCCAACATGAGCTGGGATCCACTGTAGAGTGCAAGGTATATTTAGTAAATGGAGAAGAGTGTTAATTTCTTACGTTATTGTTGTTTTACCATTATGTATGGCTTCGAGTGCTGATTTTGAGTCTGAGTAGATAAAAATTTCTTTAATTGAGTCGTTTAGAGAATGAGAGCGACAATGGGTAAAAGCCTCTTTAATAGCGATTAATTCGCTAGTGAAGTTTGAAGCAATTTGGCCAGTGGGATTTTGAGTTTGACGTTATTTCCTGAGGGGTAAGTGATGGAGATGCCTGCGGCCGCCTCTATTACAGTCAACATCAGAGGAACCATCTGTATAGACTATTATATGTAGACCTAGACTCCTTAACGTCACTAAATACATTTGTAAAACGAAAAAAGACTAGACTCTTAGACACAACATTCGTCATCCGCTGTCGAACGTACTAGATACTATTTATTTTTGTTGCATCCCAACAGTAAAAAAGAGAAGAAAATACATTTTACCAGCAGTCTGAATAAATTACGCCAACCAACCGGACTGGTGGTTAAGGTTTTAACCTCCGATCGGAAGGTTCCTGATTCGAATCCGGGTCAGTGCATGAATGTTTGTAAGCGTATGGTGTAGAGGCGGCTGGTGCACCTCAAATCTGTCATGGCCGAAAGTCCTCACGTTGGTTTGGTGTGGAAGTTGGAGACTGGGGTGCCAGCTCAGGTGTTGCCTCGTCATCTGACCGTGGTTCAAAATTACGTGGCGTTATCCTCGGATCTTTGCCTTAGAGGATTGATCCCAGATCGTCGTCAATATACCGTTATGTTGCTCTAGTACAACGTTAATTGAAATTACCTTACCTGAATAAAATACACATTTTTAGCGTACGTAAAAAGTTGATGTAACATCTACGCACACTACAGTATAAGAAACCTGCTTAAATACGTTTGCTGCTGATCTCGCGCCATAGCGTGATGTTGCGTCAACGCTAAAGAGCCAATCACGCGGCAGCGTGTGGTGTGGAGTGATGTCTCAGTAACCAGCCACGAAGTCAGCTTCTGGGAAAAACCCATTTATACGGCGGATTCTGTTAATAACTATCAACACATCCTAACAAGTCCGGCAGCTAATGTGTTAAGAAGCAGTATTTGTGCTCAGCGATTTTTTCTTCGAAAATCAATTTTCGTTCACTAAAACAGACGAGACAGAAGAGGGGATTGAGTTATAGTGTAGAGAGCGATGGAGAACAGAAAAAGATTGCTTGTGTATGCCGAGATTGCGACTCCCGTATTTACTAAGGACAGTAAATCCTATGGGACAAGAAAAGTTCACTAGTACATCCGAGTTGGTTAAACCCGTACATACCTTAAGGAGATGTGCCCCTGAGGGAAAAGACTGGGAAACTGAAGTTGGATTTAACGTCTTCTGCATCGCTAAATGTTTAGAATCGGGTTAGCCTCTGATTAAAACAACTAAAAATACTGCATCAAGACCCCAAATGACAACTTAAATCTACCCAAAGGAACCTCACGAGACAGATATTTTATTTTAGTCATGAAGTTAGCTATTTCAGTAATGGGTGAGATTCTCCACACTTCCAAATCGATAATATCTAAAAATACCTCTAATCAATTCCATCCAGTACGCAGAAAAGTAAATTTTACGATGAAAAATAATTGGCTGTAGAAGAAATTAGATATGAAAGGATAAAAGTGATAAAAACAAGTTGGTTTTTAACGTCTCGATCAATTTGGTATTGCCAAATGCTTTGATCAGGGATGCGTGATTGATTATTTCTAAAAATATTGAAGTAGCAAGGGGGGAGAAAACTTATTTACATACCAAAGGTATGCCATGGTTTAAATCCTTGAGATCCCGTCATTGATTGCATAATCTCGCAATACAAATCGAAACAAAATATATGGTACGATGAAATGACTTCGCATACATATAGACACTGAATACTTGAGCTTCATAGAGCTCAATTTGTAATTGTTTTGTTTAACAAACATTTTGATTAAGATCAAGATATTTTTTGGCAATCAACTGGCGTTTCTAATTTTTTAACATTTGATTAAGATCATGATTTTGGCAATCATAAAGATCAAAGATCAAGATTTTAGCAATCATCTGGCGTTTCTAATCCAGCCTTTTGCGGGAGCTTTACCACAGTATTTTACTTTTGTTTATCTTTGTGACATTTGTTTCATGAAACGTATTTAGAATTTGTTTTAACTAAACATTTCCATGAAATCATTCCCCAATACTAGTTCACATGGATTCTTGGACCCATCAAAACCGATTGACTAACGAAGTACTGACTTGTGTTTTAAACCACGCTGGATAATCACTAACCGTTCTGGTGGCTGTCTTGTCGAGGGATTTCGTCCTATGAAAACTGACCAAAATATGACGGATTGGAAATTTCGTCATTAGAAGAAAATTGACCAGATCTTGACCTCGTCATCATAAAAAAGTCGTTAATAATTTGACGAAATATCTCGTCATTAACAAAATTGTTCAGAGCTTGATGGACGAGGTGTCTCGTCGAAACCACTTGGAGGATTAACAAAGCAATAATTTGTCCCACATTTACAACTCATATTGCCCTGCAATATCACGTAACAGGTCTTCAAACAAATCGATCGGTAGAAATAGCATGAATCGGAGCACAAGGGTTTCGTCTATTTCACTAGAAGGTAGACTAGGAAAATTGCAGACTGCAGAACGTATATGCACTGAGCGGCCACTTTATTATGACCACCTGACAGTTTTAAGCAAATAACCTTTTGAGTCACAATGTTTCCGCTAGAGGGCTAGGTTATTATAAAGGAAGAAAGCTGAGTTCCTGAGACAGCAGTATAGGTGAATTGTTTGTGAATATATAGGGAAAAAACTTGATTTGACGGACTTTGAACTTGGGATGATAGTAGAAGCTGGGAGGCATGGAGTGAGTATTAGCGACACTACCACATTTGTGAAATTTTCACGAGCAGCTGTAGTGAAAGTATATCACGACTGGAATGTCAGGCAAAAAACTGTGTCTGAACGTACAAATTGTGGTCGTCACCGAGTGGTTAAGGATCGGGCGGAACGGAGAGTGTCCCGAATTGTAAAAGAGAACAGGACGGTAACAGTGCAGCAAATTGCAGCAGATCTTAATCAAGGATCGTCTCTAAGTATCTCTGAGCGCACTGTTCGTCGTACCTTGCTTCGTATGGGCTATGGAAACCGAAGACCCATGCGAACACTGTTGATCTCTGCAACAAACAAGATGAAACGTCTCAAATACGCACAGGCACACAAGGATTGGACAGTGGCCAATTGGAAAAACGTAATGTGGTCCTATGAATCCCGTTTTAAGTTACACCATGCAGATGGGTGAGTTAGAGTTTGGCGGAAACAGCACGAAAGCATGGATTCTAAGTGCATTGCTACAACCCTTTTAGCTGGTGAAGGCAAAGTGATTGTTAGGGGAATGTTTCGTGGCATGCTTTGGGCCCTTTATTTCGTGGGCATGAAGTTTGAATTAGACATCCTACCTGAACATCATTACTGACCAAGTGCATCCTGTAATGCTGATGGTTTATCGCAATGGCGACGGGTACTTTTAACAAGATAACCTACTATAGGGCTGGTATTGTACATGATTGGTTTGAGGAACATGAAGGAGAGGTCACTTTGCTCAGGTGGCCCTCACAATCCCCAGAACTCAATAATTGAGCATTTGTGAGATGAAGTTGAAGGAGCCATCAGACATCTAGATCCACAACCATCCACTCTCACATTATTGGAAAGTGCCATTCTTACAAGCATGGTCTCAGACTTCACAAACGACCTATCGACATCTCATAGAATCCATGCCAAGAAGAATCAACGCTGTATTAAAGGCAAAAGGTGGCCCACGACATATTAACGGGGTGGTCATAATAAAGTGGTCGCTCAGTGTATGCGTATGAACCACTCAGAGAGTTAATATTTCTAGATCGCCTAGTTTTTATAATCCAAGCCACTCCGCCGACCAAGAAAATCTAAAGGCTGGACAGTGGTTAGCCGAGATGTTTCGCGAACTGTTGTAGTGGTCTGTGAGTACCCAAACCATCTCAAATCAATCGGTATCTAAAGATATATCCAAATAAATTAGTCTCAACCCCTCTTGGTGATATGTTTTTCATCATCTAGACCACCCAGTCTACCCACAAGGGTTTTGAGGCCGGACAACGTTAGTCGGAATTTTTCGCGAACTGTTGTAGTGGTCTGTGAGTACCCAAACCATCTCAAATCAATCGGTATCTAAAGATATATCCAAATAAATTAGTCTCAACCCCTCTTGGTGATATGTTTTTCATCATCTAGACCACCCAGTCTACCCACAAGGGTTTTGAGGCCGGACAACGTTAGTAGGAATTTTTCGCGAACTGCTGTAGTGGTCTGTGAGTAACTCGAACCATCCCAAATCAATCAATATATCTGAAAATATATATATCGGATATAAAATCCACCCAATATAAAAGTCAGCCCATCATTCTCAGTGTCCTCACCTCCAATTGAAGGAAAGAGCCATTCGCTGATCCCATCCCAGGCGCCTTCAGCTCTCCAAAGAGCCGGACATTTCATGGAGTGAGGGAGGGCAGCGGCTCCCTACTTTTAAAGACCCAGTATCAGTCCGGATCGATGGGCCGGCCTGTCAGGAGGGATGGAACGGACCAGTGCACCCTTTGACTGAAGCTCGCGTTGTTCCCACACGAGGGAGGGTAGAGGAGAAAAAGAAAAAAAAACACCAGGAGATGGAAGGGAAGTGAAGCCAAGAAAGAGAGGAAAAAGTGCTGGAAGCTGTCGCGTATCCTTTTTAGTCGGGGGACGGAAGAGCCATATTGATCAGCTCACACACTTCGATGACCCTTTTGCGATATCTGGACCGTTTTCCCCGTCCTTTGCCAAGCGTAAGAACGGAGAGGAAGAATATCTTAATAAGGGAGAGGGAGAGAAATTGCGGAGGAAGGCTTTATGGCGCGGTTTTACCGAATTAATAGACGCGTTTCCTTAAATAACGTTGCTCTGGTAAAGTAACACGAAGGAACCATAAACGTGGTAAATAGATTTAACTGAGCGCTTCTATTGAGAGGAGCTTCAGAAAGTGCGTCTAACGTGTCGACTAGTAATCACGTGACTGCGCTGAAAAGTTGATTCGACAATTTGGCGTCTTATCGCCTGGTTTGGCGATATAGCATCTGGTGACAGGGTAGGTACAAGTGCGGAAAGAAAGCAGACCGCTCCTCTTCATTCGAGCAATTATAGTAGTAGAGAAAATGCAAAGATGGCGTTGGGCAGGAAGTAACGTTTTCAATAAATTAAAATTTGCATAAGGGGCTGTCTTCATATTTAATTAATCATCATCTTCATAATTTCCAATCGAAACCCTTATTTCGAATCTGTTAAAATTTTACTTCAGATACAAAATTTCATGTCGTTAGATCTTACCATATCGAAGTTATGAGTACGGAAAGATTGGAGCGAATGTGAAATTAATCAGTTTCTGACTTATGGATTTCTTTCTAAACTATATTTCTACAGAGCTGATATTTTGTACCATGTAATGTTGAAAAACCCAAACAAAATTGACCTAATATTGTATTTTAAAAATAGCTTTTAGCCTATAATAGTTATTAAATTAATGTTTAAAAATTATGAATTGGAACCTTACTATATTTTGACGGGAACTGATTTTGGGAATCTAATATGACCATGTAAAATTTCAGCTTATTCCAATGGTTAGTTTTTGCGTTACATTAAATTTACCTCATTATGACGTCGTTGTGTTGCTCTAGTACGACGTTAACTAAAATTACCATTACCAATTACCATTACCATTATGACGAATTTAAGGGTCAACCAAATGTTTAAAAAACATCTGACAAACCTTTGATAATAATTCTAGAATCGTTTGCACTTGCATACGAACTATAATAAGGTAATTTTATCGAATAGTATTCATTTGCATAACAAATTTAATAACCCTCGGATCGTTTGCACGTGCAGACAAATACGTTTGAAATAGTTTACAAATTTGAAATTCAGGTAGCTATAACTACTACTCGTATTAATCTCGATCTACGAATTTCTATTATCAATTTAGAGATGATCCCTGAGATTGACAGCAACTTTAACATGGCATATCTCCGAATATATAGATATTCAAGTCATGCAATTTCATATTTAGACTAATTTTTCGATACACAGAATCTGATAAGTCATAAAAATACGGCGTTTCTATTATAAATTTTGTTATTTGTGCAAAATTGTATGTGAAAACGTCCTTTTATACACTTGTTTTGCATTCCAATCGATAGAAGACGTTAGTGCTTGAAATGAAAGGGGTGGTTTGTTTGTTATCCGTTTGCTCAACAGTAAGTCAGTGTGCATATCTTTAGAGTGGCGAGAAAGTGGTGGAATCACCAGTCTACTTTGTTGGGCAGGATTCGACAATTTGACACTTTATCGTCTCATTTGGCAATGTAACTTTTTTACATTGTAGATATGTGAGTATATTTCTGTTAAAAGTGGTCACAAAGTGTGGAGACCAATCAGAAGAATAATCAATTTGATGGGAATCTTCTCCCATCCGGTGGATCAATCAGATGTAACTGCTGAGTGGAAAATGGACAAGGTTGGCTTAATTAGCATCTTAACGCATGGTTTTTATGACATTTTAGGTGTGTGAATGATAGATCGACCAATTCCACTAGTGACTAGATATTTCGTCATCAAGTTATTGACGATTTTTTTGATGATCACGAAAGAAAGATCTTTTCAACTTTCTTGTATTGATATGTCTAGTCCATCTAGATCTTATGAGGTACCTAGTGTATACAACCAAGAGGGTTAAATATGAGTATGGACTCAGCAAAACCCGGAAACAGAAGTAGATTGAGAATTGCTATCTAGAGGAGTGTGACCAATATAACAACTAGTAGTCACGTGAGTGCTCTGAAAAATAGACTAAGTTGGCCGATTTGGCATCTTATTACCTCGTTTGGCGATATAGAATTAAATTATTTTTTGCTTATAAAGGATTCGAATGGTGTTGTTCTTCTTATCAATTAATTGTTTTAAAGAGCTTCTTCAATCTTTATATAAGTTCTTTAAGTATCTTTATATACTTTTAATAATTTTCAATACTTTCATGTACGATAAATAACATTTTGGAATGATATCTATTTTTATATGATCTGGAAAATAACGAATTTCAATTTATGTTTAGTTTGAATAATTTGCAGTTTCCTGCTGTGACGTAATTATCCTAATTACTCTCAACTCATCTCGAAATATTGCATAGATTCGAAACCGGTAACGTCTGGTAAACCACGAACGTTTTTTTTTCTTTACCTTCCAGCGTTAATGAATGGGTCTTCGTTAATTAAAACCTAAGTGAGTAGTTTTTAAAGTTCGTCTGAAAGACTGTCGATGGCATTTGTCAAATGACGCAGAAACTCATTACGAGCTCAGTTATTGCTTAACTGCGAACAAGCACTGCGATCCCAAACATCTGTGGCAAACGAGGACAATTTGTTCCAAACTATTTGTTCCCAAAGCATCGGGGATTGCAGTAGGAACTATTTCAAACTTGTCCCAATGCAAACAATGTGAGCGCTCAAGAGTTTAGTTTTTTGTAGGCTGACAGGACAAACTTATCGATAGTGTAGAATCCTGTGTAAGAGGCAGGATTTGTGTGGTGACGTAGATAATTTTTTATCCTGTTCTGTTGAAGTTAAATGAAATATTTAAATACTTTCATGGAAATTGCCGGCAATGGTAATGGTAATTTTTAATCAACGTCGTACTAGAGCAACGCGACAGGTTATTGACGACGGTCCGGGATCAATCCCTTAAGAGATCCGAGGACAACACCTCGTAATTTTGAACCACAGTCAGATGACGAGGCAACACTTGAGCTGCATTCCACTCTCCAAACTTCCACATGAACCTAACGTGAGGACTTTCTGCCACAACAGATTTAAGGTGCACCAGCCGCCTCTACACCATACGCTTACAAACACCCGAACCTGGAAATTGCTGGTACTCAATAATTAAATATTAACCCTCCTGGCCGGGCCGTGGTAGTCCGGTTGGAAGAGTAACGGATTAACCACCTGAGGGTTGCGAGTTCGAATCCAACCGAAGACCGTCGTGTAGAAAGGAGGCGAGTGCACGTTAAATCGGCTGTGGCCTCAAATGTCCTGACGTTGGCGCAGGTGCTCAAGTATGACCTCGTCGTTTGATCGTGGTTCAAAATTACGTATTGACATCGGATCTTTCCCTTCGGGATTCAACACGGACAGCCGCCAATAGCCTGTTTTGTTGCTGCAGTTCAATGTTAGTTAAAATATCTACCTAACCCGTTGAATTGCTTTAGTACGACGTTAATTAAAAATTACCAATTTCCTACCAAGTTAGCCATAGTTTAATTTTTTTGATAGACTGACTGCTAGTGGGTAAACGTATCAGATGAGTTCTAGAATCCCATTATGTAAAAGATAATACTTGCGTCTATAATTTTTATTCTCTATCACACACTTTGAAGTTAAATAAAATATCTAAATACCTTCACGGAAACTACCTGCACCCAATAAATATTAAATCATGGCATATTGATGGAAGGAAAGTGCAAGTGTTAATAAATAGAAGAAAGAACAACAATATTTATACCAGAAACTTTGTGAAAACGTGCGTGCGTGATTTTTCTATATCTGGCAACGTCATTAACCGTCCTGGTGATTGTTTTGACAAAGTATTTAGTCATTTGCAAAGTCGACCAGATCTTAATGGACGAAATATCTCATCATTATAAGAAAACTGACCAGATCTTGATATCCTTCATAATAAAAAAAATCAGCAATATCTTGTGATAACGATGAATCTCATCATTAGCGAAATTGGTCAAATCTTGGTGGCCGTGTTAACTCGTCGAAACCTCTTGGAGTGTAAAAGGCATAAAATGTTTAATTTTGTATTTTCATTTATAATTATTAATTGATATATAGTTTTGAGCTGGGAATTTAATTCAGTTACTGAGTTCTGCATTGCTAAGATTTTGTGAGATTATCACTGGAACCTATGCATTTTTGAGCTGCGATATACATCAACCTTTTGATTACGGCTGTATATACACAGTCCAGTCTAATTAATGTGACCACCACCTACTTTCGACGTCAACGTGAAATAACCAATCAGAAAAGGCAGGTGGCAGCACATTGCAGTGGAGTGTATATAAAGGATGTCCTAGGGCATCGGAAAGCATTTCAATCGTTGGCGTATGCAGAAACGTAGCGATTTATCCGACGTTCAAAAGGGCATGATTATTGGCTTTAGGGCCAAGGGTGGAAGCATTTCGGAAACGGCTAATTTTGTGAACTGTTCACGTGCCGCCGTGGTAAAAGTATACCGTGCATGGCAAAATGGCACTATCCAAAATCAGCGGCGTGGCACATGTGGTGCACCACGGGCTATAGATGACAGAGGCGAACGAAGGCTACGGAGATGCGTTCGGGCGAATAGACGTGCGACTGTTGAGCAACTGACCGCCCAAATGAACCAAGGGGCTACCAAGAGTGTATCCTCAACAACGGTTCAGCTAACGTTGCTGCGCATGGGCCTTCGCAGCAGACGCCTGGTTAATGCACCTATGCTGATTGCTGTTCATTGGCGACGAAGACTGGAATTTGCACGCCAGTACCGCAACTGGACGTCCACAGAGTGGCGACAGGTGGCTTTTTCCGATGAATCCGATGAATTTTATGCTCCATCGGACAGATGGACGTTGGCGTATACGGCGTGAAACGTCTGAAAGCAAACACCCTGCAACAATTGCCGGAAGGATCCAGGCTGGAGGAGGGAGGTAATCTAGCGCAGCTGGCCCAATCCTGGCAACATCCCAGTGAACACCTTCAGAAACCTAATTGACTCTCTTCCTGCACGTCTCGCAGCGGTCCGCTCTGCCAAACCTGGTTATTCTGGCTTTTGACAGGTGGTCACATTAATGTGACTGGACTGTGTATAACAGTCGCGATTCTTTCTTGATGTGATTCTTATAACTTTCAAGTTACAACTGTTGTACCGACCGTCGTTTTAAGGTTAATTGACTTAATTGTCTGAATATTTTGATCTGGCAAACACTAGTGAACAAAGAAGTATATCAAAGGTATTGTGGTGAATTTTACCTCCACTCCAAATATCAACTTACAATACAATAGTTTACATAATAATTCAACCAAAATCCTACATATAAAGTACCTTTAGGTAAACAAAATACTTTACTACGCAATATGGGCCGCGATTGCCAGGTCTGAATATTTTGATCTGGCAAACACTAGTGAACAAAGAATCATATCAAAGGTATTGTGGTGAACTTGACCTCCACTCCAAATATCAACTTACAATACAATAGTTTACATAGTAATTCAACCCAAATCCTCCATATGAAGTACCTTTAGGTAAACAAAATACTTTACTACGTAATATGGGCCGCGATTGCCAGGTTGGAAGAGTAAACGGAATAACAATCAGAGTTCGAATCCAACCAAAGACCGCCGTGTACAAAGGGGGCTAGTGCACGTAAAATCTGTCGTTGGCTCAAATGTCCTCACTTTGGCGTGGTGTGGAAGTTTAGGAGAGTTGGGTTCCTGCTCAAGTGTTGATCTCGTCATCTTACCATTTTTCAAAATTACTTGGTGTTGTCCTTGGATCTTTCCTTTCGGGGTTGATCACAGACCGTAAACAAAAGCTCATTATGTTGCTCCAGTGAGACATCAATTAAAATATCTACCTTCTAACTATCTTCTTCTCCTTTCAAATACGCAACTGTCAATCGTACGGGAAATAGAGCTTTTCTATCTTCGAGATCGTTCAAGATAGAGTAATAATTTCAAAGGATTTGGAATCTGCGGAAAATTTTACACCAGATAGATACCTTAAAAGTAAATTTCTGTTAATAAATAAGTTTTAAATTGAAACTTATATTTTCACAATACGAATTTAAGTAATACGAATGTAAGTCGGGGTACACACAAACTTTGCATATTAATATATACAAATATTATTTAATTGGGATCAAAGACTAACAAAAACTCTTGTTTATAAGAAAAATATGTAATAAAATTGCATTTTTTTCTTACATATTAATACAAAATATTAAACCAATTAATGAGTTTCTAAAAACTTATTTCGATGTTGATGGTTTCATAAGATCTAACAAATTCGTCTGAAGACACAATGTATTTTTTTACACGCATAATTTCTTCGTAGTAAGTTAATGATTTTTATTCCTTGCTTTGTATCTATAACGAGTTCTTCGCTTTAGTCTATGTTTTCGGAATTTTTTAAGCCCCTTTCAATTAAGCCGAGACCATATGTCATCTCCCCGGGCCGCGCAGGTGATGTTCGACAGCCGTCTCGTTGGTTTGAAGGGCAGGTGATTTTTAACTGATTCCCTTAAAAATCAGCTGACACAAATGGATATGGCATTCAAATCTCTATTGTAATAAAGCATAAATATATATATTTTTGTAAAATAAACGAAAATTAACTGTAAATTAGGCTGTTCGTTGGGTTGATAGGCACACTCGGTCGACTAATTAAAAAACGCAATTGTCAATCGTTCGGCAGTTTTGCTCTCAAGAAGCAGACATGACGGATGCATCCAGTCCAATGAGAAGCGATTCTGTCAGGGGATGGGAATTTGTGACGAATTTTAATTACCTTGTGTCGCGATTATCCTGAGTTGTGGAAAGTTGTCAAATGACTATTTAAACAAAAACAAAAAAAATATTGCTTTGCAAAAAATGATTAATGTGTTGAAACAATACAAATCAGATAATGCTAAGGAAAAATTAAAAAGAAAAACTAATATTCTGCGTACAATTCAGTACCAGACAGAAAGTTTAATAAAAAAAAATTAAAAAAAATACTGATACGTATTTTGTCCAATTAAATTGTCGAAGCGACAAGAATATTTAAATCGAGTTTAAAAGATTATTTTACACTCACTTATATGTTTAAAATATTTGCATTTTCGATGCTTGCATTTTTCCGATAGACAAAAGTGATTATTCGGAACGTTTAACCAATTGAACCCGAACAACATCGGGTAATTCTTGTAGTCACTGAACCACCTCCTTCAGTTCGAGTACTATTCATACTAGAGCAAATTCTAAAGTATCCAATAGGGAATAACATCCTCTACAAATTTAAATCCAAAAAATTGCATAAGAACACGTCTTCACATCCAATTTTGCATAAACAACGAAATTTCTAATGGAAACACAATGTTTTGATGCCATAATTCTATTTTGCATAGTTAAATTAGTCTAAATATGAAACTTTATGACTTTACTATTTTTATATCTAGAGATATTCAATGCTAAAGTTCCTGTCAATTTCAGGGATCATCTCCACATAGGAAGTCGCTATTCTTAGATTGATATTAATTGTAATTATCGCTTTCCGAATTTCAAGTTTGAACTCTGTTTCAAACATATTTTTCAGCATTCCGGGAATAATTATATTTATGATGCAAGTGCAAACGATTTGAGAATTAAATTATTATATTTACTATGCAATTTTAAACGATCCAAGAATCTTTATCAGAGGTTTGTCAGACGTATTTAAACTTATTGTTGTTTTTCTAAAATCGCAATAATGAGGAAAATTTACTGTCGCACAAAAACTAATTATCGGAATGAGCTGAAAGTTTTATAACCATATTAGTAGTCCTTATGAATCGAATTCAAATCAAAATATAACTTATAATTTTTTCGAACATTAATTTAATAATTATTATTGCGTACTAAAAATTATTTCTGAAACATAATATTAGAGGGATTTTGTTTGCGTTGTTTTACAGTAGCATGGTACAAAATATCAGCGCTATAGAAATATTATTTATGTAGATAGTTATAAAAGTCCAAGAAACTGATTTAACATCTTGAGATCCAATCTTTCTGAACTCATAACTTCGAAACTGTAAGACTTAATGATACTAAATTTGGTATCTGAAGTTAAATTAAATATAGATTCGAATGGAAACTATGAAGTTGGTGCTCAATTTAGTTTGAAGACGGCTCCTAATGCAAATTGTATGCATTTTAATTTATAGAAGACGTTAGTTCCTGTAGAACGCCATCTTTGAATTTTCTCTACTGTTAAAATGGCTCGAATGAAGAGGAGTGGTTACTTTTTTCCCCGCGACCTACATGTAACCTACTTACATATACCCAGCTAGTAGTAACCATAATCAACCCAGGTGAGGACGATGGTATAAATTCTTTACTTTCACCTTTTCCTTCAACAATATCCGAACTTTACTAATGTTCTTAGGAAGTAGGATATTGAATTCATTTTGCTCTTAACATCTCCAATCTATCAATTATGTGTTGGGGTTCTCAAGAACTGGAGATTCCACAAAGGCTTCCATAGAAGGGCTGCGGGGTGATTTATGTCGCGTTCGATGTCTGGACGAAAGGGGATTTCTTTACATTAATGGCAGGTGAGAGCGCGCCAAGGTAAGAATTTGTCAATGTACCTGACAGGGTTATCACTGATGACTAATAACAACTCTATTCACGGCTATTTTTGGACCTTCGTAAATGGACATCTCGGTCCTGAATGTGTTGTCAAAAGTCGGCCGGATAATGGATTTAGTTCGTATGTATTTTATAAAGGGTTATCTGGAAAGAGGAGTCTGCAAGAAATCGATTTCATGGTGGATCTATAGTTAGTCTGCGTATGTCCGTGAAAAAATCTCGCCTACACTGAAACATATTGAAAATGTTGCATTGAGTAGGTATGTGGTAATATTTTCGGAATTTCAACCACACCTTTTTGCGAGTTGAATCTTCTCGTGTCCATCAAATTGGTTGGTAACTTGTCTCTGTGTTCCAATTCCAGTATTGATGTTAAAAGTTGTTCGGAATCCTCTTTAAAACCTAGGTCCCGGTCTAATTACCCCCAATCTATAAAAAAATTAAACTCTGGTTTATTAACAGGACAAGCCGGCCTGTTAGCCGAGTGGTTAGCGATCTGACCCTCGGCTGCAAGTTCGAATCTCGAATATAATTGTGAATGTTAGTTATGGTTGGAAATCTACTTTAAACCGTAGGTACCGGCCTAATTAACTCTCGTGTTACCTATAGGTTCCAATTCAGCATTTTTCAAACATTAATTTAATAATTGCTTTTGCATACTATAAACTATTTTTTAAATAAAATATTAGGTGGATTCTGTTTGGGTTGCTTAACAGTAACTTGGTACAAAATATCAACGCTATAGAAATATTATTTTGGAAGATATCCATAAAAGTCTAAGAAACTTATTTAACATTAGGAGCTTCAATCTTTCTATCCTTATAACTTCGAAACGGCAAGTTCTAATAACATGAAATTTGGTATCTGAAGTTAATTTGTGATATGGATTCGGAATGTAAATTCAAAATAGGAGGTTCCTATGGGGAATTACGAAGTTGGTGCTCGATTTAATATGAAGATGGCCCCTTTTGCAAATTGTATGAATTTGAATTTTTAGAAGACGCTAATTTCTTTCAAGCGCTATCTTTGAATTTTCTCTACTGTTAAAATTTCTCGAATAAAGAGGGGTGGTTCGATTGTTTTTTTAGGCGACTGCAAAAGTGTCGAAAAATCTATTTTGGTCCTGAGGTCCGGTATATAGACGTGTCTCCTCGTTCAAACAATACACAGTATAATGTGCTTAGTCTATTTCATAAATTGAGGACAATTTCATTACCACATTTCAGGAACAACTGTTGAGCAAGTGAAGCTGAGTGTCTATGTGAACTTCTGTGTCTTCAACAGAACAGACCACCGAAACTGATAAAGACAGTCTCGCCTCGCTTTAATGATAAAAAATAACTAGTGTCAAAAATCTTGCAAACATTTTGTTCTTTCATTTCTAGTGCTATATAAAACTTGAATCTACATTCAAAGACTACCAAGAACTCACAAGGAATGGTGCCTGATGGCAATTGGTACTCTTTAACACAGACAGAAGACAAGACTCCCGACAGAGTAACCGAACAAACGACAACCTGTACAATTCCCCATTAAAATCCATACGACTGCAAATCCGCTGGTGTCCGGTCATTATTGAAGGGTAGTGTATATCATCGAGAAAAAACGCGCAATAGGATATGAAAGTTCAAACAGGAAAAATAAATTGTTTCTTCTATGAAACTGGTGACACTTTGGAACAGGTTTTTCATCAGAGGCTGACCTCTACACACTGGTTTCTGACTAGAAGATATACCACCAGGAGATAAGATCGACGCAAAGATAGACTGACTGACTACTGACCTCTCCTGTCACACCTTGCACCACAAGGGGTAAATTGTTTGTGAGGGAAAACCTAGTGGATAATCCCTCGTTGCTCTTAATCAGGGACCACCATTCACATCCATGCACCCATAAACCAGCATTCGAACTAACGCCTACTAGATATTAGACGAATACTTCTCAAGGGGTGTGCCCTGGCACACTGGTGCGCCCTATGAAATCCCAGCTAGATATGTGTGGGGATATAAAATAAATTTATAGTCATAGGTAAATGCAGTACACTATATCTTCGTTTCAGTATTGAAATGTTCTTTGCGACGGATCATTATTAATTTGTTAAGAACGGAGAAAATATGCAGTGCAGCAAAGAACAGTGGCTAGAAGGTTTTATACTTGTTCTGAAAGGACTTGAGCTGACGTGCACGCGTTGCTGCTCAAGGTCGTTTTCCAGTTGTTTCTATATTTCTTTGCCCTTTGCATCTTATTTCTTAGCATTTTGTGTGTCTTGCGTCCAACGATTTTTTTTGTAGGACTTCAAGTGTGCTACGACTTTAAAAATTTTGAGAACTTTTGCATTGAACAAACGCTACGATTACTGTACGAGGTAGGTGGCAAACTTGTACAGATTTTTAGTTATTCTTTAAAAATCAATATAGGGAACTCAGGCTTCTTTAATTTGAATCTTTTCTTTACTGGACCCTTCAGGGGCATATCTACTGTAGTTGTGTATGGGTATCACTAGCCCAAGGTACCCTACTGGTCTATTTATTCCTTTCCCAAGGGATTTAATGCTTTTCTTCTCCGTTCCGACCAGCTGAGGTCACTACGGATATAGGGAAGATCCCTAGAGATTTCGTCTGATGGTCTCGTCAGTAACTTGCGAGATTCGCTTTTCATCTGGTCGTGAAAAAGAAATAAAAGCATCGCTTGTCAACCGCAGGCTGGCAAGTTTCTCAGGATACATCTGTACCCTTGGGTAAGTGCTCTTCAAGTAATCCTTACACGAACCCTAATCGTTGTATTTAAACGGGTGATTAACAGTTTTATCCCTGTTGTCCATATCCTACCTTTATAGTCTGGTTTGGCTTTTAGCTTGTAAGGTTTACGGAATTTCCATATAGGTATTTATATCCTATTCCCGTGACCGTCAATGTTTAGATTTACGTGAACTTACACGCCTTGTCACTGTTTACTGCCTTTGGTAAACATGGGAGTCGGAACTCTAGAATGCCCAAGCGATCTTTCCTTTTCACCTCCTTTTTTACACAATTATTTGACATTGTCTTATGTTTGGCCAAATATGACTTTTGCGATTTATATAAAACCCCAAACCATCGTCACCACACAACCGGAAAGCAACCTATCAAGCAGAAGATTAAAGTAAAACAAAGAAGGGATGAAATGTGGCCTACCTCGAAAGAATTTCCAGTTCCGAAGTAAATAGGTACAAAAGCTAGCCAAATGATACACGTCGTGTACATCGTGAACCCGATAAACTTTGATTCATTAAAATTCTCCGGAATCTTTCGGGTCTTGACCGCGTAGACCGTGCAAATGGTGATCAGCAGCATGTTGTAGATGAGCGACAGCAGGAAGGAAGAGTCCCGGATGCTGCACTTGAGTATGACCTGGTTCCGCTTGCCGTCCGGGTAGTACTGCCGGACCCCGGGCGGCTCGAGCAGGAACCAGACCGCCGTTCCTATCACCTGGACGGATATGAGCACCGAGGCGATGGCCAGCTGCGACTTGGGGCTGATGAAGCTGGGGCGGCGGGCCGACCTGCGGGCGCTCTCGAAGATGCGCGAGATGCGGTTGGTCTTGGTGAGCAGCGAGGCGTAGATGATGGCGAAGGAGAAGCCGATGCCGAAGCGCTGGAGGCCGCACACCACGGGCGTCGGCTTGGCCAGCATCGCGAAAGTCATGAAGTAGCAGAACATGATGCCCACCAGCAGCAGGTAGCTGAGCTCGCGGCCGGCCGCCTTCACGATGGGGGTGTCGTTGTTGCGGAAGAAGACCGCCATCACCCAGAAGGTGAGCATCACCCCGAAGGTGGCGATGGCCATGGGCACGATGGCGAACAGAGAGTCCCAGCGCATGTGCTGCTGGTCCAGGTCGTAGCAGCTCTGCATGTGCGGGAAGGGCCAGCGGCCGTGGCCGCAGTCCGTGCACGTGAACTCGTCCACCACGTACTCCCAGGGGTGGCAGCGGTGGCAGATCCAGCAGCAGACGTCGCCGGACTGCGTGATCTTGACCTCCCCGATGCCGCACGGCTGCGAACAGACGGAGGAGGTGAGGCGTCCGTACGGCCACTTCACGTCATTGAGGTCCATGTGGAGGCCGTCGAACCACTTGCCGACCACCTTGTAGTAGTGACTGCTGGTGTTCTCGTCCCGTTGGTAGTTGTAGATGGTGTAGCGCCCCAGGCCGTCGCCTTGACGATCGAACTTGACTTGATTGCCGCCGAGATCTGGAAGACAAATCGAGCAGTTAGACACGGGATGTCTGAAGGCTTAGATGGTTTATAGCACAAGAAGCCTTCACATTGCTGATGACGGTAAAACAAAGGGAACGCGTGTCACGTTTTCACGTGGTATGGGCAATGGTAGTAAATTAACGACGCGCTAGAACAACACAGAGGGTTATTGGCGATGGTACGGGATAAATCTCCAAGGACAAAAAAAGATCCGAGGACACCACCAGCTTGCAGCACCAATGACAACGCGCAATCCGCAGGTTGCAAATTCGGTACTCTTCCAACCGGGGCTTAGGTGTAGCCTCGTCATCTGACTGTGGTTCTATATTACGTGTTGTCCTTGGATCTTTTCCCTTCGGGGGTTGATCCCGGGCCGTTACCAATAGCCCGTTGTGTTGCTCCAAAATAACACGTTAATTAAAAAATACCAAGAATATCTTCCAACTGGGCTCCCGCGGCTACTGTAACAGTTATTTTAAATGTAAACAAACAAACCAGATGCGAATATTTGAATATTTGACTACCCCAACTCAAATGTTCTCCCGTGATGCATTTCGGGTTTATTTAATTTTTTTTATTCTATAAAAATATACGTTCAGAGTAAACACAAATAAATTTGTAGCCATGTCGTTACTCTTCCAACCGGGGCTTGGGTGTAGCCTCGTCATCCGACTGTGGTTCTATGTTACGCGTTGTCCTTGGATCTTAATTCGGGGGTTGATCCCGGGCCGTTACCAATAGCCCGCTGTGTTGCTTCAGGTAATTGGTAATTTTAGTTAACGTCGTACTAAAGCAACACAACGGGCTATTGACGACGGTCCGGGATCAGTCCTTAGTGTGTTGCTCCAGTGTAACACGTTAATTAAAAAATACCAAGAATATCTTCCAACCGGACTACCGCGGCTACTATAACAGTTATTTTAAATGTAAACAAACAAACCAGATGCGAATATTTGACTACCCCTACCCAAATGTTCTCCCGTGATGCATTTCGGGTTTATTTAAAAATATATATATTTTTTATTCTATAAAAAAATATCCGTTTGGAGTAAACAAAAACAAATTTGTAGCCATGTTCTTTACTACTGTGTGTGTTTGAAAATAAAATAATTTTTTTTTTGTGATATGACATCAGAACTAAAGAAGTTTGGAGAAGCTAATAAGTTTTTTAATCCGCTGGTATGTTCTGTTTGGGGTTCATAGACCCTTCTGCACCACGCAATTACAGTAAGAATAAATTGGCTATTGGTTTTACGATCAAAGCTAAAAATAAAATATTTTCGTTTTCTATCACCGGATAATCAACTATTCATGTTACCGGGTAGAATTCTGATTTCATTCGGTTACCAACTTCGAAGCTATTTTAGAGAAGATATTAGTTACCGAAATACAAGAATTTGTTCGAGGTAGATTATTAAAACTCTTTTCACATTAATCATCAAAGTTATTTTTTTATCTTTTGATAAGATAATTAATGCACCAAAGAAGCAAATTTTATCACCATTAATCATAATGATACATTGTTTGCAAAAACCAGCTGTCATCGGAAAGTCATTATTTTCGCATAACGCTATTAAGATGCATAAAGTGAGGTATTCCTTCATTAATATTTCGTCCCGCCTGAACCTCAGTTTTTTGCCACATTTTACCGTCACTTTTAAGAGGAATTGTTATTAATTCCTACTGCACATCAAATGGACTGTTTGAAAATAATTTTACACCAATATATTGCTTTCTTCAGTTAAATAGTTGAAGCATTGTTACATTTCAACAATTTTCAAAATATTAATAGTTATGAAAATTTTCCTCGCAATGAAATAATTTTTGGTTATGCTTATAACCAAATATAGTAGAAACCATGCAATACACTCAGAGATGCCAACCTGCTATGGAAGTTTTCAGTAGTACCTAAGGAAAACATCAGTAGTTTTAAGAATTTTTTAGTAGGCAAGTAAAAATTTAACAAATAGGCTTACATAACATGTATACATCATTAATTCAAATATTTAATTACAAACTTGAAACACATGCGCACATTATATTATTTATAATTACAATAAGGTATTTTTTACATAAAACATATATAGAACCAATAATTGTGTATGAAACAATCATATAACCATACTTAAAATTTAAAATTTCGTTCATAAAAAACATTTAATAAATACATTTCAACAGAGTAGAGGCAGGAGACCAACAAAGCAATAAGGTGTAGAACGTCGGTTAAATTATTGGGAATGGGTCATGGATGTATTCAGGTTCATTGTTTATTATATTTCTTATGATTACAGAGTTAACACGGGTTGCAAATTTTTCGACTGCGTTTTGATCTGAAATTTGCAGTCCTCGAGGTCCGGAAAATTTCCGATTTGAGACTCTATACTGTATGTATTGAAATAAAAATTGATGTCTTGTGACAAATAAATAAAAATTGATGTTTGTGAAAAATAAATAAAAATTGATGTTTGTGAAAAATAAATAAAAATTGATGTCTCATGAAAAATAAATAAAAATTGATGTCTTGTGAAAAATAAATAACAATTGATGTTTGTGAAAAATAAATAAAAATTGATGGATAAAAAATAAATAAAAATTGATGTCTTGTGAAAAATAAATAAAAATTGATGTTTGTGAAAAATAAATAAAAATTGATGTTGTATGAAAAATAAATAAAAATTGATGTCTTGTGAAAAATAAATAAAATTGAATTTTTACGTAGAAAAAAAATCACTGATTCCGTAACTCACATAGCACCCGATTCACTTCCGTAGAAACTACGAAGAATCCGTAGTAGTTGGCATCTCTGAATATTGTAAGTTTTAAAACCAATTTTAAGTTTTCCTCCTTTCTTTTTACAGTGTTATTTGCAGTTGTGTGAAAATGACAGAAATTTTAGGGTGACCCTTGATGTGGTCTACAGTCATTTCACCCAACTCGCACTTAGAACATACACTACCCTGCGATAATGGACCGGACGCAAGTGGATTTGCATAAAATCAGACTACTTGTTTGGGTGTGTTTTTCGTGGTATGGCCTGGGACCTTTGCATGTTGTTAACAGTCAATTGACCACCGACGCCTTTTGAACATTTTGGACAGTCAGGTTTTTCATACGCTCTGGCAATTTTATGGAATGGACGAAGGTTACTTCCAGGACGACAACGCTATATGTAATGTTGGGGGGGGGGGGCCTCTGTCAAGCAATGGTATCAAGATATGGATGTAAAACGTCTTCCATGGCCAGCTCAGAGTCCCGACCTAAACTCCATAAAACATTTGTGGGACGAGTTAGAGCGGACCAGGGAACCCCGTCCGAAATCTACAGCTGAGCTAGCGACAGTCTTGCAGAAGGAATGGACACAAATACCCATAGCGTGTAACAAAACCTTGTTGAAAATATGCCCAGAAGGGTTGTTAGTCGTGGGAGATCATACCCCTATTAAAGCATGTATTCTTCCCCTTATACCATCACATCTTGCAGTCCGGTACATTATTGTAGGGTAGTCTCTTCTTGCATCTCCAATATCTTGTATTTGCAGGTAGTTGAGGGTTGACGGTAAGTCGAGACAACTTTTGTCGCCCCTTGTTCTTGCTAAATTCGTTTTGTGTCCATTTGCGGGAGCACGATTTTCCAAACAGAGGGTTGTCCTCAGCGACAGATCTCCTTTGGATGCGTACGGACTGCTTGAGACCGAATTACTCAAGCGATCTTTGCTGTTCCCATGCGGTTTACTGTCTTTTAAAAAACACAGGAGTCTCTCTCCGGTGATAAGAGGTATATATATATACACACACACACACATATATATATATATATATATATATATATATATATATATATATATATATATATATATATATATATATATATATATATATATATATATATATAAAGATAAGAGGTATAGATTTTAAGATAAGAGGTATATTTAAAGTAACGTCGTATAGGAGCAACACAACGGGCTATTGACGACGGTCCGGGATCAATCCCTTAAGGGAAATATCCGAGGATAACACCTCGTAATTTTGAACCGCGGTCAGATGACGAAGCAACACCTGAGCTGGCACCAAACACTCTAAACTTCCACACCAACCCAACGTGAGGACTTTCGACCACGACAGATTTAAGGTGTACCAGCCGCCTCTACACCATACGCTTACAAATATCCATGCGCTGACCCGGATTCAAACCAGGAACCTTCCGATCCAGAGGCTACACCGTAACCACTATACCGGTAGGTCAGCCTCTCCAAAGGGAAGATTCGAGGACAAGACGTCGTACTGGAGCAACACAACGGGCTATTGACGACGGTCCGGGATCAATCCCTTTTCGGGAAAGATCCGAGGACAAGACCACGTAGTTTGTAACCACGGCGACAACACCATCTAAGCTAGTACCCAACTCTTCAATTTTCCACAGCACTCCAGATTGACGTTTACCTGTTTCCGTATACAAGACGGTCATTCTCTGAACAGAGTAACACGCAATCCTCCAGTTTATAATTCGTTAGTCTTCCAATTGGACCACCACGGCATAAGAAAAATTATGGATAGAATTTGATGTAATGGGTGCAATTAGGAGTCCAGTTCGTGTTTCAAAGGAGCACAAGAGACAAACCGACAAGCTGATCTGAAAGAAAGGCGGAAAAGCGCAAGAGCCGTGGAACTAATTTAGAGGTTTGGGGATATGGTGGTAATTTTATGTGGGCTGTTCCGTTTGTGGAAAAGAGGAAATATGAGAAAAGTAGGTTTAGCGTCCTTCAAAAATTGTCGAATCACCTTTGAACAAGGGAAATGGGAGGAAATTGAAGTTGACGTTCAGAATCTAATTGTGGTAACGTGACTGAAGTGTGCTTTTTACTATGCATTTTAATGAAAATTACACTTGACACCAGTAAAAGTAAACGAAATGCCCTGCTATCTATTTTCGGATAGTTGTATTTCGTTTAGAGATATGAAATCCGTTAAGGGAAATTGATGCTGCATTCATTAAAATTGGATTAAAATAAGATTTGAAAAGCGAGTAACGAATTTAGGCGCTAGTAGAGATGAGCATTTTAGAGAGCTTAGTACAGATGCAATGCTAGGGACTGCTAGTTATACATTATTTAGAAACACAAAACTAAAACACATTTGCTTAGATAAACTGAAAAGTATTTGAAAGTTTCGTTTTTTTTTTTGATTAGATATTTAGATTTGCAGTCTTGCACTTAGCCTTAGCGTTGCCTAGCTGATCACTCCCCAAAGGGATATATAGCTATATCTTTTTTTTTAAAAGCTATATCTAGATATATCTTTTAAAGCTATGTCTAGATATATCTATTAAAGCTATATATCTTTTAAAGCTATATCTTTTAAAGCTATATCTTTTAAAGCTATATCTTTTAAAGCTATATCTTTTAAAGCTATAACTTTTAAAACTATATATTTTAAAGCTATATCTTTTAAAGCTATATCTTTTAAAACTATATCTAGCTATATCTTTTAAAGCAAAATATAGCTATATCTTTTAAAGCTATATCTTTAAAAACTATATCTAGCTATATCTTTTAAAGCTATATCTTTTAAAACTATATCTAGCTATATCTTTTAAAGCAAAATATAGCTATATCTTTTAAAGCTATATCTTTTAAAAAAAGCTATATATATTTTAAAACTATATATTTTGAAGCTATATCTAGATATATCTTTTAAAGCTATATCTTTTAAAGCTATATCTTTTAAAACTATATATTTTAAAGCTATATCTTTTAAAACTATATATTTTGAAGCTATATCTAGATATATCTTTTAAAGCTATAACTTTTAAAACTATATCTTTTAAAGCTATAACTTTTAAAACTATATCTTTTAAAGCTATACCTTTTAAAGCTATATCTTCTATATCTTTTAAAGCTATATCTTCTATATCTTTTAAAGCTATATCTTCTATATCTTTTAAAGCTATATCTAGCTATATATTTTAAAGCTATATCTTTTAAAGCTATATCTTTTAAAGCTATACCTTTTAAAGCTATATCTTTTAAAGCTATATCTTTTAAAACTATATCTAGCTATATCTTTTAAAGCAAAATCTAGCTATATCTTTTAAAGCTATATCTAGCTATATCTTTTAAAGCTTTATCTATCTATCTCAGTGTATAAATCGTGTTCCAAACACGCAGTTATTTAATCGTTTCTATTGGAGTGAACAAGCGACCTAAAACTGATCTCCATACATAGTACGAAGTTCATACTCGGAATTCAAACACGCCGTCGGAAGTCGCGCTGGAAGAGTAAATGTACGTTTACGGACTCCAAGAGGGAGAGAGATAGATCACACAAAAATATCTCATTCTCAACTATCCATTAGCAAATAAGCATTATTCCGCCATCCACGGCTTGAGAACCTAAGACCTGGCATCGCAGTGTCAAAGTTCGACGAATGTAGACTCGCTCTTCATCAAACGCAAACGTTGTAAACATTTCGGCGAGCGAGGGGGGGCAGCTAAAAGCTATCGGTGATTGCAGATTATGTTAATAAGTAGCGACGGGGGCCATTGCAGACTTTGCATATCCTTGCGTCGATGACGTCGGTTCATGCTGGAAAGCACATCGTCATTAGTGACGCTTTTAACCATTTATTGCGCCTGCATAACCTCGAGTCGCGCGGAATGGGGAATAATAGAATATATTCACGAATTTCTATTGATTACGCTGGCACGGTTGGCCATATCCGTGCAGCATGAACTGCGGAGTGGGTTCTGGAGCACTGCTAAATGTTGCACGAAATAATTTGCAGTTGGAGGTTCTCGACGTAATACTGCTCCGCGTGTAACTATTTGAAGAGTATGTACTTAATCCCTCGAAGTCCCTTCTACGGATATATCCGTTCTGCAGCTTGTAGTCTTCTCTACGCGACTTCTAATCAGTTTTGACATTCCTCGTCAATAGAATTTTCCCGGATTCCTTCCACCTATTGAGGAGGTTATTTATTCGGTATTTGTGTGGAAGTCATTATTAGTGGTGATAAAGCAATACTGTTTTATGTAATACATCAAAGGGAAAATAATTAAGTCATGTTTTGAAATGTGATTTAAAATGTTGCTTAACCTACGCTTTTCGTTGTTGTTGTTACTAATTATCCTTGGTCTAGATCAACTAGATCAAGTACAGAAGATCGTACACCCTCAAAAAGTCCATAACTTGGATAGGATTCAGTTTCAAATCAGTCTTGACCATCCCCATACAAGCAAGAAATGGAGCCAATGTTTTTTATACAGTTTTAAACGTTTCAGTTCAATTCCCATTGTTTCATAAATTGAGTGATGAGTGAGTATATATATAATGATGTGTGTGTCCATATTCTCTATACAAATCTACACCGTTTGACCAATCCACACCAAATTTGGAATACTTATACATTAGAAAACTGCGGAAAACATAGGATGTTTCTTTCGTGTCTTCAGACCAATCTAAAGCCATGAAAATTGGCACGTAGTTAGTCCTAAAAGTGCCCCTCGAAGCCCCAATTTTGAAATCTAAAGTTTGTTTTCGTGCAATAAATGGACATGGACAAGGAAACGCGTTCTACAGGGTTTGTGCACATGTTTTCGTAGAGAAATGTCGCGGTCATATTTGAAACCCGAGCAAGACGCCGGGTTATTCAGCTAGTTTGATTTATAAAAATACAAATTATTAAGGCTGCAGAGAGAGAGATATATAGAGAGAACCTACCAATTGTTTCGCAATTTATAAACTTTTAGGCCGTATTTTATGTTATAACTTCCACACAGTTCAATATTTTAGAAGAAAAGTATATACAGGGTGGTCCCGAATTCATGGTACAAACTTTAATGGTAGGTACAGGACATTGTAACAATGATTTATTGTATAGGAATGTATAGTCGCAAGTGACGCGGTGAGGCGTAAACAGGGGAAATAAAAGGAAAGAGAAATGGAGTGATCGGTTGGTATCATTGCCGGTAGAGGGCAGTAGATGTCTAGCCGCTGTTGAACATGATGCATCGCAGTAGGGAAAAGCGCCATTCACAATTGTGCTGCCGTAGACGATGGGTGACTTTACGTATGCAGAAAAAGCAGACATGCATTACATGTACGGCCGTGCAAATGGTAACGGCAGAGCTGCGTTACGAATGTATCGCGCGGAGTATCCTGATCGACGAATGCCGGATCATAGAATTTTTCAACGGTTACATCGTCAACTTTGTGAAACAGGTGCGTTCGACGTCAACAGACATGGCGCTGGTCGAGTAAGAGCTGTACGCACTCCAAGGCTGGAAGAAAGCATCTTGAACATTGTGGCTGATAGACCCGAGTCAAGCACAAGAACTGTTGCGCGTGACGTAGGTGTGAGTCATCAGACTGTATGCAGAGTGTTAAACGAAAATCGCTTACACCCCTTCCATTTTCAGAAAGTACAAGCATTGAATCCGGCAGATTATCCTCGCCGCGTGAACTTCTGCCTGTGGGTGATGCAGCAATGTGCGTTGCAGCCGGATTTCGTAGATTATGTGCTATTTACAGATGAAGCGACATTTTCACGCGAGGGTGTCTTTAATGCGCACAATTCCCATGTGTGGGCAACCGATAATCCACATGCAACGCGTCTACATGCGTTTCAACAACGTTTCAGTATTAATGTGTGGGCTGGTATTGTGAACGACTTTTTGATTGGCCCATACTTACTACCCACGCGGCTCACTGGCGGAAGCTATCTTATTTTTCTGAAAGAAGTGTTACCACAACTGCTGCATGATGTTCCGATCGCCATTCGTAACCGCATGTGGTTTCAGCACGATGGGGCGCCAGCACACTTCAGCATTGATGTACGGAATTACCTGAATGCCACGTTTGGTACTCGATGGATTGGGCGTGGTGGACCAGTCCCTTGGCCACCCCGATCTCCCGATTTATCGAGCCTCGATTACTTTTTATGGGGACATCTAAAGCATCTTGTTTATGAGACTCCAGTTGACTCAGATGAGGATCTCGTCGCTCGCTTATCTGTAGCTGCTGCAGGTGTGCGTGAAATACCAGGCATCTTTGAACGTGTACTCAAACGCTCCACCGACGCTGTCAAGCATGTATCGATACTGGTGGACGCAATTTTGAACAATTACTGTAAACATGACACTTGTCAACAACGCTTTCAATAAAATCTTTGTTTTTCCTTTCGGCCGTTATTTCCCCTGTTTTCGCCTCACCGCGTCACTTGCGACTATACATTCCTATACAATAAATCATTGTTACAATGTCCTGTACCTACCATTAAAGTTTGTACCATGAATTCGGGACCACCCTGTATAGTTGTTTTAGTAGAAAACAAACGACATGTGAAAATTTTATAAACGCATAACACGAAGTTTGATAAGGTTCAGAGACGAATTTAACATCAGAAGTATGCCACGCTTTAAAAGACTTCCAAATCTCCTGGAAGCTACAAAACAGAATCTCCAATAAACTGTTCCGTCAGCAAACAGTCCAAAGCTAACCTTAATAAAAGTGTTTTGCACCTTAGTGTACAGACTTAATGGAAGTGTAGTATCAGAAATCAATTAATTGATTGGTGGGAGTGTATTTTGAAAGAAAAGCTGAATGTTAAGGAAAGAAGCAAATCGGCCGTTTTGAGAATGTACTGTATACAGACAGATGTTACGCTTAGAAAAGCGTTTGTTTCCAATTACAAAATGTATTTAACTCATGTATAAATGCTTGATTAAGTTAATTATCTTACTAGAGGTTGTATACACTGTAAATCTCAAGTTAAATCACACATAAATGAAAATTATTTAGAAAAGAGTCCTAACTCGTCTAAAAAATCAACAGATACTAATTTTTCTATTTTATTCCAATCTTATTACATGTACAGGGTATCCTAAAAGTTCCCGTACTCCAACTTAAAACAAATTTACTGCCCGTGTTTTTTTAATGATTGAATTTTATCGTCTGCTTATAGTTTTATCGACTCTTTAATTTTTATCGTTTAATTTTCTTCGCATTCAAGCTGTGCGATAATAAAGTTCCACGTCATTTTGTTCTTCATTGCAATTTGAATTTATCACGCATTCAGAGAATTGCGCTGTTTGAAGTTTATTTTGAATATAAATCATATGAAAAATGTAAAGAATTTTGGCGACATAAATATCCAAATGATGCAATACCGAGTAGAGATATGCTATATTAACTTATTCAACAATTTGTTGCATTATTAGAAGTGAATGAACGAGACTCTTGGTTCCAACAAGACGTTTCAATGTGCCATACAAGTTATGAAATCATGGGAGTGCTTTGAGATTTTTCTGGCGATCGACTCATCTCAAGAAACCTTTGGCCACCTCGTTCCCTCATTTGCGCATCCCTGACTTTTTTCTGTGGGGGTATTTAAAAAACAAAGTTTATGAAGGTAATCACCAAACAATATGTGATCTGAAAATTGTCATTACTCAAAGGATACCAAGAAGTCACACCCAGCATTTTGATACGCGTTTCTAAAAATATGAGCAAACGACCTCAACTTTGCCTCCAAAAGAAAAAAGGCAGAAATTTTGAAATTTATTATAAATGTAAGTTCGAATTTTTTATTTTTCAGTACGTTTGGTTAAAAATGCTTTATACCATTGGCATAAAAATAATTGTTTTAAATTTTGTTGTTTTTGTATAATAAATTCAGTTCGGGAATTTTTAGGACACACTGTAGAATTCAATTCCTCGCATTCCTATGCATTCTCGTTAAAGCGGGTTACGACAGATTAAACTTTTGTGACGCTCGATTAAATTTACTTCATTTACAACTGAGACGGGTCGTGGTAGCCCAATTGGAAGAGTAACGGTTTGGCAGCCAACCAAAGATTGTCGTCTACAAAGAGGTTAGTGCACGATAAATCTTTCGTGATTGTCCTCGTTTCTTTCCCTTCGTGTTTGATCTCGGACCGTCGCCAATAATCCGTATTACTCCAGTGCGACGTTAATTAAAATACCTACCTACCCTCCAGCACACATAATGACTAAATAACTACATCTGATGCAGTTATTGATTATAAGAATTCTAGGAAAAATTCTAAAGGTCAGAAATGGTTTGAAGTCATGAGGGAAAAACCATAGATCATCTAATTAAATAAGTTTGGAGAGAGGGGTTCACAATTACGTAGTCTTGTCCTCTGATCTTTCCCTTAGGGAGGGATTGCGGACCTTCGCCAATAATTCGTTTTTTCGCTCCAATGCGACATTAATTAAACACCTACCGTTTCGTACTTATTTTCTTTTCTGTTCTGATTTCTATATTTTTCATTGCTTTCTGTAACCATGTACTGTTAGCAGTATTGTGAAGAGTTGTAGCTTAAATCAAGCGTATTTAAAATAAACTAAAAATTGGCGATTTTATCCCTGAACGCGCGCGCGATATATTTTATATTGTTTAAATCCGTTGTTGTAATTTGACAATGAACAAATAACGTTCATTAATGCGCCACGTATGTTGAAAGAGAGAAGTCAAGGATCACTATTAAATGTTTTCCAATTATGTTCACTATTCCAGATTTATCA
This sequence comes from Metellina segmentata, assembly GCA_947359465.1. Taxonomy (NCBI): domain Eukaryota; kingdom Metazoa; phylum Arthropoda; class Arachnida; order Araneae; family Tetragnathidae; genus Metellina; species Metellina segmentata. The sequence goes on along the minus strand of OX375875.1, from coordinate 95,986,426 downwards.
ACACTTTCTGTTACTATGCAGTTTTAGCAATATTATGCGCCTGTACAATGAACAAACAACATCCATTCCTGTGTCTCGTATGTTGAAAGAAAGAAGTTAAGGATCACTATTAAAGGTTTTCCAATTTCGTCCACTATTCCAGATTTCTCTCAACTTTCTACAACAATGTAGTTTTAGAAATATTACGCGCCAATACAATGAACAAATAACACCCATTCCTGTGCCACGTATGTTGAAATAAGTGAACGATCACTATGAAATATTTTCAATTTTGTTCACTATTCCAGATTTATCAACACACTTTCTGTAACGATGCAGTTTAGAAATATTACGCCCCTCTGTAATGAACAAATAACGTCTGTTCCTGTGCCACGTATGTTGAAAGAAAGAAGTTAAGGATCACTGTTAATTACTTTCCAATTTTATTCACTATTCCGGATTTCTCAACTTTCTGCAACGATGCAGTTTTAGCAATATTACACCCCTTTATAATGAACAAATAACGTCTGTTCCTGTGCCACGTATGTTAAAAAAAAGAATTTAAGGATCAGTATTAATTATTTTCCAATTTTGTTCACTATTCCAGATTTCTCAACTTTTTGCTACAGTGCAGTTTTAGCAATATTGCGCGCCTGTACTATGATCAAATAACATCCATTCCTGTGCCACGTATGGTGAAAGAGAGAAGTCAAGGATCCTATTAAATATTTTCCAATTTCGTTCACCATTCCAAATTTATCAACACTTTCTGTAACGGTGCAGTTTTAGTAAGATTACGCAGCTCTACATCTGAAATTAAGCACTTTTCAAATAAACGGCAAAAAGTCCAATGCATCCCGTAGCGATAGATTGTATTCTTGAAGCAGTTGCTATTCGACAAAAAGGTTGGTAGGTAGCTACCGTCACACTGGAGCAACACAACGTGGGCTACTGGCGACGGTCTGGGACCAATCCGGAATGGAAAGAACCAAAGACAACGTCTCTTCATTCTAAACCACGGTCAAATGAGGAGAACAACACGTGAACTAGCACCCTACTCTCCAAACTTCCACGCCACACAAACGTGAACCCGTAACGATAGATTTTGTTTTTAAATCCGTCGTTTTTCGATAGTAAGCAATGAAGATCCAATCCTATGCCACGTACGCTGAAAGAAGTTAACGATCACTATTAAATATTTTCCAATTTCTTTACCTATTCTCTATAAAAAGCACACCGTCATCAGATCTCGTGCATATGTTTTATTATTCCACTAAATCTTCACTGCGTCTCCTCCAGACACTTACTGAGCCAGACAAAAAAAGGTAAAATTTCAATGGAGAGGAAGTGTACAGGGAGGATGGTCTGCTTTATATCAGACTGTTCGGAAGAAATTTTTCAAAAGTTTTGCACTGAGAGATAAGGAATTCAGACAATCCCGCACAAAAGAACGTTTGCTCTGACGAATAAAAGAGACTCTCTTCCGTTTTCAAAGATATCTTCCCTCGTGGGGTTGTAAATTCTGGAGAATAAAATGCATGGAACAGCCGTAAAATTTAATCGCATGGCAGTATCGACGCAATTTAAACATTGCAAGAGCTTGTGACTTATTAATTTGTATCATATGTACTGCAAGATGAATCTTCCTCCCTTTTTGCTATCAATTTAACCCTCCAAGTAATTTAGACGGAATATCTTGTTCATCAAGATCTAAATCAATTTTACTAATGACGAGGTATCTCGCCATCAAGATATTGCCAATATTTTTATTTGATGACAAAAACATGTGATCAGTTTTTCTTAATGACAAAGATATGTCCTTCATCAAGGTCAGTTTCTGTTATGACCGTTGAACCCCAGGAGCAGAAAGTGCTTAAAACTGCTACGTACGTCGCAGAACAAAGTCTATGCAGAACAATGTTTCCTTAATTTTATCAAAATTGTGTCCGATTTTTTTTTCAACCATATGTTACGATGTTCTGCAGTGCAAAGCGCGCTCCATGTCATTTTTTTCTTCTCTAGCTACGGAACAACCTCCCTTCACCTCCCCAAATTGCCACAAACACTTTATAAACAATACATCTTCTATGTCAATGACAAAATATTTAATTAAAAAAAATTATCGACAGAATTGCAAATTCTGAAAACATGCCTTGGTTTTAAATAAAGCAAGTTAACTAATTTTGCTGTGTTATTATAAACATGTAATACGTATTTAGCCGATAATTGTGTTTTACGTTTGTTTCGGATAATTCTACTTGTTGGGAGACAACCAAACGAAGAGTTAAAAGTTTAGTAATAATTGTTTGAGAAATATAAATAAACTTTTTTTAATAAAGGATTAAAGGTCTGAATCAACGACCCTAAATTAAAAGGTAACTCTTAAGGTCATGCAATGTATCATCAGAAAGTTTATACTATCATCTATAAAATAATCCCTATATAAGTCTAAAGTAAGTTTTAGAAATATTGCGCACCTCTGCACTGAATTAATAACGTCCATTGCTGTGCCACGTATGTTGAAAGAGAGAAATTAATAATCACTGTTGAATATTTTCCAATTTTGTTCTGTGTTCCACATTTCTCTCTCTCTCTCTCTCTCTCTCTCTCTCAACGCATTTAATAACGATGCAGTTTTAGCAATATTGCGCACCTCTTGAATGAACAAATAACGTCCATTACTGTCCCACGTATGTTGAAAGAGAGAAGTTAAGTATCATTATGAGTCTTACTGAACACTCAAGATGACGTAGTGTAGAAAGTTTGCGAGTGGGTTATCAGGTAAGGCGTTGACCTCGTCAATTGACCATGGTTCAAAATGACGAGGCGTTGTCCTTGGATTTTTCCATTCCAGATTGATCCTGGACCATCGACATACTTGTGTTGCTCCAGTGCGATGTAAATTAAACTACCTCTGTATCATCCCAAAATACATTAAGGATGGCCGTGGCTCATTGAGGTTGCCCATTGCGCTAGAACCCTGTGAGTTGTAGGAATCGCAGGTTGGATTCCTCTCCGGAAGTATTTATCTTTTCTGTGTCAGTAAATAAGTAAAGCTTTTCGTGTGTTTGTATGTCCACATACTTGACGCTTGCGCCAGATTGTTCAAATATGGTCCATATAAGATTCTAACATGGACTTGTCATAAAACTCAATCTAACTAACCATATATGCATCAAACACTAACTTTTATATCTCAATTCATACAAAAATGTAATTACAATAACGCGGTTTTCTAACTTACAAATAAATCCCACGTACTCTTTTGTAAGATTAATTTGCAGTGCGAGTGAAGTATTTATTTCTACCTTCTCCCGTAAGGAGCTTTTAATTACTGGCTAGTTGAAAGATTTCATCGAATCCATTCATTCACTCTTTAAGAACCAGACTCGATGACAGAGCTCATTTCGAAAATGAAACACAAACCTCCGTAATTTAAAAGGCTAATCCTTTGACTTAACCCGGTTTTTATGGCATCTCCATTAGGTTGTTAAAACTATAAAAAACCCGCCTGTAATGGCCTCTTTGTCATTTTATAACCCGAAATAGACCATTACTTTTTATCGATTAAGCTTTAAGGACGAAATCTATTGCAGTTCTGTTTTAGTGTCGGAGGTGTGTCTTGGTTCATCCGCTGTTGTTGTTAGGGATCGTGCTCAATCAAGTTCTGTGATTGGTGGAACGTATACTGGGATTACAATCTTATTTGTTAGGTGGTTGGGAACGTGAATAGAATGGGAGGATTTATGTAAGATCAACTTAAAGAAAAAGGGCTTGTGCTTTAAAAATTTAAATCATCTTAGTATACGTCTTTAATAATTAAAGTGGAAGACAGTTATACGTATAGTTAACTTCGCACTGGTTCAACACAAAAAGACTATTGGCGACGGTCATGGACTAAACCCGTAAGGAAAAAGCCAAGGGCAACACGTAATTTTGTACCCCGGTCAGATGACGAGGTCAACAACTGAGTTGGTACCACACTCTCCAAAATATGCATGATCACTTTTTATTCACCAAAGTCAAAAACAGTCGAACTAGTTTCATTTGCAGCGGCATTCGGCAACTAATAAATACTAGGGGAAAAATTATCAGGTTTCCTTTTCAAAAATAAACAATCGGACCTAAAATAAGCTTACTTCTTAACTGACCGAAGATTTTTTCTCAAATTATTAACTTTTTCTCTCAAAATATTTAATTTTAATCTCATAATAGAACACATGAAATAAATATAACTGTTTCTCTTGTATTGTTTCGCATCTGATGTCTTGCTCAAATTTGTTTGTGCGGTTTTATAAGTGCTTGAAGAATTTTTATACATGACGAAACGAGATTATATAAATGATAAGTTGTTTTTAAGGCAACGAGAAGGAAAATTTATGTTTCGGAACTAAATAATTTTTTATTTATGGGAATCCCTAAAGGGGATTGTATAAATATCGATCGTATCATGTGAAGTGACTAACTTTCATTAACCTTACACAAGTTAGACTCCTAGGTGCATTTCTCTCATTTGTGTTCGTAAGATTTTCTTTGTGTCTAAGTCCATTACATGAAATTCTATGTTTTGTATTTGGGGTAGCACAATCAAATATGGCCCTTGATCCATAAAAACCAACATTACAAATGAAAATAATTGTAATTAAATTAAGAAGTGTTGAATATTTTGTTATGAATTGCTTTAGCTATTTAAAGAAGGATTTTTACATATATATCTAAATGCTTGCAGGAATAGACAGTTTTTTTCTTGAATATTAATTCACTAACGATAAAAATAATGCTTTGTTGTACAGAAAAATCTTCATTCTAGAGTATTAGATTAATATATAACTCTTCAGTTTGAACTGACTAGAAAATAAATAAAATATCTCTCATGAAAATTATACCTTATATTATATTAAAATATATTCAGATATTAAATATTGTACTAAATTATTAAATGGGAATCATTATCTTTGAATCATTCCGTCAAATGAATTCTTATTGCTTTATCCTCCAAAAAAATTGAGTCCAATATTCGTGAAAAATATAAAATTTATCATTTAATAATATTTGTATTCAAAGTAAAAATATTTGAATTCTTTTATTTTTTGGACTTATCATTCTGAAAGCAAGTTATTAGTTGTTTGCGTTATGTTTGAATAATTCCATTAGTGTTGGATCCACTGTCACTTATTGGTTTTGTTTGGTGCCTCTACCGTCAGTTTTTTCTACACAAGGGATAATTTATTAATCGGGTTTATTTCACATGGATAATCCCATTAATTAACTGCAGAAAAATTATATTCATAGACATAATAAATCACACAATAATAATAAATTGAAACTTTTTAAATTCAAGGGTATAAATACGAGTACAAAGGTAGACGTTGAAGCTAGCGTGTGTTTCGAATTTATATTTCAGTAGCTATTTATTTACGTTTATTACAAAATAATTAATATTTACGAAACGAATTATTGAAAGCATGTCGTACATAACGTAACAACTAGTCATTTTATCTTCAAAAATAACAAAAAAATTCGGTCAAATTAACTTATATTAAACTTTTTAAAAATCAGATTTAATTGAGAGCTTCAAAACTAATCTTATCTTTAAAGGTTTAAGGGGAAAATAATACGTTTATTCTTTCATATAAATTCTCTTTGTTAACGCCAGTAAGAGATAAGACTTAACGTCCTATAAGTGCCTAATGAATTCAAGTTAATCTGGGAAAATATTTGCAGTTTACGATAATTATAGTGTAATGGTAAGTAGGTATAAAAAGGAAATTAAATTCAGCGAAACGGTTAGTGGGGTAAAAAACAAGATTAACTTTCCATGTTATCTACTTTGAGAAAGTGGTTTTTTAAAATTAAACTGAATTGTTTTGGTATTGATGAAAGGTTTAGTAACACGTACGTGGGTATCTTTTATTATAAAGGATTTCTGTCCAGGAATTTGACATGGGTGGATGCTTGAATAGTTTTAATTTTCCATTTCCTAGTCTACTACGATGAAGTTGATTACGAGGAGTATTTTTCGAGACACACAATGTGTGGATCTTTTGTTATTTTAAAGAACGGTTGAACTGAATTTTTATGTGATTTCAGATAACTGTAGGTAATTCTTTTGAAATTATAGATTCAATAGCAATTATGCTGCCTTTTACGTTCACATTTAAACAGAAGGTTCGAGTACTTGCTCTTAGTTTTTTAATTGGTCTAGATAAGTGGAGATTTTTATTGTAATTTTTTGAGACAGGTTTTCTCTCAACCGATGATTTTCATGGCATTTATTATTCTAACTTTTTGAGAGAGAGATAGTTTGTTTTTGAATAACAACTCACGGAGATAAATATTTGCATTTTCCTTAGCATAATTTATAAAATTTCAACTTAATTAACGCACTAAAAATGTCAATACAAGTTGAAAGTAATTCAAAGTGGCATGATGTTGCTCTGTTAAAATCTTATTTTCGGAAAAATAAGATGAATTTCATAGTATGCTTAAAATATCGGTATCTTAGCTAGAGAGTGTCTTTTCATAGGTATAAGAAAAACAGTTCGGAACAAAACTATTAAGCTTTCCAAAAAAATTCGTCTGTGGCATTTATGTATAATTCCTTCAATAAGATTTCGCACTTAAACATTATTTTATAACCCATACTTATTAATCTTATTTCTCTGATAAACTACTGTGTCAAATTATTTATATAGCGTTTGCAGATTCCATACTTAGGAGTAGGTGTTGTACCTTGGACCTACAATGATTGTGGATTTATTTATTAGGTTAGTTTAAAACCAGTCATAGTTGTTTGTTTATTTGTCAATAGAAGCTTCTATAGCAAGTTGTTCTGTTGGTGAGAGTTGCAGAGGTTTACTCGGAAAAACTAAAACTACTTTTCACCTATTGGAGGTAAGTATTTTACTTTTACTACTTTTTCTTCTCTAACCAACATTTTGCTTTCATGATTTTATGATACTACAGTCTGTTTAGTCAATTTATTAGCTACAAACTCCATGAGTCTAAAACAAGGTTTAGACTAACTTCAAAATGGAATGATTGCCCGTATTTGAAATATGACCAAGTGTTATACCTTGATACTAGTCAAAGTGTTGTTCCTTGGACTGGTTCAAAGTACAACACCTCTGATAACATTAATATAACCAAATACGATTTCATTTAATCCATTTTTAAATGATAGTTATATTACGTTACATAAAAAAAATTAATATCCTCTAAATTTAAGGTAGTTAAGTTAAACTTATACTGGAACAGATAACTTAATTGCTTGATGTCAGTTTAAATTCTCGGAGGGGTAGGCCGAAAGGAAAATCCTGTATTTTGACTGATACATCAATAAAAAACAAATAGAAGAAGAAAAAGCACTAAAAAATTTAAAAAGCTGAAAAAAGAGAGACATGAATAAAAAGCTGTTAAAATAAAAATATTTTACAGTTCAGATTCAGGTATTGAAGAAATTGAATTAGACGACTTGTGTGAACAGTCAAGAAACTCAGAAGAGGATTTTACTGATTTAGATTGGGGATTTCACTTAAGGAAAAATATCATCCAAGAAAACTAAAATATTATGTAGCAAAAATAATTGCAATTAATAAAGATTCCTTTGATGTTTAGTTCCTGAAAAAAATCAGAATTCCCAATAGTTTACTAAAGTAGATAACACAGTTTAAAATGTGAACAAAAAGAAGATATGAGTTTTAAGCTTCCCAACCCATTTGTTACTTCAGCTCGCCCCCCCCCCAGCTAGAAAAATTGGCATTTGGTGTTTACCTTTTACAGTTAAACTTTAAATAACTAACATTAAATTTTTAAATTATGATTCACTTTAAGGCATACTGTGGTAGTGCAAAGTTTAAAAGTTATATTTTAGATTAAAATATAAGACTGACCCATAACACTGTCCTCAGTAGGGTAAGTTAGTATAAACTATTTTATTTACATTGCATTTTTGTTAACCTCTCTCTCTACTTTTATGCTTAATTAATGTAAATATCAAGTAACTCACATTTTTATTTGAATTTACCTTGATGTAAAATTGTGGTCCAAGGTACCACACGAATGATGTACTTGGTCTTAGTGTAAACATTTTTTCCTTGTAAAATAAATTATATAAAGAGGTATTCAACACTTTTTCCCAAAAAGAAAAAAAAAAAAATATATATATATATATATATATATATAGTACATAAATACATAAAGTTTGATAAAACTTCATTCGAAATATTTAAAAATCAATAATACGCAAGTAAAAAATCAAAATGTCAAAAAAGGGGTCCAAGGTAACACAGATTCTCTTACAAACTTTTTTAACTCCAATGAAATGTAGATTCATTTAGGAGTAGAATTCTTTGAACATTCAGGTCTTGGGTATATATTGACACTAGGATGACTGACTTAATTAGCCATTTTTTTGGCTATCACTGAAGAATATTGCCTAATCAACACTAAAATTGAGCGAGGAAGGATTATTTGGAGGAAGGGATAATCATTTTTCTAACGCCCAATTTCGGTTCGTTGTAAAAAGAAGGGCTGCCATACCAAAAGCATGAATGTCGAACGTCGTGGTTGGTCTTCCTCGTGCAAAATTGTTTTCACTGTTATCGCTTTCAGCCCTAAACTATAAACGTAGAGCTGAAATCCATGTTAAAAGCGCCAATTGTGGAATCGCTTTGTTTACGATCTAACCTATCAGCTAATTTAAAGAACCGAATTGTTCAAAACCACGTGATTCGCTGCCTTCTCGCGGAAGCTGGATTCTACAATGATGCGAATTGACGCTAGTGTTCATCTCTATTCCTTGCCAGATGTTGACTGCACAGACGTCAACCCAGCGGTCAATCATTCACAAGTCAAGGTTTGTTCTCAGTAATTCGATGTCGTCTGTTTAACTTTTCAAGTGGTTTCGATGAGATATCTTATCCATCAAGGTTTGACCATTATTGCTAATGACGAGTATCTCGTGATCAATATGTTTTCAATTTTTGGACATTTGATAACTGTGAAAGTCCACACATTCCTTCCTGAATGATTAATTGATGATCACTTTGCATGGACGAAGGTGAGTTGCACCTGTACTTCCGGTGTGAAAAAACGCACGAAAGATTTGGAGTCATCAACGTTTCTTGGCAGTCCGAGTTGAACTTGCATTCGAGGATGGAGTATTGTGTGTTTCTCTTCTTATGTGTTTCGTATTGTATTATTCGAGTCTGCAGCTATGTGATGTTCAGTAAATGTGCCGTGCCACATAAATAGTCTTCCATCGTTTTAACGAACCAACAAGCAAATTTACAATGACGAGATCAAGATCTGATAAATTTTGCTTATGACGAGATGTCTCTTCCATCAAGATCTGGTCAGTTTTGTCAATGACGAAATATATCTCTTCCTTAAAGATCTGGTCAGTTTTGCCAATGACAAGATATCTTTTCCATTAAGATCTGGTAAGTTTCGCCAAAAACGAGATATCTCTGTCATAAGATCTGGTCAGTTTTGCTGATGACAATCTACCTTGTTGACCCAACCACCAGGAGGGTTAACAGAAGGGTGGATACCACGGAACCGGAGCAAGTAGAGGGAGACCAGGAAATAAAAAAAAATTTTGTTCTGTAAAATGCTGTCGAATTTATATGTTTATGAAGCCAAATCGCTGTGTATAAAAATATATTAATACGAATATAAAGAAACAGGGAAGAGAAAAGTATAACGCAAATTTTAAAAAAGTTGTGGGGTACATATTGGTACTTTTTGAGTTGCCTGTCACTTAACTTGCTTCTGGGGTTGGAAGTAGAGTTGTAGGGCCATGTTCACTTTCATACTATTGATGAAAATCCTCTTGATCATCTTGATCGTTCTAACGTTCAACGTTCAATTCAACATTATAACTAGCTTTGGCTTCAAATAGGCTTATTCCACTTGTGCTCAAATATACATAAGTTGATATTGTGTATATTTTTCGGAATACACATGCATTGATCTAATCACGCTTTATCGAAGTTTTTTTTATGGGGAGTCGCGACATATTTCTACAATGCTTGGTAGGTAGGTAGTTGAAATTGTGCACTTGAGCAACACATCGGACTATTGCTGACAGTCCGGTATGAATCCCAATGGAGAAGATCCGAGGACAAGCCTGTCACTACAAATATTTGACTTTTCATAAATTTTAAGGTACATGGATATTCTCTCTTATTCGATGTGTGGTTTGGTTTGTCGATCTATAATCATGTTTTACTACACAATAACTAATTATACAGGGATGTATATTTTTGTTATGAAGATGTATAGAAGGGCTCTTGTCCTCTGAGAAATATTCACCTTAAAGTGTTAAAATTTTGTTTAACAGTGATCTTCACTTACGACGGAGATAATTGATGGCTATATTTTCAAAAAAATATCAATATCCATCAGTAGTTACTAGAAAACATAACTCTGATAGAAAACCACCAAAAAATCGAATCCGGTTACTCTTTATTTAGAACCTTCAATGTCATTCAACCCGAGTAACTCCCTGGACTTTCTTCAAATACTCTCTATTCTTTCTTGGAGATCTCTCCAAAAATCAAAGCAACTCCCCAAATAAAAAGATCATGCCGATTTCCCCTTTCTCACAAGCGCTTTCAATCAATTTTTCCGAACTCCCCATCTGAGAGAGGGGCCCGGGCTGCAACTTCTTCATGCCGGGTGCACTTAGGAATAAACTTCCCGGCTATCCAGTTACCTTTGACCTTTTACAAGCACATTTTCTCTTAACTATCCATTGCACACGGCGGGCGGATTCTGTCGATAAATGGGAGACGCCAGCGCTACCTGGAGGATTGCAGTGTCTCGAGATTGACGCTGGGGGAGGAAACGACTTTAATTCGAATTCTTGGTTTCTTTTCTCTTTTTCTTTTGCTGCTTCCCCTTGGACGGTTTCCGTTAACTCTTCCACCGGTGCCTCCGATCCGATAGCGGCGGGGTACGTGGATTGGGACGGTGGAAAAGTCAGTGAATTGTGTTAGTCTGTCTGAGCGTGTTGGACTGATGGTGACTGAGAAGTAAAGAGGAGTGCTGATTATTTCGAGTGAAAATATGTTTCTTTTTTAAACAGGGGTCTATTGGACATCCGTATAGGGTTGATTGGAATTTCTCAGAGACATACAGAGAGCAGAAAGAGAGAGAGAGAGAGACATACATAGAGAGAGAGGCATACAGAGAGATATATACAGAGAGATATATGCACAGAGAGATATACACAAAGATATATACACAGAGACACACACACATAGAGAAGTACACAAAGAGAGAGAGAGAGAAAGAGAGATATGTATAAACACGCATGTAGAGAAGTACACAGATAGAGACATACCGAGAGAGAGACAAAACGAGAGAGAAAGAAGAGAGACATACAGAGAGACATACAGAAGTACATATAGAAAACTACAGAGAGAGATACACATAGAGAGATATATACCCTGAGAAAGAAAGAGAAAAAAAGAGAGAGAAAGAGAGAGATAGGCAGTGATAGAGAAAGAGAGAGACAGTGAGAGAGAAAGAAAGAGACAGCGAGAGAGATAAAGTACACACAGAGAGATGCACACATAGAGTACACAGAGAGAAACACACTCATGAAGTACACAGAGAGAAACACACACAAAGAGTACACAAAGAGAGACAAACTCAATAGAGAAGTACACAGAGAGACACATACACATAGAGATATATACAGATAGATATAAACATACAAAGAGAGATACACACAGAGAGACACAAACTCAGAAGTACACATAGAGAAACACGCACATAAGGTACACAGAGATCTACTGAGAGACATACAAAGAGAGACACAGAGAGTCACAGAGAAAGACTCAGAAAGAGAGGGACAGAGAAAAAGAGGCAGAGAGAGAGAGTCAGTCACAGAGAAAGACACAGAAAGAGAGGGACAGAGAGAAAGAGACAGAGAATAAATCACAGAGATAGATAGCGACAGAATAACATACACACAGATAATAAGAATCCCAGAGAGATAGACACATCGAGACAGAAAGAGAGAGGAGGGACAGGCACACATACAGAAAGAGAGAAATAGAGACACGGAAAGTTTTTACCCACAGAATTAAAATACACCCAAGGAAGTCACAGGAATAGGCTGATAGCACAATAGGAAAATTACTAAGCCACGGATGCCCCTTGAACGTAAAGGGACTTGGACAAAAATTTACGATTACATACGCTGTTAGCTCTCGTTATATTGCTCATTCGGCTATGTTAATCGTTTACTTGTCCTAGTCTCAGAGGAATATTTTTACAACTTATGTTTTTTAAATGTTTTTACATCAGTAACCATTTCGAGTATGTTTTTAACTTTTTCATGCATATAAATATACAATCGTTTAAAATGCTTGTATGAAATTTATCTAAAAAGGGGTTTTAACATGTTTTTTTCAAATACTTTAATTTAGAAGAAAATAGGATAACGTATTTAATGCTATTGGCTAATATTTTAATAAAAATACTGACATGTGTTTATTACGGAAAAGAATTTAAAATTGATTTGATATGCTAAAATCCACACACATAAAATTAATATGATCAATATTACTTTGCCTATTTTATTATTTCATGAGTGATCCATCAGAAATCCATTTGTTGTACATAATAATTACGTATATTCACTCTGAAAAGAAAAGGCGACTCCTTTGTAGATCATCATTTGCCAATGTTTCTGCTTGCATGAACTTGGTCTGAAGCCAAGCAGATATCCAATGAGTGATGGTCATAAAATAAAGCCTCATTAATTAATTGGCTGGTAAAAAGTGTGAACCAGTAATTAAAGTGGGTGCTTATTCACTTCGTAATTATATTATTGATGAATTTGGAACGCAGTATTTAATGGTTACTGTTTTGAATAATTGTGTGCCTAAACCTTGTGTAGAAAAACGACAGCTCATGGAAATAACCAAAAACAAACGAACTAATTTTTATTTATTTCGAAAGTGTGCCAGTCGGTACTTCAAACATGTTATCGTACATGATATACAAGAATTTCATGTAAGGCTAAATATAGATGGCACCTTTAATGGTAGGGCGTGTTCCGTTAAATCTTCAGGGATATTTTAACCCTTCAAGTGATTTTGACAAAATGTCGAGTTCATCAAAATCTGACCAATTTTTTTAATGACGATATATCGCATCATCAAGACATTGTCGATTTTTTGATGATAACGGTATCAAGATCTGGTCAGTTTTCTTCTAATGATTGTTATCGTGTTTTCTTCTCGTGACTAGACATCTCGTGCTTCAAAATCTTGTCAGTTTTGCTAATTACGAGATATCTCGTCGAGACAACCACCAGGCTAAATCGTTATCGCTACAATCGCTTTCGGCGTTGAACGATAAGCTTGGAACTAGAATCCGCATTTACCTTTAAACTACGGCCGATACAGCAGTTGTATCATGATCACGCTAAGAAAGAATTTAGACTACGGCCGTTACAGCCAGTTGTACCGTGAACGTTATAAGAATCGCGCGTGTTACATCTATAGCAGTAGTCAAAAGGTTAACCTTTAGACTACGGCCGCTACAGCAGTTGTATTTTGATCGCGCCAAGAAGGAATTTAGACTACGACCAGTACAGCAGTTGTACCTTGGAAGTTTTAAGAATAGCGCCAGTTATATATAGTCGTAGTCAAAAGTTTAAAGAAATCAGTTGGAGAGTGTTTTGTTTATGTTCCAACCTATCACCTAATTCAAAGAAAAGACCCGTTAAAACCATGTGACTCGATTGTCTTACTCATTATTATATTAAATAGCTCATGAAGAAAGTGATTGCAAAGCTTGTCACGCCCAAGATATTGATTTTTCAGTTATTTCATGTAAATGGGATTGAATACTTTTAATAAAATATTTTAGAAGTGCATGTTATACTGAAGCACTTTGTATATCAAATTATTGAGTGTCCAAGTCCGAGATAAACAAAATTGTCAGTATTTATTCCAGAAGATCCTGCATATTCCTTTCTCTGATATAAAAGTTTAATTGCCAAGGTCAGCCTTCTTCTATAAACTCAATCTGGAAGTTAAGCTAATCCCGGTATTAACTGGCACTTTGATCTGGTTCAGCATACCCAGATCTGGTTCTTGTTCCTTGAAAAACCCAGCCAATTGGCATTATTTAGCACATTGCTTGGCACAACTTGTCCAGATCTGCCCTTTGCTTCATAAGAAACTCCTACCAATCAATTGGCATTAACTGGCGCCGTTCTCTTAGACGATATCCAGTGGGTGAGCTCCAAAATTCGTTAGTAGTAGCCCAAAAGTTTCATAAAATCTATATTCGTCGTAAGGAAAAAAACATTCGAATATATGTTGTGGCGGAGAGTGGAAGTTATTCGAATTGCTAATAATTCTTCCCAATGAAGTTTGATTATATAATTATAAATAAAATACAATAAACATAAAGTATCCAGCTCGACTACAATGCAACGAAAAATATCATGTTTCGTTTTAAAAATCTAATCAGAGTAAGGAACGAAAGTGCATTATTGGATTTAAAACTTGTAAGATGTGTACACATGCGTTAAATATAACTAAAATCAGTTTTAAATCATGCATATATCGTAATGGTAATAATTTGTGTATGTTTAACTTTTTCCAAGACCTTTATTTTCGTTGTGTGTGGATTTCTGAGTGATCTATAATTCCATTCCGTTCGTTAACAGTATGCTCTCACAATAACAAACAAAACTAGCAACCGATCGAATTTATTGAATGATATCATATGAATCTACCACATCATCGAATATTAACGTATTTAGAGTTAAAAAAAAATCAGGTTTTCAAAAATAGCATATGTAAAAATTTGACTCCTAATGAAATAGACCAAGCATGTGTGTGCAGAACTTCATGTTATTTCTTCCGATCGCTCGGTTTAAAGATCGGATGGAATTGAATGAAAACAAGAAACGTAATGCAGGATTTATTGATGAGCGTGATAAAAAACACTAGTTTGTCTCTTTTGAGATTCTCCAGCTTTAAACTAGTACAGATATTTAACGACAGCCACTTCATCAACATGCTTCGCCTATTTCCATTAGAAGGACAATGTAATGAAAACATTATATCTTATATCAATAAAATTAGCTACCAATCTTTAGAGTCGCGTGTATGTTTTTGTCATTTCGTAAACATTTCAAATCCACCACCATAGTTGTCTTATACAGAATATTATAGCAAAACAGGGCTCTCTGGGGCACATTTTATTACGACTCGAGGTGCTCTCGTGATATTTTTTCCTAGGGGGTTTACTGGTCTCCGTATTTAACCAGGGAGGTTCACTGCTGGAATACCTAAGTGAACTCTTCCTGCTTCCATCACACTTCTTTGTGCCGCACTACCTTTCCCCCCTCGGGCCACGTCTTCTTTAGGTGTTTATATGCTTCACGAGGTACCTTAGTGATCTATTCTTTTCCCATGGGGTTAATTGCAGTAAACAGGGGATCGCGACACCAGGATGCGAACCTTCTCATCTCCATCCTTTCTATTCATAATTACTTGACATTG
Source organism: Metellina segmentata (assembly GCA_947359465.1). NCBI lineage: Eukaryota > Metazoa > Arthropoda > Arachnida > Araneae > Tetragnathidae > Metellina > Metellina segmentata. The sequence continues at coordinate 95,970,905 of OX375875.1, read as the reverse complement.
TCTATCTGGTGTTTGGAACAGCTTGGCGAAGTTGTCCCTTGGGCCTTGTAAACAAACACCAACCACCCATTCTCTTTTCACCTTTCCCTACAGTTTTAGCTTCACGTTGTTATTCGCAGCTCGGCAAAATATGGCACTTACGCCATAACACTAAAAAACAACCTTCTTGTCAAACAGACGAAACAGCCACAGATGAGACCAACTTAAACAGGGGATCGCGCTTCAGGATGTCCAAGCGATCATTCTCTACTCCCCCCCCCAACATCTTATCCTTCCACAATTACTTGACATTGTCTGTCCTGTGTTTGTCGCAGATTGGCCAAGTATGGTCATTGCCTCATTAAACCCAAAATCAACAGTTTTTTTCCCTTTCAGGACATATTTCGCTTGACGTTGTACTGTGTTATGCGCAGCTCGGCCAAATATAGCCCTTGCGCCATAACACCACAAAAAGAACCATTTAGTAAAACAGGCGAAACAGCCATAAATGAGACCAATTAACAGGAGGTCACAATCCCAGGATGTCCAAGCGACCATTCTCCTCTACATCTTATCCTTTCAGGATTACTTAAAATTGTTTGTCTTGTATTTGACACAGCTTGGCCAACTGTTATCCTTGCCTCATTAAACACAAAATCAACAATACTTTTCCCTTTCCTGATATATTTCAATAAATGAGACCACTTAACAGGAGGTCACAATCCCAGGATGTCCAAGCGACATCCTCTTCTACATCTTATCCTTTCAGAATTACTTAAAATTGTTTGTCTTGTATTTGACACAGCTTGGCCAACTGTTATCCTTGCCTCATTAAACACAAAATCAACAATACCTTTCCCTTTCCTGATATATTTCAATTGACGTTGTACTGTGTTATTCGCAGCTCGGCCAAATATAGCCCTTGCGCCATAACACCACAAAAAGAATCATCTAGTAAAACAGGCGAAACAGCCACAAATGAGACCAATTAACAGGAGGTCACGATCCCAGGATGTCCAAGCGATCATTCTCTACTTTTCCCCCAGCATCTTATATTTCCACAATTATTTGACATTGTCTTGTGACTGACGCAACTAGCCAAACGCGATCATTGCTCCATTGAACACACAACCAACAATCATTCTTCTCTTTCCCGACATTTTTGTTTAACGTTGTCTTGTGTGACACGCTGCTGGACCAAATACAATATTTGCGCCATAAAACCGCCAAGACAACCATTCATATAGAAAAAAAAATAGACGAAAGAGATCCACAAATGAGACAACCCCCTAAACACATGTTCTCTTAACCACCACATTTGAATAACGCTTCCCAGCGCTTCTTCGTTTGCTTCTTCCGTTTCATATTTATTTCCTCATTTCTTTTCTTATGAATATAAAGAACTGTTTTAGATGCACCTCATGCGGACGCTAAATTTCATGCAATTTTCCTTCCTCTGAAGCGACCCGATGGAAAATTCCGAATGCAACACCTACTCTCCCCCATCCAAAAGCAGGGAGCTTAGTCAGCAGTTGTCTATCGATTACTTATAGCTTATCGCGAGGAGCCCCTCTTATGAGACAATGTTTGTAGATTAACGATCTCTCCCAACGCACGTCCCAGATCGTGAGAGAAATGTCTATGGACAACATCCATATCCGGGTTTGTGCAATTCGTTGGAAAACACATCGGAACGAAATGCTTCCGATTCTTCAAAGGGATTTGGGTTGTCGTAATGAATGGAATCCAAAAGTTTTCAAATGCATGCAGCGAATAATGTAAGCAGCGCTGATTAATTCACCATGTGAAGCATTTTAGTGGTGTGATCCATGAGAGGGATTTTACAAACAAACCAGATGGAAAACGGAGACTTTTCTTACTGTAAACCAAATTCTTTCGCATGAAACGCATCGAAGGTACCTTAAAATGTAGTTTATTGTCATTTTGACATCATTTGGCGTTTAATCCAATTGACTTTGACCAATCTACTATAAAAATATGTTATTTTGGAATTCTTTCAATGGATATTTTATTGGTGGTGTACTAAAATCGTATTTGAAAAACAAACCTCATTCGACTTGCCGTCCGGAATCCATGTAGGAAGGACGTTCCACGACGAAAAACATAAACGTCACTACATTTAGCTTGACAAGAAGCCTGTTAATACTTTAGACCAAAACTTATCCCGAAAAGTAGTGAATTGGTTCTAATTTCACAGGTACTTTCACTTAATTAAAAAAAAAACGAAGTTTTTTAAAAGAACATCTTATATTTTCCCTGCGTAACGCTAGAAAAGGGGCCTAATTTGTATTTGTTGTATGTCAACTTCAAATTCAAGCATCGTGTGATTCCTCAGAGAATTAAATTTGCCGATGGAAAATACACATGTTTTTCGCAATAATAATTTTCGTCAATCAAGAATTGATGCACTTCTATGCTATTCTTCGTGTCACGCGTATCTGCGTGAAAGTTGTAGACGCTGTTCCTTAATTGGCGTAACTTTTCATGCACTTGGGAAGCGCCAAGAACGTCGCCAACTTCTCAGTTGTGCTTGATATCTTGACGCGATAACACGATATCGCCAGCGTTCCGTCCGCCATTCTTTACGTAATTAGAATAGTATGCCACTCTTGGTGTACTTAAGATGGTACACCTCTTTCTTTGTACTTTGGATAGTAGAGCAATCAATGTAAATAAGCAAAATCATTCCACTAAAGTTTGTTTTATTTGAGTGTGGCCCGACGACAACCATCTCAAAACATTAAATAAGTTTCTTTGACCTCACAACGTTCGTAGATAGTTTTTATTTTGACCTTTTAAAACTGTCTGCATTATACAGGGTGTCCATAAAAGAATGTCCCAGTTTCAATGGTATATTATAACATTTTAATTTAGACTATTTTCAACAAATCATGTATCAAATTGAAGGTAAACTCACCTAGTTTTTCTTACAAATGTTCAATATGTGCACTTTAGTTATACGGCACACATCCAACCTAAAGTCCAATTCATACTTAAAAAGGGCGGCTTATCTAGATATGTTGAAAGAATGGCTCTTTCCCCAATTAGTAGAGGGTGAACCTGTAAACTTTATTCGGCAACAGGATAGAGCCCTTCCCTATTGGAATCTCTTTGTACGAGTGTGGTTGAACGTCGAAGTCCCTGACCGTTGGATGGGTCGTAATGGTCGGGACGACAAAGCTCTTTTTCGCTGGCCTCCACGTTCTCCTGACATAACACCATGCGATTTTTTTCCTTTAGGAATTTATATAAAAGATCGTGTCTACGCTCCGCCGATACCTAATGATTTGACAGAGTTGAGACACAGAATTGAAGAGGCTATTGCTTCGGACTTGGTAACTAAAATGCGGGAAGAATTGGACTTTAGGTTGGATGCGTGCCGTATAAGTTAAGATGCACATATCGAACATTTGTAAGAAAAACTAGGTGAGTTTACCTTCAATTTGATATATGATTTGCTGTAAATAGTCTAAATTAAACTGCTATAATATACCATTGAAACAGGTAAATTCTTTTATGGACACCCTGAATATTGAAGACAAATTTTAAAATAAGCCATATAAGCACATCCAGAAAATAAATCATACATTTGAAACGAAATCAGTTTGTAAACTAAACTGCCCAATTAATGATGAAAGTGTAGAAAAAGTACAAATACAATTTACTGCATGCCATAAACATTTTTTAAATTATCCGTTAAAAACATTCATTAGTATCTATCGCCATTTTCCATTAACTACTGATTTCATGTTTTTGTTACAAAACAGACCCAGTTGGAAACCATAAATCTAACTTTCAGTTCATGATTAGGGTGAAGGAAAAAATAATACGTCACATTTCTCTTTATTGACACTCCTACGAAGAAAAGAAAAATTTCAAGACCACATTTAGTTCTTTTCTCTTTCAATAATGAAATAAATATATCGACAGCTTTCCGGACCGATAAGCATCTGCTCAGTCATTTGTCAGAAATCGAATTAGGAGGCATTTGTTTTCTATTCCAGGGATTTTATCTCTATGTCGTGTGGAAATATTTTTATCCTAGAAATGAGATTAGAGAGAAATCGTTGGATGAGTCTAGGATTTAACATGCAGAAAATTAGTCCAGACTTCAATCCAAAAGAACGTTCTTACCATTCTTTGAGTGACATAATGTTGCTTGTTAAACGAACGATGAAATGCTTATGACTTCACAACAAAATGGTTGCATATTAAAGCATGAGTAATCGCATGACAAAAAATATTGAAATGATCATATTTAGTTGCAGATAAAAAATAATAATTAGAAAGGAGATGGGGACTCTTCACGATATTTGCATGTCAGATTAGCTATATTCTTTCTACGAATATAAACAGCTCACTGCACTAGGTAAACATTCAATGCTTTTGGATAAATTTGTTTCGAACGAAACAAAAAAACTAGGTATATTAAATTGATTCAAAACAATTATCGTAATATCTTAACTCTCAGAGTAAAAGTCATTTTTTCGTTAAATTGATTCAATAATTTATTAGTTCACTACATTTTGAAAGTATTCTTGCTTACGAGAAATGGAATGATTTCTAGAGTTTGGAGGATTGCAGACTCTTGAAAAGGTTACTATTTCTGGTGGTTGTCTTGACAACGTATCTCGCCATTTTCAAAACTGTTTTGATCCTGATGGAAGATATATCTCGTCTTTAGAAAGAAAAACTGATCAGATTATCGTGATAACTCGTCATTATAAAAATTAGTCAAATCGTGATCTTGAAATCTTGTCGAAACAACTTGGAGGGTTAAGATTCTGTAATACTTATATATTTATAACATTGGTAAGTTTGTAAGAATATTGATTGTGGTATTAAACGTGATAATGAATAACTAACTTCTGAGGTTTATGTTTATATTCTAGTACAAATGGACAACGTATTGAAACCAAGAATATTAATACAATATTAAGAGATGAGATTAAGATACATTAGTAAATCGTAATAACTTTGGAAGATTGAGTCTCAGTGCGATTCGAATTGTATAGGTAAGACATTAAAATATTACTTTATTTAAAAATAATGTTTTTTTTTAGAATGAACTCATGAATGTTTTTCTGTAAAGCAAAAGACTTTCATTCCGTTAAGGTTAAGGTTAGCAACGAGTATGAAAGAGATCTTTGTTAAAATGCTTTTGATATGTAAAGAAGAGAATAACTTACTTGGATAAGAAAAGACTTAATAAAAGATTTAAAAACCAAACTTTCTTTAAATTAGCTTTCCGTGAGCAAAGGCTTGGCTCAGAAGTCTTTTACGAAATTAATTCTGTACATTTTTTGCAGACATCTTGTGTATACAAATTAGGTTTTGCCTGGTTCTTTGTAAAAATAAGCAATATAACCGGGTATCGTTTTACTTCCACTGAATTAGTAATTTTCAGTTCTGACAATTTTAAAATTCCACGCATTACATTCTCCAAATTATAAATAACAATTCTATATCGTATGAATATCATTCTAGTTGAGTGCTGATTAAAAACTCAAACAATTTCTATTTTATATCAGTGTTGCTAAGGCCCGGTGCACACATCCGGTTTTTCAACCTGCGGCGCCACTGCGGCACCGAAGCCCAACTATGCACACATAACCGTCAAATGACGCAATTACTCATTTCGCGCCATTTGCGATAAATATTCTATCGAAGAAAATGTGTTTATTTCGCTTACTTGGTGTACAAAAAAGTATATTTTTAAACAAAATAGACGTTACTGGATCGAACCATTTACTAATTATTATTTATATTCCATTTATTTAGGAAAACAAGGTACTTCAGAACGGACACGCGCGTGCTGCGAGCTGCACCGCCGTGGGGAACTTATGTACAAGCTGCTCATAAGTTGGACGTGCGTCCCCGCAGCGGCGCAGGAGGCCTGTGTGCACTACTCCATTGGATCTAATGTATCTCAGACCGCACCTTCGTTGCGGCAGCGGCACCGCACGTTGAAAAACCGGATGTGTGCATCAGGCCGCATAGTGTTTATCTTTAGTATTCAGAAAGTGCGTATGTTGATTTTGTGAATATCCGGATTTGTAAGCTTTACTAGATGGGAAAAATACACTGCTTAACAAAGCTTGGTCATATCTGCTCCGTACACCTTAGACCAACCAACCGAAAGTTAAAACCAAAAACAGCTGTGTTAGCTGAGTTACGCAGTTCACCGAACTCTTTGCACCTGACAAAATGGCGTCATCAGCGGCATATATCCTTTAGGTATGTATGGGCTTCACGGACTCGATGTGCTCTATTTATGTTTTCTTTTCACACGGGGTTTACGATCCTTAGTAAACACAGGGGGCGATCACAGTCCCGGGTTACCCACGCAATCTTTTTTTACTTTCATTCCACTGCTCTATTCCCAGTGACCCTTTTTCCTCTCGCCACATTTTCTACTTGCTGTTGTCTAGCGTTTGGCGTAGCTTGACAGAATAGGGTCCCTGTGCTATAAAACGTCGAAAGAACTATCCAAGCGACAAAATGGTATGTAAATCAGAACTGTGGAATGGACGATACAAACGTACTTATTTAGAACAAAATAATTTTTTCATAAGAAATTGTTTGAATTACCATTGACATTTTTTCGCTTTGATTAGCCTGTTGGAGACCACGTGTAAGTCTATTTTGTATTTCCCAGAGCCAATCTGTTTTAAAATATTTGGAAGGAAAATGAAGTAAAATCGAAAAGTGGCGTTTCAATTCTTTTCACTCGAGGTAAATTTCGGTAAATTTTAAGTCTAAAATTTTATGTCTCATTGGCATTTTCCAAAACAACTATCGAATTTATGACCAAAACATTTAGAAAAAAGCAATCTTGATTTCTCCGTAGTTTTGCTGTTAGTTCGTCAGATAAAGCAGAAGCTCAATAAAACTGACAAAAAAAAAAGAAGCAAATTTTACGTTCAGGCATTTGAAGCCCAACTATTAGTTTTTAGGTAAACATTTCAAACAAATTTTTATAAACATTTTGGTAGTATTACATGTTTGTTCAAACAGATGACAGTTTCAACAAGCATTTAGTGTTAGGAACACACTTCCGGTAAATTTGCAAGTAATTAGATTCTTCTCTAATCCGACGGTTCAGTTTATATAAAGTATGAAACTGAACCTTCAAACTTTCTAGGCCTGTTTCTCGGCAAAGCCAAGCCATCGGTTTGCTAGTGAAACACACCAAATTAAAAAACATAGTGGACGGAAAACAGAAAAACGAAATGATCAGTTATACCCCAAACTAAACCCCTAGGTGGGTTTCTCAAGAAGAAATCTAACTTTTGCTTAAAAAAAATTAGTAATTGGACGTAACCAGCCATCACATTCAGATCTGGAAAAGCTAAAAAATTGCGGGGTTTAGTCCTCGGAGTCTTCCCATTTTGATTGATCTCGAACCTTCACCAAAAGCCCGTGATGCTCCAGTGCGATTTAATTAACTACCTAACTAGAAATACTAAAGAGCCACGTTAGCCTGATTGGAAGAGTAGCAGATTAGCAAATGGAGGGTCACGAATTCGAGACTAGTTCCAACTAAATGCCATGGTATATGTACGGACTGGTGTATGTTAAATCTTTTGTGGCCTCAAATTTCATCACATTGGCAAGATGTGGAAATTCGGAGAGTCGGGAGCCAGATCAGATGTCGACCTGTTCATATGACCGTGATTCAAAATTGCGAGGTACTGATCTCTGATCTTTCCTTTCTGAATTAATCCCGGACTGTCGACAATAGCTCGTTGTGTTACATCAGTGTGACATAAATTCTTCTACCTACCCTCTAGAATGCTGAAAAGCTCATCTTGAAATTTTGATTTCATGTGTTTCAATTGAAAGCCGAATAAATCCTCCTTTGTTTGAAATGAGAAAAATGCGATTTCAACAAACAGTCAGAACAAGACAAAAATAATTGCGACCTAGAAAAACATATTGCTTAAACTATTTCCGAAACGTTACTTCATTAATGAAGATGGAGTTATTTAAAGCAAATATAAAACCGCTATTTTTATTAAATACTAAGCTCTTGATATACAAACATGATTTATGGCATTAAAAAAATATAAAAGCAGTATAGTATAAGAGCAGCAATTTAGAAACCATTTATTTTAATCTTTTTTCCATTGGTTTATAAGGGAACATTTATCACAAAATATTTCTTTGCCGGTAAAAAATGTTTTCAATTGTTTACCACCTCCTTCCTCTTTCATCATTGATATAAACTTTACTAAATCTGAAAAAGCTTTGGTCATGTTTTTTTCTTTCTGGTCGACGTTCTGGGAGATAAACTGGCAGCGTGCCATTTTATCTCAAACATGTGAGTTTATTCTCAACCTGTTTCTGATAGCAGCAGCAAGTTTTCTTTCAACGGTTCGTGGGCAAATCGTCGGAGGAAAATAACGGGTTTAGTCTTTTTATGTCTAATGTCGTATACATTTTAGAAATCTAAACGCAAGTTGAAATATTTCCTGGGCACTAACAAATCCGATAAACTGTTTTTGGCTATTTCAGACGTAAATGTGCTCTAAACCCCCCAAGTGGCTTCGACGAAATATACTCTATAACTAAAGAAAAATTGACACACAAAGAAGGGGTGCAGAATTAAAGAGGTGCCGTGCTCGATCCACTTGGAACGGTGCTGACTGGGGACGTATAGTCTTTTGTGATCAGTTCCGTTTCCAATTGTGTCCTGCCGAAAAACCCAGACGTTATTGGAGACGTCCATGGCAGTGTTGGTATCCTGCCATTACTGTCGCTCGCCATGCATGCCCACAACACTGTGATGGTCTGGGGTGTCATCTCCTTTGATAGCCGGATCGCTTTGACGTCATTTTTGGCACACTTCAGCACAGCGGTACGTAGACGACATTCTAAGACCGGTTGTGTTACCGGGGTGTCATATTCTTTGATAGCCGGACCCCTTTCTAGTCATTTTTGGTACACTTCAGCACAGCGGTACGTAGATGACATTCTACGACCGGTTGTGTTAACGGGGTGTCATCTCCTTTGATAGCCGGACCCCTTTGATGTCATTTTTGGCACACTTCAGCACAGCGGTACGTAGACGACATTCTAAGACCGGTTGTGTTACCGGGGTGTCATATTCTTTGATAGCCGGACCCCTTTGTAGTCATTTTTGGTACACTTCAGCACAGCGGTACGTAGACGACATTCTACGACCGGTTGTGTTACCGGGGTGTCATCTCCCTTGATAGTCGGATCCCTTTGTAGTCATTTTTGGTACACTTCAGCACAGCGGTACGTAGACGACATTCTAAGACCGGTTGTGTTACCGGGGTGTCATCTTCTTTGATAGCCGGACCCCTTTGATGTCATTTTTGGTACACTTCAGCACAGCGGTACGTAGACGACATTCTAAGACCGGTTGTGTTACCGGGGTGTCATCTCCTTTGATAGCCGGATCCCTTTGTAGTCATTTTTAGTACACTTCAGCACAGCGGTACGTAGACGACATTCTAAGACCGGTTGTGTTACCGGGGTGTCATCTCCTTTGATAGCCGGACCCCTTTGATGTCATTTTTGGTACACTTCAGCACAGCGGTACGTAGACGACATTCTACGACCGGTTGTGTTACCGGGGTGTCATCTCCTTTGATAGCCGGACCCCTTTGATGTCATTTTTGGCACACTTCAGCACAGCATACGTAGACGACATTTTGCGACCGGTTGTGTTACCGGGGTGTCATCTCCTTTGATAGCCGGACCCCTTTGATGTCATTTTTGGCACACTTTAGCACAGCGGTACGTAGACGACATTCTACGACCGGTTGTGTTACCGGGGTGTCATCTCCCTTGATAGTCGGATCCCTTTGTAGTCATTTTTGGTACACTTCAGCACAGCGGTACGTAGACGACATTCTAAGACCGGTTGTGTTACCGGGGTGTCATCTTCTTTGATAGCCGGACCCCTTTGATGTCATTTTTGGTACACTTCAGCACAGCGGTACGTAGACGACATTCTAAGACCGGTTGTGTTACCGGGGTGTCATCTCCTTTGATAGCCGGATCCCTTTGTAGTCATTTTTAGTACACTTCAGCACAGCGGTACGTAGACGACATTCTAAGACCGGTTGTGTTACCGGGGTGTCATCTTCTTTGATAGCCGGACCCCTTTGATGTCATTTTTGGCACACTTCAGCACAGCGGTACGTAGACGACATTCTACGACCGGTTGTGTTACCGGGGTGTCATCTCCTTTGATAGCCGGACCCCTTTGATGTCATTTTTGGCACACTTCAGCACAGCATACGTAGACGACATTTTGCGACCGGTTGTGTTACCGGGGTGTCATCTCCTTTGATAGCCGGACCCCTTTGATGTCATTTTTGGCACACTTCAGCACAGCGGTACGTAGACGACATTCTACGACCGGTTGTGTTACCGGGGTGTCATCTCCTTTGATAGCCGGACCCCTTTGATGTCATTTTTGGCACACTTCAGCACAGCGGTACGTAGACGACATTCTACGACCGGTTGTGTTACCGGGGTGTCATCTCCTTTGATAGCCGGACCCCTTTGATGTCATTTTTGGCACACTTCAGCACAGCGGTACGTAGACGACATTCTACGACCGGTTGTGTTACCGGGGTGTCATCTCCTTTGATAGCCGGACCCCTTTGATGTCATTTTTGGCACACTTCAGCACAGCGGTACGTAGACGGCATTCTACGACCGGTTTTGTTACCGGGGTGTCATCTCCTTTGATAGCCGGACCCCTTTGATGTCATTTTTGGCACACTGCAGCACAGCGGTACGCAGACGACATTCTACGACCGGTTGTGTTACCGTTCCTTTTGCGACACCCCGGAATTTGTTTTTAACACGATAATGCCCGGTCGCACACGACACGTGTTTCTATGAATTGTTTTCAAGCTTTCCCAACACTTCCTTGAAGCTTCCGGTCTCATGATCTCTCTCTCTCTCTCTCTCTCATAGAGTAAATTTGGGACGTTATGGGAAAGCGATTGCATCCATCCCGGAATGTTGACCATTTAGTCCGACAGTTGGAGACAATTTGGCAAAAAATTGACACCAATCGGGTACTTTTCCAGTCTATGCCACGCCGGGTGACAGCTTGCATCCAGGCCAGAGGTGGACCAACGCCTTATTGACTTCCTCAATTTGTAACGGTCAAACTCTGAAATAAATAATTCAATTCTTCTGAAGTTTTAATCGTTTGTTTTGCTATGTATGTTCTCTCTTCACATCCACCAATTTTTATCGCAATCGGAGAAATCTTTCATGGATCGTCGATTTTTTTTGTTATAGAGTATAAGAAACGCCACCGTCAAGATATTGCCGATTTTTTCGTGATGACAAGACCAGGATGGTCAAAGTCATTTGTTTGTGTGATTCCAAAATAAATTATTTCAACTATCAACAGTTTTTTAAATTTGAGATTTATAATTTAGAGTAGAAACTCAATAATCCCTCCCGGTTGTTTTCTCGACGAGGTAACTCACCAATTGCAAAACACTGCATATATATTGATGGACGAGATATCTCGTCTTTGGAAGAAAACTGACCAGATCTTGATCTCGTTACCATCCCTTATTACGAGTTATCTTGTCATCACGGCGCAAAATTGGCCAGATCGTGATGGGAGAGTCACTTCATGAGCTCAGTTTCATGACGAAAGATGTATTGTCCTGTTGTAATCTGTTTGAAATGTATTTATAGGGCTTATAAGAACCCTTAAAAGTGTCGAAATCAACTTTTTTGAGCTCATTTTTACAAGTAATCAACGAACTATGATTTAATTTTTACATTGATAAGATTTTAGGCACACACATATAATCAAATATGAAGGTTCATACACAACTTTAAAAAAAGTAATAAATAAAATATTTCAACTAAACGAAGGGTTCAAGAAATATAGGCCTTCGGCCCACACGAATATTGCTACCATGTTGCGTGCAGCATAACTTATGATAAAATGAACCTAAAACTTTCATTTAACTTAATTTATAATATAAACAATTGTAGGTTTTTAATATACTATTATTTTGAAAAAACGTGAAAATTATTTGTTTTACAACTTAAAAAAATGTTTGTTGAGAAAATGATAATTCTTTTAATGTTCTCAAACTCTCTTAATTTTCTTGTAAATTTTAAAAACGTATAGAATATTAAAAACTACACTTCTTTATATTATAAAAAATGTTGAATGAAGGGATTTAGGTTCATTTGATCTTTAGTTATGCTGCACACAACATGATAGCAATATTCGTGTCGGCTTATATATCTTAACCCCCCCCCCCTCGTTTAGTTGAAATATTTTATTTATTATTTTTTTAAAGTTGTTTATGAATCTTCGTACTTGATTACCTATGTGTGCCTAAAATCTAATCAATGTAAAAATTAAATCATTGTTCGTTGATTACTTGAAAATGAGCTCAAAAGCGTTGATTTTGACAATTTTAAGGTTTCTCAGACCCTTTAAAGAATATTTTTTAACTTAAAAATATAATAGTTTGTAACAGCTGTACTATAAAATTAGTACAGCAAATAAAATTTAATAAGGGAAAATAATGCTACAAATTGATAGACATATGCTTAAAACAATAAGTATGACGTGTTCTTTATGTATTTAAAAATGTAGCTTTGTAGTGTAGATTAAAGCGTTGATAAAATTACTTAGAATTCGTTATCACCAAGTCTAGATTTCTTTGTTAATTTAAAGTTTTAATGAATCCCTCTATAAAGCATATGCTTGGATGTAAAAAAAAATTCATTCTTACCCATTGTTTGCAAGTTAAAGAAATCAACTTGTTAAACATTCAATAACCTTTCAGAAGATAATTTAATTAAACAAAAAAGTAACAGGACTTTTTATAAATGAACGAATGAAATTGATAGAAGCTAAAAATTCTCAACTACGAATTTATTAGGAGAATAAAAAATCGTCTTATTTATAGTAATACATTGTAATACGTTCTTGCATCAGTTTCGAAGAATTAATTTTCATTTACTCTACATGAAACTTTAACTAACAATTTCTTCTTTTTAACCTAACAGCTAAAAAAGTTAATTAAATAGAAGAATAATTTTAAATTTGTGCTATCAACTAATATTTAAAAAAATTCTTTATGTATTTTTAACATTTTAATGTAGATGATAAAATGAAAAAATCGACAAATTCGCATTTGACCTCAACATAGTTCAATTTATGAATGTAGCTAGATTACAATAGTTTTATAAGTTCATTACAACTATGTAGTAAGGCATTTGACAATTTGAACGTATCTAATAAATGTAGGATGCTTAATTGAAATAAAGTTCCTCCAAAAGTATTTGTTCAAAATGTCGCTCTAAACTTCACACAGCTTTATCAAATTTTCAATTCTCTTAGGTGTTTTGAAATGCTTAATTTCTCAGAAGAGAAAAATATTTTAATTCCAAATGTGTGCTTCAAAACTTTATTTAAAAGCTAAATAAATATTGTCCTTAATTGTTTTGCAAAACAGTTTTAGTTTTTGGCCAAGTATTTACTGAAATCGATTTTTGAAGGATATGTGTTTTGGGGGTAAAATTGATTAGTATGATCGAAGGAAATGAAAATGTACTAATAAACATTTAACATTAAAATTCATGTATCCAATAACTCAATAACTGACTTTTTTCCAAATAAGTTTTATCTGTGTTATTCAAGCACATATTTTTTTTATTTATAGCACAAAATAAATATTTTTTAGGCTGAATTTCTCAATCATTAGTTTCTTTATGTAATTGTACACACATTTTTGTCATTAAAAAATATAAACTTAATGAATATCTTTAACAGCGATAAATACTTATCTATAATAAAACAAAATAAATTTTTAACTTATAAAAAATATCAAAAAGCATTTTTCTAATCCGTCAAAAGTAGCAAAAAACAAACTGTACTAAAACGATTTTGAAATTATTTCTTATTTAGAAGAATGCCGATACCAATGGCTAAAATGAAATTAAAAGCTTCTTTCGACACAATGAACGAATAAATGAAAGAAAAGTTTTTTTTCGTGGTGACGTTATCTGAAACCTTTAAGTCGCTTTTGCAAGCATACTTGGCCATTATTTCGCTTTGTTGTCTTCAACACACCCATTATCTCATTTAATGACATCATTAATGTAACTCGTCTTAGAAGAACGTCATAGGTGAAATTATCTTGCATTAATTGACAGATGTTAAACAATTTTTTTTTTTTCGCTTTAATATTAAAGAACTTAATTTTTATCAATGAAATGTTTTATGTTAGAAGAATTGCTTTAGTAATCTTTTTAAATATTTTCTCTTTTTAACTTCGTAAAGGTATAAAATTAACGACGTTAAATTAGCTGATCATGTCAATAAATTATTTGATTGGTATGTTCGTTTAAAAATTCAAATCCCTAATTTTTGTATTACAAATTTTATGTTATTTTGAATAGAATATGAATAAGAAGTATTTAAAATCTAAACTTTACTGATTTATACAATTTGTCTCATTGAGTTTTTTAATACGTTATGTAATGCAACTATGGGGAATAATATATGTAAATTACAAATGAATAATGGAAAAATGTAAACGAATAAACATGGATGTTTGTAGAATGTAAAAGAAGAGTAATGGTTATGTAAAATGTAGGTGAATAATAATTTTCAAAATGTAAATGAATAATAGGTGTAAACTTTTAACTGATAATGAATGTGAAATTTAACTGAACAATGAAATTACACACACAATGGATGGAAAATGTAATCAATAAAAACTAACAAGAAAGTGAAATTTAACTGAACAATGAAAATATAATGGATGGAAAATGTAATCGATAATAACTAACAAGAATATATATGATAAATGGATGTGAAAATGTAAAAGAATAATGGAATAATAATGATTGTAAAATGAAAAGGAATAATTGCTGTAAAATGTAAGTGAATAATTGATGTAAAAGGTAAATAAATAATTGATGTAAAATGTAAATGAATAATTGATGTAAAATGTAAATGAATAATGAAAGCAAAAATGCAAATTCATTAGTGATTCGATTCACTATTGAAATAAAATTTCCATTACGACTAGTTAAATCAAATTTGAAAAAGTCAGAATCACAACAAAATCAATTAGTCATTAAGTATTCAATCATTAGTTTAAGCCATGAATATGTTAACTTAATTCCTATAGGACAAGTACACAAAATTATTTGGCGATATTTTCTAAATCTCAATTTGTATGATTTTCTCGAATCGATTCAAGAACAACCTAATTTAACACACTCGATTCTTTATTTGATTCATCGTTTTATAATTTGATTTTTTTGTAGCGTTACATGAATAACGTTAAGCTGAAAATATAAAACTATAGCCACTGCGTGGGTAGCCCGGTGTTAAGTTGGTTTTGTGGGGTTATTGGTTTGCTTCGCAATCCAAATGAGAAATCGTAGCCTATTGAATAACAGCCATAACGGCGTTGCCCATGGGGTTGGTTTGCTTAGTAAACCAAATGAGAATTCGTAGCCTATTGGATAACAGCCATCACGGATACCCATTTTGTTTGTGAATTTGTAGCCTATTGGATAACAGCCTTAACGGTGTTGCCCGTGACAGTTCTTTTCATGGGGGTCACATTGACCCTGGTGATATAAATATTTAATTGATAAATTATTTATTAAAAGAAAATCAAATGTATAAGGTATCTATTTGGTATAAAATTTTCCGCAGATTTGAGATCCGTTAAAATTTTTATTTTATCTTAAACGATTGTTGAGATAGAAAAAAGCACTGAAGAACGCCAGTCTTTCGAATCTGTTCACTCCCATTCAAGAAGGAAGGTGAAAAAACCTTGTCATGGTTTCAAAGGCTACGTCAATAGTGACGTGAGGGAGAAAAGTCTAAATTTTGATGCCTTTTCATTTCCCGAAAGAAGAAAGAACGACGAAAGAAACTATTAAATTCATCTTAAAATGTTCTAGACTAAATTTTAAAATTCGCCCCGACCCAAAAATTGCAAAAAAATTGGACTACCTGTGTGCAAAATCCCATTACTGTAAATGCCATAGATTGGTCAGGAATTTGCGGACAAGAAACAAACAAACAAACAAACAAAAAACTTCATTTTATAATAGTAGAGATTAGATAATCCTTTTCATTTTATTACAATTTCCATCTTTAAAAAGTGGATAGGTAAGTATTTTGTTTCAAAACGTCACACAGGCACATATAGTACCAATTTAAACTGGGTTCAGAATGGAGAGCTCAATTTCGAGCGAAACTATTAATCTTATGATTACTTTATGAAAACCAAAAAAATATGAATCAATCATTAGTTAACTTGGAAGAACTAAAACTAATCTTTCGTTACTCATTAGTAACGATTATTTTTTAAGACATTAGTTTTCAATCATTAGTTAGCTTAAGCTTTCCCGACAATGGTCTGAAGCAGCAAAATCTCTCGGACAAACCCGGGAAGAAAGTAAGTGCATATATAAAAGTAAAATTCAAGTTACTTTGCAATTATTTCACTAAAAAGATAAGCATTCTAATGTGATACACATACTTAAAATCAAACTGCTGATTAAAAAGTTCTCACAACACTTTTGGGGCTCGGACAAGTAGCTGAATTACTAGAACGCGGCCACATAGCAACTAAATTCTTTCCCGTTGCTAAGCAACTGCGCTTCCTTTCTCATTAAAAGCTATAGGCAGGAAGTTTAATTTATTTATTCACTCGAATTAATTTTTTTGTTATGCTTTCCCCTTGTGAAAAGTAAATAAACTTGTTTTGAAATTAGACTGCATTTTTGAATTGATTAACCTTTTGAAGACATGGTCCACTGACTTGGTGCCATAATGGTGTTCACTTACACCTATAAAACTCTGTAAGTTCTTTTTGACTTAAATACGTCGTTAAAAATCGTAATAGGAGCTTACATAAAAAAAATAATTGAGTTTTACAAAAAAAAAAAAAACCCGGACAGGGCTGTGTTGGGATACGGCTGCTAGGTTTAAGGCGTAGAATACGTCAGTGGGTGGAGTTGTCGTTCACGGTAAGACGTTTGTCGCCAACTAATTTTTGTCGCCAAATCAAGATACCATTCAGAGCGTGGAGTGCGAGAAATTTTGCAAATAGGGTTGCCATAACAAAAGCGTCAAATGTGAAGAAAAACCGCAAAAAGTGAATGTTACCATATTTGGCGACAAATCGCCTTCTTACCGTGAACGACAGTTCCACCCGTCAGTGAGGCCCTAAGGTAAAGTTGAGAGCGAAAAAAATTAATGCTAGACTGTTTAATTTCACACCATCAAATGTTCATCGCTCTACACATATATCCGTCTCGCTGTTGATGTTAAAGGTTGTGGCTCCTTACCAACCTCTATGGGTTGAACTCAATCATTTGATTATAAAACGTTTATTTCGTCACATATGCTATTTACGTCGAACGGAACGGTGTAGGTACTTGGCGCATTCAAATATCAGGCATTTGTTCACCTTTAAGGTACGACGCCTATACTTTCAAGAACCCTCTCCGAGCTCGTTGACACTCATCTTCGGATGTCCGGATCTTCTTGGATTCCCCATCTCTCGATCGTTTTTCCTGTTGATGTGTCTATAATTTGTCTTGCGTTTATTATGTATTTATTTGGGCATTAAAAATTTTTTCGAAATTTCCACATTTTGAAGTTTGATATCTAAATAAGTATTAAATATTTAAAGTTTTATTTCTATTAGTATTTTTAAAGCTCAAAGAGATGAAATAAATGACATCTCAAACATCGGGCTCACACAAAGGAAGGCGGAGCTAGACAAATATTATGTGAGCGGAAGTGGCGCATTTTCGTGATTCAACTTTGCACTGGGATTGCATCAGACTATGACGTCAGCACGATATCAATGAGCTTTTATAATATTTTTTGTTTAATTCTCGTTTGATTGCGATACTGTTCATTCATGTATCATCTATACTTTTCAAGTTATTAAATTTTTTGGACATACGCTTTTTTGTGAGTTTCACAAATTAATCGTGGTACCCCGGTTTCGAAAGGCAAGGCTTTTACGTAAAAAAAAACAACGTAACAACTGTTTAGTCTTATGATTTCTAGACAAAAGATGTCCATACCTGACATGATCTTCCAACCGAGTGCGCTTGCACTGTTCACCGAGCACTGAGCACCGAGAAGGGGTCAACAATATGTCCAAATTTTACGGTGCTGCGCGAGCTTTGGGGCAGTGTAAGTTTGGATTGCGTTAGTGAGAACAGCGTAAGTGGTGTTATCTACCAAAGTGTAAGTGGTGACATCTACCAAACAACGCTACAATTACTGGCGATTTAATCAATAAAATTATTCTTCAATATTAATATCAAACCGCACTTTAATCGTTCAAACTGTAAATGAATTGTTGAATATTCACACGCAGTAAACAATCTTTAAAACTTCTCATGTCTGCTTTTTTCATATAATAATCCGACATTAGTCCCGATGTCAAAATTATGGTTTATGTCCTCGACACAAACAACCGTTTTTTAAGTAGTAAACGAGTAATTTACGAATGTACCATCATTTGAAATCAGATCACACCATCAAAACACATTAGAACGAAACATGCACACATTGCACCACTGAAAGGGGATACGTGATCCATGAAGGGGGTCCTGGACTGCACAATGAAAGACGCATAAAATTCAACATCAGCGGCACTATATTCCTTGAGGCGTCGATCAATGTGGTTGCTGAGCTTTATTAATACCGAGTTTCTAATTCCACTCTTCTTGAAGGACCGAGCTTAGTCCTCGGTTCTTTTTCCTGGAACAAAAGAAACCCTCTCTTCAGCAAAATCCCGAGCCGAACACAAGTGGCCCGTTGATTAAAGAAACGATTGTTTGAGTTTGTGCTTCAAAACCGGTTGATCCGGTCGAGCACGGGGCGTCGTTAGTGTAGGGGCTGATGCCAGAAATAGCGCCCTCCAAATTCGTTAATTGATGGTCTGGGGCGCTCGTTTTCGCTCAGGCGCAGGTGCCCTTCCCCTGGAACTGCTTGATCGCGAAATGATTTAGTTCCCGGCTCTTGCTGATTTATCAGTCGGCACTGAGGTGGAAAGCGTCGTATCTTTTATTTCTGTGTGTGAGTGAGTCGGGGCTTCCTCGGCAAAAACTTGGGGCGCAGTGGTAAATGGGGCGCCAATTTCCGCTTTTGTGTCATTAATCACGTTGCAAAAGCCACTCCAGGAGCATTGAAACTGTGTGGACTGGTCGGGTACTTGTGGAATGTAATGGGCTTATGCTCCTTTCTGTTTCTTTCTGTGTAATGCGTTAACGCTGTTTTTTTTTTTTTGTTGTTGTTCAAGTCGGGTATCTAAATCACGTGTCGCGATTCGAGCGTCGGAATTCTAATTTAGTTTTGAGTTTATGAAGGCGTCAAGTTTTAAATACGGCAGGATGAAAAATGACTACCTCTTCGTTTTTATTTTTTGAACAGTCATTGTTGATGGATGATTTAAGTTGTAAATTTTCGTCTGTAAGGAATTGTCCTGAGTTTGTTTAAGGGGACACGAAGCCCTGAAATATTATTTACAATTTTTTAAATGTTCTAATATACTTTGTTCCAATACACGTGAAATATATATTACAAAGGGATAAAATCATTGCATTCCCAATAACTGAAAAATTCAATTTCTTCAAATCAGAATTGCTTTATCAACCTTTCAAAACGATTTCCCCTAATCTTATTCCACGCACAAAGTTATGTACAAAGCAATCATAAGACAGTTTAAATCTCTATATTTGTTACAGTGGCGAGATTTAATTTCAGATTTATATTAATATATTACCTGACTTGAAAGAAAGAGCTTAGAAAAATGACTTTATATAATTGTAAAGAATCGGTTTCACTATTGACATTTGAAGAAAAAACTTTAATAACTCTAAATAATAAAACTAGTACTATGGAATTTCGCACACATATTCTATAAAGCTGTACAATTAATGTAAACAATAAAGTAATGAATAATTATCCAATTTTTAGTATACTATAGCTCTTAAATGGTCTAAGAAACGTATCTATCGAGGGTAGAAAGAACTAACCAGGTCTTGATATCGTCATTATAAAAAACTGTAACATCTTGATGGACTATCTGTCTGGTTATTAGCAAAATTGGTCAGATCAGGATAGACGAGATATCTCGTCGAACTTGGAAGATTAAAACATGATCGAACTCCAAGAAAAAAAGTTAAGTGCAGCATAAATTCCTCATGATTATGTATCTTTTATGCCACGCGATTAACCGAGGGCACGGTTTTTGATCCAGTGATAACATAAGTGTCTCGAAAATCTTGTCCCTCGAAATATCGTGAAGTCACGACACCGAAAAACAAATTGATCGTCTTTGATCTTGTTGTCATCGGAAGATTGCTTCGCGAATATACTTGACCCAATTTATCACTTACTTCGAGTCCTCCTTTTATTTATTGTCTTATCCTCAGTTACCGCCTTTTTAGATTTCCCTCAAGGCATACTCAAAGATCTCCTTCTTTTTAGTCTCTCTTTCAGGGAACCTTTATCAGAATTTTTTTTTTCTTTGGGAAGTACTAACTCAAAAAAATGGTAGGACCTAACTCGAATGACTTGTTTTTTGATCGAAGGGGTGTTTTTTCTTCGAGATAAATTCGGGAGATATTTTTTCAAGAAAAATGGAAGAATGGGATGATAAAGGAATGCTGTTTTTCGGAAATGGATGTCTGGAACCTTTCTGACGCGTTGGGGAATATGTTCTGGAAATTTCTCGCATACATTTTGTATGTTTAGTATTCGTTGTTGTTTAAACAATTTGAATACACAGGGTGTTCCGTGAATTTGTAGACTTTTCAAAAGATAGAATATCAATAAATTGGCGTATTAGAGTACGGTTTATACCAAAAGGCTTGTTCTGGAGTATGAGTTGTTTTAGCATATAAAAAAATATAGTTAAAACTTTTACCGATAGATTTTACCGTGCCATTAGTATGACGAAAATATGCAAATTAAATTCCCTTAGAAAGGAAAATGTAAAAGCCAGTAGCTCATTATCGACTGTTTCGTTATCAAATGGTCGTACGAATTGAGTATTGTCTTTGTTAAACTAATTGAGTATTGCGTTTGTTAAACTAAATTTGGCTGTCTCAAATGTGAATTGACAAATGTTACACTATCTTAATCATGTTATACCATGTTTTTCTGGTTATGAGATTTTATATAACGCCATTTATAGGTGAAAATGTAAGCGAATTTATTTTCTTTAGCCTAAAAGACCTGACGTCTTTTGGTGCAAACCGCACTCTAATACGCCAATTTATTTTAAATGTTTTTTTCAAAACGTCTATACTTGGGACATTATCTTTAATAAATCCGAGAAGGCTAATGAATTAGTTTTAAATTCTTCAATTAGTCGAAACATTAAAAGCAAGAATCTTCAGGTAACAAAATATCGAACTCAATTAATCCCGTCAAGATTTCTTTTATGATGATGATATGAAGATCTGGTCAGATTTCTTCAAATGATGATAGATCTTGTTCATCAAGATCTGGTCAGCTATCCTAAAAACAAGATACCTCGTTGAGACAATAACCAGGAGGATAAAAATAGACTAGGTGGCCCACCCCATTGGAATTTAAATTTTGACTTGATTTTGAGCAAATTTTTACTCGAAATGTGAGCGCTGCTTTGGAAATCGAATACCCAGCATGTTGTTTGCAAGCTGCAACAATTCGACTAATATTCGTTTTTTCAGTAAATTTTTATCCGATAACGCTATAAATTCAATTGGGGAACGTTGATTCGTGGTAAACAATCAAGCAATCGTACAGTGTTGCCAAAACACGATAGCAAATAACGTCTTTTTTGTGTGCCACATAAGAGAATTTATATATATATATATATATATATATATATATATATATATATATATATATATATATAATTCTCTTATGTATATAGTGGTTTAAGTTTGTTGGATTTAATTTTAAAAGCAATATTAACAAATAAATTATTCCCTAATGAATAAACCTCAAGGAATAAATATCACGGATATCAATGTTACTTCCCTATTAGAATTCTAAAATATGTATGCCAAAATATTTCCAAAACCTTCATAAGAAATGACTCGTTTGTCTATCAATTCTCATTAAGTCATTTATTTTAGTATGGAATATATTACATCCACATGATTATTTGGTCATAAATGATTTATGGTTAAGTAATTGCTATGTAGCAAAGGCTAATTTTTTGGCTTGAGTCTGTTACCATACCAACGAATCGGTAACAAAATATCAAATGCAAAACGAATCTATTGATTTTCAGCTATTTATATGACATGAAAACAAAATAATTACGCTCAATTCTGAAGATTTAATAAGGCTTTTTATTTGAATTCGTAACAAATATTCTACCATTGAATCTTGTTCTGTACAAATTAGTTTTCCTCATGATCAATGGAATCGTGCTATAGCCTATGTACTATCAACCTGTGAATTGTAGGCGACGCAGGTTAGATTCTTCTCTGGGTGTATTTCTCTCTTCTGTGCCAGTAAGGCTTTCATTGTGTGTGCATCAATCACTCGATGTTGTCCATCCTGTGGCACATCTTAGACAAGTATGTACCTTGAACCATGAAAAGATCCCAAAACCCAAACAAAAAAAACATAAGCAAAACATAATGATAAGGTACGTTTCAAAGTTTTCAGCAGAGTAATTTCTCTCTTTTGCGCCAGTAAAGCTTTCATTGGGCGTGTGTCTATCACACGATGTTGTCCATCCTGTGTAAGGCGCATCTTGGACAAAAATGACCCTAAAGACATGAAAATATCCCAAAACTCAAACAAAAAAAACATAAGCAAAACGTAACAAGGTACGTTTCAAAGTTATCAGGAGAGTAATTTCTAAATTTAAAAAAAATTCCAAAATATGGACCATCCATTACAATGTTTCAAGAGGTCATGTTATCTTAAAAACTTTTAAGCATTGCACACTCATTCAAACATTCAGAAATGGATTTGATAATTTTTAATATGTTTTGTTAAGAGTTCAACGGCTAATTGTTTCTAGGAGCTCATCATAGTGATAAGGTACGCTTCAAAGTTTTCAGGAGAGTAATTTCCAAATTTAAAACATTCCAAAGTTATAATGAGTTATCCACTATAATGTTTCAAGAGGTCATATTATCTTAAACTTTTAAACATTGCACACTCATTCAGAAATTGCTGTGATCATATTTTATACATTTTGTTAAGAGTTCTACAGCTAAATCGTTTCTTGGAGCTCATTAATTACACTTTCTATTCCTAATTATTTATTGCATTGTTAATTAATGCATAGAGGAGGATATAAAATATTTGTATTCGCCAGCGACTATTTGACTGGGAACTACCCTGTAACGACCATAGCAACGGCTCGAGGTCTGAGGTCAACTTTAGTGGTCTGATTAACTTTCCCAAGACTACACAGAGTTGTTTCAAATTACTCTTCATGTATTGATGGTTGCTAATGGTGTCCAGTTTATGGCAAATCAGTTTTACCTGGGAATCCGCTGAATGAAATATGACAAGATGCCGGGGCATTCCGTCATATGAAGAGTGGTAATGGTAATTTTTTGGTAATGGTAATTTTTAGTTAACGTCGTACTAGAGCAACACAACGGGCTATTGACGACGGTCCGGGATCAGTCCCTTGAGGGAAAGATCCGAGGACAACACCTCGTAATTTTGAACCACGGTCAGATGACGAAGCAACACCTGAGCTGGCACCCCACTCTCCAAACTTCCACGCCAACCCAACGTGAGGACTTTCGGCCACGACAGATTTAAGGTGCACCAGCCGCCTCTTCAGCATACGCTTACAAACATCCATGCCCGGACCCGGATTTGAACCAGGAACCTTCCGATCTAGAGGCTAACACCTTAACCACTATACCGGTTGGTCGGCATATGAAGAGTGGATAGAACTCTATTTCTCAAGACTCACCCGGAAATGTTATTTTCTTTCCAGAGGATGGGTCTCGGTATGGACGTTGGCTAGTATCCGGAGTTGACGTTCGGGTCACTCTTAGCAACAGCCCAGTTCGGTCCTCCTCTACAGTCTCTCCTCTTCTACCTTCGTTAAGCCGCGTTTACACAGGATTTGCTAAAACTTCTCTCCCACCAAACATCGAAACTATTCCGAGAAACGTCATTAATTTTATCGTCAAGATCTCGAGTCGGGGTATCGATTTGGAGATTTTGCAGAGCCAAATTTGTTTTCCACCATGAGTCGGTAAAGATCAAAAGGGTTGCAACTTTTGGGGGAGATTTCTCTGAGACGTTTGCTTGACGATAACCGCTCCCCTCTGCCCTTCACCCCCCACGTGGTCGCTCACGACGTCTTTTGTTCGCTCTCTGTGATATTTTCCCCTCATCACTTGACCCCATCTCCGGTCAAACTGCCAGTGAGTAACCTATTCGATTAAAATGGCGTGGACGAAAGAGCTGGGAATAACATTAATAGAACTATTTAGAGAAAGGCCTGTCCTCTGGGACCAAACTACACCCAAGTACAAAGACAAAAACAAAAAGGCCTGGAGCGAAATTGGCGACATCGTGAAGAAAAGTGATCACTCTTCTCACCAAAGGGGTGAGAAGAGTGCGCTCGGTTTATTGCCGATAAAGTCCACAAAGCGTTTACACCGGAGTCGGTCGAAAAAAGGGACGAAAAGGGGTCAGCATAGGGTAGACGTAAAACGTCCTTGCCACAAAAAGGGTGAGAAATATACATGCAACTCTGGTTTAAACTCGGCTTTAGGACAAGGCATCCCATTTCGCCTCGACTCTCGCCTATCCAGCGGAAATCCCCAACTTCTGCTCATACATAAGATCAAGCGAGGGCTATCGAAGATCATAATATAACGTAACACCACTGATTGCCGGTCGAAATTTGCAAATGATCTATCGGGGTGGTAACGGTGGTCTCCTTACCGTTAAGATGATTTTTAGGGGTGACCAATGCCGCCTGGAATTGAACTGGCGAAATGAGAATTATTGTAAGGCTGGATCTGAGCAGGGATGTCTTGGTGCTCGTTCATGACCGTCGTCTTTGAGTAGTAGCGACCGTATTTCCACTTTTGCAGCGCCCATAACCAAGAAACTCAAATTTTTTATCCACCTGAATCTCTGATCCTCATTTATTCTGTATACATAAATTCCTGTGTTTTGATATAAGTTTAATTGTAATTTTGACTGCCGTCGTGTTCTTTGGCACAGCACTCGGCCTACTACGTAACAACCCCAAAGTAAAAATAGTAACACATTGGTGGTTATAACCTAGTGTCGAGACATATGCCAAAAAGGCAGTCGCATAAGAAGCCAGCATTGTAAAGGATTAGAGGAGTTGCATGTAAGTGCTCATAAAAAGTGTTTAGAACTTTTGTACGATAAGTTTCAAGACAAGCGTATTTCTATGACTTCCAGAAGACGAATGGCAGATAGTGAGTGCTGGTGTTCTGTGGGACGCCTTGAAGTAGGGTAATCAATCACTGATGTTGCTCTTTTCTTCGGCGCTCATAATTCTGTCATTTCACGACTATGGAAACAATTTCAAACAAGGCAAACAGTTGTCCAAAGACCTGTGACCGGCTGCCCAATGGTTACGACCCCCGCAGGAGATCGATATATTGCTGTTGTAGCGAAGCGGAATCGAAGAATAACTTCCACACGTGTGACATCTATGGTTGCAGCGTACATTGGTAAGACGATAGATATCTGCCACTACTGTGCTCCAAAGGTTACACATGAATGGTCTGTACGCCCGGGTACCACCAATTTGTGTTCCTTTTCCCTCCCAATCTAAAGGGGGACGACTGAAGTGATGTCGGCAACATGTGAAATGGACTGTGTCTTATTGGGCTAACGTTATGTTTGCCCTCGAGTCAGATGACAAACGTATAAGGGTAGGGAGAGATCAATGCACACGCAATCGGCCCCCGAACATCATCGATCAACACGCATTTAGAGGTAGAAGCCTCATGGTGTGACCGGGATTTCGTTGTGATATCGCACCGACCTGCACATCTATAGACTGGGATCTGTGGCAGCTATCCGCTATCCGGATGAAGTCCTAGAACCCATGGTGAGATTGTACGCTACAGCAGTTGATCCTTCTCTCCTTATGATGGATGATAATGCGCGTCCCCATGGAGCTGGTATCGTCGACGACTACCTGGAGAGTGAGGGGATTGCGCGTATGGTTTGGCTGGCGTATTCGCCTGACCTTAATCCCATTGAAAATCTTTGGGATGCCCTCGGAAGTGCTGTGTCTGCACGTTTCCCACCGCCAGCTACTCTCACAGAGTTGCAAACTGCTCTACAGGAGGAATGGCGATTACTTGACTCAGGGGTGGTTGATCACCTCATGGAAAGCATAGTCACATGCTGTAAACTTTGTATGAGAATGAGGAGTGGCCACATACCCTATTAATGTCGGTTTTGTTTATTTGTTTTGGATTTAAACAATGACTCCATCTTATAATTTATGAAAATTCAATATTGTTTTCATCTTTGTATTTAATTCTTTGTTTTGTTTCATACATAAACCAACTTGCTACTTTCCTGCCGCATTTAGTGTCAAAGCTGCACTTGTCGGGTTTTTTTCGTATTTTACTTTTCGTGCTCAACTTTTGGCTGTGAGTGTATATGAAGCAATGTTAAAAAATTAGATGCTGCGATAAATAGCATTTTCATACATCTCTGTATAATATGAGGCTTGCTTCTAAGATTGTATATACAGAATGTTTAGAAGATATCTGGGCAAACTGTAAAGGGTGGTTGAAAGACTCAAAATAAGCATTTTCTGCTGTAGAATGTGTAACCCGAAATGCCGCGTTTAGGTAGTAAAGTTCGCTGTTTAGGTCAGTCGATAACATCATTTCGGTGGCGTAAGACGTCGTTCCCCGCTCGGATTTTCAACTAGATCCTAAAGCTAGTAACGATGATGCCATTGAAAATCCGAGTACCTCACGCAACAGAAATTATGTTATTGAATGACCTAAGCAATACCCTCTACAACCTAAACAAGGCATTTTTGGAAACAAATTCTTTGACAATATTTTGTCAGTCTTATGCTTGGCGCAGCTTGGTCATATATGAAACTTTTGCGAAAGGGTCATATTGTTTCCAAGTGGTTTCCATGGAAATACCACCATAAAACACCAAAAAATCAAACCAACCAACCATACTGAAGTTCTAGAGGGATATCTTATAAATGTGAATAATACATCCTGTTTTACATTTTATACTTTGTGATTTTATTTCTTGGTTTATTTTAGTACATCTTAGAATAATAAATACACTACTTTACTACCTAAATATTAGTTTTGTTGGTTTGAATTTGGTTAACGCTCTCAAATGTTTAAAATTATCAACAAGTAAACTGATTCTGTAATGGGGCATTGCGCTCTCTCTCTCTCTCTCTCTGTCACATTTCTGGTCATTTTGAGATCACCCACGGATTGTTATTAACACTTTTTGTGCAGAACAGAATGAGATATACTCAAAAATTTGGAATTGGGATTCCTTGATGGGAAGATAGTTTAAATTCAAAAAAGTATTTTGATTAATAAAGAGAAGTTTAAGATGAAGTCATTTCCATGAATAAAATCTGCATAGGATTGTTGTGCCCAGTGGATATAATTTCATATGAAATGAACATATGCTAATGTAATTCGTGCGTCAATGATTTTCACCTATTCAGATACATTTTTGGGCTTTAACCCTCCTGGTGGTTGGTAGTCTCGAAAAAAATCTTAACTGTCAAGATCTTGAGGACTAGATATCTCGTCATTTGAAGACAACAGGCCAGATCTTGATCTTGTCGTCAAAAAAGAATCGACAACATCTTGATGACGAGATATCTCATAATTAGCAAAATTAGCCATATCTTGGACGAGTTCTTTCGTTGAAAGTACTAGGTGGATTTACCCTCCTGGTGGTAGTGTCAACCGAGTTGTCTCGTTATTATCATAACTGATCGGATCCTGATGGACGCTATATTTTGTTTATCAAGCTCTCATCTCGTTATCAGAAGAAAACGGACCAGATCTTGCTTTAATTATCATCCAAAAAATGATAGTATCTTGATAATGATCTTATCATTAGCAAAATTGGTCACATTTAGGAGGGTTAAAGTAATGATATTCATTATCTAGAAAAATATGATGTATCTTATCACTCGCAAAATTGGTGACACTTTGGAAGGTTAGAGTTATAATATCCTATCTCTGGAAAAAAATGTGATATATCGGACCAGAACTGACTATAACTGACCAGATCTTGATCTCATTATCATTCAAAAAATGATAGTATCTTGATGATGGTCTTATCATTAGCAAAATTGGTCACATTTAGGAGGGTTAAAGTAATGATATTCATTATCTAGAAAAATATGATGTATCTTATCACTCGCAAAATTGGTGACACTTTGGAAGGTTAGAGTTATAATATCCAATCTCTGGAAAAAAATGTGATATATCGGACCAGAACTGACTATAACTGACCAGATCTTGATCTCATTATCATTCAAAAAATGATAGTATCTTGATAATGATCTTATCATTAGCAAAATTGGTCACATTTAGGAGGGTTAAAGTAATGATATTCATTATCTAGAAAAATATGATGTATCTTATCACTCGCAAAATTGGTGACACTTTGGAAGGTTAGAGTTATAATATCCTATCTCTGGAAAAAAATGTGATATATCGGACCAGAACTGACTATAACTGACCAGATCTTGATCTCATTATCATTCAAAAAATGATAGTATCTTGATAATGATCTTATCATTAGCAAAATTGGTCACATTTAGGAGGGTTAAAGTAATGATATTCATTATCTAGAAAAATATGATGTATCTTATCACTCGCAAAATTGGTGACACTTTGGAAGGTTAGAGTTATAATATCCTATCTCTGGAAAAAAATGTGATATATCGGACCAGAACTGACTATAACTGACCAGATCTTGATCTCATTATCATTCAAAAAATGATAGTATCTTGATGATGGTCTTATCATTAGCAAAATTGGTCACATTTTGGATGGTTAAAGTAATGATATTCATTCTCTATAAAAAATGTGATATATCTTATCATTAGCAAAAGTGGTCACATTTTGGAGGGTAGTGATATTCATTCTCTAGAAAAAATGTAGTTCTACACATCAGTAAAACACGCGTCACAAAGAACAAAGGTCTTGGACTTTGAACGATTGTATTTAGAGAGAATAAAGGATTCTTTTTACTAGAAAATCAACAACAGAAGCGCTTTGGGCAAAACCTCCATTTGACAAAACACCAGGCACGCTAAGCTTCGCACAATGAAAAACACGATACGAATTAGAGTAAACGAAGGGAAAAAACTATAATGCTATAGATTCCCCACCCATTAGAATTTTCGCTAGACAGTCCCGCTCTTGCAATGGAGGAGACTCCTTTGAATAGGAGCGAAATTTCGGATTACAAAGGGAACCTTTTTTAAACGTCCTTGTTGGAATGACCATCATAATGGCCGCTCTTTCTTTTTCAATGTCGGAGATTGATTCGTGCATTCAGAGAAAACAAAAGCAGACGCGTCTGCGGAGTTATTAATACGGGGCGAAAGGATGGAGAGTGCTCCTATTCTTTCCTTTGTGGGAGATATTTTCTGAAATTTCGGAATATTTCGAGCAGACGTCGTTCTTTTCCCTTTTCTTGTACGACAGCGCCGAAATACACTCCGAGCAGCGTATTATTTTGAAAGAATTCGGCGGTTGTGCAACGCAGCGTGTGAGCTGATGTTTAACCAACCAGATGCATGTCTGGCAACGGAAAATATTGAAGCTAAGCTTTTCGTCGTTGCGTAATAGGGTTAAAAGAGTTACATCACAAGTTCTGACAACATTCTTGAAAGTAATTGCAAGAATTTTTGCTCTATAATTCGAGCTGGTGTATTACGAAAAAAGATCTTACGTATGATACATTCACATTTAAAAGTCGATTAAACATTATTTTACAAGTAGTTTTCTGACGCTGTTCTTAAAAAAATTTTCAAGAATTTATTCGACATGAATCCTTTTCAGAATACAATAGCCACCTTTACTTAATCCAAAGCTACAAGGGGGGGGGTTGTGTCAGTAAAACTTTCCTTGCGTGTGTATGTTCATTTACTTAACATTGCTTAGCGAAGCTTAGTCAAATGTGACCACTTGCGCCGTAAAACACAACCAAACTAAGTCGACAAGGTAGATGTAAATCGCACCCCTAGAAAAACAAAGTCCCAAATCAAAACAAGCTGATTTTCGAAAAAGTGGGAAAACAAGGCTACAATTTGCTTCTATTTGTAAACAAAGAATAAATTGGTTTCTGCTCAAAACATTTGGTTAAATACTAATAATTTGGTTTCTAATAATAGTATCTTAAAAGAATTTTACCGCTTTCATCAGAGGTGCTCCTACACTGAAAAATAATTTTATTTTGAGTTGTATCACTATTCTTCTACGGGTGCGATATAATGTTTTTCCAACGTTTCAATGTTACCTAGACGCATGGATGAAACCATCTCAGTTTTAAATAATAATTATTATCACATTTTGCTATATGATTGTAAGAGAGGTTTTTCTGTCAAACTATATGTATGTGGGCTTGTGTTTTTGTGGCTGAATGGTGCTATACGTATCCCCAACGTTGCATTGGCTTGTTTTTCAAATAGGATTTCTCCACGTCGTCAGTTAATTTATATATGAGATAGTTGATTGGTCCACTCCATTTAGATTAAAAACCAAATTTCGCTAAAATGGCGATACATTACGTTTAAAGGTAACCACGATATGCATCATGCGTGAGCATTTCGATAAAAGGAAGTAAAATATCGCCTTCTTCCATATGGTTTGCTTATACTAAAAACCCTACTCGACGTGAATTCGCAAGAAAGAAATATGATTTCTATTTTAAAACACAATTACACATAAAATGCTAAAAATATCCAGAGTACTTCGATAAATCCAACAAAACAGATAGAACTCGTTATTTTGAAAAAGGGGAAAGTAAAAAGAAATTGGACCGGAGGAAAAAAATCGATCCTGAGTTTTTCTCAGAATGAGACCACTCTCATAAGAATCGAATACAAAAATAAATAAATAAATAAAATTCCGATAACGTCCAGCAGATTTTTGTTATCTCTGAAGTGAAATCTTCTAGTGTATATAGAAAACTTTCCGTTGCCTTCTGTTTCGGATGTTACTTTAATAGACACTTTTATTTCTATCCATCTTCTCTATCCAAACGGTTTTTCTAGATCCGATACTAAAAGTATTTCAGTTCAAACGAATTTTAGCTTCTCGTGGATCTTTCTTGGAAACATTGTAAATTTCTGCTATAATAAATCATGCTTCTCACATGTCGCGAAAACATTCTCCCCTCTGTCGCAAAGTAAGTGTAACAGTTGCACTGTTTTATTTCGAATATTAATAGTTTTTCTTCAATCTTAAAGGAAACTGCACCAACGAGGACAGATGTTTTACAGTTTAAGGCAATTTGAGAATGTTACTCAATACTCCTTTCTTTTTATTAGAAACAAATGCTTGTACAAATAGAAAGAGGAGCTTTTTCCTATATTCGAAGAAGAAAGGAAATATTTTCTTAACATTGCGCTGTGAAGAATTGCTTGACACATTGTTATATAAGGGGTGAGATATCTCATTCATCAAGATATGGTCAGTTTTGCTAATGACGAGATACCTCGTCATCAAGATATTGCCAATGTTTGATGATAATATATAAATCTGAAAAGTTTTCTTCTTATCAGAGACGACAAAGTCTTGATGGACGAGATATCTTGTTCATCAAAATCTGGTCAGTTTTGCTAATAACGAGATACCTCGACCTCAAGATATTACCAAGTTTTGATGATAAAATATAGACATGGTCAGTTTTCTTCCAAGGAGAGACGACTAGATCTTCATGGACGAGATGTCTCATTCATTAAGATCTGGTAAGTTTTGCTAATGACGAGATACCTCGTTATCATGATATTTCCAAGTTTTGATGATAAGATATAGATACGGTCAGTTTTCTTCTAATGAGAGACGACTAGATCTTCATAGACGAGATGTCTCATTCATTAAGATCTAGTCAGTTTTGCTAATGACGAGATACCTCGTCATCAAGACATTGCCAACGTTTGAAGATAATATATACATCTGCAAAGTTTTCTTCTTATCAGAGACGACAAAGTCTTGATGGACGAGATATCTTGTTCATCAAAATCTGGTCAGTTTTGCTAATAACGAGATACCTCGACCTCAAGATATTACCAAGTTTTGATGATAAAATATAGACATGATCAGTTTTCTTCTAATGAGAGACGACTAGATCTTTATGGACGAGATGTCTCATTCATTAAGATCTGGTCAGTTTTGCTAATGACGAGATACCTCGTCATCAAGATATTGCCAATGTTTGATGATAATATATAAATCTGCAAAGTTTTCTCCTTATCAGAGACGACAAACTCTTGATGGACGAGATATCTTGTTTATCAAGATCTGGTCAGTTTTGCTAATGACGAGATATCTCGTCGAGAAAACCACCAGGAGGGCTCAGAAATAAAAATTGGGAAGTGGAAGTCGCCTTCCAAGTACTATGAACTAGTTTAATGAGGCTATATTAAAAGCCCGACTCTCTCTTAGGTAATATTTAGTAATAATCCGAGGATAACACCATGCAATTTTGAACCACGGTCAGTTGACGAGGTAACACCTGAGCTGGATTCCCACTATCCAAATTTCCACACCACGCCAACGTGAGGACATTTAAGGCGATGACAGCGTACACCAGCCCCTTTGTATACGACGGTGTTTGTTGGATTCAAACTTGCAAACTTCCGTTTGCTAATCCGTTACTCTTCCAACCTTCCCACCACGGCCCCAATACTATTTCAAAGAATGAAGAATGTTCTCTAGTATTTACGGGAAGCACCGTGGATTAGTGAGTTTTTTCCTACTGCTGTAGCAGCCTGCGAGTTCTAAGTGGAGCAGGTTCGATTCCTGTAGCTTACCCGGGGTGTATTTCTATTTTCCGTAAAAGAGAAATTTTACTTGTTTATGTATTGGCAGTGGTAGTCTGGTTGATAGTCACGAATTAGCAACCGGACAGGTGTTAGTTGGGAATTTGATACATTCAAAGACTATCATATGCGTAGGTTATGGTGCATGCTAAATCTGTAATGGTTCAAATGTACTTACATTGGCGTGGTGTTGAAGTTTGGAAAGTAGGCGATAGCTCAGGTTTAGTGTTGACCTCGTCACGTGACCGTGGTTCGAAATAACGAATTTTTTGCCCTCACTTCGGGATTTATCCCGGACCGTCATCAATGCACTATAGCCCATCGTGTTGCTATAGTGCGACGTAAATTCAACTACCTACTTACGTGGTGTGTATTCTACTACTACGTATTTCCAATACTTGAAGTTATGTCTCGTATTTGTTGCAGGTTGACCAAGCATAACCCTTCTTGAGCCATAAAACTATAAACAACTAACCAATTCTATTACTTGGTTCATCTTGAAACTTTCGGAATGAAGTAAACAATATATTAATTGTTTATGCATAATTTATGCAACGGTGACGAGTGTTTTGACAGTGTAATACTGTAAAACAAATATAATTATGCCTATTAATTTTCGAAAATACGAACTATACAGAAAAAAGTTCTGTATCTTGAAATGCTATTTAGCAGACTTATAACAGCATCTTGTAGTTTTTTCTTTGGTTGGACGTGAACCTTTCTGTCCTGAAGTGTATTTATAAATATATACTATACATTATGTACAATTCACATGCTATAGCTAATACAACCTAATCAGCAATCTCCATTGACTATTGGGTCTAATTAGCCCCATTGTAACAAAAAATGACAGTAGAACGACAAACAAACCATTTGACCGTTTTAGAGGCAATTTTATCGGAGAACCTCAGTAATGTAAAACAAGAATGGTGATCAATATAATGTCTTGCTCAACTTGAATAATGAACTAAAACTATTCTTATCCCTGAATGACAATTACCGTATAAGAGCATTTTAATGGAGCTATCGTCCATATCACTGAGGAAAAAGTGCAATTTCGCAGTTTCTGAGACTTATCGATTCATTTTTCTTCCATGCTCCATACAATTGAATCACGGCTTTTACATACTTGGATTCGAATGAGATGCGTGCTTTGGAAAAAACTAAGACTTCCGTAAGTGTGGACTGGTAACGTTCTACATTTCATTAAATTGGAATCATTGAATATCTTTTCAAAGAACAAAATAATATATCCAGGCAATTCCATGAAACATGAGACATGCAAGTAAAAAACAATATTTTTGAAAATTAGTCTTAGTTTATTTAGTTATTTTCAAGATAGTTGAAGGCTTTTATACTAAAATTCGGTAACACCTTTGTGCATTTATTTTATCAGTACATGGCTAAATGTTCTAAAACCAGAGGTCTGAAGATTTTCAACTGTGAACTTGGTTGTCTTTGCAAGAAATTTTTTCCAATAATATTGTATATTTTTGCTTAATTTTCATGCATAATAGACACCACGTACATAAAAGACTACATAAAAGACACCAGCTATTTAAGTATAGGAAATTATGCCTAATTTTGAAACATATATCAATAAAAGTATTTATGAAAGGACCTCCAAAAAGTGGCTAATATAATTTAACGTGAGTCACAAAAACTTTTCTTTTAATTCTTTTTTTTAAACTCAAAATTCTTTTATAAAATTGTACGCTTAAAATTAAAACTTTCAATTTTCATCATGCTGAGTATGAAGCCTAAGAGTATCTGAAAAACTTTATTGTAATACATGCTTTTTCTTAAGAGATAGAACGCATTTAATTTTATAACATGAGTCGCACATAACCTGGCACTATATTAAATGTTGCACATAAAGTATTGGCTTTAATTTGTGCAAACGATTTTGTGATAGATTTACTTTTATTAAACTCTGTTCTTTTTCTTTAAACAATATAAAACTATATTAAGAAACCTACAGCTGCAGATAGGTAAAGAAAACGCAGAAAAAAATTAAAGCAAGAAGGAAACTATGACTATTATAAAGAATAGTACTGTCTTACTATGAAATAATAGAAATGCTTGAATGAAAGAAAATCAATGAAAATGTCAGTAGCTGTACAAATGGATTCAAAATGAAAATAAAGTAAAAAAGTTAAAAATAAAATTTAAGGCCCGGTGCACACATCCGGATTTTCAACGTGTGGCGCCACTGCCGCAACGCAAGTGCAGTCTGATATATATTAGATTCAATTGAGTAATACACACTTGCCTCAGGCGTCGCTGCAGCGACGCACGTCCAATTTGTGTGCAATTTGTACCGCAGTTCCCCACGGCGCCGCAGATCGCCGCACACGCGTCTCCGGTCTGAAGTACCTTGTTTTCATAAATAAATGGAATTTAAATAATAATTAAAAAATGGCTGTATCCAGTAAGGTCTATTTTGTTTCAAAATATACTTCTTTTACACCAAGAGAAATAAACACGTTTTCTTCGATAGAATATTTATCGCAAATGGCGCGATGTGAGTACTTGCGTCATTTGACGGTTATGTATGCATAGTTGGGCTTCGGTGCCACAGCGGCGCCCCACGTTGAAAAATAGGAAGTGTGCACCAGGCCTAAAAGTATCGTTTTTTAACGAACAAAGAAACTTCAAATAAAGAGATACCTTAATTATTCGAAAATGTGAATATTTTTGCCAAAGGTCTGACCCGATCTAAACTTGGTTTATCTAGTAGACCACGTCGTAACATATTTTGGATGAGGAACTTATTAAGAATCATTTGTACTGCGAGTTTAAATGAAAGTTTCAATTTAGTTAGTAATCATTCGAAATCATCTGTTGAGTATACAGAAGACAAAATTATTTCATTTTGTGGACGAGGTTAAATAAGTAGAATGACTCCTGACTTAAATACGTAGCTACGACGGGACTGTTTAGTAAATAATGCACATGAATTCATAGAAGCTGCCATAGAAGTAGTGAAGAAAAATGCTTTTTAAATCCTAAGGTAGGAAATAATAGAAAATACAGATATTCAATTACAGCACATTTGATCCTAAGTAGTACTTCCAATAATTGGAATAATAAGATTTAATGATACCAAAACGGTATTTCTTTTAAAGTGGCGTTTACTGTACTACACCTGTTATAAAATCGAAGCAGAACACTAAGTTGAAGTAAAATAGCGATCATATAGTCTCTCCAAAGAAGCGAATAAGATAATCTAATTTTACAATAGTATTGAGTTAATCATCACTGCCGTAATGAAGTTGAAATCATTGCCCAACTAGGAAATTGCCCAACTATTACCCCAACTAGGAAATTTTGCATTGAATATTATTCATTACTACTTATACTTTGAAGTGTCTTTAGTATATTGCTCGTTATTAACAATATCGTAACTACATATTAAACTGGGGTTTTCATAAATATGCACATTTTTTATTTAACGTTGAAACAATTTTGAATCAAAATTATATGCTAATTCAAATTTTTAATGCATATGAATATATATAATGGAAATTATTAAATGTATTTTGTAATTGATTTAATAAAGTTGATTTTCGCACAGGTTAAAGTTTCAACAACGTTATTAATAAGTATTCAATCCTCAGAATTCACAAATGTTTTCATAAATCTGTACATTTATGATTTAATGTTAAAACAATTTTGAATCAAAAAATTATATGCTAGTTCAAATTTTTAATGCATATGAATATATATAATGGAAATTATTAAATTTATTTTGTAATTGATTTAATAAAGTTGATTTTCGCGCAGATTAAAGTTTCTGAAACGTTATTCATAAGTATTCAGTCCTCAGAATTCACAAATGTAACATGAGTCACATAAAAAATCAACATACTTTATTAATTAATACAATAATTTTATTTTTTCTAAGGTTTGACATGACCTAGTATTCTCAGTGAAGCATCCCAATTATTTTTCCTATTAATTTGTTTTAGAAGAAGAAAAAAACTGTCATTTGTGAAAGTCTGTAAAATAGTATATTTTTTTGTAACTTGAGTCACGGTCAGAAATAATGCCATTGGGGAGGACTTAATCCAAGCTCTTAAGTTTTAAATTCTGACACAGATGCTTTAGGGATATGTCAATGAGTTTATAAATCAATTTAAGTTTAGTAATCTAAATACATTCTTTATTTACATGGAATTTAATATTGGAAATTGAAGTCTGATTGTAATGTGAGTTGCATGGAATCGGCCATATATAATTTATAGCGTAAATTGAAATTGTTTGTCCATCCGATTAGCAGGTAAACCGTTGAACACACCTGGTGAAATTTGGTAAATATTATTCAGTTAAACAAAACTACGAATATGTTAAAAAAGATGAAAAATATTTTTGGTGTTAACTGCTTATAATTCTCGGAATAACTTACATTTTCTATACCTGCGATATGAAAAGTTCGTCTGAATTTTTCTGGGTAAATCATAAAATATATTTTTATTTGAAAGGGTATCTATCTATTTAACTTGTTTCTTAAATGTGGCAAGTGAATTTCAAAGAGGGTTTTTGGATAACAAATTTGTTTATTTAACTAGTGTAAGTTAAATGTTGAAATGAGACTGACGCTAATTTTGAAGTAGGTCGGGAATTTTTACCTGAAGATAAAGATATAGAAGAACTTGATTTTCAGTGTACGTTTAGTTATGAAAAGATAAACAAATTAAATAAATGATTGAATATGAATCAATAAACTGGGATGAATGATTCCACAAGGAAAAATGACTTTAAATAAAAGTGCTGAGTTACATAATCGACACTCTGAGGGGATATACGAATAATTCCGCTTTGAAACCTGCAGTCTTCTCAGCATTGCATAATTTTAACCAGTTTTGTGCGTGTGAGACCGTGAGTAATATAACATCCAAGGATTCATCCAATAGCTGTAGTTATTCAGTCATTATGTGTGATATGAGGAAACGCAAGCACTCATTCAATCTCGCTCACACTCCAAGACACAAGTTCCACAATTGCAATTTTCATTCATCCTTTTCATACATTCATTTGATTTTTCTTCAGAATGAAAATTTCTTAAATTGAAACAATCTCATCAAAACTTTATCATTATTTTCTTACGCTTTTCAAAACATTCACCTCCAATTCGACGGCGTGAACATCGAAGTTTCATATATCTCATAAAACGTAAGTTACATACTTACATTTTACGAGATCAAACAGCTTTGGTCTTGAGCAATTGAATTTTACCTTCGACTCTTTCAACCACAATAGAAGTTTTTTTTGCATCGCATTTGATGTGTGAGAAAACAAAGTTCCTTTTATTATGCAGAAATGCAAATATAAAATTTTCACTATCGTTTTAAGAAAAGCCACTCCCTTTCAACTCTATTTTTGAAAACTGAAGACTCCATATAAAAACCCAATCCTCCATTTCTTATACTTCTAATAACATTTATCCCCAACTTGATGACGTTAATATCGAAGTTTTGTTATGTCCTTATCTTTTATTATCTCAATCGATTCCGACACTCGCGGGGATTGTTTATACTCGTTTATTTCCGACCATCTCCTCAAGGGACACTCCCTCATATTGCCCAATCAGGATTTAATCAAATACCGAAAAGATTAAACGAAAAAACTCCAATCCTTCCACCTGAACGGTTGAGTAATATCAAATCCGTCATTACGAACCAGGAGGAGATTGAATATTCGATTCCGGGACTCAGATCTTTTTCCAGGGAGGAAGGTGTAATTTATTAAATTCCATTCCAGACCTACTTCACTTCCACCCCTTTCTAGTTGAGTTCGAAGGATAATTTCTTCGATACATTCTTATCTTATTGTTTTCATTCTGGGAAAAAAACGGGAGCAGTTGGTTTGTTTTCTGGGAATCAATGTCCCACCCCGGCCTTTGTTGAGATGGGAGCGGGCAACCAACCAGAAACTAGGATCGGTGGATTATGCTAATTCGAATCTCAATAGGATGGAAAAATCCTGTGGGCAACTTATACAGTCTGAGTCTAGCAATGGTGTTCCACATGCATGGCAATTTCCCAGTTTTCCCTCCTCTCAGAGTTTCGGATCGATCCACCAACAAGTTTTTTCCCTAACAAATTTTATTTCAGAGGGAGAAATTGAAAAGGGAAAAACAAAATAAAAGGATGGAATTTCGACTCCTTTTCGCCTGAGACACAACTGGTGCCTTTCCTCTCTTTGTTTCTGTGGGTGGATGAGTTTTCAGTATGCCTGACACGATCCGGGAGAACAAAGAGAGCGCCTTCAAAAATCCAGAAGTAACAGAAAATGGCGTTTTTGTTTTGCATGATTTGTTTTGAGATATTTTATCATTCTTTCATCGTTACTGTTACATTCTAGCTTTTATTTATTTATTTTATTCTATAACTCCAGCAACTTTGAAGTGCCCCTCTGCAAGAGTTACATACTATTAGTAGCTGTACAGTTATTTAAACAAGCCTGTTCTTTTTACAAATTATAACAAGTTGGGTTACTGTTCAGAATTTTACTATGTGTATAGCAACATTTACCTTTAACTCTTCAAGTATTTCGACGAGATATCTCGTCCATCTATATCAGGTCAATTTTGCGATTGACGAGGGGCTTCGTTGAGACAAAACTATGCATTACTTTAAGGGAAATAAAGATTTAAGTAGGTAAAACAAATCGTTCTTAGCCCAGAACTGTTGTCAATTTAGCCACACGTTTTTCACCAGAAACTGGTCATTACAAGGCAATTTTCGATTTGAAAATAAACCACACTGAAAATGTATAAAATGACAATATCCAAATGGCGTGTCTGTAAGATTTGAAACTTAAATTTTGTTTATCTTGAAATCCGGTATTTGACCAGAATCAATATTTTGCTTTGTTTTCAATCAATTGCATCAATAAAAACCGTAAAAAAATTAACTATACTATGAACGAGAAGTCAATACTAGACTGTTCTAAGCAAAATTACAGATCAGCATACGTTTAGTTTTCCTAGATTAGGTATAGAAAGCCAAATGAAATCATCTTTAATTGCTCCATTTTCCAATTTTACAGGATTTAAGTATTCTAATCAAATAACCAGAGCGCGATCGTATGCTCCTACAAAATATTTGTAACAGTATAAACAGGGATTTTGTTTTATGTATGAAACGAGTTAAAAAATACCCTACTTCTACATATATTCTCATACTCTATATTCTAATCATCATACTTATTTTCGCCGTTTAACCCTTAACAGCTGTGTCACAAACTGTCTCGTAACTAGTGTGAAGGGGTCTCCCAGACCTCGCTCATTAAAGTACGAATAAAGTTGATTAATATAATACATATTAATGAAAGATTTTTTAGATAATTATTATTTATGCATTTTAAATTTAGATAATTCAATTCTTAACATGAAATACATTTTATATATCACTATATAAGTTAAGCAGATTCCATGTCTCTTCAGGCTCAGCTTTTGGACCTAATTTTGCAGGACGTTTCAACCCTGGTAACTGTAAAGCTATGTTGTGTTTTGGTGTTCTAATGGCACGATCAGGTTCCCCCCGGGCATCCCATTTGAAGTTATTTTTCCGTAGAAATACTCTTGTGAAGACGCACTTGAAATGTCTTCATCTGCATCTGCCTACATTTCCGAATCCGTTTTGTGTTCGCTTTCAATAATATTATCCGAAATTTTATTGTCCGAGTACTCTATTTCCGACCAATAATCAACAATATCCTGAATTTATTTTTGTGTAAGATACACAGGTCGTTTTTTGTTTAGTTTGTTGCCATTTTAAGCTATTTGCCGCAATTTCCTACTCCAACTTAGACGATTTCATTCAACAAGAACGGTAACTCCAATGCTGTGAAGGGGTCTAAGAGACCACGTGGGAAATGCAAATAGTGTAAAACACGAAATACTTGAGGCAGCCAAACCTGTCTTGGAATGTGGTTTCTGCCGGACGTAGTAGGAAGGTACTGAATAGAACAGGGACCAATATTCACTTTAAGGGGTGGAAACGACCTGTTAAAAATGACTCGGAGTCTGTGAGACCCATGGCAGCAGTTAAAAATTAAGGTTCATGCCATGCATTCTCATATATAAAATTCACAAAACTCAAATTCGCAGCCATAAAATTCTCCCCATTCTACTGCCACATTGTAACTATATATATATATATATATATATATATATATATATATATATATATATATATACGTATCTCTCTAGGTGGCCCTCTAGGTAGTTGTCTCGACGAGGCATCACGTCATTAACAAAACTGGCCAGATCTTGATGTTGATGTTTGTGTTTTCACTTTCTCGATGACACGATGTCTTGTCATAAGCAAAATTGGCCCAGTCCTGATGGACGAGATGTCTCGTCGAAACCACTTAGAAGGTTCGGTCAGGAAGGGTTTACCCAATGCTATGTTAAGTGTGCGCAGAGTTGCATACGAAAGCGAGTACTCACCTGTAAATGAAACGTTGAGTATGTAGTCGAGGTAGAGTTTGCTGCCATCCAACATCCGCATTTCGTTGCAGTGTGCCTCCCCCTTCGGCTCACAGAGTTCGCGCCATACCTTGTCCAGCGCGTGAGCGAAGGCGTACACCGCGTCCACCACAAACTGCACTTTAGACTCCTGCGTGTAGCCCACGCTCTCGTCCAGCCTGAGGTTGGGCGAGCACACGACCACGCTCGAGTTGGCGTCCGGGCCCACGTTCTGGGGCAGGGTGCAGGAGAACACGCTCTCCCAGTACTCCTCGAACCACGGGTTCCTCTGGTTGGTGAGCGGGGTGAGGTTCTTCATGTAGTCGTCGAAGCCGGCGATCTCGGTGGACTGCAGCTCCACGGTGATGGCCCCCTCCGCGGCCCTCTCCAGGCCCTCGACCAGCTTCTCCTGCTTTCCCCATCCGTCACTGGCCACCCAGGTGAAGACGTGCTTTCGGGACCGCATGGCCGCGCCCAGCATCCCTGCGGCGTCCTCCGCCCTGGTGAAGAGAACCACGCCGCGGGCGCTGATCTTCTGCAACAGGTTCTGGTAGATGGAGTCGAAGACTTCGTCTGTGGCGGAGTGGGGAACTTTCTCGGACACGGCGATGCAGATGTTCCTGCTGCGGGCCTCCTTCTGGAAGGCCGTCATGCCAGAGTCGCCGTACTGGCCCTCCGAGGAGACCAGGGACACGTACGACCAGTTGAAGCTCTGGACCAGGTCCACCAGAGCGATGGCTTGGAAGGTGTCTGGGGGAACGGTGCGGGCAAAGAAGTCGTACCTGCAACAGTGAACACTGATTGTATTTCCGAGTACTCTTCACTTGGCCCACTACTACTACTTAAGGCTCCTAGAGGTTGTCACTCCTTTAGGTGTTTCACACCCCCAACGTACTCTAGTGGTCTTTTTTCCCAATGGGAGTTTACATGGCTGCAGCACTAACAACCTTTAAGTTGTTAGCTGAGCAGATTCGATTCCTTCCTGGGTGTATTTCTCTCTTCCGCGTTGGTAAAACTTTCCTTGTGTGTATGCCCATTCCACGTAATGCTCTCTGCCGTGTGTTTGGCGCGGCATGGAAAAATTAGGCCCTTGTGCCTTAAATCCAACTCAAAGACAACTAACCCATGGGGTTTATAGTCTGGTAAATACGGGTGTCGCTCTCTCGGGATAACTAAGCGATATTTTTCAGTTTTCATTCCATTATTCTATTCCTCAATCCCCCTTTTCACGATATTTATTCTCGGCATTGGCGTAATTGGTCACATTTTGATGGATGAGATATCTTGTAGACATCACTTGGAGTGTAATAGACAGTTGAAGCATTCGGCTAAACATTGGACCACGTTGAAATGCTTCGAAAATGATATTTTGATAATGGTTTGGGGTTTGATGGCGTATGGGTCTCAGTAAACGAAACTGTGCAAAACACAAGACAGATATGAACATACAGACAATATAAGTTTTACTGACATTGATGAAAGAAATATACACAGGGAAAATTGAATCTGGCACCTTCATGGGAGAGATTTTAATGAAATAATGATCTGTGTAGTATTAGACATATCGATTCTTAATGTTCGATTCCTGTAACTTGCCTTGTGTGTATTTCACTTTTCTAAGTCAATAAAAATTTCGTTCTGTATGTCGTTAACTTGACGCTTTCTATATTGTGTTTGGTACAGCTGGACAATTACGGCCTTTGCTTCATAAAAAACCCATCCATCCCTTGGAAAACTAGGTACCTTTCCATTACCGTCAGTCAGACTCGCGCAAGCTCATCCTGTTTTTTTAACACTTTCGCTACCGATCTCACGCCAGCGCGTGATGTGACGTCAACACCAAAGAGCCCATCACGCGCTGCGCGTGGCGTGGAGTGATGTCTTTGTAGCCAGTCACGCGTTCGCGCGGGGAGAGCTGCTCCTCAACATTTATTCTCCGCTTCAATAGACATTATATGTTTGGTGTTGGCGTGATATTGGCGTGGAGTAAAGGCTAGAAGATAGTGGTAAAGGTATGTGGTTTTGGAATTTATAGCTTTATTAGTTATTAAAAAAAATCTTGTAATATGAGTTGTAGAGACGATAGTTTTTTAATACCTTCACGCCCCCTAAAATGAAAATTGCAATCGAAAAAGTCTCTAACAGATGATGAAATTGTAAATTTGCTGGCTGAGCTTTCGCCAATCTATTCTGGTATTGGCTTCTCTGGGAAAAACGCATTTTTACGGTGGGGCAATAACTATCAACGCACCATATCAACTTTGGCAGCGAACGTGTTTTAACAGAGCCAGAATACGTAGGATTACGTCTTACCTCGTCTTATCACTGAGTGATGTTCCAGTGGAAGCGGGAGAAATCTGCGGTATCTTAAACAGTCTCAAGAG
Source organism: Metellina segmentata (assembly GCA_947359465.1). Lineage (NCBI taxonomy): Eukaryota > Metazoa > Arthropoda > Arachnida > Araneae > Tetragnathidae > Metellina > Metellina segmentata. The sequence goes on along the minus strand of OX375875.1, from coordinate 95,926,962 downwards.
ATTGGCCACCTGCAGGGACACCTCGCTGTACGATCCTCCGACAACCCCCGTGATGGCCTTGGTGGTGAACTTGATGGTCGGCGCGGAGCCGTCCGCGCACTCGAAGGTGGTCGCGTCCACTGTGTTGATGGATGCGCGGATGAACTCGAGAGACTGGTTGAGAGCGTAGCTGTCACTGGAGCAAGTGTCCAGTATGATGGCGCCCAGCTTGATCTTTCCCAACAGAGTGGGGTCGCTGTTGATCTTCTCGAGCGCAAACAGCATGGCCTCCAGCCGCTGGATGCCCCGGTCCTTGAAGATCGCCCCGCACTTGGTCTTCAGCCCCTTCTGGTGGACGGGAAAGAGGCCACCTAGCATCACATCGCCCTCCATGATGGCCTTGCGGGACTGGCTCAGCCCCAGGCACAGCAGCACGAGCCCCATGATGCCGATGAGGTGGGGGGCGGGCATGCGGCCGCCGCCCCCGCCCTTCAAGGAGGGGGTCGTCTCGGTGGTCATCGCTGGGTGTGGTTGGGTGACCGGTCCGGGTGTGTTAGGTTCAGCAACGTCCTGTCGCTGGAGGGGAGGTTTTGAAGTGGCATGGATTCACTTCGGATGTGTTTCGCTGAGAATTTTTTGACTATGATGACATATACCTGAAAATAAATTATAAATTTTGTAAGTAAAAATTAATGCTAAATCGCACTTTTTATAAAAATGACAGTAAATCCTCCTGATGGTTGTATTTACGTAGTATCTCGTCACTTCGACCAAATATTGATGGACGAGATTGTTCATCAGGATCTGGAAATAGTATTCATAACGACAAGAAACCTTATCAGCTCAACCAACCTGAAAGTTAAATCCTCACTAAGTAAAAATAGTGGGAAACACCAAATTCAAAAGTGTTTTTTAAATACACACTGGCATGTAAAACTTAAGTACAACCATTACTTTAACCCTTCTGATTGTTGTTTCCACAAGGTATATTAGGTCACATTGGTAAAAACGCCCAGCTCTTGATAGACAAACAAGTCGTAGAAACCACTTGAAGTTAACACATGATATTATTGATAGGTATTGAGATAATTTTTTAGTAAAAGAAACAAATCCCGGGAAGGAGAAAATACTTCCGGATAAGAAGTAATTCGATTTAACGCCTCTTTGGCAATGTTCGACGTAATGTTTTTATTCTATAAGCGACATGCGGAAATTGCATTAGAGTAACTTGCCAAGGATTTTTTTCCGTCACCATACGAAATCTATTCTTTCGTCGTTATAAAACAAGAGCAACGCACACTAACTGAAACACTAACTCCCTATACAATTAGTTTTCTAGAAAACCCCTCTCAAAAGGAGGCCTCGAAAATCTTGAATTTGAATTTAATTGCCATGCAGATTAATGTTAAAGGACGTGGGGTTGAAGTCATAGTAGGGCACTTTTCCGATCAAAGCTCCCGATGTTATAATTTTCTAAAAAAATTATGAAGGGCCTGAAAATTGACTTGACAATGGTGTATATAAAATAATTTGATGTGAACGTATCAGTGAATTGCTTTTTCAAAGTTAGAGCAAGTTGGCATATTGTCTAAGGTTCTAGAACGTTTTCAAATAGGGAACAAATACTTCGAACCGTAAAGTAGATTACCGAATACACCTACATATATACATTCTGTACATCAACTAATTATGTTTGTCCCTATGCCTCAAATTTTAGATCCAGATGTTTTCTGAAAAAAGGTACTTATCTATCTAGAAGATAAAAGGAGCAGAGGATTGTGGGTCTGTATCCTTGCTTTCTGGATGACCTTATAGATTTTACTTGTATATTAAACTAGAAATTTGAAATAGAATGATTTTTTTTACCATTTTATATGTTTTGCTGAAAATTATATCTTTTGGACCTAGAATCGAACTTTAATCTCGTGATTCATTTAGTTTAACCACTTTGTATAATTTTTAAGTTAATATTAACAGTTATCCTCAAAACGCACTTAAATTTAGTAAAGTTTAGCCTACGGCCATTTATGGTCAATTTATAACCTCTCTTAAACCCCCCAGGTGGTTGTCTTGACAAGGTAAGTCGGCATAAACAACAACATTAGTAGATCTTGATGGACGAGGCTCCTCTTTATTAGACGAAAACTGACAGTATCTTGACCTCGTCATCATCAACAATTCGGCAATATCTTGAAGAGGTATCTGGTCATTTAAAATTTTGGTCGTGTTGGTGGACGAGTTATCTCATCTAAACAACTTTGAGGGTTAAAATTTATATTGTTTGCAATGTCAATGTATACTCGAAGAATGCACATCAACGAGTCACGTACAGATACTCATACTTAGATCCACTTGGTAAAACAAGAACACTTGCAAAATCCTCATTAAAACAATAACTGCATGCAAGAAATATTAAGCACAATAAAACATAAGAAAAATACACACGGTAGAATGTATGCGAGTAGCTTATACAACACAGACCAACATGTACTCAAACACTCACAGATTCATGAAGAGGATAAAAAATGCACTATAAAAGTTTAAATTAAAATTCATCTTGTTAAGTTACAGCAAACCTGCTTTATCATTTTAGAAATCGTTTGCGTTTTTAATTCCAAACAACTCCAAAAGTAATTTCTATTCTTAAGTGAGAATTTTCAACTTGGCGCTTTCAAAGAACAACACTAATTCGCAATAAAAAGTATTGATTGATGATACTACGTAATTTTTTTTAGTTTGATGTGCACACAATTTGACAAAAAGTTTTCAAAGTTATGAAAAATAATTTTAAAGGGGTACTTTTCTCTGCAAGCTGTATTTATGCATCCTGCTAGAACATGCAAAAAATAGTTTGAGCTAAGAGTTTACGAAGGGGTTATTTAAGGAACGTAAAATCGATACAGAGGATTCTGCAAGAAGTTTTTATTATCGAATTTCAATAGTTTCTGATCCTGGAACTTTAAAAGACGTAGACATCTGAGAATTTTTCAACATATTCAAAGTCATTGGAAACGAAAAATTTAAAAATATTTAAAAGTATTTCCAATTTTTCTTGCTACAAATACAAGATTTCTGCAAAGTCATAATTGTCAATGTATTAAATATTCAAGACCCACTCAGTGAAATGAATTCTTCTATTATACTCGTAAGATAGGTAGTCCTTTAGCGTCATGCTGGAGCAACACAACGGGCAATTGACGATGGTACGGGATCAATCCTAATGGAAAGATCTAAGGAGAATGCCTCATAATTTTGATCCATGGTCAGATGGCTTGAACAACATCTGAGGTGATACCCCATTCTCTAACCTTCCAGAACACACCAACATGAGGACTTTTTGAAGGCACGGCATATTTAACGTGCATAAGACCCCGTGTACACAACAGTCTTTGGCTGGATCGAGTTTCGAATTCTCAACCTTCCATATGCTCTTCCAACCATTCAGTAGAAACTAATTCAGAAATAGTTTCACGTTCTCAATAGGCAATGTTTTGACAGATTCGACAGAAAGTGCCATACAGCATTTGCTTAATGCTTTCAAGTCTTTGCTCACCTATGATCTTTGTACAATGGAATGATTTATTCTTGGAAATATGTTTAGTAAAAAGGGAAAATATCCAACCTAAATAAGAGACGAAGGGGTAACTAACTATGCAACTAAATCTCATGGGTCGAATCAGTTTAAGCTCAAAAGAAAATGTTGTGTAAGCCTTGGTAATCTTATTTTCTAAAATTTTAAAACGCTTCATGCGTAAAATATATACAACACTGAGCTTCAAATATCGGAGGATTGACGCTATTTTTTTTTAAAGAATAGGATTTAGGGCGACTTTTCAATGAAAATGTATTCTCTTAGTAGAATATGTACTTTTCTCCTCTTTGGATTCTACGCAGGAATTTTTATGGCTGTAAAAATATATTCTTTCAAATAGGCTTTGGGAAACAATATATTATATTTGCTCAAATGCTTTTCTCTTTATGTAGTGTAGTATGTATTGCTTTTGACTGAAGAATTCGAAAAGCAGGTATCGCAAAAGAATACAGATCTACATTTTTTTATTTGCTATAATGGAAATTTATGTTACATCGTAGATATATAATAGTGAGAAAATCGCATATAAAGTAGTTTGTATGACCTCAAGGAAACTAAAACATGCATCAACATTCAAATAGAGTTTAATGCTCGGAGAGTTTTATAAACCCTTATATAACTTTATAAAATATACTGTGTCGGTATACATAGACCGAAGTCATATATTTAACGAAACTTCATTACACGATTTGTATTGAGTCTAAAGTTTACCGAACGAATTTAAAACAATTGATAGCATATAAGTGTTATTCTCTAAATGGAATTCGCAATTTTTGTAGTTTATTCTTTTCTTCTGAATATGTTCATCTCTAAAGTAATTAATAATAAAATATATACATGTAGATTATTTAGAAAAACACAAACTATTCCATTTCTGCAAACAAAATGAAACTTAATTTGTTTCTATACTTTTCCGAAAGCTTTTACTTTTATTTCATCATTAAATTTCACATCATTTATTTAGTAGTACTTTAGGAATTGAAAGATAAAACATGAGAATTAAATTAGCAAAAAGTAAAACGACGTTTAATTTTTCATTTTCTTAATTTTTATATCATTATTATTCTTTAAAATGTTTTCTAATTCGATTCTCGGATTGATCAAATGGATTCCACCTGTTGATGTTTTGCAATATATATTGGTAGATAGTTTTTACTATCTATTGATGAATATTTTCAACCCTCTAATGATTGATATCTTTTAACCACACATTAATAAATACCTTCCAACCACCTACTAACGAATAGCGTTCAACCATCTATTGATGGATACTTTTTAAACATCTATTATTAACGAATACCTTTTAATCATAAATTGGTGGATGCATTTTAACAATATACTTATGAATACAATAACGATCTATGTAGGGATAGTGTTTAACCATCTACTGTTGGATAGTTTCTATCCCTCTATGGATGGATAGGCATTTAACCATCTATTGTTGGATATATTTTAAATATATTGATGGATACTTTTCAACCATACATTGATGGATACCTTTTAATTATACATACATCGTGATGGATATTTATCAACCATTTATTGATGTATATCTTTTAACCATTCATTAATGGATAAAAGCTTTTAAGTTAATGATTAAAAGTTCGATAGCCTTTAACCATCAACTGTTAGATATCCTCTATTGATGGATAGACTTTTAGCCATCTATTGCTGGAAACATTTTAATTATATATTGATGGATACCTTTTAACCATACATTGATGGGTACCTTTTAACTATACATTGATGGATATCTATCAACCATATATTGATGGATACCTTTTAACCATTCATTAATGGATACCTTTTAACCATCAATTGATTAATGCTTTTTAACCATTCATTAATGGATACCTTTTAACCATCAATTGATTAATGCTTTTTAAACTTTATAAGGTAAAGGTTCCGCTGTTAGATGTTGCACTAATACAATCAGTCCAAATCATGCATTGTTTGTTATTCCTAGTCTCACTGAACACAAATTTATCAATGCTAAACCCTACCTCTTACGATCTTCAAATTCATGAAATCCAACAATCCCAAAACTACATCCTTGAGACAAACTGGAGATGCAAGCACAGTTACACATTATTCCTTCTTTTAATATACACAGAAGACATTCAAATACACCGTAATCAAAAGCTGCTACTTAATAGCGTGTAAGCTAGTACTACAATCTGTCAGAATAACTTTTTTTTGTGTATAATACCGTGTGTACTATTATTATTCATATACCAGATGGATGAATGGAATGTTGATTCATTTTAAATTCATTGCATTGAAAACTAACTGTTTCTTAAGATGAATGAGACGTTTTCCCGTACACTAGCATGTAACTTCAGTTATTCCTGTTTTCCACAAAACACGAATTTATCAATGCCAAATCCCTACCACGATCTTCAAATCCATAAAATCTAACAATCCAGAAATCGTGCATTCTCGAGATTTAAAACAACTGGAAATGTTCACTGTTCCACATTATTTCCTCCTACCCAATGTATACCGAAAACATTTAAATACGTCATATCCAAAAAAAACCCGCTTTAACGCATCGACTAGAAAACGGGAGGAAAATAAGACATGGAAAAGATTTAAAACGACACTTTGCGAGAGGTAGGGGGGAAGTGAATTTATTTTATCTGCAGATGGAAGGCCAAAAAAAGTATGGAGAAAGAGGCTGGGAGAGCGTCGGTTTCACTGTAATGACGTTGTGGAGAAAAAAGCCCGTTCTAGATACCAGACGAGAAATGAGCCGTTTACTGAGGGGGTTTGGGTTCTCTTTTACGTTTGGAGCGATACTCCCCCTTCGGTTCCATCTTCGTGAGCATACTGCTTGCTCTTAATCAGACAATGTATTCCTCACAAATCGGTTACTTTGTGCCAGGCGTTCGGTATCTTCGGGATGTGTAATTTATTTCTCATTTTGTGGGGTTCTGCGTTCGGTTTCCTTTTCAATTTGGTAATTTGACGCCTGGTGGATTATAAAAAAAAATTCGGTATTAGATCTATATTTTTAAGTGGGCAATCAAGTCGGTGTTGAAGATGGAGTTGAATCTCATAACTCTTCGTGATGCGTCTAATTCGAAAGCGTAAATTTGTTTTGAATGAAAGTTGCTTGGTTTAGAGGTTTTACCATAGGTTTTACCATTGGTTTAGAGGCTATGGCCATATTTGGCTAAGGTGTGCCAAACACAAGACATGCAGTGTCAAGTAATTGTGAATTAAAAGGTGGAGGAGAAAGTGGAGAAATACTGATTGGGGACTCTGTGGTCACGATCCTCATGTTTTCCAGAGACAGTAAATTTGGGAAAAGAATCGATTACTAGGGTGCCACGAGTTTGTGAAGCCCGCCTCCAAAGATGTGCCTCCGAGTAGGTTTTGAATGTAGGTATTTCACATACAATATCCTACAATAATGGATCGGACATCAAGATGTGATGGTATAAGGGAAAGAACACATGCTTTAATAGGGGGATGGTCCCACGCGTGCTGCAATTACACTAGCAATCCTCCTGGGTATACTTTCATTAAGTTTTTGATACACAGCTATGAGCATTTGTGTCCAATCCTGCTGCAAGAATGTCACCAGCTCAGCTGTAGACTTCGAACGTGGTTCCCTGGTCTGTAAGCGTCGCTCTAACTCGTCCCACAAATCACTGATCAGATGGCAAAATGTTATGTCACTTTTCCTAAAAAATTGAGTAAGTCCCATACTGTAGACTGGTTTGTTAATGTTTAGAAGGTGGCAAAATGTCGTAAGTTTTTTCTTTCAGCTTACAAGAAATTGTAATAAGTCAAAAACCACAGAAAAACACGTTGAATCTTAAAATTCATGACACGAAAAATTTAAAAAAGTGACCTAGAAATTTTGCCATCTGAGCACAGAAATGTCTTTTGGGGTTTAGGTCGGGACTCTGAGCTGGTCAGGGAAGACGCTTTACATCCATATTTTGATACCACTGCTTGACAGAGGCTACAACATGACATCCATGAACAACATGCAAAGGTCCCAGGTCATACCAAGAAAAACACCCCCAAACAAGTAGTCGGATTTTATGCAAATCCGCTGGCGTCCGGTCCATTATTGTAGGATAGTGAACATATCTTCGATACCATGCTAAACTATCGAATGTAGGAAAATACCCCCTAACTGGTATAGTGCGTTTGTCTGCCAGAGAATTGCACTGTTTGAGGCTTATTTGGAATACGAAAGAAGTAAAGAATTTTGGCAATTCTAAATGATCCAATACCGAGTAAAGATACGCTATATCAACTTATTCAACAATTTATTGCATTATTAGAGGTGAATGAACGAGACTCTTGGTTCCAACAAGACGTTGCAACCTGCCTTACAAGTTATGAAAACATGGGCATGATTCAAGATTTTGTTTTCGATCGACTCATTTCAAGACACTTTTAAGCCACCACGTTCCCTGATCTGCGCATCCCTGACTTTTTTCTGTGGGTATATTTAAAGAACAAAGTTTATGAATATAATCACAAAACAATAGGTGATCTGAAAATTGCCATTTCTCAAAGGATACAAGAAGTCACTCACAGCATGTTGAAACGCGTTTCTAAAAATATACGGAAACGACTTCAGCTTTGCCTCCAAGAAAAGGGGGAAAATTTTGAACATTTATTTTAAATATAAGTCCAAATTTTGATCCTACGTTAGGTTAAAAGTTCTTTTCACCATTAGCATAAAAATAATTGTTTTAAAGTTTGTTGTTTTTGCATAATAAATTCACGAATCGTCAGTACGGGATCCACCACAAATATCCGTCAGTCCGCGACCATTGTAGTGTTGAAAGACGAAGTGGTTGGTCGTTAGAAAAGAAACAACTCTCCACCTTACTGTTATTACGTCGGACGAAATACTTCTGGTGGCTAGACGTCGAATTCGCTGTCAGCTTAGAAATCCAGACATGGCTATGACAAAGTTTCGAACATAAAAAACAGAATAATCGCATTTTCCAAAACGTACGATATGTCTAATTTAAAAGCGCAAATTTCTTTTGAACTAAGATATATCCCACTTTTATACACGGGCTGTCGAGGCTCAGTGCACTAACAACCTGTGAGTTTTAGGCGGCACAGGTTCAATTCTCTCCATATCTCTTCTGTGCCTATTCTTCTTGTGTCTATTACTTCATACCAAAGGCAATTCATAAACCCATGATGTTTACTGCCTCTGGGAAACATGGGAATCGTGGTCTCAGGATGTCCAATCGACATTTCTCTTTCTTCTCACCATCCTTTTAAACAATTACTTGTACTTGTATGTATTGTGATTGGTACTTCTTGGCCAAATATGACTCTTGCACCATAAAACTCGAAACAAACCAATCTTATTTTTTCCCCTTATGATGTCGGACGTGCTACTATTTTTAATCTTTATTTTGTTTGTTTTTCATTTTTACTATCAATCTTTCATGTTATAATCAAAGGACGTAGGCTTAATTTCAAATTACTACTTTTCACCACCATCGCAAACTTTTGCAATCTAATGAAAAATCAACCAAAGAAAAGTGTTTTAGTTCCTCTAAAAAATACGATAAACACTTCCTTATAAATATCAATCTAGAAAAATTTGCATCGAAATGAATCTGTTGACTCTTCATTTAAAATCAAATTACATGGATAAGAGATTATTTTATCTGTAAATTATGTATCTTCACATCTCGAGGAATATTTCATTTCCTCAAAAATTGTTTAAGCATAATTTAGCACTTTCCAAGAGATTTTAATCATTTCTGGGGAATCATGTCTCTAAACCTTTTATCACTCGTCCCTCCAAGGCTGGTTATCACAGCATAAAAATTTTATTTTCCGTGATGAAAGACACAGAATTGCTTCCAGGTTGATCCAATGATTAAAACTCCTTGCAAAGCCTCTAATATGACACTAAAGCATAGAAATCGGAGACAGTAAACTTTTTTGGAAGAATATATTAATATTCATCACATTCTTTAGGTTGTTAACGAACGCATCATAAACATTTTTTCATGGGCTACACGGCTTTGAGCTAGGAAACGTTTCTCCAACACTATAAAATTTTGTTTCACAATTTTTTATTGTATACGCATTTTGCTTTGATGCGTAAGGCTTTATTCGTTAAGAAAACAAGAAAAAAGGCCACCCTAAAATACCTTAATTTAGTTTTTCTGAAATTGTTTCCCTTTTCTTGTCATGGCCGCTGCTTTTACATCGGACGCACGTGTTTGAAGACTTTTTTAATAACTTTTCACCCCCCTTCGCATAATATTCGCATCCATTCATTTACATACCAAAGGAGTTATTTTCTGAGCCAAAAACAAACACAAAGCTCAACAGATTTGTAGTTTACATTACGTTCCCATTCAAAAATATGCTATGAACTTAAAAGCCAACCAGTGTGTGTGGAGAGGACCATAGAGGAAATATAAAAGCAGAAAAGAAAATGGTAACCTTTTCGTATGCCCAGGATACTGTGACCAAAACTAATTGTAGCGTGACTCTTAGACTGCCATTGTCTGCTGAATTGAACTTAATATTCATCATCTGATTGGCCCAAGAGACGGGAGAAGACACCCATCCATTGATTCATCATATGATTGGTTCGAAGGGCATATTATTAGAATTTATCATTTCACCATTTTGGTCGTCACTGTATAGAAAGGCGAATTCACACATCGCCCTTGCCATAAGATGTAACATCTCCAAACGAGGTGGAAGACACCAAATCGATCAACCAAGTCAATAATTTACAGAGCAGTCATGTGATTACAAGTCGACATGTTAGTTGACACACTTTCTGCACTTAAGACTGATAATAAAAATGAAGTTTTATATAATCCTGTGAAATTTATTTTTTATCCATACATATATTACAATTTTATTACAATAATTTTTTTTTACACCTGTTTTGAGATTTTTCTAGCCCATTTGTTTAAAAAATATATCTTAAAAATTGTTTCTCCATTAAATACAGAGTTTATGAAATTCATTAATTTTTTTGAACATTGCTTTAAATTTTATTCAGAAACAGAAGCAATAGTTGAAAATATTCCAAAATAAAACATCGTCGTATTATAAAGTAAAACGCAAAAAGTCAAAATTTTAGAGTTTTTGCTTTTTTTAAGCTTTAACCCCCCGCGGGTGATCTTTATACCGGTGAATTCCTTTAAGTCATGTTTTCTTCGTATGAACTTGAGAAGCATACTTACTGAGTTTAGCTAAGAGAGTAGACTTTCCCCTTTAGTTTTCTAAGAACTTTCCTTCATTAAATACTAGCATACATTTCCCGTGACATTTCTTTTCGTGGGGTCAGGTGTGACCTCTTCTTGTTAACCCCTGGAAATTCGTAGCCTATTGGATAACAGCCATCATGGCGTTGCCCGTGGTGTTGATTTGCTTCGCAAACCAAATTATGAATATTATGAACTATGTTTTGCTTAGCAAATTGGATAACAGCCATAACAGAGTTGCCCGTGTTATTGGTTTGCTTCACAAACCAAATATGAATTAGGCGTGACGTCACAAAATTACGAAAATAAAAATATTTAATTGAGAAATTATTTATAAAAAGAAAACCAAACGCTTAATGTATCTATGTGGTGTCAAATTTTCCACAAATTTCAAATCCGTTGAAATTTTTAATCTTTCTTTAAAGGTCTAGGAGAAAGAAAAAAGTACTAAATAACTTCAGTTGAAAGTTTATTTGTTTTTTATCGTCTGCTGGAAAATCATTCCTCCGCTCAAAAAGGAAATTTACGAAAAAAATAGATTCAGGAAACGAAAAAAAATAAATTTTCAATCGGTGATCTTCTATGTTGTCGCATTCAATAATAATTACATTTCATTAAATTCATTTAAAAATGTTCTAGATTAAATTTTAAAATTTGCTGCGACCCAAAAATATTATAAATTTTGGACTACTTGTGTGCCAAATTACATTACTGTAAGTGCCAAAGATTAGTCAAGACTTTGCGTGCTGATAACAAGAAAACAGACAGACAAGCATTTCCTTTTATAATAGTAGAGATGCGCAGTAAAATTTTGCGGACTATGTGCGTTCCACTTGGAAACCGACTGTTGATAAGACACGTTTCTGGAGTTGACGATAAAGAATCAACAAAAAGTAATCGTATTTCCTGAATCTTGTTATGGATAGAGAACACCGACGGTATAGTTAACTTTTTTTTTTGACAAATTTCGAGTCATAGTTGTGTCATGCAACACAGTTGACTTAGTTATGTTAACACTATAGTTCCATTGGATATTTTCTCTGATAAATCGATAAAGGACCATAGTTAAGATATTATTTAGCAATAGTTTAAGTGTAATAGTTAACTTGTATTGTCAGTTGGCAAATGAAAAAGCATAGGGTACAAAGTGAGTTCCAATACTATTACAATATTAGCGTATTGATAAGAATTTAATTACTAATAATTTAAGCAGTTATATATACACTACCCTACAATAATGGACAGGGCAGCGAGACGTGATGGTATAAGGGAAATAATACATGCTTTAATAGGGGGATGGTCCCCCACATGCTGCAATTACACTTGCAACCCTTCTGGGCATACGTTCAACAAGGGTTTGATACACAGCTATGGGTATTTGTGTCCATTCTTGCTGCAAGACTGTCGCCAGCTCAGCTGTAGATTTCGGACTTGGTTTCCTGGTCCGTAAGCGTCGCTCTAACTCGTCCCACAAATATTTTTTTGGGTTTAGGTCGGGACTTTGAGTAGGCCAGAGAAACGTTTTACATCCATACCTCGATACCACTGCATGTCAGAGGCTGCAGCATGACATGGAGCGTTGTCGTCCTGGAAGTAACATCCGACCATTCCATACAATTACAAGAGCGTAGGAAGAACCTGATTGTCCAAAACGTTGATGTAGACGTCGGCGTTCAATTGACCATAAACAGGCCATACCACTAAAAGCATCTCTAAACAAGTAGTCGGATTTTATGCAAATCGACTAACATCCGGTCCATTATTGTAGGGTAGTGTATATATATACTGTCTACGGGAAGTTTGAATAGTATATTCTTTATGCTTATTCACTAACTGTTTATGTGAATTATTAACTGTTAAAAAAGCTGTTAGTATTTGGTAGTTAGCAGATGAATATTTGTGACCACAGTTGAAAAAACTGATCGCGAATACACAACAATAATTCACTATTATTTTAAAATAACATTTCTTGTCATCGCTTTCTTTTCCAACTGGGGTGCTACTATATTTCTATTACTACAGAGGTGGTTAGTGAAGAGCAGGTTTTCCTATAGCAGTTAAGATAACACTTCGCAACTGCAAGCGAAAATAGTAAGAGTTATAAAAAACTTTTAAAATAACTTAATACATAACAAAAGCAAATAAATTTAAAATTCGGATTATTGAATACTTGCGACATCTCAGTTAAGACAACTACTACCGCACATTAACAACAACAATCAAGAGTGTAATTTCAAAATAACAGTGTTGCTCATTTCTTGAAGAAGTAGAAAGTCGACCCACCAGCCCTCTGATGTGTCTTGGGAACTTTTCCAGCAAGACGGCAGCACCGTCGAGGCATTCAACAAGAAAGTATCGGGTTGTAACGAAACGCTTCTTCTGGCACTTAATCCCTCGCTTAAAGACTTCAGAGGGGGCGAGACAAAGCCGTCACTTCGGATCAATATCTCCCCAGAACATTGCATCCCGGTCACGGCAGGGGAGGGGCACGGAGCGATATATATCTGCCCGGCGATATCCGGGGCTCTTCTGGCATTCCGGGCAGACCACGAAAAACCTTGCTTTCAATTTCTGTATTGGCTTTTAAAACGGGAATAGAAGACTAAGACGGGGATGAGCGAAACGTGCCATCTTATACAAGGGAAAGGATTTGGGTGGGGATCGCTGCGATCTATGGAAGATTTGGGGGTTGCTTAAGCCGAATATCTAAGATTTTTTTAGAAAAATTGTAAGAGACCAAGTGCATTAAAAATATCAATAACTAGCTGAATAACCTGGCGTTGCTCGGGTTGAAATGGTCAAATATTGAAAGAATAGTGATTCAGAATAACCACTTTTCTTACATAGAAAAATGCAGTCATTTAAGTCAGTGCTCTACAACCTTTTTATCGCCGCGGACCGGATCAACGTTTGATAATTTCAACGCGGCACGTTGAGGGGGGGGGGGACGTTGATTGTTTACATTTTAGATTGTTTTGATTTAATAATTTTAATTTAATTGTATTTAAACATGCCTTCAAAATAAAATACAGTTACACCAAACTATAAATATAAGGTGATTTAACATTTTAACTCACTAGAACGCTAAATCAATGAGAACCATGAGCTTGTTTCTTTGCAACGAGACGGTTTCATCTGGGGGTAATAGGAGACAATGACACCCGAAGTGGGTTGCTTATGTCCAGTTTAATCCGTTGTTTTGTTTTGGATGCTGTCACTGCAGAAAACCCCGCTTCACACAGATAGGTTGTCGGAAATGGCAATATTGATTTAAGTGCTGTGGTGGCAATCTCAGGGTATTCCGCCATGACTTTAATCCAGAACACCGGCAGAGTTGCTATCTCGAACGTAGTTTTAAGGCTGCCTTCATTTGCAATCTCCAGCAGTTGATCTTCTTCTTGCACATACATGCTAGATTCGCCTGATTTGTTGACAAATGGGTTGCGGATCCATTCTTTACTAGTTCGTGGGTATTTTGTGGTTTCCCAACCACAAAATACCCACGAAGCGCTCGAACTCTTTTTTTAAGCAAACACAGGTGATCGTGCACCAACTAGGAGAATGAATGTTTAGGCTCAGTCTCGAATAAAATCCCCGCTAATGTCTGAAACATGTCCAAAATGCCTCTGTTCACGCGCCGTCACCACAACTTCAGTTTGGCTTCAAATGCAGCTACTTTGTCTGCCAATTTGAAAATAGTTGTCACATTTGTCAAAATTGGAAAATAGAGACATACAGAATTCAGAAATCATAATTGAAGCTCTAGTAACAGAACAAATTTCAAGTTCTGATTTACCACCTCCTAATTTGAGTGGAAATTTCATAGATAATAACCGCACAAACACGAGATAAATACAATAAAGTAAATAAAATGGAAATAATTTAATATTTCTTGTGCGGCCCGGTACCATTTGATTTACGGACCGGAACCGGTCCGTGGCCCGGGGGTTGGGGGATCACTGATTTAAGTTGTACGGAAAATGCTTTTTAACTTCGTTTTAACTTTTGCATAGCTTCGACAAACAAAATTCCGGTGAAAACATGCAGAATTCTGAAAAACGAAATATGTGCAGTGTCGAATTTCGAATGAAATTTAGTCCACTGTATTGGCTCAAATACACAAACACGGGATTCTAAATAAAATTTATAGAATAAAACTTTTATTCTGGTTGGCCAGATCTCCAAGTAGCAAAATTACGCTTTCATGATCAATGAGTTTTTCATTTGGAATTTTCGTGTTCTACTACAAAATTTTAGTAAGAAAAATTAAATAGTTTAATTATTATTCGCACCACGTTCCCTCGTGACTAAATATATGCTTATAGAGAAAAACGCGCGTCCAAAATGAGAACCATTATATCCTTTAGGTTTCCTTCAGAACGGGTTTCCTCTAGTCAATATTTATTTATTGCAGAAAACAAACTTTAGATTTTCAAATTAGGGATTCGAGGGGCACTTTTACGAGCACCTCTGGGCCAATTTCCATGGTTGTAAGTACAACAGATTGGACTGAAGACAAGAAAGTAATAGTGTATGTTAGCTACAGTATTCTAAAGTATAATTGTACCAAATGTGGTGTTGATTGGCCAAACAGTGTAGATTTGTATAGAAAATATACGTAATGCAGAAACGTAGCGATTTATCCGACGTCCAAAAGGGCATGATTATTGGCTTTCGGGCCAAGGGTGGAAGCATTTCGGAAACGGCTAATGTTGTGAACTGTTCGCGTGCCGCAGTGGTAAAAGTATACCGTGCATGGCAAAATGGCACTATCCAAAATCAACGGGGTGGTACACGTAGTACACCACGACGGCGCCTTAATACAAATGCGGCTTGCAATTTAAAAAAACATGGTGCACTAACTGAACTATTGAGTTTAGCTTTAATTAGTTTTAAAAAATTAAAAATAATAGCAATTGATTAGGGAATGGTTTGCTTTTTAGTTTTATGGCGTAACGGCAATCTTTGGCCAAACTACACCCAAAAGAAGGCAACAACACGTAATGCACATGCACGCAAGGTAGGTAGTCCTCCTACTTTTCTCATTTGGACACCTTCACGTTATGGCAAATTTTGTTTACCGTAAACCCAATTTAAGGGTCGGTATCCCATGACAGAGTTAAGTTAAGTTAAGTCAACAGCTGGGCTCGTCAACCAAAACAAACGTCAGCCAAACCTTCACACCACGCCAAAGTATACGGCTTAACCGACAACCCCGCTCAATCGGAATTTGTTCCGAATAATTCAGTTTCTTATAAGCTCATATACAATTATGTTTTAAAAAGAAAGAGCTTTGGTTTTATGAAAATAACAACCTTTGTCTACGATTGTTAGTTTCCAAACAATTATTTCTTTGAGTACTTAACATTAAGGGGTTTTCAAGTGCCAAAAATCGTAAAAAGGATTTGCGCTCTTGATTGAAGTGCAACGTCTTCAGGTCAATTACTTATTGTGCTCACAAAACACTCAATGGCAGATCTGTCAAAAACTTCGCATTCGGATTCAGCTGACGGCATCTCAATAGTACTGTTTGTTCAAGAAGTTTGTTTCAATTGTTGAGCGTACAGAACATATGGTCGCCATACGAGAAGTAAAAAAAACCAATAAAAACACAGCAACGAATAGGAAGAAATTCGACACCACCTACAATGAGGCAAACAAGCGAATCCTAGCTCAGTCAGCGTTCAAGATAGCGCGGAAGATAAGTTATAAGTAAACAAAAAACTCCAACCTCGCTCCTAACGTTACTTTTTATTTCTTGTCACTTCATTTTATGAGTTGCGAATTCTTTCCGACAGTGCTCTTTCAACGAGCGAAGGGTTCCGACTAAAATGACAAAGTGGCACTATCGACGACCACATTGCAATTGTGGTTTTATGGCTCTAACAACGGTGTATTTATCAACGAATCCGTAAACTAAACTCAGAGAATCATATTCTTGGTATTTACCGCAAACATAATACGCTCTGTATTTTTTGTGCTTCATCTGTTACTCTTGCGGTCAAAACACTTCACCTCAAGTTAGCGTGGGAGTTTTTCGATTCAGAGAAACTCGTGTGAGTATGAAAGACGTCTTAAATGAAAGTTTATGAATGAAACGATGTTAAGGAATAGCGACGATTCTTCTCTTTCCTCTTAAAATTTTGTATAAGTATACTTTTTCCTTCGCTAATTGGGGTCGCCGTTGTTCAGTGGGTTTGCCCATTGAGCTAGCAACGTGCGAGTTGTAGGCGGGGAAGATTCAATTTCTCCTTGGGTGTATTTCTTCTGTGTCAGAAGAAAGTTTCTTGTGTGGGAGGGATCGCAGTTGCCCGGTTGCTAGAGCAACGAATAAGCAACAGTTTGATACTCAATAGAACCAAAGACTGTCGTTTACATGGGGTCTGGTGCACGTTAAATCTATCAAGCCCTCAAATGTACTCACGTTGGCGTGGTGTGAAAGTTTGGAGTGTGGATGCGCGAGATCAGGTGTTGATCTCTTCATCTCACCTTGGTTCAAAATGACAAGCTATTGCCCTAAGATTGATCATGAACAGTCTCTAACGGCCAGTTGTGTCACTCCAGTGCGAAGTTACTTCAACTACCTACCTTGTGTGCATGTATGTACATTGCGTAAATTGATGTAAATTGGCCAAATATGGCTATTACACCATAAAACTCAAAACTTACCAACATTCACCAATCAATTTTAATTATCTTTAATTTTGTAAAACTAGTAGCTAAATTCAGTAGTTCAGTGAGAACACCTTGTTTTTTTAAATGGAAAGTCCCATTTGTATTGAAGTACAGTCGGGTCTCAGTGGATTTGCTCACCTCGATAGCAATCTTTGAGTTGGCACATGTTCGATTCCTCCCTAGGTGAATTTCTTTCTTCTGTGTCAGAATACTTTTCCTATGTGTACATCTTGTGTGCACGTGAATCATGTTTTACAAAAAATCGTCAACCATTTAGGATTGAATTATTCATTTATAGAATAATCGTACAAAAACTATGAAATCGGGTGCTTAGTAACAACTGTAAAGGCAAGAAGGTTTATGCATGATGATTGAATCGCTACAGTATGACTAAAATTTCTTAAGAACTTTCAATTTTATTTAGGTATTGATTGTTTTAAGATGTAAAATAAAAATGGCAAACAGCAGATCGTCTTTTTGGGCTTGAAATATACGAAACAAAATTCGAAGATTTTTTTGTAAGTAATTATGATGTTAAAAAACTATTTTTTGTTAATTTTTGAAAAAAAAAATAAGATTGTGAAAATCTAAATATTATATGTGTATGAATATATTAAAGTATCTTCAAAGGGTACCTGAAATTACATTTTATAATTAAAATAAACCAGGTAAAGCTTTGATCTATAGTTGCAAGTCAAATTCACTAAAATCAAACTAAAACTTCTATGACAAAATTTAATACAATAGAAGAAAAAAAAACCAATTTAAAAATCTTCTCAAGTTGCTCTTTAAATAAGCGTAATTAAAAAAAAAACATTGCTTAGAAAAGGCGGAGTTACATTCAGTTTTGTAATTATTACATAAATTAAGAGGTTTTAAATTCAGTTAATTAATTAATAGAAATAAATAAATCAATAGTTTACTAAAACTGAGAGTTATAGTTCGCGGATTTTAAAACAAACCAGATAGATACATATTGTTAATGTACTTTCCTTTATCAAAGTCGATCAAATCCCATTAAAATAACAATACAAGACATTGATCTTGTTATGTCGTATTTACCACAACCTATTCAATAACTTCTCCCTGCAGCTTAAAGAACAAATATGCTTTACATCTCTGGATTTCTGAAGCTCGCTGCAGTGGTATTTACTCGACAGAAATGTGAATGTTAGGTGTGAATGTGAAATTAAATCTTCAAGATTGAATAGGGAAAGAAATATACACGCAATCTTTCAAACTATCCGTTCTCTATACACAATTCTTCATGCGTGAAATAAAAGTACCGAGCAAGAAATCCAAAGACTGTAACATGAGATTGCCTACTCTGGATACACCTAGAAAGGGAACTGTTTCATAACTGCACACACACCGTTGGTAAACTCGTTCCAATTAATTCAGGCGTTGAATACTTCACAGCACCACTGGCATGGGTTGAAAATTTCCGCTTCACTCACCTTTCCAACCACAATTCGTGGAAGATGTGGGCTTGGAGTGATTATTGCCAGAAGCCATAAATGCGTTACAAGGATGGTATTGTATAGTGGTGGAGGAATCAAGTTATGCCAGTGGAGTTTCTGGGACAACTAGCCGCTCGAACGCACATGAACTGAATAGAATTCCTCTTCACATCACAATTATTTGCATAGTATTCAATACTGTAGAGACACACCTATATGAGGAAGGCTAATAGAGTTTGCAATGTACAACCTACAGGTTAAGCCTTGGAGTTCAATTTTCGGGATTGGTAAAACTCCTATTCCTTCACCATAATGACTGAAAATAATTCTTAGGTATAATCGGAATTCCTAGGATTGAAATCAACCTCAAAAACAATTATATTCAATGGAGTTTGGTACACATTGCGTATTGTTTCATTTTTATTACAATGCGGACTGTAACATCTGGCTTGAGTGAGGTTTCTTGCTATGATAAACTTTATTTCTTTCACCCTAATGAATGAAACTTATTCTTAGGTATCATCGACAATGCCTTACTTTGATTCAAATATTACAAACGATTAAATTAAATGTCTTGAAGTTTGGTATACATTACACTTTGATTCATCCTAATGTTAATGTGGAAACTGTGACATTATCATTGAATGAGATGTCTTGCTTTGACAAAACTTCTGTTATTTCATCCTGATAAACGAAACTGTTTGTAGAGAATAATCGACATCTTGTTTTGATTCGGACGCTCGACATAATTATCTTCGATGTCTAGGAGTTTATAACATATTACTCGTAAGTTTTGTTTCATCTTAATGGTAATGTGGACTGTAACATTTTAGCCACCATTGAAATTTTAAAACTCTCACAATAATGAATAAAACTAATTCCTGGACATAGGCGATTACATGCTCTGATTCAAATATTACGAAGAGCTATCTTCGATGTCATACATTAAGTTTTGTTTCATCTAATGCCAATACGAACCGATACAATAGCCTTGAGTAGTATTTCTTTGACAAAACTTCAGTTATTTCCTCGTTACAAATCAAACTGACTGTCAGACATAATCGATTATTCATTGCTTTGATTCGAACATTTGACATAATTATCTTCAATGTCTTGGTGTATGGTACACAAAAACTTTTGTTTTATCCTAATGTTAATGTGGATTGTGTCATTAGCATTGATTGAGGTTTCTTGCTTCGACGAAACTTCTGTTCTTTCATTATAATGAATGAAACTGGTTCCTGAGCATCATAGGCGATTCAATGTTTTCATTCAGCCGACCAACCGGTCTAGTGGTTAAGGTGTTGGCTTCTGGATCGGAAGGTTCCTGGTTCGAATCCGGGGTCAGGGCATGGATGTAATTGTGCTGTCCTTAGTTAGGGGTAGTGATGATCGCCCATTGGGTGCCCCTTCACAAATGATCATCGCTTCCCGGCCTTGCAGTGGCCTATGATTAACAATCGAGTGCCCGCCGTAATTTTTAAAAAATGTTTTGATTCAAATATTAAAAATAATTATTTTCAATGTTTTTGAGTTTCGTATAGCACATTACGTTTTGTTTTATTTTGATGGTTATGCGAAATGAAACCTATTATGATAAAATAACAGAAGTTTATCAAAGAAATAAAATCAAATAAAATTTTTTTTCTTTGATAAAATACTTCTGTAATTTTATCATAATAAATTAATATGATTCTTAGAAGCCAGCAGCAATCCCCCACTTTGATTCAAACGTTAAAAATAGCTATCTTTAATATCCTGGAGTTTAGTGGCACAAAATACGTTTTGTAAATCCAAGTTTCTATACTAATCGAAAGAATGAAAAATAATTTGTCTCATCAATTATTACTACTGTAGACATAATAAAATATAGCCATTTTAATGCTGTATAATTCATCGTATTTTATTCTTTTGGAAAATAATATTTAACTTAACCATTAAGTTAGTAAAAAGATTTATCGATTCAAGTTCAGCAGAAACCAATTTTGCTACGCCTGAACTGCAAAACGAGAAGAGAATGATTACAAATAGAGTATTTGCCAGTTAGGATAATTATGTGAAATTTATTGCTAAAATTAATCTTGTCAACATTATAATGATACCCACCATTTTTTTGAAAGAGTAGAACTTGTATCATTAACGATACAGATTAAAATATAGACATTCAATGTTTTCATGCTTATAGTAAGAAATGGATTGTTGAATCTAGTTAGCATCAAAAGGTTTTGTTTCAATGATACATTTAGTTTGTGTTTATAATACTCTAATGATAAGTCTGTAAAATATCAATAGCTTATAATAGGAGTAGAAATATAGTAAAACTTACCTAACTTGTCACGATAAATTATTTGAGATGAAAAATGGATGACTTAAATGATATGAGAGATGATAATGCAGTTTGGGGATTATAGAAAATATAAATAGGGAAACTAAAGCTATAAATAAAATACGAATGATTAACTTACTACTGTTAAAGAGAGTAAATATTTAATCAGACTAGCTACGATTTAATATGTTCAAAAAACTAAAAATTGTATTAAAATAAACATATTTATCAATTTGATGCCGTTTATTATTAAGGATTTTTTTTTATCTCGAGTGAGCTGTTTTATTAGAGATAATGTACCGAGCATTTAAATATATATGGTTTTTTTTTGTAAGAACTATTTTTATTTTCTTTCATTTTGGATTTCAAACATGATTCTGAAGAAGAAAAGTTTATAAGTATAACATAAACAGTTAATTTTTCTACAAATACCAAATGATGTTGAACGTACACAAAGAATACTTCTTTTTCAACAAAAAGCAACAACATTCAAATTTAAACCAAAAGAACATTCTTTACAACTTCTTATTCAGTACAGAAACAATTTCCAAGGAAACGTTCTAAGCTGAAAGCATTTCCATTTCACAGCTATTCATGTGTCTTGTCGCACGGAGTTATTAGCCTGATTTGCATTTAAATTATCCGTCGTCTTTCAGGATCTCATTGGAATCGCACGGAAGTATCCCCTTACCCACATGCAGAACGCATAAAATTTATTGCGTTTTTGGACAAACATTTAAATAATAAATGTGGCCATAAAATGCAAGATCGAAATTTAATTTTCCAAGCATTTATGGGCCAATAGGACAACCCTTGGCAGTCAAATGTGCCACTAATAAATTCCCAAGGCTATAAAATAGGGCGAAGTTCAAATAGTACCTTTTATGTTGCTTTTACAGCTATTGGTCCTCACGGAATGTATTCACGCACAGGACTTTTCAACTAGAAATTCGTTGCTTTTAAGGAGCGAAGGAAATTATTACTTTTATAGTTATAGATGGTGATAGACGGTCATTAAGAATAATTAGCAGAAGTATAACAGAAAAACTATATACGGACGAGCCTGTCATTTAAAATGGCTACATTTCGTCAAAGCCATCCCACACACCATTTCAAGACTCAATGGCAGATTGGACGACCCATTCTAGGAACAAGTTAGACGACGACTCTTTACGACTCGATACCAAGAACTCGTTATTCAATCCTTCAAGTCATTTCAACGCGATATCTCGTACTTCAAAAGAAGAACTATTTTGCTAATGCTGAGATGGCTCATGATCAAAATGCTGCTGTTGTTTTGATGTTGTCGATATCAAGATCTGGTCAGAATTCTTCTAATGAAGATATATCAAGATCTGGTGATGGTTTTGCAAATGACGGGATAACAATCACACACACACAGGAGGGTTAATTTCCATAAAAGTTTCTACTCTTTTTATTTGCTGATTGATGACGTACTAGTTGATGGGCTTTATTATTATAAACACACTGAAAAGATGCCCAATGTTGATGACTCAGTGGTTTTGCCTACTGCTATTTCAATTTGCGAGTTCTATGTAGTGCAGTTTCGATTCCTCTCTGGGTGCTTCTCTTCCGTGTCAGCAAAGCATCCCTTGCGCGTACATGACATTTACTTCAATTGCTTGGCCATACGCGTTGGGAAAAGTGACAGATCTCAAGAAAATAAATATTACAAGAAGGACCAGTTGACTGTTAATAGTATAGTAATGTTAATCATATCTTAGTCCTCAATAAAAAATATATAATAAAATAGGGGATTTGACACTCATCGCTAAAGCTTTCCGAACCCCGGATATTGCTAGGAATTGCTTGATTGGATTGATAGGAACAAACACCAGAGTGAAAAGGTTGGTTGGTCGATTGGTTTGGGTTTTATGGTGCTAGGTCCGATAGCTTTACCCAATTCAAGATTATATAACTATTTAATAGCAACCAGAACAACCATAAAAAAGTCTCTAAAATATGCACACACACGAACAAAGAAAACATTGTTAAAACTAAAGCTTAAAAGAGTTTAATTATGGAACAGAATTAAAATATCATGTATTATGTATGCGATAAAAATTAAGAGAGATGTAAAAAAGTTAAAAATGTAGTGGGTGTGATATAGCAAATCAGATAAAATAGGTGATGTGTTTAAAATAGTTCGTAAAAAACCTTCTAAGACCGGAAAAAGATGCTAGAATGTGAGTAATGGAAAGAGGTTGTTGGCAAATTTTTATTGGTCGGTGAAACTGTACCATGGTGCCGAGGTTAAAAGGTTTTAGTTTGGTTAAAAGGTTGGGGTTAAAAGGTTGAATGCACGTTATTCAAAGGGACTATTTCGTAAACGATAGATTTGTTGGTTAGTAGACAATCGCTATTTTGGTGTTGATAACATCTTTGTTCCGTTCATTTCAGAAATATGTAATAAATGAAAATTCAAACCTATAAAATACATATTTGGGATTACCAAATACACAAACCTAGAAAATAGCATCACCCGATCCCAAGCGGAAACTATGGAGGTAAACTTCTACCCATCGTCTTCCTTCATTTTCCTTCATCTATTGTGGATGACGTTTAATAACATTTAAAATTTCCCGAAATCGAATTTACTAAATCTTCATAAAATCCAATTATTCTGGAAGTACTTACTGAAACTTTTTTCGAGTTCTATTTAAACTTTCGTAGCTTTTCTCAGTAATCTGAGAAAGGAGGATTCAGTTGCTAGTTCATTATGCCTTCATGACAGCTTAATACTTGACAGCACAGCTTAAGTTTTATATTTAATTTAATTTCAATTGAAATTCCTTGGTAGATTATATATAAACTTTTAAATAATGTTCTCAAATTTTTAGAACAGCTAAATCCTAATAAAACACCAGTTCAATCCAGTTATTTCAGATGTACTGAATAAACTTCCTTCATCTTCCTTTCTACCTTTCGCAGGATTCCTCTTATAAATGTGCTAGTTGATACAGACTACGCATTCGTTATGATGTAATATACAGTTCAACCCTTCTGGTGGCTGATATTCGCTTTGAAAACTGCAATATAGTGGATTTATTGCCCTAAACTGCTCTCTAATGTAAAATCCTGTTCCAAAATGTTGTCAGTTCTAGGCAAGGGACAATTTGCTTTTCCGATTATGAACCTTTTTCTCCTTGGAGTAACAGGGCTGCATTGTCTCAACGAGATATCTCGTTATTAGCGAAAATATTGAACAAGATATCTCGTTATTAGCGAAAATATTGGACGAGATATCACGTCAAAATACTTGAAGGGTTAAATTAATTTTTAAAATATTAATTTGAAACTATTAATCGCATTTTTTTGGTTTTAAATCAGGCGAGAACATTTGTGATTTTCCATCGGTAGTACAGATTTGTTAGCGGAATGATTGACCTACCCGTTGATGCACAATAAATACAACTGAGGTACTTTTTTATTGACACGTAAAGCCGCGACTACATTTGATTGCCAAACTGTACACGAGCCTCTAGTTTTCATGACTTGGACGGGTTTTGGGCGGCAAACGAGCGGTTCGTGAATAGCTCGTGGCGATCCACTTTCTGTTGTTTTTCGAAGAACACAAAGGCGTTCTTGGTTCAGATTTGTACGGCGTCGTGAGTAGTTCGTTGCTTTTCTTTATGCTCGTGAGCCTCGAGGCTCCATTGTCATCACCGGTTGCTGACAAATGACTGTCTGGTGGTTTGCGGTTGGTTCCTTCCTTTCCCATGGATCGTTGAAAGCTCGTTGGGAAAATAATTTCAACTAACGGTTCGACTCGCAAATGTATACGCACCTTAAGAGGAAAATATGATAGGAATTTTCTGTGGAAGCAAAACACCGGATTTTACTTCCGGTTACTCCATGCTCAATGCGCACAGGAAGCATGTTCAAGCAGAAAAACACTATCTCCATCTACATTTACAAAAAAAAAAAACACCTCTATTATATTCCTTCATAAGCTTCGTAAAAATGTGTAACACGTTTTCTGATTTGGTTTTCATTCTTTGTTCGAGTTTAAAGGAACTGTTTCTCAACGGAAAAATAAACTTCGTTTAGTGTTTTGACACTTCCCCAAACGATTAGGCGATTTAACTTTTTAAAGTTGGGTACCAAAGAGTATATGATTTATCTTTGATATTTCACAGCTTTTCTGAATTATAGTTCCACATTTTCCACTTGCAAACTTATCCAGCGCTTTAAAAATAAAAATATTCATCCATTTTCATATTTTAAATAATTTTATGTGTTGCATATGGTTTTAAGGCCAAAACTACTCATTTGAGAGAGTTCCTTGACTATTACTGTGAAGGAAAAATTCAAGGAGATTTTGAAGGAATCTTTACAAAGCAGAAATGTACATAAAACACAAGGAAATTTTTTTCTGATCGATCCGCATTCTTAATCAACAAGCCTTTAAAACTGATGTTTCGACGAACTTTTTCTATCATAAAAAGAGTAAAAACACAAAAATGGATCTTTGACAGAAAAGATTTATGAAGTAAGCTTATGTACATAAAAATACTTATTTTTAATATATACATTACTGAACATAGTATAGCATAAGGGGACTGAAAAGTATACTACTTAAGTAGGAAAATAAGTAAAGCATATTCCGTATTTTTAAAGACTTTTTTTTAAAGTACAAAAGGGGTACAAGAAATTACTTCCCCTAGATTTGCTTTATAAATAAAGTTAACTATAAAAACTATACTTTTAGTCCTATTTTTTTCGAAGACTTCTGCCCTAAGCAGTCCATACATTTAAAGAACTTCAAAGTATCTTCAATTTTTTCGGTAGAACACAGTTACCTAAAATACTTTCTCAAAAAATATACGATGACTTTACAGCGTGTTTTAAAAAGGAAGTGTTTTTTATATTTTACGCTCGTCTTGGAGAAGGGATTTTTGAATGTGTTTGAACTCCTACTCCTTCGTCTAGCTTGTTTAGACCAAGTGGGATAACAAACATTTGTACGTTTTTATGGTATAGAGATTTAGAAGACATGTTTAAGTCACTTCAAAGTAATATGAATTTAAAAACGAGAGCTTTCCAAAAAACGACGAAAGTTAAAAACGCTTGTAAACTTAAAAATAACTTTTCAGTTTTATATAAATTTTTCCGGGACAAATGTTCTTTCAACTAATACCTTTGATGTTTATGATACTACTTAGTTTATTTTAAAACCAAGAGTTTTTTCATTCAGGAAAAAACAGTTTAATCTTTGCAACTAACTAAAACTTTTCGCAGAATACTTATTCAAAAAAGGGGAGGACATGTTATCCAATCTGAGTGAATATGAAACTCGAGTCTTTTACAGATTTTGTCAAAAGATTAGTGACAGAAAGAGAGCAGTTAAAAGGTTTATGAAATGAAAGTCTAAGAAAACCTAACTTTTAAATCTTGCTTTTTGATACTGCAGTTTCAGAATGTTTCATAAAAAACGCATTACTACAGTATAATTTCACACCAAAAATTTAAAAGCAAGTTGATTGACAGAAACTGGGATTGAAAATTCTATCAAATAAAAGGGTATAATTTTCTTTACAACGTTCAATGTATTTTGCACGGGTAACATAACTAATTTTTAAATCGCATGAGCCAAAATTAAAAAAAAAAAATTCTAGCAATGTTAGATTGAAACAAATTATAATAAAAAAGGAGCAAATCAAAAGATTTTATTTCTTGAAATGACTACAAATATTATGCAGTTCCAGTGAAAGGAAGGAGCTCGGATCCAGAAAAAGACACCTATAGCAGGAACGTAATGTCTAAGTTTAAATTGCATCCTAATCTAACAAGTAGCCTCTTAAAACCACGTGTTGAAGGTCAATTCGCGAGTTGTAGGTTCAGCAACCAACGAATTGGCACGCAACGTAGGCTAAATTAACTGTAACTTACACTTAGCGGATTTTTCTTCCGTTTCAACAAAACTTCGCTAGTGTGTCTATTACTTGATATTATTAGTCTTGTGTTTGGTGCAGCTTGACCAAATGCCACTCCGCCAATCAACCTTTCTTTATATTTGTCACCCATTGATGTCCATCATACTGTTGCATCCTCCTTAGAGGAAAGTTACGCGAACATCATTGATGGTATGAGGACCGCGATAGCCCGTTTGAAAGGATAGCGGATTAGCAACCGGAGGGTTGCGAGCTCGAAACTTAGATCCCACCATAATATGGTCGTGTACGAGGAAGGGACTGGTGAACGTTAAATATTTCTTGGCCTCAGGTTTTCTCGCGTTAGAGTGGATGAAGTTTGGAGAGTATGGTGCCAGATCAGGTGTTGACCCAGTCATCTGACCGTGGTTCAAAATTAACCGATGTTGTCATCGGGTCTTCCCATTCGAGGTCTATTCTGGACCGTGGCCAATAATCCGTCATGTGGCTCGAGTGCGACGTTAATTCAATTACCTACCAACTTCGATGGTATGTTTTGCAATGAACATTCGTGCTTACAGACAACAGTGTTCAATGTGTCTCCAACGCTCAACATCCCACCAAAGGATGCATTACATCAATCTACCATAATACAAATTAGCTCTATTACCATGTTTATTAGGAACTTTGTACCACCTATAATTAACATCTTAAGCCTCAAATCGAATCTCAAAGCGATAAGAATCTTTTAAATACCATTACTAAATTTCTCAGCTCCAAGGGTGTCTATAAAATCCTCACTAAAGTAAGGGTATAGGGACTTGCTTGGTTGTATGTATTTTGCAATGCTCTTTTGTTTCTCACAGGCAGAGTTGTCCAATGTGCCTCTAACACTCAACATCCAAAATTGGGATGCTGTACATCAATCTATCATATCATAGAAACGGCTCTCCCACGATATTTATGCTTGACTCAACATTGGCCTTGCACCATAGAACTCCAAACCAACCACCCCGGATATTAATAAGGAACAATGTGCCATCTATAAATAATTCCTTTCAAACATTTCTTACCCATCTATCAAACTAACGTCTTCCCTCGAGGTTGCATCTTTGTTTGTATTTTGAAATACTTTTTCGTACACTCAAGAAGTGTTGTCAAATGTGACCAACGCTCTACATCCACCAAAGGCATCATCTCTACAAGGCTCTACATCCTCTGCATCAATCTATTGAACATAAACTGGATCTCTCGCGATATTTGTTAAGAACCATTTACCACCTATTTTTAACACATTAAGCCTTAAATCGAAACTCAAAGGCTTAAGAACTCTTTAAATTCCTTTCATAAATTTCTCATCCAAAAGTGTCCACCAAACTGTAAATCTTCACTCGAGTCGAGCATGGGGACATTCTTGGTGGTATATGTTTTGAAATATTCTTTCGTACTCACAGGCAGCGTTGTCCACTGTACATAAACTGGATCTCCCACGATATTTATTAGGAACTATTTACCACCTATAATTAACATATTAAGCCCCAAACATCGCCTGTTAATGAACACGTTAAGCATACCTGAAATTCGTAAAGGCACTTACCGATTCCCCCATGTTCTGTAACAGTCTCTTCCCGAAAAAAAAAAAGTGGGAAACGTGTTTAAAATATCTCTGAGTGTTAGACGAGTCTGCTTATTCATAAGGCTACATTAAGCTTAATTACGAGAGCAAGCATCAGTTTGTGAGGAAGCGTAACGCTTGGAAGGAACGTCCCATAAAAACCTTGAAATTCCCGCAAAGTTCGGGCGCTTTGACGAGCAAAAATGTGTGCCGAGATCTAAATATGGCAGCATCGTTTGAAAGGAAATTCCATTAAAGTAAGAGCACTTAACACGAGTATAATAACCCATTTAACTTTTGCGTTAAAAAAAAAAAACATAATGGCCGGCTCTAAATTACTGAGGAGAGGGAAGAGAAGCTTACAGAAGATTGAATTGAAGCACACGCTAAAACAATTATTTAGAATTTTTTTTCGCAATGTCGTTTTCGTGTTAAATAGAGTTTTCTCGTGTAATTAAGGAGTGATTGACATATTTGTTTGTGTTACAATCAGTTGAAATTTGTAACAAAGTTTCGGTTGATTTTTCCGACTGCTGATAGTTTGTCCAGGTACAAATGTTTCATATATATTAACCTTTCGGTACAGATGTAGTCTACGTTTATAGCGATGGAAACGGATTTGTCGATTTTTTTTGGCGCACTTCTAAAGTTGCCAAGGAAAGAATATTATTTGAAAAATATTTTTTTCACAAATATCTTCCTTTTTACAACGGAAAATGAAAATTTCAAAACACATTTAAGAACGTTTTAAAAATATATTTTTAAAAAACTTTCACAAAAGGTAATAAGCTTAAACTGAAAGTATTTTTACAACGGAAGATGAAGTTCCAAAACACCTTTGTGAACGTTTTGAAAAATGTAGTTTTTAAAACGTCCACATAAGCCTAAACTGAGAAAAAAAAATTTCTAAAGAAAGTAAATAGTTCTAATGAACCAGTTAATTTCTTAAGACCAATGCAATAAAAGGATATTTTAAAATTAAAAAAAACCAATGGAATCAAAGAAAAAAAATTTCAAACGAACCAATGAAATCAAACGACTTTAACGTATTTTGAAAGAACTTTCTAGAATAATCAAAATGAAAATTCAAACTTTTTCCGTTTGCTGAGGTTGTTATGAAAACCGCAATAACCGGAAATACAGATGGGTTGCCTTAACCTACCATAACTTGCTACTAGAAGTGAGCCAAAAATCGTCAAGGCCATTACCACCGCTATAAACGTAGACTGCAGCTGTACCAACCATTCAAGTTTTTCGACCAGATATCAATTCCAAAGTTTGGATAAGTTTGATCAGAAGGAAATATCAATTCCAAAGTTTGGATAAGTTTGATCAGAAGGAAATATCAATTCCAAAGTTTGGATAAGTTTGATCAGAAGGAAATATCAATTCCAAAGTTTGGATAAGTTTGATCAGAAGGAAATATCAATTCCAAAGTTTGGATAAGTTTGATCAGAAGGAAATATCAATTCCAAAGTTTGGATAAGTTTGATCAGAAGGGAATATCAATTCCAAAGTTTGGATAAGTTTGATCAGAAGGAAATATCAATTCCAAAGTTTGGATAAGTTTGATCAGAAGGAAATATCAATTCCAAAGTTTGGATAAGTTTGATCAGAAGGAAATATCAATTCCAAAGTTTGGATAAGTTTGATCAGAAGGAAATATCAATTCAAAGTTTGGATAAGTTTGATCAGAAGGAAATATCAATTCCAAAGTTTGGATAAGTTTGATCAGAAGGAAATATCAATTCCAAAGTTTGGATAAGTTTGATCAGAAGGAAATATCAATTCCAAAGTTTGGATAAGTTTGATCAGAAGGAAATATCAATTCCAAAGTTTGGATAAGTTTGATCAGAAGGAAATATCAATTCCAAAGTTTGGATAAGTTTGATCAGAAGGAAATATCAATTCCAAAGTTTGGATAAGTTTGATCAGAAGGAAATATCTCGTGGAGATACTGGTGATGTTTGGAACAGGTTTTTGTACCAGTCTCTGGCCACTACAGGGCAATTTTCGTCCAGAAGTTAAATCAACAGGAGGGTTAATAGAGAATTATATTATGATAACCACATAAAATGTATGATTAAGATATCTCTGGCACTGACTGAAATTTCTTTAAGTTAAACAATGCATTCTTCTACCTATTACATTCTATTGCATATTATCCTCTAAATGTTCCAACGATATATCGTGTCCAAGATCTGGTCAATTTTGCTAAGGATGGGATATTTCATCGAGACAATACTGCCCTATTACTACAAAGGGAATGAACACCCAAGTAGAAACTGTCCCTTGACTGAAACTGCTGATGGTTTGGACCAGGTTTCTGTGCAGGATACTGGCTACTGTAAGACAATTTCTGAGGCGTAGATTAACCCCAATCGGGTTAATTAACAAAGACAGTGTAACTGATACAGAGTGAGAAGAGCTATTCTTCTACCATTACTTCATCAACATTTTACAGCGGATCTCTTACAAAACATCACCTTTGTACTGCAATTGAGAAGATATTACACTAATATTATTTGACTATACCTATAAAGTGAAATATGGATTTAACATAATTTTATTTTTGTGAAAATACAGAGAATTTAAATGTTCGGGTCGATTGCTTGACTTTTAATTTTAAATTTAAACCAAAAGTGGCATTCATCGCATATTCAGAGATATTCCTCCTTCAAAATTTAAGCTCATTGTAACTAGTAAATCTCCCTGTGTGTGTGTGTGACTATACAATAAAAATAAATTGTTGTACTAAAGCAAACGAACTGTTTTCAGAATGAATGTCGATATCATACCGTTATTTATTTGTAAATTTGTGGTAAGAAGTCTGTTCCGCAAAGTAGTGCGATGCTTTTACTAGTTTTACGGTTCATTTTGCAGCTGTTTTAAAATGTATGTTTGTTTCACCAAAATTAAAAGGTTTTATTCGATAAAAAAAGTACAAGTTCCAAATTTTAGTATTATGAGCACCACAATTTTGTAATTTTAAGGAGTTGCTTTTCCACTTCAAAAATCTTAAATACCATACGAAAACAAACGAAAATTTCATTTCTTCAATAGGATATAAGCCTTACAAATATCTCAATGTTTCGCAAGCATCAAGGTTTACATAAAGAATTAAGGTGTTCTCTTGTGTTCACATGCAAAAAATAAACATAAAATTGTCGAAGAAATCGTACTACCGTAGCTCCAAAGGGCGATCTTATAATTGCTTGTATCTCAGGTTTTTCGTCTGTACTCCAAAAGGGAGTGGGAAACTTCAAAGCAGAAGATTGTACAAAATTCTGACCAATAATCCATTGAATTTTACAGTAAACGTTTTTTGTTAAATCTATTCTTAGTATTATGCAGACTTTCAGATACATAAATGAAATATTTAAACCAAACCGTATTTATTTCAATCCCAAGTAATTCTAAATTTTGAGCTAAAACTTGAAAGAGGTTTTAACGCTTTGAGACATGTGGAAAAGAAGCAAAAAATGTCTTTTCGTGTGAATCTCAAATTGTATTTGGAAACACCCTTTTTCGAGTTTATTTCTGACAGAGAGCCATCTTTTATTCAAGATAGTATCTTCTTGGCTGCTCAGTATGCAGTGAGTTCTGTGTCAGAGAACGTGACTTTCGAGTTCAAATGTTCATATAGCAACTGTGGGAGAGAAATGCAGAAACATTTAAGGGTCCATTCTCGGCATCTTTGGCAACATTTTCGCTTTTAGATGCATAAAAATTTCCAGCTTGCTGTCGTCACTCTGCTTTCAGAAATGTTCCGCATAGCACACTTTTAGTATGCCTTTAAAGAAAGATGCACTCGTTATTCTCAACTTGTTTCGGACGCCTAAAAGTTTTTAAATTTTACTTGAGTGCCGACGTTGGCAACATGAGTAGAGTACGGGTCAATGTACATGCTTTCAAATTCTAGTAAGGGATTTAACCCTCCAGGTTGTTTATCTTGTCGAACACCACCCTATAGTAGCCATCCTTGCAAAAACCTGTTCCGAACTGTGAACAATTTGTTTTTCCTACTTGGATCTTTATTCCCTTGGAGTAAAAGGGCAGTTTTATTTCGATATTATTAGATAAATCAAGCATGTCTTAGACGACATATCTCGTCGAAGCAACTTGGCGGTTTTTCCCACCTGGTAGTTGTCTCGACGAGTTTACACGTCATTTGCAAAACTGATCATATATTTATTGACAAGCTATTTAGTCGTTAGAAAAAGTGACCGAATTTTCATCTCGCTAAAATTATGAATTAGTATGTATAGAATTCAATTATATGTTTAAAACAACTTCTGGTAGTAAACCAAATTTACTTCGAATGATTTTCAATAAAAGAAATTAGTTGTCTAATCATGTTTTAATATTTATTGATAAAAATATTTAAAATAAAAATATTTATTAACAAGCTATTTAATCGTTTGAAAAACTGTCCTAATTTTGATCTGGCTAAAATTATAAATTAGTACGTATGGAATTCAATTATAGGTATAAAACAACTTCTGGTAGTAAAGCAAATTAACTTCGAATGATTTCAATAAAAGAAATTAATTGTCTAATCCTGGTCCACATTCAATTATGGTTAAAACGTCTGAAACGTGTACTAATTTCTGTGGACTGGTTCGATTAAATATATCTTTTTGACCTTGTGCCATGAAATCAAATCTTTGCATGTATCAAAAATTCCTTCTTTTGCAATAAACAGTTTGAAACGAGGTTATTAAGCACTTTTAAGGACTTAAAGTTCATATTCCAAGTACAGTTAGAAATATTCCAGCTACATTATCTGTAGCTTCCGTTTATAAGATTTCAAGATTTTTCCATTTTGATTTCGTTCAAAATCTTTCTAAAGTCCTCTCTTTTTAATTTCCGGGGTCTATGACTACTCTTGAAAAACAAATATTCGCTAAATATCCCCTAAATAAAAAGAGCACTTCAAAAGCGAAAGTATTGTAGTCTCTCATAGGGGTATTAAAAATAATACAGCAGCCTTAACTGGGATTTATGCAAAAAAGTAAACCGTATGAGACAAAGAATTTCTACTTTTTGTCTATTAGAGTCGCATTTTCGCCATTAAAACAAGCTAACATTATTGATGTTTCACTTTTTTCCAGCAAATATTAAAAATCACTATTGTTTCTGGACGTAAGAAAATTTACATATATAGGAATTCATCATTTTATTAATTTATTAACCCTCGATTAGCTTACCTCTGTGTTGATTAAGTTGCTTTAAAAATGGAGTTAATATTTTTCAATATAAGAAGCTGGTGCAGCCGGCAGGAAAAATAGCGGATTAGCAACCTGACTGTTGCGAGTTCAAAACTGCATCCAACCAAAGACCGTCGTGTGCATAGGAGTTGGTCAACGTTAAATCTGCCACAGTCTCAAGTGGCTCAACGTTGGCATGATGTAGAAGTTTGGAGAATGGGAGTGCCAGCTCAGATGTTGACCTCGTCATCTCATCGTGGTTCAAAATAACGAGGTGCTGTCTTCGGATCTTTTCATTAGGGATTTATCCCGGATCCTTGTCAACAGACCATTGTATTGCTCTAGCGTGGAGGTAATTGCGTAAGGATACCTACCATGGTAATTAGTTAACACACTGCATGTAACAATGGGGCAATACAATCTGCTATTGGCGACGGTATGGAATTAATTCCCTAGGGAAGAATACAAGGATAACAGATAAATACTTTTAGGAACCCCTTAAAGAATTTAACATGGATTCACCCTTATTACTACTACTACCCACCAGTTCACCTTTGTAGTGCCACTCCTGTAGTATTTACTCCTTGGTTCAAAGTTACGAGATGTCCTCGAATCTATACATTCGGGATTGAACTTGGACCGTCATCAATAGTCCGGTGTGTAGATCCGAGATGTGTAGGTAGCTCAACTACATATCTTATCAATCTAAAAAATTGACTAGAGGTTCATGTAATCGACTGTTAGAATGCAACATAGAAAAATCAAATAAGAAGACCAGTAACATTTTGCGAAATCCTTTTTTTATGTCGAACCATGTCAGAAGAATAGTCTTCCGAAAAAGAAAACGCCCTTGAGGATGTGCTTAGAAAAACACGACAGCCTTTTTAAGCTTCATTTTCATTCCCTTTCATGAAGACCTCATCACAGGCAAATCCGATTTCAAGCGCAAGTTTTAAATCCCCCCCCCTTCTACCCGAGCATAGCAAAGGGGACTTAGAAAAAGAAGGGCTCGAAGTCTGACACCCCTTTTGGAAAAGTCACCAAAAAAGGATGAATAAAAAGGTGAATTGAACATTTCAGCGGGCGAATTTGTAAAGCGACTTTTGTGTCGACAGTTTCCTATGGTGACAGGCGGACGATGAATATGCAAATAAAGCGTTGCCAGGGGCAACCTGTTCCTAAGACGGGAATGGAAGACGGTCAAAAATGGTCCTCTCATGCAAATGCAATACGAAACGCCGTCGCCCCCTTTTTTCTTATCATTAGTCGCCATTTGAATTTCCGATTAAACAGCGCGCGCAGTTCGTGTGAGATTTATTCGGAATGGATCATTCCGGGCACTGCTTGGGGGTTGGATTCGGTTGCATCGTATTATAGCACCGATCCAGGGCTAGGGAAAATTAGTTCAAGCACGCGATGGAAGACATTAGCTATTGCGGAAAATCCATTCGCATTGATTTCGGAGTGCGTTTTTGAGTGCAGACAGGAGCTATAGCAACAGTGCCGCCGGAAGAATGGATTTCACATTAAAGAGAAGTCAAGAGGATTTGAATTCAATGTTTTCGAAGCTTGGTTTTGAATAATTGACCCATTTCGAAGATGTCGTTGCGTGAGGAAGACATGGGTTATGGATGAACTCGGCGGTGAAAACCGTGTACGCAGATTCATTAAAAGTTCCTTTGTATTGGTTTGGAAGTTTCGAGCACTCAACGTCATTCAGGATAACCATTTTTCCAGTAAAAAAACACGTAAACGATGTATTTTGTTGGACAAATTTCCGTTCTGAAGCAAAATGAAATCTATTTATATTTTAGGATACAAAATTAATGCGCCGTTTATGGTAAACAGTTCAACTAAAATGTCAATAAATAATTTATATGCATTGAATTATTTCATTTATGGAATTTAACACCAGCATCAGTCTTTGTTCATATTATCCATGAATCTTTTACCATATATTAGGCCTAACTCTAATAACTTCACATGCCCCGGTTAACTCCTATTAGGTCAGATCTTACTACTGTTTCTAGGATCATTGAAGGTTTTTATTTGATTTGGTGGGTGAAGATATCTGGGTCATCTCTTTGGCTTTCAAATTAGTTTTTTAACATCAGAACCAGCTTGCGTATCTAAATTCCATGGATCCCTTACCAGCAAACTTCAATATTCCTCGCATGTCCCTGTAAACTCAATTAACGTGACATTTTGCTCCTGTTTCTAAGGTAATTGAGGGCATGTATTAAGTTTAGTGGGTAGTGACGAGTCATCCTGGTAATATCTTTTGGCTGACAAAATTTGGCTCGCAAATGCTACCAAGGTTGGGGTTAAAACACCCCAAACATGGATAAATATAATGAATAACACGATGGCTGGACCTCACTTATTGGGTTGAATGACTGTTTGACCAGAAGGTAGGTATATTATTTCTTGGAACTTATAATCCCTTTTGCTCCAAAATTTTATATGCCCCCCCATGCATGTGATAAACTTTAAAAATACATCTATAATGTCTTTAATAATCTGTATACACAAAATAATTTGCTCCGAAAAAATTCACATTGATGAACGAAGCAATGTTCTTACTTGAAGCCCCAATAATTTCCCCAAGTCAATGCCATTGTGATAATCCATCTACCCCATATACCTTAGTTATATTTCTCTCTTTGTCAGTAACCTTTCCTGGTATGTGTATGTTCATTCCTAGACGCTGTATGTCCTGTATTTGATGCAACTTTCCCAAATACGTCCCTTGCATCATAAAACCCATTAACCAACCAATCTACCTGTTGCCTGTAGTGGTCATAGAACTTGTCTGGAACCCATTAGGTTCCAACTTCGAATACGAGTTTGTAAGCACAAGATGCCTAATCCACTGACCAAGGTGCCATTATTCCTAGTATGAGCAATGGCGACTAGCCCTTTGAGCATCACGAAGTTTCCTAAATAAACAGACACATCTATTGGTTGAAACGAATCCTAGGATGTATTTTATAGGTGAAGGTCAAAACTGGCTGAGTTCCAAATGCTTAGGAACCTCAGAGTGATGACATCTTTCACAAATAGCTACCAGTTAATCCTTTTTTGTGTGCCACTTCTTTTAGTGCGTCTTGGTTCAAAGTTACGATATGTTATTCTCGGTTCTACCTATTCGGGATTGATTCCTGATTGTCACCGGAAGCCCATTTTGTTTCCTTCAGTGCGACGTGACTTACCTTGTATTGTTCCTAAGAGTGTCCATCTTACTGTAAAATCCTCTTTAGATCACATGCATGGGGGCATCCTAGGTGGTATGTATCTTGTACCGAAGGCAGAAGAGGTCGACATTTGGGCATTAAAAAACTCCATTTTTTGTGTCAATAATAGCTTAACAGACCAAGAAAGAAATTACCTACTTCGCTTATAAATTTCCTTACGAAACTTAAACGTGGTGAATTTTTTCACTACTGCCTTTTCAAATATTAATCATAAAGAATTAATTGTAAATCCCCTTTCAAATGCTGATATTGACGTTGAGTCTAGTGTTTCGCACAGATCGATTAAAACATAGCGCTGGCCTTAATACCATGAAAATTCAATCAATCACTCAAAAATACCAAACATGGCCCTTTGCATCATAAAACCAAACTTACACATCTAACTCTGAAGCTGATCAACGTGAAAGCCTTTCTTCAAACCCAATTCATTGATGGGCCAACCAATTGTTCCCCCGCCCGACTAACTACCATTCAGATTTCTTTAAACTGTAACAAGTTTCATTTGTAAAACAAACTGAACCAAGTCCATTTCCTAGTTCCGCTTCTTTTGGGAGGTTTCTATCGGAAATGACGAACACCTGGCGTAAAGAGTTGGAATTAGAGAAAGAGAGGACAAACACAGGTGACATAGAAACGCGATTTTGTTATTACACGCGAAGCACGCAATTTGACAGTAATGTTCAGTCCCCTTTATTCGGTAATTACAGTTTGCTGCGGAAATGAAGCATTGGGGTGGTTGAGGTAGAACTGATAGAAGGGTCACGGTCTGCCACTTTATATTTCTTTTGAAGCCCTTGGATACAGGATGTTCCTTAATTTTTCATGTTTATGGTAATGTTTTTAATTGAAGTCGATTTGATAATTGTGACGTATGTTCGTGGGAGCAGATAGACTCAAAGTCAAGAAGAAAATGCGTCGTTTTAATGTCGCGGAGGGGGCAAATATTTATTTCAATTGATCATTTTGCTTGTTGGATTGGTGGGACTTTGTCAAATGTTTACTTATTTTTATTTAAACTATGGGGTGTGGGTTCTGTCCTCGGCGGAGCTTGCAATTCTGATGATTGCGAGATCGGCGCTTCGACCTGGCTAAAGACCGTCGTGTTCATTAATGGTGAATGGGGCACGTTAAATAGGTAGTGGTCACAAAGTCCCCCATGTTCCCATACCAAATCAATACCTCTGGGGGTACCTGATCAGGAGGGTTATCGGCCTCTTATTGGGATCTAAATTACGATATGTGTGAGTGAATGGATGTATGAAAGGGACCTTCCTGTAAAACGGATGTGTCATGTATGTCGAGCAAAGTCGGACTTCCTCCCAATGGGGCTCAATAACATGGAAGGCGCACCCCCTTCGCCTCTTGCCGTCTTCGACGGCCCTGACACTCTTCTGGTCTGCCAGTGTAGGCTTGAGAAACAACAACAACATCCAGTGTACCATAACCACTTCAGTCAGACGTTTTAGCTGTTCGCTTCTTTTTTGCTATCGCTTTGTTTTTTTATCATCGGTTTGATAACTCTTTTAACTTTTGTTTCACTTTCCAACACCCAGACCACTTCACTGAAAAGAAACAGCTGAGAAGCTTACTGTTATTTAAATCCTGTACACCAGCGTTCAAGCTAAAACTTTAAACTGATAATTCGAAATTTTTCATGATGTCGCAGCTTGAACGACTGAACTAGTTTGTGTTACAATTTAAGCGAATGAACTCATTTTTAATACAATTCAGGCTAAGACTAGTTATATATAGAAACTACAAATCGAAGATAAAATTTCGTCTTCAATCAATCATCCCTTTGAATAACTTCCAAAATAAATAATGTATTATAACTGTGACATTGATTTTAGTACTGAAATGCAGTTATTTGAATTAGGATATGTATGGTTTGGGCTGAAAAGTTTAACGAGCTCGGTTATTTAAAGCATCTGTAAAGCTCTGTATCACCGTTTAATGAAATTCCTCATTTTCAAAAGTTCTAATTTTTTTACAATAGTCATTGGGAAATGTAAATTTTAATTACATTAATCGATCATAATTTAATTTCTATTATATCTTATTTCTTTCTGAATTGTTCCTAGATTTTAACCCTCCAAGTTGTTTCCACGAGATATCTCACATCCATCAGGAACTCAACAGCTCCGTTAATGACTAGTATCTTCCCATCAAGATATTACCGATATTTTTATGACGCGATTAAGATCTGGTCAGTTTTCGTTTATCTCGGCCATAAAGATCTGGTCAGTTTTCGTATATCTCGGCCATCACGATCTGGTCAGTTTTCGTATATCTCGGTCTTCAAGATCTGGTCAGTTTTCGTGTATCTCGGCAATCAAGATCTGGTCAGTTTTCGTAAATCTCGGCCATCAAGATCTGGTCAGTTTTAGTATATCTCGGCCATCAAGATCTGGTCAGTTTTCGTGTATCTCGGCAATCAAGATCTGATCAGTTTTCGTAAATATCGGCCATCAAGATCTGGTCAGTTTTTGTATATCTCGGCCATCAAGATCTGGTCAGTTTTCGTGTATCTCGGCCATCACGATCTGGTCAGTTTTCGTATATCTCGGCAATCAAGATCTGGTCAGTTTTAGTATATCTCGGCAATCAAGATCTGGTCAGTTTTAGTATATCTCGGCAATCAAGATCTGGTCAGTTTTCGTAAATCTCGGCCATCAAGATCTGGTCAGTTTTTGTATATCTCGGCCATCAAGATCTGGTCAGTTTTCGTGTATCTCGGTCTTCAAGATCTGGTCAGTTTTCGTGTATCTCGACAATCAAGATCTGGTCAGTTTTCGTAAATCTCGGCCATCAAGATCTGGTCAGTTTTCGTATATCTCGGCCATCAAGATCTGGTCAGTTTTCGTGTATCTCGGCAATCAAGATCTGGTCAGTTTTCGTGTATCTCGGCCATCACGATCTGGTCAGTTTTCGTGTATCTCGGCCATCAAGATCTGGTCAGTTTTCGTATATCTCGGCCATCAAGATCTGGTCAGTTTTCGTGTATCTCGGCCATCAAGATCTGGTCAGTTTTCGTGTATCTCGGCCATCACGATCTGGTCAGTTTTCGTATAACTCGGCAATCAAGATCTGGTCAGTTTTCGTATATCTCGGTCTTCAAGATCTGGTCAGTTTTCGTGTATCTCGACAATCAAGATCTGGTCAGTTTTCGTATATCTCGGCAATCAAGATCTGGTCAGTTTTCGTATATCTCGGCCATCAAGATCTGGTCAGTTTTCGTGTATCTCGGCAATCAAGATCTGTTCAGTTTTCGTAAATCTCGGTCATCAAGATCTGGTCAGTTTTCTTCTGAGGAGATACCTCGACAATACAACCACCAGAATGACTAAAACGACTGTTATGAAGGGAATGAAGTTATGCTTTCTTAAAGACACAGCACATAAGACAAATACTAATATTTGAATATTACAAATAAATATGTTTTCTAGTGGTACTAATGTTAAGTTTCTTTCACAGCTTTGCACTATAAAAAAGAATTACAAGAAACCTTTTACTGGGATTGAATTTTGAAGCACAAATTATTACAAAACTTTTTAGTAGAACTTTACTGTTCCAGAAACTTTTTTTCATAACTTTTAACTATTTGTTTAGTACAATATCAAAGAATCTTTATTTTTCAAAACAATCTAATCTCTTAAAATGATCTAAGCTTAGAATATAAGCCGAAACCATAAAGAAGCTAGAAAAATGGAAATGAAAGCATAAAAATTAACTGCTTTATGCAAGGATAGTCTCTAAAGCTGAAATGCTATAACCTACAAAGAAGAAAAAAATTCGGTGATATACATCAGAAAATCAATGAAAACTGTTTGCATCCCGCTTTTAAAATTTTTTGGCTTCTGCCCAAACGAAGAGACTTTATAAACTACTTTTTGATTACATCATGATTCGTTTATTTTTGATTCGTTAAAACTTTTACGATTCCAGAGTATCTTTGGTTTAAATATTTGTCACATTCATCACGGAAGCTTGGGTGTACAAAACGTCATAAAAATATTTTTAAGATAAATATGAACTTAAAATTTAAAAAATTTGAAAAGTGACCTTTTGACTCATGAAATAATATTTATTTAAACATATATTTTGTAATTTTAGCTGAAAATTTTTTTTCAGTGTATTTAAAAATTAATTATTTAACAAGTATTTACAAATTCATTATTTTGAAATTATTTTTATGTGATAGAGGTTCTCTGGACATGGTAATTGCAGTGGATGTCTTGTATTTTTTGTGTTTTCACTGTCATTTTAAGTATTGCTGGAGTCTTTAATGCATTATTATTACTATCATTTGTACGATTTTGTGGTAGCTAAGGTTATTTTCTAAGTTTTTCTAGGTGTAAAAAATCTTTCCGTCTTTCTAGTGTCAACCCTCCTAGTTTCGACGAGATATCTCGTCCATCAAGATCTGACCAATTTTGCTAATTGATTGGCTGGCGATTTGTTTGTACCAAACGCCAGTTTTGTTTTTCATAAGTAATGAAATCACGTAGACGTAACATCGAATGGATATAACTTGCTTCACTTCAACATATTTACAACTCCATAAATTAGAAATAAAGCTAGAACGAATCAAAATTTCATAACAAACGTTCCTTCTTTTTGTTCTTAATTTTAGCATAAGTTCGTGGCTCACAAGAACTTTCAAAGCTCCGATCGAAACGTCTTAACACAAATAACAGTTGACATTGGTGGTCAATTTATAGGCGATTCCGAAGAATCAAGTATCTGACTTTAGCGGATGTTTGTTTCACTTTGCTGGTTTTGAGTAGTTACCTGGATGTAGTCTTGCCTCAACAACGCGATGTATCGTCATCATGATATTGCCTATTTTTTGAAAATGACTAGATCAAGATCTGAAAAGATGCCAATCAACCGGTCTTGTGGTTAAGGTGTTGGCCTCTGGATCGGAAGGTTCCTGGTTCGAATACGGGGTCAGGGCACGAATGTAAATTGCGCTGTCCTTTGTTAGGGGCAATGATGGTCCTCCCACTAGGGGCCCCCTTCACAAGTGACAGTCACTTCCGGCCTTGTAGTGGGCCAAGGACAGTCCTTAGTGTCCGCCATTGGAAGTAGTCGACCATCACTTCCGGCCTTGTAGTGGCCAAGGATAGAGTCCAGTGCCCGCCATTGATACAAAAAAAAAGATATGGTAAGATTTTTCTAACGACGAGATATTTTGCCCATCAGGATCTGGTCAACTTTGGATGGCGAAATATGTCGTCAAGACAACCACCAGTAGGACTAGTTCGTTTTGAAATGGCTGCTACTGTATGTGAACCACGAGATCTGCTCCAGACAGAAAGTCTGTACCTGTTTGTTGCCATAGAAACAAGACTAGGCCTATTTTCTATAAGCATGTCACATTTGCACATTTATCCACTTCTGCAACACTTCTCGTCGACAGATAGTATCTTGTTTATCTCTTCTAAAATGACTCGCCGAATCAATTCCTAGTCAGCTTTATCATTCCATCTGAAAACGGTTGACCCAAAGCCATGTTTGTCTACGCGTATTTATTTGACATTGCGTCGTTCGCAGCAACTGGTGTTAACGAGTGCTGCCTTTTCTCCAGATAAACGACTTTCGGCAATTAGCGGCATTGCGACTTCCATTAAACGACATCCCCCTTCGCCTCGGATGTCTGGGACATCCTCAATTAGAACAGCTGCTCCAGTCAGCTTCCACGGACCCCTTAATCAGCTGCCAGCTGGAGGAGAAAAAAGTCCCCTTCAATCTCTCACTCAGTGGTCCACCTTCAATCCAAATGACCACAGACAAAGCTGGGAGTCGTGATCAAAGGTGTGCTCTTTGAACCAATATAATCCAATCCGTTTTCTCCCTTAGTGGTGTAGTTTCTTTTATACCCCCTTTCCAGTTGTTTATTTTTCTTTTCTCTGGTCTTTGTTGACCAACGATCTGAAACTGCTTCACACTCGAACTCTTTCTTTGTTCTTTGGGAGCGACGTCATTGATTTTTTTTTCTTTTTGACATTTTCCTGCCAATAAGTAAAGTAGGGAGTTTTTCTGATGTTCGGGATCTTTTTAGGTTCGCTTGTTGAAATGCATTACGCTGCTTTTTTTCTGTTTGAAATAAGACGTCGTGGTTTCTTTGTTACGTCCTGTCTTTTGTGAATTTTTGTACTGCAAGGTTATCCGCTTATTAAGGTGTGTTGTATTTTGATACTTAAACTGGCAGCATTTTTATAATTATTTTTCTGACAGTAAAAGATGTGAAATAAGTAGAGGTTTTAGAAACGTTGTTCCCGTGTTTTATTGCAGGAAAAGAGAATTTTAACCCTCGTGATGGTTGTCTCAACGGAGTTGACTCGTCATTAACAAAACTGATCAGATCTCGATGGTCGAGATACCTTGTAATTTCCAAAACTGGTCAAATGTTGGTTGACGAGATATCTCACCAGGATAAAAAAAAGTGACCAGATCTTGATTTCGTCATTAAAACAAAGTTGGCAATATCTTGATGACGAGATATCTCGTCATTAGCAAAATTTGTCACATCTTGATCTATGAGATATCTCGTCGAAACGATTTGGAGAGTTAAGAAATCCAAACATGTTTTTCTCTTTTCAGATCTATTTTCAATCGAACTATTTTTAGATTCCCATTAAATACGTGTTTTCTTTTAAAAGTCCAACCTTTAGTTTATTTCATTCGTATTTTGGATGTGTATCGAAAGCCTTTAGGTTACACCTTTAAAAACCACGAAAATTAAAAAAAAAATTTTTTAACAGGTAGCAAAGTTACTTTCTCATTGAAATGTGTGAAAAACTAGACTGTGATTAAAACAAAACTGGTTCAATTTAAATGTCGCCAGAATTTTTCTAAACACGATTTTCATAACCCCCTCCGTTAGAGAAAGTTAGGTATGGATTTTGAACAGTTTTATTACTTTTTAATTCAGAGTAAAAAGTTTAATCTAATTCCATGAATATGAAAAGAACCAGTAGTAAATATACATACATCTGTGCATTAAATCTACATCCTTGAGCCAAAAGGGTTTTGAAGGAACTTGATCTCGTTTTGGATGTTTTAAAGTTTTTAAAGTAGCTACTTTCTCATTGAAATGCGTGATAACTAAACTATGATTTACAAAACTGGTGCATTTTAAATGCTAGAAGAATTTTTCTTAACATGATATTTCCTAACCTCCTCCGTTAGAGAAAGTTGTGTAAGAATTTTGAATTTCATTACTTTTTAATTCAGAGAGTAAAAAGTTGAATCCCTTCCCCAAGATATCAAAGAAGCCAGTAGTAAATATACATACATCTCGCTGTGCATTAAATCTACCTCCTTGCACCAAAAGGGATTTGAAGCGGCGTGACTTGAAAGAAAAAAAGAAATTTCTTAGGTCACGAATAAAGCAAACCGAAGCAAAAACACAATTTCAGTAATGTATTTCGGTGATGTTATACTTGTAATGAAAGCATCTTCTAGACTTTAAATGTACTTTTACTGGTTGAAATGGGAGGGAATAAGT
This sequence comes from Metellina segmentata, assembly GCA_947359465.1. Lineage (NCBI taxonomy): Eukaryota > Metazoa > Arthropoda > Arachnida > Araneae > Tetragnathidae > Metellina > Metellina segmentata. The sequence goes on along the minus strand of OX375875.1, from coordinate 95,882,215 downwards.
CGAGCATGAAAACGCTGGAAAGCGAATAATATCTTGGAAAGAATCCATACAGGTACGTTTTAGTGCAGTATCATGTTAAATAAATTATAATGCTGGAAGTGAATGCTGCCTTTCTGACTGAAACAGTAATAAATAAAAATAAATAAATAGCAATCAAGAGGTAAATATACGATAAATTTGGGAGTGCAGAACAATCTTCAAAATAAGAATCGATGAAGTTTAAATTATATATATATATATATATATATATATATATATATATATATTTTACATTTATACTCTGGGGAGTATTAAATAGACTTCAATAAAAAGGCATTGGGAAATGTTAATTTTACACAATAGTGTATAGCATTGAATACAATAAACTTTTATTCGAATTTTAAGAGAATAAAGTAATTTACAAAATTATATGGTAATGTTTTAAATTTTATACAAGTTGGTTCATAAGTTACTTTAATATTCAAAAATGTTATAACTTTTGAAGTAGTTTTTACCTCTACAGATTATCGAAATTTAGACTCTGGTAATTTACTTTGGAGAAATACACGATTGAGCATACGGTCGAAGAAAAGATATAATTTTGCTTCTAACATCAACGTTTCATCAAGGCCGTCGCCAATAGCCTGTTATGTTGTATCAATGCGACCTTAATTAACTACCTACCATAATACTTATGTAGGTGGAAGCACTTAAAAACTTAGATTTCAGAGACATTTTTTAATACGACACTCAAATGTGAATCGTCGAACAAACGAATGCCCCGAAGGTTGAGGTAATAAAAAATTCCACAAATAAGACGCATTATGCAAATGGTAGACACTTAAGAAATTTAATTTTCTGAGTTTAATAGAAATTTTTCAAAGATGTATTAAGTTGTACTGAGGTTTTTTATAAGTAGACAATAGTTAAGTTCTTAAATGATAAAGTGACTTATGCATCCACCTGTGTAATAGTAAGACAATGCTTGAATGAAGTAGACTCATCCAGTTGAGAAATTATCGTATTGAGTAACTTAAGTCTCGTGTAGAAAATTACTATCGTTGTGACAAATCAAATCTACTAAAAATACGATGAATTTGAATTTATAACTACTAGATAAACTACAGCTATCATGTTCGTGCAAATGCTTCAAAACTTAAACTTCAAAAGAATTTTTAATACGAAACTCAAGTGTGAATCGTTGAACAAAAGAATGTCAAGAAGGTAGAGATAATTAAAAATTCACACAAACGAGATACAATGACATGTGGCTCAACATTGATTCGACCATCGTACAATTTTTTCGCTCATCAGGAACAGATAATGGATCTGGAAATACAATAAGCTTGAACTAGAAAAACCATAACACTCATGTTTTGAGGTTTAATCCCGGATTGTCGCCTATGGTCCGTCGTGTTACACCATTTCGTAAATTAACAATCTACATCAATTTTCATACACTTGAAAACACTTCAAAACCTAAAAATTTCAGAAACATTTTTAATACGAAACTGAAGTATGAATCGTTGAACAAACGAATGCCCGGTAGGTTGAGATAAAAAAATCCCACAAATAAGTCGCATTATGACATGCGTCTCAGTATTTATTCGACCATTGTTCAATTTTTTCTGCTCATCAGGCACAGATAATGGATCTGCTGGAAAAATAAGTTTGAACTTGATAACTAGAAAAACCATAACACTCATATCTTGGGGAATAGATCCCAGACCGTCGCCAATAGCCTGTTGTGTTGCATCAGTGCAACTTTAATTAACTACCTACCATAATACTTATGTAGGTGGAAGCACTTCAAAACTTAGATTTCAGAAACATTTTTTAATACGACACTCAAGTGTGAATCGTCGAACAAACGAATGCCCGAAGGTTGAGGTAATAAAAAATTCCACAAATAAGACGCGTTATGACATGTGGCTCAACATTTATTCGACCATCGTTCAATTTTTTCTCTCATCAGGAGCAGATAATGGACTAATTAGGGAGCCCTTCCAAGCAGAAACAAGGAGCCCTCGGAGGTGTTTTCCACTCCAAAAGGTCCTTTGCAAATGGTGTCGACTGGTGACGGAACAGTTTTGGACGCATTTATCAAGATTTAACTTAGCAATTAGTGAGCCGAAAGATGAAAAAAGAAGAATACGGGAACAATAATTCCGAGAATTAATGATTTCTTCTTGGTTATCTGAAGCGTGGGCTTTCAGCTGGAATAGAAGTCTTTGAGGTACGCAGCTGCTTCAGTTTTCTGGGCTATAAATATTTTTTTTTTGCTGCGAGTAAGGATCATTCAGTTATGTTATTAATTACTTGCGAATCATAAAAAATTTAAAAGCTTTCGAATTTTTTTTGTTGTTGTTTTAATTAACTGTACAAAAACGAGTGTTCACCGAGTGGAGGTAGGTAATTATTTAAAATCCAAGTTTGAAGATTTCAGAGTTAGCATGATGTCACAACACAAATACTACTACTATTGACTTCACCATACTCTATAATTTTTATGAGACTTTTGAGATAGCGCATGAATATTCTATTAGTCTTAGCCCTTTCTGGGAGACCAGAGATTTCCGTGCAGTGTAGAGTTGCTTAATAACTAAAGACATAATAACTAAATAACCACATAGATTGCTTGAAAGAATCCTTGGAAAACTTCTATTAGCCAAGAAGGTTATTCTGCAGGTAGTCTTGCAGGGAAGACTGCAGTTTTCAGAATGTATAACTGTGTACAAACTCCAGAGAGGGTTAATGAACGCATGTTCAATTGTTCTTAAGATTAAGTAATGTCTTCCCTCATACGACATCAATTTCACATAGTTAACATTACATTCTTTAACCCAAGTGATCTGGTTTTGATTCAAATGAATCGTGATAAAAAGGCAACTTATTTTGGGTTTTCTAGAGTTTGTTTCATATCTATACCTCTATATAAAAGAAATTATGTTGAATACATACTTCTTCTGGAAAGTAAGCTGCGATTCGTTAGTAATCTTTACTAACCAATAAATCAAGATTTGAACCTATCTTTGAGCCTGAAACAGCAAGTTATGATTTTATAACGTGTTTCAAAAGTATCGACAGTTAATTCCACGAATAACATTAAAAAAATTTTGTTTATAAAGGCTGAATTCTGATGAGAATGAGAACTATAATTCTGATAAGAATGAGAATAAAGATTTTGAGGATGAGAATTAGGATCTTGATGATGAGAATTAGGATTATGATGGAAAAGAAATTTCTCATAAAAAAAATTGAGTAAAAGAAATTAGTGATATAAAATAAGGAGTAAAAAGGAACTACTGATGTAAATAAAGAATAGTAAAAATTAGTAGATGTTTGATATATTTTCCCACTCTTTATCACTAAGTGACCAGCGATCTGAAAGTTTTCAATTTGAATTGATCGAATTCTGGATCAATCCTGAAGGAAAAGCTTCGAGGACAATATCTTGTATAATTTTGAACCATGTTTTGATGACGAGGTCAACACCCGAGTACGTGGAATACAACTCTTTAAACTTCCACATCATACCAACGTGAGGACATTTGAAGTCACTACAGATTAAGTGCACACCAGCCCCTACATACACGGTGGTCTTTTGTTGAATCTAGTTTCGAAATCGCATCTCTCCGTTTACTAATTCGCTGCTCTTCCAACCTAGCTGCTGCGGCCCTGTAAGCTCAGTTGAAACACAAGTATCATGAAGTACAAGTATCACAAGTATCATCTAGTCATATTGATTGTTTGGAAAACGAATTCGTGATTGTAGCTTTGGACAGATCGAACGGAAGGAAAGGTATATCCAGTCTTATTTCTTATAAAATGTTTGGAAAACGAATTCGTGATTGTCGGTTTGGACAAATCGAGCGGAAGCAAAAATTTTCATTCCATCTTTAACGATCGCTGAGATAGAAAAAAAGCACTGAAGAACGCCAGTGATAACTTCAATAATTTCTTTTGCTTCACTCGAATTCGTTTCTCAGGAAATCAAAATGAGTTAATCTCGAATCAAACGAAGGTCATTCAAATCTGTTTGCTACCATTCCCATTTATTGCGAACTAGCCACTGCGTGGCCAGTACGGCGTTGCCCGCGACAGTTCTTTTCGTGGGGTCAGGTGTGACCACTGCTCGCTAATCCCTGGTGATTTCTACGTAGCATATTGGATAACATCCATAACGGCGTTGCCCGTGGTGTTGTCCCAACTTGTCGTTTTGAACAGATCGAACGAAAGCAAAGGTAAATCCAGTCTTATTTCTTATAAAACATTTGGAAAACAAATTCATGATCTCTGTATAGGACAGATCAAACGGAAGCACAGGTAAATCCAGTCTTATTTCTTATAAAATGTTTAGAAAACAAATTCGTAATTGTCTTTTTGGACAGATCGAACAGAAGCAAAGATAAATCTAGTCTTATTTCTGATAAAATGTTTAGAAAACAAATTCGTGATTGTCTTTTTGGACAGATCGAACAGAAGCAAAGATAAATCCAGTCTTATTTCTGATAAAATGTTTGTAAAACAAATTCGCAATTGCCATATGGGACAGATAGAACGGAATAAAAGTTATATCCAGTCTTATTTCTTATAAAATGGAAAACAAATACATGATTGTAGTATGGGACTGATCGAACGCGGAAACAAAGTTATATCAAGTTTCATTTCTTATAAAATGTTTGGAAAACAAATTCGTGATCGTCGTATGGAACAGATCGAACAGAAGCAAAGGTATATCCAGTCTTATTTCTGATAAAATGTTTGTAAAACAAATTCGCAATTGCCATATGGGACAGATAGAACGGAATCAAAGTTATATCCAGTCTTATTTCTTATAAAATGGAAAACAAATACATGATTGTAGTATGGGACTGATCGAACGGAAACAAAGTTATATCAAGTTTCATTTCTTATAAAATGTTTGGAAAACACATTCGTGATCGTCGTATGGAACAGATCGAACAGAAGCAGAGGTATATCCAGTCTTATTTCTGATAAAATGTTTGTAAAACAAATTCGCAATTGCCATATGGGACAGATAGAACGGAATCAAAGTTATATCCAGTCTTATTTCTTATAAAATGGAAAACAAATACATGATTGTAATATGGGACTGATCGAACGGAAATAAAGTTATATCAAGTTTCATTTCTTATAAAATGTTTGAAAAAAAATTCGTGATCGTCGTATGGAACAGATCGAACAGAAGCAAAGGTATATCCAGTCTTATTTCTGATAAAATGTTTGTAAAACAAATTCGCAATTGGCATATGGGACAGATAGAACGGAATCAAAGTTATATCCAGTCTTATTTCTTATAAAATGGAAAACAAATACATGATTGTAGTATGGGACTGATCGAACGCGGAAACAAAGTTATATCAAGTTTCATTTCTTATAAAATGTTTGGAAAACAAATTCGTGATCGTCGTATGGAACAGATCGAACAGAAACAAGGGTATATCCAGTCTTATTTTTGATAAAATGTTTGTAAAACCAATTCGCAATTGCCATATGGGACAGATAGAACGGAATCAAAGTTATATCCAGTCTTATTTCTTATAAAATGGAAAACAAATACATGATTGTAATATAGGACTGATCGAACGGAAACAAAGTTATATCAAGTTTCATTTCTTATAAAATGTTTGGAAAACAAATTCGTGATCGTCGAATGGAACAGATCGAACAGAAGCAAAGGTATATCCAGTCTTATTTCTGATAAAATGTTTGTAAAACAAATTAGCAATTGCCATATGGGACAGATAGAACGGAATCAAAGTTATATCCAGTCCTATTTCTTATAAAATGGAAAACAAATACATGATTGTAATATAGGACTGATCGAACGGAAACAAAGTTATATCAAGTTTCATTTCTTATAAAATGTTTGGAAAACAAATTCGTGATCGTCGTAAGGAACAGATCGAACAGAAGCAAAGGTATATCCAGTATTATTTCTGATAAAATGTTTGTAAAACAAATTAGCAATTGCCATATGGGACAGATAGAACGGAATCAAAGTTATATCCAGTCTTATTTCTTATAAAATGGAAAACAAATACATGATTGTAATATGGGACTGATCGAACGGAAACAAAGTTATATCAAGTTTCATTTCTTATAAAATGTTTGGAAAACAAATTCGTGATCGTCGTATGGAACAGATCGAACAGAAGCAAAGGTATATCCAGTCTTATTTCTGATAAATTGTTTGGAAAACGAATTCGTGATCGTCGTAGAACGGGACAGATCGGACGAAAGCAAAGGTAAAAACCTCAGCAAGAAGAGCATGAAATACAATCTGCAGCTGATTTCAGAAGAACACCAAACCGCTGAAGAGTGAAGCAAACAGCCAATCTGGTTCCCCGGTACCTTTACACAGCGTAATTTATACGCTGAGCTAGTTCTTTGAAGAAGTTTTCTGAAGGGCGAGTAACAAAGGATAACGCCCGAACGAACGGGGCTGAATTTGAAAGTATTGCACAAAGGGGAGCCCAATAACAATTCGTTTACTTAAGTGATTTATACGTTAGAGATATCGTTTAAAATTGCTTTTTTGTGTTTATTTGGAGGATATAAAGACTGTGGTTTTTTCTTTCTTCCGAGTTCCTTACTTCCTCGGAGTTTCCCGTACAAAGGGTATTTTATTTTGGTAAAATTCAATAAGTGAACGCGCGCAGAGAAGGAAGGGAGAAAATTAAATGAGAAGTCTGACTGAGTATAAAAACTGCAGATTACTTCCACGCTCCATTATACTAAGTTCTCGGGTGTGTAAGCGTTCCGGAATGTTTTTGAGCATAAGAGCTTCGAATACCCCTTTTGTGTTGCGATTCTGCTTCTAATAAGGCACTTTTGTTTCGCGGATAAGAGCTGCAACAGGTGCTGCGCTTAATTTTGACTTGGAAGTGGAGAAAAAGTGATAAGGTATTTTAATTATTTTTAAATAATAAATAGACAGAACAGTGCAAAAAACTTCTTTTTACGTATTTTTAGCATAATTGAACTAGTAGACCCGTTCATAGCATCTTCGCTGAAGTTTCTACTTATATGAATTGAATCTTGTGGCGTGACGCATGTTCATGTCTTACCGGTATTGACCTCGTCATCTGACCGTGGTTTAAAATTACAAGGTGTTGTTAAGGATCTTTCCCAACGCAATTAAACCTGGAACATCACCAATACCCCACCGTATTTCTCCAGTGCTTCGTAAATCCAACAATAAATATAAAAACATACCGTATCGATATGTAAGCATTGACACATTTCATACCTCCAAATGGAGTGTAATGTATCAAAAAAATATAAAACAGTATTTCGTGTACTCCATGTTGGAGTTAATTTTTATTTCCAAAAAGCACCAGGTTATATATGAGTCGTCAGAAACCAATTGTTATTTTGTGAAATTTCAACAAGTTTACTAACTTTATATATTAAGTTTAATACATTATTCTTATGATATGTTATAATGACGAAATCTCTTTTTTAACCTCTTGGTGGTTTAATTTATGGTGGTGGAAATATAGCATAAATTATCAACAACAAATGTATAAAACAATATATAGACAAAAGTATCTTGAAATTTGTACCACATTCCGAAACAAATTAAATCACTTTCTGGTGTTTTATCTTTGTGTCAAACTACAATATGAACTTTCTACATATTAAATATAATTTCAAATGAGTCGCTCAGAAGCTAATGCGGTTAACACCAGAAAAATTGAGAAAATTAATGTTTTTAATACATTGGTTTTTAAAATGTTTGGTTTATTAATCTGATCAGAAAAGTATATAAAGCATTTTTTCAAAGGGTATGCTCTGCAACAAAACAAGATATGTACAGGATGTGCAAATAAAAGGGTAAAAAATGTAAGTAAAAGTAGATTGTGTGTGTTCGAGATTGTTCTGTGTATCATCAGTTCATATAATCTAAGAAGCGATAGCAAATGCAACTTCAGAACTGTTGAAACGGAAGTCTTGTGATGGATTATTTTCTGGTTAACATTTTTATCAAAGAATTGTTTACGAACGCGGACTCGGTTTTACCAACCCATATCGAAGAATAATAATAATTTAGTTTTTTATTTCAAGCTTTATATAAAAAATATTGAAAGAAAGGGGACTTATTCATAATGGTATCTGAAATTATTATACAACATACTCAGAAGCTGTAAAAAAGAGTGCTTTCTGACCAAGAAAAAACGAAGCAAACAGTAAATCCTTTAATAACTAAAAATAATATGTTTTATTCCATTAAAATTTACAAAATTCATAAAATATCAGAAAATGCAATTAACCACACTGGCATCTGAGCGACTCATATGCTACTGTAATACAATTCCGAACGAACGTCCATTTCTTTCGCATCAGTTTACTTGAAAAGTGATTCGATAAAGTACTTTTACTTCTAAACCGTAACGTCTATAATTCGATTCAGCATTTTTTGACGTTAGACCTATTATGTAATTAGCTCGCATTAACTTTGCTGCTCTGATTTATACCTACCAGATTCCTCATTGCTTAGCCCCTCGAGGAACATCTTTAAGTCTGTACGAGCTTCACGGACTCTGTGGTACCCTAGGGATCTTGCCTTTGCTCGTAGAGTTTACTGCCCCTAGAAAAAATGGCGTTCGTGACCCCAGGGTACCAAAGTGATTTTTCTCTTTGTTTTCTCCATTCCATTCCATAAGGCACAGTGGCCAAATATGGCCACTGTGCCTTAAAACCCAAAACCTACCAAACAAACAAACAACCTCATTGCTTTTTGGAACCAGACGTTTGAACAGTTTCATTAGAGCGGTAAGATCTCTCTGAGTATTTTGTAACAGTACTTTAAAATTACTCATCTCAAATTAAGCCCGCTTAAAAGATTCGGTAAAATTAGCAGTCACGGTTGTTTTAATATAGTTCATATTAGCTTGTTGTATTTCGCCAATAGATAAATAATGTTGATTTCCGTGCTATGTAGTGATAGATACAAAGAAAGCCTCCCCCATTTTGAAAAGTATTCAAAAACAATACACTCTAATCAGCAATTTTAGAAATCTAAGAATCATTAGCTTTGTAATGGAACCGTTTAATCCCTTCACAGTCGTGCGAGTGTTATCAGTTGTTTTCATCTGCGCTTGCACGTGCTCGCATCTGCGCTAGCGTCCTGTTTATGAACAGCAGTTAGGCTTAAAAACAAAACAGCAGCGTCGTGTTGATTGCTTGATAAAACTGTATCTGTTTTTTGTCAGGTAGTATATGTGTCTCGTCTTTTGAGGTCTGATTAAAAACTGCTGCGTTGATAAGTACCACGTTTTTCTATTTCACCGACTGTCGTGTAACAGTCAATTTTGAAGGAGTTGAAAAATGATTCAAAGGACGGTATTAATTGGTTTTTAGGTTGGCAGTTGGAAATACCATAGCACTGAAGCAACACTACAGGCTATTGATGACGGTCCGAGATCAATGCCGAAGACAGAACCTCATAATTTTGCTATCTGGTTAGATGATGATTCCAAAATCTGAACTGTCACTCCACTCTCCAAGCTTCCCCACCACGCCAACGTGATAATTTTGAGACCTCGACAGATATAACGTGCAGCAGCCTCCATGAATACGACGATCTTTAGTTGGATCGAGTTTGGAATACGCAACCTTCTAGCTACTAAACGACTCTTTCAAACAAACTACCGAAGGACCAGAAGTTATGCAGAAAAGACTGAGCAGATAAATACTTACTAGAGAGGAAAAGAACCATCGATGCCTACAATTCACAGTTGTGAATTGTAGGCATCGCAGGTTAGGCACACAGGTGTGTTGCTTGCAAAGTAGGCAAAGTCAATGAGCCACGGCAACCCCTAATGTGTATAGAGATGAGGAGCATGCAGAGGTAGTTGAATTCAGGTCGCGCTGGAGCAACAGAACAAAGGGCTAGTGGCGACGGCCCGGGATCATTCTCGATTAGAAAGATATAATTTTGAACTACGCTCAGAAGACGATCAGACATGAACTGGTAACCTATTATCCAAATTTCCACACACATAACATTAAATTTGAAACCACGACATATTTAGCGTACACCAGCCCCCACGTACACGATGATATTTATTTGTGCCGAGTTTCGAACTTGCAATCCTCCAATTACTAATCTGATACGCTTCCAACTGGGCTACCATATATGTATGTGTGTGTGTACCGGAAGGGGGGGGGGGTCCCGTATGATATTAAAAATAAATATACACTTGTATGTAAGGTAATGAAAAAAACCAGATAGATATAAATTTCATTTTTTGAACTGAGAAGATGACGAAACTCTAGAAAAAAGGAATTGGAGATCCCATAAAACAACCTTCACATATGATAAGCAACAAGTCTATGAACATAAACTTACAATTTAATGTCAATAATGACATTGTTTTCAATATTAATGTGAATAGCATAGTATTCTTTTCAAGATATAATATGATGTATTTACTCTTGTTTGAAATTTATTTTTTAATTACAATTGAGGTGGTCAGTAGAAGAATTTGAACTCCGTCAGATGTTTAAAAAATTTTTATGATGAAATCGAGATAGTATATTTTTACAATAGACCCCAAATAATTATATTTGTTGAGCCACAGACCCTCTATAGTCATTGCTTATAAACTTGTTACAACTTAGTTCAGACACTTTTAGTAATTACTCAGTCATTTTAGAATTACTTCAAAACCATGGCAACAATACGAATCCATACATAAGGTAACATCAGTAGTTCATCTTAATTCAGAATTTTAAGTAACTAGAAGATTCTTAACTCTCGACGAGGCATCTAGTAAATAGCTAAACGTACCAGATCCTGATTGATGAAATATCTTATCATTAGCAAAATTGGTTGGATTATCATGAACGAAATAAATCGTCAAAACCATTTGGTGTGTTAATACAAAGATCACGAAAGATTCTAAATGAGATGCTCAATACTTCAACAATTTTATCAAATACTCGATCTCAGTAACGATTTATAGACCATTCCTACATTCGAAGTTTCCAAAAACAACATAAAACAGCATTTCACCTGTTTAATCTATCAGGAACTGAACTCCAAGCTTTTTCTGATGCCGAGTTCTGTAGAAAACTTCCAGGATGTCAAGTACATTGAGATGGCAGTGCTATTGCTGCAACTGACGCTCCTACAAAGAAATATATATTTATCCTCGAAATCGATTTTCGGTTGCATAATCTCTCGATTCTATCAAACGCTAGAGCTAACTTTTTATTCTCTGTAACATTTTTCTTAAAACTGTATAAAGTGAGGTTCGCTTTTTGAAGTATATGATTAAGTCCACAAAAATTTAACAAGCTCAGGCACAAGTTACCGAGATTTCTTTTACGATTTATGTAGAAGAGTAATTTTGCTTTTTGCTTAACTTTTGCTTGCAAAATAAGTTAGCCGAGTACTGGAAGCCTATAGGTAGATTGAAATAAATCGAGGAAAAGCGAGTTTCCTATTATGAAGGAAAAAATTGTGTTTCTTTGCTTTTCGCATTACATACCAAATTATTTAAAAATTACTTTTACTAGCTATTTTTTCATGCGCAAACAAATGGTTAACGGCAAGTATGAAGTTTTTTCTCAAGAAATGTGAATGATCCTTTTTACAAAGTGCAAAACGTGTTCTATAAAATTTGTTTATAAAGCTATACAGTATGATTTTCGCTGAGTATGGATCATGGGTTTAGAGTTTTTATCTTTAGATACGAAAATATTCATTAATATATCTAGATTTTCTTAAGATAGAATACATTCTTAAAGATGGTAAATAATTCTTTAATATTTACGCAACTAACTAATTTTGGAAAAGAAATCTTATGACTTTTCTTTACTCTAATTCTGATGGTCAAAATAAATGCAACTTCTTTAACCCTCCTATGGTAAGATCTTGAAGGACAATATATCTCGTCATTTATAAGAAAACGGACCAGATCTTGATTTCGTCAAAATACAACAGAAATCAACAATACCTTTGACGACCAAATATCTCGTCGTTAAAAAATTGGCCTGATCTTTATGGACAAGATATCTCGTCAAAACTACTTGAAGATTTAAATAAGGTATGAAATAAAAATTCCAATGATACCATCAATATATATGAACAATTTAAAAAAAACTAACGTAAATGTCATGCGCTTGTAACCATTCATTTTGCATAACAAGGATTGAATTACTAACAATGTACAGCATATATAATTTTCAGAATTTATTATGTAAACAGAGATTTAGCTTAATGTTGGACAGAACAATTCATTTTAAGTCTAACCATCTAATCAAAATTGATGTCTAGCAATCTATTTATGAAGTACATAGAAATTAACTATCACCTAATCCTACTTTATACTAGGACACGACGTTAACTATAAGATAGGAGAAAATAACCGTCTCTTAGATTCCGTAGTTAAATAGCAATAAATCCTTAACTAAATAAATCGTTATCAGTTACGTTATACTTCTAGAGATTTAAAAATGACACTTTTCACAAGTACGTATTTAAAACTGTTACTGATATGTAACTTGGATAAATATTTAGAACATTTCGACTTTTCACGAGCATGCAAGATGCATTGTAATGCATGCATGCATTAGATGCATTACAATTTATAATCAAATAACTATTAAACTACGGATTATGTTAATCCTGTTATAAGACTTGAGATAAATGTCCAATTGAAAACAACAGAATATCTAAAATATAGCATATATTATCTTTTGATAAAAATTTTTGGTTTCTCCAGTCAAGAGTTTATCATTCTAAAGGGCTCACACGAATATATCCGTTTAGTAACCTGCAGACCTTCCTGTATGATAACCAGTTTTGATCTTGACCAATAAAAACTTTATCTTAGCCATTAGATGCAAAAGAAATATTACACCCTCGATAATCTCGTGGTGCTTCAGAGGGTTATATTCAAATTCATCAAATAAATTAGTTTTGGCTTTCTTTAATTTGGATAATATAAGCAAGATATCGAAATTATCTTTAATATCCGAACGTTTTAGATATAAATTGAGGAATAACGTGTTACTCAACGATTAAAGGAGCAAGGAGTTAGGCGATTGAACACACGTGTTACACATGTTGTGATGGAAGAAACAAAATAAAAAGTGTAATATAGTACTAAATGAACGAAGAAACTAACGTAGAAATAATTTGAAATTTAAAGTTACTGCAAAGTCATCGCGCAGCATATTGGCTTTCATTCTTTTATCTAGAAAAATGTTTGTTTTCTGCGCTGTTATAATCATCTAATGTGAATTCAACTAATAATTTATGCACTTCAGTCTGTTTAACATAGATATATCATATTAACCATACAGTTAGTTGTATTATTTGTATATTTGTTAGTCCTATTATTTGTATATTTGTTAGTTGTATTATTTGTATATTTGTTAGTTGTAGTATTTGTATATTTTTTAGTGTATTTACAAGTGTATTATTTTTATTAGCACATAATTAATTACTTAAAAAACAAATTAAGGCAACAAGGCATATCTTGTAACATAACCATTTTATGACTGTTATAAATTATCTAGATTTTCCAAATACCGCAATACAAGTATGGCTAGCAATTCACTCAAGAAATTCTGATATAAAATCGCCAGGTTTTTGATGAAGCAACTTTTAAAACGAGCATTTAATTTTATAAAATAAAATACAATTTAAAATTTATAAAAAACGAATCTTTACCACTTCAAAAACTATTTCATGAATGCAATTCATAATTCCACCTTTAAATCTTATTAAAACTTATTTTCAAATACTTATTTATAAATTACGATAACCTAGAAAAGTTAACTCAATATTATCAAATGTCTCATGTTCTTTTACCTTCGAATTTTCAATACCTGTGTTGCACTAGTGCAACGTCAATCTAAAAAATAAGAATGGTGTGTTTGTTTGTACATTGAATATTTTCGACCCATTTCAATTTTTCTATCCGTTTTGGACTACTGATGCCAAATCCGTCTCTTCCGCGTTTGGTGTCTGTCTGTATGTATATGCCCTGTACACGTCCACAGTGTTTAATATATTTTCATGGAAATTTGCATACAGTGAGTACGTATCTTCATTTAGTGAGTGAAATTGGTTGCGAAAGTCTGTCTGTCCGTCTTTATGTTCGATTTTGTGTTTGTGTGTTTGTACAGGCATCATATGAATTGTATTCTATAAATGTGATTATTATTTGCTTTGCTAATTGATGCTTTATTTTATACATTATATATTAGTTTAGTGAATGCAATATAAAACATTTCTTTATTGTTATATTTAGATAAGTTTCATGTTAAAACATCAGAGTAAGTATACTTAAATCAACCATAATTTGGTAGATTTAGAAAAATTGGAATGCATATTGAGTATTAGGATTACTTAAATTGCTTTACCAGTACTGCTAGAACAGCAATTATTTTTCCAACATTATTTGGTTTTTTTATGGAATTTTAGCTCTGATACTTCATTTATATTTCGAGTCTTATTTTTGTTCTTTGCACAATGTAAATAATTTCCAAATATTTGGGGCAGACCATATTTTTCAACGATCGGAAATGAAATGGAAACTCGTGTTGGTTGGTTGATCGTGTGCAGTGATATTTTGTGTTTCTTTCGCTTTGAATTAATTTCGTATTTCTAAATTTTGTGAACTTTTTAGTTGTAAGCTGTGGCAACTGCGAGATCAAGAGATAAAAAGGAATCACGAATTAATATCTTTAGAACATTATTTTCCCGATACTGCTTTATTTTGCTGCTTTCTGTTTTAAATATTTATTATTTTAATAATATGTTTTTCTTCTCATTACACGTAACATCACCACAAATTTGTCGACTTAAAGAGGCAGGTAAGTCAGAATAAAGCAAATTTTAAGCGTAATTATGACATTATTGAAAGAATAAGGCCGTTATTGAAATAATAATAATGTTTAAAAAATCCGAACTAGAACTTTTTACATACATTAAAAATTCTTTGTCATAGTGACAGGAGAAGATGGCGAAATTCCACAATGTCGCATGCCGGATGCAAGAGTGCCACGAGAAAAAATATTGTTTTGTTGAGAATGAGTGCGAGAGTACTCGTCATAAATCGTCCTTTTTATTAATTGAATTTAACATGAAAAGAACTTAAGAAAAGGAATTCCACATCTCCCTCAAAATCGTCTTTTGTAGTAGTAACCTTAGTGTCACCTTTTGTCATTTTGTAGCTTTGTCATACAGCAAGGGTACGGTGTATGTGAAATGAATTACATGAATGGATATGCATATTTCGGATTTGTGTTCAACGTAAGTTGTAGAAATTATAAAGACGGCGAAAGTTGTTGAAATATTATTTTATTCTACGAAAAACGTAACTCATTATAATATTTTGATCATATAATATATAATGTATCATCATAATCATATATCATCATAATCATATATCATCATAATCATATATCATCATAATCATATATCATCATAATCATTTATAATAATGTATCATCATAATCATTTATCATAATTTATCATCATAATCATCATATAATGATCATAGAGTAAACCAATTCAAACCGAGTAAAGTCGGGTATTTTGGTAGTTAAATATATAAACCTAAGCCCTTCGAATTTTAAATGGTGAGAATTACAAACACTTTTATTATCATTTTTGAACTAACTAAAAGATTGACTATTACTCTTTAAAAAATAACTACAAAAGCATTCAAGTAGTTTTTCAACAGAAAACAAACATGTTTAGATAAAACTTTTTAATAACACAAATGTACTATTATTCAGACATAGATATAGAGAGAAGGTAGAATTGTAGTACAAACTATTATAATGCACAAATAAAGTGTTACTTATACACTCTAAAGGTTCACACACATTCCACCTTTTAATCTACAATCTTTCCTACCTGATTTCTAACCGGTTTCGAGTTTCTTGACCAATAGAATTGAATTTCGAAAGGATTAACTGTTCTAAATTATGTAGATGCAGAATATTTTAAAAGTAGCATTACATTTTAAGGAAAGGACAATAGAATATATTTTCAAAGGATTTCATATTTAACCAGCCTGAGGTGTTCACATACAAAATTCCGCCTTATAACTTGCAATCTTCCCTGCCTGACATCTAAACAGCTCTGGCGTCTTGACCAATAGAATATTTTCAAAAGATTCTAATGAGATACGACCACTACAATTTTTTCAAATGATCCTCTTCTAGGGAATGTACTTACAGAATATTTTAAAGAGATCCCATTCAAAGAAAAAGGCCAATAAAATCTTTCCAATAAGTTTTATTCTAAGGAAAGGAGCAATAGAATCTTTTCAAAGGATTCTATTACTCCGCAAGAATGTTGTGAGGGAGAAGCAATACTGCACTTTTCAGAAATCTCGTAATGCTCAGGGGGTTTATGCAATAAAAACAAAATAAGTATACAATTGTTCTAGAACTAAAACTAATACTGCTTCAGTTTCTTTGTTCCTGTTTTACTGTGTACTTTACCAATCGAATCTTAATTTGAAAGTGAAATCAAATTATAACAAAAATAATCAAAAACTTATCCACTCTATGAAGTGGACAGAAGAATTATCGCTGAAGCACAAAAAAACACTCTTTCACCGGCATTTAGACCTAAGATCGAGATTAAGCTTATTCCAAGTTTAATCAGCACCCATTCTTAAAAAAACGTACCTCATTAGCATATCAGATTTATTCTTTCGAATGCAAATGGCCATCCCTTTTAATTCTGAAACACTATTTAATGACAGACAATAGGATAAAAAGTACTGCGATGGAAAAATCGGAACCACCTAATCGTATTCAATTTGTTCTAAGGCATCGACTTAGAGTTGAAACACTTCGAAAGAATTGGAACTAAATATTAAAAAATTACGAAAACGTCCTTTTGCTCATCGAATTTCGAGGAAAAAGTACCCCAAGTCATCAATCTTTTTCAAGCTCTATTCAAATTCGATTTCTTCGAAGTTTCTTTGAAACAGGAATGTTGTAGCTTGGAAAACGAAAACACATTACTCTTCTTTTCGCAAGTGCGTACTTATTTCGAACTCGGGAGGTTTTTGGGCTGACAATACTAGGAGAACGATATGGAATTTATTGATATACTCTCACATTTTGTTTTATTTGGGTCAAGGGGAGTGCTGAAGTGTAAGAGAAAAATAAACCATCAGGAATTATAGCTGTGCTCGGTTTTAGGGATTATGACACCTTTTTAATTTGATAAATAGATTTTTTAAACGCGTGTAAAATATTTTATTGTTTAAAGACAATTTTTACCTGTGATCATACCAGCGAATAGAAAGTTTGTGTTACACAAAAGTAGTCTGAAATGTATACTTTAAATGCATGTAACTATATATCATTATTTAAAAAAATATAATTATTGTGTTGCCATAAAAATCTAATCTAGGTATGAATGCAAAATACTTTGATTAGAGTTAGTTGTGGTTTTAGAGCGAAAGGACCATATTTTCCCCATCTGTTTCAAGCACAAAACTCACACAACGTCGTGCAATGCATATGTTACCGTTAAAGTATGAAATCCGTTATTTTATAGAATACCTAGTTATTCCATGAAATAACTGATCGTGTCCGTTAAAGTGTAAAACTCTCTTGTATTTCATGGTTTAACTAGTTATTTCATAGAATCATGATCTGTAGCCCGTTAAAGTGTAAAATAATCTATATCATATATCTCGCACGACAAACACATTTACCTTCCACCCCTACTGCATTTATGAACTATTCCAGGCCATAGGGAGAGAACTTGTTTAGCGTGTTGGCGCCAGTTCATTCCGGTTAATTGATTGCTTGCACGTACAGTGCCGGCTGCTGTTCGTCAAATACTGTTTTATAATTAACCATTTAATAGTTTAAGTTTTATAATTTAGTCATTTGTTATAACGTTAATTCAGCTTGCTTACGTTAACGTGCAATTATTTTTAAGACCTTAAATTGCCTTGAACAATGAATTCTTTATTCATGTTCGGAAGATTATGTTTCAGAAGATGAAGTTGAGCAGAAAATCTGCAAATTGTGTTTTAATGAACTTAATGTTCAAAGAGAAAGAGGAAAGTCTAAAAAATGTTAAGAAGTTCAAGCGAAAAAGATGAAATTAATGTCGGATAAATCTCATTCTGAAGCCGCTGTGGGGTGTACCGTCCGTATCCCAGTGCCTGAAGTTGACAGAGGAAGAGGTGATGCCAAATCTATTTTAGCTATCATCATAAAAATAACTGAAGAATGATTTTTCCACGTGTGTTTGTTAGTTTGATTTTTGAGCAAAACATTAGTATCAACCTCTCTCGCTCTAAAGAAACGTAATTAAAATTCCTCAATTCACACTATGCTAAAACAAAATCGCTGGGCCGTAACGGGTTTATACAGGAGAAAGGTTTACTTGTTCCACTGCCACCTGAACTTTCCGATGATCGAAACATTTTCCAGATGGCTCTGTTGAAGCGACTGTCGTGACA
Source organism: Metellina segmentata (assembly GCA_947359465.1). Taxonomy (NCBI): domain Eukaryota; kingdom Metazoa; phylum Arthropoda; class Arachnida; order Araneae; family Tetragnathidae; genus Metellina; species Metellina segmentata. The sequence goes on along the minus strand of OX375875.1, from coordinate 95,863,742 downwards.
GCCGTGCGCCGTAGAAGGGAGAATTTAGATGTTTAAATATTTTTATTTACCTTCTACTACTAACCTATATATATAAAAAAAACCAACTAATTAAGTAGTTTACATTATATTAATATTCTTATATTACGTTTTTTTTTTAATGTGCACCTAAAATGTAACCTGTGCACCTAATTTAATAACTTAGGTGCACCATGTGCACCTGTACTAAAAAATCTATTTCGAGGCCTGACCTACTATTACGGTAAGTACATGAGAGGTTTATTGTCTAGCTGCTCGCATATGTAAGTCGTGGTAGAATTTTTTGTGGTGGATAATGTTTCTTTTACTTATTCCTGACATGAAGTCCTTTGACTTGTTTTTCGAATACGACTTCATTACTTTTACAATAAAAATTCTAATGAACTAATTTGGAATTGACGCAGGATGGTTATTCGATCGCGGAAAATTCGTCATCTTATCAAGATATCTGTCAAAAAGATATTATAACCTTTTTATGATGACGAGATTAATGTATGGTTAGTTTAGTCTTGTTTTACGACTTCATTACGTTGACAATAAAAATTCTAAAGAACTCATTTGGAATTGATGCATAATAGTTGTTTGATCGAGGAAAATTCGTCATCTTGACAAGATATCTATCAAAAAGATATTATAAACTTTATACGATGACGAGATCAATGTATGGTTAGTTTAATCTTGTTTTACGAATACGACTTCATTACGTTGACAATAAAAATTCTAAAGGACTCATTTGGAATTGATGCATGAGAGTTGTTTGATCGAGGAAAATTCGTCATCTCATCAAGATATCTGTCAAAAAGATGTTATGAACTTTTTATGATGACGAGATCAATGTCTGGTTAGTTTTTTACATGATTCTGACGTCACATTCAGGAAAGGGAAAAAAGAATGGTGAAAAAACTAATATATTCACTAAAAAGTTTTCTAGATAAAATTTTAAAATTTGGGCGCGATACAAAAATTGCAAAAAAATTCGGGCTACCTGTATGCCAAATTTCATTATTGTAAGTGCCATAGATTCGTCAGGACACTGCGTACAGTAAACATACACTTTCTTTAAAATTGTAGACATGAGACAACTAGATCTTGATTAACAAGATATCCAGTCCATCAAACCTGATCAATTTTGTTAATAACAAGATACCTCGTCGAGACAACCACCAGGAGGGTTAATATTATTGGGGTTATCCAGTTAACTATCAATTTGAAGTTTATTCTTTGGAATTTTCATTGCCGACGTAGTGAAATTGTATCAGAAATACAATCCAAGTGACGTTACATCTGGAAAACCCACATAATGCATTTTCCACCACAATAACACTACCGTCATCTGCACTTTACTTCACTGCAGACTGGTTAACTTTATTTGTTTGATTTGTTCCACAAAAGTCTCCCACTCATTTAGAACTCTCCTCCACACATATCAAGCTAATGATTGAAAGTTATGAAACCTTAATTCAAATCAAATAGTCGCACAGCCACTTCGAAAGATGTATTCAAACCGCCGTCGAGATTGGTACACAATGAAACCTTCAGACTTCAAAGAAGGAGGAGATAATTATTAATTTTGTTTAAGACGCGTTGTAACTCGCAAATCCCAAAAGACGAACAATAAAACTGCATAATATTTAGAGAAGATGCAATTTGTGAAGTTTGCGCAAAATATGGCGTTGTTGCATAATTTCAATTAAAATGCCGGCGTAATTAGGTCAGCGGGATCCGGAATACTGATGCGCACTCTTTAAGTCAGGGAAATCAAGTTAAAATTCAATTACGAGCTCAGTTTTCCCTGATTGGTTATGCATGCAGCCAAGAGTTATTTTCGATACTACCGAGTCTTCAGTAGCATTCTTAATTACCCTCAGAAACCATCTGAGATCAATTTATTGATTATTTAAAGCTCAATAGATTTACAAAAGCCCTATTCGTAAATTTGTAATTTGGGAATTTCATATCTAATTTTAGTAATGGAAGTACAGGCTCCTTTCGAGACCTATTTCCTTGAAATGCTAATTTTTTACTCTGAGAGTTATGATATATTTAACAGTAGTGACTATATCTTTTGGACTTCAACACATATGAAAAATAAATAGAAAACTTCTATTGCTTGAAAGAGTTCTATAAAGAAATCTCCTGATGAACCTGTTAAAAACTAAAAAAAAAAATAATAATACATTGTAGGTATTTAATTGAAGTTGCACTGGAGTTACATTGCGGGCTTTTGGAGACAGTCAGGGATCAAGCTCTGAAGGGAAAGGCAAGGACAACACCACATAGTTTTGGGCCACGGTTAGATGACGAGTTTAAAATGTATTAAAATTAGCGCAGAGAAGACTACTGGTTGTATGTTGTAATTATGTATATTTGGTCTTCAGAGGAAAAGATTTTTCGAGTTATACAAATAATTCTAAAGTTTTTACGGGCCGCGATAGCCCGTTTAAAAGAGCAACGAACTAACAATCACAGGCTTGTGAGTTCCAATCCAACCAAAGACCCTCGTGCATAAATGGGGTGTGGGGGGTATGCATGTTAAATCTGTCATGGCCTCAAATGTCCTCACATTGTCGTGGTGTAGATGCTTGGAGAGTGGTGTGCCAGATTATGTATGACCTAGTCATATGACCGTGGTTCAAAATTATATGGTGTTGTCCTCTTTCTCTTCGGGTTTGATTCATCAAAACCTGGTCAGTTTTATAACGACATATCTAATCTATAAAGGACTGTCAGTCTTTTAATGACAGACATTGTCTATAAAGATCTGGACAGTTTTGCTACGATCTTCGCCTTAATTGATTGATCCAGGACCGTCGTCAATAGCCCGTTGTTTTGCTCCAGTACGACGTTAATTAAAATTTCTACTTACTTGCATAGTCAGTTTTGAGATATAGGCATCAAATTATTTTAAAGGGCAGCATATACTGATTACAGATTCTGATTTTTTGGACAAAAGAAACGTATGTCACTAAAAATAGATGTTGAATTATGTCTCTACAATTCAAAGGTCTTAATGTGAAATGCTTCTCAAAAGGTATCACTGCCACCAAAATAGCATGTCTTTCCAGAATGTTAGGTTTTTCTCTCATAATTACATCTAAATATTGTTACATCTTTTCAGTAATTACCTGTACAGTAATACATCTATACAGTAATTACATCTATACAGTAATTACATCTATACAGTAATTACATCTATTCAATAATTACATCTATACATTACATTCCACTGTATGACATAAAGTCAATCTATTAGGATAATCCAATCCTCTTAAGTACGTATATAACCTTCCAATAATTTGAACCTCGAGACCTCGGTATAGGCAAGGCTTTTGAGATACGCGACTTTAAGGTGTTCTCATATGCCATGATGCTGTAAGGCGGAAGACTAATGTATTGCAGATGTGAGACAATTTTACCACAGGAGCAGTTTACTGAATTTATTTATTAAACATCTTCTGGTAAAATTGCAACGGACCATGTATGTCCTGCAAAGAAAGCAGCACATGAACCATCCTCTTGTTTCTCCTTCATCCCATTCATTCTACCAAGCACCAAGTAGCCAGGGAGGGGTTTCCCTCCTTCAATGAATTCTGGAAGATTCAATCCTTTCATCCATACTTAGTATTGTGGTTGTCTCTTTTGCTAACCTATCTGCTTCTTAGTTTACATCCAAGAAATATCACCTCCCTCATGTATCTTGGTAGAAAACGGGCTTTCATTTTTTACATTTTTGACAGTAATATGTCCCATACAGATAGTATTTATCGCTACTCATTTCGTATAAATCGAACCTTGTCATTTTATACAAAATAGTAACTTTTCATTTTTCAAACAGATATCGTTACCCTTCAGGGGTGTATGAGGGCTCATAAGCGTATGGGCTTCACGAATCCGAGGTGCTGCAGTGGTATATTCTTTTCCCATGGTGTTTATTGCCTCTGGTAAAAAGGGGGTCCCAAACACAGGATGCCCAAGAGATCTTAATCTTCTTTCTCCTCTCCATCTTTTCTTTTCAAAATAACTTGACATATTCTGTCTTTGGCGCAACTAAATCCATCCAATCAAAATCAAATGATAAAAATATCTAAGTTGGGAATATAATATTTAAGAATTTTATGTCTAAAGTTAGTATAGAAACAAGTTCAGGTTGGGAGAACTTTTCTTCGGAAGATAATTCTGAAAAAATGCAATGCTTTTTGATTAGAAAACATAGATTGAGTGCTCTGTTATATTTAAATTAAAGTTATTGATTAGTTTTTCTCAAGAAGGAACATACACAGTTCTTCAGATGCTTCCCGTGGTTTCTCAACTTCTAACATCCATGTTAATAACGACTTTAAAATAAGTTGGCAGTTAGATTTATCTCTGTTCTGTTTAAATTAGAAAATTATTAATTAGTTTTTATCAAGGAGGATCATTTGTTTTTAATCAATACAGTTCTTTAGATGCTTACCGTGGTTGCTCAATTTATGACATCCATATTACAAACGACTTGAAAATAAGCAGGTAGGTAAATTTCGTCGTACTGGAGCAACACACAGTGGAATATCGGTGACGGTCCGGGATCAATAACTAGAGAAAACAACACCGAGGACATCAGCTCGTAATTTTGAACCACGGTAAAATGGCCAGGTTAATACTGAGCCAGGCACCCCACTTAAAAAATTTCACACCACCCCCAACGTGAGGACATATGTCACGATAGTTTTAGCATGCAGTAATCTTCACGGCCTTTGGTTAGATCGAGTTTACTCTTATGTGATACATGTAGGAAGTTACCTTGAAATGGAGTTTATCGCAGTTTGGGCGACGTATGGTGTTTGATCTAATTTATGTTAACCCAACAAACTCATATTTCAACTCGGAATCCATCCTTTCGACTTTGTATTTGAGGAATACTGATATCGAATTCGGAAAACAAGTCAAGTGGCGCAACGTCCATTATACATACTGGAACATTTTTTCTTCAGAAATACTACCGCTACCTACATACAAAAAGCTTGACAGAAAAATTCGTTCACAGACTATCTTAACATAAATTTCAGATTTTAGAACCGTTTAAATTTTTTTAAGTTAATGTATTCTAAAGCTAGTGCCGGCATAAATTTTACTAAGGAAACTAAAGTATTTATTTTGTGACATTTTGAATAAGTTTAAAATAATTTATGAATTTGTTTTGAATCAAGCTTAATCAGAACGCGGGAAGGTATGCAATGTTTTTTCTAAACCTAGTACGTATAATTTTACCCATTTGAATAACTATTATTCCTATTTTTTTATCTGTGCATATTCCGTAATTATAATGAAAAACGAATAAAATGTGTGAAACTTTACGGCTACTATTAAAAATGGTAGACATAAAGATTGACACATTTTAGTTTCTGTTTCTAAGAAAAGCTTAATTGATATAATATTCACCTTATATAATTATAAACTATTGAATATAATTGTAATAAGGCGAATATATATGAAGATATATGTGGTATCCTAAATCTCTTTTTAACTGTTTAGTTATCGCTTGTTCAGTCTTGAAGCTCTTATGAAGCTATTCGGCCTTTGCAGTAGAATCCCCACCAAATAAATTATTTAGATTTATCGATAATGACCCAATAACGAAAATATGTAAATCCCACTATAATCACCCGCTAAGATAATATTTGAAGGGAGAAGTAAATGAAAAGTGAAAGAATCAGTTTTGCATCTTAAAAACTATTTTTCAACGTGGACAGGATATGGGTGTAAATTAAGCACTTATATACTGTCAGAAAATAGAATCTAGTATTCAGCAGTTACATCTTCTGGTTTTACGAAATCCTTTAAGTCGATTCTTTTCAACACTCAATCTAATGATCACTATCCTTACATTCATAAAACCAAAATAGAGGATTTTTGTGATATGTGTAACATATTCGTAAACTATTCTGTCTCCTGTTACAATATCTGCGGAGGTGGCAATAATCAATGTCTATTCCAATATTAGGACCACCTCCAAACATATCGACACCATTATAAAAACTGCCAAGGTGACACAACTTTTTGATAAACACGCAGGATATATTATTAGCTATCGACAACTAAATTTGCTTGTAGCTGATCAACAGGTACACATATTGTGTATAAAAACGTATTGAGCGGCACTTACCATCTTGGATATTTGTATAGGTATCATAAATAAATAAATTTTTCTCTAAGATTTTACGGTAATAATTTTCGCTTCTTAATGTAAAAGATATTTAAAAAAAAAACTATTAAAAGCTCAAATGCCCGATAGTCCTGAAGGATATTAGTTATCATTGCATCTGTTAGTTAGTAATGTATATAATTTTATACAATATGAATAATGAGCTAAATATTATATTTTAATTTATATCACATATGCCATTGCAAATTTTATTTCTATTTAATGTCGTTTCTATTTTAACTCCAATCTTAATTTCCTACTTTTCGACCCTTGTTTATTCTGATCTGAAGCTTCGTTTATCAATAAAACAACGATGGAAAATTTAAAACTGATAATTCATCATTACCATCATTAGCCTTAAGTATAAGGAAAGATTAACAATTCTATTATATAACCTTATGAATGTTAAAACGATAATAAATAAATAAAATTTCAAACAAACGAGATTGTAGATTCGATACGGTTGAAATCTATTCTTGAATATCTATATAAGAAAGATATCTAAATCTTGTTTTTGAACTAGGGCTTTTTTTTTTTTTGGTTAACAAATAAGTATGGAAGTAGGAATCATTTTATCATGCACCTAGTTTTATGATTAATTCTTTTTTATTAAGAACCAAAAGGAATTTTATTCATTTTTTTGACAATGAAATTTTTAAATTAAAAAAAATTCTATGACATTAAACCAGATTAGGAATAGAATGTGAATAAGAATGATAAAAGGTTCAATTTACCTATTTAATTTAAGCAATCATTTACATTTTTATTTAGGACTTAAAAATACTCTTTTTAATACGAATTTTAAAACAACTATTTTCCGCACAAAGTTGAACTTAACATTAATCTATATCTCTAAGAGTACATCTTGTGGTACGCGTACCTCACTTTCATATTATCTCTGGAATTTAAAAAAAATAGTATATATAGATCAAGGGGCAGATTTTAATTCCTGAATTCATTCATTCATTTACTTGGCATCCATCACACTGTACATTAATTTTATAGTGTCATATAGTGTATATTCAATGGTGATTTAAAATAGAAAACGCATGAAATCAAAGTATTTCTTTAGTAAAATACTCTATCTCAGAGTCCAATCGAAAACTATCCCTGGAAGCACTTTCAAAAGACACGAGCATCCTTTCTGTCCCATTAATTGAAAAAATAAAAGTAATGGATAATGATCTAGCAAATGCAAAACTAATGCAAAAAAATTATACATTTTTTTCTCGAAAACCATCTGAATTCGTAATACTCAACCATAAAATTTGCTTTCTGAGACAAAAATTCCTTTTGTATCGTTCATTTAAGAATTGGACTCCACAGATCTGGTAAAGTCATTGCAAAACTATCCCAAAAAGTTAATCACACAGTTGCTTTAGAAAACTGACAATCTAAGGCAATCTGTCAATATGCAATCACTCGAGTTTCGCATTTGCAACATGCAATTGCTTTTCGAGAGACACAAGTCGTCCCGTTCATCAGGAATTGCCATTGTGGAGGTTGGCACCGACAAATGCTAAATTAACACACGCAAACCAGATGGCTAACGTCATAGCATGCTTTTTATTTTTAAAAAGACAATCTTCACTCCAACTACTTTACCAGAGGCAACCATTATTTTCCTATCACACTTATTTCGGAATAAACATTTTACAGACTGGCATACAAATGCTAAATCAACACAAAAAATAAAAATGTGAGTATCAAATCACATACTATTTAAATTTTAAACGAGCACTATCCCACTACTTAAATATCAAAACATGTTATTTTTGTTCCATTCACAGGAATTAGCATTTTGCCGATTGTTGTTGCTGAAGCACAACAAAATGAAACCACATTTCTCAAGAAATAAAAGAAAATCTCAGACAAACTTTTAAAACTAATCATTCTAACCACTCATCATGTGACACATAAATGTCATTTTTTTTACCGAGGAATTAGCTCTACGTCACTTGTAAGCAGTGAATATTGAAACAGCACAAGCATAATATCAAATCATATTACTTTCTATGATAAAAAAGAATCCCAAGCAATTCATTTATTGATACCAATTACTCCAAGTGCTCTTCAAGCGACTCACAAACGTTATTTTGTCCCGTTCACCTTGAAATTGGAATTTTGCTGATTGACAGTGGTAAATATCAAATTAGACAAAAAAAAAACACGACTCACTAATTTTGATTTCACAAATCCTTGGAAAAAACTATCCCAGGCAATTCAAAAACCCAATTATTATAACCACCTTTCTAGATATAAAAATTTCATTTGCGTACCATTCACCGAGGAATTAGCATTTTGCTAATTGTCAGTGAATATTAAGTAAACATCAAAGCAAAATCACATTACTTTTTAAGAAAAAAGAAGTTGCGAATAGACAATCCATCAATACCAATCACTCCAACCTCTTTTCACGAAAGCAACTACTGTCATTTCTGTCCCATTCATCGAAGATTTAGCATTTTGCTGATTGCCAGTGGTAAAGGTGAAAAAAACCCCAAGACAAAATCAATTCACACTAATTCTTAAAAGACAATCCCAGGAAATCTATTAATAGCCATCCCTCCAACCGTTCTTCCAAAGAGTCACGAACGTTCTTTTTGTTTCAGTCACAGAAGAATGAGCGTTTTAATGATTGCTAGTGCATAAATAGTAAATAAACACAAAAATCAAATTATTACTTTCTAATACAAAAAAGACAACCCAACAATTAACCAATATCAATCCCTCCAACCACTCTTCAATAGAGCTACAACCTTCATCCCTGTCCCGATAATCGATGAATTAACATTTTGCAGATTACTCCAGGGGGAAATATTAAATTCTACTAATTCTTAAGCACCAAAAGACAATAACGGACAAGCTGTTAATACCAATTATTATAACCGCTCTTCAAGAGATGTTAAGGTTATTTCGGTCCCATTCAACTATTAATTAGCATTTTGCCGTTTTCCAGTAAATAGTGAATCAACATAAAATCAAATTATTGCCTTTTAAGAAACAAAATGACAACTCTCAGGCAATACATTAATACTAATCACTCCAACAGTCGTCCGAGAGTCACAACAGCCATCAATATCCCGTTTATAGTTGGATTAGTATTTTGCTAAATTTTAAATCAGCACCAAAACAAAATCAAGTCACACTAACTCTAATGAAACTAAATACAATCCCAGGTACAAGCTATTAATACTAATCATCCTAACACTTAAAGAGACACACCAATGTCATTTCTCTCTCATTCACCAAGGTCGGATCTTTCCCCTGAGGGATTGATCCCGAACCGTCGTCAATTGCCCATTGTGTTGCTTCAGTACGACGTTAATTAAAATACCTTCCTACCCATTCACCAAGGAATTAGCATTTTGCTGATTGGAAGTAGTAAATAGTAAGACAAAGTGAAATCCCATTATTTTTCAAGAAAAGAAATAACCCCAGACAATCTATTGTCACCAATTGCTCTGCAAGAGATCCTGTTTAGTTGATAGTTGGATTAACATTTTAATGATTTCTAGTGGAAAGTGTTAAATCAGCCACAAAGCAAAAAAGACAACACCGGCCAATCTATTGAACCAATTTTTGTAACCACCCAATGCCATTTCTGCCCTAGTCGCCGAGAAATAAGCATTTTACCGATTACCAGCAGTAAATGCCAAATCAACACAACACCAAATTATTACTTTTTGAGAAAAAAAAAGACAACCCATCAACACAACTAACCCCAACCACTCTTCAACAAAACCACAACCTTCATACATGTCACGTTGATCGCTGAATTTTTGCTGATTACCAGAAGTGAATAGAAAATCAAAACAAAAATAAAGTGAAATCACATTACTTTATAAAGAAAAAAAATAACATCAGACCATCCATCAATTCCAATCACTCCGACTGATTTTCAAGTGAACCACAATCGTCAAAACTGTCCCGCTGACCACTGAATCAGCATTTTGCTGACTTTTAAACCAGCCCCAGAACAATATCAAGTCCCACTAACTCTTAAGAAACAAAATTAAATCCTAGGTAAGGCTATCAATACCAATATGTATGCCCACTCTTTGAAAGACAGACCAACGTCATTAGCAAATTTCCAATTACTATAGGAATATTAAATCAACACATAATCAGAATAAAATCACATTGTTTTTCAAGGAAAACAACCACACAATCCATCAATACCGACAGCTTTTCAAGTGAAACACAACTGTCAAATCTCTTCCGTTGACCGCTTAATTAGTATTATGTTAAATTTTAAACCAGCCCGAGAACAAGATCAAGTCCTACTAATTATAAGAAACAAAACTAAAGCCTAGGCTAGGCTATCAATACCAATAATTATATCTACTCTTCGAGAGACAGACCAATGTCGTTAGCAAATTTCCAATTACCTACCAATAGGAACAGTAAATCAACACATAATCAAAATCATATCACATTGTCTTTCAAGGAAAAAACCACACAATCCATCAATACCGATCGCTCTTCAAGTGAAACACAATCGTCAAATCTCTTCCGTTGATCGCTGAATTAGCATTATGTTAAATTTTAAACCAGCCCAATAACAAAATCAAGTCCACAACTAATTCTTAAGAAACAAAATTAAATTCTAGGCTATCAATACCAATAATTATACCCACTCTTCGAGAGACAGAACAATGTCACAAGAAAATTTCCAACTGCCAGTAGCGAACAGTAAATCAACCCCAAATCAAGCAAAATCCAATCACATTATTTTTCAAGGAAAAAAACATACGATCCATCAATACGCTCTTCAAGAGACCTTCACCCGTTGATCGGCGAATTAGCATTCTGTCAAGCGGCGACAGTTGTCATACTGGAAGCGACACACACACACCGAGACAGAGAGAGGTGCAGGAGAAGAGGACAGAGAGAGGAAGAGAGGCTTACCTCCAGAGCGAGGGAGCAGCGGCATCCGAGACGCAGGGGACGTGCCTTGTGACGTGGTGGAGCGGCAGTTCCCGGTTCTCTCTCTCGTCGGAGCAGCGGCGGCCGGCGGGGATGATCCCGCGCCTGCGTCCTGCGGTTCCACACCCTTGCACCCGCCCGACACACGGGGATGTCACTTGGTGGGCACTTGTGTGCACATTTGAGGCGACTTGAAAAGGAGGTTCAAAGGAAATACCTTCAACCTCCTGATGGTTTCGACGAGATATCTCGTCCATCACAGGCCAATTTTTCTAATAATAAGGTATCTCGTCATCAAGATACCGCCGATTTTTTTTGTGATAGTGAAATCAAGATATGGTCAGTTTTCTTATAGGGACGATATAACTCGCCCATCACAATCAGACCAATATTTCTAATAAAGAGATATCTCGTACATCACAATCAGACCAATATTTCTAATAAAGAGATATCTCGTCCATCACAATCATGCCAATATTTCTAACAAAGAGATCTCTCGTCCATCACAATCAGATCAATATTTCTAACAAAGAGATATCTCGTCCATCACAATCAGACCAATATTTCTAATAAAGAGATATCTCGTCCATCACAATCAGACCAATATTTCTAATAAAGAGATATCTCGTCCATCACAATCATGCCAATATTTCTAACAAAGAGATCTCTCGTCCATCACAATCAGATCAATATTTCTAATAAAGAGATATCTCGTCCATCACAATCAGACCAATATTTCTAATAAAGAGATATCTCGTCCATCACAATCAGACCAATATTTCTAATAAAGAGATATCTCGTCCATCACAATCAGACCAATATTTCTAATAAAGAGATATCTCGTCCATCACAATCAGACCAATATTTCTAATAAAGAGATATCTCGTCCTTCACAATCAGACCAATATTTCTAATAAAGAGATATCTCGTCCATCACAATCAGACCAATATTTCTAATAAAGAGATATCTCGTCCATCACAATCAGACCAATATTTCTAATAAAGAGATATCTCGTCCATCACAATCATGCCAATATTTCTAACAAAGAGATCTCTCGTCCATCACAATCAGATCAATATTTCTAATAAAGAGATATCTCGTCCATCACAATCAGACCAATATTTCTAATAAAGAGATATCTCGTCCATCACAATCAGACCAATATTTCTAATAAAGAGATATCTCGTCCATCACAATCAGACCAATATTTCTAACAAAGAGATATCTCGTCCATCACAATCAGACCAATATTTCTAATAAAGAGATATCTCGTCCATCACAATCAGACCAATATTTCTAATAAAGAGATATCTCGTCCATCACAATCAGACCAATATTTCTAATAAAGAGATATCTCGTCCATCACAATCAGACCAATATTTCTAACAAAGAGATATCTCGTCCATCACAATCAGACCAATATTTCTAATAAAGAGATATCTCGTCCATCACAATCAGACCAATATTTCTAATAAAGAGATATCTCGTCCATCACAATCATGCCAATATTTCTAACAAAGAGATCTCTCGTCCATCACAATCAGATCAATATTTCTAATAAAGAGATATCTCGTCCATCACAATCAGACCAATATTTCTAATAAAGAGATATCTCGTCCATCACAATCAGACCAATATTTCTAATAAAGAGATATCTCGTCCATCACAATCAGACCAATATTTCTAATAAAGAGATATCTCGTCCATCACAATCAGACCAATATTTCTAATAAAGAGATATCTCGTCCTTCACAATCAGACCAATATTTCTAATAAAGAGATATCTCGTCCATCACAATCAGACCAATATTTCTAATAAAGAGATATCTCGTCCATCACAATCAGACCAATATTTCTAATTAAGAGATATCTTGTCCATCACAATCAGACCAATATTTCTAATAAAGAGATATGTCGTCCATCACAATCATACCAATATTTCTAAGAAAGAGATATCTCGTCCATCACAATAAGACCAATTTTTCTAACAAAGAGATATCTCGTCCATCACAATCAGACCAATATTTCTAATAAAGAGATATCTCGTCCATCACAATCAGACCAATATTTCTAACAAAGAGATATCTCGTCCATCACAATCAGACCAATATTTCTAATAAAGAGATATCTCGTCCATCACAATCAGACCAATATTTCTAATAAAGAGATATCTCGTCCATCACAATCATGCCAATATTTCTAACAAAGAGATCTCTCGTCCATCACAATCAGATCAATATTTCTAATAAAGAGATATCTCGTCCATCACAATCAGACCAATATTTCTAATAAAGAGATATCTCGTCCATCACAATCAGACCAATATTTCTAATAAAGAGATATCTCGTCCATCACAATCAGACCAATATTTCTAATAAAGAGATATCTCGTCCATCACAATCAGACCAATATTTCTAATAAAGAGATATCTCGTCCTTCACAATCAGACCAATATTTCTAATAAAGAGATATCTCGTCCATCACAATCAGACCAATATTTCTAATAAAGAGATATCTCGTCCATCACAATCAGACCAATATTTCTAATAAAGAGATATCTTGTCCATCACAATCAGACCAATATTTCTAATAAAGAGATATGTCGTCCATCACAATCATACCAATATTTCTAAGAAAGAGATATCTCGTCCATCACAATAAGACCAATTTTTCTAACAAAGAGATATCTCGTCCATCACAATCAGACCAATATTTCTAATAAAGAGATATCTCGTCCATCACAATCAGACCAATTTTTTTAATAAAGAGATATCTCGTCATCAAGATATCACCGATTTTTCTTAGGGTGGTCAGATCAAGATATGGTCAGTTTTCTTCTAATGATGAGATATCTCGTCCATCAAGATCAGAGCAATTTTTCTAATAACGTAATATTTCGTCATCAAGATATCGCCGATTTTTTTAACGATAGTGAAATCAAGATCTGGTCAGTTTCTTATATGGACGAGATATCTCGTACATCTTCAAGATCCGACGAATTTAGTTAATAACGAGATATCTCGTAATCAAGATATCGCCAATTGTTTTTAGGATGGTGAGGTCAAGATATGGTCCATTTTCTTCCAATGACGAGATAACTCGTCCCTCAAAGTCAGACTAATTTTGTTAATAACGACATGTTTCATCATCAAGATAATGGCGATTTCTTTTATAATGATGAGATGAAGATCTGGTTAGTTTTCTTCTAAGGACGAGATATCTCGTTCATCTTCAAGATCAGGCCTATTTTGTTAGTTGCAAGACAACTCGTCATCAAGATATTGCCGATTTTGTCAAGACGGTGAGAAGATCTGACCAGTTTTCTTCTAATGTCGAGATATCTCATTAGTTATGATTTTGTTTTCTTTCTTTTTTCTATTGACGAGATATTACTTTGAGATAATCAGGAGGGTTAACCCTCTTGGTGATTGTCTCAGTGAGGTATTTAGTCATGAGCAAAATTGAGATCTTGAGACGTCCATCAAGATTAAACCAATTTTGTTAATGTGGAGATATATCGGCATTTAGGTATCGCCGATTTTTTTAATTTTTTTTTTTGATTTATTTATTTATTCAAGATTTGGTCAGTTTTTTCCAATTGATCGTATATTTTGTTTTAAAGGCAATATATCTCGTTCAACAAGATCTCGTCAATTTTGATTAGGAAGATATAACTTGTCGAAACAACAATCACGAAGGTTAGACTAGTGCTAAGTATAAAGTTCTCGAAGTCATTTTTTCTTTGCATAAAGGTTAGATTTGTCTTGCAGAAATACACTTGGCAAGTAAATCATAAGGAGTAGAACTTTTACCTCACCTGTTATTTCAGAATTAAGTTTTTTGACCTTGTGTGTTTCACTTGTACGTTGACGGTATAGGCATCTTTTGTTCCAGAGGTTCACATTTACATTGACCTTTGTTTTCACCTCTTCAAACCCAATTGAGTGCAACAATTCTTTATCGTTATCAGATTTGAATATTTTAAATGCTCATTGTAACTCTTGCACCGCCTGTGAACATAAATTGACGTTTATGTTTCGTAGCGCGACTTGATGATTTACGCATATGGAACTACTACTAATGGCAAAAATGATTTAATAAAAATATCTTATGTGTAATTTAGGTTAACAAATGAAAGACATTGTGTTAAAATTTTCAAGCTTTTTTTTAGTTTTTTTTAAACCAGAATGTCATGATTATTGCGCGGGTGAAGTCCACTAAGTCATTTTTAATATTTCCATATCAAAGAGTTAAGGAAATTCACTGGAAAGAGAAAAAGAGGAAACAACTTTTAAAGAAAACTTTGAAACTGACTATTTTGCATTTTTTCCGTTTTTGGTATCCATTAAGTACATAACCGTAAAGTAAGAAACTAAACATATTCTTGTATGCCTAGCTCTAAGTTTGCTTTTTCATCAGCCTTGTTCTGTTCATTTTTTTAAAAACACATACACCAAACTGTCCTTAAAAGTGTTTAGAGTAAATTAGTATGGAAAGATTTTTTCAAACTAAATGTAGGTTGCGGTAGTGTTTCTGCGGTGGAACGAGTTTCCTGTATGGATTCCGGACGTGACGTCACAACATTTTTAGCTTTTCAAAACGATTGCAGCATGTAGCCATCTAAAATTCCAAACAATTCATTCTGATTTGATATGTCGTCGGCCTACAAGAAAAACCCACTGTCAAAAACCGTCCACGATACCACCGTCGCCAGATTTCCACAACCAGAATCTGTCGATCTTTAGAATGGAGAAGTCCACTACGTCATTTTGTCTTTACACAATGGTTATATTTGTTCTCCAGCTACTTAGTCATTTAGCTAATGAATACAATATTTTCCCCTCCGTTTCCTCAGAAATGTTTTGGATAGCTTGTATCACTTGTAAGACCATTATACAGAGTTCATTATTTCACTGAGGTCTGTATATGTAGACTTTTGTTTCACTTCTTCAACCCAATTAAGCGCAAAAGTTCTTAATACAAACCACGGTCTGCGATATTTCGATTGGAAGAGGCAGATTAGAAACTGGAGGGTTACTAATTAAAATCTAATCGTAGACTGTCGGGCGCAAAGGGGGCTGGTGCATGTTAAATTTGTCGTGGCCTTAAATGTCATGTTGGCGTTGTGTGGTAAGTTGGAGAGCGGGATGCCAGCTCAGGTGTGACCTTGTAATCTGACCATGGTGGAAATTATGTGATGTTGCACTCGGATCTTTCCCCTCGGGATTGATCCCGGACTGTCGTCAATAACGTTGTGTTGATCCAGTACAACGTTAATTAGAATACCTACCTTATTATTGCTACCACCTATTCACATATTTAAATGTTTAACCCTTGCACCCACTCACGGACATAAAGAGATTATATAGGTTCTCTCTTAAGGGTACAATAATTCTGTGAAATACCGATGCAAGCGATATTGTGAGGGACCACAAAAATGTATTTCCTAAGGGGAAAAGTTCAGATTAAACGCTCTATTACGCTATTATTACGTTCGATTACGCGAAAGTTATCCAAACTAAAAGTGTGAGAATGTTTTAACATTCCATACATGAAGTTATCAAATATATCATTATAAACAACTAAAAAATATTTAAAATCTAATATTTTAATTGCAAGTGAAGCCTTTGAGTTATAAATACACTGTAGTCATAGAAAATACAAAGCTGAGAAAAAATAGACTACAATTTTCAATGCAGTCAATTTCACTTCATGTTAAAATTTTAATAAAACAGCTTAGTAATGGGGGAGGGGTAGCTACAGTTATGAAATATTGTGCATATATTCTTTAAAGATGTAACATACCATGTGATTTTTTTATCAATTTAAGGTACTGGGTCCTCTTAAGCTATAGAAAATATTATTCAGATTTGTCCGTCTATAGATAGAAATTGATTTATTCAGTCAAGTATGCCTTAAACTGTCAGTAGGTGTATGCTGAACAAAAATGTTCTGTTCACTAACTTAGAAATAATGCTTTTTACTGAATCGTCGCACTATGTCATTCATTGGACATGCCAGAATAAAGAATTTTAACCTAGTTGGGTTTCAAGAGAAAAATTACTGGTTTATATAAGCGGACACTAGGAAAAAAGAATTTAGGGGTTGGTTTGTGTTTAATGGCACAACATTGAACAAGTTCCAATAGGCAAGTTCAAACAAGATTAAAAGAAATGATTTTAAAAATATCGTATAACCAACGAAACAAACATTTAAAGACTGATTAAAAGCATAGATATTAAAATAAACGGTAATAATTGTAAGTAAAAGGAATTTATGACATAGGTCATATCATTAATATTAAAAGTTAAAATGTGATTATTTAAAAAAAAATTGAGTGATGCATTTTAGTGATGCAAAAAAATGTGCAGTTTACAAAAAGAAATGTTTAAAACCAGGCATCTGTATAAAAATATACATAAGGACTTAAAAATTGATGAGTTGAAACTTAGACGGGTATCCCAATATCAAATGAAAACTTAATTCTGAAAGATAAAAGGATTAAAGGGAGACGGAAAGTCTCCTAGCGACAATATTGATTTACCTAATTTCTCTGCATGTTTAATTAGAACATGCTGTTTATACCTGTTTGAATATGCTTTTGTATGGACTTGAAGTTAAATATTTAAAGGAACCTGAAATGTTTTTCTGAAATCGTTATGTTTTTCCTCAAGACATTGGTGTCCAGATAGCTTTTCCACGGAACTTTAGGGTAGTATGATATCGACCACGAGTGCATGCAGTTTTATATAAATAAACCACAGTCTTACACATATAGATATCATAAATCGGTTAATTGTAAAATATCATCATTTACCAGTCGTCTTTGGTTCTTTCTTCATGTTCTTTTGCCCACTTGAGGAGATCAACTTTCAGTCTGTGTATAGAAGCGTGTAATGTGTAAATATGTATAGATGGGAAGTTCAGGAGACTGATATACTCACCTACTGGTTTTTGGCATATGACGCTGCGTCGTCGCTAATGCAGGGCACACTGTGATGAGGATGATGCGATGTGACCAGAAATCGCTTTTAAGGTTTCACCCTGGTTCGTCAAGGAGATTCTTTTCCCGTCATCCACTCTCAACATTCTTCAGATATCTGGTTCTCTCTAAAGAAATTCCAAATTTTATTTACTTGTCTGTTGCGACGCCCACAATTAAGTCCAGGTTCATACTCAATGCTCTGATCAATGCGTCCACATCTCATATTTAATCACTGGCTGTTTAAACCCATTTCGTATTGTATGTTGCTTTCAACTTGTCACACTATGGTAACAGTCGGCAGCAGCTTCTTTCGTGAAACGGTTACGGTCAAAAAAAGCCCAGTGCACACATCTGGTTTTTCAAAGTGCGGCGCCGCTGCGGCAACGCAAGTGCGTTTTGAAGTATATTAGAGAGTAGGTATATTGAGGTATATTAGATCCAATGGAGTAATGTACACATGCCTCCTGCGCCGCTGCGGCGACGCACGTCGAACTTGCGTGTTATTTTTACCACATTTCCCTAAGGCGCCGCAGCTCGCCGCATATGCGTCATCCCGTCTGAAGTACCTTTTTTTCATAAATAAATGGAATATAAATAATCTTAATTAATAAATGGTTGTGTCCAGTAACGTCTATTTTGTTTCAAAATGTACTTTTTTTACCGTAAGTAAGCGAAATAAGCACGTTTTCTTCGATAAAATATTTATCGCAAATGGCGGGAAAAGAGTACTTGCGTCATTTCACGGTTATGTGTGCATAGTTTGGCTTCGGTGCCGCAGCGGCGCCGTACGTTGATAAACCGGATGTGTGTACCGGGCCTAATTCAGTAGACACCTAATTGGGTAACCTACTATTTGTCGTTGAGCAAACTTTCCCAAGTCAGCCGTAGGGCAGTGAATTTCCGAACCGATTTGAAAGTGAAACTTGGAAAGAGGATTCTAGGACACTATTGACATCTTGTTATGGTATATTAACACACCGACCTCCTAATAAAATGCACAACACAATTTGGCGGAGTCGTTATAAGATTACAGAAGTGTAGGTCACATATGCTGAAGAATCGTATTGTTCCGATTGGTTAATTGGACATAAAGGTAAAATCTGATTAGCCGTCATAGACAGGGAAGACAATGTTGTAGAATGGATATATGTGTATGAACCCCTTGAAGGGTAGACTTAAAAAGAGAATTTCATCAAGAAAAAAACAGAATTTTCAATAAACGTATGACGCCAAAATACAAATTTCAAATTAACAAATAAATATTTCGACTTCTTCGGCTTTTTGCCGACCAACCGGTATAGTGGTTAAGGTGTTAGCCTCTAGATCGGAAGGTCCCTGGTTGGAATCCGGGTTCGGGCATGGATGTTTGTAAGCGTATACCAGCTTAGGTGCTGCTTCGTCATCTGAACATGGTTCAAAATAACGAAGTATAAATTGTTAGGGGAAATGATGGTCCTCCCACTGGGTGCTCCTTCACAATAGGGCCATCACTTCCGGCCTTGTAGTGGGCAATGACTTAGGTCAAAATGTGCCCGCCATTAGAAAAAAAAAAACTTCTTCGGCTTTTCTACAAAATTAATTTTTAGTTGCGTCACTTTATAATGTATAAAATGGATCAATAATTTTTCTAAAAGAAGGTTCTTACTATTAATTTAAATGACTATTTATTACAAATCAGTGAATTGTTTATGATACCTCTCAAGTTCAACTTCCGCTAGTGTTTGTAGTGTCATTTTTAAGCTATTTTAGAACACATAAAAATGGGCTCTTTCCTGAAATCATATCAGCAGGAAATATGTCGTAGAAAGATCACAGGGGTCGTAGAAAGATCACAGAAGCAACGTCAATTTAAAGTGACGATATGCTTTTCAAAACTGTCAGATTCTCTAGTCAGTCAGTGTTGCAAAAGAAAAAGAATGATTTTTTCCACTATAACATGAACGTGAACCTGTATAATGGAGAATGTCAATTTATACCGACTTATAAGTATTTTGCCAACTTCTTATTTATTGCTTACTTTTTCATTCACTTTTACGTAGTTTTAAAAAGGACTTTTGTAGGAAGGATAAAACAGCCACAACATTTCTGTACTCAGATGACAAAATGTTGTAAGTCATTTTTTTTTAATTTTTCGCAACAGCAATTTTAAGATTCAAGATTCAACATGTGGTTCTGTGGTTTTTGACTTACATTTTTCCACCCTTTGTTTTCTCATAAACTGAAAGAAAAAGACTTACGACATTTTGCCACCTTCTAAACATTAACAAACAAGACTCCAGAATAGGACTTACTCAATATTTTGGGAAAAGTGACTTTTGTGAACATTTTGGAATCCTAGCACAGATTTGTGAAACATTACCAGTACAACAAAGTTTAAGGAAAGCTTTTAAACTAGGATCCTTTGAATAACACGGAACTAGTATTTCTTAGCTGCCTTATGTTTTGAGGGGAGTCAATCAATCAGGAGAAGAAAATGTATAGAAATATTTGTATTATATAACAAGAATGTATCTATTCATTTTAGTGTGTTTTAAAAAAAAATAATAGTGAGTCACTGTAGCCTATTTAGAAGAGTAACGAATTAGAAACCGGAAGGCTGTTAGTTCGAAACTAGGTCCAAACAAAGATCGTCGTGTACGTGGGGGAAGGTGCATGTTACATTTGACATTGCGATAAATGTGTTCACGTTGGTGTCGTGTAGAAGTTTCAATAGTGGGGTGCCAGCTCAAGTGTTGACCTCGTTATCTGAACGTGGTTCAAATTACGAGATGTTGACCTCGGATTTTTACCCTTCAGTATTGAACCGTCACCAAAAGCCCGTCGTATCGCTCCAGTTCTATATTAATTTACTATCTATTTTTAAATTATAGTAGAAAATATAAAATAAATTATTTTTAAGAATTAGATTTACAGATTTTTAACTAAATGCGTTAACAGCTGCAATACGGGTAAACTTTTCACACTTATTACAATTCTGAACGCGTGTATTTAAATTACAAGTATAATTTAAATAAACAAGGATGGATTTTCAGAGTTTAATAATATTTTACGATAAATTTAAATACGATAAGTGATCATATTTTCTAAAATTATTTTTGACCTTGTATTGTTTGAAATTTGGAATTTAGGATATTGTTTAAAAAAAGGAGTATTTTATTGCTCCTGAGAATGACTTGTGAGGCTCAAATGCAGGGTCTCTTGAAAATACCTGTACAAATTGTAAAGTGTGTTAGAGAGGCCCAAAATAAACATTTTATAAATTATTACTTTTTTTAATAAAAAAAATAAACAATCATCCGTTTCAGTTCGCAGCACCATTACATTAGAAGCGCATCTGCGTGTTGCAAATAATTCTTCCATTAACAATTTTTCCAAAGCATATATAATCTCAAATTCTAAATTGTATATCTATCAGAATCAACTTTTAAGTTAGTTCTTAAAAGCTCTCAAGCTAGAAATAAAAGTATTTTAATTAAAGCAAAGAATAGTTTAAATTGCAACTTTAAAATATAAACTTATTAACTATGTTAGTGAAATAATTACATCACATAAAGTCAATGTTGTTAATCCCTTATAACACGCAATACACAAACAATATTTATTCTAATAATAACCTCTGATGTTTAGAAACTATTCAGTTTAGTCAGTCTTCAGCTATCACTTTATTTGAACTTTATTTGGTGGAATAAAACAATTAACAACATATTTATTTAGAGTGTATCTTAGAAAGCAAAGATAAAGTTTCCATTGAAATTAGTGATCCTCATAAAGTTTCTTAGATAACGTCTTTAATAACATGCTCTATTCTAATTACACAAAATGCAAAATGATCGCATTTGCATTTATTACTCCTTAAAAGACAAGATTCTTTGAAAACTTAAAGTAACCGATGAATTGCTCATTATTGAGATCAACTAGTTAATGTAATGAAATAAATACGGCATGAAAAAGATCGTACTATTTCAGAGATTAGTACGAAAGTGAATTATACAACTTCAAACTTTAAAAAAAATTATGACTCCTTTATTTACGAGAGACGAAAATAAAGTAGTTCATAATTTGTTTACACAAATTATTCCAAGAGACAAAATTCTGTGAAACTTTAGTAAGACCATGAATAAGCTTCGTATTCATGGTTTTAGCACAATGAGTAATCGCTTTGTGTTTTTAACTTTTATTAAAAACTTTCCGCAACTCTGTAACACTCAGGAACTTTCCAGAGCAGCTGAAATAGTTCTTTTCTTCACACTCCACTCCAATACAGCACGCAATAGAAAAAAGCAAAAACCAAAAATGGTAAATTCCCGTTGAAAGCGTTTTTTTCAGAGGTAAGAAACAGCGTTAAATGGTTGATAACGTAGTAATTACCTGACCCTAAGAACACAAGGTGACCTCGTGAGTTGCACAGGTGATGTTTTTCCCGTGTGCTTACGTTCTTTAAAAAATTGGCTAATTTTTCTTCTTTCAGATATTTGTCAGAATATTTAATAATAAGAAGAAAAACGATAGAAATTCTTCAGAACTTACTCTTGCAAGTCATATTTTGTGTTTTTACCAATCGTGTTGATGATTTCCAGCTGTTGACGAAGTAACACTTTTTTAAAGTATCTAATACATGTATAGTTCTTATTTGTTGATAAAAGAGTGAGAGGAAACCTTCGTTATTATATATTTTAAATATGTTTGATTACAATGGATAAGGGGGGAAACTATTTACAGGGAATTAAGCTTTTATCGTTACATTACATGCTCATGGTGGGTAATCCTATGCCACCTTCTGTTTGGTTCTCTTGAGTCTCATTTGCAATTTGACTCATTCTCTCTCGACGGCCTGTCTTGATCTCTCTATTATCATCATAGCGATTGATCACTTTCAAAATCACAGGAAATGACACGTATTCTTCTGAAACTTTATACCCGGTTAACCTCATACATAATTTTACCTATTCTCGTTATTGAAAGTCACAAGGCATATCAAGGCAACGCACCTCTGTATAGAATATTTTACATGAAATATTTTAAATTGGACGGATGGAATACAACATAATAGAGTAGTGTGTGTAACATTATATGTATATTATTATGTGTATTTTGATATTCAACAACTGTGTATCAAATAAATGTTTCTCTTCTGAATTGCAACTTATTTCTATGCATAGTGAAAATAAGTTGTCGTCAAGAAATGATTGATGAAGATGTGTCAACATAATTTATGGATTCTCAACTAACAAGATTTTGTTTGTAGTTCTATAGACGTAGAGTATTAAACTTCAGATTGTTTATCGTCGCGTCAAAAAGTACTTTGTAGTAGCCAGCCTCTGTTGAAAAACCTTGTTCCAAACTGTTACCTGTTCTGGGTATGGGACAATTTGTTTTTCTTACTTACATCTTCATTCTCTTTGGATTGATTAAATATCTCGGATGAGGCGCATTGGAGCAGATCTTAGACGAAATATCTCATCGAAACACTTGAGTGCAATATTTGTAGAACCTATCCTTAGTAGAACACTCTTCAGTACATGAATTGATAATTTTTTGGTCCATATCATAAAGTTCATATCATCATTCCATAGAATCTTGGGAACAGCTACAGTCTACGTTTATGAGCGGTGGCAACGGCCTAGGCGATTTTTTTTTTTTGGCGAACTTCTAAAGTCGCCAAGGAAAGAATAATTTAAAAACTCTTTTTCTTTCAAAAATACTTTTCTTTTTACAACGGAAAATGAAAGCTTGAAAACACATTTGAGAACTTTTCAAAAAGTATATTTTAAAGAAACTTTCGCAAAAAGTAGTAAGCTTAAACATATTTCAAAACATATTTGTGAACCAGCAGAAAAACTAAGCTGGGAATGTTGGGTAAGAATATCCTGAAACTTATCAATTACACTAAACACAGTAGGCTGTTTGAAAAGAAAGATATTTTTAAAAGAAAAAAGCAAGAAATAATACAAACTTATACGTCAGAACTGTTCCGGAAAAAAAAAATTCCACAGATGGCAAAAAAAAAAAAAAAACTCTTAAGCGTTTCGTGACAAAATATTATACTCAAATAAAAATTCCACAACTGTAGAAATACAAATAAACGAACCTATGGTATCACAGAAAAAAATTTAAAAGGACCAATGCAATCAAAGGGTATTTTAAAATCCAAATTAAACCAATGGAAGCAAAGAAAAAATTTCAAACGAACCAAGGAAATCAAACGACTTTAACGGATTTCGGAAGAACTTTCTAGAACATTCAAAATGAAAATTGAAAATTACCGTTTGCCTAGGTTGCCATGAAAACCCCAATAACAGCAAAGACAGATGGTTTACCTTAATCTACCGTAACTCGCTACTAGAAGTGCGCCAAAAAAATCGCCAAGGCCGTTGACATCACTCATAAACATGGAGTGTAGTTGTACCGAATATTGTACTACGTAAGTACTTAAAACGAAAAAATTCCCTGCCGTAACTCTTTCCTTGAGAGGTTGTGTGACTTGGGTCAATCTCCAAAATACTAAAGCCATCTACAGTTACAAACAAAATAGTAAGTTGTGTGTAGGGAAAAACCGTAGTTTTGGCGTGAATACTCGTAGTTCAGTAGCTTTTTTGAACGACACAACTTACGCAGCCTTCACTCCATTTTATCCACAGTTACACTGGCCCAAAGTTCGCCCAGTACTTTAGAAATTCGATGTATAACGAACCACCTCCCCTGACACAATGTGCCTGCGCTATCGGCCCGAAGGTCATATCAGGTGCGGACATCCTTTGTCTAAGCGACGCCATCTTACATTCATGACGTTTTCTTTTAGTTCAGAAATCTTATAATAAAACAGTTGTAACACTTTTTGCAACATTCGACGTTTTATGGCTGCTCCAGTATTGTTTAGATTTGAAAGAAGTAATCACATCCTAAAAGCCTCTTGTAACGTTCATTGGAACTATTGTTTTAAAACAAAATAAAATTCTCAAGAAAATTGTAGAATCTCATTAATTTGACGGAGTCCATTTATTTAATTCAAAGAATTACTCATCACTATTTTCCTCTTTGGTATTGAAACAAATTTCTGTCCAACGCACGCACTTTCATTACATCAAAATTACTTTTTCCGTATGAAAAATTTTATTTTGAAAACGATGGTTTGAATCGAAAAAGCGAGTCCAACATAAAAATACACCATCACGATCCTTAATTTTTTCTTTAAATAAGACCCATTGATATAATTAACATCTCCCTTCAGTTAAATACGATTTGAATGACCAATGCACTTTTTTTTAAGTTCAGGGAGGTATCTCAAACGAAGAAACTGCTTTAAAAGCAACCAACTGGAGATTATAATTTAATCTTAGAGTATGGAATAAGGGAAGGAAAGAAAAAATGAAACTGAGCCCATAAAAAATATCGTAGTTTCGCTTGGACGAATTTAATCAAAACTTAATGAAGTTTTAGAAAAGGTGTCTGAGCATAAATTTACCGGGGGCTTCGCTTTTACTTAGTATTCATAATTTGGTTTCTAATTTCATCCCCTTAAAGCATTTCACTCAGTTTGCTTAAGGCACCTGCATACGTTTACGCTCTTTGCTATTTTGTGAAGCTTCACGGAAATATTGCTTTTGATAACTTTTTGTCCTTTTCCATACTTAGGCCTTTATTAAAATATTTATGGCCTGTTTATATTATTATTGCTTACTGAATTTTAGATACAAAGATCCACAGAATGAGACAATGAGGTTTTGTGTTTTTACTTTGCTTAATTGTGGTAGGTATTTGAGGGAAACCTAGTTTAAATGTATTGTTTATCCTTGTTAGAAACTTAATAAATGCATCTTTTAAACGCACTGAAAATACCTATTAATCTGTAACTAGTGTAGATATTTTATCGTCAGTTTAAAGTGAAAACTACTTAATTAATAACAGGTTTTTTGTTGCGCTACTTTTTAGACTAACTATTTGTTTAAGGTAAAAAAAATGAAAATCTTAACCATTTTGATGGTGTTAGATGCAGTGTTATATATCTTTCAAAAAGATAATTTGACAATATATTTTTCATAAGTATTTTGTGTCTCCGACAAAATGTCAGTTAATGAGTTATTGTCTAAGAGGCGGACGATATGTGTTAATGTAGCATAAACTAACTCTGTGGAAGACCTAGTGGTAGGCTCGGATTATCAACCGGGGGGTTATGAGTTCGGAACGCGATTCAACCAAAGACCATCATGTACATGATGGCGTGCAAATTAAGTGTCGTATCCTCAAATATTTTGATGTATGACTATATATTTCAAATGTATTGAATATTTAAACTGGATTTTGTTAAAGATTGGCTTTGTACATTTTCCATGTCTGAAGATTAAATTCAATCACTTGGAAGGAATGTAAAACACAAACGAAAATTAAATCAGCACTGTATTGACAATAATATCTTTTTATTAGAACATCATAGAGGTTATGTTTTAATTTCATACTGTTAAACTGTACAATTCAGTTATAAGAGAACCATGTTTTGTTTCCAGTTTTACACGAGACTTGTTTTTATAAACCTTGTCTAAACTATCTTAATACTTTATTTTAAAAACTTTGAAACATTTTAAAGCATTATAATAATGTAAAAAAATATAAATATTAATAAATAATAGTTATTCTTTTGCTAATATTTAAACCTTTATTTACTGACGGGACTTATAGGTCTTTTCAGTGTTTTATCATGATACTGTATTAATTTAAACGCTTTGAGACCCTTTGGGACTTTTTGAATTCCACTTCTATGTATCGTATTAGTATATAAGCTGATGTAATGACAAGATGGATGCCTAGAAGATTGAAAATCGTCCATGTATTTGCTACTATGTGTTTGTCCATGCGTCTACTATTTGTAATACCAATTGCTGTCCTGTAATAATACTTGTGCAGGCTATACTTTTAAACCCTCCTAGTAGTTTCCACGAGATATATCGTCTATCAAGATATGATCAATATAGCTAATTACGAGATATATCGTCTATCAATATCTGACCACTTTAGCTAATTACGAGATATCTCTTCATCAAGAATGAAGATTGAATTCCGAATGAAGAGTTTATCATGTTTTATGAGGATGAAATCAGGATCTGGTCAGTTTTTCTAATGGTGAGATACCTCGTCCACCAAGATCTAGTCTTTACTTATGACGAGAGATACCTCCTTGAGACAAACACCAGGAGTGTTTATGTAAAACCTTGCAAATATTTTAATGTAGAACTTTAGATTGTAATCCATATACTCCCTCTGCCTCTTATAACTGAGTAATCGCCATTGAAATTATTCATAGAGCTGTAATGTAATTTTCAAAGACTTTATCTTGTCGTGACGTGGTAGACCAGTTGGAAGATTAACCTATTAGCATACTGAGGGTTGGGAGTTCAAAACACGGTCCAGTTTAAGACCGTGGGTTACACGGGGTGGTGCATGTTAAATCCGTCATGACCTCAAATATTCTCACGTTGGAGTAATGTGGAAGTATGGATAGTTGTTCTTGTCATCTGACCTTGGTTCAAAATGACGATTCGTTTTCCTTGGATCTTTCCCTTCTTGGTAGGTCCCGGAACGTCAACAATAACCCGGTGTGTGGCTCAAATACGACGTTAATTATCAACCTACCTTCTCTAGTCACTACTACTGTTTGGAAATACTTTGAGAAAACTAATTGCGCTTAAGCACCTTCCGCAGGCCGTTCAGACGTTGGATTTAAAATAAAATAGGTTTTAAATTTTCTTAATTGACTGCGGTTTATTATGTCTTTTAAGTGAAGACTAAATCTTCCGCAGTTGATACTAAGACAAAATAATCTTCCATCTCAAACAAATATTGGAAAACTCTGCAGCAAAGTATCCAATAATTGTCTGTTCGTATTGAATGGGTGGCATTAATTGCAAGGAAATGCAGCGATATCATTAAATTTACTTTGTTCATTACTTTTGATAATGAGTAGTAAAAGCTTTGTATTGATGTCCACTAATCTAGTTATGCACAGTTCACAGAGAACGAACCAGTCCAATAATTTATTCAAACAAATTTAGTTCGCGTACAGTTGTCGGGAAACATTGTTAGCAATTATGCAAGACAAGTGAATGAATATCCGTGTGGATTTAACTTTTAAATGCATTTAATCTAAAACACAACAATGCATTTATTCTCAGTGACAAATGTTTGTCATTTGAGTGTTTTGTTACGACTTATTGTCTATTCTTTAGCTGGAACATTAATGAAACGATAAATACTTTATTGTTCTGAATGCAGAAAAATATCGTCTGCTACTGTATTACACGCGATTTAAATATCGTCTGCTACTCCTTTGTATACATTTCTGTTTTATCTATATTCGTTACTGTTCGTTACTATATTCGTTACTGTTTCAACCAGGTTACAGTGACCCCGTTGAACTTATTTAAAAAGAGAGGCAGAATTTATTAACCCTGAATGTTTTCATTGCACTGATTTTGATTTAACTGAAATGATGTGCAGAATTATTTTGTTTGGTATTCATGAAAATAAATATTTCGGGTTAGTGTAAAATAATTAGTGAAATAAATGGAACAAATGAGAACAGAAGTTTAAAGCAAGAAACATCAGCGCTATATTTTTTAAAGAAGTAATCAAATTCAATTTTTTTCTACATAATTACGCTTTATTTTACATGATACATCGAGTTCCAACAACCGCTCTGAAAAAAAGCAGCTACCATCCAGATCACGTCTGATTGAAAACGTGATAAAACTTTCAAACTTCATTTATTGCTTCTTCCGAGGGATTTGGATTCATTCACTCTTCAAACCTCATTTTCGTTTAATTCTTTCTCGCTCAGGGCGTGATTTTCTTGCATGGTCTTAGAGAAAGCTTCCTTCTCATTAGAAAATAAGCCGAAATTAAAGTGTGATGTGGTTGTTCTTTCTCCTTGTACATTAAAGCAATTACATCAGATTACTTTCACGTGGGAATTTCGTTTTATTTTCTATGTGTGAATTATTCAGTATAATGTTACTTGATGTGCCACGGTAGCCCTGTTGGATGAGCATCAACCAGAAGGATTCTAGTTCGAAACTTGATCCAACCAAAGACCGTCGTGTACGTGGAGGGTGGTGCGTGTTAAATATGCCGTGTCTTCAAATGTGCTCTCGTTTTTGTGGTGTAGAAGTTTTGAGGTGCCGGTTCGGATGTTGACCTCGTCATCTGACAGTGGTTTAAAATGACGAGGTATCGTCTTCGGATCTCTCACATCGGGATTGATCCCAATAACCCGTTCTGTAAAAACATTGTGGGTTTTAAGTTATGCCGAAAAAAAAACCCCACCCGTTAAAAGAAACTTGCTGGCCTCTGATCCTAATGGAGGCCTCACAACGTGCAAATATTTTTAGCTCAGGGTTGTCCAAGATTGGAAAGGAATCTCATCTGTGTAGGTTCTATATCTCCTTGGGTATATTTGTCTCTTTTGTACAGGGAAAGCTATCTTTGTGTATATCCATTTGCTTGATGCTATTTAACGCAGCTTTTACAAATATGGCCCTTGCGTCATTAAATCCAATAAAGGAGTCCATTTACTCACTAGAGCACGTCTTTATTCTTCTGTGGTCCTTGTACAGTACTGTGGTGTATTCATTGCAACATCCGGAGGCATCCCAAGCATGTTATATTGGGTTGAGATCATATTTGATTTTGTTTGATACGAGCCCGAAAGCAGAAGGTGCTTAAAACTGCGACGTACGTCGTAGAACGAACAAAGTCTTTGCAGAACAATTTTTCCTTAAAGATGTTCTGCAGTGTTCCTCGCAGAACCTTTTTTCCTTCTCTAGCTGCGGAACAATCTCCTTACACCGTCCCAAATTAATACAAACACTTTATGAATAACACATTTTCTATGTCAATGACAAAATATTTAACTTCAAAAGTGATCGACAGAATTGCAAATTCTGAAAGTATGACTTGGTTTTAAGTAAATAAAGTTAGTTAGTTTTGATATTTTATTATAAATATGTAATACATATTTAGCAGATAGTTGAGTTTTACCTCTGTGTTTGATTTTACTGCAGTTTTCAAAATTCGGACAAAATGCCAGCAGATGAATTGCAATTGCTTGGAGTTGTGTTGCAGAACACTGAATATAACACTGCCACGAGTACAGAATAATCCTTGATTTTTGGTAGGTAAGAAGGTATTTCAATCAACGTCGTTCTGGAGCAACGCAACGGGCTATTTACAACGGTCTTTGATCAAGCTTCCAAGGTTATAAGATCCGACCTAAATTATTGGAAAAAAGTTAAGATTGTTTTTCAGATTAATTCATTATTATAAAATGTTTTCAAATTAAATTCTAGGAAAGTTATCTTTGTGTTACGTTATTTGACATAGCTTGACCAAATATGATCCTTGAGCCACAAAACACAACCACTCATCCCATTCGCACTTTAGAGAACGTGGTTCATTATTCTGTGGTTCTTGATGGTATTGTGTAGCCTACATTACGACGCCCGAGAGCATCCCAAGCAGGCTCTACCGAATTGAGATGTGGCCTGATTTCGTTTGAGACGAGTTCAGAATAATCCTTAACTTTTGGTCACATGTGGAGTTCAGTTACGTCTCCCTAAGATTAATGAACACTTAGAGCATGCAGTACATGTAAAATTGTATTTAACCCACAGTATGAAGGAAATAAACACAAATCTTAAGAGGTGCCTGAGGCCGAAATGTTCAAATGGAGGTGTGAAAATAATGCCGTCGAAAAGAAGCATTAAAAGGGAAAGAGCGCAGAGAAGTAGTGGAAGGACTTGCATAATGGAAAAAGGAAGAACCAAAAGATAAAGGGAAACATGAGATCCTTTCTTTCGGTAAATTCTTGCGAGTCTTGAAGAAAGAACCAATTTTTCTTGACTACCTAAGTGACAGCGAAATTCACGCGCTGTTTCTTTCCAAGGGTCAGTCGATATATTTGTTGCTTTTAGGGAAGCACAGGAATGTTGCTTTTGTTCGTGAAACTTTAACACTTAGTTGCAAAAGCATTTTCGCCATGTCTGGAAAATAATGTTTTTATTTGTATGAGGTCAATGGATGTAATTCTTACAAGTAGCATTAGCTAGTTCACGGTATACAACTGTGTTAGAAAGCATTGAATTTTCATATACACTCGTTATTCTGAATCTACAATAATAAAGCTCATCGGTTAATGCAGACTATACTTCCACGTTCTCGATAATACGAACATGTCAACACAAAACTGTTTATATACACTTCTTTTTATGGATCTCGGATAATAAAATTCCTCGGTCAACTTTCCAGCGGTCGTGCCCTCCACACCAACGTGAAAGAACGCGGGTATTTCTTAGATACACTATTTTAAAATATAAAATTAAATGTAAAGGGTGTATTTATTGAAATTATGCTTTAAATAATATCAACAAAATATAATAAAGAAATAAACATTGAATTGAACTTTAGATATAAAAAGGAATAGACCCGTCTTCATAGTTATTGAATCGCAGCGTTACATTCTGAGCAAATGTGCTTAGAGTGCTCCAGACATAAATTTTTGGCAAATTTTACAGTTGAATCTTGTGATTCTAGTGCACTTGTCATTTTAGTAGAATGTAGTAAGATTAACGCAATGAAGATTTCTTGTAACTAGAAAAACCCAGATAGAATAAAACTTACCTTAACGATCGTTCGTATCTGTTAAATACAAATGATGGATCTGCAGAGACCTATTAACACCTCAAAATTCAAATTATGACTGAAAGTAATTCTAGGTGAGCGGTAGGAACAGTCAAGAGCGAGTATTCGTAGCGCTATTTGGGCTAAAAATATATAACTAAAATCAACTCTAGTGTATCTCCCACATACGCGTGACCGCTGGAAGGTTAATGCAGACTATACTTCCCACGTTTTCGGATAATACGAACGTGTCAATACCAAACAGTCTTTTCTCTTCTTATTCTGGATCTCAGATAATAAAGTCCCCCCCCCCATCGGTTAATACAGACTATACTTAAACGTTCTTACAAACAGTCTATATGTACTTCTTATTCTGTATCTCGAATAATAAAGTACCTCTGTTAATACAGACTGTACTTCCACGTTATTGTTGTTGCACATCCCTCTGGTGTAGGAAAGCCTACACCAGGTCCAGAAGGCCCCGTCGTGCCAGATCCCCATATACTTGCAAAAAGTCCTGATCAACCAACAGCTGCTTATACGAAGCACCAAGACAGAGAATAAGGTGATCAGGACTGGCAGGTAGGGAACAGAAACAAGGAGAGAAAATTCTCTCCCCGTTCTGAAATTTTATACTTTTAAGATGGCCACTTCGAAATCTGGCCATGGCCGATTGGAAAGGCCGATGGCTACAGCATGAGATTGATAGTCCAGGGCGATTGCCAGCATACCAATAGTGAGATGGCGTACGGCGCCACACGGAAAGCAAACGCTGTTTTCCCAGGGAGTGGACCTCAGTGGGAGTGAGACGATTAAAACAGTCTATAGGGAGATTACAGCCATTCTTGGCGAGTGCATCGGCTGTCTCGTTGCCATACACCCCGATATGCGATGTAATCCATTGGAGGCTTATTGGTGTCTTCAGGCCAATCTCGCAGAGAAGCTTCAGAATATTCTGGTCTGGGATATCAAATATTTTTGTCCAATTTTTGAAATACTGTATAGCACTCCTACTATCAGTCAAAATCCAAATACAATTTTTATCACTACTTCCACGTTCTGAGGTAATACGAACATGTAAATGCAAACAGTCTATATATACTTCTTATTCTGTATCTCGAATATTAAAGTTCCTCTGTTAATACAGACTATACTTCTACGTTCTTGGGTAGTACGAACATGTCAATACAAAGTAGTCTATATGTTACCGCTAAAGTGCAGTAATCAGTTATTTCACAGATTATCTAGCTAATGTGCAAATTAACTAGGGTGATCCATTAAAGTGTCGAAAATTATTTAATTTCTCAAATTACCTAGGTAATCTACAAATTACCTAGATGATATGCACATTACCAACTAGGCACTCGTTAAAGTGAAAATAAGATATTTGCTGGAACAACAACGTTTCTGTACGCTTAATCAACATAATGTTATTTATTTATTTTTCGATATCTAAAGAATAAAGGTAATACAATCAAACAATCAGCAAATTAGTTGATAGAATCAATCATCAATAAACTAAAAAAACTATAGTAGAAAGAATCAAACGGTTTAAAATATTATTTCAATTAACAGTGGAGGGAGAGGAGGAGGTTGTGTGTGTGTAGGGAAAGAAAATGAGAGAAACAGGATAAACTAAACTCAAAATGGAGGGATAGGTAAGGTAATTTTAATTAACGTCGTACTAGAGCGACACAACGGGCTATTGACGACGGTCCGTGATCAATCCCCTAAGGGATAGATCCGAGGACAACACCAAGGAACTTTAAACCACGGTCAGATGACGAGGCAACACCTGAGCTGGCACCCCACTCTCCACACTTCCACACCAACCCAACATGAGGACTTTCGGCAACGACAGATTTAAGGTGCAGCAGCCCCTCTACACCATAAGCTTACAAACACCCATGCGCTGACCCGGATTGGAACCAGGGACCTTCCGATCTAGAGGCTAACCACCTTACCACCAGACCGGTTGGTCGGCAAGTGGATGGAGAGAGGGAAGGTGTAGAGAAAGGAAATGTGAGAAACAAACTTTTGAACTTTAACGATATGGATGCCGTTAATGTGCACATTACCTATGGTAAATGAAGAAAACTTTTGATTCCGCACTTTAACGGAACAAATAAGTTAATCTGCAGATTAACTATGTAATGTGCACATTAACGGCTTTCGAGCTTTAGCTGTAACATATATACAAATCCTATTCAGGATTTCGGATAGTAAATTTCCTTGGTTAATACATACTATACTTCCACATTCTCGGATAATACGAACGTGTCAGTACAAAGTCTGAGAAATCTAGAAACATTCACTGTAGCGCATGTTATTACTTCTGCTGCTGAAAGATTCGTAAAGCAAATATTCAGAATAATCTACAGTAAAATTTATGTCGCAGTGTGTATTGTGATAATTTGACAAAAAATCTGGACGCGATTTACGTACCTTTTATATAGTCTTCAAAAAGTTCTTGGGGCCTGCTGGAAGAGCAGAGAATTAGCCACCGAAGGGTTATGTGTTCGGAACTTGTTCCAACTAAATACCTCCGTGTGCGTGGGGGCTGGTACTAGATAAATCTGTCGACGTATCAAATGTTCCCACGCTAGAGTGCTGTGGAAGTTTGTAGAGTGGGATGGCAGCTCAGGTATTGCCCTCGTCATTTACTATAGTTAAAAATGACGAGGTTCAACAAGTAAGGACTATAACATAAGTTTCATACATTCTGGATGCATTCCAATATTTCATTACTTTTATACAAAAGATATGGATTTTATTTTGCTGAAAAACTGGCATTCGTCCCAAATTTCCTAGTTAATTAAAAACTTCCAGCCGTTTACATTAAAGAAGTTCTATTTATATATCATAATTGACGTTATTTTTGCCTTTCTTCTGGGAAATTTAAACACACGCTTTTATTTTCGAGATGAAAATGATTTTGTAATTTTGAAGGATTACCACATGGGCTTCATTTGTAGACTTCGTATTTTTTGTTTTGTGAAAAAAAAATTACTTGAATAAAAACTCTCTAATTTCATATTGTGCCTTTTGAGAATTCTGGGTTAAAGCTGAATCGTACTTCATTTTTAATGGCACTAGAAACAAATTAGCGTTAATGTTATACAAAAAAGAAAAATTAGCATAGTTTTTTACGGGAACCGCTGTTAAAAACCCATTAGATATAATTCCTTCACATTGCAGTACAATTAAAGCGTAAAAAGTAATAAAAATTTGCAGAAAAGGCTTAAATATTCATGAACTGGTATGTTCCACGCAGAATGTATCAACACATTGTCTCATACACATTTACATTTGAGCTACATTAAGATGTACAATCGTAAAATCTAACTACAGAATAAAATTTAAGAATTTAAGATTTAATTTTGGGAATAAAAACTAATGTTCACATTTAGTCTCATTATAATCTATTGCATAAAATTAATGTTTTTTCAAGGCTTTACTGCATAACTTGACGTTTATACTATACACATGTCCCTGTTTTTACCTGATTTTTATATAATAATCCTTATAGTATGCAAAAAATTTAAATATAGTTCTTGTTTAAGATACATTAAAGTTTTGATGCATTAAAAAAACTATTTCCACTACTTCGTACTTGAACAATAGATGACATTTCGCAACATTCGTTACATTGCGGATTTGGTACGGTGACCTTGGAGGAGTTTATTTAAAAAATAGGTAGCAAGCTCGTGAAGGAAAAGGGTTGCTGTACGCAAAATCACACTTGGAAATCCCCATAGGAGATTATGTATGTTTCGCTAACACGTAATCACTACTCAAATATCAGGTCGAATAAAACGTTTTCCGCCAAAAAATGTTTTATTTTAATATGATAAATACATACGAAAACAGCAAAGCTAATGAGGATAGTAATCTCCGTTCAAATCTACAATCTTCTGCAAACGTTTTGACAACTTTTCAATCACTTCTGCGAAGAACTGTGGGGTGCGCGAGGTCAGAAAGAGATCGACTTCATTTAAATTGAAGATTGAGCCATCAAGATGCAGCTGCACATGTGAAAACATATAGAAATCTGAAGGGGCCATGTATGGGCTGTATGGTGGACGTTGCATCAAATCCCACTCCAGCTTGTATAGTGTGCAGCCGGTCATCGTACTAACATGTAGCCGAGCATTACCATGATGAAAGAGAACCACCTCCCTTCTGAACTCGTTTCTTCGTTTTTCGCGAAGGGCATCACGAACTCTAATTAGCATGTTGCTGTATATTGCTCTGTTAATAGTCTGTCCCTTTTTTCAGGTTATCTTTGTAGTTAATTCCGCAACAATCCCCCGAAATACAGAGAAGCACCTTCTTGTTAGTTAGGGCTCGTCTTGCAAACGAGCCTGCTGATTCCCCAGGTGTGACCACCCTCCTTTACGTCTTGTATTGTTGTAGTACACCCATTTTTCATCACAGGTCACAATTCTATCCAAAATGTTATCTTTTCTTTGATCTCTGAGCAGAGTCAAACAGGCCGCTTTTCTCTTGCACTTGTCTTCAGCAGTCAATTCGTGATGCACCCATCGGTTGACCTTAAACGTTAGATTTATGCGTTTCAGAGCTTTAACTATTGTTTTTTGGCAAACGTCAAGCTCTAACGCAATAGTTCGAGTTGAAACATTTCTGTCTTGATCAAGGATTTGCTTTAACTGCTCACAATCAACTTCAATTGAGCGGCCAGAACCTGGTTCATTTTCAATGTCCAAATTTCCAGCTTTAAACTTCCGAAACCGAACTTTGACTGTATCATAAGAAACAGTATAGATGCCTTAACTTTCACACATTTTTCGGTGGTATTCAGTCGCACTGAATTTGTTACGGAACTCACTGTACATAATCGTTCTAATCTGTTGACGTAATAGCTCCATTTTAAACACTTTTTGATGCGCAAGATAATAAATTTTTAACAAACAAATTACACAGTCGTGTAGTTCTAATTTTCAGCTTTCGAATGCAAAAACCCGTTTATAAAAAAGCTAACAACCACAGAAATGACAGCTGTTGGCCCGGAGGACTTTTGGCGCTGAGGACGTGGCGGAAAACTTTTTACTCAACCTGATACGTAATCAAAATCCATGGTAGGTGGGTAATTGTATTAAAGCCGCACTGGATCGAACACCAAAGGCTATTGGTGACGGCCATCCCGAATGGGATGATACGAGACAACACCTCGTAATATTGAATGATAGTCAGATGACGAGGCCAAACCCTGAACTGGTACCCCACTATCCAAACTTACTTACCACGTTAACGTAGGGACATTTGAGGCCATGACAGATTTAACGCGCACCAGCCTCCACGAACACGACTATCTTTCGTTGGATCGAGTTCCGAACTCATAAACCTCTAGTTTCTAATCTGCTACTCTTTCGATCGGGCTACCTAGGCCCACAAAAATACACGATAAAGATGCCAATAGTATAAACAAACTGTTTAAGTTTGTCTTACCCCTAATTGAAAGAATAGACTCGTCCGGAACCACATGACTCAAATGCTAATCCGCCAAAACCGTATTACATTCACACAATTGCTGAGGTCTTTGTCTGTTCTGGTGTTGACCAGAAAGATGAAGTCAGCTCACCATGAAGAGGAAAAGGACAAATAGCAAAGAGAAGCGACTGATAATTCGTATCAAGTCAATTATGCAATGTAATGGATCACCTAGTCAGCTAGACAAAGTAGAAAGCATTTAAGTGTCTACATCCTCTGTACAACTGTTGCATTTATATAACCTTTCTACAGCTTCTAGGGTCCAAGTTTGCACGTAACTTTCCTTTCTCTTTTTACTTTCCTGGTGAAAAAATAGAGTAAAACTGTTTTAACACTAGTCTGAAAATAATTTAATAAAAATAAATTAAAGGTTAGGGCAAAAGTCACTTACATTGTTTCTGTAAAACAGCGCTAGTTGAGTACAAGGACGTTTTCTATATAGAACGATTGGTTGGATTTTGGATTTTATAGGGCAAGAGCTATATTTCATTGAGCCAGACACACAATATCAAGTAATAGACACATACACAATGAAAGTTCTAATGACACAGAACAGAAAAATACACCTAGGGAGGAATACACTTGACAAGAAGTTTTAAGGACCATGGGTAAGGTTTTTTAAGGTTGTGCCCAAGGTAGAACAACATAAAAAATTACATTATAAAACAAAAATATCACTTCAAGTTGTTAAATTTATTTCAAAAAATGAAAAGATGGTAAATTTCTGTAAAAATTGACATTAACAAAAAATACTCTACAACTGAAAAACTAATAAAAACATTTGCCTAAAATTTTGCGGAAGCTCCAAATTATAAAAAAAGTAGAGCCTGAACTAAAAGATACGCAGTACTCTTTTCCACTCATGAGGTAATGAGAATAATGTAGTAGAAAACATGAAGTTTTGAAATTTTTCTTTAAGTCACAACACTGAAACCTCTAAAAGGCTTTCCTTTCAAGATAACTCTTTCATAAAAATCAGTTTACAAAAATCTGTTCTCCCAATTTCATTAAAAAAACACAGTGCATGTTTAATTATTCCATTTCTCGTGCAAAAACTTTCGCTCAAAATCACAATTAGAGTAAAATGCATTGATCTCTAAACGAATGAGAAACAACTGTCAAGATCTATTGACATTACATGATAACTACTTCTATTAACCATACAGACAAAACAAAAATATTTATGTTAAGAAAAACGTCTAAATATTAAGAAAATAGACTAAACCGTAATTCGAAATTTAGTCAAAAATTGACCTAAACGTAATCAGGTATTTATTTTAAATAACGTTGTACAAGAGGAACACAACTTAACTATGGGGGACGGTTCGGGATTAAACTCTAAGGGAAAGATCCGGATACAATACCACGTAATTTTGAACCACGGTCAAATGTCGAGGTCAAACCCGAGTTGGCCCTCCACTCTCCCAAACATCCACACCACACCAACGTGAGAACGTTTGAGGTCAAGACAGATTTAACATGCACGAGTCTCCTTTGTTCACGATTGTCTTTTTTTGTATTCTAACTCGCAACCCTCCAGTACCTAATCCGTTACTCTTCCAACTGGACTACAGCGGCCCCTCATCGTAATCAGATCGAGACCTTAAAAAATGCTAATTTCTCTTTAGCAAAAAAAGGAAACCGTGCTTCAGTAAATATACTTCACACTGGAGATTCCCCAACGAAATTTACTATAGATC
The DNA here is from genome assembly GCA_947359465.1 of Metellina segmentata. Taxonomy (NCBI): domain Eukaryota; kingdom Metazoa; phylum Arthropoda; class Arachnida; order Araneae; family Tetragnathidae; genus Metellina; species Metellina segmentata. Next base: position 95,824,752 of record OX375875.1, on the reverse strand, counting down.
TAAATCCTTTCCTGACAAGCAATGCCTAACAATCAAGCAATGATTTAAGGTCCCCAACAGATTCAACGTGCATTAGCCCCCTTTGTACACGATGGTTTTGGTTGGATTCGAACTCGCAACCCACCGGTTGATAATTTGTTACTCTTCCAACAGGGTTACTATGGCTCCTTAACGTAATCAGATAGATACATTAAAAGATGTTAATTTCTCTTTTGCAAACAGAGGGTAGGTAAGTAGGTATTTTAATTAACGTAGTACTAGAGCAACACAACGGGCTATTGACGACCGTCCAGGATCAATCCCAAAAGGAAAGACCCGAGGTCAACACCACATAATTTTGAACCACGATCTGATGTCTCGCACCCCACTCTCCAAACTTCCACACCACGCCAACGTGAGGACATTTGAGGCCTCGAGAGATTTAACATGCACCCTCCCTCTGTACACGAAAGTATTTGTTGGATTCGATCTCACAACCCTTGCCAAAAAAGGGAGCCCTGCTTCAGTAATTCTACTTCACACTGGAGAATACCCCAACGAAATTTATTACGGATCTAAATCTCTTCCTATCAAGAAATGACTTACTTCCCAGATGTATTAAAAACACTCATTCCAGACATTCAAAGACAATGCGCATAAAGCAAGGAGGAGAGGTTAAAAGTCCCCCGAAAACGAATGGATTTTACCGAAAGATAACAAACGCACATTCCGCGGATTCCATTAGCCAGTACCCTTTCACCGTGTACTCTACTTTATGCCCGACCCAATAATTCAAGCGGTATTTTCCCGGACTCTCATTCAAAACACCGGCAGACGCGGCGAAGTCAGAACCGCTTCCTAGATTGGAATTCTTTTATTTATTCCCCTTGTACACCAGTCGTAAAACTGTCAACCGGGACCTTAACGACGGGTGCCCGATGCCGGAATTGATGTCCATCCTGTCCGAAGGAAAAGGGTTGATTGTGATCTCCCGCGACTTATTTTTCGTCCAATCTCGTCCACTTATTCCTTCAAGCCGGGAAAAAACCGGACAGCAAATATCTATGATATATCAGACCTTACACCACAACTGTCGTAGCCATCGGTGCTGGACTCTTATTACCGTACATGCGCTGCTGGGAATGGCCTTTCGGGATTTGGTTTCCTTGTAGATGAGCCGGGGCTTAAAATAGAATCTCCTTACGCCCTGCTAGCTGCTTTACCTGAATTATGCTCCGCGATTCGCGTGTAATTAATAAGTTGTTTACGATGTAAATTCCCCGGGGCTTATTAAATCTTTTAGACAGTGCTCGGGAAGCAACTCCTGATTCAACATGCGAGTTTTCAGTGTCTCAAGTCAGAGCTTTCATCCGCAAGGGTAATTCCCACATGAATTTTCTCTTAAGCCTTACATTACTTAGGAATTTTAAGAAACCGAAATGTATTTCGATTCATAATGGGAACTGTTTTTACTTATTTAACTACATAAGATATGGATAGAAGTAAGACATTATAAATGTATCTAAACAGTCATGGGATATAAAAAACCAGACAGCAAATACCTCATATGTCAGCCCTTACGACACAACTGTTGTAGCTAAAGTTGATACACTCTTTATTATCATACATGTGTTGTTTGGAATGGTCTTTCGGGATTTCTGTTTCCTTGTAGATGAGTCGGGTCTTAAAATAGAATTTCCTTAAGCACTGCTTGCTGCTTTACTTGAATTTGCTACACGATTTGAGTGTAATTAATAAGTTGTTTACGACGTAAATCTCCTAGGGTTTGTTAAATCTTTTGCGTCGAAAAGTTCTCCGGAAGCAACACTTGATGTAGCATGCGGGATTTCAGTGTCTCAAGAGTGAGTTGTCATTCATAAGGTAATTCCTACCTGAATTTTCTTAGAATTCTTACATTACTTAAGAATTCTAATGTATCAAAATGTATTTCGATTCTTCTCTCATAAATGGAAACTATTTTTCCTTATTTAACTATATAAGAGGTATACGCTACAAGTAACATATTATAAATGTATCTGAAAAGTCATGGGACATAAAAAAAAACTAGACTGAAAATATCGTATATCAGCCCTTACAATACAAGTGCTGTAGCCATCGTTGCTGGACTCTTTATTACCATACATGCGCTGTTTGGAATGGCCTTTCGGAGTTTGGTTTCCTTGTAGATGAGTCGGGGCTTAAAATAGAATTTCCTTACGCACTGCTTGTTTCTTTACCTGAATTATGCTACACGATTTGCGTGTAATTAATAAGTTGTTTACGATGTAAATTCCCCAGAGCTTATTAAATCTTTTGCGCCGAAGAAAAAGTGCTCTGGAAGCAACACCTGATGTAACATGCGGGATTTCAGCGTCTCAGGAGTGGATTTTCATCCATAGGGGTAGTTCCTACCTGAATTTTCTCTGAATTCTTACTTCACTTAAGAATTTTAGGACACCAAAATGTATTCCGATTCATAATCGAGCGCTAATATTTTCCTTATTTAACTCTATAAGGGTGGAAATATAAATTACAGAATTTCAATACATCTTATAGCAGTCATGGGATATAACCTCATGTATAGAAATATGTGATTATATAATTTAATTTAAGATCGTTTAAATGCAACTGTATAGCATATGATGGTCATATCTGCTCTAATATACAGGGGTTGGACAAAAACATGGAAACACCTGGTGAAATTCATGGTTGACAAGAAATGTTTCCGTAGCCAGCGCCACCAACACCAGAACGCAAACCTCCGTTTGCTAATGTTATTCTTCCAACCAGGCTACCGCGCCCCTACGCCTTTCATAACTACTCTCAATAACTCAACTAGCCGGTGCGGACGTGATTGCATTACCCACTAACTACTCTAAATTTTCAACTGCACAAAATGATGCTGATGCGAAAGTTAATACCGCCATTAGCAACGGTGCCTCATTAGCAGAAGACCAGGAAATTCCAAATATAATGCTGGATGTGCGCTCTCATGTGTATCGGAAACGGTATTATAGATGAGGTTTAAGTTCATGGGTACCATTGAGTTTATCACTAGTCTCTCTGCAATGCTATGCGCAGATAGGAGACGATCGAACGCGGTTGTAATTCACTACCCCCATTCAAATATGTAACAATAGAGCACGGGGCAGTGGCACAGCTGCGATGGATGTAGAGGGTATTCGGAAATGTTGGAATTTCTGAATGCTTTGCTGAATTTGAGCAAGAATCAATAATCTTGCAGTTGTGTAAACTAGACTTAATTACAGTGGTTTATGATTAAATGGGGATGCCATAGGCGACCAAAACGCGACCTTTTGCTACTATTTTTCAACTTTGGCTGCAAGCGCTATTTAGTCCTCTTGGTGGTTGTCTTATAGAATTCTTGAAGGATGGATATCCGAAAATCCTATTAAACTTACTCAAACGGTAATAACTAGGGCAACTTTTTTGTTGCAGTAAAAATGGGAAAAGTAACATGTACCATTCCCTAAAGTTGCATCTATGGAAATAAAGTTGCATTTATTTTTGATGCACTAAAATCTAAAATAAATTATTCGTAAAAAATGAAAAAATTCAATATATATTGACAATTTTAGAGGTGTACAACAGTATTATAATATATCATTAAATGCGGAACGTTGAATGGTCGATCATTGGCCAGTAATTTCTTTAACATTGAAAAACTGCGCCAGCTGCAGTCATATAATGTGCTGTATCGGATAGCAAAAGCGCTAAATCTTTCGTTTAATATTCAGAGATTTTAAAAAGTCTTTACAAGGCGAACAACATATTGCTCATCGACACTCATTCCACAAACTCTGCAGTCGATTAAGCAAGTTTCCTCAGGATTATAAAGAGTGCTAACCAATATGTTAAGGTACTTCTTGCGATTTATTTCACTTTCGTCTGTTAGGACGAACACCTTCTTTCCATGAACTTCTTGTTTGATCGCAATACTTCGGAGTTGGCAAGATCAGACACACGTGATCGAAGGGTTGATTGAGATGGCAAAAAATGAAATTGTTATTTCATATTAATTAATTTTAAGCTAAAATTTAAAAAGTTACATTTGGTTGCATTTTTGCAAAAAGTTGCATTTTATGTTGCGGTTATAACTCACTTATAATACACCCCATGTAGGAGGAATTTCGGTTTTAGTACTTTACATGCAGCGTAGAACGTGTGAAAAAACTTGCATCGGTTGCAAAACGTTGCCCTAATAACACATAAAATCTGTATTTTAACAAACTTACCCCGGCAAGAAAAGTGATACAACTCAAAATCACAGAATTTGAGAAACATTAACTTAAAGGATACTATAAAACTTATATTGAAATAGTATAAGCTTCTTTTAAATTTTAGGTAAGTATTTATGGTGGTAACTTCTATTATATTCTACAGTATAGTAATAAAACACGCTGGGGCACCTCATACATATTTTTCAATGACATAACATCAAAATATTTATATTTTTGACTTGCGTCACTTTTCTTGCCGGTGTGCGATAAGTAAACTATATTTAAAAAAAAGGGGTTACAAAAAAACTGCTAGCAACAAGCAAATCGAAAAGGTAGAGCATATGAATTTCGGCACTTAAATATACGCGAGAGGAAAACAGCTGTGGCAATGTTTACGATTACAAATTAATTGCACGCCACAGTCTCGAAGAGGTTTATCGCTATCAGCAAAACTGACCAGATCTTAATGGACGAAATATCTCGTCATCAGAAGAAAACTGACCAGATCTTAATCATAAAATCTTTTCAAATTTCCTATTTTCAAAATTTTGGCGACTTTTTTAAAAAATCGACAAAGGTCAACGGAAATTTAGTCTTTATTTAAACTAACGTCGGAGGGAAAAAAATGTTTTTCGGATTTTTCTTTGGCGGAGAAATTTTTTGTCAGGGAATAAGTTTTCGAAGATTTGTCACCAAGCTGTGGCAACCATAAAAGAAAAATCGGTTGCTAGATTGTCACGCGAATATTGCTAAGAAAATATTTATTTTTTAATTTTAAAATTCAAAATGTCTTAGCAGTAGCTCAATCTTCAACGTCTATATCATACTTAACTGGAACATTTCGTGTTTTAGCCTATCTATTTGGAAAGTGTGCATTTAAAATGCTGTTAATAGGAGGATTTTCTGCAACCATTTTAAAACATTTATGCTACCAATTTTACTATTTTGCAAGTGTTTTGTTTGTGATAGCCCTGAGATTAGGAGATATATAGAACGTCTATTTAATTAACATTTCAGTGGTGTAGCCACATCGGCTCTAAGTCTTTATCCCTTAATTTTTTTTGCATACTTTTTGGTTTATACATAAAGTCAAACAGATTAAATGACAGCAAAATAAGATAAAAATCACAGAACATTCAGTTGACAAATAAAAAATAATAATTTAATCTTGTAACGTAAACTACTTCAATATATATCAATATAAATATATTAGTGACGGATAAGAGAGGGAAAAAATCACTATTGAAACATAAGCACCGATAAAACAGTTAAAAGTTCAATTTTCTGTCGTCCAAGTCATGAAATAATTAAAAAGAATAAAATCGTCAGAGAAATTACCGAAAGAGGTGCGAGTAATTTTTTGATCGTTCTGAAATATTGAATTCTTGAAATATTTATTGATTTATCAAAACATTTTGCTTAAAAAATTTACTTTATTTTTACGAGTATTATAAGAGGTTACATAAATATGTATTTTTTTATGACTAGGCTCGTACAATTTGTTTCGTTATGCATCAAATTTTAAAAATTTTAAGCAAAAAGACAATTTAGCATTATAGGGGCATATAGCACTTGGATCGCAATAAAGAAGATAGTAGTTGATTTTCACAAAAAACTCAGATTTTGAAAAGGAAAACGTATTAGAAATCCATTTTAAAGTTTTTCAATATTATAACTGATATATTTATAAGATGAATTCCAGACTATGCAACCATACTCTAAAATAGTATGACTAAAACGTTTAAAAGGCGATAAATTACTATGGCTTCTCCAAATTGTTTGACACATTCGTTTCAAAATCCAAAAATATTTATATAAATGCTAGAATCGCCTGTGCTACTAAAGGTTTGATAGGTAGTGTGGCGTCACTAGCGAAACGAGATATGAAATATCATATTCGAAACGCCATGGAAATAACATTTTTAACCAACAAAACATTTTGACCAACAAAATTAAGTTTTCCAATAATATCGTTTTAATGTATTGCTCAAAAAACAACGCCTGGTGAAAGCAAGGCAAGTTGACAGATAGTGATGAGAAAATGTTTATACATAGCCAGTGATCATGAACCGTCAGGTTTTAAGAAATATATAGTTGAAGTTTGATCAAAATAAATAAATTTTGTAATGCACCTGTCGTATGACGAGCCATTTATCCTAGTCTTACAAAATGCTAGATTAGCCTGTGTTTCCGCGGATATTAAAGTTTTGAATGTTTGTGTGACGTTACAAGTAAATGGAGTTTCTTTACATTAGAAATCGCCATAGAAATAAGATGGAGTATAAAATGATTGCTGTTAGCAACTTATTGTTTTATCAATGTTGATCAAAAATTAAGTTTTTTGAATTTTGTTTCACCAGAATTTCTAAAAACACCATGCGCAAGCAAGGCAATTTGACAAATAATGGTGGAAAAAGGTTTGTATACATCCAGTGATAAAGCACAGTTACGCTATATATATATATATATACAGTGATCTCTCACTTATACACGCTCTCTTTTATGCGCGTTTTTCAGTTATACGCGTTTTTTTCGCGGTCCCGGCCATGAATATAGGAAAACAATGATAACTCTTATTCATTTATACGCCACAATAAAAAAACAGCTCTCACTTATGCGCGTCGAAAAAACAATTTCAGTTCAAAAGTAGTTTCCTCAAGTCAGGTGTTGCTTATTGCAAAAACTTTTCCTTTTTTGTTCTGCTTCTAGGAATGTCTTCCCTCGTCCTTCCCTTATCGTTTGGATTCCCGGAACATATTCCTCTACCATATACACGGGTGTACCGGAGGGGTCTTGTGACTGACGGCAGGAAAAGTCGCATTTATACAGCAGCCACTTAGAGTGGTTAGTACGGTACGTACCACGTGACATTGATCGCTAACGAAAGAGCCTTCTTTGGAGTTCGGGTTAGATGGTATCGTTTTAAAACGGCAAAACGAACAAAATTGTAGCTTTCGTTTAAAATGGTTGTTATAAAAAAATTCGAAGAAAATTCTTGCAACTCGATAAAAGCTTTAGCGAAGCATTTTAATGTTCCAGAGTCGACATTGAGAGGGATTTTAAAAATTCAAGAGGCGATTATAGTCGCTCATCGAGAATGTGGAATTTAATCGAAGAAAAGAAGCAGAATTCAAGGTGGAAAGTTCGAAGAATTTGAGAAGGTTTTGTAGCTATGGTTTAAAGAAGCTCGTCAATCGAACATTCCTGTTAACGTTGAGCTTCTAAGGGAGAAGGCCGTACAATTGTCAAAGAGTTTTGAAATGGAAAACTTTTCTGCATCACATGGATGGTTTGAAAAATTCAAAAATAGGCATGGCTTGGCAACTCGTGTCCTTTCTGGGGAAAGTGCGAGTGTCAATGAAAACACTGTAGAACAATGGAAAGAAGACTTGGCTACTTTATTAAACAGATAAGAACCGAAAAACATCTACAATTCTGACGAAACTGGACTTTTTTATAAACTGATGCCCGACAGAACCTTAACATTCAAGGGAGAACCATGCCATAGTGGAAAAAAAAGTAAAGAAAGACTAACTGCCTTGCTGTGTTGCAACGCTGATGGTTCAGAAAAATTCCCGCCATTGGTCATTGGCAGATTTAAAAAAAACTCGCTGTTTTAAGAACGTGAAGAAGCGTCCTTGCGACTGCACTAGCAACAAAACAGCGTGGACGACATCGCATATTTTCTTGGATTTCCTTCAAAAATTCGACAGGAAAATGCAAAAACAAAAACGGAAATTTCTGTTATTCATGGATCAGTGTCCTGCTCACCCACAAGATCTTCCAACTTTCAATAACACGAAAGTTGTGTTTTTCCTGCAAATTGCACGTGCAAGATTCAACCTTTGGATCTGAGTGTCATCCGTTGTGTGAAAGTGCACTACAGAAAAACTTTAATCCTTCGACTTCTGGCTACATCAGAAACAAAACGTGCATTAAAAGACGAATTGAAGCAAATTACCGTCGTTGATGCAATTCATACGTTGTGTTCATCATGGAGAAACGTTACTGACAAGTGCATTAAAAGCTGCTTTAAGAAAGCAGGATTTTCGTTTCCAGCCGAAAATGAATGTGAGGAGCTAGAAAATGAAAACTGTGAAAATGACATAAACGAAGAAGATTGGCATATTGTATCTGGTGGACTCGCTACGTGCACTACTTTCAACGATTTCGTTGATGCAGATGAAAATTTAATCATAGCTCAATTGCGGGAAATAGGAGACATTGCAGCCGAAATAAATGGTGGTGACGAAGATGAAGAAGACGACGATGATGAAGATGTTGCAAAAGTTCTCCCAACTCACTCAGCAGCGTTTGAAGCTTTGGAAACTCTGCGTGACTATTTTCAGTTCAATTACAGAAGTATATACATAGTATTAACAATACACTGTATTGATTTTTCACTTTTAAGCTCCCTTTTGTGGTTTTTCACTTATGCGCGTTTTCACTTATACGCGTTTTTTTCGCTGTCCCCAACGCCCGCGCATAAGTGAGAGATCACTGTATATATATATATATATATATATATATATTATAATATATTATAATATAATATATTGTAATGTAATGTAATGTAATCCAATCCAATCTAATAAAATACAATACAATACAATACAATATATATATATATATATTGGTGGAAGGCCTAGTGGCTCCGCTGTCAGTAGTGTAGTATCAGTCTAGTTTGACGCTGTCATTCATGTCTATCGGTGTGCACAACGGGATCGTTGATGATTGTGTTGAGTCAGGCGTGTTACGTGTTGTTCGCTACGATTTTGCCTTATAGTTTAGAGTATTCCAATACATAACGTACAGTTTCTAACAAGTCGCCCACTCCCTACTAGCTACTATGAGTGACGATAGGAAGAGACTCAGTGGCGCTGAATACCAAAAACGAACAAAACTGAAACTTCAATTACAAGAACGTGTTCTGAAACAAACAAAAAAAAACTTTATGTTTAAAAAAGATGAAACCACCAATGAACTATATTATTTTGTTGTATAAAACAAATGTATTAAGCAAATATGAACTATAGAGGGGGCGGCAAATGGACTTTAGCCTATAGGCGGCATACTCTTAAATCCGGTCCTGCATATATATATATGTACCATACTCGAAACCCCATCCACCAAACCACCTGCACAGTGGTGACACTCGTAGCGATGCCAGCGCCACGGAGTATATAACACGGAGCGCAGGTGCAAAGAGTAGAGCAGAGTAGAAAAGAGCGATGTCACCAGGACATCGACGCTTTCGTTTATCTCTTTAAGTTAGGCTTAAGAGCCTAAAGCTGTATGCTCAATCACAGAATACAGTTATTGTTTTAATTATTGTTCTTGTCTTCATCCATCAACCAACACCCTAGACAACCCGAACCAGAACATGGGGGCTCAACCGGTTCTGAACTTTGAGAAACGAAATTAACAGCTCTTGGACTGACAGCAACGAAACGAAATTCTACAGCCAAACCAAAGCTAGAGGCCAATTTCCCCGCCTCAACGAACGTGTTCAGTTCAACTCACCGACGTGCAAAAACGGAAGCAAAAGGACAAACTCCCCGCCTCAAGGAAACTGATCAGTGCAACGGTCAAACAGACGACGGTGCCAAAACAGAAGCCAAACAAGAATCTAAGGTAGGACCAAACCATTATTTTAAGCATGTATAAAAATACGAAGAAAAAGACCTCATAAAGGTTGTTCAAGAAATTGATGAAATTGTACCGGAAGGTGCCACTATAATCAAACTAAAAGAAATTATTGAGAAAAAGGATACGTTCAAACAAGACCCAGAATTTATAAAAGATTTAATGAGTTCAATCGTCGAAGAAAGAAAGGCAAAAGAAGTCGACACCGAGAAACTTAAGTTAGCAGAAATCGAAAAACTTAAGTTAGCACATATAGTCGACACCGAGAAACTTAAGTTAACACAAATAGAACGAGAACTCGAATTAGCTACTATAAGAAATAATACAGGAGCAAACCAATATCCTATCGGAAACAATACTAGAATGAACGACACATCACCGCCGAACATAGAAAGTTATATAAAAAGTGTTAAAACGCTAAGTATGACAGTCCCAACTAAGGCAGAAAATTACAATTTATTTTTCCATTCGCTCGAACGTGCCTTTGAAACCAAAAACGTGGCACAAGAATATAAATCCGAAATATTAATTAACATTCTTCAAGAAAAAGCTGCCAATATCCTCCTATATGTTCCAGAAAATGAACTCAAAAACTACGAACAGGTCAAAGCTACCGTATTAAAAGAATTCCAACCAACGCCACAAGAATGTCTCGCTAATTTCCGTGGATGTCAAAGATTACCTAATGAAACACATACTCAATTTGCAGCAAGATTAACTAGAGCATTCGAATATTATTGCAGATTTCGAGATGTCAATGACTATAAATTTGTATGTGAACTAATGGTTTCGGACAAACTTTATAGCACTTTAGAAAGGGATACACAATCACATATTTCAATTCGCTCTGGCGAAAATTGGTTTAGACCACCACAACTCGCAAAATAATGTGACATTTACTTCGCTTCAATCACTCGGTGACACACACACACGCCAACCTACTTTCGAAAACCATTATAGACAAACATCACACGAACAGTTTCGAAGACCAAACAACCCTACGCGAGGATTTTACAACCGAAACTCACCTAGACCAGATAATCCAAGATTTAATCACAACCCAGTAAATGAAATCGGAAGCCACAAACCACAGAAACGAAAGGAATGCGTCAATACGTTACAATACGAAAACATTTTGGTTAACGGGGGAAAATTTAAAACCCTCATCGATAATGGAACCATATTATGCTGTATTAAAGAAACACACCTCTCCCCTGAAACGAAATACGAAAGTTCCATTACGTTAAGAGGAGCGTTCGGTAATTATCAAGAGGCAAAAATAACAAATCTTTCTTTAGCATTTCCCAACAACCCTACAAACACTATAACAATTCCCGTAGCGGTTTGCAAAAATTTATGTGAGGACTTCATTATTCCCCCGAACATATTCGACAATCTAAAAAAAGAACCCCACCGAAACCACAAAAGCACAGCTGACAACGAATCTATAAAAAAGCAAAACGAGAAATCACAGCGGAAAGAACAAAACAGTAGACTAAACACATCTCTCGACGCCGGCGATGATTTGTTTTTATTTAATATCGAACTAGGTGCGACTTTACAGGAAATCGATACTTTGCACATCCGCGATTTGAATTTGAGGAATGGGCTCCAAAGTTTGATAAATTCATATGCACCGAATAAATCCAAACAAACCAATTGGAAATGAAAATAATTCTTTCTGATGATATTTCGACTGCGCAGCGACCACGCCGGTTAGCGGAAATTGAAAAGCAGGAATTTAACAGACAAATATCGAAAAGGTTACATGATGGAATAAATACAGAGAGCAATTCAGATTATTCATCGCCAATAGTGTTAGTTAAAAAAGCGGATAATTCAACGAGAATTTGTGTAGATTATCGTAAGATTAACACTAAAACCATAAAAGAAAGATTTCCACTACCCCTTATAAAGGACATTTTTGACAAATTACAAGGAGCCTTAGTATATAGTAATTTAGATCTTAAGAATGGATATTTCACATTCCAATCAGCCCCGAAAGTTCTAAATATACCAGTTTTGTAACGCATGACGGTCAATATGAGTTTAAACGAGTTCCGTTTGGATTATGTAATTCTCTATCTGTATTTCAAAAGTTTATTCAGTCTATTTTTAAGGAACTTCTAGCTGATGGAACAGTAATTATTTACATGTATGATAGGACTTAAATTAAATTTTAAAAAAATGCAATTTCCTGCAACGGAAAATAACTTTTCTATGACACATACTAGAAAAAGGTACAATACGTCCCTCTGAAGCCAAAACAAAAGCGGTACTGAATTTTCCTGAGCCCAAAACAATTAAACATGTCCAATCCTTTTTAGGGCTAAGTTCATATTTTGGAAAATTCATCAAAGATTTTGCAATAATAGCCAGACTTCTTAGTGACCTTTTACTGGACAATGTGTGCCATTTCACTTTGATCACGAGCAGAAACAGGCTTTCCTTGCTTTGAAGCAAGCCCTGTCATCAGAGCCCATACTTAAACTTTACGAACAAGGAGCACCATTACAACTGCATTGCGATGCAAGCTCGAAAGGATTTGGGGCTATACTTTAACAAATGGATTCAGATAAAATCTTTCATCCAATACACTATATGAGTCGTAAAACTCCCCCCCCCAAGAGGAAAAAAATTCAAGTTATGAATTGGAAGTTTTAGCGATAGTCGAAGCCCTTAAAAAGTTCCGACGTTATTTATAGTAGGAGCAAAATTTTAAATCTTTACTGATTGTCAGGCGTTTCAAAAAACAATGTCTAAAAAGGATATCCCACCGAAAATTGCGAGATGGGTCATTTTCTTAGCAGATTTTGACTACGAAATACTCCATAGGCCAGCTAAACAAATGCGTCACGTCGATGCCCTAAGTCGTTACCCAGTTTTGGTAATACAACATAATGAGCTAACACAAAAAATCAAAGATGCACAAACAAAAGACGAGTTTACACAAAGTATCAAACAACTGCTTAAATAGTCTTCAACTTCAGAGTACACATTAAAACATGACGTGCTGTATAAAATGGTCAATGACCAAGAATTTTTAGTAATTCCACAAGACATGCAGAAACACATTGTTCAGCTTGAACACTCGAAAGGCCATTTTGGTATAAACAAAACTGAAAATTTGGTGAAACAACAATTATTTTTTCCCAGCATAAGGAAAGTGGTTGAGACTGTCATTTCCAATTGTGTGCAATGCATACTATCATCTAAAAAATCAGGCAAACAAGAAGGGTTACTACATCCTATCCCAAAGGGAGATGTATCACTTGACAGTTATCACATTGATTTTCTAGGACCACTGCCATCTACACACACAAAAAAGTACAAATACATATTCACTGTCATTGATGCCTTTACCAAATTTCTTTGGATATATCCGGTAAAATCTACTTCATCACATGACGCGTTAGAAAAATTAAGACAACAGCAAGACACATTTGGGAACCCATCGAGAATTATTTCTGATAAAGGTTCAGCTTTTACATCAGCAGCTTTTCAAAAATATTGCCAAGAAGAAAATATCACACACATTCCAATAACAACAGGTGTATGTAGAGGTAATTGACAGGTAAAAAAGCTTCATGCGATAATAATCTCAGTTTTAACGAAACTTTCAATTGAAGACCCCACCAAATGGTTCAAGCACACATCCGCATTGCAACGAGTCATCAACAGTACGATATCAACATCGACCAAATACACTCCATTTGAACTTTTGACGGGAATTAAAATGAAAAACAAGGATGACATTAAAATTAAGGAGGCACTTCAAGATGAATACATATAGATATCGCTACAAAATGTCCAACAACTACGTGAGGAAGCTAAGGCTAACATTTTGAAAGTGCAGCAACAAAGTAAACAACAATACGACAAGCGACGAAATATAGCACAAACATATGGTGTAGGCGACAAAGTTGCTATCAAGCGAACCCAATTTGGAGTCGGACTAAAGCTTCGACCACTGTTCTTCGGACCATACCAAGTGGTGAAAGTTAGACCTAATGACAGGTATGATGTGGAAAAAGTGGGAATCCACGTAGGTCCACGTTTTACTTCAACCAGTGCAGACTTTATGAAACCTTGGGAGAAGACTTAGTTTTTTCCCCTCTTTCTCTCATTTCAAGTGAACATTTCCTGAATGAACAGTTTCAGAAAGCGTTTTGTGTCTGCAAGAGAGATTTTGTAAATATTTGTTTTAACTTTTCCTGTCTTTTTCTTTTGATTATTTTTCAGATCCTCAATTCACAGCAAAGGTCGGCGGACCGACCAGTCAGGATGGACGAGTGTACCATACTCGAAACCCCATCCACCAAACCACCTGCACAATGGCGACACTCGTAGCGATGCCAGCGCCACGGAGTATATAACACGGAGCGCAGGTGCAAAGAGCAGAGCAGAGTAGAAAAGAGCGATGTCACCAGCTGCGAAGCTCTCATCGACGCTTTCGTTTATCTCTTTAAGTTAGGCTTATATATATATATATATATATATATATATATATATATATATATATATATATATATATATATATATATATATATATATATAAATGAAGTTTGACCAAATTATATAAATTTTGTTATGCATCCGTCGTATGACGGACCATTTACCTAGTTTACAATGAAGTGCAAGAAAATCTGGCGGTTTAATATTTGGTACTCCCACCGAAGCATAAAACTGCAGAAAAAAGAGAGCTGTAATTCACGGATTGGATTGTATATGGTTTTGTGGCATTGGATTGGATTGGATTTGGTTTTGTGGCATTGAGTCCTCTTCTCTACTATTATAAAATGAAGTTTTTTTGTGCGTGTGTGTAATCAAGTTGTGCCCTGACGAATTTATGGCATTCACACTAATGAAATTTGGCACACATGTAGTACAAATTTTTTGCAATTTTATAGACCAGCCCGATTTTTAAAATTAAATCTTGAAAATTTTAAAATTAATTTAATGCGATGTTTAATTATTATTCCCTTTCCTCCAAATGGCAACAGTCGTGATCGGTATTCAATGAATCCGTATTTTCTGCGCGTGTGTAGCCGCTCTATTACTGGATATCCTTTTTGAAATTTATTGCCTTATTAACTTTTAGTTAGCGTCAACTTTTATGTTTCAATTTTTTTACTGTGCTTACTTCATTTTTACTACTGGAAAACGGTTGTGCAATACGTTTGCTATTGTTTCTTTTTTTAGACTATCGTAGTTTGGAATTTGATTTTTGAAGTATATTCACTTTTAGTATTACTGAATATACTTTATGAAATTTATTGCCTTTTTAAAAGTATATTTTAACTTTCAGTTAGAGTTAACTTTTAATCTTTTATATTTGTATTTTTTTATTGTGCTTATTTCATTTTTCGAACTGGATAACGGTAGTGCAATACGTTTGTTATTATTTTTTTTTAGAATACGACAGTTTGGATTTTGATTTTTTAAGCATATTCACTTTTACTTTGGATTATTTGGATATTTTTTTCAAAGTCTAGCGATATTTTTTTTTATTTGTTGTGCAATTTCTGGTTTGTTTCATTTATGCTATCTTTTGTTTGTTTCTGTATAGTACTTCGGTTTTTGTACAGTAAATTTTTATAATTTTTGTTTTGATGTCTTATAGAAAGAAAAGCGATATTATTTTTGTTTTCTTTGGTTTCCTAAAAATGTCCACAGAATTTAAAAGGTCTTTACTGCACTCAGTTAAATCTTGGATTTTAATCATTTATGCAAACTAAGAACATTTATTCTATGTAGTTCTACGCTCACAGGATGATGATTTGCTCTTAGAATTTCAACGTTTTACTGAGAAGCAAAGACATGTTCCATCAATTTATTGTCGCTATGTATTCCGAGATTGAATCGGAGAAGGTGTTGTACATACGACTAAATCAGATGACTCAACAGTGGAACAGTATGCACATTTGACGCATCTCATTCAGATGCGTTAATGAACGATGGAAATGTTGCTGTACGGAAACTCAAGTACACAGAAATCGCTAAACTTCCAAAAAGATATCAAAACCAAGAGTAACAGGTGATGCTTTTGTTAATTTTCATATTGCATAAATCATCAAAATTAAATATTGCTACTCTTTCCAAAAGACACTGAAACACAGAAACAAACACAAAATTGCCTTAAATAATAACAAAATTATGGCCTTTAGCTATAACGGCCTCTTTTCATTTACGCCCCGCAATGTTTTGTTATACGACTAAAACAAATGCTGTTTTTATGCTTTTGTTTAGTATGAGCTTCTTCCTTTACATTACATGTCTTTGCTTCTCAGTAAAACGTTGTAACAGTAATTGCAAATGGGATGGTCTTCTCCGAGGAGGAGGTGTCTATGTGTTATACGCGTATGGTCCAATACGGAGTCGAGTTAGTATTACCTGCTGTCTTCTTAAAGGTAGTGATTTCCATTCCTCTATATTTGGTTTAGTAGCGTAAAGCTTATTCTCCGTTTGCTCATTCAGTTCATTCTGCCACTTTTCTTCCAAAAATTTGTAAATAAAATATTTTAAGTCATGGAAAGGGATAGTATGGTTAAAATTATTTATGGCCGATTTGGCGGCTTTGTCAATAATTTCATTTCCTGATATCCCAACATGAGATGGGATCCAACAAAATAACAAGTTAAAATTTTTGAATGAAAGATTATAAATTATTTTTAGGGACTCCAAAACAATGGGATGACTGGCATGATCAGGATGTTTCAATGACTGCAAAACACTTAATGAATCTGTGAAAATGATACAATTTTTATGACAATGATCAGATATATTTTCTAATGCTTTATATGTGGCAATGATTTCAGCAGTAAAAACAGAACATGAAAAATGAAGTTTAAAACTGTGCAGGGAGTGATTAATAGTGAACGCACCGGAACAGCTACACTCTACGTTTATGATTGTTGGCAACAGCCTCGACGATTTTTTTTGGCACACTTCTAAAGTCGCCAAAGAAATAATTATTTCAAAAATCCTTTCCTTTCAAAAATAATTTTTTTTTCACAACGAAAAATGAAAGCTTAAAAACACATTTTAAGACATTTTGAAAAGAATAAATTTTTAAATTTTACAAAAAGTAAATACATTACAAAACACAATTGTGTTCCAACAGAACTAAACTTCGAATGTTGGGTAAGAATATATCTATACCCTGAAACTTATCAACTACACTAAATACAATGGGCATGTTGGAAAAAAAATGATTTTTAAAAGAAAAAAAGCAAGAAATAATACAACCTGATAACGTCAGAACTCTTGCGTGAAAAAATAATCAAAACGAAGGTGGAAAAAAAACAAAACTCTTCATCCTTTCGTGAAAACTAATATAATAAAATATAAATTCCACAACTGTCGAAGTACAAATAAATGGACCAATGGTATCACAGAAAAAGATTTAAAAGGATCAATGCAATCAAAGATTATTTTAAAATCAAAATAACCAATGGGAGCAAAGAAAAAATTTCAAACGAACCAATGAAATCAAACGATTTTGAAGGATTTTGTAAGAACTTTCTAGAATATTCAAAATGAAAATTGAAAGTTTCCGTTTGCCGAGGTTGCCATGAAAACCACAACAACCGTAACGACAGATGGGTTGCCTTAATTTATCGTAACTCGCTACTAGAAGTGCGCCGAAAAAAAATCGCCAAGCCGTTGCCATCACTCATAAACGTAGAGTGTAGCTGTACCAACGCACCAACATAATTCGCCCTTTTAGATCCGTCCGTGTAAACTTGCATAAAATTAGAGTACTTTTCTATATGCTTTTGAAAGAGTTGTTTGTATACAACGTTTTGTGGCATTGAGTACTCTTGGGACATCTATATATATAAAACACTAACGTACGTGGACCCGAAATCGACGTTATTTGTGTATCGTCGAATGGCAACAATCAACGTAAATAAAATAACCCAGATATTTTGAATTCTTGCTGTTTTTAAATAGCCGAGGTCAATTTCTATGCAAAGTAAGGAATTAAATTGTAAAAATTTATGTTTGAACTGACTTCTTATTTCTTCCTTTGATGGTAAAAGTAATTTAAACGTAATTTTGCTACCCGGTATCTGGCCACTTCAGAATTAATGTTTGCTTTTTTAATTTGATTTAGAATTCCGTGTTTGCGTATTTGAGTTGACTGCGAGATGTTGTGGACATATTTGAGGATTCCCAAGTATTATAAATATGTATTTTTTTTTGTTAATAAATCATTATTGTCTTTGTCAATATCGTTGAAAAGTCTTTTGTCGCATTATTCTATTTCACAATATATTCAGGAAATCGAAATTCAACACGTTTGAATAGATACGTACGTATTTTTTTTCTTCGGAATTTTGCATTTTTTCAAGGATTGGAATTTTATTTTTGTTTGCATTATGTGTTCTGGTATATTACCTATTGTAGAAATATTATTTAGGAGTTAGATTTTAATAAGTCTATTTCCTTCAAACTATCACTAGACATGTATAATTTTGTAGCGGTATATGTATATTTCGACCAACTTTCCTTAAATATTTGATTGAATACGCTCGCAATGATTTGAAGAATTGTTTCATAAAAATAAATAAAATATACAAATCAAAACATG
Source organism: Metellina segmentata (assembly GCA_947359465.1). NCBI lineage: Eukaryota > Metazoa > Arthropoda > Arachnida > Araneae > Tetragnathidae > Metellina > Metellina segmentata. Next base: position 95,806,290 of record OX375875.1, on the reverse strand, counting down.
CTTGATTACGGTGCGTAAAAAAGTTTAAAAAAAAGCACTATTACACACCGCCGAGCGCTAGCCGGCGCAGCCCGGCTAGTATTATGTAATTCACGACTTGCGGAAGTATTCTATAGGCATTGAACTTCATACTTTAGAGCTGTCCAGAAATCTGTTGAATTGCTAGATGTAAAATTTTTGTGTTCCACAGCGCGTTACATAACATTCCAGATGTGTTCAATAACGTCGAGATCATATGACTTAGGTGGGAATGTCAAATTCAGATGGGTGTTCTTTTAACCAAAATTTGGTATGACTAGACGTGTGACAGCTCATTGTCCTGTTTCAAAAAGCCAAACTCATTAGAATAAGCGCTGGACAGGAACGACTGTATATCGTCAGAAAGGATGCACACACAGCGTTCTTCTGTCAGAGTCATTCGTAGACGTATTAGGGGTCCCATTGAATATCAACAACCATTACAGAGTGACCACCAACATGTAAATTCTCCTGTTGACATGAGGGATTCATGACTTCATTAAGTTTTCTCCACATACGAATTTATCCAAAAATATTTGGAAGTCATTACGTAAAACGTAGTGGAAATTTGTGATAAATTAGCAGAAATTTGATAGGTCTCATGTGCATTACTTTTCCATGTATAGTCAAAATTTAAATTCGTTTAATAGTTGGATATATTTAAACCATTTGGTGTGTTTAACGCTCAATTACAAAGAAAAAACAGTTACACTAAAACAACTAAAATATCGCAAAACAAGGATATGTTGAGCAAAGTTTTAAAACAAATTTCTCATTTTTACTTATACATATAAAACAGATTTCAAGAATTATGCAAAAAACATTTAAAGTAAAAAAAATTAAAACGAGATGAGCAGAGAAATCAAAATAATAAACAAGTTTTGTTTATTTATTTCACGCCTACTTTAGACAGACGACTGATGTTTTCGATGACTTTCCAATTAATTTTCATACATATAGTAAAACGTTTCGCCAATTACTGCTTTGAACACCTAGTGTATTCTGGGTAACTAGTTTCATATTCAGATTAATAACCTATGCTGGAAAGACTGTACTGTAACGGTCAAACTAAACATAAACTCATCGGCACAAATACTAGAGTCTTCCTATTATCTACACCTGATGGTTCTAGCGCTACAGGAAGAAAACACTTTACTTCCTAAACTATTTTTACAATTAAAGCCTCCTGGGGATAAAACACCCTCACGGGGATAAAAAGTTATTTTTATCGTAAGGTATTTGACATTTTAAAGGTTTTTGCCTTCAACATTGTAGCAGATATCGCCTTAAATTATGTCACCTATCTAGGCAATTACTTGGTTGATCCCTGGATCCAGGCAATTAATTTATTGACACACACATGCCCTCCCTTGTGTTCCGAAAATGATAATAGTAAGAATTAATGGATAATTAAATGAAACAAGACTAGTGTAAAGATAACATTATAAAGCTGCAGCTGTATGGTAGTATATCAGGACAAAAACACAAAATATTCTATTCTTATGGCGATAAATTTAGTAACTAAGATTCTTGTGTGAAGGATATTGGAATACATAACAAAATAAATGATTTACTCTATTTTTTATCGCCAAAATATTTTTAATAGTTTTTGTCCGATTGTACACTTTTATTATCAATTGTTCATTATTTATTATCTACCTAATCTCGGGGTTGCGAGTTCATAACTCAATCCAACTAAATACCATCGTGTACATAGGCGCTGGTGCACGTTAAATCTTTCGTGGCCTCAAATTTCCTCACATTGTCTTGGTGTGTAAGTTTGGAGACTGAGGTGCCAGCTCGGCTGTTGAACTCTTCATATGACCATGGTTCAAAATTACGAGGTGTTGTCATGGGATCATTCCCTTCGTCATGGAATAACTCCCATCTCAGTACGTCATCAATACCCCTTCGTGTTCCTCCAGTGCGTCGTTAATTCAACTACCTACCCTTCCCATATCTACCTATTATCTAATCATTACCCTTTTTCTTTAGGTAATGGTATTTTAATTAATTTGCAAGGCAACGAGCTATTGGCGACTTTCCAGGAAGAGCAAGATCCGAGAACAATAACGTCAATTTGAACTACGGTCAGATGACGCTATTTTTGTTTAGGAAAAGTACAATTCCAAAAGTAAGTTCATAATTTGTAAAAAAAAGTGTTACGTCTCAATTCCTTTAGTCTTATCGGTAGAAGAGCTTGGAAGACAAAATATTAAAGTTTTTCACTGTAACTTTGTTACATTAATTGATTTATGTGGCACAAGGGCCACGTTTGGAATATAATTTTATCCAACTAACCTTTCTAGCCTTAAAAATGAATTCTTGCATAGTTCCTAAATGTAACGTTTGCAAAAGAAAGAATGACTAACTAGACACAATATTAAATTATCTATTTTACAATGCAATACTTTACTGTTACCTTCAACAGTTTTGTTCATCAAGTATAAAGTGATTAGTAGCTGTCACAACAGGATTGTGATGAAAGTCGCTTTATTCTAAGATTTGCTAAACAGTTGCTACCAAAGAATCCTTCGCTTGATTAGATGGTAAATAGGCGCACAATTCACTACATTTCAAATTCGACACACCAGAAACAGAAGCTCTTCCGGGACTTATAAAACCTAATTAAGATTGAATCCTCCGCCATTAAAATTCCGAAAACTGCCCAGCCATTCAATGAACCAGCTAATTGGAATTATTCAATTTCGAAAGTATACTCACAGAACTACTTTGGGTTCTTAAGATACGGTTTCTATGCTGATGCTATTGCCACAGTAGAATATTGAGAATAAACTGCTTAAATTCAAGCTCAACCCACTCTCTTTAAAGCCCTTCAATTCGAGAAGCCTTTAACATCTATCTACATCGCATTTGAATAATACTTTTAGTCGCCTTAAATGAACCTCTTTCAGAGAATTGTCTGAATGTTTTGTTTGGAAAGTGAATACAGTGGTACCTCCAATTTACGAACCGCACGTTTTTACGAACTCCTACGTTAGTCCCGATCAGTATCTAATAGAAATAATGTTAATGTTCTATCCTATTTACGAACCAAAATTACACATTCTCTCTTTTATACGAACTCAGTTTCCTCACTTTCTTTTCGTTGTTTCGTTTAGATAGGAAAATTTGAATGAAAAGGGTGACATTTCTTCAGAATGGTTAGACTTCCGACCTCCCAAGTTGGTAAAGGGGGCGGAAAATCCCCAAGAGCGATTCTGATCTCAGTGCAGATGAAGCCTTGACCCAGGAACTTTGTCTTGAAAGGATCTTGAAGTTCTTGAAAACCTTGAATTTCATGAGTTTCTGATTGTGAACGAGAATGTTCAAGCATCCACAGGGGAGATATCGGATGACAAAATCACCAATCAAGTGTTGAACGGGAATGCCGAAGAACATACCAAGGAAGAAGAATGCGTAGAGTTCATCTTAAGGCCAATTATCAAAGAAGCCACAGAATGGCTGTCAGGATTACGTCGTTTCTTAGATGACGATTTTGAGGTGCTTAACTGCATCAACTCTGTGGATTCGTATGTGCTATCATAAACCTAACGAAGATGGCTGATTTTTTTTTGAATCGCTAAGATTAGTTCAAGTTGCATTAAAAAAAATCCCATTCCCATTTACGAACTTTTGTTTCAGTCCACCCGAGTTTGTAAAACTAATCTGAGCGCATGAGATTTCCGAGTAGTGCACTCTCTGTTTACTATGATAACTGCTCATGAACCAGTCTGTTTCTGTATTTTGAGTTAGAACGGACCATATGATATTTTCCATGGGGGAGGCTTGAAGAAATTTAATAACATTTGTCACATTGGTGTGCTTTTCCCTTCAAGTGGCTACAATTAGATATCTCGCTCATTAAATCTGGCCTATTTTACTAAAAACGAGATACATCGTCCTCACAAAACTGCTCGATCCCTTCAAGAGTGAATGAAGATCCATTAGTGACAACAAATCGTATCTTGCCCAGAACCAGTGACAACGAGCAGGTTTTTGATCAAGCCGTTTACTACAGTGTAGCTTTCGATACGAACATAAGCATCAAATTATTTATCTTCGTGTCGAAATCTATATGTATAAAACAGAATGTGTGTGCATGTGTGTATGTTCTCCACACAAATCTACACCATTTGACCCATCCACACCAAACTTGGTACACTTATACTTTAGAAAACTGCCGAAAACGTAGGCTATTACTTTCCTGTCTTCAGAACAATCTGTAGCACTCACAACCATGAAAATTGGCGTGGAGGTAGTCCAAAAAATGCCCCTCGAAGCCTCAATTTTAAAATCTAAAGTTTGCTTTCTTGCAATAAATGAATATCGACAAGAAAACACGTTCTGGAGGGTTTGTGTATTTGAGTTTATACCGGGAACTGTCTCGGTCATATTTGAGCATTACTAAATTTCATAAGCCATTATCATCTTTATTAATATTTTTCTAATGTCTTTTTTCGAATTGCTCTATTTCAGCTCAGGAAGTAGACATTCGACACTTTACACATCTTTCCTTTATCAGAATTTTTCTTTTTTTCATCGGAACTTCGTTTTTGTTTGTATATGTCTTAGTCTTTTGCATATTTCAATATGTTATTCAGGACTTAAATATATATATATATATATATATATATATATATATATATATATATATATATATATATATATATATATATATATATATATATATATATTTGCATCCGAAGTAAATTGTAGAAGCTATGAAAAAGTTAAAACGAAGTTAAAAAGTATTTTCCATACAACTTAAATGACTGCAGTTTTCTATGTAAGAAAAGTGATTATTCTAATTCATTTTTTAATCAACATTTAACCACTTCAACCCGAACAACGCCGGGTTTATCAACTATTATAGTTTAAATTTGTAGCTCTATTTTTGTTGCACGTATATTTGTTGGTAGGTTTGAGTAGTTCAGAAGTCCATTTTTTGATATTTTATGTTTTTTGTAAATTTTAATGGAATAATTAATACATTTTTAGTTATTAAAGGACTTACTGGTTGCTTCGTTCTTTCTCGATCAGAAAACACTTTTTTTTAGCTTCTGAATATGTTGTACAATAATTTCAGAAACCATTGTGAAATAAGCCCACTTTTTTTCAATATGTATTTACATAAACTTTGAAATAAAACTAAATTCGTCTTTTGATATGTGTTGGTAACACCGTGGCCGCGTTCGTAAAGAATTCTTTGAAAAAGTGCAAACCAGAAATTAATCCGTCATGTGACCTCCGTTACACTAGTTCTAAAGTTGCATATTTACGAACGCTTTCATACATTAAAACATGAAGTCATGAAACACAGAACAATCTCGAACAATCTATTTTTTACATAAATTTCTTACATTTTTATTTGAACACCCTGTGCATATCTTGTTTTGTTTGCAGAGCCTACCCTTTGAAAAAAGACTTAATAAACTTTCCTGATCAAACTAATGAACCAAAATATTTTAAAAACCAATGTTTTAATAAAAAAACATAAATTTTCTCGATTTTTGTTTTCTGGACTCAATTGCATTGGCTTCTGAGCGACTCATTTGAAGATATATTTGAGTTCTAGACAATTCATACTATATTTTGACATGAAGATAAAACACCAGAAGGTGATTTATCTGTGTTTCGGAATATGTACAAATTTCAAGATACATTTGTTAATATATTGTTTTATAGATTTGTGAGAGGGAATTTTTATGCTATATTTCCACGACCATAAATTAAACCACCACGAGGTTAAAAATGATTTAGATTATATGAAATTATATAAAAATGAATTAGAACGCCTTTTTCGTTAACAATGAATGATTGTTGAAACACATTATGAATGAATTGAAACAATGATTATTAAAAAACGAAAACTGTTTCACATGTGAAGAAATTATTGAATGAAACCAAGAAATTCTTAAGTCAACTACCTTAATGAAACACTTCTAAGCTGAAAGTAACCTGCACAACAGTTAATAACTGTAAACAAGTTAAGGTATCCGAACAAGTTAAAAATATCAATTTGACCAAAATATCTGACTTTCCAAAATATATTTAATTTTTCCCGAAGTTAATGAGTTGGAGAGATATTACGATTATAATAAATTCGGGAAAACCGGAAACAGGTATGGGAAACACCGGAAGTGGCCGTTAAAAGACCAAAAACCAGTAAAAATTAAAATTAAATTTTTTTTCATATTTAATTGTAGAAAGTTTTCTCAAATGTTTAAATGGTTTCTCTTTTGGAAACATTCGGAACATTTTTTGGTAGAAGTGAAAAAAAAATTATTTACACAAACAGTAAAAGCAAGAGAGAGCAAACGATACACTTCAAACTATTTTTTACTCTAAATTAATAATTTTATGAGTTACTTCTTCACTTCAAATATTATAACACAAAAGTTATTGATGGATTCTTGTAAAACTTTGAGAACTTGTTATTTATAATGTTGTCTATTGAATGAACCAGAATAATTATGCTTTGAAAAATTTTTAAACTATGGAATATTTAAGAAATAGGACTGTAAACCATCAAAAATCCTGTATTCATTTTTCGATCGCTTGTAAAATTTTTGTTTAGTTAAATATCCTTTTGATTCTAGTTCCTCTTTCCTAGAAAAATGCATTAAGTTTATTTTGGTAGCATCAATTTTCATATTGGTGGAAGAGATTTTTATGTAGCATAATTAAAGTTTTTTGACAAATTTCCTTAAAATTTCAAACATTATTATCATTTTTACAAATATAATTAATATGTATTTTAAATATTTATAGTCCAATGCTATTGTTTAATGACACTAAACATAAAAAATCATTTAAATGTTTTTATTCCACACTAGCAAAATACCCGACCTTACTCGGTTTGAATTCGTTTACTCTAGATTGAAGAGATAATCAAAATATATAATGACTTACGTTTTTTGTAGAATAAAAATTTATTTTAACACCTTTCGCCATCTTTATATTTTCTACAACTTACTTTGGACACAAATCCTACACATGCATATCCATTCATGTAATACATTTCACATACATCGCACAATTGCTGTATGACAAAGCTACAAAAAGATGAAAGGTGATACTAAGGTTACTACTATAAAAGACGATTTATAGGAAGATTTGGAATTCCCTTTCTTAAGTTCTTTTCATGTGCAACTCAATTAATTAAAATTACGATTTACGGCGAGTGCTCTCGCACTCATAGTCAACAAAACAATATTTTTTTACTTGTGGCACTCTTGCCTCCGGTATGCGACATTGTAAAATTTTGCAATCTTCTCCTGTCATTACTACAACGAATTTTTTAATGTAGGAAAAAGTTATAGTTTGGATTTTTAAACATTATTATGCTTTCAATAACGACATTATTCTTTAAAAAACGGCATTATTCTTTCAATAACGGCATTATTCTTTCAATAACGGCATTATTCTTTCAATAACGGCATTATTCTTTCAATAATGGCATAACTACACTTAAAATTTACTGAAAATTTATACTGACTTACCTAACATTTTTAAGTCTAATACTTTGTGGTGCTGTTGCGTGTGATGAGAAGGAAAACACATTTATTAAAATAATAAATATTTAAAACAGGAAACAGCAAAGTAAAACAAAATAAAAGATGTCGCAAAAAATTGTTCTAAAGATATTAATTTGTGATTCAATTTTATCTCTTGATCTCGCACAGTTGCCACAACTTACAACTAAAAGTGTATAAAATTTAGATATGTGAAATTAATTCAGAGCGAAAGAAACAGAAAAATTATCACTGCTCGCGCGATCTTGTTCATTCTCGTTTCATTGAAAAATATCGTCTGTCCCAAATATTCGGAAATCGTTTTCATTGCGCAAAGAATAAAAATAAGACTCGAAATAAATGAAGTATCAGAGATGAAATTCCATAAAAAAAAATATAATTTTTTGAAGAATAATTACTTTTTCAGCAGTACTGGTAAAGCAATCGAAGTAATCGTAATATTCAATAGACATTCCAATTTTTCAAAAACTATCAAATTATGGTTGATTTAAGTATACTTACTCAGGTGTTTTAGCATGAAACTCAAACTAAATATAACAATAAAGAAATGTTTAATATTGCATTCACTAAACTAATAGATAATGTATAAAATAAAATACAATGCAATCAAATATCTGGAATACAATTCATGTGATGTCTACACAAACACACAAACACAAAATCGAGCATAGAACAGAAAGACGGACAGACAGACTTTCGCAACCAATGCCACTCACTAAATGAAGATAAGTACTCACTGTATACAAATTTTCATGAAAATATCTCAAACCGCGTGGACGTGTATAGGGCACAACATACAGACAGACAGACGGACAGACTGACAGACAGACACCAAACGAGAAAAAGGCGGATTCGGCATCAGAAGGGTCCAAAACGGATAGAAAACTTGAAATGGGTCGAAAATATTGAATGTACAAACAAACACTCCATTCTTATTTATATAGATTTTAAAAAATGGTCTCGAACGTGTTCGGATACCTTAAAAGAAAATTAACCATCATAAACCAACGCAAGAATTTAGCCTTAAGTGAATTCACTTATATTGCTGTTCATGCTTCAAAAAAGGGTAACGCAATTTACAAATCATAACTGACTGCATCCCAAATTTGCTGGTTGTTGGTAAAGAAGAGACCCGAAGTACTGAAGGGACGAAGAAATGGTGTCTCGTTCCCGGAATACCAAGCGATCTTTATCTGCTTTCATCCCACTAGGCTGTTCCGAAATCCCTTCTTTTTTCCCTTTTCGTGACATTTCTTACTTGAAGTTGTCTGTCTTGTGTATGGCGCAGTAAATAGGGCCCTAATGCCATAAAACTCCCAAACCAAACTACCCGGTAGGAATGGCGGATTACTAACTGGAGGGTTGCGTGTTCGAAACTAGGTCTAACCAAGGACCGTCGTGGATGTGTAGGCTGATACACTGTACATCTGTCTCGTCGCTTCAAACGTCCTCGGGTTGGCGTGGTGCTGAAGTTTGGAGAGTGGGGTGCCGGTTCAGGATTTGACCTCGTCATCTGATCGTGATTCAAAAAGGCGAGCCGCTGTTCTCAGATCTTCGGGATTGAATCCAGACCATTTCCAATAGCCCATTTTGCTCTTAGGGTGCGACGCAAATTCAATTACCCACCTACATTTATGAAACACTTCTAAGCGGAAACCAACATATTATTCGGACAATTAGCAACTGTGTGTGTGAAACAGTTGAAATAAAACTATAGTACAAAAATGCGGGGACGTCGTGATGTAGTGAGTTTGCCCATTGCGCCAGCAACCTGTTGTTGTTGTTGCACATCCCCTTAGGCTAGCAGAGCTAGACCAGGTCCATGACATTATACACCCTGAAGAAATCCAATACCAACAAAGGATCGTCAGCAAGATCCCGTCTGGAGAGCACCAGGCACGCAATAATATGTTCTGGAGAAGCCTGCTCAGTAGAACACTTGGTGCAGACCTCAAAATATTTAGAACCCTCAGTATATTTCAGAGATCTAATATGCACACTGAGGAAACGAGTAAGAGGGTCTGGTCATTCATGTTCAACCAAGTGCCAGAAATCCACCCGGTCGAGTACTCTGATAGCAGTGATGCACTGGTGAAACGAGCCAAAATATTTTATTTTCGCTTTTTGTCCTAGAAAAAGCTCCATATAGGCTTACAATCTGCGAGTTGTAGGTGGTATAGGTTCTAATTCCAGGGTGCAATTCTCTCATTTGTGTCAGTAAAGCTTTCTTTGTGTATGTGTCCACAACTTGACGTTGTCTGTATTGTTAGCACAACATGACCAAATATGGCCCTTACATAATAAATAAATCTAATCCAACCATAAATCATTCCCTGAGTTTTTAATGGTACAGCTTCAGTCTACCTTTATAGCGGTCGGTAGCAATGGCACTGGCGCTTCTTTTTGGCGCATTTCTAGTACCGAGTTATGGATGATTAAAGCAATCCATCTGTATTCGTGTTATTTATGGCAAGTGGAAAGTTTAAATTTTCATTTTGAATATTCTAGAGAAAGTTCTTTAAAAATCCGTTAAACTTTCGTTTGATTTTATTAGTTCTTTTAAAATAATGCTTTCCTTGGCAACTTCAGAAGTCCGCCAAAAAAAAGCGCCAAGGCCGTTTCCACCGCTATAAATGTAGACTAAAGCTGTACCGTTTTAACATTAGAATCCACCTATTGCGTTTCATTCTTTTGGAACAGAACTAATGTAACTTACACAACATAACACAACTGAATACACCTTTAAACTCCTGGCAGATATATTGTTTGAATTACAAGAACGCGGAATGTAACAGAGGAACCCCACCTATTGTTGCAACATCTGGAGACGAATTTGAGTTTCGTGCATATTGTGAACTTGATTGATATCTAACAAGGACACGGGGTTCGCATCGTAAAGAATGAAAAAAAATATTACGATTTAAAATAAAATTGTCATCAAGACTTTCGGACTCGTCCCATTTGAAAAGAATAAAATAAATTCGTCCATAAATATATTTTACAATTTTTATTTGACGACCTGATTCGTTTCAGGAGGAGAAATAAAACAAAGTAATAAAATATAAATTCAATATCTTCGGAAAAACTTCAGTCTCTTTGGACTTTTCAAATATGCGAAACAGAATATCTTCTATCACTAGCAGAAGTGATCGACTTTAGTATATTCTTTGACTATTACTTTTTATGTTGATCCTCTACAGATGGAAGGGCGAAATAAAACATTTGGTTCAAAAGAAATTATAGAAAGACTATAAATTCTATTTTTTTCCGTCAATATACGGACGCTAAAGGATATGGGGAAATCCACTTCAATTTCGTATCCTTTATTTATTCCAGTTTAAACTTTTTTGAAACTGAAATAAATCTATTCTACCAGGCCATTTCTTCGTGAAGAAAATACATTGCGACGTTTAAGTTATTATGAAATTCTCCATCCTGATTTTCATGGGGGCTTGAATGACATAAAAGGAATTGTTATCAGTTTAAGGGACCGAAACAAAATTTATGAAGACTTTTGAGAGTTCACACGGCTGTCATTTGATTTAGTTTAGAAATCAAATTAGGAAGTCTATACAGGATGATTCTACGGTCATGGAACAAACATGGAGGGGTGGTACAGCTTACAAAAACGTACATTTTTGGTACATGAATGTATGATCGAAAGTGACGAGTGGAGGTACGAACACTAAAATTGAGACATGAACAGAAATACATTGTTTACTTACAACATCCTGGCAAAGCGCTTCTTTACAGCAATGTTTTCAATAAATGCTCAAAATTGGTACCACCAACAGTAATACATGTTTGGTAGCGTCAAAGGAGTGATTGGCGAAGAGTTCCAAAGATGCCAGGCATTTCGCGCACAATGGATAGACGAGCAACGAGGTCCTCAATTGAGTCAAATGGAGTACCTTAAACGATAGTCTTCAGATGCTCCCATACGAAGTAATCGATGCTCCATAAATCTGGTGACCAGGGTGGCCATCGGACAGGACCACCACACCCAATCCATCGTCCCGCAAAATTGGCATCCAGGTAATTAAGGACAACCACGTTGAAATGGGCTGGGGCACCATTATGCTGTAACCACACGTGATTACGAACGACAGTCGGAATATCTCACATTTTGGTAAAATCTCTTCCAGGAAAATACGATAATGTGAGCCATTGAGTCGCGTTGGTAGGAGATATGGGCCTATGAGGAAATCTTTTACAACAGCCGCCCAAACATTCACAGAGAAACGTTTTTGGAATGCATGTGGACGTGTAGCGTGTGAATTTTCTGTTGCCCACTCACTAGTATTGTGCAAATTGAAAACGCCTTCCTGTGTAAAAGTCGCCTCATCTGTGAATAGCACAGAATATGGGAAATACGGCTGAAACGCACATTGTTGCAAGAAACGTTGGAAGAATTCTACGCGCAGCGGGTTTTCACTTGCCTGCAACGCTTGGACGCTGTGAATATGGAATATAGGTGTAAACGTTCGTTATTTAAGACTCTCCAAACGGTGGGTTGACTCCCATGTGACGACGTGCAATAGCTCTTGTACTTGTGTGGGTTGTTTTATCCACAATGTTCAAGATGATTTCTTCCATTTTTGGATATCGTACAGTTCTTGATTCAGTTCTTCCGTCAGAGCAGAAGATGAATGACCCATTTTCACAAAGGTGCCATTGCAACCGTTCAAGAATTTTGTTTATCGGCATACGCCTGTTCGGAAAACGTTCCTGATACAGCCGTATTGCTGCTCTGACGTTCCCATTAGAAAGACCGTACATCCGCCGCCGGACTGTTCGCCTTTTCACTATTTGTAAAATCTCCCATCACGGCCTACAGCACAGTTGCAAATGACGTTTTCCCGCAGATGCATCAGATCACGGATGGCCAGACACACTACTGCCCTCTACACACAGCATTTCCTGCCAATCACAACTAACAAGTTTGTATTACTGTTGGTGGTCGCAATTTTGAGCATTTATTGTAAACATTGCTGCAAAGAATCAGTTTGCAATGATGTTGTAAATAAACGATGTTTTTCTGTGTTCATGTCTCGTTATCTGTGTTCGTGCCTTCACGCGTCACTTCCGACCATACATTCCTATACGGAAAATGTATATTTTAGTAAGCTGTACCACTCCTCCGCGTTTGTCCCATGACCGTAGAACCATCCTGTATATTTCAAAATTTTATTTCTTCATTCACAAATATTAATCCTTTTGGTGGTTTATCTATCCTGATGAGGCCAGCCTCTGGTGCAAAAACATTTTCCAAACTGTAACCTTTAAATTTAAGGGACAGTCTGTTTTTAATACTTGGATCTTTATTCCTCGTTGTAGTAATAGAACAGTTTTGTCTCAATAAGGTAGCGCGTCCTTAGCAAAACTGAGCAAATCTTGAAAGATATGTCTGGTTGAATCATTTAGCGGTTTTTTTTGGCAGTACATTGTATAAGAGGTTTTTTCTTTCAAGCAAAATGTAGTTGGTGATAGTGTTTATGTGGTGGCAAATGTTTCAAGTATGTATTCCGTATGTGACATCACTTAGGTTGTTTCTCGAATGGTATTCCAGCATTTCGCCAATACAAATCACAAGGTTTGATATATGTTACTATTTCAAGGAATGATACTATCACAAGGTATGATATATAGTACTCATTGGTCAAGACTAGTAAGATTACTCCCCAAACAGCGATAAACTACACTTTAAGGTAACCTCCATTTTTATCGTGTAGGAGTATTTGGACAGCGGAAGTAAAATCTTCGCATATAATCTGCTTTGTTTACCTCTGATATTCCCTCTCACAAGAAGTCATAACAAATCTGATGTCGCTTTATCATTATAAACGCATATAATTAATAATATTTAATAGAACAAATATTGATCTGTATACATTTCTTTTTCTTCGTATTTTTAAAACTTGGTTTAGAGAGAATATTACTGATTTATCAATTCAGATTTAATTTAATGTAACCTTCCATTTATGGCTAAAATGTTTACATTTGTAATTAAGAAATTAAACACGATTTTGAAGCCAACTTCTTCGTTTAATTTATTGTTCTACAATTAGAAGCGTGTACAAAATGTAACAGAAAGCATGTGTATTTCGAATATACACTCAGGAACATTGAAAATAGCGCACCAAGAAGGAAGAAAGGTACCACCGTGAAACTTTGCAAATTACAGTTAGATCCGATATGCAAATGATTCAAGTTTGGTACCAATGCACATGACCAAACACCTTGCAGTGGCGCTACAATCAGGAAGTGCGGCGCATAGTGGAAGATTCATAAACGTGACGTTCACATTCCGACTCTAGGAGGACTTCAGTCTGCGAAGAATGCCAGGTAGACGTGTCAGAAGACATTTCTCACAGTTATGCGAGTTTGATCATCGGCATGATAACCGCAGGCTGATCGACGCGCCGTGTTGCTCGCCAGGTTGATAATTCGGAGTGTGCCGTCAGAACATGTTGGGAGCAGTGGACGCGATATGGTACCCACGTGCGGCGTATCGGGTCTGGAGCGACCAGAAAGACGACAATGCGAGAGGATCGGAGGATTGTGCAGCAAGCTCTTGTGGATCCCACAGTGACTCGTTTCACGATACAATCAGATGTAGGGGTGCCAGTTGTTTCATAAACCATTTCTAGACACGTAGCGGAAGCGAATCTGTAATCCAAGCGCCCTTTTTGAGTACTGCCTTTAACATCAAGACATAGACGACTCCATCTACATTGGTCCCAAGCCAGAGCGACGTGGAATGCCACAGATTGGCAAAACGTAGTGTTTAGTGGTGAATCCCGGATCGTTTTGGGGACAGATGATAACCGCATAAGGGTTTGGAGGTGCCCTGGTGAACGGTACAATTCCACCCATGCTGTCGCGCGACACACTGCCCGCACAGCTGGCGTAATAGTCTGGGAGGCCATAGCGTACGATAGCCGGTCCACTCTCATTGTGGTACGTGGAACCTTAACGGACCAGCGTTATATTGATGACATTCTTCGACCCCATGTGGGACCTTTTATAAATGGTCTTCCAGGGGCAATTTTTCAGCAAGATAATGCTCATCCGCATACAGCTCTTGTTGCTCAAAACTTCCTACGTCATATTCAGCTTTTCCATGGCCGACCCACTCCTCGAACTTGTCCCCTATAGAGCATGTGTGGGACCAGCTGAAACGCCAGATGCCGTCTTGTCACTCTGTACATGATTTGGAGGTGGCTGTTCAAGATTTGTGGGCCCATCTGCCTCAGGACAACATCAGACGTCTAATCAACTGAATGCCGGACCGTGTTGCGACATGTATTGCAGAAGGAGGTGGTCCGCTATTGTATTTGTTTAATTGTCTTGATTTTAGGATCAAGTGAATCTATCATCTGTATCATTATGTGTATTAAATTTCATTTTAATCCGATGCTCCCTTCTTGGTGCGCTATTTTCAATGTTCCTGAGTGCATTAGAAATTCATTTTACGCGTCTAAAATTACAGATAATAAAGATGATCTACTGTTCGTATCATGAAACATATTCACCTACGAATTAAGAAGTGATCTTTTATACGTTGGGGTTTGGAACTGTTCATCGTTGTGTTTGATTCATATCTATGTTGTCTTTATGACGTTTAAATTTTTTATGTGAAAATGGTTACCTTGCTTTCCCTTTACTGTTCAATACGGTGTTTGGGGATTGTATGAGCAAATTTCAGTGCACTGTGTGCTGCTCATATGTAGAATCCTATAATTTTTAATATGTCATATATAACTGATAGGTAGGTACTTAATTCGTTCCAAACTCGCAATTCTTCGGTTGCTAATCCCTATATTTTATTTATTATAGGATTGAAAAAAGTTATTAAATTGGAGAAACTGGCACCATCAATATAGATACAAGCAATTAATAAAGTTTAATGCAGTTGTTACGCAAGTCTCTGGTAGTTGGTAAAAAAGCAAAACATTTACAATTTCTGTGGAACAATACCATCACTAATTACCGTTTCAGCAATTTTCCTGTGCGGTATCAATTTTATAATATCTTCTCAAATTATATAATTTATAGTATACCACACATAACTGCTTGAATAAAGTTCTTTTTCGTTAAGGATTGTCGAGACATTTTTATTCTCCACGCCAAACTTTAAAAAAAAATGAATATTTCAAGCTTAACGATATTTTGAACGAGTAAATATATATCTTCTTATCTGAGCACCTCTTCCCCCTCGCCCTAGAGAGTGATTTAGCAGGGTGCAAAATCCCGCAGAGTCGTTAAAATACTTTCCGAGTCATTAGATTTTGAGATTCGAATTTCACATTCAGGGCTGACGATTCGGGGCGTCGCGACCGCTCCCCTCCAGGGCAATCTCTTCAAATTCATTCACGTGATCACGTGACGAGCCGACAATAATTTCATTTCGGTCCAATTTATAACCGAATGTTAAACAGTCAAGTGAGTCCTGCATTAAGTCATGTCTCTCGCGCGGCTCCTTGTCAGGTTTGGTCTGTTTTGTCTGCAGCAGTTTCGGTTTTTACAAGTGAATCGAATACCGGATTCAAAATTTTGCCTGAAAGAGACGCTAAAAACCTTTGGGTATTAAGAAAGAAACAACCCTCATACTTTCGACATTAAAGACATAATGCTCAAAACACATATGTGTATCTTTTACGTCATTCAGCTGCCATATACTTTCGGTTTTTACAAGTGAATCGAAACTGGATTAAAAATTTTGCAGTAAATAGGAGCTAAAAACCTTTGGGTATTAAGAAAGTAACAACCATCATACTTTCGACATTAAAGACATAATGCTCAAAACACATACGTGTATCTTTTACGTCATTCAGCTGCCATATACTTTCGGTTTCTACAAGTGAATCGAAACTGGATTAAAAATTTTGCAGTAAAGAGGAACTGAAAAGCTTTGGGTATTAAGAAAGTAACATCCATCATACTTTCGACACTAAAGACATAATGCTCAAAACTCATACGTGTATCTTTTACGTTATCCAGCTGCCACATACTTACCTATCAGGCATCATGAGTATTAATCAACAAGATTATATCATTAAGCATTGATATGAACTTGAAACATTATTGAGCATAAGACACTTTCAATGCCTTTTGGAATTAAATAAGAAATATTCATCATACTCTATACACTAAAAATATTATTCTCAAAACATATTACATGAATTCTCAACACAGGCTATTTTTACATATCATTCAACTGCCTCATAATTACCTGTCAGACATCAATTGTAATATAGACGAGGTTATATAAACCGCCAGACACAGAATGTACAATGTAGAAAATGCTTGGTATCGAAATATAATAGACGCATGCAATGAAAGTTTTACTAACACTGAAGAGAAAAATACACCCAGGGTTGAATAAAACTGACAGAAATTGAACCTGAGCGGCCTACAATTTGAAGGTTGCTAGGGCAGTAGACATAACCACTGAGCCATGACAGACCCGCTGATTTCATAAAGATAAACCCAAATGAAAAACGTGAAAAATCTATTGATAATGACTACCATTACATCCCCACCTAACTATTAAAAATATATGTCGTTAGTGACTTATAATACTTAGTTTAATAAAAGGGAGTTCCAAAGTTAACTCTCTGAACATCACAAGTTTTCCAAGTGACATACTTCGGGTTTCATATCGCACCGTCGTCAATATGCCGTTGTGTTACTCCAGTGCGACGTTAATAAAAATACCTACCAACCGAGTGGCATAATGCTCTTTTCCCCTATAACACAAATATGGCTTAATAAATAACCACGTCTATTGATTTAAACAATCTAAGGAAAGATTATGTAAGTTCAAAAGTTCAATTTCGAATTGGTACGTGTTAGGTAGCATTTTAATTAACGTTCAGTCTGGAGCAACTTAACTGGCTTTGGAGATAATCTGGGATCAATTCGAAAGGGAAAGATCCGAAGACAATACCACGTAATTTTAAACCAAGGTCAGATGACGAGGCACAACACCTGAGCTTTTCAAAAATAGAAACTAGTTAAAATTCAGGCACGGAAAACAGCAAATTGAGAAACGTATATTTGCGTGTGATCCTCGTTGGCGTGGTGTGGAATTTTGGAGGGTGACAGCTCAGATGTTTCCTCTTCAACTGACCATGGTTCAAAAATCGCGTGGTGTTGTCATCGGATCTTTCCCTTTGGGATTGATCTCGGACCGTCGTCAATTTCCTGTTGTGTACCCTACAGTACTATATTAGTTAAAATACCTACCTATCTGCGTGTGATCCTGTTGAATTATTCTCTACGTATTTGAGTGGGTTTAAGTCAATTGTCGAACAAAGTGTCAACACCTACGATTGTTGGTTCATTTTTATGCTTCAGGACCTTAGGATTTATCTATTGACCCCTGACACCGTCACCAAAAGCCTGGTGCGTTGCTTTAGTGTTACATAAATTCAAATACCTATCGACATTTAATGTACAAAAACAACGATAACTATCGAATAAATAGACAGAAATGTTTTCATTTCACTAAAACATTAATGCATTAAATCAGATGCTAGAAGAATACTTTTGGTAAGAGCCGCGGTAGCTCAGTCAGTAGAGCGTCGGGCTCGCATCAGAAGGGTTGTGGGTTCTGTCCTCGGCGGAGCCTGCAATTCTGATGATTGCGAGATCGGCGCTTCGACCTGGCTAAAGACCGTCGTGTTCACTAATGGTGACCGGGGCACGTTAAATAGGTCGTGGTCACAAAGTCCCCCATGTTCCCATACCAAATCAATACCTCTGGGGGTGCCTGATCAGGGGGTTATCGGCCTCTGATAGGGTTCTAAATTACGATATGTGTGAGTGAATGGATGTATGAAAGGGACCTTCCTGTAAAACGGATGTGTCATGTATGTCGAGCTAAGTCGGACTTCCTCCCAATGGGGCTCAATAACATGGAAGGCACACCCTCTTTGACGGTCCTGGCACTCCTCTGGTCTGCCAGTGTAGGCATAAAAAACAACAACAACAACAACATACTTTTGGTTTTACAGAACATAGGACATTTTAATTTTAAAATAGTAATTAATCTAGTGGTTGACTTATTTTTAAAATAATATGGCATACCCTTATACTATAATAAACTGCATGAAAAAAACCCGCATAAAATGTGCTTGGTTCACGCATGAGAATAAAGTTCTTGAAAATGCCTGGTATATGTGTAATAAAGGCGTTTTACCACTACAAAATGAAACTTTAAATCATACGATTTTTAAAAAAACTAATTAAAATGAAAATAATCTTTGTCAAATGCTTATATATAATAAATAAGATTTATTTGTTTTATTTTTGACGGTTCTAACAGAACCATAGAAATGTACAATAAATTTGGAGTTAATAAAAATGATTAATTTCTCGGTTTAAGAATACTTTGCGATCCCCTGCCATGATATTTTTTCTTACAAATACAGGTATTGCTTTTTGATACATTACCTCCAGTCTCATAATTTCAATAAATCAATTTGAGTGTAGATACTGTACAAGCTCAATCGGTAGTGGCACACCCTGATAAAAGATTCCATAAATGTCAGATCTATTTCAAGCTTTGACTGATTACCTCCGTAAATAATTGATCAAACAAAATGTCAAACACCGATGTATTCCCTATGAGAACAGCAGATTATTTTGAAATGTACACAGCTAATCCTTTCGAAAAATACGAAATTAAAGGAAAACTTTAAAAGTAGATAGTTTGTTAAAGTAAAAATAGATTTACGATTTGGGATATTAGATAAAATGTAAACATTGCAAATGTGGATAACATGATAGGTAAAAAGTTCTCCTTAATCTGCGTGGGCTATGATTGAAATTATTATACTATAGAATAAAGGGTTATATCTCTCCTGGCCGTTTGCCTCGACGAAAAATCTCGTCGTTAGCGTCGTCTGACCAATTTTTGATGAACGAGATTTATCGCCGTTAAAAAATTGACAAGATCTTGATCTCGCCACCCAAAAATCAATGATATATTGATGACGAAATATCTCGTTATTGGAAAAATTGGTCAGATCTTGATAGACGAGATATCTCGTTACTGAAGAAATTGGTAAGATCTTGATAGACGAGATATCTTGTTACTGGAAAAATTGGTCAGATCTTGACAGACGAGATATCTCGTTATTGGAAAAATTGGTCAGATCTTGATAGACGAGATATCTCGTTACTGAAGAAATTGGTCAGATCTTGATAGACGAGATATCTTGTTACTGGAAAAATTGGTCAGATCTTGACAGACGAGATATCTCATTATTGGAAAAATTGGTCAGATCTTGATAGACGAGATATGTAGTCGAAACCACTTGGATGCAGAAAAATTATGAGGTAACAACTATTGGACGCTGGGAAGAAAAGTACTCAATAGTAAAAATTGTCACTACGATTTTGAGGTGTTCCCATACATATCCGGTCTTTAACCTGTCGTAGTCCGTGCATGACTTCGAAGATGTGTTTATCAATATAATCTTATTAGTATCCAATAGACCATTGTGTTGCTCCAATGTGACGTTAAATAAAATGCCTACCTATCTAGGATTCATTCAACAATTCGATGTTGGTGATTATTAAGCGTGTGTTGGGGGAAAAGCTTTACTACACTACTCAGAAATCTTGTGATGGTCAGAGGGTTTTATTTAGGATTTTATGTAAAAGGATTATCTTTTAAACACGCCAATACAGCCATGCTTTACGTATTGACTAAAAGCAAGATTATATTGACAAGTCTGAAAAAGACTGAGAAGAGAAGAAGATTCGTTGACTGGTGAATTACGATGGGTGTAAAGCCATTTTGTTTTATTGCTGGTGCGAGTACATCTGGTTTTGAGACTAACAATTGTTACAGTTAAATAAGTGCGTTTCACATGTGATCTGGATACCACGTTTTCAATAACCAGGCAAAAAATCAACTAACAGATATCACATAGAAATTATGATACATTTTATTCCTTTAAAACGTCTCTTATTAGTCACATTCTAACGTAATTCTGTCTAACACACCTGTTGGAAACCTCTGTATTGTCATTTAGAATGATTAGAGGACAACACCGCGAAATTTTGAACCACGACCAAATGACGAGGTCACACCTGAGCTGGCAACCCACGCCCCAAACTTCCACACCGCGTACGATACTATGTAAAGAAGAGAGTGTATATATTACTTAGTATATAGTATGGTGTACTTAGGTTTAGTTTCTTTTAGGAGAACAGGCATTGAGATTTTCCTGTACTTGTGTGAGGAAAACTATAAAACTTGTACTAAGAAACAAATACAAATTGCTCATCCGAAAAATCAAAAATTTAGACCGAAGATAATTGTAGAATATAAAATAACAAGGCAAAAAACATTGTCTACGAAACCTGAAGCAATAATAACAGAACAGCCAAAGGAATAAAAGCAGAAAACAAAATACTGCTCAACTATTTAGGATTGCAGCATAGTTTTGGAGTTCTGATGCCAGTACCATAAGAACAAGTATCGACAGTATTTTGAAAGAGTGACGTATTACTTAACAGTAAACATTTGTTTAATTTCTCCAGTTCAATCACTACGGCATTTTTGGAATCCTCGAAATCCAAGCACGAAGTGAGAAATGTAACAGCTCAAACTGAAGACACTTGATCGAAGCACCGTTGCCGAAACGTTTTTAATGAAATCACATATCGTATCTTCCCAAGACGAGTTTCTGGTACGGGGGGTAATGTATGCATTGATTTGTTGTTGGCAACACCCCCCTCTCGAATTGGATGTTCAGTAGAGCCGCAGGGAAGAGGGCTCCCCGCAGCCCTGGGATAAAAGGGAGCGCGAAAAAGAGCTGGGGATGATGAGAGGATAAAGCGGCCAAAGCCTTCAACAAAATGCATTAGTAGGGATCTGAGGCAAATTGATGGAGTTTAGTTTCAGGTTCTCTGAGTACTGGAGAGGAACGGAATCCGGTTGCGTTTGGATGAAATGTCTTGGAGCGAGGAGGACGACTTCATGCAGAAATTATTGGACAAAAAGTAAAATTTTATTTGAGTTGGAAACCTATTCATAAGGAAATACTAACGCGATATTAACTGATTAGACTTTCGATTTCGCATAAAACTGTCGTCATCTGAACGTGGTTAAGAATTACCTAATGGGATCCATCCCGAACCGTCGTCAATAGCCCGTTGTGTTGCTCTAGTAAGACGATAATCAACCCCTTGGGTACATTTGACGACTGAGACTCGTCATGCACTTGTTTGCCTAAGTTACGGATGACGAGTCTAATTCGTCATTCAAACTAGGACACGTTAAGCATGTACATTCTTGTTCATGGCAAGAGTGATTGGTGTTACGAGACTCTCCTTGAATCAAACTAATCTGACTCCATACATAGAAATGTTTACACGGCTGCGTTATCAGACATTATTTTTTGGAATAAACGCGTTAAATAACTGCATTATCAGACATTATTTTTTTGGAATAAACGCATTAAATAACTGCGTTATTAGACATTATTTTTTTGGAATAAACGCGTTAAATAACTGCGTTATCAGACATTATTTTTTTGGAATAAACGCGTTAAATAACTGCGTTATCAGATATTCTTTTTTGGAATAAACGCGGAGATCGGAAGCTGTGCGATCTCTCTCATACTGTTGCCATTCTTATCAAACGAAATTATACGAAGTTACAACATTAATAAGCGTGCAAACGATAATACGAAGATATACCAGTAATTAGTGTACAGACGACATAAGAAAATATAACAGAAACTAATGTTCAAACTATAATCCGAACTACTTTTTTTTTCCAAATAAATCTGTACCCAAGGGGTTAATTAAAAATTACTAAAATTACCAATCGCATAAAACTGACTCATTTTCAAGTATTTTTATTCCACTCGATCTCTGGATTAAAATTAGTATGATATGTCCTATTCAAGGATTAATTTTGTTTCCAAGCTGCTGCTCAATGAAATGAAAATGTCACAAATAGATAGTTTGTAGTAATTATTTTTTAACCACTTTCAAATTTCAACTAGCAATTGCCTGGCGGTTGTCTCGACACTTTACCTCGTCATTAGCAAAACTCACCAGATCTTGATGGACGAGATATCGAGTCATTAGAGCAGATATAAATCTCGTTATCGTAAAAGATATAGGCAATACCTTAATAACTCATCAAAACCACTTGGAGGGTTAACTACAAAAAAATAAATAACTGTCCTTTCAAACCCCTACTGAAATAACCGCACTCATGAAACCTAAATTTACCATTGAATGAATTATATGGAAATGTTTAACTGAAATAAAGCCTATCTGGTAGATGAGCAGTTAGAACATCGGTACAACAGATTGTGGGTTTTTGAACCTCGATGTGAGTATGGATGCTTGTAGTGATATGAAATTCACTTTAAGCCTCAGTGATACCATCACATACTCCCGTGCCTAGTGTCTTGAAACACTGTTCCAGCTTAAAATAATGCGGTTGGTATGAATAGAGCATGCCATCAAGGTAACATGTTCATCTAGAATGTTAGGTTTTTAAAAATATAAACCCTCCTTGTGGTTTGCTTATCTTTTCGTCGAAAACCATTCTATAATGGCCAGCCTGATGTAAAAACATGTTCCAAACCATCTCCAGTTCTAGCTAAAGGATAATTTGGTTTCCTATTTGGATCTTAATTACCCTTGGGGTAATAGAGCAGTTTCTATCGACGAGTTATCTCGTTGGAAGCAAAACTGATCAGCTCTTGATTGACCAGATATCACTTCATTAGCAAAATTAGCCACTTCTTGGACGACATATCTCGTCGAAACAACTCGATTTAATCATAGACGAGATATAACAGTAGAGTGAGCTATGGCAACCTTTTTATGTCCGCATGATCATGTGACTAAAATCAGCAGTCACGTGACTCCTTCTCTCTTCGCGCATATTGTTTGAGCATTCCTTCTTCCCTAGCAAGTAGCAAATGCATTGAATACTCATGTTAAAATGTGTCTACGGTGCTGCGTATATGGATGTAATTCCAAATTTATTAAAGGGGGAAACATTACATTTCACAGGTGAGCGAAAAAATTTTCTTTCACATTTGTATTTTTCAATACTTTCTACAAGGTGTCCTAAAACTTCCCGTACTCCAACTTAAAAAAAAAAAAATATTGCCCGTGTTTTTTTTTTTTTAAATATTGAATTTTATTGTCTGCTTATATTTTTATCGTTTGATTTTCTTCGCACTCAAGTTGTGCGATAATAAAGTTCCACGTCATTTTGTTCATCATTGCAAAATGAATTTATCACGCATTCATGGAATTTCGCTGTTTGAGGCTTATTTATCGACGCCATCTTAAATTTGGCTATTTTGAATGAAAAGTCGCCAAGGGAGACCGTACAATCAACGATAACCAAATGTAAGTTCATATTTTTTTTCCTACGTTATGTGTTAAAAGTGCTTTTCACCATTAGCATAAAAATAATTGCTTTAAAGTTTGTTGATTTTGTATAACAAATTCACGAATCGTCAGTACAGGAACTTTTAGGACAACCTGTAGTATGATAAAAATGGATATTCTAACTTTGGAATTAATAAATACAACTTTTGGACATTTCCCGTTCTATGAAAAGATTTCATACATTTTCAATCAGTATGTATCTAAAATAATGTGTGAAACACACACACACACAAAAATAACGGGTGGAGTGTGTTTCTAATTGTAAATTGAAATTTATACTGATTTAAAATATTAAAAATAGTTAACCGAAATGTAAAAACTTGTGCGAAATCGTTCTCTGTCTTGGCGATTATGCTTTGGCAACTAAGAGTACTATATTCTTTCGTGTCTCACGATAAAAATGTTATGAATTTGGTAACATCAATTTAAGTACATCACATAAATTACTTTCTTGCTGAAATTTTTTTTTTGTATCCACCCATCTGTGCAAACTGTAATTACATAAGAATAATATTTGAAATAAAAGATACCGTTTGAAACTTTTAACTATATATTAAATAAAATCAATTTGTTAAAAATGGGATTAAAGCATTTTCTAAGCCGTATTATAATTGTGAATTTGTATTTATGATTTTTTAGAACTATGTAAAACAGTTTATATTTACTTGTAATAAGAATTTGTAAAGATGTGCACCTGCTGTGTGAAAATTCATTTATTCAGTTCTTATGTATTTAAAATTTTTATTTTGTTCCATTTATTAGTTTTCCCAAAGATGAAGAAAGAAGAAAATAGTTTTAATTAATTAATCGAAGAATTATGTTTCTGTCTTTTAGTTCATTTAAAATGTGATGAATGTGACAGTAAATTTCATTCGTTGACTGTTTCCTATTCATCTTTTGTATTTATTAAAGATTGATTTCACACACAATAAGTAAAAATTCAATTAAAAAATATTTACCAAACTTTTTGTACATGCTTAAAAGCATAAAAATTGTCAAGAGTTATTTACATCATCACTTTGATTAATTCAAATTCATATATGGACACACAGCTACAACTTAATTAGTTTTTGAACCAGAAATCTAAAATTGCAAAATAGCTAACATCAAGGGTATTGTTTAAAATAGTTTTCTTCAATCTTAAAGATTATATGTATAACTTTTCTTGTTAATATTTTTATGCGTAACACTTTGAATAAATTTGTGGTTATGGAAACGTAAGCAATTACGAATCCATTATACCAATGAAAGCTTTAGTGGTAACCCAAACGTCATTTGAACAGGGAACCTTCTAATCTGTTTTCAGTATTTTTATTTTATGTATCAGTAAAATATTTATTCATGCAGTCATTTCCAAACATGGGCATTTATTTTTCAATTTATTCCAACTCATGCTAACCTCAATAAATTTTTTCCAAAAGTTTGAAATATTTTCTGAAATTAAATCAGATAATTTCTCCACACCTAATACAGTTGAAGAACTATATATAAAATAGGGAATTAATCTATTGACTACAGTTTATTTATCTTAAGTGTACTGGTTAACCATAATCCTAATGATAACTTAATTCTATAATAAAACAAAAAACATTAAAAAGTGATACGAATTCAAAAAATATTCAGAAGTGAAAATGTAAATATCCATTTGCATTGCCCAAAAATGTTAAAATGTAACTCAAATTCCAGAAATGCTCAGTATTATGCTCGTCGAATGGTTAACTTTTTCAAGAAAATGTCGCCAAGAGGCGCGATAAAAGGCTAAATCAAGCAACCAAGCTGAATTTTCGTGGAGCAGTCACGTGACTACTGACAACATGTTGCGGACGCTTTGCGAAGCTCTTCTCAATAGCGATGCTCAGTCTACTTATATTAGAAGTCTATGGATTTAATAAGTCCATGCAATAATTACATGTTAACCTATACATCATCGTACTGTTCACTGCAAGTATAATTTGCGAAACACATCTTTTGACCCTCGAGGCGTTAGTATGAGCAATGTTCCTGATCCACAAACCACTTTATGTGGGAGATCCGGGTTTAATCAGCCCTAGTATGGCATAAAAGTGCCACGAAGCGACAAACTAAAACCAATCGTAGAAACAACTCTGAGATTTAATATGTCTATACATGTAGTCAGCAACTCTGCACTAATACTGCAATAACGGAACTCCTCGCATTCCTACGACAATGCTACTGACTCCTACCAGTCTCGTTGCTCTTATAATAAGCTCTTTCCAGACTAGTAGACGACTACCGTGGACTAGTATTCCTACATACACATTAGTTACATCTGTTAACTAATCACATCTGTTAACTAATTACGTCTGTTAACTAATTAAGGTTTATCCTGGAGAGTCTGTGCACAATTGGACAGAACAATAAAAAACAATTTAACTATCAATTTTTTGCTAAACAAATTCATGAATAATTGTGACTTCATTTGTTTTTTATGCATTTGCATTGTTATTTTGTTGTTAAGCTTTAATCTAATACAACAGCTGTCATAAAATCAAGAAATGTATTTTGCGCAATCTGTCCTTTCAGGGTCGGAGAGATTGCGCACATGGGTAGGAGAGATTGTTCTAAAAAAACTACAATTAAATTGTTAACAATAATAACTACACTTAAAGGAGGAATGGTGTAAGCGATATTTTAGGGGTAACAAAAGATAATCTTCCACACAATAAAGGTTAATAACAACTTTATTATTTTTACAAAATTATTTTTCATCAAATTAATTTATTACTAAAATTATTTTTCAGCAAACTAATTTATTACCAAAATTTTTTTTCAGCAAATTAATTTATTACCAAAATTATTTTTCAGCAAATTAATTTATTACCAAAATTATTTAAAAAATTATGTTGGTTTTTTTTTTCGAAATTTTTTTTTAATTAATTAATTCTTGTTTTACATACAATTTGCAATCCATGCAAAATTTTCAATAAGCTGCGTAATCTCTCCCAGCATGAAAACGAATGGGAACAATGCTGCATCTCTCCTAAGTAGCAGATGCGCAAACTCTCCCATTTAGGTAGGTGAGATTGCGCGGCCTTTTCCACACATGGCCGCTTCCAGAAAGAGCCGTCGGTGATCGCAATGTTCGTCTAAGTTAGTAGACTCATGAGAAGTCGTTGAGTTAAAAAATATTTTGTACTATTGCCATTCTATAGAATTTAGAGAAAGATATATGAAAATTCAAGCGCTTATCTTGGGAAAACAATGCAAAATAGCGATGTTTTTTCCTAAACGCTCGGAACAAACAACCTGCACTTTCAAGTAGACACTCCACTACTGCTGTTGTACAACTATATGGAGTCGCTGCGCGTGCACTCAACTCTTTCCCCCCGACCCTCTTTGTGCGCAATCTCTACTCGCTTTACCTTACATATATACATCATCAGACTGTTTACTGGAAGTATAGTATGGGAAGCACACGCACACACATTTAGGACCTTTGGTTTGCGAGATGCGTGGTTTAGTCCACGCATCTTGCCATTCCACATATTTTGACCCTCCGCAACTTGGTATGAGCAATGTTCCTGTTCCACGATCCACATTAAGTTTGAGGTCCCGGTTTAATCTGCCATAGTATGGCATAAAAGGACCACAAAGCGTCCAACCAAAACCAAATGAAAGAAACGACATCCTGCTTTTGGCTCTATTCGACTAATTCATTTACTAGTGTACTTATAAAACGAGGATTTTTACCTCAAACCTCTTCCCATCTTAAAAAATTAAAGAGTCCGACATTAAACGCCTAACCCCATTCCGAAAACGAATTTAAAAAACCACGCATTCCAACTCCCGTCACGAAAGCGGTTAAACTCCGCCTCAAAACCACATTATGCAGAAATTAAAAGCCACCCCGGCAACAAAATATCGCCGAAAATGGAAGATTTATGTAAATTACGACACAGCCGAACGAGACACGCGGTGCCTTAAATACCCTCGAGAAAGACTAATACCGGCACTAAAGCGCGGGGCCAGCGCGGCCCGCACTTTACACCTTGCCCCCCTGCGAGACCGGGTCCCATTAATCGTTGGTCATATTGTTCGACGGGGTCGGAAATTGACTGGTTTAACCGCAGAGCGATCCGCGGTTTCCTCTCCCGCATTCATTTTTGACTTGATTCTCCACGCGGCGGAGGTTACACTTTTATTGTCGCTTACCAAGTCGAAGGGAAATGGTGATATTGCAGACATGGCGGCCGCGGTGATGATGACAAATTGTTATTTCTTCTCCCCCCGTCCAGCATTAAATTGGATACCTTTTCGGCTCTTCATCGGGTTATAGCGTCTCTTTATTTCGCGGCGCTGAAAACCGCGTCTGTGGATACCTGATATATGGGGTGCTTCGAGGCTTCCTTCCTAGTTTTTCAAGTAAGGGGAATTGTATATAAGCGGTTTTAAAAAATAACTAGGAGGGAAGGAAAACCAATCACACGATTTATGGAAATGGGAAAGGTTTTTGTGTCGCGCTATAGAAGACGGCAATATTGATCCACGCGTGATATTGTATTTTAGTCAGGTAGAGAATACAGAGTAGAGTTTTGATTTAACCCTCCAAGTCTTTCGACGAGATATCTCGTCCTATCAGATCTGATCAATTCTGCTAGTGACGAGATATCTCATAATCAAGATATTGCCTATTTATTTTTTGATCATGACGAGGTCAAGATGTGGTCAGTTTTCTTCTGATGACGAGATATTTGGTCCCTGAAGATTTGGTCAGTTTTGATAATACATTGAGAGATACCTCATTGAGACAGCAACCATCTTTAGCAAAACTGACCTTACCTTTAACACGTTCGCTGCTAAAGCTGATATGGTGCGTTGATAGTTATTGCCCCGCCGTAGAAATGGGTGTTTTCCAGAAGCCAATACCAGCCACATCAATACCTGAATAGATTGGCGAAATATCAACCAACAAATTTGCAATTTCACCATATATTAGAGGCTTATTAGATCACATTTTCCTTTTTTTGGAGGCGCGTGAAGGCCCTGCAGAACTATCGTACCTGCAACTCATATATTTTACAAGATTTCTTTTAATAACTAATAAAGCTATAAATTCGAAACCACAGAACTTTTTCAAATATCTTCTAACCTTTACTCCACGCCAATATCACGCCAACACTTAACATATAATGCCAATTGAAGCGGAGAATATTATATTGAGGCGCAACTGTTCCCGCGCGAACGCGTGATCGGGTACTGAGACATCAATCTCGGTGTCGTTTCATCAAAAGATCGGCAATACATTGTTGATGGGATACCACGTCTAAACAATTTGCAAAGTTAGATGAATACAGAGGCTGTTCACAGATTTTTTTAGACAATATATATTGTATTCACAAAACTAAATTACATAAAATTCTTGTGTTTTAAATGTTCTATTTAATAGCCCTTATTCTGAACTATCTTTCGACACCGTAATTTCCAGGATAATAATGCCTTTTGAAGTGTCAGAAGAGGTATTCTATTCAATTCCTCCTGAACAGCTTTCCAGAGTCCTGTAACGGTTGTGGGACGACGTTTGGATAATGCAGATTTTAAATGTCCCAAAGCACAAAAATCCATAGGTGATACATCGGGAGATTTAGTAGAGATATGAGTGAAGGGTATGGCCTTAATACCGGTTTTTTGTTCCATTTCTTTTAGGAAATTTACAGTGGACTTTGATGTGTGACTGCTAGCTTTGTCTTGATGGAGTTCCACAGATTGATGGCACTGTGGGTAAAGCGATGGTATTTCATTCAGAAAAATTGGCGATAAAATATGTTCCTGATAGTATTTGGAGTTAATCGACATTTTTTTCCACTCTCTTTATTTTTAACTTGCCACTATATGAAAAACCAGCAACAATCACGAATCCCTTAGAAAAACTTTCTTTCGATTCTGTGAACCATGTACTTCAATTTTTTTCTCCCCTTGTATGATAATAAATGACTTTTTTTTTTGCTGCAATCATTTAAATACACCCATGATTCATCTATTGTTACAATTTTTTTCCATTTGTCTTTGGATAAGTGTTTCTCATATAGAATTCGGCAGCGTGTCCTGCGTTCAGCGATATGCTTTGGAGAAAGACGATGCACATTGCGTTTTTTCACTTTCTTAACCCGGGAAAGCCTAGCGGTACCATATTGTACCAGAAATAAAGGTTTAAAATATTACAATTTTCTTCGTTATAATGCAAATATTTTGTGTGTTTGTTAGTAGATGGCACCCCACAAGAGAGTGAAAAATCCTGTCTAGGTAATAATTTTAGTGAACAACACGTCAGATTTTTACTTTGAGCGGAAGAAGCAAGAACATTTTTGGGCTATGACAAAATGACGTATCGAAAAAGTAAGTACAACCGTTCTCTCTTTACTGATACATATCGAAATGAAAGTTTGATACAATATTTATCATTTATGTCTAGATATTATGTGCACAGTGTTTAAAAAATATATAATAATATTATGTACATCTTTTTTGTACTGGAATGTTACTGGTAACGTATGGTACGCTAGGCTTTTACACTATCTTTTCGTCACTGCTTAGATTTTTATTGATTTTTGCTCTAGAAAATACGAAAATGTTTTAAAAATGTATAATTAATTTTTTTATTGTATATAATAGAATATTTAAAAAATAAATCTGTATAAAATAATTATACGAAAATTTTGCATAAAAAAAAAAACTTAAAAAAAAAACAGTATTTCTATTTTTTTTTTTTTTAACAAAGCCAAAAGTATAAAATGGGGAGGGAGTTGTAGGTTAAAATGCAGTTATGGAATTAAAATGTGTCTTTGACTCTATTTTTGAACATATTATTTCTTATGGCAGTTTTTATGTGCATATTTAAATCATGTGTATGTATTATTATTTTGAAATACAGTTTCATTTTCAGAAATATTTAACACTAGAAGAAGGTCTTCTGCTATTTGACTATAAACTCAGAGTCGGACTTAGAAGATGTCTATATTGAACCTCCTGATGTTACAGTAGTAACACAGATGAAGACTCGCCAGAAGAAGATGAAGGAGAACTTACAGATAATTTATCTGGTCGTAATGTAGAAACGTCACGGAAAAAACCCACAGAAAAGATTATTTAAATTTATATTCAGAGGACAGAGAATCAGGCAAACTCTGTTAACGAAATAAAATTTTAAAAAAGACTGGTACAAATAAATGCAGAAGAAGTTGGGTTCAAGATGTGCTGCTAAAAACTACACTAGTCGAGTTCACACTATGTGCGTAAAATGTGACGTAGGTCTTTGTATATTTTTTTAGACTTTCACTCAAAATAACATATTGCAAATAGACCATGCAATAAAATTAGTGATTTTCATAAAAAATGCCAGTATTATTGGTAATATTATTGGTATTACCATTTGTCTTGTGCTTTCTGGATAGTAAAAATTCTTACACTCTTCTTACATCTCTTCTTCTTTTTTTAGGATATTTTTTTTACTATTATATATTTATCAAAATGTGTTCTTCTTCCATGCCATACATTTGTATTTTTGTATTAATTTCAAATCATAAACTGGTAAAAATATATTTAAACCGTTTGCGTCAATATCAATAAGAAATTGCATTACTTACAATTTGCTCCCTTAAAAGCCTAGCGGTACCATACGGTACCAAGCATTTTTGAGAATATTATTGAAATTTTTCAACAAAAAAAGGCTTTTTCTATATAAATACTAGCTGACCCGGCAAACGTTGTTTTGCCTTATAAATTATTTCTAGTTTCTAGATAAATTCTAGTGTAGACAAAAAGCAACTTACTTATTATAAGTGTGTAAGTATGTGGTATATGCGTGAAATGGGCATGGAGCGCTATGAACGATAAGGGAATATAAAAATAACAAACGCCAAACAATATTATTTTCAAGTTATTATAGTTTTTTTCTTAAAATTACATATCACATATTAATTACGACAGTAACACTAACAAACAACATCAATCTTTTAATGCTATAGCGTGGACAATATTTTTTGTTAGCCCATCTTTAGCGAGCACAAACAAACTGGATGGTTTACCGACTCGAGAGCATGCTACGTACAATTGCCCGTGTGAAAAACATGGTGTACTCAAATCTAAGCCACAAACAGACATCGTTTGGCCTTGGGATTTGTTGTTGTCATTGCAAATGCCAATCTAATCGGAAACTGAATTCGTTTGAATTGAATTGGCTGCAATATCCGTCTTGCCCCTTCCAGAATATTAGCGGATATTGGAGAGCGTCATATGAACGATGTGTATCAGCAATGAACTGAAGATTATTATTTCTTCTACGAATCACAATTTCTCGTGTACCTGTACGATCGCCAACCATGATTCCAGCAACGTCTTCAACAACAGGTACATTGAATCTACGAATATGTTCTCCAGCTGGTGTTTTATCAGGATTAATGACAATAGCGTGATTATCGCTTTGTAATTTGTGCATGTGTGATTTGAATATTTTCAACAATTCATTGTGCTCGTTCAATAGAGCGTCCAAGTCGCTGACGATGCGCCTGGCAAAAAATGAATCAAGGTTATTATAGTCACAACGTGCATTCACGCGATTGGCAAGTGCGCTTCCGGAATCCTCGCCGCCCATGAAGTAGATTTGTAAAAATTTATGTGGTTCGTTTGGCATTGGCAGCAATGAGCCCATTTTATGATAAACTTGGCCTCTGATTTTGAATGTAGAATTGTATTGTTGACCATTAGCATTAGTATTTCGAACTATTTCTGTTGCTCCAAACGATGTCATTTGAAAGCATGAATTGAATGTTCGAATTGACTTCAGGAATACGTTAGAATCTGGATCCGTACCGATAAGTAAACCGTTCAATGGTTCAGGTGGTGTTTCAATTTCAGGTAGTTGCACTTTTCCTGACGCGCAACACATCCCAGGTGGCTCATTTTTGAATTTGAGAGCATGACAATGCGGACATTCCTTATCCATAGCACCAATTACCACTTTTGAATGAGCATAATATTCAATATCGGGCTCATACTGGAATGCTAGACGCAAAAATGAATCAGATGTAAATGCACGATGTACCTGTTGGCGTTGTTGGTCATTTGTTCTGCGTCTATTAAACGTAAAACGGCGTGATTGTCGTTGTTCTAAACGTATAACTTCATTGCGCTCAGCTCGTGTATCTTCTGATTGTTCTTGACGCAATTGCTGCATGCTCACACGTGCATCAGCATTTTGTTGCTGGACTTGTTCTTCGGTTCTTTGGGATCTTTTATCTCTCATACTTCTGGACCTACTTGTATTACGGCTCATATCAGCCCCTTTGCGTTTTCTTGGCATTGCTCACTGTACAAAACACATATAAATAGAATTAATGAAATAACTTCATTGCGCTCAGCTCGTGTATCTTCTGATTGTTCTTGACGCAATTGCTGCATGCTCACACGTGCATCAGCATCGGCCAGGATTATAGCGAAAATATTAGTTTTGTGAAAAAAAATTTGAAACAATAGTTGTAAAAAATTCAAATAATTATATAAAAAAAGTATACTTACAACACAAAAGCCGTTGTTGGTTGGAGCTCGTGACACGTGTTGAGTACTTTTAAGGTTATGTAAATCACTTGTTTAACTAAAACTTGATTAACTGAACTAATCGTGCCAAAGACACGCGCGGCAAATTTTAAGAATCTAAGATTGGTAACACTAAGCATATATCAGGATTAAACTTCAATAATAAAAATAAATGTTTATTTTCTTTAAAAAAATTTTAGATTTTTAATCGAAGTACAGTTAAAAACACTATAATTGATCAGTTATCGAGCGGGATGAAAAATGATTAAATTACTAAAATGGCCATAAAAAATAGGGGTTGGTGATAAAAAAGTAAAAATTAAGGGTTGTATGTATTTTTTAATGCCACATTATAAAAAAATAAAAACAAAAAATTTCGTCAAAAAATTAAAAAAAAATAAATTTTAAGGGTGAACAACCCTTTTCACTTAGGGGTATGGAAAATAGATAGTAGCCGATTCTCAGACCTACTGAATACGTATATAAAATTTGGTAAAAATCGGTAAAGCCGTTTCGGAGGAGTACGGTAACTAACATTGTGACATGGAAATTTTATATATTAGATCATCCTATCAACAATATACTAGAAAGAAATTCAAATTGGAAAAAAAAATTAATTCAGGCTTTGCCGGGTTAAGATTTAAAGCAACGTTTATCATTTTGTTTGCAGTGGACACCGAGCATTTTAATTATTTTGCAACTGTCCTTTGACTAGCTGGATTTTCTTTTAACATTAAACAACGTACCTTTGCTATAGTAGAAGATGTCCGTTTCTTCCTTGGATACTTGTTTGGAATTTTTGTCCCACTTGAGGCT
The DNA here is from genome assembly GCA_947359465.1 of Metellina segmentata. NCBI lineage: Eukaryota > Metazoa > Arthropoda > Arachnida > Araneae > Tetragnathidae > Metellina > Metellina segmentata. Next base: position 95,771,923 of record OX375875.1, on the reverse strand, counting down.
CCAATTTAATGTTTTTTTCCTATCTTGTTGACGATATTACCTATCGACGCTTTAGATATCACAAAACCATGACTCTCGCATCGTTTTTGGGTAACGGAATATGAATATTTCTCTTCGGAAAGAGCATAAATATAGCCTTTGAACCACTGTTTCGTTAAAAACGCCATTTTTAATAAAAACAAACACTCAAACCGCAGACGATAATTTTAACTTTTAAAAACATAGTACAACTGCAATTATTTCTTTTGCAGCAAGCAATTTTTATTACCGCTAACTAAAATCGTCTAAAAATGTGTGAACTACCTCTGTATATTGATAGAATAAATATATTGATCAACCTCAAGAAAGATTGCTAGAGCCGCAGCAGCGAAGTTGGTTCTAGAAACTTGAGAGAGAGAGAGAGAGAGAAATCATTCGAAACTGCCAAAGATGTTTTCCCTTCTGATTTGGAACCATCTGTTGCTAAAATACTACCCATTGGAGTATTTGTCTTTAAATTGTAAGAGATTTATTATGACAGGATTTGGGAGAGATTTATCATGAGGAATAGATAAATAATTATTTTCATTCATGCATCATTCCAAGGAAATTCTGGACATCTGTATTTTATCATATTTTCTCCAGAAGCATTATATTTCATCTGTTTATTCTCATAAATATAAGATGATCTTTCTCCATTTGGGGAGAAAGGTAAGGGGAATTTTATACGAACAATCTATGAACTACATTCGATGTAAATTTATTGGCTTTCTCATGCTGGTGCAAGTTGTCTTAGTTCTAGCAACTTTCCTTTCCCCCGCTTTGTTTCATTTTATTAAACAGTCTTATTTCAGTAATTTGAATAAATGTTACATTTAGATATTAGAAGATATACAACTTATTTTACCAAACTAAATTTCTTCTTTATTCAACTCAATAGATTTTTCTAGAAATTTTACTCGATTAGGCATTACAAATTAAATAAAAAATAGCATTTATTTTGATTAAGGGGGTCCGGGACACAAAAATCGTTAAATTTTTTTATTATTTTAAGAAATTCTCTGTGTTTTTCTGCTTAAAATGACGTTTAAATCATGTTTCTATCTTAATTAGAACTAGAGATATAATAATTTTTGCGGTGCGTTGTTTTGTAAATCTAACACTCTTGACAGTTGCTGTCATGGCAACAACAACTGTCTTTAAAACTTTAAATGCGTTTTTCTCCGTGATACATTTTTTCAAGATTTCCTGTATTCAAATTGCTATAAGTCGAAAACCGATAAAGTTTAAGGGTTGAAATTTGAAATATATCTTTTTTAAACATTATACTTTAATTGTGATTCAGCAAATTTGAAACAAATATTTACTTTTAAAAATATGACTTAAAAAAAAATACCTTAAAATTTTCAAAAAATTTCATTCAAATATTTTTTATTTTTTATCAAATTAATATTTTTTAAATTACTGAATAAAAATTAAAGTTTATAAATTTGTGAATAATTTACTGCAAGAATTTTGAAAATTGACCAAGAATATTTTGAGTTTTAGCAATTTAAAATAAACCCTCTTTTTTTCAAAAAAATTTAAAATTAAATTTTTAAAAAACTTTTGGAAACATTTTGTGTTGTGAATTTGTTTATTAGTTAGATGGGGGTAATCAGTACAAAAAAATTCAAAATTCTAAATTAATTAATAAAAATTTTTTTTCAATGTGTCCCGGACCCCCTTAAACAAGCTTGATGCGCACCTATTTGGCAGAAAAAGAAAAAAACAAATAAATTTAAATGATATTATTATGAAGAGTGTTTTAAAAGAAATATATTGATAAGTGGTATAGGCATCAAATATCCTGCACAGTAACCAATATTTCTAATTACAGTTGGATCTTTCCCTTAGGCATTGATCCTTCTAATTTCGGTGTATAAAGTATCTGGCATAACGGGTTTGTAGATTTCCCAATCCCGCAGACTAGAGTGTGATCAATATTACATTTGAGATGACATTGAATGAGAGGATGATTTGTACTAACAATAATCCATAGGTAGGTAGGTATTTTAATTAACATCAAAGTCTAGCAACACAATGGGATATTGGTGATGGTCCGGGATCAAAACCGAAGGGAAAGAGCCGAGTACAACCCCACGTAATTTTGAAATCCGATGACGAGTTCACACCTGAGCTTTCACCCTACCATCCAAACTTTTACACCACGTCAACGTGAGGACATTCGAGAACACAAAAGATTTAAAATGCACCAGTCCCTCTTTGTACACGACGATCTTTGATTGGATTCAAACTCGAAACCTTCCTATTCCGAATCCGCTTCTCTTTCAACCAGCCTACCGCAATAATCCAAAGAAAGATTGTATCTGAGGTTGTTGAAGCGTTGCATCTCTAATATTATAAAAGGAAGTGTTTGTCTGTTTGTTTTCTGTACGCAAAGTCCTGACGAATCTATGGCACTTACAGTAATGCGATTTGGCACACAGGTAGTCCACATTTTTTGCAATTTTTGGGTCACGGCGAATTTTAAAATTCAATCTAGAACATTAAAAATGAATTTAATGAAATTTAATTACTATTGAATGCAACAGCATAGAATATGTGTAGATTCTAAATTTATTTTTTTCGTTTCCGTTTTCATTTTGCGCGGAGGAATGATTTTCCAGCAGACGATAAAAACAAATAAACTTTTATCTGGAGTTACTTAGTTCTTTTTTCTATCTCCTAGACCGTTAAAGAGAGAGCAAAAATTTCAACGGATATGAAATCTGCCGGAAAAATTCACATTAGACCGATACCTAAAAATATGATTTTCTCTATATAAATAACTAATCTAAACTTCTAAAAATCTTTGAATTCTTATGTTGGAGCCGACCTACCAGTCTGGTGGTTAAGGAGTTAGCCTCGAGTTCGGAAGTTTCCTAGTTTGAATCCGGGTCAGTGCAAGGATGTTTGTAAGCTTATGGTAAGAGGCGGCTGGTGCACCTTAAATCTGTTGCAGCCGAAAGTCCTCGCGTTGGGTTGGTGTGGAAGTTTTCTTCATTTACCCTAGGTAACGTGCACATTATCTCTCCCTCCACTTGCGACTGTGGTAAGGTTTCTACCAGTCTGGTGGTAAGGTGGTTAGCCTCTAGATCGGAAGGACCCTGGTTCCAATCCGGGTCAGCGCATGGGTGTTTGTAAGCTTATGGTAAGAGGCGGCTGGTGCACCTTAAATCTGTTGCAGCCGAAAGTCCTCGCGTTGGGTTGGTGTGGAAGTTTTCTTCATTTACCCTAGGTAACGTGCACATTATCTCTCCCTCCACTTGCGACTGTGGTAAGGTTTCTACCAGTCTGGTGGTAAGGTGGTTAGCCTCTAGATCGGAAGGACCCTGGTTCCAATCCGGGTCAGCGCATGGGTGTTTGTAAGCTTATGGTAAGAGGCGGCTGGTGCACCTTAAATCTGTTGCAGCCGAAAGTCCTCGCGTTGGGTTGGTGTGGAAGTTTTCTTCATTTACCCTAGGTAACGTGCACATTATCTCTCCCTCCACTTGCGACTGTGGTAAGGTTTCTACCAGTCTGGTGGTAAGGTGGTTAGCCTCTAGATCGGAAGGACCCTGGTTCCAATCCGGGTCAGCGCATGGGTGTTTGTAAGCTTATGGTAAGAGGCGGCTGGTGCACCTTAAATCTGTTGCAGCCGAAAGTCCTCGCGTTGGGTTGGTGTGGAAGTTTTCTTCATTTACCCTAGGTAACGTGTACATTATCTCTCCCTCCACTTGCGACTGTGGTAAGGTTTCTACCAGTCTGGTGGTAAGGTGGTTAGCCTCTAGATCGGAAGGACCCTGGTTCCAATCCGGGTCAGCGCATGGGTGTTTGTAAGCTTATGGTAAGAGGCGGCTGGTGCACCTTAAATCTGTTGTAGCCGAAAGTCCTCGCGTTGGGTTGGTGTGGAAGTTTGGAGAGTGGGGTGCTAGCTCAGGTGTTACCTAGTCATCTGACTGTGGTTCCGAATTACGTGGTGTTGTCCTCGGATCTTTCCTTAGGGTAATGATACCAAACCGTCGTCAATCCCTTTGTGTTGCTCTAGTACGACGTTAATTAAAAAATTCCCATATTACCTGATGTTGGATTGTGAAATGAATGGAGGAGACTGAGGAAGTTTCTACGATTGTTAAGCGTGAATATTCAACAACTAATTATAGTTTAAGCGTTTTAAGTGTAGTTTGATGTTAATTGTTTTGGTCCAATATTAACTGTAGCGTATAGCGCGATAACTTTCAAATGACACCACTTATGCATTCCCCGCAATCCAAACTAACACTGGCCCAAAACTCGCCCAGCACCGTAGAAATCCGATATATTGCGAACTCCCTCCCTGCCCTCAGAGTGCCTTGTTCCGAAGGTCAAGTCAGCTACGGACATACTCTGTTCACACGACGCTATATTTATCTATTGAATGTTTCTACTAGATCTAAAATAATAAGACAAAACAGATGGATCGCTTTTTTTTTGTAATGCTAGACACTCATGAATGCCCTCCCGTCAGTACTGTTCCAATTTTAAAGAGGTGTTCACCTCAAAAATTGCCTCTCATAGATGTGCTCCCCACCCATTCACAAAACCGCCTGTTTCTTACACCGTACGCGATAAATATGTTTTAAACTTCACCCGCGTTAACCGTTACTCTCACGTATGGATTTTCAAAAGAATCGAACCTTGTCTCCCCCTCGGCCCTGTCGAAGAATAATAGGAACTTCAATTGCAGAGGGGGTTTAAACAAACTCAATAGTACCCGAGCACAGCAAGGCTCAATCAAAGTTTATTGAGTTTGTGTGCGTGTCTTCATTCTCGTCACATTCACAAACAGGGAGAAGTAAATTCCACGAGAGACTCAAATGAATGGGGGACTGTAAAACATTTTTCATTTCCTAGCAAGGAGAGAGATAGAATTGACTTGTTTTTGTGTTGGAGAAAAACTTCCTTCAGATACGAATCAAGCACGCGCCTGTGCCTTATCGGTAAATTCATCCTCTTTTCCTTTAGAATGCGGAGCGTGAAACATGCTTATTCTGTAGAAAATGAAGGGGTGGGAGAATGTTTTGAGCCTGTTCTATTTTTGTTCTTTCTCACTACCAGTTCTTGTGAAAGTTTGCTTTGTATATTTATTCAGTGTGTTTGTTTTCTTTACATTTCTCTTATAAGATTGAATTGACGTATTTGTGTACACACAATAATCTATTGAAATAATGAAAAAAAAAACATGGATGGCAAATATAAAATGAGGTTACAAACTTTTATCATGCTGATGAAATTCAGAAGCATGGCTATATCAAATAGTAGCTGAATAACCCGGTGTTTCTCGATTGGGTTCAAATGGTTAAACGCTGATTGAAAATTGAATTAGAATAATCACTTTTCTCACATAGAAAAATGCAATCATTTAAGTTGTATGGAAAACACTTTTTAATTTCGTTTTAACTTTCCGGATGCAAATACACAGTCCATTCACATTAATGTGACCACCTGTCAAAAGCCAGAATAACCACCTTTGGTAGAGCGGACCGCTGTGAGACGTGCAGGAAGATAGTCAGTTAAGTTTCTGAAGGTTTCACTGGGATGTTGAGCCATGCCGACTCCTGTGCTGTGGCCAGCTGCGGTAGATTACCTCCCTCCTCCAGCCTGGATCCTTCCAGCAATTGTTGCAGGGTGTTTGCTTTCAGACGTTTCACGCCGTATACGCCAACGTCCATCTGTCCGATGGAGCATAAAACGTGATTCATCGGAAAAAGCCACCTGTCGCCACTCTGTGGACGTCCAGTTGCGGTACTGGAGTGCAAATTCCAGCCTTCGTTGCCGATGAACAGCAGTCAGCATAGGTGCATTAACCAGGCGTCTGTTGCGGAGGCCCATGCGCAGCAACGTTCGCTGAACCGTTGTTGAGGATACACTCTTGGTAGCCGCTTGACTCATCTGGGCGGTCAGTTGCTTTCAACAGTTGCACGTCTATTCGCCTGAACGCATCTCCGTAGCCATCGTTCGTCGCTGTCATCTATAGCCCGTGGTGCACCACATGTGCCACGCCGCTGATTTTGGATAGTGCCATTTTGCCATGCACGGTATACTTTCACCACGGCGGCACGCGAACAGTTCATAAAATTAGCCGTTTCCGAAATGCTTCCACCCTTGGCCCGAAAGCCAATAATCATGCCCTTTTGGACGTTCGATAAATCGCTACGTTTCTGCATTACGCCAACGACTGAAATGCTTTCCGATGCCCAAGGACATCCTTTATATACACTCCACTGCAATGTGCTGCCACCTGCCTTTTGTGATTGGTTATTTCACGTTGACGTCGAAAGTAGGTGATGGTCACATTAATGTGACTGGACTGTGTATATACATTTAAGTACTGAATAATGTATTGCAATATGCAAAAAAACAAGACATATATAAAAAAAAACGAAATTCCGATGAACAAATGCAGAATTCTGAAAAACGAAATATATACAAAGTGTCGAATTTCGACTTCCTAAGCTGAAATAGAGTAATTCGAAAAAAAAGACAGAAAAATATTGATACAGACGATAATAACTTATGAAATTTAGTAATACTCAAGTATGACCGCGACATTTCCCTGTGTTAAATCAAATATACAAACATCGTAGAACGTGTTTTCTTGTCGGTATTCATTTATTGCAAGAAAACAAACTTTAGATTTTAAAAATGGGGCTTTGAGCGGCGCTTGTGCCTATTTTCATGGTTGTAAATGCTATAGATTGGTCTGAAGACAGGAAAGTAATACCCTACGTTTTACACAGTGTTCTAAAGTAGTGTACAAATTTATGTGAATTGATCGAACGATGTAGATTTGTATTGAAAATATACAAGCATACACAGACGTCTTTATTTATATATATATATATATATATATATATGTCCAAACCCTTTCTTATATATATATAAGAAAGGGTTTGGACATAGTTCTACCATCTAGTTATTACATTTTATTTAAATTTTGTAATAATAATTATATAGTTATGTTGCATTTGGATATTGGTGCATTAAATCCCCGGTTTGCAAGTTACACACGTCATGTATACAAATTTAATTCTGATGAAACCTCTAGGGAAAAAATGTATACTCACTCACTAAACTTATTGACCTTCCAAGTGGTTTGGCCAAAATGTTTCGTTCACAAAGATCTGATCAATTTTCTTCTAATGACGAGATATCTCGTCCATCAAGATTTGGTAAATTTTTCTAATAGTGAGACACATCTTCGAGACTAGCCCTAGGAGCGTTAAGCGTATATCTCAAGAGGAAATCTAACCTTCATGGGTTTTATTACTCAAATGCAATCTGTGCAATGAATCTAAAACAATGATGGAAAAAATATGACCAATTAGTTTATTCACAATTTATTCATGTTTAATAATAATAATGATAATAAAAATACTACTACTGCTATAATACTCTACTGCTACTATACTAAACTACTACTACTACTAATATAATAATAATTATACCAATAATAAAACTAATACTACTAATCCTACTACTACTAATAATAATACTAACAACAATAATAATAACGATAACAATAACAATATAACATTATGATAACAACAACAACAATAATAATAATAATAATACTACTACTAATAATAATAATAACGATAACAATAACAATATAATAAGAGTATAATAATAATAATAATAACGATAACAATAACAATATAATAACAGTATAATAATAATAATAATAATAATAATGATTCTACTTCTACTACTACTACTAATAATAATAATATTGATACTTCACTACAACTACTACTACTAATAATAATGATACTACACTACTACTACTATTAATCATATTAATAATATTAATGATACTACACTACAACTACTACTACTAATAATAATAATAACAATAATAATAATACCGATAAAAAAATAATAATAACAACAACAATAATAATAATAACGATAAAAATAATAATAACAACAATAATAATAAGAACGATAACAATAGTTACAATAACAATACTAATATAATAACAGTATGATAATAATTTTATAACAATAACAATAGCAATATAATAATTAACGTCGTACTAGAGAAACAACGTGCTGTTGATGACGGTCGGGGATCAATCTTCTAAGGGAAATACCATGTAATTTAGAACCACGGTCAGATGACGAGGCACCACCTGAGCTGGCATCCCCACTTTCCAAACTTCCATACCAACCACAACGTGAGGAATTTTTGTCCATGACAGATTTAAGGTGCCCCATCTACCTCTTAACCATACGCTTACAAATATCCATGCACTAACCCGGAATCGAAACTGGAACCTTTCTATCTAGAGCCTAACACCTTAACTACCTGACAGATTGCTCATCCCACTGTTCAGATGACTATAAATGAGTTTGATAGTTTAGATATAAATAAACTTAATGACCCAGAAACTAATTTAAGACAATAACTTACTAGCAAAAGAATCGAGAGAAAGTTTAGATACATTCCTGCCATTACACTAACGATTACCGAATTTCCTGCCAGCATTTTTGATTCCTAAAAGAATATCATTGATATCCTTTACCAGTCTCAAACAGGTATAGAAGAATGGAAGCTAACTTTCGATAATAAAACTAAAATCAATTACGCACGGCTCAACCTAGAATATCGTTTTTACATCGATTTTTCCAACAGGATTGATAAAAGATGCATCCGGAAAATTGCTTATACAGCAGCACTGCCTGTAGCTAAATCGATAAAATGATGTTTTTATCGATCATTCAGAAACGAAATTCAATGCTATGATTAATTGTCTCTATTTTGTTGATAGTTTGAAGCCGAAAGTGTTTATCTATATCTTTGAAATCTAACTCGTATGCTTTATTTATGGCATTCAGTCGACTTTCCTGATAGTGTTAGTTGTTATTATGATAGTAATGATGCATTAATGATGTATTGCATTTTCATCATCGGTCATTGCTTACTCTCTTGAATTACCTTTCATGTGAAAATTGGCAGACCCGCGAATAGCACCTGCGTTGAAGTTTCTGAACCATCGGAGAGGTTTCGACGAGGTATCTCGTCCATGAAGATCTAACCAATTTTACTAATGATGAGATATCTGAACATCAAGATATCGACGAGATTTTGTTGATGACTAGATCAAGATCTGGTCAGTCTTTTTCTGATTGCGATTGAGTGATTTCTTAAGATCTGGACAGTTTTGCTAATTATTAAATACGAGACAACAACCAGGATAATTAATAAATTACTAATATCTATTGATGGCAGTGTGGTTACTTCCATTTAACATCTAAATTAAATAGAACTGTAATAAATATAACATCGATATAAACATTTCATACCGCCCTAATGCAATAAAAAATCATCCAAAATGTAAATTGGCATTTTGTACTTTTACTGAGGTAAAATCCCTCCAAATAAAATTTATTGTAAAAATGTTCACACTTCAGTCACACGTCACTTTGGCAAAATTAACCTTATCATGGACAATATATCACATCCTTAGCAAAATTAACCTTATCATGGACGAAATAGTATCTCATTCATTTCCAAAACTAACCCCATCATGGATATCTCATCCTTAGCACAGATAACCCTATCATGGACGAGATATCTTGTCAAAATTTGCCGACCAACCAGTCTGGTGGTTAAGGTGTTAGGCTCAAGAACGGAAGGTCCCTGGTTCGAATCTTGGTCAATGCATGGATGTTTGTAAGCGAATGGTGCAGAGGCGGCTGATGCCCCTTAAATCTGTCGTAGCCTAAAGTTCTCACAATGTGTTGGTGTGGAAATTTGGAGAGTGGGATACCGGCTCAGATGTTGCCTCGTAATCTGACATCAAAATTACGTGGTATTGTTCTCTGATCTTTCACTTAGGGAATTGGTCCCTGATCGTCATCAATAGCCCGTTGTGCTGCTCTAGTACGACATTAATTAAATATTACTCTTTTTCCAATTACTTTGTAAAAACTTGGTATAATTGAAATGTATATCTCATTCCAGTTTTAATTTGCGACTCACAGAACCTCTGGCCAAGAAAATAATACAACTTAAAATTCAGCTTTTAAAACAACAGTTATAATTTTTAGCTTTATCATGTACAGCAAAAATATTGGTCGCTTCGATGTACCTTTTATTATAATGCTTAACTATGATGAATTATTAAATAAAAAGCGCACATTGGGGAAGAAATGATATTTTATTCATTAATAAAAAACAAAACTTAATTAAATTCATTGTAGTACTAAAACTATGTCCATAAAAGAGGAAGCATAAAAAATTATTGATCGGATAAAAAACATCTCCTAGTCTTGCAAATTAAAGAAAGTTGTTTAAGAAGTAGAAGTAGTAGTCGAACCTATAAACTATGAAACATTAACTTTATAGCTTTATTCATAAAAAATTATGTCCTCTTTTAAATGAAAGAAAAATTATCAGAATTTTTATAACTTGATGATACTTACTTTTAATATGAGGATTACTAAGAGAATGGATGCTGTTTATATTTTTCATGTGAAATACTCAATATATATAGAATGTTTCTCTCAGTTTATAGCCGGGAAAATATAATTTCTGCAAAAGGAATATTAACGCATAACAACTTATAATTAAATTATTTATGTGGCTTCGCTTACCTCCAACTATGCACGGGATGGATATAATAACTTTTGTTCTTTGGAGGCATCTGTAGATGAATCATATCAGCCGAATGGAATCCAATATGTTTTTGACGCTTGAACACACAGATAAGATATATTTTTCGAATATTTTTCTTCTTCATATGTCGTTGATATAGGTTATTTGGGGTTGGAATCGAAACATGCGAACAAATGTTGATATTGCACTAAGCGCAGATTTGTATTTTAATTAACTTCGCACTGGAGAAACACAGAGAGCTATTGGCAACGGTCCGGGATCGACTCCGTAGGGAAAGAACAGAGCATAACAACACGTAGTTTTGAGCGTGAGATAACTAGGTCACATCTGAACTGTAACTCCACCTCTCCAAAGTTCCACACCACGCCAACCTGAGGACATTTGAGACCACTACGTATTTAACACGCGCCCGCCTAACCTTGTATATGATGGTATATTAAAACTGGAGACTCTCCAGTCTCATTCATTTGTATGGTAAATAGTCATTAGTCTTAGTCATTAATAAAACTGTAAATATATTGATGTTCGAGATGGCTCGTCATTATCAGAAAATTGACCAGGTCTGGATCTCGTCATTAGCAAAACTGTCCAGATCTTGGTGTTCGAGATGGCTCGTCCCTATTAGAAAATTTACCAGGTCTAGATCTGTTCATTAGCAAAACTGTCCAGATCTTGGTGTTCGAGATGGCTCGTCCCTATTATAAAATTTACCAGGTCTAGATCTGTTCATTAGCAAAACTGTCCAGATCTTGGTGTTCGAGATGGCTCGTCCCTATTAGAAAATTTACCAGGTCTAGATCTGTTCATTAGCAAAACTGTCCAGATCTTGGTGCTCGAGATGGCTCGTCCCTATTAGAAAATTTACCAGGTCTAGATCTGTTCATTAGCAAAACTGTCCAGATCTTGGTGTTCGAGATGGCTCGTCCCTATTAGAAAATTTACCAGGTCTAGATCTGTTCATTAGCAAAACTGTCCAGATCTTGGTGCTCGAGATGGCTCGTCACTATTAGAAAATTTACCAGGTCTAGATCTGTTCATTAGCAAAACTGTCCAGATCTTGGTGTTCGAGATGGCTCGTCCCTATTAGAAAATATACCAGATCTAGATTTGTTCATTAGCAAAACTGTCCAGATCTTGGTGTTCGAGATGGCTCGTCCCTATTAGAAAATTTACCAGGTCTAGATCTGTTCATTAGCAAAACTGTCCAGATCTTGGTGTTCGAGATGGCTCGTCCCTATTAGAAAATTTACCAGGTCTAGATCTGTTCATTAGCAAAACTGTCCAGATCTTGGTGTTCGAGATGGCTCGTCCCTATTAGAAAATTTACCAGGTCTAGATCTGTTCATTAGCAAAACTGTCCAGATCTTGGTGTTCGAGATAGCTCGTCACTATTAGAAAATTTACCAGGTCTAGATCTGTTCTTTAGCAAAACTGTCCAGATCTTGGTGTTCGAGATGGCTCGTCCCTATTAGAAAATTTACCAGGTCTAGATCTGTTCATTACAAAACTGTCCAGATCTTGGTGTTCGAGATGGCTCGTCCCTATTAGAAAATTTACCAGGTCTAGATCTGTTCATTACAAAACTGTCCAGATCTTGGTGTTCGAGATGGCTCGTCCCTATTAGAAAATTTACCAGGTCTAGATCTCGTCATTAGCAAAACTGTCCAGATCTTGATGTTCAAGATGACTCGTCATTATCAGAAAATTGACCAGGTCTGGATCTCGTCAATAGCAAAACTGTCCAGATCTTGATGTTCGAGATGGCTTGTCCTAATCAGAAAATTGACCCAAATCTTGATCTCGTGTCATTATCAAAATATCGACAGTATCTTGATGGTGAAATATCTCGACATTAGTTCTATTTATCAGCTCTTGCTGGACAATATATCTCGTCGAGACCACTTGGAGGGTTGAAGTTCATTTAAACTTCACTCGAAAATTAAATATCCCAATGCGCACATTAAAATTTCATTCTAGGAAAGGTTAATTAGTTATGACCATAACTATTTCATAATTTATGAACCATCGATTATTACTTAGGCAGGCGAAAGCCATTAAATAACGAGTACTTAATATATGTTACATAGCCTCTTCTATATTGAAATTACAATTTGCTCAGTCACCACTCAATCTCCCAGCAGGTAAAAACAGAACGTCTTCCATCATATTCTAATTAACTGCTCATTAGCGCTGAGACGATGAAAGAGCAATTCAGAGCCCTGCATCAGTTTCGATCTTTTGAAAAGTGTTGAATTTGCTTAATGGGAATTAAGAGAAACTTTACTCCTAAAGTTAGCTCAGTTTTGAAATTCTAAGCACTATCATTTTCCCATAAATTTATCATCACCCGAGCAGCTGTGGATAAGAATATAATCATGCCATAGATGCATGGAGATTACCACTAATGAAGAATTTAAATTAATCTACTTCAGGTAACGAAAAATGCATTAGGTAAATGGAATATTAGGGTTTATGGTTGTTTTTTTTGGTTTCATGGCTCAAGGGCCATATATATGACCAGGCTAGAATATTAGGTTGGTCGGATGGATTTTGAACACAGGGGCAATATTTGACTTAATTCGGACTATTAGGAAAAAATGCACATGTGTTTCCAACATGTTATTGTGGTCACAGCGTTTTGCTGTTTAGTAGATAAAGGGTTCGAATATCGGTTTGTAAGTATATGGATGTTGGTGATTGACCCCGTTAGAAGCAATACTAATTTACCCACTCAAAAGGATTAACCCTCTGACGGCCATATTTACAAGTCTCGAGTAACTCGATGATCAGTTGATCCGCGGGTCAGAGTTAAAGACAGGATCATCCAAGAACCGTATTCTCAAAAGGCGGGTTAAGTGATCCAATGATTAAAATTATACGCTCGCTGTGATTGGCTACTAAAGTCTCCTCACAATCACGTGGTGTTGTTAACATTTGTTACGACGCCCGAATCTGCATTTCTACTTGTCAAATACGTACTCAGAATTTATCCCAAATGGTGATTAAATAGAACGTATACGGCATTTTAATTTGATGGAAATCGAAATGTAAAGGTATTTAATTTCAAATTGGATTTTTATGAAAACCTAAATTTTGCAAGAAAGAATTGCACAGTGTCTTGACAAATGAATGCAATCTAATTATCTTAGTACTGGTCAGTATAGGTGTGTGTTGGTATAAAGTGAAATAACACACTTGCTTTGTCAATTTTCTTTCATTTTCGTAATAAATCAACGAAATCACTTTTATTTCACGACGAATTTGCATCAGCCTTGGTCATATTCTCTGTTGAATATCGTTTGCAGAGAAGGAAAAGTAAGTAAACAATTTCTTCTCTGACGCGAGGCGACACGGTTCATCCAGCTCGCGGGCATTGTCTTCTCTGGTGTATTTATTCTCCAGCTAACTTGTAAATAGATTAATGTTTAATATCAATAAATTCTTCTATTCGAGCCTTGAGAAACCGGTGTGTTGCTCACTCAATTACTAAGGTTCGCTCTCTCATTAGGTTCTACTTTGGCGAGCCAGAATATTGTTCGAACAAGAACACCATCTAGGCATATCTATTTTAGAAAATGTAATCACGTTCTTGTTTCGATTCATATAAGATCAGTTAAATCAGCGTCGTCGCAAGAATACTGTAATTTAGCACTAAATGAATTGTGTCGTCCATTTTGTTTGGTTTGCAAAAAGGTAGTAATGCGCATGCGTAACACTCAACCGAGAGTTAGTTCCCCGATTTCGTAGGATCAAAATGTAACACCGAAACGGCGGTTTAAACCAGGGACCAGGCATTGTGAATACTGTTTTTCGATAACCCGAGGATGATCGTTGATCCGCGGGTTGACTCGGACGTGTGAATACGGCCGTGAGAGTCACGACATTTCCGAGTTGTGAAGCATTGCCTCTTTCCCACAAACCTTATAAAAACTAATCATTGATTGGTTGAAAGAATCCCAGCAACGATTCTATTGGTCAAGAAGTACAAACTGGTAGAAGTCGTGCAGACAGGTAATTGGTAATTTTTAGTTAACGTCGTACTAGAGCAACACAACGGGCTATTGACGACGGTCCTGGATCAGTCCCTTAAGGGAAATATTCGAGGACAACACCTCTAAATTTTGAACCACGGTCAGATGATGAAGCAACACCTGAGCTGGCACCCCACTCTGTCGTGCAGACAGATAGGAAGCTAGTTGAACTAGCGTTGTTGAGAGGCCATGCAAGTAGGTAGTTGAATTAATGTCGCACTAGAGTGACGGGTTATTGGCAACGGTCCGTGATTTATGCCAAAGTGAAATATCCGAAGACAGATAATTTCGCACCCTGGTCCGATGACGAGGCCAAAAACCGAGCTTGCACTTCACTCTCCGAAATTCCACTCCACGTCAACGTAAGAAAATTTGAAGCCTCAACAGATAAAACGTAACCCCAAGAACATGACGGTCATTAGTTGAACCTAGTTTCGAACTCACAACCCTCTAGCTACTAATCGACTATTCTTCCAACCGGGCACACGAAGGCTCCAAAGTTTTACATAAAGTTTGGTAGTTTTTAATTAACGTCGTACTCTCTAGAACAACACAACGGGTTATTGACGACGGTCCGAAATCAATCCCCTAAGGCAGTGTTTCCCAAAGTGTGGTACGCGTACCCCCAGGGGTATGGGAAGAGTTTGGTGGGGGTACGAGTTGCACCGGAGTTTGGCGGGGATATGCACTGCACTGTGCTTGGCTGCGCCTAATTCTACGTTCTCATGAGTCAAGTAAATACAGTCTTGTGAGGCGTGATATGGTCCGAAGTGACACGACATAAATATACCACCACTTCGTTATAGAAACAACTTACTTCGTTAACCCTCCGTCGGGAGCAATCGGCCTGACAGGCACAGCTTTGACATGAACTTCAAAGTGATTTGAGTTGATGATAGATTTGAGTTGAGAAATTGTTTACATGACTGAAATGGCTTTGTAAACTAGCATACTTAGCACATATATTCTCTGTTTTAAATTGTCTCAACTTATCGTTACAAGGCAAAGAAATTTCATTGTTTCACGTTCAAGATAAAGTGAACATTATCTGCCATCGCAAAACTAAAGTTATGGCAAAAGAGAGTTGGTAATGGAGAAGTAGACTCGTTTCCCTCTCTTCATGAGATTATAACACATTCTACTACTAAAATTGATGCTGATACTCTGAAATGCATAACACAGTAATTGGAGAGTTTACAAGTGGGCTTGAAAAACTATTTCCCTGATTTAACCAAAAATATTGAATGGATAAGATATATCCGTTTAACATTAACAAAACATCCATGCAAGAAGATTTGTTGCATGCGGAAGAAGAGCAATTGTTGGAATTGGCTTCAGACAGATTCTTGAAAATTAAACATGAGAGTACTTTAACATCATTCTGGTTACAAATGCAGCTTGTGTATCCGGTTATAACAGAAAAAGTTCTGAAATACATCTTGCCTTTTCCAACTTCATATTTATATGAAGTTGCTTTTTCAGAATTTGTAGACATAAAGTTGAAAAAAAGGAACCGACTATTGGACGTGGAACCACATCTCAGATTAAAATGAAAAACCAGAGAACCAAATTATCACGATCTGTTATCTCAGCACAAACAATTTAATCCTTCTCATTGATCAAAATAAACGTTATTGATAATATAGCTTTTATTTATATTTTATTATGAATAATTTTATTTCTCTTTTCTTATTATTTTGTGTATGTCCCACAAAAAGAAAAAAAAATACATTTTGATTGTTATTACATCTATTTTTTCGACGAGGGGTACTCAGCGTTACGAAAATTACAGAGGGGGTACATATATGTCAAAAGTTTGGGAAACACTGCCCTAAGGGAAATATCTGATAACAACACCACGTAACTTTGAACCATTGTCAGATGACGAGGTAACACCTGAGCTGGCATCCCACTTTCCAAACTTCCACACCAACACAACGTGAGGATTTTCGGTCACGACAGAAAACCAGCCGCTTCTACACCTTACCATTACAAACATCCATACACTGACCCTGATTCGTACTAGGAACTTTCTGATCTAGAGGCTAATACTTTAACCACTAGACCGGTTGATCGAAGTTTTGCATAAAAGACTGCATGTTGAACGCATACATGCGTATGAACCCATCATATGGTTGGTGGTAGAAGTAACGGCGTTAAGAAATAATGGTAGAAGTAACGGTTTGAAGTAATGGCGTTACAAAATATGTTTGATATACATGAAAATACAATATCATTGTTTATACATGGCACTCTAGTGATATTTTCTTTTCCCATGGGTTCTCATGCGTGGGTTCCCACTTTTAGCAGACATAGATGTCGCGCATCCTGGATACCCAACTGGTCTTTTTCAACTTTGATCCCATAATTCAATTCACCTTTTTGTCCTTTTCTCAACATTGTTACTTAAAATTAACTGTTTTGGTGTTTGGAGCAGCTTGGCCAAATGTTTCCCTGACGCCATAAAACGGCCAACCAACCAACCTACCAACCAGTCAACGAACGAACAAACCAACCAATAACGATATCAGATTGAACTTTCACGAAATAAAATTTCAAATATATGTTTTCTCTCTATCTCTCTTTAAAATTTAGTTTACAATACTCTTCTTTCATTTTACTTAGGATGTGGATGCTCGTGTAAAAAAGTCCACCATCTTCGCATTTATGTGGTCTTTGCGCAATTGATTAAAACGTACGAAACCACACAAAAGAATTCAACACTGAAATTAAAGTTTCGATCTCAGTCCGTTACGCGAATGCCTTCTTAATTCAAATACTAATTTTTGCAAATCAGGAACACAATCCAAGACTCCTCTTCGATTGTCTGGAATTAATTACCTTTCGATCGCATCATTATACCACTTCAAAGCTCTGGGACACAGCAAACAAAGCCGCTTTGTTTAAGTGGAAATTAAACAAGGAAAAAATGCCGGAATAAATAAGATACGTCATATTCCGTCCCCCTATCATACGCAGCATCGGATCAATATAAAGAATTTCCCACCTTTATTCAATAATTGAATCGGGGGAAATGAAACGTTTGTCGACAAAGAAATCCCAAAGACGACGTCGGATTTCGAAGCTTAATTTATCCGCCTCTTTTGTATATCATACCTTTTAGACCGCCTTATCACCGCTGGTACAGGTTTGTCGTCTTTTCAAGCTCCATTGATTTATTCTTTCAATGTGTTTTCGTTGCTTTTTCTTGCCACTTCTGCTCTCTATATCGCCAGTCCTAGGCCCCTATTTTAGATCGAATGAGACTATGGGAGGGCTCTAGGGTCGACTCTATACCCCGGACGAAGCTTGTTTAGATAGTAAGGTGCCTTAGAGGATCTCTCTCTTTCTTCCCCTCGATATTTCTCTCTCTATTTATCTCTATCTCTATATGAGGCTGAAGTTGAGGGGGAGAAGGGGTCGATTTCGCCTTACGCTGACTCTTGTCACACCCCATTGGCTGTCGGATGGGCGTCATTTGTACTTTCTGGAGACGGTGGCCGATCGATTAGGATGGAATTAGTTGTTCTTTATATCGATACCCGACCTATCTCATACAGGGCAAGTGGGGAAAGGTAATAAAGTAAGCAGCTCTTGTTCGGATGGTTATGAGGCAAGTTCTCCGAATTGCCCATGGATTTGCTTTCTGTATACAGTAGAATCTTATTATAATGGACTAGTAGAGACTAATCGTTGTCCGTTTTAATGAAAGTATGGTTTATATCAAATAATTTTTATAGGGGTGTAATGCAACAGGTGTATATAAGTGAAATTAGAGTAGTTAGCAACAATGTGTGTTTATTACATATCAAATAAAAACAGCCTTCAACATAGGTTGAATTTTAAAATATGTGTACTTACAAACTGCATTAATCTTTAGAACAAGAAGGTCCTGGTTCATATTGATAAAAATAAGCATCCGTTATTATTATAACAATTTTTAACTATCCTTATATAAATGTATATAAGTGAAATTAGAGTAGTTAGCAACAAATTGCGTTTATTACATATCAAATAAAAAACAGCCTTCAACATTATACTGGACTAGTAGGGACTAATGCTTGTCCGTTTTAATGAAAGTTCGGTTTATATTAAATCATTTCTATAGGGGTGTAATGCAACAGGTGTAAATAAGTGAAATTAGAGTAATTAGCAACAAAGTGTGTTTATTACATATCAAATAAAAAACAGCCTTCAACATTATACTGGACTAGTAGGGACTAATGGTTGTCCGTTTGAATGAAAGTTCGGTTTACATTAAATAATTCTTATACGGGTGCAATGCAACAGGGTGTATATCAGTGAAATTAGAGTAGTTGGCAACAATATGTGTTTATTATATATAAAATAAAAAGCAGCCTTCAACATTATACTGGACTAGTAGGGACTAATGCTTGTCCGTTTTAATGAAAGTTCGGTTTATATCTAATAATTCTTATACGGGTGTAATGCAACAGGGTGTATATCAGTGAAATTAGAGTAGTTAGCAACAAAATGTGTTTATTATATATAAAATAAAAACAGCCTTCAACATAGGTTGAATTTTAAAATATGTGTACTTACAAACTGGCATTAATCTTTAGAACAAGAAGGTCCTGGTTCATATTGATAAAAATAAGCATCCGTTATTATTATAACAATTTTTAACTATCCTTTTTAAGCTATATCCGTTATAATGAGGGTCTACTGTACATGCAATAAGTGCACGGAAATCTCTAGGGTTATTTAGTCGTCCAACTTAATGTATAGTAAAATAGAAATTTAATTACTAATGTTGTCAGTGTGAAGGGTGTTCTTCGTGACTCTTGACAAGATTAATAGTGTTGAGTTCAAAATTCATAAGTTTGAGTCTTTAATTGTCTCGGAATTCTATATTCACTCATAATTGCTTTGTCATTCAGGATAGAAGTAATCCATCCAAGTTAACCGAATTAAATATTACCCGTACAATGATATCATATGTTTATATCGATCACTAATAATGTTATATAGACCTCTGGGGGTCGGTATCAACCACTTTGGTAACCACTGGTGTAAGGAATCCCCAAGATGAGAGAATTCACGCAGATGGCTCGTCAAGAATCTGATCTCAAGAATTGCAACCGAACGGGTTATGCTTGGTCAAATATGGCATTTGCACCATTAATTCCCAAACAAACAGAAATGAGGGTTAGTGGTTTATTGAAATAAAAACTCAGTACTGCCTAAAGTATGAGACATTTTACAAGTGTGTGTTTGAGTTTCAACATAATTTAGAAAAAGTTGATGTGGACGCTTTCGTGAACTGTATAAAGAAACATGCACCCTCTAAACCTATTATAAATTCCAAATCAGAAAACACTGGTAACCTGTATGGATTAAAGTGACTTGTTCTGCAATAGGTGACGGCTTTTATTTGAAAACTTCGTTAAAATTGGAACAGAACTCAGGCCATGCAAGAAAAGGTACACCTTCAGTGTTCGTTTATAGCGGTGGTAACGGCCTTGGTGTTTTTTTTTTTTGCGCACTTCTTGTAGCGAGTTATGGCAGGTTAAGGCAACCCATCTGTATAAGGGTTATTGCGGTTTTTATGGCAACCTTGGAAAGTGGAATGTTTAAATTTTGATTTTGAATATTCTAGAAAGTTCTTTCAAGTTCCGTTAAACTGTCGTTTGATTTTATTGATTCATTTGAAATAATTTTATCCTTGGCGACTTTAAAAGTGCGCTAAATAAAGCTCCAAGGCTGTTGCCACCACTATAAACTCGTAGACTTACAAAAAAGAGCAATAACTGTTTTGTCAGATATATATCTATAACTGTTATTTCAGAACGAGAAGAAACATCGAGCAGATCAATAATAATCGTCGTGTAGACAAAGAATGCCTGTACCTGACATGATCTTCGGATCAAGTGCGCTGGCTCACTGCTGGTCTGTAAAATGTCAAAATTCTACGGTGTCGTGCGAGCTTTAGGTCAGCTTCAATTTGGGTTGCGTGGAGTGAGGTCTGTTAACTAAGTAGTGTCATCCGGAAGTTACCAAACACCGCAACAATTAATATTGGACAACAATTAATATCAAACTGCATTTTAATCGTTGAACAACTAACTTATTGTTGTATATTCACACTTCCAAAGTCTAAATTCATTCCATAATCTAACATCAGGCTCAAGAATACACGCTAAAACCAAGGTGTATATTTAAGACAACCTATAATTTTTTGCCAACTACGAAGCATTTTCCATAAACTTAATGGAATGAGAACCACGAGAAACCTATGAAGGAACATTTTTGTTACAAAAAATGGACAGAAGTATCACCTATCAAACTCCATACGAAGCCCACGGTTCTTATAAGGTCACAACGACTCACACTGTTTGAACTGCGAGGCATTCGGCAATATACGTCTCAGTTTGAATTTCTTTAGCCCACCATTACGTTCAAAAGTATATATTCAAGGCACATTCGTCAAAACATTCCGAAAAAAATTAATAAATATGTCTCACTTTCCATAAAACATTAGGTAAATTAGATGGTCAAATTTTTCTGCAAAACCCGAATCCCTAAAAGAAGGTTTTGAATAGTGATGATGTATCGCGTGCTGCTTACACAAAACAATGTTAAAAAATTTACACATACAATCACGTTACATTCAATTAAAAGTAATCTTCAAAGAAAGTGAGCGTCTAACTATCATTTGTTTGTCAACTGAAAAAATTATTTCCAAGAAAGCTGTCAGAACAAAACTCATTAGCCATTAAAAAAGAATACGATTTTTCATGTCAACAAAATACGTAGTTTTTTTGGGAGTAATCACTAAAGTGAAGAAAGATCTTGAATAATGTGCCAGCAAATTGTGCTTAGTGGTAAAAATTTTGCAGATACTGAACAGATGCAATTTGCACATCTAATTAAAAACTTTCGAATTCAATGAGGCTCTAACAGTAGATTATGTGACTGTAAATAATTTTTTCAATAATTCTGAACAGAACACATCTCACAAGCTATTCGAAGGCAAGATTTTTCAAGTTAATCGAAGCAAATATCTTTTCAGTGTTAGTCACGAGTCTAAAGAAAGGTTTTGAAGTATGACGTATCGTGTTAATTTATTGAGAATATTGTGTTTTGCTTACTGTTGTGTTGAACATACATCTCAAATAATAAAAAATCTTCAAAGAAAGTGAATTACAACTGACAAGATTACATTTTCTACCCAAATTACGAAAGCATCACCCCCCCCCCACACACACACACTAAGGAAAAATAAACTGCTTTTTTTTTTCTTGAGGCAAAAAATGTCATACAATTTTCAAATAGAAACGGTGGCATCACATTTAATATAAGTGTATATAACTTTAAAAGAAAAAATGAAATCTACAAAAAACACTTTAAGGAAACTAAACATTTTGATAATGTAGATCAATATCGTAAAAAAATTTGAAATCCAAAAGTTTCATGAATCGAAAAACTAAAAAAAAATTTCTTACAACTGGCAAACTGCAGATTCAGAAATGGAACAAACAATACGCATATTCTATATTTTTTTCAAATCAATTTCGTAACTTGGTGTTACTTGAGCGCTAGGGGGCTACTAGAACCCAAAACAAAAAAAAAAATTAAAACTGTCCTGGTTCTGCAGTTTTTAAGATACACATTTAGTTAACTTTTTTCTCTTCTTGATAGTAGCCCCAGACAGTGCCTGAGATGCTCAACTACTACCCTGCTCTTCCCGCATTTTTCTAGTAGAGCTTATGTTAGTATGTGGTAAATAAACTAATTTTTATGAGCTGCAAACTTCCATGTGTAGTTTTTTTGTGCATCAAAGTTATACACTAGGTTAGGGTAATTTTCCATGTCATTCATAGTTCTCAAGAAATTAACTAGTTTTAGCTGAATATATAACCTCTTAAGTTAGTGAAATACGTAAATATTGAGTAGGATGCTGATACCTCACAAATAAGGGTTACATGAACCGAGTCCTGAAATGAGTTTAACTAACCCATATATGTTTAATAAACTGTCAACCTCGACCTCAAATCCAAAACCGTCAACCTCGACCTCAAATTCAAAACCGTCAATCTCGATTTCAGACCCCAAACAGTCAACCTCGACTTAAGAGCCAAATCTCTCAACCTGCACCTCAGATGAAGAAACGTTAAAAGGTTCTTTTCAAGAAGGAAATTTTGTTATTGTGTTTTGGAACAACATGACATATCCTGATTTGATAGTGAGTGTCAACGAAAATGAAGCCATTGTTGAATGTACGGCACCAACAAAGAAAGCTTGGAAGTGGCCCACAGAAAAGGACATGTTGTACTACAAGTTGTGTGTGTGACATAAAACGGAAAATTAATACACCAATACCAAAAAAAGATGGTTGTTTACAGTTGAAATGTAAAGTAAATTTCTTAAGTACTACTACTAGATATGTCCTGGTAAAAAAGTGGTAACATTCTTTTACATAACATTTGACAATCAACTATAAACACATTTAACTGTATTTCACTATTGTTTTCCAAATAAAATAGTCAATACTGTGGCACAATTCTTTGTAAGTGTTTTGCTTTCCAGATCCATGGTCCTACTTGAGCCCATTAACTCTTTAAATGACATTGCCCATTGAAAGTGTCGCATGGGTCCAAGTAACCCACACCAGGGTAACTTGAACCCAAATTTCAATAAATCTTTCTTTTTTTTTTATTGTAAAAAAAAAATTACAATATTTTTCAGGTTTATTCGCTTTGTGACTGGTAATAGCAAGTCACATGATAGCGAGTCTCGTGGTTCAACGGGCTAATGAATTTAGACCACGCGCAGACGATAAACACAATTATATATATTTTTTTAAATTAATTCATTCATATAATTTGAGAGCACGCGCTAGAGAGTTTGCAATGTTTTCTGAAGAACCGGCAAATTCGGCCGCCGTTTCCATAGCAACAGTCGAATATGAAAATATTAAGAAGTACTATTACAACAAATAACACGGAGAAGCTAAAACATTAAATTATGATGAGATTTCCTCTGAATTTTAACAATACATTGTGCTAAAATATTTCCTTTTCTATGTGGAAATGAGATGTTTTGTTCTTGACATTTTGTTTTTATTTACACTACATTACCGTGTATGAGCCGAGAATTTTTTAACGTTTTCTAAAGCTAAAGTACTGGAGTCGGCTTATATACGTATCCGCTTATCTCGCAAAAAAAAAAGTAGGCAATTTTCCGTTACTCGGGCGCAAGCGATAAATATCGCAATGGGAATGGAACGTTTAATTAACGTCGTACTAGAGGTCCGGGATCAATCCAGCAGCGATCCAAATAGGGATGGATTGTGAAGTAATTCCCTCATTGTTGAAAAGTATAGTTCGCGAAGCGAAATAAATATGATTGAGTAGCAATCATAGGGGGTTGACGAGCAATAGCGAGCAGAGTGCGGGGCCCCTCTATTTATAAAAAAATTAAAAATTAAAATTTTAGAAAAAAAAAACCGCTAAGCCTTTAAAAAATCACACATTATTGTAAAACATAAGAAACACATTTTATGTTTATGCAGCTGCTTATTGGTATAAAAGTGACAAAAATGTTGAATTTTTGGGTCCAAGAAACCCCAAGTTACGGTATATAATTGATTCACGAACTAAAGAGAACAATTCTTGTTTTTCAAAAGTGAACATTTTTCTGAAATAGACCTTAAAATCCAACCTTCCAAGTGGTTTCGACGAGATATCTCGTCATCAAGGTATTGCAGATTTTTTTGTGAGAAGATCAAGATCTAGTCACTTTTATTCTAATGACGAGGCGACGGGAGCTTGATGAACAAGATATCTCGTCCATTAATATCTGACCAGTTTTGCTGCTGACGAGATACCTCGTTAGACAACGACTTCGGAGGGGGTTAAAGAATTAATTTACTTGAAGTTTTTTCTATCCAGAGAGACAACAAAATTTATTGTTCCGTGAACTTATAATGTTAATTTAACACCTTTGGCAAAACGAATTTACGAAGAACCACCCATTTTTTGCAATCAACAATTGCTGATTTCATCTTTGGATAAAAGCCAACTGATATCACAAACCCTAGAGCCACCTACATTTAGTTCGGCAGTAAATACACACGTAAACAAAAGAAACAATTTGCGCACATATTTCAGAACTGTCATAAGATGAACAAGTTAAAAATTAAAAACTACTGAAATTCAAATTATTTCGATGTCTCCTACAACGACACTAGAAAACTACTTTGAACACTACTTTGAAAAAATGAACCTTATCTGGGGGGAGAGCCAATTTAAATCGGCAGTAGGTAGTATTTGCATTAACGTTGCACTGGGGCAACACAACTGACTAGTGGTGACATTCCGAGATTGATCAATCTCAAAGGGAAAGATCCCAGGACGAAACATTGCCATTTTCAATCACGACCAGGTGACAAAGTCAACACTTCAGCAAGCATTCTCACTCATAGACTTGAAATACAGAGTGTTCCTAAACTCTTGGTACATATGTTTGGGGGTGATAGAACACAACTAGACAAGCAACAAACAACCTTACGATCCATGGTCGGATCTCAATTTTTAAAGTGCTAGTGGGAGATACGTACTGATGAGAAACAAAACAAACGTAATGAAAGGACACTGGTGAAATCAAGAAAAATATTTTATACTCAATAAACTCGAATCAAACAATACTACGAATCCCTATCACAACAACCACCGATCAAAATGGCGGCCGCCAAAAGTAACACAGGCTTCACACCGTCGGTGGAGTGACCGCCTTACATTGGCGAAAACCCTCTGCACATGGTAGAGGGGCATTCTTTCCTTTCGCAGTACTCGCCACACCGTCTGATGGGAAATATGAATAGCTTGGGACAAAGCCCACATGCTACATTCAGGGCGTTTGCTGATACGCTGCAAAATGTTGTCCGTTACAGATGGCGTTATACTCCTTCCACGCCTGTTATCCTGCATTCAACTTGGAAAAGAGCCTCCTTTGCAAAGTTATTGGTGCAATCATTGAAAGATTCTTGCATTGTGGACGCGTCTTGTTGGAAATCTCTCAAGGCACAATCTTTGAGCTTTCTTTGCAGCCCCGTACATGCAATGCATCTCTGCCTTCTCCTGATTCATGTACGCATCAGCGTTTGCCAGGAAGCGTCCTCTAGCGCTTTAAAGATCGAGATATAACCATGGATCGCATGGTGATTTGTGCGTGTATAGTTGTGTTCTATCACCTCCTAACGTATGTACTGTGAGTTTAGGAACACCCTGTATACGTAGATAGAACATTGCTATTGAGCGGAGATTGAAAAAGCGAAACCAACATGTCGACTACTAATCATGCGATTGTTTTGTGAAAAATTGACTCGTTTGTCACATTTGATACCTTATATGCTCATTTGCCGATATAGCATCGTATGACAGAACAGTTGGGGTAATGTGCATTCCTATCGAGTAGCGAGAAAAGTGGTGAAATCACCAGTCGACTATCAGATGATCAATCAATGGATGAATGTCTTCCACTCCTGCGGGCAAATCAGATTGTGAATGTTAGGTTCCACCCATCAGACAAAGTAGTCTAAAGGGCACGTTACTACAAAGTATGGTCACATGATCTTGAGGACATAAAAATTAACCATTGTATGCCTTACACTCCCTCTGTGACCCCCCCCCACTCTCCAAATTACCACGCCATGCCGATGTGAGGACATTTGAGGCCATGTCAAATTTAACGACCCCACCGTAGTCTTTGGTTGGATTGAGACTCTGGCAAAGTCTTCCTACTCACCCTCCTGTTCAAACGGCCCCTCAGGCATGTTAATTTTCGCTTTGAATATAAGCGGGGTCTTCATGTCGGATAATTAATAGATTCTTCTGTCACTGAATACTTAGACAATTAACCCCGTTCTCCCCTAATTGTAAAGGCTGAGTTGGAACAGCAATTAATTTTCTCACTTTTGCCTCAAATAAAGAGCACGTTGTGATTTAACTTTTGAGAGGAATCCCTGCTGTCACCTACTTTTAGGGACAGAATAGACGAAAACAAAGGTTAGAATAAGAATAGGCGAAAATCTAAAGTAATCTGTTTCTTCAGGAAACGCGAAAAATATTTATTTAAAAGCTGGGTGGTTGAGTCATTTAAACTGCTAGGAGGAAATAATTCTGACGTGGAGCATCAAGTTTTCTTTGGTTGAAATAAAATTTATTTTTGCTTTTCAAGAATATTTTTTAATTTAGAAACGGTAACAGGTAGTTTTTTAATTAACGTTGTACTGGAGCAAGACATCGGGCTATTGATGACAGTCCGGGATCTATATATCCGATAGGCAAGGACGACTCGTAATTTTGAACCCCGTCCAGGTGACAAGAATAGCCCTGAGCTGGCACCCCACTGTCCAAACTTCCACACCACGTCAACGTGAGGACATTTGATACCACGAGAAATTTAACGTGCACCATCCCCCTGATACACGATGGTCTCGCAATCATCCGGTTGGTAATCCATTGCTTTACTAACCTGCTATTTATGCCCTAACCATTAGAGGAGACATATAATTTAATAGTCTTTCTTTACGCTTGATGCCAGATAGCGTACACTAGAATTAACGAAATACACATTTTAAAAAGAGTAAAACGTAAAGTTAAATTGGTATGGTCGAAACGAACAGTGTATGTTTATTATATATTTGCACAGTATTAAATTTTATCTTTACAGAGAAACAGAATTAATTACCAAGAGTCCTTAAGTCGTTGTCTTAAAATTAACGAAATACATATTTTAAATAGAATAAAATTCAAAGTTAAATTCGTATGCTCGAAATGAACAGTGTGTATGTTTACCATATATTTGTACAGTATAAAATTTTATTTTATACATATAGGCAGAATTGATTGTCAAGAATTGCTAAATAAAATCGAATACATCGACAGCTATATAAAGACACATCGCTCACTCCTTTTAACAAAGTCATGTCTCTAAAAGCGGCGATTTTTAGTTATGCCTGCTTTCAGAATGCACTGAAAGAGTATTATATCACTGCAAGGATCGTCATATCTCACTGCTGAATATTTAGCCGCTAGAAGGCAGAATTAATATTTATTTTCAATACATTTTATTCTACGTTTAAATTTTAAAAACACTCTCCTGAAAAACCATGTTTTTTGAGATATGACGTTATTGAAAGGAGTGAGATACATAAACTTCAGTTGAATAAGAAGCTGTAATTACGTCTTCTGGAATAGTTCCTGTTGGAAGAGCAGCGGTATTTGGTATTTTGATTAACGTCGCAACGGAGCAACACAGCGTGGAAGAATAACGGATGTGCAACAGGAAGGTTTTGCGAGTTCTAAACTCAGTAGCACCAAACCATCGTGTACGTCGAGGCAGGTGCACATTAAACCTGTCGTGGTCTCAATGTCCTCAGCTTGCTGTGGTAATTTTGCATTGGTGAAGTCTGGAGAGGGAGTTGCCATTTGATATGTTGACATCGTCATCTGACTGCAGTTCAAAAATTACGTGGTGCTGTCCTCGGTTCTTTCCCTTGAGGATTGATCCTAGACCGTTACCAATGCCCGTTATGTTTCTTCAGTGTGACGTTAATGCATCTACCTACCACTATTACCAAGACCTACCATTATTTGAGCTTTATTGTAATGCTAGAGGGTACAGCTACAGTCTACGCTTATAGCGGTGGCTACGGTCTTGGCGTTTTTTTTGGCGCACTTCTAGTAGCGAGTTACGAGTAAATTAAGGCAACCTATCTGTATTTACGGTTATTGTTGTTTTCATGGCAACCTCGGCAAACGGAAACTTTAAATTTTCGTTTTGATTATTCTAGAAAGTTTTTCAGAATCCGTTAAAGTCGTTTGATTTCATTGGTTCGTTTGAAATTTTTTATTTTACTCTATTGGTTATTTAATTAAAAAATATATTTTGATTGCATTGGTCCTTTTAATTTTTTTTTCTTTGATTTCATTAACAATTAACTGCTGTGTCACAAACCGTCTCGTAACTAGTGTGGAGGGGTCTCTCAGACCTCGCTCACTAAAGTGCGTATAAAGTTGATTAATATAATATATTAATGAAAAATTCTTTAGTTAATTATTATTTATACATTTTAAAAATAAGTAATTCAATTCTTAACATGAAATACATTTTATATTATTATATGTTAAGTAGATTCCATGTCTCTTCAGGTTCAGCTTTCGAACCTAATTTTGCAGGACGTTTCAACCCTGAAAACTGTAAAACTATGTTGTGTTTTGGTGTTCCATGGCACGATTAGTTTCCCCCCGGGCATCCCATTTGAAGTTATTTTTTCCTTAGAAATATTATTCTTGTGAAGACGCACTTGAAATGTCTTCATCTTCATCTGCCTAAATTTCCGAATCCGTTTCGTGTTCGCTTTCAATATTATAGTATCCGAAATTTCGCTGTCCCAGTACTCTATTTCCAACCAATTATCAACAATACCCTGAATTTATTTTTATGTAAGACACATAGGTAATTTTTAGTAAAGTTTGTTGCCATTTTAGGCTCTCTGCCGAAATTCCCTACTCTAACTTAGACGATTTCATTCAATAAGAACAGTAACTCAAATGCTGTGAAGGGGTCTAAGAGACCACGCTGGAAATGCAAATAGTGTAAGACACGAAATAAATGAGGCAGCCAAACCAGTCTTGGAATGTGACTTCTGTTTGACGTAATAGGAAGATACTGAATAGAACAGGGACCAATATTCACTTTAAGGGGTGGAAACGAGCGGTCAAAAATGATTCGTGATCTGTGAGACCCATGACAGCAGTTAAAGGTTAATGGTTTTCTCCAGTTGTGGAATTTTTTTTCATAGTAATTTTTTTCACGGTAGAGTTCTGATTTTGCCATTTGTTGAAATTTTTTTTAATAATTTTTTTCCCGGAACAGATTGACGTATCAAGTTATATTATTTCTTGTTTTTTTTTCTTGTAAAAATCTTTTCCTTTTTCAACATGCCCACTGTATTTAGTGTAATTGATATGTTTCAGGATATATATTCATACCCAACATTCTCATCTTAGTTTTTCTGCAGGTTCACACATGTGTTTTGAAATGTGTTTAAGCTTAACTTTTTATGAAAGTTTTTACAAAATATACCTTTAAAAGTTCTCAAATGCGTTTTGAGGCTTTCATTTCCGTTATAAAAAGAAAAATATTTGTGAAAAAAATATATTTTTAATAATTCTTTGATTGACAACCTTGAAGTGCCCAAAAAATCGCCAAGACAGTTGCCACCGCTATAAATGCAGACAGTAGCTGTACCCGCTAGTATTCACCGACCAACCATCGACTCAAAAGTCGTGGTTGCCCGGTTGGATATAGAGGTAGGTACTAAATTAACGTTGAACTGGAGCAATAGGACGGGCTATTAACGACGGTTCAGGATCAATCCCAAAAGGAAAGATGCCTGGTTGGAAGAGTAAAGGATCTACAACTGGAGGGTTGCGAGTTCGAATCCAACCGAAGAACGTCGTGAATACGCTGATGCTTATTAAATCTTTCGTGGCCTCAAATGTCCTCACGTTGGCGTGGTTTGGAAATTTGGAGAATGAGGTGCCAGCTCAGGTGCTGAAAACGTCATCTGACCATAGTTCAAAATTATATGGTGTCTTTCTCGGATACTTCCCGTTGGGATTGATCCCGGATTTTCACCAATGGCCCATTGCGTTGCTCCAGTGCTACGTTAATTAAAACATTAACAACCTACCTATTGACTCAAACAAATCACTGGAAAACATCGCAAATACCACAGCGGCGTCATCACAAGCACGCGACGAGAGTCTCTCTCATCCTGCTTGCCCAACACTTCAAGATAAAACCGAGTACGCAGCGACTAATGGCATTTTGTCTTGGTAATGGCCTCTTGCTATCTGGAGCATGCGACTGGCTCATCCCGCGCACTTCGACCATTAAGCAGCTTAACGAGCACCATCAGGAGGGAAGTTTTGACTGCGTCGGTTGTGATGATTGGTGCAACAAAACTGGCGGCTACGGCATCTGGGATTAGCTCCTCCGGAATTGCGTGGCATGTTGGGTCATGGGGTGAAAAAGTAACTTCGCGG
The DNA here is from genome assembly GCA_947359465.1 of Metellina segmentata. NCBI lineage: Eukaryota > Metazoa > Arthropoda > Arachnida > Araneae > Tetragnathidae > Metellina > Metellina segmentata. Next base: position 95,741,150 of record OX375875.1, on the reverse strand, counting down.
CCCCGGAGTAAGCAATAAAAATGTGTAACCCAACTGGCACTGCAGACAACTCAACTCGTTAGGCTTATGAAACTCGCATTTCACGGAAATGGATGGCTTATTTTCGGAGAGAGGATTTTAAGTGAATTCGCTTGAAGAATTCCGAGGATTGTGGCGGTCTGACTTTTAAGAGCTTTCCTGCGCAGCATTTTATTCGTGTTTGCGAAACCATTTGGGGATCGTGGTAGGCAGGTTTCACAGAAATTAAAATGCAAGACTTTCTTTGTGAACAGGTTTACTTTATTGTATATTCGTATTTTATTTTTATTCTATTTATATTATACTACACGTCAACCAACCGGTCTAGTGGTCAAGGTGTTGGCCTCTAGATCGGAAGGTTCCTGGTTCGAATCCGGGTCAGGGCATGGATGTAAATTGTGCTGTCGTTTGTTAGGGACAATGATAGTCCACCCATTGGGTGCCCCTTCACAAGTGACCATCACTTATGGCCTTGTATAAGGCTACAATGACTTCGGTCAACTCTGTACTGTATTTTATTCCTGTATTGTATCATGTATTGTATTTGTCTTTGCAATCTGTACCCAGCCTTGCCATTGGAAATAAAAAAAAATATATTATACTACATTGACGGGAACCATAGTTGCTCGTTTGGAAGAGTACCGAATTAGCATTCGGAGGGTTGTTAGCTCGTAACTTTATCAAACCAAACCGTGAACGTGCGAGCGGGTGCAAAATAAATCTGTCTTAACATCAAATGTCCTCACTTTGTCATAATGTGATAGGTAGGTTGGTATTTTATAATTAACGTCGTACTAGAGCAACACAAGGAGCTATTAAAGACGGCCCGGGATCAATCACCAAGCGAAAGACCAGAGGACAACACCATGTAATTTTGAACCACGGTTAGATGACGAGGCAACACCTGAACTGGCAACCTACTCTTCAAACTTCCACACCACGCCAACATGAAGACATTTGAGGCCATAACCGATTTAACGTGTACCAGTATCGTGCCCTTTGTACACGACAATGTTTGTTGGATTTGAACTCCCAACCCTCCTGTAATTAATCCGTAATCGTGAAACCGGGCCACCGTGGCCCTGATGTGGTGTGGAAGTTTGGAGAATGGGGTGACAGCACAAGAGTTGAAAAGGTCATCTGACCGCGTGTTTCAAAATGACGAGGTGTTGTCTTTGATCTTTCCCTTAGGAATGGATCCCGAATCGCCACCAATAGCCAGTTGGATTGCTACACTGCAACGTTGGTTCAACTATCTACCTATCTAAATATAAGTTCAAAATTCAAGCTAAATGAATATACAGGTGGGAATGGAAAGAAGCATCACATTTTATATATTAATACTCCAGGTGGATGTCCCGATGAGGTATCTTGTCATTTACAGAAACCGGACGAAATCTTGATGGATGAGATATCTCGCCATTAAAGGAAAACTTCGCCAAATTTTGATATAGTCAGAATGAAAAATTTGGCAATATCATGATGTCTATATATCTCGTCATTAGAAAAATTGATCAGATCTTGATGGACGAGGTATCTCGTCTAAACCTCTGAATCGCGGGTTAATCCTCTGAGTACAGTGCAAGCAGTATTACACCATGTTGTCTTCAGTTTTCTTTGTGTGACTTGCATCAGTTTTCAGATTTCGTCACCAATAGTATTCGGTGTAGGACTTTCAATAATTAAATACAACGCGACTATTTAATCATTGGGTATGTTGGCGGTAAAATCAAATAGCATTGTGCTTGCAAATATCAGTCGCTCAGCGGGTTGATACATTGTAAGATTAAATCAGTCGAAAAAAACGGATAAAATATTGCATTACCAATCCACCAAATCAATAAAAGTTGATTTCCAATGCATAAAACTGAAGATAACTTCGTTGTGATCAAATGGAATGTTGTCACCTCTTGCAGGCGTACAAAATCTTTCATATGGATCGATGTGCTTACCATGAGAGAGTCCAAAGTACTCAGCCTAACGCATGGTTGTAGAATAGGCTAAGAATTGGTTTTTGAGAGGATTTTCAAAAAGTGCGACTAACATGTTCACTGGTAGTCACTTGACAGCTCTGTGAAAAACAGACTTGATTGGCCAATTTTGCGTTTTATTGCCTCTTTTGGGGACATAATATCTCAAAGTAGATGTGTGAATGCGCATATCTGTATAGTAACAACCAAAATGTTGAAATCTTCTAAGTCTACAACTACTACGAGCGGACGAATCCGATGATGAATCAATGGATGGTCGCTTTCTCCTGTCACGTTGATCAATCAGATGATGAATGCTTGTTTCCACTCGGCAGACGAAAGTAGCCAACGGGTCACGTTACTACTAGCTTGGGTCACGTGATGCTGGGCATATAAAAACTACCATTACTCACTATACTTCCATATTTCCTGCATGGAGCAGTGAATCTCACTTTGGAAAAACAGTAGAATCGGTTTCCAGAATGAATCTTGGGTATGGTTTATTTTTATGGCGAAAGGGCCATATTTGGCTATGCTTTGCCAGACAGACATAAAACATCAAGTAATTGACATTCACACAAGATAAATTTTACTTAGACAGAAGAACCAGGATAACCGTATTCTATTGAGTTACATACCTGCGCCTTCTACAACTCGTAGTTTTCTAGTGCAATGCGTAAACTCACCAAGTCACAGGGTAATTGGGAAAAACTATCAGGATGTATGATGCTTCACTACTCCATGAGACCACATCGACACAACTTACCTATATAAGAAGTGGTGTGGAAGATTGGAGATGGAGATCAGGTGTCAATCTCGTCATCTGACTGTGGTACAAATTTACAAGTTGTTGTCCTCGAATCCTGTCCTTCCATCCCTGACTGTCATCAATTGTCGATTGTGTTGTTCCAGTGCTATGTTAATTAACCTACCAACCTTACAAGCGTTAGATATCTTAATTTTAAGGTGTTTACAATAGCTGTGCTTTTTATGCAGACATACGTCACTCGGGAATAAACTCTGGATCTATTTCAGAACATAAAGGAGGTTCTAATATCTTGTCATGTTGTGTGTCGGATCATCCTGTTACCTTGACGTTACGTCCTGTTACCTTGAACTGATACAGATTTATTCCTGCCTATACTATGACATAACGATCAAAACAGAGCTCTCTTCATCTCATGTTATTGAGATTTCAACGGCATTACCATGCTCCCTACGTATTTGACGTGATTAGTAAGTCTGAATTAAATTCGACTCCATTTCGCCACCAGAGATCAGCTTCGGTGTTCTCGAATACATGAATATTAAGATTCAACATAAAACCAAACTCTAATTGCGTTTGTATTGAAATTGCCTCGGCAATACACTCCATAACTAATCAACCGCATACATTTAAAAGCACAAAGTTACGCTAATTTCAATGCTGATGTACATATATTACAAAAACAGAAAAACATCCAGCTAAAGTTTGCAAGCCCATAAGCTATCATTGCTAAAATTTGACAATATTTGTGTAGCTTCCTAGAACTTGTCTTTCACATAATGTACCTGAGAATTACTAACTTCCCTTTTAACTGTCGTTGTTTACTCCTAGGTAAAACTATCATGCACTCGAATTAAGTATCATTAAATCTTAAACTATCTAAACCTGGATATGGTTTTAAATATCAAATTAATATATTTATTTTAATATGGTCATTTTTGAAATGAAAATAAACAATAATGTAGCCAATAGAGTACTGCTTAGCCCACAAGGTGTGCAAGGAATATTGAAAAGAACAGACGAAGAATTGCTTTGATTTGTTCACTTTTGCTTGACAACGAAGTTTACATTAATTTTTGAGATCTTCATTTTCATGTAAAATTCATTTTCTATACTTTTATTTTCTTTAAAGACGCTGAAGCTCTAATTGGAATATTTATTCAGCATCTTTGCCTATTATCTGTTTTCCTTAGATACACTACCCTGCAATAATGGACCGGACGCCTGCGGATTTGCATAAAATGCCACTACTTGTTTGGGTGTGTTTCTCGTGGTATGGCCTGGGACCTTTGCATGTTGTTAATAGTTAATTGAAAGCCGACGCCTACATGAACATTTTGGACAGTCAAGTTCTTCCTACGCTCTGGCAATTTTATGGAATGGACGAATGTTACTTCCAGTAAGACAACGCTCCATGTCATGTTGCAGTCTCTGTCAAGCAGTGGTATAAAGATATGGATGTTAAACGTCTTACAAGGCCTGCTCAGAGTCCCGACCTAAACCCCATAGAACATTTGTGGGACGAGTTAGAGCGACGTTGATGGACCAGGGAACCACGTCCAAAATATACAGCTGAGCTGGCGACATTCTTGCAGTAGGGATGCGATAACGATGTCGATGTTTTATAAAAACATCGATGTATTATCCGTCGATGTATTGGAGCCGATGTATTTTCCGTCGATTTATTGGAGCCGATGTTTTTTTAACATGGATGTTTTTCTTGTCGTTGTTTTATTTTTAAATGAAAAAGTACCATTTTAAAAATTAGAAGAGTAACTAAGTAGCATAATCTTCTCATAGTCAGTAAATTGAACATACTTTTAGATAAGACCATTGTTGAAGCGTCTGAAAAGTAGGAATGCGACATCGATGTCGATGTTTTATAAAAAACATCGATGTATTGGAGCCGATGTATGTTCCGTCAATGTATTGGAGCCGATGTATTTTCCGTCGATGTATTGGAGCCTATGTTTTTTTAACATCGATGTTTTTCTTGTCGATGTTTTATTTTTAAATGAAAAAGTACCATTATAAATATTAAAAAAATAACCAAGTAGCATTATCTTCTCATAGTCATTAAGTTGAACATAATTTAGATTAGTACCAAGTAGACAAGGGTGAAGCGTTTGAAAAGTGGGGATGCGACAAGGATGTCGTTGTTTTCAAAACATCGATGTATTTGCCATCGATTTATTGGAGCCAATGTTTGTTTTGCATTGATGTTTTTACATTGTTGATGTTCTATTTTTGAATAAAAAAAAGTACCATGGTAAAAATTAAGAAAAATAACAGTGCAACTAAGTATTAGTTAGTGATGGCGACATCCGTCCCATCAGAAAGACCTTTTTCCCTAACTGGTGGGATAGTTAGTGTAAAAAGAAGTCGGATTAAGGTGGAGAAAGTTAACAAGCTTCTTTTTTTACAAACTATAAATAACAAATATTGGGGCATATTATAATTATAGGCCCCCAAATGTTTTAATTAAAAATAAAATATAAAATATGTTTTTTATGTTTTCCTCTCATAAGAGGCTCAATAATTAATAATAACTAATAAAAATTATTGTTATGTACCTACTTAATTATATTTATAGTTAGTAATACCTATGGCACATTGTGTTGTAAATATTATTTTCTTTTATATTATTCAATTTGAAAATAAAATATTTGTCAATTGATCTTATTAATTTTTTTGACTTTGTTCAGACTGTTAAAAAAATCTTAGTTCTAAATTAATAAAAACGGCAAATGACAAATTAAATCCCCCCCCCGGCGAACATTAATGATTGTGGTTACTAAAGCAGTTTTAAGAAATGGGGGGAATACAGTTGAAATATACTGATGTTTCAAAATATCGATGGTTTTTGGACGATGTATTGTCAACATTAATGTTTTAATTTTAAACATCAATGTTTCAAAATATCGATGTTTTGTTGTCGATGTCACATCCCTATCTTGTAGCAGGAATGGACAACAAATACCCAGAGCTGTGTATCAAAACCATGTTGAAAGTATGCCCAGAAGGGTTGCTAGTGTAATTGCAGCACGTGGGAGACCATCCCCTATTAAAGAATGTATTACTTCCTTTATACCATCAAATCTTGCTGTCCGGTTCATTATTGTAGGGTAGTATAGATAGGTGTTGCCATGGTATACCTCAGTGGGTATAACGACTTCGCTAGGAACCTTCGAGTTGTAGGCTGCGCAGGTTCGATTCCTGCCAAGTTCATTCCAACCTGAGTGTATTTCTCTTATCTGTGTCTGTAAAATCGTTCATTGCGTCTCTATTACTTGATATTGTATGTCTCACAGCATGGACAAATATGGGCCTTGCAACCCTAAAACCAATCAACCTCAGCTAGACATCAAAATATACAACTGATTGTTGACCGAGCTTCCTCATAAATTAATTATCTACCACTTTTCTACCTTTTATATTGTTAAATACAACTAATACATTTATCCAAAAATCATCAAACAACCAATGAAGTTATGTGGTAAAATTCCAAAATATTATTATATATACTTTGCTTATTATAATACATATGCACTATTTTGAAACTTTTGACCTGTCTTATTTCATTAACGCACGAATTATTTCTGCTCAAAATATTTTCATGATTATCTCAAATCTATGTAATTATGAACCCCTGAATGCAAAAAACCTAAAATTCAAACAATTTGTAATTTAGTTTTAAAATTACAGCCCCTCCTCATTTGAGGACGCTGGGCGTTCCGGTGAAAAAAATCAAGAAATTCAGTGAATTCATCAAATTTGAAAACAACATATAATAGATGTAAAAACGGACTAGTTACAGTATTCTATTAAATTTTAAGATAAAATTAGTTTTGAACTGTTATTTATTTAACATTCAATGACAATTTATCTCAAACTGAGTAATGTTCAACGCTACAATTTCAGTTTTATGCAAACTATGACAGTTGATAAAAAGGATAATTTTTTATTCAGAATGATGGACAACAAGATTCACATATATGATAAATAAACAAATACAAACAAATTTACATAAAATATGCATCAATTCTTTAGTTTGATATGATATATGGAAAAACAAGGAATGCACACTGTTACATTACACTTTTCACAGAACGTGCGTGGTTTTGATGCACAGATTTTCAGCTCACAACGTTTGTTTATCATGTTTCAAAATAGTATGCCCTTCGTAGCGATCACCATCAAAATTTACAGCCAAAGAGGATGGTGTTGACATCGACCGACCTCTCGCTGAACGAGTTGTTATTCCTTTTTTCAAGTAGGTTACTATCATATCTCGTCGAAAATCTTTTATCGATATATCCTTATTTTTCACATCTCGATGGACAGATTTATACAATATATAAGCATTTACAACAGCAAAATCGAGCATTCTTGTAAATAAACACCAATAGCATTTTATGCCTCTTATGGATATTGAATGTTTTACCAAATATCAATCATGTTGGTCAACATCACCCATAAATGTGTTGTATGAGTGGATTATGTTTGGTTGTGGAACTGAAATTCTTTTTTTCTGACCTTTACATCAACGCAGTGCTTGTCTAACAGGATTAATCAGTTCCGAATGTTTGTTGCAAAAATAACAGACTTATTGTCGTTCCATCTGATTATTAAAATTTCATTTTCCTTATCAAATTTATGCTCATAAAACCCTCTTGTTTTTTTTTATTTCCGAGATTTCAGAGGACATCCTTCCATTCTGTGGTCTCTTATAGTGCCACAATTTTAGATTTTGAACACAATTCTTGTCACAGAATTTAGTTTCAGAGAAATTTGGATCTTCAGAAATTTCGATTTAATCTGTTCATGCATTATTACGTACTTGAGCTAAAGTTGTACTTTTATCGTCATTATCCTCTTCATCAGTCAGCTCATCTACGTTAGGTGGAATTCCGATGATGTCAGTTTCAATTTGTTAAGAAAATAAATATTCATGAGATTCTGGAATCGTTAAGAACCTACGAGCCATTATAATTACTTACATTTTATTTTGGGAAAGTAATGACTATTTACGATATAAAAGTCTAAATAATTTTTAATTCAATTACTACACTAAAAAATACAAAAATTGTAATGAATCGAAATTTGTATAAAAATTGACTGTAACGCCCAGCGTTCTCAATTGAGGACAGCAAAATTGGATGTCATTTTTGAAAACGAAATATTTTTGAAAAGAAATTACTTTTCTATTATAAAATTATATAGTACTCTAATTTGAAATGCTAGTAAAAATAAAATGGCATACCTAGAATTTAGCCGATGTAGCAAAACAGAAAGCAAATACAAGCGTGAGACATAACAAACTTCAAATGGCAATCCATATCGAGGAGTTCTAAACAACCACATATACTTGGTAATTTGTGGGATTCTTTCCGTTGTCTACCATTTCTACCATCTACCGTCGTGCAGAACAAACAATCGTTTCCAGAAAATATAAAGATTCTACAGGCTCTTTTGTACACTGTCCTCAAATGGGGAAGCTGGGCGTTAATGGGTTAAAGCATTTTCTTCACGAGTAATTCCAATGAGAGACGGAGGAAATTCTCATTTCCAATGAGAGACGTTTTCTTTCAACTAAAATATAGATGGCAGTAGCGTTTCTGTGGTGGAACGTATTTCCTGAACATATTCCGAACTTGACGTAACGTGGCTTGATTTCAAACACGGTTTCAGTATTTCGCCAATAACTCGCCTAAAAAAAATGAATTCGGAATCAATATTTGTAGAATACGTAAAACTCTTATTTGTAGTAGAAGGGATGGAATAGACATTATTGACAGTTAGAGATGTTTATTTACAACGGATATGGTGAAATGTTTACAGGTAAAGCACTTCGCTACTTTGGGTGTCCATCTCCTTCTCGAGTCATTCTATGTAACTATCTCTGCGGAATTTCTGAGAATAACTTCTGGTATGCTTGTCCATTTCCTGTATCACATACAGGAAGCGGCAGTCCTACTTGTTATTCAAACCATATCCCACATACACTATATGAACAAAAGTATTTGGACACTGCAAATATTTGTAGGATGATCCATATTAATGTGGGGTTGTTTTCCTGGTTAGGACTTGGCCCATTGCTTTATGTTGTACCATATGGTACTAGCCGACCCTTTTCTCTAACACGTGGACGCTAGAATGTGCTCAACAGCCAGACGGTGACAAAAACAACTTCAGACTTTGCACTTGCGGGCTTTGACAAAATACCGAAAGAGAGTATTTTCTCATCGGCGGCCCGGCGTTCCATTTGATCCATCGACACAGCTGGAGTTTCCGTCGGTTCCCTAATCTACATGTCTGGGATGAAGATTTGCTGTTGGGAACCCAAGTCGGTTACAAACGGTTTTTGCATCTGTATGGGGGTGTCTCGAGTTCTGTGGAGGACATAAACATATCTTGCCATGGCTGAGAATTCACCCCCCCCCTCTCGTTCGCAGCTGCGGTTCTGCAGAACCAAGAGAACGTGGTTTTTAGCAGGAGACTGACTCTAGATTCGACGAGAGACAGACGTCTCTGTTTTGCCATTGTTACTTTGGCTCAAGGCAGGATATCGATGGTCGATGGCTGTGCCCTTAATTCATCTTGTAAATTTAAATGTAAATATTTAATTTATCTAAATAAATAGTTTAATTTAAACCAGCTGTCCGTCTAGTTCTTACATGACGGTACAATGTACTTGGTACCATGAACGCTGACTTGTATCTCAACGTTCTGGATACTGCGGTCTTGACTACACTGGCAATATTACGGCGAGGATAGTTGTTCCTTTCAACAGGATCGAGCTCTATGTCATACTGCAAAACGTGTGCTGAACTGGTTTCCCGAAAATGAGGCGGATTTGCTTGATTGGCATGTTCAGAGCCCCGATCTCAATCCGACAGCGCTTGTGAGACAAACTGGAGCGACGAGTACTATACCACCAAGCACGCCCAACTTCACAACGATCTCTTCTCATAACCTTCCAAGAGACATGGCGAGCTATTCCTTCCCAGACTTAGAGAACTTGTTGAAAGTATGATTCGAGGTGATGCAGCTGTAATACAAGAAAAAGGAGGGCTTACCTGTTACTAAACAGAAAAGTAAAGCACTTTTTCTGAAAATCGTGTCCAAATACTTCTGTCCATATAGGGTACATTATAGTTTACAAGTCAACGATATTTATATGAAACATAAAGCGTCTCCAAATGGCGAAGAAATACATTTCAAGGTAAGCCCAATATGCATCACGTAAGAGGCATTTACATAGCTAAAGTAAAATCTCCGCTTCTCTGACTCCAGTTTGTTCGCACTGCGAATATCCCACTCATCAAATATCTTGTAAATGTAAGTCATTCAATGCCATTTTTGAGAGATAAAACCTTCTGGTAATTGTCTTGAAGAGTTGTCTTGTCTCTGGAAAAACTATTAGCAGATTATTATGAACGAGATATCTCGTCCTTCGAAGAAAACTGTCCAGATCTACATTAAAAAATCGTCAATTTCTTGATAGAAAAGTTAATTAAATCTTGATGGACACGAAAGCTCGTGGAAACAACTTCGGGGGTTCGGAAAAATTAACGAATCAGTGGAATATTTGTGGACTCTAGAATTCCAAAGATTTATTCGCGTTCTTTTAAAATACGAAACTACAAAAGAGAGAGAATCCTTTCAAGTCAAAAACTAGAAATTCTGCATGCAATCTACCCCTATCTGTCAGAATATTATTCTGGAGGAAATATTACAGAAAGTTTTGCAGCCTACACCTCGCCTTTCTTCTTTTCGTAGTAAATATTCAGTGTGAATGAAATTTGAGCCAGAAAAATATTCTTGACATGCCGAAAGCTGTTACTGAAAAAAGAGTGAAAAAAGGACCCGAAAAAGTGATGAGGCTATTCAGTTTTTGCAAAAAAACTGGTTTTGAATTTTGGAGAGTTCTTTGGGATCCTTGGTATTTGAAAGAATCCTCGATGTTCCAACAAATATTTGAGACATGCCTTTTCGATTTTAGTAAGATATACTTCAAATATTATTAAAATTATTCTGTTATGTAAATGTAACTGTCGAAGATAATTTTTTATTAGTTTGAACTTAAATTTTTATTTTACTTGGAAAAACACGAAGCTTTAAGCTTTAAGCAGATTTTTTAATTTTGAAGGAAATAAATAAATGATTAAAATTTTGTGCTGTGAGTAAATCTTGTCGCAGAGTGTAAGGATTGTATTAATCCTTGAAATTGTTTCGACGAGGTTTCTCGTCCATCAAGATACTGTCGATTTCTTGATGATGACATCAAGATTTGGTTAGTTTTTCGAGACAAGGAGGGTTAATAAATAAATTACCACATCGATTCGTTAAGGAATGAGTCGTCATTTGTGTACTGCTGATTTTTATGATGGCAAGATCAAGATCTGGTGAGTTTTGTTAGTGGTTGAGATACATCGTTGATCAAGATCCTGCAGTTTTCTTCTTATGATGAGATATCTTGTCTATCAAGATATGGTCAGTTTTCTTCGAGACAATCATCAGGAGGGTTAATGAATAAATTAACACATCGATTCGTTAATTTTGATAATGACGGGACGAGTCGTCATTTGTGTACTGCTGATTTTTATGATGACAAGATCAAGATCTGGTGAGTTTTGTTAGTGGTCGAGATACATCGTTGATCAATATCATGCAGTTTTCTTCTTGTGATGAGATATCTTGTCTATCAAGATATGGTCAGTTTTCTTCGAGACAACCATCAGGATGGTTAAGGAATAAATTACCACATCGGTTCGTTAATTTTGCTAATGACGGGATGAGTCGTCATTTATGTACTGCTGATTTTTATGATGACGAGATCAAGATCTGGTGAGTTTTGTTAGTGGTCGAGATGTATCGTCGATCAAGATGTGTGGATCTGGTCAGCTTTATCTTAATACATCAGATACATCGACTACACAACCATTACAAGGGTTAAAAAATAGCCAGTTTACATGAGTGAATATGCAAATAATTCTGGAAATATTACCAAGTGTGGCATCGGGACTTGAATTCTCAACTGTTTTCTGTGATTCCTAAGAGAATTGAGTGCATAACTATATTAATTTATTCAAGCAGAGAAATAAATGTCTTATTAAAACCAATGAATTTATTTAAGTACGATATAATGAGCAAGTCAGCTGTTCGCAAGAATTTAAGAAGTAAATTTTAACACTGGTGTATCTTCGTTCAAAAATGCCCTGTAGTGGTCAGCCTCTGATGTAAACACCTGTTCCAAACTGACACCATTTCTGGTCAAGGGACAGTTCACTTTTGCTTTCTTAGGTTTTCAGTCCCCCCTTACAGGGCAGTTTTGTCTCCGAAGTATCTTGTCATTTTCAAAACTAATGAACAAGGTATAGCAAAATATATTCCGGATAGATATCTCGTCGAACCACCTCGAGAGTTTAATATCTTTATCGCAGTAGTTAGTTTCATCGAAAATGTTGGAACTTCAATTACACAATTCTAATAACAGATCTCTTTTCATAAGATCTTTTTTTACATCAAGCACTCGAAATATTTAATCATTCCAAGTAACCGAAAGAAAGATCACAGAGAGGAAAGCCGCAACGACGAAACGGAAAAGACGTTAACTATAAATCTCATCCACCCCTACGACGAAAGTGTCCTTCGCGCGCGCGACAGACCGACAATACTCGAAAGATAAATCTACATCACGGCAGATCTCAACGAATCGATTTCGATTTTTTAAACACGGCCGGGGAAAGTTTTTCAACCACATTCCCATTCCCGTACACAATGCTTGTAAATGAAGTGGAACCGGAAGCAAGCAACTCAACTCTTCTCCATCCCTCTTCTCGTGTGCCTATTGTGCGACTCAGACCGAGATGCTATCGAGTGAGCCTCTTTTGTCTCTGGCAAGAGGAGGCCCAGACCTCCTCATGACTTTGCATTTTCCATTATGTGTTCACCGTACGTCCGCCTTATCTTGTTGCGGTGCGCCGCAGTGCGGTTCGGGGGTTGTCTAGGTGTCGTCCGCCCACCGCCACCCCGTAGCGCTCGTGATGATTGAGTGGCTGATAAGAGGGAGGAATCACTCGGAATCTGCTTACATAGGGAGAAAATTCGACTGACGCTGCTCGCTCTCTGGGTATATAATCGTAGGGATACTTTAATCCGTACCTTGGGAACACTTTTCTACGTGTCTTTGAGTGTGGCTGGTGTGTGGTGGGATTTTGCTGTCGTTTTTAGTCATGTGGGACGAAAATAGTTCGGGTCATCACGTTGGCAGCCTGCAATCTGCAGGAAGTTTTGAGTTTTTACTGGCATTTTTTACTTTTGGATACTTTTAGTCTGTACTTTTTGTAACGCGCTTTTATGGGTGCTGGAGTATGGTTGCTGCGGGGTGACAGCTTGTAGTCTGTAGAAGGTTTTAGTCATCTGACCCTGGTTCAAAAGTACGAGGCCCTCACAAATGGCTCGTTGTGTTGCTAGAGAGTGACGTTTATTCACATACCTACCGGTAGGAAGTTTAGCCTTGTTACTGTCACTTTTTCCCTTTTGAATACTTTTGATATGGGCTTTTTGCAACGCGCTCTTAGGGGTGCTGGAGAATGGTTGCTGTGGGGTGAGAATTTGCTGTTGTTTTTAGTCATATGCAAGCTCTAACTAGCTGCTACGTAAAGCTTGTGTTGGAGTCTTCACGACCTGGTCATCATGTTGACAGCTTGCAGTCTGTAGAAGGTTTTAGTCATCTGACCGTGGTTCAAGAGTACGAGACCCTTACAAATGGCTCGTTCTGTTGCTAGAGAGTAACGTTTATTCACCTACCTACTTGTTGGAAGTTTAGCCTTGTTAATATCCCTTTTTAACTTTTGGATACTTTTAATCAGTGCTTTTTGCAACGCACTCTTAGGCATTTGAGCTATTAATGAGAATTTTCTGTTAAAAGTAACAGCAAATTCTCACCTTATAATGAGGTTCTCAGTTTGCAAACAGCTGCTATATAGCACTTTTGTTGGAGTATTTTCACCCTGGTCATTCCGTTGACAGTCTGCTATCTGTAGCTGGTTTGACCTTTTTAATGTAGCATTTTGCCTTTTGGTTACTTTGTCCGTTATTTTAGCTACGCGCTCTAACAGGTTTCCAAGAATGAATGCTGTGAGGTGAGAATTTCCTCTTGTTGCGGGCCAAAATTAGCTGCAACGTAACGTTCGTTTTGAAGTCATCACGGTGATAGTCTGCCAATCTCTAGATAGAGCGAGAACACTAAAAGTAGTTCATTTTGACAAGCTATCTGTATCTATAGGATGTGTCTAGAATGAACGTCGGACATTCTAAAGTTTACTATGGTAATGACATTTAATTAACGTCGCACTAGAGCAACACAGTGGACAATTGGCAGCGGACAATCCCCAAGGGAAAGATGCGACGATAACACCACTTAATTCTGAACCTCAGTCAGGAGACGAGGACAACACCTGAGCTGCACCCCACATTCAAAAACTTCCACACCACTCCAACGATAGATCTTTTGAGGCCCCAACAGATTTAACATACACCATGTACACGACGGTCTTTGGATGAACCGAATTTCAAACTCGCAATCCGTTAATCTGGTGTTCTTTCAACTGGGCTTCACCGGCACGTTTTATAGTGCCAAAAAAAATATATGAATGATGGTAATCTTCGGCCGTATGTATTTCAGAAATACTGCTTAAGAACGACTCCGAATAACTATTAGAAGAGATATAGAAGCTAGCATGATATGATGGGGACATAATCATACCAGTGAAATACCTGCTTGGAATTACCATAATATTGGTGTCACTTCTATTACACAGAAACTAAGAAAATAGGAAGCAATGGAGAATACTTTCCCCCTCCACCTAGAAAGACGGATTTCCCAATTTTGAAGTTTAATTTTTATCACCATTGATTGCTGTTGATTGTAATTCTACCACCATACATGGTAATCAACATCTAGGCATTGCTAAGGTTTTGAAAATCAATAAAGCTGAAGAAAAGTCCAAGCATTGTTTCACATGTTCTCCAACACTACAATACTTATTCGTTACAAATGGGCAGTCATTGCTACCTCATCAAATTGATTCTTGGAAAATATTGCCACCCCGCTCTATATAAACTCGTATATTAACATCTTTATGTTCCAATGAAGGGTTGTAATGAAGTCATTGATAGGGCATTGCGAATCGTCAGTTTTTCCACTGCTTAAGAAGCGCCCATCGAGTTTTGTTGGTATAAAATTAAGATATCCCTCGGATTCAACATATATTCATGATTTGAGATTCCTTTTTTTCTCTTCGTTTGGTAGACTCAATAGTATGTAGGTGGTTATTTTAAGGGCTCGTTCACCATCTGGTCAATTTTACTGATAATAGGAAACTAGTGGAAGATCTAAAATATTGAAGTAAGTTGTTTGACTTAACCGTCCAAATGTTTCAACGACATATCTCGTTTACTATCTGGTCAATTTTCCTGAAAACCAGATATCTAGTCGAGACAAAACTGCCCTACTACTCCTAGGGGAATGGAGATACAATTAAATCCCTACACTGTTATTACGTTTTCTCTTGTTTAGAATTGCTGTTAGTAAGGAACCGGTTTTTGCACGAGTTGAAATCGATCGCCTGCATTGATTTAAATGTGATCAATAAGTCATTTCTCTATTTTATAATACAGTATCATCTTTGCTAAGAAGCAGATTTCAGATACTTTATACAACAGAAAACATTTCGTTGTATGTGTCAAGATTTAACATATTTCTAATACTTTTAAAAACTTGCATCTCTTACCATCGTCTTAAATGCACTGATTTCACTTTTATTGGAAATATTTGTAATATCAGTATCAAGAAATAATTAATGAATGTACAGATTACTTATATGTGTAAATATTTCGAATGAAAGTGAAATGCACTGATTTCAATTTTATTCGAAATGTTTTGAGTATCAAGAAATAATTAATGAATGTGCAGATTACTTATCTGTGTAAATATTTCGAAAAAAGTGAAATGCACTGATTTAACTTTTATTCGAAATATTTTGAGTATCAAGAAATAATTAATGAATGTGCAGATTACTTATATGTGTAAATATTTCGAATGAAAGTGAAATGCACTGATTTCAATTTTATTCGAAATGTTTTGCGTATCAAGAAATAATTAATGAATGTGCAGATTACTTATCTGTGTAAATATTTCGAATAAAAGTGAAATGCACTGATTTAACTTTTATTCGAAATATTTTGAGTATCAAGAAATAATTAATGAATGTGCAGATTACTTATATGTGTAAATATTTCGAATGAAAGTGAAATGCACTGATTTCAATTTTATTCGAAATGTTTTGCGTATCAAGAAATAATTAATGAATGTGCAGATTACTTATCTGTGTAAATATTTCGAATAAAAGTGAAATGCACTGATTTAACTTTTATTCGAAATATTTTGAGTATCAAGAAATAATTAATGAATGTGCAGATTACTTATCTGTGTAAATATTTCGAATAAAAGTGAAATGCACTGATTTTAATTTTTTTCGAAATATTTTGAGTATCAATATCAAGAAACAATTAATGAATGTACAGATTACTTATCATCTTATGTGTAAAATTAATCGTTTCTTGTCTTGCGAAATACGAAAACGGGCCCGCTGGCATTACATTAATATCAAGTACTATATTATTTTATACAATATTTCCTTTCTTCACTACGTTGTGCTACATAATTTCGAAACGAGTCGTTGTTATCCTAAACAAAAACTTAAATTATACTTGCGAAATCGTACTGAACAAGAATAATTATCCGGCAGTGTGTTGCCGAAAACCGAAAATAAATTACTCCCTTTTCCTGAACCGATTTTATTGAAAATAATTAGAGTTAATACACGCTCTCAGCTGGATATTGGTTTAATTAAGAGAGCAGTTAATGAGACACATAATATAATCAAAACAAGCCAGTCTTCGCACGAGTACTTCATGAAAATATGAAAATTCATGAAGATAAATTGGAGCCAGCCGTTATTACTTTGCGTATATCAATTAATAATC
The DNA here is from genome assembly GCA_947359465.1 of Metellina segmentata. Classification (NCBI taxonomy): domain Eukaryota; kingdom Metazoa; phylum Arthropoda; class Arachnida; order Araneae; family Tetragnathidae; genus Metellina; species Metellina segmentata. Next base: position 95,724,341 of record OX375875.1, on the reverse strand, counting down.
TCAATATTTAGATAAGAGTTTTTATAATTGAAAGTATGTTACTGTTCCATCAAATCTTTGGCCTTCGGTTTTGGCGAAGTGTGAGTCTCATTAAAATAAATTTAGTCGCTTAATTAGTTTCTTTTGTTTTCTAATATCCTTGTGGTCACATGACGAACTGTGATCCGTCGTCCAATGTTTGTTAAAATGGAGATAATTGTTTCTTAAATTGTGTGTGGATAAAATTTGAAAGTTGGTTAGATATTACGCCTGTACCAGGCGGGAAAGGGTATTTAATATCCAAAAATTACTTTAAGGCAGCCCTCTTGGATAAGCAACGGATTATCAGCCAGTTTTGAGAGTTCAAAACTCGGTTCAGCCAAACACGTCGTGTCCACGGCGGCTGGTGTATATTAAATCTGTCGTGACCTGAAACATCCTCACGTTGGCTTGGCGCGGAAATTCGGAGAATGGGGTGCTCAGTAAAGTGGGCCGAAAAAAGTTTTTTTTTTTGTTATCACAATCTAATAGTGCGGAAAAGTTGACTCATGCAGTAAAACTAATGTGTAAAAAATTTCATCTCGATTTAACGATATCTTTTGCCTTCCCAAGGGGTTCAAACCCTCCAAAAATTTAAAATTCGGGCATTTTTTATAAAAAAAAAAATTGTTTACAATTACGTTAGAATAGTGCGCAAAAGTAAGTTAATGCATTCAATATTTAAAGTAAAAAAATTGTTTTGATCAGTACATATCTTCTGCCTTCACAACGGGGGCCAAATAGCAGAAAATACTGAAAAAATGACATTTTTGCAAAACATCGACTTTTGCAATTGCAATAAAAACTGGTGATCAGTTTTTTCTGCTATTTGGCCCCCATTGGGGAGGCAGAAGATATGTACTGATCAAAACAATTGTTTTACCATTAATATTGAATGTATTAGCTTACTTTTGAGCACTATTAGAACGCAATTGTAATTTTTTTTATTTTTTATAAAAAATGCCTGAATTTAGATCTTTTTGGAGGGTTTGAACCACTTGGAAAGGCAAAAGATATCAATAAAACGGGATGAAATTTTTTACACATTAGTTTTACTGCATGAGCCCACTTTTCCGCACTATTAGAATGTGATAGCAAAAAAAAACTGTTTTCGGCCCACCCTAGTTCTCAGGTGTTGTTGCGTCATCAGTCCATGGTTAAAATTTATGAGGAGTTGTCCTTCGATCTTTCCCCGGGGATTGATCCAAAAACGGTCGGCAATAGCTCGTTGTGTTGCTACAGTACAATGTTAATTAACTACTTGCATTCCAAAAAGTACTCCATAAATGAGATATCATTGTGATTCCATTGAATGTCCATTTTGAAAGTGTGTATAACACTTGATTTGGTAACAATTTTTGTTTCGAATTTTTAACAAAAAAAATATATATTTGATTGTTTTAATAGCAAATAAGCAAATAATATTGTTGCTGCTTTGTTATTATTTTAAATCTCACGCTCGCCATTAGGGTAATGCTTCCTTCTAGTTTAATGTAGGTAGGTACTTATTTAACGTCATGCTGGAGCTACGTAATAGGCTATTGGTGACGGCCCGGCATCAACTTCCGAAGGGATAGATCTGATATCACCACCACGTAATTTTAAACCACGGTCATAGAACGAGGCCACACTAGAACTGGCCTCCACACTCCAAACTCCCATACCACAGCAGCTTGAAAACATTTGAGGCCCCGACAGATTTAACGGGCACCAGCTTCCTTTGTCCACAACGGTTTTGGGTTGGATTTAAACTTGCAACAATCCGGTTGATAGTTTGTTACACTTCCAATGGGGCTATCACTGTCTTGTGCTATTTAATTAAACAGTTTTATCTTTCCATTTCGCAACGGCGTCTTGTACTCTATTTGTACTATTCACAAAACATTTCCCTGCTTCATGAGTGTTCCAACATAACGAAATCTTAAAAGTACACTTCTATTGTCAGAAAAAAAATGACACCTGCCACAAAATGGATTTACTTATTTATTTATGATGAGTTCGATTCCTGCCAGGTTCAGACTGTCCTTGGGTGGTATTTCTCTCTTCTGTATCAGCGAAATATTCCAAGTGTCCATTTGCTCAACGTTGTTGTGTTTGGCGTAGTTTGGTAGTAGTCCAATCTCTCTCTCTCTCTCTCTCTCTCTCTCTCTCTTGCGCCATAGGAACAAAAATATCTCAAATCAATCTACGACTGCAATTTTGTCAAAAATTTGGAGAGTGTTCTATATTCTCGTTACTGTAACAAAAGTATTGAAAGAGAAAAAAAAATACCCCTCTAAACATAATTTCCCCTGATGGTTGTTTCATCTTGTGATTAGCAAAACTGGCCAGATGTTGATGGACGAGGTATCTCGTCTTTGGAAAAACTGTTCTTGATATGTGATCGTCATTATGAAAGAACTTCCCAATATCTTGTTTACGAGATATGTCGCCATTAGCAAAGTCTGTAAGATCATGAGGAACGAGATATTATGTCTTTAGAAAAACTGATATGATCTTGATATCGTCATCACGAAAGAACTTGGCAAGATATTGATTGCAAGATATATTGTTGTTATCAAATATGGTCAGATTGTGAAAGACAGGATATATCTTTATATGCAGATTTGGTTAGATCATTATAGAGGTGATATATCGTCTTCTTATCTTGATCTCGCCATCATAAAAGATCTAGGCTGTATCTTGATTACGATATAGGACGTGATATCTTATATATTACATAAACGACAGGATATCTCTTTATTAGCAAAATTTGTCAGATTGTGATGGACGAGATAGCTCGTAATTAAAAAAACTGACCAGCTCTTGATGGAAGAGAAGTCTCATCATTAGCAAAATTAGTCATATCTTGATGGACGAGATACCTCGTCGGAGGAATATCAGTTGGAGGGTTGAAAAGGCCTTACAAAATAAGTTATGTGGCAATTCAACTTTTCATTCAAATGATTATGTGATAAAATAAAGGTTATTGGAAATATATACCAAGCAACTTCAAAACGAATTGAAGAGTGAAAGACAATATCACCTAAATTTAACAGAAAATCCCGTTTTTCACTTTGGATTTCGGTTCTACCCTATCACAAGCTATGACCCTCTGACGTGTCACCAGATGTCGCTGCGCTCTTGAATAAATGTGAGACTTTTCGCAGAATGTCACTTCAAAACTGTCACCCCCGAAACTAGGTGACGATTTTATTAAAACATCTACGTTCAAGTGTCACATCCTGTTTCTCGTTCCTGGTTCTGGAAATGTCAGATGTCTTGGCAAGTCGATGCCATGGTTCTTGTCTTTTCAGCAGGGTCGATTGATATCAATCCACATTTCTTGGGAATAAAGACCTCCGTTGCGTGGAAGTGTGTGTGGTAAACTTAACCTAAATAAATCTTGTTTTGATGATATTGGGGGTGGACAGAAGTTGAGTAATTGTGGTTCTCTGAATAATTATTTCTGAAGCGGTTCGAGTTGCACATTGTTCGTCGTCTGTATGTCAGTGACGTGTCTTATGTGCATTGTTCGATGTCTTTTTAGCCACTAGGTGGCACTAATTGTATTTACTTTAAATAATCAACTAATGGGTAGGTTGTATTGGGGTTTTATGTCACATTAGCTTTGACGAAACTTTTGTAGAGACCTTAAGGGCAAACATGGCTCAGTGGGTATGACACTGCTCTAACAACCTGTGAGCTGTAGGCGGCACAGGTTCGATTATATTCCTGGGTAAATGTTTCTTGTATTTATGCCTGTATGTCCATTACTTGATACTGTATGTTGTGTTTGATACACCATGGCCGCGGATGGCATATAAACCTCAACCCACAATGACCTTAAAGTAATGTATCTATTTCCCGATAATTTTATACCCAATCCTGTTTTATTTTATGATTTAAAACCAAATTTTCTATTCGAACATTTCAAAAACAATGAGATCTATTTACCTATCTCCTAGAAATATCAGAAATAAAACCGCGGGAATCAAACGGTTATCGTTTCTAACATTACTCACAAGATAAAAAATCTGAAATAATTCCGACTTCTTAACCCTAAAATACTGATGACATGATCTGCTCATCGCTTTTCGCAAAAGCAAGACCACTAAGCAAGGTACTACAAAGAATGTAATGTATCGTGCCACTACCATCAGATACGTCGATAATGGTGCGCAATTCCGTTTGACATCGGTTGAATTACTATGTCATTTAACTACAAGACCTTTCCAAGAACCTCCAGATGACAGTCCCCCTATTGCAACGATCCCTGATACCAATGAAACTGAATTCCCGGAAATGATTCCATTTGGGAATCATTTTCAGTTGATGATGTGATTGTGTAAAGCACTACGAATCAGACGCCGTATAAAGCGGGGATTACATGGCTTTTAATGAGTTTAATATGTACCAAGAGATAGTATCGCGACTCTGAACTCGATGTTAGTTCATAGATAATGGCATTGAGCTTTCTATGGAAATCTTCATAATATCCTGAAGCGGTACTGTGGATGGAACGCATCAAATTCATTGCTTCTCTCACGCATGGGAAATTGACTGTATTTTATGACCTCACATTACTTTAAAAATAGAATCCATTATACTCAGGCACGTGATGAGAAATCCCAACTTGTAATAGCCTATGATTTATTCCACTTGCTTACAATTATCATTGGACAATGTCAGGCTTATTCTCGTAACAATTGAAACGAACTATATTTGTAAATTTTTGTTCTAAACGTTGACATCATCATGTAACGATGGGGTTGTTTTGGAAGTGAAACCTATATGAATATTCATGGCATTTTATCATTTGGACGGGTTAAAGCTACAGTGGTGTAAGTCACGTCTTCAAAAAAGAAACTTATGCCGCTATTACACTATAAAAATTCTTTGTAAAAGATCTTTTATAAAATAAGTTTGACGACGAAACATAAGTGTAATGGTCAAGTTTGATAAAATACGCGCTTCGTCGAAGTTTCTTTTTATCAAAGCTAGCCTCCTCATCCAATATTTGGTAGAATATTTATGTGTTGATGCACTTTCTATCCTACAGTTTCGACTGCTGAAGATTTGAATTTGAATGTTCAGATTGGGAACGTCCCGAATAAGAATGTAAGGAATGTTTCACTCTGGAGAAGAAATTGGATTGCTCCTTGTTGGGGGGGGGGGGATCACGAACGAGACCGTTATTCAGTTTTCAGGCTACCGTTTGGGACGACGACACCACAGCATGCTTTGATTTGATCAAATAATTGAAAAATGAGTGATAGGTGCTCAAAGTTCTTAATATATGAATATCAGGGGTTTGAATTTCTCCATGATGCCCGACATGCTGACTACAAAAACAGAAATGAACGATTATAGAGAAATAGTTAATGTTTTGAAAGAAAATGGATTCCAGTACTCCACTGGAGATGTGAAAAATAAACTTAATAGGTTGAGGAGCCAATACCTTGCGAAAAAGTTAAAAGTAAGTGCAAGTACAAATTAGTAATTGTTACGCTATTATTAGTATTACATATATATATATTCTTATATAGGTTAATATGATTGTTAAAATGCAATAATCTGAACAAACTAATATAATGATTCACTTATTTTTTAAGGAAATTCAATTACCTTCTTAAATTAAGTTCATTTAATTTTCCAAGGTTCATTACAGTTTGGGGGTTCTTATTACAGATAACAAACAGCATAAAAAGTAGAGCTGGCGGATACGATATTTACAAGTCTTTTGTATGCTGCATACTTGGTCACTTTTATATCCTTTTATAATTTTTATCGAATCAGAAATATCTCCCGAATTCTTTTTTCAAGACTTATATACTATCTTCTTCAGTATATTCAAGAATTAATTTTTTATTAATGGGAGTTGCTGGTGTTGTTGTTGGAAATCCTCTTCCTATTTTTATAAGAAACGGGAACCCATTTTCAAGTTGGCATTTCTCAAAATAAAAACCACTATTATTTTTAATTACACATCCATCCCCATTTCTTTTAATTTTATTTAAAACTATCGCAGTACTTTGAGGGATACGTGTGCTATACTGGAGGCTTGAGTAACTCTCTCCTGTGGCGAGAAATCTCAGAGTGACTATGAGCCGTTCCTCAACAGAGATTGATTTTCGCAAATGCGTCATTTGCCGTGATATATTAAAGGTCCCACCTTCAGAGTCATATAATTGCAAGTACCTTCATCCATCCTTAAATAGTTCATATAACTTCTATGATATTCCTTGGCCAACTTCAGAAGCACGTTATTATAAACACCTTTCAATTCTCGCCGAGCTATCCAGTTTTTACCCACGCGTCACCACGATTTTGTTTCTTCTTGTATTTTAAATCGAAGCCATTATAATGAATGTAAATCATAAATTTAGTACAACAATTAGTAAAAATACTTGATCCATAGCTACCAACCGGTAACAACATAAATGAACTCAAACTTATCAAAACTTTTATAAAATATTTTATAAATCTTTTATACAATGTAATATGTTTCTTACAGTCTTAAAAGATATTTTATAAAATAAATTTGAATAAAGGTTTTATAAAAGATCTTTGGCAAAGAACTTTTATAGTGTAATAGTGGCCTTAGCCAAAGAAACGAGATATAATACAACCAAATTTAACTAAATATAGTTAGACACATAAACCAGATAAGTGAACACATAAGTCAATCTGTTAACCAAAAACGCGAACTAAGTCAGATCTTTTTTTCAACGACCAATTGATGGCAGTGGAAGTTGTCTTTGTTTTTTCGAAAAAGTTACTTCTAATAAAACAAATATTGATCTTCATGTTTGTATTTCATTTTTCGAGAAACTTGGTTTGGAGAGGGGATTACTTGAAAGTGCAATCAGCATGTGTTGAGCAATTCCAACTTGTAATAGACTAGGACTTGTTTCACATTTGCCTACAATTAGCTGTGGAATATGTCGGGGCTGTTGTTTTTTAATTGTTAGTCTCTCAATAATTGAAACGATGAGGATGCGAAACCTGTTATATTAATTCAGTAGAAATTATTCTCTTGCGTTTCTTTTACTACGTCTTATCTCTCAAATTGTGGATACGAATTGCGGCAAACTCAATATTAGGTGAAAAAATGTTTTTAAGCATATTTTAGTTTGTAAGACATTAGTGAATAATGGTATTAACTTTTTTGTTGAGTTTGCTCTTTTAAATTCTATTAAAGTAGGGCTGACAAGAGCTCTTCTATGTTCTAAGACCAGTAGAGCTCAGCATTTAAGTGCGCTTTTCTAGAAATCAGCATTTGCTGAGTTCGCCTTTCGTATGCGCAGCTCCTCAGTTGGTCGCTCTAGCACAGTTGGAAGAGTAACGTAATGTAAATTGGAAGATTTCCAACCAATGACCCCCATGTTCGTGGGTGGACGGAACACGTCAAATCTGTCGCAGCCAGAAATGTCCTCAAGATAGCGTGGTTTGGAAGTTTGGAGATGGGATGCCAGCTCAGGTGTTCAAATCGCCATTTGAAAGTGGTTCAATATTACACATTGTTGTCTTCAGATTTTTCCCTTCGGGATTGAGCTTGTGTTGGAGTTTTCACGACTTTATCATCATGTTGACAACCTGCAGTCTGTAGAAGGTTCTATTCATCTAACCGTAGTTCAAAAGTACGAGGCCGTCATCAATACTTCATTGGGTCGCTCAAGTGTGGCTTTTTTAAGCACCTACCTACCTCTGCTCAAACTATACTGTTGCGGTCCTTTGAACACATTTATTCTCCTTAAAATTATTAAGAATTATTTTCTAGATTACCTAGTTGGTTTCTAAGTTAGAGATATTTTCTGCTAATTGTAATGACAACCTTTAAAAATAGCAATTAATCTTGTGGTCAGAGTGCTGGCTTCTGGATCGAAAGTCTCGGCTCGAATCTGGGGTTAAGGCATGGATGTTTGTCTACCTGGAATGTGATTTGTATGTGAGGTATAACGTGAACTCAACCCCGTAGTGCACCAATGTAACTCAAAGTTTTTAACAAATACGCCTTTGGAGTGCCATGACGGAAATGTCAAATGTTCAATGACATAGAGACAACGTGTGCTGTTTTAGCACCACGTTGATTCCGTATGCCTAATTATATTCTATGCATCAATCAAATAATTGTAAGCACTAAGTCAGCATTGGAGAGCATTAATGCAGGTTGGGAAAGTTAATATTTGACAAACACGAAACGTTGTTTACTTTAGGGGAAGCGTTTGAAAGCCCAATGAATATCATTTTGGAGACTATGGTTTAAATATATTTTTGTCTAATTATAGAAAAAACTGGTGGCCATTATTATACAAAAATGAACCTTATATAGCAGTGTAGAATACCTTGTGATATAGAATACCTTATATAGCAGTGTAGAATACCTTGTGATATAGAATACCTTATATAACAGTGTAACCTATCCATTATGAAGTAATTTTTAGTAGACAAATTTACATTATCTGTCATACGTCTTGCTAAACTGGTGACGTGATTGATGGACGTGATTATGAATACATACACTTTCAAAAACACCACTTTTCTGTCAATTATATCAGATAGCGATTGCAGCAATCTACTCGTATTTCGATGAAAGGCCCACGGTGAGCTGTGAATTACCAATGACATGTCAATCCCTAACAGCAACTGTCTGGAGTCCAGTGATATCAAACTCTGCTTCAGCTTGTTTCACGACTTCACTCTTCGTTGCCACTCAGGTTGTTATCAACATGGTGATTCACACTCGATTACTGGAGACAAAATGGAACAATCCACAGTCTCAATCATCAATTGTATGATCACGCATACGAGAATACGATGGAATACCGAAAGTGACGTCACCGGAAGTTGAGTAGAATTGTTTACCTCCTGTCTCAGGAAGTGATGTCATTGTATGTTCAACCAAAAGTCGAGTTGAATTCTTTCCTTCTTCCATTGAGTTCTTGGTGTTCGAAATCAGATTTGCCGGAAATTGAGTTGTTGACCTATAGCTGAATTGAGTTGATTGCAATGTATTGTTGAGTTGTATGTCTTCTACTTGTTTATGTTTTAGAGTTACTTATGTTTTTCACCCCATATTTGTGTTTTGAAGTTGCGTAGTGTAGAGTTGTAAATGTTTTGGGAAAGCTGAGTTAGGTTGTTTTTTTCCTCCTGTTAAATGAATTGAAGGGAATAAGTAAAATTTCCAATATTATAAATGACACAGAATATTCGAAGCTACACTTTCGGATTAATGACCGAAACCCAAGCAGGAACTGATAGCGACGTATACAAAATGGAATTTCTGAATCATGATCACATTATCGAAGGTTTAAAGTATTTGATCACATGGAATCACGTTGGAAAGATATTCGAGCAGTCACAATTAGGGGAGGTGGGATCTATTTTGAGGATAAACCCTGCACCCAACTTTTAAATTAAGAGTCGAAGTTAACTTAATCTTCCACTTCAACTAGTTTAGCGCGTGAAATGATTTGATGGAAGGGGTACCGACCCACCGTAAAATTGATTGGACATTTTAGGATCAATTTTCTTTGTTGTCTGTTAACGTCCCGCCAATCCCTCACTGGGGGAGATACAAGGGACATAAAAGACCGTAATTTCTTTTATTACGTTTGAGTTCAGTAGCATTGTGCTGTTCGTGGTTTTTTGGAACTCATCCATTCAGTGGGGAACGAAGCCGAAACTGAAAACAAAGCGATTCCTTTTTTTTTGTAGGTTATATCCCATACGTGAAATCCAATTAGGGTGAATATTTGGAATTGCGGACGGGAGAATCAGAATAGATCGCTGCCGAAACCTTAAGTAATAATGCTAAAATTACCTTTTTATGGTATCTCGTTTGATAAAGTGTTAAAAATATCGTGATAAATTATCCGAGTGGTTTCGATGAGATATCTCGTTCATGGAGACCTGACCCATTTTGCTAATGACGAGATTCCTTGTCATTATAAAACTGTCATCTTTTTGATTAGGAGATCAAAAATCTGGTCAGGTTTTTTCTAATGTCGAGATATCTCGTCCATTAAGATCTGACCAAATTTGCCAACAACTAGATATATTCAAAATATTGTCAATTTTTTCTGAGGATTGTTTTTCTGTTGGAAAGATAGTGGGATTGTGATTTAGTTTTTATTTATTATTTAGTCCTATGATGTAAAATGGTAGCAAACCCTAAGGTTTGGAATCACTCTCCATCTGTAAAATATTTGGTGAACTAGTGTGGAGAGAATAGAATAAAACACAATCATACAGGATTTACCCATTAAGTTCAAATTTATTGGTAAATAACTTATATAGGTTTATATTGCAGGAGCATTAGTCTTAGGCCTGACGGCATTCTTTGGATCAGGCACAGGTCCCAGGGCATATGGGATCCCAAAGAATAGGAATTTCATGCAGCCACAATAATCCTCGAGGTCAGGGAAGGTGGTCCCTGGAGGTTTTAGTCAGAGAGTAGCAATTGTCGAGGAGGATCAGCTTGTCTCAGGCATTTCACTGCAGCATTCCTAGAAAAATGCACGCCTTGTTTCGCCTTGATCCGGATCCAAAGTGGTAGATAGGTTCAATCGAAATTCGTCGAGTCTCCTTTCAGCATCGCCAAGTTTAGCCTTCCACGAACTGGTTTTTCACGTGTTGTTAAGCCATGGTGTTCCGGATTATCCGGCCAAGGCAAGCTATTCATATGCGCTAGTAGTCACTGCGCTTCATATGGTTGCTCTCACTCTTACAAGTTGAGTGGTGTGAGCAGGAACCAAACGAATTATTGGAGGAAGTGTTCGCCATGGAGATGTCCCTCACTCTCTTTCTCTGAAGCAATATGGCTTTGTACTCATAAAATGTAAAACTGTGATAGACAATATAACAATGACGAGATCAGGATATGGGCAGTCTTTTTCTAATTACAAGATACCATCGAGATCTGGTCAGTTTTGAAATGACGAGATACTTGGTCACACGATACAGTCACCAGGTATGGTATTTTTAATTAATGTCGTACTGGTGCAAGACAACGGGCTATTGACGACGGTCCGGGATCAATTCCCAAGACAATCACCAGAAGAGTTATATAAATGTGCAGGACCTAGCTGTTGATTGTTTCATAACCCCTCTGGTGTTAGTCTCGATGAGATACCTTGTCATTATCAAAACTGGCTAAATCTTTATGGACGAGATGTATCGTCATTAGAAGTAAATTGATCTGATGTCTATCTCATGAGCATAAACCAATTAATAACATCTTGTTGATGAGATACCTCGTCGTTATCGAAATTGGTGAGATCTCATTAAAACTACTAGGAGGATTAAACGTATTCAATTCCTTTTTTGAGCATCCAAACATGTTTTCTGCGTGTGTGTGTGTATGTGTAAAAGCTTCGTAATGAAAATATTTCATTATTCAAGCTTCAACAGTGATATGAATTTGTGCTTTCTTTCTACTGGTGTTGTCCGTTTTCATTAATTTTTTACTACATTATCTCTCATTTATTATCGTACGTAATAGGATTATCATCCTGCTTGGTAATCTACTCTTTTCATTAAACTTCATGAAACTAATAACGCGGTTCCATTTTTTTTCCCTAATAGGATTACGAAATCAATAAAAGTATTTGTTTTGAAAAACAACTCTTACAATGTATCGTTATTGGTTTAATAGCTATTAACATATAATTATCAGGTTCTTAAATTGAATAAATATGTTGGACGGATTGTGGGTTAAGATTATATTGACTTGTTTTTTTTGCATTTATTCGAAATTAAGCCGTTGGTCATGTTTACGTTTTAACAACCTGTATAGGTTTTCATAAGCTGCATTATATTATTCATCACAACATTAAAATGTTTCTGGAATTTTCAATTGAACTTTACAGAATATATAACCCAATGGGCGTCAGTAGATTTTCAAGTTGTGTTGTATATATTTTACCCTGCAGAACATATTGGCTAAATAACCACATTGATTGGTTGAAAAAAATCTTAGGAAAGAGAGTAGAAGTCAAGATTGTCACAACTGGTAACAAGTCAGGCAGGGAATTCAACAAGTAGTACAACGAGTATGTCGTTGGCGTACGAACTGAAACTCATTAGTTGACACACTTTTTGGAAACACTAAATGCTCAGTTTCATGACGATGAGAAGGTAGGTAGGTATTTAATTCACGTAAAACCGGAGCAAAATGAAGGGCTATTGGTGACGGTCTGGAAACAACCCCAGTAGAGATTGATTTGAAGACAACGCCACGTATTTTTGAACCACAGCCAGATGACGAGGCAACACCTGAGCTGGCACCCCATTCTCCAAACTTTCACACCGCGCGAACGTGAAAACAATTGAGGCCACGACGGATTCAACGTGTATCAGCCACCTATGTATACGACGGTCCTTGGGTGGATTCAAACACGCAACACTCGGGTTGCTAATCCGATGTTCTTGCAATCCAGTTTCCGCGGCCCCCACTATCAAAATTTATATAACTTTAATTCTGACCTAAATATTATAAGTCTTTCAATAATTGTAGACTAAAAATTTCAATTTCGTCAGCTTATGAATTTATGCTCTAAGCTGTCAATATACATGTTAATCCCTCAGACAGTTAACGAGTCATAGGTTTTCATCACGTATGAAGATACCATCGGCTTAGAGCAGAAACTCATTGACTGACATTTTGAAGAAACACTAAATGCTTAGTTTCATAATGATGAAAAACACATTGTCAAATTGTAATTTGCTTAACTCTTCTAGAAGAGTAGTTTAACTGCTCTGTAGGGGCCTGTAGAGTTGTCACAAGGTATATGTGGAATTTTTTTTCTCCCAATTTTCCACGGCAACACCTTAAAAGTTCCCAATAGGCTAGAAAATGTGATTGGCAAATTTTCAGCTCAACTTGATAATATTAACCCATGCCTCATTGAGGTTAAAGTTAAGAAAAACAGCGATTTTTAGCAAAAAATTGTAGCTTTTACTCCGAAAATCGAAACCATTCGTCCTAGAAACCAGTTCTTATCTCATTTCATAGAAAATTTTATTGACAAGAAGTTTGATCGCATCCACTTTTTTGCTATAACTGATATAATGGTATTTAGCATTTTTAGGTAAGGTCGTAGTTGATATCCTCAAAAGTGAATTTTCCTGGAAAGCCCTGAAAACATTACGATAGTCAATTACATCTGCTTTCCAGATTTTGCTTTTTGTATTTTTAATTTTGTACATAAAAAAAAAGCTTTAGTTAGAGGTATTTTCAAAAGTAAATTCAACAACATTCAAATTTAAAATGAAGGAAGTAGGGGTAAAGAAGAGAAGAGAGGAGTAAAAATGACAACAGTGTTCAAATGTATTTTATTAATTATATTGTTGAACTATACATCATTACATCACTATTATTTAAATTTACAAATTACGGTGGATAGGTATGTAGAAGGTGTATGTATAGAAGGTATATGTATAAGATGGTCTTAGATATTGTAGCTTTTAAAGAATCCGGAAAAATTTGCCTACACTCAGATACAACTTGTAAAAGAAACTGACGTTGTTATTCGTCTTTCGTCAAAGAGGAATTAAAGTCTTTATTTAATTTTACTCTCTCTCAGCAGTGTAATTAACAACCCGTAAACAGATCATTATTTTTTTAGCTTTTAAATAATGTTTATTTTCACACCATATATCGGGATCAGTATTTAAAAAATCTGTATCCATTTCGATTCTCTTAAATAAATTTAGAGTTTGAGGAGAAACAAAATATCAACTTCTTTGTCCAATAAATGGACAACGTGTTGGAGATTGAGTTTTGGTTTTACATCCCTTTTATCACAATCATCTTCATCATTTTCTACTTCGGACCTTAATTTTTCAACCATGCTTGTTTTGACATTTATTCCCGAAGTATCATCTTAAAATGAAAATGCAACTTGCTCCGAGCTGAGATACCACAAATGGTTTATTATTTTAGACAGTGCCTTGTCTGCAACCTCTTTATCAGTTTTCCTGTATTGAACAAATATTTTAATAATTATAGGTCAAGGTTTGGGGCCAAAGTGGGTTTGTGGGCATTGAACCAACCAATTTTACTTAAATATTGATTATAAATAAACAAATATCTTCAATATCTTTTCTCTATAAATCAGTTAACGAAAATTAATCCCTGAAAAGATACACTTTGAGAGAATAAATGGCCTTTGCCATCCATCTGGCGTGATGAATAGCACCAGGTACTCTAAAAGCAATGTCTTTTTGAGGAAGACGCCCTAAATGAATTAAGCAAAGTTGGATGCATTTTTTATACTAATCCCTGAGCTGTTGGTTTTTTAAATTGTTCAAAAAGAAAACTTGAAATTTGTTCTGGATTACTTATTTTATTTCTAATATTTTCATCTTCTATACCTGTTTTGTATTTCTTCTTGTCTAGATTAGACCACCCAGTCTACAATTTTGGAAAATTATCTGGCTGAAGACCAGTGGATGTGCACAGTTTGCAATTAAAAACTGCTTTTAAAACAACTTCTAAAATATGGTGGCGATGTGCTAAATACAGAAGGTTTTTCTCTAATAACTGCTCTAGCAAAACGCATTTTCCCCTTAGGTATTGACTGCCGTGGTATCAAAACACATTGCCTGGATTTTCCCAACTGCTCTCCACTGTTCAACTGCTGATAATACAGCTTTTGCCTGAATTATTCCCTTACTATTTTCAAGGATTGGAACACCTATCAACCGTTCTTCATCGCCACAAGTAATCAAAATCGCTATCCGCTCTACATTTTCTGTACTCAACAAATCTGGAAGCAATTTATCATCCCAGTGCACAACAGATCCCTCTAAATCGGAATTTCTAAATCTATTTTTGATGAGATCAGTTCTTTGTTGTCGGAATTGCTATCTGCGGAGTCGTATGACACTGCAACCTAGTATTAAATTTGTGGGTCATTACCTAATGCCTCTGCTGTAGCTTTTATTATTCGCACAGCATCTCTATCAGAAATACTACACTTATCTAACAATAAAGACAATTTTTCAGTAATGATCTCTTCCATACCTCGATAGTACCTCCTCTTCTTTATTTCTGGTCCTGCTTCCTCTCTGTGTGGAAAGTTATACTCTGTATGTTCTTACATCCGCTCCTCTTACTCTGATATGCTGCTAGTGCTTGGTACAGATTCCAGCTCTACATCTTCTTTACCTTCTAAAAATAAAATATAGGTGTTAGTTAATGTCAAAGTATCTGCCTAAGTAGTAATACATTACATTAAAAAGATAAAAAATTAGCGAAAAACACAAAGTGACCCACATTTTTACTGGTCATCTCAGCTGTTCGCGTCGTTTGTTTTCTTTTTTCTGCTTTTACGAATTTTATGTCAACGCCTCCCATGCAGCCAGTACGTCCTTTTTCTCTCTGGAATGACAAAAACTGTCAGTCTTCTTTAGTGGTGTTTGTATGTGCATCCAGACGAGCAACGTCAAATAAGTCGTCAAAGGTTGACTTGAAATCTTCTACTTTTTGATTTTGAGAGGTGCTTTCATATCTTGCAGCGTGTTTTTGTAGTTTATTCCACTTATCATACAGTTTTTCCAGCTTTGCAAGACAATTTTTAATAATTTTGATTGGTATCTTTTCTTTTTCCCAAAACAGGAGAACTTCCTTTATTGTAAGTTTTGCAGCTTCTCTGGTGTTCAATTTAACTTGGCTCATGTTACAAAATAAATTGCGTAAAACTTGGAAATAAGAAGGTAGTTTACTGCCAGTGATTTGATGAGACATGTGGCCAATTTAAAAAAATGTTGTTTTTCTGCCTTGAACTCATGCATGTTGATGCTCTGGAAGTCGAAGGTAATGCCATTCTCTTTTAAATCTCACAGGGAAAAAATGTGGTACACGAACTCCACTGCTTGAAAACATAACCAAACGGGTGTGCATCTAGATCTGTGACGCAGTAACGTTTTACATTCCACTTCCTATTACAAATTGACTGGAATTTCCCGGCCAATGTGAAACCAAAACAATGAGAGTGGAAGTTGAAGTATAGATGTCAGGTCACTACAGTTCTCTCGCAATTGAATATCGGATTGACTGGCTCCTGCCAGTCTCGTCGCTCTAGCGCTCCGTTCAGATCCATATTCTAACATGTTCTACATATATTTTAATGATTTAGTTTTTTAATACGATTTTGAGGGTATCCACTACGACCTGACCTGAAAAATACTAAATACTACACACAAGTTGTATCTGACGTACTTTTACAAGTTGTATCTGAATGTAGCACATTTTTCAAGACTCTTCAAAAGATACAATATCTAAGACATTACCACCTTAATTTTTAATTACCACTTAATTTGTATATTTAAAATGGATGTTGTATAATTCAACAATATAATTAATAAAATACATTTGAACACTGTTGTCATTTTTACTCCTCTCTTCCTGTTCTTTACCCCTAATTCCTTCATTTTAAATTTGAATGATTTGAATTTACTTTTGAAAATACCCTTAACTAAAGCGTTTTTTAATGTAAAAAAGGAAAAATATAAAAGCAAAATCTGGAAAGCAGATGTAATTGAATATTGTAATGTTTTTAGGCCTTTGCATAAAAATTCACTTTTGAGGATATCCACTACGTTCTGACCTGAAAAATATTAAATACCACTCAATCAGTTTTAAAAAAAAGTAGATGCGATCAACTTTTAATTGAATACAATTTCCTATGATATGAGACAAGAATCAGGTATCTAGGAAGAATGGTTTCGATTTTAAAGAGAAAAACTACGATTTTTTGCTAAAAATCGCTGTTTTTCTTAACTTTAACCTCAATGAGGCACGGGTCAATATTATTAGATTGAGCTGAAATTTTGCCAATCACATTTTCTAGCCTATTGGCAACCTTCAGTTAGGTGTCCCGGAAGAAATTTTGTTACCACTCTAAGGGGCCAGCCCTTGGTGCCAAAACCAGTTTCAAACAGTCACCAGTTCTTAGCAAGGGACAATGGACAATATGCATGATTTTCAAATTCATTTTAAAATGAAAAAGCACGAAAAACTAAGTAGAAAAATGCCCCTTAAACTACAATCTGACGACATTAATTATATTTAAAACACTTTTCAAATTGCTGTGAAGTCACTTTTAACGAAAAACTGCAGTCGCTGACGATTTTTGCCTGTGACGTCATAGTACATAATTTTCCCATCAAGCGTTCCTTGAACTGTGTTATCTCTATGGGTATCTTTTTAGTAGTCATATATTTACAGATTTTTGATTAATTCGGCAATGGAAAAAATGGTTCGAAAATAGTTAAAAAGAAGAATTACAAATATTGTATTGTTCCGTTTGTGTCATAATTCAACGATTAAAACACCACAAATATTTTTTTTTGTTGTACCAAAATATGAACAAGTTCGTAGAAGATGGTGCAGCGTTATGAAAAGAGATTAAAAGAAAAACAAAAAGCCATTTTTACTTCTTGCTTGCATTGCTGTGAAGATCATTTTTGGTAACTTTAAAATACCAAAAATTATTTGTATTTTTAATTGTTTTTAATTAAGAATTGTGTGATTTAATCTTGTGGATAACTACTTGTGTTTTTGCTAAAACGAAAAAATATTCTTTCGGTATCAAGTCACTCATAATTCAGAATTTCTTGTTTCATGAAAAAGAATTTAATAAATAAATATAGGAATACTATATATTTATAAATCAAAACTGGTTGAAAATATATACAGAGAGCATATACAATAACATCAATAAACATTGAATTATTATACTCCTGATAATTAATTTGCAGTTGGTAAAACTGTGTCATATTTCTTCTTTAAATTGAATGATAAGTATTATAGAATTCAAATTCTTGCAATTTTAATCAAATTATCACACTACCTTCTTCATGGTTTAAAATGTTGGACTACCAAATGTTGTGTTCAATATTTAATGCAGTTGCAATTCTCGCAATAAATTTATCTACACATATTATTTTTGGATCATCTTTTAGTGCATTACGTTTTATCGCTTAAATATATTTAAAAAATTATTGTTCCTTAACTAACAAAAATAATGTTGCTAAAAAATTAATGTATAAAATTAATTTTAAGTTAGCTTTCAAAATTCACTATTTTAATACCCCAACAATTTTAATCTACTTTGAAATTATTTTCCTAATATAAAGCTCTTATTTGATATACTATTATAATTATCTATACAAAAAAATCTGTTTCAGAATGAATTGTGTTACTTATTAAGGAAAAGAGAACAACTATCAATATTCTATTTTCTTAAGTACAACTTTTTGATAATAGCACTACTCTTTAAAAGCAATATAAAAATACATGTTTTAAAAAAATAAATATGGTGTACAAAATATTATCATACGCTTCGCTTTAACGCCTTTCATTTCTACTCCCATAAAATTTGGATGGTTTCGCAAAAAAGAAAACATGGATATAACACCCAATTTAGGTAGATTATCCGACTGGCCTTTTACAAAGCCTTGTTCTACAGTCGTCATTTTTAAAGAAGAAATCTGTATAATAATAATAATGTAAAGACTATAATTCAACACAATTATTTAAAAAATAAAATTTGCGTAAAATCAATGAAAGCAACCTGAAATAACATGCAGCCGGCGAATGTAGCGAGAGATTTCATGTACTACGACGTCACACCAAGCTCCATCCCGTTTCCAGTCACGTGACTTCAACGCGTTTTTTAATCGCTTATTATGCTTAAATTAAACTTTTTTGAGATTTTTAAAGTTGATTTTCGGATTGTTCATGATCGAATTTGTAAAAAAAGTACCATTTTAGGACGTTTTGTGACATAGTGCATTTTCCCTATTGGTGTTTCCAACTTGGATCTTCATTTTCCTTGGAGTAATTGGGCAGTTTTGTCTTGACGATAGATCTCATCTGCAGCAAAATTGACCAGATCGTGCATGAGAAAAATCGCTTAAACAATTGGAGGGTTCAAAAATATATAGCACTATCAAAAGGCGTATAATTTTATATCGTGACCTAAACATTAATAGTCTTGAAACGGTTTGAAACTAAAATTTAATTTTGGCAGTTAATTAAATTCTGCTCCTCTAAGCGGACGATATGCATATGAAACCCCTCAGGTGATTAAAAAATCTTGTTTTTTGTATTGTTTGACGATATAGTCGAAACGTATTATATGACAGATAATTTTTCCACCGTACAACTGTTAGAAACTCAGTTTTTAAGTCAAAAGCAAGGCATTTTGATAGTGCTATTCATCTCTAACAAATTACAGTATGATGATGTATATTACACCTGAAATAAACATTGCGGTTTCGAAAATATTTCAGTTGAAGATTTTCTGTAGTATGTGCGACGATGTACTTGGTTCTTCCTTTCGTTTCCATTACTAGCGCTCAGTAATAGAACGACCAAAAAATTGAAGATTAAAATACCATCCATTTTGATATTTCTTTTAACTATGAAATACAATATTAATATATCCGTTGTTTGTATAAATAGGTAAGGTCATGCGCATTGAGTAATCCTATGATCATTCTTCATGAGCACCATAACGGTTTAACTGATCGGGGACCACCTGAGATCTGAAGGGATGTTGTTTACATTAGCGAGCTCCGCATTTCCTCATAATATGAAGTGGGCATGATTTATTAACCGTTATATTAAGAACAGACGCATTCTGCGGATACCAGAGGTTTTAGTGCTTCCCTTGAGCAAGAGGTTTGAAATCGCTCTGCCATATTCAGATGACCACATCTGTTTCTATTTAACCTTCCAAGTGGTTTCGAAGAAATACCTCGTCAATCCAGATCTTTCCAATTGTGCTCAAAGACTAGCTATAGTGTCGAACCCGATCTTTCCAACTGTGCTCAAAGACTAGATATCGCATCATCAAGACAATGTCGATTTTTGTATTGCAACATAACCAAGATCTAGTTAGTATTTTTTCTTCAAGAGCAGAAAACTATCAGGAGGGTTCAAAGCTTTCTTGATAATTTCTCACATAATCCTCGGAAATATTTAATTTAAATTACGTGTATAATTTTTACGGTAATTTTTTTTAATACCAAAATCAAAATCTGGGTAGTTTTCTTCTAATTACGAGATATTTCATCCATCCAGACCCGGACAGATTTAGTAATGCCGAAATACTTAGTCGATATAATTATCAGGAGGATTAAACTGACATAGAGTTTAATGTTATATGAATATTTAACTGGTGGTGGGGGATACAATTCTTTGAAAACTTTATTAAAGCTAATAGGGATAAGTAGCACGTAATATAAGTAAATTAAGAATACATGAAATTTATTTACTCGGAGAAAGTTAAGAGGTTGGCAATAATTGTTTTTTGATAGCAAAATCAAAATCTGGGTAATTTTCTTCTAATTACGAGATATATCATCATCCCAGACCCGGGCAGATTTATTAACGACGAGATAACTTATCGAGATTATCATAAGAAGAATTAAAGTGACATAGAAATTGAACTCTGATCAGCTATCAGAAGACGGAATCTATAATTAAATTTAATATAATATTCCATTCCATGCTACATAAGAATATTCAGTTACATGGTATATAAGAATATTCAGTTACATAGTATATAAGAATATTCAGTTACATGGTGTATAAGAATATTCAGTTACATGGTATAAAAGAACATTCAGTTACATGATATAGAAGAATATTCAGTTACATGGTATATAGGAATATTGAGTTACATGATTATTAAGAATATTCAGTTACATGGTATTTAAGAATATTTAGCATAGAATATTATAGCATAGAAAATAAGAACAGTCTATTACATAGAATATAAGAATATTTAGCATAGAATATTAGCATAGAAAATAAGAACATTCTATTTCATAGAATAAAAGAATATTACATTACCTAGAATATAATATTATAACTTTACATAAGAAGATAAGAATATTTCGTTACATATAATATAAGAATTTTCCATATATATATATTACATCTAATATTATAATATCCCGTTGTATAGAATATAAACATATTTCGTCCAGTAGAATACAATAGACACATAATATATCTTTCACAAAATCGAAACGAAACTCTCCATGGAAGAAGATCGAATTTCTCGAATGATTAACGGTTGGCGATATACGAACTGCCAAACAATTAAATATAGGATACTCAACCAAATGCCTTTCAAAGGATGCTTTAAGAGCGATTGCCACACAGCCCGTTTTAAAGGAGAAAATAATTTAATTTCCGCTCAACCACCTCGCCAAATCTCCCGACTCATGGCTGTAAAGTATTTTTTTTTTCATCGGCGGCGTCTGAGCTCGGGTTCTCCCTTCGATTCTTTCTCAGATGAGGCATGCAAAGCCCCGCTGCCCTGATGGACACAAATGGGTAATAAATCAAATGAAATTGATGAAGGGCCGAGTGATTTCTGTCAAAGTTCAGATCACTCACTCTGCATGGTCTGGCCACTTCCCCCTCCTTTGTGTTCCGTAATATCTTCATCAAGTCGGAAAAATCTGTCATCCCGAGTGACGCCACAGATTGGGTTTCGTACTTTATTCATGCGCAACAGTTTGGAAAGAAGAATCTTTAAAAAAGTTAGGAATAAACTTATCTTTATTTTGTGGAGAGGATTAGGAAGGTCCAATACCGAAAATGTTAATTTACCAAATTTAGCATGCGTACTTTTTTCAGATTGTACACTTAACCCTCCACGTTTCGACGAAATATCTCGTACATTAAGGTATGATTATTTTTGCTAATGACAAGATATCTCGCTATCAAGCTATTGCGGAAATTTTAATGATGACGGAATCGAGATATGGTCAGATGCGGTTAGTTTTGCTAATAACAAGATACCTTGTTGATATAACCACCAGGGGGTGAACCTCCAAGTGATTTCGATGAGGCATCTTGTCCATCAAGATCTGATAAATCTTGCTAATGACAAGATACCTCATCAAGATGTTGCTGATTGTTTGATCTTGACGTGATCGATCTCGTCAGTTTTCTTCAAAGGTAACATATCTCGTCCATCAAGATGCGGTTAAGTTTGCTAATAACAAGATACCTTGTTGAGATAGCCACCATGGGGTGAACCTCCAAGTGATTTCGATGAGGCATCTCGTCTATCAAGATCTGATCAATCTTGCTAATGACAAGATACCTCATCAAGATGTTGCTGATTGTTTGATCTTGACGTGATCGATCTCGTCAGTTTTCTTCAATGACGACATATCTCATCCATCAAGATGCGGTTAATTTTGCTAATAGCAAGATCCCTTGGAAGTGATAATCACCAGGAAAGTAAAAACGACATATTGACTTATTTTATGCGTGACATTTTATGTTGAGATAAATGTAGGTGGCGGTAGAGTCTATGTGGCAATACGTATTCTGCTACAACCATCTTATGAAATAAAGTATGGGCGAACAACTTCGTGCTATCTCCTCCGCTCGCTCGTTGTGAACAGCTGTCATGTAGTTATACACTATATGGACAAAGGTATTTGGACATTGGATGTTCTTAAAAAAGTGCTTTATTGTTCTATTTAGTAACGGGTAGACCCTCCTTTTCTTTTTGTATTACAGCTACAACACGTCGAGACATACTTTCCACAAGTTCTATGCAGGTCTAGGCTGGAATAGCTAGTCATGTCTGTTGCAAGGCTTTGAGAAGAGATTGTGCGAAGATGGGTTGTCGTTCCAGTTTATCTCACACGTGCTTGATCGGATTGAGATAGGGGTTCTGAACAGGCCAGTCAAGCAAATTCAACTCATGTTCGGGAAACCAGTCCAGAACACGTTTTGCAGTATGACATGATAAGAAACAACCCTCATCGCGGTAGTATTGCCATAGTGTAGGCAAGGCCGAATCATCTAGAACACCGAGGTACACGTCAGCGTTCATGGTACCAGCTACATAAAGCAATGGGCAGAGTTCTAACCAGAATAAACAACCCCACACTAAGATGTATCTTCCTCCGAATTTCTGCAGCGTCCAAATACTTTTGTTCATATATAATTTTTTTTTAAATAATTGAAAAAGCATGCCTCCGAAAATGGGGCAAGTTATTTATCGATTAAAGTGATTATCCGACTTGATTAAAAAACTATTCTGCGCTTCGACAGTCAATCAGCTGTATTAGATTCGTAAGCCCATTTACCCTTTTGAGATCTTACGACAACGACCCAGTACACATGTTTTGTCTACATCAATGGAAGGTTGATGGTATTCTGACCATGTCACTAAATTTATTTGTTTTTTCGAATACAATTTCATCACTTTAATTAATAAAAATTCAAATGATTGCATTCCAAATTGAGAAATGACATTTGATTGGTCAACACCAATTATATCAAACACCAAACAACGCCATAATTTTAATACGTTGCATTTTAAGATTATTCCAATATGAATTATGAGAGAGCGATTAGGAAGTGGAGACAAAATCTTCATTTTCCGTCTGTCTTTTTTTGTTTTTACATCGAAAACTCTCTCTCTCTCTCAATGCATAAATTTCTCATAACTAGTTATTATTTAGGATAACGATATTGGCATTGAAAAAAATAATTCTATATAACTAGTTACAAACCCAAAAATTCGAGGGTTTTCATTTTTCAAACATTTGAAAAAATACAGTTTTACAGTGAAACTTTGTTTAATAATCAGTGTCGTAAACGTGACGGTTAATTGAATAGACAGATAATAGAAAAACTTTAAACAACCCCTCCCCATATTGTTGCATGAATCTACGCTCTACATGTACGTATATATTCGAATTTTAAAATAGTCTATAATTTTCTGTGAGTGTACGTACTAATAACTTTTAAAACTTCATAAATTAACTGTTAACAACGGACTGACGGTTAAAAGTGTGGCGGTCAATCGAAGTATCACTGCACTTCCATAACAAAGAAGTTACTTTAGTAAGGGAGAGATTTTCAGTGTTTACAAATAAACCAGACGGGGGAATGACACTTTACTTCCTGTTACCCAATTGCTCTCACTTGATACATATCAGGGTTACGTTAAAGTGTAGTTTATCACCCTTTTGGCAGTTAATCTAAATGACACTGAACAATTAATAATCATATATTAATTAGGAACTCTTACTTTGAAATTTCTATTAGCGATGAACTGAAATCGCATTCGCAATCGAAGCAGCCGGGTGACGTCAGGAGGAACTTTCGCAACAAAAATACTACCGCCATCTGCATTTAGATTGACAGAAAAAGCCTCTCGCCATTTTTATACCATATTGAGAAAGTTTTACTAGCCAGGTTAAATTGGATCAAAAATTAAAAGTATTAATTTTGGCAAAATTGAGTTAAAAGTTCAAAATTTGAGTTTATTACTATTATTATTTGAAAAGGATTCTAATAGGAGAATAATTGATGTTTCTCACACAAGAACATGAAATATACCATTCCAATGTCTTGAAATCCCCAAATCGATCTATTCGAAAAAGTTGTGTGTTCAAATTCAATGAAATATTATCTAATAAAGCTTTGGATGCACTTGGTGTAATGAATGATTTAGGTATTAGAGTTTATAAAAAATAGCAGAAGTGTGTAGTATCGATTGTGTGAAATATGTCGATGAGAATATATAACATAGTCGAAACATGTTCCACAAACTTCATGCTTAATGTCATTTTAACTGTTTGATTACGTGTATAGACAGTAATTTATTTTTGTTCAAGTAAAAGTGCATTACTTTCTTACACATATTCTACATCCTTTTACAGTATTTTGCATCGTATTTTGAACTAATACGAACCAAGCCGCTTGCAAATTTCTGCTTGAAAACTTTAGTTAAATCGTTCCAAATCGAAGGATAATGTGTTAAACTTAATAACCTTTAGTGTTGGTTAATCCGGTTGGCCTATGAGTAGATAGATCTTTTGAGTTGAATAAATGGAGTCCAACCACAAGTTTACGAGAATCGGCTTAGTATGGTTCAAGTACAGTTTCAAGGGATTAATTGACTGAATACACTTGCCTTAACTAATAAGCTTAACGACAAATTATCCATCCATTCACCTTTAATAGATGAAGCTTCAGAATTAAAAAGTTTTCTAAGATTAATCAGGATTAAACCCGAGAGATAGTAAATATTTTGGAAAGCATCCTTTGAAACGTTCTAAACTGTTACGAAGGAAAGAAATATCAAATTTGTAGGATAGTGTTTTGCTGAAAGCTATTTTATTAGTATGCTTGACAATTGGTACGGAAATCAATAATTACCTGTATTGATATTTTGAAGTGTTCTAAACTGTTACGAAGGAAATAAATATATAATTTGCAGAATCAATAATTTCCTGTACTGATATTTTGCAATTTCATTGACATCTTTTAGCCGTTTTTTCTTCACAATCTGTATTTTTATTTTGTGTCTTCCAAAAAATATTATGAGAACCTAATAACTTTTTGCTGATCGATATCATGGTTCAGTAGTTAGTTCAATAGGTATAAAGTTAAAAATTTATTTTTTAAATTTATACTAATGTTAAAATTTACAGTTATATTTAAGTAACAGTTTATTAGAATATTTTACCTACAGTAGGTAATTTCAAAGAAATTGCAAACTCGCATAAGGATTTTATGATTTTATCTGTTTTATAGCTGAGTCATTTATTCTAGATGGTGAGTCAGAAAATTCAAGAAAATAATACACACGTATTTCAAAAATGAATATGGATCTAAAGAGAAAAATATATACATATATTGACGTATATATTTGTAAAGCTATATTTGTTGAATTACGATAATTTTACAATTTAGTTTTTAAATGTTCTTACACAAGACTTCAAATCGGTGGATCTACTCGAATCCGAATATGCCGTTAAGAACTTAAAATAACGATCTTTTGGGACCTTTATTTTAAACATTTTTCAATACTTTTGAGGGTTTGAGTGAATTAACTGAATTTAAAGACTAATAGCTCACTAATACAAAAGAATAATATCCACAAATCCACTTGTAATTCCAACGTCTGAAATACCGTAAAAGTTGCTTTACAACATGTAATGGCTTTCAGCAGCAAAACCAGTTTTAAAAAGAGTTGAAAAGAGTTGTCGAAAAGAGTTGATTGGTCACCCATAAAGCGATGTAAAACAGTACTATTAAATGAACAAGGCTACAGTTTTGGCGAAATCAGAAGAAAAACTGCTGGAAACTTAACAAAAGGTAGCATTTATCAATTTTTGAAGATGTACACTCTAAAATAAAAACATCGACGCACCAAGAAGGAACTATCCGATTACGATTAAAATTGGTAGATGTGAAGAACATACATAGGAAAACAAACGATTAAAATGTCAGAACAATTTAACGATTTATTTTAGAGTTTAACCGTTACAAAGGGAAGAAGTCAATAAGGCGTTGGTCGACCTCTGGCCTGGGTGTAATCTGTCACCCATCGTGGCCTAGACTAAAAGCCTTCCCGGATGCTGTCCTGTGGAATTTTTTGAAAAATTGTCTCCAACTGTCGAGCCAAATGGTCGACATTCCGGGATGGCTGCAATCACCTTCCCATAACATCCCAAATATGCAATATGGGTTAATTCTCAAAAAATGGGAACAAGACACATTTAATAAATTTAAGCTTTGACAGCAAATAAATTTTATTCTAAAAATTATTTTTTTTTCAATGGGTTTTTAGTTCTATTCAGAGACAATAATTAGTCTGATTTATTGAAACAGTTTGGTGTAAATATCCTTAAAATTAAATTCTTTAGTTAAAAATGTCGGATTTTTTGCATCTAAAATGTTAATTGATCAGTACATCACCCAGAAAATAAATTCTAATGTGTTTTCCAGAATTGCAGGAAAAAATGAATAGAGTATAAGAGAGTATATAATAGAGAAGAGAGT
The DNA here is from genome assembly GCA_947359465.1 of Metellina segmentata. Taxonomy (NCBI): domain Eukaryota; kingdom Metazoa; phylum Arthropoda; class Arachnida; order Araneae; family Tetragnathidae; genus Metellina; species Metellina segmentata. Next base: position 95,697,493 of record OX375875.1, on the reverse strand, counting down.
ATAAGAGAGTATATATAATAGAGAAGATAGTATATATAATAGAGAAGAGAGTAATAAAGTATATAAAAGAGTAGAGAGTAATATAGTATAAAATAGAGTAGTATATAATAATACAGTATGTTAATTATTTTGATCAGCAGATGGCAACATTACTTTAAAATTTTGAAGAATTAACAAACAAACAAAACTACAGCCATTCTAGCAATTCGCGATGCCAAAGAGTAACTATCGATATAGCTCTATATCTGAAGCAAAATATGCATTGTAAGTACTTTAAATTGCATTTATTTGTCTTTAAAATAACTTTTTAAACGTTTTTAAGCATTTTTATGTGTTTTGGGGCATTTTCTTTGCCGTAAACATACTTTTCTTATTTTTAAAAATGCAATGTCAAAATTACGCAACTATCGATATGGCGTTTTTTTTGCCGATTTAATTTATGTTACTAAGGTGCTCTCTCTCTCTCTCTCTCTCTCTCTCTCTCTCTCTCTCTCTCTGATGTCCCAAAACATAAGAAAAACATTAATTGTAATCTCTTTTCATCAGATTAATAGTTTTTTTTTATCAAAAAATAAAATTAATTCAGCAGATACAATATTAATACCATTACTAGGCACGTGTCCGAGAACATGTAACGATCGATATCAAATGACGACTGCTTGGATCATTACTTAATTTTGGACGTGATGTAGCAACAAGATCAATAAGACTGTAAATAATTTCGTTTTTTTTTTCTTTAAACAATATTTTTCTTTCATTTTTATTTTCTGCTTTATGGTCGTAATGATCCTTTGAATAAATTTTTCAAGATGAAACTTATATTTTAGAACGTTTTTTTTCCTGATTAATTCTATGAGAATTATAACTTTTCCAGGAGTTTTCAAGGATAAAGTTATTTTTATTTTATGATCATGTTTTCCTTTTTGTATGATGCGTAAAAATATATTATTTAAAAAATCACAAAAATCAACCAAACCCAAAATTTTTGGAATTAGTAATTTACTTTACAGAATTAAACAAATCCATGATTTAAAATCTGGAAAAACAAGATTCTAATTTTAAAATATTAAAATCTTCTCTAATTTAAATTTTGCTCAGTACACAACATTTTTTACCTAATCCCAAAAGAAAATGTCGAGTGGAGTAATGTCAGGAGACCGAGGCGGCCATTCTATGGGGCCACCACTCGACACATTGAGCTTTCTTCACGGGATCCGCCATTTTGAATAATTGAATTCTTTAATAATCGTTTGCGTTCTGTGCAGCGCTATCTACAATCAGTCTGCAACTCTCAGCGCGCTTGGATGGTTAGTTTTAACTTCATTTTCTGGTTGAATACCCTCTGCGTTTTATTTTGTTCTTTCGTTAATTTGCGTATTCGAATGATATATATATATGTATATATATATATATATATATATATATATATATATATATATATATATATATATATCCACAAATTAACGATTTCATTTTAACGTGCAAATTAACTTTAGTTTTCATTTTTGTTTTCTGACACAATGTAATGTAACAATAATAATAATAATGTAACAAAAATGTAATAACACAATGTCCAAAAGTCATTTGACTTTGCGAAATGCCAAAATTATGTAACATGCAGGCCAGCAATGTCTAAAATCTGTTACCTACAGGAAAGCAACGTCCATAACCGTTTACCTACATTAAAGCAATGTCAAAAATCTGTAGTAATCTGTAAAAATCTGTAGTTAGTAATTTTGGAGAACTGTTCCTGTCTTTGAATGATTGTACTCGTATATTGTATTATAGGCCTATAAACAACGCACTAAAAAGTTATTGATGTTAAATTTCAAAATTTTAAAAATTACTCGTAGTTAACATTAAGTGTTCCCACATTTTGAGAATCTCCCATATGAGAGAGAGATCAGTAGACTTAGTTGGCCAAGGAAATGTTGGGAAAGCTTGAAGACAGTTCAAAAAGCAACACATGCCATGTGCGACCGGGCATTATCTTGTTGAAAAGTAAGTCCAGGGTCTCGCAAAAGGAACGGTCACACAACCGGTCGCAGAATATCGTCTACATACCACTGTGCTCTAAGTATGCCAGAAAGAACTACCAAAGTGATCCGGCTATCAAAGGAGATGGCATCCCAGACCATATTGCCTTGTTGTGGGCATGTGTGGCGTGCGAAAGTAAGGGCAGGATTTCCACGCTGCCCTGGACGACTCCAGACACTTCTAAGGTTGTCGTCAGACACAGTTGAAAACGGGACTCTTCACGAAAGATTATACGATTCCAGTCAGCGCTGTTCCAAGTTCATTAAGCCCGGAACCATTGTAATAGAACTTACTGGAGCACAGGCGTGAGAGGTAATGCTACGGTTCACTAAGAAAGCGGAGCCACTATCTAGCAGCCGCAATGTAGCTGTGGATGACTTAGTTTATACAAACTTATGGCGTTGGTTTCCAAGAGAGCGTTGTTTGTGAGCGTATCAATAATTAGCGGAGTCGCCATTTCCATGATGATCGTTATAGCGGTCTCCAACAGTTGAGAACATTTTTCTCTTGTAGCGGCAACATTTTATTTCCTGCGCCAAACGATTCGAGTGAAGAGAAGCAAAATACAATTTTTGACTGGCATTGCTTAGTTTGTTTCTGTAAAATCGAGATCTTTAAAGAATGATTGAACATTTCAACGGATTTGAAATCTGCCGAAAATTTTACACCAGAACGCGATACCTTAAATGTGATATTTTCTTTGAATAAATAGTTAATTGTTTAATAAATAGTTAAATAATCAAATGGTAAATAATTAAATATTCGAATGGTAAATGATTAAATAATCAAATGGTAAATAATTAAGTAATCAAATGGTAAATAATAAAATAATCAAATGGTAAATAATTAAATAATCAAATGGTAAATAATCAAATAATCAAATGGTAAATATTAAATAATAAATCTGTTTTTGTTATCGATCTGGCGTATAATTTTACGCTGCTTTGGAATCCGTTGAAATTTTCACTTTATCTTCAACGATCGCGAAAATAGAAACTTGAACTAGACAGCAAAAAAGTCCTTTATTTTGTTTCTCAAATAAAATAAAAAGCAATAGCTGTCTGTATCGCCCATTCTCCACCGTATTCTGTCCGTCTAAGTTGACACCTCGGGTCTCTGTTAAGACGGCCGCCTAGTTGCCTCATGACGTATCACGGGTGCTAGATAACGGCTCCGCTGTCTTAGGAAACCGTAACTTCAGCGACCTAAAGGTCAGCGCGACCGTAAATTCCGCTCTCTCAGTCGTCTGCATCGGGTCATGTTGGACACATTTGTTCGGGTCACTCGTTGTATAGTTACTAACGACAAATCCGGTGCTGTGATAGCTGCTCTGACAATCGCTTTGTCTTCCCATTATGTTGTGGCCCTAGGTCGACCGCTGTCGTCTTGACGCTGACATCTGCCGTTCTTGACCCACCCTTGCCACCATCTTCTAGTCGTCGCATTGCTTCGACCCACATGTCGAGCGACTCTTCGATTCATCCAACCAGCCTCCTTCAATCCAATAGCACGATCTCTTTCAAACTCTGACATATCGCACCCCGGCAAGAAAAGTGACACAACTCAAAGTTGCAGAATTTCAGAAACATCAACTTTTAAAGGATACTATAAAACTTATATTGAAATAGTATAAGCTTTTTTCTAATTTTAGGTAAGTATTTATGGTAGTAACTTCTATTACATTCTATAGAACAGTAATATAACACACTGGAGCACCTTATACATACTTTTAATGAGATAACAACAAAAATTTTATTTTTTTACCTGTGTTTTTTTGCCGTAGTGCGATATGCTTGAAATGAGCACGGATGTTTCTGCGAGGCATTGTTACAGTCAGCGTAGGATATCTGCAATCGAAATTCAACAGAAACTTCGAGCACAGATTGAGAATCACTCCTTATATACACCTGCTAAATGCGCATTTCTGCTGTGCTGGAGCTCCTACTATTCATTCATTGAACACCAAATTTGAATCATTTGCATATTCGTTCAAAATATCTTTGCATACGAAATTTCATTACAGTTGAACAACTCTTCCTTGGTGAATCGATTGTTATGTTATAGAGTGTATAAGGACCCTTAGTCACTACAAAACCAGAGTGGTAAAGGCAGGAAAAGGTGCGCAACAGCAAGTGACGATAGAAGAATTAAGAGACTGCCTGGGTGAAAGAAGAAAATCATCTGGGTGTATACAAAAAGAAATGGCATAATAAATATGAAGTTGAGTGCAAGGACTATTAAGTGCAGACTGCAGGAATTTTGTCTTAATACGAGAATTCCACGAAAAAAGCCATTTTATCTCTCAAATAAAAGTTGAAAAGATTAAACTCGGCTAAACCTCATATTAACTGGACAGTGGAACAATTGGACAGTGTTATTTTGAGTGACAGACCAAAATCTCCCTGTTTGTTAAAGATGGCGTAAAATACATTAAGGAGAAGAATTATCGGAGATTTGTATCCTGATTGTAGTACACCTAAAGTAAAATACCCAGTTAGTGTTATGATCTGGGGTTGTATAACATCAAAAAATGTGGGTGAAATTTGCGCGACTATATATAATGGGAATTATATAATAATTACTATATATAAATGCGCGACTATATATAAATGCCCAAAAAAATATAACTGAAGTAATTGAGCTCAAACTGAAGCCTTCCAAACGTAATATTTTCCAATATAGTAAAACATTTATATTTTAACACGATTCAGCTCCATGTCATGTTACTACTGTGTGATAAAATTGGTTTCAAGATAGTTATATTCCACTACTGGAATGGCGTGGGAATAGTCTAGACCTTAACCCAATAGTAAAAATATGATCTGGGATTGTATGACATCAGAAAATGTGAGTGAAATTTGCGCGACTATATATAATGGGAATTATATAATAATTACTATATATAAATAAGCGACTATATATAAATGCCCCCAAAAAAAATAACTGAAGTAATTGAGCTCAAACTCAAGCCTTCCAAACCTAATATTTTCCAATATAATAAAACATTTATATTTTAACACGATTCAGCTCCATGTCATGTTACTACTGTGTGATAAAATTGGTTTCAAGATAGTTATATTCCACTGCTGTAATGGCATGGGAAAATTCTAGACCTTAACCCAATAGTAAATCTATGGAGTCGTCTAAAGAAACTCGCGAGTCAGAAGCAACTCAACAATAAAAGCCAATTAATACAGAAGTAACAATTCAATCTTGTTTTCACATTATTAAAACGGCAGAACTAAAATAATTTGTTCACTCCATGGGGATGTGTTGTAAGGCCGTAATTAACACGCTAAAATTTGCTCAACTAAGTATTAACTGACATTGGGAAACTTTTTGTATATCTTATTTTTTCTGTTTCACTTTTCTTCTCTTCATCAACCAATAACTGCTGTTCTAATAAGAAAATCTTACATAAAAGTTATTGCATTATATTCCTGATTATATTATACTTCTATTGAAAGAAATTTTATCATATTACTTCAAAACAAAGTTTTAATATGAGGCATCAAGTATCAGAAATGCACTTTTAACCAAAGATTTCCACAATTTTTGCTACTTCTGTATACACTCTATAACAAAAAAAAAATCAACGCACCAAGAAGGAATCATCCGATTACTTTGAAATTTCGTATGCAAAAATGTTTTGACCAAATATGCAAATGATTAATATTTGGTGTCCAATGAATGAAAAGTGCGATCTCCAGCGCATCGGAACTGCGCATCCACCAGATGTATATAAGGAGGTGTTCTTGAACTGTTGTTAAAAATTTCTGCTGCATTGCGATTTAGGATAATTTTCAACGACTGAAAAAATGCCACGCCGCAGGATTCGAGCTCATTACAAGCAACTTTCAGAGTTTGAAAGAGGTCGTATCATTGTGAAAGAGGAAGGTTGGGCAAATCGGGGAATCGCTCGTCATGTGAGTCGAAACGATGCGGCGATTAGAAGATGCTGACAAGAGTGGGTGGACAATGGCAGATTTCAGCGTCATCATGGTAGCGGTTGACGTAGGGCCACAAAAGATCGCGAGGACAGAGTGATTGTCAGATCAGCTGTCACAGCGCCTGATTCATCGCTATCAACCATCAGTCTATCCCACACACAAGTGTCCACCAAGACCATTCACAGACGGCTGAGAGAGCGAAATCTATGCTCGTACCTACCGTTACGCCACCTGCCACTCACACCTGCACACTGCCGAGCGAGATTACAGTGGTGCTTGGCTTGATCAGGCTGGAATGATGCTGACTGGGGACGTATAGTCTTCAGCGACGAATCCCGTTTCCAACTGTATCCTGACGATCATCGAAGACGTGTCTGGAGACGCCCAGGGCAGCGCGCCAATCCTGCTTTCACTATTGCACGCCACACGGGCCCTCAACAAGGAGTTATGGTCTGGGGTGCCATTTCCCTTGATAGCCGGACCCCTTTGGTCGTCATTAGAGGTACACTTACTGCACAGCGGTACGTTGACGAGATTCTGAGACCTGTTTTGCCACCGTTCCTTTCGCAGTACCCCGGGCTTATTTTTCAGCAAGACAATGCCAGACCACATACGGCACGTGTTGCTATGAACTGTCTTCAAGCTTGTCACACACTTCCTTGGCCATCCAGATCACCAGATCTATCTCCCATCAAGCATGTCTGGGATATGATGGGAATGCGACTGCATCCGGTAGGGAATGTTGATGACGTAGCCCGACAATTGGAGCAAATTTGGAAAGAAATACCGCAGGAGACCATGCGGGAGCTTTATCGGTCTATGCCACGCCGTGTGGCAGCTTGCATCCAGGCTAGAGGCAGGTCAATACCTTATTGAGCTCGTTACTGTAATTCTGAAATAAATCATTCAATTGGTCTGAAATTTTAATCATTTTCTATTTTGTACATAATTTTCCTATCCACCAATTTTTGTCTCCATCGGACAATTCCTTCTTGGTGCGTCGATGTTTTTTTGTTATAGAGTGTATATTCTATGATAGAATTTCAAGATCATTCCGACTCCAGCATTTTGTTCAGTTCAAACGTCTTACAAATACATTTTCTTTAAGCCACAAGAGGACCATTTAAACCGTGCAAATAAAATATAATAGATGGGTAAATTATTCTTTTAAATACAATCAAATCTGAGTTTAAATACTATTTGAAATTCTCACTTTAGTAATACAAATTTCAAAAATGAATATTTTGCACTGCTGAAATTATTTCTCATTTTAAAGCAAAATTAAAAATATATATAAAATTGCTTTCCCTAAAACTTTTCGCTTCAAAAATTTCTGGCAATCCTAAATCCCGTCATTAAAATAAATTCCCTAATTCAGATATCGATTCAGATTATCCTTTACTCATCCAATTCCAATTTAGTAGGCAACCAATACCCCCCAACTGAAACTTATAAACGCTTTTAATTTGCTTTATGTTGAAGTAAAGATACATTGAATTAACTTTCAAGAATTAGTTTTCAAAATGCATAATTTTAATCAAAATAGGGAATATAATTATTCGTTAATGTGTGGAAGCATGTAAAAAGTTATAGATGTTGTTATTGTCTTGTGGTTCTACATGTTTTTAGATCTCACTCTTTGCTACTTTTTGAAAATATGTGGGAAAATAATAAATAAGCATTCCAATGGAAAATAATGTATATTTTTGTTCAAATTTTACATACATTAGGACAGGGCTCGAAATACCCGGGTGCACAGGTGCACTGTGCACGTGAAAATAAAATTGTGAACCTGATTTTTCCCGCTAGGCGCACCTGTGCACCTAATTTAAAAACTTAGGTGCACCTTGTGCACCTGTATTAAAAATTCAGCGACATATTTTATATGCATTGTTATTCTTAAGCAAAAAACAGGTATTTCGGAACATTAAGAGAGTGTTTAATTAAAAGTATTACACACTATTTAAATAATTAGGTCCAATGAAATATATTTCCACATTTGAATGCTTCGCTTCACAAGTAAACTTGAATTTGCTACACTTAAAGACCAAAAAAGTGCAGTGTGAAAATCGAATGAATGCAGAACATCTACAATTTTTCAACGACGATGGAAAAAGTTTTCGACTCAAATATAGTAGTTTGCTTCCAGATGCTCTGACAGTGTTAATTTTCTGTGTATAACTAAATTTAAAATGGTATAATGCAGTGAATGATTATGACAATACTTATGAGGAAAGCAAGTATTAAGATTATCATGTCTATCAAAAAAGCGAGGCTTCGTATGCATATAAAATATAAAATGCATAATTAATTTTCAATATAGGCACAGCTCGTCTTCCATCATCTTAGTATATTACATTGTATTTTGTTTGATCCAAGTCAAATATTCGGACACTCTAGTGTATCCTCCGGGAGAACCTGGCCTACCGCATCGGTAACCAAAGGATGCCACACCAATTGCAAACCACCTGTAGTCTTGTAGAATCATCAAAGGACTACCAGAGTCATACTGAAAAATAAAATTCAAGTAAATGAATATTAAGGTTTCCAAGAACACCCTGTTTTACTTGGTAACTTTTACTTACACAGTTACATTTTTTACCTTGCTTTTAAACCTTACGTTGTAAAAATTTAAAACTATCAAATCAATGTATCTGTAATTATTACGACTATACTATCAAACTATACCCTTACGAAAAAATGTGATAGAGTTTCATAGAACATTAGGTTTCTATAGATTAACGAAATTTCGAATCTATAGAAAAAATTTCTATTTAGAAAACGAGTTTTGATTCTATAGTAATATTTTTCTACTCAATAGGGATGTTCTACAGGAAAGTAAAGTTGTGAAACAAAAAAAAATGAGTTTCTATAGAATTCTATACAGGTTTTTACAGAGGTTACTTTATAGAGCTCTTAGAAAAATGGGTATAATTCTATAGGCTTCTGTATACCATGTTCTATAGAAATTTTTCTAAAGGAAAGACAGGTTTAGTGATTTTATGTTTGTTTTTGTTTTTTGGTAACTATGTGTATCAGGTGGTCGTATCTAAAACTTTTTTTTGTGTACTTTTGATTTTTATATTATGATTTATAAACGTTGCTGAGATATTCAACTTCAATGTATGTTCCGCAATAATCACTATTAAGCATAAGGCAACGCTAAGACATTTATTTATAACAACGACGCAGTATAATAAATTACATTGCTCAAGTGATACACCAATTCGGGAATATTGCAATATTCCCGAATAAAATTATTATTCCGAACAGTTGTTTTCTTTTATTCAAAGCGTTTTGGCTATGGTGACTCCACAAATTAATTTATTCTTTTTGCAAGACCAGTGCTCGCGTAAGTTAAGTGTTGTTAAAGCAAACGTTTTATATATTTAAGTTTATTTGATGGAGGTTGGTTGGCATAATATATCTTTTTCTTTGTATTTAAAAATAGACTAATTAAATTTTGTAAAAATATGCATAGTTCGAAAGGCATTCACAAAAGGACACTTAATTCGAAGATATGGCTTGGGCCAATGGAATCAGCACAGCCTGGTTGACTTTTCTGCATGACTTGAGGTAATAAACCAAATAATTTATTTACTTTCGTTTAGTGGTACTTATCGGCTATCTCCGATCCCATTTTCTAGGCGACTGTTTTCGCGAGATAACTTCTGCGCCATTTGCATTTACATACCCCTATAGATGCTTTTATTATTTCGGAGGAACTAAATGTAACTTTTATTTAACCACTTTCATAAAAAATAGTAGTGACTTTTCATAATTTACAGTATTTACAGCACTTATAACACTGCGTATTAATTACAACGATAGTAATCAAATATTATCATCATTGTTCGCATTAGTAGAACAATTTTTTTTAAATTATAAGAAAAGTATAACACAATTAAATGCAAAAGGCACCAACGATATCTCTCATTATCGAAAAAAATGTTACCAGAGATAACCGAGAAATAAATACCTTTTAACTTTTCTCTTATAGACAGTTTTCAAATCTTATTTTCATAGAACATTTTGCCCTCTGAGAAAACAGGATGCTTAAAATTTTTGGGAACCATTTCGACTTGGAATAACTTCTGTATTAAACATTAGTAGAACAATTTTTAAAAAAATAAAATAAAAGTGTAACACAAGTAAATACAAATTGCGCCAAGGATATCTCTCATTATAGAAGAAAATGTTACCGGAGATAACCGAGAAGTACCTTTTAAAACTTTTTTCTTATAGACAGTTTTCAAATCTAATTTTCACAGAACATTTTGCCCTCTGAGAAGAACAGGATGCTTAAAAGTTTTGGGAACCATTTCGTTTTGGAATAACTTCTATACTAAACATCTTTTATTCATCTTTTTGTCCAAATTGTTCACTCAATTGTTGTCAGTTCATGGAATATAACGTCGTTAAAATCCGCCTTCTATCACTCTGCAAAAATCGAGATCTTTCGACCACGCGATTTGTCTAATTTCTTTAAGCTTCATTTCGACATCAGTGGCTACGTTGTTAAACAGTACAGCCGTTATTGGGGATTAGAAATATTAGTTTCATTCATGAACAATTTCTACATCCTTGTAGATTAACTATTTGATGAGCAAATCGTAGAAGGCATTATAGGATCTTTTTTTTTTCGTGGATGCTACTAAAAATGCGGTTGCAGTCAATTGTTAAACGATATTGAGGCTATGTTGTTAAAGATAGAAAGATGTTTTCAAAGCCTCTTTCTATCTGAAATCTCTGCTATTATTAAAGGAGTGTTTGTGTCTGTGTATGAGTGGACGAATCTATACCACTTACGTGTAGCAGACGAATCTTATCCGCAAATGAATCTATACCACTTACAGGCCTGAAATTTGGAACACAGGTAGTCCTAAAGCTGACTGAATGCATCTCGAAACCTACATTTTAAAATTTAATCTAGAATTTTTTTATTTATTTATTAGTGTTAGCATAACTTTCTTGCTAACGATTTTAAATACGTCACGGGCAATGACTATTTTCGATCTTCGCGATCGTAAGAGTGGAAATTTCAATGGATTTGAAGTTTGCGAAACATTTTACCCGATACAATCGATTCTTAAATGTTATTTTCTTTAAAAAAATATTTTTTCAATTGTAACCCGTGACATGTCGGGTGGTGGTTAGACTCTTTTTGTTTAAAAAAAAAATAATGAAAAATATTGTTTTTTCTTTAAGTTTCATTATATTTTCTGATGTTTTCTGTATCAGCAAGGACACGCAAATAACTGTCCTGGGCAACGCCGTGATGGCTTGCTAGAAAATGTATAAAAGTTTTTCAGTACGATGGTTTCAACAAGATAAAGGAGCATGTTATATAACTTGTGCAACCATGATAATTCTAACACATTTCCTAGACGAAAAATGTCAAAATTTTGTAATGTTGATTGTCCCCATCGTATGTCTGGTTAACCCTTCCAAATTGTTTTCAAAAGGCTACTCAAAGAAATGAGTAGTCTGCGCCGACCAATCAATAACAATTCTTAAGCAAAAAAATTTGCAAACAAATTGATTAATCATTCCGGAAATGTTTTCGAAAGAGACCATTTTGCAGAGCGACCATGCAGTTTTTTGGTCTATGTCATATTCCTTAAACAATGTCATTAACTAAAAAAATAAACAAGATTTAAATCTTGTTTATTTTTAACCAAAGCTTAAAAGAACTAAATAAAAAATGATGATTAAGTAATAAAATAAAAAAGTTAAATAATAAAATAAAAAAATGTTTTACTTAACCCTTACTTACCTGATTCGTCATTAGAAATCTGACCACGTTCTGATGGACTACATATTACGTCCTTAGAGGAAAACTGAACAGAGTTTGATCTCGTTATTATCAAAAAATCGGCAATATCTTGATGACGAGACATCTTGCAATTAGTAAAACTGCTCAGATCTTGATGGACGAGATATCTCGTCGAAACCAGTTGCTGGGTAAAAAGCTACTACAACACAAAATGTTCTTACATAGAGAACATCGTGTATCTTGTAGCCGTGTTTTTTTTCGGGAATTGAATTTCCTCTCTAACTTGAATTCGTTGTCGACGAGGAATGATTCTGGAAAGTTTACGTCAAAGTATAGTAAAGGAATGTCCTAAATCAACCTCAGGTTTGAATTGTCCCGTTTCGTTAACAAAGTACTGGAGGAGAGGTGACGTTGATTTCTGGCCTCTCAACAAAGAGAGAACCGTTGGAGTTTTGGATGAGAACGGACAGAGCTGATCTCTTACGATGGAACCATGGGACTGAAAGTATTTTGTATTTACCTCTCTTAGCACTAAAATTTGTATCGAATAATACGTGCTGGCTTATTTAAATATTTTTCAATTGTTAAAAACATCTACTCATCACTTAATTTGTCTCACGACATTACAACCTGCAAATATTTCTTGATTACACGATGCCTCGAATAAATTCCATGATCAGCTGTAAATTGACTCCATTATCAACTACACTGCTTGACAATTGCTAAGGAACAACCGATTTATTCAAAACTGCGATTTGGAAAGTCGCTCAATCGTAGAAAATGTTAGTGCAGAGGGTGCTGTAGAGCAAGGTCTCTTATCTGTATAATAAGACAGCGCACACAAGCTGTTTATTAATTTAAATTTCAAGCAGTAAATTATGTACAGAAAATCACGATTTATAGTTTTGAAAGATTTTCAGATAAATTACGTCTTGTGGTGCAAGTAACTAGTGGAGAATGTCCGTGAGGCATCATTTGAGTGAATTTGACCGTGGGCGAGCAGTTGGGGTAGCTCGAAGCTGGGAAAAGTGTCTCCCAAGTTGCCGCAGCAATGCGTATCACAAAGCGTTATTTCGCGGTAATAAAGAACCGCGGAAGGTGGAAATGCTTTGAATAAGCATATTGGTGGGCGTGATAGGAGCACCACACCCAGAGATGATGTACATATATCTCTAACAGCAATAAGGAACAGAGATCTCTCTCCGGCACAGATTGGTTCAGAGCTTGCAACCGCTACCGGCACTCGTGTATCTGCCAAACTATGTCTCGGCAAATAAATCAAGCTCGCTTGTATGCACGGAAGCCTGTTCATTGCGTTCCATTGCAACCACGCTATCGTCGGGAAAAGTTATACTGGTGTAAAAAACTTAATCGTTGGAATCATCAACAGTGGTCCATAATCATGTTCTCCCCCATGAATCCCGATTCACCGTGAAGGGGTATTATGGACACCAACTACTGTGGAGAGTGAGGGGTACACACCACAGTGGGTTACACACCATAGAATGCTCGTGAGGTTGATCGTTATGGCCGAGGGGTCATGGTGTGAGCAGGCACTATGCATAGTAGCAGAACACACCTACACATCTTTGACGCTGGTGCCTTTACATCGCAGCGGTATTGCACGGAGATTCTCCTGGGTCATGTTCGTTTATTTCGGGGTGCAGTGGGTCTAGACCTTGTGTTCATGGTTGACAGTTCATGTCCACATAGGACAGTTGATGTCTCTGAGGCACTAGAGAGCGAAGATATTGAACGCATGGAATGGCTTGCGTATTCACCGTACTTAAATCCTATTGAACATGCTTGGGATGGTCTTTGTAGACGTGCTTCACAAAGGAATCACACACCCCAAACTGTGCAGGCGCAAAAAAATTACTTTGAGCGAGGAATGGGACAATAACCCCCAAGCACTCCTCGACTGTTTGTTGGAGAGCATGTAGATCAGATGCTAAGTGTGCATAAGTCCGCAAGAAGGCCTCACTTCTTACTGAGTGACTATATCTGTCATGACTCCAGATAGAAAGAACAATTTTAGAGACTTTGGAAATTGCTCTAAGGAGCAGATTTTTTTATTTTTATTATCTTGCTTTTCTTTGTTCCAAAATCTGTAACATTTTCCATTATACTTAATGCCATAGTATCTTAATTAAATATATACTGAGTTTCGTTTCTTAAATCAATGAATATTATTAATTATTTTAAAAATTGGGTTTGTTACTTAGCAATTGTCAAGCAGTGTATATCAAGGGAAATGTTCGAATATTCGAAATGTTCTTACCCTACAGCTGTCTTTTCCTGTCTCATCCAAGAATCCGGCACACAACAATGATGAATTGATTCCATCAGGGAACAGTCTTTTAAAGTTGGTAATCCTCGTGCTGTAAAATCTTTCGCACATTGCGTTCGACATAATTGGTATGTAACGCCTCTCTATCAATCTACTGCTTATTGGTATACCTGAGAAACGTAATATAAACTTATTCAGTAGCATAGTTAGCGTTATCTAATAAAATGAAGCTTATTTACTTTTACATATTCCAGAGGTTTTAATACTGTATGATAATCCCCGAGGAAAAGGCCTCTGGAGGGTTTGGGGGGTATTAAATCTACACTGCGAAGTGGGAAAACCTTCAGGTAAGTCCCCACCGAAGTGGGTGGGTGCGATAAAGGTGCTCAATACATCAATACTCTTAAGGAGGGAGGATAGATACATTACACACGAGAACTTCCTCAACGTCGAAGAAACGGACTAAAGCTCACAAAGCCACTAATGAGCCAATTTTGTTATTACTTATGTTCTTACGCTATTCGCTGAGAAATCTTTCCGCAAGAAGTGACCTGGAACATATGGATGAGAGTACAGCCAGGTGAGTATTGATCTGTGTTCCTATCTTCACATCAAGAACATCTATATAAATAAGAATGGAGTGTTTGTTTGTACATTCAATATTTTCGACCCATTTCAAGTTTTCTATTCGTTTTGGACCCTTCTGATGCCAAATCTGCCCTTTTCGCGTTTGGTGTCTGTCTGTATGTATGTCCATCTGTCTGTTTGTATGTATGTGCCCTATACACGTCCACACGGTTTAATATATTTCATGAAAATTTGCATACAGTGAGTAATTATCTTCATTTAGTGAGTGGAATTGGTTGCAAAAGTCTGTCTGTCCGTCTTTCTGTTCTATGTTCGATTTTGTGTTTGTGTGTTTGTTCAGGCATCACATGAATTGTATTGCAGATATTTGATTGCAATGTATTTAATTTTATACATTACTATTAGTTTAGTGAATGCAATATTAAACATTTTATAATTGTTATATTTAGTTGCGTTTCATGCTAAAACACCTGAGTAAGTATACTTAAATGAACCATAATTTGGTAAGTTTGGAAAAATTGGAATGTATATTGAATATTACGATTGCTTCGATTGCTTTACCAGTATTGTTAAAAAAGTAATTATTCTTCAAAATTTTTTTTTTTTTTTATGGAATTTCAGCTCTGATATTTCAATTATTTCGAATCTTATTTTTGTTCTTTGCGCAATGAAAACGATTTCCGAATATTTATAACAGACGATATTTTTCAAAGAACATTTTTAATAAAACGGAAACCCGTGTTTCTTTCGCTCGGAATTAATTTCGCATTTCTAAATTTTATACACTTTTTAGTTGTAAGTTGTGACAACTGCAAGATCAAGAGATAAAAAGGAATCACGAATTAATATCTTTAGAACAACTTTTACCCGACATCTTTTATTTTGTTTCATTTCGCAGGTTTTTCAAATATTTATTATTTTAATCAATTGTGTTTCTTTTTCATCACACGCAACACCATCACAAAATATTCGACTAAAAGTAGCAGGTAAGTCAGAATAAAGCAAACTGTAAGTGTAAATATGCCATTATTGAAAGAATAATGCCGTTATTGAAAGAATAATGCCGTTATTGAAAGAATAATAATGTTTAAAAAATCCAAACTAGAACTTTTCAAACATTAAAATATTCTTTGTTATAAAGACAGGAGAAATTGCGAAATTCCACAATGCCATGTTGTCGCATGCCGGATACAAGAGTGCCACAAGTAAAAAAAATATTGTTTTGTTGACTATGAGTGCGAGAGTACTCGCCGTAAATCGTCGTGTTTATTAATTGAGTTGAACATGAAAAGAACTTTAGAAATGGAATTCCAAATCTCCCTCAAAATCGTCTTTTCTAGTAGAAACCTTGGTGTCAGCTTTCGTCATTTTGTAGCATTGTCATACAGCAAGAGTACGATGTATGTGAAATATATTAGATGAATAGATATGCATGTGTAGAATTTGTGTCCAAAGTAAGTTGTAGAAATTTTAAAGATGGCGAAAGGTTTTAAAATAGTATTTCATTCTACGAAAATCGTAAGTCATTATATATTTTCATCATCTCTTTAATCTAGAGTAAACCAATTCAAGCCGAGTAAGATACATTTGCAATTAATATGTATCGAAAATAATTTTTTAAACAAAATAACTGGTGTTCGATTGTTTTTGCTAATGTAAATTATACAATTATAAAAGTTAAAAATATCAAAAAAATTAAACAAAATTTTAAAATCTTGTATGAAATCGTTCTGCTTGTTGATGATTTGTTGGAGCCAATTAAGTGCACTGCATTTTTTCGAATCACACGACGATAAAAATGTTATTAATTGATAACATAAACTTAAATTGTTTAATTGTAAAAATTTTAAATTGTTTTGCATCCACACATCTGTGGAATTAATTAATAAATTAAAGATAAATTAATAAAGATAAATTAATAAGATAAAGTTTTAAATATCTAATATTTATGTATTGAATAAAATCGATTTCTTAAAAATATGATTAAATTATTTATAAACAGTATTCGCTTTAGGGAACCCTTTCGTTTTTGTTTTAAAATATATGTAAAATAATTTATTATAAGATTGCATTTGGAATGAAAGATCTTTTATTTTAAATAATTCCCCTTGAACCAATATTTTTCTACTGAAAAGGCAAAAACCAACTGCCGTTTATTTATGTGAAAATTAAAAACAGTTCTTGAACGGAAATTTTAATTATTTTTACCCATTTTGTGGTATTTTTATCTTTGTTAATGACGCACAGGGGTGTAATGGAGCTGGAACGCCGTTCCGGCACTCCTTATATTTTATGAGAAATGCATGAGAAAAAATTATAACACCCCATTCTGTCCCTCGACCCCCCCCCAACAATACTTTCCAGGTCAGCGTTCTGCCATTGCTTAATTTACGACGAAACTGCTGATGTAACAACCCTACTATTTTAAAATTAAATGTTTGTGTGTCGGAGGTGTCCAGACGAATCTAACACTTACAGTCATGAAATTTGCCACACACTAGTGTTAAAGGTGACTGAATGAGCCTCGGAGCCCGAATTTTAAAATTTCATCTTTTTCACATTTTTCTCACATTTATTTTTTACATCTCACATTTTTAAATTCATTTATTAGCTCCTTTTTCCCCATGTGGTTCTTTTTATGGACGCGCGCCAAGTTTCCACTTTATTTTTCACCTTTCATTTTCCTTCACGTTGGGTTGGTGTGGAAGTTTGGAGAGTGGAGTGCCAGCTCAGATGTAGCTTTGTCATCTGACCGTAGATCAAAATTACGAGGTGTTGTCCTCGACCAGGCAAGTGACTTGAGACTGATCCTGGACCGTCGTCAATAGCCCGTTGTGTTGCTCCAGTACGACGTTAACTAAAATTACCAAAATTACCTTTCATTTTCTTAACGTATTGTTTTTGTATGCGCGCTAAGTTTCGATTCTGGGGTGGTGCATAAATAACGTCACTGATTTTCCTTCGATTTCATTGATATTTTTATTTTTTTGCTTTCATTTTCTTAACGAATTGTAATTTTAAAGAATTAAAGTTTTGTTCATTTGAGTCACGGTACAGTGCACTCTTTTCAGGTTGTATTGTTTCTTGTTTTTACAGTCGGTTCAATTTTTAACAGTATTACTTTGTCATGGGCAACGTGCTGTTAGCACATAATATATAACAAATTGGAAAAGAAAAAAATTTAGAGAACGAAAATAAACTTATCTTGTGCAAATTTCAAACAAACCAAGCAGCTAGAAAAGTTTCTTTTCTAAAATCATCTGCCTGAAACCCTTATTTTTTAAACTTAGTATTTAAAAAAACTGACATTTTTTTTAAATGTAATTATTTCCCACTGCTAATTTTATCTTTCTTCCTTATATTTTTTAATCTTGAGATAAATAATTTTGAATTATATTATTTCTATCAATATTTGGGGACACTTCAATGTTTGTTTAGTTCTTTAACCCTCTCGATAAATAAGCATTTTGGTGATAAAATCACATCCACAGCAAAATAAAATCATTCACTCTTTTGTTTACTACTTGTAAAGGGGACACTTTTTGAGTTTTTTCGAACTTAATGAAGTATTCGAACTAAAATATTTTTGTGAAAATTTATGCATTCTTAAAACTTACTCCTCATTTAAGCAAAACATTCACTTTCTACAATTTTTAAACTGGAAAATAAAACTATTTGTTGCATATTTCCTTTGAGTGTTTATATTATGAGTGCCGTTTGACGTGATACAGTCTATACTATTTTCAAGATGGTCTACGCCAATTGTACCTGTTTGCTACACTGGCATGTGGCAAGTAATTCCCCAAGTTAAATCTGAGATGCATATAATAAATTTGATTTTGATGAAGATTCGAAGGAATTGACGGTGATAGCAATTCACAGAGGACTGTACCAGTACATCAGATTACCCTCTGGAATATCATCAGCTACAGCAATTTTTGAACGGCAGATATCACTGGAAAAACTACAGGCTACACATAGCAAGGCTTACGGAAGTGCTCAAATGTTGACATGGAGGCAATCCTAAGAGAGTACAATGTATGACACAAGCATCACAGGAGGTGTTCGGAAATGCTCGAATTGGCATGGATGCACGCACGACACCTAGCCGAAATGGATTGGCGAACATTTTCGAAGATACCTGAGCTGCTCGTAGTAGCAGCGATGGAGATTCGTGCCACCAGGTCCATTTCAGAATTTACGGGCGTGTTGTACACAATGCTCTTCATGGCAACCCAAAGAAAATAATCAAGAGATGATAAATCAGGTGATCTGGGAGGCCAAGCGACGAAACCGCCACGCCCAATACAATTGTTTCCAAATGGTCACGTAGACATCGTGCGTAATGAGATGGCGCCCCATCATGTTGAAAACACACATTCCTCGCCGACCATGTGCAGGGACATCGTTAAGCATTTCCGGATGTACCTCTTGAAGAAAGACGAGATACTTGCGAGCGTCTAGTCGTCCAGGTGGTAAGATGTATGGCCCGACTAAACTGCTCACCAAGATACCCGCTCACACATTAACGAAGCGTTGTTGTGCGGCTCGTGGTCGGGTTCCGTGTGACTTGTCTAAGACCTACATGTGAGCGTTGCGTATTGTACACCCCTCCAAGTGAAAAGGTTGTTTTATCACTGAAAATAACAGAGCTGGAAAATTGCGAGTCGGCCGCACTTTGGTGTTGAAACCACTGTGCAAACGTGACACCACTTCGTGGGGATCATCCGGCTGCAATAATTGAACTCGATCAAGATGAAAGGGATGCAAGGCTTCGCCCTGCAGTATGCGATGGACAGTTGATCGAGACGTTCCGATGACAGCGGCAAACGCCCATAGCATGGTCTCATTCGGTCCACAGCATGCAACAGACCCTCTTCGAATATCGGTGTTCGTGCTGTTCGCGGCCGCCTAGTATCCTGCATCGTGGCTGCGAAGAATACACGTTCCGCAAGGTTCTGATGAACCCGAGCGAACATTTGATGATTTGGTTGGAGCCTCGTTTGATATATTTCCCGATACATCCGAACAGCAGCGCGTCCATTTCCGTCGGTAAGGCCGTAGATGCAGTGGATGTCCGTCAACTTGGCGTTTGTGAAACGATTCATGTTAATCGCACGCAATGTTAACCGCATCGCGACGTCTACGTTGAGGAAGACATACGTGCCGACCTTGAGAGCTTGCGTACAGCTCCACCTATCGATTTCCACCCTTGCTTTCCTGTATTATTATGGTTCCTAGTGATATTCCCTATCTCCCCTCCAAGTGTGTAGTTCCGGGACACCCTGTATTCACAATTTATTTATCTAAATCGTACGGTTTTGTTTGTATACGTGCTAGTTAAACTTGATCTCAATGAGGACTTCAGGTAATTGTATAATAGCTCAAATAACTAATACGAAAAAAATTCGAGAAACATTCAGTAGTGTGCACATTCAAATCACTAACAATGTCAAATGTAAATCACATTCAAGAAATATTCAGTATTATGCACATTCGAATCGCTACCTTTTTATATGAAAATGTTATGTCACCAAGAGGAGCGATAAAAATCCAAATAATTTAGTACCAAATAACCAAGTAGAATTTTCGTGCAGCAGTCACGTGACTACCCGTGGTCTCACTTTTTGAAGCTCTTCTCAATAGCAATACTCAGTCTACTTAAATAGTTCACGTCTATATTCTCAACGTAAAAGAGGCATCCTTAGTGGCACGTAATGGACCCCTTTGTTTTGTGCAATGGTCTTGCACTATTCACCGAGGAATATTTCTGCTGGAATAGCGGCCTGAAATATTTGGGTGATAGGGCAAAGAAGTGTACAACTGTCTGTGTTCCCTTCCTCACCATTAGCTTAATGGTAAGTGTGCAGCAAATGAACGAAGAGATACGAAGCGAAGATAGCTAGGATCAGTGAAGAATGAAATTTTAGGGGGATATAGATATGTTCTACCGCTTTCTAAGATAGCTTACCTGCATTTTGAGTTTAATCTTACTGAAGGGTTGTGTAGTCTAGGGGGAAAAAGTCATAAGAGGTTGGCCTCAAGGGTGCATTTACCAGTCTTGCCTTTAGTATACAATAAAAATAACTTTTCTATTAGATCCGATTCAGCGTCCTGCAGGAGAGCCCATTAATTATAGAATCCGCAAAAATCAAAGTCCGTCAATTTAAAATTCGAAAATTTTCAAATTCCTAGCAAAATTAGTTTTCAGGTAAGTAATTGAATTTACGTCGCATTAGAGCAACACAACTGATTAGTTTTCAGATACCCTAAGCATGAATAGACTTCAATGACAGATATGATTCATACTTAATCTCGTGTTTCCCCAACCAACGACTGCGCTGCCTCTTCCAGTCAAGTTTCTGAACAAGCTTAACGATGGCAGACAGACGGGATTGAAGTTCGGGAAATCCACGTCTTTCGACAGGGTTAGGATGGCTATGTCGTTATAAAACATCTCTCTTCTGTATCCCTCATGAACTGCAATGTGTTCGATGAGGTACTCGTCGCCTTTATTCAGATCGACGTGACCGATTCTTGTCGAATAAAGACTTTTCCTGGAAAAAAAAAAGTAGCATGTAATTGCAGAAATCATCCCTGCTTTATTTACCACTTCTGCTGAAAAAGCAATTGTTTTCCATAAATTAGTTTGTAAAAAGAAATTTCAACTATGACACTTCATTTATTTCGAATCTTATTTTTTTTCTTTGCGAATATAAACGATCTCCAAATATTTGGGACAGACATTTTATTCAACGAACGGGAATGAAAATAAACTGGTGTTGGATGATCACGCGCATCGATATTTTCTGTTTCTTTCGCTCTGAATACATATCGCATTTCTAAATTGTGTGCACTTTTTAGTTGTAAGTTGAAAAAACTGTGCGCGAGTTCAAAAGATACAAAAAAAAAGAATCTACATATAATTTTCTTGCGTGGCGTCAAAAAAGGGTTGAACTTCTAAATCGATGGCAACGACATATCTTCGAAAAGGTACTAATCTTCGTCAGTCAGAGTCTGCAAACTGTAATTGTATTTTGTAAGCATACACAACAGTGATCGTTTGCTATCGTTTGCGTTAGAAGACACTCTAGGAGGTAATGGCTCACGAATCAAGTTTAATTGACCGATTATAGTTTATCAATAAAAGTTGAATATGTCTTGAATCAGTGTTGTTCAAACGTTTCAATAGAAAATGATCAACAGTTTAATAAGCGAAAATATAAAAGTTACAATTGAAAAATTATTTATTTATAGAAAAACACATTTAAGGTATCGAACTGGTGTAAAATTTTCTGCAGATTTCAATCCGTTGAATTTTTACACTCGATATTTAACGCGACTCGCGAAGTTACAAACTTGGCCTAGAGAAGAAAAAAATCACTTTTGTTTTGTTTAAAAATAAAACACGACAGATCGTTTGCGTGAAAATAACTCGAAAGCAGATGGCGGATGACTCACCACTTGAACGATAAAGTTTGAATGGGTCAAACGTTTCTTGATCCACTAAAAAGTTGATCAACTCTATTGAAACAAAAGTTCTCACCATAGTTTTCATTCAACATTTGTTGATCAACTATAATTGGTCAATTAAACTTGATTCGTGAGAACGCACTTTCAGCGAGGTTGTCACGTGGTAGTACGATCGGAGATTTGAAATGTTATCTTATTTTATATCTTACTAGCTGAATATCCCGGAGGCAATCGCGGAAACCCTCACGCTTTCAGCACTCCTTGGCGAGTTGGCGAAAGCCGGCTGTATCGCCAACTGCGAAAACTATATCGGGCCACGTGAGACAAGACGACATTTTCATATACCCTCTTGCTGCCATTTGTTGACTCAGAAAGGAATCTTTTTATTACAAGTTTTTTTTCTGTTTTAAGTGTTTTACCTCAGTTACAAATATATATTAAATACATAAAAGAATATATGTTTTTGTGACACACCCTAATATCTTAAGCAATAAATATATGAAATAAAACAACTTTAAACATATTTTTCCTTTGAAAATACATGTATAAAAAATTTCCGTCTCCTTAACAGCCCAAATGCAAATGCTATAATTATATAGGATACTAGCAAAATACCCGACCTTACTCGGTTTGAATTGGTTTACTCTAGATTGAAGAGATAATCAAAATATATGACTTACGTTTTTTGTAGAAAAAAAAATTATTTTAACACCTTTCGCCATCTTTATATTTTCTACAACTTACTTTGGACACAAATCCTACACATGCATATCCATTCATGTAATACATTTCACATACATCGCACAATTGCTGTATGACAATGCTACAAAATGACGAAAGTTGATACTAAGGTTACTACTATAAAAGACGATTTATAGGAAGATTTGGAATTCCCTTTCTTAAGTTCTTTTCATGTTCAACTCAATTAATTAAAATTACGATTTACGACGAGTGCTCTCGCACTCATAGTCAACAAAACAATATTTTTTTACTTGTGGCACTCTTGCCTCCGGTATGCGACATTGTGAAATTTTGCAATCTTCTCCTGTCATTATGACAACGAATTTTTTAATGTTGGAAAAAGTTCTAGTTTGGATTTTTAAACATTACTATTCTTTCAATAACGGCTTTATTCTTTAAATAACGGCATTATTCTTTCAATAATGGCATAACTACACTTAAAATTTACTGAAAATTTATATTGACTTACCTAACATTTTTAAGTCTAATACTTTGTGGTGCTGTTGCGTGTGATGAGAAGGAAAACACATTTATTAAAATAATAAATATTTAAAACAGGAAACAGCGGAATAAAACAAAATAAAAGATGTCGCAAAAAATTGTTCTAAAGATATTAATTTGTGATTCAATTTTATCTCTTGATCTCGCACAGTTGCCATAACTTACAACTAAAAGTGCACAAAATTTAGAAATGTAAAATTAATTCAGAGCGAAAGAACCAGAATAAATATCACTGCTCGCGCGATCTTGTTCATTCTCGTTTCGTTGAAAAATATCGTCTGTCCCAAATATTCGAAAATCGTTTTCATTGCGCAAAGAATAAAAATAAGACTCGGAATAAATAAAGTATCAGAGCTAAAATTTCACCATACATTTTTTTTTTTGAAAAATAATTGGTTTTCAGCATTACTGGTAAAGCAAATTAAAGTAATCGTAATACTCAAACTACATTCCAATTTTTCGAAAACTATCAAATTGTGGCTGATTTAAGTATACTTACTCAGGTGTTTTAGCATGAAACTCTTCTAAATATAACAATAAAAAAATGTTTAATATTGCATTCACTAAACTTATAAATAATGTATAAAATAAAACACATTGTAATCAAATATCTGGAATATAATTTATGTGATGTCTACACAAACACACAAACACAAAATTGAGCATAGAACAGAAAGACGGACAGACAGACTTTCGCAACCAATGCCACTCACTAAATGAAGATAAGTACTCACTGTATGCAAATTTCCATGAAAATATCTTAAACCGCGTGGACGTGTATAGGGCACAACATACAGACAGACAGACAGACAGACACCAAACGAGAAAAGGGCGGATTCGGCATCAGAAGGGTCCAAAACGGATAGAAAACTTGAAATGGGTCGAAAATATTGAATGTACAAACAAACACTCCATTCTTATTTATATAGATGAGTTAGAAAAAACTTTGTTTCGAAGAAAGTTATTGAAAACAGTCAAAATAGAATATTTTTTCAATTTAAATTTTGTAATCTTGAGCTCAAATGAGTAAAACTAATCTAGAAGTGTATTTGTTTGCATAAAATTACTTTAGTTAAATCTTAATACTCATTATTGATAACTGCTTTTACTAATATAAAAAATATCTACTACTAGTTGTCTCCCCAAACAGTGGCGGGATCATATTAAGTATGCGATCAAACAAGAGATTTGATTCGTAAGAAAGTATATTATGAAAATAAAAAAACACTGGGTTATAAAGACGAATAATTTCCATAATAAACAACGTAATTGATTTATCCGCCTCCCCCCTCGCATCTTAAACAAATACATTCTCATCAACTCTTTTTATTTGACGAGTTTTAGAGTAAGTGATCATTCTATATTGTAAAAATTATAACGAAACGCAATTGACTAAACTTCAAATAAATGTAAACATATACAATTTGTTTACATGGGGTACTTCTTATACCGCCTGCTCCTTATATCAACCAATATTACGAAGTAGTTACAATAGAGATAGATAAAGTAAAACAAAAATAATCATGCTATATCTTGAATGTCAGCATAATATATATAGAATATCCAAAAAAAAAAAATCAAACTGAAAATCATAGCACTCAGCGAGAAAAAAAATGGCGATCTTCTAAACAACTTAGTAGGGTTTCTCGAGAAATTGAGAAGGATTGCAAATTTCCCCAGCTTTCGGTTGTCAAAGTGCTTTATATCGCCAACTCGCCAAGGAGTGCTGAAAGCGTGTTGGTTTCCGCGATTGCATCCCGGAGTTCCTCGGGTTGAAATGATTAAATATTGATTGAAAACTGAATTAGAGTAATCACATTTCTTACATAGAAAAATGCAATCATTTAAGCTGTACGGCAAATACTTTTTAACATTTGTTTTAACTTTTTCATAGCTTCTACAATTTATTAAGATGCAAATATATACATTTAATTCCTGAATAACATATTACAATATGCAAAAGACTAAGAAAAATAGAAACGAAATTCCAATGAAAAAATGCAGAATTCTGATAAACGAAAGATGTGTAAAGTGTCGAATTTCGCCTTCCTGAGCTGAAGTAAAGCAATTCGAAAAAAGACATTAGAAAAACATTGATAAAGATGACAACAATTAATAAATTTTAGTGATGCTCAAATATGACCGCGACATTTCCCTGTGTTCAACTCAAACGCACAACCACAGGATTCTAAATCAAATTTATAAAATAAAACGTTAATTCTGGTTGGCTGAGATCTCAAATAGCAAAATTACGCTTTTATGATAAATGAGTTTTTCATTTGGGCTTTACGTGTTTCCCTACAATGTGTAAGTTATGAAAAATAAAAAATTTTAATTTTTACTCGCACGGCGTTCTTTTTGACATAGTTATACTTTTAGAGAAAAACCAGTGTCCAAAATACGAACCATTGTATCTTTCAATTTCCTGCGGAAAGTGTTTCCTTATCCATATCCATTTATTGCAGGTAAACAAACTTTAGATATTAAAATTGAGAGGCATTTTGAGACTTAGTGTGGGGCAATGTTCATGGTTGTAAAGTGCTACAGATTGGACTGAAGACAGGAAAGTAGAAGCCTATGTTTTTTATTCATCATATATAAGTACTGTATAAGTAATTGTTATTTATCATCCTCAAAGTGTGTGCGTGTGAAGCTGCACCTCGGACATATTAAAATATTTATATTCATTGGTATTCCATACTTACATTCAGTAGCAACACTGATAATTGCTTTAATTTATTCATTTCTAAGCTAAATTGGATTAGACTAAGCATTTAATCAAGTGCTTGATACCTACACGTGTAATTGTTTTAATTTATTCTTTCCTTTGTTAAATGGGCTTCAACTTTCAATCAAGTTAATTATTTCAAGACACACAATCACAAAAACAAATACCAATGGTGTCAAATGAACTTACTGTTTGTTTTCAAAACAATGAGCAGCAGAGAGAACGTGTCTCCTGTCAATCAGAAATCCAGTGCATAAAGGGAATTGAACACCTTTTGCATCGGCCTTCAAGATTGCAACCTATATTGAAACCAAAGTTTAATCACCGAAAATAGTACTCGAGAGTTAAGCTGGAGTTAAATGGATGCTAAAATGAACTAGAACTAAAAATATTTTGAAATTTTTGTTTTATTGAACTGTTGTAAATTTAGTTTTTAAATCACACAGATTCTCCTATCTTTTATACAAAAACAAAATTACATAGTATTTTCTTTAAATTTATCCATGACAAACATGTCCAATAGGGAAAATAATTGGAACAAATGCCACTCAAGGTGAAATAAATAATCTAAGCATCAACAGCTTAAAAGTATAATTTTTAAAGCTGCATTTACAAGCATTAAATTTCTTGACTAGGTCGTAAGACTTCAACGGATCTGCATTAAACATTAGTAGGTATCATCAGCATCCGTATAAGTATTTCTGATTGTCAAATATGGCAATATCAAAGTGATATAGAAGTTTTCTGAGTGGTTATTTTGTTATTTTTAAGACCAGAAGTTTGGGTGGAATTGAAAATTTTCCTTTGTTTAAAATGCATTTCTGCATTGGAGAGCAGGTTAACTACCATTTTATTAGAATACATTTATTACAGTTGAATAATTTATTGAAATCAGTGTTTTGTCTATATTTATCTTACAGACTTTATTGTTTTACAATCTAATTATAATTGAACACTGGTTTCTGGTGATCCATACATTGAAAATTGCTTCTTCCTAGTTCAAATATGTATGTGAATTCAGCTTTATTTGAGACAAAATGGCTCCAAATATATTTACAACATTTGTACCAGGCTAATGTAGACATAATTATGCTTAATGTACTTAGAGACCTAAATATACTTAGAGATTTGCTCTGACATACTATTATGCTACGACAAAAAAAAATCCAATAATCTTTTTCTACTAGATAAATTTATTCAGAACTTTTAAATATTTATTTGGAAAGAAAATAGCACTGAGTAACTAATACAAATCATGTGTCTAATCAATTCATTAGTGAATAGCTTCTCAGTTTCTTCATACATATAAATGAATTCTATGTAAATGCGCAGAATTGGAATTAGGTTTTCAAAAATGTCATCAATTATAAAGATATTTTACTAAATTTTATAAATAACTGCATCTTAGAGTATTTATTCGTTTGAAAGGATTCAAAAGAGGGGTTTCAAAGATTAAAAAATGGGTTGTCAGTTGATTGGCCACGGGATACCTAGTTGAAGATATATTTTTTGTGGTAAAAGTTTACGAAAGTTTTTTTTAACAAAATGAAAAAGAGGTATTCTAATGAAAAGGATAAGTATTACCATCCATGGCCAAGAACCTTTTATCGCTTCTTCACCAACCATACCTAAAGTATACCTATATCCATCAGAAGATATTCCACAGTACCCTACACACATAAAATAGAAAGTTACTTAAACCGATAAAAGTATATGACAAATAAAATTGAATTACTTCTATCAATTCTGATTTGTGTTTTATTCATGACCTTAAATGAATTGACCCTGAATTAATCTTCACTTTGAACTTAATCTAGGTAACTTTGGACTGTGTATTCCATACGAAAAATTGATTCCATACGAATCTATCCTTTGTATAGTATTTAATGAATGGATTCTACAGTGTAAGCAAAGTGTTTATCACTAAAGTAAAAAAATTCCAAATTTCATGAACCCAGAACATTCTATTTTCTTTCCAAGTTTTTCTAGTTGTTCTTCATTGAATGAATAATTTACTAAATTCTAAGACACTGTTTCAGAGTCAACGCAGGTCAATGTCATAAAAGAAAGGCTTCAGAAATCCATTCAAAATTTCTGTTTGATGTTGAATCGCGACATATGTCAATGTGTCCTCTTGATGACAGAAGGTTCATCTTTAAAATATTTTCTTTACACTTTTTTGACACAAAAAGAATTTCAAAGCATATAATTGCGAAATAATTTCAAATATAATTGAGGAGACCAGACTTTGCAAGAGAAGAGAAAGAGAACACATGAGAACAGGTTACTATGTAAAACGGAAGGGATTTTTTTAATCATGAACACTAAGTAGAGTAAACCTAAACCAAATGAAGACTAAGGGGGAAAACCATTCATGTCCGTTAACATGAATTTTGAGAAAAATGAATGTTTTGTTTGTGTTTCCATTGTTTTTCCCCAGTTTACAATATCTTTCCTCTGTTATTTTTACAGATATGAATACTTTTTCTCCCAAAGCGATCCATAACGTAGAAGCTATTGCTATTGCCCATTAGATGGCATTATTAGTTCAATATTAACAAAAAGTGGACATAAATGGTTTTTCCCCCCTGCTCTTCAAATCAAATCTAGTTACTAATACAAAAGTTGCAAAATGGAAAAAATAAAGTAATAAAAAGAAAAACCTGGTTAATAGTTATTTTGGTGGAACAATGGATCCACCACCAATCGAACCTAAATAAAATCAATAGGAAAACTTCAAATTAAATAATTTATGCAGCATTGTCACTACTTGCTTTTTAAACTAGCTCTTCCGAGTCGTATGCAAAGCCAAGAACTTGTATGACATAAGGTAAAATATATATCAGGTTCATTTGATATTCAACTCAAGACTAGATCTTGGACATTGGATTTTGGTGTATAAAAAAAATGTGAAAATTCCCATCAGCGTTAAAGCAATGACAAATTTGTTAATTTCTTTGTTTCGAACGATTTGATGGGTTCTTGAAAACGACTAATCTATTCTGAATTAATTTAACCCTCTGAGGAGTTCAAATACATAGTTTTACCACCTGAAGTCTTCTCTGCATGCCTTCTAAACAGTTTTGACACACTTCACCAATAGAATCATTCTAAAAGATTTTATTGTAAAGAAAGGTGCAATAGGTACTTACCAAAGGTTTCTTTCTCAAAAATCAAAGGACCTATAAAATCGGTTTAAAAAAATTCCATTCTAAAGAAATGATCAATATAATATTTTCACGGGTTGAAAAAATCCCTGTATTTCTTCAACCAATAGATTGTGGTTAGTTAGTCAATAAGTATGTTGTGGGGTGTGTGACAATATTACACTATGTGAAAATCCAGTGACGCTCAGATGGTTAAACCCTGGTCTTAACAAACATGTAAACTAATTCAGTTGATGTATAATTGCAGATACTAATTTGGAAAAGAGGGTTGGATGAGGTGTGTTCATTGCCATGGCTATTCAAGGTAAATCCCAAAATGGATGCTGTATCAAGATATGTGCTGGTGTAAGTGTTCATCAAGAAGATTAATACAAGTCAAAACCAAAACACTTTTCAGCATGCATTTAATCCGGATTCTGCATCAAGCAGTAAAGTATAGGATTACCTTGAATGGAATTCGGTGTCACAGAACCCAAGGTGGGCGGTTCCTGGGGTTGTGTTGATGTAGAGGAAGAGCTGGGTCGTAAGGGGCAGCATATCCTCGGTCTATCACTTTTGCCACATGCTCTGGGGTCCCCTGTGATGAGTTCCATAGAGCTAGAACGGCAAATATTCTTCACACGACAACGAAATCCTCTTGGACAAGCATCTCCACCATGGTTTGGTGGAATTTCTGTTTCTGGAAAACGAATTTATTTCTGTTAAGAAAATCGCGATTATGGTATATTCATGAGAAAAGT
Organism: Metellina segmentata; assembly: GCA_947359465.1. Classification (NCBI taxonomy): domain Eukaryota; kingdom Metazoa; phylum Arthropoda; class Arachnida; order Araneae; family Tetragnathidae; genus Metellina; species Metellina segmentata. The sequence goes on along the minus strand of OX375875.1, from coordinate 95,667,502 downwards.
TTAATTTGGAATAGTCTCAGACTTGGTAAATACAGAGGTACTCAGATTGTATACTGATGTTCCCATCCATCTCCAAGAACTTAATTCAAGAAAAAATGAGATTGTTGCATATTCCAATATATAGTGCAGTATCATGGTTCCCATTTTTTGTGACTGAAATTTCTCCCTAACAGCTGACTGTCCATATTTAAATTCTTCCAAGCGGAGATTCTTAAAGTTTACGACTAGATGTAGTCATATATATTTCATATTTTTTAGATCGCGGAGCGTATCATTCACTCTTCTTCAAGGAAATGAAGGATACATTTTCTGACTAACGGGTTTGCCAGACATCAAATTTATTGTAACAACGAATTTTTTTTATTTGGCGAGGAAAAAATATTCGCTTTTTTGCATTATATATTCTCAGACAGTTTCCCGAGAAAGTACAGATAAGAAATTTAAGAGTTTAACATGGTTTATTTAAAATTGTAACCAGGGCCCGATTTAGAAAATTTGGTATAGTAGGCACAACACGCAGGAAGGCCCCCCCCCCATGTTATTTGTTCATCACAAAAACTAATTTTATAACAATAATTGGTACTTACGTATTTGACTGTTGACCGTTTCACAGATGTCATCAAAAAGTTTGAGAAAATCGTGATATCACTTATAACTCTTGGCAAAACAAAATAAAGCAGATGAAAATCAAAAATATAATAGTTAGATAATTAATGTAATTACAAGAATGTGATAGTGGGGGAAACGGTCGACGGACATTTACGTAAATACCCAATAATTTATGTAACTACTTAAAACTTTTTAAATTTTTTAGATACTTTTGAAACTTAGGGGCCCTCTAAATTATGGGGGCCCTAGGCCCTTGCCTCACTGGCCTAATGGTAAATCAGGGCCTGATTGTACCGTAAACAAGACGGAGAAGGTTTTTTTAGTGATGCAGCTATTATTTTATCGTTCATTAAGCGTTAAAGTAAAAAAAAAGTGAAACCACTTGCGAAAGGAGTCTTGGTTTGCGAAACAAACCAAATAGGATCGTGTAGCAATCACCGGGGGTTGGCGAGTGTCAGTGAGCAGGGGCCGAAGCCCTCGCTGTGACGTCATGGACAGGAAAGTCAAATCAGGATTACTTGAATTATTAAGATAGTTTTGCCATCGCAGGAGATTGACTCGGCGAAAGGAATGTTAGTTTGCGAATCAAACCAATTGGGATCTTCGAAAGGAGTGTTGGTATGCAAAGCCAACTAAATGGGATTGCGTAACAATCCCCGGGGGTTGGCGAGCGTAGGCGAGCAGGGGAGCAGGGGGCGGAGCTCCCTAGTATTGTAAATAAATATCAATGTGCAATACAGGTGTGCATTGTCCCTCTTATCTTGGCCACTACTACAGACACTGTCAATCAAATTAGACATCGCTCGGTTATTCTGACATATTGGTGTCAGAAATGGGGTTATGTAGTTGTGTGGTTGTGTTAAACGAACGGCAAGAGGTGACGCTGCGCCATTTTGGAGTCTTTTTAAAGCAACTGGATTTACTGGCAACTAAAGAACTCGACATACTGACGACGCTCCTGATTTTCTGCTTTCGTTTCGTGAAGAACAACTGGATTGTTGCTGAATTCGATATACTTGCGCCATTTCGGAGTTTTGTGAAGAGTAACCCGGGTTGTTGCTGGACTCGAATTTAATTATGAATGGGCGAGATTTCAAGGATCCTTTTGTGAGAGAAATACTAAACGGCATTTTAAGTGAAATAATGGTACATGAAGAAAGGGACGAAAGGGACCGCGAATTGTTATTAATGGAATTAGAAATAGTACACGGCAGTGAAAAAAGCAGTAAATATCATATCGTTTCAAGGTCAAGGACAAATGAGTTATTTCTTGGATATCTACATTTAATAAAGGCAGTTTTGCCAAAAAATTCGAGAAAATCCGAGGAATGGCCATTTTTCTTCCACCAGACAAAAAAAAATGTTTAAATTTTATGAGCTGCTTGAGGAATAACAGGTAAAATGCTTTTGTATAATCTATAGGGTATGTAAGTTGCCTAAGCTCACGGTTAGGAGAACGGGATTTTGACCAGTATGAAAGAATTAAGGAAATTGTGTTAAAAGAATTACGCATAACCACAATAGAACACAAAAATAACTTAGATATGTGTCATCAAAAGGATAATGAAACGTGTACCCAATATCCGGTTAGGGTAGAAGCGGCGATGGATTTGTATTTAAAAGCTAGAAAAATTAACACATATGAGGAGTTGAAACACCTGCTATTTCCGACAAAATAAAAGAAAGTTTACACTTAAGCATTAAAACCCATATTTATCTTAAGGAAACAGACAAATGGTTGACACCAGTAGAATTGGCTAACGAAGTAGATAACTTTAGTAGTGCAGTATTGACAGGAAAATTAGAAACAGGTGGGAATTTAAGGAAAAGTGAGAACAACTTTTTGAAAAAACACATAAGTCCAATTCATTCAACTGGGGAAATCAGGAATACAAACGACATTTCGAGTAAACATCAACGAAAAATATAGGTTGCTTTACATGCTGATCAAAATTTCACAAAAAGAGAGATTGTCCGAAAAATAAAAATAGATTTATAAATCATAGTAGACCAATTTAACTCGGAAGCGCGTGAAATAAACTTAGTAGCTTCATCCTATTCAGAGGTAGAAAATCGTGGAGTATGTGTAGCGAAAATAAATTCTAATAACGGGACTGATGTGAATTTACAACCATATATCGCACCTCTAAAACATATCAAAATTAGTGTGGAAGGTAAAATCGTAAATGTTTTGCTGGATAGCGGATGCGAATTAACTGTATTGAGAGAAAACATCCTTCCCAATAATCAGTCGAAAGCGGGAGGTAGAATCCATCTAAAGCCAGCTTTTGGAGAGGCAATAGTCGCCGACTTGATACACGTGAATTTGGCGATGCCATATGGAAGTAATAGTAATGTGGCGCCCAGATCAGTATTATGTGCGATCACTCCCCACATTTCTGAGGAAGCGATCTTTAACCCACAAATAGTTAATACACTCGTTGCCATATAAATTTGCACACCAAGAAAAAGTCGTCAAAATGAAACGAAATTTTACACATGTAAGTACTACTTTGATATAAGTAAGTGATTAGAAAATCAAGGATAAAGGATCATTTTTATTGCAGAAAAAAGTACAAACTAACGAAAGTTTTAGTACTCTGTTGGACTTTCTTTAGCACGAATGCACGATGCGATACGAGCGGGCATTGAGGCATACAAATTCCGTATGATGTCCTGAAACATCACCTTCCACAGTTGCTCTAGTTCGACCAAACTCGTAGGGTGTCAAATTTGCCGTACCAAATGATCCCAGATATGCTCGATTGGTGACAAACCTGGGGATCGAGCAGGCCAGGGAAGGGTGGTAATGTGGCGAAGGCAGTCTTGTAACATCCTTGCTGTGTGTGGCCGAGCAGTCTTGTTGAAAAATGGCTCCTCGGAGCCCTGTCATGAGTGGCATCACATGTGGCTGAAGGATGTCATGGTAATACCGCAGGGCTGTCATTGTACCATGGATCAATATTAGGGGTGACCGTGTATCGTAAGCAATGGCACCCCATACCATCACACCAGTTGTGGGAGAGGTGTGTCGCTGTAAAGCGAAGGCAGGATTGAGGCGTTCACAACTGGGCCTCCACACACGAACACGATTGTCATCACTGCTAAAAATTGAATCTAGATTCGTCGCTGAAGACGACCTGGTTCCATTCCGTTGCAACCCAATCCCGTCGTGTGCAACACCACTCCAAACGGAGGCGTTGGTGTGTGGGTGTCATTAGCAGCACACGTAATGGGCGCCGCTATACCATATGTCCTTTAGCCAGGCGCCTTGCGATAGTTCGGGAAGACACAGGGGCCCGTATTGAAGGTGCTGCCTGTGTCTCAATAGGGGCCAATGAGGCAGTTGGTTCTACGCTTGCGTTTAGTATGATGTGATGGTCTTCTCGACGACTGGTCTGTCGAGGGTGTCCTGTGCCTGGTCGCCGTGTAAATGACGTCTTTTCTGTCCACTGGTCCAAACACCTCCTCACTGTAAAATCAGAACGGCCTACTTCACGAGCTACTCGCCAAACTGACCACCCATCTCCCATCATCCCGATGATTCTTTCGCTCTCGAACTCTGACAGCTGCTCATATTGTCTTCTATGGCGTCGTAACGGCATGTCTACCTCATCGTTTCCTTTGCAAAGATTAAGTACACTCAAACAAGCTCTGTTTACCTGTTTTATACTCTATGGAGAACGAAGTTCAACGCCCGCTAGTGGCATTACGCAATTCGCAATCACGCTGCATTTCAAATCATTTGCATATCTGGCCGACATGTACCTTCATGCCAAGTTTCGTTACGATCCCACAATTATTTCTTGGTGTGCAAATTTTTATGGCAATGAGTGTATTTTAGCGGACATAATGACCGTAACGAACCTGCAGTAGTCTAGACTTACGAAGTCGAAATGACAGGGTGTAGAGAAATAGTCCTTGAGTGTAAAGAGACTGGGGGTGGCGAAAAACGGTAGAAAGAGAAAGGGCCAAGGACAGTCACCCTCTGACGAATTTTAAAGGACACAAAATACAACCGACTCATATTAGCGCGCGGAAAATGTGGGAAATAATACGATACTCCTCTTATTGGGAAGGGTTGGAACGAGATGTTAAGCTATATTGCAGTGTTTTGTACAGAATGCCAGTTAAGACGACCAGCAAAAATGAGTGAGCGTACATCCATTACACCAGTAGCCCGACCAGAATTACCGTTCCAAGTTGTCAGTATTGACCTGATTGGTCCATTTAGTCCTCCTAGTTTGGCAGGGCTCAAATATGTATTAGGTTTGGTAGACCAACATACACGATGCGCTGCAGCCCTTCCTTTACGATCTCTTACCACTGGATCGACATGTGAAGCATTGATTCATATTTTTGCTAGAACGGGAATACCTTCGGTCCTCAGTTCAGATAATGGGACTAATTTTATTTCCGAACTTACTAGGGAGTTTGAAAGGAAGTGACTAGTTCACGTTTTTCAACTCCATATTACCCCCAAGCCACTGGACTAGTAGAAAGATGTAATCATACCTTAAAAAATATGCTACATCATGTGATAAAGGCAGATCAAAATGGTGGCATAAGCAATTACCTTATTTTCTGTGGGCGCATAGGGAGATCCCAAATAGCAACACCAGGGTAGCTCCATTTTTGGTACTCTACGGTATACCACCAGTAGGTCCACTCTACATATTACAATCCACTTGGACTGAAAAAGTGCATAATGCACAATTATATATAACTCCCATGCAGAAATATTTGGATGGAATGCGAATGAAACTTGAGGAAGCTACTAAATTATCAAAAACAACTGCGGAAATCCAGAAATCTCGAATGACTCATCAATATAATTTAAGATCATCGATAAAAACATTCAGGGAGAGAGAAGGCAATTGTACTCCCAGACTCCACAAACAAATTGTACGCCAGATGGCAAGGACCAGGAACGATTATTAAACACAATGCACCCTATACATACTTCATTGAACTTGAGGATGGGAAAGAATGTCGAGTACATCAAAACAAGATTAGAAAATTCGTAGTCCCTGTGAATTCTTAAAACAAAATATTTGAAGGGGAGGTAGTACATATTCCAACGCAGAGTGATAAACGAAACTATGAGGTAATTGATAAGATAAACGATATAGATTTACAGCATCTAAGTGAGATACAAGCAAGGGAATTGAAGAACTTATTGGTGCATCACAACAATTTTTTCAAAGGTCCAATGAGGATGACATACGTTCGACCTCATAAAATATAACTCATAAGAGGGGCAATCAGGACAAAACCCCATAAGTACAAAATCTCTGAAGTTTATAGAGAGGAAGTCGATAGACAACTGAAGAGTTGTGGAGGTTAGGTTTAATTGTGGAAACCGATGCTGAAATCGTGTATCCTATTGTATGCATCACTAAGAAAGATGCTCGTATAAGAGTGTTTACCTGTGAAAAATCGTATGAAAAATGCTCAAGACCTGATGTTGGTCGCAGACAAAGCTAACTGGTTGTCAGTTATAGACTTGTGAAAGGGATAGGTGCGATTTTGCAAAACACGAAGTGAAATACTTGGGTCACATCATCGGATCCGGGAAACATGCACAGGATCCGGAGAAATTAAAGCTATTAATAAATTAAAAAAGACCAATGGTAAAAAATGTTGTTCGTTCGGTGTTAAGATTAATGGGTTTTACAAATCCTATGTTAAAATTATGCCACCAATTTCGGCACCTTTGACTGAGCTAACAAAACAATCCGTTCCATATAAAGTACTTTGGGATGAACAAGCCAATATGTCATTTCGAGAACATAAGCGTCGACTATGCGATGCCTCCTCACTCGTTACTCCGGATTTCACCATTCGTTTTCAAATGTGTACCGATGCATCAAATTTAGCAGTTTCGGTTTGTTTATCCCAAAAGGACAACGAATGCCACTTTAAACCAATTGAGTTCGCAAGTAAACAGTTATCGGACACTCAGCGGAACTGGTCGACGATCGAGAAGGAAGTACTATTTGGGTTACGGAAATAATCCTCTAAAATATCTATCAGTGACCACTCCGAGAATCCCTAAAGTTGACACGTTGGGCACTGGCACTTCAGCAGTATAACCTAACAATACGACATACTTCCGGATAAGAGAATGGGAGTGCCAGATGGCTATATCGAGTTTAGAGATGGCATGACTACCACAGTTATGAGAGTAAAATTGAACAGTGCTTATGAGAAATTCTGCACACTTAACATGGTCTTGTGTAATTGTATGTTAGTAAATTTAAGTGACATTATGTTGTGTGAGTATGTTTTGTATAATATGTCTAGCATCTTATAAAATAGGCCTTTCGGGCATATTTCATGCTTAATGAGGGATGAATGTCACGATTCCCTGTCTTTCACCACATTGGTTACGAACACAGAGAGGCTACAAGAACAGTTGTTCTTTTGTTCTAGTTGCTAATTGTTCTAGTGGACGAACATCGGTGGATGACAGTGCCTGAGTTCTGATACGATTAATACCATGAAATATTGGGTGCGATTCTGAAAAAGAACACGAATAAAGATATAATTGGCTTGCAATTCGGAAGAGGCCAGACGTCGTTTTGCACCGAATGGTGCGGAAACTTTATATTGTACTAGCAGAAATACCCGGCTTTGCTCGGGTTGAATTAATAATATGTTGATTGAAAAGTCTTCAATTATTTTTCATAAAAGAATGTTAGCATCATTTAAGTGTACGGGGAAAAACATTTATTAACAATTTAACTTCTCCGTCGCTTCTACAGTTTACTTCGGACGCAAATATGCATATATATGTTGTAGCCATCCATATAATCCATTTCATATTCTTCACACTTTTGCTGAAATTGATTTTAAGTTTTCAAGTTCCCGTACATTCAATTTCAGAAAAAATGACGAATTTTCGGTGGATTGTCTTGCACTTAGTTTTCCTATGAATATGTTTTCAATGTGCCATTCTTTCATCTAGTAAGCGATATTTTCGAATTTCCATCATCAATATGAGAAGATAGAAAATTAAATTTTTACAGCTTTCGTTACTAATTTAATTTGAAGCAAATGCACTTTTCCAGAAAATTCCATTCAGTGACATGTGGAATAACAGAGATTTTGTTTGAAATACATGTCATCAGAGTAGACAAATTAAACCCAATCGATAACAATTTTTTAATAAACAGAAGGTTGATTTTACAGCGCTTTTACAAAAAGAAAATCACTTTCAATGAACGATTCACATGCATCTAAGTTGTGTAAGAACAGCTTCAATAAATAGAGCAATCAACCTCGACCTTCTGTCTCTTAAGACATAAAATTTCAATTTTTCAAAATTACTTAGTGTGATATTATTCCAAGATCAACTAAGTCTTGTTAAAAATTCCTGTTTCTCCAACACACATACAGTTTTAAATTGAACCCTTATGGTACTTTTTTAGATCAGAAATTTGGTTCCTAAACGGAAAGCACGTATATATTTAGAATGATAGATGTAGTTACTTGACTATGGCGTAAGCTTTCAATAACGCCCATGAAACACGAAAAACAAATGAAATTTAGTTTATTTAATCGTCTTTCAATGAAAAGCTAAACCAAAATTTTTTAATATATTTGGAACTACAAAGTATGACAACCAGTTTTAAATTAACGTAACCCATCTTATTTTAAAGTTATTTTTGAAATTTTTCATGTCATTTTAAAATAATAAACGCACACTTAAAAATATTTTGATTTTTAAATTTTATTATTTTTTTTTATCTACACACTATTACGTATTCAACCAAAGATTTAAAGAAAGTTAGTGGAAATATACATATACCACCATGAAATTACTCATGTCTAGTGATATTTTGCAGGAAATAAATAAATAAAATCCAACTCTTAGATAATATTTCTGGAATAGGTAATATACCGGAACACATAAGCAAACAGAAACAAAATTCCAATACTTAAAAAAGGCAGAATTCTGTAAAAAAAACTCTGTTCTAGTATGTTGAAGTCTGATTTCCTGAATATATTCTGAAGTAAAACAATTCGACAAAAAACTTGAACAATATTGATAAAGACAATGATTTATAAGCAAAAAGAACACATATTTATAATACTTGGGAATCCCCAAATGTGACCGCAACCATCTCGTTTTCAACTCAAATACCCAATATAGGAATTATAAATCAAATTAAAAAATTAAACATTAATTCTGAGGTTGCCAGATACCGAGTAGCAAAATTACACTTTTATGATCAATGAATTGATCGTTTGGGCTTTTCGTGCTCCATTATAAAATTTAAGTAAATATAAAATTAAATGTTCTAAATATTCTTTCTTCATCAATCAAATATTTATAAATATTATTTTCATCAGGGAAAGCTGTAAAAATTCAGTTCAAACATGAATATTATAATTTAATTTATTTTAAGGAAATTGTTTTTCGATCAACACTGGTAAAGCAATCTGAGATGCCTACAGCAATCGTTTTATACTCAATGTTATTTCTATGGAGATTTCAAATTGCTTTTGGCTTAAGCCTTAGGTCAATTTTAGACCTCTTAGGATTCGAATTTTTCTAAATCTTTTCTTAGTGCACCCCTACGGTATAAGAAGAATCACCCTGCAAAATTTCAGCTTCCTAGGACTTGTAGTTCTTGAGATACAGTGATGAATCAGTGAGTGAGTGAGTGGTATTTGAATTTTATATATATATAGATTGTAAATAAATATCAACGGCAGTGTTCCTCTGTTCTGGGTCACTTCTACACACACTGTCAATCAAATAAGACAACGCTTGGTCACTCGGACAAAATGTAAGAAAATAGGATATACAATAAACTTAGTAAAGATTGGAAATGTAATGGAATTCAAAAGAATTTACCTACCTAAAGCTATTCTTTTTAAAGTTGATAGTTAATATTTTCGTATACTATCTGCAATCATTTGGGGCTTTCCATTTTTCAGTTATAAGGGTAACTATCCTTTTAATAATATGTCATAGGAGCATTATACCTTTAAACTGATTAAATCATATTGGAAAAAAAAATATTTATTTCATATGGGAGGAATGCATTACACAAATGCAAATGAAACTTTTTACACTACCAAAATATTTTCCTGTTAAAAAAATACTTGTCAACTTAATGAAAGCAAAACACATACCACCCAATAATAAGAGATTGTCTAAATCATAAGATAGCATTTAGAATAAATTTTCGTTCTGAGTGTATGGTACTCGTTTACTCTTAGCGAATTCATATACTACCCAGGATATCTCTTCATCGTGGAAAGATTTTTAAATTTGGAAAACAAAATGAAGTCAATGAGGTTTTTGACCCGATTCTTGATTGTATTTAGATTAAATTGTAGAGGAAAGTAGTTCTACTATTCCTGGGGACATATGTGACTAATAGAAATCAATGACTTAACAGTAGATTCTCACGAGATCATCTAAGATTTTACTTTAAAATTTTGGAAGAAAAGTGATGACATGGAAATTTTTTCACCATAAAACTTTTAAACTTTAAAAAGCCTTAGAAACAATTCGAAATTATCGTACATCAATTCAAGGTCCTACACCTAAATTCAAAGCGATAAGTTTTTATAGAAAAAAGTTTATACAGCTAGGCGGCCAGTTAAGTCAAAATAGTATTTTAAAGCTTACAAGATGTTCAAATAAAGAAATAAAGTGAACTTTTATCATTTACATATCTTTGTGTACTTCGATTGATTTATATCACTATGAACACTACAATAAATAAAAAATTTACATGATTGTTACAGTTATACATATTGAGTACATTTTGTGGTAATCCGAAAAAATTTCTTGGTCCCTGGAACTTATCGTGATTTTACTGCTCTTTATTTAGAAACATAAAATTTCAATGATTTTTACAAATTTCGTCAAAGAAAGCATTTTTACTTGGATCTAGTAGAATCAATCCATTTTTATACATATTTATACACCTCCAAACATTTATTACATTGAGGAGTCGTTTTTTCAATAAATCTAATTTTTGAAGCATGCTTGAATTATAGCAATCATTTTTATTCAAATAACAAAGAAAGGTTTCACAAAATTAAATACATAGCTACGTTATTTATTTCTAAAACTTTTAGACTAAATGCTTGATTTAAAATTTTTTTTTGGTTCATCCAAAATTATTTATATTACGTCCTGTTAAAAATTTGGTTCAACATTTAAATTTCTAAAACTAAATATATGTAAACCTTTACCCACTATACAAATATTTTCTTTCTTTCCAGTATAGCAAATATTTCAGTTGTGAAAGAAAATCTTGTCTTTGGCATCCTGTTAAATTATACCAATGGCATTTAATAGGAAATATAAAGCTAAGATTGAAAAGAGTGATTGAGATTAAGCTTGCCAGTGAGAATTTTTGAAAGTATAACCCTGATACTAAAATAAAATATTCTTGACTAGAAATGAAAAGAAAGCATAAAATATTTATCAACTGTCACTAATGCAGTTCAGATAAAATTACCATACATCAAATTATTCCAGACTTCTCCATGTTTTAATGCTTAAACTAAATTTGCTAATTCATAAACGTGCAGTTTGTGGATTAACATAATTTTTTCTGAAGAAGAAAATTCAATTACTCAATAAAAATAAAATTTCTCACGAATTTGACAAATCTTTGTACTTACTTTGACACTTAGCTTGCCCAAACAGGACAATGACAAATGAAACAAAAATTGAAGCACGAAAGAGCTGCAAAGAAAGCATTCTTAGATTTTGTTTAGCAATTAAAGGCAATATTTTTGAGGTGATGGAAGGATTAATCTTTCACCTTAATGTAACACAAGAAAGGAACTAAATAAATCAGATATATCTACAGGATTTCCTTCAATTTTGAAAATTCTCATATGTTTATATCACATCCTACTTCCTGCTTTGAACAGGTGGTTTAGCTGACACACTTCTTGAAAGAGGATGGATATAGCTTCACAAAAAAAATTGTTTCTGCTAATAGGTTTTACCCATACAGATGATTCCTCAATGAAATTTCAAAAACAGTAATTTCAGTGGGCGCTAGTGTTTTAGCAATCTTTATCGACACTCTTTAATAAATTTAGCATGATTCAATTTCACAACAACGGTAAACCTAAAATTGTGCAAAATAACTAACGACTTTTAGTATATGATTTTAAGAAGTTGCCTTCCATCTTGAAACTATTATAAGTGTAATTTTTCAAGTTAATAATACTTTTATGCGCAATCGTCCCAAATCAAATTTGCGTTTACAAAAACAAACAATTTTGTATACATAGTATAAATGAAAACTTTCGGTGGAGACACGAACGTGATTTGATCACGCAAACTTCGAATATGTTTCGACTATTTTTATTTTATGCATCAATAAAATATTTATTGAGGCAGTCATTTCTTAACTTGTGCATTCATGTACTTTTCAATTTATTCCAACTCGTGCTTTTCTCATTAAGTTTTTTAAAAAAGAAGGTTTGACTTATTTTATGCTATTAAATATCTATATAAATAAGAATGGAGTGTTTGTACATTCAATATTTTCGACCCATTTCAAGTTTTCTATCCGTTTTGGACCCTTCTGATGCCAAATCTGCCCTTTTCGCGTTTGGTGTCTGTCTGTCCATCTGTCTGTCTGTCTGTATGTATGTGCCCTATACACGTCCACACGGTTTAGTATATTTTTATGGAAATTTGCATACAGTGAGTACTTATCTTCATTTGGTGAGTGAAATTGGTTGCGAAAGTCTGTCTGTCTTTCTGTTCTATGTTCGATTTTGTGTTTGGGTGTTTTTGGCAGGCATCACATGAATTTTATTCCAAAAATTTGATTGCAATGTGTTTTATTTCATACATTATCTATTAGTTTAGTGAATGCAATATTAAACATTTCTTTATTGTTATATTTAGTTGAGTTTAATGCTAAACACCTCAGTAAGTATACTTAAATCAGCCATAATTTGGTAGTTTTGGATTACGATTACTTTGATTTGCTTTACAAGAACTGCTGAAAAGCCAATTACTTTTCAAAAAATTATTTTGAATGAAATTTTAGATACTTTATTTATTTCGAGTCTTATTTTTGTTCTTTGCGCAATGTAAGTGGGTCCCTATGCGATCAATATTATTGCCAATGCTGCTCATTGAATCAACCAAATGATCGCGTAGGAGGCGATTGACGCGATTGTCAATCGATTGACGCACATTGATAGAAATTTTTATTGATGGACATTGACGGGCGCCATTGACGGCGCCGATTGATCGTTTAAAATACACAATTGTCAATTGTTCTGGCAATAGGACTTTTCTATCTTCCGGATTGTTAAAGATAGAGTAAAAATTTCAACAGATTTGAAATCTGTGGAAAATTTTACATAAGATAGATAGATACCTTAAATGTAAATTTCTGTTAATAAATAAGTCTTCAATTGAAACTTTTATATTTTCGCAGTGGGCGAATTTAGGTAGTACGGTAAGTCGTGGCACACACACAGACACAACTTTGAATATAAATATTATTTAATTGGGACCAAGACAAAACTAATTTTCAACAAAAACTCTTGTTTAGACGAAAAATATTTAATTCAAATTGCGGTTTTTATACATATTAATATAAAATATTAAAAATATTACTGAGTTTCTAAAAAGTTATTTCGATGTCGACGGTTTCATAAAATCGAACGAATTCGTCTGAAGACACAATACCTTCTTTTTTTAAAGCAGAATTTCTTCGTAGCAAGCTAATAATTTTTTCCATTCCTTTCTTTGTATCGATAACGCGTTCTTAGTTGGATTCTATGTTTTCTAACTTTTTTAAACCCCTTTTAATTAAGCTGAAACCTTCTGTCAGCTGCCAGGGCTGCGCAGATGGTCTTCGACAGCAGTGCGGTGTTTTGAGTGCAGGTGTTTTTAACTGACTCCCTGAAATATCTGTTGATACAAATGGATATGGGATTAAAAAGTCTATTGTAATAAAGCATAAATATGTTTTTTTTTTTGTAAAATAAACACAAGTTAACTGTAAATTAGGTTGTTTCGTTGTGTTGACAGGAACACTCGGCCCACTAATTAAAATACTCAATTGTCAATCGTTCGGCAGTGTCGCTCAAGATAGCATCGAGCCTAACGAGAAGCGATTCTGTCTGGGAATGGGAGTTTGTGACGCTTTTAATTACCTTGTATCGCGATTATCCTGAGCTGTGGAAAGTTAAGTTAAATGAATAATTAAACAAAAACAAAATAAATATTGCTTTGCAAAAAACTTTTAATGCGTTAAAACTATACATATCTGATTATACTGAGGAAAAATTAAAATAGAAAATTAATTTCCTGCGTGCGATTCAGTATCTCGCAGAAAGTTTAATAAATAATAGTGCGTAAAGCGACCTCTCAGTTTGTATCACTCTTTTAATCAGCGTCTTTTTCTCTTTTCTTTCCTCCGAATTCAGACAGGCAAATTCAAAGCAAGAAAGAATTCAAAGCAAGAAAGAAAGAAATTCAAGGAAAGAAAGATAATTCCAAAGCTTAATTTGAAACCATTTTGAAACACTAAAATCAAACTCGTCACGTTCGTTCGAAATACATTGACCGAATGAGATTGACGGGTTGATTGAAGCTATATTGAAGCACCTATCAATCAAAACCGTCAATCACATTGACAATAAAATTGATCGTCTAGGGAGCCCTTAAATTTTTTCCGAATAATTGGGACAGACGGTATTTTTCAACGAACAGGAATAAAACGGAAACTCGTGTTTCTTTCGCTTTGAATTAATTTCGCATTTCTAAATTATGTGCACTTTTAAGTTGTAAGTTGTGGCAACAGCAAGATCAAGAGGTAAAAAAGACTTACAAATTAATATCTGTAGAGCAAATTTTTTACGACAGCTTTTAATTTATTTTATTTTGCTATTTTCTGTTTAAAACTTTATTTTTATATTTTAATAAATTTTGTTTTTTTTCCCTGACACACAACACATTCACAAAGTATTCGACTTAAAGTGGCAGGTATTGAATTACATTGAGCACATATTATGCCGTTATTGAAAGAATAATGCCGTTATTGAAAGAATAATGCCGTTATTGAAAGAATAATGCCGTTATTGATATAATAATGACGTTATTGAAAGAACAATGCCGTTATTGAAAGAATAATAATGTTTAAAAAATCCAAACTAGAACTTTTCAAACGTTAAAAAATTCTTTGTCACAATGACAGGAGAAGATAGCGAAATTCCACAATGTCGCATGCCGGATGCAAGAGTACCACAAGTAAAAAATATTGTTTTGTTGACTATGAGTGTGAGAATCCTCGCCTTAAATCATCGTATTTATTAATTGAGTTGACCATGAAAATAACTTAAGAAAGGGAATCCCAAATTTCCCTTAAAATCGTCTTTTGCAGCAGTAACCATAATGTCACCTTTCGTCATTTTGTAGCTTTGTCATACAGCAAGGGTGCGATGTATATGAAATGTATTATGTACATGAATGAATATGCATGTGTTGGATTGGTATCCTAAGTAAGTGTTAGAAATTATAAAGATGGCGAAAGGTGTTAAAATATTATTTTATTCTACGAAAAACGTAAGTCATTATATATTTTCATCATCTCTTCAATCTGGAGTAAACCGATTCAAACCGAGTAAGGTCGGGTATTTTGCAAGTTTAAGATAATTTCCAATACACCTAATACAGTTGTTAAAGAAAAATCTATATAAATTAGAATGGAGTGTTTGTTCGAATATTTTCGACCCATTTCATATTTTCTATCCGTTTTGGGTCATTCTGATGCAAAATTCGTCTCTTGCGCCTTTGGTGTCTGTCAATATGAGTGTGCCCGTGCTACATCCAAACCGGTTGAATATACAATACTTATGAAACTGCATACTGTGAGTACGAACATTCATTTGATGACTGAACTTGGCTGGCTGCTTTAAGCCGAGCTTACACCGGATTTCCACACCTTCTCTCCGTTAAAACATCGAAGCTATTCCGAAAAACGGCATTCAAGATCTCGAGTCGGGGTGACGATTTGGGAGCCAAATTTGTTTTCCACCATGAGTCGGTAAAGATCAAAGGGTTGCAACAGTTTGGGGGATATTTCTCCGAGACGATTGCTTGACAATAACCGCTCGCTCTGCCCTTCGCCTCCCGCCCTGGTCGCTCACGCCGCCTTTCGTTCGCTCTCTGTCATATTTTGCCCTCATCGCTTGCCTTGACCACATCTCCCGCCACATCCCAGTACGTCCGGGTTGCGCGTTTACTCCGGAGACGGTCGTAAAAAGGGACGAAATAGGGTCAGCATAGAGCAGTGTATCCTAGACTTTTGACATGTATGTACCCCTTCTATAATTTTCGTAACGCTGAGTACCCCTCGTCAAAAAAATGAATATATTTCAATAACAATCAAAATGTTTTTTTTTTAATTTTTTTGTGACATACACAAAATAATAAGAAAAGAGAAATAAAATTATTCATAATAAAATATAAATAAAAGTTATATCATAAATAACGTTTAGTTGGATCAATGAGAAGCATGAAATTGTTTGTGCTGAGATAACAGATCGTCATAATTTGGTTCCCTGGTTGTTAATTTTAATCTGAGATGTGGCTCCATGTCCAATAGTCTGTTCCTTTTTTTCGACTTAATGTCTACAAATGCTGAAAAAGCAACTTCACATAAATATGAAGTTCGAAAAGGCAAGATGTATTTTAGAACTTTTTCTGTTAAAACCGGATACACAAGTTGCATTTGTAACCAGAATGATATTGAAGTACTTATGTTTATTTTGTTTTGTTTGTTGTATGTTTATTTTTCAAGAATCGTAGGAAGCCAATTCCAACAATTGCTCTTATTCCGCATGCGACAAATCTTCTGGCATGGATGTTGTGTTAATGTTAAACGGATATCTTATCCATCTATATATATAATACGCTTATGCGTGGCACAAAAATGGCCTGTATTTCTCTCCCGGTTGTGGCAACGGGTTTGGCCTTTACGAATGTAAATAAATATTGATATACCTCTTTACATCAACGGGAAGCGCATCGCGTTGACGCTTGATCAATCTTCCCGATAATTGTGAAAGGTTTTTGATAGAAAAATTAGCTCTTTGCGTCAAATTCAATATAATTTGCGAAGAGAGCAGCGAACTAGGGAATCTTTAGACGTACGAATTCAGAGAATTACCGCTAGAAATACTGCGGGCAGAGCACGCGATGGAGCAACATTTAAGTAATAGAACCGATTCCCAAGTGGAAATAAGTGTTTCTGAACACGACTGTGGATTCATGACAGAAATATGCTCGTTTTGTGGAGCTTTTTATTGGCCTGATGAATTGAACTCTTCAAAAACATTCACAAAATGCTGCCAAACAGTTCAATGATATATATTTTGAAACAGTGACGCCTGAAGAGCTCAAAAATCGTGCTATTCTCACTTTAACAAATGATTCATCAATGCAAATCAATAATCATGTAATGCAGTGTATGCCAGGAAATGAAGGCATTTATGAGAGTATTGTTACTATAGTCAGTGAAGATCCACGAGATCAAGTTACATATTCAGAGGAATTTTTGAATAACATTACACCAACTGGAATGCCACCTCATAAACAAATCAAAAACAGGTGTAATTATAATGTTACTCAGAAATTTAGCACCTTCAAAAGGTTTATGCAATGGAACTACACTTATCGTGGTAAATTTGCAGAAAAATACTATTGAAGCAAAAAAAATAAGTAACGAAAACAATGAATCTTACCTGATACCTCGAATACCTTATTCCATCTGATAGTAATATGCCTTTTAAATTCAAGCGTAAACAATTTCGTATTAGGTTAGCATTTTCAATGACCATTAATAAAGCTCAGGGCCAAACTTTTGACAAAATATGTTTAGATTTGAGCAAACCAGTTTTTACTCATGGCTAATTGTACGTAGGTCTTTCTAGAGAGATCTTTCGAATCTGTTGTATATGCGAGTTCTCAAATACACAACTGTGTGTACAGGGAGGTTTTATGTGAATGAATATACCCCAGAATATGTAATCATAGTAAATTCATTCATTCATATATCCCAGAAATCTATTTGTCAGTGTAAATAATCACCCGCACTGTTCCTAAAAGTTCCATGAGATTCCCTTTCTCGCTGCTCTCTCAGAACCTCAGCTGTATCGTTCAGCAATACATAAAAAGGGTCTTCGGATAAACTGTTTTCCACCGTGTAAAAACTCAAATATCATATACCCCAGAATTTGTTATTATTGTAAATACATTGTCATATCATATCCCAGAAATCTATTTGTCAGTGTAAATACTCAACCACACTGTTCTTAAAAGTGAATTTAGAACATAGTAGTCCCCAGAGATTCCCTTTCTCGCTGCTCTCTCAGAACCTCAGCTGTATCGTTCAGCAATACATAAAAAGGGTCTTCGGATAAACTGTTTTCCACCGTGTAAATACTCAAATATCATGTACCCCAGAATTTATTATTGTAAATACATTGTCATATCATATCCCAGAAATCTATTTGTCAGTGTAAATACTCTCCCACACTGTTCTTAAAAGTGAATTTAGAACATAGTAGTCCCCAGAGATTCCCTTTCTCGCTGCTCCCTCAGAACATTAGCTGTATGGTTCAGTAATACGTAAAAAGGGTCTTCGGATAAACTGTTTTGCACCGTGTAAATACTCAAAAATCACGTACCCCAGAATTTGTTATTATTGTAAATACATTGTAATATCATATCCTAGAAATCTATTTGTCAGTGCAAATACTCACCCACGCTGTTCTTAAAAGTGAATTTAGTACATAGTAGTCCCAAAAGTTCTCCTTTCTCGCTGCTCCCTCATGACATTAGCTGTATGGTTCAGCAATACATAAAAAGGGTCTTCGGATAAACTGTTTTGCACCGTGTAAATACTAAAATGTCATATACCCCAGAATTTGTTATCATTGTAAATACATTGTCATATCATATCCCAGAAATCTATTTGTCAGTGTAAATACTCACCCACACTGTTACTAAAAGTGAATTTAGAACATAGTAGTCCCAAGAGTTCCCTTTTCTCGCTGCTCCCTCAGAACATTAGCTGTACGGTTCAGCAATACATCAAAAGGGTCTTAGAATAAAGTGTTTTGCACAGTGTAAATACTCAAATATCATATCACCCAGAATTTGTTGTTATTGTAAATACATTCAGTTATATATTGTCCCAAAAATCTATTTATCAGTGTAAATACTCACCCATACTGTTCCTCAAAGTGAATTTAGTACATAGTAGTCCCCAGAGATCCTCTTTCTTGCTGCTCTCTCAGAACTGTAGCTGTATCGTTCAGCAATACATAATCAGATCAATTTTCAGGTCTATGTAGACTAAATAGGGCCCCTTTTAAGCTAGACTAAAGAATTGTAGTGTCCTATGGGCGAGCGAAGCGAGCTCGGATCGCGAAGCGATCCGGAGGGAACTGCTTGCAGTTCCGGGGGTTGGCGAGCGCCAGCGAGCAGGGGGCGTCAGCCCTCTAGTTCAATATATTTGGTTAAATCAGGGAAATAGTTTTTCAAGCCCATTTGCAAACTCTCCAAATGCTGTTATGCATTTCAGAGTATCAGCATCAATTTTAGTAGTCGAACTATTTATAAACTCATGAAGAGAGGGAAACGAGTCTACTTCTCCATTACCAACTCTCTTTTACCATAACTTTAGTTTTGCGATGGCAGCGTTCACTTCATCTTGAACGTGAAACAATGAAATTTCTTTGCATTGTAACGTACCTTTATATGTGTAACGCATTCGGGCGCAATGTGCCTGAGAGATCAGAATGACGCTAACAGCTGTCCACGAAGCGCGCGAATAATATTAAAAGGTTGGGTCCAAACAACCGGTAAAGATAATAGACTGGGGAACGGTTGCGCCCGACGGAGGGTTAACAAAGTAAGTTGTTTCTGTAACGAAGTGTGGTATTATATTTCCTCCGTGTCACTCCGGACCATCTCACGCCTCACAAGATTGTCTTAACTTGACTCATGAGAACGTAGAATTAGGCGCAGTGCAGTGCATATCCCCACCAAACTCCGGTGCTACGCGTACCCCCACCAAACTCTTCCCGTACCCCTGGGGGTACGCGTACCACACTTCGGGAAGCACTGGCATAGGGGAACGTACAACATCCTCGCCACATAAAGGGAGAGAAAAGCACTTGCAAATCTGGAGTAAATGCGGCTTTAGTGTTTCTGCCCGTCTTCCCATTGAATGTTATATTTTCTGCTTGTGCGTTTGTGCAGTTATCACCTAACTATTTAATCGAAAAACTATTTATTAAAAGAAAATCAAATGTATGGTATCTATCTGTTGTCAAAATTTTCCACAGATTTCAAATCCGTTGAAATTTTCAATGTATCATTAACGATCCCGATTTTACAAAAAAAGAACTAAACAATGTGATTTCTCGAATCTTGAATCAAACGAAGGTCATTCTTCGCAGTGACGTACATATTGGAAAAAATATAAAAGTTACAATTTAAAAATTATTTATTTAAAGAAAATCATATTTTTGGTATCGATCTAGTGTAAAATTTTTTGAAGATTTCAAATCCGTTGAAATTTTTACTTTGTCTTTAATGACCTAGGAGATAGAAAAAAAGAACTGCATAACTAATGGAAAACTTTATTTGTTTTTTTAGTCTCCTAACAAATCGTTCCTCCGCAAAATGAAAACGCAAGCAGAAAAAATATATTTAAAATCTGCCTTCTCTTTATGCCGTTGCCATTCCAAAGAAAACAACAATAATTAAATTCCAAAAAATTAATTTTAATATGTTCTAGATTAAATTCTAAAATTCGGACTAGACACAAAATTTGCAAAATATTCGGAAAAAACCCGTTGAAATTTTCTGTCTACCTTTAACGATCCCGATTTTACAATAAAAGAACTAAACTATGTGATTTCTCGAATCTTGAATCAAACGAAGGTCACTCTTCGCAGTGACGTTCTTATTGGAAAAAATATAAAAGTTACAGTTTAAAAATTCTTTTTTTGAAGAAAATCATATTTTCGGTATCGATCTAATGTGAAATTTTCCGAAGATTTCTATTCCGTTGAAATTTTTACTCTATCTTTAATGATCTAGGAGATAGAAAAAAGAACTGCATAAATAATAGAAAACTTTATTTGTTTTTTTAGTCTGCTGGCAAATCGAATCTCCGCAAAATGAAAACGCAAGCAGGAAAAATAAATTTAGGATCTGCTTTCTCTTTATGCTGTTGCCATTTCAAAGAAAACAACAATAATTAAATTTAAATTAATTAATTTTTAAATGTTCTAGATTAAATTTTAATAATCGGGCTGGACACAAAAATTATAAAATATTCGAACTACCTGTGTGCAAAATTTCATGATTGTAAGTGTCATAGATTAGTCAGGAAACTGCGTAGTGGAAGTCGGACACTTCCATTTTATAATAGTAGAGATTACCATTGGTTTTATAAAATTTATTTCTATGAACTCGTTTGATTTTAGTTTTTATATTCTCAATTTATTGTGTTTGATATCTATTTTTAATTTACTTCTTTTTTCAGAATAAGAGGAATAAGAAGAGAAGGTCTTGATGGACGCAAAATTACGTCGTTAGTAGAAAACAGACCAAATCTGGATCTCGTTAGCATCGAATCAGCGGTAACATCTCGATGACGTGATACCTCGTCAACAGCAAATTAATCATATGTTAATAGATTCTCATCGAAACCACTTGGAGGGTTAAATATGCTGTATTGGGTATTGCTTGGCGAAATCTGGCTCCTGTGCGGTAAAAAGCAGCCAAACAGGCACGAAAGAAACGATATTCTTGTTAAAAAATTTCTCTCTAACTTTTATGGTTTCTCCTCTCTTATCTCCCGACAAAATCTGTCTTCCAGCGCAATTCAATAACGCAGAAACATCGTACATTAATCCATCCAGGTAGAAACTTCCAAAAGCGTTCTTTTCTCCCACCGCAGCCGCAACAGTAATTACTCCTCGTCCCCCAACGACTTAAAACTCCATAAAATATCATCTCCAATCGCAGGAGCGACGACTGGAACACATGCCGACTATATTAAGCCGTCTCAGCGCGAGTGACGTTATTTACGAGAAGGCGTCCGAGGCTCCTGAAGAGATCCGTAATCACCCACCAGAGGTTGGCAAACTCCTCCGGAGGCAGATCGCGAATGATCGCGAAAATAGCTCGTTAATTACGGCGAGGTTGCAGCCCCCGAATGCTTGATCTCGATTCATTTGGACGTCCGCTGATAATAAAACTTATCCCCTCCAGCTCGAGAGACGGATTGTTTGCTTTGCTTTTCGTCGTTTGCAAATAGCGCATATGAGCTCTCGTTCTGGGGGTCGGCGAGAGCAATTTCGAAAGAGCCGCGGTGGAATCAATTCGGGTTCCCGAACGCGAGAGTTGGTGATTTTGTTTGCCAGGTGTTTGTCGGTGCAGTTAAAATGGAAGGGTGAGTTCCTTGGAACTGCAAACAAGATCTTTGGGACAATTAACAGAAGTCGATGGGGGAAGTGTGGTAAATATTGTACAGGGAACGGGCCTCCATATATATAAGAAATTTAGTAGCAATTAGTTGTTTTGGCCTTTAATGGCGTAAGGATCATATTGAGCCAAGCTGCGACAAACACAAGTAGAGGATCAGTGTAACAAAATTTATTTACCTATAATTGGTTTTATAAAACGTCGATTATCTTGTATGAGTTCAGTTTGTTTTGACTTCCTTGGGAAAACAAAAAAGATCTTTGTGACAAGTAATAGAAGTTGATGAGGGAAGTGTGGTAAATATTGTACAGGGAACGGGCCTCCATATATATATAAGAAATTTAGTAGCAATTAGTTGTTTTGGCCTTTAATGGCGTAAGGATCATATTGAGCCAAGCCGCGCCAAACACAAGTCTAATCAGCCAACACACAACAACTATCAGTGCAATAAAATTTATTTGCAACTATAATTGGTTTTATAAAATGTACTTCGATGATTTCATAAGAGTTTAATTTGTATTTCCAATTTAACGTGTTTCATATTCACATTTTAAGTTTTGCTCTTGTTTCAGAACTACTGGTTACATGCAGAGCTTCGTGTGGTTTGGTTAAATCGGGGCCTGTCCAATAAAAAAATCCAACCAAACTTGAGCACTGTACTGTTGCACATAGTGAGTCGGTGAACCAAAGAGTAGGTGTACCAGGGTCGGTAATTCCTTGGAAAACAAGGCATTTAAAATGCCAATGTACGTGTCTTCTTCCCGATGAAGCAGTGAGCAAGGAAAATGGAGCCACTCAACTCCGAAGGGTCAAGTAAGAATCGTTTCTGAGCCAACTTAGAAGAAAGAAGACACCTCAACAAGTCTCGACGAGTCGAGGCTTTAAAAAGTTGAAACTCGAGATTTTCTCAAAACATCCCTAAGCGCACGACGATCACGAATCAAGAGAAAGAAGTGTGCACAGAACATGAGTCCGGCTTGCCAACAAGACATATGATGACCACCCAAAGTGCCACACTCCCTCAATAAACTTCAGTTTCCTTTCCCATAATCATCATTCCTCCTTTTTCATGATTTCGCCAGCGCCACCCCCGAAGACCATGCCGGATCTATTCGTGCGCTCAATAACCTGATGATTAGATTACAACTCGCTTCTGTTTCCCTCTGAGATATGTTGGGCTTTTCTTTTTATTTCCTAGGCGATTACCAACATCAAATTTGCAAGGAGAACAACCTGGTCATACATTAAACATATTTTCTACCACTAATTTGATCATATGTCGGTCAAACAATTAACGTGAAGCTTTTATTCTAAATCAAATTCAAAATGATCAAAATTAAATTTGTTATCGCGACGCCCTATCACAAGCACGAAATAATGGATTTCGTCTTTTCGTGTTTCTCTAACTATTGATGTCTCGTTTATGTCTTGTGTACAACAATGCGATTGCATGAGACGTCATTGTTAAATCATCGGCAACATCTTGATGACGATTTATCTCGTCATTGAAACAATAGTTTATCTATTCATAATCAAGATATCTCGTCGGAACTACTTGGAGGGTTAGATATGCAGTATTTGGTGTGACTTTTTTTGTGTGGATAAATTGGGGGTTTTATGGCGCAATGGCTGAATATGTCCCAGCTGCGCCAGACTCACGACAACATCGTGAAAGGTAGAAAAGGGGATTTGAGTACAAAGTCGAGGGATGAAAGCAGGAAAGGTCGCATGGATATCTCGGGAGCAAGATCTCCATGTTTATTAAAGATAATAGGAATAAAAAAATCACTGTGGATGATCACGGGTTTCATCGATCTCAGCTTAACTCAGGTTCGTGAAACCCGTGCATACCTAAAGAATATGTGCTTGGATGACAAAACTTTTAAGAAGAAATATAAAAGTAGTGAATTAAGGGACCACAGTACGCTTTGAAATTTTGGTTTTGTTTTCCTATACGTAACAAAATGGTTTAACGTACCTTATTCCACAAATACCCATTAAATATACATTACAAAAAATAATATTATTCTAATAATAATAATATACTAATAATATTATACTACTAATAAAAATATACTAATAATGATATTATACTAATAATAAAATAATAATATACCAATACCTAATAAATATACTTTACAAAAAATATTTTATTTTTCACAATAATTAAAAATTCCAATTCTATAAAAATATTTCAATAATTTCAAATCCCTTTGCAATAATTTGAAATGCTTTCGGTTTTGGTCCTTACATTCGATAGAAAACTTTAACACCTCACTAAATAAATGTAGCTACAGCTATAAAACTTTGCTTACATATTCTGTAAAATTGTATAATTAATAAATGATAATAAAAAAACATTTCAACATTTTGATTAACTTTAGGGCATTATGTCCCCTTAAGGAAGCGAAGTGAGAACGATTATTTCAAAAAGAGAATTATAGAGGGAAACGCTTTGAGAATTTTTAAGTATTTCCGAATTCATATAGCAATGGCGTTGAAATTCCAAGCTGTGATAGACACCTTACTCCTAAGAAAATATTGATCTAAACAGCGCCCTCTACCACATAAACTCAACATTTCTACAAAAACCTTATTTGATAATTTTTTTTATTTTTGGCTTCTCTATGACCTTTTACAATTCGATCAGAAAAACCCTGTGTGAATTTATCAGTACATCCCCCGAAAACGACGACTTAATGCAAATTAAATTTTGCATCATAACTCTCTTGGTGGTTGATTCGACGTGGTATGACAAATCATTAGCAAAACTGACGAGATTCTAATGAACGAGGTACCTAGTAATTAGAAGAAAGTGACCAGATCTTGATGACTGAGGTACCACCTAGCAATTAGAAGAAATAGACCATGTGTTGATGAAATGTTATTCCTTGTAATTAGAAGAAAGAGACCAGATCTTGATGAATGAGGCACCTAGTAATTGGAACAAAGTGACCAGATCTTGATGACGGAGGTACCTAGTAATTAGAAGAACGTGACCAGATCTTGATAAAAGAGGCACCTAGTAATTAGAAGAAAATGACCACATCCTGATGAACAAGGTACCTAGTAATTAGAAGAAAGTGATCATATCTTGATTTTGGTTATCATGTAATCATGCATCATCATATAGTATCTTCATGACGAGATACCTCGTCATTATCAAAACTTTTATCAGGTTTCGATGGACGAGATATCTTGTCCTTTGCGAAATTCATCACAGGTTGAAGGACGAGGTATATCATCGTAACCACTCGGAGGTTTAGCCCCTCAGATGGTTATCTTCACGAGGTACCTCGTCTTTAGCAAAACTCATCAGATCTTGATGGACGAGGTAACTCGTCACAAGAAAAAATCACTATCTCGATCAATAGATGACAGACCAGATAGTGATTTTTTCATCATAAAAAAATCGGCAGTATCTTGATGATGAGATAGCTCGCCATCCGAAAAATTGGTCAATTCTAAAAAACGAGATACCTCTATACCTCGAATGCATCAACTAAAAAATCAACTCACCAAATGGACTCTTAAATCCTAATTGAAATTCTAAGTTTCGATGGAGGTATTACGTGTCTTATATTCTATAGTGAATTTTGAGAGTTTTTTTTTATAGAACCGAGTTTATATTTCTTTTATAAAGCGCTTCAGTATTTCCCATAACAAAATGTTATTACTTTCCTCAATGCTCCTTCTCTCGTGGCCACGGTTTTTACACCTTTATCCACTGCCATAACAAGTGCAGGAGCACCGTCGGGAATATTCGGCTCACATCGCTATAAAATTCTGATTCTGGTCATTCTCCGGCCCAGATGTCCGACGGCACGAGTTAATGTTCCGCGCAGGAAACATGTCCACGTCCTTCTCTTTGTCCGAGATGTCAGTCTCGTCGTGTTTATGGGGGACATTGAGTTGTAGTTCTGGAGTTATGGCACTTCCCCTATGTACTTCTCATCCAATAGCAGGGCAGGGTTTTATGTAGACCACCGCCCACTCTATCAGCTGGATATTAAGGTAGTTTTACGACCCCAAACGGTCGTTTACTTGATCTACAGCATGTGGTTGGTGAAATAGAATGACGTTTTCCCTCCGATCTGAAGAATGTGTTATGTCACTAAAGTTTAATTCGAGAACATAAAGATCGTAAATCAATTTTTGTTTATGTTTACTTTAGGATCTCAGCTGCCGTCGGTTTTTAATCGTTTAAAAAGTTGCTTGACTTTGATGTTGCAGTTAATCGCTTCGATCATGATTAGTTTTGTGATTTGCCATTTACAAATTATTTAAATTTGTTTTGGTAGGAAATGATCAAACTTTTTTCTATGTATTTTCTCGATAATTTTTTCATGTCTACTTGAGAGTCGTTTTTTTTTAAACAAATGCTTTATTAACCTTCAAGTGGTTTCGACAGTACATCTCGTCTGGTGAGTTGTCTTCTGGTGAGCTGTCTTCCAATAAAGAATATCGCGTCCATCAAGTCTCATGAAGCTCATACCTCATCGAGATAACCATTAGAAGGGTTATGCGTGTCAAATTTAAGATTTTTATTCATATCATAGGATAATTCTGTTTTTAAAATGTATTATCATCTCTCCTCACTCTTTAATATGGCTTTGTGTCCTCAGTTTTATATTCCCCCCTTTCATACGTATTTTGGTATAGGTCCTATGAAAAATACAAAATCGTACAATATACACTCAATTAATATATTTTCGAGCAATATATTATTCCATATTCAATTGAACACATACGCACCACATTTATTTTAAACCACTTTACCTGGTAGGTAGGTATTTGATTTACGTTGCACTAGAGCAACAAAACTTTTGGAAACGGTCCGGGAATAAAATCCTTGAACAACCCCACATCATTTTGAACCACCGTCCGATGATGAGATCACAGCTGAGTTGGAACCCCACTTTCCGAACTTCCACACCACGCCAACGTCACGAAATTTTAGAGCATTACAGATTTAACGTCCACCAGCTCACTCTGTAAGCGCCGGTTTTGGGTTGTATTTGCACTAACTACGTAACACACTTTGGTTGTATTTGCACTAACTACTTAACACACTTTGGTTGTATTTGCACTAATTACTTAACACACTTTGGTTGTATTTGCACTAACTACTTAACACACTTTGGTTGTATTTGCACTAACTACTTAACACACTTTGCTTGTATTTGCACTAATTACTTAACACACTTTGGTTGTATTTGCACTAATTACTTAACACACTTTGGTTGTATTTGCACTAACTACTTAACACACTTTGGTTGTATTTGCACTAACTACTTAACACACTTTGGTTGTATTTGCACCATGGACTAATAACCTTCCAGTTGCTAATGGGTAACTCGTCCAATCGAGTAACCATGGCCTCCAATTTCATTGCAAAACGATGGTTAAAAATGGCATGCAGTACTATGAGTACTGTAATATACCCTACCCTACAATAATGGACCGGACAACAAGATGTGATGGCATAAGGGAAAGATAATAATAGGGGGATAGTCCCCTACTAGCAACCCTTGTGGACATACTTTCAACAAGGTTTTGATACACAGCTTTGGGTATTTGTGTCCATTCCTGCTGCAGGAATGTCGCCAGCTCAGACGGGGTTCCCTCGAGGTTCTAGTTCGTCTCACAAATGTTCTATGGGGTTTAGGTCGGGACACTGAGCAGACCAGGGAAGAAGTTTCACATCCATATATCGAAACCACTGCTGGACAGAGGCTGCAACATGACATGGAGTGTTGTCGTCCTCGAAATAACATTCGTTCATTCCATAATATTACTAGAGCATAGGAAGAAGCCGTGTGTCCAACATGCTCATGCAGGCGTCAGCGTTCATTTTACCAGGAACAACATGCAAAGGTCCCAGGTCATACCACGAAAAACACCCCCAATCAAGTAATCGGCGCCCGGTCCATTATTGCAGGGTAGTGTATAATAATATTTTTCAATATAAAAGTAGTATTTCCATTGAAAAAGTTCTGTATTTTCAACTCTTTGTTTTCTTTAATTATACGGAATTAGTCATCGGTTAAAATTGTTGAGGCCCAACGGTACTATCCTCATATATGAAAAGAAATACAAATTTAGTTGCTCTAAATATGCAGTGATCGCAGTTTTGGTAAGAGCGTGGGTTATCTGTCATATTGGAAACAAAGACCAAAATGTCTCAGATGTAATTAGTGTAAATGTAATTCAATTCAACGATCATTAAATTTATGGAAATCATGTACTAACGAGCATATACGTTAGTTAAATTAGTATTTCTGTATAGTAAAATGATTCGAACTTTAAACCCCTCACAAGTCCTTTGTGGCCAAGTTGGCAGCGTCACTGGTTTCAACTCCAGAAATGTCAACTCAATTTTTTTCATCTACGATGTAAATATTCTTTATAAAATTTAAAAGTGTGAATTAAACTTAGTTTTACACAATAAACCCAACATGTAGACATAATTTTAGAATGTTTTCGCTCCAACTTTTATAAACGCCCTTATTTTTTAATTTTTAAACACATTTTACACAACCTTCCTAAAATATAAAATACTTTTCTCATTCATCTCCTGCGGGATGAAAGCATATAGAATGCAGTGGGCTTCAAATGTATGTAATTTCGAATAAATGAAATTGAGGTGGTAGTTGATTTAGAAATGGAGCAATACAACTATTGGTGACGGTCCAAGATCCAATCCGAACGAAGTCAGCACCTAATTTTGAACCATGGTCATGTGACGAAGTTACACCTCATCTGGCACCCTAAGATGGTTGATTTATGCTGATATTGTATTGATGTTGATAGTTGATCGATGTTGCCTGCTGTATTTCGTACATTAGTATTAAATGTTTTGTTGCGTTAACGACCTTTGTATATCTCATTGTTGTTATTGAAAAGCAAAAAAACGTTAACCCTAGACAACCGGACAGGATGTACAGACCTACATGTATAAATTCGGAATTTATTTTTCGTAATTTTTGTTTGCGCCATTCTGAAATTGTATTTGAAAACCAAGACAAGTAATGTTGCTTTAGAAAAACGTACGGGTAAAACTTTTTCGTAGGGCAGAAACATTAACACCAACTACTTTTAGCTTACCAAAAATAGGATGCAGAGTATTTATAATAAGTTTAATTTTATTCTTGTCAATTATTAGACTTTTAATTTATTCATTCCAATTTGGTCAACAAAGTATTATTGGTAGTAATCAAAATATATACGAGAAAAAAATTTGGTTTTTAAACAATAAAAAAAGACAAGAAAGTAAAGACAATTTGTATTTTTACTTAAAAATATACAGAGTAAATTGAAGGTAAGTACTTTAATTAACGTCGTACAGAAGAAACTCAACGGGCTATTGACGATCCGGGATCGATCCCCAAGAGAAAGATCCGAGGTAGGTATTTAGTTCACGTCAAACTGGAGCAAAACGAAGGGCTATTGGTGATGTTCTGGGATCAACCCCAGAAGAGAAGGATTTGACGACAACACCACGTAATTTTGAAGTCAGATGATGAGGCATGACCTGAGCTGGCACCCCACTCCCCAATCTTCCACACCATGCCAACATGATGACATTTGAAACCAAGACATATTTAACGAACTCATAACCTTAGGATGGATAATCCGGTACTTTCCAAGTGGGCTACTGCAGCACACAATGTACTTCAAAACTATGCGATTTAGAAATAATAAAATTGAGAAAAAATGGATTCGTGTGAATTTTTAAAGAGGAGAGCCTTATTCATAAATATGTTTGTGAGATGGGATATTTGATTCACTGAAAACAACCTAATCCCACACATACATTCATATTCAACCGGAACCACCATCTCAAAATTGTAGACAGTAAATACATTGAAATTTCCATATAAGAATACAATATATACTTTCCCTGGTCCCAGGGCTTGCTTAGCTATTCAAGCGTCTTACAAGATTCATCCACTTCATCTGCTTCTGCCCTGAAACTTCACTTTCAGAATCCAGTGCAGGCAGACATATTTATAAGCACGCTATACTGCTAGACCATTTTCTGGGTACTATGTTATTAGAATACACCGATCCCCAGTCACTCCCTCGGGCTTACAATGGAAGGCAACCCTTATTTATGGGTATTGTTTTCTTTATGACGGCTATTGATCATTTGTAACTTGCAGTTAGCCTGGGAGAGAAAAGAGGACAATATCTCAGGGACATGAAAGTTACAGAAAAATCTGATTCGTAACGATCGTAAAACATGATACTTAAATCACTGGAATTTGTTTTTGCTTACCAGAGTGGGAGAGATTTCTGTCTCGTGATTTTATGTGCCTCTTCCGATCTTATTTTACGTGGTGCTCTTGGACGTTTACATTATAGAGGTGAGTATATAGTCGGATTGAATGGCTGGACATTGAAACTCGGACATAAGGCTGAATGACCTGGGTCAGGTTTGTCCAGCCGTTTTGGATGCCCAAACCTCAAACGAAATATGATATAGTCAATGTACTTAAGTAATTAAATGTCCTTTAATTTCAACTCTACTGGTGGTTGCTTTGGCTAGCAAATTGACAAGATCTTCAGGGACGAAATATCTCATTAGAAGAAAACTGGCTAGATATGGATGAACGAGATATCTTGTTATTAGGAAAACTGATAAGATCTTGATGGAATGGATGTCTCGTCATTAGAAGAAAACTGAACAGATAGTAATAGACGAGATATCTCGTTATTAGGAAAATTGATAGTATTTTAATGAATATCTTGTCATTAGAAGAAAACTGAACAGATAGTGATAGACGAGATATCTCGTTATGAGGAAAATTGATAGTATTGTAATGGATATCATGTCATTAGAAGAAAACTGGTCAGATAATGATGAACGAGATAACACGATATTAGGAAAACTGGTCAGATAATGATGAACGAGATAACACGATATTAGGAAAACTGATCAGATAATGATGAACGAGATAACTCGATATTAGGAAATCTGATCAGATAATGATGAACGAGATAACTAGATAGGAAACCTGATCAGGTTATGATGAACGAGATAACTCGATATTAGGAAATCTGATCAGGTAATGATAAACGAGATAACTCGATATTAGGAAAACTGATCAGATCTACTTCCCATTTACATCAAAAGCCGACAATATCTTCATCATTAGAGATTCAATCGGAACTATTGATGAAGAAATATGACATCAGTAACGAAATTTGTCAAATAATGATAGACGAGATATATCGTCAAAATCACTAAGAGGGTTAAGGTAGGCCATACGGTAACCACCCATTTGTTAGATTCGTGGATTAACAAACCAAGGGTTGCAAGTTCGAAGCACGATCCAATCCAATACCGCAGTGGACGCAGAGGCTGGTACACGTTAAATTTGTCATGGCTTCGAATATCTGTGAAGGTTAGTAGAGGA
Source organism: Metellina segmentata (assembly GCA_947359465.1). Lineage (NCBI taxonomy): Eukaryota > Metazoa > Arthropoda > Arachnida > Araneae > Tetragnathidae > Metellina > Metellina segmentata. The sequence goes on along the minus strand of OX375875.1, from coordinate 95,635,948 downwards.
GTGAAAGCTCAAGTGGTGGCCACATTATCTGCGCGTGGCTCAAAATTCCTTGGTGTTATTCTCGGCTCTTTCCCTTCGTGTTCGACAAACCTACCTACCATATTTGAAGACTTCATACTGGTTTAACTGATTCTATGATCTAGTAAAACTTTAAGTGCTGTAGATATATCGTATATTACTAGCCCGTTGTGTTTCAGTTCCTAGCCTCCAGTGGGACGTTAATAAAAAAATACTGAAACAAATACCATATATTACTGATTTTCAATTTCTAGATTTAACTTAGTAAAAGTAGTGATGTGTAAAATTGATAAAAATATGTGCTGCTGCGGTTATAATTGAAACAAAACAGCATGATAAACAAATCCTTCGATTTGTATGAAAAAGTGTTTTAACTTATACTGACTGCTTCCTCCCTAATATCCACCAGCTCTCCCCTTATAGTGTCCAAGGCCAAAATGGTCTAGAATATAAAAAATATTATGATTAAGATTTTCATGATTGTTAGTACACACTAAGGCGCGATGCACACATCCGGTTTTTTAACGCTGCGGCAACGCAAGTGTGGTTCTGAGATACATTAGATCCAATAGAGTAACGTACACATACATCCGGCACCACTGCGGTGACGCACGTCCAACTTGGGTTCAATTTGTACCGCATTTCCTCACGACGCCGCACACGCTTCTCCGGTCTCAAGTACCTTCTTTTCATAAACAAATGGAATATAAATAATAATTAATAAATGGATGTATCCAGTAAAAAAAAACTTGTTTATTTTGCTTCAAAATATATTTTTTGTACACTAAGTAAACGAAATAAACACGTTTTCTTCGATATAATATACATCGCAAATGGTGCGAAATGAGTACTTGCGTCATTTCACGGTTATGTATGAATGGTTGGGATCCGGCTTCCGCACGTTGAATAATCGGATGTGTGCTCCGGGCCTAAATGTTCAAAGCTGCTTAGCGTTATATCACTCCCTTAAAAAACAGTTGTGGCTCAGTGGGCATGCCGACCTCGCTAGAAACCTGCGAGTTGCAGGCAGAGTAAGTTATATTCCTTCCTGTATTTCTCTATTATGTCAGTAAAACTTTCGTTGTATTTGTGTGTCCATTACTCGATGTCTTGTATCTGACATAGAGTAATGGACACACAAGAGCATGGCCACATATGACTCTTACGCCATAAAAACCCAACCAACCTGTTTGAAAATAGAAAAAGTATTCCTACATTAAACACCCGCTATATTCTAAAAATGGTATTAGAGGTGTTTTGTATAGTCTCTACTATTATAAAAGAAAGTGTTTGTTTGTTTGTTTGGGGCCGCAAAATCCTGACGATTCTATGACACTTACAGCAATGAGATTTGGCACACATGTAGTCCGAATTATATGCAATTTTTGAGTCGCGGCGAATTTTAAAATTCAATCAAGAAGATTTTTAAATGAATTTCATAGTTTTATTCTCCATCGGTTTTTCAAACGCGGTGAACTTTTTCTACTCATGCGACCTTGCAGTCAGGGTTTGGAATCATGCCAATTTTTTTTTCAACAGCAGAACACGGAGAAAATTGTTTTTTTCCCTTCCGTTTTGATTTTGCGAGATTGATTTCCCAGCCAGGCGATAAATCTCTTAACTGAGGTCAAAGTTATTTTTTCTATCTCCTAGACCGTTAAAGATTTAGTAAAAATTTCAACGGATTTGAAATGTGCGGAAAATTTCAGTTTAGATTGATACCTAAAAATATGATTATCTTAAAAAAAAAAAAAAATTTTTAATTGAATATATCTTCAACGGATTTGAAATCTGCGGAAAATTTTACAAAAGCTTAATACCTTACATCAAGGGCACCGCCGGGCTAGCCACGCAGTGGTTAGTGTAATAAATTTGCGTTTGTGTCGAACATAAATTAGGTGTGTACTTAACAAAATAAGTTTCGTCTTTTCTAGATAACCTCAAATTCAACAAAATATCCCAGGCTTTGTTCGACCAACCTGTCTGGTGGATAAGGTGTTAGCCTCTAGAAGGTTATAGGTTGAAATCCGGGTCAGTACAATGATGTTTGTAAGCGTATGGTGTAGAGGCGGCTGGTGCACCTTAAATCTGTCCTTACGTTTGGTTTGGTTGAGTAATAGTTGGGCACTCATGTTCTGTTTTTCGAAACTATTTAATTTGGAGAGTGAGGTGTCATCTCAGGTGTTGCCTTGTGATCTGATCGTGTTCAAAATTATGTGGTATTGTCCTCGGATCTTTCCCATAAGGGATTGATCCCGGAGCGTCGTCAGTGACCCGTTGTGTTGCTCTAATACGACGTTAATTAAAAATTACCATTAATCAGGTTGTTTCTTTGAAGAATAGTTTTTGAACACCTGTTACGTAATACACTTAATTTTATGCCACTTGATTCCCTTGAAAACTTGCGTGATGATCCCAGAAAAGTTACCTTTTATTTAGGAATTTTAACGTAATAAAACAAATGCAGTATAGCAGTAAATTCAATCATTAGACCGATATTATTCTTCCATCATTAGAATATATTACATTATTGGGAGAAATGAAGGCAAAAAGACATATTTTCCGTTTGCAGTGCATTTCGGAATCGTTCTGTTAATGACATTTATGCGTGATACTTGGGCACCCATGTTCTGTTTTCCCAAACTATTTCTAAAATTCCGAAACGATTTCCCATTTGTGGTGGTTTTGTTTATTGAAGCGCTTTCGGTGGGGGTATGTTGTTTGTGCAGTTTCTTGGCAACGCGGTACCTCTTTGTTTCTCCACGACCATTTCGGAACGGAATTTTTATGCTAAGGAGGCTCTTGAATAATTTTAAAAGTAAAATTGACCTATTTGCGAAAACGAATGGCAGTGGTAGCGTTTTAAATCTCCGAAAATAGCAGGGTGCCTTATGTTGGAGAACAAAGGAATGTTTTAAAAAGCATTGCGTTGCTTTACTCACATACTTGTGCGTTGAAAGAGTAACGGACTAGCAATCGGAGGTTTGCGAGTTCGAATCAAGCCAAAGTATCATATGCAAAGGAGGTTGGTACACATTAAATCTGTCGCAGCCTCAAATGACCTCATGTTGGCTGGGTGTAGAAGTTTGGAGAGTGGTGTACCAGCTCAGGTGTTGCCTCGTTCTCTGACTGTGGACTAAATTCACGAGGTGCTATCCTCGGATCTTCCATTTGGGGTTTTGATCCCAGACGGTCGCCAATAGCCCGTTGTGTGTCTGCAGTGCGATGTTAATTAAAATACATACATAAATATAAAGCAGGAATTTTATTTTATTTTTTAAATAGGAACTGACTTGATTCTTGACGGCTGCAGATGAAAATTTATTCGATCGTGGCTACCATTGCGACGTTAGTTAAAATACACTGCTGGCCACCGTAAATGCAACACCCTGTAGGAAGTATGCAAATAATATGAAATTTACAACATGCATTAGCGGAGGTGAGATATGCAAATGATTAGAATTTCAGTGCAGACGCGCATCACACGCGCCTGTGGAGCCACTTCAAAGCGCTATTTAATGCTTAGAGATTTCGACGATTTCAAGTACGGCAATTGTGTTTTTCTTGTGGTTTAAAAAAAAAACCGATCAATTATGCCTCGTAGAAAACAGCGATCATCTTTTGATCAAGTATCCGAGTTCGACAGAGGAAGGATAGTGGCCTACCGAGATTGTGCATTATCTTTCAGGGAAATCGGTAGTCGTGTTGGGCGAAACCAAACAACTGTAATGCGGATATGTGATCGTTGGATGCAGGAGGGTACGACGAACCGACGTGTTCGATCGCATCCACCACTTCACGTGAGACAGGCATATTGTGCGTATGGCAGTGACGGATCGCTCAGCCACATCACGAACCATATCACAGCACATTCAGTCTGTAACGCATCATCCAGTGTCTGCGCGTACCATTCGACGCCGTTTACAGCAGAGTGGTCTGACAGCAAGACGTCCATTGCTTCGTCTATCCTTGACGCAGAACCACAGACGTCTACGCCGCCAATGGTGCGATGAAAGAAGGATGTGAACGGCAGAATGGAATGAAATTGTCTTTACTGGCGAGTCACGCTTCTGTCTGCAACACCACGATGGTCTGATTCGAGTCTGGAGACACCGAGAGGATGCTGAACAGCTGCGTTATGCACCGCCACACTGGTTCTGCACCGGGTATTATGGTATGGGGCGGTATTGGATATCACTCTCGCACTCCTCTAGTACGCATTGCCGGTACTTTAAACAGCCAGCGCTACATCCCCGAGGTGTTGGAGCCAGTTGTCCCTCCTTACCTTCAGGGCTTGCCCACAGCCATATTTCAACAGGATAATGCGCGACCACACGTGGCACGCATTGTCCAAGGGTTCTTCGTCAATCGCCAGATTGAATTGCTTCAATGGCCAGCTCGCTCTCCGGATCTTTCGCCGATAGAAAACATGTGGTCCATGGTTGCTCAACGATTGACCCAGATTACATCCCCAGCTGCTACACCAGATCAAATTTGGCAACGTGTGGAAGCTGCTTGGTCTGCTGTACCCCAAGAACACATCCAAAGTCTCTTTGAATCAATGCCGAGGCGTGTGGCAGCGGTGATCTCCAACAATGGCGGCTACTCTGGCTACTGATTTTGGCAGGAACCACACTTCACAGAAGTCTATAAATTTAATAATTTGATACTTGGTCAACATGTTATCTACAAAATAAATGTTGTTGTGATATCTATTGTCTTTCTTGGTGTTGCAATTTGGGTGACCAGCAGTGTACATTAGGGTGGTCCAAAAAAAGGCCTTTTTTTAAAAAAGAAAGATTTTAATTGGTCCTACCCTCCTATTTTGTTCCATCTGTGTAAAAAATAATTATTGTGAAGTTAGAGCTCATTATTTTAACATTTAAGGGTAGCTCCACACCCTCAAAGTTCTGTGTTTTACTATTTTATGCTATAAATGTAGAAGGAAACAAAACTCCATCTAAGAAAAACATACAACTTTAGTTTCGTGAAATTTCTAGCATTTTGAGAGTTAAAAATAATATAAGTGACACTTAAAAAGCAATGGGTTTGCTTTGTGCTTGTGCAAGCGCCTGCTAAACTCTGCTTTTTGCAATCGGGATAAACTCGTCAGTGTTCTTCGGTAACCTGCAACAAGAATTGTAGTTGATCTTCACTTTGTGTTATTTTCCGATTAAACTCTAATATGATGGCTATATCCCTTTCAACAAGATCTTTAACAGCTGGAATTCCTTCAATAATTTTTAGTGCTTTGTAATAATCATCCTAATGCTCCCAGATTTGTTGATCTACGTGAGGGAATGTATCGGGTAAACTCATTCTTTTAAATAACAAAGCTGACTGCTTTGTTATAAAGTTCGAAATTTCATGTCCATAAAAATTTTGAGCTTAATGTCAGAATGTTTCGCAAGATTATTTTTTCCTTTTACTTCTTTCATAGCCTTTATAATTTGCCTTTTAATGCAATGAGGCACTTGATTGTCAAAAAGAGATAAGGCCACAAATAAATACCAAAGGTGATTGGCTACGTTTTCTGCTGCAAATTTGCTTATTTCTTCATCAATCTTTTTATACTGTAATAAAGATTTCATTAAATTAAAAGCATTGTATGGTGCATTTTGAGATTAAGAAGCTGTCTTCCAAGCTTATAAATGCACATGTGTAGCATATATACATATATTTTGCAATCCTTTTTCTTCTGTTGGAGTGATGGTATAAACTGGTAACCAAACATCCATATTTTAAGACAGTACAATATTTCTGACATCCATCGAGCGTGGTGCATAGCCCCAGGTGTCATAAATCTGATTCCATGAGAAGGGGTTCTCCAATAAATATTAAAATCAGTTCAAGAAATTCTCGAAAATCATCTCTTGAGTAGGAATCATGCATTAATTTTTTAGCAAGTTTATTTCTATCGTACTTTATATCAGCCACTTGGGCCCAAATGTCCTTATTATTGATTCCTGTCCTATACTTATTCTTATCAATGAACTCCCAGTAGGCCTGGAATCTTTAAAAGAGAAGTACATCTGGTGCAAAAGAGAACCCCATGCATTTATTAAAAACTGCACCAATAATCAATTCCATGATGTGGTGTCGACAAGCCAAATGTAGTAGGGTCTTGTTCATTTTTTTGTTCCAGTAAGACACTGGTGCCATTTATTTAGCCAGTATTCACACTCGTTGTGTCAAAGCACACAGCAGATACTTTGTCAGCTAAGCCCCAGTCCTGCAAAGCTGCAACAGCTTGATTTTCTCCGGTTCTTGATGCAAGTTTGGACATTGTAAGTAATTGATGCACACTTTATTCAGATAATATAACAGGAAGTCTATCGACTTTTTTTTCCCAGTTTAGTTTTGTAACAGTTTACCATTCCAATGATCTGTTAATTTAGCATTCTGTTCCTGGAATTCAGTTTTCAGCTGCTGAAACATATTAGAGCGGTGTTTCATTCTTTCTCGGCAAATATAACTTCTGCTTAGGGTAATGTCATCCACTTCACAACCCAAACTCCTTGCAATTTCAGCAACAACAAACACAACCTTGCGATCTGATGTTTATATAAAAATAACGTTTTTATAATACAATTATTTTTTGTTGATTACAATAGCACTTTTATTTGTGGTTAGTTTTTTTTTTGACAACAACATTTTATTGAACAATGATGCAAACAATTTAACACTATTGAACACTATGCAAATAATTTAACACTATTGAACAATGTTGCAAACTTGATATGCATTGAGCTACCTCATAATATTATTTAAATGTTTTCAAATTTTGTCTGATTTATTTTTTAATACATTGGAATAAAATAGAAGGGTAGGACCTAAAATATTTCCAACTTCGAAATTTTGGACCACCCTAGTGTACATACATACATAAATATAAGCAGGAATTGAATTTTATTTTTTAAATAGGAACTGAAACATTCAATTCTTGACGGCTGCAGACGAAAATTTATGTGATTTTTATTTCAAAATAGGAGTTGGAACACTCTCAATTCTTGAGAACTAGACTCGAATACTGTCTTTTTTGTGTGTGAACATTAATTACCATGTTTGTATTTGAACATTTTGAAAGCAATAATTTTAACTACGTCCTTAATATTAAATTATTACTGTATTATTATAGTTACGTTTTTATTTTATAATTAATATAAATTTTCCATTCCTTCTAAAAATTATATATAAAAAAAGAGAAAGTCGTTGGTGGACCAGAGCTTATTTTTCTTTAAGTAAATGTTTACTTGCTTTTCATTTATTGTTCAGTATGGAGATTGGGTGAGTGTATGAGCACAATTTATAACACTGCTGCTCATATCTAGAAAACGCCATTTTGTGTTGTCTGGATCAGGCTTCTCTCTGATGACACCTTGATCCACCAACAACATTCGCTTCTTCTTTAAAGTTCGTCCCTTCAATTTTCTTTCGTAAAATTGAATGGTAGAGATTTTCAATATGAAGACAAACGAAACAGTCTACGAAGATGATACATTCGCTATCCAAATTCTCTGTCATGATACATATCAGGATTATCTTAGAATACAGTGTATCGCCATTTCACCGCTCGGAGTTTAATCTAATTGACGTAGACAACAACTGCCACATATCAATTTATTTCTTCAAAATTTATTCTTCAGAATTTTTACTGGTGAAGTTCTGAAATCTCGTATTCGAAAAACAAGCCAAACAGACGTCACATTCGGAATACGAATCGCCGCAAAATCACCACCCCCACCCATATTTAGCTTTAAAAACAAAATGCTTCCAACACGCATACATAGTGAACTAAAAAGAACCATTTATAAAACCAACATAAATTTTCAAACATGCGACTGAAGCTCTTAGAGAATACTATTTGTACGTTATTTGCTTCTCCAAGTATCAAAATTCAGCAGGACAAAGCATCGGTCGGATCTGCAATTCAAAACCATGGTTTAAGTGTGTGTGCAATCGAAACACGAATCGAGTTCCCGAACTGCGAGAAAACCAGCCCAATTTCGGGGCTTTTCCCAATTTGGGAACGCATCCCGGTCCACCCTCCCTTCGGGTTTGAGGAAACGCATGCTCCTTTCACTTGATGGATTAAGAAGAAAGCTCAAAGTGACAAATGAGAAACGAGCCTTTATCGCAGGATCCCCCAACAGAGCGCGCGACTACCAGCGATTGTTAGCGTGGGGAACGCGAACACTTAGAGGGCGTGGGCTAAATGTTCTCGGGAGGAAAGGACACTTATTTGGAAGCGTCGAACAACAGCGAGAGAAAACTTTGACTTAATTCGACTGGATGTTTACGAAATGATGTTAAGGTTCTTGGATTGGAGGAAATAAATGTATGCGCTTATATAGAGAACGAGATAACATTTCCTATATATTTTTAGTTGTCATTTGGAAACACTTAAACTCTCATTTAATTCTCAACGTAAAATAGCGTAGGGTGACATTTGTAACTGGTAGGTAGATATTTTAACGTCGCAATGGAGCAACGCAACGGGCTATTGACGACGGTCCAAAAGGAAAGGACACTTATTTGAAAGCGCTTAACAACATCTAGCGAAAATCGTGACTTAATTCGACTGGATGTTTACGAAATGATGTTAAGGTTCTTGGATTGGAGGAAATAAATGTATGCGCTTATATAAAGAACGAGATAACATTTCCTGTATATTTTTAGTTGTCATTTGGAAACTCTTAAACTCTCATTTAATTCCCAACGTGCTGTAGCGTAGGGTGACATTTGTAACTGGTAGGCATGTATTTTAATTAACGTATCACTTGATCAACATAACGGGCTATTGACGACGGTTCGGAATCAATCCCAAAGGAAAAGATCTATGGATAACAATTCGTAATTATGTACCACGTTTAGATGAAGAGTTACCTGAGATGACACACCACTCTCTGAACTTTCAACGAGAGGACATTTGTAGTCGCGACATATTTAACGTGCAGCAGTCAACTTTCTACACGACGGCCTTTAATTGGATTAGAACTAGGAACAGTCCGGTTGCTATTTTGTTACTCTTCCAAACGGCCTTTAGTGAAACAATTCGTGAATAAAAAAGGGAGGTTTGAATTTTGGTACCTCTGCTGTACATTTTGGATTTGTAGGTCTTTGTTTTCTTTTACAAATTTGTGTTACTATTTGAGCTGTCGAATTTGTTTCGGTTATGAGAGATATTGGATTGGATTGGACGCCGTAGGCGGACACTGTTTCACCTGTGCGGCTTTCAGCTGTATAGTCCGCCTTACGGAGGAGATTCTGGGATAAGGGAGAGCTAAGTAATCCACAATACATACAAAAACATTTAAGTACACAGAAGGGGAAAGTCAAGTGAATTGAAAAACGTGTAAGCACAAAAATACAAAATGACAGAAGAAGAGGATGACAAAGTTTGAAAATTTGACACAGAACAAAATGAGAAAACAAAACAAAAAAACAGACAAAAACATAAACAAAAAAAGGACATAAACATAAACAAAACACAAAATCAGAACCAAAAAAAATCATTTTCAGAAGAAATAAAAAATATTGTTAAATACAGAAGTCAGGACGTTAAATACAGATGACAGACAGCCGAAATGACCTATAAAAGTTTTGAAAGAAAAGCAAGGATATTTTGAGAACTTTCGACTTAGACTTCTCAGCTCTCATACATATAATCAATGTTGGAGCTGAGAAATTCCATCACTTTAAGGATTTTGTGGTGGCAGTGTCTGTTCTTGACCGTAATTTGGCACCAATGAGTGTTGCAGAGAAGTTTTCAACAAATGCCACTGACTTGTGAGATCACAGTCAAAAAGGTCGTGGATGGGATCACCTTCTCGGCCGTATATACACAGCGCACTACTTCGAAGGTAAAAACGCTCTAGATATGCCGGAAATGGTCCATGGCCTGCGAAAAATTGTACCAGCTTTGAGTTCTGGTATTTTAGGTATATTGAGATCTAGGGAAGAATTGATGAGTGTATCTTCCTTTGGGAGAAGTATCCCATTCTGCTTGCCATTGGTTCAAGATCAGTGCATCAATAGAACTTGATAATTTGCACCTAGGCCACATTAGACTGGTTGTTTGGTGAGAGATCCCATTTGCTGCAGATTTCGCAAGTATCGCCGACGATCTTGTTCATTTCCCTCGATGCCAGCGTGTGCTTTAACCCATGAGATGTTAATATGGGGTATTTCAGTGGCTTCCAGCAGTTTTTCCTTGACCTCATTAACGATCTGGTTGTGGGAGAAGGAGATTACCAAGAGCGGTGATACTTGATGCACTGTCAGTCGTGATGTTGGCTGCTATTCCCTCTGAAACACAATAGTAGACTGCTTCCTTAAGAGCAAGCTGTTCAGCTTGGTATACAGAGTTGCAAGGATGTAGGGTACTAGCCCAACTATGACAGATTTTGGAGTCCTCAAAAAGTACATATGCGCTGCCAACACCTGTGGGAGCTTTCGAGCCGTCTGTATAGATAGATGTTGTGATGCTGGGAGAGGGTGGTCCAATAATTGAATTGTAAACTAGCCACTCGCGTGGTCAGCACGGCGTTGCCCGTGACAGTTCTTTTCGTGTGGTCAAGTTTGACCACTGCTCACCTAACGCCGATACTCGCCTAACGCCGGTGATTACTACATATGACCATTTGGCTTGCTTCGCAAACGAATTCCATATGCAACGCCATGATGGTCTCGAAGTGGCTATTATATACAACTTAAATCAAAACATGCTAGAATCGGAACACTTGGCATGGTTTCCAAGGCTTTTGGACTAAAAAAGCTTGTGAGCTCAGCGGTTGAGTATCTCAAAGTCCTCGCCATTCTTCAATGACGTTACATTCAGGAGAAAAGAAAGAATGATGAAAAAAACTAATAAATTAATTTTAAAATGTTCTAGATTAAATTTAAAAATTCGAGCTAGACACAAAAATTGCGAAAAATTCGGACTACTTGTGTGCCAAATTTCATTATTGTAAGTGCCATAGATTCGTCAGGACACTGCGTAGCGAGAGACGACCCCTTTTTTTTGTAATAATAGAGATGGTTAAATTGTATTTTCTAAAATACTTTGTCTCATAAGGAATGCTTAGGTTATACTTTGTTTCACGCGTTCTTCTTTTTATAACAAATCAAAAAGGAAATTATCATTATTTTGTAACGTTTTGAGTTATAAATGCATTCTTTAAAGAGCATTTTTCAGTAACTTTTCGGCATCACAATTCTAGCCCTAGATATTATAATGTTCACATTAAGTCCTTTGTTTTTTAACTAAGCATATGATGTCAAATCTTTCTGGCTGAGATTAACAAAAATGCATTGTTCACTTTGAATCTTCATTTATAACTTCCAAGTTCGAAACTAGTGACAGATAAAAAAGTTAACTTGAGTCGTGGAACATCAAGAAAGAGGGATTTAGAATTCGATGCATTTCGTGGAAACAAGTCGCTTCACTTCCGTGAAAAAGAAACGAAAAAAACTCTGAAGAACTTAGAAAAAATCTCAACAATTCGGAGTAAAGTCGACGGACGTTTGAAACGCCATCTTTATTTTTATGTACTTGTTCGACCCTCACATTTAAGGATTTGAATAACCTATTCATAGCATTTGAATAATATATTTATAGCTACCAATTGTTTGCATGTTTGTGTGTGTTTAGAGCTTTTGAATTATCCCAAATTTAGAAGACTAAAAACTATAACCCTACAAATAATTTTCTGAGAGTTTACTCTTGAAATAAAACCATAAATTCAGTGGATTGATGTATGCAATACCTTAAATGATAAAGTATTTGAATATATTCATTTACTAAATTTGGGCCACGGTTACCCAGCTGCAAGATCAGCGGATTAGCAACACCAGAGGTGCAAGTTTGAAACTCGATTCAACCAAAGACCGTCGTGTACGTGGGGGTTCGTGCATGTTCAATCTGTCGTGATCTCAAATGTCTTCGGGATTGATTTCTAACCATCGTAAATCGCTGCTTTATCTCCGTGCTTTGTTAATTCAACTACCATACCCCCCCCCCTTTAAATATGTATTTACACAGTAAAGATCTCTGTTAGAATGCGGGTATCAAAAAATTGACCATAGAACAATAGAACCAAACAGAAGATTTACAGAAACAACTCAGAAAAATTGATATACTATAGAACACGGTTGTCCATAGCACATCTCTCTCAGGTGAGTGGTGAGGTTATTATATAAATAAAATGCATGTATGAAGTATGGTAAATTAAAACTGATTAATATCCAAAAGTAATAACTTTATTTCATTTCTTGTCACATAGATATTCAAAAATATAGAAGTTATACAGTTATTCAAAAATGCAAGAATTACAAAGTTATTCAAAAAGATAAAATATAAACTAAAAATTCTATTCAAAAAATATTGTTCGGATTGTATCAAACAATTTTGTGAAGAAAATCTTTAAAAATTAGATTTGGCTTGTGGATGCTTTGCGATTGTTGTCCATGAGTTTGGTGGGATGGGCAACGATGGGCAAACGCTTTGAGAGCGCACCCACAGCAGTGTGTTCTTCGTTGGCTATTCTCTTTGAAAAACAAAATAACTTTCACAATCAAAGCTGCCCTTCTCTTTTACACTCATATTGGAGAAACAAAAGGTTTTACAAAACAACAATCACTTACGTTTGTGAGCTTTCGCAAGACTCGTGCGACTTACGTTGTAAAACTAGCGCACAGTTGGCAAAGCAATACAATTTTCATACATTTCTTATGCTGAATCTTTTGCTTTGAGTCAATGTTGTCTCATCTCAGAAAGCAACGCAGTTTTGTATTTCAGTTATAAATATGTCTGACCGTGGGAGAAATATGCGGGTAAACTTAAAAAAATGGAACTAATTTTCAGTTTCTCATTGTTTGGTTATCAAAGATAAATAACTGGCTCTTTCAAATATTTTTTCCTGAAATGTGAATTCCAACGGCTGTATAGCTGGCCCTCCCCCTTGCTTTATAATAAACCTTCTAAGCATAACTTGATCTCCGAATAGTATTGTTTTTCCAATGCAACACACAAATAATGACTAAAATAACCACCATCGATTGGTTGGAAGAAATTTAAAGGAAAGATTTCATTCGTCAAGAACCGAGTCGGAGTCTTGCAAGGAGGAGTGTAGGTTACAAAACGGATACTGCGTGTAAAACCCTCAGAGGTTTAGTATTAGATTCACATTGAGAAAGCGCAAAAATACCAGATTAGTTACGATTGGTTACCTTATGAAATTCCATAAATTGTCTAACATTGCTGAACGTATTCAGAAAAATAAGAAAATCTGTTTTATTAGTATAGGTAGTTGTTTTAAGAAACGTCACAATGGAGAGACACAACGGGCTATTGGCAACGTAATGGGATCAATCCCCAGTTCGACGGTAACTATATACCTCCTGATACCGTTTAAATAATATTTCTGGTTTATCGGGTTTGTTGGTTTTGTAGGCTCAGCAGACTAGAATGTGGTCCAGATCAATATGACATTCGGCGTGGCATTGAATGGTAGGATGATCTGCACCAGGGCCGGTCCGAGAGAAATTTATTGCGGATGCGAGATGATGTTTTGGCACACACACACCTATTTCAAAGATTCGCCTTTATATGCGAACTTCGTACTGACAGAGTTATTACCTTTCAGCTAAGCCTTCACAAGCTAATTGATTTTGTGACAGTAAACACGTCCGTTGTACTAAAAAATAGTTATACCATGGTGAGTGGTTTACAAATAAAGTCAATGGTTCTTTTCATTTCGAAATCATTTAGTACAGTAAAAATTCACCATTACATTTACATTATACAATAATATGTACAGCCGTCAAAAAAAAAAAGACTCATCCTGATCGCAATTGCACAATTTACATCTCAGAACACAAAGGAAGTCAGCAATCGATAAGAATAAATGTTTCTACAACTATCAATTTTTAAAATTTGTCTAAGGTACTGTCTTTATATTAAATTGGGTGTTTACTCGGATAATTTCAACACGAACCCCATCTTTTATCGCTAATTTGAACTCTTCACACATTTTCAGGCAAATTTGATTAAAATAATAATAAAAAACAGTGTGTGTGTGTGTGTGTGTGTGTGTGTGTGTGTGTGTGTGTGTGTGTAAAATTGAACGAAAAAATTCATAAAAACCATTGGGGAGGGTGTAATAATTGAACTCAGTAGTAGAAAGGGCGGATTCGGATACTCTGATTATGAGAGTATACGTTGTTTATAACGTCTGTTTGAGGAAGGTGTGTTAGTGTAACACATAGGTAAGTGACGTATCCTATAAGTGGATTGTTACAATCCTAACCTGCAGTAGTATAAGTAGATTGCTAATTATGTTTTAGAAATATCTGAATTATGAAGTTAAATTATGCCTAGCAAAGCGTGATAAACTATCCTTCATACAAAAGCTTTATAATAAATCATTTAATAATATTATACAATCACATTATAAATATTAATATAATGTGTAGTGGCCGTAGCAGTCAATGGGCTGTTGCAGGCGCCGTGGCGTGCAGTTCATTAAGCTGTCGATGAAGTCAAGAATCCATTTTGATCGAATTTTTTTTTGTTCTTACAATTACAATTTCTGTTTTCACTTTGTGAACAATCCCCAATAACGATAATAATCATCTAATTTTGCAAAGTCTCACTGAGCTATTAATGATGCACGTAATGAGCTGAAATTTATATTTTAAGGTTTCATATTTTTGGGGGAGGGGGTCTTATAATCACGAAAAATTGATATCGATATATATGAATGGCCCTAAAGTTAATCAACTTTTTTTATGCGTCTGGTTTTGTGTGACAGCGTTGCCGGCGCCAGTGCCATAGGAAGGATTCTGGTGCCCTTGGTAAAGGTAAGACTCGGCGTCCCTATGTCAAAATGTATACAGGATGAATTGAAGCTAAAAACAAAAATTGTAACTGGATACGCTATTTCATTTATAGTAAAAAAATGTCATACAGTAAACTACTCGGAAAATTGTAAAATCTAAAACTTTTAACTTTACTTTTTGCTTTTCGCGATGCAAATTCTGTGACTACGTTGGGAAAGTCAATATTTTCTATATAACAAGGTGTTTGTTTAACGTTATTGCCCCATGCTATACCTGAAGTAGTTTTTAATGGTTCAACTTACTGTTACTGCGCTCGCAGGACACCACTACAACTGGCAATGTAGAAAAATCCTGAGGGCGATTTCTGTAGTCCGATATGGATCTTTAAGAGGATATTTGGATACACACTTTAACACGTCAAAGTTGGGTAGCTGACTATGTCCTCAATGAAACAATTCCACAACTTGAATTTTGAAACATTGAATTTCATTAACTAAGTTTTCAGCATTAAAATCCTTGGAATACCAAAGAGCAATCAATCCCCCCCCCTCCGACTAGAGTATTTAATTATTTTGTCATTCTCATTATTATATCTTCGTTGGAAAAGAAAAAAATCAGAAATTCTGCCGCCTCTGTGTGGACGATTTATTGCGCCAAACGGCCTCCCTTTATTATAGCCAAGATACGGCGCTGGCTGGCGCCCCCTATCTTGGCGCCCGATGCGACCGCATCTGTCACATGGTCCTTTGACCGGCCCTGATCTGTACTGTCAATAATCCAAAGGTAGGTAGGTATATTAATTAACATCGCAATGGAGCAACACATCGATATATTGGCGACGGTGTGAGATCACAGCCGAAGGAATAGATCCGAAGACAACAACACATAATTATAAACCACGGTCAGATGAGATAACACTTGAGCTAGTATTCCTCTCTCCAACCTCCACACTAACATGAGGACATAGGAGGTCATGACAAATTTAACATGCACCAATCCACTTTATACTCAACCGCCTTTGAATAGATTCAAAGTCATAACCCTCCGGTTGCAAATCCTTTATTTTTTAACCGGGCTACCCTTTTATTAGTACAGGATGAGAATGGACCGTAAGTTTTTATGAAATAAGGCGTATAGGATGAGGATAATGGATAAAAATTAATTTGTTATTAAGTTTAGCTACATTTCGGATTTAATCAATTCAGTCCCAAGACGTGTGTTGCAACATAAAATCCTTTTCAGTTGGTATTTAATGTCAGAAAAAGCATTAAAGTTTTAGAAGAGGTGTTAGTAAAAATTGCTTTCTAAGAGCAATGTAGGGCAACTGTTTCCTACATTGCATTTTACAATATTTTAATGTCTGTTCTATTGACTAGAACATAATAAATGAGTTTAATGGGCTTTGAAATGATCTAAGAAACGAGGCTGCCATAAACTAGAAAGAAAACTCGCACAGGAAAAAAGAAAATTACGATTATCCCAAAAAAGATCCATCGATATTTCTCAAGGTAAAATCGGTTTTAATAGCTCTCTCATCTTTCAGGGGCGAAAGCCCAGATAATAATTCCAGAAGATGAGGAGAAAATGACCACCATTTTAGAAAGAAAGAAAAAGTATTAAACGATCGTAATAGACGAGTTGAGATGTCTTTATACTGTAGATTGGAAAGAAAAAAAATGTTTCCCCCCCCCCAAAAAAAAAAGGTTTTCTGGAAATTATTTTTATAATGATGATACGGGTCAACGAATCATGTCCTAGAACCATTGTTTTTTTTTATAATCTTTCTTCATGTGTCATAAGCTGGTTGTCGTTACGAGTAATTACTCGAAAACAAAATGAGATTGGAAGGTGATGAATTTTTTGTAAATGGCTTTTTCCCCATCAGACACGATGTTAATGAAATACGTTTGCTTACAAAGTTTTTCTGCGAGTCTTAACTATCTCGATTAACATACACTAACGACTATGTAGTTTTGTATAGTTAAGATAGATTGTAGATCGGTAATGAAGTTACTAAAACGTCAAGCCAGAAATAAAGGATTTTAATGTAAACAAGGGGTAATCTATCGCCATTTCGGTAAATAATAACTGCCAACACTTACTTTTTCAAACAAGTTTTTCCGGGTTGAGTTTGTAGTATAGGAAGACTAGAGGTATTTACTAGTGAGTCAGATAGTAAAAATTAATAAGCTTCCCTAGCATATAATTCACAAATAGTATGAAATTTAAGAGAAATTAAATATTTTTTTTTTGTTATTTCAGAAATAAAGTATAATTTTCAATTTTACTGATAACAAATGTGGTGGTTACGAATATTTGAGTTATTAAAATCACATATAAAGCTAAAATAAGTATTTTTATTCAAACTTCTGTTTTACAAGCATTTATAATTCGTTTAAAAATCATTAAGAATTATCGATATGGCGGCATTAGTCAAACGAGGTTGGAATTTAACCCTAATGGCGATTGTCTCGAACAGGTATCTCGTCATTAGAAGAAATTTGGCCAGATCTTGATCGACGAGACATCTGGTCTTTAGAAGAAGCCTGACTAGATGTTGATGAATGAGACATCACGTCATTTGAAGAAAACTGACCAGATCTTGATGGACAAGACATCTTGTCATTGGAAGAAACCGGACTTGATTTTGGTGGACATCCCGTCTTTGGAAGAAAACCGACCAGATCGGGATGGACGAGGCATCTAGTCTTAGGAAGAAAAAACCAGATCTTGTTGGACGAGACATCTAGTCTTAGGAAGCAAGCAGACCAGATTTTGATGAACTGGACATCTCATCTTTGGAAGAAAACAAACCAGATCTGGATGGACAAGACATATCGCCCTAGGAAGAAAAAAACAGATCTGAATAGACGAGACATCTAGTCTTTGGAAGCAAACAGACCAGATTTTGATGGACAAGACATCTTGTCATTGGAAGAAACCGGACTTGATTTTGGTGGACATCCCGTCTTTGGAAGAAAACCGACCAGATCGGGATGGACGAGGCATCTAGTCTTAGGAAGAAAAAACCAGATCTGGTTGGACGAGACATCTAGTCTTAGGAAGCAAGCATACCAGATTTTGATGAACTGGACATCTCATCTTTGGAAGAAAACAAACCAGATCTGGATGAACAAGACATATCGCCTTAGGAAGAAAAAAACAGATATGAATAGACGAGACATCTAGTCTTTGGAAGCAAACAGACCAGATTTTGATGGACAAGACATCTTGTCATTGGAAGAAACCGGACTTGATTTTGGTGGACATCCCGTCTTTGGAAGAAAACCGACCAGATCGGGATGGACGAGGCATCTAGTCTTAGGAAGAAAAAACCAGATCTGGTTGGACGAGACATCTAGTCTTAGGAAGCAAGCATACCAGATTTTGATGAACTGGACATCTCATCTTTGGAAGAAAACAAACCAGATCTGGATGAACAAGACATATCGCCTTAGGAAGAAAAAAACAGATATGAATAGACGAGACATCTAGTCTTTGGAAGCAAACAGACCAGATTTTGATGGACAAGACATCTTGTCATTGGAAGAAACCGGACTTGATTTTGGTGGACATCCCGTCTTTGGAAGAAAACCGACCAGATCGGGATGGACGAGGCATCTAGTCTTAGGAAGAAAAAACCAGATCTCGTTGGACGAGACATCTAGTCTTAGGAAGCAAGCATACCAGATTTTGATGAACTGGACATCTCATCTTTGGAAGAAAACAAACCAGATCTGGATGAACAAGACATATCGCCTTAGGAAGAAAAAAACAGATATGAATAGACGAGACATCTAGTCTTTGGAAGCAAACAGACCAGATTTTGATGGACAAGACATCTTGTCATTGGAAGAAACCGGACTTGATTTTGGTGGACATCCCGTCTTTGGAAGAAAACCGACCAGATCGGGATGGACGAGGCATCTAGTCTTAGGAAGAAAAAACCAGATCTGGTTGGACGAGACATCTAGTCTTAGGAAGCAAGCATACCAGATTTTGATGAACTGGACATCTCATCTTTGGAAGAAAACAAACCAGATCTGGATGAACAAGACATATCGCCTTAGGAAGAAAAAAACAGATATGAATAGACGAGACATCTAGTCTTTGGAAGCAAACAGACCAGATTTTGATGGACAAGACATCTTGTCATTGGAAGAAACCGGACTTGATTTTGGTGGACATCCCGTCTTTGGAAGAAAACCGACCAGATCGGGATGGACGAGGCATCTAGTCTTAGGAAGAAAAAACCAGATCTGGTTGGACGAGACATCTAGTCTTAGGAAGCAAGCATACCAGATTTTGATGAACTGGACATCTCATCTTTGGAAGAAAACAAACCAGATCTGGATGAACAAGACATATCGCCTTAGGAAGAAAAAAACAGATATGAATAGACGAGACATCTAGTCTTTGGAAGCAAACAGACCAGATTTTGATGGACAAGACATCTTGTCATTGGAAGAAACCGGACTTGATTTTGGTGGACATCCCGTCTTTGGAAGAAAACCGACCAGATCGGGATGGACGAGGCATCTAGTCTTAGGAAGAAAAAACCAGATCTGGTTGGACGAGACATCTAGTCTTAGGAAGCAAGCATACCAGATTTTGATGAACTGGACATCTCATCTTTGGAAGAAAACAAACCAGATCTGGATGAACAAGACATATCGCCTTAGGAAGAAAAAAACAGATATGAATAGACGAGACATCTAGTCTTTGGAAGCAAACAGACCAGATTTTGATGGACGAAACATTTAGTCATAAGAAGAAAACTGACCAGATCTTGATCTCGTCATCATCAAACAAACAGCAATATTTTAAAGGCTACGTGCCTCGTCGTTAGCAAAATTGGCCAGATCGTGGTCGACAAAATATCTCGTCGAAATCACTTTGTGGGTCAAAGAAGACAAATTTGTGCATAATCAAGTAGGTTGTGGTAGGGTGCGTGCTGACCCAAATATTAGAAATTCATCTTGAACTAACTACTACTCTGTCCACAGTAGTTTTTTTTTAATACTAATTTCATATCTTTACCATGCACTCATATGTTCAGACATACCATTGATGTAATTTTAAAAATGCTTTCCAATGCTACTTCATATAATCTTTCTTGCCACTTATGAGGGGTAAATACATTTGTTTCCTTTTTTTTTATCATGGTTGTAAAATTGCGAGTGACAACAGCTTATTTCATTCATGCATTTTTGTGGGCTGCACAACTTCAGGACTTAAATTCGAGGCTGTAAAACTAATCTGTAAGACTCTTTTAAGAATTTCCATCGCATTGCATTCCCTACTTAAAAGACAACAAAAGTCCTCACCGACATTGCTGTGAAGATGACAAAATCGGCAATATATCGGGTAAAAGTTTCACACCCCAATTCTTCCCAAAACCTGACCTCCAAATGTATATGTACGACCCATTTGTATACCAACAACCTACTAACCATGGAATAACCCCAGAATATTCCTTCGCTATGGGATTCCCGATGTTAAACACATGCTCATGTTGTAAAATAGGTGATAATCTCTACTACATGCTATACTGGGCTTACGAGGAACCTGCGAGGACTGAATTCATAAGAGATCGACTTAGGGAGTGTCATTAAGCATCCTGCGATGTACCTCCGAAAGATAAGCCGCTCGGATGAATTTGCGTAGCCCACTTCCAAGGGTTCTGAAACATCAAAACCACGACAAGACTAGTAAGTTTACTGAATTAAGACATGAATGCTATATGGAAATTTCAAGTTCAAGCTTAATCGCGAGCCACGACATAAATGTCAGAGCGAATAAATAGTGATAAGGCTCTATCCAATTTAAAGACAGTCTTGTACACGGGGTCGGTGCACAATAAATCTGTCGTGGGCTCAAATTTCTTCACGTTGGCGTGGTGTAGAAATTTGGAGGGGGTGCTAGCTCAGGTGTTAACCTCGTCATCTGGCGAGGTTAAAAAATTACGTGGTATTGTCATCGACCTTTCCCTTCGGAATTGATCCCAAACAGTCACCAATAGCCCACTGTGTGTCTCCAGTGCGTCGTTAATTAACTGCCAACTTACCAATTTTAAGACAACAATTAGGGTTCAGGGAAGGTTGCCTGAAGGGCACCTACTGATGATCACATATGGGAGAAAACTTGCCAATCGGCAAGGATAGTCTAAATTTCTGTTCCCTTGCGAATATTCTCGTACCGATTCGTCGAGGCCTCTGCCATGTTATTCTTGGGGACTTCCCTACGTCCGTAACGACCAGATAGTCGGAGGGGAGTGGCTGCACCCCAACTAGGAAGTAGCCCCTACTTCAATCACAGACGTGTTTTATATTCAGTGAACACATTTGCCATATTTTCCGATATGTTTTCCCCTCGACGATTTGTTTAATGTTTTTACAGATTCAAACTGAAGTTTCGCGAATGCGAGCTTGCGAAACTGTTTGAATCGTTTTACAATAAGCTTAAGACGCAAGACCGAATAGAACCTTCACTACATCTAGTTACGCTTTATCAGAAATCGCGCATTTTGATTTCATTTCACCCATTGCATGCAAAGTGCAGCCCAAACAACCGGAAGATATGCTTTTCCGTTCCGTTTTATGAATCCCATTTCCAGTTCCGCGAAATTGAACTCGCATCGAATGGGAAAGAAGACAATAAACTCCACATGCCGTCCCCATGAAAAACGACGGAGGATAGAGATTTTCCAAAAATACGACTTCGACAAGCACTAAATAATTTCTGAGCCATAAAACCCTGTCATGATCGTGTCTCTTAACCGCCACCTGTGTTAGACAATTTCGTTATTAAATGCTCCAACACAAACATTACCAGAATGAGCAATAAATTAAATGTATTCTTTCTCTGCCAGTCAGCGAAGGGGCTTTCTCTTTTCCTTATTCGTGAAGCTTTTGTAATAAAGATTGATAAGAAATGACTTTCTGCTGTTGCATGGTTTTTGACGCCATTGTGAAGATATTCCAGAGAAACGATGCGTTGTTGGAAAATGTGGTACTTTGATATCAAAGCATCAATGAGTGATTCCGACTGTGAAAAGAGAAGGAAGGCGACTCAATTAATGGTCTCTACAGGAGTTGAGATGTGAACGTTAGTCTGAAACTTCTTTTTTAGAGAAACCGATTACATTTTGTTAAAATAATGGTGAATACATCGAAATTCTGATGAAATAGACAGAGCATGGGGGGGTAGAGTAGGTGTCGTAAGATATCAGGAGTGTCGGTCACGTGGGCGTGGGATTCGACTGGAGCCGATTGGCTATTGAATCTCGAACTATATTTTCCTCATCCATCTTCTATTGAAATAGTTATAGCGCAAGCATGCTAGCGGCGCAGCTATTGCAAGATCTCAGGAGTGTCGGTCACGTGGGATTGGGATTCGACCTGAGCCGATTGGCTATCGAGTCTCAAACTAATATTTTTACAGCGATCTTCTAAAGAAATAGACTGAGCATGTGGGCAGAGTAGCTGATTTGAGATTTTATGAGTGTCGGCGACATAAATCTATTGGCTATCGGAGCTCAGACTAATATTTTTCATATCGGTCTTCTAGTGATATAGATAGAGCCTGTGTGCAGAATATCTGTATTGAGATCTTATGAGTGTCCGCGACATGTGCCGATTGGATATATCGGAGCTCAAACTAATATTTTTCGCATAGACTTTCAAATTTAAATAGACGGCGCATGTGGACAAAGTAGCTGACGTAAGATCTGTATGTTCCCGGATGGGGTCCTGCGGAATAATTTTTTGCCAAATTGTCTCCAACTGTCGGGCTAAATGGTCAACTTTCCTGGATGGTTGCAATCGCCTTCCCATAAAGGCCCAAATTTTCCCTATGGGAGAGAGATCAGGAGACCTTGTTGGCCAATGAAGTGTTGTGAAAGCTTGAAGACAATCCATAGCAATTATCTTGTAGTACCTTGTTGAAAAGTAAGTCTGGGGTTTCGCAAAAGGAACTGTATCACAACCGGTCGTAGAATGTCGTCTACGTACCGCTGTGCTGTAAGTGTGCCAGAAATGACTACCAAAGGAGTCCAGCTATCAAAGGAGATTGCATCCCAGACCATGACGCCTTGTTGTGGGCATGTGTGGCGTGGCTGACAATTCTGCGGTTGTCGTCAGGACACAGTTGGAAACTGGACTAGTCACTAAAGACTATACTTCCCCAGTCCGAGCGGTTCCAAGTGGATCGAGCCCGGCACAACTCCTTCTTGGTGCGTCGATTTTTGTTTTGTTATGGAGTATATTTGTGAACACAATGGTCAAAAGTGCAAAACTAAACCGTATGAATGAAATAAATCTTACACAGTTTAAATAACTTCACCACCCATAAGGAAACCAGTGGCTTTCTAACGGCACACCAATGTGCCAAACGGTTGAAAATATGAGCTCTAATCTGTTATGAACGAAACGTCACAAAACATCTTTCTTCATGTGCTCCCATTTTTCAAAATCGTAATGCTTTTCTTCAATACACCTAATTAGCTTCCTTTATCTTCTTAAAAAGTGTTGAGGAATCTCATTAATTATGCATTAACCCTCTATCTCGAAGCCATCATGATTTCAATTTATCACTGTTCAGAAGGGACCGTCACTTGGCAGATAATGCTGCCGGGTGTGTTTAGACAAGAGTACACTACTCAAAAAGATGTCACGCAAATTACCTCTCCTTGAAGGATGCGCAAGATTCAGTAAATTAAGTGTAATTTTTCCTATCGTTTACTTTTTTTTATAGCCTCACTCCTGCTAAATGTCTGAGGTAGTAAGTTGGAATATTTACGGATTATTTCCTAATTTTTGAGTCACAGATAACAGACACATTATGCTTTTATACCATTACCATTAATTAATAAAAACTATTATAGCAAAATAGTACTTGTTTTACGAACAGAGGTGATAGCTTGCATTAATTTTAGGACCGTAATTTCTATCTAGTTGTTTCTGATATCTATGATTTAGATTACGTTATCTACATACAATGTAGGGGAAGGTGTCGTACCTTGGGACCGTTTTAAACAAATGTTTTTCCTGAAGCTATAATGTAGCTGCAGTTTGTTTTTCCCATCAACTATTTACATTCATTACTTTTGGAAGAATTTGCCATTTTTATGTATTTGTATACCTGGAACACTAACTGTTTAATAAATTGTTTTGTTAATCTATACAAATGTCCCAAGGTGTTGTACCTTAGATACTGTTTTTGTGCCTTGGGATACTGTTGTTGTACCTTGGAATACATGCTGTACCTTGGGATACATGTTTTACTTTGGAATACATGTTGTACCTTAGAATACATGTTACTTTTAGATTGTTTGAAGTAGACTACAATATAAATCAATTCCACACATACTAAATTCCGTATTTATAAAAATTTTCACAGTTTCAACATTTATCGCTTGGCAACACTTGGCAGATTTTTCAGGGAATCAGTTAAAAATCACCTGCACTTAAAACCAATGGGGCGGCTGTTGAAGAGACCATCTGCGTGGCATGGGCAGATATAAGGGGCTTAAAATTTTAGAAAACATAGACTCCGACGAAGAACGCTTTATAAATACAGATCAGGAAATAAAATAACAATTAGCTTGCTATTAAGAAATTCCGAATGAAAAAAATACATTTTGTCAGACGAATTAGTTAGATTTTATGAAGCCATTGACATCAAAATAACTTTTTTTACGTTCCACATTTTTTTTAAATATATATTTTTCTTCTAAACTAGTGTTTTTGTTAGTCCTTGGTCTCAATTAAATAAAATTTATTTGCGCAAACCTACGCGATTTTCGGTCGGTCCCACCTATCGCTCGAGTAACTTCAGGGTATTAGTGTATTTGTAAACCCACACTGTTGGGTATCAACTGAGAAAATAAATTGTTATACCTTCGGTTGTCCCAAGGTACAACAATGAAAAATGTCCCAAGGTACAACTGGTTGCCTTTACAAATAAAACAGTCTAAAAAGTAGTATCAGGTTATGTTTACATCGAAATCGTATCATCATTGAGAGTAGAGCAGATTTTTAACTAACTTTACCAACCCTAAAAAATGTAATTATAATCAGTGAAAATACAATAATCAAAATTGAAAAATCCATAATTTTACTTACTAGAGGACGTATTTCAATCAGTCGTTTATCAAACACAACAAACACCTGTGGAGTGCAAATCTTTGTGAGAAGGTTCTCTGGTGGAAAATAGTAGACTACAAAGTGTTATTTTGCTACTTACTCAAAAGGAGGCAACACAATATAAACTGTCCCAATTTACAACACCTTCTCCTATCCTTTACAAATAATTTCTGTAAGAAGAAAGAAAAACACATTATAATTAAACGTTTTATCTGTTTAAACAAAAATGTAGTGTCTGCACATTGGATATTTTCGATTCGCTTCAAGTTTCTATCTGTTTTGGGTCTTAATGCAAAATCTCCTTCTATCGCGTTTGGTGTCCGTCCGTCTGTATGTATGTGTGTGCCCGTACTACATCTAAACGGTTGATAATATTTTCATGAAATTTTGTATAATGTGAGCACTTACATTCATTAAGGGACTGAAATTATTCGCGTTAGTCTGTCTGACCGTCTTCCCATTCTATGTCTGATTATATGTCTATTTGTACATATATCCCTAATAAATTTTATTCCGTGTAAAAGAATGCAATGTCCTTTATTATATAAGCTATATTTTTATGTTATCCACTGCTTGATCAGCAAGGCGTTGCCAATAACAGTTCTTTTAGTGGGGTCAGGGGAGACCACTGCTTGCTAACCCCCGGTGATTGCTACGCAATCCCATTTAATTGAGAACAGATCCAATAGGCATGACGTCACAATCTCTTGCAAAAATATCAAAGATATTCAATTGAAAAGATATTTTTTAAAGAAAATCAAATGTATTTGGTATCGATTTATTGTAAAATTTTCCTCAGATTTCAAATCTGTTGAAATTTTCATTCTATCATTGAGAAACAGATAAAAGCAGCTGAGACAGATAAAAGCACTCAAGAAAGTAAAAGTCGGGACGTCATTGTCTAATGCGCCCATATTCGTATTGAAAAATAAAAATGTTACAATTTACAAAGCAGGAAATGGAATCTGTGATCTCTTAATAGCGAAGGTCAAATTCGTATGGGAAAAAATATAAAAGTTACAATTTAATAATTATTTATTTAAAGAAAATGGTATTTTTAGGTATCTAACTAATGTAAAAATTTCCGCAGATTTCACATCTGTTGAAATTTGTACTCTACCTTTAACGATCTAGGAGATGGAAAAAGAACTATATAACTCCAGTTAAAACTTTATTTGTTTTGTTCTTAAACTTAAAGCGTTGCTGGGATAATCAAACGGAAACACGGAAAAGATAAATTTAGAATCTGCCATATCTTTATGGCGTTGCCATTCAAAAGGACAAAATAATAATTAAATTCCAATAAATTAATTTTAAAAAGTTCTAGATTGAAATCTAAAATTCAGGCGCGAATGAATAATTGTAAAAAGTTTGGACTACCTGTGTGCCAAATCTCATTATTGTAAGTGCCATAGATTCGTCAGGATACTGCAGAGAGATGACAGACGCACACAAACAAACATTTCCTTTTATAATAGTAGAGAGAGTGGATAAATTATTTTAATTTTATTTGTTTACATAATTAGATATGTTTCACGCTAAAACATCTGAGTAAATATGCTTGAAGCTACCATAAGAATCTACAGTAAGTTTTGGAGAAACTGGAATGTATATTGAGCATTACGATTATTTCGATTGTTTTACCAGTACTGCTGAAAAGGCAATTATTTTTTAACAAAGTTTCAACTCTAATACTTAATTTAGTTAAAGGGGCCATGGTATCCCAGTTGGAAGAGCAACTCATTAGAAACCAGTGGGTTGCTAGTTCGAAACTCGGTTCATCCCAACACCTTCGTGTTCGTATGAGAGGATGGTGCATGATAAATTAGTCGTGGCCTCAAATATCCTCCATTGGCGTGGTGTGCACGTTTGGAGAGTTTGGTGCCAACACAGGTCCAATGCGATCTTAATTCACTACCTACTTACATAATTTATTTTGAGTCGTATCTTTTTCTTTGCGAATCAAATGATTTTCAAATATTTGGGACAGACGATATTTTTCAACGAGTGGGAACGAAACGGAAACTCGTGTTGGTGGATCAAGCGAAGCAATGTTTCCTGTACTCTGCGCGTGGAATTAATTTTAGATATCTAGATGTTGTGCCTTTTTAGCATCAAATCGTAACAACTGTGCAATA
The DNA here is from genome assembly GCA_947359465.1 of Metellina segmentata. Classification (NCBI taxonomy): domain Eukaryota; kingdom Metazoa; phylum Arthropoda; class Arachnida; order Araneae; family Tetragnathidae; genus Metellina; species Metellina segmentata. The sequence goes on along the minus strand of OX375875.1, from coordinate 95,608,806 downwards.
TCTCGATGTTAAAAAAATAATCACTGATTAATATCTTCAAAACAACTTTATTTCCCACTAAATTTACATAAGTTTTAATTCGTTGCATTCTGTGAACTGTAAGTTATTTATATTTTTTAATAAATTGTAATTCTTTTTTTTTACACGCAACTGCGCCAGAAAGTATTGAATTCAAAGTAGCATGTATGTAAGAAAAGCACACATTAAAAGGAATTTTGCCGTTAGTGAAATATGCCATTAATGTTAAAAATATTTCTAAATAGAAGAGACTTTTTAAGTATTAAAAATTCATTGTAATATTGACAAGAGATCAAGGTGGCTTACTTATGAGTTGAAGGTATAATGAAGCACACAAAATTTCTATTATACATGTTAAAAGTTTATTGAAAGCAATTATTTTCTTTAAAAAGACGACGTAAAATCGATTTATCATTTTTTTAAAATGGTTATAGGTTTCCTTATATAGAAAGTCTGTACTGAAATTATTACACTTTAAACATTTCCTTCTATTTTCTGACGTGTCAGAAAATGGTATTTTCCAGAAAAACGTATTCGTTTAAAACATTTTCTGATGAATATCTTGACAGCTTAATTTTCGTTCTTTTCAACGATAGCGAAATTCTAAAATGCCCCATGTCTGATGCTTAGAGTACCATATGTCAAAAAATATTGGTTGGTAAATTATGAGCGCGAGTGCATTCGCCGCAGATTCGTCATTTTTACGAATTGAGTTGAGCAATTTTACACGAAAATAACTTAAGAAAGAACATTACTAATACCCCCACAAAATCGTCTTTTGTAGTAGTCCACTTTTATCGGTTTGCAGCATAAGCAGGGGGGCGATGTATATGATATGTATAACAAGGATGGATAAGGATGTATAGGATTTGTGTCCCAAAGATGTAAAAATTATAAAGATGTCGAAAAGGTGTTAAAAGTATTATTTTATTCTACTAAGACAAAAATAAATACATATTATGTTCAATTTTCAATTTTTTTTTTCAATCTATAGTGAATCAATTTATCTTGAGTAGGATATGTTAATTTTGTAGTGTACTGTAAAAATATTGACCATTTTACTGTTGAACTTTATGCATACAGCACCTCCACGATTGCATTTTATAAATACTGTCAGTTGATCTATATATATAAAACACTAACGTACGTGGACCCGAAATCGACGTTATTTGTGTATCGTCGAATGGCAACAATCAACGTAAATAAAATAACCCTTGTAATGTTTTCAAATAGCCGAGGTCAATTTCTATGCAAAATAAGGAATTAAATAGTAATATTTATGTTTGAACTGACTTTTTATTTCTTCCTTTGATGTAAAAGTAATTTAAACGTAATTTTGCTACCCGGTATCTAGCCACATCAGAATTAATGTTTACTTTTTTAATTTGATTTAGAGTTTAGAGTTTTTGATTTAGAATTCGTTTGGGTATTTGAGTTGACTGCGAGATGTTGCGGACATATTTGAGGATTCCCAAGTAGTATAAATATGAGTTCTTTTTGTTAATAAATCATTATTGTCTTTGTCAATATCATTGAAAGTCTTTTGTCGCATTATTCTATTTCACAATATATTCAGGAAGTCGAATTTCAACACGTTTGAAAAGATAGGTACTTATTTTTTTTTCTTCAGAATTTTGAATTTTTTCAAGGTTTGGAATTTTATTTTTGTTTACATTATGTGTTCCGATACATTACCTATTGCAGAAATATTATTTAGGAGTTAGATTTTAATGATATGTCTATTTCCTGCAAAATATCACTAGACATGGGTAATTTTATAGCGGTATATGTATATTTCGACCAACTTTACTTAAATATTTGATTGAATACTCAATGATTTGAAGAATTGTTTCATAAAAATAAATAAAATATACAAATCAAAACATGTTTAATTACGGTGTGTAAAAATTAAAAAGAAAAGCACTATTACACACCGCCGAGCGCTAGCCGGTGCAGTTCGGCTAGTAGTAAAATAAAATAGAGAAAATGTGTGAATTACTAGCAAATTAATGGAATGTTTGAATGAATAAGAGGAAAAATATGAAAATCTAGATTCAACTTAAAGTATATAGGTTTGATTTATGCGACTTATATTTTCTTTCACGCAACGGTTTTTTGAATATTACTAGAACTGTAGAATATGATATGTTATTGGGGTTAGCAGCAATTTCTTTTAATTTTACAGAATGTTTTAAAGCTTCCTTATAATAAAAATAATACAGATTTTCCACTCATTGCAAAACAATTTTAACAATTAAACAATTTTAATTTTTAACAGATGAAAACAAAATAATTAAATCTGGGTGGGTAGTTTATTAACGTCAAACTGGAGCAATACTAGGGCTATTGGCGACGGACCGGGATCTATCCCCAAGTGGAAAACCCGAGGACAATACCACTTAATTTGAGCTACGGTCAGATGACGGTAAAGAAAATAGAAGTAGACTAACCATTGTTATTTAGGGGAGCTTCAAAAAGGAATGGCCCAACATCGCGACTAAAAGTCACGTAACTGATCTTTGAAAAATTCACTTGGTTGGTCATTTTTACATTTTATTTGTCCAAACACAAGAAAAAAGTCAACTGAAGGAACATAAACACTCATAAGGAAAGTTTCACAGACGCAGAAGTGAGAAATACATACCAAGTAAGTTACACCAACATATGATGAAGTCATATTACACCAACATATTGACTAGAAGTCAAGTGAATGATCTTTGAAAAGTTGACTTGGTTGGTCATTTTTACATTTTATTAGTCCAAACACAAGAAAAAAGTCAACTAAAGGAACATAAACACTCATAAGGAAAGTTTCACAGACGCAGAAGTGAGAAATACATACCAAGTAAGTTACACCAACATATGATGAAGTCATATTACACCAACATATTGACTAGAAGTCAAGTGAATGATCTTTGAAAAGTTGACTTGGTTAGTCATTTGGACATTTTATTTGTCCAAACTCAAGACAAACGTTAAAGGAACATAAACTCGCATAAGGAAAGTTTCACGGACTCAGGAGAGAGAAATACACTCCAGGTAAATTACACGTATCGAACCAGCGCTGCCTCCAACTTGGAGGTTGCTTCGGTAATGCAAAGCCACAAAGCTTGCAGAGTAGGTTCCGAAATGGCCTGCATATTCTTTGATATCATTCAAAGCCATTACGTTCAATCAAAGCCCACCCAATCCGAATAACTCAGCAGCCAGTTATCTGCAATCACATCTATCTGTTGATACGCAAGGACACTTATTTTCCTCCCAAAATGAAAACGCGTGATGTATGAGGGCTCATTGCCGCGTTAAATTGCCGAGATTAGGGCGACGGAGGCGGTTGGTGTGGCGCTAAATAAAGATTAACGATTCTTCGGAGCAAAAGGCAGGCATAATTTATCCCCTGGAAATTGATAACCACCGTCAGAATGACCGGAAATGTGGACTAGACAGAAAAGAGAGGAATCCTGATGAATGATTATTGTGCGATTAGGGGTATTTCGATCCATTTAAAGAGGATGTCGCTCGAGCAATCCTTGTCCTTGCGGAGTCAGGGCATTTCCACGCCCCACGAATCCGGGAAGCCCGGTCTTTCTATGTTAACAGCGGACTATGCTTTTTCTGAAGTGGTATTTGCGGTTTGTTATCACAATTCTCACCCTGTCAACACTCTTACGGCCGTATTCACAAGTCCGAGTTAACTCGAGGATCAACGATAATCCGCGAGTTATCGAAAAAACCGTATTCACAAGTCCTGATCCGTGGTTTAAACTGCCGTTTCGGTGTTACATTTTGATCCTCCGAAATCGGTGAGTTAACTCGCGAGTTACATTTAACGCATGCGCAGTACCATCTTTTTGGAAAATCAAAATGGATGACACATTTCATTCTATTCTCAATTGCAGCATTCTTGCGACGACTGAACTGGATCTGTCATTATGGAGCACCTACTCGATAGCAGCTAATCTCCTCATCATAATATTGCTTAAATGGAAAAATTTAAACATATTTTTATTGAAATTCAAAAGAAAAATTAAAATAAAAATAGCTGCGTAATCTTAACCAAGCAGCTTAGCGAAAAGGTAGATGGCGCCATCTCTGTCCTATAAGCCAGACATTCGAACGGTAGAAAACGACCAAGGCAGAAACAAATTCGTCGTAGAATAAAAATTATTCTGTTGATTTATTACGAATGAAAAAAAATTTACAATGCAAGTCACTTTTCACACCATTAACTCACTCCCATACTGACAAGTACAAAGATAATCGGATTACATACATCTGTCAAGACATTGTGTACAATTCTTTCTTACAAAATTTAGGTTTCCATAAAAATCCAATTTGAAATTAAATACCTTTGAATTTCTTTTCCCAAACCCATATTAAAATGCTGTACGAGTCCTATTTATTCATAATTTGGAATCAATTCTACGGCGAAGTACGTGCTTGATCTGTATGAATGCAGATTCGATGCGTCATAACCAATGTAAACAATACCACGTGATCGTGAGGTAGCCAATCACAGCGAGCGTCTCATTTTAATCCCCGGATCACTTAACACTCTGTTTGAGAATACCGTTCTTGCTAATCCTCGAGTTAACTCTTACTCGCGGATCAACTGATCCTCGAGTTAACTCGAGACTTGTGAATATGGCCGTTAAGGTCGAGAGATTAGTTGTCAGTTGGTGTTGTCATCTGACCTTTCATTTCATGATTGTTCCCAGTTGTTATGCCAATTGTGATGCTCCAGTGCGACGTTAATTCAATTTTAGCATGATGTGGAAGGTAGGTAGGTACTTAGTTAACATCGTACTCTGGAGGTCTGGTTGGCGACGATCCGGGATCAATTTTCAGTTGGTGTTGTCATCTGACCTTTCATTTCATAATTGTTCCCAGTAGCCAATTGTGATGCTCCAGTGCAACGTTAATTTAATTTTAGCGTGATGTGGAAGGTAGATAGGTACTTAGTTAACATCGTACTGAAGGTCCGGTTGGCGACGGTCCGGGTTCAATCCCGAACGGAAATATAAAAGGATCACACTTCGTCATTTTGAACCAAGGCCAGATGACGAGGTCAACGCCTGAGCTGGAACCTCACTCTCAACATTTTCACACCACGCTAACGTGAGAACATTTGATGCAAGCACAAATCTATCGTGTATCTGCCCCATGTACACTACGGTCTTTCGTAGCATTCGTGATCCTCCGGTTGCTAATCCGCTATTTTACCAACCGTACGGCCCCAGTATCGTGAGATTTTCGAGAAGTATGCTATAGCTTTCACACGTGACCACACAAATTGACTCATCTATTGGTGGAAATAATCATTCGAAGGATTATATTTGTATAAAATTGGTTAGACGCCACGCAAGGTAAACTGCAAGTTCCATGGTTGTATTATATGTAATTGGCCTTCATTTGGAGGGTTAATGCCTACTGAGTTTCAATGTGTTGTGAATTCTTTGGTCAGGTTTTATTCCATTCAACAGCAAAGCTTTCTCTTCATCTTTCAATGACTATGGATAGTTGATAGTTGTTTCCCGAATGAGTTGTACTTCGAGGCTATTTAAAATAGGGTATATATTTGAGATATACCACAATGTAATCCAATCATCTGTACCGCAAAAGCAATTGATTAGGAACTCAACTTTAGACGTCCCAGTAGAGAGAATACAACACGACCCACTTTTTATACAGCAAGTATTTAGTAGTCATTATTGTAATGCGTCTCTCGGTTGTCTCCAGCTACCTCGATCTCCCAACCCCACCCTGTAGGGCCCTTCCCACCGAAAAATGTCTTCGAATTGTTCACTTTACTTTAAAAACCGTCGAGACTTGTTCGGAATATTTTCTTCGGGGGATCCTCACCATTATCTACGGCCGCCTCGAATCACCGTTAAGTTTACTGTGTCCCAGACTCAAAAGACTTTCCTTATCGCAATCCGATGGAAATGGCGACGGAAAAAAAGAGATACCGTGGCTTACTCGGCATCCCTTTATACCACTGAACGAACTGAACTGGAAAAAATGGAAGGGTTCCAGAGAAGGGAGGCCTGGCATTGGTCGAAGCATTAAAAATAACCCTGGGAGTTGATAAAGAGTGGAGGAACGAAGAGAGGAAAATTGAAAATTTTCGCTCTCGTGGTATTTGGTATTTTTTGTATGTTTCTTAATAACGTCGTACTAGAGCAACACAACGGGCTATTGATGGTGGTCCGGTATCAGTCCCAAAGGGAAAGATTCGAGACAACACCACGTAATTTTGGAGCACGGTCAGACCTGAGTTGACACCCCACTTTGGTTCTCGTGATTAATTGATGTAATCGGTTCTATAATTCCCATCAAATGAGACCCAACGTATTTGTCTCTACGACATCAGGACATTTAAAAATCAATTTATCCATAAGACCGCGATACAAGACAAGTCATCTATACATCAAAAGTATTTGATAAGAAACTCCACTTCAAACCTCCTGGTGGTTGTCTCAAAGTAATATCTCGTCATTAACAAAACTGCTTAACTGCTATAACGTCATTAGCAAAGATCTTGATTGCGAAATATCTCGTTATTAGAAGATTTGGGGTACAGCTGCAGTCTACGTATATAGTGGTGGCAACGGCCTTGGCGATTTTTTTTGGCACACTTCTAAAGTTGACAAGGAAATAACTATATTAAAAAACCTTTTTCTTTCACAAATATTTTCTTTTTACAATGGAAAATGAAAGCTTGAAAACACATTTGAGAAAATTTTGTAAAATATATATTTCTTAAAAGTTTTACAAAAAGTAATAAGTTTAAACCGAAATATTGTTTACAAAAGAAAGTTCTTTTTACAACGGAAAATTAAAGCGCCAAAACACATTTGTCTACGTTTTGAAATATATATATATATTTTAAACATCCGCAAAAAGTAATAAGCTTAAACTGAAATTTTTTTTACAAAAGAAAGTAATTAGTTTTAACGGAATGCAAGAAATAATACAATCTGATATGTCAGAACTGTACCGTGAATTAATTATGATAAAAGAAAATTCCACAACAGGCGAAAAACCATTAAATAAACCAATGAAATCCGAGAATAAAATTAAAAGGACCAATGCAATCAAAGGATGTTTTAAAATAAAAATAACCAATGGAATCAATGAAACATTTTCAAACGAACTAATGGAATCAAACGACTTTAACAGATTTTGAAAGATTTTTCTTGAATAATCAAAGTGAAAATTTAAAGTTTCCGTCTGTCGAGGTTGCCATGAAAACCGCAATAGCCGTAAATATACAAGGGTTGCCTTACCTACCATAACCCTCTACTAGAAGTGCGCCAAAAAACTTCCCAAGCTATACGTACCACCACTATAGAGTTGCCACCGCTATAAACGTAGACTAGAGTTGTACCGATCTTGGCATCGTCATCATCAACAAAACGCCAATATCTTGACGACGAGATACCTCGTCATTAGGAAAATTCTTCAAATCTTGACAGGCGAGATATTTTGTCCAAAAAACTCAGAAGGCCCATTTTAGATGTCCCAGTAGAGAGGTATAAATTCAAACTAGCTTCTTATATTATAAATCTTCTGTCATTATTGCAATGCGTTCCACAGTTGTGTCCAGCGGCCTCTATCTCCCATACTCCTTTATTTTCACGACCCTTCCCACCGAGGAATTTCTCCAAATTGTTCCCTTCACTTTAAAAACCGCCGAGACTTGTTCGGAATATTTTCTTCGGGAGATCCTCACCATTATCTGCGCCTGCCACGCATCACCGTTAAGTTTATTGAGTCCCAGACTCAAAAGACTTTCCTTATCGCAATCCGATGGAAATGGCGATGGAAAAAAGGAGATACGGTGGCTTTCCCGATCCCGCTGGACGCACTGTAGGCCATGGTAAAAAAAATGCCCAACTTTTTATCTTCCGGTGCTTGGCTCCTTAGGCGGAAAACATTTCCCCGGACAAATTGAAGTAACGCTTCCAAAGAGGCAAGATCTGCGGTTTGAAGAAGCAGATGGTCATAAGATAAACCCTCTTAACTCTTTAGTTCTCCCTCTACCTCTGGCGGTGTTGAGTTTAACAAAGTATGTAGCCAGGAGTTATTTGCTGAAATTTTATACCGCTTTCTATCTTGATTCGATAAGTTAATCGAAGAAAGTTTTGCTTGGAAATGTTTTACCGCTGTCGGTATTTTTTTTTTTGGTTTATCTTTCAGGTTAAGAGCAAGGTTAAAATATGTTTGGACTCCGTTTTGAAGGAGTATATTTAACCATTTTTGCGCTTAAAATATGGTGAAAAGTTTTATGTTTGGGGAAGAGTTATGTCGTAGGAGTATTGTGGGATTAAAATATTCTTAGAAAGGCTTATAAGTTATGGATTCTACTTTACGGGAAAATGTCCTAGACGTTGTTATTTTATGGGTTTATCTTTAATGTTAAACGATTTTTGGATGCTATATAGTGCAGTAGGAATATGTTTAACCATTTTTACTCTTACAAACTATGGTAAAATGTTTTGGACTGTCATCTTGTAGTTTCCTTAGGAAAGCTGATTAGAGTGCAAAATTCAACCAGATTTTGCATGGACTCAAATTTAAAAGCTTTCACGTATCTGGGCAGTTTAAATTTTTATTTATTCTATTTCTAATTTTATTCCATATCGACTAAAATCAAAGTTGAATGCAATTCAGTGATTAACTAAACAATATAGTAATAGTCCCGGGAGCAGAAAGTGTTTAAAACTGCGACGTACGTCGCAGAACTAAGTGTTTTCGAAACAATTTTTCATTAATTTCATCAAACTTGGTCCTTAATTTCATCAAAAACAACATCTCTACACGGCTCAAATTACCACAAACACGTTATAAATGACACATATCCTTTGTCAATGACAAAATATTCAACTTCAAAAGTTATCGGCAGAATTGCAAATTCCAAAAGTATGACTTGGTTTTAAATAAAGTAAGAGTTAATTAATTTTGATGTTTTATTATAAATACTAGCAAAATACCCGATCTTACTCGGTTTGAATTGGTTTACTCTAGATTGAAGAGATAATCAAAATATATAATAACTTACGTTTTTTGTAGAATAAAAATTTATTTCAACACCTTTCGCCATCTTTATATTTTCTACAACTTACTTTGGACACAAATCCTACACATGCATATCCATTCATGTAATACATTTCACATACATCGCACAATTGCTGTATGACAAAGCTACAAAATGACGAAAGGTGATACTAAGGTTACTACTATAAAAGACGATTTATAGGAAGATTTGGAATTCCCTTTCTTAAGTTCTTTTCATGTTCAACTCAATTTATTAAAATTACGATTTACGGTGAGTGCTCTCGCACTCATAGTCAACAAAACAATATTTTTTTACTTGTGGTACTCTTGCCTCCGGTATGCGACATTGTGAAATTTTGCAATCTTCTCCCGTCATTATTACAACGAATTTTTTAATGTTGGAAAAAGTTCCAGTTTGGATTAATAAACATTATTATTCTTTAAATAACGGCATTATTCTTTAAATAACGGCATTATTCTTTAAATAACGGCATTATTCTTTCAATAATTGCATAACTACACTCAAAATTTACTGAAAATTTATACTGACTTACCTAACATTTTTAAGTCTAATACTTTGCGGTGCTGTTGCGTGTGATGAGAAAGAAAACACATTTATTAAAATAATAAATATTTAAAACAGGAAACAGCGAAGTAAAACAAAATAAAAGATGTCGCAAAAAATTGTTCTAAATATATTAATTTGTGATTCAATTTTATCTCTTGATCTCGCACAGTTGCCACAACTTACAACTAAAAGTGTACGAAATTTAGAAATGTGAAATTAATTCAGAGCGAAAGAACCAGAACAAATATCACTGCTCGCGCGATCTTGTTCATTCTCGTTTCAATGAAAAATATCGTCTGTCCCAAATATTCGGAAATCGTTTTCATTGCGCAAAGAATAAAAATAAGACTCGAAATAAATAAAATATCAGAGATGAAATTCCATAAAAAAAAAATTTGAAGAATAATTACTTTTTCAGCAGTACTGGTATAGCAATCGAAGTAATCGTAATATTCAATAGACATTCCAATTTTTACAAAACTACCAAATTATGGTTGATTTAAGTAAACTTACTCAGGTGTTTTAGCATGAAACTCAACTAAATATAACAATAAAGAAATGTTTAATATTGCATTCACTAAACTAATAAATAATGTATAAAATAAAATACAATGCAATCACATATCTGGAATACAATTCATGTGATGTCTACACAAACACACAAACGCAAAATCGAGCATAGAACAGAAAGACGGACAAACAGACTTTCGCAACCAATGCCACTCACTAAATGAAGATAAGTACTCACTGTATGCAAATTTTCATGAATATATCTTAAACCGCGTGGACGTGTATAGGGCACAACATACAGACAGACAGACGGACGGACAGACGGACAGACACAAAACGAGAAAAAGGCAGATTCGGCATCAGGAGGGTCTAAAACGGATAGTAAACTTGAAATGGGTCGAAAATATTAAATGTACAAACAAACAATCCATTCTTATTTATATAGATGGTAATACACTTTTAGCCAATAGTTGTGTTTTACGATTTTTTAAAAATTTGACTGGACTTTTCTAAGTTCGGACAAAATGCCTGCAGACCAATTGCAATTGCTTGGAGTTGTGTTGCAGAACACTGAATATAATTCTGCACCTGGGATATTAGTTATAGATTTATTTATTCTATTTTCATCTCTTACACACTTAGGGGCACACCTACTTTATGTGTGTACGAAATTCACTATCTCGAGAACTCGAGGGATCTTTTCCTTTCCCATGGGTCGTTCTGTGTTTGGTCTTTTTAAACACGGGGTCACGTTCTCGAGATACCCAAGTGATCCTTTTCTACTTTCATCCTATTATATTCTAATCCCCAATCCCTCTTTTTATCCTTTTGTGACATTTATGACGCCACCTGATTTTGTTTTGTGTTTGGCGTAGCTTGGTCAAACATGGTTCATAAGCCATTAAAAAATATTGCCAACTATCAGTGTTTTACAACTCTAAATAAAGTATACTCTATAACACAAAAAAATCGAAGCACCAAGAAAGAGTTGTCCGATTGCGATAAAAATTGGTGGATGTGAAGAACATACACAGAAAAAGAAACGATTAAAATGTCAGAACAAGTGAATAATTTATTTCAGAGTTTGACCGTTCCAAAGGGAGGAAGTCAATAAGGCGTTGGTAATTTTAGTTAACGTCGTACTACAGCAATACTACGGGCTATTGAAGACGGTCCGGGATCAGTCCCTTAAGGGAAATATCCGAGGACAACACCTCGTATTTTTAAACCACGGTCAGATGACGAAGCAACACCTGAGCTTATAAAACACTCTCCAAACTTCCACACCAACCCAACGTGAGGACTTTCGGCCACGACCGATTTAAGGTGCACCAGACGCCTCTACACCATACGCTTATAAACCTCCATGCCCGAACCCGGATTCGAACCAGGAACCTTCCTATCTAGAGGCTAACACCTGGACCACCCTACCGGTTGGTCGGCAATAATGTAGTAATGGTAATGTAATAATGGTAATGTAGTAATGGTAATGTAATAATGATAATGGTAATGTTATGTAATAATGATAATGGTAATGTAATGTAATGTAATATTGATAATGGTAATGGTAATGTAATATAATAATGATGATGGTAATGTAATGTAATAATGGTAATGGTTATGTAATGTTATAATGATAATGGTAATGTAATGTAATAATGATAATGTAATGTAATAATTATAATGTAATATATTGTAATAATGGTAATGGTAATGTAATGTAATAATGATAATGGTAATGTAATGTAATAATGATAATAGTAATGGGATGGAATGTAATAATGATAATGGTAATGTAATGTAATGTAATATTGATAATGGTAATGTAATGTAATGTAATATTGATAATGGTAATGTAATGTTATAATGATAATGGTAATGTAATATAATAATGATGATGGTAATGTTATGTTATAATGGTAATGGTAATGTTATGTAATAATTGTAATGTAATGTAATAATGATAATGGTAATGTAATGTAATAATGATAATGGTAATGTAATGTAATAATGGTAATAGTAATGTAATGGAATGTAATAACTGTTTTCATTATTACATTACATCACTATTAAATTATAATTCTATGTATTGTAATGTAATAACGATAATGTAATGTAGTAATGCAACGTAATGATGTAATGTAACAATTTAACGTAATTCAATGATAAAATGTAATTAATGTAATGTAATAATATAATGTAATATAATAATGTAATGTAATATAATAACAATAATGGAGAGTTTCCATTCCATACAATCATGATCAATGAATTCTTTCTGTAATGCACCAAAATCTTATTTTCCATCAAGTCGAGTTCCTTACAAAGTTTAGTCGTACTCGCTAAGAACTTCAAACGAAACGACTTTAGTAAATTCACCCTATAAACTTTTCTAGCCATGGATGAAACATTCAAAATAATGCCACATTTATACGAAGTATTCTACCTTCTAAGCTTCAACACCCCGAGAGCTTATTAGAAATATCCGTGGAACAAATTTGAGAAGGCAGTTCGCACTTCTGGAAAACTCCCAGCGGAAAAACTTCTCAGTCAAGCAGAACTACTTCACGCCAATATTCATTACCGAACTGTTTCCGAACTGATGGAAGTCAGAAATGAAATTTCGATATACATATCACCCGTCTCGAATTCAGATCGAAAAAGTAGCTACGGACGAAATCGAACGGTAGGAATGATGTTCAAAAAGAGTATTAAAGATACGTTAAATTGAATTTCGCCGTCAAGAAGTGAACTCTCTTTGGAAAATCACATTTCGGGATGATACAGCTATTTCAAGTAAATTATAATATGGAAATTCGACTTTTATTTCTGCACTTTTCAGTGGCGTTTTTTCTTCCTTTGATGTGTGTATGTCGCGTGCGATGCACTATATTCAAATAAGCGGAATGTATAATTAAGAAAACTTATTTCTTAACAAAATTCTATGTACATTTACAGAAATCATGGCTATACATTAAAGATTCCATGCGTGCAAACTAAATTGTGCATAAAGATCGGCATACAGGTCTTGGAAATAATTCCTAACACGAACAACATCCCAACGACAAGTTCTAAAAGATTTCGTTTAAATGTTGTCACAACTAGCGCTACAGGAATGAAAACAAAAATAGAAATTGCAAACGATTCTCAATACTTCACGCGCGCAAGCGATAATTATCTGATACGCTTGGACAGTTCAGATGTAGCTCTATGGCAGGCATCTAAATGAAAATTGGGAGCGGCCGTGGTAACTCATTTGCAAGAGCAATGTATTAGCAACAGAAAGGTCGAGAGTTCGTACCCTGGTTCAGCCACAGTCGTGTATATGGGGGCTTGAGCACGTGAAATCTTCATGGACTCATATTTCCTCACGGTGGCGTGGATTGGAAATTTGGAGAATGGGGTGCTAGATCAGGTATTGTTCTCGTCATTTGACCGTGATTCCAAATTACAAGCCATTGTCCTCGTCTCTTTCAACTCGGGATTGATCCCGGACCATCGCCTATAGCCCGTGGTGTTGTACCAGTGCGACGTTTATATTATATGAAATCGAAAAGAATGTAAGACTTGTAATATTATACCTCTACAACATTTGAAGTTATTATATTTTGTTTTAGTTGAAATAATCAATTTATTGGTACAGTACAAATATGTTTGTTTAGTTATATTAGAGGGATTTTTAGTGAAACAAACTAGACAAAAACAGACTTCCCAAATGCGCTCCCAAGGTACAGAAGTCAAAATAAAAATGACACCCGATCGCAACTGCACAATTTACATCGCAGAGCTTAACGGAAGGTGGCAATCGATAGGGATGAATGTTTTTTACAAATATCGATACTTAAAACTTGTCTAAGGGGCCGTCTTCATATTAAATTGGGTGCCTGCTCCCATAATTTAAAAACGAATCTCAACTTTTATAGCAAATTTGAATTCTATACACAATTTCAGGCGGAAATAAAAAAAAGTTCATCAATTTTATTAGATTTTTCACCGATTTGTAAGCGTTTGAAAATTAGATCTCTTGATGTTAAATTGGTGTTTCACGTTTGTTTTTATTCTTGCTACAAACATTAATTTTTCTTCGAAATAGTTTTTTCATCCTTTGCTACTCAAAAACCCAAACACAATCTATAAACATTTTAATCATCAAACTAAATTTGCTATTTGTTTTCAGTTATGAAATTAATATTCATAAAAATTATGAATAGAAACATGGTCAAATTTTAACACCATGTGATTTAACAGTTACTGAAACATCGGTATTCCAAATTTCAGCTCATCACGTGCATAATTAGTAGCGCAGTGAGACTGTTTGCAAAATTCGATGATTATTATCGTTATTGGGGATTGTTCACAAAGTGAAAACAGAAATTTCTGCCAACAGATCCCAGGATTCAATCAGAATGGATTCTGACTTTGTCACCATCTTAATGGACTGCATACCAAGGCGCCTGCAACAGGTCATTTGACTGCGACGGCTACTACACGTCTTTATTAATATTTATAATGTGATTTTGTGAATGATTGAACTCCGAACATTTATACGCTTCCTTAATGGTTTTTATGGATTTTCGTCAATTTTACGCCGTTTTGCATTATTTTTTCATCACATCCGCCTAAAATTATGTGTACAATCCAAATCTGTGATAAAACATGGGGGTTCGTATCGTGAAATTATCGGAGCAAGCACCCAATTTAATATGAAGACGGCCCCTTAGACGAATTTTAAATGTTGATATTTGTCGAAAACATTAATCTCTATCGATTGCTACCTTTCGTTTTGTTCTATGATGTAAATTGTGCAATTGCCATAGGATGAGTCTTTTTTCTTTTGACAGCTGTACATACATATCGGAATTACCTCAAAAAATGTAATTATCGTTGTTTTGGCGACTTTTGATGTTTAAATTATTTGGCATTGACCAATCAGCTTTCATTTAACAATTCGGAATGCACTCTGTGGAATTTGTGTTGGTGACGTGCTAAAGTAGTATTCAGAAAACAAGCCATGTGACCATTACTTAGCCCCTTTAAAAAACACGAATTCCACGTACATTTAGCTTGACTGAAAAAAGAATCTTATATAGCATTTGACTGAAAAAGTTGAAATAAAATTCTAATGAAATATCTAGCTTGTTTGGGGAAAACAGTAAAGTTAAAAAATTGTTGTTATTGAGATGAGTAATTGATGTTTTTTTAAAAACATCGATGTATTGAGGTCGATGTTTTGGTAACATCGATGCTTATACTTGTCGATGTTTTTACGTTGGCGATGTTTTATTTTTAAATGAAGAAAGTACCGTTATAAAAATTAAAAAAAAAAACAAGTAGCATAATTTTTATAATCAGCAAATTGAACATACTTTTAGACCAAAGTGACCAAGGATGAAGGGTCTGAAAAGTAGAGGTGCGACATCGATGTCGATGTTTTCTAAACATTGATATTTTAGAAAAAAAACATCGATTTATTGGAGCCGATGTCGCATCACTAGTTGCTAAACCAGTTTTAAGAAATGGGGAAACAAGTTTAAATACACTGAATTTTAAAAACATCGATAGCTTGGGGGCGATGTATTATCAACATCGTTGTTTCAATTTTGAACATCGATGTTTAGCTGTCGATGTCGCATCAATAGTTGGTAAACTAGTTTTAAGAAATGGGGAAAAAAGTTTAAATACATTGAATTTTAAAAACATCGATGGTTTTGGGGCGATGTATTATCAACATCGATGTTTTGCTGTCAATGTAGCATCACAAGTTGCTAAACCAGTTTTAAGAATTGAGGGGAAAAGTTTAAATACATTGAATTTTAAAAACATCGATGTTTTTGGGTCGATGTATTATCAACATCGATGTTTTAATTTTGAACATCGATGTTTTGCTATCGATGTCGTATCCCTAGTAGGAACTCTACAGGGCGTCAAGCTTTGAGTTTTTCTCTAGTAATAGATTTGTTACAGGTCGCTGTGTCACTCTGGTGCCGACAGCAGTCTTCTTGAGACTGTACTTTCCCGTGACCTCTGATGCCATAACTCATGCACAATGGATACATCCCTGCCACGTCTTTCTGCAATATCCGAAAGGAGAATCCACCTTCTTGTTGCCCTATCACACGGCACATTCAAACTCAGTAAGCTGCTGATACTGCCTTCTTCATCTCCTTAAAGAAATTCTTGACTCAAATCTAGCCCACGAAGTCCAATCAGGACGGTAAATAATGCTCACGAAGTTTTCTTCTCGTATTTAAAGCAAACGTGATTTTCATGTTCATACTAGGGATGCGACATAGATGTCGATGGTTTGGTTTTAATAAAACATTTTTATAAAACATCGATGTATTGGAGTCGATATTTTTTTAACATCGATGTTCATACTTGTCGATGTTTTATTTTTGAATAAAAAAAGCAAACAGTAAAACTTAAGAAAAATAACGGTGCAACTAATTATTTGTCAGTAATGGCGACATCAGGGTTATATTTTTTAATAAAAACAGTACCATTATAAAATTTAAAAAAATAATCAAACAGCATTATTTTTACAATCAGTAAATTGAACATACTTTTAGACCAAACTGGCCAAGGGTGAAGGATATGAAAAGTAGAGATGCGATAATAATTTCAATGTTTTATAAAAAAAAACATTGATGTGTTTTACCATCGATTTATTGGAGGCGATGTTTGTTCAACATCGATGTTTTAACACTGTCGATGTTTTATTTTTGAATAAAAAAAAGTATCATAGTAAAGATTAAGAAAAATAACAGCACAACTAAGAGTTTGTCAGTGATGGCGACATCTGTACCAATAGAAAGAGTTTTTTTCATAACTGTTGGGATAGTTAGTGAAAAAAGAAGCCGGCTCAAGGTAGAGAACGTTAACAAACTTTTTTTTACAAACTGTAAGCAACAAATATTGGGGCGTATAATAATTATAGGCCTAAATATTTTTTTTTTACAGCAAATAAAAAATAAGTTTGTTATGTTTTCCTCCATAAGTTGATAAAAATAATTAATAACTAATAATAATTATTGTTATTTACCTACCTAATTATACTTATAGTTAGTATTACCTATGTCAAATCGTTGCAAATATTTTTTACTTTTACATTATTCAATTTGAAAATAAAAGATTTGTTAATTATTCTTATTACTTAATTGTTTTGTCCCGACATAATACATATTTTCTTTTGCATAATGTGTACAATTATAATTATACTTCACGATAAGAAAATTAATTAAAATATTCTCCATATATTAGTTACATGAAATGTGACTATACGATAATTTATGTCTTCAAATGCATTTCAAGTTTGCTTTCTTTTCTCGTGAATCAATATGTTCTTGTAACTTACTGAAAGTAAATTTTTCTTCTTGTTCAGATGGCTTCATTGATATTTTATTTATTTCCAATGGCAAGGCTGGGTACAGATTACAAAGACAAATACAATACAGAAAAACAATAGGGTACAGAATTGACCGAAGTCATTGCCTTATACAAGGACAGAAGTGATGGTCACTTGTGAAGGGGCACCCAGTGGGTGGACCATCATTGTCCCTAACAAAGGACAGCACAATTTACATTCATGCCCTGACCCGTATTCGAACCAGGAACCTTCCGATCCAGAGGCCAACACCTTGACCACTAGACCGGTTGGTCGCCTCTTCATTGATATTTAAGTCTTTGGATTTATATAAGGGTGTACTGAAACTTATTTCTGTTTCATGAAAAGAAAAGTTTCAAAAATCAACGGGAAATGTGTGGAATATACTATGGAATATATTACATGTGGAACTGTAAAACTGGTTTACCTGTCTTCTGGTTTATGGTAAACTAGAAATTACTTAGTAAGAAACATTAAATTGCTCAATCTTTAAATTTTAAAATTTTCTCGTTATATGCAACACTAAAAATTATTTAATTCGAATGAATTATATTTGTCAGGCTTGAAACGAAGACAATTGTGTTTAACTACTTTGATAATTACATATAAGTACAAATAAACCTACATTAAAAAATTATGAGTTTTAAGCTACCGCTATTTCAGTTTGGCAAGAAATTGGATTCTAAGAAACTATTCTCCAGATCTTATTCAAAAATGACTGCTGGAACTTTTAGCAATTAGGGATGCTAATAAGTATAAATTACTTGCATGTCACTGAAGCCATTTTCATCCTTTTCTAAAAGCCTCCGTTCGCGAAGACATGCTGGATATGAATGATGACATTTTGAGTATAAATGTGGGTAAAGACTTAAATTTGTTAATCAAAACGTATTTAATAGAATCATTCCGCATGACAAACTATGAGCTCAACTCATGAAAGAAAATCATAAAGCGCAAGAATATTAGTTTAGCTTCTCTCTTACTGGTAATGAATAGCATTAAAAAAGTAGGAAGATACACGGTTGTCGTAAGTTATATACGACAGTATTAGACGGTTGCCTATTTTCCTACAAATAACTTGATTGGACATTTAAGCTAAAATTTTACATAGTTTTACTTACTACCTATAATAGTGGTCGCCAAAGTGGTCGATATCGACCCCCCAGAGTGTCTACAGAAAAAGCGATATCATAGTACGGGCAATATTTTTTTCGGTTCACTTGTATTACTACATCCCAAATGACTACGAAATTAAGAGATTGAATATAGAATTCCGTAACCAAATCAGGCTTACTGGTTTTGAACCGAACATTACTAATCTTTTCAAGAGCAATGAAGCACAACCATCACATTGACAACATTACTTTCCTGTTTTCTGACCAATCTGTAGCACTTACGGCCATGAAAATTGGAACGCAGATAGTCCTAAAGTGACCCTCGAAGCCCCAATTTTAAAACCTTAAAGTTTATTTTCCTTCAATTATTAAATATTGACACGGAAACACGTTCTACAGGGTTTGTGTATTAGAGTTTAACACAGGGAAATGTCGTGGTCATATTTGAGCATTACTAAATTTCATAAATCACCCTATCGTCTTTATTAATATTTTTCTGATGTATTTTTTCGAATCGCTCTAGTTCAGCTCAGGAAGTCGAAATTCGACACTCTGCACATACTTCGCTTTTCAGAATTCTGCATTTTTTATGAGAATTTCGTTTCTGTTTGTATGTTTTAGTCTTTTGCATATTACATAAAAAGTTCAGGAATTAATTGTGTATATTTGCATTTGAAGTAAACTGTAGAATCTATGAAAAAGTTAAAAAAGTATTTTCCGTACAACTTAAATGATTGCATTTTTCTATGTAAGAAAATGGCCAAATATGGACCTTTTTGCCATTAAAATCCAACCTGAATCAGACTGAATCATCAGTACGTGTATTTCGTAAAAGAAATAGCACATACTATTATAAAAACCTGTGGCATTGATAGATTATATATTAACAGTTGCTTGCTTACCAAGAACCATTATATGTGTTGCGTAAAAGCAATAACACACACTACTCTAAAATCCTGTGACGTTCAGATTATTTATTAGCAATTTCTTCCAAGCCAAGAACCATTTAGTGTGTTCCATAAAAACAATACCGCATACTACATTAAATCACGTGACGTTACGAGATTATTTATTAGCAGTTTCTTTCTAACCAAGAACCATTGTTGCGTAAAACCAATAGCACATTCTAAAATCAAGTGACGTTCAGAGATTATTTATTAGCCGTTTCTTTCTAACCAAGAACCATTATGCGTGTTGCATAACACTAATACCACATACTAAAATCCTGTGACGTTCAGATATTATTTATTAGCCGTTTCTTTCTAATCAAGAACCATAACGCGTGTTTCATAGCACCAATAGCACATACTAAAATCCCGTGACGTTCAGAGATTATTTATTGGCAGTTTCTTTCTAACCAATTCCAAAACAGTTTAATCCACTGTAATATACATTTTATTCATTATGGTTAAATATCCATTTGAGCTGCAGGAGATTTCCTAGCAGTGTAAACTATAGCCATTACTGATCAACCCACGTCATATATAAAGAATTAGAATTTTTCGTAACTAAGCTGACACATGATTTTTCTACTGCAACGTGTAGATATGGAAGAAAAGTTCGTGCTCCTAGAGGAATACAATAGTGGAAGCAGCTAACTTCTGGCATCTCGTAGAATCAAGCCTGGCACCCCTTAGCAATAACCAACGCCATCATAGTTCAGAAACAAGACACCACAAGCAGGTGATTAATACTCACTTTACTCTCTTGAACATTTTTCGATGAATTTTCGTTTGATTCCCCTACTAAAACCTCCACTTTGATTTTAAAACCAAAACTTATCCATCTCATCCATTATTTAACAGCATTACTAACTCAAAATTTGGATGTCATTTTTCACATCGAAACCTTTATTCATATCCTCATTTGGTTTTAGAATTAGAAATGTAATTCATTCTTTAAATATTGACAATCTTGATATATATCCTATACAAAACGAGCCTCCACCTTGGAGTAATGGAAGTTTTAATATTATTAAAGGTTTTATGATATTGGGAACCACATCATACACTCCAGATTCTTTTTACTTAAAATTATTTTATTCTGACAGAGAACATTTATCATACTTTAAGCATTTACTGATGGATCAAAGTGTATGTCGCACGCTGGTGCTGCAGCAAACCTACATGCCCGAAACTACATCTCTTTCTCGTTGCAGTAACGCTTCTACATCAGAAATATAAGCTTTATTTTTAGAACAGGAAAACATAGCTATACATGCTTACAAAAATGGATATGATTAAAATAGCAGCATTGAAGCCCTTGCAAATACTTCCGTAAAAAGTACTCAAAACAATAAATCTCAAAAGTTCAAAATCATGCTTTGTTAGATGCCTGGACATTCAAGCATTTCCGGAAACGAGAGGTCAGTGGTTTCAGCAAAGACCTCAACGATACAAAACTACTTACCAATTTCTACTGAAGACGTTGATTTATTTTAAAGATTTTTTTTATTTATACCAAAATGAAATCAAACTAGCCAAGATTCTTGGGATAACGAATTACAAAATAAACTACACCACTATATAGAGCCATCCATCACATGATTCGGCAATGAAAATTCAAATATAAAAAATGAAGTACAACTGACTGTACCTTGGATTGGCCATATTCATTCTACTCATAGACATTTATTAATCGGAGAACCTGCTCCGTTATGTTCAACTTGTCATTACAGTTTTGCTGTTCGACACATTTTAATTGAATGTTGAGCTTTTAATAGATATAGACTAATCCTATTTGGAGATTCAAACCCAACTCTAATTGACCTTTTGAGAAGTTTGTACTATAATTACTTGCTTTTATTCATCTCTGACATAGGTTTTGTGGATTTTATTTAGATTTTATTCTTTGGGCTAATTTTAGTTCAAAATTTAAAATCTAAAAATTTTATATTAGTCTATTTTTTAGACATTTTTTCTTGTGTCTGACACAGCTTGGTCATATGTCTTGGCAAAAAAAAACAACTCATCTTACCAATCACCCTCCCTACAACTATTTAACGAACTAAGACACTAACAACTCACTATAGTGTGGCAGATGAACTCTGCTTTGAACGGGTATATGAGGTTCATTATCCCATACGAGTAATTTAACGAACTAAAAACACTGTATGTGTTAATTGAACTCTGTTCTGAACAGGTATATGAAGTTTATTATCCTTCACAACAATTTAACAGAATAAGGCACTAAAAACTTTTATATATGGAGCCCGGGTTGCTTGGAATGGGTAGATGAAGTCTGTTACCCCTCACAAATAGTTAATTAAACATGAAACTAAACGCTCACTTTGAGTGTCAGGGGAACTTGACTCTAAACGGTACATTCAGTTGAATATCCATCACAATAATTTCACGAACTACAGTACCCATATCTCGCTAAATGTGGTAGCTGAACTCTGCTATGAATGGGAGGATGAAGTTTATTTTATCCCTCACAATTTAACGAAATAAGGCACTGGACTCATTATGTGGGGCAGCTCAAGTCTGTACCACAAAATAGTACATGAAATTTAATATCCCTTATTACAATTTAAATAAGTCACTAAAAATTCAATATGCTGCATCTGATCTATGTACTGAACGGGTATATAAAGTTTGCTATACCTTTACAAACCATTTAACGAATAATGGCACTAAACCATCACTTTATGGCAGCTGAACTGTGTGCTAAACAGGGTATGAAGTTTACTACGCCTGTACAATTGAACGACAACTAAGGCACTAGAAACTTACCCCGTGGCAGCTGAACACTTCTCTAAACGGATGCAGGCAGTTTATTATTCCTAAATTCAATCATGTAGTTTACTACCCCGATTTATATGTAAGCAAAGAGAGGTACCAAAACCGTAATAACAATGTCTTGAATCTGAATTAAAAGGTTACATATCTATACCAAAACTTATTAATTAAAAGTTTGAAAATAACATACACCAACGGGTATATAAAGTTTGCTATACCTTTACAAACAATTTAACGAATAATGGCACTAAACCATCACTTTATGGCAGCTGAACTGTGTGCTAAACAGGGTATGAAGTTTACTACGCCTGTACAATTGAACGACAACTAAGGCACTAGAAACTTACCCCGTGGCAGCTGAACACTTCTCTAAACGGATGCAGGCAGTTTATTATTCCTAAACTCAATCATGTAGTTTACTACCCCGATTTATATGTAAGCAAAGAGAGGTACCAAAACCGTAATAACAATGTCTTGAATCTGAATTAAAAGGTTACATGTCTATACCAAAACTTATTAATTAAAAGTTTGAAAATAACATACACCAATGGTATGCAGGAGAGATTGAGTTATATTAGATGAAGACTTAAATAACTTCAACGAAACTAGACACGTCAGAATTTCAATATGAAATAAAACACATCTCTTTGTGAAACCATAATCTGATTCACCCCATGACGTAATTGAAAACTCAATCATACTTGAGCGACTGCTTCATTTAAAAGGCAATCGTGAACTCATTTAATTTCAACTAATTAATTAAAAACTTCCATCACTGGTTGGACATACTCATTAGACAGACTTGAAAAGAGCTCTCACCGTGCTTGCAGCATGAAAAATGACTCTAGCCACTAACTGAAGACTTCTAATTATTATTGAGGAAAACTCGCTTCGAGAAGATCGATTTTTTTGCAAAAGCAGGTATTAATCAGTATCTCGCCCTCTTAAATAAAATGCATATTTAGTTAAATTCCTCTAAACAGTTTTTGATGGCATTCTACTCTTTTTACTTTTTAATGCATAGCTGTTAAAATTATCATATCGTATAATAACATATATTTATTATTCTATAGTTGAACAATATAAGTGGGTTTGAGAAACATTGGCGTAAGTCAGGAAAAGTACGTTTGGAGAAGTTTAAGCTTTTGCTACGGCGCTAAAAAAAACAATATTTTTTTTTTCTGAAATTTTGTAATGACATTGTTTTTTAATTAAATTCAGTATCTTCATACAATTTCAAATTTTAGAAATTAAGAATCAGTGTTTTTAAGTAAATTGTGGAAACAAATTAAGTGCATAAAATCAAATATGGCCCTTGCACCATAAGACCCAAAAAACAGTAAACTAAACGCTATATAAAATAAAGTTTCGATGTTTTGAGGTAACATATTAAACGTAGAATAAATATGCTCACTTTACCAAATTGAAATATATTTGCATACACTTTGACCTATTTGTTAAAACGCCTATATACGCTTGTTCACTCACAAAGAAACTGTTTAGGTATTGACATAGAGCACGCAACTAATTTGTCTGAGGCTTCGTATTCCTAAAAATTGATAATTTGGCCTCCGTTCCAGGCTAATAATCGTTTGGCTTCGAAATTTTGCAGATAAGCATGGACATTTGATAGAACATTTGACCTCTCAAAATAGCTAGGCAGGTGTATTTTGAAACACAAAAGTCTCAGAAAATATTTCTTTTGATTAAATTCAAAATGGCAATTCCCCCAATTCGAGTAAAAAAGATGCAGTTAAGAATAAAGGAATATCTCGCATAAACTATTGAACGAAATAAACTAAAATTTTCATATCTAGGTTTAGAGCTCCACTGAGACAGTTGCACTTGAAATGTATTCAAGTTTCAGTTTACAATTATTTATATATTAAATGATTCAGGTGTTGACCTTGTCATCTGACCATGGTTCAAAATTACGAGGTGTTGTCGTTGCTAAGTAGGTATCTTTACTAACGTCACATTGTAGCAACACAATGGACTATTGTCAACAATCCGGGAATAAAACCCGAAGGGTAAGATCCGAAAGTATTCATTGATTAATTGAAGATATTGCTTTCAAAATGGAAAAAGTAAATATTTTAGTTTGATTTTTTTTATAGTTTAGAATAATATGCGTTGCTTTTATTATTTTACATGGCATAAGAAAGACATACCCTCGTTTAGCATTAGGAATTTTAAATTAATTTCAACCAATCATAATGCATCACAGAGATTAAAAAAATATATATATATTTTATAATTATTCTGTAGGCTTCGAAACCGAAAATTTAAATCTGAATAAGAAAATGAGGGTGGAGGGTTCTTCTTTAAAAAATTAAGTTGATAAATTTTTAACCCTCTATGAAAATTGGATGCATTTTTTTGTGACACTAATGGTTCGTGTAACTCCGGGGATAGGAATAACAAAAGGTGTTCGAGTACTTTATTGACCACCTGTGGGGTCGTCATGGCTCAGTGGGTTTGTCGACTGATCTAGCCACCAACAGTAAAGATGGTTTACTGCCCCAGCTGATCTAGCGAGTTGGCACATTCCTCTCTTTTACTGTCATCAATGATTTTGTGTGTATGTCCATTTAAAAGGTGCTGCTTAGCGCAGCTTGTCCAAAATAGAGACTTTACGTCATCAAATCTAAATTTAAAAAAAAAAAAAAAACTGTAGATCAACTGTTCCTAATTCAACCTGTGTTTAATGAGGCCCATTTGAATTCACTTGAATAATGTTGAACCCTCCTTAAGGTTTGAGGACATTATTTGAATCTAGATGGCGCTGTCGTCATGCGCCTTTCCTCCACCCACACCGTGCAGCTTTTGTCAGTTGAAGTTAGACTTGATTCGAATTCGACAAGAACCTAAGCGTTCTTAATTTGATTGATTTGATTAATGATTCGATTTGCATTATATGTAATCTTTTTCTATACCTCTACATAGTGTGTAATATAATAATTAAACTTTAATCTAATTGACGAATCTCTTCAATCGTCATTTTTGTATGTTTCGAAAAATACCACTGAACCATTTGATATCAGAAATCCTGCCAATCTACGTCCCGGTTGTCTCGACTAGGTATTTCGCCATTAGCAAAACTGACCAGATCTTGATCTCGTCGTCATCAAAAAGTCCGTAGTGTCTTCATAATGAGGTATTTCGTCATTAACAAAATTGATCAGATTTGATGGACCACTTGCAGAAATTACTTGGTAGGTCAAGCAATACGAAAATAAATCTTAGCCCTATCATCGAGACATTATTCACAAGGATATTATCATCATGCATAAGATCTTTTGTGGAGAAGATCAGGGAAATAATAAACAAAGCATATATTCGGCACAACAAAGATACATTCTGTCTCAATGGATAATCAGTAGGAACAAGAACTAGGTTCTTAATCAGATTTGATTTGATGATGAAATCTGAAAATTTATCTACTAAAATTGAACTAAAAATTTGAAAATTGATCAGATTTGATGGACCACTTGCAGAAATTACTTGGTAGGTCAAGCAATACGAAAATGAATCTTAGCCCTATTATCGAGACATTATTCACAAGGATATTAACATCATGCATAAGATCTTTTGTGGAGAAGATCAGGGAAATAATAAACAAAGCATATACTCGGCACAAAAAAACATACATTCTGTCTCAATGGAGAATCAGTAGAACAAGAACTAGGTACACCTAATTCTGTTTTTGCACGAATCTTTGTTACACAAATTTTATTTAATAAGAATCCAAATATTTAATTATTTTTTATACGAATCGTTTTGATTTAACACGAGCGGACCAAGCCAATTTCTAAGAATATTTTGGCTTAAATTCTAAGAATATTTTTTATTTGTGGCATAGTAGTATAATTTTTATAATACATGCAGTCATGAGAAACGCTATGTGAAGTTTCAAAGTGAAGTTGTTGGCAGCCTCTTATAGAGAATTATACAGCTTAACTAAAACAAGAACACAATGATTAATAACTGCATTCGTACGTAAAACGTGTGAAACGTCAGCACCAGAAGAGACTTCTGCTAATTTTGCTCAAGAGATTACAGAAAGAAATTCGTTATAATAGAAGAATACGATGTCTACAAAACATTTCTTGTGATAACAGTGATATTCCAGTTATACGCAATTGTATGAGCCGTTTATTGCCAGAACGTGAAAATGAATAAAATCTTGTTATGTGTAAAACATTCTTTTGGTTCATGAAGAATATTTTCATTTCGAAGACAAATTTACTTTTATACATTTTTATTAGATGTTATTATATGCGTATTATGTTTAAATAATATATACTTAAAACGAATATGTTCATGCATTTTTAATCATCTTTACTGACTTTGTAGATTCGGAATCAATCTGCTTTCTCCCATACATACAATGTCTTTTTTTACACGAATTTATTTTACACATATTCTTAAGGAATGTATCTATCGTGTAAAAATAGAATATATGTCCACTACTTTCATTTTAAGTGATTTGCAAAGATTGTTTACAAGTAGAATAAGGGCTTAAATTCAATGATGGGAAATATTTATAACGAGACTTAAAATTACGATGATACTAACTGAAGAGTGATATCACAATCAACTTTCAATTATTTGACTTACACTACTACGATTATCAGCTCTTCAGATATTTGAGTTAATGGATTTCTAAGAACAAAGAGCTGGTTCCAGGAACGTACCTTTTAGGTTATGGAAATTTTCCTATTTTGGAATGCATTTAAATAATTTCAGAGCATTATCCAGCTAGCATTAAAATAGAATGGAACAGCGGGCACAAGTATTCCATCAAATACGACGCTATTACACATTACAGATTATGCTGAAAATAAATAGAATATAAAAATCGATATGGAACTGATATGCGCTTTTGAAACGGAAATTTCTAAGCGCATTATTGTCTGCATCTGAAATGATAATACGATTAGTCTTACGTAGACAAATACTGTTGGTTTGTTATTCCATGGTTCGATTTTGCTGCATGATAACAAATTAATTTATGGCGGTTTGAGATATAATAATACTGACATATCAAATTAAATTTAATTATCGTCTTAGAAAATGTTATATTCCATTTGGAATTATTTTGAGCTCAAACCAAAGCATTTAAACAGTTAAATGCAAATGTGAATTGTGTCAACCCTCATTGGTGGTTGCCTCGATGAGATATCTTTCCAGCAGCAAAACGGACAAGATGTTAATGGACGAGATTTCTCGGAAGTAGAAAAGTTGACCAGATCTTCTTCTTGTCATCGTCAAAAAATCGACAGTATTTTGACGCGATAGTTCGTCGTTAGCAAACTTGGTCAGATATCTCATCGAAACCACTTGGAGACCTAGACTACATACATATCGCTACTACCACGCCAAAGGCACGAGTCGGCCTTTTGGGGGATTTTCACCTAATTCTATTTTTAGAGTCACCATTTCATGTTATTACAAGACTTTGGTCCTTCGCTCTTTCCCTTTGGGTTTAATTCAGGACCGTCGCCAATATCCCGTAGAGTTGCTCTAGTATAATGTTAATTAAAATACCTGCCAACCACCATTTCATGTTTTATACCATTGTGAGGATTGCCAAGTTACGTAGCTTTTTATATCCAATTAAAAATCAATTTTTAAACATGCTAGTTTATTGTAACACAGAGCACAGCACAGATTTAGACCGGACGACTACTTTAAACATAGAAGAACACTGTTTTACATCATAATTAGACAACAGTATCTCAACGTTCCGAAGAACCTATCAGACACGTCTGGAGTCTACAATAACCTCCGACGTTCTCCGTAATACCACTCATCTTGCGATATATGGCGTTATCGCGAATATGACGCTAACTCGCCTGTCTACGACCATAGCAAAGCCACGAATCTTGTGATTAATGAAAATACCATTTTCATGAGGAAACAATAACCTTTGAGTGGTAACTCGATTTCACCAAGCATCAAAGCTTTGAACTGCTTTTGTAGTAACCTCAATTTTGTAGATTCGTGCCTTTGGCCATGGTGGTAACGATATAATTCAGACCATCCTATTATTTTCTTTAATTCTAGTTCAAAATGATTGCTGATTTGAAGGGCTCCAGGCAACGAAGTGATGATCCGTATTTCAAATGTTTCAGGTTAGCAATTTTCAAGTTTTCCAGAAATGTCCTCACGTTGGTGCGGTATGGACGTTTGCAGAGTGAGATGACACCTCAGCTGTTGATCTCGTCATCGGACCGTGTTTCAAAACCAGTAGTTGTCCTCGGAACTTTTCTTTCGTTTATCCACGACCGCCGTCTCTTAGAGTTTGATCCCGGACCGTCGCCAATGGCTCGACGTCTTGCTCCAGTGCGATGTTAATTAAAGTTCCTACCTGCCTACTTGAACCGCTGCCAATAGCCGACATAAACGCATCATTTTTTGTAGCCAATAAGTATATGCTTTTATTAAGATGAGAAATACGTTGTCCACAAAGCTGTAAATACAAGCTATTGACCTTATAAACTAATAATTATTCCTTCGTCTCCTGGTGGTTGTATCGTACAAGTCTTTCGTCATTGTTGAAAATGAACAGAACTTGACAGATGAGAGATCTCGTTGGAGCCCCTTGGTAGGGAGATATTTTTATTAACGCCGAATTGGTGCAACGCAACAGGCTATTGGAAACGGTCCGGGATCAAACTCGAAGTGAAATATCCAAGGACAACACCATTGTGTTGCACCAGTAGGACTTAAATACCTACCTTCCGAGGACAATACCATGTAATTTGTATACACAGTCAGATGACTAGGTCACCTTAAGAGTCAGCCCACTCCAAACTTCCACACCACACCGACGTGAGGACATTTGAGGCTACGACAGATTGGACGTGCACCAGTCTCATTTTGTACACGACTGAATTTGGATGGATTCAAACTCCTAAATCTCCGGTTGGTGATCCTTTATTCTTCCTGCCAGACTTCTTCGGCCTCCTGATACCCTTTTGGAGGTTTAAATACAAAGTAGAAGCATGTTTTTGTCAGTCTATGAGCTTCTGCTGCAAGCCAATAATATGACAAACGTACTAAAAAATAATTTATAATAGATTCGAAAGTAAAAAGCAAGGGTAGTAAATAATATAAATCGTAAATGTCATGTGAAAAAACAGAATTTAAATCCGCCGAAAATAAGTCACTTTCTTGAAAGATGCGCTTTATATCATGACAGAAATTTCGCATGATAAAAATGTATTTTTCAATTCTGCCCTCCATATTTTTCTCAAAATATCTCGTGAAGGGTTATGCGCTGAGAACAATAAGAGGAGGAAGCAGCGAATGACAACCATTTTCCTCTCTTTCTCTATTGCTAAGTACACATCGCTAGCACCTGTTAAATTCGACAACGCTGTTTTCTCTGCGTCGTGATGTATTTCCACGGAATGTATTTGGGAGCTGCCACACGTCTCCGGAAATGATTAAATTTCTAAGTCTTGTCAGTGACTCGGTTGTTTTCGAAGATACTGTCTATTTTTAGAAAAGCTTTTCGAGATTGTGACGAAATAAAAATGTTCTTGATTCTTTTTTGGATACGTCATATAAGAGTTACATTTTAAATATATTGGAGAATGAGTTGTTATTAT
The DNA here is from genome assembly GCA_947359465.1 of Metellina segmentata. Taxonomy (NCBI): domain Eukaryota; kingdom Metazoa; phylum Arthropoda; class Arachnida; order Araneae; family Tetragnathidae; genus Metellina; species Metellina segmentata. Next base: position 95,578,792 of record OX375875.1, on the reverse strand, counting down.
GTTTCTTCTTGACAAGTCTTGCCATCAATCACTTGCTTTCTAAGTACATTACTACCGACATAAATTAATACCTATATTATTACTACCGACGTAGTTTACTACCTATATTGGTAACGATGTATATTACTTCCTATTACCTACCGAGATAGATTACAACCTCTATTACTACCATCCCTCTCTCGAGGAATACTACCTATTACTAACTACGTAGATGAATACCTATACCACTACCGACTTAATAGTTTACTGCTTATATTGTTATCAACGTAGATTACTGCCGTCGTAGTTTACTACCTATATTGCTGTTGACGTAATTGCTATCGACGTAGATAATTACATATTTCTACCGTCGTAGATCCTTACCTATTACTACCGGCGTAGATTCATACCTGTATCTTGTCATGAAATCGGTTGTTTTCGAAGATATTGTCTAGTTTTAAAAACGCTTTTGGAAATAGTGACGAAATAAAAATGTTCGCGATCTTTTTGGGTATGTGTGTACATTGAAGATGGAGTCATTTCTACTTCTTTAGAAATAATGTGAACAAGCCATATCATTTCCTTGGTTTTGAGGAAGATACTATCTATTCTTAGTTAACCCTCCTGGAGGTTGTCTATACGACTTCCCTTGTTAGCAAAACTGACCATATCTGGGTAACCGAGATAAAGCTCGTTAGGAGAAGGCTGCCATACACAGAAACACAGATGGCGGTCGCCATGGATGGTTCAATACTCGCCAACGCACAACCAGTGCTATTGCTTTTGGCACCGAACAACATTTAGAACCAGAATCCAGGCTAAAGACGCCATTTGTAGGAGTGTCTTGTCCGCGTTCCACCCAATTACCTAATTCAAAGAATAGACTCGTTCGTAACCAAGTGGCTCGGCTGCAAACTTGCGGGAGTCACACTATACAATGTAGCCATGTATACAATGTAACCCGACTATACAATGTAACGCAAAACCAGTGCTATTGCTTTTCGCACAAAACGACATTTACAACCAGAATCCAGGCTAAAGACGGTATTTGTGGGAGTGTTTTGTTCCGCTTTCCACCCTATCACCTAATTCAAAGATTAAACTTTTTTGTAACCACGTGGCTTGGCTGCAAACTTGTGGGAGCCGGACTATGCAATGTAACCATTAACCATCCAAGTGGTTTTGATGAGATTTCTCGTTCGTAAAGATTCGATCAATTTTGCTAACGTCAAGATATATCGTCATCAAGATACTGACGTTATTATTATGATGGCGAGGTCGAGATCTGGTCAGTTTTCTTCTAGTGGTATGGTATAATATCTTAATTAACGTCGTACTGTAGCAACACAACGGGCTACTGACGACGATCCGAGATCATTCCCGCAAGGGAAAGATCTTAGAACAACATCTTAATTTTGAACCACGGTCAGATGACGAGGCCACACCTGAGCTGGCATCCAACTCTCCAAATTTCCACACCCCGCCAACGTAAGGACATTTGAGGCTGCGACGGATTTAACGGGCAACAGCCCCTTTGTACACGACGGTCTTTTGCTGGATTCTAAATCGAAACCCTCCTGTTCCAACCTTGCTGCCGCGGCCCGCTTTCTTCTATTGTCGAGCTATCTTGTGAATCAAGGTATGATTCATTTTTCTGACGACGAGATAGATTGTCAACAAGATATTGTAGTTATTTTGATGATGGTGAGGTCAATATTTAACCATTTTATTCCAACTATGAGATATCTGGCGAATCAAGATATTTTGATGATGGCGACGCCAGAATCTGGTCATTTTTTTCTTTTTCCACCATATGTCGTCTATAAAGATCTGGTCAGTTTTGCCAATGATGTTAACCTCGTCGATACGACCACCAAAAAGTTTAGCACCTAGATCAGGAAAATGTTGTGTAGTTGGGCAACAATTATTTTAACGCATTCACGCACCTTGAATTAGGAGTTGAAAAAATCTCATTTTTAACGACCTTTTCCTTTCTTGCCAACTCCAATGTTTCAATAATTTCCAATGGCCAAATCGAAATTATACTGTCTTCGCGAGATGAGTTACTGTCTTTTGTTTACTTTTTTTTCTAGACTGTTGATAAACGAAAAGAAACTCTTCTTTTATACTTCAATGAATTTTTAGATCGGCCTATAACATTTGAAAATGCAAATGGCCTTTTTTATGTGAGCATCGGTCATAAAGAAGCACACACACAAAGAACGGTTTCCAGTTTCATTCCAAATAGAAATAAAAAAAATCCTAACAAAAGTGGAAACAATTATTTTTATGTCAGAAGAAACTATTACAAGTAGTATCGGAATAATGCAGAATTCTGGATTGCAGAATGAAGTTGATTTTGTTCGTTTCCATTGGCGAGGTTTTTAATAAAAACAATTGCATTTTTGTATTGTTGTTTACGAGAGTGTTAACTTTTCTACTTTTCTTAACAAGGCAGAAAGACGTTTTAGCTATAAATAAATCTCAAGAAGTGTACGCTTTGTTTGGTACTATGATTCTTTACTTTTAACTTTTCGTCTAATAAAATACCTCGTAAATATAAACAAATATAAATGTTGATACAAAAAAAAACTGTTTTCCCAAGCATATATTTGCCGTGGTAATCCGGTTGGAAGAGTAGCCATTTAGAGACTGAAGGGCTGCGAGACTCAATGGTGCACGCTAAATATGTCGGGTCTCAAATGCCCTCATATTGGTATGGTGCGGAAATATGGAGAGATCGGGTGTCAGCTCAGGTGTTGCCACTTGGAGGGTTAAAGTAAACAATAATCGCTAATAGAGTATTGCATTGCTCCAAAGGATCATATAAGAGATAGGAATCCTCAAATATATATTTGTTTTGATTAATCCACTTCTGAATACATCGAAGTCAGCTTGCAGCTTCAACACGTCAACCTAGTTCTTGTATTCAGAATTCATTAGATCTTGCTAGACGCAATATTTCGTTGAAACCACAAGAAGGATAAAAGTAAACAATAATCGCTAATAGAGTACTGCACTGCCCCAAAAGATCATATAAGAGATAGGAATACTCTAATAGATTTTTGGTTTGAATAATCCACTTCAGAATATGGCGAAGTCAGCTTACAGCTTCAACACGTTAACCTAGTTCTTGTATTCAGAATTAATAGATCTTGATTGATGTCATATCTCGTCGAAACCACTAGGGGTTAATGTAAACAATAATCGCTAATAATATAGTATTATATAGCTCCATGGGATGATATAAGAGATAGGAATCATCTAACAGAAATTTGTTTTGATTAATCCACATCAGACTATCTCGAAGACAGCCTGAAGCTTCAACACGTCAACTTAGTTCTTGTATTCAGAATTCATTAGATCTTGATGGACGCTATACCTCGTCGAGGGTTAAAGTAAACAATAATCGTTAATAAAATATTACATAGCTCCAAAGTATGATATCAGAGATAAAAATTCGCATACGGACATTTTTTTTTGAAAAATCCTTTTCAAGATATATCCGTCAGCCTACAGAATCAACCAGTAAAAGTAGCTCTTGTATTCAGTCGCCGAATTATAATGTCCAAGAAAAACAAAACGCTTAATTTATAGTAATTTTTAAACGCAACTTCAAGCTGTATTATTTAATCTAGTTAAGGTTTCCAAGACTACACTAGACTATGACGATACCCCCACAAAATGGAATCAGAAAAAAATGGCAAAAACATCGAACGCTTCAAGATTTTATTTTCCCCTATCGGAAAGAAGAAGACGGTTCAATCTCTCGGACAGAAGTATCTGCCTTCCTGTCAACATCCCCTCTGCCTTCGAAAATCAACAATTTCATGAAAAATCGATTTTACTCCCACAGACATTCAATTTCGTGTTAGGAGAAAAAGCATACAAAAATCGGCAGGACGAAGCTGACTGAAATGTAATCCAAATATGCTATTTTCTGAGTTGCTATCGTCGAACGTATTTGCGTCTTATTTGATACTCAAAGAGGTGGGAGATTTTTTGGACTTGTGTAAGAAGAGAGAGAGTGCTTTCCTATGTACACAAATGCTGAAATTACTCTCTGAAGAGTGATGTCCCGTTTGTTTACGGAAAATATGCCGTGTAAACAGCGTATAAATTGATGTGTGTTGTAGGAAGAGAGGGAAAACATTTTCTAGATTGTGTTTAGATTAATTTTGTTTATCGAAATAAATTGAGTTATTTTAATAATACATACACTTCTGTGTGTTCATTGCAAATGCAACATCAACAAAGACGAGTGACAGCAATGAAAGTCCTTTGAGCGAAGGCTTGTATAAATTATTGATATTTCTGAACTGTGAGTCAAAATGAGGTAGTTAATTTCGCAAGTGCAGAATTATATTCAGTATTCTGCAGCACAACTTCAAGGAATTGCAATTGTTCTGCAGGCATTTTGTCCGAATTTTGAAAACTGCAGTAAAATAGAAAACAGACGTTAAACTCAATTATCGGCTAAGGATGTATTACACATTTATGGCAAAACACATCAAAATGAATTAAATTACTTTATTTAAAACGCCGACCAACCGGTCTAGTGGTCAAGGTGTTGGCCTCTGGATCGGAAGGTTCCTGGTTCGAATCCGGGTCAGGGCATGGATGTAAATTGTGCTGTCCTTTGTTAGGGACAATGATGGTCCACACACTGGGTGCCCCTTCACAAGTGACCATCACTTCTGGCATTGTATAAGGCTACAATGACTTCGGTCAATTCTGTACTGTATTGTATTATGTATTGTATTTGTCTTTGCAATCTGTACCCAGCCTTGCCATTGGAAATAAAAAATAAGTTTTATTTAAAACCAAGGCATACTTTCAGAATTTGCAATTCTGTCGATAACTTTTCAAGTTAAATGTTTTGTCATTGACATAGAAAATGTGCTATTTATAAACTGTTTGTGGTAATTTCGGCGGTGTAGGGAGGTTGTTCCATAGTTAGAAAGGAAAACAGGTGTGGCAAGCAGCGTGCTTTACACTACAGAACATCGCAACTTATGATTGAAAAAAACAATCGGCCAAAATATTGATGAAATTAAGAAAAAATTTTTCTACAAAGGCTTTGTTTGTTCTGCGACCTTACGTCGCAGTTTAAAGAACTTCCTGCTCCCGGGGTTAATTTACTTCACACTGGAGCAACACAAAGGGTATAGGCGATGGTCTAGGATCAATACTGAAGGGAAATATCAGATGAAAACACCTCGTCATTTTGAACCACGATGAAGGGTTGAATACCTGAGCTGGCGCCCCACTTTACAAACACCTACACCACGCCAACGGAAGGACATTTGAGGCCACGATGCATTTAACGTGTATCAGTCCCCACGCACATGACGGTATTCGGTTGTATTGAGTTTCGAATTCGCAACCCTCCAGTTGATGATCTACCACTCTATCAATGGACAACCGCGACCTTAATTTAAATTACGGAACTGTAAGCCAAAATTAATCAAGTATCTAAAATCAGAAATTCATGCGTCCGTCATTAGCGGTTACAACTGCTTGCATTCAGCATGACATTGCTCGATAACGATTCGGAATATCTGTGGAATGTCCTTCCCCGTGGATTCAATCCGCATCCTCCACAATTCATCAGATAAATCGGACGACCTACTAGACCAAGAGAAAAGTAAGCGTTGGTTATAGAAAAATTCATTATACAACTCGGGAGACATGAGGACGAGCATTGTCCTCTTGAAAGACGAATCCAGGTAGGGTCTGTTTAGAGGGTAGGACGTCTGTGATCACTGACTGTTCCAAGTTCCTGTGATCCATGCAAAGCAAGAACGTTTATGAAAAGAAATAGCACTCCAAGCGATTAAGTTTAGAGTATAGGAGCATAACGAGGTCTGTATAGCACCATTCCAGGTACCGTGTCGCACTGTTTGCGTACAAGAATTGACATGGGTCACGAGATTATATTTCGATTTATCAGAAAACCGGATTCGCTTCTATTAGGTGGTCCAGTGTTTTTACTTTTGGCACCAGTGAAACCTAGGACGTCTTGCTACAGTTAAATGAAATCGTACTTATAGAAGCCAGCGTGTCATACCCACCGAAACCATCTTGTTTTCATGTCTTGACACGGAAAAGGCGTGAGACAACCCAGGCAACACGTTGTTCTCTGTGATCTACATTTTCTTGGATTTCGAAGGGCATCTAGATGCTTGCATTCAGAATTTCTTTGTCCTCTGGCTGTTTCAAGTTCGAATTGACTGAAATGTATCGGTAATTTATATCCAAGAAAAGGTTGTTCTTCAGGGAAGCGTCTTCATTGTAATTTAAGGCGTTAACTAGTAATTTAAGGCGTGTGTACATAGCGATATATTACGTGATCTTTCAACCACTGAAATTTACTCCTTGTGCAAATCGAAATACCACAAAACGTGGTCTGACCTTCACTCGTATTCTTGGTAACCCGGAAAGGGCATTGAACTCTTATTGCTTTATAAGGGTTCAAAGACTGCACAAGACTGCTCTAACTGTTTGGTGTAGTCTTGGATGCTGTAATACAAGATACTAACTACAAGATACGAGTAGACTTTTGTAAGAGAAATTTAAGTACTATTCAAGTTGTCCATACCCTACCACCTTCAGCAAATTCTTCCGGTATTTTAGATAGGATCACAGTAGCCCAGTTTGGAGAGTAGAGGATAAGCAACCGGAGAGTTGTCACTTCGGATCTTGATTCAGCCCTAAGAGCGTGTCGTATAAATGCGAGTTTATCAATGTTAAATTTGTAGTTGCCACAAATATTCTCATATTGGCATGGTGTGAAAGTTTGGAAAATGGTATGACAGCTCAGTTGATGGTTCGTCACTGGTAATATTTCAAAATGACGAATTTTTAGCCTAGGATATTTCCTTTTCTGGATTGATTCCAGACCGTTAATAATAGTCCGTTGTGTCGATCCGTTGCCGACTCTAATTCAACTAACCTACATTTAAACCCCTTCTGCTGGTAGTCTCAACAAGGTAACTTGCCTTAAGAAAAAGTGGCCAGATCTTGATTAACAACACCTATTGATTGGAAAAACTGACCTATCCTTGAAATCTTTATCATTTGAAAACGGCAATAGCTTCATCATTCAGTCAGTCGGCATTTTTGTTGACGAGATATTAGCAAAATTGGTCAGTCCTCGATGGGCGAGATATCTCGTCGAAACCACTTGGAGGGTTAATCACTAATGTTGTACTTACACCAGTCTGTTGTACCCTGATGTTTAATTAAATATCAGTTAGTAAATTGCATAAAATCGGTGTCAGACCTTGTTTGCTTTCAGTACATATCTCTGAATATTCTTTTGCTTCTGTACAAGGAATTTTACTCGTATGAATAAGTGAACTTGTCTTATTCCGAATGCTTAATCCAATTCCACTAAATTATTCAACAAGTAAAATAAAACGGACTCAATCGCTCTGCGAAACATGTGCTTACTAGAGTTCAATAAATTACTCGGGCGTGAATTTTTAACAAGCCATTTCAAACAATTCGAATTAAAGTTTCTCTCATTAGTGCGGGAGAGGGCTTTTATAATCGCTTCCACTGTTTGCGTGACTGAGACAAAGGGAAAAATGTGTCTGGAACGGGACTTTTTAACAACTCGAAACCGAATCGCAATGTATTATGCAATCGTGTGGAACGGGCTCTGAAAATTCAAGCATTTCTTGTGAAAATGCATTTCTTTACAAGAAAATGGTGGCAACAGAGATAGAGAGAAACTTGTTATTAATTATCGTCTTCATTCTTCTTTAAAACCCAAAGCTAAATGCCTCTAAGAACGTTCCCGCCAAATCTCTCGCTTCCATTTTAATCAGATATCAGCTCCTCTAATTAGCGAAAGAATTTTCTGGAAGAATCCGTTTCGTCCTTCCAAGACAAAGTAATTAAATGTCTCTTTCTCAATGTTCGCTTCTGGTTCGAATCAATTATTTCGCACCGAATTTAATTTCATTCGCCATTTTGGTGGTGAATTTATTTTCATTCTTTACAAAACTAGCTGCATTAGCTTCGGAATTTTATCATTCTTGTAATGGCTTCTCGTGCTACTTTTAGGTTTCTTATTTTTACTCACGCATGTTTTCTTTTTGTTTTGGAATTACAAGAAATTTCGTCGAATTATGCCAGGAAAGAAATTAGAATTTTAGTTTTAGCTCCTTCGCGCTTCGTTTGTTCGGGTTTTCGAGGAGTTTGGCCGCGAGGCTTATGCAAAGTGGCCCAAGTGTGGTATGTCAAAATTGATTTCCGCTAACAAAATATGCTTTTAAAACGTAATTTTGGTCCTATATTAAGCTTAAAAATTCTAGATTTTGCACGTTATTTATAAAAAAAAACATTAGCATAGAATAAAAATTTAGAAACCCTTCCACTTTAACTTTACAAAAGAATTCTCAACTACTTAAAACCTTTTACAAATGGGTCCATACTTAAAAACAAAAATATATCTTAAAAATAAGTTTATCAGTAAGATTATTTTTTAACTGCTATATATGTTAACACTGGAGTTACGAGTTTTGCTAATTATCAAGATGATGATGTCGCGTCTACGACGAGTCTTGTTCAAATGGTGCCATGAGCAATTGTCACAGCTCTAGCAATCTTCACTATATTGTTCTCGTACATGTTAGGTTCCGAGAAAAGGACCCCGACTTTAAATAGATCCTCAATTATTGCTGGACAATCGAAAATATGAGCTGGTGTTAACTCCATATCTGGGCAGTTATTACACTTTCTGTAAGATCTATTACCCTCGCTGTCAATCTTCATTTCTCTGTAATGACCTGTTCTTAACCTGGCTATGGTTTTGGTAATTAGTCTATCCTCATTGATATTACAAAGCTGATGCTTAATTGGGATCGAAGGTTCTCTCAATTTAAAGTTATCTAGGGCATTTGCGTCCAGCAGGGTGGCATTCACATTATCATGATGATATATGCTTTACCCTACTTGAACCAGGAACTTTTTTATCTAGAAGCTAGCACCCTGAACACCAGCTGGATAGGTCGGCTTTGCAAATATATTATTAGAATTTTTAAGTGTGACTGAAGTTCTTATTAAAAAAATGTTTTGAGTAAAGTAGAATAAAAGTTATTTATTTTATAAAACTGAACATTACCTTACATTTTTTATGAGGGCGTTATAACAAAGACAGTATTCCTAAGTTTGGTCTTTTCATGTTAACGACTGAAGGGGTGTTTAAATATCTGGTTTTGAACAATGCTAGAAAACAGAATTCATATAACTGTTGTTTAGCTCATATTAAATTCTTATGAATTTAAATTCCCCTCTTTATTTATCGAATTATTATAGCACACATATACATCAGGTAGCAATGATGTCTGGTAGGTCAATAACTAGTTAACGCTGCACCGGAGCAACACAATGGGCTATTGCAGTCGGTCCGGGATCAATCCCCAATGGAAAGATCCGACAACACCGCGTAATTTTGAAGTATGGTCAGATGACAAGGCAACACTTGAATTCCCCCCCCCCCGTGTACACGACGGTCTTTGGTTTTTGGTTGGACCAGATTTTGAACTCGTAATCCTCAGATTTCTAATCCGTTACTCTTCCAACTATGCTACCGTGACCCATGAAAAGTCTGGAGTCAGCACATAAAATACATGAGTGAAAATACGTTCAGCTTAAGTAGAATATACGTTCAGCTTAAATACAAATAGGTTCAGCTTAAATAGATGATAAGTTCAGCTTAAGTGGGAAATAGGTTCAGCTTAAGTATAAAATAGGTTCGGCTTTAGTATAAAATAGGTTCGGCTTTAGTAAAAAAATAGGTTAAGCGTATCAGTAGAAAATAGGAATCACCTTTGAACTAGAAAATGAGATGATATAGAAATTACTCTTCCAACCAGCCCATGAGAAGTCTAGGGTCAAAGCTGGAAATAGTCAGCACAAAAGAAAATATGAGCAAAAATAGGTTCAGCTTAAGTAGAAAATAGTTTCAGCTTGAGTGGAAAATAGATTCAGCGTAAGTAAGTAGAAAATAGGATATGCTTAACTAGAAAGTATAAATCACCTTTGAACAAGGGAATGAGATCGTATAGAAGTAGACGTAGGAAATAAAATTGTGATAATATGACTGAAGTGTGATTTTCGTCACTTTTTTTATTGGGAATAAAAATTAACGCAAGCAAAAGTAAATGAAGTGTATTTTCATATTTTGTCTAATTTTATTTAATTTGTGATATGAAATTCATTTACGTAATTATAGATACTATATTCATTAAAAATGGATTGAAATGGAGTAAAAACATTACAATCAATATATATAGCCCAGATGCTATGAGCGGAGTCTGCTAATACTTAATTATATTTTAATCATACATAAATTATATTGTAAATTGATTTAAATGGAATATGAAATGAAATGTGAGTAACAACGCATTGGCTTCAATGGATATATGTAGTCAAGAATGTTTAACGCAGACCTGCTAGTTCAAATAAATACGAACTGTACCTGATGAAAATGCGAAAACAGAAAAATTGAAATCGATTTTCATTTCCATGTTTTTACCACAACCTCTTCAGTCCCAGAATTAGTTGGACACAAATGATCTTTACCTCTCCGTAATATTAAAAATTCTAATAACAGCAATCACAGTTAAATCCAAAACGCGCCGGGAAAAAAGATTTCACGTGCCAAAGGCCACCAAAAAAAGTCGATTCCATGTCGTTTAATGCTCCAGGGAATCCAAAAATATGAAATATCATTAAATGACCGAGAGAGGATTTATAGATCTGGTAATTTAATGAATGAGTCTCGGCTAGTTTCGGGGAGGCAACATTATTTATGAATCTCTTCACCAGGGCCCCCGTCTTGAATGTAATTAAAGTATCGAGGCTCCAAGGGAAAGCGGTTACACGATTCATCATTTCACTGCAGTTCCCTCTTCGACCACCCCCTTCCGTGGAGTTATTGCGTCGGAATTTGCATTCTTTCTTAAGAAGGGTGCAGGAGGAGAAAATGCTTAAGGGATAGAACGAGCTATTCGGTTTTCATTTTCATAAATCACTTCCTTGTTTTAAATATGGAAGAAAAAGAAATTAGAAAATGGGATACGGGGGGAGGATTGGTTCTTTCCCCTCATTGCTGTTTGGAATGTTATTCCGGAATCTTAAAGAGATAAGAAAAAAAATGAGTAAAAAAAAGAGGGATCCGAAGCTCTTCAGTTTTTAATGACTCAGAATTTGTTTCGAATCATTGGCTGCAAATATGCCTCTTAAATAAGGAAGGAAGCGAGAAAACGTTTGACAGCCATTTTTTTCTTCTTTTCCGTGATCTTTGTGAAAAATGTTCGTCCATTTTATGGAAATGTCTTGTAAAATCTCATTATATATGATATTCTAGCAAATTTTGATTTCGTATTACTTTGAAAGATAGTGTCTGCTTTCATAAGTCAACTGATTTTGAAATGGTGGATTAAAAATTATTTCTTCGAATATTTCCCGCCATTTTATTCAAACGACGAAACAAGTGGATTATATTTAATTTGATGAATTGATTTTCTGGCTGAAACGTTAGCATTGTTACAAACTTGGGTCTTTAAGCTCTAATCTCTTAATTTACTGATCATAACTCTCAACTATTTCGTACGATAGTAATTTCCCAACAAAAATGTATTGGGGTAAATTTAAAATAAATAAAGCATTAAAGTAAAATGAAATGGCTAATTATATTAAGTTTCCACAAACAAGCAAAATACATTATCTTCCAACATTCCTTTAGTGTTTGGAACCTTTTTTAAACAGCTTAATTTTTTTTAGCTCAACAATTTGCCTGAAATAATTGAAGCGTTTGATATCTACAAAGAAATATTTATTCATCAGAAATATTAATGGTTGATTTAGGATTTTATCATGCAAAGGCCATATTTGTTCAAACTGTGGCAAACATAAAACAACAACGAGGTAGGAAAAAAGCAAAAAGTAGAAGGGTAGGCCAGGGTAAGACAAAGAAAGGATAAATCACTCAGGAGCCTAGGTGTTTTTTATGCCCTTACAAACCTAAAGAGTATTTTATCAAATGGTTTCTTATATTTTACATATATGTGCCACTTTTCTTTACAACTAGCTGAATAACACGTCGTTTCTCGGGTTTCTAATATGACCGCGACATTTGCCTGTATTAACTCAAATACATAAACCCTGTAGAACGTGTTTAATACCGCGACAGCTAAAATACGCCCATGACATTTCCCTGTGTTAACTCAAATAAACAAATCCTGTAGAACGTGTTTCCTTGACCATAGCCTATCGTTGCAGGAAAACAAACTTTAGATTTTAAAATTGAGCTTCGAGGGGCACTTTTAGGACTACGTGTGTGCCAGTTTTCATGGCTACAGATTGGTCCGAAGACAGAAAAGTAATAGCCTATGTTTTCCACAGTGTTCTAAAGTACAGGTGTACCAAATTTGGTGTGGATAGGTCAAACGGTGTAGATTTATAAAGAAGATATACACACATCCACACTCAAACATCCTCTTATATACAGGGTGATTAGATGTCATGGGACAAAGTTGGAGGGAGGTTACAGTTTACTAAAACATACATTTTTCGTATAGGAATGTATGGTCAGAAGTGACGAGTGGAGGCACGAACACAAAAAAATGAGACATGAACAGAAAAACATTGTTTATTTACAACATCATTGCAAAGTGCTACTTTGCGGCAATGTTTACAATAAATGCTCAAAATTGCGACCATCAACAGTAATACAGCATAAAATCCACACGCCACACGTCCACATGCATTCCTAAAACGCTTCTCTGTGAATTTTTGGGCGTGTGTTGTAAACGACTTCTTTATAGTCCCATATATCTTACCAACGCGACTCAATGTGGCTCACATTATCGTATTTTTCTGGAAGAAGTTCTACCAGAACTGTTACAAGATGTTCCGACTGTCGTTCGTAATCACATGTGGTTTCAGCATGATGGTGGTCCAGCCCATTTCAACGTGGTTGTGCGCAATTACCAGGATGCCCGTTTTGCGGGATGATGTATTGGGCGTGTTGGAGTCCGATGGCCACCCCGATCGCCAGATTTATCGAGCATCGATTACTTCTAATGGAGGCATCTAAAGACCATCGTTTACTGGACTCCAGTTGACTCAATTGAGGACCTCGTTGCTCGACTACCCATTGTGACTGCAAGCATGCTCGAAATGCATGTCATCTATGGAACTGATCGCCAATCACGCATTCGACGCTACCAAGCATATGTTCCGAAAATTAGACAGAAGGTTTTTCATTGCATGGCAAATGCAAATGTTTAAACTCCAGCTGAGCATGCGAACAGGATGCGCATCCAATATGGCTTAAGTATGACTCGAAAGATATAAAAAAGCCTCGAAAAGCAAATTCCGAACATTGTGTCTGTGAATTCGATTGCTATTGCTCTGCAGTTCAAGTAAACTATACAGTCGCGATAAAATATCAGAATAACAACCGAAAGCACTACTAAAAAGGATGATTAAAACAGGTAAATATAAAAGGAAATACAAATTTTTAATCACACGTACCAAGAAAGTAAACATAAAAGAACTAGCCATCGTAGAAAGTAAAATGCATTACTGAGAATGTTAATTCAAAAAATGGATGAAGTGATGCAGTTCAAAACTTATAAAAAGGTTTTTCTTTTGAAAAAATGAAGCATACAAAACATTTGGATGACGCTTGTAAGACAAATCGTAAAGTCTAAAAAAATCTTTTCATACAGAAAATGACCAAGATGGGCTGTCTCCCATCTATTTGATAATTAATAATATTATGACATGCAGTCCAAACTGTAATAAATTATAAATACGTTAAAAACCATGAGAAATGTTAAGAAAGAAGATAAAAAAAAGCAATGACTGGAAGGATGTGACCCAACTAACATACTAAAGTAGGTGATGGAGTGTAAAAAATTGAAATTAAAAATATTCAGTTCGAGGATAAGATGAAAATATTGTGTATGGTGAAAGGTTATTTGCATTTATAGCATAATTCCTTATTCATGACTCACCCATTCATAGAGGTCGGTGCTTGCATCTCAAAAGGTAGTTCATTAACTGTTGGCGAAGGTTCGGGATCAATTTGAGTGGTACATGTGAGTTGGTAACCCACTCCTCAAACTTTCACGCCATGCCAACGTGAGATAATTTTAGGCCTCGACAGATTTAACGAGCACCAGCCCCCTTTGTACATACGATATTTGGTTAAATTTGATTTCGCAACCCTCGAATTGCTAATCCATTACTCTTAGAACCTCGAACGAAATGTATTTCAGACCGTTTGCCAAAAGCCCATGAAGTTTCTCCAGTGCGACGTAAACTAACTACCTACCCTCATAGGTTTAAAAGATAAGTTTCGGCAAATAACTATTTCAAGTCATGAAAGTCTAAACTATTAAAAGAATCTGGCAACTAAAAATTCGAAAAAAATATTTTTTGAGATTTTTACTGTCTATTAAATTTTTAATTGTCCTCTTTTTAATGGCACCTAATTTGTTAAAATTCGTTGATTGGAAGTATTTTTAAAGTAGATATAGTATTACCGCGACGTACGTTTCAGAACATTCCTATTTCATGTGTTGGGGGGGGGGGCACATTACTCAAAACCTACTTGAGATACATTCTTGAAACGTTTTATGATTGTTTATGAAGCACTTTTAAACACTTTAACACAAGGAATAAGATATAAAATGCATGCTTTTTTTTAAATACTTTGTCTAAAATTTCCTCTTTGATTGTCACTATTAAAAAATTTTAAATTTTGTGAATTTAAAAAAAAATAAAAACCACGTGTTAAAGTTTTTAAAAATATTCAAATATTACAATTCAAAAACTTCAGATGAATACAGTAATTTAAAAATAAATTAGATGCTCCCAAAATTTGTGAATTTAACATGGGTGCCTATGGAGGTGCCACACACCCTTAACTGTGTTTGGATGTCTTAAACTTTCAATTTAAAAGCACTCTACCATTAAATTCGGGAAAATATACAATAGCCCTGACCACACTCGCCTTAATAATTTGTCATAACTTCATCACCCCTTTTCTGAATACAGAAATATATTATCGAGTGGAATTGCAAGTGAATCATTGAAACATAGTGGCCGGGCAAGTGTTTCAGTGAGCATTAATGAATATTCTTTGTTCCTCTGTCATTCCACGAGCTGAATTTTTAATTAAATTTCGTTAACTGTCTGATAATGCCAGCATACATTGTTAATAGCCTGCCGTCGTTTTCTAAGTCTACTATACAATTTGCATGCATCGAAACTCGCAATTGACTAAATTTGATGAATATACGTATTGAGAGCATTCGAATCCTGAATTTACTCTATAATTGGCTCAGCGTTTCAAGTAAATGTTTGAGAGCTTCGAACCTAATTGTATTCCACAAATAAAATGGAAATAAACCGTAATAATATTCTATTTGAACGCAGTTACAGAATATTCTATATATATGCAGGGATTATTTGGTGGGTATGCAGATGTATAGTTGCTTGTAAAGAATAAAAAGGGGAATTTCAATTTTTATGTAAAATATATATTTAAACAGCAAAACAATTATATACAAATAACTACAAAAATATGATCATTCTCTCTTTTAAAATATTATGTGTAGCTATCTTTTTTCTATACTTTATAGAGTCAAGCATCATAATATTAATTCTTATTCTGCTTTTTGTAATTTTATGTATTCTACCGTTTGCTCTTTCATTGGCGAATATTCTGGTGAACCAGAATATAGTGAGAATCAGAAAATCGCATCCAGAATGAACATATATATATATATATATATATACACTGCTGGCCACCGTAAATGCAAAACCCTGAAGGAAGCATGCAAATAACATGAAATTTACAACATGCATTAGCGGTAATGGTAATTTTAGTTAACGTCGTACTAGAGCAACACAACGGGCTATTTACGACGGTCCGGGATCAGTCCCTTAAGGGAAAGATCCGAGGACAACACATCGTAATTTTGAACCACGGTCAGATGACGAAGCAACACCTGAGCTGGCACCCCACTCTCCAAGCTCACACACTTCGGAAATAAGCAAATGCCACAATAATCCCATGCCACGATGTCGGTGCTAATATATCCGCATCGGCGACGCGCTAGTTTGCATATACCCTGCAGCCACGCACTCAAACCGAAACCTTTTGATCGCGTCTTATAGACCAAGAAAATAGATAATACAACTTTTATGCTTTCCACAACAAACTCACTTGCAGTATCAAAAAATTGTAATTTTCAAGCGATGAGAGAAAATTTTTCAATGTAGTAAAGTTCTGTATTTTTTAAAATTGATGATTATTTCAATGTTAGAATCTTAATTCTTAGGTAAAGTAATGGTAAGTTTAGTTAACGTCGTACTAGAGCAACACAACGGGCTATTGACGACGGTCCGGGATCAGTCCCTTTAAGGGAAAGATCCGAGAACAACACCTCGTAATTTTGAACCACGGTCAGATGACGGAGCAACACCTGAGCTGGCACCCCACTCTCCAAACTTCCACGCCAACCCAACGTGAGGACTTTCGGCCACGACAGATTTAAGGTGCACCAGCCGCCTCTACACCATACGTTTACAAACATCCATGCCCGGGCCCGGATTCGAACCAGGAACCTTCCGATCTAGAGGCTAACACCTTAACCACTATACCGGTTGGTCGGCTGCATTAGCGGAGGTGAGATATTTAAATGATTAGAATTTCAGCGCAGACGCACATCACGCGCTCCTGTGACGTCACTTCAAAGCTCTATTTAAAGCTTGGGGATTTCGACGATTTCAAGTACGGCAATTGTGTTTTCCATGTGGTTTTAAAAAAAACCGATCAATTATGCCTTGTAGAAAACAGCGATCATCTTTTGATCAAGTATCCGAGTTCGACAGAGGAAGGATAGTGGCCTACCGAGATTGTGGATTATCTTTCAGGGAAATCGGTAGTCGTGTTGGACTAAACCAAACAACTGTAATGCGGATATGTGATCGTTGGATGCAGGAGGGTACGACGGACCGACGTGTTCGATCGCATCCACCTCAGTGCACCACTTCACGTGAGGACAGGCAGATTGTGCGTATGGCAGTGACGGATCGCTCAGCCACATCACGAACCATAGCACAGCACATTCAGTCTGTAACGCATCATCCAGTGTCTGCGCGTATCATTTGACGAAGTTTTCAGCAGAGTGGTCTGTCCGCAAGACGTCCATTGCTTCGTCTACCCTTGACGCAGAACCACAGACGTCTCCGCCGCCAATGGTGTGATGAAAGAAGGATGTGGACGGCAGAATGGAATGAAATTGTCTTTACTGACGAGTCACGCTTCTGTCTGTAACACCACGATGGTCGGATTCGAGTCAGGAGACACCGTGGAGAGAGGATGCTGAACAGCTACGTTATGCACCGCCACACTGGTTCTGCACCGGGTATTATGGTATGGGGCGGTATTGGATATCACTCTCGCACTCCTCTAGTACGCATTGCCAGTACGTTAAACAGCCAGCGCTACATCTCCGAGGTGTTGGAGCCAGTTGTCCTTCGTTACCTTCAGGGCTTGCCCACAGCCATATTTCAACAGGATAATGCACGACCACACGCGGCACGCGTTATCCAAGCGTTCTTCGTCAATCGCCAGATTGAATTGCTTCCCTGGCCAGCTCGCTCTCCGGATCTTTCGCCGATAGAAAACATGTGGTCCATGGTTGCTCAACGATTGACCCAGATTACATCCCCAGCTGCCACACCAGATCAACTTTGGCAACGTGTGGAAGCTGCTTGGTCTGCTGTACCCCAAGAACACATCCAAAGTCGCTTTGAATCAATGCCGAGGCGTGTGGCAGCTGCTATCTCCAACAATGGCGGCTACTCTGGCTACGGATTTTGGCAGGAACCACACTTCACATAACTCGTAGGTTGTCCTACTTGCCGTACTAAATGATTCCATTGGCTCAATTGGTGACAAATCTGTGGATCGAGCAGGTCAGGGAAGGTGGTAATATGGCGGAGGCAGTCTTGTGACATCCTTGCTGTGTGTGGCCGAGCATTGTCTTGATGAAAAATGGGTCCTGTGAGCCCTGCCATGTGTGGCATCACATGTGGCTGAATGATGTCATAGTGTCATAGACGTACCGCTGGGCTGTCATTGTGCCATGGATCAATATTAGGGGAGACCGTGTATCGTAAGCAATGTCACCCCATACTATCACGCCAGCTATGGGAGCGGTGTGTCGCTGTAGAGCGAAAGCAGGATTGAGGCGTTCACCACAGGGTCGCCACACACGAACACGATTGTCCTCACTGCTCAAATTGAATCTAGATTCGTCGCTGAAGACGACCTGGTTCCATTCCGTTGCAGTCCAATCCCTTCGTGCGCTTCACCACTCCAAACGGAGGCGTCGGTGGCTGGGTTTCATTGGCAGCACACGTAATGGGCGCCGCGATACCAGATTTCCCTCAGCGAGGTGCCTTGCGATGGTTCGGGAAGACACAGGGGCCCGTTGTGAAGGTGCTGCTTGTGTCTGGATAGCGGCCAATGAGGGAGTTGGCTCTACGCGTGAGTTTGTTTGGTATGATGTGACGGTCTTCTCGACGACTGGTCTGTCGAGGGCGTTCTGAGCCTGGTCTCCGTGTAAATGACGTCTCTTCTGTCCACTGGTCCCAACATCTCCTCACAGTAAAATCAGAACGGCCTACTTGACGAGCTACTCGCCGAGCTGACCACCCAGCTTCCATCATCCCGATGATTCTTCCCCTCTCAAACTCTGACAGCTGCTCATTTTGTCTTCGATGGCGGCGTAACGGCATGTCTACCTCAGCGTTTCCTTTGCAAAAGATTAAATACACTCAAACAAGCTCTGCTTACCTGTTTTATACTCCAAGGAGAACGAAGTTCAAACCCGTCTAGTGGCATTACGTAATGTGCAAACACGCTGCATTTCTAATCATTTGCATATCTGGCCGACATGTACCTTCATGCCTAGTTTCGTTACAATCCCACAATTATTTCTTGCTGCACAAATTTTTATTACAATGAGTGTATATGAGATATCTCATTATTAGAAGACAAGAAACCACATCTTGATCCCGCCATCATCAGAAAATCAGCAATATATTGATGAAGAGATATCTCGGCATTAGGCAAAATTAGTCAGACAGTGATGGACGAAATATCTCGTCAGAACGATTTGGAGAATTAAAGGTTTTTGTTAGGCTTTATTGTTTTCTTTCAAGTATATTTCTTCTGAGAGGTGAGGTGCCTTGAACAGTGCCACTATTTTCAGCGGGCTTGCTGGTGAGTATCGCGAATTACAGTTTCAGTTCTCACTCCCCTTAGTCTCTCTTCTCACATCTTAAGGCGTTCCTATTGGTTACATATAGTTTCTGTTCGCATTTGTAACTCTTACTTCTTTGTATGATTTGTATATAACTCTTACTTCTTTGTATGATTTGTATATAACTCTTACTTCTTTGTATGATTTGTATATAACTCTTACTTCTTTGTATGATTTGTATATAACTCTTACTTCTTTGTATGATTTGTATATAACTCTTATTTCATTGTATGATTTGTATATAACTCTTACTTTGTATGATTTGTATATAACTCTTACTTCTTTGTATGATTTGTATATAACTCTTACTTCATTGTAGGATTTGTATATAACTCTTACTTTGTATGATTTGTATATAACTCTTACTTCTTTGTATGATTTGTATATAACTCTTACTTCTTTGTATGATTTGTATATAACTCTTACTTCTTTGTATGATTTGTATATAACTTTAACTTCTCTAACTCTAACTAGTGTGTTTTGTCACTCAGTCGCTGTAATTGTGTATGTTCTGTGATGTTCGTAAAATAAAAATAAAACCTTCTGATTATGTCAGCTTCAGAGGTTTCGTGTGTCAAGCTAAATGTAGATGACAGTAGTGTTTCTGAGGCATGTGTTTCCTGTACGTATTCCGAACGTGACGTCACTGGGTATGTTTTTCGAATACGATTTCAGCACGTCACCAACAATTCTCAAAGAATGAATTCTGAATCTATGTATGACAGTTCAGAGGTCAACGACAAATATATTACACACCAGACGTCCCCAAAATGACAATAAACTAAACTTCAAGCACACCACCAATATGAATATGCTAGAACATCTGGGTGACAAGACCTTCGCTTTCCGTCTTGCTTGATCGGGATTGATCCCGGACCGTAGCCAATATCCCTCTGTCTTGCTCAAGTGTGATGTTAATTCAACTGTCTTCCTTGCCTAAAATTCCTTTCAATAAGAGTTTCAAATACTGGGGTATTTAATAACTTTTATAGCTTTTCAGACATTAATATAAAATTACTACCTTGATCATAATTCTTTTACATTTCTATGCGTCATTCTTTCTTTAAAATGAATCACTGTACAGAGTTACAGGACACCTAGAATAAAAACAAAACATAACATTTATTTTCGGGTCTGACTGAATTGAAAATTTAAATTTGTAATCTAACCCCAAAATAAATGCTGTTTTGTTTCAACTCCAGATGTCCGGTGGCTTTTGTCAGCGCAATGTATACTACCGTCGTATGCACCAGTTAAAACTGTTATTCCCGCTTGTTATCTTCAGTAAATCTACAAATATTTGTAATTTCTATCGATTTAGCCAGTATGGAGGTTTAACATGAAACTGAATAATTCAATCTAAGTGCGAATGTACCTAGTCTCGGTCTTGTGGATTTGATAGCGGAGTTGATGTCTCGGCACCAGATCAATGACATCCGCATTTGTGTCTCATTAATATTGTTGTATACTTTGCTAATGACCGATAGGCGTAATACATCCGTAAATCAATATTTTGGAGTCGCATAGGCGTATGGACAATGCACATGATATTGGAGACATGAATCACCCCTGATATGTCCATCGTCGTTGATAGCAGCACGAAGGCTATATTAATAGAATTTTAGGAACAAACCTGACGACCAAGTGCCATAAATCAAATTAAGTTATGTTGACAACTATGATGATTTGCCATTTGAAATTTGGCTGATGGAAGCGCAACAGAAATCGGTGAAGGCTCATGTGAAGTGTCGTATGTCAAGCTTTCGTATTTTCTGCATCAGCAGAATCGAGTATAGGTTTAATATGGGAAAACAAGAATCATATATAAAAGGCAAAATTTGCGTTGACCGTAGATTGCTTTTAAACCTCTATCATGGTGAAATTAAAATATTTTCACGGAAATTGCTCGAGCACAGCAAACATATTTACAAATATAATTTTGGTGATTTAATAGTAGAAAGCGCGAGCGATTATCAGAAACTTAACCACCATGGTGGTTGTCTCGGTGAGATATCTCGTCATTTTCAAAACTGAACAGATCTTGATGGACGAGATACCTCGTCATTTTCAAAACTGAACATATCTTGATAGACGAGATATCTCGTTATTTTCAAAACTGACCAGATCTTGATGGACGAGATATCTCGTCATTTTCAAAACTGACTAGATCTTGATGATCGAGACAACTCGTCAATAGCAAAAAAAACCTGTCCCGATCTCACAATCTTGTCGAAAACAAAACCTAGAAAAACTAAAACGAATTGACCCTCTTGAAGATCAAAAACGAAAAATTTAAATGAAATTCGAGCTTAAAAAGTTGAAGATTGATGCCAAAAATTAGGAATTCCCACAAACACTGATGATATTACACTAGCAGCCCTGCAAAGAGTATTTGATAAAAGCGGAATTTATTATAAATGTATTAAAAAGGAAAGGAAATCTCATTTCTAAAAAATTAGAATAATTATAGACAGTAGAATGTTTTAAATGAAGAAAGGTTTGCTTTTATGGAAAACTAGAATGATGATACAGATAGTGATGTTGAAAAATAAGTAGTCTTTACAAAATGCAAGAATGTAGGTACAGATATGGAAATACAGAAAGGGGTGAAAGTAGCAACTGTGGAAAGTGAAGATGATGGATACGGGGTGGAAAAGGAGTAAGAAATGTAATTTACGCGAAGTGAGAACTACGATAAAAAAAAGAAATGTTAGAAAGAAGGAAAGAACGGTTTTAATTAAAATCAAGGATGATACAGATAGGAATATGGATGAAATATTTGAAGAATCAAGATAGACATGAGAATATTAAAAATGAGGAAATAATTGCATTTCGGGAAAGTAAAAATTGGGATACAGGTAGGGTTATTGAGATGCAGGAAGAAATGGAATTTTGAGAAAACACGAAGAATGATACATATAGGAATGTTGAAAATGTAGATGAGGTTTCTGAGAAGCGAGAACATAGATAAAAATTGGAGTATTGAAAGAAAAGAGAAAATGGCATTTGGGGAAAGCAAAGATGATACATGTAGTTTAGAAAATGAGAACGATGTGGCATTTAAGGAAACCGAGAATAATACACATAACAATGCTAAAACAGAAAACATAATGGAATTTTGGGAAAGCAAGAAAGGTGATACAGACAGGAATGTATAGAGAAGGAAAAAGACATTCATAAAACAAGAGTGTGTTGATACTGGTACGAATGTTGTAAAGCTTCGAGAATGGTCACTGTGGAAACATAGAAAGGCGCTAAATAGAGAGAAAGATCGAAAAGATAGGGAGTCACTGTGGTCCTATCACTATCACCACCTCTGCTGATTATACGAAATATTTTTTCAAATTATTTAGTATTTTGTGTGCATGTGCATAACACATGCATTTAGTATTTGTAAATATATTTTTATGTGTGGAATCACTGAGGCCATTGATGTTACAGGATGGCCAAGTTGTAGGATTTTAGTTCTTCTGTACATTAGAATATGGCAACACACTTGGCTACCCGAATCTGACAGCTCTACTGTTTTTACGCTTCTCGAGGTTTTAGAGCGCGTGCAGATTATTCTGTTTCATTAGAAAGAGGGGGAAAAAGAAGTTCAATGGTTATGTTGACATCGGATTGATGTTGATAGTTGTTTGATGCTGAGATTCTATTGATGTTGATAGTTGTATTGATGCTGATAGGGGTATTGATGTTGATAGTAGATTTATGCTGAGATTGTATTGATTTCGATAGTTGATCGATGTTGCCTGCTGTATTTGTTTATAAATGTTTTGTCGCGTTAACAACGGTTCCAGTTCTCGTTGTTGTCATTGAGAAGCAAAAAGCGTTAATCTTAGAAGACCAAGCTGGTTGGAAAGTCCTACATGTATAAATTCGGAATGTATTCTTCTCAAATTTTATTTGTGACACTTTGAAATAGTATTTGAAAAACAAGAAGACTAATGTCACTTTCGAAAAACGTTAACGCCAACTACTTTTTAGCATACCAAAAAATACCTAAATTCGGATGCAGAGTATTTCAAATTTAATTTAATTTTAATTCATGTCGTTTATTTAATGCACTTTTCATTCCATTTCATTTATTCATTCCAATTGGTCAACAAAGTTTTATTGGTAGTTTTCAAATTATACAAGAAAAAAAACTGTCGTTTCAAATAATAAAAAGACAAGAAACTAAACACAATTTGTATTTTTACATAAAAATATACTGAGTAAATTGAAGGTAGGTATTTAAATTAACGCAGTACTGGAGCAACACTACGGGCTATTGACGGTCCGGGATCAATTTCCAAGTGAAAGATCCGAGGATAACACCACGTAATTTCGAAACGCGGTCAGATGACGATGCAGCATCTGAACCGGCACCCCACTCTTCAAACTTCCCCACTACGCCAAATAGAGGACATTTAAGGCCACAACGGATATATACACTCATTGCCGTAAAAATTTGCGCACCAAGAAATAATTGTGGGATCGTGACAAAACTTGGCATGAAGGTACATGTCGGCCAGATATGTAAATGATTAGAAATGCAGTATGATTGCGCATTGCGTAATAAAACTAGAGGGCATTGAACTTTGTTCTCCTTGGAGTATAAAACAGGAAGCAGAGCTTGTTTGAGTGTACTTAATCTTTTGCAAAGGAAACGCTGAGGTAGATATGCCGTTACGCCGCCATCGAAGATAATATGAGCAGCTGTCAGAGTTCATGAGGGTAAGAATCATCGGGATAATGGAAGCTGGGTGGTCAGCTCAGCGAGTAGCTCGTCAAGTAGGCCATTCTGATTTTACTGTGAGAAGGTGTTGGGACCAGTGGACAGAAGAGACGTCATTTACATGGTGACCATGCTCAGGACGCCTTCGACAGACCAGTCATTGAGAAGACTGTCACATCATACGAAACGCATGCTTAGAGCCAACTGCCTCATTGTCTGCTATCCAGACACAGGCAGCACCTCCACTACGGGTCCCTGTATCTTCCCGAACCATCGTAAGGCGCCTGGCTTAAGAACATCTGGTATTGCGGCGCCCATTATGTGTGCTGTCAATGACACCCACCCACCGATGCCTCCGTTTGGAGTGGTGTCGCGCACAACGGGATTGGACTGCAACGGAATGGAACCAGGTCGTCTTCAGCGACGAATCTAGATTCAATTTGATTAGTGATGACAGTCGTGTTCGTGTGTGGAGGCTCCGTGGTGAACGCCTCAATCCTGCATTCGCTTTACAGCGACACACCCACAGCTGGTGTGATGGTATGGGGTGCCTTTGCTTACAATACACGGTCACCCCTAATATTGATCCATGGCATAATGACGGCCCAGCGGTACGTCCATGGCATCCTTCAGCGACATGTCATGTCACTCATGGCAGGGCTCCTAGGAGCCATTTTTCAACAAGACAATGCTCGGCCACACACAGCAAGGATGTCACAAGACTGCCTCCGCCACATTACCACCCTTCCCTGGCCTACTCGATCCCCAGATATGTCACCAATCGAGCATATCTAGGATCATTTGGGACGGCAAGTTGGACGCCCTACGAGTTTGGACGAACTAGAGACGCGTTTACAGCAACTGTGGAACGAGATATCTCAGGACATCTTACGGAACTTGTATGCCTCAATGATCACTCGTATCGCATCGTGCATTCGCGCTAGAGGGAGTCCAACATAGTTCTAAAACTTACGTTCATTTGTAATTTTTTTTTAAATAAATGATCCTTTTTCTTTAATTTTCTAATCACTTACTTATATCAAAGTAGTACTTACATGTGTAAAATTTCGTTTCATTTTGACGCCTTTTTCTTGGTGCACAAATTTTTATGGCAATGAGTGTAGTACAAAGTCTCTAATCCGGAATCCTCCGGACCTAGGCCATTCCGGATTTGAGATCATTTGCATTTTTTGTCAAAAAAACCTTAATCTTACCTCTAACCCCGCGTGAATTTTGCTTTTGCAATAGTAAAATAGCAGATATATAAATAGGAATGATTTTTTTTAATGGATTTTTTTTTTATTACAGTGCAACTTATTTTACTTGCAAATCTTTTAATTTTCTGTGTAGTATTTCCTCTGAACATGTCTGTTATTTTGCGTTGTTTCATCAATTAGGTCAAGGCATAACTCCTTGTTCTTTAAAAATTGTCGGAAAGCTGTAAAAAAGAGAGAAAAAAAACGCCGGTTAGCAAAACGTCCGGATTCGGGATTTTGTACTGTAACACACCAGCGTCCTTTGTACACGACTATCGTTGTCTGGATTCGAACTCGCAACCCTCCGTTTGCTTATCTGATAACCTTCCAACCGGGTTACCGAGGCCTCTCAACTCCAACTGCAATACCGCGGAACCATGCAATTCAAATTTACGTGTGTATTATATTCGAGTGAAACCCATTCCCAGTCTTTCAACCAAAATAACCCACTTAATTCTCAATAGAAGTATTTTTAAGTCTGCACGAAAACTGGTTTTTCTTTCTTTCATCAGGGGAGTAGTTCCTATGATTTTTTTTATGATGGAAACACATTTGAAAGATATTCTTTCTTACTCTGAACCCCTTCTACGTGGGATGAAAACGTTAATAACCATTGCAAAGAAAAGTAAAATACAGTACCCTACAATAATGGAACGGAAAGCTGGTTGTGATGGTATAAGAAAAAGAATACATGCTTTAATAGGGGAACGGTTCCCCCACTTGCTGCAATTACACTAGCAACCCTTCTGGGGATACTTTCAACGAAGTTTTGATATTCAGGGTATTTGTGTCTATTCCTGCTGCAAGAATGTCGCCAGCTCAGCTGTCTCACAAATATTCTATGGGGTTTACTTCGAGACTCTTAGCAAGACAAGAAAGACGTTTTATATCCATAGCTTGATACCACTGCTTGACACAGGCTACATGACATGGAGCGTTGTCGTCCTAGAAGTAACATTCGTTCATTCCGTAAAAATCCAGAGCGTAGGAAGAACCCGACTGTCCAAAATGTTCATGTAGGTGTCGGCGTTCAATTGACCAGGAATAACATGGAAAGATCCCAGGCCATATCAGAAAGAATTATGCAATATTGAAATTATCTATAAGCCACTATGATTAAATATGTAAACACGATTAAAACCTTCTTAAAAATTACGTCTGCCTACGCTTTCTGTATTGAAAATGGATTCAAAGTATCTATAGTCGTCTTAGAGCAGAAACTCAGTAACTGTCAAAAAAAAATGTGCATTGTTTAAAAGCAGTTTTTAAATGCATAAGCAGTGTTATATGTTTTGATAGTGTTGTGTTTTCAAACGTGCTGCAATATGACAGGGCATATCTTATTATGAAAATTATTACTAAAAATATTTAGTGTACTCGAAAAAATGTCAGTTAATGGGTTTTTTGCTCTAAGCCGACGATACAATACGTTCTCACAGTTTAGTTAAATAAAGGCAGGTGGATTAGACTTAAAAGATTAGGTCCTGGAAAAATAAATCGATCCAGGCGATCCAATTTAGTCTTCTAAGATTTTTTTCTGCTGTGGGTTTTTTAGACAAGAGTTCTGGAGTCTTAGAATATTCAGCTTGATTCAATGATTAACTGTTCAACGTGTCTTCTGGGATGAGTGAATACACTTAGTTTATGACTTTTAGATAAGTTAAGATCCATTGAATATTTAAGCAGGTTTTTACGTGGTTTTTTTATACTCGTCCACATTGTTGATGCTTTATTATCCGGCGAAATTTTTTCATTGTTGACATCTTGACAATCAGTACCCTTTAAAAGCAATTAAGTCATTTAAAAAAACTATTTGCAGCATGTGTACTGACTAAAATATCTACGAATTATTTCTCTTGCGACATATTTTAAACCCTCGCATCACTAACAAAATATTGGTCGTTCAGGCAACAAGAGACTTTTACTCTTTCCAAAGGTATTTTCGGAATCTTTTTCGAGTTTTGTGCGGAAAATTTCCTCCGGCATCTTTCCCATCTAAGTATTTGGCAAATGTTTTTTTTTTTTCTTCCGGATAATGTCACTTGACCGCGGAGTAAGTCATCAAAACAAGTTGACATTTCTCTGTGATTGGCATCGTGGGTTTCCTAGAGAAGCTTTTAAAGAGTTATACACTCTTTAAATCGTTATATAACTTTTATTTAACCTTTGGACTACGGCTATGGATATAGCAATCGCGATACTTTTTTGTCGCGATTCTGATAACTTTCAAGGTACAATTGCTGTAACGGCCTCAGTCTAAATTCTTTCTTGGCGCGATTCTCATAAGATTCAAGGTACAACTGCTGTACCGGCCGTTGTCTAGGTTCTTTCTTGGCGTAATTCTTATAACTTTCAAGGAACAACTGCTGTATCGGCCATAGTGTAATTATTTCTTGGCGCCGATTCTTATAACTTCCAAGGTAGAACTGCTGTACCAGCCATTGTCTAAATTCTTTCTTGGTACGATTCTTAAAACTTTCAAGGTACAAATGCTGTAACGGCCGTAGTCTAAATTCTTTCTTGGTGCGATTGTTATAACTTTCAAGTTACAACTGCTGTAACGGTCATTGTCTAAATTCTTTCTTGGCACGATTTTTATAACTTTCAGGGAGCAGCTACTGTAACGGTGATTGTCCAAATTCTTTCTTGGCGCGATTCTTATAACTTTCAAGGAACAACTACTGTAGCGGCCGGAGTCTAAATTCTTTCTTGGGGCGATTCTTATAACTTTCAAGGTTCAACTGCTGTAACGGCCGTAGTCTAAATTCTTTCTTGGTGCAATTATGGTACAACTGCTGTATCGGCCGTTGTCTAAATGTTAAGTCTTATGATATAACCCTCAAACTATCCAAGAATTTTATTCCGAAACGTAACGTATATAATTCGATCTGCGGCAGCCGTGTTCTAAGAGCAATGGATTAGCAACCGGAAAGATGCGATTGCGAAACCAGGTGCATCCCCATACCGTCGTATACACTGGGGCTAGTGCATGTTAAATCTATCGTGGCCTCAAATATCCTAATGTTGGCGTGATGTGGAAGTTCAGAACGTCGGGTGACCGCTCAGGTGTTCATTATGTTTTAAATCATATTTTGACTTTCAGGTTTTATCGTCCTGTCGTTCATCGACATGATCTATTATGAGTTTCATTTTCATCCCATACGTAATTTTTTAACAATTCATATATTATTTTAATCATTTTTTTATGTTGATTTGGTTGCCTATCTAATATGTTTAATAATATAGTAATATTTTTAGTAATATGTTTAGTAATATTTTTTAACAATTCATATATTATTTTAATCATTTTTTTATGTTGATTTGGTTGCCTATCTCTAATATGTTTATTTTAAAGAAATCTATAAAATTTTATCTAGACTTATGTTTGTGGCAGGACCTTGCGCTTTCCTTTAAACCTAACCCAACCGCTCAGGTATTGACCTTGTCATCTGACCGTGGTTCAAAATTATAAGGCGTTGTCCTCGGGTATTTCTTTTTGGGATTGGTCTCGGAGCAATCCAATAGCCCGTTGTGAGGTTACTTAATCTACCCACCTACCTGAAAATGGAACAACACTGTTCAGTAGAGGTAAACTAAGCATTCCGAGGAACTTTGTTTCCATACATTGTATGAGTTACATGGAATCTTGATACACGAGTCTGGCATATTAACACCGATTTTACAATGTTCTAAGAGGTGTCTATATATTCTAAGTGGTCTTTAATATCGAATAAGAAGCTATCAATTCTAGAAAGTAGATGCATGGCCTATGGTAGCAGAGAGTAGCCATGGAGACTGTTAGAATAC
This sequence comes from Metellina segmentata, assembly GCA_947359465.1. Lineage (NCBI taxonomy): Eukaryota > Metazoa > Arthropoda > Arachnida > Araneae > Tetragnathidae > Metellina > Metellina segmentata. The sequence goes on along the minus strand of OX375875.1, from coordinate 95,549,663 downwards.
AAATAGGACGATTATAGAAGGTAGGTAGGTGTTTTAATTGACGTCGCGCTAGAACAACACAACGGGCTATTGGAGACAGTCCTGGATCCTAAGGATAAGATCCGAAACACCTCGTGAATTTGAACCACAGACAGATGACGAGATCATTGATGAAGAGAATTCATTCTGGCAGCATTAATTGCCAACCGCTCTGCATCAATACTTGAACAAGAAACACTTGGCTTAATTCTTCTACGAAATAGCTTGTACCAACAATGAAGTCGTCTAAGTCAACCAATCCATCAGATAAAACTTGAAATTGTCGTAATAATCTGTGTATAAAAGACTAAATGGCAGTTGTCCCTCCTGAAAAGTGTATTCTCCGTTTGTGGCGCAGCCAGTATGTTGAATCTGTATTGTCTCAGTTAAAAGTGTATACCAATTTACTGCTTTAGCCTAAGAATTACGATTCCAACATTGAAATAATCATCAATTTTAAAAAATACAGAACTTTACTACATTGAAAAATTTTCTCTCATCGCTTGAAAATTACAATTTTTTGATACTGCAAGTGAGTTTGTTGTGGAAAGCATAAAAGTTGAATCATCTATTTTCTCGGTCTATAAGACGCGATCAAAAGGTTTCGGTTTGAGTGCGTGGCTGCAGGGTATATGCAAACTAGCGCGTCGCCGATGCGGATATATTAGCACCGACATCGTGGCATGGGATTATTGTGGCATTTGCTTATTTCCGAAGTGTGTGAGAAACATGATGGGACGGTAACAATGGCGACGTTAATACTAAATGCCTCCAAACAGGACCAACGCGCTGTTATTCTTTTTTTGGGCTGCCGAAGGACAAAAATCGGTAGACATTTATCGGGGAATGAAGAATGTGTGTGGAGAAGCATGTCTGTCGTAAGCCACCATAGTGGAATGGTGCTAACTGTTCACAGCTGGTTGTGATTTGACTCAAGATGCAAGTCGATCTGGGAGGCCATCCACTTCCAATACAGACAACAACAAGCGGGCAGTTGTTGACGCGATTAGGGTGGATCGTTGCATATCTATTCGTGCGCTTTCGAAAGATCTAGAAATAAGCTTCGGTAGCGTATAACACATCATCCGGAAGGAGTTAGGCTACCGTAAGGTCTGCAGCCAGTGGATACCCCGGGCGTTGAATTCCGAAGAAAAATCAAACCGGATAGCTGTTTGCCTCAAGCACCAGATGCGTTTTAATGTGGAAGGCCACACGTTCCTTGAGTGCATTGTTGCAGGAGACGAAAGCTGGTGCCACCACTGGGATCCTGAGTTGAAAGCGTCGACCACGCAGTGGTGTCATCCATCGTCCCTTGGTCCCAAGATGTTCAAGAGCCAGTCATCTGCTGGAAAAGTGATGCTTACCTTGTTCATTGATTACCAGGGCCCATTGCTTATTGATTTCAAGGATCCGAGGGTCTCCATCACTGGGATAAGGTACTGCGAAACGGTGGAGAGATTACGACGTGCAATTAAGACGAAACGTCCCGGAAAACTGCGAAATGGAGTGATTCTGCTTCATGATAACGCACGTCCCCATACCGCAAATGTCGTAAAGCAGAAGTTACACTCACTAAAGTGGGAGACACTCGAGCACCCGCCTTACAGTCCTGATCTCTCACCATGCAATTTTCACGTCTTCGGCCCCTTAAAAGAGTCCTTGAAAGGTCGACGGCTCCTGTCGAACGTAGAAGTGCAGCAGGCAGTTTCGGACTTCTTCAAGTAGCAGATACAGGAGTTTTACCGAAGGGGTACATTCAACCTGGTGAAGCAGTGGGATGATTGCCTTAATGCTCATGGCGCTTTTGCATAACTGGCATACCAAATCTGGACTGTACTGCCTTCGAACGGAAACTTTTGGATCGCCCCTTGTAATTGGTCGTGTGTCAAGAAGGCGACAGTAGAGCGACACTATTTTTCAATAATAGCATTTCGATAAACGAATCCGAAAAAACCCTTAGATGATTGTACTCCTACGTAATTGTGGGTACTCCTACAATAATAATGTGGCTGCATTGGAAGTAGATAGTGAATTTACATTGCACTGTAGCAACGCAGAGAACCATAAGTAACGTTCCAAGATCCATTCCAAAGGGAAGAGCCTAGGACAACATTTCGTTATTTTAAACGATGGTCAGATGAAGAGATCAAACCTTTGCTGATACCTCACTCCCCAAACTTCCATACCACGCCAAGGCGATGGCATTAAAGGCAACGATAGGATTTAAAGTGCACCAGCCCCCACGTACACGACGGTCATTGGTTGGATCGTTTGGAACTCGCAATCCTCCCATCGCAATTCTCTACAATTCCTAACCGTCTAGGCCAATTCTGTTGAAGAAACTATGGATACAATATTTTCATGTGGCATGTCATTTCTGTAGGCGGACCTCAAAGAGAGCTCCACTGCCCACAAAACGCATTCATGAAAACTCAGAATAAATTCAAAACATTTCGAAACCAAAATTTTATCCAAATCTAGCAAGGCACTGCACGAATATCTATATTCAAATTTCAAAAACTATGAATAGAATTCCATTTCACTAGGAATGTATTCACAGATATAATTCAATATGGATGAGGGTAGGTTCAGTCGTACTGAATTACAATCCGGTTTGACATAGGGATAAGGAAATAAATCACAAAATGCCTTTGAATATAAAATGAATTCGATCGGTGATCATTATACATGACTGGAAGTAACGGGAACTTATACGCATTACTGTGAATAGGTTAATCCAGTGGCTCAAACTTTTTCGATTCATGAAGACCTTGGTGTATTAGGATTTTTCCACGTCTCACAGTGTGTCATTTTCGCAATCTAGGTGGACAAACTTAATTTCCTTCAATGTCGCAGATTGACAAAAATACTTCTTAGTTCGAAAGCAGTATGTCTTATAACAATAGCTCGGATCGATATGCAAAAATGTGACCTGAAATATGCCTTACAAAATCCCAAAATATGTAAAATATTCTTACAAAAAGGGTCGTGAGGAGAATAAAGTGAAAATGAGCCACACTTTTATTCAATTAATACACAATTTTATTTATTAATCGCTTCACCTACTGTCCTGGCGATCGTGGAGTGATTTGTTTTTTTCCAACTCTTTACATAAATTAGGTATCGCCAGCAGGGGTCATCGACATCCAGAATGGGGGAATCACCCATCTCATTTTGTATTTTTTGTATCACCTTCTCGTACGCTGGCATAATCTAGTTCTTTCTGAGGGTCGATTCATGAGGAATTTCTTTACCTGTGTATTTCTTCAAGAAGGCTCTAAAATCTTTCTCCAACATATAAAGAGCAATTTTGGATTTCAACATTGCCTTGATCTTGGTACTTTATCCGAAGATTGGGACACTGACTTAAACTTTTTGATGCGATGAAAGGCTGTTGAATATTCTTATCTTTTTGCGCCTTTTCCACTTTTTGTTTGTGAGTCGTAGTTGATTTGAATTTGATTACTTCTGTAAACCTTCCTTCCAAACGCGCTAAGCAAAGTTATTTGAAGAAAAAAAAAATTTTATTGCAAAAATAATGAAATATTTTCCAAATATGCACAAAACATGCAAAATAAATTCGGGTTTTCTTTATTGCAAATTGCTAAAAAATACTCAATACGGATTTCTATCAATATTAGAGACTAAAAAAAAGTTATGCAAAATCCGAGCTCTACTCAAATCGAGCTCAAGACCTGTTGGGATGTTTTTCTGAACAATTCCGCCTAACAGGAAGTCAGGAGTTCAAACTCTTACTTTCTGCGTTGGCATTAAAACCAATAAATGCGTATCAGTACTTTGAGGAAAACTCACAAGTATAGGTCCTATATTTTCTTTAGCGCTATTTGGTGGATACCAGTTCTGCAGTCGTGAAAAAAACAGAGGGTATACTATGGGCACTCGCAGAATTTTTTCCATGGGTAGGCGAAACATGTACTTACTACTTACACTTTACGGGGGCGGTGGTAAAAAACATGTACACACACGCACATACATGTATATAAAGGAAATCCATAAGCCAGGGGGTTGTATGCCCCCATCATCCGAATGGGTATACTCAAAGGACCGCGGAATATGTTCGAATTAATCGAAGTCCAAATTATCGAGAGAGAAAAAGCCGAAATTAATTTTATATTATAGGAAAGGAATTGAGGAACTTTGAAGGAACTTCGACTTAAGCAGAAATTCGTTTTAACAAATTGGAAGGCCTTCCTCTATTATTTTCATTGAAATATTTTCCAAACTGCTAGACTGTTAAAATCCGTCTCTGTGTCTCATTTTGTAGAGCATACTCTCGATCTATTGTCTACTGAAGAGCAATGGTTGGCCATTCTAGAATTTACAAATTTTTTCCGGTTGAAAGTGTTCTATAGGTGTTCCATTTGCCTTAATAAATATTAGATTGGAGACGTTTTAAATCAATAAAGATTACCTCAAATCTATTACACTATATTATTCATTAAACTAAGACCGGGCTCGCATTCGGCTGTGGAAGATGGTAATGTTTCAATTGTTCTCAAAAGGGGCTTTAATTTTTCTGAAACAACTTGGGCGTTTTCATTGGTCCCTCAAACCCTGAATAGTGCACATTTCATCTATACCAAAACGTCGACAGATCCTTTTTACCTCCTTTTCTCCATGGCAAATATCCCCTGTATTTATACTTTCTGGATTAAACATGGATATATCCTTCAAAAGTTGAAAATTTTCTTCATTAACATCAGAACAAAATCTGAATTTCATTCTATCGACAATACTTTGAATGAATTGCTTATGATTAATAGGTACGATTTTGGAATTATGTACAAAGGTGATATCTTGCAATACAAACTTTTCTTTTGTTTCTACAGCTATCTGCGGTTAACTTAACGTTTCGCGCGAAGTTTTCTTGGAAAAGCAAAGCGTGTACGTAGTTTTAAGAAAAAGCAGAGGGTATACGGAATTTGCAGGAAAAACCAGAGGGTATACGGCGTATACCGCCGTATACCCTCCACTACGGCCCTGGTGGATACTATCACTATCTTCTGTTCAACGAACGACGTATGTTTACGTGCTTTTATTTTCTTGGATACTACTTCATTAATTTGCAAGATCATTTCGAATTTATAGTTAATTAACGTCTTATGCAACTGTTGATTTAAAATTTCAATTAGACTTTTATACATTATAAATCCGTATATTGTTAAAACATTACATGTGTATTATAACCTAACTCGGGAGTTAACAAAGTGTATGCCGCGGCACCCTGTGGTGTCATGTAGAGAGATGATGGGTGCCGCGAAGTGCCCGTGATCTGAAAAAGTAATTTATTGTTAAGCAAAAGAAAAAAAGTGCCCAGGTCACTCATTAAAAATCAGTTCACTTCCCAACTGTCGAAGGGTTTCCCCCCAGATGTTTCACTTCAATAACAAAATAACCAATAGCGGTGGTGCCGTCCTTCTCCTCTCCCCCAACTGCTTAGAACTTCTGATTATTCCTTCAGGTAGTCGCGTCGTCAATTATCTTGCTAGTGGTCATTGTATGGTTGTCAGTCATGTTCTACGAAAGTTTTACCTACTCATTTCCCTTAAAATTGGATAGATATATTACGAAAAAAACCGATAGTGCAAGTACTGATGATCATGCATCGAACAGTGGCGTGCGTGGAAAGAAGCGGAAATGCCGCAAATGTGAAGACAGCAACTTGGAGATTATGACTTCACTTCAATAGAAGTTAACGATGAAGAGATACTGCAGTGTGTGATGTGTTCTAAAGTTCTATCCTCCGAGAACATGAACCTAAGTATGTTGACCTTGACGAAACGCATCCTAACATGGTCGACAAACCACTTGAATATTTCAGCAGAAAATGAGATTTGTATCAACAAAAAAAATGTTTTCACTAAGCAAGCGTCAGTGCCAAACAATACTTTGCTGGAGTCATTCAAGGTGGCGTATAGAGTATAGCGAAGAGGCCCACACTATTGCTGAGGAACTATTTCTACCGGCTGCTGTGGACATGGCTAATATAATGATAGGAGAAAATGCGGGTAATCTTTCCTTTGTCGAACACCATTCATCGAAGAATCCAGCACAGGATCTCAACGATCAATCGATAGAGAAATTGAAATTAAATGGAAATGATAGAAAACTAGATGAGGTCACATACAGCAACAAGGATGCACATTTCATTAGCTATGCACGTTTCGTTGATGGTTGTATATCGTTGAAGGCCTTCTGATTTGTAAAATCATTACTGGAAGTGCAACGGCTGAAAATATATTCAGTATCTTAGAGTGATGTATCAGCTCCCAGGTGTTCATCTGACTGTCGTTCAAGATGACGAAATGTTGTCCTCCGATCTTTCCTTCGGGATGGATCCCGGACTGTCGTCAATAGCCCGTTGTGTTGCCCCAGTATGATTTTACTTAATTACCATTACCTTCCTGAAAATCTATAAGTTCGAGTGTTAAACTGAATATTTTACTTACTTTATCCCTCCTAGCATTATTCAAGTGCAGTTCTCACATAAATTATTAATTCCACTTCCGAAATTCACTCATAAATTTTATTTAAGTTTAAAATTGGATCCTTGGAAAATAAACTTATATTTTATGAATGAAATAAAATAGTATTTTTCTATCACAATGCAATCTTCTAAATGACCAGTATTTATTGAAAAAAAAGTAAGAAGTCAGTTTTTAATTTCTAATGAAACCATGTCGAATGCTTTTGAAAAGTTACTAAAAAGTACGAAACTTGATTAGAAGAATGAAACATACATTTTAAATATAAAACTTTTCAGTGCTTTCACACAAGCTTGAGCAAACGCATAATATCGTTGAAACATTTTGTTGCATTAGAAGTTTTTCTAGAATAAAAACAATTAAGATGTAATCGTTAGAAGTTTGAACATTGTAATTGACCAACAAATAAATATTTCTAGTTACATAGCTGTAACATAGATGGCAGCACGATATTAATCATAAAAGAGTTTTCATTGAAGTTATGTGATATACGATTTGCTACATACAGAGGGATACATTTATTTGGCAACATTTTGAAAGAAGTCATATTTCGGAGAATCGATGAGTAATTTAGTATTTTTCATTCTACGGGTTGTTGACGACATATATTATGGGATCAACTCCAGAGGAGAAAGATCCAAAGACACCACCACGTAATTTTGAACTGTGGTCAAAGCTTCCCCTCCCCCCCTCAGCAAACTTGCATTCCACGCCAAGGTGAGGACATTCGAGGCCACAGCAGATTTAGCGTGCTCCAGTTCCCTTTGTACGCAACGCTCTTTCGTTGGATTCGAGTTCGCAACCCTCTGATCGAGCCCATTAATTTTCCAACAGGGCTATCACGTTTTCTACCGAGAATCTCTGGGAAAAAAACCCAAACCCAAGAGATTTTGCTCTTGTGCAACCATGCAAATAAATAAGATCACAGCTGTTTTTTCTCGCATCTCTCAGAGAAGAGCACATTTAAAAGTACCTATCAATAGTAGGAATAATACATTCCAATATTAATTCCAGTAATTCCAATTTCAGTTTTTTATTTTCAGGCCAATAGCCCGTTGAATTCTCCAGTGAGAGGTTAATTAACTACCTATCTACTTTCACACTTGCTTATCTGAATCAAATTTACGAGGTTTTGTTCTCCGATCTTTCCATTCGGGTTTGATCCCTGAACATCGCCAATAACCCGTTGTGTTGCTCCAATGCGACGTCAAGAAATAAGACTTTTGGAAGGAACTTTAGCTGAGGGAAGTTCTTGAAAAGAACTCTTATTTTTTTTATTTTACATTTTCACACCTTACTAGGGGTAATCGCCTACGCTCGCCAGCCCCCGAGGATTGCTACGCAATCCCATTTGGTTTGCCTCGAAAAAACATCTCCATACACTGCATTTCACGATAAATTTCGCTTGGTCGCACATTTTTTGCGTTTAGAAATCGGATTACAGATTTCACTTCACATTTGGGGGCACGCTCGAAATTCTTGGATATTTAGTTCGTTTACCAAAACAACAATAACCCCGTTACAGTCTGATGTTATACAGTAGACATCTGCTAAACGAGTCCCTTAAACTAATAGACCTTGAACGGTGCACCTGTCACTGTCATAGTGGTGCGCATGCTCAAACGAGCATTACTTTCCGAACTACTAATGAAAGTTGGTCGCGGTTTTATAAGAGATGATAAACGGTCTGTTTCGTAGCACCTTTTCACCTTCATTGGACAAAGTGTGCAGACTCGTGCTAACTAACCCTCATAGATTAGCATCGCACTGCAGCAACACAAAGGGCAGTTGGCGACAGTCCGGGAAAGATCAGAAGACAACGCCTCGAAATGTTAAACTTCGGTCAGATGGCGAGGTCAACTCCTGAATAGGCACCCCACTCTCAAACCTTCCACAAAATGCCAACGTGAGGGTATTTGAGGCCGCGACAGATATAACATGCAACAGCCCCCATGTGCACGTTGGTCTTCCATTTGATCGAGTTTCGAACTCGCAACACTCCGGTTGTAACCCGCGAATCCACGAACTGAGCTTCTGGGTTCGGAATAATTTTGATATTTATATAAAAAATAATGTTTTCCTTACTTTAAAATAAGAATGTAAATCTTGCGAAACATTTCATATATGCATCTGAAACCTATATATTATTTTACCTATCGCACACAGTTAGTCACTTTCATAAAGACGGGTACATTTAAAAATTTTAATTATTGAATGGAATTTAAGCATTGACATTTTCACATACAGTCATTTTGAGTCTATTAGCGTAAGTAGCTTTGAGGACAATTTCTTGATAATTCGCAGATTTGTGAACGTAAGCAAAGTTTTTTGTGCCAAAAGAACTTCCTATGAGGCTATCGAGCAAGAGTGGTAACTCACAAAATCCCGAAAATTTTATTAGTATTACCTTTTATTACGACCTTTTACTTTTTTTAAATGCTGGTTCAAGTCTTCTAAAATTACAAAATAACTCATTACTGATCCCTGATAAATAAATTTTCAGAATCTCGAATCATATTGTAGATAAGGGCGTAAAAAGCGCAATTTTGCAAGGTGTTGTTTGCCAGGTGCCAGGGTAAAACATGTAGTTGAGGCAGTTAAGGCAGGTGTGGTTAAAGGGGAGGAAAAGGCAGTAGTGTGGGTGGGAACAAATGACGTAGAGAGGACTACAAATGTCGAGTTTAAGAGGGAAGCAGAAACACTTTTAAGAGGCATTAAGTCTCATGGGGCAGAAGTAACAGTATTAGGATTACTACCTAGGTATGGGTTAGGCAATGGGTGGTTAAATCAAAGGGCCAATAAGATGAACGGGTTGTTAAGGGATTTGTGTGAGAGGGAGGAGGTTAGATTTTTAGATGTTTGGAAGGAGTGTAGGAGGGATTGGATAAGCAGGGACAATTTGCATTTAAGCTTGATAGGTAATAGGGAGGTTGGCAAGCGGGTTTTGAATATTCTGGAGTCAAAAAACTAGTATACAAGCAGGGATGGGAAGGACATAGAGGGTTGACAGTACACAGTAATTGCTTAGGAAAACTAACAGGGTCTAAATTGCAGGAGACAAACAATACAAAGGGAAAGTGCAATGTAAGGGAGAAAAACAATACCAAAACAAATAATACAAGGGGAAAGTGCAATCTAAGGGTGAAAAATAAGCTAAAAGTATTTTATTGTAATGCTCGCAGTGTGAGAAATAAAATGGATGAGCTCAAGGGAATTGCACAAGCAGAGGATATAGATATCATTGGGATTACTGAAAGTTGGGCAAGCAGTGAAGATGCACAAATTTTAGAATTAAGTGGATTCACAATGTTTAGGGAGGACAGAGAGAATAGGAAAGGGGGTGGGGTTTTGATTTATGTGAGAGAATTCTTAAACTGTACAGAAATAAAGTTAAATAGTAAAACTGAGGGTATAGAATCAGTCTGGGTGAAACTGAATACAGACAAAGGGAAAGGACTAATTCTGGGTAATATATATAGACCTCCTGTTTGTAGTGAAGAGCAGGAAAAGGGCATGTGCAATCTGATAAACGAAGCATGTCAAAAAGGAGAATTAATTTTAATGGGGGACTATAACTATCCAAATATTGACTGGACAAACAATCTAGCTACAAATGGGAAAGGGGCAGAATTTTTGGAAGTGATACAGGATTGTTTTTTGTACCAGATGGTGTATGAGGATACTAGGGACAATGCAATATTGGATTTGATTTTAAGCAATGATGAGGATAGGGTGCAGGATTTGGTTATAGGTGAGCCACTGGGAGAAAGTGATCATAGAAGTATCAGATTAAGTATAAATTTTCAGTCAGCATACACAATCAATAGTAGAATAATTCCAAATTTCAGAAAGGTAAATTTTCATAAGATAAGGGAAGAGTTAAAGGAAACATTCAAAGGGGGATTATTAGCACTGCATCATTCTGAACAATGGGAGGAATTCAAGAATAAGTTAGACATGGTGTTAAAAAAACATGTAACGTTCAGGAAAAAAGGAAAATCTAGAAAATTGCTCCCTATGTGGTTTTCAGGGGAAACACACAAAGCTTTAAAATTAAAACAAAGAACATACAGGGTATATAAAAGCACTGGTAACGACAGGGACATGGAGGCATATCAGAAAGCCAGAAAGGAGTTTAAAACTATTAGTCGGAAGCAAAAGGTGTCCTTGGAGGAAAAATTAGCAAGGGAAATAAATATAAAACCAAAAGAATTTTTTGCATATGCAAGTGGTAAAAATAAATTTAGCACTACACTGGGACCGTTAGAGGGGAAGGGAGGTGAATTAATTCAAGACGAGGAGGGAATGGCAAACGTGTTAAATGACTTTTTTCTGGGGGTTTTCAATGGTAACTATAGTTTAAAAAAGGACCCCAAGGATGGAGCCTTTGCAGGGGGTATAATTAAAGAATGCAAATTCAACAGGGAAGAAATAGTACATCAGTTGAAAAGAATTAAGCCATCTAAAGCACCAGGGCCAGACGATATTTATCCGAGAGTACTAGTGGAATGCGCGGAAGAACTGGGGGAAGTAATTCACACGATATTTAATTCAACATATAGCACAGGTTGGGTGCCAATGGATTGGAAGTTGGCCAACATAACTCCAATTTTCAAAAAGGGAATACAAAGTGATCCGGGCAACTATAGACCAGTAAGTCTAACATCAGTAATTTGCAAAATATTTGAATCTCTGTTAAAAAAGCATATAATGTTATACTTGGAGGAGGGGGGACTGTTATCAGAGAATCAGTATGGGTTTAGGAAGGGCAGATCCTGCTCTACAAACCTTTTGAAGTTCTACGAAAAAATTACTGAGGAGCTGGATAATAAGAGCAGTGTGGATATCATGTACATAGATTTTCAAAAGGCTTTTGATAAAGTACCTCATGAGGCATTACTGTTTAAATTGGAAAGGCTGGGGATTCAGGGAAAAACATTAATATGGATAAAGAATTGGTTATTGGGTAGAAAGCAGAGAGTGCAGGTAAAAGGAAATTATTCACAGTGGACAGAAGTTATAAGTGGGGTGCCTCAGGGATCAGTTTTGGGACCAATTTTATTTATAATTTTCATAGATGATATAGGTCAGGGGATCAAGAATAGAATCGGTATATTTGCAGATGACTTAAAAATATGGGGGACAGTGGATACCAAGTTACAGATAGAAAATTTACAAGGGGATTTTGATAAGATATCCGAATGGGCTGTAAAATGGGGTATGTCATTTAATGTAGGGAAATGTCAAGTTCTGCATATGGGTTACAGGAATAGTGGAGCCGAGTACTGTCTGCAGGGAGTAAAGGTAAAGGAGGGAGAAACAGTCAAGGATCTTGGGGTGATAATTCACAGGGATTTTAAAATGGGTCACCAATGTTCAGCTGCGGGTAAAAAGGCTAATAGGTTATTGGGGTATATTAAAAAGACTGTAACTTCAAGGGATATATAACTTGCCGTTATATAAGGGTTTAGTAAGACCACATCTAGAATATGTTGTACAATTATGGGCTCCATATATGAGAAAGGATATAGAATTAATTGAAAGGGTTCAGCACAGAGCTACAAAAATAATAAAGGGGATAGCAAATATCGACTACAATGAACGTTTAAGTAAGCTAAACATGTATACACTGGAAAGAAGAAGAAGGAAGGGGGATTTGATTCAGCTTTTCAAGTTGGTAAAACAAGGGGACACAGAAGGCTTAAATTTCAATAGGGATAACAGAACAAGGGGCCATGGGTATAAATTGAATAAGACACATTTTAATCGGGATTTAAGGAAAAACTACAACTTTAATAGGGTGACAGACAGTTGGAACGCGTTGCCAGAAAATATAGTTAATTCAAAGGGAGTGCACGAATTTAAGACACAATTGGATAGTCAGTGGGAATTGGAGAATTCATAAACAAAGGACCAGCCTTGTTGGGCTTGAGCCTGTAGCTGGTCGTCAATATTTGTATTTGTATTTGTATTTGTATAAATAAAAATATGTAGAAAAAAAGGGGAGCATGAAAATAATGTTTTTCTCCATTGAGTTTGTTGGTGTTAGGCCACTCTTGCTCTGATAGCCTCATTCAACAACATTTCGGATTTCAATATATTTGAAACTGTTAACTGAATGTATAGTTTTAAACACACTGAAAAGTAATTCCGGAAATATTCGGAATTCAAAGACAATTGAAGGGGCAAACTGGTGGCTATTTGATATGAGAGTCAGTGAGCAACCTGCTGGGTGGCAGGTGAGCACTTAACTATTATGTCAAGATATTATTTAAAATTAAGGAGTAAAACTGAAATCATCATTGTTTCTGTTTTAATATTAACATGTGGCCTGTAGATGGCAGCACTATATTAAATTTGAAAAGTAAAATGCATTGCTTATCTCTCCCTTCATTGGCAAAAAAATACATAAATACAGGCCGCGGTCAACTTGTGACAAAATATTATTGAAAAACCCCCAACCTCAAACAAAAAAGAGGTGTTTTAACACAAAAAGCAAAATTAATTAACTGATCTTTTTTTGGAATCTATATAGTACACAATAAATGGTTTTATATACACAAAAGAGCACACGGGGAAAATAAAACATTTTTACTGTATAGTACTTAATAAAAAATTCAAAAAGTTATAATTACAAAATTCATTAAAAAGTAAATAACCTATCGATAGTTTTTCAGGAAGAAAACCTGATCCAAGAGACTACTATTTTTAGTCATGAAAATTTAAACTTGCATAATAGAACTTACAACACAGCATATATCTATATAAATAAGAATGGAGTGTTTGTTTGTATATACATTGAATATTTTCGACCCATTTCAAGTTTTCTATCCATTTTGGATCCTTCTGATACCAAATCCGTCCCTTGCACGTTTGGTGTCTCGATGTATGTATGTATGTGTGTGTCCGAAACACGACCACAAGGTTTAATATAATTCCATGAGCCTTTTCATACTATGAGAACTTATCTCCATTAAGTGAGTGAACTTGGTTGTGCAAGTCTTGTTTCACAGGGATTTTAAAATGGGTCACCAATGTTCAGCTGCGGGTAAAAAGGCTAATAGGTTATTGGGATATATTAAAAAGACTGTAACTTCAAGGGATATATAACTTGCCGTTATATAAGGGTTTAGTAAGACCACATCTAGAATATGTTGTACAATTATGGGCTCCATATATGAGAAAGGATATAGAATTAATTGAAAGGGTTCAGCACAGAGCTACAAAAATAATAAAGGGGATAGCAAATATCGACTACAATGAACGTTTAAGTAAGCTAAACATGTATACACTGGAAAGAAGAAGAAGGAAGGGGGATTTGATTCAGCTTTTCAAGTTGGTAAAACAAGGGGACACAGAAGGCTTAAATTTCAATAGGGATAACAGAACAAGGGGCCATGGGTATAAATTGAATAAGACACATTTTAATCGGGATTTAAGGAAAAACTACAACTTTAATAGGGTGACAGACAGTTGGAACGCGTTGCCAGATAATATAGTTAATTCAAAGGGAGTGTACGAATTTAAGATACAATTGAATAGTCAGTGGGAATTGGGGAATTCATAAACAAAGGACCAGCCTTGTTGGGCTTCAGCCTGTAGCTGGTTGACAGTATTTATATTTGTATTTGTATATATGGTATAGAACATTGGTTTGTTAAAGGGCGTGGGTGTTCCTCTCATACAACAACTCCACAGCTCGATCCACATGCCACGGATTGGGACTATAGAAAACTCCAGGACCGCTTGTAGGACCCTTTAATTCGTGTTGAATTATATTGGTCAGAGAAGGATGCCTTTCTTTCGTGAACTGTAATAGTGTGTCCACCACTGTGTTATAATGTTGAATCTCTTGATCTCTTCTCAACCATTTAAGCTCAGATACCGTCATCTTCATTCACGGCGTTATTCTTTAAATAACGGCATTATTCTTTAAAAAACGGCATTATTCTTTAAATAACGGCATTATTCTTTCAATAATGGCATAACTACACTTAAAATTTACTGAAAATTTATACTGACTTACCTAACATTTTTTAGTCTAATACATTGTGGTGCTGTTGCGTGTGATGAGAAGGAAAACACATTTATTAAAATAAAAAATATTTAAAACAGGAAACAGCAAAGTAAAACAAAATAAAAGATGTCGCAAAAAATTGTTCTAAAGATATTAATTTGGGATTAAATTTTATTTCTTGATCTCGCACAGTTGCCACAACTTACAACTAAAAGTGCACAAAATTCAGAAATGTGAAATTAATTCAGAGCGAAAGAACCATAATAAATATCACTGCTCGCGCGATCTTGTTCATTCTCGTTTCGTTGAAAAATATCGTCTGTCCCAAATATTCGGAAATCGTTTTCATTGCGCAAAGAATAAAAATAAGACTCGAAATAAATAAAGTATCAGAGCTAAAATTTCACCATAAAATTTTTTTTTGAAAAATAATTGGTTTTCAGCATTACTGGTAAAGAAAATGAAAGTAATCGTAATACTCAAACTACATTCCAATTTTTCGAAAACTATCAAATTGTGGCTGATTTAAGTATATTTACTCAGGTGTTTTTACATAAAACTCTTCTAAATATAACAATAAAAAAATGTTTAATATTGCATTCACTAAACTAATAAATAATGTATAAAATAAAACACATTGTAATCAAATATCTGAAATACAATTCATGTGATGTCTACACAAACACAAAATCGAGTATAGAACAGAAAGACGGACAGACAGACTTTCGCAACCAATGCCACTCACTAAATGAAGATAAGTACTCACTGTATGCAAATTTCCATGAAAATATCTTAAACCGCGTGGACGTGTATAGGGCACAACATACAGACAGACAGACAGACAGACGGACAGACAGACAGACAGACAGACAGACGGACAGACAGACAGACACCAAACGAGAAAAAGGCGGATTCGGCATCAGAAGGGTCCAAAACGGATAGAAAATTTGAAATGGGTCGAAAATATTGAATGTACAAACAAACACTCCATTCTTATTTATATAGATAATACAAAGTTTCCAATACATACGCCGCACCGTCAGTTGCAAAAACACGCCTCACTCCTCTGAAGTGTACAACGAATATCTCTTTATTTGTGTTCTTGATCGTATCAGAACACAGGCACTGTCATACATCGATGTTCGTCCACTAGAACAGTAGCAACCACAACACAAGAACAACTGTTCGTATAACCTATCTGTGTTCGTATAAACACTTGTCGGGAGATTGTTACAGCTATTATAAAGCAACTACTGGAAGCTCAGATAGGAAAGAGTATGTCTGCTCAAATTCGAATTTATATAGGAACTAAAATAAATCTTGGCAGGAGTCTGTTACGATCTTCCGACAGGTGTTATGGACACTGATAAGAACGGTAGTTCTTGTGTTCTGGTTGTTACTGTTCTATTCCTCTCTCAATCAACATTCCTCCCACATGGAATGTTCGATGGTTGGCCCCGACCCCGAGGAACGAAAAGAAGGGAGTGAAGACGAGAGGGGTAGTTCGAGAGATGGTGGAACCGGATGTCTGTCTTGGAGTAGTCGTGGTTTTTTTTTTTTTTTTTTTTTTTTTTTTTTTTTTTTGGCACCGTACGGAGCGGAGTATATATTGGAAACCATATAATATTTAAAAATAAATGTGCGTGTCCAAATTAGGTATGTAGTGTCCCTCTGTTCTTGGCCACTACTACACGGTCACTCTGACAGAGTCCTTGCGGGTATCTTCGTTGTGAGAAATCACAACTCTCCACATCAATCACGAGTGGATTTAAAAATAGAAATTCAACAAGAATGATTTTTTTACACGGATAGATGTGTGTTCGTGTTTACTTTGAGGTGTATACCAAAATAACATTTTTATACTCACATTTAAGGAAAAGTTACAGGTCACACTTGGCTACTGCAAAATGTAAGCAATACATACATTTAGACACAAAAACTCTAATATGTACTCATTCTTAATGTGTTCGACATTTATATATTGTAATTGATGAATACTTTGAGTTTTCCATGAAGAAATAATTTAGAATGAACTCAAAGTGGATGGTAAAAAGTCCATGCTAAACTTATATGACAAAACTCGACACACAATTTCACTCTCAAAATGTTTATATATGCCCAATTCTTGATTCTTTTTACACGGATAGCAGTGTATTCGTGTTTACTTTGAGTTGTATGTCAAAGAAACATTTTAATACTCATATTTAAGTAAAAGTTAGAGATTACACTTGGCTACTTTCTAAATGTAATTAATGGATACATTTAGATACAAAAACTCTAAAATTCATAATTTCTTAATGTGTTCTGCATTTAATGTTGTAATTAATGAATCATTTTTTTTTTGTTTCAACAAGAAATAATTTAGTATGAACTCAAAATACATGATAAAATGTCCATGGTAAACTAATATGATAAAACTCGACACACACTTTCACTCTCAAAATGTTTATATATGCCCAGTTCTATATTTATTGGTTGTACAATACAATACGATATGGTAATACAGCATACCCAAGTTTTATTTATTCATTCCTCATATGATGGACTTATAGCACACGGGGTAACAAGGTCTTCAAGAACAAATACGTCTTCTTGTTCTCCGGTATTAATTCAACGGGATACCCGTTTGTTACGCTCAACTAATTCCTTATAAAAATCTTTCATGTATTTTTTCAAATCAAAGGCACATACGTCTGTTCTGTTGGGTCGATTAAATCTCTTGAACAATATTTGGGTTTCACGAATTATTGGTGATTACTTTTAAATATAAATTTCATTGATTCCCTCGTTCTTTTCACGGCAAAAGTTGTTCCAATGTCCATGGTAACAAATTGCATTTCCAATGGAGTCCATTCATTATTGTGGAAAAGCCATTGGGTTACTTGGTATAGGCTCATGGTTGAATATTGGTGAGAGCGCAGTGTCAGCCTGGAGCAGAAGACTAGGTGAGAGGACAGGAAAGAAAAATATTGAAACAAATTTGACTGATACAACAAACAAAAAAATTTGATTTAAAACAAGGTTGCGTTTTTTTTTTGTTAAAGCATTTGAAAAAAATCCATGTCTAAAACCTCTTCCAGAACCATACGAACTACAAGTAATGGATATACAGAATGAAAGGTTTTTTTCTCTTCTTACACAGAAAAGCACCCAGGGAGAAATAAAAAATATAACAACTACAAAGATTTACCAGTTTCAAAATTTTGCTGAATTTGAAGGATTTAGGTAATTCTCATTGAACTGCAGTAAAGAAATAAATGTTATCTCAAAGACATAATTATATAAAAAAATAAATTCATTTTCTTACATTATTGTTGCTGAGATCATGTCTAATGACACACAGCATCCAAGAACCGTGTTACTTCACCTGGTGAAATTTTTTTTAAATACACAATTAAAATTCGGATAAATGAATTGTTTCAAAAACAATATTTACATTTATTTCGCATACGTTCGACTAGAATTGCTGCCATACTAATACATGAAACAACTACTGGAAGCTCATATATGAATATGTATGCTCAAGTTCGAATTTATATATGAATTGCAACTATGTATACAAAAAAGGGTGTGTGTGTATATATTCTCTATACAAATCTTCACCGTTTGACCAATCGACACCAAATTTGGTACACTTATACTTTAGAACACTGCGGAAAACATAGGCTATTTTTTTCATGTCTTCGTACCAATCTGCAGAACTTACGATCCTGAAAATTGGCCCACATGTAGTCCTAAAAGTTCCCCTCGAATCCCCAATTTTAAAATATAAAGTTTGTTTTCTTACAATACATAAATATTGCTAAGGAAACACGTTCTACAAGGAACTTAACATAGTGAAATGTCTCGGTCATATTTGAGCATTACTAAGTTTCATAAATTATAAATCCTTATCGTCTTCATCAATATTTTTCTAATTGCTCTATTTCAGCTCAGAAAATCAAAATTCGACACTTCGCACATCTTTTTTTTTTTCATCACAATTTCGTTTCTGTTTGTATACGTCTTAGTCTTTTGCATTTTGTAATATATTATTGAGGAATTAAATGTATATATATTTCCATACAAAGTAAATTGTAGAAGCTATGAAAAAGACAAAACTAATTTAAAAGTAGTTTTCTATGTAAGAAAAGTGAATATTCTAATTCACTTTTAAATCAACATTTAATCATTTCAATCCTATCAACGCCGTGTTATTCAGCTAGTAAGTAAATAAACAAACTTTAAGTACCGAAGTCTACTGTTTATTAATTCATAATTATATGTATAGGTACACTACACACACACACTGTAAATAAAAGTTGTTCAAAAACCTTTTCGCGTCGATTTGTGTGCTTTGTAGCTATTTTGCGGATTATCCGCGGTTGACGCGTCATTCAATTCCGCAGATAAAAGTTTACTGTATATGAAATTTCAGTGTACCGATTATTCCATTTAAATCGTGTTTGCTATAAATGAACAATTCAGGAGCCATTCTATTTTAGTTTTAGCAAGCATTGCAAACTTGAAATTAGATATTACTTTGTCTTTAAACTTAGTTATTGCTATTTATAAACATTTCTTATTTAGCTTCATCAGGTTACTTTTTTCCGACCCCGAACATTTTAAAATATTGACTGCTGGAGCTAGAACATGAGCCAGTTGCTTTATTAGCAAAAGCAGAGTAAAACAGTAATAAAAAGAGATAAAAACAGCACAAACAAATTACAACGAAAACACGACCGACAAAATAAGAAAATGAATAAGTTAATGACCGAAGTCATTGCCCCAAAAGTTCTCTTATCTAGCCAATACCAGTCTGCCTCGGAGTCAATCCCATGGAATGCTCCCCAGCGATGCAAACGGGCTCAGCTCATAGGTTCTTTTCATTATAAACCAGTGATACGAATGTATAGTTTTTAAATGCACAACGCACAACAAATTCCACACTATCTAATTCGTTAGTTCTTTCTTTTGTTTGCAAACCAAATGGGAATTCGTAGCCAATTGGATAACAGCCATCATGGCATAGCCCGTGGTGTTAATTTGCTTCGCAAACCAAATGGAAATTAGTTGACTATTGGAATGAATTCCCTGCGAATTCCAATTTGGTTTGCTTCGCAATTCGTATCCTATTGGAAACAGCCATGACGTCTTTGCACGTCTTTGCAGTTTGCTTCGCAAACCAAATGGGAATTCGTAGCCTATTAGATAACAGACACCACGGGCAACGCTCATTGGGAAATGTGGCCAAATTCGAATTGCGAAGAGATCCTTTCGGCGTGGCTTCAAAATCTCTTGCAAAAATATAAATATTTAATTAATAAATTATGTTTTAGAAGAAAATCAAATGTATGAGATATCTAACTGGTGTAAAGTTTTCCCCAGATTTCAAATCCGTTGAAATTTTCAATCTGTCTTTAACGATCCCGATTTTACAAAAGAGAACTAAACAATGCTTGTGAAATATTTTTTTTATTTTTTTTGCTTTTCTTCGCTGGAAGCGCTTTCGTGCAGCAAATAGAATCTGATTTCTCGATCGCGAAGGTCATATGGGAAAAAATATAAAAATTATAATTTAAAAATGATTTATTTAAAAAAAATCTTTTTTTTTTTTTTTTTTTTTTTTTAAGGTATTGATAAGATGTGAATCTTTCTACAGATTTAAATCCGTTGAAAATTTTACTCTATCTTTGGCGATCTAGGAGATATTTAAAAGACTACATAACTCCAGTTAAAAATTTATTTTATTTTCACCTGCTGAATAGTCGTTCCTCCGCAGAATAAAGAGATAAAACGGAAGATAAAGATAAAACGGAAAAAGTAAATTTAGAATCTATCATCTAACTATGGTGTTTTAGCTCTAAGGAAAACTTTAATAATTATATTCCATTAAATTAATTTTAAAATGTTCTAGATTAAATTTTAAAATTCAGGCTTCGCACAAAAATTGCAAACATTTCGGTCTACCTGTGTACAAAGTCTCATTATTTTAAGTGCCATTGATTCGTCAGGACAGCAGTACAGACCCGCCAGATATACTGGCTGGTACTAGTTTCGGATTCGGAACCTTCCGGTTGCTCTTCCAACAGGGTTATCGCGGTCCCAAAAATTAATTCGTAAAACTAGATACGAGTTCCAATGCAATAAAGATTGCCCTATTTACTACTATTGAACAAGTTACTTGCATAAAATTAGGTCTCCGTAGGTAATTTCTATGCCCCAGAGGAGCGGAAGTCGACAGTACCAGAGAGTTTAGGTCATGAGGTTTAAGAACGATCGCGGCAATTCAATGGACTACAAGTTTTTTACGTTTTGTAAAAATTATAAATATTTACTTTCATTATCGATGCCCTTATATTACGTGTTTTTTTAATGTGCACCTAAAATATAACCTGTGCACCTAATTTAAAAACTTAGGTGCATCTTGTGTTAGAATATCTATTTCGAGGCCTGGAATAAAGTTTCTGACGGCACCTGCCGATATACTAGGTCGTCAAGGCTTCGGAACTGTGCACAAACAGCCAGTAGTTTCAAATTTTTTAAACCAATCATAAATAAATTTTCTAGTTGGAGGTTCTTTTCCAAATCGTGATAGAAATTGGCGTTGCACAACGCTGACAGATTCCGTTTTGTTCAATTCAAAAAGACAAAACGCACCTCCCACTGTAAAAGAAGCCATTTCCACTGACTAGTCACGTGACACGTTCGCTATCGCCTACGTCACTTCGCATGGAAGAGGACATAAACTTGATGAGTACAAATAGCTAACATTCGCATTTGGGGACCGTGTCTTAAACTGCTCCTGTTTTACAGCAACTGGAAACTGTATACGTAATTATGAATCACCCTGTACTTTCGAATGCTATATCAGTGATTTTCAACCTATTTTCACTTCATGACCCTCTTACACTAATTATTCAAATTCTGAAGTACACACCAAAAATCTATATATTTTTTCCGATCTGAAAAAATAGGTCAAGATTCTGATTGATTTACAAAACAAATGGTAACTACACATACACTTCTTGAAGACCGTAGTAGCTCATTTGGTGGAGTCGCGGAATAGCAAAAAAGAGTGTTGTGACTTCGAAGCTCGCTACAACCAACGAAAGTCGTGTTCGTGGGGGCTGGTGCACGTCAAATCCGTCCTGTCCTGAAGGTTGGCATGGTTTGGAACTTTGGAGAGTGTTGTGCAAGCTTAGGAGTTGGCCATATTATCTAACCATAGTTTAAAAATACGAGGTGTTATCTTCAGAACTTTCCCTTCGAGATTGATCAGTGACTCCCCAATACCCCGTCAAGTTGCAGTAGTTCATCTTAGATTCAACTACCTACCCATATCTTTTACTCCAAAGAGGCTTTTTTTAAACGTTTTCAAACAATCTATTTATGATACTTCATTTTTCGAATATAAAAAAATACTAGAATTACCTAATATTAAGTCTAGACACAAAACTACAGAAATTAAGTAAATCTTGCAAAAAATTTCAAACCTTTTCACACACTTGCCACTCTTGCTGCACATTGGTATAAAATCGTTGTGCTATTGTTTTCATGTGCCTCTGAAGAAAATTATCTAATGACCGGTCTTTTAGAAATCATATCACGTATGTGCCTAAATGATTGATAACAGCTTATTACATCATTCTGTTGCATAATTAGAGTAGATTTAGTGGTCCCGTGAATAAACAGACCTATCTTTCCTTCTCATTCAGCAAAACCGCTTCCTCGCCTTTCTTTCGCGAATGCATAGAAGAGTTTCACAACATGATAGTTTTGCCATAGCCCGGTAGAGTGACATCTCGAGGGAAAAAGTGACGGAAACTCGACCCTTAGAGGGAAAACATTTCAAGGACTGCGGCCCTCGATACAAAACCGTTTCCAACACGCCACAAAGTCGAGCTGGTCACATCCTTAAATTTCCTCGAAAGATTCCGATCTGTCCCTTGAATTCATTACAGCTCATTCTGCAGCTCACACCAGTCGGTAAAGCGACGTTAAGAAGCGATGAATTTAAGGATTTCTTGTGTTCTGCTGATTGCTCTCTGTGGAATCGTGAGTTCTGAACCCTCTTCAACTACCGCTCAATCGACAGAAGATGAAATAACGAGCATCTTGTCAACGGAAGACGCAACATCCATACTACCAAAAGTAGATGTAGCTGCCATACTATCGAACTTAGATACAGCTGATATATTATCAAAAATAGACGCAGCTGTTAGTTTTCTAAACAAAGACTCAACTACCCTATCGTCAGAAAAAGATGCATCTACCATCTTGTCTATAGAAGATGAAACTACGGACGTATTGGGAATAGATGAAACTACCATCTCGTCAGAAAAAGATACAACTACCGTCTTCTCAAAAGATGCAACCAACTCTTTATTGGGAAAAGATGAATCTGCAACCGGGGACGATTCCACCTCAGTTCCCAAGCAAACGTACAAGGAGGCAGAGAAGGAGATTACGGATTACATAAATTCGTTGTTGAGGTCCCTGTTGCCACAGATCATCGGGGGCTCTGGAGACGCAAAATTGACTCCTAAATGCACAGCAGCGATGCTGAAAGTGTTTGGTTACATTCGACGTATGAAAGGATGGACACTGAAAAGTAAGTATGCCTTTTTTGTGTTATTTTAAATGAAATTTGCTGCATAAATAGCTTTCTTATCTTAAATTTTTATTTATTAAACAAGTACCCATTTAAAACATAAAAATAGGCATTTTATCACATTCCATAAGCATAGTTAGTACAGTATGGAAAAGTAATCATGTAAAGGGTTTGACCTCTTTAACTTGAAAATTTTGCTACTTAAACTTTCCTTAAAGTTGTCAAAAAAAATTTTAGATCATAATTCACATTCCTTTGAAATGTAAAGTAAGAAAATCTCTCCTGCGTAAATAATTTCTCTAAATGATAAATAACCAATTCATTCTGTCCAGAGGCATAAATAACCCACACTAAGTTACTTTCATATATGTGGTAATTTTACGTTATTCTTGTGAAGTAATGAAAATTGATTTTTCAGCTGAAAATGTATTTGAAATTTGCTGCATAAATAGCTTTTTTATCTTAAATTTTTATTTATTAAACAAGTACCCATTTATGACATAAAAAAAAGGCATTTTACCAGATTCCATAAACATAATTAGTATAGTATGAAAAAGTAATCATGAAAGGGTTTGAACTTTTTACTTGAAGATTTTGCTACTTAAACTTTCCATAAAGTTGTCAAAAAACAATTTTAAATCATAATTTATATTTCCTTTGAAATGTCAAAGTAAGAAAATCTCTCCTCCTTAAATAATTTCTCTAAACGTTTAATAACCAATTCATTCAGTCCAGAGGCATAAATATTACACACTTTCTTTCATATGTGTGGTAATTTTAACATTATTCTTGTAAAGTAATGTAAAATTGAATTTTTAGCTGAAAATTTATTTGATACATAAACTTAGAACCATTTAAAAATTTCGTTAGACAATAACATTAACAAAATAGTCGAGTTATGTTAAATCTTTGGATCCATATGTACTTGGGAGTGGGAACTAGTCAAAACTGTCATCTTCTTTATTGTTCATACGATGGAAATTTGGAGATGCCGGGTCAAATGTTGACCTAGTATTAACCTAAATACTGAACGAGATATATCGTCCATCTGACTGTACCTCAAAATATTGTGTTATCTAACCTTTCCCTTCGGGAGTGATCGTAGATCGTCGACAATAGCCCGGTGTTTTGTTGTCATGCGAAGTAAATTTAACAACCTTCCAATGGGATCTGTTCTCGGCATATGCCTTTATAATAATTATTATTATGCGTTAATATAATGATATTATGCCTTTGGTAACAAAGCTTCAGCAGTAATAGTATAACTTTTACGTTTGGATCCTGAAACAGGCAATGAAAAAGCTTCCTTCAAGTTTTTCCAACGAGATTATAGTCCATCAAGGTCTGAAGAATTTTTGCTTATGACGATATATCTCGTCATTAAGATATTGTTGATTTTAGATTATGAGGAGATCAGGATCTGATCAGTGTTTTTTCTAATGACGAGAGACGACGAAATCTTGATGGACGAGATATTTCGTCCATCAAGATATGACCAGTTCAACAAATGAAATGATACCTCGTCGATATAACCAGCAAAAGGTTTACTATTAATATCTCAAAAATTCGAATTATGTACCACTAAACCTTATATAAAGGGGACGCGGTACCATTCTTAGAGTTTTCTTCATTTTTTACAATATAATTAAAATATTGTTCTTTTACTATTGTTTTCTAAATAATAAGTTGATCCTAGAAAAAAAAAATCATGTCAAATAAGCAATTTTATAAAAAAAAAATTTTAATTCTACTGTTTTTTCAATTTTTATTATTTTGCTTCAAATTTTTTTCTCAATTTTATTTGAAAAAAAAACTTAACAAAACTATGTATGGAGTTTTACATCAAGAACATAGTTAATTTTATACAGATTGTTTTAGCTAAAATGATAAAAAAGCATCTAAAATAAAAATTTTGATACTTAACTGTTCAAAAAAATAAATATAACACTTAGATGTAAATTCATACACACAGATTTATTCTAAAGACACATAACAATAAGTGGAAAAAATTTGGAAGCTTTTTCTTTGATACATAAAAAACCTTAGCATTTTGAATACATTATGGGACCAAAAAAAAAAAAAAACTGAGAAAAAAAGCTTTTAAAGTTTTAAAACCCGTATAAAATATTATTTACAAAACTCAGAGCTATTTGGAAATAATATGTTGATTTCCATACCAATTAATGTAATTCGAAGCATTTTTCACTCAAATTTAAATCTTTTAAACCAAAATATAACCTTAAGAATTAGTTTTTTTTTTAATGTTTAAAAACATTTAATTTTTGACACGAACTTAAAAATTCAACGCTTCATAATATATCAATTTTGGGTGTTAACTTTTTTTAGTATCCTGTTCATAATAACTTTACACAAATAAAAAACATAATTAAAAAAGCCTAATTAGTGTGTACATTTAAAAGTAACCAGCTTTATACAAAATTCCTTATTTTTTTTAGTTCAATTTTTTGTCTACGTATTAGTGCAGTTTTAATTTTTTTTCTGAGCTAGTAAATAAACTGCTGTTTTCTTTCTATTTCTTAAATATGTTCTACCATAGAGTTTATGGATATCAAGGTGTTTAGAATGCACACTCAATGAAAGATTGTTTTCTTTTTGAAAACCTTCTACAGCTTTTAGGAGTACGCACATTAAATTCTGTGATAGCATCACAAACAGCAATCGTAACAGTGATGCACAACTCTGCTTTGAGGACTTGCTCCATGTAACACTGTGCATGCTTTCATTAGAATTTTGGGTGCTACACCTTACACAACGTTGTAACAGTTCAGTTGAAGCAAGCCTTTGGTAAATTGGCAATATTTTAGCCGAATGCGATTCGTTGATTGGTGTTTTAATATGCTTCATATGAGAACCAGGAATTATACCATGATCGAATGCAGCTTGATAAAAGCACCAGGTATCTTCATTATATTCTCGCCAACACACTTTGAATTAAAAACCAAAACTGTTGTCTCTGAAGATTGCTCACCTACTTCGAAGCGTGTAATTTTTATTGTCTTGGATCAGAAAAGTGTCTATAACTTTTTAACTAATGTGGTTACGGGTTTAAAACTTTGCATACATATTTAGAAAAGGTTTAGCTCTAATTTGAAGTAATCAAAGAATTTCGATATTTTGAGTGACTTTTAGGTACTGCATCCCTTTAAGTGGCGGATCTATTAACATTACTTATTTATAATTACTTCTTATTCATTTACTTAAGATTTCCAATTAGCATGCGATATCCCTAATTTTGAAAAGCTCAAAGAAAGAATATTTTTTTGCTGGAATTTTAAACATAAATTATAGTTACTACTTTTAGATACTACTTTAGATGCTTTCGAAATAGACGCATGTATTGAATACTTCATAAATTAATCCCTCGTGAAATATCACGTTGATAAAGCATCCTAAATGTAAACATTTGGGAGCAACCTTCCAAATAGTGGTGATGTATCTGATTATGATATAGGTGTGAAAATATATTATTTATAAAAGAAAAATTGTGAACTCAAAAAGTTGTAAAGCTCATAGAGAAAACATATACGTATGTCACACTTTTTCAGTGAAAATCTCAGGTTTTTCATAATAGATCAACATATTTCATCGACAGTTAAAGCTTTCGTAAATGTTTTAATTATAACTCTTGGACACAGCATTAACAAAGAGTAAATAATAATTACCAATTGGGCACCTAAAATAGTTTACTCTGCTTGATAAATCGTTTCTTATTTTTAAAAACAAGTTTAGCAAGCCAAAATGAAACAGCGCTTCTTTGTCTACTAAAAAGTACTTCAGGGTATAGTTGAGTTACGCTGATATATATATTCTTACTTTAAAATTAACACTTTTAAAATTATTAAGTACATAGAAGGTATATTTTTACAAAATAATGTATATTTTTAAATATATTGAACTGAAGTTTCTTGAATAAGGCCTTATTTGATTACAGCCAAATTAACGCGGCATCCAAACACCAAAAAATGTACCCCACCCTGGACTTAACTAATGGACGCATAAAGAAGTTTGAAATTTAGTTAATCATTTCGAAAAAAGTTGGAGTATTAATGAACTTATCCTGAGCATTTGAGTAACAAAATATCAAACAGGATTTTTTTTAACTAACAAACCAATTACTTTCCTTAGAAAAAGTTTCCGATTCCATCTTGTTGCTAATGTGAAAGTGAATCCGTGTCTTAACATTAATGTGGAAAATTTTCAGTCGGAATTTTTAATGAAGTTAAAATAGTTACAATGGTAGTCTAGTAAAAAATCGACATTGCATCTCAGGAATTGTTAATCATGTTCAGGTAATTTGGTTTTCGCGAGTGTCTATAATCGAATCAACTTCCTTATTTTCGAATTTTTTTGCAGAAGACACATCAATGAATATATGCAATGCGAACACAACTCGCTTATATTTGTTTTGTAACAAATATTTGCAGTTTTATGGAGCAAGTTTGGCAGTTTTATGGTGCAAGGGACATATTTCGCCAAGCAGCACCAATCACGGCAAACAAGGTTTACAAAATGTCATCTAACGGAAAAAGAGGGACTGATGCACTGGGATTAAGGCCATGTTCACATGAGGTGTTTTCGAACGCGCCTCTTCGAGGTCAGCTTTCCTAAGCATTAAATAATGTTGTTTTATTCCTCAATTCAAGTTTCTATTTTTGCGATCGTTGAAGATATAATGAAACTTTCACCGGATTTGAAATATTCGGAAAATTTGACACCAGATCGATACCTTTAATAAATAATTATTTAATAAATAACTATTTAATAATTAATTATTTAACAAATAATTATGTAATAAATAATTAAATAATCAAATGGTAAATAATTAAATAATAAATCTGCTTTTGGTATCGATCGGGCGTAGATTTTTCCGCTGATTTACAATCCGTTGAAAATTTCACTATCTTCAACGATCGTAAAGATAGAAACTTGAATTAGGGGAATAAAAAAACATAATTTAATGCTTACGGAAAGCTGAACTCAAAACAGCGCGTTTGAAAACACCTCATGTGAACATGGCCTTAGGGGATGAAATCAGAAGTTTTGGATATCCTAGGTGGTCGACATCCGCATTTAATAAAGATAGTTTTAACTCCATAAGAAAAGAAAAGATCACTAGAGTACTTCGGGTCAGTGAAGCCCGTAACACACCTAAAGCAGATGTGCCCCTGACGGCCCTATCTAATACGCACATACCAAATTTATGTGTTAGATTTTAGACTAACTCACATACTTATTATTTTAAGAAATAAGAACTAGACATAATTTTCGTTTCTTACTCACTGACAAATTTAAACTAAGCTAAATTCAAACATTTAAAAAACTTTTCGTGATATTTGCAGAAATATACTCTTTTCTCAGACGTACGAATATATTGCAATGATAAAAATAAAGTGTTATTACTGATTTGGAATAGTGGAAGTAGAATTTGTTACCTAATATTATACTCTGAACTGTTGGCATTTATCAATATAAAAATTGTTGAAGCAAAATTTAATTTTAAAAATGCACAGTTACTTTTTGGCTTATGACTAGTGTGTATATCCGCAGAAAAAAAAATGTTTAACCATTCGGCATCTTTTAAATACTACATTATTTTTTAACTGTCCTGGAAAGTTCACTTTTACCACAGAAAAGAAAAATAACAACACACTTCGACACTTATACATAAATTAAATTGATATGGTTTTAAAGACTATTTACGACACTACTAGTTCTGAAAGCATATGGTATTTGATAAATGCGTGTAGATATATTATAACAAAGGCTTTCACCAAAGACACACAATCCATAGTTATTGTTTGGAAGTACCAGTTTACTAATTTTTAGAAATCAAATCTTTGGTAATGCTTTTAATGCAGTTTCTCTGACTCGATGATGGGCAATTTCATGCAACCAGTTTCTGGTGTACAGAAAGGAATGTCGAACTCGATAGAAAACACGATCAAATCAAATATTTCACAAATATTTTTTTTGACTTAAAGGCTTTTTTTATTCTTTAGTGCTGGTAGGTAGGTAGGTATTTTAATCAAAATCATACTGGGGCAACACAACGGGCTATTGACGACTGTCAGGTATCAATCCCCCAAGGGAAAAAAACCGAGGACAACACCACGTAATTTTGAGCCACGTTCAGATTACGGGGCAACACCTGAGCTGACACCCTACGCTTCAAACTTCCACACGACGCCAACTTGAGGATATTTGAGGCTATGACAGATTTGGCGTCCATCAGCCTTATTCGTACGCGACGGTGTTTCTTGGAATTGAACTCGCTACCCTCCTGTTGCTAATCCGTTTCAACCGGGCCAACCCTTTAGTTTCTGGGCAGTATGGGAAAACCAGTTTCTGGTATTCTGAACGGCACGTCGTATTCCATGGACAATTTGTATAAACCAAACCTTTTCTCAATTTAAGATATTTTTCTTCCTTAGGTTTGGACAACAGTAAATCCATTTTTGCTATTACGAAAGGCACGTCGAATTTTTCAATGGGCAACTCGTTAAATCTAAACTTTTGGCTTAATAGAAGGTCTTTGCATCCTTAATGCTGGGCTGTATGGAAAAAACCTGCTTCTGGTATTCTAAAAGTCACAACGTACTTATTGACTAACTCGATCAAACCAAACACTTTTTAATGTTTTAAGGCCTTTTTCGAAGTGTAAGATAGAATATATAATAAGAACCTGCTTGTGGTATCCTGAAAAGCACATTAATGAGCAACTTGTATAAATAAAACTTTTTCTAAATTCAAGGTATTTTCTCCAGTGCTTGGAAGTATGGGTGGTATTTGAATTACAATTTGGTATTACGTGTTGGAGCAACACGACGGTTCAGAATCAATCCCGAAGGGAAAGCCAACCAAAAACACCTCGTAATTTTGAAACCCGGTCAGATTGCAAAGAACAATACGGAAAAACCTACTTCTATTATTCTGAAAAGCACGTCATATTTAAAGGGCAAGTCGTGTAAACCAAATTTTTTCTTAATTTAAGGTCTTTTCTCTTCCCTAGTGCTGGACAGTATGGGGAAACCAGCTTCTGGTATACTGAAAGGCACTTCGTTCTCAATGGGCAACTACGACCAATGCCTCGATCTGTCCGTGACGAGCAAAGGAGCCGAGACAACGGACACGCAGAACGAGATGTTCCGTGGAAAGTATTGCCGAGTGAAGATCACTCTGCCAGAGGTCGTGATCGAATATGCCAGAAACTACAACAAAGGAATTCTCAATGCAACTGACCTTGGCAAGCTGAAAGAAGTGAGTGATATTTTGTTTTGGTTCTCTTTTCTCGGTACCTTTCAAACTGGATCACATTTCTCGCATGTGTAACATGCGTATCAGGATGGTTGTTTGATTTTCCGCGTTTATTGTTGTTTGCTGAGCGTAACACGCGTGACTTTGTATGGATTCAATTGAGTGCTTCTTGAAAATACCTGAAAACCAAATAAAGAATCAAGAGTTTCTGTCACCAACACCGCCCTTGTAAATTAACACTGTCCTTGTAAAAGAATTGTAAAGCGTAAAACATTATTTTGAGGATACTGAAAGAACCCACCGTTGCTAGCCATCGACCTTCTAATGAAATTGAAAGAGTATGTGTGGGGAGGTTTATGCTATTTTTTCCGGTCGATCGGTTTGAGGATCTATTACGTGGTTGTGGGAAAAAGTATGAATAAAAAATTATTGATTGGTTAAAATGATTATCCACACAGTGATCAGAGGAATACGAGTCTGCTCTTCTATAGTCAATCACTAACTCAATTTTCAGACCCACGTGATTTTTCCTTTAGAGATTTTATGACAGCGACATCACCCACCACTATTTCTTTACATTTTGTATCTTCTAACACTTACTTATGACTTTCACTCTTTATTATTCTGCTTCTTCAAGAAATGCATACGTATTAAGCACTTAAAGTGTAAAAAAATAATGATTATATTTTACACTAGCAAAATACCCGCCCTTACTCGGTTTGAATTGGTATACTCTAGATGGAAGAGATAATCAAAATATATACTGACTTACGTTTTTTGTAGAATAAAAATTTATTTTAACACCTTTCGCCATCTTTATATTTTCTACAACTTACTTTGGACACAAATCCTACACATGCATATCCATTCATGTAATACATTTCACATACATCGCACAATTCCTGTATGATAAAGCTACAAAATGACAAAAGGTGACACTACAAAGGTTTATACTACAAAAGACGATTTTGAGGGAGATTTGGAATTCCCTTTCTTAAGTTCTTTTCATGTTCAACTCAATTAATTAAAATTACGATTTACGGCGAGTGCTCTCGCACTCATAGTCAACAAAACAATATTTTTTTACTTGTGGCACTCTTGCCTCCGGTATGCGACATTGTGAAATTTTGCAATCTTCTCCTGTGATTATTACAACGAATTTTTTAATGTTCGAAAAAGTTCTAGTTTGGATTTTTAAACATTATTATTCTTTCAATAACGGCATTATTCCTTAAAAAACGGCATTATTCTTTAAATAACGGCATTATTCTTTCAATAATGGCATAACTACACTTAAAATTTACTGAAAATTTATACTGACTTACCTAACATTTTTTAGTCTAATACATTGTGGTGCTGTTGCGTATGATGAGAAGGAAAACAAATTTATTAAAATAATAAATATTTAAAACAGAAAACAGTGAAATAGAACAAAATAAAAGATGTCGGAAAAATTGTTCTAAAGATATTAATTTGTGATTGATTTTTATCTCTTGATCTCGCACAGTTGCCACAACTTACAACTAAAAGTGCACAAAATTTAGAAATGTGAAATTAATTCAGAGAGAAAGAAACAGAAAACATCACTGCTCACGCGATCTTTTTCATTCTCGTTTCGTTGAAAAATAACGTCTGTCTCAAATATTCCGAAATTGTTTTCATTGTGCAAAGAACAAAAATAAGACTCGAAATAAATCAAGTATCAGAGCTGAAATTCCATTAAAAAATATAATTTTTTGAAGAATAATTACTTTTTTAGCAGTACTGGTAAAGCAATTGAAGTAATCGTAATATTCAATAGACATTCCAATTTTTTCAAAACTACCAAATTATGGTTGATTTAAGTATACTTACTCAGGTGTTTTAGCATGAAACGCATCTAAATATAACAATAAAGAAATTTTTAAGCTTGCATTCACTAAACTAATAGATAATGGATAAAATGAAATACATTGCAATCAAATATCTGGAATACAATTCATGTGATTCCTACACAAACACACAAACACAAAATCGAACATAGAACAGAAAGACGGGCAGACAGACTTTCGCAACCAATTCCACTCACTAAATGAAGATAAGTACTCACTGTATACAAATTTCCATGAAAATATCTTAAACCGCGTGGACGTGTATAGAGCACAACATACAGACAGACAGACACCAAACGAGAAAAAGGCGGATTCGGCATCAGAAGGGTCCAAAACGGATAGAAAACTTGAAATGGGTCGAAAATATTGAATGTACAAACAAACACTTCTTATTTATATAGATTAAAATTCCTTGTAAATAATAATAACGAATATCATTTTTAAAGCTCTAAAACTGTTTCACTTTGTTGCTTCACAAGCTTCGATATATTTGGTGAAAAGTAAGTTTGGGAATTCCAAAAATGAGAGATTAATTCCACCTATTGCAAAACAAATTATAAGCATCTCCTTGTATAGCACGGTGCCAGAATAGAGAGGACAAAAAAAGGAGCTATAGAAAGTTCTGCAATTAAGCAATAAAAATTGCAGAGTGAGTTAGCCAGAATAGCTGCTCATTGCTGTCAAACACTTAATTACGTCGCTTTTGCAAAACCAAATACATATGTAATAAATTCTTGTGTATATTTCAAGAAATGAATATTAAAAACTATAATATTGTAAGTTCTAAAACTGTTTCACTTCATTGCTTCACAAACCACAATTGATTTGGTGAAATGGTTAAAGTTTGGAAGTCCAAAAAAAAAAGGAATAATTCCTCCTATTTCAATAAAAAAAAGATAAAAATTTCCCTTCCTTGGGGTATATTGCAAAATGATAATCTACCTGTTGTCTTGTCTCACTGTCAACGTCATGTGATTTTCTGAATCATCTGGTTTGGAGAGTAATAACATTTATCTCTTCAAGGTTGTTGCTAATTTTCCTCATGAGAGAATCGAAAGGAAAATGAAAGTACCGACTAGGACTACACTTTACCTGATATATTTAAACTAATGCATTATATTTGCCTCTTTGAAAAGGTCAAGTATAAGAACAATGAACTTGTGGAAAATTTAAATCGATATGAATCATAGTTTTGTATTCACGCAATTTCTAGTATCATCAAGGTTAGATTGATTCCCGTCGATACTAGTATTTGTTTGATTTTGTCTTCAACCAAACTAAATTAAGTTATCCAAGGATACAATTTGTGACATTAAATAGACAACTATTTGTATCACATTACCAACAAATGTAGCACATTGCATTTAAGAACTTATGTTGGTTGGGATTTACTACGCAAGGCCGTATTTGGCTTAGCTGCCACAAATACAATTCAGACAACTTCAAGTAAATGGACATACAAACACATGAAAGTTTACTGACATAGAAGAGAGAAATATACCCTGCTTGTTACAGAAATCTAATCTAAGCCTATTAGGAACTTAGGTAGCTAAGGTCACCATACATAAATGATTTTTACATACATGATTCTATGGCATGTCACAATTAATCAGGTTTTTGTGTGCAATTGTAAGTGTAAAATTGTGTAGCTGATTTGTGTAAATCAAAATATCCAGACTTTGACAACGACAGTTATTATAACTCACCCTGAATGCATTTCTCAATTCTGTCCTTGTGAGTTGTGCTTATATGTCCATTATTTGACGTCGCCTGTCTTGTGTTTGACGTTGTATGGCCAAATATGATCTTTGTGCCATAAATATTAAAACCAACTATAACCATTACGCGGCTCAAGAGAACCAGCAACAGCTTCTGAAAAGTTTCGGTGGTACTGTGGATGTGACACTAAAAATACAAAATGAAACTCCACGGGCACTAAAATGTGAATAAGCAATAGCGTAGGATAATATTTTTAAGGTGTAGGGTGTGTGGAAGTTTTATAACAGGAGTAAACAAAATATATCTGCCAGGAATAGTTCTGCAAGACTAAAATTTTGCAAATTAGAAATATCTGGTAGGAACTAAATTACCATCCGTTGAAATCAATTTGTAACTTTATCTAATTTGTGGAATAATCCAAAAAAGAAAAGCAACATATTTACTTAAGGCAAATATTTTATATTTATGCAAATTATCAATGAAATTCTATGCCCTTTATCATACCTGATCATGACTTTAAATTTTCTCAAATAAGAAGCTCTTTCATAACTGTATAATAAACATGCGGCAGTAACATATATTTTCATAGATTATTCAAGTTATTCCCTACATTCCTGTGAAGTCCAACTACATGACGCACTTCGTAGGGTTATGTTTTCCGTCCACTTGCACCTCGGAAGATTTGGAACAATTAGTTCAGCTTAGTAAGTAATTTATTTTGAGATAACATCATGTTTACAGGATTTTGGTTTAATTTTTTAAGCGAAGGAAATTTAACTACTATAATCTCATCGAAATAAAATTATAAGTATGAAAGAACATCTTCATAACTCACATTTTCTCGTAACTCGTGATTCGTAGCTTCGTAATTTAGGACATTCTTATCTCTCAACACGATAACAACTTGAAAACTGTTCTCACAATTTTAGAACATTCTAAAACATCGAACATTCTAAATTCTCATAAGTCGTAATTTAGAACATTCTCATTGTCCGTAGCTCGGAAACATTCTTATATCTCGTAGTTTAGTACATTCTCATATTCGTAGTTTAGAATCTCATCCCCTTGTATTGTAGAACATTCTCATAACTCATAGATTAGAACATTTTCATAGCTATTAGTTTAGAGCGTCATTATTACATGTAGCCTAGAGCATTCTCACAACTCGTAGTTTAGAGCATTCTCATAACTCGTAATAAAACACAACATCCTCATAACGTACTTATATATGTATTCCACACATTTGCTGACATTTGTTTTTCTCTAGTTCGTATTTAAGACATTTTTACTGTTTCTATTCACTACGAATTCATTTAAATCTCCATAACGCTAGCTATTTGAGGATAAATTCATTTACATAAATAACCGAAGCATGCATTTTCTTATGATGAGTAACAAATAAAACAATGAGTCAATGATAAAAGAATAAATTGCTAGGAAGGATCAGCCAGAAAAGTTATCCTGTTGTGTTTTTATTGTAATGCACTCCCCCTATTCACTTGGATAAACCCAGCATATCTCATTGGTTAAATTGATAGCTCTCTGAGAAGCCCGAAAGCCATACGAAGCTTTTCATTGGACAATTCTTTCCTTTTACTCCATTCCTGTGAGATTCATAGAGGGAGATATTTCTAACAAATTCAATGCATACATTTTTAGAATGAAATATAATGAATTGTAATTACATTATAAGAAATTAATCTTGAAGTTCCCCTCCTGAATAATTGATTTTTCTAGTTTTAAATATGCATATGTTTTCTATTTATAGTTCCTTTTCCTGGGAATGCCACAATTGACAGATGCGAAATGAAAACGGATTCGGAAGTAGATTTTACCCAACTTGTAATAATGTAATTATCGTTAGATTTTTCAAACTATGTATTCCTGTATTTAAAATTGAATAATTGTCGGATATTTTTAAAGGAACTTACACATGTCATTGATGTTGACTTTTCACGAATATATACTCTATAACAAAAACCATCGACCTCTCCAAGAAAGAGTTGTCCGATTGCGATACAAATTGGTGGATGTAAAAAAACATACATAGAAAAACAAGTTATCAAAATTTCAGAACAATTGAATGATTTATTTCAGAGTTTTACCCTTTACAAAGGGAGGAAGTAATAAGACGTTGGTCCAGCTCTGGCCTGGATACAAACTGTCACCCGGCGTGGCATAGACAGAAAACGTTCCGGTTGGTGTTCTGCGGAATTTCTTGCCAAATTGTCTCCAACTGTCGGGCTTAAAGATCAATATTCCGGGATGGAGGCAATCCCCTTCCCATACGTCCCGAATTTGCTCTATCGGAGAGAGATCGGGAGACCTAGCTGGCCAAGGAAGTGCTGGGAAAGCTTGGAGACAATTCATAGCAACACGTGCCGTGTGCGTCCGGGCATTATAGTGTTGAAAAGTAAGTCAGTGGTGTCGCAAAAATAACGGTAACAGAACAGGTCGTAGAATATCGTCTACATACCTCCGTGGTGTAAGTGTGACAGAAATGACTACTAAAGGAGTCCGACTATCAAAGGAGATGACACCCCAGACCATAACACCCTGCTGTGGGCATGTGTGGCGTGCGATAGTAAGGGCAGGACTCCCACGCTGCCCTGAACACGTCTTCGGTTGTTGTCAGGGCACAGTTGGAAATGGGTCTCGTCACTAAAGACTATACGTACCCAGTCAGCGCCGTTCCAAGTTAATCGAGCCCGACACCACTTTAATTCTGCACTTTCTTGATGCGTCGATTTTTTGTTATAGAGTGTATTTCGAAACTGTTTTACCCTAAATCAGAACTACGGAAGTTCTATATTATGAAGTGACACATTGTTGATATATAAGTAAAATATACTAACTCTCCAAAGGGTTTCGACAAAATATATCATCCATCAAAATCCGATCAATTTTGCTAATTATGAGATACTTCGTCATCAAGATATTGTCAATATTTTAATGAAGATACCATGATCCGCGATCAATTTTCTTCAAATTATTCAGGTGATAAACTTCTTGCGCTTGATTCTCTTAAACATATTACCTTTTTAATATTTCTATATATATATATATATATATATATATATACTGATTTTATGATTTTACGATTTTACCTTGCGTTTGGCGCAGCTTGTCCTTTTCTGGACCTTGCGCCATAAAACCCAACTATCAATCAATCAATTTTCTTCAAATGACGAGTTAAAAGTTTTTTTGTCAGCTGATGAGTTTCTGCCCACGATGTGTCAATATATTATTATTATATTCAAGAACGCTTCTATCTTCGCTTTTTTAGATGTATCTTAGGTTACTTTGCAGAACTAAATTAACTTAAATTTTGGGGAAATAAACTACAATACAATCTTTCTGCATAAGAAATTCATAATTAAGAAATAGAGCAATTGAATGATTTGCTTATTTACATAAAGGTAGGTAGTTAAATAACGTCGCACTGGAGCCTCAAACCGGGCTATTGGTGACGACCGGGGCATCAATTCCGAAGGGTAAAATGCTATTTACATAAATATGTCATTAATTCATATTCAAATTTATTATTTTTTTTTATTTAATTTATTAATTTAACAAAATTGATATTTTTAGTTTAAAATAACCCTGAAATAAGCACTTACTACAAACACCTATGATAAAATCTTGAAATAAATCTCAGATCACTTTCTAAATTGAAGACCTTATGGCAACAGTAGACTCACCTGCACTTCGTATATACTTGTAATGAATTATTGTAGTCAATTTAGGCCGCATATACAGGTAAATATCAGAGGAAGTATATATTAATAGATGCTTGATGATAACGTTGAAAGATTAACTCAACCTATAGAATCTATAGAGGCACGGTAGATCATCCATTCACAACCACCCTTCTAGGTTATTACATCCTTTCTGTAACTTCCATTGCTTCAATAACTTACATTAGAAATTTCTGTAAAGTCTTCAGATGCTTTACAATTTTCAGTTTGGTCTTCATTTATTTTAGAATTTTCCGTAGTCAATAGTTTTAGAATTTTTCGTAGTCAATAGTTTTAGAATTTTCCGTAGTCAATAGTTTTAGAATTTTCAGTAGTCTTCAATTACTTTAGAATTTTCAGTAAAGCCTTACTTATTACTTAAGGTCTTTTCTTCAGTAAGTCTTCTTACTTAAGGTCTTCTTCCTCTTACTAAAAGTTCAGTAAGCCCCCCCCCCTTCTCAAGTTAATTTAAAATTTTCTGTAGAGGCTACAATAACTTTAGAATTCTCATCCAGGTCTTGAGTTATTTAGAATCATGCATGTCCATGGAATTAAAAATAGTTTGAATCTTTCAGATGTGTATTTACCATCCTGTGCCTCATTACTATCGCCAGTACTTTCTTCGACTGGTTAATGCACTCTAAACGAAAAGAAAAGTCATCAATGAATGGAAACGGCAGTAAGTATCGCTTGTTGGATTTTGCATTGCACAGCTTTGAAAAGAGTAAATGGGTGTAATTTTTCTGTCTGGATGTTTCAGAGAGATGCGTGTCCGTGACCGTAGCATTTTCGATCTGCAACAACACCAGGCGCCTGATGAAGAACATAGAAGATGAGAGTGACAGTCTTCTAGCGGGGCAGAGTGTCCGAGGCATATTCGTGGCTTCTGTGGCATGGATTGTTTTGGGACATACCTACATTTTCCCTTACGAAGGATATTACTTCCATATGAGTAATTAACATTTCTATTCATTTTGACACTTTTAAAACTTGCTCTGTTTCGAGATTTCATAGTATGCTATTGCTTACTTACAGGACATTCAACTCTTCAATTGGTTTTGACGAGATACCTCGTCCATCAAGATCTGATCAATTTTGCTAATGCCGAGATATCTCGTCGAGAGAACCACCAGGAGTGTTCATGATGTCAAAATCTCGAATAATCAACTTTTCGTGTTTCCAACTAAATACATTTTCGTAGCTGTTATATTAAGACCATGGCAATAGTTTGACTACATATAGTCTAAGCAGATCTAAATTGATTGCTAAATTTCCATCATACTCTAGCACGCAAAAAGCAAGAAACAATGAGGTTTTCAGCTGTTACTTTATAGTGAAGTCACCTGGATGTGAGAGAGTGATGCTAAACGTCAAGAGTTACCGAACCGATGAGTGAGACCTAAACTGTAGCAAGAATGAAGTTGTCTGAAAGATCGTAGAAGATTGTGGAACAAAACAATTAATGTATTTTTCAATTGTTTCTTGCAATAGTAAAAATGTAGCTTTTTAATTGAAAAACGTATGATTCTCATGGCTTATCCAATACTAAATTTCCTAGTTTCAAACTTTTAAACGCATTTTTCTCAAAATCGATTTTGCAGATTCTTGAGCTTGGTAATAAAATAGTTGGGCAAAAGCATTTTACATGAAACATGAAACATTTTACATTGATCAACTATATAAATATAAGATCTCTTAGAATAATAGCTCTTTAAATAACTAGGGATCGAAAAACAGCACGTTTTTCAATATTCTTAAATTTAACATTTCTTGGTCTTGTATGATAAGTTTAAATATTAACTTAAATCCTTCATTTCCATGAAAATAAATAATAAGTCTT
Source organism: Metellina segmentata (assembly GCA_947359465.1). Taxonomy (NCBI): domain Eukaryota; kingdom Metazoa; phylum Arthropoda; class Arachnida; order Araneae; family Tetragnathidae; genus Metellina; species Metellina segmentata. The sequence continues at coordinate 95,510,087 of OX375875.1, read as the reverse complement.
TTTATTGGAGTTTTCTAAGAGTTCCATGTTTTCCGTTGTACTGCTCCAGTGTGACTTTACTAAATACCTACCAATCTAAGAGTTGTGTACTAAAAGTATAGAAATATTAAAATTAAAGGATACTATTTAAAGATTGTTAAATTTTAATATATTGTCTGCCAATTATTAAACTACAAGAATTTTAAACCACACGTGAAAATAGGTCTTCCTTTTATTTTCAGGTTCTCTGGAAAATCTAAGAAACTTTTGGGATGAAGAATATTTTTCACTGATCATGACATTCCCATTAGCAATAGATGCTTTATTTGTGTGTTAGTAAGTATGAAATATTTATTCACAATTCAAAACCATACCTGGATAAATGTTTTGTTTCTTCTAAATTAAATTCAACATCATATCGATCCCTGAAAGGTATTAACTTGATCCATTTGATTAACACGAATCTAACCTGAATCTAATCTCTTTTCAGTGGTTTTCTCTTTACCTACAGTCTTTGGTACACTGCAATAGGACCAGAAGAAGTAACTATTAATGTTATCAGCTTAATAGTGAAGAATTACATTAGGTAAATGTATTTCACACTGCAAGACCTAAATGTCAGGTTTTTTTTAAAATTGATATTACTCTAGAGTTTGATAGGCCGACCAACCGATATAGTGGTTAAGTTGTTAGCCTCTAGATCGAAAGGTTCCTGGTTTTAATCTGGGTCCGGGCATGGATGTTTGTAAGCGTATGGTTTAGAGGCGGCTGGTGCACCTTAAATCTGCATTGGCTGAAAGTCTTCACGTTGGGTTGGTGTGGAAGTTTGGAGAATGGGATGCCAGCTCAGGCGTTGCTTCGTCATCTGACCTTGGTTCAAAATGACGAGGTGTTGTTCTCGGATCTTTCGCTTAAGGGACTGATCCCGGACCGTCGTCAATAACCCGTTGTGTTGCTCTAGTACGACGGTAACTAAAATTACCATTACTAGAGTTTGATAACTTCTGGAGAATGAAATGTGTTTCTGGCACATTTTTCTTTCACCACAACTCGAGGACACAACAAAAAGAACAATTTAGAAGGCCCTAAAATTATATTTCTAACAAGGCAGTTTAACTTTACAATGAGAAAATAAATATAAAATTTAAATCTTTAAGAAAGATAAAAAAAAGCAGTTGATTTAACTGTGAAAATAAATCTCATTAATCGTTTAAAAGCTTAAGCAAATATTTCAAGAATAATAAAATGAAAACCCTTAGATTTCAATTTAATATAATTTCAAATTCAAAGGTATCTGAAATTAGGTATAATTACTGTCTAAGATAGTTCGACGAAATATATATCGTCCACTAGCAAAATACCCGACCTTACTCGGTTTGAATTGGTTTACTCTAGATTGAAGAGATAATCAAAATATATAATGACTTACGTTTTTTGTAGAATAAAAATTTATTTTAACATCTTTCTCCATCTTTATATTTTCTACCACTTACTTTGGACACAGATCCTACACATGCATATCCATTCCTGTAATACATTTCACATACATCGCACAATTGGTGTATAACAAAGCTACAAAATGACGAAAGGTGATACTAAGGTTACTACTATAAAAGACGATTTATAGGAAGATTTGGAATTCCCTTTCTTAAGTTCTTTTCATGTTCAACTCAATTAATTAAAATTACGATTTACGGCTAGTGCTCTCGCACTCATAGTCAACAAAACAATATTTTTTTACTTGTGGCACTCTTGCCTCCGGTATGCAACATTGTGAAATTTTGCAATCTTCTCCAGTCATTATTACAACGAATTTTTTAATGTTGGAAAAAGCTCCAGTTTGGATTAATAAACATTAATATTCTTTCAATAACGGCATTATTCTTTAAAAAACGGCATTATTCTTTAAATAACGGAATTATTCTTTCAATAATGGCATAACTACACTTAAAATTTACTGAAAATTTATACTGACTTACCTAACATTTTAAAGTCTAATACTTTGTGGTGCTGTTGCGTGTGATGAGAAGGAAACACATTTATTAAAATAATAAATATTAAAAACAGGAAACAGCAAAGTAAAACAAAATAAAAGATGTCGCAAAAAATTGTTCTAAAGATATTAATTTGTGATTCAATTTTATATCTTGATCTCGCACAGTTGCCACAACTTACAACTAAAAGTGTACAAAATTTAGAAATGTGAAATTAATTCAGAGCGAAAGAATCTGAAAAAATATCACTGCTCGCGCGATCTTGTTCATTCTTGTTTCATTGAAAAATATCGTCTGTCCCAAATATTCGGAAATCGTTTTCATTGCGCAAAGAATAAAAATAAGACTCGAAATAAATGAAGTATCAGAGATGAAATTCCATAAAAAAATAATAATTTTTTGAAGAATAATTACTTTTTCAGCAGTACTGGTAAAGCAATCGAAGTAATCGTAATATTCAATAGACATTCCAATTTTTCCAAAACTACCAAATTATGGTTGATTTAAGTATACTTACTCAGGTGTTTTAGCCTGAAACTCAACTAAATATAACAATAAAGAAATGTTTAATATTGCATTCATTAAACTAATAGATAAAGCATAAAATAAAATACAATTCAATCAAATATCTGGAAAACAATTCATGTGATGCCTACACAAACACACAAACACAAAATCGAGCATAGAACAGAAAGACGGACAGACAGACTTTCGCAACCAATGCCACTCACTAAATGAAGATAAGTACTCACTGTATGCAAATTTTCATGAAAATATCTTAAACCGCGTGGACGTGTATAGGGCACAACATACATACAGACAGACAGACAGACAGACAGACAGACAGACGGACAGACAGACAGACACCAAACGAGAAAAAGTCGGATTCGGCATCAGAAGGGTCCAAAACGGATAGAAAACTTGAAATGGGTCGAAAATATTTAATGTACAAACAAACACTCCATTCTTATTTATATAGATAAAGATCTAGCCAAATTCATAAATGACACGATATTTCGTCACCAAGATAGTGTCTATATATTTTAAAATCACGGGATCAAGATCTGGTTAGTATGTATATATATATATATATATATATATATATATATATATTATTTCGTCATTAGTAGAAGCCACACCAGGTCTTGATCTCGTCATCTCGTCACTATCAAAAGATCGGCAGTATTTTGATCACGTGATATCTCGTCAGGGTAGTATGGTCAGGTCCTGATGGCCGAGATATCTCGTCGAAGATATATGAAGGGTTAAGATTAGAACTACATATTCCTATTTAACTCGTCAATAAAAATCAAATGATATTCTAAATAGAAACATCCAAATGCACTTTTCGATTATGCTATTATCTTTTAGTTGAGGTATTTTTAGGATTGTTGAATATTTTAGGTTGTATTATTATGATTTATACCTTTCCACACATTTTTAGGCTGTGTATTCCTCTTCTTTTATGCTTCGGAATAATACTTCTGCTACCCTTAATTGGTTCCGGTCCGTTCTGGGGAGACATAGTGGACGACAACATTGAACGCTGTCGACAGAATGCCGGAGCCCATTTTGGAATGTACAGTAATTTCCTGGAACTAGAAGAACAGGTAATTGAATTAAAACTCAAGAAGCAAAACTGAAAATTTTGTAAGCTTAGCCGAGTAGATCTGTCTAAATTAAGCGAATAATAATATATAAGTGATTAGGAATGATAGTGAAAAAAACGAGAATTATTTTAATGAAATTTATAACATAAAAAAGGAAATCTGAGCATTGATGTAAACAACTGTTGGAAATATAGTAAATTATGTTCATTAATAATTGTAGTCGGACACGTTATTGTATGTCAAACAAACACTTATTTAGCATACGGTAACTATTTACTTAGTATTTTACATCAGAAAATAAAAATCTTTAAAAAAAATCAATTTTTTTTATCTTAAATAGATTTTGTTAAATTTCAACGGAAGTACTTGAATAATTTTATTTCATAAATTGTTGTTGAAGCAATATACGGATTTAGTCTATAATTTTAGAGTTGTGTAAAAACAAAAAATGGTTTTTTTTTTAACCATTTACAAAATCTTGTTGTTAAATTTCTGAAAATTTTATAAAAACTTGAATTTTTCAACAATGCATTGTAAATTCATATTAATGCAACCACTAACACAATTACACGGCTTTGCTCCCATTGAATTAGTTCATATTGATTGAATAGTAATAAGACTAATCACTTTGCTTTCATAAAAAATAAAAGCATCATTTAAATTTATAGAGAATAACTTTTAACACCGTTTTAAATTTTCTACTTCAGATATTTAATTTCTTTGTGGATACCACATATCTAATCAAAATTATAAATTTACTTATTTCACTATTGAGTGCGACTTTCACTAATTTATAATAATATGATTTAAAACATGAAAAATAATTGTGTTTAGTTGTTTTTAATCGTCTTGCTATAAAACTATGCCGAGGAGTTTAAATGCAGCTTTGAATTACAACGTTTATCTATTCATCTTATTTTAATGAAACCTGTCTTTTTTTAAATGACTTTCTTTTAACGTATCACATTATTCTCATTTTAAATACCGATCTTTTAAAATCCGAATTTACACAACTTATTTAAAAGGCTTTGTTCTGTATAGTTGATTTATTTTCATTGAACGAAATACTAATGTACCATTATTGAACCACAGGCTTAAGTTGATCAAAATAAGCGATTTCCTAGGTAGTTTAAGAAATAATGAAACACATAAATAAGGACGTGACAATTTAACAGACATGAAACTCCAATCATCGAAAAGTGCAGAATACTAAAACACGAAATCTACGGAAACAAATTGCTTTTCCAGCAATGTTGGTAAAATAATCCGAGTTTCAACCGCAATCGTAAGTTTCCGTAATGTTATTTCTACGGGATATTTGAATTGTCTTTAGACCCCTTTTCACGCACAAGAAAAATCGAACCTATTCTTCCCGTAGTGTTCTATAGAACAAGTGTGCCGAATTTGGTGTGTATTCGTCAAATGCTGTAGATTTGTATAGAGTACAGACAAACAAACGTCAACTCTGGATTTGATGTATAGATTTTCACGCTTAACTTCAGTTGTAGTGAAGATAATGTTTTATTGACTTTTAACTTATGACTTGATATTCATTGAACAACAAACAAAACTTTGGTTGGAACATTAAAGTTTGCAAAACAATAGAATGCAAAACCTTTTTACATTTCTTATATAAAATTAATGCTCCCTTTAATTATAGTGTTTTCCTCATCTGTGGTTTGTTTCCTGTTTGGCCCAACTGACATTTGTAGGAATTTTCCTCAGTTGGATTTTATCCAGGTACGTCTACAATTCAAATGTGAAAGAATTTATTTGATACTGAAATTTGTAGTAGCAAAGAAATTATAAAAATTTAGATATTTCACAACATAGATATGGACAAATGAGTTAGATATAAATAACTCAAACTATGGTTTTTGTATATTAACGTTATGTATTTTTGATTCTATTAAGTTATCTATTTTCAAATTCCTAGTAGTAATTATGAAAGGACAATGTGAAATCTGTGTATGCTAGTCACAATTAGGGATGCGATGTCGATATTTTCAAAACATCGATGTTTTATGAAAAACAACCATTTATTTATCATCGATTTATTGGAGCAGATGTTTGTTTAACATCGATGCTTTCATTGTCGATGTTTAATTTTTGAAAGTACCATTGTAAAAAAAAAAAAAAAAACATGCAATTAAGTATTTCTCAGTGAGGTAGACATCAGTCTCATCAGAAAGAGCTTTTTCCTTTACTGGTGAGACAGTTTGTGAAAAAAGAAGTCGACTTAAGGGGGGGGGGAGAGAAAGTTAGCAAATTTTTTTGCAAACTGTAAATAACAAATATTAGGGCATATAATAATTACAGGCCCCTATATTTTTTATTTGCAGTTTATGTTCCCCCCATAGGTTGATAAATAATTAATAATAATTAACGATAACTATTGTCATGTACCTACTTACGTATACTTATAGTTAGTAGTACCTATTTCAAATTGTTGTAAATATTATTTTATTTTGTATTATTCAATTTGTAAACAAAAGATTTGTTAATTGTTCTTATTAATTCTCTTTACTTTGTTTTGACAGTTAAAAAATCTTAGCTATAATTTAATAAACATGGCAACCGAGAAATTAAATCTCCTCCTCCCCCCCCCCCGCCGGCTAAAAATAGGATTTTTAAAAATAGGATTTAAAATAGGAAAAATAGGATTTAAATTTTTAAAAATAGGAAGAAAAAAAAAGGTTAAAACGTCGATGTTTGAAAACCTTGATGTTTTTTGGGCGATGTATTTTTAACATCGATGTTTTGTTGTCGATGCCACATCCTAGTCACAATATGAACTTGGTAAATGTAAATATACCTCACGTGCTAGGGCAAACGATATGAGTAAAAAAACATTTTAAGGAGACAAGTTTGCATTGAATGTATTTTTTATGTATGCACTATGAATGAACATTATGATTTCAACCAGCATTTAAAATATATCTGCTTTTATGCATAGCCGACTAAAACTATTTGACCAAATTAAAGATATAATTGTTTTTACTTGCATTCCTTTACATATCTCAATTTGAACAATTTTTTACCTACACTGTTTAGCCCAAACAAGCTAGATATGCACTTTGCTTGTATTGTTTGTTACTATTTACTTTGAAGTAATAGATGTGAAATGTTTTTTAATGAAATTATTTTATTCTTTCTGTTTCATTATAAAAATTTTAGATTCCATCAATTTGATCATCTTTACTGGTTTCGGGATACAAGTGACAATAACGAGAACGTATTGGCTTCATTAATTGGCGTAGTATTTAATTAAAAATAACGAGACAAAAATAATACAAGCGTAAACAGTCTTAAATTTTGTAAGCAATTATAAAAGTCTATCTTCAATTTTATGTCATGTTCGCATAAAACAAAAAACTTTTACACGAGTAAATTTTAAATTCTATAACACTTAATAATATTTTTTCTCAACTACCGTGCTCTAAATATTTAGCATACGTTAAAAAAAAGAGTTAACTTCTTTAAAATTAGTAATTATAAGTAAAATGGAAAATATCTGCAATTTCAAGAATAAATGTACTGAAGAAATAAAATATATTGATGAATTATTAATAATTTAACATTAACTACCACTGTTTCGAAGAGGTACCTTCTCCAAGATGTGGCCAGTTTTATAATGGACGATACAACTCATCAAGACAAAATTGTCCAATTACTTCAAGGGAATGAAGATCCAAGTAGAAAAAACACATTGTATCTTGCCCACTCATGCAAGGCAGAGGATATGCGAAATTTTTACTTCTCTGTGCTGTCCAAATACTCTCACACTATACAAAAAGAGATTGCCTGAAGGATTGGGTTAGGTTAACCCATATATATTGTTTATTATTCATCCATTATGATCTTAAAAACTTAAGGGGGTCTAGGACTCAAAATACTAAAAAAAAGTTCAATTTATTTTATTATCTTAAAAAATAATATAGGTTTTTCTGAATAAAATGACACCTCACAATTGTTTTTACCATACGTAGAACCGAAAATATTCAAGTTTTTATAAACATGACAGCTGCAAATCCAATGAACCTTCATAATTTTAAACGCTCTTTTTCTCCTTTTGTGTAAAATGAGATTTCACTAGTAAAAATCGATATAACTAAAGAACAACTTGTCATAAATGAAAGAAATTTTCAACATTTACTTTTCAAATACATTTCTTTCATTTGTCTTCAGCAATTGTGTGTATATATATATTAGTTTTTTTTTAAATAATTTTTCGACTTAGTATGCTATGTGTTTTATGAAGTTTTTGAACAAAATATTTTTTTTTTAATTTTCTAATTGTTTTAATCAAAATTCCGAAGACAATTTATAGTATGAACTCTTAGAAGTTAATTAATGCAAAAATGAAGGGATTTGTTACAACATATTTAACACTGTATCAATTTTGCCAACCGTCAAATTTTTGACATTCTTTAATTTTAATAAATAAAATTTTAATGTTTTGAAAATCTTAAATAGTTATTATAATTTCAAAATACAATGTGTATAACAACAGAAAAAATTTCAGAATAAAAACTTTAAAACTAAATATTTTAGAATTTAGAGTCCCAGACCCCTTTAAATGAATGCCTTACTGACAGCGTACGAAAGTTTGTCATGTGTTTAACATCTTGCTGGTTGTCTGGACTAGGCAACTCGTCATTAGCAAAAATGACCACATCTCGATTGACGAAATATCCCATTGAAAGAAAACTGACCCTATCTTGATCTTGTCATCCTCAAAACATTGGCGATATTTTGGTGAAGTGACGTCTCACCATTTATATTAATTACAAAAACCACATAGAAAATTTGAAGAAGTAATAAGACGATTTCAAGATATTTCCGAAAATGATGAAGTGTTGGTGAATCTATGCTTTGTCATGGAAGTGCCTGACAACGGATAACACAAATAGGTGTTATCTGCATTTGGACAGTAGTAAGCCAAAGTATCCCCCCTACATAAAAAAGAACAATAAAGAACAAAATAGAAAGATAAATTAGGTAAATGATCATAGGACACAAGTCAAAAAGGCAAATACAATTTACAAAATTACAAATAATACTAACTATACTAACATACAAATAGAGGAGTACGCTAAAGCTGAAATTATCTCTGACAAGTAAACAATTTTAGCATTCAAACTCTCAAAACATTTAAAATACAAGAAAAAACAAATGACAAAAATCATAAAGTATTCAATCACAAACGAAAGTTAAAAACTAACCATGCAAGCAAGATGAAGCAAGAAATGGAAGAACAAAAGAAAATTTCTATTAATCGCAAAACCAAACAGAACATTTTGAAAAGTAATAAGGTTTCAAGATTTTTCCGAAAATGAAGAAGTGTTGGTAGATCAGGGCGTCATCAGGAAGGAGTCTTACTCAGAAAACACAAATAAATGTTTCCAGCGTCTGGACAGCAGTAAGCCAAAAGTATCCCCCCTTCAAAAAATAAAATAATGAACAAAATAGAAAGACAAATGAGGTAAAAGGTTATACGACACAAGTTATATTTATATATATTATGTCTGATCATATCTACGGAAAAAAGTACATTATATATGAATCCTTTGACCCTGTTGTCTCTCAAAACGGCTGTTTTTAAAGATGATCGAAAATGCAAGTGTAACAGTTTATTGAAAGTATTGCTTTTTCTAGAGTATAAAATGTCTGAAGACATATTTTCTATTTTAGAAGTGCAACAGTTGGTATTTGGATAACAGTATTGCTATGCATTATATGTAATGGAGCTGTTGGTGTCATTTCATACAATAATAACTACCCACCTTCATATCTGGCCTATTTCACTGATGAGTAAGTATACTTTCGTGATTGATTGTTGTATATGCTTGTTTTCTAAATGGATGCAAGTTACATCGTACAGCTGAATCGTACTGCTTTGCAATAGTCTCGATAACAATTCTGAAAATTGAAACAATAACTACAATATTGATTTTTCAGAAATCCTTTAATCTCGTGCTTTCTTCGAAAGTATATTGTTTTATGTCCATATCAAAGTTTATGTACATTTTTTCATTGAATTTGAGTTCTTTGGAGATACAAACTAGTGGGAAACGTATTCATTAAAAAAATAAATTTACAATTTAGTAATATATACAGAAGTGTAATCCATTCCAGTCTTCGTCTTTCCATGCTTTTTCATTATTGGTGACAAGTATGTGGACCTGTCCTCTTTCAAACCAAACCAAATGAAGATTCCGACAAGTTACAAATGGCGCTCACATTAATCAGCACGCCCTTCGATAGATGTTCCACGATGAACAGTTTAATCGTGCATTTTAAAAGCGTTGCTCGTAACTCTCAACAACAATAGGACATTATTTTATAAAAGACCGTTTCTATCCTATAACAGCTTCAATAATCGTTCCCGCTCAGCTTCATAAAGAAAACTACAAGTCTATACTAGCACTCAGCTGTTGGTTGGGAGGTATTTAATTATCGTCGTACTGGAGCAACACAAAGGGCCATTGACGACAGTTCGGGATCAATCCCTCGAAGGAAAGATGCGAGGACAACACAGCATAAATTTGAACCACGGCCAGATGACGAGGCAAGACCTGAGCTGGCACCCCACTCTCCAAACTGCCACAACACGACATTTGAGGCCACGTAAGATTTAAACTGCACCAGCGGGCCTTTATACACGACGATGTTTGTTGGATTCGAACTCGCACACCTTGGTATTTGGAGTTAATCTTGACATTTTTTCCACTCTCTTTATTTTTAACTTGCTATTATATGAAAAACCAGCAACAATCATGAATCCTTTAGAAAAACTCTCTTTCGATTCTGTGAAACATGTACTTAAATTTTTTTTCTCCCTTTTTATGATAATAAATGGCTCTTTTTTTTGCTGCAATCATTTAAATACACCCATGATTAATCTATTGTGACAATTTGTTTCCATTTTTCTTTCGATAAGTGTTTTTCATATAGAATTCGGCAGCGTGTCTTGCGTTCAGCGATATGCTTTGGAGAAAGACGATGTACATTGCGTTTTTTCGCTTTCTTAAGATTTAAATCAACGTTTATCATTTTGTTTACAGTGGACACCGAGCATTTTAATGATTTTGCAACTGTCCTTTGACTAGGGGGATTTTCTTTTAACATTAAACAACATACCTTTGCAATAGTCGATGTCCGTTTCTTGCATGGATACTTGTTTGGAATTTTTGTCCCACTTGAGGCTCCAATTCGACGTTTTTTTTCTTTCTTGTTGACGATATTACCTATCGACGCTTTAGATATCACAAAACCATGACTCTCACATCGCTTTTGGATAGCCGGATATGAATATTTCTTTTCGAAAAGAGCATAAATATAGCTTTCGAACCACTGCTTCGTTAAAAACGCCATTTTGAATAAAAACAAACCTCTCAAGCCGCAAACGATATTTTTGACTTTTAAAAACATAGTACAACTGGAATTATTTATTTTGCAGCAAACGATTTTTTATTACCGCCAACCAAAATCGTCTAAAAAATGTGCGAACAGCCTCTGTATTTTACAACAATCTATACTTAAAATTAGCAATGAAAGTAAAATAGGCCCTTTCATATGTACAAACTTAGAACATTTATTGCTATCATTAAGTATTTGCACAAGAATATGTACAAGTTTAAGCATTACAGCTGTTAAGCATCAGCTCTCGTGACATAACACAATCTGCCGCCGAAATAGGAGTTAAAAACAAAAGTCAGTTTTCGCAGCAGCGCTGCCACTTACAGTCAGCAAAATAATCATTATACTTCGCAGTTGTTGTTCGCGACACAACCATTGCTCGGTCACACACACGGAAATGCATCTTGGGTTTTGAAACATGCAACTGGTAATCTGTCGACTAGTATCACCAATCGAATGAAGACATTGTTAAATTTTGGTGGGGAATACTGTGGGAAACGTGGAACCTCCATTTTAAATATTAAAATTCGATTCATTAGTATAATGTTTCAATTAACAATTCTGTGGTCAAGGAGGATAGCTGGATAGGTCGAAATTTGACAAAGATGAGATAAATGCGTCTGCTGGAGGATTTGTCTTGTAGCCTCACACGTTGTGGAAAAAGGATATGTAATGTGCATGAAAAAAGGTAACAAAGAATCCAATCAAAATAGCTTATTACAAAACGTGATTTGCAAGAAGAGGGTGAATCTTAAAAACATGCTCCTTAAAAGTAGTTTTTAGACTTATCCAGTTATTCCCCTTGAACACAGAATTTTAGCAGTACAACTTACCTCCACTACGAAATACTTTTTGGTTGACTAAAGTTGCACTGTCTCTCCATCCATTGCCAAAAACTATCGGAGGCTTCACCCTCCTGATGATTGCTTCAACAAGGCATCTCGTCATTAGCAAAATTGACCAGATCTTGATGGATGCGATAGATTCTTGGCAAAAGAAAATTTCACAGATCTTGGTCTTATCATAAAAAAAAAAACCTTCAATCAAAAGCTTGGCGACGAGATAAGTGGTCATTGGCAAAATTGGTCAGATCTTGATGGACCACTTGGAGGGGGTTAAATCTTTGGAGTGGAAAAGAATGTGGCTTTTCGGCAGAAATTTCATCCATGATTTAACGAATTCAATGAATATGTTTCAGGTTTTCGAGTGGCTTTTGGCAGATTAACATGGCTCTCCCACTCAGCCATTTCGGATCCTATGCTGCAGGAATGCTTGCTGGAATTTTCATCGCCAGGAGGGATAACCGTCGAAATAGAGCGGTAAGAGAACCTTCTCTACCTCCCATCTCACGAGTTCCAGCAAAAAAAAAATCACGTTGAAAATCACTTAGACTGATAGTTTGCTTTTCTCAAGGAGATCTTCATTCTTCCACACATGTCGGTCTATTTATATATGCACTGTCAGATGAAACCAATGACGTACGTAGGTAGCGTTGTAATGCACTTTACATGGACTCGTCTGTACCAGTTTTTCTGGCCCTTCAGTGTATGTATGAAACGGTACCTAAAGCTAGCACCTAAGTACAATTATCACTACAGATTAAGTCCCTTGACTTTCCCCTTTTCTTCCAATCTTTGTTTCCCTGGCCATGTGGTCAATATACTTTGGCACCTCCTTCCACTTTTGAATTTGAGCCATCTTATTTACCTTGATTTCCCACGGACCCTCAAACTCTTTGAGCCTATTCCCACTAATTTTGAATGCATCTACATCAACAATGATTTTATTATATATGGTAATGATTTTATTATCTTTGGTAATGATTTTACTATCTTTGGTAATGATTTTACTATCTTTGGTAAGGATTTTATTATCTTTGGTAATGATTTTATTATCTTTGGTAATGATTTTATTATCTTTGGTAAGGATTTTACTATCTTTGGTAATGATTTTATTATCTTTGGTAATGATTTTACTATCTTTGGTAATGATTTTATTATCTTTGGTAATGATTTTATTATCTTTGGTAATGATTTTATTATCTTTGGTAATGATTTTATTATCTTTGGTAATGATTTTATTATCTTTGGTAAGGATTTTACTATCTTTGGTAATGATTTTATTATCTTTGGTAATGATTTTACTATCTTTGGTAATGATTTTATTATCTTTGGTAATGATTTTATTATCTTTGGTAATGATTTTATTATCTTTGGTAATGATTTTATTATCTTTGGTAATGATTTTATTATCTTTGGTAATGATTTTACTATCTTTGGTAAGGATTTTATTATCTTTGGTAATGATTTTATTATCTTTGGTAATGATTTTATTATCTTTGGTAAGGATTTTACTATCTTTGGTAATGATTTTATTATCTTTGGTAATGATTTTACTATCTTTGGTAATGATTTTATTATCTTTGGTAATGATTTTACTATCTTTGGTAATGATTTTATTATCTTTGGTAATGATTTTATTATCTTTGGTAATGATTTTATTATCTTTGGTAAGGATTTTACTATCTTTGGTAATGATTTTATTATCTTTGGTAATGATTTTATTATCTTTGGTAATGATTTTACTATCTTTGGTAAGGATTTTATTATCTTTGGTAATGATTTTATTATCTTTGGTAATGATTTTATTATCTTTGGTAAGGATTTTACTATCTTTGGTAATGATTTTATTATCTTTGGTAAGGATTTTACTATCTTTGGTAATGATTTTATTATCTTTGGTAAGGATTTTACTATCTTTGGTAATGATTTTATTATCTTTGGTAATGATTTTACTATCTTTGGTAATGATTTTATTATCTTTGGTAATGATTTTATTATCTTTGGTAATGATTTTATTATCTTTGGTAATGATTTTATTATCTTTGGTAAGGATTTTACTATCTTTGGTAATGATTTTATTATCTTTGGTAATGATTTTACTATCTTTGGTAATGATTTTATTATCTTTGGTAATGATTTTACTATCTTTGGTAATGATTTTACTATCTTTGGTAATGATTTTATTAGCTTTGGTAATGATTTTATTATCTTTGGTAATGATTTTATTATCTTTGGTAATGATTTTATTAGCTTTGGTAATGATTTTATTAGCTTTGGTAATGATTTTATTAGCTTTGGTAATGATTTTATTATCTTTGGTAATGATTTTATTATCTTTGGTAATGATTTTATTATCTTTGGTAATGATTTTACTATCTTTGGTAATGATTTTACTATCTTTGGTAATGATTTTATTATCTTTGGTAATGATTTTATTATCTTTGGTAATGATTTTACTATCTTTGGTAATGATTTTATTATCTTTGGTAATGATTTTATTAGCTTTGGTAATGATTTTATTATCTTATATTATGGTGTAGCTGGTTCGTCAATGGCGCAGCTTGTTCTAAATCAACCAACTAACCCACGGACCCTCTCTCTTTCAAATCGTCTGTGTAAGATCAAGTTACCCTCCTTCGTTACGATACAAACTTTCTACCAATGAGCTTTCTTGATAGATCGCCTGGTCCAACAATATTTTTTTGTTCATTGTAAACTATTCATTCTTGCCATAATCCCCTTGTGCTAAGGAGCTCTCAAAGCCGTTTCACTCCCAACACTCGATAACCTCCACGCATTATTATGCTACTTGTCTGTCGAAGTAATAAAATCCTGTTATGAAAGTTTCTGCCTCTCCATTTGTGAAACCAACGGAATTTACTCAGTACCAATAGATCATTCTCTACAGTTTCCTTATACCACACTCCTCCTCACGACTGTATGCATATAATTTCTGTTATTATGACATATAGACATGGACTGACTATAAGTAATAGTTTTGATTGATGCGAATTTATGATATATTCACAGTGCATGGGAGCCATTGGATGGATTGCTTGTCTTGGTCTCCTGTATGCAATTCAGTTGGTGTTGTACAATTCAAGAGATGGATCTCTTAATCCTTTATGGACAGCAATCTTCGCAGGTGTGCACAGGACTGCCTTTGGCTTATGTGTAGCATGGGTGATGGTGGCATGCTCTTACGGGATTGGAGGTGAGTTGTGTTGTTTTCTAAATATAATGTATGCAGTAAAAACTATTTTTAACTTAATATTGCTCTTATTTTATGCATTCCAAGTGGAATTAAGGAAGAGGCTGAAATTTAAATACTCTGGTATACGAAACATCTTTTCATTGAGAGGGCTAAATATGTTACAGAACTTCATGTCAGCATCGAAATCTTGAAGTTATATATATATATATATATATATATATATATATATATATATATATATATATATATATATATATATATATATATATATATATATATATATATATATATAAATTAATATTCGATAGTAAAATTTAAAAGGTTGGTAGGTTGTGTCGAGTACACAAACCCTTGCTTTGACGGGTATTACCGGGCCTGAGTTGCTAATAGCCCGTTGTGTTGCTCTAGTGCGATTTTAATTTACTTCCTGATTAATCGGGCCTGATGTTGGATCGTGGAATGAATGGATCAAACATAGGAGGTTTGAATGATTGTTTTTTTAAAATATTCAGCAATTAATGTACAGTTAGAACGATTAAAATGCAGTTTGATATAACTTGGTGTTAAGAAATTATCGTTCTCCAATATTAACTGTATTGTAGTTCGGTAGCTTTTGAATGGTACCATTTCCGCAATCCTCACTTCAGGCAACTCAGTGACACTGGCCCAAACCTCGCACAGAACTGCAGAATTTCCATATATTGCAGACGCCCTCCTCTCTCTTGCTTCTCCTGCGCAATCGATCCGAAGTCGTGTTAGGATCGGACATTCTTTCTCTGCAAGATGCTATATTTATCCTCTGAATGTTTCCTACTGTATAGTTCTAAAACAATAAGACAAAACAGTTGTAACGCTGTTTTATAATACTACTTCTCATGGACCGCCGGTTGTAGGAGTAACGGATTAGCAAACGGAGGATGGCGAGTTTGAATCCAGACAAAGACCGTCGGTACTGGTACACGTTAAATCTCTCTTGGCTTCACATGTCCTCAAGTTGGCATGGCGTGGAAGTTTTAAGGGTGGGATACCAGCTCAGATATTGCCTCGTCATTGTTCGATATTGTTCAAAATTACGTTGCGTATCCTTCGTCTCTTATTCTTTGGGAATGATCCACGACCGTCACCAATAGCCCGTTGTGTTGGTCCAGTGTGTGTGTGTTACGCCCTAAATACCTACCTTTACTTTTCATGCCAGCTCCTCTGTTCCGATTCTAATGACATATTCCGTCAAAAATCATATTTAATACTTCTACTAAATTGGAACTACTTTCAATATAAACGGAAATTGCTTAGCTATTGTAAAAGTTAGGTAGAATCTTTTTATGCGAAGTATGTGGATAGAGCTTTCCAAAAACTTGCAAGGTCCTTGAAGAAGAAATAGTTCTCCCTTAGCATTTCTCGTCAATTCAATAAAACCAATGCATCAATCGATGCAATGCATTAAAGCTCTGAAGAAAGAATGTATTTACAACTGTTATGGCGGTACTAAAGTTTTGAAGTTAGACATCGTGATATTTTTAATCCAGAAAATAAGTTAGCGATACATGTAAAAGCAAGATCAATATTTGTATAGCAAAAATACGAACGTTTATAGAAATATTCTTCTAATACATTATTTGAATATTTAAAGAGAGTGCAATGCTTTAAAAAATTTCACCCGAAAGAAGGGATGGAAATATGAACTTGAATTCTTTTTAAGAACAGAATAAATGTTTACGTTAAACTCGAAAGATTCGGAGAAATACTCGAGACTCAGTAGTTTTGAAAGTCAAGACAAACATGCTTCCATCTTTAATTTTGCATTCAGAATATCGAAATATATCTTAAATCCTTTTAGTGAAATTTTATTGAATGCATGAAATCTATGTTGTTTTGAATAATTAAAAATCTTAGAACTGTAAGGAGGCCTGTGATTGTATTTTATATTTTCATGATAAGGTATGTTTAAAGTTTATATTCCTCGTACAGTATAGATAATACATGTATAAAATCCTTTTAATGAAATTTCATTACTGATAAATGAATTCATCAATTAAAAGTTAATGATTAAGGAAAATTCCTGAACTTTTTAAGAATAATTCATAATCTATATCCTTACATGAAGGTTTGGAATTAATATTTCTATGTTTTTTCTTCTGATGTTTTATTTCTTTTAGGGTTCGTGAATGCCATACTATCATGGAGAATATTTGATCCACTTTTCAGACTGAGTTACTATGCATATATTTTTCATTTCATCGTCATTTCATTCATAGTAAGCGTTGCAAGAGGACACTATTCTTATACACATTTAGAACTGGTAAGTAAAATTAGTATACTTTTTATCAGCTCAAACTTAATGGAATCCATTTTAAATCCCATGATATTTGGAAATTCGAATACTCGATACTTTAATGACTTCGGACATATTTTTAGGAAATGGTAATTTTTTAAAACATTGAAAACACATATATGCTGTAAAAATTTCTAATATTTTCAACTAAATTATTTATAAACAGACGTTATTTAAAAAAAAATTTCGTTTTGTTACATGCATATAGCTCAAACAAAAAATTCAATCAATTAAACTTTCAAAAAAATCGTAAGCGACATATATCTTTCTGTATATACATTTAGGGATACAAAATGGATCTTGCTGATTACTTCTGTTAATTTATTCACTATATTTGTATTTAATTGATTATGCTATTTGATAAAATGAACTAAACGTTTTTGTTGTTTAGGCTGATGAAAAACTTAAGATATTATTTTACTTATTAAGGTACAATTCTATATCTTTATACTCTATCTAACGTAAAATAATTTGCATGCAAAATAAAATCGAGCTTTTATGTTTTGTTGTGAAACAAATCGCTAGCTTTCTTGTAAAATCACTCGAGTTCTTATTTGTCTTCGTACAGTTAAAAATGTTAATAGTTGTTAGTAGAATAACAAGAGCAATAAAATTATATGCAGGACTTGTTGATGTTACATTTGGTTTGTTGCATGGGAAAAAAATTAAATTTGCTGCTTAATTACTACGATTGTAATATAAAATACATTCTATTTGCGTTAATGAATTTATGCTCTATATTATTTACTATTCAATGTGCTTTCTGATCTGATCTAATTTAATTAATCGACTTTCTCTTGCAAGTAATCAGCTTATAAACACCTGTATTTTTTCCGACAGGTACTGCGGACTTCATCCTACCTCTGTGCGACGTATTTTATCGTCTATTTTTTCTACATGATACTCGAAATGCCCCTGATTTCACTAAAGGAGGCTTTTTGTCCCAAAAGGACTTGTCAGATCGAGGTCACTCCCCTCAAGACCTTCACGCCGCACAAAGGCGATTTTATATCAAGAAACTCCGTCGAAGGTTCCGTCAAGCTTTGGTCCATCACAGAATCTCACAACGGTGTGTCATATTAACTGGTGTCTTTTCGTACGTGTGAATTTAATAAAAGGTTTTTGTATGTTTTGTGTGGATGGGTTATTTGAACGGTTATTGGTCGCATTTCGATTCATAAATCAATACAATCAATACAAAGAAACAAAATAAGTAAGTTCCACAACAATCCATAGTCATTAAATAAGTATCTTTAATGTTGACAACAAACTTAGATGAGCTATTATTTACCAAAAAGTTTTATCTTATTCGAAAACGTAATTGTTTGAATTAAAGGTTGTCTTGGCGTTTGATGGTGCGAGGAACATATTTGGCATGCTTGGCCAAGTACTGTTAACCTTTTGACTACGGCTTAAGATATAACAAGCGCGACTCTTTCTTGGCGCGTTTTATTATAACATTCAAGATACAACTGCTTCATTTGCGGTACTCTAAATTATTTCTTGGCGTGATTATTATACATTTCAAGGTACAACTGATGTATTGGTGGTTGTCTAAATTATTTACTGGCGCGATTATAGTACACTTACTGTAGCGGCCGTGGTCCAAAGGTTAAAAACGATTCCTTCAGAGGAAAGGAATGACGCAGACTATGTGGATAGCACAAGGAAAAAAGGAGCTTTAATTGAAGACACAACTGATATATGTATACAGATTGAAGGGGGATTGTAGCACTAACGAAAATGAGTGATTTAAAATGAATGGAGGTCCAAGGAAGCTACAGAACATTCACACGTGCTGCCTGGAATGTAGGACTAGGCCCTAGTAGCACAAAGAAAAATACATAGACATCTATGGGCAATCTATATATATAATTCTCTTACGTGGCACGCAAAAAAGACGTTATTTGTTAACGCGTTTTGGCAACATTGTACGATTGTTTAAAACAGGGCCTCGCGCATCAATTGAATTTATAAGCGCTATCGGATGAAATTTTATTGAAAAAAAAATGAATTTTAGTTGAGCTGTGTTGCAGTTTATAATAGAAATCAAAGTAAGTGGATGATCTTTTCAGGGCCATTTTAAAACGGTACTTTTCAGGGCCAGCAATTATAGTTCAACAAGATGCTTGCACTACAACTTTCGGCAACAAACTCAATGAAAAAGTGAGGGGTGGTTCGAGTGCTGGGGAAATGTACACAAACAACATGATGGGTATACAATTTCCAAAGCAGCGCTCACATTTCGAGTCCAAATTTGCTCAAAGGTTTCATTTGAATTTTGATTTTAGAGGTACTGTATATATGTTTTCTGTGATACAGCAATTTTAGATTTGAAAAACATTTTTTTTGGAATATCATATTTTGTAAACAATCACTTCTGCTAGGACACGTGTCTTCATTGATGCGAGCGAAGCGAGCATACGTTCGCGCAGCGAAACAATGAGGATTGCGATGCAATCCTACGGGGTTTGGCGAGCGTTAGCGAGCAGGGGGTGGGCCCCCTAGTTGCATTATATAACAAATACAAGACAACGCCTAGTAAATAATATGAAAAGGGGAAAAGGCATTGGGTTACAGGGTAGTGGGATGGAAATAGAGAAAACTTGCATGGGTATCCCTGGAACGTGACTCTCGTATTTTCAAAGGACAGTGACCATAAGAAAAGAAAAGATCCCTCGAGTACTTTTCGGGTCCTTGAAGCCGTACACACCTAAAGGTTGGTTGGTTTGGGGTTTTATGAAGTAAGGGCCATATTTGGGGAAGCTGCGCCAAGCACAAGACATCCAGGGAGGGAAAAGAAGCAGAAAGGTGGACAGATCACTCGGATACCTCGTGATTGTGATGCCCAGAGGATGTCACCTACATGAGATGGGTCTCTGAGGGCGTTTTAACTAACGGAACAGGAGACGCCCGAGACAACGTCTTGCTCGTGTGATCGGGAGTTGAATTAACATCGCACTGGAGGCTGTTAGCAGCGTTCTGGTATTAACCCCGAAGAGAAAGATCCGAGGACAACAATTCGTTATTTTGAACCGTGGTCAGATAACGGAGTCACTTGATCTAGCATCCTACTCTTCAAGCTTTCACACCACGAGAACGTGAAGACGTTTGAGGCCATGACCGATTAAACATGCACCAGTCTCCACATTCACGACGGTCGTTGATTGGATCGAGTTTACGTGAGATCTTTTCATTGGATAGAGTTTACGTAGGATCTTTCATTGGATCGCTTAGGGTAACTTTCAACCCTAATCCGCTATTCCACCATCCGGGCTACCCGATGGTGTACGGGGAAATCTAGTGATATACGAGGGGTGGGTGGTGATTATATAAAGCGCTACAAAATCCACAACTTTACGTTCCACAACTTTACGTTCCCCACCTCGAAACGAAAGTCCATTGGTGAATTGTTTGAGAGGGAAAGAACAGATCCAAGTGACCCATATTTCCTTCGGGATGGATCCTGGACAGTCACCAATAGCTCGTTGTGTTGCTCCAGTACAACACTAATCAACTTCTAACCCAATGGTAAAAAAATCGAAAGATTCTGCAGGCCAAAGAAAAATGATAAAACCGAAACAAACAGGGAAAGGTGTTGTACCTAAGATATAACATTTTATTTTGAAATTTTTTAAATTTTTTCTATTAAAGTTAGAGGGATTTGTTCCTACTTCTGTTAAACTAGAGGTATTTTGCTGCTTCTTTCTTATTTTAGTGTGGTGACTATTTTCGTTTTCATCAATATTAAAAATCGAAAATATCTAACCTCTTCCACTGACCCTTGGTACGACACCCCCTTCATTCCTAGGGACACGGGTCGTTGTACTTAGGACACATCCAGAGTGTGGAGGAAAAAACACCTTTAAAAACAATTTTTCAACTCAAACTTTTATTTTAACAGTCAAGAAGAATATTTATTTCTCTAAAATAATGATTATTTACAAAAATGTTAAAATATCAAGTATTTAGGTAAAAATATCAAAAGGCTAAGATTCTACTTAAAAGCTTCAGACTTAAAAATTTTACTACAAAATTACAGCTTAGTGAAATTTTTTTCTATGGTCACAATCATGTCAGACTTCTTCCTTAATAATAAATCGCAGCGAAAGAACTTGTATTTTTCTTGACAGGTCA
Source organism: Metellina segmentata (assembly GCA_947359465.1). Lineage (NCBI taxonomy): Eukaryota > Metazoa > Arthropoda > Arachnida > Araneae > Tetragnathidae > Metellina > Metellina segmentata. The sequence continues at coordinate 95,488,557 of OX375875.1, read as the reverse complement.
CTTTTGAGGTCAACAAAAAATGTGAAAACCTTACACAAACAACTTTATCCTACCACAAAACTGGTAAAGGAAACAGGAAACTCAAGTCTTTTATCATTTCTGGGAGCTAATAACTTGTAAACTAAGTCGTTATCTAAATTCTCGAACTCACCACTACTGTAGTTAATAAATTTAGGTTTACCATCCCCTGTGCCAAAATTTTTCTAAGTAGCGGGTGTTATATGAAGTTAAGTCAACCTTAGAAGTTATTATTGCCACAAAATATTTATTAGATCTTTTCCCTCTTACAGATATAATAATGCAAACACCAACAGCAAAATCATTTACATTCAACTTTTGTTCTTGCTTCACCTCAAAGTTTTCATCAGCGATTTGCTGAGGATAGGTATCAGAATCTTCAGTTGCCGAATCAAACGGCATTTCTGTATTATCTTCTTCTTCGTATTATATGTCAAACAGTTGCCTTTTTGGCTATTTGCAACTTTTTTATACATGCGCATACAAAATCATTTTACCTATGATTAACTATTAAAGTGACATGTCAAGAAATTATATTGCATTCTGAAATTTTCGAAGTAGCTTGGAAGCACTTGGAAACCCCAACCGTGACGATTCGCTGTTGTACCTAAGAACAGCAGCGGATTTTGTTCCTAGGTATGACAGGCAAAAGTACAACAGTTGGCCATTTTGTATTCGATCGCCAATATGGAAGGGTTGAAGTTGGGTGAACAATCTAAAAAAATATGAATTAACTTTTGAAAAGCAACAGAATTGATTGCTAAACCATGCATGTCTATAAAACACACTGAAAAATGAGAAAACTCGAGAAAAACTACTTCAAAATTTTACTTTAAGTAGGCAAAATTGCAACTTGTCTGTTGAAGTCGCCACCTTCAAACAACATGAGTGACCTATGTCATCCTATCCCAGTATTATCCCAACCAGTTCAAACGAAATTCCCTCCTGTTCTATTTTTTACAGCGGCTGTCCGTAGGTATGACTGTACCTTAGGTACACCACACTCCCCTACTACGCTTCTATTGAATAGGGCTAGCATCCAGTCGAGAAAATTTACACCATTTTATCTCGGGCATTGTCAGTCATTCTATTCTCAATTATCCGTCCTTTAAAGATGATGCTTGAGCCATGCAAACAAAAGGAGCCAAGATTGCGAGCGAGTGATAGTTGGTATGTAGGTAGATATTTTAATTAAAGTCGTACTGGAGCAACAAACACAGCGGGCTATTGACGACGGTCCGGGATCAATCCCCTCAAGGGAAAAAGATCCGACGACATAACCACGCGAAAGGTAAAATATGACCATAGCAGATGAAATATTCGTCGTAGAATAAAAATTCTTCTGTTGATACGAATGAAAGAAAATTGACAATGCAAGTTACTTTTCATATCACCAACACACACCCATACTGACAAGTACAAAGATAATATAATTACATTCATTTGTCAAGACATTGTGTGCAATTCTTTCTTGTAAAAATTAGGTTTTCATAAAAGCCCAATTCAAAATTAAATACCTATGCATTTCTTTTCCCAAGCCCAAATTAAAACGCCGCATGCGTTCTATTTAATCACAGTTTGGAATCAGTTCTACGGCGAAGTGCGTGTTTGATCAGTATGAATGTAGATTTCGGCGTCGAAACCAAGATAAACAACTAGCCACTGCGTGGCTAGCCTGGCGTTGCCCATGCGCGTGCAACACCACAGGCAACGCCAAGATGTAGGGTGTTAATCTGGTGTAAAATTTTCCGCATATTTCAAATCCGTTGAAGATATATTCAATTTTAAAATTATTTAATTAAAGAAAATCATATTTTTAGGTATCAATCTAAAGTAAAATTTTTCGCAGATTTCAAATCCGTTGAAATTTTTAATCTATCTTTAGCGAGCGATTCCGACTATACAAAAAAAAATATGTAATCTGCTTCTTTTTTTTTTTTTTAACGTGAAGGGCAGAATATGCAATCTGTTTCTTTTTTTTTTTTTTGGAAAGAGAAAGTTTACGTGACGTCACAATCTCTTGCAAAAAAAATATTAAAGAAGGTCACGTGGGTAGCAAAAGTTAATTTTAGTTTTTCTTCTTTCGTTCGGACGAAACACACGTTTGAAGAACCCAGGTTGAGAATAAAACTATTAAATTCATAAAAAAATTTTTAGATTGAATTTTAAAATTTCGCCGCAATCCAAACATTGCAAAAAATTTGGACTACCATTGTGCCAAATCTCATTGCTGTAAGTGCCATAGATCGTCAGGATTTTGCGGCAGCGAAACAAACAAACAGACAGACATACAACCAAACAAACACTTCCTTTTAAAATAATAGAGATATCACGTGATCGTGAGGAGACGGTAGTAGCCAATCACAGCGAGCGTCTCATTTTAATCCCTGGATCACTTAACATGCCGTTTGAGAATACCTTTCTTGATAATCCTCGAATTAACTCTTACCCGCGGATCAACTGATCCTCGAGTTGATTCGAGACTTGTGAAGATGGCCGTAGGAGTACATCCCCACTTTCCTTTCAATTACTCCTTACTTCGTTTTCTGTCATCAGACTGCTGAAGAACTTCATTTGATTAGAGTGCCTACATTTGATAGGCGAACTGTTCCGTGCAGTTATAGAAATATTGTGCACTTCGATAGCTGAAATTCCACCTTCTTCAACGAAGCGGCAAGTGGGGATTGAATTATGTTCACGTCGATTGTAAATATATTGTTCACAAACGTTGTTGCTATTTGACAACAAACAAATAATGTTGTGCCGCCAAATATATAGGCCCGGTGCACACATCCGATTTTTCAATGTGCGCCGCCGCTGCGGCACCGAAGCCTAACTATACACACATAACCATGAATTGACGCAAGTATTAATTTCTGGCCATTTACGATAAATATTCTATCGAAGAAAACGTGTTAATTTAGCTTATTGGTGTAAAAAAAGTATATTTTGAAACAAAATAGAAGTTTTAATGTATACAAGCATTTATTAATTATTATTTATATTCCATTTATGTATGAAAACAAGGTACTTCAGACAGGATAAGCGTGTGCGGCAAGCTGCGGCGCCCTGAGGAACTGAGGTACAAATTGCACGCAAGTTGGACGTTCGTCGCCGCAGCGGTGGCGGAAGCCTGTGTGCACTAGTCCATTGGATCTAATGTATCTCAGACAGCACTTGCGTTGCCGCACGTTGAAAAACCGGATGTGTGCACCGAGCCCTATAGAGATGATTTGGTAAACAATTGAGTAATTACATATTTCCTTCAAGAAAGATGAAAAAAAGTGTATTAAAAAATGAAACCACGTGCTGCCATCTACAAATAACACGCATAACTAAAACTGACAAATCATTCTTTAACCAGATTAAAAGTAAAAGTGTTTTAAAATAATTAGATCATTGCTTACGTTTACAAAACAAAGTATTTGTTTCAGATAAAAGGATAATTTAATTACAAATGATTCAATAAACTTTTCAAGTCATTACTTATTAAATTTTAATTTATTGTCTTAAAGCTTTCTAAAATTTAAAATATGTCATTTCCGTACGAAAAGAAGAAAAAAAATATACAATCAATGGAAATTTATGCTTTTTCACGAAGTTTTCGTTGTGGTATGAAATAATTGCTTTTTCTACCTACACTTCGCAAATATCACACCAGTAAAAAATAACATATACATCCAGTAGAAAATAACATGTTTTCACAATCAGTAAATGTCACTAAAATGAACGGACACATATACAGTCTTATAGTAAATTATATTGTTAAAAAAATCACTCTGTAACCAAAATTAGTTTATAATTTTAATCCGAAATTATAAAAAAGTTATTTACAATTTTTTAAAAAGCATTAAGAAATGTTTACAGGATGTTAAATTAAGTAAAAATGCACCAATTCAATTTATACAAGAAAAGAGTGATTTTAGAATTAAAAACATTTTTTTCATGAAAATTAAGATCATATATTATAAATCATTTTAGAAACATAGATGAAAATGGATGATTAAAAATACCCCGTTAAAGAGCAAATTAAAAATGGGAATTATGTTAAATTATATTTTTTCAAACCTAATTAATTTTATCTTCTAAAACGTTGGCTGATTGGGTTCTTATGCCGTAATAGTAATGTTTAGTCATGTAAATGGACACGCACAGACAAAGAAATATTTAGTGACACAGAAGAATATCTAGTAACGGGAAATGTTGTTTCAAAAAATTTTTAATGTATTTTAAATTAAAAGATTACATTTATCTAAAGAGTTTAACGTATCTTAAATTTACATCACAAGTTTGGAAGTTTTCTTTGGCTAAGCATTGTGAAAAGTAGAGAATAACTATCAAAGCGCACTGCAATGTTTCTACTTTTTATTTGTTTTAGAATTATTTTCTTACACTATTTCAACGAATAGTAATTATACTTGTGTGATGATTCAGCTATTAGATAACACTAATAATGTATTCAAAATAGCTGACAAATATGAGAATTTTTTTTAAACTCTGCGAGTCTTTTTAGCATTTGTACATTTATCATTTGGAAAAAGGTTGCATTTAAAAATTTCATTTCATCCAATATACTAACTTCTACATGTTACTAGTTGTGATTTTATTATTCTTTAAATCTAGAGAGGGTGGTAGAAAATACATGTCACAGAAATGAGGTGTAACGATTTGGCTCAAAATCAAAATCATAGGAAAATCCATCTAGAGAATTGAAAAGGGAATTAAAAACCATTGTCATGATTTATGCAAATATCTATAGTTCTGCTACGATTCACCGTAGACAGAATCTAAACAGTTTTGTAAAAAAAAAAAAAGGTCTAAATGTGAAAAAAAATTGAATTAAATAAAATGAAATCTTAGTCAAAAATCGACTTTTCAAAGTAATTAGATACCATAAAAGAACGTGTTGAAATCAGCATTGAATTTCCTACCAAACTATCATAATTTAAGTGTGATGTCAAGACTTCAAGTATCTCTACCATGTCATTTACCAACCGGACATCCCGTACAAGATCTGGTATAAAAAGCTGAGTCACTTCATCAATAGATGGCCCAGTGTTTTGAAACACGAACCTCCTCCGTGTGGCTCGTGGCTAATATAAAAGGACACCTCTTTTGTCATTGACCTACTATGACCGAAGCTACTGGCCGCAAGAAACTCGGCAGATTACCTTGCGTTTGCATTGCCTAATCTGAGCTATCGGCTCTTAGAAAGCAATCAGCCTTGGTGTTTAAACGCCCCCAGCACTCGAATTTAAAGTAAAAGGTTTTGAAAATTATACCGTTCAGCCCGATGCTGTCTCTGGTAAAATGCGTTGTTTCGGCATTTCAATCATTTTATCGGGATGTGAAGGAAGCAGTTGTTTTATTTTTAAAAAGGACATGAAAATCCCGTGACCCAAATTTCATAAATGATTTAAACTCTGGTGGTTTAGGTGTGGGCCGATGAGAAGAGAACGGTCCTGAAGAAATGATGAAATAAATTCATGGCAGTGGAAAGTTCCAGTCCGAAACCAATAATCGCCAGGTGTCTGTATATCCTATAGGTGCATTCTAACTACCCGACCAAAATGAATACCACTCCTGATTTACGACTACTACCGTATTAATTGATTATTGGAGTATAATTAAAAAAGTATTATCGACCGCGGTAGACCGGTTAGAAGAGGATCATACGACTACTACCGAATCAATTGATTCTTGGAGTATCATCTTAAAAGTATAACGGGCCGCGGTAGACCGGTTAGAAGACAATCATACGACTACTACCGAATCAATTGATTCTTGGAGTATCATCTTAAAAGTATAATGGGCCGCGGTAGAACGGTTAGAAGAGAATCATACGGCTACTACCGAATCAATTGATTCTTGGAGTATCATCTTAAAAGTATAATGGGCCGCGGTAGACCGGTTAGAAGAAAATCATACGACTACTACCGAATCAATCGATTCTTGGAGTATCATCTTAAAAGTATAATGGGCCGCGGTAGACCGGTTAGAGGAAAAAAATCATACGACTACTACCGAATCAATTGATTCTTGGAGTATCATCTTAAAAGTATAATGGGCAAAGGTAGACCGGTTAGAAGAGAAACGGATTAATAACTGGAGGGTTACGAAACTCGATTCCATCCAAGACCGTCGTGAACATGGAGACTAGTGTACGTTAAATCTGTCGTGGCCTCAAAAGTCCTCACATTGGTGTGGAAGTGTGCAGATTGGGGTGCCAGGTCAGGTGTTGACCTCGGCATCTGACAATGGTTCAAAGTGATGAGGTTGTACCGTCTGGTGTCCTGTTGACGGGAATCTACAGAAATAACGCTTGTCGAACTTGATATCACTCAAGATTTATTGGTATCATTATATGCGCTTATAGGCCGAAAAGGATCTGCGCCTATCTGCCAATATTAGCTACACGTTTGACGGACATCCTAAATATGACCGGGATGCTCGTCTGGTTGGACAAGACTCAGTGTGTACCGAAAAGTATAGCCAGTGGATCTTCACCTATTTGTTGCTAACTGCGAAATCTGCTTCCGCTTGAGGCTTCCGGGCACTCAGATTTACAATCCAGAGCGTCGATGGATGGATATCTCATTCGTTCTGAAGGGCTATTCCCAGCCTCTTCGGCGTCCAAGCTCCGAATGTGGGTGGCCGAATGTTACAACGGGATTGATCCCGGACCGTCAAGAATGGCAAGTAAACCACCAAATTCCAGTGCGACAGTAATTGAAATACCAACCTTAAAACCAGAATTGAAGTAACAAAATACCATTGTCTAAAAGAAATGGTAACTGTGTTCCGGTAAAAGCAAATCTCCTCTGTAAAGTTCTAATTTGTATGGTGTTTGTAACATCACGAGACACGCACGTGATATTATCTAGAATGAGAATGGAACCTGTCACCACATCCTTTTCCCTTTGAGCATAGGCAGATTTCAGCAACATGGCCATGATTTTTAATTATTTTGTTTTTATACTTCATATTCACCTTTCCAGCCACATTTATATTCACAAAGCGACATTAACACATGCTTACGAAAAGAGATCCCTGGTGATAACTCTTAACATTAAGTCGAAAAGGTTCAAAATAAAGAAAGGGCATCCTCTTTGTTTTGTGAGAAATAGCGCTCTGCATTGAAATCTTGTGCTTTTAAATGAAGTTACTAGAATTTTTTTTTTTTTTAGGTTTTATGGCGCAGGTGCCTTATTGGGCCATTCAGCGCCAAATACAAGACATACAGTAGTAAAAAATATAGTTGCACAGATGAAGGTTTTTACTGACCCAGAAAAGAGAAATACATACAAGTAAGAATGCACCTGACAGGTATCGAACCTGCGCTGCCTACAACTCGTAGGTTGCTAGTGCAGTAAACATACCCATGAAAAAAAAATCAGCAAGAAAACTTCAAAAAAAAAAACCCTGCAGGTTTCCTGCATGAATTTCGGACAAAATTTCTGCAGGAAAGTGATCGCCATCATGATGAATGACTGGTGGCGCCATCTGGTAGTGGGATAAGCAAACACATTATTTTTATTTAAAAAAAAAAGGAAGTAACTGCGTTCTAGAGCATTACAACGGACTATTGACGACGGTCCAGGATCAATCCACTAAAGCTTCGGTTTCCTAAGAAAGTGGAGCCGTTATCTAACATCCGTGATACGCCATGATACCGCGGACATAACTAGACGGCCGTCTAAACAAGAATCCTGAGGTGTCAACTTAGACGGACAGAATACGTTGGAGAATGGGCAACATAGACGGCTGTCGTGGTTTATTTTATTCGAGAAACTAAATTATTCTCTAGTCTAAAGTTTCTAACTTCGGGATCGTTGAAGGTAGAGTGAAAATTTCAACAGATTTCAAATCAGCTTAAATTTCTACCCCAGATCGATATCAAAAACAGTTTTATTACTCAATTATTTACCATTTGATTATTTAATTATTTATTAAATAATTATTTATTTATTTAAAGAAAATAACATTTAAGGCATCGATCTGGTCTCAAATTTTCCGCAGACTTCAAATCCGTTGAAATTTTTATTCTGTGTTTAACGATCCCGATTTTACAAAATCGAATTAATCAATGGCAGTCAAAAATGTTTATTTATTTTTCTCCTCTTCGCTCGAATCGTTTGGAGCGGGAAATTAAATCTAGCCGCTACAAGACAAAAAACGTTATCCAACTGTTTGAGACCGCTATGACGACTGTCATGGAAATGGCGGCTCCGATAATTTTCGTTACGCTCACAAACAACGCTCTCTAAAAAACCAACACCATGTGTTAGTATAAACAACGTTTTAGTGACGTCACCCACCGATACATCACGGCCACGCTTTCTTAGGAAACCGAAGTTTAAGGGAAAAATCCGAGGACAACACCTCGTAAATTTGAATCACGTTCAGATGATGAGACTCGAACCCGGGACCAAGGCATCAGCAGTTCAGTATGTTATCCATAAGGTTATAAGAGACATATCCAAAAGTGGTGAATTAATTTAGTGTTTGCTTTTTCTATGTTTTGGACTTGTGCTTTTTTTTCACTAGCGATGTATTGAAAATGGTTTAAAATTTGTTTGGACGGATTTAATACTTTTACAAAATAAGCAACCAGGTGATATATTGCATAATATAAAAAACCTATCACACATTATTGGTATGTGATAGGAATTTATTGGCTTCACATATGAATTTAGCATTGAAAGTATTCTTAAAATGTTAACATCTCATACAACAAATTCATTACAGATTAGTTTTATGGTTAAAAAAATTTTCAAATGATTAATTTTGTTGGGAGTTAATCTAACAGACTAAATTAAGATATTTGGTATGTTAGAGAAATACAATATATGCGTGGATGTAAAGATTTCAATCGAATGTTGGCCAGCAGTATCTAATTCCAAGGTTACATTTTTTGGTGGGACTGAAAATTGAATTAAACAGCAATAATTGCTGTTTTTTTACTATGGAAAATTTTCACTTTTTCTTAAAGAAATTATTTAAGATATATGTATCTATATATATAAAACACTAACGTACGTGGACCCGAAATCGACGTTATTTGTGTATCGTCGAATGGCAACAATCAACGTAAATAAAATAACCCATATATTTTGAATTCTTGCTGTTTTCAAATAGCCGAGGTCAATTTCTATGCAAAATAAGGAATTAAATTGTAACATCTATGTTTGAACTTACTTTTTATTTCTTCCTTTGATATACTGGCCACGTCAGAATTAATGTTTACTTTTTTAATTTGATTTAGAATTCCGTGTTTGGGTATTTGAGTTGACTGTGAGATGTTGCGGGCATATATAACGATTCCTAAGTGTTATAAATATGTGTTCTTTTTGTTAATAAATCCTCATTGTCTTTGTCAATATCGTCGAAAAGTCTTTTGTCGCATTATTCTATTTCACAATATATTCAGGAAGTCGAAATTCAACAGGTTTGAATAGATACGTACGTGTTTTCTTCCCCAGAATTTTGCATTTTTTGACGGATTGGAATTTTATTTTTGTTTGCATTATGTGTTCCGGTGCATTACCTATTGCAGAAGTATTATTTAGGAGTTAGATTTTAATGATACGTCTATTTCCTGCAAAATATCACTAGACATGGGTAATTTTGTAGCGGTATATGTATATTTCGACCAACTTTCCTTAAATATTTGATTGAATAAGCAATGATTTGAAGAATTGTTCATAAAAATAAATAAAATACACAAATCAAAACATGTTCAATTTCGGTGTGTAAAAAAGTTTAAAAAAAAAGCACTATTACACACTGCCGAGCGCTAGCCGGCGCAGCCCGGCTAGTTAATTTTAATTACGCATATTAGTTGATAAACATATTATGATAATTGTTTTCATTAAAACTACAATTTTTATGAAAACAAAACTTTAACTTCAAACTTCATTTTTCCTTCTTAAAAACTGCAGTTTTTATGAAGGAAAAATGCCTTCATAAAATTATTTCATTAAAACTACAGTTTTTATAAATGAATTTTGACTGCATTTTTTTCCTTTATAAAAACTGCAGTTTTATAAAGGAAAACTGAAGTTGGAAATATTATAAATTTAATTTCAGAAAAACTGCAGTACTAATGAAGGAAACCATTATCCCTTCAAAACCTCTGCGTAAAATCTGCACTTATCTAACTGCCTTAAAAAAAACTGCAGTAACCTTCAAAAAACCTTCAAAATGGATCTTATTTTGAAGGAAAGATGATGTTTTTTTTTCTGGGTACCCTTGAGCCACAGAGGCTCGAAGTTACTATTTGAAAAAAATTACGAGACTACAATGTGTATGAACTAATGAGCAAGAAATATTTAAAGGAAATAAAGGTAAATCATTAGAATATATTAATCATTTTAGAATTGAAAATTATTTCCCTATAGATATTGATTAGTCAAAATTGAAATTCATTGGTTTGTTCATTTTACCTGTCGAGTGAGCCGTGAATTGGTTGTTAACCCTCTAAATGGCTTCAACGAGATATCTCGTCCATCAAGATCTGACCAATTTTGCTAATGACGAATTATCTCGTCATCAAGATATTGTTAATATTTTTATGATGACGAGATCAAGATCTGGTCAGTTTTCTTCTATTGACGAGTTATCTCGTCCATCAAGATATGACTAATTTTACTAATGACGAGATACACCTTGTCGAGACAACTCCACAGGAGGGTTAAATAAAACTAGGGGGCCCGCCCCCTGCTCGCTAACGCTCGCCAACCCCCAGAGGATTGCTTCGCAATCCTCATTGGTTCGCTGCGCGAACCTATGCTCGCTTCGCTCGCATCAATGAAGACATGTGTCCTAGCAGAAGAAAATATGATATTCCAAAAAAATATTTTTCAAATCTAAATTTTATGTTGTTTTTCAGAAAAGATATTTACAGTACCTCTGGAATCAGAATTCAAATGGAAACTTTGAGCAAATTTTGACTCGAAATGTGAGCGTTGATTTGGAAATTGAAAACCCAGCATGTTGGTTGTGTGTGCATTTACCCAGCACTCGAGCCACCCACGCTTTTTCATTGAGTTTGTTGTCGAAAGTTGTAATGCAAGCGTCTTGTTGAACTATAATAGTTTGCCCCGAAACGGACCTTTTTTTTAAATGACCCTGAAAAGATCCTCCGTTTTCTTTGATTTCTATTATTTACTGCAACAGCTCGACTAAAATTCATTGTTTTTCAATAAAATTTCATCCGATAACGCTATAATTTCAATTGAAGCGCGAGGCTTTGGGATAAACAAAGAATCGTACAATGTTGCCAAAACGCGAAAACAAATAACGTCTTTTTTGCGTGCCACGTAAGAGAATTATATATATAGATGCTTTCATTGCCTGTGAGCACGAGCGAAAATAATAGTTTCGAAACAGATATATTTCGGAATTAATTCAGACTTGGAAACTCGTTTTCTTTCTGTGAATGCAGATGACGCCCATGAATAAAATAATGACATCCAAAAAAATATAATTTGTGACGCTAAAATATTTTAGCGTCTCATTTCTCGTAGGAATGGATATGAAAGTTAAATACCAGTAAATTCGCATTTAGAAACTTATAAGAAATAAATTCGATCCTGTTGTAGATAGCCAATGTTATAGTTTAAATAAATCATAAAACGACTTTCAAACTAGAAAAACAAGTGCTTGAATCCAGTGAAAAAGTGTTTACCACTATACTACATTTACACGATACAACACACTAAATATTTACTACGATGCAACATTTATACGACACAACACACTAAGTATTTACCAAGGTACAACACACTTAGTATTTATCACGATAAAACACACTAAATATTTACCACGATACAACACACTAATTTTTACCACGATACAACACACTAAGCATTTACCACGATACAACAAACTATTTACCACAATACAACACACTAAGTATTTATTACTTAGTGTTTGTAACATGGTAAATACTTAGTACCACTTAGTACTTAGTACGTGGTACAAGTATTTACCACAATACAACACACTAAGTATTTATTACTTAGTGTTTTGTATCATGGTAAATACTTAGTACCACTTAGTACTTAGTACGTGGTACAAGTACTTACCATGATACAACATTTCCGCTATAAACACAATTAGTATTTACCACGATACAACGCACTAAGTATTTACCACGATACAACATTTAAACGATACAACACACTAAGTATTAACCACGCTGCAGCATTTACACGATGCAACACACTAAGTATTTACCACGATACAACTTTTAAACGATACAACACACTAAGTATTTGCCACGATACAAAATTTTATTTTGGAGATGTTTGGGTTTCTGTTTTGAGCCATATTCGGACAAGCTGCGCCAAACACAATACTAAGTCAAGCAATGGACATATAAGCTACAAGCACAAAAAAACTCAACTGGCACATAAGAGCGAAGCACGCTAAGGATAAATGCTGGAATGAACGCCGCCTACAACTCGCCGGTTGCAAATTCACTGTGCAAACCCACTGAATCATGGCGGCACTTCGGAGTAATCATAATTGTTGAAAAATACCGATTAAGGAAGAGAAAGTCTTTCGAAAATACTATCCAATGCCTAATTAAATAGTGAATTAACGAACCTCTCAATTTAGGGTTTAAAACCGGTCATGGAATGACTGGTTTTGGAGATTGTCAAGAATTACCATTACCGGTTTTCTTAGCTATGTGTTTATTAATGATTTATCTTTTGTTTTGAAGATCATACTTCAGGGATCAAATTTTTCGACGGCAGTTGCTGAGCAAGTGGTCGTATGAGTTGCGGTATTCTTTTATCTATTGAAATGCTGTTCTCCGTTCAATTCGAGGATCATTGTTTTAATTAATCAGTTTGGTATCGTCTGTTGGGAGAGTTGAAACTAATTGCGTCTCTATTTCCAAAGAATTTCTGAAATGAAATATATCATGCGATGCATTTCTGCAAAGCTGACCAATTGGTCTAGAGGAGGTCAGTCATGATGCTGGCTTCAGAATTGAAAGGTTCCTAGCTAGAATCCAAGATGGATGTTTTTGCGTCTGGAATGAATGTGTGTCCTATCTATAAACCGGTTGTACATGACTGTATGGTATACATGTAAGTAATACATACCCATGGTGCACCAGGGTAACACCAACCAAATGGTTCCTACTTCCATCCGCATGGTGCCATGATGATTAGTGTTCAGTTCGCCGGGCATTGGAAAAAATATATTCTTACAAATGCACGTTAACACAAATTAGATCCTATACCTTTTACACCACAATAGCTATTTCTGTCATTTAGGTTAGGATTGTTAGTTGAATTTACATCGCACTGGAGAACAACAGAGGATATTGGTGATAAATCTCAAAGGAAAGCTTCCGAGGACAGCACCTCGTAATTTGGAACCACTGTCTGTCTACCAACACCTGAACTGGCATCACACTCTTCGTACTTCCACACCAAGCCAGCCTGTGGGAATTTGAGGCTACGACAGATTTAACGCACACGTAGATGACGATCTTTTGGTTGTATAGAGTTTGGAACTCTGAATCCTTTGGTAGCTAACCCGGGACACTACCAACTGTGCTATCGCGATGCAAATTATCAAAGTTAGTAAGTGGTTTAATTTACGACGCACTGGAGAAACACAACGTTCTACCGGTGACGAACCGAGATCAATCCCGAAGGGAAATATCCGAGGACACCACGTAATTTTGAATCAAGTTCAGATAACGAGGTCAGTACCTGAGCTAGCACCCCACTCTCCAAACTTCCACACCACACCAACGTGAGAACATTTGAAGCCAAGACAGATATAATGTGTTCCATCGCCCCTCACTACACGAATTTCGATCTGGCAATCCTCCTATCTCTAATCCGCGACTCTACCAACTGGGCTATAGCTGGTCTTGTTACTCAGGAAAAGTCAGAAATGAACTTAAAAATAGCTCCCAAGAAAAACCTAAAACCATCATAAACCAGGAGTGAGAATATCTGTTTGCAATATAACGCTAATGAGAATACAAGCAATTTGCCAAATTCTATCCCATATTTATTCTTCTATACTGAGTTTTAATAGTGAATAGTTTGTCTCTGTTTCTATCTGTGTGCGTCTGTCTGTATGTATCTGTGTGTGTCTGTCTGTATATCCTGTTTTTGTCTGTCAGTATGTTTATGTCTGTCTATACGTGACTGTGTATGTTTCTGTATGTGTATGTTTATGTCACTATGTGTGTCTGTATGTGTATGTTTCTGTCTGTGTATGTTTGTGTCACTATGTGTGTCTGTGTATTGACAGAGGCACAAGAACAATAGCCGTTAGCAGGAAGAAGCTTCTTTCTATAGAAATTAGTATCTTCTCCCACGAGTTTTCATGCATGGTTAGGTTGTTCAATTCTTCCAAGAGAAACTATTGCTCAGCATAAAGATAGAAACAAGTTCCACCACTTGCGTACTTCACTTTTAATGACAAAATGACTTTAAAACGTTACAATTTGCATAGCACATGAAAAGACAAACGGATTGTCTTTAAAACAAAGGGATTAAGAAAACCGATGTTTTCCCTTTCCATCGATTGATATAATAATTACTCGAGTTCTACGAAAGAATCTCTCATAAAGATCAAGAGTCTTTTGTTTAAAGGTATTATTAGACGAGTAAAGGAAGCTCTTTAGAACACTGTTCAGACTATTTTAAGATTGAAGCAGTGAGCTTTTTTCAAAATTCATATTATTTAAACTATGCAGGAAAATGAGGTGGAATATTTATTACTTCGTAAACTTTACAAGGAAATTTTCAACTTTAGTGTATACGTCGAACAAGAAATATGTTAATAAACTGACTATAACTTACAATGCAAGAATGATTCGAAAACGATAGTTTTGCTTCAATGTTTTTGAGAGTATTGGTAGTATAACATTTAAATTTCTCGAAAAAATTAGTAAATGCCATTAAATTACTTACGAATTTATAGTAACTCCTTCTTTAAAGGTAATATCTCTGTTTCATGAGGAGATTCGGGTCTTTAGTAAAGAAGAGATACTCAAACGCGATCCTTTTATTGTTCTTATTCCTTTACTCTATTCCTCAATCCCTCTTTGTTTACCTTTCACTATATTTTTACTTGAAGTTTTTTTTTTCAGCTTTGCCAAATAGTAGCTATTTCTCTCTCTCTCTCTCTCTCTCTCTCTCTCTCTCTATCTATCTATCTCTCTGACGTAAGACCAAACAATGAAAACATTTGAAAAAGTCATCAGGCCCAAATATCCCAGTAAAATTTGGGACAATTTTTTTTTCAATTTCATTTACTGATTGTTATTTGCTATTGACTGGAATGTAAACTCATGTGTATGTGATTTTCACTTATTATGCAATATAAAAAATATATATACTGTTTTATTTTACGCCTGCATTCCGCAAAAATCTGAAAAGGTTAAGAACCACAGCGTTAGAGAGTTAAATCAGCTACTTTTAAGTATACAACATATTAATAAACAGAAAAGGGGATTACCTTATAAGTTGAAAGACTAAGAAATCAAAAAAATTATTAGCATCACTTAAAAGTAATTAGAATATTTCTATTTTGATGTTGGTATTTTCATGTAAAGAAATACAGTTTCAACATACAGTAATACAGAATCTACCATTGTCTTGTTTAGGAAAGGTCCAGTTGAATGTCTTATAGAAAATGTCGTGTTTAGTGTCTTTAGTGTTTTAATGTCTGGTCTAGAAAAGATTACAGGGCCGAAGTAAAAAATGATGATCGGGCACTTAGGCATATTTTATTTTCTACGATTGTTAATTTTTAAAATTCAGTTCAATATTCAAAATTTTCATTTTCCACTACTGGAATTATAATTCAAGAATAATAGTCTTGTTTAATTCCTGACCTGAACGGTTTTCTGCAACACAAGGAGCAAACTTGAGGCTATTAGTGAGAAGTTCTTAGTGGTGAAACAAAACTTATTTCGGTACAATAACAGGGTTGCTATACCCAAAGGACTTGTAGTATGGTAGAAGGGGGCTATTATGGACAACGTGAATAATTCTGCTATTTATGAGTCAAAATCTCTCCGCACGTTTTTGCAGAATAGCAATACTGATATAAGCTTTCATGTGTAGTTGCATGACAATACACTTCATAGTTGAGTAATTTTTTTTAACAAGGTTTTCATGGTGGAAAAGTAAGGTCCTGATTTGTTTTTTAATCACTAGATTAGACTATTTTAATTCAAATTTTTTTTTAAAGGTGACAGTTTGTTATGAATTAATATATTTAATAGCTCTTTTGATATTCACTCTTACTCTACATGGTTTAAATTAACCAGGAGTAGGCCTAAATATACATATAGCTCAATGGGGCTAGTTTGGACACATGGTGGTGGGGTTACTGTGGACATGTCCACACTAGCTTCATTTAGCTTTAAATGGAAAAACAAGGGTTAAATATGACATTTTAGGTTATTTATTTATTAAGTAAAATTGTTTACGGTGAAAAAAATTTATTCACAAATAATTCTATTTTTTACTCTTAGGCTTTTATGTATTAAATTAAATTAATTTTTGTGAAAGATAATTTGCAAGGAATTATATTGTTTTTACACACAAAGCAACTATTCTAATAAGCAGAGTGAATCTTTCGTTTTCCCATATGTAAAGGACGTATCACAAATCTCAAGAAATGAAATTGTAGCTAAATTATCATCACCAGATGTTGCTGGTAGAACCATTCGCACTGCATCTCAGTTCACATTAATGTTGATTTATGTAACTACGTTGCAAAATGAAAGGACAGTTCTATTTTTCTACATTAAAATAATTTTCCCACTAAATAAAACGTAAAAATAGCTTTCTTGTTGATTTGTCTTTGAAGTAGATTTTATTACATAGTTAAGTTCCTAATTACAAATAAACTGGGCTTAACATTAAATATGCTTTAAGATTAACATTTATACTAACTTGACATGGGGCTAGAGTGGGAAAAAAAAAACTTTTTTAAATAAAATATTATTAAAAAACTACATTGCTAACATAAACCAAAGTAAAATTAAAAGAGCACATTATTGTAAAAAAAATGGTTGATATGTCAAAAACAATAGTATACTTTTTGCCAAATTAAAAAAAAATTGTCCACATTAGGCTCCTTTTCTCCTCTGAGTTTTTAAAAATAACAGGTATCTTAAGCTCTATTTTAGAATCAATTTTAACAGCTCGAATACAAAAGGAATCGAGTAGATCGCAAAATGTGATAAATTAAGTATGAAACAGACGTAGATCTCGGCAAGAAATTTATATTTAAAATTTAAAAAAAATTTTCTTAATAAGGTTTTGATGACATGCACCAACCACAGATTCCAATGCTTTTCTTTCATGGTAGGCGCCGAAACTTCGAAACTGGCATATCTCGGTAAATTTTTCCCCCAAAGAAAACGCTTGTGAACCATGCGCCATAAAACCCTAATTACCTAGCCCAAATAAATATCTAAAATATATTTTTTCCGTTCACGTATAGTGAACAAAAAGACTAAAATTTTCGTTAACCTTTATGAATTCTTGAACAAAGTCGTCACAAATTTGAAAATGGGAGCTTCTGATACGATTTTGCTCAAAAAGGTACAC
Organism: Metellina segmentata; assembly: GCA_947359465.1. Taxonomy (NCBI): domain Eukaryota; kingdom Metazoa; phylum Arthropoda; class Arachnida; order Araneae; family Tetragnathidae; genus Metellina; species Metellina segmentata. Next base: position 95,470,930 of record OX375875.1, on the reverse strand, counting down.
TTAAGATTGAAAAGGTACAGCTAAGGTTCAAGGTTGAAAAAAGTCGCTAGCGGCAGCCCTGCGATCACCCACATTCATGCGCTTACAGACCTAGATTCGAACCTACTGTGTCACGAGTAAACTTTAAAATAGTAATCAATAGCGGTTTTGATCTCAAGCTAGACATGACAAGAAGTCACTGGGCCAATCTGACCCGTTCAACAGGGTGGGTTGACGGTCATGATTGGCTTGACTTTTATAGTAAAGGGTGGAAAATAATAAAACAAATATCAAATTGTGTAAAATATCATCAAGCGTTGTTTCGTCTCCATTTGCTCTTACTTCCGTGTTTCTTCACTGGTGTATTGGTCAATGGAATGATATTTCGTTTCTTTTTCGACTCTTTTTCTTTTCTAGATTCTGCCGTATCAAAAGACCCTCTAGGATAACGGTATCCCAGTTGGAAGAGCAGAGCATTACCAAATGAAGAGCTGCAAATTCGGCCAAAGACCGCCGTGTACACGAAGGATTGTGCACGACAATCTGTCGTGACCTCAAATGTCTTCAGGTTGGCGTGAGGTGCTAGCTGAGGTGTTCTTCTTATCATCTGACCGTGGTTCAAAATCACAATGCATTCTCCTTGGATCTCGGATAGGGTTTCCAAGCGTCCTGGATTGGAACGAAATTTAAGATGCTGTCCATAATCCCGGTTGAATGTCAAATTGCCCCGGAATTTAGGACCAAAATAGTTATTTCTATAGTACATGACTTCTTGCCCATCCGTTGAACGTCCGTTGCCACACTACTACCCACAGCCAATACTGTATATGACAGTTTGTTCCGAGCGGGACCATCGTGAATAAATGGTATTAGTAGCCTTTCAATTCTATTGTACTGTATTTGAATTTTATTTTCAAAATTGAGGCTTGAGACGAGCACAAATTTTCAAATTCGACTTTCTTAAAATAGAATTCGGAACTCTCGGTTCTGTATAACTAAACACGAACAATATCTCAATTTTGTATAAACGAACATTACCATTTTTATTTTTTAATAGTTTCTATGCAATAAGAGGTAAGGTTTAGATTTATTTTTTTCTATGTACATGAGAGGACCATCAGGCTCTAAAAAAATTAAATTAAAAAAAACCATAAATATAACTATTATTTTTTTAACATACTTTTGCACATGAAAAAATTTCCTTTTAAAACTATGTATGTTATGTTAATGATTTCACAGTGAAGAATATCGTGAAATTATATATATATATATATATATATATATATATATATATATATATATATATATATATATATATATATATATATATATATATATATATATATATATATATATACATATTTCAGTTTGGGGCAATATGTCCCAGAATTGTTTCAGAAAAAGTTGCCAAACTTAACCCAGGACCGTCACAAGTAGCCCGTTGTGTTGCTGTAGTGCGACGTCAAATAACTACCTAGCAACCTAAAGGCCTTCCTAGAGTTTGGTAACATTGGACGTTCAAACTGTTACTGCCCGTTCTGCTTACTATTGATTGGTTGAGATACTATGCCGCAAAGGCCAAACGCAAGTGAGACATTGTGTAGACAATCGCACTCAAGATACTGACGCAGAAGAGAAATGCACCAAGGGAGGAATTGATTCTGCGTCGCCTGCAATTCTTTTTTTACTAGAGCAGTAGGCAATCTTACTGAGCCACGGCTATCCCTACTGTTTATTTAATTCACACTATGTTGTCTTTCTGGGATAATCCGCCCGCTAAATGAATTTTCGATTTCCAAGGAATAAGTAAATAAACTAGACAAAAATTTGACTTCGTATTACAAGTAAGCTCTCATGATACACATCAGTTTCCTTAAATAAAGTTTCAACACCGTTTTGGCGATATTTAGGCCTTAATCATTGAAGCTGTCCAGTTAAGTTCGAAACTCGATCCATCCGAAGACCTTCACGTAAGGGGGCTAGCTCACGTTAAAAATGCAGTGGCCTCAAATGTCCTCATTTTGGCGTGGTGTGGAAATTTGGAGAGTGGAGTGACAGCTCAAGTGTCGGCCTCGTCATATGACCGTGATTCAAAATTATGTGGTGTTGTCCTAGGATCTTTCTCTTGGGGATTAATCTTGTTCCGTCACATATTGCTCGTAATATTGTTTCAGTGAGAGGTTAACTAACTACTTACCTAACATTAGCAAGAGACGTAAAACAACTCTTTTTTCACTTTACTAGTTAGACGTAAGTTAGCTATCTTTTTGTGTTTTCATTTTTGTTTCGAGCTGGTGTCAAGCACATAACAGATTTTAAATATAATTTGTACAAAACACTATAAATGATTTAAAAGTAATTTTGGTGTGTCATCGAGAAATTTTGTGTTTTTTCAATTGGTCTCTGAATTTTTTTTTTGTTTCCTCAATATCCTACGATTAAAGTATAATGTCAGATATATGTTTTTATCCGCATTGTAACAAATTGAATTGTATATAGTCAGTGAACACCCTGCTTTAAGGTCCATATATACACTAGAAATCACGACAATCTACCAAAATACCGTTCTTTTTATTGCTTCAAAAAAATTTCCAACTCTCCTTAACTTTCAAATGATTTCAAGATCTTGTAAATATTCGTAATGTTTTTCTATGTACAAGGGTTTATCGTTTAGTAATGTCACCATGTACAAACATGTTTCCAAAACTTTGAACTTTTTTTTCAAATGGCGGGCACATTTGACCTAAGTCATTGGCCTCTACAAGGCCGGAAGTGATGGCCACTTGTGAAGGAGCACCCAGTGGGAGGACCATAATTGCCCCTGACAATTTATACTTCGTAATTTTGAACCATGTTCAGATGACGAAGCAACACCTGAGCTGTCATACGCTTACAAACATCCATGCCCGAACCCGGATTCGAACCGGGGACCTTCCGATCTAGAGGCTATAACACCTTAACCACTCTACCAGTTGGTCGGCTCCAAAACTTTGAACTTAATTTATGAAGAACTTTAATTTTGCAATAGAATGCATTGTTCAAGCGTTGATAACAACAATGAATCGTCTATCACAATTATGTTTGTATCATCATAATCCAAGCAATGCACTGGCTGTTTTGACTACAAATTTTTTGAGAAGTGAATTTCTCCTAGATAATTTCTAAATGTTGAAAATCCAGATAATATCTTGTCTATAAGGTAGATGAGAAAAAAATGGCCAGTTTCCTAAGGTTGACCACAACCCAAACGTAGAATTAATTTAATTTTTTAAACACACGAAGGCGCTACTGCATTGTAAATCTTGTATCTGCAATGCATATGGCTGAATTGGAAGAAATCGACTTGGGTACCATTGTATGCAGTGATCTCACTTTTGAGGAGTAGTCGTTCTAATTTCCAGGTAAGGCGATATATTAATTTACATATGTTTAAGTTCTTAGAACTTTGAGTTATGATACGTTTTCTGAAAGCTTGTGAATTTCTGTTTAGCCACATTTACTCCAATTCCAATACATTTATCAGATTAATAGTTTTATATCGTGCAAATGGCGGCTATATGCAAGTTCTCTAGATAGCCCGGGTGTCAAAGGTTGAAAGTCTTTTCGGGTCAAAAAATCAGAAGATTAAGAAGTAAAACTCAAAAGATATTAAAATAAAGAAAGAATCATCAGAGCACAATAGTAAGCAACATAATAAGAAAATCAAACCATCCCGGTACACTGTCAAAAGAGACTCTAAATAAACTAATTCTGTCATGCCTGCCACAAGTAGATGTCATACAGAAGTGAGCTGGTTTTTCCATTTATTCAAGAAAGACAAAATAATGGACATGCGATTGTATAACAAATGCTTGCGATATGTGCATGAAGAATGTCAGGGACTTACTAAAGCAAAGACAAATCGAAACTGCACTTTCTGAATGGAATCCTATTAAAATGTATAGTATTTTGAAAAATGTTTATTGCAATTTTTTCCTTGTAATTTCATTGTAATTAAATATTTACTTTTAATTGAACAATGTAATAATCTTCTATAAGTAAAATAGTTTGCCGAGTATTGTTTTCTCGTTTTAAAAGTGATTTCAATATATTGGCCACCTTTGGAACACTATGCGCCAAAGGTGCCCCACAACCTACAATTTTGAAATTGTATTATAAAAATAATTAAATTTTATTTTCAAAGATACGTATACTTGATAGGCGTTAGAGATAAGTGTAAAATTTTACAAAAAAATTCAACCGCACACATGTAACCAAAAAATTATGAAAAATCTTCAAAGCTTAACTTTGGCCACCTTTGTCTCACCTACCTTATATGCTTCTTAGCTAAAAAAAGATTGGAAAAACAATCTATTCCCTCTCGCAATTCGATCAAGGTTCAAAACATCAAGATATATAATAGTAATAATTTCCAACATGAGTTAACTTTTTGAACAAATTATAATTTGAGATATCATTGTTGGAGATAGATTCTAATTATGTCTTAGTTAGATAATTAATTATTAGCTTTATTATTTTTTGCACACTGAAATTATTTTAAGCATAAACCAAGGAACTATTGTAAAAAACTGAATTTTTAAAGTCAAATTTGAAACAAAAACTTCTGATGTAGAAGTAAACCTTAAACTTACTTGTTAGCTGTTTACGAAATAGATTCACGATTCAGGTAAAATTATTCTTTCTACACAGCGAGGAAGCATATCGTCGACGTAAGTGTGAAACCACGTAACTAAAAATTCACTAGACAGTTGCAGATGATTTTATGCGCATGTTTACGGAGCAACCCAAACTTAAATATTTTCGACCTACGGGGTTTCATACTTATGCCGACGATAAGCAAGAAAATTCCAAACATCTCTCATTACGATTCTCAGTGTGTTCGAAGTTTTGAGCAATTAATGGAACCCACCTCAGGGGAATCTAATCTTCGAAATACGAAACTCGCGAACAAATTAATTGCCTTTCCAGCACGGGGTTTGCTCAAAAGGAATCCTACCTCAACCGCAAACATCGTAGATTCTCCGCGAAATCTGAGACTAATTCTCCCATTTGAATCCTTTTTTCTACCGCATATTTTTCCATAAAAATTATCACTTTCAAAGAAAAATTCCCTCACGTTCAGTCCTTAAAATGCATCGTACTTTTGTGCCTCGAAACGAGATTCACTTGAAGATGAATTGAGCTTCACAAACACGAAAATCAACATGCCACTTTGAATGACGGCCGTATAATCAGCTCTCCGACTTCTTGTCCGGTTACGTCCGGCACAAACCTCCTTTCCGTGTTTTTGAAGAATGTTCCGGAGGATCGTGACGGGGATCTTTTTGTGCTTTTTGAATAACGTATCAGCGGTGTCATCGGTATATCAAGGTGGATTTGGGTACATGCGGTGAATGTTAATCCGGTACAGGCCATCCTTTTATGGAAAACAATTGACTTTCTCGAAGAAACCCCGTCTTTTTTTATGTGAATGGCCTTGGGAAAGACAGATTAAGTAATAGATATGCAATAATATTGCTTATTTACAGGAAATATGCAATGGAGGACTTTTGAATAAAGTGTCTTTTTTGTCTCTGGGTTGGGTTTTCATCTCAAGGGTCATATTTAGCTACTCTGCTCAAAACACAACAAGCAGTGACTAGTAATGGACATACAACCTACAACTGGTTGGTTGTGTTTTATAGGCGCAAGGACCACATTTGGACAATCTGCTCCAAACAACGGAAAATTGACGTACGCACAATGAAAGTTTTACTGACTCAGAGGAGAGAAATACATTCAGGGTAAATTACAGAATCGAATCTGCGTCGCCTTTATGTATTTCAATTTGTACAGCTTAAGTGCGTACAAATCATTCAGATGGTATATAAATTGTTTTGGTAGAAACAGTCATACACGTAAATTAATTAGAGAAAAATAAAAGCAAATATAAACCGTGTATTAAGATGCTTGAATTCGAAGAATACCTAGAAATATTTGCAAACAAACCTCTAACAATGCCAATGTTCCAATAAATATAGTCACTTGGACAGAATAACTGAAAGACAAAAATTCTTTTTCAATTATTCCTAACGCATTTTTAAATTGACACTGACACCTCATATAATATTCAATTCCTTATTTCAAATAATATTCGCATACAGATGTGCAACATCAAAACTATAAATGGAAAACATTAATTTATGGATAGATTGCGTAATTACTATCATTACATCTTGGTACATGAATCCGGTAAGTTAGCGCAGACATCACGATATCATCTCACACATAAAATGCAATGCACGTAAAAAAATATTTAAATATAGGAATGAAATGAATTATTGTAAGTCAATCATCCATTGTTACTGTTCAATTGATCAATTTCTCTGAATCTATTCTCTCCAGTTGAAAAGAACACGTGCTCCTGAATATCTCTTCTGATAAACAAGACATTTATCTAAATCAAGGGTCGGGAACCATCTGGTAACAAAGAGCCATTTCAACAAAAAACGTACAACGAATAAAATTTAGGGAGCCTCCAATTTTAATTCGATTTATATCACAATTATTTATTTCAGCATTCCGTTCACATACAATGACCTTTTTGGACTTGAATACATACTGACAATTTACACAAATTTGGAATGTACTTTGTGCATTTTAGTAGGAGTTCCGCTTTTAAACTTGTATCAGTTAATCTGCTTCTATGTTTGCTTTTAATGCAGTTCATTCTAGAGAAAAATTGTTTCCAATTGTATATGGACCCAAATAAAGTCAAAATCCCAAATGTTACTGTCCTGGAATTTGAATAATTGATTTGAAAGGAGCTCCAGTATTTACATATAATGTTCTGTGGTGTTTACTCCCTAGTTGTCTCTTTTTTTCCAAACCGTTATACCATTTCCTGAAGTTTTTGCACACAGATACTTTTATTCTAAATTTCCAGAATCTTCATTTATACATCTGCAATAGATATTCCAAGAGTTTTGACGTCTATTAATTTAAATGATACTTCAGCGAATGTAATATAAATTTCATCACATGATGTTTTATAAAATTCTGAAATCTCTTTAATAAATGAAACTAAACTAAAATTAATATTATTTCAGCGAATATTTTGCAAACAATTATTTCTTCATTTAATTAATAACCCATAATTTCTTAGATTTTCAAAAATTACAAATTTATCCTTGGTAATGTCTTCCAAAATCATTCTTTATTTCTGCTCAAATGTAAGGACTTCTAATAAATGTAAAGCTGTATTTCTTTCCTTGTAACTTCATATTCAACTTATTAAAACGTTCGATTATATTAGCCCCGAAACAAAAATTCTGAATCTATTCGGGATTGGTGAGAAGTTGTAAATATTCCGTGTTGCAAAAATTAGAAGTTAAGAAAGTTATTGCTACTTTCAAACGCTCGAAAAACCGTTCTAATGCTTCCCCTGATAGCCATCTTACAGACGTGAATGTAACCAAATCTGTATATTGACTACCTAATTCTAACAATGCATCAAAAAGTCTGATTCAACGCTTTAGATAGGATGAAATTAATCATTGGTATAACAATTTTACAAAAACGAACTAAACAATGCCAGTCAAAAATTTGCGTTGTTTTGCTTCTTTCCGCTCGAATCATTTGGCACAGGAAATGAAATGTTGCCGCTACAAGAGAAAAAACGTTCTCCAACAGTTTGAGACCACTATGACGATCGTCATGCAAATGGCGGTTCCGCTAATTGTCGTTACACTCACAAACAACGCTCTCTAGGAAACCACTGCCATCTGTTTGTATAAACAACGTTTTAGAGACGTCATCCACAGCTACATTACGGCTGCTAGATAACGGCTCCGCTTTCTTAGGAAACCGTAGCTTAACCGTAGCAAAAGCTTCATGCTGAGAGACCCCCTGTTTTTTACAATCATTGGAAGCTTGCCGTTGGTCGTAATGCATACTGTATTCTGCTATTCTGCAAACATATTAAGAAGTTGTCTGAGATATCTTTATCAGTAGTATGTTTATCAAGTGACAAATCATTAAGGAGTTCCTCTTGAATAAACTGAAGATGTGATATATTTAACCATAACAAGCGCGCGCGCATACACACACATATTGAGAATCACATATATCAGAAATATCAGTTGATTCATCAACAGCAATAGATATAAATTCAGCAGAATTAATGCTGTCAGTACCGGCTATATGGTCACCCTGTTATAAAGTCACCCCGCTTATAGGGTCAGTTTTCTAAAGTCCCGTCGAACTTAACAGGGAAACATGTGTTAGAGTCTGCTTATATAGTCATTTTATTTTTCTTGTTATAGGTTATATGGTCGGTTTTTTAACTTTTCAATGAGTTTATAGGTTTTTCTTTTGTTGAAAAATAGTAATTCTAACATTTATTGAGGTGGGGAGCAACACAGAGATTGACCAGAAGAAAGTAGTCCTCGAAAGATGTGAATCTGCCAACGTCTTCAACGTTGATGAATGTGGACTTTTTTTTATCGGATCTTGAGAGACAGAGCTCTTTTTTTCAAAGGTGGAAAATGTGTAGGGGGAAAGAAAAGTAAGGAACGCTTAACCATGTAGTGCAGTAGACATAGGCGTGGAGCTTAACATGAATTTGGACCACGATCCCAGTCCACACCAGGAGAAACACCCCCAGACCATAATTCCACCTCCGCCGAACTTTACTGTGGGCACAATGCATTCTGTCAGCAGGCGTTCTTCAGGAAACACCCTGCCATCCTAACTGTGGAGGGTGAACCTTGATTCGTCGCTCCAGAGATCCCGTTTAATAGAATTTTAATTATTTGAAGTTTAGTTATTTCTTTATGAGCACTACATTCTGATAGGTGAATATAATCCTTCCATAATTAAGCAGTGTAGTATTGTTCCATATATATGATCACTCCGCTTATATGATCTGATTTTTCTTGACTGCTTTGCTGATCATATAACCGATACTATCTGTAGCATCAATTAGCAAATCTCATACTTCCTCAGAAATAGATAGAAGTCGTTACTTTACTGTTCTAGCTGAGAGGGGTAAATCTTTCATTTTATTTTATATACCATCCTTATTTTTCATGTTTTTTTTTTTGTTTTTTTAATTTTTAGAAATCAGTAAAAGATTTTCCTGCTATGCTAGTTCCAGGAATAACAAAAAACTTGCTGGACGAAGTTTTCGTTTTGTTGACAAACTTCTATGCTGAAGTTGTGTTTTCTTTTGTGATTCTTCAACAGTTTTTCTATCATCATCAGGAAACGTTACACTAAAATTTAAATATTTTTTGTAAAAATGTCATTTTATATTAGTACTTGATTTGTTATTTTGAAATCCGGAGTGGAAGAATTAAACGTTGGAAAAATTAAACGGACTTTCATTTATACTTCTATAAATGCAAACTTCTCTGTCCACATTTTTTATTGAAGCCACTATTTTCTTCAGATATTTTTCTTTTTTTTTATGAACTCATGAGGGTTTTTATCACGAATTTGAAGTACTGTAATACAACTCTTGGCATAAAATACTAACTAAACTACTCTGACAATATAATACAAATTGAACTGTGCATAACTGTTCTGGCACACTCATATCTTAAGCACAATCTCAATAGACAATTCTGGAGTGTGTACGATTCACATCAAAGCAGTGTACGACGAGTATTACAGATTTTATAGTGTTGCGAACATTACACTGCTAGCGGTGTTTTCTATACATACCTATCTTTTTAATTCACTTTAACGACGCATTATAGATTTTTTTATAAGTATCGGTTCTGTGATGGCCATAGCAGATTTTTACTAAACGTTTAAGAGCCGAAACAGTAGCAGCGGGTTCCCGACCACTAATCTAAGTAAACATAGTGGAATCTGTGTAAGAAGGCTTGTGCGACAATATGGCCTATTGCATCATACCATCATTGCTTTAGTAGAAAAGATAGGTGACAACTTTTATGAAATATACAAGATCATTCAGATTGTGTTGAAAACGTAAAAGACGCAGCGTTACATCAAGATTCGCACCATTTGGCTTGAGCATCTTTTTTTTTTTTTATCAAATTCAAACATTTTAAGAATGATCCTTGGTAAAGTAACTGATCTAATTTCTGATGACAATTTATCTGTACCATCTGCCACTTCATTACCTTCAACGTCGCAATACGCTGAAAACCTTTGCAACGGAATACCCTTCAATTTAAAAAGACGGTTTTTTAATTACTTTAATACAGTGGAAGTAGTCCCTCGACTTGCGTTGAAGGTCAGCGAAGAGCCGCATATATAAAAAATTAACAAAACAATCGAAATTTGAAACGGTTACGCATACATTTGTTAAGACTATCTAATGTAGCGTAGTTTGGTAATTTTCGAATGAGACCTCTTAGGCAGTTCTCCCTCCTCGCAATCCAAAGTTACACTAAACCAAAGATCACACAGAACAGTAGAATTTCAACATATTGTGTACTCCTCCCCGCATTCAGTGCGCCTGCGCAATTAACCAGCGCACAAAAATCTTTCGAATTTTCGATTTTTTTTTTTAATAAATATAAATAAATGTTTTTGCCATTTTTTTTTTGAAATTATACATAATTATTTCTGAAAATACGTTGCTCATAAAAGAACTTTAAATATTTTTTTGAAAAATACCTCTTCCTACCTGAAGTAAGGTCAATTTTATGCTTTAAACCTCAAAATGTGTATTTTTTCCATAAAATGTTTTCAGTCTATTGAAGCAAATAAAAAAATACGATTACAAATGTAACATACACTATACCATACTTTAACGTCGGCATTTTTTTTCTATCTGCTCAGAAAAGTTCATTTTGATTGTTAAAAAAGATAAAAATTGGTTATTTAAAAAAAAAATATGAGTCGAAGAAATAAAATATCAAACTTTCAAATTTTAAGTTTTAAAAAATCTCTGTGTTGAAGTGTTTAAAAACATGTTCGTAACCTGTATAAACAATTCAAATCAATCAATACACATAAAAGATTCTGAGAAAAAGTTCCTTAAAATTTAACCATTTTAACATTATGGATATAGGACTACACTGGTCCCCGTAATCAAAGATTATGTACGGAACGGATTTTGTCTGCACGATACTTTGTTTATCCTATGGATGTTTCGTAGATCTAAAATCAAAACAGTTGTGTAGCTTTTTAGTAACTCTCGACTTTTTATACATGACTCCAATGCTGAGCCGGTATTGAACTCACAAATTTGATCAACGTCATTACTCTTTTAAAACAAAGAATAAAATGATTGAATCAAAGCTCAAAACGTTTGAGTAAATGTTTCAATTGACATTCAAAACAGATCGTTGACATGTGAGTCATTTCTACAAATGATTCCTTTTCTGCTTAATTCTTTCTAACAGAAAGGAGAAAGTACTTTTTTCTTACTGTGTTTAATCCAGTTTAGAGGTAAGTAAGCCTCTCCAGAAAAGCGTGATTCGAATTTTTGTTGACCCTGATCTATTTAACGACATGCTTTTCTTTCGGTCTGAAAGTTCAGCTGGTCTCTAAAGAGTGTAAGGCAATGTAAACAAGACTACTGAAAGAAGTTTACAGCTCGTATAGCTATGTCTAAACATCCTTCAAAATGGAAATGTTTTGCATCACCAATGTAAAGTTTCCCTGACCGTAAGAGATTGAAAAAACAATTATTACTTTTCAATTTCCAAGGGTGTTTCTAAATTATGTACACCCATGTTAATTTTTTACTCAAGACACTTAATCAAAGGGTGGACTTCGTCTTTTGAAGGAGGTGGTGAAGACTAATATGACTAAAAACATTCTGTCAGAATTCATCGTTACATATGAATTTTTAACTGATAGTCAAAAAAGATTTTTTAATATGAATTAAATCTAGAAGGAAATTCAAAATTTCAATAAGATAAATAGATATAATTTTACGGTTAGATTTCAATAAGGATTGTGTTGCAATTATTGTATATAATGCTAATGCAGTTATTCATTGATTATATAATTGTATGTTAAGTCCATCGATTTGTTTGATAACATTTATAACTTATTTTTTAAATATATGAGATAAGTATAGTCAGAAGCTTTGTTATGTTTAATTAAATACATCATAAAGTTTTTAAAGCAACTATTTATTTAAGTTAGAGAAAGAGAGAGACAGGTAAATTTTTAATCAGCTTACAGATAAAGTAGTATATACAATCTCAGGGGAAAATATATGAATAGCAATTTCCATGTGATGATCCCTGATATTGATATCAATTTAACATGGAATCTGGATATAAAGATACTTAAAATTAAATTTCATATTTAGACTAATTTAAAGATGCAGAATCTGATTATGGGCATCAAAACATGGTGTTTCCTTTAGAAATTACGTTGTTTGTGCAAAATTTGATATGAAGACGCGCCTTAATACAATTTGTTTTGGATCTGAATTCGTAGAAGACGTTATTTCCTATCGAATCATAACTTTGAATTTTCCCAAGTATAGATCGTGCTTGAAATAAAGGAGACAGTTCGATTTTTTTCCCGCGACTGTACCAGCTACAATTTTTTAAATAGTTATATGCTTGTCAGATATACGAATTAAGTTTCCTAAGCAACTATATGTGTTTCAGCTAGATATACTAAGTTAGTGTTTTAAGCCTTATCTCTGTTGGAGTTTGTTAAATCAGGTAAGTTCTTTAAGTAACTGTATGCTTTTGTTAGATATATCAGATAAGCTATGTTAGGAAATATTAGTAGTTGATGAAAAATTGATTAACAAAACACATTTGGATTCTGCAAGATACAAACTCTAACGAAGATCAATAATGAATATATATTTCAGTAATATCTAACCAAGAACACCTCACTTTATGTTACTTTACCAATACACGTGATTTGTGTTATTTAACCAAGAACACTTATTTTTGCCATTCAAACAAGAACACAAGTAAAATTACCAGGTTGGTTGGGTGTTATGGCTCAAATAACAAAGAACATATGTTTGTGTTATTTAACCAAGTAAACATATTTTGTGATATTCATCCAAGAACACGAAGCAATATTACCAGGTTGATTGAGTTTTATGGCTCAAATAACCAAGTAAATGTTGCTTTGATTTCTAAAGTGATTGTTAGAAATACGTAAATCTAAAGTTTAAAAGTCTATGTACTAAACAGAAATAAACAGCGGAAAATATCAGCCTCTCATCACGTGTTCTTTAAACAACACTTCCTTTCCGTAAGTGGTCGAGCGTGCAAACCTTTAAAAAATGACGACTTTCAGCCAAACGAATTTGGACATTTTAAGAAAGATCCTGACCTCCTAAAACATCTTGCCTTCACCGACCCAAAAAAACTGCCGAGAGACAGGCTAATGAATATATGACGTCACGCTTACGTCAATAGAATAGGTTAGAGGAGATTTGAGTAAATTGACTTTCTCTTCTAGAAGGAATTTCAGAAGCGATCACGAGTACGAAACATGTAATAGCTCCCCGCTTATTACTGAGCACGTGATTAAATATAATTTGCTACACAGAGGCTGTTGGAACTTGATTTATTTTTTCAAATTGTGTGAACAATTTTCATGCTCATTTGAATTCGTACTTCTGGTTATCGGAAACGACAATTGTTTGAGCAATTAGTCTTGTATTGCCGAATAAATAAGTAATGTTATTTGTTTTGTGCGTTAAATGGTATTCGAGCAAGTAAACAATAAGGATGCCATAAAATTTCATATTTTAAAGCACTTTTTCTTAATGAGGCTTTTTGTTATTACTAAGAAGCATGTATAATCCAACAGATTTATGAACATGGTTTGTTGTCAACCCTTCAAATATTTTCGACGAGGTATCTTGTCTGCCAGGATCTCATAAAATTTTTTAATGATGCGATATCTTGTCTACCAGGATCACATTAATTTTTTTCAAAGACGAGACATCTTGTCTTCCAGGATCTCGTCAGTTTTTTTAATGATGAGATATCTTGTCTATCAGGATCACATCAAATTTTTTTAATGACGAAATATCTTGTCTTCCAGGATCTCGTCAATTTTTTTTTTAATGACGAGGATCATGTCAAATTTTTTTAACCTTTCAGTGCTTGCGCACTTCACACCAACGTGAAAGTCGCGGGTATTTCTTAGATACACTATTTTAAAATGTATAATTAAATGCAAAGGGTGTTAAAATTTAAAATGTAAAGGGTGTATTTATTGAAATTATGCTTTGAATAATGTCAATAATACAATTTATTTAAAGAAATGCTATTCAAATTTCTATATTAATTCTTTATTTAATGTTTAATATAAAAAAACTGTGAATATAAGGCATTAAGACAATTTAAAATGCTCAAAGAATTGTATAAATGTGGTGAAAATTAAAGGAATGAAATTGTCGATATAGTTAATGAATTAATTACATTTAAGTAACATAATAAAGTAATAAATAACACAATAAAGATTTCTTGTAACTAAAATAACCAGATATACTATAAAAACTCACCTTAACGGTCGCGCGCATCTGTTCAATACAAATGACGGATCTGCAGACCTATTAACACCTCAAAATTCAAATTACGACTGAAAGTAATTCCAGGTGAGCGGGAGGTATAGCCAAGAGCGAGTATTCGTAGCGCTATTTGGTCTAAAAGTATATAACTAAAATCAACTCTAATGTATCTCCCACATACGCGCGATCGCTGAAAGTTAATGATGAGATATCTTGTCTACCAGGATTTCGTCAATTTTTTTAATGATGAGATATCTCATCATCAAGATGATTCCGATTTTGTTTCATGATGACGAGATCACGATTTGATAATTTTTCTTATCAATGACGAGATATCGTGTGCATCAAGACCTGGGTAACTTTTCTGATGAAGAGATATACCACGTTGAGATAATCACCAGGCGGGTAACTTTTTATAATCAGCTACTCGTAATATATGCGTTGCAATATCATGGGTTACGAGGTCATCACTTGAGGTCCAAATCTAGAATATTTTCTTGCATATGTAATATCATTCCTTTTACAAATGTACTTGACTGAGTTAACATCTTCGATTATAACATTTAATAACATTGTCTATGCATCACAAAAATTATTTAATTATATAATTTTTACCCAAAAGCTTTTACGCCAGGCCTCGAAATAGATTTTTCAGTACAGGTGCACAAGGTGCACCTAAGTTTTTAAATTAGGTGCACAGGTTATATTTTAGGTCCACATTAAAAAAAACATAATGTAAGATCATTTATATAATGTAAACTACTTTATTAGTTGGGTATGTTTAGATAGGTTAGTAGTGGTAGTAAATAAAAATATTTAAACATCTAAATTCTCCCTTCTCCGGCGCACGGTTGTCGCGACAGTCGCTTCAACAGAGCCATTTGGAAAATGTTTCGATCATCGGAAAGTTCTGGTGGCAGTGACACCAAGTAAACCTTCCTCCTGTACAAACCCGTTAAAGCCCAGCGATTTTGTTTTCGCATAGTGTGTATTTAGGAATTTTAATTACGTTCCTTTAGAGCGAAAGAGGTCGAAACTAATAGTTTGTCCAAGCATCAAAATAACATAAAACGCTCCCTCCCCTTTTTTAACGTTAGGTGCACGGCATGCATCAGCGGGGAAAAATTAGGTGGACAATTTTATTTTCATGTGCACAGTGCACCTGTGCACCCGGGTATTTCGAGCCCTGTTTTACGCGATAGTCTTTCCTGGTATGATTGGGCACTTAAAGTCAAATATATAAGTTCATAATGTAGGTTTTCAAGTAATGTATTATAAATTTAAATTTGTTGAAGCAAATATTTTTAAACCGAAAAATGTATCATTTTAAGTTTTAGCCAATAGGTTAATAAAATTATTTCTAGATTAGTTTGTTTACTAGCTGCGAGATTTACCGTGTGTTTGCGACATAATAATACATTAAACTAGTAATTTTAAGCATTCAATGAGTTTACATCAAGAGCTAATATTTACGTTTCAATCTATTTACTTTTCATAATTGAATTGTATGCTAATTTCTAGACGTCAAAAGTTCTCAGAATTGCTCTGAGATTTTAGATATTCGGAATAGCTAAATATCTTCATCTCGTTTCAAAGTTGATTTCTAAAATATGCTAATCTAGGTATGAAATTAATTAAATGTAATCAAAAATTACTTATTTCAAATACATTTTTCCTTTATTAGTGGGTATACTGGTAAAGCCATAAGAATCACACTGCAAATAAATGCGTTGGGTCATTTTCAGATAGGTAATTTATTGATTTATTAATTTGTAACTATCGACCTTCTAGTGAAATAGACAGCGCAGGTGGGCGTAGTCGCTTTAGATCTCAGAAGGAAACAAGTGGGCTTACCCATTCTGAAATCTTATGTCTACATGTCGTCTAGGGCTCATGTGGCAACGGCCTTGGCGATTTTTTTTGCGCACTTCCAATGTTGCCAAGAAAAGAATTCTTTCAAAAATATTTTTCTTCCAAAAATATTTTTCTTTCAAAAATATTTTTCTTTTTACAACAGAAAATGAGAGCTTGAAAACAAATTTGAGAACGTTTTGAAAAGTATATTTTTTAAAACTTTCACAAAAAGTAATAAGCTTAAGCACATTTCAAAATACAAATGTGAACCATCTGAAAAACTAAACTGCATTTGTTGGGTAAGAAATCCCTGAAACATCAATTACACTAGATACAGTAGGCATGTTGAAAAAAAAAAGATTAAAAAAAAAAAAAGCAAGAAATACTACTACCTGATACATCATAACTGTTCCAAGAAAAAAATTATTAAACAAGAATATTCCACAACTGTCGAAAAAACAATACATAACAAAACTCTGAAGTGAAAAAAAATTATAATAAAATAAAAATTTCACAACTGTTTTTTTTTTTTTTTTTTCCTAATGGCGGGCACATTTTGACAGAAGTCATTGGCCACTACAAGGCCGGAAGTGATGGCCACTTGTGAAGGAGCACCCAGTGGGAGGGCCATCATTGCCCCTAACAATTACATCGTAATTTTGAACCATGTTCAGATGACGAAGCAACACCTAAGCTGGTATACGCTTACAAACATCCATGCCCGAACCCGAACCGGGGACCTTCCGATCTAGAGGCTAACACCTTAACCACTATACCGGTTGGTCGGCTAATTTCACAACTGTAGAAATGCAAATAAATGAACCATTGTTATCAAAGAAAAAAATTTAAAAGGACCAATGCAAAAAAAATATATTTAAAACAAAATAAAGAATGGAAGCAAAGAAAAAATTCCAAACGAACCAATGAAATCAAACAACTTTAACGGATTTTGGAAGAACTTTCTAGAATATTAAAAATGAAAATTGAAAGTTACCGTTTGCCGAGGTTGCCATGAAAACCACAATAACAGTAAAGCCAGATGGGCTGCCTTAATCTACCGTAACTCGCTACTAGAAGTGCGCCAAAAAAAATCCCCAAAGCCGATGCCACCGCTCATAAACGTAGAATGTAGCTGTACCATGCGGAGTAGCAACTGGACGTTTGAGTGTTCCAATCCAGCCAAAGACCGTCGTGTACAAAGAAGGCTGCTGCATGTTAAGTGTGTCATAGCCTCAGATGTCCTGACTTTGGCGTGGTGTGTATATTTGGAAAGAGGGGTGCCAGCTCGTGTGATACCTCGTCATCTAACCGTGATTTAAAATTACGTGGTGTTGTCCTCTGCTCTTTCCCCTTCGGATTTGATCCCGGACGGTCTCTAGTAGCCCGTTGTGTTACTCCAGTGCGACGTTTATTAAAATACCTACCTACCCACACCAGCTGGACAGATCTTCAAATCGAGCGACCGGGAGAAATAGCATGAAGCTGCACTCACTCAACTTCGTCTATTTCATTGGAAAGTCAATATTCGTAATATGTAGACGTTCATACGCTGAAATTAGAAAGTTGTGCGGATTTGAAAGAACTTAAGAAAATCTACGGGATATATGATGCTACCAAAGTGCAAAAACAGGCAAACAAAATCCTCTAAAAAAGGTATGCTGTGTATAGTTATAAACGTGTACTTTTATATACAAATTGAATATCGTCTTCCTGTTGCAGAAACACTACTCTTAATAATATATTAATCTTTTGCACTTGAGGAAATGCAAAGTAAAAAACGGTAGTATGCATCAAACGTTAAGAACGCTCTTCAAATGAAATATCCAAGGATTTTGTGTTTATGACTTAAAACAAGAAGAATAGTAGAGGATACAAACAAGAAAGCTTATTTAGATACCATTATCAAGCAAAGAAGATTTAGAAATCTTTTTATTTCACGGAACGAATCTTCGCGAACGGATCTTAGGAGTCCTTGAAAAGGTTTATTACCGAATGCAGTTAGAATTCACTTGTATAATCTCAATTATATTTTGAACACGAGTGATTTCTCAGGGACCTCACTTAAGGACAAACAAAACACTTATTTAAAATAGTCTTTTTTCCTCGCAGTTTGTGCTTTGATATTTATTGAGATGTGACATAAATGGAGAAAATATGCATGTGAACTATGCGAGAAAAAACATAAACCTTGGACTTTTTGTCACAGGAGTTGTAAACGGAATTAATTTCTTACGGTGCGTCTTGTATTTTTAAGCCATGCATTTTTTTTTCAAACATTCAAGAACTTCTACCTTGTCAACAAATGCATTTAATTTAGTAATATATTCCTGTTACTTATAAAAAAAAATCTCGACTTTTAAAAAGCTATAATAAAGTGCACAGGTAAACATTTTCATTCATTGTTATTATTTTAACACTTGATAAAAAGTCAGTTAAACTATCATTTAAATAATTTTTCAATATTTTGCGGCAACGCGTATTTTACGAAAAAAATTTCAAAAATTGCATTGTTTATCACTACAAAAATAGAACATACTCAAGCAACAAAACAGTTCAAATTCGATTAGATGGTTATTTTTGGTAACCAAAATCTCAAATTGTTTAAATTTCTCACAGCGTTTTGCTTGTATTTATCTCACATTGGAAAGTATTGGATCTAAAGTGCTTGGAAATTCGAACTATTGTAGCTCAACATGCACGTCAAATAGATGCAATCATAGTTCAAGGTTAAACAGAATCGTAACCAACTAGTTAGCAAGTTAAAAGTTCACTAACCAATGTTAAAGTCTTGTATTTCTTCTCTAAATATGAATACAGTGATAGTTTGATAAAAAAATAATAATATTAGGAGAATATCACACTCCAACTGTAATACTGACAATAAAATAAGTCTAGTTTGTTTTAGCAAGAGTAGGTACATGCTTATGCACACAGCCGAACTAGCACAAGTGTAGACTACAGTGTTAGGGCTCCAATAGTTAACGTATGGCATGTTTGAAGCATGCAAAAGCATGTACTGTATTTGTCTTTTTACTCATAAAACTAGAAAAAATTTTGTTTTCGAGTTATGGCGGTATTGAAGTTTGGTTACGATGTGTTTGTTCCGAGAAATATCAGTTCTACTGGTTTTGGTCAGATATCTCTTCCATCAAAATCCGACCAATTTTTCTAACGTCATTTTTATAACGTTTTCTAACATCTCGTCATCAAGACATCGTTCATTTTTTTATGACCTAGATTTGGTCACTTTTCTTTTAATGACATGAGCCGATCTTGATGGGTAATACACCTAGTCCATCAATATCTAAGCAGGCTTGCTTATGCCGAGATACCTCGTCGAGACGACCACCACGCGGTTTAAATAAAAAGATGTGAAGGCTAAAATATAAAATCTTTGGCAAGTATGGGTGAATCTACAAATTAAAAGGCGAAATTTATTCCACATAAAGTAAATAATCAAGATCCAACCAATTTTTTGAATGTCAATATATCTCGTCATCAAGACATCGTTCATTGTTTTTATGACGACGAGATCTAGATTCGGTCCTTTTTCTTCCAGTGACAAGAGCCGATCTTGATGGGTAATACACCTCGTCCATCAATATCTAATCAGATTTTCTTATGCCGAGATACCTCGTCGAAACAACCACCAAGCGGGTTAAGTAAAAAGATGTGTAGACTAAAATATAAAATCTTTGGCAAGTATGGATGAATCTACAAATAAAAAGGCGAAATTTATACCACATTAAGTAAATCAGGTAACTTTTCTAGATGTTGGATGGCTGTTTTGCTTATGGCGCAAGAACCATATCTGACCAAGCGGTGCCAAGCAACACCCTTTTAGTATTCCAAACGAATTACCATGCTATATTACAGTCAACAACCTTGATATGCATAGATATCACGGATACTCTGAGGCGATGCATATTCAGTTTAAATTTCAGTCAACCTCATGTAGAGAGAAACCCTTGGAGTTCAACATACACGTCAAGTTGATGCAATCACAGTTCAAGGCTAAACAGGATCGTAACAAACTTTCGGCACAAAAATTAAATTAGAATATTTGCATGGAAGACGGAGTACGTTTCTTCTGCGAAAAACATAATTTTGTACCTCCTTACAATGTATCAACTTCTTGAGGATTCGTATTACCTAAATGTTTCACACGTTTAATCTGTTTGAACAAATTGATGAAATTATTATTTCTTCATGATAATCTTTCTTCTAACTAATATCTTCTAGATAATCTTCTTTACTAAAACTCATGTATGAAATACTCACCATGTACCTGAAATGTCCAAAACAATTATAGAAAAATAAATATTTAGGCTATAATTTTGAGTTACATGTGTTAAAATGTTTAAGCCTATATATGTAACTACATAAAATCCTTTAGTAAGTACTAAACGGGCGGCAGAAACAAATTGTCATTCAACGATATTTCGAAATTTTAATATATTTTTATTACATGACGATTAAAATATATTAAATTCGTTTTCACGTTTCATGGTTGTCATTGAAAGCTGATTTCAAAGTCAAGTTCCTGAATTTCATGGTTTCCATTTAGAAACCGAATCTCTAAATTCTACCATAATGATTCAAGCTAAAACTGAATTTCTGTTGAAGTAAAGGGTGTTTTTAAATACGATTTTACTGATCTTGGAATAATACAATTAATAGTGTTTGGACAAGGACTTTTGAAAAATTGAAACTTTGTCTTAAGTGACAGAAGTTTGAAGTTGCTTACTTGAAATAGACACGATTCATTTGAAACTTAGATACCTGTGAAACATTCATCAAAAGTAGTGATTTTGTAAAAAGTGTAATCGATTGAGTTAGCTTTGAGTACATTGATGACATTTTAAAACAAACTCCATTATTAAACGTGCAGCTGAATAGAATTTTGAAAAAAAAAATGGTGTTTGCTTCAAAATAAATCAATTACGAATGCCATAAGAATGTAATTTACTCAAATTCAGTACTCAAAATCGACTTCTGTAGTAGTCACCTAAGAAATATCTTTTGTAGGTTGACTCACAGCATAAGTGTGTGATGAATATAAAATTTACAATATGGATGGAGAAACATCACGTATACATTTTTGCCTTCGAAGTAATTGTAGAACCTATGAAAAAGTTAAAACGATAGTAAAAACTTCCGTACATTTAAATGATGCTTGCACTTTTCTCTGAAATAGAAATGATTAGTTTGATCACCTTTTAATCAATTCAACCCAAGCATAGCCGGGTAATTCAGCTATTCTATATATAAAGTATACATATTGTATGTTTGTTCTCTATAAAATCTACACCGTTTGACAAATCCACAGCAAAATATGTTACACCTTTTGTTTAGAACCCTACGGGTAACACAGACTACATATTAAGATCCGTTTAATTTATCTTAGGTGTGTAAATGGGCTAAAAACAATTCAAAATTTCCAAAGTAATAACATTGAATGTTATTACGTGATTGCGGTACATAACTCCAACTGTCTTAAAGTTTTTCAAGACAAATAAACTTTACCAAATAAAATTATGTTCAAAGAATATAAATTCTAATATTTTAGTTGTAACTTATTTTTGTTTCTTTCCAAAATGACAATATTTATATTGACTATTTTATTTGACAATATATATCTTATGGTATGAAATGATTAAAAACATTTAATTCCGCATAACTTACCTTTGTATTCAAACGAGTTTAGTTAATGCCAAAGGCGCAAGCTATAACCCACTGACAAGTGCAATTTTGTAATAGTAAGTTGCAATACTTGGTATGCGGCAAAGCCAAAATTAACGTTTCATTTTCTAATTATTTTTATCTCTGAATTTATGTATCTGAGTTAAGACGGGGAAATGATACGGTAATATTTGAACGTTTCTAACATGTGTTCCAATGTTTTGTATTATATATAAATTATTTTGGAGCTAGGTTTCAAGGAATTATTCATTTCGTGCAAAAACCTCTAGGGGCATTTATTGGTGGTATGTGTATATTTCGACTAACTTTCCATAAAAAAGTCATTAGTTCAGTACATAAGTAATTGTAGAATTCAATCATAGAAATAAATCAAGTGTACAAAACTAAACGTTTAAATTAAAACGGTTAACCATACATTGTAATTCATATATGTTTTTAGTTTTTGACGTAGGTTTCCATCTTACCAGGCAATTGAAATCAGTAAAACTTACATTTGCATTTTCAATTTCAAATTATATTATTGCATTATATTGAAAGCTGTACTCCGTTGTCAAGAAAAAATACCTATGATACTAAATTAACACGTGTTTTCTTTTTAGATACTAGATATTGGAATTCCTAAAACAGTGGCATAAAAAACAATATTTAAAACTGAATGCCGATTGGAATAAGATAATTCTAAATATAATTTTTCTGATTTTGGAATTATCTCGATTCAAAAATAATAGTAATTAGGACTTTTAAAAAGCTGAAAGTTTGGTCTTAAGTGACAGACGATCGAGGTAATTTACTTTTTCGAGCTATTCTAATTGCAACTTTGCTATCCCATTGTTGAAAACTTTGATTTTCTTTTTTTAATGCCGTGAAATTTATCTTCCGTTTTTTTTTTTTTCTATTAGATTAAAATTTTTTTTATTTTGTTGCTTAAAGACATTTAATTTTAGAACAAACAGAAACTTTCAAGCAAAACATGTATTTGCTTGAAAAGTATATTATAGCTTGAAAAGAAATTAGTCATGAATATCGTATCAATACTATGCCATCCTTTCATAACGATGGTGAATCTAGAAATCCTGCTTGCATCCCTAGTACAGGAGTTCTGTAAATGAAACGCATTGATGGGAGAACTAAATACTATACTACGTTCTAAGTTCATTATTTTTCACAGAAAATAAACTTAAAGGCCACTCGTAATCCCTTTCAAACTCAAAATTGACTTCTGAAATAGCTACCCTTTTTATAGCTTTTTAGAGTTTGGTGCTACGTGAACGATGTATGTGAAATGAATTATATGGATGCATAAAGAAAGCATACGAATTTGTCCAAAGTAAATTGTAGAAACTATCAAAGTGTCAAAATGGAATTTAAAAGTTATTTTTTGTTCTATTTGTTAAGTTATTCTATATTTGCATTTTCTATGATACAGAACAGCATTTTCCATGATATTTGAATTTTTATATGAAAGAGAAAAGGAATTATATTCGGATATCACTTCCAATCAATGAATAACAATTCAACCAAAGCAACGCCGGTTAAATCTGCATGTGTTTTATACAAGATAAGATACATGTTTTGAAAGAGTGCAGATGATACGAAGGTCTGAACCATCTATCGTTTTTCTCTTCGCATATTTTTTATCACAAACTACAACATAATGGTATATTTACTAGGACATATACTATAAAAGAATATTTTTTAAAGTTGTCCTTGTCTATTACTGACCCCCGAAACATTATGTAAACAAGAAATAATTCTAGAAAGATTTTAATAAGGAAGTAGGGTTCATTCCGAATGTAAATTGACTTTCCTGGTACATCCTAGTCCTTATATTATTAGGTTTGTGATTATTCAGAAAAAACATGACACTGATAAATTAGCGATTTTTTGATGAAACTCCTAAGCATAGTAATTAGATAGTGTCCTTGGTCTATGACTAAAGTTTATGTATGCGTGTGTCTTAAACGGAAATGGATTCAAATCATCACTTGAAAGAGTTATTATGTGCTACTTCATATCACCGAAGTTTAATACAAAGATTTTTTAATAATCGACTCGTTTTGGATCAAACCATTTGAATCCTCACCACGTGCAGGAAAATGAAACAAGTTGAACGGCCTTCAAAAGCTACGGAACAAATAGTTGTGAAGTTCTAATTTGCATAGAAAAACAAGATATCAATATGTTTGGCACGCCTCTCTATACTGCTAATTCGGTCATAATTATTTTAATAGCATTAATATTTCATCTGTATTCATAAGTACTTTCAAACCTCCTGGTGAATGACTCTTTGCTAGGTATCTCGTCATTAACATAACTGACCAGCTTTTGATGAACAGGACATCTTATCTTTAGAAAAACTGATCAAGTCTTGATCTTATATATATATATATATATATAAGTTAGATTTTTATGAACACGATAAATCGACCATAGAAGTTAAATATGATCATATCTTGACCTTGTCATCACTAAAATATTGGCAATATTTTGATGAAGAAGAATCTCATCACACATTAGCAAAATTAGTCAGATATTGATGGACAACTCATCTTTAGAAAAACTGACCAGATCTTGATCTTGTCATAAAATATAGGAGAGTTCGTCAGATCTTGATGGACCCGATATACCTTCCATAGAAAATAAAAATGACCAGATCTTGTTGTTGTCATCACAAAAATTCGGCAATATACTGATGACGAGGCATCTCGTCATCAGCAAAATTGGTCACACCTTGATGGATGAGATATCTCATCCTTAGAAAAACTGACCAGATCTTGATCTTGTCATAAAATATAGGTAAATTCATCAGATCAAGATGGACACGTTATCTCGTCCATAGAAAATAAAAATGACCAGATCTTGTTGTTGTCATCACAAAAATTCGGCAATGTACTGATGACGAGGCATCTCGTCATCAGCAAAATTGGTCAGATCTTAATGGATGAGATATCTCATCCTTAGAAAAACTGACCAGATCTTGATCTTGTCATAAAATATAGGTAAATTTATCAGATCAAGATGGACACGATATCACGTCCATGGATAATAAAAATGACCAGAACTTGTTGTTGTCATCACAAAAATTCGGCAATATTCTGATGACGAAGCATCTCTTCACTATCAAAATTGTTCAGATCTTATTGGACGAGATATCTCGTTGAAACCATTTGTAGGGTTAAATTACTCGAAGTGTCCTCCTAAGAGATTTTATTATCATTTTGTGATCATAATATGCACCATTAACGTCCACTACTATGAGTCCTTTTAGTGTCACGTCAATGTTGGCGGCACTAGTGTTTTTACCAACAGAAGCGGAACTTTGCTTTCTTGCACGTATTCCGAGCATAATGCCATGTCGCCAGGGAAAATTCCAAAGAATGAATTCCTAATCCGTATAAGAAATTTGATTGGTGGACACGAATTAATAATACTTCTAACGTACTGTCGAAACGGTAATAAACTAATTTTAAGGTATCGATAGATATACATCATGCGAATGCAATTGGGTAAAATAAAGTAAAAACCCAGTTTATAATTTGGGTAACAAAATTTTCCATCAGGTTCACATATTTACACTGAAAATGTCTCTAATATTTCAAAATCATTGGCATAGTAAATATTTTGATTTATCGGTATTTTGAGGGAATTCGGGAACAACGTTTGTCTGAAAACTATATCGTCAGCCTAGGGCACAAACTCATTAATAAACAATTTTTTTTACAGCACAGCTCTTTTAAGGACTAGTTTTCATGTGAAAAATTAGAAGTTAGTTTCGATAATTTTATATTTTTCTTTCAAACCGAATACAATTAGAAAATTCCTTTCTCTCATCATCATGAAAATAATTTACCGTGCAAAAATGCCTTTCCGTAAAGTTAATGAGTTTCTGCTCTAAGACGAGAGTACTCTTAAATATTTTCAATAATAACGTTTTGCACCTAAATCAGAATTTTTGATATGCATTATATCTTATTTTTACACATATTCTTTGAAGCACAAGTTCAAAAAAGTTGTATATTTTTTGGAGGAAAAAGTCGAATAACGACTGTTGGAAAAAATATCCATTAATCTTTAAACTCATTTAAAAAGAACACATTTATTCATCAATGAAAATGAACATTCTAACATTTGAAAAAGTATAAAAGCATGAATAGTCATATCCATATATTCTTTCCTTCGGAATTAGTCAAATTAGCTACACTTTAAATCCAATGTCCATCCTTCATTTGTTTTCTAATTGGCAAGTCTTATGAAGTGACCATCACCTGCCACACTCCCGACGGCTGAGTTGACGGGATTGGCTAGCCTGCGGTCCAATACAAGTTCAGGCATTTCAACTGTCAATTTCATTTTGTGTTGTTTCGTTATTCGAGAAACAATTTGACAGCCGATATGTAAGAAGGAATTATGGGTAAAGATTTTTTTTCCCTGGCAAAATGGGATGTAAGCTGAGTAGCCTTATCTTACCATGCGGAAGATAATATTTGATGGAACTATTAAGGGTCAATTCAATTTTATTATTTCATATTTTTGTATTTTCAATTCTTCAAGCACGTTGATCTGAGAAAGGTATGCAAACTGGTTCTTTCGAAACACGTGAGTTATTTAATTGTACGAATGGGTGTTCGATCCATTAGTGGTCTGATGGTCGTTCAGCAGATGTATTTGAATACATTTGGCTCATCAACTAAACAAAAATAAATATACAAAAAAAGGCGTAGAAAACAAAATATGAAAAATAACATATTCCGTGAAGAAAATTTTAGTGGACTCACTTGCACACTTCTGTGAAAAACTGTAATCATAGCGAAAAGAATTGTTCAGGTCGAAATTTAAGACAGCTAACTGTACATTAAATGTGTATTAATTTAAATGGTCCTATTTTATGCCACCATTTTATTATATACTAGCCACTGCGTGTCCAGCACGGCGTTGTTCGTGACAGTTCTTTTCGTGGGGTCGGGTGTGTCCTCTATTCGCTAACCCTCGCCAACATATGTGATTGCAACGCATTCCTATTGGGGAACGCCGTGATGCAATTACAATAATTTTAAAATAATTTCGATTCAAATTTAAAAATCGGGGTGGACACATTAAACTTTACTGATACTGAAAACATGTAAAAGACAAAAATAATAATAATTTTAAGAAGGAGTTCCGCAGATTTTAAATCCGTTGAAATTTTCCCCATCTTTATCGATCGCAAAGATAGAAAACCTCAAATAGTGTTTGATAGTTTTGTAATAAGTTTTATATAAGTAAAAAATAGTTTTGTTGACAAAGTTGAAATCGCTAGCAAGAAAGTCATGCTAATCAACAACTTAAATCAAAACACGCTAGAATCGGAAAACTTGGCATGGTTCTCAAGGCTTTTGGACGAAAAAAGCCTGTGAGGTCAGCGGTTGAGTATCGCAAAGTCCTCGACATTCTTCAATGACGTCACATCCAGGAGAGAAGAAAGAATGATGAAAAAACTAATAAATTAATTTTTAAATGTTCTAGATTAAATTTTAAAATTCGGCTTAGAACACAAAAATCGTAAAAAAATTAGACTACCTGTGTGCCAATTTTCATTATTGTAAGTAATATAGATTCGTCAGGACAGAACGCGCAGTACACAGACAATCACTTCCTTTTATAATAGTAGAGATTGAAAAACAGTTTTCTATAAGAGATATACATTTGTTATTTTGGTATTAATTTATCTCTGACGATTCTTTATTGGTGAGGACCGTCGTGACTCACTGCGCTAGCAACCTGTGAGTTATAGGTGGCACATGTTCAATTCCTCCCTGGGAATGATTATCTCTTCTGTGTCAATGGAACTTTCTTTGTGTGCATGTTCATTACTTGATATTGTATATCTTGTGTCTGGAACAGCATGGCCAAAAATAGACCATAAGTTATAAAGCCCCAAAAGTGACCAGTTATATTTATTAATGTTCTAAGTAAGAGTGACAAATTATTCCTATTTCTTCTAAGTCAAAAATTAGAAACGTAGAGTTAGAGCAAATCTAATTTACAATAATTAGATTTGCTGTTTTAACTCAAGTGAGTACTATCTAAATAAATAGATTCATTGAAGGGCTTCAAGCAGCCCCATAATGTTAAGCCCCTTCCAAATTTCTCACAAAATAATTTTCAAGTTTAAAAAATTCAAAATTATTTATTAATTATTTCACTGTTTAAGAGTTTGTGCTACCTTACACTTTCAAGTATTGCTCATTCAAATAATCATAAATAATTTTGATATTGAGATATTTTGTGGGTTATCATCACATTGCCGAGCCTTTCAATTTTGCGCGGAAAACTATCGAATTAGAAAAAAGCAATTAAATGAATATAAAATTATTTGTTTTTATTTTCAGTGTTAGTACTTGTTTTAACGAGCAAAATCACACAAATATTACTATGTGTTCACATTTTAAAATTATTTTCGCCGATAATATAAAAACATTGTTAACTTTGAAACCATGTAAAATAATAAGTACTAGATCTCAATCAAACGGATTAGCACTAAATGACATCGTTCTTCTCAAGTCAAACAAATTTAGAACTATAGAGAATATATAAGAGAGGTTTTCAGTGTAAACACAACCCAGATGAAATGTGAAGATTTTACTTCCGAATGGTCTCCCATGAAACGCATCGAGGTTACCTTTAAATGTGGTTTTGCGCGTTTTGGCGAAGCTCAATATTTAATATTTTGACTACGGCTATATATATATAAAAAGCGCGATATTTTCTTGGCGTGATTTTTATAACTTTCAAGGTACAACTACTATGATGGTCATATTCTAAATTTTTCTTGGCGAGATTCTTATACCTATCAAGGTACTACTGATGTACCGGCCGTTGTCTAAATTCTTTCTTGGCGCGATCATGGTACAACTGCTGTACTGGACGTAGTCTAAAAGTTAATCGAATTGGCATTTACAAATCAATGCTGATATATCATCTCGGAATTCAATCTTTGAAATTTCTCTTGGCGAAGTGTTAAAACCAAATTCGAAAAATAAACTAAGAAACTAAGTGACCTCAAGTTCAGAATACGTAAAGGAATAACGTTTCACCTCAGAAACACTACATTCACCTACGTTTAATTGCGAGAACATACTTCTCATTAACATTGAGCTGTTTTGATCAGGCAGATTATTATCGTTCTATCATTCTTTTGTGATACTACGATTTTTCACGAGGATAACATACCAAATACGTATTTATTTAAACGTAGCAGTGATATACGTACATTTGAATAGTACATGTGGAACTCTTGCATTTTGGTGGCACAAATAATGCTTATCACAAAAATGTGACCTACGGGTCATACATTAGAAAGCTTTTTGGCGGTGTTTCTTTTAGATATATGTGTTTTTACCTTGATCTTTGAAGGGAAAAAGCCAAATTTATTCACTTTGCTTCAATTCTTGTCACGCACTTATGGAAACCTCAGTGAGAAAAGTTACAAATGATTTGCAGAGAAAGTGTACGAAGAATGTGAATAAACCAGATTTGAATTTTTTGAGACTCGTTTCTCTCATGGGGAATATTTCACATGTCAAAGTCCACAGCAGAAAAACACATCATCTTAAGTAACCCGCGTTTTAAAAAGATATATAGTACACAAATGCTTGGCATAAAATGTTTCTAACGTTCAAAGGCTTCAATAAACATGAGACACTAATCTTGTTTTTGCAATTTCGGGCAATATACGCCATCTTGGATGAGATAGGGTTGATTTAAACTGAGGTTAAGGGCAAGGTTGCTCAACAAAAGTGGTATTCTTACTGATCTTTTATGCTTACACCATTCAAAAGATATTTATATGCTGTATAATAAGTAGTTAGAAGTATTGGACGGCTATAATTTACGGAAATCGTGCCCTTCAAACTTACCCCTTCGAGAACACATTGCGGGGTTTTTCGAAACTCTATCACCATTTTGCAATCTTTGAAAAGTATTAATTCATCCATAAACTTCTATAGTACTTGGTACCTAGTGTTATAAACTATACCTAGTATTATAGTACTAGTATTATATATTATACCAAGCATTCGAAATAATTCTTTGGAATTAAAATTTAAAATGCTAGCAACTCGATGTACCTAAAATAGAGGTGGGAAACCCATGGGACATGGTACTGAAATTGCTACGCCAACGACTTTTACCTTGCACGAGTTTAACCTTTAACTGTAAAACCAATTTAAATAGCATGATCTAAATTATCAATGGTTGCTTTGGCATTATATGGTGCAAAAACAACATTATAATATAAAATTTTAACTTCCTACGTTAATATTAACCAGTGCCGACAGGGCCACAAAGTTTATGGAAATAGCCGTTTTTGAACAGATCTTAATATGTAGCTACGTCATCGCAAATATGCATATATATATATATATATATATATATATCTTAGGTAAATATTGACTAAAAGACAAATTTAAGTAATGCCTTTAATTATTAAAAAATAAAGCTACACATAATTATTCAGGATACTTTCATTTTGAGTTCTCTTTTTTTACAGTTTGGATACATCTTAATATGTTCTTGCACACAGCGTAATAAGAACTGTTTCTGTTCTTCTTCTGTGGTAATCAAACCGTAGAAGGCTTGCATTAGCTTAACAGCACTATGAGCTGTGTCATTTACTGCTTTTAAGCTAAAATTCTTATTTTTAGCTTCCACAAAGGCTACATTTTCTTCCCACGAAGATACGTTTTCTTGGAGGAATCTGCTGTAAACTTTTAATCGCGAACACAAATTTTTGCCCTTGATGGTAAAGAAATCACTCAATGATTTTCCTAAAACAATAAGTAAAATAAGTATCACAAGACAATTAACAGATTTTAAAATAACAGATCAAACAAAACTCTCCCAGTACAAAGATAAAGACATCTCATCCTTTGATGGATAATATATCTTCCCAAAATCATATTAACTTTCTCTTAGTAAATTCGCCTTGGTTTGTTTATCAACAATAGCATCAAAGAGTGATAATACGGCTATTTCCTCTGGTAAATACCACTAGTGTTGACTGAACTTGCTCAGGGCCGCTTTAGAAATCAATTTGTCAACTATTTCTTACTCTTTCAACTTCTTTAAGAAACGAAAATCTTGGTTCGGCGCCTTTACCGCCAAACTGCATCCAATCCAGGGCATCACATAAACTGCCACAGTCATTAAACAAACATCTTGCAACGCTCGTTTGTCCTCAACGTTCATTTTGAACTGAGACTGCAGCAAACATATTTTCAAAAGTAAATAGCTTTTGCCATCCATCGTGCTGAATGCACTGCTCCAGGAGGTCTGATTTTAATTTTACTCTCGTTATCTCCTCCCAATAGTTCGATCAGTTCCCGATAATCGTCATGCATACTGTCTTTTTTCCATTCATGGTTAAAAAACGTCACCAATCCGTTAATGGTCGCGTCAAAAAGATGTTGTTTGGCAAAATCTGTGCATGTTTCGATAGCATTCGGATTAATGTTTTTCCAGTTGTCTCTGAACTTTTTGAACAGTGGAATATCGGTAATGCTAGCGACTTGGTGGATCTTTGATTCAAATACACTTTTCAGAACCAGTTCATAAACATGATGACGGCAAGCAAAGAGTAACAATTATCTTTCTAGATTTTGTTCTAAAAGCTCACAAGCTCCATTCAAGCGGCCTGTAATAGATGCTGTCGTATCACAACACATTATTTGTACTTTATCATTGAGGTTCCATTCTTTAAGTGCGTTTGAAACTGCTTTAGCTTCATCTTTGTCGGAAGAGCTGTCAAGTTGTGGTACTGCAAGAAGTTGCTCATTCTCTCCAAATGAAATAAGTATTGGCAGGCGATCTTCTTTAGAACTTCTCACATCCAGGCCTGGTAACATTTCTATCATAATGAACGGTAACTACTTTGGGCATGTTAGTCTGAAAATTAGATTTTATGAATTCAGCTCTGTCCTTTCTCAATGGCTCACCTCACCAACCAAGAACATGCTTTTTTACTGCTTCTCAGTTCCACTGACATCTTGGAAATACAAAACAATGCGCGTTAATTACCCGACAAGCCGAGATTAAAGCCCGGTTTTTCAAGTGTCAAGGTAGAATCGCCGCTCGAATAGATTCAAGTCCAACGTCTCGAATTCCTCAACCGGTATAGTGGTTAAGGTGTTAGCCTCTAGATCAGAAGGTTCCTAGTTCGAATCCGGGTTCGGGCATGCATGTCTGAAGCGTATGGTGTAGAGGCGGCTGCTGCACCTTAAATCTGTCGTGGCCGAAAGTCCTCACGTTGGGTTGGTGGGGAAGTTTGGAGAGTGGGGTGACTGCTCAGGTGTTGCTTCGTCATCTGACCATGGTTCAAAATTAGGAGGTGTTAAGAGAATGATCCTGGACCGTGCTCTTGGATGACGTTAATTACAAATTACCAATTACAGCTCCAACAGGAAATCACAACTTATAGCAACGCTGCGTGTTTGTGTTTTCCTAAGAAGCGCATCAACTCTAACAGTCAGTCACGTGATCGGTTATTTGAACTAAATTATGCTGCTAGTACGTGGCTTACGACGCATTTGACTGCTCTGGAACCAGTCTGCTAGGAAAACCCGCCTTAACTGACAGAGCAAGCACGCGTGGCACTTGCGACGCTACTTGTACGAGCATGTTTCCATGCAAGTCGGCACGGGTTGCAGTGCTCCAAATAAGGTAAAAATTTATTTCCGAGTGTTTTAGGGTCAAATGAACAAAACTAGAACCTATGCGTTAGAAAATAAAAACTTTGAAAAATAAGGGACACCCTAATATATATATATATATATATATATATATATATATATATATATATATATATATATATTGTATTGATGTAGTTAAATATCAATAAAGTTTTAAATATATGAAACACATATCACCTTTAATTTATGGCTGAAGAAAATCAGTCAAGTATCTCATTGGTATAATCATCAACCTTGAGCACATAACATTTATACATGTGAATGCTCCACTTTATTTAAATTGCAGAGTCATAATAAAATAAAGCTACAGCACTGTTAACATAAACCATCATCAATGCCACAGTAGGGAAATAATTCTTTGCGGTCTTTAGAAATTTTAAGAGAACATTTCCAGTAACTTCTATTGTGAATCTACGGAAGGGAAGGATTTAATAACGAGTCAATGTAGGTCATTTGAAGTCAAAAGGTAAAGAAAGCCTTAGTGAACTCTTTTCGGGATTTTTCTTTGGTAAACTTTTCAATAAACGCCGAACTGCAGGTCAGAGGAAGGGTAAGTCCAACAAGGATGAAAGGAAGTAATTCTAAAACACCAAAGTGATGTAATTATTACGATATTACATTTTTGTTACATGCTTTTTATATAATGCGTGCCTTCAAATTAATTATTAATGTTCTCAGAAGGTTGGAGCAACGGATTGCTTCACACACATTGTCTTGTGTAAAGAATAGTCTTTAAAAATTAGAAAAAAAAAAAAAAAACATTAAAATATTTTGTAATGTTTGAATTTACTTCAAGACTAAATAGATTCTTAAACATGAATTGATCCAGGCATTTTAAAAGTCACCCAGTATCACGCGAGTTTTATGAATCAAGGGTCATATTTGTCCATACTGTACCATATGGTACTAGCCGACCCTTTTCCCTAACACGTGGACGCTGGAATGTTTCGGAATGCGAAAACAACTTCAGACTTTGCACGTGCGGCTCCTCGGCGGCCCGGCGGTCCATTTGATCCATACACAGCTGGAGTTTCCGTCGGTTCCCTAATCCCATGTCTGGGATCAAGTTTTGCGGTGGGGGACTCAAGTCGGCATGACAGACGGTTTTCGCATCTGTGTGGGGGTGTTTCTGTTCTGGAGAGGACATAAACATCTCTAGAGGGCTCGGAATTCACCCTCCTCTCGTTGTCAGCGGCGGTTCTGCGAAGCGAACGTGGATTCTAGGAGAGATTCGGACTCGAGAATCGACGAGAGACAGACGTCTCTGTTTGCCTATTTGTTACTTTGGCTTCAGGCAGGTTTCGGTTGTCGATGGCTGTGCCCATAATTATCTTTTTAAATTTTCTTGTAAATATTTAATTTATGTAAATAAATAGTTTAATTTTAAACCAGCTGTCCGTCAAATTCTTACATGACGGTACAATACTAAGCCAAACACAAGACAAGTAAATGGGCATGCACACACAAGAAACATTTAACTGACACACAAAATAGGCAAGTTACAGAAGTGAACCTGCGCTTTCTGCAACTCGTAGCTCGTCCTACAACAGTGAATCGATTTCCTTATATTCCTGGTCCTTCACGGGAACTTGCAACCGCGAAAGTGAGTTGGTCAGTTCCAGAGTCCATGGGTGTATTGCACACAACGTATTTGATGTGACCCCTAAAAAAGATATCAATGCATGCTAAATCGGGGGATCGAGGAGGCCATGGATTGGATTCACTCCAGTTCAATCACCTTCAACAATGCGGAAAAGTTGAGATTATGTCAGCGGCCTTACAACGTTAACCCAAATTGACCAACTGTGACCTCTAGAAAATCCAGTTGTCGTTCGAGTATATTCAATTAGTTACTACCATCCCAGCCTAAGCCATTCGGTGTATCACCGCGTAAATTTGAACCAAGGTCAGGTGACGAGGCAACACCTGTGCTGGCACCCCACTCTCCAAACTTCCACACCAACCCAAAGTGAGGACTTTCGGCCACGACAGATTTAAGGTGCACCAGCCGCCTCTATACCATATGCTTACAAACATCCATTCCCGGACCCGGATTCGAACCAGGAACAATCCGATCTAGAGGCTAAGACCTTAACTACCAGACCAGTTGGTTGACCCTACCTACCTTGTATTTGTTCGATTAATCAACATCGCACTAGAACACCAAAACGGGCTATTGGCGACGGTTCGGGATCCATCCCGAAGGGAAAGATTTGAGGACTAACACTTTTAGGTATCCGGACACGTTGGAGGTCGTTATTTTTTTTTAATGTGATATAGAAACATTTTAATGATATTTTTATGTTTAGTGTTATTAAAAAATAGCACATTGGGCTATAAATATTTAAATCATATATTAATAATTTTGTAAAACTGATGAATATGTATGAAAATTTAAGTAAATTTATGAAAAACTTCAATTGTGCTACAAAAAAAATCTATTCAATTAATTTGAAAAATAATGCTTCCACAATAAACTACATGCAATTGTCTAGTGAATAAATTACAATCAAAAATATATTTAAAAAAACAAAAATTCGACAAGCGATCGAAAAAGGAATGCAAGATTTGTGACAGTTTTACAGTCAGATTTCTTAAATAAAGAACCATAATTTACAAACTCTTCAACTCATCATAATTATTATAGTTCATTCACTAGACAACAACATATAAAAAACAAGTTCTCAAATTTTTACGAGAATCCATCAATAACTTTTTGTGTTATAACATTTGAAGTGAAGAAATAATGCAAAAATATTAATTTAGAGTAAAAGCAGTTTGAAGTGTGTCGTTTGCTCTCTACTTGCTTTTACTGTTTGCGTAAACAATTTTGTTCTTCACTTCTCTTTCAAAATGTTCACACTATTTCCAAAAGAAAAACCATTTAAACACTTAAGAAACCTTTCTAAAATTATATTTGCAAAAAAAAAGTAAGCTTTGAATTTAAATTTTAAGGTTTTTGGTCTTTTTATGTCCATTTCCGATGGTTTCCAAACCTACTTCCGGTTTTCTCGCCTTGATTAAAATCGTAATATCTCTTCAACTAATAAACTTAGAGAAAAAATCAAATATTCTTTGGAAAGTCAAATAAATACTCTATCAAATAAGATCAAAAACTGCTTTTTGAATATTTTGTCAATGACATTTTCAACGTGTTCGTATACCTTAACCACTATACCGGTTGGGTGGCTGTGCTCAAGGATATACAATACCTATTTAATGCAGTTATATTTTGTGTCCTTATCCTCTTATGGGCTCACACACATATATACGTTCATCAACCCGTACTATTCTTTGCATCACATCTAACCAATTTTGACATTGTTGACCAATGGATTCTTTACTGGGTTTATTTCAACCAATAAATGCGGCTATCAGACGTAGTCATTCAATGTGGTGTAGAGTAAAAATAACTAGGGGGCCAGCCCCCAGCTCGCTAACGCTCGCCAACCCCCGGAGGATTGCTTTGCAATCCTCACTGGTTCGCTGCGCGAACCTATGCTCGCTTCGCTCGAATCAATGAAGACATGTGTCCTAGCAGAAGGGATTGTTTACAAAATATGATATTCCAAAAAAAAATAATAATAATTTTTTTCCAATCTAAATTTGCTGTTTGCAGAAAATATATATACGGTGCCTCTGAAATCAGAATTCAAATGAAAACTGTGCAAATTTTGACTCGAAATGTGATCGCTGCTTTGGAAATTGAATACCCAGCATGTTGTTTGTGTGTACATTTCCCCAGCACTCGAGCCACTCACTTTTTCATCGAGTTTGTTGTCTAAAGTTGAAGTTCAAGCGTATTGTTGAACTACAATTGTTGGCCCTGAAAAGATAACCCCGTTTTCTTTGATTTCTATTACAAACTACAACAGCTCGACTAAAATTAATTTTTTTCAATAAAATGTCATCCGATTACGCTATGAATTCAATTTAAGCGCGAGACTTCGTGATGGTAAACAAACAATCGCACAATGTTGCCAAAACGCAATAACAAATAATGTCTTTTTTGCGTGCCACGTAAGAGAATTATATATATAGATAATAAATTACCCCGAAATCTCAAAAGGTTAAAGTTTGCTCAGGAAGTTTTAATACACCCTGTATGCGGAATTTTAAGGCATGTTGCGATTTCCCTCAATTATGTCCCATAAGCAGATACCTGCATGAACCAAATAAATTTCTAACCTATTTAACTTATTAACTTTAAATTGTATACTGTGGTTCTTATGTTCTCTTGCTCATTACCCTAAAATATCAGTATTCCCTTCATACAAGCGATAACATTTTAGAGTCATTTCAAAGAAACAGGGAGCACTTTTCCAATGACCTATATTGTAATAGATCAAGTAAGTAAGTCTCAGCTTGCAAAACGAAAGGATAATCACTTATTGACTTTATTCTCAAGGAGAGCAATGGAATTTTGTAATACAACTCAATCGATATCTATCAATCTTTTAAATTAATTTGATGTACATATTAATATATACCTTCTTGTTTATGCTTACATTTTCATTTCCTTTCAGAGTTTTAATAAAACATTAATGTTTTCTAATTTAGATATACATTATAGATAATTTCCTTATGAAATTATCATTTCACATGATTTCAAACCGTATTTATGTTTTATTCCTTATATTTTTGATACCTGCGAAAGTTTTTCATAGGTTCAAAATTCACCTACCGAGGACAACAAATCATAATTCTGCACTTCTTCAGATGACAAGGTCAACATCTGAGCTGAACTCTCCGAAATTACACACTCCGCTAACGTGAGGACTTTTAAGGCCACGACAGATTTAACGCTCACGAGCCTCCATGTCCATAACGGTCTTTGATTGGATCGAGTTTCGCAATCCTCCAATTATTAATCCGTTTCTTTTCCAACCAGTCTACCGCGGCCTATTGTTATTTGAGATGACTATAGGCCCCGCCTACGCTCGACAACCCCATTAAGCTATAGACATGACAGTTTTAGTTTTGTATCGGAAATTGCGATCTTAGAAATACGAAATTTATATGACCAATTTTAATCACATCGAATTTATTTATAAACTAATTTCAAAAATAATTATACCATAAGAAAGAGAACATTCTACGGTTTCCAGTGATGTTTTCAAATTAAAAGAAATAATAGAATTAAGCTATATATATGACGGTTTTTACAAAAAGTAAAGAAAATTTCCAAAAATTCTGAAATTTATGTGACCAACTTTTAATCGCATGGAATTTAACTATTAACCAATTTTTAAAAAAAATTGTACCATAAGAACGAGTACATTCTAAGGTTTCCCGTGATGTTTTCATACCTAAAAACTAATAGTAATAAGCTATAGATGTGACAGTTTTAACAAACAACAAAAATATCCCTATTTTTCCAGAATTTCAAAAAAATATTATCAGGAACCAAATTAAAATTTTTTTAACAAGACTCGGCTAGGTGAAAAATTTACGTTTAGAGGTACTCTAAAAAAATTCACAGATGAAGACAGAAAATGTATACGTGTTTTGCTTACTCACGTTAGAAATTTCGCTTTTTTCGACTTTGACACTTAATGCACCCTAAACTAATAGCAGCATCGTAAAAAAAATCTTCCCTGTTCGGTTTTGAACACACCATGTTAATTTAGTAATTTTCTAATCCGTACTTTCTCGGGAAACCGTCTAAAAATCGAGCGAAAAAAGCGAGTTTTCAATCCTGTGGTGGCGGCGGTAACGTTTGTTTAATATAGAGAGATACTTCAGGAATCAATTGATGCGGTAGTAGTCGTACTTAACGTGAAACCATCCCCCCATGTTAGTCTATGGTTGGACCTAGTTTCGACCTCCCTTCGGATGCTGATGTGTTACACTTCCAACTTGATCATCGTGACCCCCCACACACACACACAAAGAAAGCGTTACGTATTTATTCAGAAGAGAGAAATATGCCAAAAGAAGAATCGAACATGCCCCTCCTACAGCTCGCAGTTTTTTGGCGCAGCAGGCGAATTCATTGAGCCATGGCGACCCAGCCCTTCAATATAATTAAACTGCATTTCGTATGCGCAAAAGTGGATTATGCATGGTGAAAAAGATGTCAATACTCACATCAATTAAAGGGGTCTAGAATATAAAAATCGTCACATTTTCGAAAACAAATTTCTATGTTAAAAATTTTTCTGTGTTTTTTTGCTTAAAATGACGTCTGAATCATGTTTCTATATTAATTAGAACGAGAAAAATAATAAATTTTGTGGTTTGTTGTTTTGAAAATCTAGCACTCAGACAGCTGTTGTCATGGCAACAACATCAATGAAAGACGTTATTTAAGTCTATTGAGACCTTTAAACTACGCAGAAAAAAGATAGAACTTGCAAAATCAAACTAAACCAAAGATTTTAGAGGAAAGAAGGAGTTGGGTACTAATCTGGATGCTCTTAAAGGGTATATATACATTTTATTAACTTTATTAACTGTAAATCTGTCTTTAAAACTTTAAATGCGTTTTCCTCCATGAGTCAAGAACCGATAAAGTTTAAGGGTTGAAATTCGGAATACATTTTTTTCAAACACTATACTTTAATTTTGATTCAGCAAATTTGAAACAAATATTTACTTTTAAAAAAATAACTTTTCTTAAAAAAAGTACCTTAAAATTTTTAGAAGTTTTCATTTAAATAATTTTTATTTTTTATTGAATAATTATTTTTAAATTTGCTGAATCAGAATTAAAGTTTATAAATTTGTGAATAATTTACTGCAAGAATTTTGAAAATTGACTAAGAATATTTTGAGTTTTAACAATTTAAAATGGCCCCTCTTTTTTCAAAAAATTTTAATTAAATTTTTTTTTTTAATTTTGGAAGATTTTGTGTTGTGATTTTATTCATTAGTTAGATGGGTAATCCGTTCAAAAAAATTCTAAATTCTAAATTAATTATTAAAAAAAATTGACCCTTTTAATGGTAAAAAAAAACCTTGTTGAGCTTTGACTATTTTTAAATTTTCAAAAAGTGGATATTTTATATTTTGATTCCAAAAACGATTTGCTCATAACTTGTTTATTTTTTTACTACTATCCACCTTGAAGGAGGCTAATAATCTCGTGCATATAAAAGAATTCAAGGTACACCGATTAGCCAATTCAGAATAAATTAGAGACATATCTTTATAAGTACTCATTAGGTATGGACATACACTATCTTACCTGCCTTTTTTTAAATTAAAAGGTTGGAAAACGTGCAAACATCAAAATGCAACCTGTTTTAAAACGTTCTGTGCAAATGAACTGTCCATGACCCATCTGCTCTGAAACGTTTCAGTCAGTCAGCATTTTGTGTTGCATTAAAATATAATTAGGGAGATTATATTTATGCAAGGACAGAGTTTCAAACTCAGATGAACTGAAATGCATCTTACAGCAAAGGACGCAGACTTACTTTATGTGAGGTTGTCTGAAAAAATTAATTTTTAAAGAAGTTTTACTGTTAGTGCAATTGACACTCGAATAAGAGTTGGGTCAATTACCTCTTTGAGGGACACGGCTTTTTTCCACGTGTTTTATAACAATTTCTACTGAATGTGTTCTGGTTTTTGATATTCCTTGCAATATTTCGTGGTTTTTTTATTTCCGTTGAAATATTCCTTTTTTTTTTATGTTCCTTGCAATATTCCCTGGTTTTGTTCTCTGCATTTTCTTATTCATTAGAACAATAGCAAAATACCCAACCTTACTCGGTTTGAATTGGTTTACTCTAGATTGAAGAAGTTATCAAAATATATAATGACTTACGTTTTTCGTAGAATAAGATAATATTTTAACACTTTGGCCATCTTTTTATTATTTCTACAACTTGCTTTGGACACAAATCCTACACATGCATATACATTCACGTAATAAATTTCACATATGTTCACCCTTGCTGTTTGACAAAGCTACAAAATGACGAAAGGTGACACTAAGGTTACTACTACGAAAGACGATTTTGAGTGATATTTAGAATTCCTTTCTTACTTTATTTTCATGTTCAACTCAATTAATAAAAACGACGAATTACTGTGAGTGATCTCGCACTCATAGTCAACAAAACAATGTTTTTTTACTTGTGGCACTCTTGCTTCCGGCATGCGACAGCAATGTCGCAATCTTCTCTTGTCATTATGACAAAGAATTTTTTAATGTTTGAAAGTTCTAGTTTGGATTTTTTTTAAACATTATTATTTCAATAACGGCATTATTATTTCAATAATAATTATATCAACCTACACTTAAATCGTTCAAATTGTAAATTAATTGTTAAATATTCATGCAATATACAATCCTTAAAAATTCCTGTCTGCTCTATTCATTGAACTATCTATCATTCGGCCCGAATATTCACGTCAAAGCTACGATTAGTGTCTTCGATACAAACTAACACATTTTTTCAAAACGTTAGTCATATACCTTAACAGATGCTAGCACAATTTTTCATGTTACGCAATTTTTAAAAATTCTAAAGATCAGTTAAACTACAACCCATACTATTTATTTGAGTTCTTTGCATGTAATTCAAGACTGCAATACCTAATTAATGTTTTTTTCTGATTTATGTTTTATGTTGGAAGGTATGGCCAACGTAAATGCAAACCCTAGGATGAGGAAAGTCAATTACCGCGCTTCACAAAAATTGGGAAATGTCGTTATCCAGTCATCTGTCGTCTGTTCAGTTTGTTATGAGTAATTTAAACCCAATAACATTTAGAAACAATGCTGAAGGCCTCGGTCTAACAAGTCACAGGATGCAGATGATTAAAATAAAACCACAAAGCGCTTTTCCTTAGAACGAGTTATGGAAAAATCTATAATGCGAGCCTTTCTCCACTAGGCGATGGATTGGTTGTTGATTTCGTAGAAATTACGTTGAAAATATTATTTGTATTCCATTTTCGTGATAGTTTTTTTTTGCAACATTTTATTTTTGATATTTTGTTGATTCAGTCACGATACTCTCTGTCTCTCTCTCACTCTTCCTCTCTTTGAAGTGAATGAAACATCACGTGTCATTTTCACGTGTCAAAGTTTATCGGAAAGTTGTTTTGAAAATGGGAAAATGAACTGTTCTCAAAACATCATGGAATACTCACCTGATCTAAATGAAACATGTAAAGGTGTGTCGTACACTGTCGCGATTGGTGTCTACCCGCACTGAGTAAACATCGGTGTAGAAATACGTACAGTTTTAGAATCCATTAGGTGTTATCCTTACAGCTGAACAAAGATTTCAAAGTTACATTGCGCAACTGGACAATGATTGAAAAATTGCAGACCCTAAGCATTCTTGATCTGTATACATCTCGTAACATGCCTCTGACGTGTTACGAGATGGATGCCCGGATACGGAAATGAATTTGATTGAAATCGCAGCAATATTAATTGTTTAAAATGCTTTTTGACATTAAGTGTTGTGTTAACACAACAATTAAATTTAAATCATTCGAATGACTTGTTATAAAGTCAGACGAGGAAGTGATGGCGTAATTTCGATAAAATCCGCTGCTGTGAGTTCAAGAAACAAAACACTTTTCTTAAAATTAAAAGTATACTATTTGTTATCGAAAAATGTAAAATCTGTCTGTTAAAATTTAGAATAACAGTTTAAAAAATTTTTGAAAGAGACTTGTCATTATGTCATCTGTCCGCTTAATTTGGAGGTCAGATAGCGCACATATGAAAACATATCATAAATAAATGTAAAAATAAAGTGGTAAAGTTTTTGTCCTTTGATGCCTTGCCTCTTACACTTTTTTCCACAATCATTACAATTTTTTCCATTTGTGCAACTTTCATGTAACCATAATTTTCAATATAATCACAAATTTTTTAAACTATAATCTTTCCTATATTAAATGCATCGTTTAAATTAACTGCATGTGAATTTTTTATGGGTTCTTAATCTATCTTAAATTATAAAAATTGACATTTTCTTTGATTTTAGCTACGGATTAATCGGTGTTTATTACCAAAGCTTTCTGGAAACTCGATTGCAAGCTTTCCCTCTCTTTTTATCTAGACCTACAGATCTCATCTATTTCTACAGACTTTAAACACATTCTCCCAGGAAATCTTGATATAAAAAAA
This sequence comes from Metellina segmentata, assembly GCA_947359465.1. NCBI lineage: Eukaryota > Metazoa > Arthropoda > Arachnida > Araneae > Tetragnathidae > Metellina > Metellina segmentata. The sequence continues at coordinate 95,428,104 of OX375875.1, read as the reverse complement.
GGAGAACTTGTTTCATATATACTCATATCACCGGTCACTAAATCCCATTTGTGAGACTAGAGAAAAAGTGAACGCAATAAATTGTCTTGCCACCTGCTTTTAATGATCTCTTGACAAAATGTCCAGATTTCTCTCTTCATCTAAATGTTGCTTCGAGTGTAATAATATTCCATAAATTCACAAGGCTTCAACGATGCTGACTTTTATAGAATTTATACAAGAAACTGTTTTAACCCTTCTTTGAAACACGTAGGCCTAGGCAATTTGTAAATATTTAACTGGTGAAATGATAAAATCTATTTCACAAAGTAAGAAATTAAGTTATTTAGAAAGAGTTCAAAATATGTTTATAACAGTCTAATAAAATATTTTGTCTAATAATTACTTTTGAACTATCGAGTGACTACACAAGTACTCTAATACGTCTTTCTACAGAAAATGAAGTAAACATCGGGGAGTCGTCTTACCCTGATAATAACTTCTCCATCTATTCCAAATGTTAGGGAAAGATGGCTCACTTATCCATTTCATAACGAAAATGGACATATGGTCGATATCAATTAGTTTTTAAGACCTACTTAACTGTTATTTAAAAGTCATAAATAACAGAAATATTCTTAAAGATATGCTAAAGTTATATTCATGTTTCAAAATTGGAACGACGTTATTTAAACTTACAATTCTTCAAACCATACAACTTTTACCACTAAATCTTCTGAAGCTACTAAATGTAAAGAAAAATAATTCCAATGAATGCTTGTTTAGTACTACAGTTACAAAAACTAAATCGTCTTACCTAGTATGTCATATGTGTCTAACTTACTCATAGATGTAGTTTCCAATTGGTAGTTAAAAACTAACTTATAGCTTTGCATTTTTCTTCTCTAATGAATTTATATCTTTCCCTTTAATAGTTTCAGCAATAGCTTACTATGTTGCTCCAGTGAGACATTAACTCAACTACCTTCCTCTCTAAGGAATAAAAAGAAGTATGTAGCAGATATAAATAGAATCTGCACCCGCACACACGACCGTATTTGACTATATCGAGTTTCGAACTCACAACCCTTCGGATACTAATTTGCTGCTCTTCCAACAAGACTAACACAGCCCGAGAGTTTATTAGGATTTCAAAATCGCGTGTTCGTTTTTATTTCTGAAAATATCTGGGCTATCATTTTCTCAACCGAGGATAACTGTAGATTCGATACAGACAAAATAAATTCCACACCAGTGCTAAAGATACATCGTCCTTCGAAAATACCCAGTTATAAAACGACAAAACTGGTTACACGAGAAAAGTGAAGTTTTGCCCATGTAATTAGTGAGCAGTTAATAGATCGGTAATGTTTTAAGTTCGATTTAAAATGGAAACACAAGGTCGGTCAAACTTAATCCAACGCTAGTAATAATAACCCCCTGAATAAAACCTGCACAATCCTTACCCAAGTCACGTATATAAGTAATCGAAAACTAGAAATATTTACATCTAGACTAGGATATAATTGGCAAATATTGATAAAGAAACACATTGGGAATTTTTTTTATAATTTTTCCCTGTAGCATTCTTAGTAATTTAGACTTTATTTCAGTCTTCAAACCTTGAAATGCGGCTTCAACCTTTGCATTCCTCGAATTTCATCTTCGGGGTGAAGTTTTTGAAAGAAAGGTTTCAGTTCAGTGGAACGAAAAAACTTGATTGGGGCAGAAGTTTGACACTTGTTCTAGTCACATTAGAGAGGACGAGTATGTAACGTAACCATTGTATGGCGATCTTTATCTAAAGCTTTGCGTTCAAGAACGTATTTGAGGAAGTAGCGAACCGGAGGAAAAGAGTGATAGTTTAATGTGACTCACGCTTTGTGAGGAAGTCTACAGTAGCTATAGAAACTTGGACAATTGGAACTGCTAATGGGGTTTTCACGCTGAGGGATTTCCACTGTCAATGATAATTCTAGATGTAAACAAGAACTATCATTTTGTTTTAGTTTTTTTTCAGGATAGTCAAATAAATCTCGTAAATTAATGTACGCTGTGCTTGGCTAGGTTAATGTCCCATTGAATTTAAAGCTTTAAATTCAATGAGGCATTAATTTCACTTTTTCGTGTAATTGTTCAGTCACATCATTCAAATTATTATGACGCGATAAATAACTGAAATCATTTTTGTTGGAAATATTATGCGATATTCAGCCGACCAGCGACCACTCTTAAAATGCAGTCTACATAATATTCAAGAATTATAAGCTCAAAACTCAACTCACAACTCAATCAACACTCTCACTCTTTCTCTCTCTCGTAAGAGATAAAAATCTCTTATTTTACTTTACAAAACAGCTCAGTTCATCTTCAACAAAATAAACATATAACAAGCATTTAGTGAAAAAGCAGCAAAAGTTTCAGAAAACTTACTTCAGTTAAACCCTGCCTGACCTACGTAAATGTATCAGTTTAATTTCATAAAGCATTTTGCCATTCAATAATTAGCATATGTAAATCAATTATTTGTATTTATTTTAATTTTTGAATGGGTTGGTTGTTTTTTTTGTGGCAAAATAACTATAACGGGCAAGCTGCTCCAAATGTACTACGAAAAATTCAAAAATCCAAATAAACCACATTCACAAGTATAATTAAATGATATATGAGATGAATGAACATGAAAACCAAGTAGCACACTTCAATCAAAACTATGATTGGCTGGTTGTATGTTTGGGGCTTTATAGCTCAAGTGCCATATTTGGCTAAGTTGCCCCAAACTCAAGACAATAAACGAGGGATCGTAAAAGCAAACAGCAGAAGCGTAGACAGGTAAAATATGAAAGTGAGGAATGATCACTCGAGTACCTCGGGGTTGTGAAGCCCGTATGCACCTAAAAGAGACGTGTCCTTGAGGGCTCAAAACTATGGAAACAATAAACATCAGATTGAAAACCAATACCAACACAGAAAGGAAAAATGTGAATGTAAAATACACTGATACTATTAGCATTTTGGGGAAATAAATTGGGAGGCAAATCCAGTCTGTCCTCCGCCGACCAACCGGTATAGTGGTTAAGGTGTTAGCCTCTAGATCGGAAGGTTCCTGGTTCGAATCCGGGTTCGGGCATGGATGTTTGTAAGCGTATGGTGTAGAGGCGCCTGGTGCACCTTAAATCTGTCGTGGCCGAAAGTCCTCACGTTGGGTTGGCGTGGAAGTTTGGAGAGTGGGGTGCCAGCTCAGGTGTTGCTTCGTCATCTGACCGTGGTTCAAAATTAAGAGGTGTTGTCCTCGGATCTTTCCCTTAAGGGACTGATCCCGGACCGTCGTCAATAGCCCGTTGTGTTGCTCTAGTACGACGTTAACTAAAAATTACCAATTACCTCCATTTTTGATGGGGAAATATATTATATATTCTGTTAATATCGTTTTCCTTTTTAGATTTAAGAAGCCATAGTGGCTCAGTGGGTATGCCACTGCGATAGCAACCTTCGAGTTCTAAGGCGGGGCAGGTTCGATTCCTGTCGGACGAATTCCTCCATCTGTGTGTATTTCTCTCTTTAGTCTTAGTAAAACTTTTATTGTGTGTCTGTCTTTTACTTGAATATTGTATGTCTTGTATCTGTCCAAATATGGCTCTTGCGTCATAAAACCCCGAAAAGCCAACCAACCTTTAGATTTCAGGAGCCACGCTAGCCAGGTTGGAAGAGTAACGAATTATCAACCGTATTCTTGCGAGTCGAATCCAACCAAAGACCGCTAAGTACAAAGGGGGGGGGGGCACGTTAATATTTCGTGGCCTCAAATGTCCTCACATTGGCATGGTGTGGAAGTTTGAAGAATGGGGTGTCAGCTCTGGTGTTGCTCCGTCATATAACCGTGGTTCAAAATTACGTGGTGTTGTCCTATCCTCAGGGGATTGATCCCGGACCCTAGTCAATAGCCCGTTGTTTTGCTCTATACGTCGAATCCAACCAAAGACCGCTAAGTACAAAGGGGGGGGGGTGCACGTTAAATATTTTGTGGCCTCAAATGTCCTCACATTGACGTGGTGTGGAAGTTTGAAGAATGGGGTACCAGTTCTGGTGTTGCTTCGTCATATAACCGTGGTTAAAAATTATGTGGTGTTGTCCTATCTTTCCCTAAGGGGATTGATCCCGGACCTACGTCGATGGCCCGTTGTGTTGCGCTATACGACGTTAATTAAAATAACTACCTCCCTTTAGATTTTAATGTTGAAAATATTTGTCTTTTTTTTTATTTACTACTTAAGTTTCATCTGAACTTGTACATTTATACACCTGCAAAATGTACTACCCTCAGATCGTTTACATTCTTAGAAACACAAGTATTACAAATACAATTGTTCCAATATTCACAAGCATATTGGAACAGCTTGTCCGATTTCGTACCCTTGAGTCATAAAACCCCAACACCCCATCCAATCCACAAGCATACCAATGAAAACGTTTTATAGCCTGACCATGAAAAAATGCTTGCAAACGTTTTTGTTTTCAAAATCTTTCAATGTCACCTTTTAAATGAATTTGTTTTCACACAAGTACGATACTAACATAAAAGTTCTTGTCAGGTTACAAGCAGGTTATTCTAAAACTTCTGAAGTCGTTAGTTATGTTCATGTCAATGTTTATGCTTTAAGAACACTTAAATTACGTTTTTCAAGGTGTAAAATTATCCAACCATTATCTTTATGTTCAACAAAAATAACTCAATTCATCTTCTGGATTGTTTTTATGAACAAAAAATGTTAATTCCTTTCCTTCAGAAAAGATTTGGTGATTTTTCACAACCTATGGAAAAGAAAGGATGTATACCATTCCTAAGACTAAAACGCAGTGTTTTTGCATAGATTGCAGATACACTGATATATCCGTGCAATGATACATAACTTGAACACCAGCCTTGACTTTCCAATCCCCTAACTGCTGTGATCTTTCACCTCTTATCTGTGGAGTATTTTCAGATGTAAAACAGACCCTAAAATTCTCAGCGGGTATACATTTCGTTTTGGTTGTTTATTATAGGCCTACGGGCTGAATAGAATGTTTCAGAAGATTGTTTAGTAAAATAGAACGCTCAATTTAAGGTGTAAAACTTTTAAGAAATGTATTTGCAAAACACAAATTTTCCGCTCTATTGAAAGGAAACATTGAAGGTGGTGTCATTACCTTTCATAATAATTATTAACTCCAAGGGTGTAGAAGTGAGTATACAGACAGCATGCAGAAATTTCTGCTGTGAAAAATTATAAAACTCAGAATTATTTGTCAACCACCCTATACCTACAATCCGGATCCCAATGACAAGTCAGTGACATGGTATCCCTGTTGGAGTTGACAACTTTGAAGTCGCGAGTTCAAAACCCAATTCAGCCCAAAGACCTTTGTGAATGTGGGGACTGGTGCATAGTAAGTCTGTCGTGACCACAAGTTTCTTCAGGTTGGAGTGATGTGGAAGTTTGGAGAGAGGGGTTCCAGGTATGATGTTGACCTCGTCAACTAACCTTGGTTTAACATGACGAAATATTGTTCCCCGATATTTCTCTTATAGATTCGTCTCAGACCATACACTATACCCCGTTGCCCAATGCTCCAGTGTGATGTAAATTCAACTAATAACCAACATTGATTCATTTGAACCGTGGTTTTACATTTGGTGGTTGTACAATGTAGTGGTGTGTACATTTTAAGTAGGGTACCAGCTTGGGTGTTGACCTCGTCATCTGACCATGGATGAAAATGACGAGGTGGTAGGCCCTTCAGAGTTGATCCCGCACAATCGCCAGTATTCCGTTTGAGTCCTTCACATGCTACGTAAATTCAAATGCCGTCCCAATAAGATTAAAATTATTGATCCTATAATGAGACACTAATATATATTCCATATACAATTACCATCGGTGTAAGACTCAATTTTTCATCTTCATCTATGAATTTTAAATATTCGAACGGCAGAGGTTCAATCTGTTTCTTAAGAATTGGAATTCAAAGGGCAGGTGATTAATCGATTATTTCAATGTCTTCCAGTAATACACTGTGCAACTCTAGTACGACGTTAATTAGCTACTTACCTCAACATTTTCCAGATAACCTTTCTGTCACAAAGTTGAATTTTTTTCGGTAATCTTACAGACATCGTCAAGGTATTGAGCACGAAGTTCTTCATCTATCTGACACCAAAAGAAAGGTAGAATATGGTAAAGGATTCGGTTTCTTCACAAAATTATTCGACCTTATTGTAGTTTATATAATCTTTTAAATAAAAAAGCGTATAATAAAATGCACAGAATAAATAAATTCTCTGAAAAGGATATTTTCTTGGCTCTTGCTATTTTGCGCTTTTACTGTACTCAATGTCTTAAGAAGGAAGTTTGAATTTACGTCACACTGGGGCAACACAGCGGGCTATTGGCTGCTGTCCGAGATCAATCCCGAATGGAAATATCCGAGGAAAACACCTCGTAATTTGGAACCACGACCAATAACAAAGTCAATACATGCTCTGATACCCCCACGCTCCATACTTTCACCTGTCGCCAACGTGAGGACATTTGAGGCCACAATAGATATAACGTGCACCATATACACGAAGCTCCTTGGTTGTATCGAGTTCTGAACTCACAGCCCTTTGATTGTTTATCCACTATTTTTATCTGGGCTACCAATGAGTTACCTAGTTCCTAACCTGGTAAAATGATGGTATATATATATATATATATATATATATATATATATATATATATATATATATATATATATATATATATATATATATATATATATATATATATATATATATATATATATATATATATATATATATATATATACAGGGTGTTTCAGTGAACCGTTTCAGAACTTCTAAGAGGGGTAGGGTACATCCTGACAACTCGAAATCATATAGCAATGTGGGGTCGGAAGTGCTTTCCTGAAGCGGTGTTGTACACAGAAGCACCGTAAAGAAAAGAGACCGTAAGTGAGAAATCGTTTTAATTATACATGAAAAGAAGCAAAAGGTACATGGATTAAAGTAAGTGTTCGAAGTTTCTTCCACGGGCTACAATGCACGCCTCATATCTCCGACGCATGGACATCCGAACATTCTGGAATACTCCAGGCATATCTCGAATTTCTCCGGCAGCTACTGCAATTCTTGCAACCAGCTCCTCAACATTGTCAACAGGGGTGTCATAAACTAGCGATTTCAGATGACCCCAGAAATAAAAATCAAGACATGATAGGTCGGGTGACCGAGCAGGCCAACGCACGGGACCACCACGTCCGATCCACTGCTGACCAAATGTGACATCCAGGTGTTACGAACATCTCCACTATAATGGGCAGGGGCTCCATCGTGTTGGAACCACATGGTCTGTTGCGTCGATGCAGAAATCTGTTCATCTCTCGAAAGTTGTGGCAATACTTGCTGCAGAAAGAGCAAGTAGTTAGGTCCGGTTAGACGAGACGGTAACAGGTAAGGTCCGATGAGGTGATCTCCCATAATACCGGCCCATACATTGACCGAAAATCGAATCTGTGCTGCACGACGTCGTATTGCATGCGGGTTCTCGACCGCCCAGATATGGTCGTTATGCGTGTTGAAAATTCATTCCCTTGTGAAGGATGCCTCATCGGCAAACAACAATTCAGCAGGAAAAAGGAGATTTGTAGCACATTTTCCAAGGTACCACTGTGCGAAAGCAATACGAGGTGCATAATCCTCCGGTTGCTGTGTCTGGACACGCTGCACGTGAAACGGATGCATGTCTTCTTCTCGGAGAATCCTCCAGACGCTGTAATGGGAAACCCCGACTGCGTTTGCTACACTTCTTGTACTCGTTCTTGGATTCCCCTGTACATGCTGCAGCACATTCTGTTCGACGTCTGCAGTCCGTGCTGTTCTTACCCTGTCCCTGTCAGCTCTTTCTAATGAACCTGTCTCAGCTAACCTCTGGTGCAGTCTTGCAAATAAATTATGACTGGGGATACGCCTCGTCGGATATCGTTCCGCGTAAAAACGCTGTGCGGCTGGCCCACTACAATTTGCAACCCCGTACGCCAAATGCATATCGACTAACTCTGCGATCGTGTAATCATCTATCCTACTAACTTGGCGTTCTTGTGCGAAATGAAGATTCCCTACACGAAAGCTCGGGATTTTCGCACAACGCCATCTACCGCGTCAGGAAAGCATTTCTGACTACCCATTTACCCATTGGTATATGATTTTGGTTCGTCAGGATGTACCCTACCCCTCTTAGAAGTTCTGAAACGGTTCACTGAAACACCCTGTATATATATATATATATATATATATATATATATATATATATATATATATATATATATATATATATATATATATATATATATATATATATATATATATACTCTCATGACTCACATTCTCCGGGATGTACAATTCCTCCCTGACATGAACTGACAGTCGGTGTACAAATCCTCCCGAGTAGAAGTGTCTTCAGAGATCACGACCAGATGGAAATAAGGAGTGTCCAGCAGCCTCCTCTTTTATGATAACTGTATCTCTTCATTAACGAGTTTCTGGAGGAACGGTGACCAGGATTCTTGACTCCTCGACCAGAGAGATCAGTTTAAGTTTTGAATGTGCGCAGAGTCCTATGAAACAGCAAGACTGGGACCATTTCATCTGAACTGTCAATTAGCCTCGAGTTGCTTCACCAATGTAAATAGTGTCAATTTAATTTTATTAAACGTGGTGTTTGTTTAAAAGCTGTTCCTATACGTAAATCCACTTATTACTTAAATTAATTTAAGACGTGACACAGCGCTTTTCTCATTTCGTCTGGACATTCTCACTATGGTCTCGACAGTCCTCTTCCTTTCGTGAAGGAGGAGATAATCTTTCTTACTTATTTATAAGAAAAAAAGCCTTTATTAGAATGTCGGAATTCTTTAGTTACAATTAATAAGTTGCGAAAATGCGTCGGAACATAAAACACATCATCTACCTAAATTTGCTATGCCATCTGTGAGGTAGAGAAACTAAATATCTCATTTAAATGTATTAAATGGTCCTAACATGTAATTTAATATTTAGCTTACAACATACTAAGCCCATGATCCTATATTCTGTATGATTACAAATTTACAACTATTTCCAGGTGGTATACTACAAATCAGATAATACAAAACCTATGCTGTATCTAATTTTAGTTTGAATTTGAACATCAACTCTTAGTATCTGAAAATTAAGAGACTCAGGATTTAATTAAATCGATGTTTGACTGCCATGATATTTTCTCCTTTCGATTTTATCAGTTATCTTTGCCTAGATTCTATTTCTTCAGTTTCCTGCTCAGATTATCCAGCCCTGAGGTTGCATTCCATCAAATTAGTTCGCTTCCCGAATTATCCAATCTTCGGATTCCATTTCATCCGATTATTTCTCCTCGAATTATTCATTTCGTAGATCATTTCTACCAGGATTGTATATTCCTCATATTCCATTTTATCAGATCAATTCTAAAAAGATTGCCGTTCCTCAGATTCCATTTGATCATACCATTTCTACTCGGATCGTTCAACCTTCATATTCCATTTTATCAGATAATATAATTTCTGATCTAATACATCCATTCATTGGATTTATTTTCATCAGATTACTTTGACTTATATCATCGCAACATTCAATTAAAATAATTTTCCCTAGAAGAAGTCAGTTGGGAGTTAAGGTAATTTATTCAACAATGTATAGGATAATAGTTGCTTAAACAGAAGCAGATGTTATAAGAGACCGCAAAGAGTAATGTTTCCATGGAAATTCCATCAGGAAACCCGCTTCAAATTCTGCGTATTTTACCCTTGCATACGACAAACCGGTATTTCCGAGAGACTTCTTTACATTGGAAACTTCTCCATTTTATTGATCCGATTGGCAAAACTATAAAAAAAAATAATCTCAAGAGACGTAAACACTCCTTTCACTACCCGTACCAAACATTAAACAATTTACGACCCTGCGAACATGGAGACCCAAACACACTCGCCGCTTGAGAAAACAAAGCTCTGTAAAAGCAGAGAGGAAAAGATAATTACGAAAGCAGTTCTCTGAACCCTTCACTCTTCCTCAACACCAAAAACACCTCTAATCCGAACGGATTTTGTCCGATTCCTCTCGAATGACCGGCGGCTGTCAATACGGAACTATCCGACTTGACTTTTTTTTCGTTGCAAAGCATGAAAAATATCGGTGAGGTCCTCTTTTGCTGCTGCTTCCATCCTGACTGTCGGGTTAGAGGCCGGCTTCGAGGTGAGGTGAGAATCACCAGCGGTGGGGAATCAACTCGACCTTCGAGGTTCATTTTTTATTTCAAGGTTCCGCCGGTGGGTATAGCTTACCAACACTCTCCTGGCGGCACTCACACGCGGAAAGGGCTCGAGAGACGGTGGTGCAGTCCCGATTCGATCAACAAGTGTCTTCTCTTCTGTTATTGTGGTTCAGGATGGCGGGGTGGACGTGCTTGGTCTTGGTGTCGGTGGTCCTGTGCTGGCATGCCGCGGCCGAGGTGGACGTGAATGCGACGACTGCCACCACCACCACGGAAGAAAGTGTCGACCACTTTAAGGTGGTGGAGAAGCAGCTGAAGGCGAACGTTGGGAGTGCGATTAAGATGGTGCTGCCCCATCTGATGAGGGGGTCGGCGGATTCGGACGTTTCCGGACAGTGCACGGCGAGCCTTATGAGAATTATCGGTGGAATACGACAGCTGAAGGAATGGGCCGTCAGATGTAAGTCACTGAATTCTTTTAGTTGTAAAAAGACAAGTTTAGTGAGTTGAAAGGGTTAGAGTGTTACACACCTGAACTTGTCCGTTTTGAAATAAATCATAGTTCCAAAGTAATATATTGGAAATTAAATTTTTAAAAGGTGTGGAATGGGGATAAATATGTATTTTTTAGATTATATTTTAAATATTATTGATTTAAATGGTTTCATAATAGTGAATCGAAATAGTTTAACTATGGCAATTTCAACACTTGGAAATTATACATAAAATATTACAAAGGATTCTTCAGTTCTAAATTTACCTGAATTTTATAGCAGGAGATTTAAAAGTTTATAAACCCACCGTGGTTTTGACGATATGTATCGGCTGTCAAGATCTGACTAAATTCGCTAATGATGAGGTATCTTGTCATCAAGATATTGCCGATTTTTTTATGCTGATCACAATATCATCAGTTTTCTTCTTGTGACGAGATACATCGACTATCAAGATATGGTAAGTTTTGATAGTGACAAGACACTTCTTCGAAACAACCACCAGGAGGGTTAAAATTAGATCGAACTTTTTTTTTGTCTCTTCGATTCGGGAAAAATCAGTATTTTATGTGTTTTTTATTTATTTATTAACATAAATCGAAATCAAAACAAATGAAAAATAACTGTCAGTACAAGATAGAATCTTTTGTACGAATTATAGAATACACTTAAACTGTCTGATCTTATTTTCCCCTAATTTATCATTTACAGAAGCACGTACTTAACAAAAAAAAACGTTGTTTTGATAGGAGCATAGATATCATATCATAAATTACAATGTAATATCTACAAAATGTGAAATAATAAGCACTTTCCTCTTATGAAATCAAATAATTTCAAAACTGTTCAAATAGATACAACTGGAACTTTTATAAACATCGAAGAGCTGTCAAAACAGGCAATTGCAGATAGGCAATTCAGGAAATTTTCTTTGATATCAGTGTCTGCGCACATCACAAAAGAAAATATGTTCTAATATTATTCAAATCAATAACCTAAAACACCTTTTTCCTTTTATCAGGAATTTTAAATCACGAGTCAACTATGAGGTATAACTATTAATTCCTTTGTTTTTTTATATGGACGTTTATAATATGGTGTTTTGTTAATTTTCATTCCAGTTCTTTGTAATATTTAATGGTAACTAATCACTGAAGGAAACTTGGAGTCCAAATTACGTTAAATATTAAAAAAATCCAATTACCAAAAATATTTCATTATTTTTCTCAAAACGTATATTTTTGTTGTTTTGTTTTCCATAAACTGTAATATATATGACTCTGCTGTTAATACATGTATTGGGTCATAGCAATGTATGTAGAAATCAATCTGGTATATATCAGACACAGATTTGTGAAATCGAAGATATGAAAATTGTGCGAATACTAGATTTCTGTCTTCACGCATCAACTATCAAGTTTAAGCAAATAAGAGTGTAAACATTTATAGAAGGTCATAGTTTGTAAAAAAATATATTTATTTTCAAAATTACTGGAAGAGAGTAGTAACTGGTTCAACAAGATTTGGGTTTGCCCCACCTCCCCTACCTTAACAGGGTTAATGCACCTGGAACATTCACAGCCATTTCTTTAAGGAATGATGGGCTACGCTGCTCCTGAAATGGTCAACAGTATAATAAATATTGTTTAGTGACAGTATTTTATAACAGGTTGTCAAGTGATATGTAAAGTAAACGAAAGTTTGAATATAATGGGAGTTCAAGCGGTACATAAGTCAAAGAAATGGTGAATACAATGGGCTGTCAGGGGTACATAAGTCATATAAGTCATATAAAAGGTTGAGTACACCGGGATTACAAGTGCCACGTAAATCAAAATAACGGTTGTTCAAGATTTACATAAGTCAAAAGAAAAGTTGAGTATAACGGGTTGTCGAGTGGTACATAAGAAAGAAAAAGGTTCAGTACACCGGAATGTCAAAGGGTACATAAGTCAAAAAAGGTTGAGTACTCCACAATGTCAAAAGGCGCGTAAATTGAACGAAAGATTGAGTATAACGAACTGTCAAGGGGTACGTATGTCCTTAGAAATGTTGAGTGTAACGGTCTGTTGAGGGGTTGAAAAAAGAAAGGCTGAATGTTTCGGGTTCTCACGTAAATCAACAGAAAAGTTGAGTACAATGGTTTGAAGGAGTGCGTAAGTCAAAAGAAAGGTTGAGTATAACGAGCTATCATGGAGTATATAAGTCAAAAGAAAGGTTGAGTATAACGAGCTATCATGGAGTATATAAGTCAAAAGAAAGGTTGAGTATAACGAGTTATCATGAAGTATATAAGTTAAAAGGTAGGTTTATAACGAGCTATCATGGAGTTTATAAGTAAAAAGAAAGGCTAAGAACCACTTGTTTACATGGATCTGTCGATGTTACTTTATAACAACTACACTATTTTAAAACTCCGATCTGGTTTATTTAACGGCGGACACACGCCGTTCAGTTAAAAGCTTCCTTCTGTGCTGCTGAACTTGGCCCGAATATCGGAGAACGAAAGTAATCCGAGGGTCACGTCTAATAGAGCTGAAGAAAGATGCAGCCGGCGAGAACTTCCTATTCCACGGAACGGGTGCGGGATTTGCTATCAATTACAAGGTGAAGAGTCTGCAAGGTTGAGGATGTTTTGTAATCATCGCCATGAGGTTGGAAGAGTCGCAAGCTGAATGACTAATTTATTCTCGAGTTAGCATTTGTATGTTGGAGGGATATCGCTTAAAAATATGTTGACTGCTTTTCTTTTTATCCTTGGATGTTTCATTTCAGTCAATCGGAAGACACTTAGTGAAAATAATTAATAAACCAAACCTGTTGGGGTGTCGTTTATCCACGTAGCAGTTGTTCTGTTTTCAATAATTTCATAAATAGTTCTATTCTAAATATTTTTGAATTTAATGTTTAGCCGTTCTGTAGTTCATTTCATATCTGAAATTAAAGTAACGGATTATAACGATTTAGTTTGGCCATTGCAGTCCTTTTTTTACGCCCTCATGTCACTATTGGGATTTTGAATCTATGGGGATTTTTTTGTTGCACACTTTCATGGAATCGTACTATTTAGAAAGTGAGGAACCTTCGTTCAAAATAAAACTTCACAAAGGAAACCGAAAGGAGAGGGAAAGCTTAGTATATCTGTTCATTCAGTTATATGATAGTGTAAACAGTCATTCATTTCTATGGCAGTGTAAACAGTAATACATTCATGTGAAAGAAGAAACATGCGTTCATTTATGTGATTGTGTGAGTAGCCATTCAATTATGTGAGAGTTTAAACTGCTACTCATTTATGTTGGTGTAACCATTTATTTATGTAAATGTAAATCATTCATTTATATGTGAATGAAGCCATTCATTTATATGTGAATGAAGCCATTCATTTATATGTGAGTGAAGCAATTCATTTAGTTCAGAGTGTAAACAGCCATATTTATAAGTTAGTGTAAACAGACATTTTTATCTATATGACAATGTAATAATAACATTAATTTAAATGATGGTGTACTCATATGGTCACAGAACTGGTTTTCCTCGTATATTTTCATGAATCACATCTAACTATAAAATTAAATATGGAAGGCTTTCAAAACTAATTAAATATTTTTAATTTGGCAGAGTAAAATAAAATTATCCGTTTTGACACTGCTTAAAAAATAAAAACAGTTCTACAGTGGTTCTAATTATCAAATTTTATACGAGGCCCAAAATGACACCGTGGCTAACATGGCTGTCTATTTTCAACTATCGTCGAATTTTCGTATTTTGGTTCGGCTACAGACTGTCCAAGAAATTTATCTTTGTTTTTGTTTCTTTGAATATATTTATACACAAAGCCCCGAAACAATTCTATAGGAGAACGTTGTCTTACTTTACAGAATCGATGCAATAATATTTTGTAATAAAAGTTGAAAGGTACAAAGTTATTTTTGTTTTCAATAAAGGTACATCCATCTGAAATGTACATAGTATTTCATATAAATTGACTCAGGCCCGGTGCACACATCCCGTTTTTTTCAACAAGCGGCGCCGTTGTGGCAACGCAAGTGCGGTCTGAGATACATTAGATCCAATGGATAGTGCACACCTGAATCAGGCGCCTCTGCGGCGACGCACATCCATTTTGCGTGCAATTTGTACCACACTTCCCCACGGCGCCGCAGCTCGCCGCACACACTTCTCCGTTTCATAAATAAATGGAATACAAATAATAATTAATGAATGGTTGTATCCAATAACGTCTATTTTGTTACAAAATATGATGTTTTTACACCAAGTAAGCGAAATAAACACGTTTTATTCGATAGAATATTTAACGCAAGTGGCACGAAATGAGAATTTGCGTCATTTCACGGTTATGTGTGCATAATTGGGCTTCGATGCCGCACGTTGAAAACACGGATGTGTGCACCGGGATTTGGCATAAAAGAGAATCCTCGAGGGTTGTAAACTCATGAAATACATTTTATGAATTAAAAAAATACAAACTTTGACTTTTAAGCACCTCTGATTCCGTCGTATGTCCGCTTTATCAGAATACAGGGTTACTCATTACTATTGACGCCTCTTAATGTTCTAATATTAATGCTGGGAGGCAAAATCCCTCCAGACATTTTGAATAAATATAACAAGTATTGCATATCGATAATATTGTTCATAAAGTGAATAGAAAAATTGTTCCTTATCCTTCCTCGTTTTTGTGACGAGATATCTCGTCAATCAAGATCAGAACAGTTTTGCTAATGACGACCTATCTCGTCCAACAGGATCTGACCAATGTTGCTAATGACGAGATATCCCGTCTTTTTCTAAGACCCTCAGCTACTCAGACTCACCCAGTTGAACCCATATTCTCGTCATCTTATTAATCTTTAATACCAAAGCTTACAAAGAATAACGAAAAGTTATTCCAGTCCCATCTCTGGATGGCAGGATATTTAGGTAGTTAATTAACGCCGCACTGGAGTAACACAGCGGACTATTGGCGACGGTCCGGGATCAATCCAGAAGGGAAAGATCCTACTGAATAGCAGGAAGAACACATTTAAGTTATTGCTCATTCTTGTGATGCTTGTTGAAGCATTTGATAAAGAAATTGTCTAACACAGATTGGGATTTACGAGACACTATCACCGACAGGATTTTATGATCAAAAATTATTTAGTACTTGTCGAAGTCGTATTTTTATAAAATATCTATCCTTGTCATTCTTCATCGGACGACATGCGGAGTTTATTGTCGTCTTCCCTATTCGATACAAGTTCAATATCGCAGAACTGGAAACGGGGTTCATGAAATGAAGCAGAAAATCATATCTTCCGGTTGTTTGGTCTGCTCTTTGCATGCTAGGAAGGGTTAAATGAAATCAAAATTTGCAATTTCCGATAGTGTACTTAGGTATAATGAAGGTATTATTCGGTCTTGTATCTTAAACTTATGAAAAGATCCAAACACAAGGTTGCATTTACGAAACTTCTGTTCGAATTTCGAAAATATTTATTTTTATATAAAGTCGAAGTTTTAACTCTCCAAAAGCTCGAGTGTTCACCACATCCTCTAAACCTTGGTTCAAAATACGAGGCGTCGACCTCAGATATTTCTCTTCGGGATTGATCCCACACTGTCACCAGTATCCTGTTGTGTGCATCTAAAGCAACGTTAGTTCACCTACCTACCTTTAAGTCTCCTAGTTGTTTTGATGAGATATCTCGTACATTAAGAGATCAGAACAATTTTCTTAATGACTATATATCTCTTCATCAAGATATTGCCGATTTCTGGATACTGATACGATCAAAATCTGGTCAGTTTTCTTTTATATCGTCCATTAAGATCTGGTCGGTTTTGATATTGATAAGATACGTCGTCGATACAACCACCAGGTTATTTAGTTTGACAGCCAACGCACAATTTCATCAAGATGGCGACATTAAATAACTGTCAGCCAAAAACCTTTCTAAAAATAGTTCCTTTTAAAAAAATTAAAAATACATGCATTTTTTAATACGTGATGAGCAGCGACTCTTCAACGTAGAGAGATGCAGAGAGTGATGCAAAAAACAGCCGTCAAACTCGTTTGAGATACGGGATTGGATGGTATTTAACACGACCAATATGTAATGAGTTTGTTTTGTCTCTTTACTGCCTTGTTTTCCCTACGAGGGCTAGTTAGACCGGTACTCATTGTCTAGGTCTGAAATGAGAGGCTAGTGTAGTATTTAAAAAAAATTAGTTTTGAAAATAGACTTTTTTGCAAAAGCATTACTTTCAGATTAATGTGTAGTAGCAATAGGCAGATTTAATATATCTACTTACCAAAAAACAGATAGTTTAATAAAATATTTATGGCGCTGTGTGAAATTTCTTTTGAAGCAATTATTGAAAATACCTTTGGTAATTATGTTGATCGACCCTATGTAACTATATTTAATAACCATAAAACAGGTGTATATATCTTACAGCCATACACAACAGGTTTAATATCAACTTATCATAAAACAGGTAGTTTAAAATATTTATGGCGCTTTGTGAAATTTCTTTTGAAGCAATTATTGAAAATACCTTTGGTAATTATGTTGATCGACTCGATGAAACTATATTTAATAACCATAAAACAGGTAGATATTTTACAGCCATACAACAGGTTTAATATCAACTTATCATAAAAACAAGTAGTTTAAAATATTTATGGGGCCTTGTGAAATTTCTTTTGAAGCAATTATTGAGAATACCTTTGGTAATTATGTTGATCGACTCGATGAAACTATATTTAATAACCATAAAACAAGTAGATATCTTACAGCCATACAACAGGTTTAATATCAACTTATCATAAAAACAGGTAGTTTAAAATATTTATGGCGCTTTGTGAAATTTCTTTTGAAGCAATTATTGAAAATACCATTGGTAATAGTTGTGACTTATCATAATTCTTCTTCAATGATTTCCTAGAATTTTAAATTAAAATACCGGGACAAAACTGAATATCTAACTAAACGTAAGATTGTTACTAAATGCAAATAAATAAATGCAGTTTAAAAAGTGAAAATAGAAAGTCTAAGTTTAGTGTTAAAAAGTAAATTCGATTAAAATTTCAAACAAAAAAATTACTATTTTACGTTAAAATTTACGAAAATTACTACGTCTCTTATATACGTATGTTTTATTTTTACCTATATTATTTTGCGTTTACTTTTAAAGGTTTTAATCCCAATATTTAAATTAATTTATCAAATGAAAATATGAAAAAGAAAGGTAAGTAGTTTAATTAACGTAGCACTGGAGCAACACAACAGGTTATTGGTGACGGTCTGGGATTAATCCCAAAGGGAAATATCCAAGGACATCATATTGTCATTTTGAACCACGGTCAGAAGACGAGGTCAACACTTGAGCTGGCAAATCAGACCTCTCCACACTTCCACGCCACCCCAACGTGAGGACATCTGAGGTCACGACAGATTTAACGTGCCCTTTTTGGTTGGATCTAGTTTTGTAACTTGCAATTGATAATTGAGTAGTTGTCCTCGTATCTTCCCTTGGAGTTGATCTTAGACCGTCGCCAATAGCCTGCTATGTTGTTGCAGTGCGACATTAATTGATCTACCAACCACTCATTTCGTAATGTTCGCTGTTAATTACTGTGACATCGAGCCATTATATAAAGTTACGGAGGAGGTTACCAAAGCAATATCGCACTTCTTTTTCAAGCTTTGTAGAAAAACCCTCTAATCAAGAAATTTCGCATTTAGCGTAGAAATAGTGATTATTTGTAAATTAGCATGTGCAATAAAGTATATGAATCGATGGAATGAAATTTTTTTTAACAAATGTTTTTTTAAATAGAATTATGAATATTGAATTAAAATTTGCCAGTGGTATGATAAGATTAGAGTATACAAAAAATGCCGGAGATATACGGCTTGAAAGAAATAATTTGATTTTAAGCATTTTGGTGATGATTACCATTAATTTACACCGTACGTACTGAAATTGCATTCGACTAATACCATATTATGTCATAACCCAAGAAAGAGATTTTCAAGACACTAGTGCCCTCTAGATTTAGTTGTACAAAATCATTTCAAAGACTATAGTTCATGGATGATGGTGATTGAATTCAGAAATATTTATTTGGCACGAATTATAAGGTGAATATTTATATAAAATTTGTACGTATTAAAAACCTGCAACTAAAAATATTCTATAATTCTCTTGGAGTTAATTTAAAAATATTAAATGGAATTAATTCTCTGAGCCATTTTCTCAAAAAGACTCTTTTGGCAAATACATTTCCAATTGGTCATCAAGTGCGCCAATGTGACAAACTTAAATTACTTTCTTCCAAACATCCCTTACGGAAAATAGAATAAGGTTCGTATCTACAGCAACAGACAGGGACAGATTTTATGTCTGGAACAGCCTTCGTGTTAGACAGGTAGTATGTGATCCCGAATAAATACTTTTTTTGAATATCTAATTTTTCTATCAGAATTTTGACAGATATTTTTGACACAGTTGGCTTATTAGACATTATTATCAAAAATAAAAGGCACAACAGATCCACAAATACATATCCAATAGCAGGATATGTATTTACATTTCCATACAGATTTCGAGAAACAGATTTGACAAAGCAATTACATGTTTTACAGAGCAACTTCTATTTGTTTAACCTCGCGTTGTTTTTCTTCTGTCCAATTTGGGTTCCAGAAGCAGCGGAGAATTATTTTCCAATAAGGAAAGGGAAAGTTAAAAGACACACACAGCGAAATATCATGTAAACGATATAAATCATATTAGGAGATCGTTTCCACATTGTGCGACACAGTTTGATGGACAGTTTAAGACACGATTCATGTGTTTTGTCAAACAAACATGTGTATACTTGATGTTTCCTGCAGCGAAATGGCAAGATAACGTTTTGTGAACGTTTGTAGAATATGTTTCCTCGTGTTTGCCAAACAAAAAAAAACCCGATAATATCGAGCACGCATTTGTCAATTCGTAAGGATCATATCTATTGACAAAATACGATTCGTAAAAAGTACCTTTTTGTCTTACCTTTACATTCTGATTTAATACTACTGTGTTCTTCTATTAAGAAATCTGCAAAACATCACTTGGATCAAGAATTATATTCAACGAAACCTGTTTACATCTTTTTCTTTCTAGCATGTCTTGCAAAAGCATATCTTTAATCACCTGAAAATGCAATGTTTCATAAGGAAACGTTAAAAGAAATGTAATATATGGTTTTCATTTTTGATGTTTTATTTAAATTAATTTAATTTCCGTGAAATGTCTGCTCAAAAGGTTCTGCAACATGTTGTTCTGAATTTTTTTGCATTTAATGATGAAATAAACCTAATATTCGTAAGGAAAGCTTGTATATATATATATATATATATATATATATATATATATATATATATATATATATATATATATATATATATATACGTGACAGTTCTTTTAGTGGGGTCACGTGTGACCACTCCTCGCTGACGCTCGCCAACCCCAGCGTGATTGCTACGCATCCCCATTTAATTGCGAAGATATTTAATAGGCGTGACGTCACAATCGATTGCGAAAATATCAAAATTATTCAAATGAAAACTTATTTTTTAAAAGAAAATCAAATGAATAAGGTAATCTATTGTAAAATTTTCCGCAGATTTGAAATCCGTTGAAATTTCCATTCTTTATCATATCTTTATCAATTCTCATATATTTAACGATCGCTGGGATAGAAAAAAAGCACTGAAGAACTCCAGTCATCTGTATATATAATTGGTTTGCTTCGCAAACCTTATGCCGGGATGGCCTCGAGGTGGCTGTTATCAAAAACATACATCACAACACGCTAGAATCGAAACACTTGGCCTGGTTCCAAAACACCAAAGGCAATTCTTACGAAAAACGCTTGTGACGTCAGAGGTCGAAAATAGCAAAAATGTCTGACTTCTACTTTCTGACGTCACTTCGGAAGGGAAGAAAGAAGGACGCAAAACCTTATAGATTCATTTTAAAATTTTCTAGATAAAATTTTAAAATTTGGGCGCGATAGAAATAGTTGTACAAAATTCGGACTACCTATGTTCCAAATTTCATTATTGAAAGTGCCATAGATTCGTCAGGACACACACAGACAAAGAAAACACAGAGAAACAATTTCTTTTATAATTGTAGAGATAATTCAGGAATTTAAGAAAATAGTTCTTTCACTTCACTGGAAATATTCTTTTGTATTATCCATAGACATTGTTCATTGCAGGATTTACAAGATAATATATCGTCTTGTAAATCCTGTTGTAATTCGAATACATGGCAGCATATCATCATATATATTCTAATATTTAAAAAAGAACAAGCTATATTTCCTATGTATAAAACTTGTTATAGTAGCGTAATATGATTTCAGATGTACACATAAATTACTTTAATTCTTTTTCAGAATAAATAAAAAAGGGAACAAATAATAACTAGGAAACAAATAATAACTAGGGAACAACAATGGAACTCACAAATATTTGTTGGTTTTGGAGAATGACTATTCTAGCATGAAAGATGCCTTCAAAAGTCCAATTCATTCAAAAATATTAGTAAATTTTTCGAAATAAATTTATTTACCAAGAATTTTTTTAAATACAGGGGTACAGCAGCAACAGAAAAATGTCCAAATCAAAACAAGAATTATGATACGCTTAATTCCAAAAAAGTTGAAGCACAAATAATCAGAACAAAAAACTGAAAAAATGCAAGCTGCAAAAAATTACAATTATAGCACAGAAAGTTCTGAGGGGAAAATGAAAATAAACGTGTATACCTTGCAAAAAAATTTCAAAGAACATTATTCAGCTTGCTACCGATAAATTCTAAAAAAAGTAACAGCAACAGTTGCTTTGCAACAACAAAGTTTTGTGTCCCACTACAAAACTAATACAAATAAAGTTAAAAGAATTTTTTTACTACTAGGGGGCCCCGCCCCTGCAAGGGCTGAAGACTGAAAATTTGTACGCCTTTTGCGCACTCTCATTAGAAATTTCGCTCTTTCAACTTTGACACTTAATAAACCCTAAACTAATAGTCCCTTACGGAAAAAAAATTTTTATTCGTCTTGTTCCCTGTACAATTTTGAAGATACCATGTCAATTTTGTAATATTCTGATCCGTAGTTTCTCTGGAAACCGCCTAAGAATCGAGCAAAACAAGCGACTTTTCAATCCTGCGGTGGCTGCGGTAACATTTTTTTAATATAGAGAGATAGATTCTTACTGAAAATGTAGCCAATTGTATTGAATCATATTCAAAGTACTTGCATTAAAATATTTTAGTCACCCAATACGTTTTTGCACATACGTTTTCAACGTATATTCTAACCTTGTACGTATCCACTAAACCTGTTTGCATGTCCAAACTGTTCATTTCATATTAAGATAGATAAATTAAAAAGATAATATAAAGAGAGATATATTAATATTGATAAGATTAATATACTTTCATATTAAAACATTTTGTATCTTCTTTTGGAAGTTATAAACTATCCAAGTATAAAATCTTATTAAATTAAAATAAGGTAAGTTAGATCTTTTATTAATATACGATTAAACTGTTGAATTATTATTTAAAAATTTGTGAAAAGGAAGAATTCTTCAATCTTACCTTTTCCTTTTTACTCCTTTAAAAAATTTTTGAATTTGAAATGTTTTTCAAAACTAGCAAAGTTAAGACAACAAAGTATTTTGTAAGCTGTCGGTTTGAGGAAAATTGAGCTTGTATGGCTACATTTCTTTATTTAATTAATGACCGGTACTAATTGGCTACAAGAGTGAATTTGTTAACCTGATGAACCATGCGAGTTGGTTTATGTTATACCTCGCATACGTACACTCATTCGACACTGTTCATATGAAAAACTGTTTGTGTTTAAACTACTTTTCTTAAACACTGAGATAATAAAATAAAATCACTTGATTTTTAAGCTTTAAAATGGGATACAAATAATAGTATTTTCCCAATAAAAAGTTAACGAAAACTATCCAAGATGTGGTGCATCTCTTAGGATTTGTTAGGTTATAAACTCATGGTCCTTGTTGGTGCAATTATTTTCTAATAGTTAAATAAACTCATTATGTAAAGACTTCACAGGGATTTGAAAAAAATATCCTTACCCATAATAACGAAAGGCCATGTGATGGTTTGGGCTTTTTACTCAATAACTGTACAATATACTCTTAAGCTTGCAATCTACATGGATTGTATGAACTAATTGAGATTGTCTTCTATATTTCAAAGTTCATGGAGATTTCATTGCCTCATCTAGTAAGAGTCTTTGAGATAAATTTCGTCACTCAATCAAGAGCTCAAACTCCTCTCCATTGCAACAGAAATTTCGAATGGATTAAAATATTACCTTGGAGTTTGGTTTTCAACCTTATTAACGAAACAAATCTGGATTTTAAAAAGAAAGTCGACTTCCTTTGGACTTGGAAGCGACTTCTTTTCGAATAATTGCTAATGAACGCGTGCTGCCATCTATCTTATAACTGACAAACTACTTCTGATTTGAAAAGTATATTGTCCTTCCAAGCTGGAGGAAAAGTGTTGCGAGTCCCCAACGTCTAGTCAGGGTCATTCAACCAGAGATTATTAACATCAGGGACCACGGTACTATGTAGAAATGAGGGATACTTCATTAAATCTAATATTATCCCAAGTACATACCTACAGTTTAACCTGTATAAATATATAATTGTTTTCTTTTTAGCGTGCAGATTTATTATTATGAATACAAAGGAAAGTTAACTAAAAACGTTCAAAATGGACTACACAATGCAGTATAAAACTTTTCTAAGTTTCCTGGGTACCGTGAAACTGCCATTGTAATTGTTTCATCTAACTGGTAGATTTCAACCTAATTCAAATTTATCTAATTTCGAGTTCGGATAAATTTGAATTTGCAAGAAGAATTTTCAGGATAGTATTGCGTTTTTAATTCTGAAGTTTACGAGACTTTTATGGACTAAACCAGCAGTATCATAAAGGAAAAGAAGATTAGTTTGGTCTGTCACCCTAGGTCACTTCCTGCTATCCGAGGACAAATTAGAAGAAATTCTCTGAAATATTATAAATCCCTTGGTAAAGCGGTAACCAAAAGACCATATGTTTCAAGTCGCACAGCGACCAATCTAGGAGCTGTCCCACAGAGACACCTATACAAGACGTGGGATGAAATTGCGGACAAGATCGAGAGTACTTTAATTAATCCAAGCTCATCGCCAAGCTGTTAAAATCACACGTTTTAAAAATGTGGCTTAAAATAACTTTTTGAATTCTATAGCTTTTTCAATTAACTTTATAACTGTTCCTGAAATGCATGTAAAATTAATTTAGTAGTACTAATTTGTCTTCTTCTCTCCTTGTGTGTGTGTGTGTGTGTGTGTGTGTGTGTGTGTGTGTGTGTGTGTGTGTGTGTGTGTGTGTGTGTGTGTGTGTGTGTGTGTGTGTGTGTGTGTGTGTGTGTGTGTGTGTGTGTGTGTGTGTGTGTGTGTGTGTGTGTGTGTGTGTGTGTGTGTGTGTGTGTGTGTGTGTGTGTGTGTGTGTGTGTGTGTGTGTGTGTGTGTGTGTGTGTGTGTGTGTGTGTGTGTGTGTGTGTGTGTGTGTGTGTGTGTGTGTGTGTGTGTGTGTGTGTGTGTGTGTGTGTGTGTGTGTGTGTGTGTGTGTGTGTGTGTGTGTGTGTGTGTGTGTGTGTGTGTGTGTGTGTGTGTGTGTGTGTGTGTGTGTGTGTGTGTGTGTGTGTGTGTGTGTGTGTGTGTGTGTGTGTGTGTGTGTGTGTGTGTGTGTGTGTGTGTGTGTGTGTGTGTGTGTGTGTGTGTGTGTGTGTGTGTGTGTGTGTGTGTGTGTGTGTGTGTGTGTGTGTGTGTGTGTGTGTGTGTGTGTGTGTGTGTGTGTGTGTGTGTGTGTGTGTGTGTGTGTGTGTGTGTGTGTGTGTGTGTGTGTGTGTGTGTGTGTGCCATCCGACACACGTATTAGTAATAAGTACGCCTATTTTTACCGTGAAAAGTCATTTGACCGGTTTAGTATTCCGTGGATTTTTGAAACCCTGGCAAAACTCCAAAATTATTCCATACACATTGCTGTGCAAATTAATTAACACGCAAAAAAAAGATGCTAATATGGCAGCAGCATCGGATAGCTCAAGTGAAGTTATTAACATGCGTAAATGCAAATTATTAATATCATCAAAATAAAGCCACTAAAAAAATCCCAGAGCTATTGTACCTTGCACTAGAGTCCTATTTTGTTGGAAAATGTCCTTTATTGTGATATGAATCTTTTTCAATTCCCCAGATTTTCCTCTTTCGTTTGCTATACGTTTTTTCTTATAGGAGAGATATTTGGACATTTCTGAAGCAAAAGTGAAATTTTACAAATGTTTCGTACTTTAATTCCTTATGGACTTATTCCAAATTGTCAGATATAATAACTATTACTACTTATTATTATTGTGTAGTTAACCCTTCTTTGCATGATTTTTTCTTTATTGGTGAAATAAATCAAGGTGATATAATTCATGTTCAAAATTAAAGGAAAAA
The DNA here is from genome assembly GCA_947359465.1 of Metellina segmentata. Classification (NCBI taxonomy): domain Eukaryota; kingdom Metazoa; phylum Arthropoda; class Arachnida; order Araneae; family Tetragnathidae; genus Metellina; species Metellina segmentata. The sequence goes on along the minus strand of OX375875.1, from coordinate 95,402,700 downwards.
TGGTTAAAAAAATCTTAGTATATATTTATAGTATAAATTTAGCAAAAAACAATATGATGGTATCATGTGGTATTTTTAAAATTAAACGCAAACTTTTTCAGAAATTGCTCTAAAAATAACAGAAACACATGTTACAAACCTTTCTTCCACTCATTTTCACTTTTTTAGCAATAGAAACTCAAATATAATAAAACAAAATTAAAAACGAAATCATACGTTTATTGCAACTACAACAAACAGCGGAATGACAACTACAAGATCGGTTTACTGATAGTGACACTTGCTTATTTTTGACAGCTATGTTTTTTTTTATGGAATGGACATTAAAAAGGTATCCAGACACGATCAACTTAAAGTGAACTTGTTCTTTTATATAATTTTTTGGCATTCAATGTAATAATGGAAATTTCCACCATTATGCAAAGAAGGGTTAAACAACTATAAAACACCTCGCTTGATGTTCACCTATCGGGAAGAAGAGCTATACTAATTTCATTGCACGCGCTGGTTACCTCAACTTGGCAACCATCTTGTGTGTGGTTATGACGTCAGAAATTTCCAAAATGTTATTTGAGGTCTTTGTCGTTTTCTCTATCCGATGATATGACAATCCACGAAATTCTCTACCTTCTTAAAATTTTCATGCTATCAAATACTGTTGTTTTTGATAAACATTCGTCTGTAAGCACTTTTTGCAAACATTTCAAATGTGTTTGTAACAGAAATTCCATAGCGGAAATAAAACTTAATGCATGTTCTTTGCTCAATTACATTCGCCATTTTGGAAATTTGGAAGTAAAAAATTCTTCTTGTATTAAAACCAATTTATGTTCAGACGATAAAGTTAAATAAATCCCTGATGGTTGCAGCATGTATATATATAGGTCGTAAAAATATTTGATAAAAGTTTTCAGACGTATCTACCGTATATGTATTTTAAAGGAAGTATTCTGAATATTTTTTATCGCAGTTGTATACTTCTTCCAAGGAGCCGCTGTAACCCGACTGGAAGAATAACGGATTAGAAACCGGAGGGTTGATAGTATGAAACTCGATCCAACCAAAAACTATCCTTTACGTGGGGGGTTGCTGCGAGTTAAATCTGTCCTGGCCTCAAATGTCCTCACGTTGGTGCGAAGGGGACGTTTAAAAAGTGGGGTGCCAGTTCAGGTGTTCCAGTCACCTAACCGTGGTTCAAAACTACGTGGTGTTGTGTCCTCAGATCGATCCTGGAAAGTTTCCTATAGCACTTTGTGCTACTCCAATGCTACGGTCATTAACTACCTTCGCAGAAAACACAGCACTACCCAAATCCTCTCATAGGCCACAACTGATCGATACACCGAACCATGAAGTGTAAATCTCTAAAGATGCCAAAATGCCTATAAATATAATTTAAAAGGTTGAACGTTAACCTGAATGTCTTGATGTTTTTCAGATATCGATGCTTCAGGAAGACCACCTGCGGGAATGCTGGAAGGAACAACTCTAGCCCTCGGTGACTACGACGAATGTTTGGACATTGTGGTGGGGAAGAGGGACGAAATTCCTCAGACACCTGAAGAAGTTGTCATGAAGGGACAGTACTGCATGCTGGAATTTCATGGATCTGATAACATGAATCGTGCTATAGCGGATTTTAATAACAACCCTGATGCCCCAATAGCCAAAACGAAAACGGTAAGCATTTATACATATTTTTCTGTGAGTTCGTCTCTATTAAAAAAACAATTTTGAAAGATTAGATTTCATTCCTTGTTTGACAGTAATTCATAACCTAGTTATAAATCACGTGAAGTTTGTCCCAATATATTTGTCAAGACCACATGTCAACTTGGAGTTGAATTAACCTTAGACATAATTCAACCAGCTTTAGTTTCTCATACTCTTTAGTAAAGTATTTTATCATTCAGGAAAATCGAATGTAGAGGAATACCATGCATTTTTCCTGCATTAGATATTTACTCTTGTATCTTTTTTGCTATTTCTGGACATTGTTGAATCTGGGAAATACTTCTTAGTTGATGTTAATTTTATAGAATGCCAAGTTAAATGGAATTCAATGACAAAATTTAACAGCAAATTTATTTTAACTAATTATTTTTATTTTTATAATACAATTTTTGTTCATAACTTATAATTTCATCTCATTAGTTTTTTATTGCACCTGTTTAATAAACTTTCCCATGCAGTTTTTCAAAAAGTCATCCAATTGTCTTTATCAGAATCTTTAAAACTCCATTACATAGTTTCTTAAATTCCTTTATTCTTTATGGATATTGTATCAAATTTTAATCGAAACAAAAACGCACAATAATTGAAAATATTCCACACAAAAAAAATTCGGCATACAAGGGAAACGCACTAAATTAAAATTTCCAAAGGTTAACATTTTAAACCAGAATGTAGTGATCCTTGTAGGCTGGTTAAGCCCACTAACTTATCTTTTCTTTGGTTGAAAGATTTACGTCGTGATTTCTGTTTGAGAAAAACACTTTGGCAAATGAAGTTAGAGAGTAAAATCCACCTTTTTTTTGTTTTCTAACTTATTTTTGATTTACGTGTGTTTTTCTTGTATGTCGACGATATACAATTGGTAATGTTTATCTAACTATACAAACATATATATAGATGATGCATTTCTTGGATAATGTTTCATACTAAAACGTTTGTCAAATAAAATGTTATTTTTTATATTGAGTAACCGAACGGCGGCCCTTTTTGAACCGGGAATTGTCCAAACAAGCGTGGAGAACCCAAATGGCCCATCCCTTTTGGTCGAGACAAAGGGAGAGAACTGTTCTATCAGTTTCATCACCTGCCACGATAAGCGAAATGACCTCTAATCTCACAGGTTTGGAAAACGCACTCTTAGTGTTTGATCTGTATAGTGTTCGAACTGAGAATCCTCTTCAATATTTACTCTCTTAACCCATCACATACCTTATAACATCCGTGGCTCAGTGGGTTTTGCCACGGATAGGAACCTATGAGTTGTTAGCGGTACCGGTTCAATTCCACTCTGATGTCTTTCTCTCTCCAGTGTCAGTTAAGGTTTACTTGTGTGTATGTCCATTTGCTTATCGTTATTTGGCCAAATATGGCCCTTACGCCATAAGACACAACTTTAACAACTTATATTTTCCATACTCTTTAGAAAAGTATTCTTTATTTATTTTTTGTCGGCCGACCAAACAGTCAGGCCCTGTTCACATGAAGCGCTTTCTCTCATGCGTTTAACAGGGTTAGCTTTTGTTATACATTAAATTATGTTTTTTATTTCACTAATTCAAGTTTCTGTGTTTGCGATCGTTGAAGATTGAGCGAAAATTTCAACGGATCATCGTAAAATTCTAAGCCAGATCGATACCAAAAACAGATTTATTTTTTAATTATTTACTATTTGATTACATATTTATTTACCATTTGATTATTTAATTATTTATTAAATCCTTACTTATTTATTTAAAGAAAATCACATTTAAGGTACCGATCTGGTGTAAAATTCTACGCCAGATCGATACCAAAAACAGATTTATTATTTAATTACTTACTTTTTGATTATTTACTTTTTTTTTACCATTTGATTATTTAATTATTTAGTTATTTAAAGAAAATCACATTTAAAGTATCGATCTGGTGTAAAATTTTCCGCAGACTTCAAATTCGTTGAAATTTTTCCTTTATTTTCAACGATCGCAAAGATAGAAACTTAACTTAGGAGAATAAAAAACATAATTTTATGCATGTCGAGGAAGGAGAATCCTTGGATTAACTGTATTCCTTCCGAACTGCAACTGTAACTCCTGCCGGATGAGATCGCCGCCCGTCTTCTGTGATGACGAGGTTCCTATGTTTAGTCCTTTTATGTTAGTCCTTTTATGTTCAGTCCTTTTATGCTAAATTAAATGTTTTTTTCAATTAATTGTGCCGTTATCTACCAAAAGGCATAGTACTTAGATGACCTTTGAAAACGCTTCATGTCAACAGGACCTAAAGTTGTTAGCCTCTAGATCGGAAGGTTCTTGGTTCGAAACAGGGTCAGTGCATGGATGTTTGTAAACGTATGGTGTAGAGGTGACTGGTGTACCTTAAATGTGTCTTTTCCGAAAGTTCTCACGTCGGGTTGGTGTGGAAGTTTGGACAGTGGAGTACCAGCTCAGGTGTTGCTTCGTCATCTGAGCGTGGTTCAAAATTACGTGGCGTGATTCTCGGATCTTTCCATTAGGCGAATGATCCCAGACAGTCGTCACTAGCCTGTTGTGTTGCTCTAGTACGACATTTATTAAAAAATCTCCATCGTTTTGGTCGTGCGGAAATCAATACAAAAACTCTCGGGAATCAGAGAGTATGAGACATGCCTGAAACAATATCTACTTTGAAATATAACGCCACACGTCTGTCTTAGAAGTAAAGCAAGCAAGTTTGAAAAAATCCTTAAGATCCCCAGAATAATATAAATGTGCCAATATACTATTGGTCTTTTGCGCGTTCCTGATGGTAAACTAGCATTACTTTAAATTCGTCATCTGACCGTGGTTCAAAATTACGTGGTATTGTCCTTGATCTTCCCCTTCTGGTTTCATCCCGGATCGTCGCCAATAACCCGTTATGTTGCTCCAGTGTGATGTTAGTTAAAATACCTATTTTGCATTGCTTTAGGTAGGTAATTAACGTCGTACTGGGACTGAAGAACGTGCAATTAGTGACGTTTCGGGATTAACCCCCTCATGGAAAGATCCGAGGACAGCACTACTTTAAAAATAGGTTGTTTGCTTTTTATGACGCAAGGACCATATTTGTAGACCCATTCAACCTGAGGTGTAGAGCGTTTTGATGACCCTCTGGGGAAAGGGCCATATTTGTCAAAGCTGTTCAAAACAACATGAACTAAATGGACATTCAAACAGAAGGAAAATTTCACCGACTCAGAAGATGAGCAACACACCCCGGTTAAATTACAGGAATTAAACCTGCACCGCCTGTAACTCGTAGTTTTCTTGCAGCAAGAGACAAACATTTGCGAAGATATGGTTCGAGGTAAGAAGAAAATTTTTATGCTCTGGCATTTGGTTTCCAGAGTTCTTGAGAGACTTTCACTTACTGTTTTGTGAACTAACAATCATGATTAGTTTTATTTGTTCACAAATTAAGTTTAATTTAAAACTATCTTTCTTTCTTAATTCTGATTACAATAGCTACTCCATAAATCAGAAAAATATATAATTGCTATTTTTTTCTTTTCTTCGGAAATTTTTATTTTTGGAATTGTTTTAGTTTCCTTGGGATGTGACAAGTCCTTTAGATGTTTCAGTGCAGTAAATATTGCTTCAAAAATATAAACGCGTAAATGCTTCAACTAACAATAATTAAGACACAGGATTAGGTTAACTTCCTACTTGACGTTGTATGTCTTATGCATGGCGCAACTTGTCAAAATATGGCTATTACGCTATAAAAACTAACCCAACCAACCTACAATCTACAGTTGTAGGTTTAGTATAAAATCCACCCCTTTTCAAAGATACATTGTGGTTGTACTGCAAATAATGTAGCGATGACAAAAGATTTCCCAAATATTTATCGTAAAATCATTAATTTAACTGGAGAGTATTTGAAACCATGCAACATTTTTTCTTGAATGTATTCCATGTGATAGTGGTTTTAATATTGTGTAATGAAATAATAAAATTTCATTCATTCGATTTGTGTGTTATAGTTCCTGAATTTGTTTGTAAAATACAAGCACTTAGCAAATTCCACGTTCAAGATGGGAGTTTGTATTCCATCAAAATGTTCTAGAGATGACATCAAGAACATGGCGAATTCAGGTAATACTTTAATTGCAACTTCAGCTAGTACTATTGACATTCAATGCTTTAACACCAAAAAAATTGAACTTTAAGTTGTCAGTTTTTTAAATGTTAGAAATAAAACAATTTTTTTTTCATACACAACACAGTCAGCGAATAAATAATAAATATTAAAAAAAAATAAGAATTGCAAACAAAACGGCCATATGCCACATTTTAGGTAATTCCATGTCCCAGATGCAGAATGATATTCAGTGTTCTGCAACACAACTCCAAGCAATTGCAATTGTTCTGCAGGCATTTTGTCCGAATTTTGAAAACTGCAGTAAAATCAAAAACAGACATAAAACACAGTTATAGGCTAATTTTTTATTGCATATTTATGGTAAAACACATCAAAATTAGTTAAATTACTTTATTTAAAACCAAGGCAAACTTTCGGAATTTGCAATTCTGTCGATAACTTAAAAGTTAAATATTTTGTAATTGACATAGAAGATGTGTTACTTATAAAGTGTTTGTGGGAATTTGGGGCGGTGTAGGGAAGTTGTTCCATAGCTAGAAATGAAAACAAAAGGTATAGCAAGTAGAGTACTTTACACTACAGAACATGTTATGTAAAAATGGCTTAAATTGTTAATAATAAACTTATGATTGAAAAAAACAACCAAAATATTGATAAAATTAAGAAAAAATTGCAAGCAAATTGAAAGCACTTTCTGCTCCTCTGCTCCATGTATACCCGATCAAAAAAGAACATTTGGTTACCAAAAATTAAATATCGCCTTTCAACTGGTTTTGCTACATTGGAAATCCCGCTCATATTACTAAATAAGAAAATCTACAGAGCTTACAAATGTCCTACAAAGATATAATTTCAAGAAGCACATAATTTCTAATTTAAAGTTGTCTAGTAAAGTATTTTCAATGTAAATAAACAAACCACCCACAGGTGAGAATTTTATTTCCCTTAATCTCATTCTCTTGTCCGGTTGATAACGGAGTTACCTCAAAACATAGTTACCATAATGTTTCCATCCTAACGCATAAACTGCAACTGTTTCCCTGATTTATCTCAACAGAAATGAAGAGTAATTTAACAAATGTTTCCAGGTTTGCATAGAAACAAAATTTTTAAGTTGTTATGAAGTGAGCAATTTTTATAGATCAACTTGCAAACAGTATGTTCAGCGGGTATTAGTTTTTGCACGCTAACGTTGTTTTTATTGAGCAGAATCCATCCGAAATCAGATTGGCAGAGTATCAGTACTGTATTGCAGAGAAAAGGGTGATGAAGTCATAACAGTACAACAGAAGATTTTGCTGTAAGTAAACGATCGTTTTCACTTTTATTTGCATAAAACAGAATATTTTCGATATAACCTTCAAAATTTTAGTAAATCATCCATGTTATCACACATCATATGTTACTTTTTCACAGAAACTAAAATATTTTTTGAGCGTATGTGTATTGCATATTCACTTTTTAAGATAAACAAATGAAAATGTAAGTCTAATTGACAGTTAAACATGCAAAATCTACAAAACAAGTATTAGAGTTTAAAAACGTACTAAGATTGTCGATAGCCATTTTGGTGGAGCAAGACTCAACCCATCAGAAGAAGGGGTGAGGGATTAGTCATGAAGACAGTGGACATCTTACTTCACTATAATTGCAACTGACGGTCTTTTCAAGCTTGCTAACTTTTATTACTCGTTGTATTAAAGGGTATTTTACTTCAGTATTGCTTTTATAACCTTCGAAATGGTTTCGACATGATATCTTGTCCAATTTTACTAATAACTACGTATCTCGTCATCAAGATCTGACCAATTTTGCTAACGACTACATACCTCTTCCATCAACATCTAACCAATTATTCTAATAACGAGATATCTCAACATCAGGATCTGGCAAATTTTGATGATAACGAGATATCTCGTCATCAAGAAGTTTCCAATTTCTATGATGACGCAGGATCAAGATCTGGTCAGTTTTCTTCTAATGAGGAGATATCTTGACCATGAAGATTCAGTCATTTCTTTAATGATGAGATAGCTCGCCAAGATAACCACCATGAAGGTTAATAAAGTACTTCTAAGTCGCACGAATGCATTTAATGTAGTATAATACAATGCTTGTATATAAATATATATGTATTTTCACTATACATCTAACACTTTTTTACTTTATAGGTGCTTGTTTGCTATATACATAGGTTGCCTACTGCTTGGAACTATTACAGATGCCTTCTTGAGATCTAAAGGAGATGATAAAAATTCAAAAAGAGGAAAAATAAGTAAAATACATTTATTACAATTACTGGACTCAATTAATGTACAATGTGGTCAAAATCACACAATAATCACACCACGCGATTCCTTGTTGAAAAACTACCCGTAAAATGTTGTTTGTTTTTCTATTGGAAGTGTCATTTGGTAGATGCATATCCACAACTGATAGTTTAATGCGCACATTCGGATCTTTATTTTCATCTGGTGCTTTGTTTTCATCCGTGTGTCTCGATTTGCTATCCGGTATTGGAAACCCCGGGATGCCAAAAGGATAGTTTGATTTTTCAAATTTTCAACCCCCAGAAATATTATGACACGTTTTGACGTGAAATTCTCCAAAAAATCACGTCCAATCGAAAATCGGACAATTTTACTGATTAGTTCTCAACAAGAAAAAAAAAAATATATATATATATATATATATATATTTTTTTTTTTTTTTTCTTAAACAAGAGGAAATTCACAAAATAAAAACCGAAAGGAATTTATTGAAAACTTTCGTTTTCAATAAATTCCTTTTGGTTTTTATTTCGTGAATTTCCTCTTGTTTAAGAAAAATATATTCCTTGCCATGCTATGTCTGCAGCTTTCAGCGCGTTTGCATGGTTGGTTTAAACTTTTCTTCTAACTTTCGTTTTCTGGTTTAATACATATGATTTTTATTTTTATTTTGATCTTTCATTAAATTACGTATTTAAATTATATAAATATAAATATAAATATATATATATATATATATATATATATATATATATATACTAGGGGGATCCGCCCCCTGCTCGCTTACGCTCGCCAACCCCCGGGGATTGCTACGCAATCCCATTTAGTTTGCTTCGCAAACCAACACTCCTTTTACATATGGAAGTTGGTTAGCTTCGCAAACAAACATTCCTTTCGCAGAGTGGAACTATCTGAATAATTTGTACTATCCTGATTTCACTTTACGGTCCATCTCGTCACAGAGAGGGCTTCGCCCCCTGCTCGCTTACGCTCGCCGACCCCCGGGGATTGCTACGCAATCCCGTTTGGTTTGTTTCGCAAACCAATACCTCTTATGCAAGTGATTTCACTCTTTTTTGCTTTAACACTTAATGCACCCTAAACTAATAGCCGTATGAGTAAAAAAACTTCTGCATCTTGTTCCCTGTACAATTTTAAGTAAACCCTGTTAATCTCCAAACTTTACGATCTGTACTTTGTACTTTCTCGGTAAACCGTCTGTGAACAGAGGGGAAAAAGCGAGCCTTTTTCCTCGCCAAATAAAAAGAAATTTTTATGGCAATTGTTGCTACGATAAATTTGATATCTGGCAAACCCGATAGTCAAAAATACAACCATCTGCGAATACAATGCTCCGTAAATTTGCTCCGCGAAATAAAAAATACTAAATTTGTGTCACCAACTTTTGATTGCATCGAATTTATTTATGAACCAATTTAAAAAATAATGGTACCGTAAGAAAGAGTATAGTTTGAGGTATACTGCGCTATTTTCAAAATAAAAACTAATAGTAATACGATATAGATATGACAGTTTTAATTAACGGTTGTAACAAAAAGTAGCGAAAATATCCAAAGATTCCGAATTTTGTATGACCAACTTTTGATCGCATCCAATTTAATTATCAACCGATTTAAAAAATAATAGTACCGTAAGAAAGAGTACATTCTGAGGTATACTGCGATATTTTAAAAATTAAAAACTAATAGTAATAAGATATAGATACGGCAGTTTTAAAAAAAAATAACAAAAATGTTCTGATTTTTCCCGAATTTCAAAAAAATATTATCAAGAACCAAATTGAAATTTCAAAAGAAACTCGACGAGCTGCAAAAATTTACGTTGAGAGGTACTCTTTAAAAAAAACTCACGGCTGAAGACTGAAAATTTGTATGTGTTTTGCTCACTCGCGGAAGAAATTTCGCTTCTTCAGTTTTGACACTAAAAAACCCTAAACTAATAGCCGCATCGGAAAAAAATCTTAATAATTGTCCAGGGAATACGATAAAGAACAAATCATGTTAATTTCGTTTTTTTCCGATCAGTGCTTTCTTGGGAAATCGTTTAAGAATCGAGCTAAGCAGCACAGTTTTCAATCCTGCGGCGTCGGCATATATATATATATATAAAAGCTCAAAGTAATAAGAACCAAAACAATAAAATAGCTACTTATTTCTCCATGTTATCTTGATCAAACAAACAGAAAATTGCGCACATTAAGCCTCCTCAGAGGTTGTTTTACTTGTCCCCATGGTCATGGGATAACTTACATCAAATTTAGTTACACAGCAACTAGCCTCTGTTCATCCGGGAGCTGCAGCACAGGAGACATCTATTCAGTTTAAAATAGTGGTAGGAGTTGCTGTGGTTACGGAGCTTGTACAAGTTGGAAAGTTCTTAAGTAATCTAAAAAATCATAAATCATGTGTGCCGGTTTAAGTCTATCCGAAACAGTTTTGAATCTTTAACATGCATTTACAGTCCACAGAAGGGGGGGGGGCACTGTGATTGACCGAGAATGTGGGAAGGAACAGATTATGTTAATGGGTAGGAAATAGCGGCTTTGGTGGGGTACTAGAAAGGCAAAAGTTTGATTTAACTCCCGGAGTTGCTAGTTGGCATTTAGATGGGGATATAAACTGGCATTCCTGCCTAGGGTGACCCTACCAGAAGAAAACTCCCAACGTATTTCATTCAGTCTTTCTATGGATAACTCCTCTCTATGACGAGGAGCCAATAGGAGTAGAGACAAATTACACTACTCATGGAGATAAGGAACAATGGACGAACGCTTTAACTACCCAATTGTAATAGAATTATTGTAGGTGGTATCTCTTATTTCTTCTCTTTGACTTTTTATTGTCGTTATCTGATCGTCGCTCAAAATTACGTAGTGTTGTCCTCGATTCTTCCCCTTCGGGATGGATCTCGGACCGTCGCCAATAGCCGTTGTGTTGCTCCAATATACCGAAGTTAATTAAAATACCTACTATAACTCTTTATTAAATTTTCTTGTTTATTCACATTTTCTATATTTATACCATTCCCTTCTTCTCTTCCTTTCTTCTTCTCTTCCTTTCTTCTTCTCTTCCTTTCTTCTTTTCTTCCTTTCTTCTTCTCTTCCTTACTTCGTCTTCTCTTCCTTTCTTTCCTATCATCTTACTCTCCTTCCTCAATTTTTTTTAACTTGTCTTTTTTTCACTCTTTGACTTATCTAGTTAATTTTTTCTCTTTCTCTCTGATATTTCTTCTATGCATTTCTCACTTCCTTTCTTGACCTTATATTGTTGTCTTAATTTCTTTCCTTCCATTTCTCCTCTTCCTTTTTTTTCTTTCTTCCTTCGCTTCTTCTAATCTCTGCTTTCTGTTGTGTATATTTTCTCGCTCCCTTCCTTCCATTCCTAACTTTCTCTTATTTTCTTCCCTTTCTCTTTTTTTTATTCCAGTTCTCTTTTTTTCTTACCTTTCTCTTTTTTTCTTTCATTTCTCTTCTTTTCTTCACTTTCTCTTCTTTTGTTCCTTTCTTCTCAATTCTTCCCTTCCTCTATTTTCCATCCATCAATTTTTTAAATTTCCTTGTCTTCTTTTTCACTCTTTTGAAGTATCTAGCTAATTTTATTCTTTCTCTCTACTATTCCTTCTATATATTTCTCGCTTCCCCCCCCCCCCCTTCCCTTACATTTACTATTCTTCCCATTATATATTTAATTCTCTCGCGCGCTTTCTCTGTCTCTCTGTGTCTCTATCTCTCTATGTGTGTATCATACTCAATCTCCCTTATTTCTAAAGGTACATACTCATTCAGCTTTTATTTTATTTCCTTAGCACATTTCCTTGGAACTTTGTTTATGTGTATCATACTCAATCTCCATCATTTCTAAAAGTAAAGAATCATTCCGCTTTTATTTTATTTTTCTAAACACATTTCTAACTGTCATTGATCTTCCGCTCTCTCAGTTTCTATCACTCCCTTAGGTGATCTTATACACTTAATTACTCGTAATTAAAGAGTAGTTTTGAATGATTTTTTTCAATAATTTGTTTTTTCAGTCACGTAAATTTTACTACGTTTCACAACATTACACTAATTGTACACAAACAGTACTGGATTTGTTTAAGTTCTTAAATTCAGTTCCATGTATCATTTCGTTATTTTTTAGGCGGACTGTTTAATTTGCGACTAATACTAGAGGTTTTCTGTGGACAATTTCATAAAAAATATCATCATATGTATAATATTGAAAAATCAACCTTTGAAACTACTCTACTTTATCCAACGAACTATTTAGGATTACTTTTATTAGGATTCAAATTATATGTCTCAGAAATTTCCAGAGAAACAATATTAATTTTAATTTTTCATTAATGTAAACTTGGTCATTCATTTCATATTCTAATGCTCTTTACTTCTTACAGGTACCATTAGATTCATCATCAAGAAAACATCTGTTTACAATAATGCTATAGATCTTTTAAGCACAGAAACAGCTCCAGATCCATTGGCATGTTTCAGAGGCATCCGTATGGTCATTGTTGCCATCATAGTATACAGTCACACTTACGCTAATCTTCATAAGTACCACTTCCAGAAATTCAGTAAGACTTCCTTCCATCTATGATTCACAAAGGAAACGTAAATCCAGTATCACACTATTTTATGAATTGTAATTTTATGTTCCAAATTATGATAGTATGTATGAATTAAAAATAATTTTTTGTTGAATTTACTGGTGATTCAGAGGTGGATCACAAGACAATAATATTTTCAACTCATGCTATAAAAATTATATTTCCAATAAGAAAAGGGTTTAAGGCTTGAAATATAAGTAGACTGAAAATTGCTATAGAGAGATGCTTCAAAAAGAGTGATCAACATGTCGACTAGACATTACGTGACTGCTCTGTAAGACAGTTGAATTGATTGGCCGAGTTGGCATCTTATTACTTTGTTTGTTGGTGTATAAAGGCGCGTTTACACATCTTATGGCAAGGTAAGTGTGCGAAAATGGTGAAATCGACTAAGTCTAATTTGTAGCACGGACTAATCAGATGATGAATGAATGGGCGTTTTCTACTATCCATTAAACCAATCAGATGATGAAGTATCGTTTCAATACGGCACAAGGCATGTTGAAACTAGTTTTGGTCACATGATGCTGGAAACCTATAAAAATTCACCTTGTTCACTCTATTTTATATCTCCTCTATGGTTTAGACCATGCTGATGTTGACTATATTATTTAATTTATAAGGTGTGTATCACTTTTACTGTCACTTTTTATACTTGGTATTAAGAAAACTTCTCATAGCAAATATCTTGCGCGTAATTTGTCAAATGAAAAAACAAATCCGTTTTTTAAGGATAAATTAACTTACATTTCATTTTTTGTATCTTTCATAAAAGCGTTCCGAGCAATTCAAAAGTGAAAGACGTATCAGATTGTTTAAGTTTGCTATTATTTTAATGCACGGTCCTCTTAACTGACATTTATTTATCTAAAAAAGGAATAACCCACATAGCAGGCAAAATAGTTTTATTTATTAGTAGCAATTTAGTAGTATAGTAATTTTAATTTTAATAACTTTGTTGACAATTTTTCTGAAACAATAAATTATTTTATTTGTCTAATTAGATGCAGGAAAACAATTTAAAAAAAGAGGTTCTTGGTATAGTATCTATATAAATATTTGACTGCTACTTATTGTAATTTTAAAAACATACTACCCCTTTTGACGCACGATTTATTTAATATTTAAAAATTATTTCAACTGTACCGCGGTAGCTCAGTTGGTTGAGTCGTTGATTAGCAACCGCAATGTTGTGAGTTCGAAATGCAATCCAACCAAAAGACTGTCCTATACATGAGGGTTAGTGCTCGTTAAATCTGTCGTGATATCAAATGCCTTCACTTTGACGTAACGTGGAAGTTCGTAGAGTGAGGTACAAAAACTGGTGTTGACCTCGTCGTTTACCATGGTTTAAAATTACGAGTTTTATTGTCTTCTTATTTCTTTGTGAAATTTAACCCGGACCGTTGCCAATAGTTCGTATGTATTGCTCCAGTGCGATATAAATTCAACCAACTACTGTGTGTGCATGGTTGAAGATAAAATTAAAATACTGAAAACATGCACTAGAAAATTAGCTCACGCAATAAATATTAAGGAAGAACATTAAATTGAAACATCAATCGCGCTTGAACTCTCACGTTCCAACACCAGAGTATTGGAAATTTAAAATTAGGATTGCAACATGTAGTAAAAAATAGTTTTAAATATGTCGAAGAGATTAGTTAAGTATATATTTTTTGTTATTTTAAAACTTATTCCATTAGAACCACATTACTTTTTGAATAACCCAATATTTTGATATTTTTGTTTCAACTTATTCGTTATATTATCATCTTATACTTGAAAAGATCTTATTAATAGTTACAAATGAATTGTTCCTTTTCCAGGTAAAGCGGCAAATTTCTTGAAATTCTTTGATAGCTTCACTTTTGCTGGAATTGGAAATGGATCCGTTACCTTGGATTCCCTAATTTTCATAATGTAAGTGTGAATTGTGAGTTGTTTCAATTTGCATCACCTCTTAACATTTATTAAGTTCTCCACTTTTATTAAAATGGAAATAATAACATTGTAATAAAAGTGTTAGTTTTAAAGTCACAGTAAAAAACCTAATGTTATTTAATTATTTTTACAGTGAATAGTTTATTGAATTAAATGAAGAAAAGACAAAGAATGCATTCTTTGAATATCTAAACCAAAAACAGAGAAAATGATAACAGAAATTATAAATAGCATCCACAAACTCTTCAGATCAATATTATAATTTTTATCACTAAATTGTTTTGCATTTAGTTTTCCCAATAGAAGTTTTATTTTCTTTGAACTAAATTCATGTGTTTATGTCAGTGGATAAATACGTGTCAAAAACTGATAACGAGGGGTAAAATATTTAAAAAACTTTTAAGATAACGTCCTATAAAGAAATAATGGAAAAGTGTATGATTTAAATTATTTGAATGATTAAGAGTATGTTATTAAATTATTTCAAAAATCCCGTTTTTCCGTCCATCCGTACAGTAATATATTTTTATATTAGAAATGAAATTCGAGTCTCAAAACCCATAGAATTGTATTATAAATCCCAATTAAGGATGTAACATTGCGATTTTTGTTTGACGTATTCTGCTTATGATTTCTGAGTTGTATGAAATTGAAAATTGAATGGTTTTAGACAAATTAAAGCTATAATTTTTTTCAATTCATATTTAATGTACTGTATGTAAAACGTTTGTGCCCATTTTTGTCGGATAATCAGTCAGGCTTAAAAAAAACTTGAAAAACGCAAAACTCTACAAGACAAATTTTTAAACTTTTTAAAAGTTTGTAAATCTTGGTTTATTTAAAGTTTTACAATAAAAAAACTCTTCTTATTTTATCACATAAAATCTGTTCCGAAGAATTAAATAAACAGAGTTAGTAATTAGAATAGCAGAAAGTGACACGTCAGTGGCAAAACGATGTACAAAAATCGTAGCCTACATGATAAATTTCTAATAGGATGTTTCGTTATTTTTCAACCATTTGATACTTGAAAACAATAATATTTTAATGCATTTTTTATTATCTTTTGGTCGTTTATTTTTATAATGTTTCCAAAACTTACTGAAAACTACAAATAACACCTAAGGCAATACTCATAAGTCAGTTCCGTTTATAAAAAACGATATTAAGGCTTAGAATAAATGATTTTTAAAAGGATCTTGTCTCTTAAATTTTGAATTGTTCAATTTAGTTTAAAACAAATAATTAATCAACTTTTCTTTTGTGAGTCAATACCTAACATTCCATCTGTCACTCATGGGACAGTCCCACATAAATTTTTAGTCATGAAAAGGACTGTACCTTTTATTATTTTTTTTATTTATCAAAAACGTTTTTTAAACTTAAACCGGCTTTTCTTCAAGTCAGTGTACTAAAGTTTTGGCTTCAAGGTCTGTCAACAATAAAGCATGCCATCTGTCACACATAAATATTAGTCATGAAAATGACCGTACCTTTTATTATTATTCTTATTTATCAAAAATGTTTTTGAACTTAAACTGGCTTTCCTTCAAGTCAGAGTGTGCTAAAGTTTTGGATTCATGTGTCCTTTTCGGTTGTTTCTAATTCATCTTGGTCTACTATATACATACTTGACCAAGTCTCTATGAAACCCCTCGTCTTTAAAAAGTTCAATATCATCAAAGAATTTTGAAAGAGGTTATGAGAATCCAAACCCAAAACATAAAAGCATGCGATCCGCATGGAAGCCTTTACATATAACTTTTTGGCAAATAACGTGCAACTCATAACATATAACATATTTTACCAATCTACTGATATAGTCTGAACCTGGTATCTTTTTAGAGCAGTCACAATTTCTTTCGACATATGGAGGTATGCGCCAAAGAGAGAAAATGCTCAACTAAATATCTCCAAGTTCCTGCTAAGTCGATACTTCAGGTAAATATCATCTGTTCACCTGTTCTCAAAAATATATGAAACACTAATTATTTGTACATGAAACAACAAACTTTTGAAATTGAAATACAACCTTTTTGATGTTTAAATCAGAGTCGTACACCCCACAAGATCATGAACTTTTAATATTATCATGTGACTTTTAGCGAAATTTTGGATGAAGACTTATCTTTCTAGATAAAATTATCCTTCGTTTCACAATCACGTAGAACTCACGTTATCTTTTTATTGGTAACTAGTGACTGCGTGGCTAGCAAGGCGTTGCCCGTGACAGTTCTTTTCGTGGTCAAGTGTGACCACTGCTCGCTAACCCCCGGTGATTGCTATGAATTCCCATTTGGTTTTCGAAGCATACCAATACCACGGACGACGCCGTGATGGCCTAGTCACAAATGCGGCCAAATTCGAATTGCGAAGAGATCCAATCGGCGTGACGTCACAATCTCTTGCGAAAATATAAATATTTAACTGAAAAATTATTTATGAAAAGAAAATCAAACGTATAAAATATCTATCTGGTGTAACATTTTCCGCAGATTTCAAATCCGTTGATTTTTTTTAAATCTGTCTTTAACGATCCCGATTTTACAAAAAAGAACTAAACAATGCCAGTCAAATTTTTTTTGTTTTGTTTTCCTTCGCTGGAATTGTTTGAGCGCAGGAAATGGAACCTGCTGATTTCTCGACAGCGAAGATCAAATTCGTATTGGTAAAAATATACCATTTAAAAATTATTTATTTTAGCAAATCATATTTTTAGGGATCGACTTTTTGTGAAATTTTCCGCAAATTTCAAATCCGCTGAAATTATTAATCTATCTTTAACGATCTGGGAGTTAGAAAAACGAACAACATAACTCCAGCTAAATCTTTATTTGTTTTTTTCGTCAGCTGAAAAATCGTTCCTTAGAAAATGAAACGGAAACACGGAAAAATAAATTTAGAATCTGTCATCTCTTTATGGTGTTACCATTCTAAGGAAAACAATAATAATTGAATTACAATAAATTAATTTTAAAATGTTCTAGATTAAATTTTGAAATTCGGGCTAGACATAAAAATTGCAAAAAATTCCTTGTGTGCCAAATTTTATTATTGTAAGTGCCATAGATTCGTCGGGATACTGCGTAGCGAGAGACAGACACTTCCTTTTATAATAGTAGAGATATGTACATTTCTGAATTAAACAAATGCCAAGCACTTGACTTTACGACATTCCCTATCTGGCTTCCCAAAACTCCAGCACTCTATTATTACAAGTATTAAGTGCTGTGCGGGTGAAACGCCATAGATTTTCTACTATGATACATAAAATACAATCGGGAGAGTCAATAATATTACGATAAAATAAGTGTGCACACAGATAACCATACCTAGTCAGAAAACGAAACTCTGCAACTGATACCTTCCATGGAGAATCTGGAAAGACGTAACTGGAAGAAAGATAGAATAGAATCTTTGTTTGTGTGTGGAACGATTTTATTAGTCGTTTCTGAGGAATATAATACTTTGGAATGGTTCTATTGGTTCCTTTTAACTTAGAAAAGAATCCTTTGGAACAATTTCATCGTTCGATTTCTCAGAATAAAATCGTTTGGAAATATTCTATTGGACAAGGCATTAGAATAGAATTCTTTGAAAATACTCTATGGCTCATTTCATAAAAATAGAATCATTTGGAAACATTATGTTTCTCATTTCATAAGACTAGAAATACATACTTCATAGATAAGACATACTTCCTTTGGAAAAATTATATAGGTAAGAAGATTACAATTCGTTAGAAGTCATGCAGGGACGGTTTCAAGGTTGAATTATACATGTGTGCCCCTCAGAGGATTAACATTGTAGTAAAATATATAAAAACAAAATTCATTTGGTTACTCTATACAATAATAACATATTTTATAAGCGCCCAAAGACAATTCCTCTTCACTCAATTTGGCCCAGTCAATCCAAAGAGTTAGAGACACCCCCGGTTTAAAATATTCAAAGTTGCTTGAGAAAATTATTTAATCAACAGGGATTTTATAGAACACTGCTATACCTTCTAATTAGTACAGTATTGAAATAATTCGTCAAAGATTTATATCATTCATATCTCTACTATCATAAAAGGAAGTGTTTGTGTATGTGTCTGTGTGTTTTCAAACGAATCTAAACCACTTATAGTCCTGAACTTTGCCACGCAGGTACTCCTAAAGGTGACTGAAAGTACCTCGAAGTCTGAATTTTAGAACTTAATCCAGTCAATCCAAAGAGTTAGAGACACCCCCGGTTTAAAATATCCAAAGTTGCTTGAGAAAATTATTTAATCAACAGGGATTTTATAGAACACTGCTATACCTTCTAATTAGTACAGTATTGAAATAATTCGTCAAAGATTCATATCATTCATATCTCTACTATCATAAAAGGAAGTGTTTGTGTATGTGTCTGTGTGTTTTCAAACGAATCTAAACCACTTATAGTCCTGAACTTTGCCACGCAGGTACTCCTAAAGGTGACTGAAAGTACCTCGAAGTCTGAATTTTAGAACTTAATCCAGTCAATCCAAAGAGTTAGAGACACCCCCGGTTTAAAATATCCAAAGTTGCTTGAGAAAATTATTTAATCAACAGGGATTTTATAGAACACTGCTATATCTTCTAATTAGTACAGTATTGAAATAATTCGTCAAAGATTCATATCATTCATATCTCTACTATTATAAAAGGAAGTGTTTGTGTCTGTGTCTGTGTGTTTTCAAACGAATCTAAACCACTTATAGTCCTGAACGTTGCCACACAGGTACTCCTAAAGGTGACTGAATGTACCTCGAAGTCCAAATTTTAGAACTTAATCCAGAACATTTTAATTTATTTATTGGCCTTTCTTATTTTTTGGTTTATTAAGAAAGGCAACAGTGTAAAATATAGCGTTTCTTTTTTTAGCGAAATTTTTTTTCCTTTCGTGTTTCTTCATTTTTTTTATCAGGGTTGCTGAAATCCAAATACTTTCTTTGATTTCATTGGCTCTTTTATTTTTTTATTTATTTCATAACGGATTATTTTTGTCCACAGAATATATTTCTTTCTTTTTTTCTTCTTCAACTTTGACCTCTGAACGTCACTGGGTGAACGTTATTTTTTTCCTTTCATAGCGTTTTGTTTGATTTGAGTCACGGACTCTATATTTTTTTGTTGCTTTTTTTTATCATTGTCGTATGGGAATTCCGATTCTCCTTTGATTTCACTGGCTTAGAACATTTTTTATTAATTATTTTTCTTCTTGCTTTTTTTCGTAAGTTTTAAGATCTTTTGAAGTTTTGATTCACGTTATTTGTCGAAATCAGTAATTAGCATATAGTTTCTTGCTTCTTTTGTAGCTTCAAGACTTTTTGAAAGTATAGCTATATTTAATTTTAATCATTTACGGAATTTTTTTTTATTGCCTGTTTAATTCGTATTTGTCGTGGTCAGTGAGGTTGACATTTTAAAAGCTTAACTTTGTCATGGGTCAACGCCGTGCTGGTACTACTTGTTTTGTAATAAAAATGTTTTCTATGATTGTTGAAAAGTTTTAATTAAGACAATAATTTTGATATAACACAGCTTTTGGGATTTTCTTCTAGGTTGACTGCAGCTCAACTGTTAGCAATATCCATCTTCCTAATGTACCCGTTGTTTGGTGCAGGTCCTTTTTGGAATGCTTACGTAGACCCTGTGCTCAATAACTGTCAGCAAAGATGGTGGTTGAACATCGTTTATATCAGCAATTACTGGAAAACAGGGGATTTAGTAAGTCCACATATCTAAGAAAGATGTAGTTTAGATATTTAAACTATTTATTGGTGAGATTATACATCATTTATCGATTTCTTCACTAGCTTAATTGGTAAAATCTCGAATGTACACTAGTACAAAACAACTTTGTTTCAGGGACATATATCGGGTGGATTTTATAACTGAAGGGCTACAGGCAACACATAATGATAAACCACAAAAAATTGAATGAAAATAAATTAAAAATAAAATATTCAAGAGGCTCAAAACATTTCTAATTTTTTTTTGAGAAAAAAGTTGTTTGTTTTTGTTTAAATAATTTCTTGAGTGTGTAAACCATATTACAGCTGAATTTGAATTTTTTAAAAACCTGACGATTACTATCATAAAAAATTCGTAAAGTGTTTTAGCATAATGTTGCCATAATTTCTTCAATTAAATGAGAACTTAATCACGAAAAATTGTAGTGAAATTTTTCATCTACGCATTTTTAATCACATTTGACTGGAATCATAACCACTTCTGCAGTATACGTATTGAAATAGCAATGCAAATTCACAGGTGTTTAAAATTTTGGGATAATTTTAATTTAATATCCTTCAGGGTAAGTTCCTGGTATGGATAATTTATTTTTAAAAAATTGGTGAAAACGCTGGATAGGTCAGTTTCTTTTTAGTTTCGTCAGTTCTCTCATCCTCTTTTTTTTTCTTTTCCTTCTTTATTTTCTTAAAAATGTTCTGTTATTATATTCTATTATTCAATCCAACAACTTTCTATTCTATTATTCTATTCTGTTATTCCAGGGCTCGAAATACCCGGGTGCACAGGTGCACTGTGCACATGAAAATATAATTGTGCACCTAATTTTTTCCCACTGGGTGCACACAGTGCACCTTGTGCACCTAATTTAAAAGCTTAGGTGTACAAGGTGACCTGCATTAAAAAATCTATTTCGAGGCCTGTGTTATTCTATTACATTATTCTATTCTATTATTCTATTCTGTTATTCTATTCTATTATTCTATTCTATTATTCTATTCTATACTATTATTACATTCTATTATACTTTTCTGTTATTCTATTTTATTATTCTATTCTATTATTCTATTCTATTATTCTATTCAAAAATTCTATTTTTGAATAGAATAATAGAATATATATTATTAATATTATATATTATTCATTTCTATTATTATATTATTCCATTCTATTATTCTATTCTGTTATTCTATTCTAGTATTCTATTCTATTATCCATTCTATTATTATATTATTATATCATTATATTGTATTATTATATTATATTCTAGTATTCTATTCTGTTATTCTATTCTATTATTCTATTCTATTATTCTATTCTATTCAAAAATTCTATTCAAAAATTCTATTTTTGAATAGAATAATAGAATATATATTATTAATATTATATATTATTCCATTCTATTATTATATTATTCCATTCTATTATTCTATTCTGTTATTCTATTCTAGTATTCTATTATATTATCCATTCTATTATTATATTATTCTATTGTATTATTCTATTCTATTATTCTATTCTAGTATTCTATTCTATTAGTTTAAATCATGTTAACCCTCTTGGTGATTTATCTTAGTCGAGCACTGTCCTATAGTGCCCTATAGTAGTAGACCTCTGGTGTAAAAAACAGTTCGAAACTTCCACCAGTTCTGGGTAATAGGCAATTTATTTTTACTACTTGGATCTCTACTCCGCTTGGAGTAATTGGGCAGTTTTGTCTCGACGTGATATATCGTCTTTGCAAAATTGACAAGATCTTGGACGAGATATATCGTCAATACACTTGGAGGGTTTAACCTTCATAAGTATACAATACAGGAAATTTAAAGCCATAACATGTTAAGAAACATTAACAGAAGAATTAACTGAATGAGTAAATTTTTTAAAACTGCATTTATTTCATTCGATAATTTGATGTTAAAAAATGTGCAAAATTGATAATTCTATTTCTTTCTTATAGTGTTTATATCACACCTGGATATTTGCTCTTATCATGCAACTGATACTGATAGGATTTGTAGTTCTTTGGATTTTAAAGAAGTAATCCTTTCCCTTATTCATGTAGTTGTATTTAATTTGTTTTAATTCATGTTCTTCTAGAACCTCTTTCTGTGATTGAATCATTCCCAATATTTATTTTCACCGTCAACTATTAAATTGTTTATCATGGAACAATACTTTTTACAGGTCGCTGATGTTGGGGGTCGGGCTGATGGTCTTGCTGACGCTAGGTGGAATTGTTGGCGTTGCAGTCATGACAACAGTACACGATCTACCAGGTTCACTGGCATTCTTTATGCTAAACGCGAGGTAACTGCATTATTTCATAAATTCTATTGACTCGTTTAGCTGGTAAAATCTAGCACATGGTCAACAGACTACCCAGGATGTTTTTTACACGCGATATTGTAATTTTCATTCTTATTAACACTTCAAGTGGTTTCTATATGATGGATGTCTCGTCCATCAAGATCTAACCAATTTTGCTAATAACGAAGGTACCTCGTTCATCAAGGTCTGGACAATTTGTAAATGATGACTTATTTCGCCAATCAAGATCTGACCAATTTTGCTAACGATGAGGTACCTCGTCCAAAAGATCTGGCCAATTTTTCAGATGACTACGAATTTCGCCCTTCAAGATCTGACCAATTTTGCTAATTACAAGATGTCTCGCCATCAAGATATTGCCTATTTTTATAAAGAAATCAAAATCTGGTCAGTTTTTTCATATCTCGTCCATCAAGATGTGATCAATTTTGTTACTGACAAGGTAACTCGCAGAGACAACCACCAAGATGGTTAAGAGTTAAGCTTGATGTTTACTAATATACCCAAACATATCTCCTCCATAATGTATGATCCATCTCACAAGCTCCAACTCTTTCAATCGCGTTGGAAATTGCTTAAATTGTGATAACTTGCCATTCTCACAGAGGAAACAAATCTAGATACTTCCATTGTTGTCTATTGTTTCATATATGCATTAGCAGACGCAATCAATGACGTGCATAGGTGGCGTTGCTAGGTATTTTGCATGGTCTCGTCTATACCGCAATTCTGGAACTTGTGTGAAATATTTCTACAAACAGACTAACTTTAACTTGATCTACCTAGCTTCAAAAGTTCTCCAGAAATTACACCTATAGACTATAACAGTCAATGAGTATAATATTATTTTTAATTCAAGAGCGTAATAATGTGACAGAATTATTTGCTTGATTTTGGATACCTGCGAAATAATAATTTAGTAATGCTTTTTAAAAGTAAATGGAAATAACTGAATGAGTATGGAAAATCTATCTTGATATGCTCGAGACTATTATATTCCTCATTGATTTAAGAAGTTCATTCTAAGTTTACATTGTTTTTTTCTTTTAGGTCATTCCCAATAGCTTGGGAGGATGTCTTCCAAATGCCATACGACCACTTGGGTCCCTTTTGCTGGGGACTTTTGACGGGTTACTTTTTGGCAGTGAAAAAAGAGAGATTAAACATATCAAAAGTAAGAAAGTTTTCTAAATTGTGTTTTTTATGTGTGTTTATCAATCTTATATTTTCTATTATACATTTCTGCATGTCTAATATGGTAAAAATTTAGTTATTCTATCGATACAAATTAGGTCTTACTACCCTTACAGTAAAGAAAATAATTTCATAATTGCATTTAAATTAGAAACAATGGATTTTTTTTTACCATACTCCTCTTTGTGTTTTACCCGTACCATAAATAAATTGATTAAGTATTACTTACACAACTTGGGAAATGGTTTGGAGATTCGTTAGAAATTATAGCTACACAAAACCCAGAAAAAATAATGCACAGAAAATGGATTATATTAAGAAGGGCAAAGTTTTGTATGGCATGGTTAGACTTTCAAACTGAAATGCATCATAGCTCTGAGATGAAGGATAACGTTTAAGAATTTTAAACAGATATTTCTTTCAAATTCCCTATGCTACTCTTTAAACCTCCATTTTATCATAAGTGAATGACAAAACTATTATTTTATGACGTTTTCATTTCTCTTGTTAACAGGGTTCAGAAGTTAAACATAAGTATTTTTTATAAAATACCATTTTATTCAAATTTGAGCAATTCTGGAATGAAATACTTTGCAAGTTGTGTGAAACAAATGGAACCTAACAAGTTATAGCAATTCTCATGTGAATATAAAAAGTAACTGAATTAAGTGTCGGGTAATGGATGTCGTAAAACCAATGATTCTCTTATTAAAATACTGCGCTCTATTGCGTTTAATATTGCAATTTATTAAAGAATGAGAAACCAAATAAAAGTGTAGAAACTTTAGAGCAGTAGCTTGGAATGAATAAAGTTTAAAAGTATTAGGTAATAGTAATTTCAATAATGCAGCGTGAAAAAGTGATATAAGAATTAAAATCGAACAAAATATGCATATATAAAGCAACTTTTACAAAGACAATTGCTTTATGGTAATATACACAGTCCAGTCACAATAATGTGACCACCTGTCAAAAGCCAGAATAACCACCTTTGGCGGAGCGGACCGCTGCGAGACGTGCAGGAAGAGAGTCAATTAGGTTTCTGATGATGAGTGCACCCAGTGAATGCCAGTAAAACATTCCCAAACCATAATGCTCCCTCCTCCAGCCTGGATCCTTCCGGCAATTGTTGCAGGGTGTTTGCTTTCAGACGTTTCACGCCGTATACTCCAACGTCCATCTGTCCGATGGAGCATAAAACGTGATTCATCGGAAAAAGTCACCTGTCGCCACTCTGTGGATATCCAGTTGCGGTATTGGTGTGCAAATTCCAGCCTTCGTCGCCGATGAACAGCAGTCAGCATAGGTGCATTAACCAGGTGTCTGCTGCGGAGGCCCATGCGCAGCAACGTTCGCTGAACCGTTGTTGAGGATACACTCTTGGTAGCCCCTTGGTTCATCTGGGCGGTCAGTTGCTCAACAGTTGCACGTCTATTCGCCCGAACGCATCTCCGTAGCCTTCGTTCGCCTCTGTCATCTATAGCCCGTGGTGCACCACATGTGTCACGCCGCTGATTTTGGATAGTGCCATTTTGACATGCACGGTATACTTTTACCACGGCGGCACGCGAACAGTTCACAAAATTAGCCGTTTACGAAATGCTTCCACCCTTGGCCCGAAAGCCAATAATCACACCCTTTTGGACGTCGGATAAATCGCTACGTTTCTGCATTACGCCAACGATTGAAATGCTTTCCGATGCCCTAGGACATCCTTTATATACACTCCAATGCAATGTGCTGCCTCCTTCCTTATGTGATTGGTTATTTCACGTTGACTTCGAAATTGGTTGGTGGTCATATTAATGTGACTTTACTGTGTATAATAAATGGTGCAAAGTTAAATAAAAATGAAAATTGCATGGCAGTTTTAGGGTAACAGCATTTTAGTATTTTTTAAATTTCTCACTGTCTCAAATGTTGTTGAAATAAACATTTTTTTCATTTAAAAGTACGTTTGCATCAAAGCAAAAATAACTACAAAAATAAAATGAGAAAAAACATACGAATTAGATAACTTAAAATACTTTTAAAAATTGTCGTTATCAGTCTTGCGTAGCGATCACAATTCCAGTGTTGCTTGACATTGACTCCCTCTACTGCCTACGTCGATGCAGATAATTACTACCTATTATTGTATAGTATTCTTTGTTTATTGCTGGCACTTGAAACTAATCGTAGATATTATTTACATTCTCATTCATTTTACATGGTACTCATTTGTAGTAAACTTAAGGAACATTGCAATAATCAACTCTCAATACAGTAACATGTGTAGAAAGACAAAGGATCTAACCCTTGGAGAACGTTTTGGAAGACTGAAGTTGCACTTTAATTTCCAAGATCAACTACATTTTGAAATACTTTTTGATGACTGAAGTTGCCACTCTACATCCTTC
Source organism: Metellina segmentata (assembly GCA_947359465.1). Lineage (NCBI taxonomy): Eukaryota > Metazoa > Arthropoda > Arachnida > Araneae > Tetragnathidae > Metellina > Metellina segmentata. The sequence continues at coordinate 95,376,333 of OX375875.1, read as the reverse complement.
TCTGATACTGGCGCAGCTTGGCCGCTTTTGGACCTTGCGCCATAAAAACCAAACATACAATCCAATCTCGCTGTGATACAATTTGAAGTTCTTTTGATAAACTGAAGTTTCACTCTCTTTCCCCGTTTGAGGATCTTTTCTGTAGACTGAAGTTGCATTTTACTTCCACGCCTTACTACAATTTGAAGTACTTTTTGGTCGAGTATACTACATTTCCACTCTTTGTTGAGATTCGGTACACTGCTATGTATACTACTATACCAATTATTATGGTGGGAAAGTTCATCCCACATTACTGTGTTTCTTTTGATGTAAACGCGAAATTTAGATTATTAATTTGATGTTGTTTTTAAGATGACGTCCATCGTTTTGTGGTGCTGTACAATTGCCGTGGCCGCCGCTGTGGTGTTTGGTTTGTACAGGTATCGGAATGGTGCCAGAATGGACTTTTCTCTTTCCATCTTCTACGCTGTTCTTCACCGAAATGTCTGGAGCATGTTCATAGCGTGGATAGTCATCGCGTGCACGACTCATCACGCAGGTAAGGCACACGTACGAGGCCTCTATTGCACTAAGAGTTAATTTCGCTTTATCTACATACAATCTTTCAGTACTATATCCTTTGACTGTAGCATTTTCCGATTGTATGACAGGAACGCATTCGTGGGATGGACAAATGGAAATTTCTCTTTCAGAACTGTGTCATTCGGGAAGGTGTTGAAAAATAATGTTTATCTGTTTTTTAAATCCTACACCAGTCTCTCAGTCACCAGGCGAGAAGCAGCCGAATAATGTATGAAGTGATAAAATGTCTTGTAAAGACGTTACACCAAGTGGCTGGGTTAAGTGGTTCTCAGACGCTCCTGTCTCTCAAGCCCACTTGATGCTCAAGTGTACCCCCACGAGTGAAACTACAGTTAGTTAGCTTTCGGACTCCGTCTTGTTCAGACGTCTCTGTAGCAACTGGATAATTTTCATAACTAAGCATTTTTATTGATTGCCACATTTTTCTAAATTTTAAACCCATGTCCCAAGAAGTTTGCGTTTCTTCTGCGTTTTAATAAATGTTAATTTTAATGTCCCAAGAAGTTTGGATTAATTCGGCACAGTCTTTAACCCTCCAAATGTTTTTTCCAAGATATCTCATCCATCAGAAACTGACCAATTCAACTAATGACGAGACAAATCGTTATCAAGATATTACTGATTTTTTTATGATGATGAGATCAAAATCAGATCAGTTCTTTTAATCACAAGAAATCTCATCCATCAAGATCTGATCAGTTTGACCATTGACGAGATACCTCATGGAGACAACTACCAGGATAATTTTTCTTTTAATTTTAGAACACTCCTTGAGCTGGTCTCTAGTCATTTCTACTAATTAGCAAAAATAACTGATTTTGCTACTCCAATACGGTGTAAGTGTCTCTGGAAGTTAGGTCCTGTTCACATAAGGCGTTTTCGAGGTCAGCTTTCCGTAAGCATTACATTATGTTTTTTATTCTACTAATTCAAGTTTTATCTTTGCGATCATTGAAGATTGAGTGAAAGTTTCAACGGATTTCAAATCATAGTAAAATTCTACGCCAGATCGATACCAAAAACAGATTTATTATTCAACTATATTCCATTTGATTATTTAATTATTTATTAAATAATTAAGTATTTATTTAAAGAAATCCCATTTAAGGCGTCAATCTACCGTAAAATTGTCTTCAATGATCGCAAAGATAGAAACTTGAATTAGTGGAATAAAAAAAAACATAATTTAATGCTTACGGAAATCTGGCCTCGAAAACGCCTTATGTGAACAGGGTCTTATATCTGGTGAAGAGTCAAACACAAGCGAAACCAACAGCTCCGGGAAAGGAACATGAGCTTTATGAAATTTATTTTTCAAAATCACATTCCAGATTTCTCTTGTATACTCCTTAGCTAGAATTTATTAGTTTTCATCTACAAGCAAATAGCCTCTTGATGTTTAAAAATAGATTGAAGCTGTTTTAGTCAGCTTAGGTTTGAGAACAATTCAATGGCAATTGTGTTTGCGCGTATACAAGTGTATGTGTCTCATCAACTACATTTGTTAAACACTTATTTTTATTTTTTATTCCAAGGTTCCACGCGTCGGCGAGTTAACCATTTTTCAGAGGATTACTGAATATGTACAGAGGCATACCAAAATCTGCTTTTTGACTGTTCATAAAAGAATGTTTGAATTTATATTATGACGAAACATTAATGCTTTTAAATTATTGGATATTTTTTATTCTTAAATTATTTTTTAGTGTCCTCAAATTTCCAAACATCCTAATTAGTCCTCGAGTAGCAAATAATGACCATAAAGGGACAAAATCCAACCAAATATCCAACATTTCCAACCAAATACTTCTCGGCCATTTTCCATAAAATTTAACTTGAACTTTTATTAATCCTCTGATAATCCCTACTGTAGCGAAAAAAATACCTAAAGCTGCGATTTTCAACCGACGTGCTGCAAGATTGGCACAGATGTGGCTATGGATGGCGAAACGTTTCAACACATGTTTAATTTATTTTATTTCGATTCTTTAGTGCTGAACTTTTCACAAGTGTGTTAAAAAATAATTTCATATAATACCCCTATAAATTAATTTTCAGTATTATTTTTTATTACAAAGTATCTACATAAATTGTATTTTTTTTAATTAAGTCATTTTAGACGCAAAAAGGGTAGGTAATTACTATTTTCGTGTCATTGCAAATCAAGCAAAATTATTCCTCTACTTTTTGGCAGATTAGCCAAAAATTAAAAATATTTTGTGTGGAATTTTAACATTGAGTTATATGTGCCAAAAGATGAAAAGGTTGAAATTCACTGCTGTCAAACCAAACCTTTATGAATCTTCCCAGAATTCAACCCCTTATGAATCTTCCCAGAATTCAATCCTTATGAATCTTCACAGAATTCAACCCTTATGAATCTTCCCAGAATTCTAACCTTATGAATCTTCCCAGAATTCTACCCTTATGAATCTTCCCAGAATTCTACCCTTATGAATCTTCCCAGCTTCAGAATTCAAACCTGACTACTCGCCTTAAAAATTAACCAACCAACTATCAAACAAATTCGTGTTCACAAAACCACTTTATCTTGATCTGCTTTGCTATAAATCATTGCTCTTTTTTAATCAACAGGTCCTCTACCTCGACTGCTGAAATCAAAGTGTTTCATTCCATTGGATCGCTTATGCTTCATGACGTACATCATACACATGCAGATCATATACTTCTACTGGGGAAACCTCAGGGAGCTCATGTTTATGGGACACATGGAACTCGTAAGACAAATACATTCATTCACCTTCAGAAAGTTCAAACTTTTCAATTAAGAATACTTAAAGGCTCGGTGCGACATTTTAGGCAAAACGTTTTTTTTTTATTTCAAATTTCAACATCTAACGGCAATAACGTTTAGAATAAACAGGTTGCAAAAAAGTTGTGGAACCTTTTATCAAAAGACACTGTTCTGTAATAACCCGTAGATTGGGTTTTCATAATTTTTGTTGTCTGTTTTTTCATCAGCAATATCAACTATAACACTACAACTTTACATAAGTTTTACACATAAATAAAAGCTAAATAAATATCTTCGTACAGTTATCAATTGACAGAATATTGAAAACTCGAATTTGAAAGCCTTTAAAATTTTCTTTTCACATTTTAAAATTTCATAGTTCTTCAACAGTTTTATGCCTAGTCTTGATCGGTCTGTTAATCATGGCTTGTCTTAACCACATATTGTGGTGCTTCGAGGTGTCTTGGAAGGGCAGTCATGATTATTCGAGACATCTTTTATTTTTATTAAGGACATCATGGAACTGATCTAGTTAAAAGTTATTACGATCTGGAATAAGACAAAAATTCCAAGCCTTTCATTTTCTCCTTATGAAATTAATCCTTAAAAATAATAAATTTTTGTCTAACTGTTAAATTTCTGAGCTTGTAAATATTTTGAAAGTTAGATTTCCGTTTATTTTTTAATGCTCTCTTAGAAATGAAACTAAAGTATCTGTTCTCTTTCTGAAAGCATCTGCATTAAATTATCTAAAACAATTCTCATTGACATTATTTTTGTTTTCAGATGTTCTTGGCCGTTAGTTATATCGTGATATCTTTCATATGTTCCTTCATCTTGCACATCACATTCGTTGCTCCGTACTTCGCCATCGAAGACTACATCTGTTCGTTTTTCAACACCAAAGACAAAATTACCTTTGATTCCAAAACCAACTTGAAATCCATCTCTATTCCAAGCAGTATTAGTGCCGAACCAGAATTAACGGACAATGCTAATGTGTGTGTCAACCTTGGTTATACGAAGAGCCTCGAAAGACTGTAATAACAGTCAGTACCGAAAGAAGACATGAAAGACTGGGACTTACGGAAGGCATTTACCCTTGATGTCGATCGTTAAAACAGTGCATACAGTCTGAAGATGAAATGAAACTAAACTTTTTTTTCAGTTCTGTAACTGCGTGCAGTTTAGTGTGATAGGGGTTTTCAGAAAACACACAAACAAACCTGACTGAATGAGATTTTACTTTCGCTACATACAATGCTCTCTGATGATGCACATCAGGGTAACGTTTAAATGTACGACACTTTGGCGATTTTTTGTGTTTAATTTAAATTTTTAATCATATATCAATTCGGAATTTATTATTTTAAATTTTTACTAGCGAAGTGAGTGCAGAAACCGTATTCAAAAAGCTAGTTAAATGACGTAACGTTCGGAATGCGTGGAGAAAACACTAGCGTCACCCGCAACTTGATAGAAGATGCCACTCATGCATAAATCCGTTCTGCAAGACACTTATATTAAGATAAGTAAATCCAAATTGACTTACCTGGAATAATGGATATCCTGATCCACCACTTTGACAAAGAAAGATTGTATTCAAATAACACTTCTGTAGCATGGAACAGTATTCCTATAACCTGTTATTTGTTGAAAGACACGCGATTGAAATGAGGTTTCCAAAACATTTTGTTGTTGATTTTATTTTGCCACCTATATAGGAATACTGTCTAATGTGCCATTTTCCCAAGCGGCATTGCTTTGGAATATCAGCCGACTGAAAACATTGTTGCAACAATGGACTAACCAACAAATTAATTAGTGGAAAAGATAAGTTATTTCACCCTCTATCAGTCCTAAAGGTTGGGTTAATCCACTATCATCACTTAGTGCTAGTATTTATTGGAATAGGCTGATCTCCAGTTTTATCATAAAATCTATACTGATGTAAAAAAATTAAAGCTGCACCATTATGTTTAAAGGTTACAACCTCAGAATTGAACAGCCAGTGGCAATTTGCATAACCAGTGATATTCCGTAAAAAGCTTATGCATATTCAAACTGGAATCATTACAACAGAGGCTCTAACCTCTGACCCATGGACCTTTAAATGAAATAGACAAAGCCTGTAAGCCCATCTACATGTTATTTCTCCCAATTTTCTCGGTTTCAATATCGGTTCACTTGGTAGTGGGAGAAGGAGTGAATCCTAATGTGGGATAAACTATTGATTGGTTCAAATGATTATCGATCCTGATTAGAAACACTTGTCTGCGCATCGGTAGCCATTCGGCCCAAGTCAATCTGTAAGACGTATCCGAAAATTTAAGACAGTGATTCCACCCACATACTCATCTATTTCATTTAAAAGTCGATGCTTTAAACCTCGTTATGCCAGTGCATATGCTACCTCATTCTCTGTATGCAAACGTGGTGCAAACCTGCATCAGTGTTCGAGGTTGTCTCATAGCCAACTGAGTGTCACCTTTTTTTTTTAAATAGTTTTTACATTGAGACTTTTGTTTTGCGGTACTCGGTGCAGTGTCACCACCTTCAGTTCAAAAATATTTTTTGCTGTTCGTTTCTAATCTTAGTATCGTTTTGTTTCTTACTCATCGGTCCGGTAACTCTCGACTTACCTTTTGCATCACTTTCGCACATACGGATCACTTCACTGCAAACTAGCAGTTGAAATCCTTACTTCCAATCTAAGGTTTGAACTCAGTGTATATAACCGAAAAATTAATTTTCTCTGCATTTGCAAAATTGTTTGTTTATTGGTTGGTTTTCGGGTTTTATGGAGCAAGGGCCTATTTGGCCATGCTGGGCCAGACACAAGATGGACAACGTCAAGTAATGGACTTAAACACAAAGAAGGTTTTTACGGACACAGGAAAAATACACACAGTAAGGAATCGTACCTGACACGAATCGTACCTGGCAAGAATCTTACATGAAACGAATCGTACCTGACAGGAATTGTACCTGACACGAATCGTACCTGGTAGGAATTGTACCTGACACGAATCATACCAGGCAGGAATCGTATCTGGCAGGAATCGTACCTTACACAAATCGTACCTGACACGAATACCTGGCGGGAATTGTACATGACACGAATCGTACCTGGCACGAATTGTACCTGGCACGAATCGTACCTTACACGAATCGTAACCGACATAAATCGAATCTTGCGCCGCTTACAACTATCAGAACAAAGTGTGGGATAATCCATTGTTGCTGTCCGGTCATCAATTCATCGACGACTCAACTAGTCATTCTAAAAATTAACATTGTCTTTGAGAATACTGTGTAACTCAAATCATGTATTGATAGAAATATGCATTGATCGAATGGGTATTTTATTTGAATTGATTTGAAGGATTTTGTGAGAAAATCGTTTTGGTAACACAGATCAAATGTATCAATGTGGTACAAATCAAAAATTGCTACCATTTGTCGGAGTGATTGTTCTGTTTCGAGATATGCTATTCCCAATTTCCAGCAATTGTCTTCTAAAGAGAGAATTTTCGTTCTCTGAATAAACGCATCATTGGTACCAATTTCTGTGATATGCAGGAAGTGTTTCGTGCGTATTTAATTATTTAAGCATAAATATTATTCCGACAGTTGTTAGTCACCTCAACCCGATTCATGTGTAACCGTGAAACACATTTGTGTGCCATATTTAATAAAGTAAACTTCCATTATGTCGGAAGAAGTTTATGACAGCAGCTAAGTACAATACCTGCTGCTATTGAGCATAAGATGTTGGGGCAACGGGTAAAATCCAAATTTGAATAATGTCGACATAGTCCAAGTAAAGAGATTCTAGCAACAGTGAAATCCACAGAAATATATTCCGAATGAATGAACTCGAAAACAAAATACACGAGGCTATAAAAAGAATGTCTAATTGTTTGAATGACTGCTTAATGCTTAAACGCTTAAGATAACATAACCTCTTGTATAGCGGATAAAGTATTATAATTTTAGAATTTTTTAAAACTTCAAAATAACATTTTTTTAATTGAGTACAACATTGGAAAAATTAAATAGAACATTGATAAAATTAAACAGAATATTTTTTCTAACATTTTTTTTTTAATTCTGAATTTTCACAGAGAATTAAATTATTTATTAACTAGATTCTAAGAAAGTAGAGAAACAATATAGTTCACGTAGCTTGGGATATTACCTAGAAACCTTAAGTGAGAGATATTGGTGCTGACAGTGGCGTAGCCATAGATGGAGCTTCAACACACACACACACACACCTGAAAGACTTCATAATTTTAAAAAGGTTTCTTATTTTTAACTATCTACAGCTTAAGTATTCGTTTAATATTATTAATGCATTGAAATAATTTTGAATATTCTTTATCTAGAATGATAGTTATTAAAATAATTTAAAACTCATTAAATTCTACAAAATTGACACAAAAAAAACTTTTGATAATAAGGATTTGAATATTTTCCTTGTATGATTTATATGGCATTGCAATATTTGACATCCATTGTAAAGTGACTAAATTTACTCGGATTTACGAAAATATGTCACCTTTTAGCCCAGAATATACTTTAAGTAACTTAAATTAAGCCAAATGAAACCAAATTTCAGATTTAAAAAAATATATATTTTAACAGAAGCATTTTTAAAGTGTAATAAGCTCCGAAACGGAATAAAAAAAAATTTGCTTAGCTCAAAATTTGACTTTATTGAATTTGGATAAACCACAATCTATTCACCAAAAGTACTAATTAATTCAATAAAGTTTAGAATAGCAAAGTAAAGTCATATTCGAAACGTAACTCAGAAGATTGATATATGTCGGCATGATGCTGCAAATTTCGTTTTTTATCCGTTATACATACATACATATTCTTCAGCTCAATCAATACATTTTCGACAAGTATATCGATTAACTTATAGTATTTCTATAAGAATGAATAACAAAAATATCAGCAAGAACATCTTTCGAATTTTAAATTGTGTCAAATTCTAAATTATCAATTATATGCTGATAAAGAAGGCAATGCTTTTTACTTATATTGGGCATGAATCATTGATTTTGATCAAAATTTAAAAATGCATAACATCACTTTCGATCAAAGTACAATATGTACATAAACAGATATTTTTCATTATTTTCAGTTTCAAATCTTGCTATTTGGTAGAGTTTATTGATTCTAAAAAATTCACCTTTACTTGAAAAATATTCCAAAATATAAACCACTTATTAGTATTACATGTTAGAGATCAATAAAACGGCTCAATCAGTATTATTTCCAATTATTTTAATTTGTAAATACAAGTACTGGAAAATCCATGTGTGCCTTATTATTCATATCATTGTGCATATTTCATATTGATGGTTACGAAATCATTTGTTGTGTTTTCTGTTACATTTTATCTAATGTATCTATTGTTTGGGTATTCAATAAAATCATTGTTTTTGTTACTTAAGTAAACAATTTCTTTCATACACAAAGCAGTGTGTTTAAGTGTCACAAAAAAAATGAACTCTCCCAAATATAAGTTTAAAAATTTCTTTTTAAATTATCTATCTTTTGAGGCCAATCTGTTGGGTTTTTTTTTTTTTGTTTCTTAATGATTTATTTTCTATACAGTTTGCAAATGTTATATTTTTTCATGAATAGACCCTGGATATGCTTAGGTTTTTACTTATTTAATTCAATTTACTTAATTCAAATCTCAACATATTTTATTTCGGATTCCTGAAGACAATATGCAAATTTTATATCACTTAAAATACCAAATTGGAATTCACGACACTTAAAAATTTTTAAACAAAAGTCCCAGTCCTTAAATGACTACAAAAAAACCTATTTTCGATTATTTTGTACTTTAAAAGACGATTTTTTTTATTCAAAATATTGTTAATACACCGAAAGTCATTGCGGACAGCCAAAACTGTGCAGTTTGGCCAATATATTAGATATTTTAACTATAGCACACACGACTGAAAACAAAGAAAGTATAACATACTACCAAACCAGCTTTATATAAATTAAAATATCAGAACGAGACACGTTAATCAACAGACAAGAAACAATCCGGTACACATCTACAATCTCTGTAACTGAAACCGACTGCATCTCTCCTCGATAAACATCTTTATGAAGAGCCTGAACTACAACTCCACCCACCAAAAAAGAAGCAAGCCTTTTGATTGATGCCTCAGCACCTCCCACCAGGCCACACCTATAGTCCTTCCCAGAAAAACAAAAACAAAAGGCTCTGACGAACTCGCCTCTGTTCTGTTGAGCTACTAGAAAGAACTTTCCATCATATTGAGGGCCTTCGGCCCATGTTCTCCAACCACTCCAAAATTGTCAACCAACTCAAAACGATCAGCAGAACTACTGTTTTCTCTCTCCTACTCTATCTCTCTCTTTAAAAAAGAATACGGTGGAGTGGTCGTTCACGGTAAGACGTTTGTCGCCAACTAATTTTTGTCGCCAAATCAAGATGGCGGCCGAATTCCGTAACAGTAGATAGGGTTGCAATAACAAAAACTGCAGATGTGAAGAAAATCCGCAAAAGGTGAAGGTTACCATATTTGGCGACAAATCGCCTTCTTACCGTGAACGACCACTCCACCAAGAATACAGACGCTTCCGTTTCTAACTTTGCTCATGCGCAGGTTTGGTTCTCGGAGTTTTATGGCGCAAAGGCAATATTTGACAACGCTGCGAAAAACACAAAACATACAATATCAATGTACATGCACACAATGAAAGTTTTACAGTCGCAAAAGAGAGAAATTCACCTGACAAGAATCGAACCAGCCCCGCCCACAACTCGAAGGTTGCTAGCACAGTGGGCATACCCACTGAGTCACGACGAGTCCAGGCTCATGCGCAGATGACTGCATGGTGACGTGTACTTGAAATCAACTGATAAAGCTCTGATAGTATGGTGTTTTCTAACGCGCGTTGTCGCCATCGGTACATAGTTAAATCAGTAGAGCATAAACACTAAATCAGATTGGACTGGATTGAACACCGAAGGCGGACACTGTTTCACTTATGCGGCTGTCAGCTATATCAGTGCTCCCCAACCTTTTTATCGCCGTGGACCGGATCAACGTTTGATAATTTTAACACAGCCTGTTGGGGGGGGGGAGAGGGACGTTGATTGTTTATATTTTAGATTGCTTTGATTTAATAATTTTAATTTAATTACATTTAAACATGCCTTTAAAATAAAATACAGTTGCACCAAAAAATGAATATAAAGTGATTTAACAATTTAACTCACTAGAACGCTAATTCAATGAGAACCCTGAGCTTGTTTCTTTGCTACGAAATGGTTTCATCTGGGGGTAATAGGAGACAATGACAACCGAAGTGTGTTGCTTAGTTCCACTGTATTCCGTTTTTTTTTTGTTTGGGTTGCTGTCACTTCAGAAAACCCTGTTTCACTCAGAATAGGTTGTCGGAAATGGCAATAGGGGTTTAAGTGCTGTGGTGGCAATCTCAGGGTATTCCGCCATGACTTTAATCCAGGACACCGGCAAAGTTGTTGTCTCGAACGAAGTTTTAAGGCCGCCTTCATTTGCAATCTCCAGTAGTTGATCTTCTTCTTGCACAAACATGCTAGATTCGCCTGATTTGTTGACAAATGGGTCGCGGATCCATTCCTTACTAGTTCGTGGGTCTTTTGTGGTTGGGAAGTAGCGCTTGAACTTTTTTTAAAGCAAAGACAGGTGATCGTGCACCAACTGGGAGAATGAATGTTTAGGCTCAGTCTCGCCTAAAATACCCACTAATGTCTGAAACATGTCCAAAATGCCTCTCTTCACGCGCCGTCCCCACAACTTCAGTGGGGCTTTAAATGCAGCTACTTTGTCTGCCAACTTGAAAAGAGCTGTCACATTTGTCAAAATTGGAAAATAGAGACATACAGAATTCAGAAATCATAATTGAAGCTCTAGTAACAGAGAAAATTTCAAGTTCTGATTTACCGCCTCCTAATATGAGTGGTCATTTCATAGATAAGAACCGCACAAACCCGAGAGAAATACACCATAGTAAATAAAATGGAAATAATTTATTGTTCCTTCGGCGGCCCGGTACCATTTGATCCACGGACCGGTACCGGTCCGCGGCCCAGGGGTTGGGGACCACTGAGCTATACAGTCCATCATAAGGAGGAGTTTCGAGGATTAGAGTGAGCCGAGCAAAATCCACTAGACATATAAAACATTTAAGAGAGTGCAGAAAAACATAAGGTAAGTGAAGGACAAAAGACTTAAGTACAGAATTACACTGCCGAAACAACAAGGGCTACGAAATTTGTTTGATTTACACAGAACCAAATAATAGTAATGCTATATACAGGTAGTATTTAAACTCCATCGACATACTTGGAGGGGAGAAAGTACGCATCAAGATGAACAAAAAAAAATGCAATGGAACATGGGATTGCAAATGACGTTGAGTGGGTGAATATTGCGAAAATGCATCTGCAAAGTGTGGCGTCATTAGAGGTCGACAGGCGGCTGGCCGTGGATTGCGTACGTCAGTCGTCGATTGCCGCACCCTTGAAACGTAGCGGGCCGATTGGTGTTTCTGTCAACACAACGAAACAGCCTAATTCGCAAATAACTTGCGTTTATTTTACAAACAATCGTGTCCCTGTGTTCAGATGTTTCAGGGAATCGGGTAAAATTACCTGCATCCAAAACCCACAGGACCAGGTGGTAGACCATCTGCGCTGTCACTGCATCGTTCAACTACCGATGTACCTGCCTAGCGGGAAATGTGGTGCATGTACGATGGTAATCCACCCCATTTTTCCCGCGCCGTGTGTGCCCACCTCTATGCAACGTATCTCGTAAGATGGATCGGACACGGAGGCACCGTTACTTAGCCTCCATACTCGCCAGACCTTAGCCCCTCGGACTTCTTCTGGGGTCACCTGAAATCAATCGTTTATGAGACACCAGTTGATACACCAGATACACCGAAAGATCTGATAACGAGGATTTTGACAGCTTCTCAGAAATAAACCTCCAGCATGTCCGCCACGTCGTTGTGCCCCTACGCAATGAAGTCCACGGATGCCACTTTGAACAACTATTGTAAAAATTGTGTCTGTTCGCTACACGCTGTGCCTATGCTGTCCAATAAATATTTTCTATATATATTTGTTGTTTCTTCCTCGAACTTATTGCAGACGCTATGAATTGTCTTCAAGCTTTCCCAACACTTCCTTGGCCAGCTAGGTCTCCTGATCTCTCTCCCATAGAGCGCATTTGGGACGTTATGGGAAAACGATTGCAACCATCCCGGAATGTTGACCATTTAGCCCGACAGTTGGAGACAATTTGGTAAGAAATTCCGCAGGACACCATCCGGAACGTTTTCTGTCTATGCCACGCCGGGTGAGAGCTTGCATCCAGGCCAGAGGTGGACCAACGCCTAATCGACTTTCTCCATTTGTAACGGTCAAACTCTGAAATAAATCAGTCAATTGTTCTGAAATTTTAATCGTTTGTCTTTCTATGTATGTTCTTCACCATCCACCAATTATTATCGCAATCAGACAACTCTTTCTTAGTGCGTTTTTTGTTATGTATATAGCATGAAGTAGAGCGAAGCAAGACATTTTAGACCTGGAGTGAATTAGGCTTATACCGTCCATCCTCTGTTAAAAACAAATTTATGAATTTGCAGTACTTTATTTACGGATTTACAGTACTTAACAAATTTACAATGCTCAAATTTACAATACAGAACATTACCCCCTTATTTCTTCTCTTTGTCTTCGCCCTTTTTTGCGATGGCGGTTTACATCGCTTTCGTACCGGTAGGCAGTTAATTAACGTGTCACGGAAGCACACAGTGGGCTACTGGCAAGGGACCGGAATTAATCTCGAAGGGAAATTCCAAGTACAACCCTTCGTAATTTGTTGCCACATTCAGATGATGAGGCTTGCACCTGAGCAGGCACCCCTCCAAGTCACCGAACTTCCACACGACGCCAACTTGAGGACATTTGAGACCATGAGAGACTTAATGTGCACCAGCCCCTCAAATGACGATCTTTGATTGGATCGAGTTTCCAACTAAAACCCCATTGGTTGCTAATCCGTGACTATATCACCTTGGAGCTAACATGGTCAATATTATACTACGTGAAAACGTACAACAAATCTCACAGAAAATTTTGATCGATTTCATGTTTGGATACATCGTGAGCAAATTTTGTAGTATTTTATTGAAAACTGATTAATTTCTTTTCAAGTAGGAAGGTAGTTATAATTAACTTCGCACTGGAAATATTAACTGTCAATTGGTGACTCTCGGGGTCCACCCCCAAGAGAAAAATCTAAGGACATCGTTTTTTTGAACCACGGTTAGATGACGATATGAACAACTGAGCTGGCACTCAACTCTCCGAAAATACACACCCCGCGCCAGAAGTGCGCCAAAACAATCGCCAGAGCCATTACCACCTTTGTAATCGTAGACTGCAGCTGTACCCAGCTTTCTTGGTGTGTGCATGTCCATTTACTTCAATTCGTTTGGCACCTTGTCCAAACATGGTTTTTGCGCCATAAAACCCATGGAAACGATAAACGTAGTGTAGCATTGCTTTTACACACACACCTAATGACTAAGTAACCGCATCTATTGGTTGAAACAAATCTGGGGAAGGTTCTATTGGTCCAAATTGCTTATGAGTCATGCAGGGAAGACTGCAGTTTCCAGAACGTATACATGCGTATAAACCCCTCAGAGAATTCATCACACGTTATTTTTTTAAATACTGTGGCGTACTCGCCTAACCCTGGGTAGCGGTCATATAACAAAATATACAGGGAACAGCACTATTGATTCTGGCCGGAATAAGGTGAGATTTATTCAGGGTTTCTGGATTAATAAAGATAATTAACAACTTCTTACAATATGTCATAGGAGATGGCCTCCGATAAAATTAAAACGAGAGTTCACGGTGAATATCGAGGAGATGGCCTCCTGCAGTGAAAACACGAGAGTTCATGTTGAATGGACAGGAGATCTTTGAATCCTCGCAGCAGACAAGAATGAACGATCTCTTCAGCAGACCGCGGGGGTCTTTCAGGAACTGTTTCCTAGAGGTGTGTTTCCCCAATTCGATTCGATCCGCAGATCTAGCAGGCACTTGCGTCCTGGGAATACGTTTTAGGAGTCTAGGTCCGAGGCGACTCTTTCCGTACCACGGATGGAAGCGTCGTCTAATTCCAAGCGTGAACGTCGTCTGCTAAAAAACCTCTCTCGTTGCCGGGTCGAAATTTGGGGGTCCCGACGTCATGTCGTGTTAGTTCTCCCTGATTGGCTGTGACGGCAGGCGAGCGCTAATTCCGAAGAACCCTACTTGCCAGCTCGCCCCCGACAACAAGTCTATATAACGCCTTTTCTAGTCTGAAGTCGTTCTCAGGCCTCGCGACACCTGTTTCGTCAGAGGCATGCCGAAACGAATCGTCTATAGAAATATAGTGTCAAAGTCCAGACATCTTGTCTGGACCCGGGCGTCTTGTCGCAAGGAATTTGCGGCGGTACTTGAGGGGTTTTTCGAGGGGTGTTATGGAAACGTGGGAATCATTATTTGATTCCTCACAATACGTAGTACATTTTAGGACAAAAAAGAATTGAATAAAACAATATAACACATTTCTCAAATTTCTCAAATTTTTTTTGTTACGTAACATTGACTAGCAATGGTAAGGTCATCTTTTAGAAGTCAACCAGTGCGAATAAAGAATGGAATCAATTGGGCCGTTAATAAAAATTAAAAGAAAAAAAAAAAAAAGTTCGTAAATAAAAGAAGAGCATTTCTATTGATGTATCGAAACCTGGAATCGTAGACCCTATGCTAATGAAAAAAGAGTAATTTTATCCACTATGACGCAGAGGAAAAAATTTCTCGTTTTTTCATTAGCATAGGGTTTGCATTGTTATACAGGGTGATTCATAAGTACGTATACAGTTTCCAGGTGCTGTAAAACAGGAACAGTTTAAGACCAAATGCGAACTGTTAGCTAGGTATACTCATAAAGTTTGTGTCCCCCTCCAGAGAGAAGTGACGTAGGGGATAGTGAGCATGTCACGTGACTAGTCAGTGGAAATGGCTGCGTATGCAGTGGAGGCGTTTTGAGTTCTTGAATTGAGCAAAACGGAATCTGTCACCGTTGTGCAGTTGCATTTTCGATCACGTTTCGGAAAAGAACCTCCAACCAAAAAATTCATTTACGCTTGGTTTAAAAAATTTGAAACTATGGACTGTTTGTGCACAGTTCCAAATCCAGGACGACCAAGTGTATCGGCAGATATCGTCAAAAACTTTATTCATCCAATTGGATAATAAAGTCGAAGCACTTTATTCTCCAATTGGATGGTGCACCACCAGACTGGTCAAGTGACATGCGAAATTACTTCTATTAACATCTTCTTCACCGATGGATTGGACGAAGCGCCGACTACAGCATGTCACTAACCCAATGACAGCCCAGATCCCCTGATTTAACACCATGTGATTTTTTTTTTTTTTTGGGGGGGGGCCTACATAAAGGATAGACTATTTAACCCTCATATTCATGTTGATATAGCGGAGTTGAAACAGCGTATCGCAACCACTATCACTACACTTGCTTCAGATTCCCTAACACGCGTCTGGGCAGAAATGGGTTACCGGTTCGATGTGTGTAATGTGACTAAGGGTGTACACATAGAACATCTGTGACTGGCTTTAAAAAAAACT
Organism: Metellina segmentata; assembly: GCA_947359465.1. Lineage (NCBI taxonomy): Eukaryota > Metazoa > Arthropoda > Arachnida > Araneae > Tetragnathidae > Metellina > Metellina segmentata. Next base: position 95,360,218 of record OX375875.1, on the reverse strand, counting down.
TGAAACATTCACCTACACTTCTGTTACAGGTAACATAAAATAGCTTACATTGTCACTGTTATATAGTACATTGAAATTGTATACTTACTTATGAATCACCCTGTAGTTATGTTACAATGCAACAAAGCGGTAATAAAGTTTCATTAAAAACAGTGCAGTTTTAAACAAATTAAATCTTGGTAGCGAAATTGGATTGTTGCCCTCAACTGGAGAAAATATTAACTATCGTTCATTCGTTATTATTTTTCATTGGTGTAAGCTTTAAGTATTTTACATTGCGATCTTATTGGGTGATTTTGTCACATTATTTGACTTATTTTCTTACTTCTAGAGCGAGGATGTGGTTTCAAAGATTGAGAGAAGATGGTAAGTATTTTATTAGTAATTTATTTTAAATTGTGAAACCCCTGCTCCGTGTTAATTATACTATTCCATAAAAAAACATCGGTTTTAATTTCATTATCACTTTTCAAGTAGCATTAATCAAGTATATTATGGGGCAGAATCAATACCGAAGAGAAAGATCTCAACCAGAAATAGGAATGACTGTGTCACTATCATGGGTTTTACGTTTCCCGAAAATGATGTCACAAGTCAATGAAATGGAGAATTTTTATATTTGTTTGTTCATTTTTTGTTTCCTATTACTACAACTGGACAAAAAAAAGACGGATCAAGAATTGTGCTCGTTTTCTGTTTTGTTTGTAAATATTCTCTTTTGAAAATGTGATTGACGCAGGTGTTTCACGATACAAACACGATAAAATGTTTTAGAAGAATTAAAGTATTGAAGGGTTTGTTGCAAAAAAGAGGTAGCTCCAATTTTTCATTTTTTTTTTAAACTGTAAAAAATACGTTTCAAATTCAAAATTCTCTTAGTTATGCGAAAATGTTATTTTTGATAAATTTCCTTAATTTTTCTTAACTAACTGTTGGAGCTTCATCTTTTTTGCACCAAACGAACTAGTGTTTATTTTACCACATTATAGTTCATGCAACTCCCAACTAACCCAGGATGGAGCTACAGTACAAAGTCCAATATCCGGAATCCTCCAGTTCTTGGCCATTCCGGGTTTCGGACTTTTCCGAATTTTCGATTATTTGCAGTTTTTTTTGTCAAAAAAAAACCTAATTTAAACCTCTTTCCCTCCGCGGGCGCGAATTTTTCCGATCGTTATTTACGTCCGGAACACGGTTACAATGCCAAAAGATCAAATTAAAAAACAGGAAAAAATTTTAAAAAAGGAAAAAACAATTCTTAATACTGCAACAAATTTTCTTACAAATGTTCTCATTTTTCTGTGTGCTATTTACTCTGAACAAGTTCGACTTTTTTTTTGCGTTGTTTCATCAATTTGGTCCAGGTTGAATGCCTTGTTTTTTTTAAATTGTTCTTGTAAAAGGCAGAAAGAAAGAAAATATAAAAGAAAAAAAGCTGGTTAACAAAACGTCCGGATTTGGGACTTCGTACTGTACGTTCTTTTGCAGCTAACCCTTCGATTGCTTTTGAGCAATTGTAGATAGCGCCATCTGGTGCAATTGTCAGAAGTAGTATCTAGCATTGAAAGAAAGCAAGTTCATGTAATTCATTTGATAAAACTAATTTAGCAAAACATATGGAATTGTTATGTCACTCTGTGGTCATTTATTTTTTGTGGAAACGAATTCGACGTTACGGGTAGAATAACAAAGAAAATTTGTCAATGGGTACGTTGTATTGTTAACATTTGAAGTTAAACGTAAAAGAATCTTCCAAAGTATCATTTTAAAAAATTTCATAAGCTTTTCTAATAATTTAGGTTATTTTAATAAGCCTTCAAAAACCTAAAAGTGTTGTAGAACCCTATAGAAGCCTAAAACATAAGTTGAAAGAAACTTATTCGAGATTTTTAGCATTAAATCTCAGGGCAATAAATTCTATAAACCTAACTTTTTAAGATATGTATTAAACGAGAATTCGATTCCTAATGCATTAAAAGAGTTAAAACTCAATTTTATAAGATAAGTGTATGAACATTCTGTGATACATATGTATTGTATTTACTCTCATGAATATATTGTGATATATTCACATTAATGAATTTTCATATATGCTTGATACTCAAAATATAGCAACATAAAATGTTTCTGAAAAATTACTTTTTAACACTTTTAATAACATAAAGCAGAAATGTGTCGGATTGAATTCAATTTGCTATGAACGCGCTACTTATGAGAGACTTATTTTGTTTTCTTTTAAACAACAATATTTAAACTGACGACAAGTGTGCTTCTAAAAAAAGGAAACTTCTCGTTCGAAATTAAACAAATTTATTACTTGAAGTCTGTAGATAAAAAAATATATATAATTTATAAGAATGTGTTCCACTGCTTTTTAACTAGACACGTATTCAATAAAGTCGTCATCATTGTCGTATCAAAGATAATGGGACTGAAAATTTTAAACGCCCTTAACTAAAAAGAAATTATCAAACTATCTCTTGGATGACTCTCTCAAAATGTTTAACTGAAAAGAAACTCTCAACTATATCTTGGATCACTTTACCAAAATGCTTAACTGAAAAGAAACTCTCGGACTAACTCTTGGATCACTCTCTCAAAATGCTTAACTGAAAAGAGGAACGCTTTTCCAGAGAAAATGAAGTGCATCGAAATAAAATCTTAAATGAATCTGAAACTTTAAAAAATCCAATTCCCTCCATATAAAACGCGACAGGAAGTTAAAAGAAAAAATCCTGAAGCTCAAAAAATGATTTTTTGTTCCAGTAACAGCGGGAAAACGTCACACAAAGGAATTCAGTTTCATACGACGGAATTTTTTTGATACAAATTTGGTGTTTTGACTATTTTAACGGCAGATGGCAGCATGAGTTAAATTTAAGCAGACTGAACGAAAAGTAATCGCAAAGGAAATAAACCTGTAAAATGACAGTTCTGGGGAATTTTCAAATATTTGTTCCAAAGAAAATAATATTAATTCCTGTTGCCCCAACGACGAACACAAAAACTATGTTTTGTACTTTGAATGAACTCCGCCACGGTAGCCAGCCCGGTTGGTAGAATAATGGCATATCAACTGGAGAGTTCGAAATTCAAATTCAACAAAAGTCCATCGTATACAAAGAGAGCTGATACTCACAACCTTTCCCTGAATAAAAAAGAATTAAACAATGAAATAGTGATTAGTTTTAGGTAATTAGTTCATCAACGTTACAGTGGACGACGGTCTGTCACTATTCCCAAAGGGAAAGAATACGGTAATGTTTATAGTTTTTTAAAACTTTGATGCAAGGATCATTCTCTGAAAATGCTTAAATATAAACAAAAGAATAGCTGGAGTCAAATGGTGCGAATCCTGGAATACAACGAAACCTCCTCCTAAAAACGAAACCTTTATTTGAAGCAATTCTCGCACTAGAACACATTCAAAGGTATCATTCAATAAAAAAAAATGTTCTCTACAAAATCCCATTTTTAAAAATTGCATTAGATGACGTCTTTCTATTGAATTTTGCACAAACAACGAAATTTGTAATGAAAACACCATGTTTTGATGCCATAATCAAATTTTACATCGTTAAATTAGTCTATATATAAAATTTCTTAAATTTACTACCTTTATATCCGGAGATATTCAATCCTAAAGTTAGTGTCATTGTAGTTATCGCAACAAGAATTTCAAATTTGAACACTATTTCAAACGTATTTTACAGCAATCCAAAAATTATTATTTTTACTATGCAAGTGAGAACGATTTTAGAAATACCTTTTTATATTTACTATGAAAGTGCAAACGATCCGAGAATTATTATCCGAGGCTTATCAAGCGTATCTTAAACCTTTAGTTGCCCCCTAAAATCGCAATAACGAGGACAATTTAATGTAGAGCAAAAACTAATTGTTTTAATGAGGTGAAATTGTGCATGGCTATACCCCTAGAAGTTCTACCATCGAGTACCATAAAAATATAATAAGGTTCAAATTCATAATTTTTTCAACCATTAACTTAATAGTTATTATTGAAAACTAAAAACTATTTTTTAAATAAAATATCAGGTGGATTTTGTTGAAGTTGTTTAACGGTAACATGGTACAAATATCAGCGTTATAGAAATAGTATTTAGGAATATGTATAAAAGTCTATGAAACTGTTTTAACATTAGGAGCTGCAATGTTTCTGTCCTCATAACTTTGACACAGTTAGACCTAATGGCATGACATTTAGTATCTGAATTTAAATTTTGATGTAGATTCGAATTGTGAGTCGAAATTGGAGGTTCCTATTAGAAACTATGAAGCTGGTGATCAACTTCATATGAAGACGGCCCCTTAAGCAAATTGTATGCGTTTGAATTTACAGAAGACGTTAGTATCAGTCAAACGCCATATTGGAATTTTCTCTATTGTCTTAATTGCTCGAATGAAGAGGAGTAGCTCGGGGTTTTTTTTCTGCGACTGCACATTCGGCATCCTTTTTTCTTTTTCAACCTCAATGAGAATGACCTTATATTTCCAAAATTCCCCAAAATAGTTTTCACTTTTGATGCCGAAGCTAGGTTATTTACATTGTCACACAGGCCGCTTCTACTTGCGCCTTGAGTATTCAGATAAATGTTTTATTAGCCTGAAGAGCACTAAGACCTTGAAGTATATTTTTTTTCTGTTCTAGCAAAAGGACAGTTTTAGATGAATTTTGACTGGATTTTAGAATTCTTATTTTATGAACAGTGCATTTCATGTACGTATTAGACACCTTGAAATCGTGTCTGGCATCTCTGAAATCACGGAATAAAGTTGTAAAGTCGCTCGGATTCTGTGACTTACATTCTATTGTTCGCTTTTTAAAATCCTTTTATGAATGTGACCGTGGCAGACCAGTTGGAAGAACAACGGATTAGCAACCGGAGTGCTGTGAGTTCGAAACTGGGTCCAGTGTCGCGTTTGGGGGGGCTGGTGCACGTTTAATTCGTGATTCTCTCTTAAATCCTCGTGTTGGCGAAGTGTGGAGAGTGTTGTTCAAAGAATATTTTTGATGCCCTATCCTTACGAGACCTCCCCAGGCTTCCAGCTTCGTCAAACTCAAAGTAGGTTCAGACTCTTTCACTCCATGTAACCCCGAAGCTTGCATGTTTCCAACCCACGTGGCGCATGACACTGCAATCTTGAATTATACATACCCATAGCCTCGGAAAAACGTTTTGAATTCAAGTTATTGTAAAAAATCTTTCTAACCAGCTTGGTTGGGAGGAAAACTTTATGTACATAACGTACTCTTTTGCACGTAAGATGCAACCGTTTTCAAATGTGGACTTCTATTACTCTAAAAGTATTTACTAGTATTATCTCTTGGGCATTAGTTACAATTTATAATGTTAATTGGTAGTTTAAATTAACATCGCACTAGTGCAAAACAACGGGCTATTGATGACAGTCCGGGATCAATCCCCTAATTGAAAGATCCGAGAACAACACCACGTAATTTTGAACCACGTTCAGGTGACGAGGCAACACCTGAGCTGGCACCCCACTCTCCAAACTTCCAAAACCAACCCAACGTGAGGACTTTCGGCCAGGACAAATTTAAGGTGCACCAACCGCCTCTACACCATGCGCTTACGGACATCCATGCACTGACCCGGATTCGAACCAGGGATCTTTCGATCTAGAGTCTAGCACCAATTTATAATGAGCAATCAAATAAAATAATCCTGAGAGCAATTATCTGGTAAGGGAAACAAATAAATGGCAGTGGTAATTAATTAATGTCACATTGGTGCAACACAACGGGCTAATGGAGATGGTCACGGAATAATCGCCAAGGGAAGATCCAAAGATAACGCCACGTAATTTTGAACCACGGTCAGATGACGAGGTCAATACTTGAACAGGTACCTCACTCTCCAAACTTCCTCATCGCGCCAACGTGAGGACATTTGAGACCATGACATATTTAACGTGCATCAGCCCCCGAGTTAACGACTGCCTTTGGTCGGACCTATACTAAGTTACAGGCTTACTTGGCACAATAGGAATATGCTGAGAGCAAACGAAACAAATAGTTCCCAGCGCCTTGTCCGATATTTGAGTGCAATGAGGCACTGCAACTTATAAATGTGATTAATTTGTTAACCCCACACATATATAATGATTTTTTGTCGTAATTAGCGTGAAATATTGAATATTTTGCCTTTTACGTGGAGCGTAGTAATTTCATTTAGAATCGCGCGCGCCAGCCAATAAGAGCCAACCAGCATTTTCCGCGCGCTCTCGATTCTTGTTGGCGACATTGGCAGATATTTAGTATTTACTTATCTTTGAGCTTACGTGCGTTGCATTTGTTGTTAGAATTTGAATCTACATTTGTGTATTTTGTGATTAATTATGGAATTAACTCCGGATTCTAACTAAATTTCGCTGAATTTTATGTATATCATGAATTTCTAAAATTGTGAAGAATACAACCTTCCCATAAGGGTTTTTAGGGAGGTTCATATCCTATTTATGGAATATGTGATGATTTATTTAGAGGGCACTCGAGGTTATTCTATTTATTTTACAAAGTTATTATATTTTTTATTCTATTAAAATTCTGTAGCAATGTTAAACAATAACCATTAAAAAAATATTTACGTACGTTACTTACAAAAATTGTTATAAATATAGTTCTAAAAATTTTTTTAAAAAATTTTATTTTCTCTTTAATTTTATAAACTATTATATTTTTTAATGAGTAATATTTTTAGAATTCTTAAAATTTAAGATTGCTGTAATCTTGTGTACCCTCTAAATAAAAAATCACATTAGCCATCAGAAGTATATTGATTAATATTAAATGAAAATAACTCAATTTTGTGAAGCAGATATTGAGTAATGTTAAAAAGAACATCGAGCAGTATCGTAAAGCTAATATTGAGCAATAACCTAAAACTCATAGAGCAATGTCAGAAAAAAAAATATTTATCAATGTCGAAAACCGATATTTAGTATTATTGCCAGGAGGTCATTTTTACGCTGGGCAATATTGACCGACATATCGCAACCCGGCAAGAAAAGTGACAGCTCAAAATTGCAGCATTTTGGAAAAATCACAACTTTAAGGATACTATAAAACTTATATTAAAATAAGTTTTAACTAATTGAAGTACAATCTCCTTTTAAATTTCAGGCAAGTATTTATTGCGGTAAATTCTATTATATTCTTTCGAACAGTAATATAACACGCTGGGGCACACCTCATACATATTTTTCAATGACAACCTTAAAAATTTCATTTGCTACCTGGGATACTTCTTTTTGAAAATTTATAGGTAGCAATAACTTAAACAAATACCATTGCAAATTCAAAAAATATCTTTCGATATTATCTATTACTAACTGTATAAAAATGTCTTAAAACTACTATAATTGTGCTTTTCTTACATCAACTGAGACAGGTAAGCTGTCAAAACATTTACGTGCTAAATATAAGGCCAAATTAGATTAATGCGCCAAGTTGGAAGCTTGTAAGTGTGACATCTCCTCGAAACATCTCCCTGTAACCCAACGGAGACGGATCACTCACTTTACCCCTCCGCGAGGGCGGGGCGTCTGTGCCAAGAAACGTTGCAATCTAGTATAGTTTCGAACTCGAGACCACCGATTGATAATCCGCTACTCTTCTAACCAGACTACCGAGACCAGAAAACAAATAGAATAGTAGAATTACAACACGATATTCCATATCAATTTAATTTAAATGTGAATTGGTTTGTAAAATATATAAAGGTTTATATTATTCAATTCAAAATATATTTCCTTTTAGCCGACCAACCGGTATAGTGGTTAAGGTGATAGCCTCTAGATCTGAAGGTTCCTGGTTCGAATCCGGGTCCGGGCATGGATGTTTGTAAACGTATGGTGTAGAGGCGGCTGGTGCACCTTAAATCTGTCGTGGCCGAAAGTCCTCACGTTGGGTTGGCGTGGAAGTTTGGAGAGTGGGGTGCCAGCTCAGGTGTTGCTTCGTCATCTGACCGTGGTTCAAAATTACGAGGTGTTGTCCTCGGATCTTTCCCTCAAGGGACTAATACCGGACCGTCGTCAATAGCCCGTTGTGTTGCTCTTGTACGACGTTAACTAAAATTACCATTACCATTACCATTACCACACCGCGTCAACGTGAGTTTCAAACACGCGGTTTGTCCTTTTAAAACTTCAATCATGCGTCTCATAAGTTTTAGGTTTTATAAACGTTAAATGGTAATGGTAATGGTAATTTTAGTTAACGTCGTACTAGAGCAACACAACGGGCTATTGACGACGGTCCGGGATCAGTCCCTTAAGGGAAATGTCCGAGGACAACACTTCGTAATTTTGAACCACGGTCAGATGACGAAGCAACACCTGAGCTGGCACCCCACTCTCCAAACTTCCACACCAACCCAACGTGAGGACTTTCGGCCACGACAGATTTAAGGTGCACCAGCCGCCTCTACACCATACGCTTACAAACATCCATGCCCGGACCCGGATTTGAACCAGGAACCTTCCGATCTAGATATAAACGTTAAAAGAAATATTTTTTACTTACTTTTCCTGCTATTTGAAAGAACGACATCAGCCTGCCACTAATATCAATAAAAACTCAAAGGAGGAATTCATATCTTCTTTCTCATCACCAGATGAAATCGCTAAAATCTTGAGATTTTACCTAAGATACTCGTACAATGAAATGCGCGAATCACTGGTTAAGCAAACCCGTATTAGTTATACAAGGAATAAACAGAAAAGTTCTTCACTGAAATATTGTTGTGAAAGGTAAATTGTTGGAAAGTTGGTTGTTGAAAATTGTTGAAATGATTGGTTGGAATTGTTGAGAATAATAAATATTAGTAAATTAGGTAGTTGAATTTGCGTCGCACTGGAGGAACAATAATAGTCTATTGACGGAGGTTCGAGATCAATCCCTAAATACACCGTCATCATAATTTATGATTGAAAAAGAATTCGGCCAAAATTTTGATAAAAGTAAGGACAAATTGTTCTGCAAAGACTTTGTTCTGCGACGTACGTCGCAGTTTAAAGCACTTTCTGCTCCCGGGGACATGTCTTAATCCGATCGAACAGTTAGATCCAGAGTGGGTTGTTTTGGCGTCTTATATGGTTGTTATGGCGTCTAAGGCTATACTTGGCCAAAATGCGCCAAACATAAGGTTATAATGAGGGAAGAAAAGTTGATGTGTGTGTGTGTGTGTGTGCAAGTGAGGGTGTAACAAAAAGGAGGACATATCACTCGTTTGATCCAGATATGCAGGTGAGTTACTAATTCTAGAATCGTAAAAATTTGCCCAATTTTTGAAAAAACTGCAGTGTGAAGGAAGCGAAAATTTGTAGTAAACTGTTCTACACAATGTTATACCAAGAGCACAGTTTAGAACTTAAGATTGTTGTTAGTTTGTGAAATAATGGAATATTTTCTTCCCATTAATAAATAACTGCAAATGATTTTTTTTAAATATCCATCGGTTTTCTCGTATTAAATACTTTAATTCGTTGGTAGTTTTTGTGTCGTCGTTTATTTCACAACTTCATAATTAATTTTGCGTGAAGTATTTTAGATGGATCACACAAAAGAATGAACAAGCATGGTAATGGTAATGGTAATTTTAGTTAACGTCGTACTAGAGCAACACAACGGGCTATTGACGACGGTCCCTTAAGGGAGAGATCCGAGGTCAACACCTCGTAACTTTGAACCACGGTCAGGAACAAACGTGGAACTTGTTAGAAAAACGTTATCTCTAAACTGAAAATTACGATAAAAATTAAATGATCACAAGTATAATATAAATGCAATATTTTTCAGATCTTTCAACAGTTTTGTTACAATACATTTTCGGATGGATCAATATATTCAACAGTAGGTTCAAATCAAGATATCAACTTCACTGCTGTAAAATAGTTATAAAAGGAAGCAATAAAGGCAAAAGAATAAAACAGCTCGTTTGTCTTATGTTTTATATCTTATTGGAATTTTAAATCATGAACTTTCCCATTCATAAACATAATTTAAAACATTGTTTATTTCTGCGTGATCAAAATTTATTTAACGCACAGATAGAAAATATATTACAAAACTTTGTTCATCGTCACACACACACATGCATAAATATTTTTTTTAAACCTCTTTTTTTTTATGCCTTAAGTACTTCAATCAAATATAAACATCGTTGCTATAAAATAATTATAAAAGGAAGTTATCAAATTAAAATATTAAAACGCGTGTTTGATGTTTCATATCTGATCGGAATTATCTTAATCCTGGACTTTTCCATTCATAAAAATACTTTTTAAGTATTGCTTCTCTCTGCGTGATTAAAGTTCATTCAACGCGCTAACAGAAAATATTACAAAACTTCGTTCATCTTCTCTCATAAGCATATTTTTTTAAGACTTCTCGTTCTGAATTATTTTATACTGTTGAGATAAATCAAGTTATTAACATCGCTGCAATAAAATAGCTATCAAAAGAGTAGGAGTAAAACTTAACGCACCTATTTTACATCTAGAATTTTTAGTATCATGGAACTTTCCATTCATAAATATAGTTTTCAACGTCGTTTCTCTGTATGATTAAAGTTTATGCATAAAACAGAATGTATTGCAGTTACCCTCGTATCCAAAATATAAGCATAATTGCTGTTTATGTGCATCTTTCAGAAAATCTTCATCGAAATATAAGGAAACGCATTTTGCGGGTGTAATATGGTTATAGAAGAACAAAACAATGGAAAACAAGGATAATAATGACTTATTTAATAATGATATTTTAACGTCGTTTCTCTGTATGATTAAAGTTTATGCATAAAACAAAGTGTATGCAGTTATACTCATGTCCAAAATATAAGCATAAGTACTTATGTGCATATTTCAGAAAATCTACATCGGAATTGAAGGAAACACGCGGGCATTTTGCGGGTGTGATAGGGTTATAGAAGAAAACAATGGAAAACAATAATAATAATGACTTATATTATTCAAATAAAAGACTTAAAAGAAAACGTTTCACAAGACGAGTGTCAGCTTTAGTGAAACAGAATGATTAAAATAATGTGATGTTGAGGTTTGATATGGTGTGTGGGAACCTCTGGTAGCCATGCATGACATCGATTTTACATACTTTCGATGAGTTGTATGCTCAAACAGTTCCAGGCCGCACGGAGAGCAGTTTTCAATTCCCGAACGGAGCTTGGTGGGTGGCGGAAGACTGCAATATGTCTCTCCCCCCCCTCCTCCTCGAATATATCCCACGCATGCTCTATAGCAATGTTTTCTAAACAGTGCTCCGCAGAGCCCTTGGGGCTCCGTTCGCAGCAGTTATGAAGATTAAATTTTTTGCTTCCATCTAGCGGGAAAACGAAACTACTTCCATCAAGCGAAAACTACTTTCTCAGATAGTAGTTTGACTGCTCGCTAGATGGAAAGAGCTGCCCCGTTTACTTGAACTTCGAATGGAAGTTTCTTCACTTTGGAATGAACAAAACAGTTTGCTATCGGATTATTTGAATGATCAGAAATAATTATGAAATTATGTTACTTGGCAGACATTTTTTCGAAAATGAAGGAATTTAGCATCCATACAAGGGAAAACGGAAGAAATTTTTCGATCCTAATGACAAAATTGCCACGTTGAAGAAAGAGACAGCGTTCTACAGGGAAAGCGTCGAGAATGAGGATCTGACATATTGTGTTTCTCATTGATTTAAAACTTTTTGATGTAGAATACAGCTTACCTTTTGAAACCGGGCATCCCGCTTAATTTTCACGAAAAAAGCGTCACGAAAAAAGGACGAAAAATGTAATAACTTGAAATATATAAATGATACATAAATGAACGATATCGCGTTCAGTAGAGTATTAAACAAAGAATGTTCTGACGTCATTGGCTTAAGAAAAAAGTTGACCCGAAACTGCGCAATGCCACTCATATTAATTTAGTCTAGCTCCAGCCTCCTTTGTGCGGGTACGAGGTGTCATTTGTTTCGTCTCTTTGCGTTTTATAAATAACTGGTCAATGCATGGCTAGCCCGGCGTTGCCCACACCAGTTGCTTTTGTGGGGTTATTGGTTTGCTTCTCGCAAACCAAAAAATATAAATGTTTAGTTGAAAAAAAATTATTTATTAATAGAAAATTATAAACGTATAATGTATCTATATGGTGTACAATTTTCCGCTGATTTCGAATCCGTTAAAGTTTTAATTCTATCTTTAACGATCGCTGAGATAGAAAAAAGCATTGAAGAAAGCCAGTGATAACTTTAATAATTTCATTTGCTTCACTCGAATCCGTTTTGTTTCGCAGTAAATCAAAATGAATTAATCTCGAATCAAACGAAGGTCGTTCGAATCTGTTTGCAAACATTCCCATTTATTGCGAATACACGAAAGGTGAAAAAAACTAGGCATGGTTCCAAAGGCTAACGTCAATAGTGACTTCACATAGGGAGAAAAGGTCAATATGCATGTGGTTCTTCATTTTCGGAAGAAAGAATGAACAATGAAAAACTTATTAAATTCGTTTTAAAATGTTCTAGATTCAATTTTAAAATTCGCCACGACCCAAAAACTGCAAAAAAATTGTACTCCCTTCGTGCCAAATCCTATTACTGTAAGTGCCATAGATTCGTCAAGACTTTGCGGGCAGAAAACAAACACTTCCTTTTATAACTATATACTAGCCACTGCTTGGCCAGCACGGCGTTGCCCGTGACAGTTCTTTTCGTGGGATCAGTTGTGACCACTACTCATTAACCACCGGTGATTGCTAAGAATTCCCATTTGGTTTGCGAAGCGAAGGTTGGCATAAATTCTTTTTAAAATGTTCTAGATTGAATTTTAACCAAAAATTACCCCAAAATTCCAAAAAATTCGGACTACATGTGTGCCAAATCCCATTACTGTAAGTACAATAGATTCGTCAGGACTTTGATTACAGACAGAAAGACAAACACTTCCTATGAAAAAAAATTAGAGATAATAGAACTAAAACCTAAACACTATGTTTAAAACTTGTTTATATATCAGACTTCAAATTGTGGGAAAATGAAATTATTTTCAAACTGTCCAAATTTATGCATAATAAACACCAGAAGAGTTGTTGAAAACACCAAGAGGAAGAAAAATCGAGAGAAGGGTTATCAAGAAAATCCGGACATCCGATGCTGAGTGTCACCAGAAAGTTCTTGAAACATCTTACATCAAGTTCTTTCATCTTCTGGGTAAACAAATGACTTATATACGAGTGCGCCAAGTACCTCCGCAGCTTAGTTCGACGCAAATAACATATCTGATGACATAAAGGTTTCATTACCGAATGATAGAGTTCAACTCATGGAGGTCGGTAATGAGCAACAAACATCAACATCAACTGCGAGTGCACTAATTGTGATAGATGTCCGGATCGATGAACATGTGTGAAATTAAAAGAGTGTAGTACTTATTTCTTTCGCTCTCAGTTCACCATATGGCCTCACTGACGTATTTTACGCCTTAAATCTATCGGCCGTGTCGGCGACTAAGCCCCATCCATTTTTTAAAAGAAAATAACATAACAATGAATGAATTATAGCCAGCAATAATAAAAAAAAACCACCTTAACAATGAGCCGCGTTAGCTCAGTCAGGAGAGCCTCGGCGGAGCCTGCAATTCTGATGATTGCGAGATTGGCGCTTCGACCTGGCTAAAGACCGTCGTGTTCACTAATGGTGACTGGGGCACGTTAAATAGGTCGTGGTCACAAAGTCCCCCATGTTCCCATACCAAATCAATTCATCTGGGGGTACCTGATCAGGGGGTTATCGGCCTCTGATTGGGATCTAAATTACGATATGTGTGAGTGAATGGATGTATGAAAGGGGCCTTCCTGTAAAACGGATGTCTCATGTATGTCGAGGAAAGTCGGACTTCCTCCCAATGGGGCTCAATAACATGGAAGGCGCACCCCCTCGCCTCTTGCCGTCTTCGACGGGCCTGGCACTCCTCTGGTCTGCCAGTGTAGGCATGAGAAACAACAACACCTTAACAATATGCATTATAAATTTGACTTCATACTTTCCAAGGGACACTCAGGAGTCGATTCGAAAGAATGTTGACTGGATTGTAGATCCATTTTCAGTGACGTCAAAACCAGCATCACTCACTGCGACAGAATATGAGGTCCCTATAGACATAATTTCGGACAGCCACTGTCAGACATCACTTAAAACCACAAACCACTTCCCGAATTTTGGGCTCAGTTAGGGTAGGATTTTTCAATATTAAGTTCGACAGCTAAATTGCTTTTGCTGCCTTTTGGTACTACGTACCTCAGTGAAACAGCATTTGTAGACGTACACGGCTACAAAAACTAAATATCGAGTTCGTTTGGACGCAGAAGACGATGTGTCTTCAAGTGACTCTTCTATGACACCGGATATTGACAAACTCTACCGCTAGAAGCAAACACACTGTTCACATTAACTTCGGGTTTCATGATTGCAACATTTTTCAAATATCTCAACTAGTTGCTACATCATTTTGTAGATTTAAATAATAGATAATATTGTCTTCAGTTCTTTTTTACTATATTTTACTTTATCAATATGAACATCAGATCTCTGATGGATCAATACACACAGAAAAAAAATTATTCACCTTTCTTATAGATGGCACGTGATTTTACCTTGCATTTTGGGATATATTTCTGGTTATGTTCATCTCATCAGCTTTCGATGTTGGTGCTGATGTGGATTCTCAGGCCTTCTTGATCGGTTGAAGAAAGGAAATGAATTCGTGCCGCAACTGGTTCTTCAGGGCTGTCTTTTAGGCCAAGAGGTGGAAGGTTAGGCTTAACCTTAGATTATCCTCGAATAGGCAATTATCGTACCGGCTTATGTAGTAGTCTCGGAACAGGGATCAGTCCATAGAAGTATTATTAAGAACAACTGAGATATGCAATGAACATTTATTCATATGACGACGGATCTTATATATGGGCTGTATAAGACATGGATATCAGACGTAAGCCGCGTCCACTGCATAGTTTCTCTCCGAATGAACGGGGAGGCCCGCTTGGATGAAAGAGAGAAGGGGGTCACAGGTGTAAAAGCACGGCCGCATGACTCGACGTTGTCCTTTGAGGTTTTAACATATGGTGGTTTCTGTTAGGGACGGTTAGCACGTGGTAAGGTTACTCGGGAAGGTAGGTGTTGTTATTACATGTATACCTTATTATTCATACGTCATTGTGTGTAATATGCCTCATAGAACATATAGATAGAACTAAACACTAAACATTTCTTGGGGTTCCACTAAAAACCTTTGCTTTCCAAAAAGCTCCGTGGCTGAAACAATTTTCGAACCACTGCTCTACGAGATTCAGATCAGGAGAGTTTGCATGCGTTGGATATCTTTACTTTGAAGGAAGTCATTGACAAGGGCTGCACGGTGAGAAGGCGCGTTATCATCCATGAATATGAAACCAGGGTTAACAACCTCGAAACAGGAGAACGGCAGGATCAAGGACTTTGTCTCTGTATCTTTGACCGGTAACAGACCCCGTGTCAAAGATGTGGTGGTCTGTACGGACGTCCAGCATGATACCTACCCAAATCATGACTCCCATGAAGAAAAACGATGTTTTATAGTGATGTTTTCAAGGATGAAAACGCGTTGAATGTTCTCTACAGTTCATGGTACGACGAGAATCAATTTTCAAACTAAATCTGGACGCGTCACTGAATATGACATTCTCCCACTGTTGTCGACTCCACTGCCGATGTTCCAAACTCCACTGTAAACGCTTGCGTTTCTGTGCAGACGTCAAGGGAACGCAAACTGATAGTCGTCTGGCATAGTGACAAACGTGAATGAGTCTTCTGTAAACAGTTTGTCTTGAAACTATGACTCCTGTGGCGGCTGTCAGGGCTGAACCTAGTTGTCTGGCAGAACGGTTCCTCTGACGTCGTGCAGTAATCGTCAAATATCGGTCTTGCTGAGCGGGTGTTACCCTTGGCCGACCTGATACGTGTCGTCGGGTAACATCTCCAATGATTTGAAACATCTATCACTGGCTGGAGATCATACACTGGGGCATATTCAGAATTCGAGACCCTTCGGTTTGGAATCGACCGGATTCCAGCATTCCAATAATTCGTCCTTTCATAAACGTGTCCACTTGTTGGACATTTTTCGGGTAGGTTTTTGAAATTAATATATAATCATCGCTATAATAAAATAGTTATCAAGGGATGTTATGAAACTAAAATAATTAAATTTAACCAGAGTTTGTTTTTATATTTTACTGAAATTTAAATCAAAGACATTACCATTAAAAACTATAGGTTTGAACGTTTCTCTTAGTGACTCATTCTTCTAGTGACTAAAAAGTTCTTGGGTGGCTTAAATTATTTAAAATCGTTAGATATGGCAGAAAACAAATAATTATGAAAATTTCAATTTCTTCCTATTCCAAACATTTCAAACGTTTTATGGGGTTCGTAGAATTAACTGAGCATGTGAGGATATTCTCAATATGAATTCCGAAATTTCTAAAAAAGAATAATGCACTGCGATTATTCCTCTTTTAGAGGGCAAATACATCATTTCCAAGAATGTATATGTGCTATTGAACATAAAAGCAAATTAGAATCGATCAAGAATCGAGAGAAGCACTTATGTGTGATTACGTCAAAACAAACACCCTAATGATTTCCTTATGATACCAACATCAATTTTACCAGATACAGAGAAAATGTTCGTCTGAGTATCGTGAAAATCACGTAGAAAAACAGTACGTTTATAAATGAAAATCGTATTTAGTGTTCGCATCAAGCTGAATGGAAATTTATTTATGAGCTATTTTTTAAATGTACAGTTTATAAAATTTACTTCTTAGAATATTTGTTTTTTAAACGTAACATGTAAAGCCAACAATCTTAATTAACCTAGGTGGTTTCACAAACATGTAAATGTGTCTAAGCAAACTGATAAATGATATTTCCATTGAAATTCTGTTGGGGCGCCATGTTAAACCCTCCTGAAGGTTGTCTTCACGTGGTACTTCATCATTATCAAAACCATTGGCAGATCTTGATGGACGAGATATCTCGTTATTAGAAGAAAACTAATCAGGTCTTGATCATGTAATAATCAAAATATCATCGATCTTTTAATGAAATAGACGGATCATGTGGGCGGAGTCTTAAGATCTCTGAAGGATGAATCACAAATCGACTTAGCTATTGGCTATGGAAGCGCAGACTAGTGTTTATGATCGTGGTGTGGGTAATCTCTATTAACCAATCAATAACTAATGGTTCATGCTTTTAGCCACAACCACGTGACACATCTTCAGCAACTGGAGCGTCTGGAACGTCGAGCAATTGGAAGAAATAACATGAAGATGCGAGCACAATTTCCGTCCATTTCATTTTAAGGTCGATGCAAAATATCGGCAATATCTTGATGATGATGCAACTCGTCATAAGCAAAATTCGTCAGATCTTGATGGACGAGATATTTCGTCGGAATCACTTGAAGGGTTAAAAAAAAACTCGTGATTCGATCTGTGGTTCAACATGGTACAAAAGTATTATCAAGTACAAAAGTATGATCAATTACAAAAGTATATGTCTTTTGTTATTCCCGTCCCTAGAATCGCTCAGTCGAACCAAAAAAATAGATTTGGAATATCCCCTACTGTAAATAAATGTTCATTTTATTTGCTTAAGGATTTATTTAGATGTTATTTCCAAAATTTCAATTTCAACAACACCTTTGAATATCACTAAAAGAAATCAATAGATTTTTATGAGATTTGAACAAACATTTATAAATAGCTTTAATTTTGACTTATTTTCTTGTTGTTGTTTCTTATTCTCCAAATCCTTCAAATCTCATAAAAATTCTCGATAGATTCATAAGATAACTCTTTGTCAACGAAACCCGGACTTATGTTCAGTTTTCAGAAGCGAATTAATTGCAATCGATACAGGACTTCAGGCTATCCTAAATGAAAACAACTTTGACGCTCTCTGGATCTTGATTGACAGCCGCAGCTCGATTCAACACCTTAGTAATTGGACCTTCATAGGGGACAAAGTAAGCATCTCTATCCTGCAAAAGTTGAGGCTCATATCATTGCTTCATGACATCCACATTCAGTGGATTCCATCTCAAGTGGATCTTTTCGATAATGAAGTAGCTGACAATCTTGCAAAGGAGGGCTGCAGTCATTCAACCCCTCCTCTTCTGAACTCACCTATTTGGAACTTTTTTTTCTCAGAAAAAATTCCAAAACAAAGAGGAATGGTTGGTATCCCCCTCCTACCATTGGTATATGGGTGGTAGACCGGGGTTGTTTCTAACAGTTTCGTGCGATAGACAGCCACAGACCAGTCTCTTATGTCTTGACAGCGGCCACTTGAAATGTCTTTCATTTTTTGAGGGCAAGAAACTCAACGCGAATTGCTCAAGTGCCACGCACACCAGGCTTCAACTGCGCACATCCTGCATTGCATGGACCTCTCTAGGGAGGATATGTACTAGGGTGGAGCGAAAAACACGAATTTCGGAAATTGAAAACGCCTATGGTGGGAATAGTTGGGGACTACTATGCTTATTAACAGTACAAAATATGAGCTAAATCAATTAATATCTTCAAGTGCCCAAATCACTTTGAAATTTCGAAATTTTGCCAATTTTTTCACAAAAATAATAATAACGCATTTAAAAAAATTAAATACATCTTATTTAAAGCCATGGGTGGGTGAAATGAACTTCCCTGCGTGTAAAAAAAAAATTTTACACTTAACATTATCCCGGAAAATAAAAAATTTCCCCTTTTTTTAGAGCGCCATCACGCGCGTCTCCACTCCTCTCAATAGACTCATCATTGCGACCACGCGTTTACACGGGCGCTTCCCCTTGTAGACCTTCGCTGTTTTGAAAACAACCCAGAACTCAGCACGAGGAGGTGGCTGCATATCAAGTTCCACCCCCCCCCCTAAAAATTTCAATTTAAGTAACTAGCTTACCCTAAAAAATTAAACTGAAGTTAGTGGCAAGTGGTTTAGCTTAAAAGTGGTTGATATTGGATTTTGGTTTCAAATCTTGGTAAAGCAAGTCTGGAAGCAATTCTTGACCGAATAAATCCATCTTTTGCTTTTGTACCACATACTGTACTATATGCTTCAGTTACTAATTTAACGCAACGTTCTACTGCTTGTGAATGGCATGGAAAGTTAAACATATTACTATTGGTTGGAACGTCTAGAATCATAGACTTGAGTTGATCATCAGAAAGAGATACTGTAAGTGGTGGATCTGTAATGGAATCTGATTGCTATTCAATTAAATTTATGTAATCGTCTGCTTCGAAGTTTAACTTGGGAATGTTAAACTCTCGAATATTCTTTTCGACTTTATTTTTTTTTGTCTTAATTTTAAATTTTTCTGAGGCTCAATTCTCTGACGTGTTTTCTATCATCAGCTAACATTGCCAAAATAATATTTTCTGGATGGGCATAATAAGCATTTCTTATCTACAACAATTTTTATATCCTCAGGCTAAAATATCAATTTATTTAAAATATGGTAAAAATTAGGAATTCCCTTACCGACATGATGATTGACTTTTAATTTTAAACCACACATATGAGTGTACCTTCACAACATACTCTGTTAATATTTTCAAGTTATGGGTTGGATCTTCTGTTGAAACATATAACCTAAAAATTATATTTGTCGTGGTCAACCATCTGGAATGATTCAATTTTCCTGGATTTTTTTGTGACAAGCTTAATGGAATATATTTATTTGATATACCTGTGCACATTTCGTAAATGTATCGTTGAACAGTGATAAGATCCTGTAGGACAATATCTGGCAAAGTTACTTATATCTTTTCAAAGTTTGTCAAAGGCAATTTTTCACAAGATTCAAACATTTTTCCAATTTTTCCGTTGTATCCTTTTGGTCCTGTGGTTTTCCCTTCTAAATGTTGCAACAAATGACGTAAAGGTAGCTGGGTAGCTCATTTGTATGTAATAAACAAATAAACCAATGCACAGGACATCCTAAAATGAGCTCGATATGTCGAATGACTCCATTTTTCAAGTACTTACCACTGTACCATCACAACCAACCACTTGCATCTTAGAAAAATCTATATTTTTCTCCAAAAAAGTTAAAATATTTGTTTTAATATTTTGATAAGAGTCAGTTGTAGGAGTGACACGTCCCATATATTTTGATCCTGGTTCTTGTATTAGAACGATATGTTCTTCTGTTACCGTCTTTCTAGAAATCCTTTCTCTTTCTTTAATCATTACTAAAGTTTAATCCTTTCGCTCATCGAAGTATATTCCATATTCTGATAAAGAGGTAGTTTCCTCATTTTTCCTTTGTCCTTTCTCTTCTAAGTTTACTACGATCAACTATGTTTGAAGAATCATCCTTGGAAATTTTTCCCATATCCTTCAAAGCAGCATTTATTAGAATTGCTTCTGATCTATCTGAAACACCAGTTCTATCCCAAGACTGAGCTACATTTGGAAGTTTAGTTCTCGTTTGTGAAGTTGAAGAAGAATTATTATCAATGACTGTGTTTATAGTGGCATCAGAATTCTGAAGCAAATTAAAACTTAAAGTAGCTCCCGTAGTAGAGGGCGAGAGATTTTGGATTGTTTTCCTTTACAATCTTTGAGCTAAACGTTTTGGCTCTCTGCTTCCCTTTCTTTGCGCTGCAACCTTTTTTTCAAGCATTCTGCTGGTTTTAATGTCAACATTTGAAATGACCATTTTTCGAAATGTCCTTTGATCTGTTAAAAAAGCTCTTTCAGCAATAGGTACTTTAATTTTGAAAGTACAACTGAGAAAGTTCTTACATTTACATATGCTAATATCAAATAGATTTTTTTTCTGCTGATTCCCTGAAGGACACAACCTTTCGAGAAATATAGTTTGCCAGTATTTTTTAATAGTTTCTTAATATTTCTATATGCTTTATGGTATTTTTTCAGCATATATATTATTTGTTGGTTTATTACAGTTGGAATCGAACTTTTCCCCCATAATCCTTTGAGCTCTTTAATTAAAATTGAACATTCATCAGCCACATACTAGCATCTCTTTTACAATCTTTCTGTATGTAAAGATAGTACTTCATAAATCTGCATATGTTGGAAGTGTGTTAGGCTTCATTATTTCAGCCATTCCAAACACGGGACATACATCTACTGATCGTGTCCTAGGCATTTCGACTAATTCACAGAACCGTGTATCCTTAACAAACAAAACAAACCCAAACAAAACTGAACTTAAAGATTAAAATTTCTATATAAAAATAGCTAAAATAAGTAAAAATAAGCAGGAGGGGGGGGGGACTCGATATGCAGCCATCTCCTCGTGCTAAGTTCTGGGTTGTTTTAATAATTAAAAAAAAAAGCGAAGAGCTGCAAGGGGAAGCGCCCGTGTAAACGCGTGGTCGCAATGATGAGTCTATTGAGAGGAGTGAAGACGCGCGTGATGGCGCTCTAGAAAAAGGGGAATTTTTTTATTTTCCGGGATAATGTTAAGTGTAAAAAAATTTTTTTACACGCAGGGAAGTTCATTTCATCCACCCATGGCTTTAAATAAGATGTATTAATTTTTTTTAATGCGTTATTATTAATTTTGTGAAAAAATTGGCAAAATTTCGAAATTTCAAAGTGATTTGGGCACCTGAAGATATTAATTGATTTAGCTCATATTTTGTACTGTTAATAAGCATGGTAGTCCCCAACTATTCCCACCATAGGCCTTTTCAATTTCCGAAATTCGTGTTTTTCGCTCCACCCTAATATGTACTCATCTCCTTTTCTTGTGATCAACTTTCTCTGTGTCAACGGATTCTTGGACTTCGTCAGACCATTTTGGAGGAAAAGAAACAACAACAAAAGAAGTCACAATTAAAGCTATTTATAAATTTTTGTTCAAATCTCATAAAAATTCTTGAAGATACAAGAGAAAGATTATTTGGGTTCCGTTTCAATATGGTGAAATGTTAAATTAAGATCACCCATGAAAAATGTTTCAGCGTTTTTGTTAATGTTATTTGTGTGTGAAATTTTATTTTCATTAATTCAAATGTCTCTTTCGATGAAATATTGAACGATATTTTATGAAATCCCTGGATTTATAAAATTTTAAATTGACTAAATAAAAGAAAAGTTTTAAGCAAAAAACAAATAATTGACTTCTATTAATGAATTTTATGAATTATTTTCAAATTGACAATTAAACATTTTCACTACAATGACTTCTTTTTTACAATTTTTTAATGTGCTATTACATAATGCAAACTGCACACACTGTTTTTTGACGTCTTATTAATTACTAGCCACTGCGTGGCCAACACGGCTTTGCCCGTGACAGTTCTTTTCGTGGGGTCTGGTGTGATTACTGCTCGCTAACCCCCGGTGGTTGCTATGAATATGCGAAGTTTACAAACTACGAATTTGCGAAAAAGAAATTTGCGAATTCTAAGCCTATTGGATTACAGCCATCACGGCATTGTAAAATACGGACGAATTCGAATTGGGAAGATGTCCAATCGGCGAGATGTCACACTCTGTTGCGAAAATATCAATATTTAATTGAAAAATTATTTATTAAAAGAAAATTAAATGTATAAGGTATCTAAATGGCGTAAAATTTTCCGCAGATTTCAAATCCGTTGAAACTTTTAATCTATCTTTAACGATCCCGATTTTACAAAAAAGAACTGAACAATGGCAGACAAAAAATCTTTTATTTGTTTTGCTTTCCTGGGATGGAATTTTTTGAACGCAGGGAATATGATCTGTGATTTCTCGAAACATGATCAAGGTCAAACTCGTATGGGAAAAAATATAAAAGTTACAGTTTAAAAATTATTTATTTAAAGAAAATCATATTTTTAGGTATCGATCTCATGTGAAATTTTCCGCAGATTTAAAATCCGTTGAAATTTTTATTCTATCTTTAACGATTTAGGAAATAGAAAAAAGAATTACATTACTCCAGTTAAAACATTTTATTTGTTTTGTTCTTCGGCTGAAAGCGTTGTTCGGAAAATCAAACTGAAACACGGAAAAAATAAATTTAGAATCAGTCGTATCTTTATACTTTTGCCATTCAAGCGAAAAGAATGACAATTAAATTCCATTAGATTCATTTAAAAATGTTCTAGATTAAATTATAAAATTCGCGCTTCGTACAAAATTGCAAAAACTTCGGACTACCTGTGTGCCAAATCCCGTTTTTGTAAATACCATCGATTCGCCAGGATCGTAGACACATTCAAACAAACACTTCCTTTTATAATATTAATTACTATGCACCATGAGCTAATACCGAAAGTGTGTTTCACTGGTAGTCCCGGCCTTCTAATCTACTTGATTATTGACAAAATATTTTCGATTGTATTGAGGTCTGCGAATGGTAGTTACTGCAAACAATTGCTATCACACACATATCTTGATCATTTATTGTTCTAGGGTGCCCAACGTTCCTAGGCTTGTAAGTAAAAATTAAACATGGTTTAATTACCAAACTGAATATTAATTCTTACGGGAATAACACGATATGTGTGTGTGTGTGTGATCGGATACATTTTTGACCAACTGTTCCATATTATAAATCCTTTATAAAGACATATGAGAAAACTACTCTCTTAGGTTTGACAGAATCTGCTAAAATACTAACAGGGATAAAGTTGAAAATCTGCAATATTGTGGGCCAATAATGCGACTATTTTCACTCAAAAACAGTAACCATTTGTGAGAAACGTGGAGCTCTTTGTGTGACCTTGACTTTCGATAAACATTACACTTGAAAATGCTATGGTGCAAGGTAAATAAACATTAAACAACAGGCCGTTCATACGCAAAGTTTCGCAGCACGCTGTGATATGGACTGTTGCTCTTTTAATCAAGGTTTGCTCGTGGTCTCCTTGCAAATACACATCAGCAGGGAGTGCTTTAGAAAGTAATACTCAAATGCATTTGGGGTGTATAATATATTGGTAGCTGTATAACCTTGATCTTCGGATCTAAATTGCTGTTTGAAACACAAACATGTGTATGGGCTTAAAACAGAAGTTTTCAACCTATGTGATTAACACATAGAATTTATGACTTAAACTCTAATGTGTAAAGGTTAATTACAAAAATGTTTTGGCATTACTTAGCTATACATACAGAGATGAATTCGACTTCAAACTTAAGACCAATGACATGCGTCCTACTCTCTAAAACAGATGTTTTCAAACTCTTAGATTTATGACTTCATGTACTAATGTCTAAGAGTATACAAATAATAAAGATTATTAGTATTACTCGATTAAGAATACAAACATGTATCCGCAGTTCAGTTTAAAACTGAAGACATGCGTCCATACTTTAAAACAAAAGTATTCAAACTATAACGAACTCATCATATTTATGACTTCAAACTTTGAAGTGTATTGCCATACAATTACAAAAAAAGGGTTTAAAAATTACTCGCGTATCTAACAACCTTTGATCATTTCAATTAAATGTGAAAACATTTATTCGTTATTATCTGATTACTGTAAATGATGTGTACTGCATCACGTCGTTACACTAATTAATCAAATTCGACATTTCTTCAGGGTTACTAATGTGCTTTATCGATTTCTCTTGTGAGTGCCACGTGGATGGAGACAACGACACAAGTCCAGGGCTGTAGTGGAGGGTATACGGCTTAAACCGCCGTATACCCTCTGGTTTTTCCAGAAAATTCCGTATACCCTCTGCTTTTTCTTAAGAATTACGCACATGTTTTGCTTTTCCTAGAAAACATCGCTCGAAACATCACGTGAAACGTACATAGCTGTAGAAACAAAAGAAATGTTTCTATTTCGAGATATCACCTTGGTAGATAATTCCAAAATCGTACCTATTAATCAAAGAAATTCATTCCAAGTACTGTCGATAGAATGAAATCCAGACTTTGTTCTGATGTTAATGAAGAAAACTGTCAACTTTTGAAGGATATATCCATGCTTCATCCAGAAAATAAATACAGGGGATATTTGCCATGGAGCTATTGTTAAAAAGGATCTGTCGACGTTTTGGTATATATGAAATGCGCACTATTCAGGGTTTGAGAAACCAATGAAAACGCCCAAGTTGTTCCAGAAAAATAAAACATTTTAAGAACAATTGAAATATTACCATGTTCCACGGCCAAGTGCGAGCGCGGGTTTAGTTTAATGAGTAACACAGTGTAACAGATTTGAGATCAACTTTATTTATTTTAAACGTCGCCAGTCTAATGTTTATTAATACAAATGGACCACCTATAGAACACTTTCAACCGGAAACAATTTGTAAATTCTTCGCTTGTCAACCATTGTTGTTCAGTAGACAATAGACCAAGAGTATGCGCTACAAAAAGCGACACAAAGACGGATTTTAACAGTCTAGCAGTTTGGGAAATATTTTAATGAAAATAATAGAGGTAGGTCTTAAAATTTGTTTTAAAAAATTACATCCTAATTTAAACGGTTTAAATATTTTTCTCTTAACATTTCTTGTAATTATTTTATATCATTGTTAAATATTAATATTGTGATATTTTCAAATTTGAATATCATTCGATGCTAGTCTTCATATTTTGTTATGCATAAATAGAATGTAACCTCCCAATAACTTGAACCTTGTGAACACAAATTTCTGCTTAAATCGAAATTTCTTTAAAAAGTACCACAATTTCTTTCCTGTGTAATATAAAATTAATATGGGATTTTTTTTCTCTCGATAATTTGAACCTCGGTTAAATTCGAACATAGTCCCCGAGCCTTTGAGTATACCCCATGGGCATCCGAAGGAGGGGGGGGGGGGCGTGGGGGCGGTCAACCCCTTGGCTTATAGATTTCCTGTTAATATACATGTATGTGCATGTGTATACATTTTTTTTTGCCCCCCTCCCGTGGAAAGTATAAGTACTAAGTACATGTTTCGCCTCCCCATAGAAAAAATTCTGTGTGCGCCCGTGGTATAGCCTCTGGTTTTTTTACGACCACAGCACTGCATAAGTCCTCTGTATGGAAAGTGTAACGTCCTCTGCAGCAGGCACTGGGGAGGTCATATCTTTCGAATATTCAGAAACTTGACACCAGACTTCTGGTCGACAACAATGTGATATTTCCTCCAGCAAACCTTTTTAGGAGACTTCAACCAAATACATGAACTATTCCAACCACGAAGACAACGCCTGCTTGGTGTAAACTAACATTATCTTAACAATTTCACTATCTTCAATTACATCTCAAGAATTTATCATTCGCTTGTTTGTTTTTAACAATGATCCACTGGACGTGGTTTCTATAGAAATCCGTTCTATTGCTATGGAAAACTCAGGTGGCTGGGGGCTCGAGTCATTATAACTGCACATAGTTTGCTTTTTTGCTTTCATGTTGGATTTCATAATTTTGATAGAGAAAGCAGTGCAATTTTTTTTTGTGTCCCTGGAACAAATCATGTTTTGTCTTTCGTCACATTGAAAATCTGTCATTCTTTAGTTCCGCTCTCCAATCACTGCCGTTCAACCAACGACACAATTGTCCGCGAAAATTACACTCAAAATAAATAACCTTCCAAGTGATTTTGGTAAGATATCTCGTACTCCAGGTACTGACAATTTTTTTTTTCATTTTTTCAATTTTTTTTCATGGTCATTTTTTTTCTGTTGATACAGGTCCGTCTCCACTGAATTGGACTCGCTGATTCCTCAGTTTATGTGACTTAAGACAGCCTATGCCTGGTGAATACTTGGACAAATGCGCTGTATTACTGGTTTTTAACTGTAACGAGGAAAATATTACACAGCACCTGGTCAGACGGCCTATCAGTCAAACTACACATATTTGTCAACACAATTTACAGATGTGTAAATTAGAAATTAATGTTGAATTTATACATAAAAGCATGTAAAAGGGATCAAGGGCAAACTATTTCTTTTTGCCACCAATATTTGATGAAAAGGAGGATAAATGAATACTTTCACACACACTCTAAATGTACGTTAACCATCTATCGCTATGTTTCCTTATAGCCTATACCTCCCCATTGTGAAATAGAAATTTGATCCTTCTTTCCCATCTTCTATAATTTTGTTGAAAATCTAGATTGAAA
The DNA here is from genome assembly GCA_947359465.1 of Metellina segmentata. Lineage (NCBI taxonomy): Eukaryota > Metazoa > Arthropoda > Arachnida > Araneae > Tetragnathidae > Metellina > Metellina segmentata. The sequence continues at coordinate 95,333,024 of OX375875.1, read as the reverse complement.
AGGTCATTTCTGCGTTTTTTTTTATTTTGATAATAATTAAAATCTGCGGAATAAACGGCACAGTTGGCTGTAAAAACGTTAATGTGTAGCAGTTGAGCGACGACAGGCAGGACGACACTTGCGAGGTAAAAAAATCTTCGCTATAGCTATGGGATGCGAAAATGTTCATAATCATATCCGCATAAAGATGTTGACTGGTTCAAAGAATAAAGATCTAGTAAAAAGAGTAACTTTTAGACCAGTCAGCTTATTCTATTTAATTCTGGTGAATTTTATATTACAGACATTTGAGTCTTTAAAAAGGCTTGCTAATCATTCTTATACCTCAATCTTTGATCAATGCTTTCCAAAGACATTTTAATTCGACAACTGAAAGAAAAATTTAATTCTATTTCATTCATAGTCACGCGATTTTTTTTCGCCACCACATATCTGTCGAACTTTTAAATTAAAATGAACATAAGTTCCGATGCAGGCTGTGAGAATTGAAACATCGAATCGTCAACTTTTCAAGAGTTTGTCTTTTATTTATTAGCGCCCATGCTTGCGTTTGTGTATCGTAATGTTTTAAATTGAAATTTAGATCTATGCCACTAGTTACAGCAGCTCCAGTTTCTTCCTTGCACCTGTGCATTTTTGTGGCACTTAGATTCTAGCTCTGATGTTGCTGATCTTTCCTACTTTATTAGGTCTACATTATCATATATTTTGACAATTCTGAAAACAAACTCCCGACAGAAAAATACATAAAAATACAATTAAAAATAACTACGCAAGGCCAAGACTTTTACACACCTTAAAAGTGAATTAAATAATAGTAAATTACAGCAACTGCGCCTATGTTCTTCTTTATGACTCTTGTTGTCATTGTTGAACATTACCCCATACCGTGCAAGAAGGATCCGAATTTCACAAATCTACTCTTGTTCTGTAATGTTGTTCGACCTGGTGAAGGTCAAGGTTGAATCAGTGAAATGTACGTAACGACAACATAACAATGTAGCCGAAAAGAAGATCGCTGTTCCACACAATTATAAACTGGTAATGAACAGAGGGTGGTAAGCGAAGCTAATTTCTTCAAGCCATTTCCTTGAATTGTTTATTTAGTTCGTTTCTGAGAAAAACAGAACCATTTTGAATTTTTTTTAAAGAGCATATTTCCATTTTTTTTTTTTTTTTTGCAATATATCTTTCTAGAAGTTTAAAATAAGTCATAAATACTCTTAAGTCTTAAATTTCTACTGGTAGATTAGCTGTACTGAATGAAATTTCGACTTTATTTGTATATTGAAAAAGGGCAACAAACGAATAAAGCCACATAAAATCCAGCACTACTGAATATACAAGGTGTCCTAAAAGTTCCCGTACTCCAACTTTAAAAAAATTTACTGTCCGTGTTTTTTTAACTATTGAATTTTATCGTCTGCTTATAGTTTTATCGACTCTTTAATTTTTATCGCTTGATTTTCTTCGCACTCAAGTTGTGCGATAATAAAGTTCCACGTGATTTTGTTCTTCATTGCAAGATGAATTTTTCACTCATTCAGAGAATTGCGCTGTTTGATGCTTATTTTGAATGCAAATCATATGAAATATGTAAAGAATTTTGGCGACATAAATATCCAAATAATGCAATACCGAGTAAAGATACGCTATATCAACTTATTCAACAATTTGTCATTATTAGAAGTGAATGAACAAGACTCTTGGTTCCAACAAAACGTTGCAACCTGTCATACAAGTTATGAAACCATGGGCATGCTTTAAGATTCTTTTGGCGATCGACTCATCTCAAGAAACCTTTGGCCACCTCGTTCACTGATCTACGCATCCCCTGACAACAATATGTGACCTGAAAATTGCCACAGCTCAAAGATACAAGAAATCACTCCCAGCATCTTGAAACGCGTTTCTAAAAATATGCACAAAAGACTTCAGCTTTGCCTCCACGAAAAGGGCGGAAATTTTGAACATTTATTATAAATGTTCGTTCACATTTTTTTCTTGCGATATGTTAAAAGTGCTTACCACCATTGGCATAAAAATAATTGTTTTAAAGTTTGTTGTTTTTATATATCACGAATCGTCAGTACGAGAAGTTTTAGGACAACCTGTACTTATTCATTTAAATGTAGGTACTTGATTTGAACTATGGAGCTTTGGCCTCCCGCATATGACTCCCGGAGGTGTTAAATCAAATATGCTAGCAGGAATGAATTACTCGCTGTTGTTTATGCTTGTCCTCAAAAAGCATCGTATGTGCTAACAAAGAAATATAATTTATTCAAACAATAATCAACAACGATAACAAAAATAAAATAAAATGTTTATAAATGGAACGTTCTAAGATTGCGGCATTTGGACTTCAAAGAAAATATATTTGAACAGACAATTTAACTTTAAATTATCTGTTCAAATATATATTCATATAGTAAAAAGAGAAACGGCGTAGCACAAGTTGGACTTTTCTGTTTACAGTTTTGCGTTGGATATTCCGATGGTTATGCCCAGGAGGACTGTACAGCTGGAGCCGGTTATTATTTTACAGGGCTTTTTGAGGGTTCATGTGCTGTAGGTTTGAATGCTACGAACTTTGAGGCTGAAATTGAAGCCATTAGACAAGCAACATCTTCTTTATCCCAACTTAAATACTTCCTTCAGACACGCTGGTTTTTTTTTTTTTTTTGTCGATTCACAGTCAGCGATTCTCTCCCACTGCTCTTTACACAATAGCGATTCGGCACGTGTAGAAGAAGCAAAACAAAACATTTACGAACTCAACTGTGCTGGTTGGACGGTTCTCTTCCAGTGGATACCCAGCCATTGCGACATTCCCGGTAATGAGAAGGCAGACTCTTTGGCTAAACAGGGTTGCAACCTTCCACAGCCTCTTATTGCCAGGCTTTTTCCACCATTGTGAGATCAGTGAGGAGATATATACGCGTAACTCAAAAGACTGATGCTAAGAGTAAAATCTGGGAAATCCTATTATGTAATCCGGACCCAATGGACCTCCCCAGGCGAATCTTTATGGCCAACTTCAGAATTTTAAACGGACATGACAATCTCCAAGGACAGCTTCACCGGATTGGTGTGAAAGACATTCTTGACTGCCCTCTGTGTTCCACTGGAAAGACTATGAATTTTAGCCACTTGACAGTTTGTGCTACAATGTCCAACTCAAATTTTAATGTTCTACCTCTTGACAACTATATTTCAAAGGCTAGTTTATATTGGGCTGCACGAAGGGAAATGGTCAGTACTACCCATTCCTCAACGTAATTAAAAAAAAAAAGCTTTGCGTTGGTTGGAAGATTGGTATTTAATCAACGTCACCCTGAATCAATATAAAGGGCTATTGGCGACGGTATTGGATCAACCAACACCTCTTACAGAGGAGGTGTTGGATCAACCCCAAAGCGTAAAGAGATAACAGAAGATCCAAGAGCACAGAACTGACGGAAAACACAAGCGTGCGTACGTGCTAGAATTTGCAATGGGCACGGTACTCTTTAAGCAATTCCTTTTGTTTTCATATTCACAACAAAATGTGTCAGCGCACCTTATTCCAATACACATTAAACATGCATCACAAAAGATAAAAACAATATTTTCATTTCCAATAATTAAATAATTCAATTTTTATAAAAAATATTTCAATATTTTCAAATTCCAACTCAATTTTCAAATTTTAGTTTTTTCAAAGTTTTTTTGCATTAACTTCTATGAGAGAGAGAACTGTTCTATGGGATTACGTGTACCGTGGTTATTTATTTTTTTACAAATATTTTTGCAGCAAATACTGTAAAAGACAGCAAAAAAACAGTCAACTCGTTTTAGCAATTTTTGAAAAGATAACTATCCTTTCAAATCCTTATTCCATGCACAAAATTATCAAATATGACATAATAAACCACAGGAAAAAGTTTCAAATCTTTACATCAATTACAAAAAAAGTCTTAGTATTTTAAACAAACTGTAGTCATTAAAAATAAAAAGCCAAGTAAAAGTACTTTGATGTTTTAAATGCTTTTTGTTTCGGTTCTTATATTCGATAGAAAAACCTGAATTACCTCGCTAAATAATGTAGCCATAGGAATTACATTTTGCGCACGTATTCTTTGAAGTTGTATAATTAATAAATGTTAATAAAAAATATTTCACAATTTTGAGCAATTTTAGGGTACTGTGTACCAGGATGTTGCCACAGAGCTGTAAAATACCGTCAAAAAATACCCGGAAGAGATCGCCATTCAATTTAAATTCTTCAGTCATCCAATAACAGAAGACAATGAGGAATCAGGAAGGGAGAAATCAGCGCTGAAAAAAATGTAAGTGAATGACAAAATAGGTTTTGTGAACAAATATTTCAACATTTCAAGCAAACTGAAAGCTTTTGAAATGGACGTGGTAGTCGTGGTAAGATGACTGAAGTATGAACTTATTTAAGTAAAAAGTGCAGACGAGATAATAATTTATATTTTTTAACTAATTTAATTACATTTGGTGATATACAATGTTCATACGAACGCTTAAATTGGTTATAAACAGATTTAAAACAGACAAAAAGTAAAGCACATTGCCATCAATTGTACTGATGATAATTTCAGCACATATTCTATTCAAGGATCTTCTAGTAAATATTTAAATTGCAGTTTATGTAATAACAAGTTTTTGCTTTTTACAATGTTTTCTATCTTAAATACTTTTGGGTAAAAAGCACGTTCAAAGTGAAACATGTATAACTAAACTGCCTTCCAAAAGATAAGCACGGAATAAAAATTCTCAAATGGTGAGCGTATGCTTGGATTTTACATGGCTAAACCTAACTTTTTTAAGTGGTTTATGCAAATGCCAAACATTTCCCCAAAAGTATCTGGCTCCACATCAAATATGGAAATTAGGCATCCGATATAAATGACGCATTCATATCCAAGAGTTGGAATAACCCGATAAATGTTTTGCTAAACTTTAAGGTTCATTTGAATAAGAATTGTGTTATTATGGTTTTGAGAAAGCTTTGGGAAGTACCCCTACGCTGGCGTGTTGTTAGAGTGGTAGCTGAATTGAAGTCGTACTGGAACAACACAATAAGTTAATGACGTTTTTGAGGTAGGACAGTTCATTTCTTTGTATGTTTTATATTTAACCCTTACGGTGTATTCCAAGAAATATCTCATTCATCAAGATCTCACCAATTTTGCTCACCAAATCTCGTCATCAAAATATAGCTGATCGGTTTTCGGATGATAGGATCGAGATCTAATCAGTTTTTTTTCCAATGATGAGACATCTCGTCCACCAAGATCTGGTCAGTTTTGCTAATGATGAGATACCTCGTGAAGACAACTATCAGGAGGGTTAAAAATGCAAAGCTAAATTTAAACAAGTATGATTCTGTAAAAGTAAAAATTGGTTGGGTCATTATGACACAAGCACCACAATTGGCCAAGCTTCTTCTTAGTTGGGGCTCAGCCCTTCTGCCTCGACTAGTTGAAGTCACTACTGGTATAGGGAAGAAAGGATATCTGGCATTGGTCTTGCTGAATATGCACTACAATCGCTTCCCACAGGGTGCTTAAAACAAACTTCTAACCTTGCGTGCCGACATTTAAAGATTGGAAATACTTTCTTGTGTTCGTCTGAGATCGAAAGTCGGTGCCGTTCAGGTCAGTCTCATATAAATCCTAATTTGTGTTCTTTAAATCGAGAAACAGGTAGAACCTTATCTGTACTTATTCATCTTACCATTTATAGCCTGGTTCGGGCATAAGCTTGCAAAGCTTAGATGAAATTTCTATAGGCATCAATGTCTTATTTCAGTGACCGTCATAGGTTTTTGAATTATGTCTTTCTACACATCTTGTCTTGGTTCCCATGCCTGAATCCGTTTCTTAACCCTGGACTAGGTTTATTTGTCACACAAATTTACCAGAGGGCATATCTTAGATACGTTGGATGACGTTTAATGTCAAAAGATTGAACTGTTGTGAATTCTAGTCCTTCTCGGAGGTGCGTTGTGAGCCCAGAGTCTAGCATGTAGTGAAGAGAATGACCTACTTCGCCAGGTAAACAGGTGTCCGTCGTCGGGTATCATATACGGAAGATGTTTTAAACGCTTAGCCAAGTAAGTTTATCACAAGGAAAGTTTTACAGATACAGAAGAGTGAAATACACTTATGGAGGAATCGTGCTTATGCCGCATATAACTGGTAGGTTGCTAGATCACTGGGCCACTACTACCTCAAACATTAACTATATAAGTAACTTTTAACTGTGCAGTTAAAAGCTGAATAGAGCAATGAATACTAATGTACTTAAATTTGAATTGATTTTTAACTAGGCTAAGTTAAACTTCGGCAAGTAAAAATGTTCACTTGATCAGTATTCGTTGACTGAGGTATTTGAGCGGGTAGATAGTAGGGATGCGACGTCGATTTTCGATGTTTTTTAAAAAAACATCGATGTATTGGAGCCGATGATTTTTTAGCATCGATGTTTTATTTTTGAATAAAAAAAGCACCATAGCAAATATTTAAAAAAATAACCCTGCAAGTAAGTATTTGTCAGTGATGGCGACATCCGTCCCATCAGAAAGAGTTTTTTTTTCTAACTGGTAGGATACTTCGTGAAAAAGAAGTCGGCTTAAGGTGCAGAAAGTTAACAAACTTCTTTTTTTACAAACTGTGAATAACAAATATTGGATCATATAATAATTATAGGCCCCAATATTTTTTATTAACAGTGAATAAATAATAATTTTGTTGTGTTTTCCCCCTATAAGTTTATAAATAATTAATAATAACTAACAATAATTATTGTAATGTAACTACCTAATTATACTTATAGAAAGTAGTAAGTATAATATTGTATAGTACCTATGAGAAGATTATTTTATTTTATATTATTCAATTTGAAAATAAAAGATTTGCTAATTGTTCAAATTAATTGTATTGACAGTTAAAAAAAAGTCTTAGTTATAAATTAATAAACACGGGAATAACAAATTACACCCCCCCCCCCGGTGAACAATATTTGGTACGTTGCTAAACCAGTTTTAAGAAATGGGGGGGGGGTAAAGTTTAAACACACTGATATTTAAAAACATCGATGTTTTTGGGCGATGCATTATCAACATCGATGTTTTAGTTTTGAACATTTTTTTGTCGATGTCACATCCCTAGCAGGTAGTTCAATTAAATTCACATTAGAGCAACATACACAACAGGCTATTGGCGATAGTCTAAGATCAATCCCTGAAGGGAAAATCGGAGACACTTAATTTTGACGAGATTGACACCTGAACTGGCTACCCCACTCGCCAAACTTTCTCACCCATCAACGTGAGGATATATGAGAGCACGGCAGATCTGGCGAGCACCAGCTCCTACATAAACGAAGATATTTGGTTAAATAGGGTTTCGAACACGCAACCCTCTTGTTCCTATTCCGATGGTACCGCGGCCCAGCAGTTGAAAGGTTGGGACCCTTTTCCAATTTCAAACATCAGAACTTACTACTGTATTACTCGCTTACCCCATTAACTGACCTTGAGAGCAATCCGCAAGATTAGAATCTGAGTAAGATCATTGTGATAAATTTAGCGTCCCTTTTGACACTTACGTGATCACGCATGAATAGAAATGATCCTGTTTCCTTGTAACATTGATCACTTTTCCTTTTATATCAGCTTCTTTCAATTTTATCAACATGTATTCGCTGTCAGGCCCAACGGTAAAGCTGTGTTGAGTCAATTACGGGTAAATGTACTTTTCTACATAACTCAAAAGAGTAAAAGATTGAACCTGGTGTTTGTAGATACGATGTGTGTGTACTTTAAGATTCGAGAGATCTATTACGACTTTCCTTTTGAAGGTAACTGTCAAATAATGGCATTAAAGATGGAACTTAAAATCAGCGAAAAGTTAAATCAAAGGCATTGACAAGGAAATCGTTAGGATATTGTAATCTTAGGGCGAAGAAAAAAATTCCAGTCACATGTAAAGCTATTTTTTACGTCTTTTTTTTAATGTGAATGGTCAGTTCTTGACAAGGGACAAAGACTGATGTATTTATCAATTCCAAGTGATCCTCTTTTATAATTTGTTAATAGTTCTAATGAGGCTTTGAATGAACGTAATGTATTCATTTCGTCCATCTAGGGCAGTGTCATGGCGAACCTGTGACACGCATGTCAAAGGTGACACGCATCGATTACGGACGGTCTTCGCCCAAGAAAAATCAGCGCACACTGCTCAAAATGAAATGGAGTCTTGAATGCATTTGAAGTACCAGCATATCATACGTTTGATAAGGAGCCGCGGTAGCTCAGTCAGTAAAGCGTCGGGCTCGCATCGGAAGGGTTGTGGGTTCTGTCCTCAGAGGAGCCTGCAATTCTGATGGTTGCGAGATCGGCGCTTGGACCTGGCTAAAGTCCATCGTGTTCGCTAATGGTGACTGGGGCACGTTAAATAGGTCGTGCTCACAAAGTCCCCCATGTTCCCATACCCAATCAATACCTCTGGGGGTACCTGATCAGATGGGGTTATCGGCTTCTGATTGGGATCTAAATTCCGATATGTGTGAGTGAATGGATGTGTGAAAGGGACCTTCCTGTAAAACGGATGTGTCATGTATGAAGAAGTCCAACCCTCCGGGGCAATGGCACCCCCAATTGGGCTATCTATGGCCCGCACGACAACAACAATGTCCTGATCGTGGTGGCAATCATGCAAATAAATTAAAATCATGTAAAAAAATCAGAGCACACCAGGTGATCAAAACAGAAGTATATACACACAGAATATTTCTAGATGTGACACGGCTAGGGATTGTAATCCGACACGATTTTCAATCCGGCCGGATTGACACTATTCCGGCTGGATCCGTCCGGATTGGTACTTTGTTAATAAGTCTCTCCAACCAGTATGTATTTTTTCCAAAATCGGCTGAGGTAAAAAGGATATTATTCCAAATAGACGAACAAAACGTTTATTTTAGCATTAGAAAATCAACTTTATTAATAATTAATAATCTATAGGTTGGAAATCAATCACCAACAGTTAATTATAGCAACTACTTGTACTATTAGTAGTAAGTATTAAACTATTAGTGATGATCAGTCTTACTAGCTTCTACACCAAAATATCAGTTTATTTTATACTTTGTTCTTTTCTATTTATCTAAAATTAAGTAGTCTCTATCTCTAATGCCGTTGAGCAAATAACATATAAATTGTACCTAACCTTGTCTCAAACTAACATAAAAATCTAATCTTTGGTCAACATAACAAAAAAAGAAACTCTTAATTCTTCTTAAGGGGGTCCAAGACACAAAAATCGTCAAATTTTCGAAATTTTTTTTATTATTTAAAGAAATTCTCTGTGTTTTTCTGCTTTAAATGACGTCTAAATCATGTTTCTATCTTAATTAGAACTAAAGATATAATCATTTTTGTGGTGCGTTGTTTTGAAAATCTAACACTCTTGACAGTTGTTGTCATGGCAACAACATCTGTCTTTAAAACTTTAAATGCGTTTTTCTCCATGATACATTTTTTCAAGATTTCCTGTATTTAAATTGCTATAAGTCGAAAACCGGTAAAGTTTAAGGGTTGAAATTTGGAATACATCTTTTTCAAACATTATACTTTAATTTTGATTCAGCAAATTGGAAACAAATATTTACTTTTAAAAATATGACTTTTTTTAAAAAAAGTACCTTAAAATTTTCCAAAATTTTCATTCAAATATTTTTTAATTTTTACTAAATTAATATTTTTTAAATTGCTGAATCGAAATTAAAGTGAATAAAATTGTGAATAATTTACTGCAAGAATTTTGAAAATTGATCCAGAATATTTTAAGTTTTAGCAATTTAAAATGACCCCTCTTTTTTTCAAAAAATTTTAATTTTAAATTTTTAAAAAACTTTTGGAAAAATTTTGTGCTGTGATTTTGTTTATTAGTTAGATGGGTAATCAGTACAAAAAAAATCAAAATTCTAAATTAATTAGTAAAAACTTTTTTCAATGTGTCCCGGACCCCCTTAATTGCTTAAATCGAAGTTATATAGTAATGAAAATCACTTTTGAATTTGAAAAAACGATCTAAGGAAACAAATCGTATTAATTGTGTCATCCCCCAACCTACTTCTCAACGAATTGCAAATATAACGAGAAGGCCCTCTCAGCTTCGATACTAGTTGGTTTAACCGTCATTAAGTTGTCGTACATAAGCGACAAATATTTTCCTCTGACTACATTTCATATGAATGTCATTTCTTTCTTCAGTATTTTCTCAAAATCTGTTTCTTTTCTTAAGTTTGTCTTTTTGCAATAGTCTTCATTTTCTTGCAGAATTTGCTTTTCTAATTCCTCTTTATTAAAAAAAATATTTTTGATAATTTTATTTATTATTTTTTCTAGAATTCTCCAAACTGATGATTGAAAAAAAATAAAATCGATTGCTTAATAAACGATTTTGCGACTTTAAAGTTGGGTTTGAATAATCGATTATTTAATTTTTTTAAAAATCGAGTTTGTCGGATCCGGACCGGATTTGATGGATGTTGCTGGATCCGGTATGTAGCCAAATGATGCCGGATCCGACGGATCGGAATACAATCCCTAGACACGGCACTCGAAAAAAGCTAGGTTTTTTTACGGTTTTTGACACACCGGACTCAAAAGGTTCGCCATCACTGATCTAGGGCGTGTTGCTGTTTTAATTATTTTAAAAGATAAGGCTTGATTTCTATTCTATTTTATGAACACTCACAAAAAGAGTGTTTTCCTATCTTATCCATAAAATACAGTTTTATAGAACTTAAATAAAAATACATATACTCTATAACAAAAAAAAAATCGACGCACCAAGAAGGCGCAGAATTGCAGTGGTACCGGGTTCGATCCACTTTGAACGGCGATGACTGTGGACGTATAGTCTTTAGTGACGTCCTGTTTCCGACTGTGTCCTAATGACCACCGCAGACTTGTCTGGAGACGACCAGGGTAGTGTGGGGATAATGCCCTTGCTATAGCATGCCACACATGCCCACAACAGGGCGTTATGGTCTGTGGTACTATCTTCTTTGATAGCCGGACCCCTTTGGTAGTCATTTCTGACACACTTACAGCGCAGCAGACTTACTTTACAACACGATAATGCCCGGCCGCAGGTGTTGCTATGAATTGTCTTCAAGCTTTCCCAACACTTATTTGGCCAGCTAGGTCTCACTCCTATTGAGCAAATTTGGGACGTTATGGTTGCATTAATGTTGACCATTTAGAACGACAGTTGGAGATAATTCGGCAAGAAATTCCGTAGGACACCATCCGGGAACTTTTTCAGTCTGTGCCACGCCGTGTGACATCTTGCATCTAGGCCAGAGACCTTATTGACTTCCACCCTTTGTAACGGTCAAACTTTGAAGTAAATCATTCAATTGTTTTGAAATTCAATCGTTTGTTTTTCTATGTATGATCTTCACATCCGCCATTTTTTTTATCTTAATCGGACAACTTCTTGGTGCGTCGATGTTTTTGTTATCGAGTGTACTTTAGTTTTTATTTTACTGACCTTTATGTGATCTCCTTAACCATAGTAAATTTATCACATAACATAAAATTTTTAAGAAACTTGAATAAAGAGAAGTTATTACTTAAATTACATCTCCCTGTGAGTCCCTTCCCCCTTCGAGCCTCCAGCCCTTGAAATTCTGTTCCTCATGTCGCGTTATGTAAATCTTCTTGTTGGATCAAATTCGTGCTTTGCTGTCCTATTCTAATTTTAACTTATGCCCTTCAATACCTTTTGGTTCATTCAAACACTTGTAGGATGATGTATGTGAACACGTTTTATTTATGTAATAGATTTGGTCTTTAATCTGACTTTCCCTCTCTCACCGTTTCTCCAATGAGATGAGATTTGGTTTTTGATCTGACTTTCAACATTCCTCCAATGAGGACTCTAAACCTCTGGTGAGTCAGAGTGACAACTGATCATTAAAGTGAGGGTTGCCAGAAGATAAATATCAGAAAGGAGAACATTTGGTAAAATTATTTTTAAAAAAAGAGAACAAAAAGAGGACACGAAAAGCAAACATTATCAGTGTATAATTGTAAGTTATCGAATAAAAAACAATCATCTTTCACGAATCTTGGTATATTAAAGACTAAATGAAAGAAAATCTACTGAACATATTACGTATTTTGAAAAGAATTAGTAAATGCGAGAACGAATATATAAAATGAAAACACTGACAATTTATTTACGTCTTTTTTCAAAACGTTGCAAAAAATTAGAATACAATTTTTAAACAAATAACATGTAATAACAAAATAATAGTAGATACATATCCAATTAATTTAAATTAAGCATTTAACTTTTCATATTTATTTATGCGCACCAACCAAAGTTGAGTTATGGACTTCGATTTAATGGTAACAAAAAAGGTGGCTAGGTTAGCAACGCGAATTCCTTCCAAACAAAAAAGGGCTGCGAATCGTCCGTCTTGTAATTATTTCTTGTCTAATATAATAACATTATATTTCTTATTCTTATTATTCTAACACAAATCTAAATTCTCATTGGTTATCTATTTAATCTCATAATGAGACGTTTTAACACGGAGTTCAATATACACTAAAAAGGTTGAACTCTCTATTATATGTTGATGCTTTTCAATAATAGGTACGATTTTCGTACAACGTACTAGATTTAGTACGTATTTGAATAGCTGTGGTTTACATAACCATATAATAGGCAATGTGAATATCGTAGTTTGCACGTAATGTTTGAAATGTGAAATATATTTTTAACGCAATCCGAAATAACGAACAAAGATAACAAAAAGTGAACAAACGAAGAAAAGAAGACAAAAAGGACTGACTTAAAAAAGAGAGTGAAAAAAAGAGAGATATCCGAACGAAAAAAGAGGACATGTTCTCTTTAAAAGAGATGTTCTGGCAACCTTAATTAAAGTAAGTATGGACAAAGGTTATGGTACATTAAGGGAGCTAAGCTGTCTTTGGCCTTAAGAAAAATTCTACAGCTGAGATAAAAATTTCTTGAAAATCTACAGATACTATCTGAGAATTTCGCCAGCTTAATTTTCCAGATGTCACAATGCTTTACGTGGTGCAATTATTTTAGGCTTAGGTTTATGGCACAAGAAGTATTGTGGACTTCCTTGAGATAGTGTAATCTAAATCATGTCAAAGCTCAAATTATCCAAAAAAAATAAGGTATCATAAGGAAAGTACAAAGCTTTCAGGGATGAAATAGATGTCCATTAAAATCACTTAATTTTCCAAAAGTCAGCTGTCACAATGTTTTAGGTGATATAATTATTTTAGGTTAGGTTTACGGCTCAAGTTGTGTTGTGGACTTCCTCGAGATAATGTAATAAAAATCATAAAAGAGGAAATAATCTTAAAAGGGATCGCAAGGAAAACGCAATGAATAAAACAAATGTTCCATCTACACGTTCAAGGATATTTATGTTATTATATTACACACTAATTCGTGTAATATAGTGTGAATACACAAACGGTTGCTGCAAATGTATTATTTTCGTCGTATTACGAAAAACAAAGAATGAAAGAAGAAAACCATCAGATCCCAACAGGACATGATGAAATAAGCAAAATATTGCTGATCATCAAGCAGCAGTCTCCATGAAAGCTTATAACAAATTCTTTTTCTATTAAATATTTGGTATAAAAATAAGGCATATTCATGAAAATTTCTTTTCAAATTTTAAAGTGTTTTAGAAGCATTGTACTATTAAATATAGTTGTTCTCCTTTGCCTTGGAGATTTGCGTCACGAAACGCCATCAATAAAAAAATTTCCTATGTACAAATTTTATCTCAGTGATCTTCCTTTCTGGTGTTCTCATTTGACCGTGGTTTAAAATGACGAGGCGTCCTCAGGTGTTTACCTTAGAGATTGATCCCGGACCTTTAGCAAAAGCCCGTTGTGTTACTCCAGTTCGGCGTTAATTTACTACCTACCTACCTTTTAGATCAGCGGTTCTCAAATTTTTTGAAGTCGCAGCACAATTGAAGTCCTACAATGAATTCTAGGCGCACCACACACAAAATGCTAAGAAATAAGATGCAAAAAAAGTAAAGAAATATAGAAATAACCGAAAAATGCTACACACCTTTATTTATTGTTTAATTTCTGCAGATGATAAACATGAGCTTGGCATGTCTTAACGATTTCTTCAATGTTGGGGTGCATGTGTTATAAAGAAACTCCTATTTTCCTCCTTAATAAGTGTGTCGGTGTCACACCCATTGAGAAGCATGTTTTCTATGTTCTGGAGTCATTAATGTACAGTTGTATTTGGAAAATCCTTATTAACGTTTACATAAATAAACGCGGAACATCTATACATACCCCGATACATTTACAGTTTAATGCTCTGGAGTCATATTAATGTGCAAATGTATATGGTAAAGCGTTTATTTTTTCCTTTACAAAAGTAAATGCTTAACATCTACGCTAGGAATGTCAACTCTCAGAAAATAACCGGTTTACGGTAAACCGTTTTTTTTCGTCCGGTTATAACTGCCCCGGCTTAACCGAGTAAAAAAAAAACGGTTTTTAAAATAACCGGAAAAAATAACCGGTTTTTAAAAACTTCAAGGTGTTTCTATTTAGTTGTATGTAAAAAATGCTAAATGTCGTTAACTGTTTTTATTTATCACATCACAACTGTTACAAAAATTCACAATAGTTCTAAAATAAACCAAAACTTAATTGTTTCAAAATGAAGGTACACAAACTAATAAAATAAGTAAATCATTAGTTATCTTGTTAATATTGTTTTATCTATTCAACCCAATACTTTTTATTTATTCTGCTCGTAAATACTCGCTCATTTATATACTGGTTAGTTAATCGACTTCTGTCATCCGAAACCACAGAATTCAGAGCAGATACTAACCTTTCAGATAGCACTGAACTTCCAACAACTGTCAAATACTTAATAGCTAGCAATGCTAATGCAAACGAACATGTATTTCTTCGACCCCAAAATTCAAGTGAAATACTATTACATAACAGAGACTGCTGCAAATATAGTTTGAGCTCATTGGGAAAGTAAGCATCTGCACCCTGCGATTTTGTAAAAATGGATTTTGTCAAATTTTTGTTATGTGTTGCCCAAAGAAGGGGGACAACTACACTATCAGTTAAATATTCAATCCCAGAATTTCTCTACTGGCTTCTTTAAACGGCCTTAATATGCTTACTACTTCCGATAGTAGTTCAATTTCTGACCCAGAATGCATGTGGGGAGCTCTTTTAAGATCGGGATTTGCCAACACACGCTCGACGTATGGAGATAAATGGATAAATCTCTCCAACATGGCAAAAGTGCTATTCCACCTTGTTGGGACGGATTGAACAAAAAGAAGAATATTTCCGTCTGCTTTTCATTCTCTTAGTTATTCGCTCCTCTTATATTATTCATAAACAAAATATTGTGCCTAGCACAAACTTTATTAATTGCTTTACTTCCCCAATGAGCTCTTTTAACTCCGAATTAGCACTCCTCCAATCATTCCATTATAACTAAATTTAGGCACATGGCCAAAACAATGCATATCCTTCCTTCCACCAAGTAATTTTTTTACTCCTAAAATCATGTTAGTTTCTCCATCAGAACATACAGACACTATTTTAGATTTTGGTATGTTAAAAGAGTTCAAGAGGTCCCCGATTTCCGATGAGATGTACTCTCCAGTACGCGGCGGCGAGAGTTTTCTAATATCGAGCATTATTGTGTCTAGGAGGTAATCATCAGGGCCTGTAATAATAGTAATAAAATTCCTCTTGTAAATATATTTTCTTTCTAAATAATCGAAGTAAGAGTTACTGCAATCCTTACAGATAAAGTGAGCTGTCACAACTAAAAAGCTCCGACTGGTGTTGACTATTGTGCAGATATCAGCAGTAAGAGATAAATGTTGGACTTCTACCGATTTTTACTTGTGAGTAGAGCGACTTTTTGCAACAAATGCAACTTTTTTTCACACGTTATACACTAGATGTAAAGTACTAAAAACAAAATTCCTCTTACATGGGGTGTATTGTAAGTGTGTTATAACCGCAACATAAATGCAACTTTCTGCATAAATGTAGCTTTTTGCATATATGCAACCACCTGCAACTTCTTAAAATTAATTAATATAAAATTACTGTTTCATTTTTTGCCTTCTGAAACAACCCTTTGATCACGTGTATCTGATCTTGCGAACGCCGAAGTATTGTTGATCAAAAAGAAGTTCTTGGAAAGAAGGTGTTCGTTCGAACAGACGAAAGTGAAATAAATGGCAAGAAGTACTTTTAACACATTGGTTGGCACTCTTGATAATCCAGAGGAAACTTCGTAATCGACTGCAGAGTTTGCGAGGTGAGTGTCAATCATCAATATATTGTTAGGCTTGTAGATGACTTTTTAAAATCTCTGAATGTTAAGTGAAAGGATTTTGAGCTTCTGCTATCTGATACAGCATATTATATGACTGCGGCTGGTAACACACTCAAGGTGCTTTATCCGTGATTGCTCCGAGTTACTTGGGTGGTATACTTGCTTTACAACTGCAGAAAAAATCTGCGAATTTTACACTAATGTGGACGATTTCATAGCTTGTGTTAAGGCAACCACAGTACAAAACAAGCACCGAAAAGCTGCATTTCAGACCATCGGCCAACTGCTTGATCCAGTACTCACACGCTGAGCTACGTTGCTTCAGACAGCATAGTACTACGCTGACCACCGTCCCACTGTAAAGGACATTGCGACCGGTTTCAGTGCCGACGGTATTTTAGTGCGTCGCGTAAAAAAAGCGGTGAGAGACCCAGAGCTGCCAAAAAGTTTGCTGAAAATTAAAAGCAGCTACGAATGTTTCATTCGTTTCGTATAGAAATCGGAATCGAAAGCGTACAACATTGAAACTGCGTATGTAGATATCCGATCGTTGGATTTTAAAGATCTTTGCAACCTTAAAGCGTATCTTAAAGAACGCTTAAAAAAGAATAATGACCTGACTGTTAATTGCTGCACTTTCCCGAGATGATTTTCCTCCAAGTCAGTATTTGCTACTGAAACAATGTCAGACAACATCAGTCTCTGTTGAGCGCATTTTTTCAATGTTAAGGAAACTACTCTCCAAGGATCGGCTATTTAACGACATCAATGTTCTTCTGTATTTAGTGATGTATTATAATACCGTTGTACACGACTAAAATTGTCGATACATTTTTAATTTTTTACGAATATTTTATTTTAGATTTTAATGTATCAAAAATAAATGCAACTTTATTTCAATAAATACAACTTTAGGGAATGATAAATGCAGCTTTTCAGATTTTTACTACAACAAAAATGTTGCCCTACTTATGAGTAAATTGATGGTAGCACTATACCGCGAGGACACCATCCGTTTGACCTGTAAGCACATAAACATTTAATTTATTTTGATCTTAGAAAGAGAGACTTGAATATTTCGATTGTTATCAAAAGTTTTTACGTTATTTCTGGAGGTGGTTTGTATAAAGGTACAATCGTTTTAGTGTAATGCAGGAAACCCTCTTTTTCCACAATAGAGTGAGAGGCTTTGTCTTTGCATACCAAGTACATTAATACATTTGTAATTCGGACTTCTCATTTCCCACCGCCTATAACAATAAATATATTTCGGTACGGACGCTAACTATACTGTGGAAAACAAGATAGTTATTTAGTTTTAAGTAAATGCGAAATATTTATGTAATAGTGAAAAACCAACTTACTCTCAAAGCTCGAATTCTCTCTGATGCCTCAAAAAGTGTTATATGCCGTTGTTTTACTGTTACTGATGGGGAAAGAGTAGGCGATCTTGATCGTATTAAAGATTATGGCAATGTTGAGGATTCCCCTGAGTTTTGCTAACTCTGAGCATAAATACAAAACTTATAAAATTTTCTCACAACACCCTAAAAGAAATTTCGCGTTTACTGATTTTTTTTATGTTGTGATTATACCTTAATTAATTATATGACTACACTATACAAAAGTATAAAATTATAAATGGTTACATTTTAGACCGTTGAAAACAACTGTTATTCCAAACTTATGTAAATTCAAAGCCTTTATCTATTTTTTTTCCTAAATTTATTTCAAATCTTAACATAGAAATATAAAATTAATGCTAGAAAGTAGCTGCATGGGATGTTCATAGCACATTTTTTTAAAACTTGAATATATTTAGTTACTGTATATTGTTAGTACTTTGAGGTAAAATGGTCAAAACGGTATTGGATTGTTAAGCGATTAGCAATTTGAAGGTACTTAATCGATAGCTGATTTAACTCATCCTGAAATTTAAAACATTTTACGGAAAAAGGTTTGAAGTTTTGTGGGAGAACTCAACCCCTTTACTTAAAGGTTAAAAGGAAAATATATTATACTTACCTATTCATCTTGAAATGTCGGATGTTTGTACTTGAGATGTTGCCGTAAATTCGAGGTTCCTCTTCCATTTTTAATAGGCTTCAGGCAACATTACATTGAGCTTCATTTTTATTTAGTTTAGCAAACTATTTCCAAACATTAGACGAAGGCATAGCGGATAGACAGTGGGATGAAAACTGCGAAGCTCAGTGTCCGTAACTAATAATTACATAAATAGAACGCTATCAGAGGAAGGGAATAAGAAACATGACTAACTGCATAGACTGTAGCTACCTAGTCGCTTGTATTCTGATAAATTATTGTGATTGCTATCTCGAATACATTTTTAGATCTTATTCGCTTACTTTATTGCTCGTTTTTCATTTCCTTGATGGATACTTGTCATTTCTGTTTGCGAGAACCAAAATTCAGACCATTTACATCTAAGCACACTTATTAAAAACACGAGGCGAGTTGCAATATACCTCTCCATAAATCAGATACAAATGTATAATAAAAATGATAACAGAAAGCACTTTCCCAAACATTACTTGCCCCCGATTGAAACTCGGCGCCTGTAAAGATGTGTTAGGCATCTCCTGTTGAATTTTTACATCGTAATTAAACGTTGTTTGGTATAAATGTACTTTAGATTATCACTCACCCCTTTGTTTGTACCTCAGCCCACATAGACTTAACAATGCAAAGTCAGAGAATGAGAACAAACTATGTCACGGGAGTGGTTGAAAAGGGATATAAACCATGTGTATCTTGAAAAACCATATATGAAAAAGAACCATTTGCATCCCATAAACACAGGCCACAAATATAATTTTCTTAAATTTACGGTTACCGTTTTTTTTTCGGCTATTAGTTTTTCAAATAACAATCGCGGTTATAACCGTGCCTAGAAAACACCGAAAAAACCGGTTAACCGAAACGAAATAAACGACTTATCGGTTTAACCGGACGGTTATTGACATCCCTAATCTACCCTTTAATGTTCTGGAGTCATGAATGTGCAGATGGTGTCTGTGTGTGTGTTCGGTGCTTGTGTGGAGTTTTATGGTGGTTGGATAGGTCGCGCGTAAAGTTAGTTTTTATTGATAAATCACAGAGAGAGAAGTGTGAAATGCTCAAATCTCTTGAAGAACAGATAAGAAGGTTGGTGAACAAATTTTACAATTTGATCCGATTTTTTGTATTTGCAGATAACATCTACAGAGGATAAGGTACAGAGTGAATGTAATTGGTATAGTTTTTGCACCACCTTAAATAAAAATTTTGTTAGACAAAGGTATTAAAGGCTTGGTAGGAAAAATGATTGTGTATTTGGAACACACAATATTTTTTTTTCTAATGGCGGGCACATTTTGACCGAAGTCATTGGCCACTACAAGGCCGGAAGTGATGGCCACTTGTGAAGGAGCACCCAGTGGGAGGGCCATCATTGCCCCTAACAATTACATCGTAATTTTGAACCACGTTCAGATGACGAAGCAACAACTAAGCTGGTATACGCTTACAAACATCCATGCCCGAACCCGGATTCGAACCGGGGACCTTCCGATCGGAACACACAATATAAGAATTATTCTATTAGTCACTTGGGTGAAAATATGTAGAAAAATAGTTTAGATTTTTGTAGATTCAGTGGCCTTATGTTTGGAAGTTGTTCTACATATAAAGGTATATACAACAAAGTTATATTTTACTCTTTTATATAGTTTGGGTGTGTGTGTTAAAACAGGCTAATGTATTTCCATTTTTTGTGACATTTTTCAATTATAATTATACTCGAGTCTAATATGTTTCCAAAAATGTACGTTATCATTCCTATAAAATAAAATTCAAGCTATTATTTGCTGTAGATTTTTGAGCTTTTAACCCTCCTAGTGGTTTTGACGAGATATCTCGTCGTTTATTTAATCAATTTTGCCAAATGACGAGATATTTCGTCATTAAAATTTTACCAACTTTGTATCACGACGAGATCAAGACATATTCAGTTTTCTTTTATTGACGCGGTTTTTCGTCCATCCACATTTGGTCAACTTTGCAAATGACCCGACACCTCTTTGAATCAACTAACAGGAGGGTTAAAGAAATCACTTCTTGGTGTATTTTGGAAGCCTCTTATTCAATGCTATATAGTAAAAGTTGTTCTTTCACACCTGATGCGAGAATGCGTCATTCGTTCTCATTCCACCCTTTTCCAGAACAAACCTCACATTTCAATCAATTCTTTATTTTTCCAATCTAGCTTTCGAAATTGAACTTCCGTCACGTTTTCCTTGAAAACACGTGCAGTATTTGGGAACATGCGGTATAAAAATATCCTCGTCCATAAATCTAACGGCATACAAATGAAAGCAGGATACAGTTGCCGATATAGAAAAAGCAACTCGTTTTGAATTGTCATGCACCCTGAAAACATCAGATTGTTAAACGGTTTTGTGTGAGTGTAACGTATTTTCTGTTACTGATTTAACACGGTAAGAAAGTTTATAAAACAGTAACAATGTCTTCATAAGTTATTTCTGTTTAGTCAATACAATATAATACAATTGATACAGTATAACTTGGTGACCCATAATATACATAATTCTCACTGATTCAGGCTTGAGATAAACTTTCTTTAAAATAACATTCATTCCAAAATTCCCTCATCGGACTTGTGTGTCTTAAACGATTTCCTTCAGGCTGGCCCCTTGCATGGGGGAGGTTACGAGTACCGTGATACCTGAGGGAACAAAAGAAGGTCCGGGAAATAAACAGTTTAATACCATAGCAGCAAACCTCCGAGAAAATGTTTAGAGGAAAGGAAACCTATTCCGAAGTTTAAAATGAACAAAACAAATTGAAATTATAAGATACTATAATAGACAATTGAAAAATTCCTTCTTCGCGATGTGCACGAAATCCCCGCCTCCCAAAGTCGACTAGCCCAAAGCAAATTTTTCTGGCAACCCGCCAACTTAATTCTAGGCCTGCTACAGATTTTGTCTTGACAACCTCAGAACAAATTTGTACATAAACCACTTATGTTTGGAGGAGTAACTAAAAAGGTATTGAAATATTGGGGAGCAAGGAGTCTGGAGACTGTAAGACAAGGCGCTCGTTTCCTGATATTGAAGTCATATGACCTAATCTGTGAAGTGGGGTCCTTCTGCATATTTTAGTATTGATGTCATCTGTATGTTTTAATTTCCAATGGGGAGATACATAAGGAAACTGAAGACAGAACATCAGAACATAAAATAGACAATAATGTAAGAAACTGTCAAAGTGTAATCTGTAAATCCAGTCAGTGCCTCTCCACCCAGTAACTGTGCCACCCACGGAAAAGTAGAGTGGATTGTAGTAGAGTAGAGCTAGTAAAGTGGGCAGCATCCATTTCCTCACGTAGATCGCATAGTTTTGCATAAGTTGAAAATACTCAAGTTACCACGGCACAAATGTTTAAAGAGGCAGCTGTAATGATGGAGGAAATATAAAAGAGAAGCTCAAGCAATAGTAAACCTTGAATGGGCCCATGATTATGTGACTGAAACTAGTATTAACGTGACACTTAGATTGCTGATTAGTCCACGTGACATGGTAGCAAACAAGCTATTTAATCTTTCACCATTTTTGTCTCCACTATTTTGAAATACGCATTCACACACACTGTCATAAGATTTTTACATCGCCAAAAGTGGCGATAAGATGCCTAATCGGCTAACCAAATCAAATTTTACCAGAGAAGTCACGTGAGTACTAGTCGACATATGGTCGCACTTTTTGAAGCTACTCTTAATAGCAATGCTCTGTCTACTTATCTTTCACGTCCATGGTTGTGAGCCGTGTTGATATGGAATACTCGTACAACATTTTGTCTTGTTGTTGTTGTTACTGATCCCCGACATGGTCTCTTTAAATTAGACCAGGTCCACAAATCCATAAACCCCCAAAAAGTCCAAGAAAAGTAGAGGTTCCAAAAACCCTTGTCCATTGTAAAATCAATACCTTTCAAAATATGAGCTGGCTAAGCCTGATCAGCTCCGCACTTGGTAATAGTCCTGAAAACCTTCTGGCCCTGTTAGTAGGAGAGACTCCTCAAATGTCCACTGGCAAAACCTGAAATACAAGTCTGCTCACTTCTATGGCCCTCAAAGATTAGGGCGCCTGCAGGACGACTTCTCTAGTACCAGTCATGCACTGGAGGGACATTCCAAAGATCTTTAGACGTCTTCCTGCACTCTGAGAACACTTCACTATATGTACAAGGCATATCTGACTGGAGAGTCTCTAAGGAAGCATCCTTTGCCAGGGAATCCGCGGACCACTTATGCCGACATGGGAGGGAATCCATTGAACGTACACCTTGGAATTGACTGAAAGTCTAGAAATTAGGTTCAGGATGGAAATGCCAGACATTTTGTCTTAGTTCCTGTGGATTATTAAATCCTTATGTTTGTGGGTAACTAAACAAATATTGAAATACTGGGGACCATAAAGGAAAGTGGGGACATTAGGACTAGACACTCGTCTTGACAAAAAGACTATATTGCCTAATTCAGGCCTCGAAACAGATTTTTTAATACAGGTGCACACTGTGCACTTAAGTTTCAAATTAGGTGCACAGGTTATATGTTAGGTGCATATTTAAAAAAAAACGTAATATAAGAGTATTAATGTAATGTAAACTACTGTATTAGTTGGGTATGTTTATATAGGTGTGCAGTAGATAGTAAATAAAAATATATTTAAAATATTAATTCTGTAATAAAAAATATTAATCTGTATAATAAAAAATATTGATTCTGTCGCGACAGTCGCTTTAACAGAGCCATCTGGAAAATGTTTCGATCATCGGAAAGTTCTGGTGGCAGTGACACAAGTAAACCTTCCTCCTGCATAAACCCGTTACGGTACAGCGATTTTGTTTTCGCTTAGTGTGTATTTAGGAATTTTAATTACGTTCCTTTATAGCGAGAGATGTCGAGACTAATATTTTGTTCGAACATCAAAATAACATAAAACACGTTCCCCTTTTTTTTAACGTTAGGTGCACTGTGTGCACCTAACGTTCTTTTGTTTTTTATGTTTTTTATTTCCAATGGAGGAGTATATAAGTAAACTGGACGCACAGAAAATTTCCCAAAGCAGAGTAGAAGGCAAGACATTGAACCCCCAAGATAGGCCTTATTCATTTCCTCCCGTAAATCGTAGAGCTTTCAGAAAGGGTCAATATCCATGTTAGTACCATGTAAAGATTCAACGAGACATTCGTGTCTCATGAAAAGACAGAATACTGCTAAAGAAATACTTTTAACGTTGATGAGAAGAATTTCAAGAAGGAAAGGATAAAGAAGCCACATTGGAGGCCCTGCTTTAACATGCGTCTCTTTATTTCTTCACATTTTCTGGAACAGCCTCAAAGGTATTCTGATGAATAAGATAAAAAACAGAATAATCAGTCAAATCAAGGCTTAATTTATTACGTGAATGACGGAGATTGGAGCCATAAAAAATTCAGAAAAGTGAGGAGGGAAATGATTAATGCCAAAACATCCTTTCATCGTATTCATCCAGCATGTTCACAAGACCCTCGCAAACAAAAGCAAATTGCTTCGGGTTCGTGACCCCTCTAACAACGCTACTGATTCAGATTGATTCATCTAGTAACCTGTTTGTCGCTGTTCTTTGTGAAGATGTGTTCACATTAAGTGACAAGAAAGAAACACAATTTGGCACGCTGGATCTAACAAAGAATTAACCTTGAATTTTGAATACAGGCAATATTTATTTGATGCTTACGTACATTTCCTTAGCCGGCTATGAGGAAAGTATTAGGGAAACATTGAAACCCTTTGACAAATTCACTGTAATGGTGGGTAGAAAAACATTTCATCATGTAAGAAGTTATGTTCTTTATATATATCACCATACTTAATTCATATAAATTGTTATAAGGTATAATATTTGCATGAGACACTGATTATTATCAGACTCATGAGATCAAAAATCTGCAGATAGAATCTCCATTTTTTTTCATGTATGCAATTGTATACAATGGCAACAACATGCAGAATGTTGGAACTAAGAGACTGAACAAAATAGAATGACCACAGCCGAAACTAGTTTATTTGGCTTTTACTGAATACACATCTATGCGAAGCAGTTTCTGTTAATTTTGGCCTGTAGGCGGTGTAGGTTCCATTCCTGCCAGGTTTTATCCCTCCCTGGGTATATTTCTTGCCTCTTTGTCAATAAAACTTTCATTGTGAGTGCTTATCCATTACTTAGTTCTGTCTCGTATTTGGCGCAGTTTGTCAAGTTTGGCTCTTGGGTCATACAATGCAATGCAACCAACCAACTATTAATTTTGCTTACATTCAAAAGCTGTTTTTTAGTTCATGGTGTAGACAAATGTTTGAGATCTCATTCTTTTAAAGGGACGGATCGTAAGATCTTGTTTTGCTGGAACTCCTGTGATAAGAGAAACTGAACTCCTGTTTGAATACACAGTATCTTTGACCCCAATATAATTTATTGCACACAAATTATTATAAATTATCGAAGCAAAGTGGTCGAAAGTGAATGACACAAATGCTCAAATGTAGAGGATTAAATGCTCAGACAGAATGGTCAAACATATTGCGTATACAATCATGAACATCGAAGAACAAATGAAATAGTAGTTGTAAATGTACATCCAAAAGCCTCCGTTTCTAAACTGTTTTGTATCATATTTAAAATATTTTGTGAAACAAAACCATAGACAAGTTATACACTCTTGGTTTTATATTCTCATTTGATCGGTATCGAATACATGAATAGTAAGTCATGTCTCAATATAAACTCAAGCAAGCAAAATATTTCAAGATAAACAAAAATTAAACGATGTCTTAACTATAAATTTTTTTCTGAAATTAACATTTCTAGTCTATAGGAGAGCCATTTTGTCGATGGCTATATTATTATTGTTACTCTCAACTATAATCGTTCTTCATTGCTTTTGATAAGTTTATGGTTGGTTGGTTGGATTGGGTTTTACAGCCACGCTGCGTTTTATGCCACGCTGCGCCAAACACGAGACAGATAACATCAAATAACAGGCATAAACAAACAATGAAAGTGATCGGTCTTTATGTGTCGCAATAAAAATTGCATACAATTTTATGAAATGGAGACAGGAAATCTGTAAGGAAGCATTTACCGTGATGGCCGTAAAATAAATTAAATTCTAGTATATTGAAAGGAATAATTCCTGTAGGATTATATATAAACACTTCCTCTAAAAGTTCTGTGGTAACATGAGTGTTTAATCAGATGTAGTACTTTTCGGATTTAAATGAAAAACATAAATAAGGTATAGTTAAAGATATATATTTTTCAACAAGACTGGGGAACTAACTGATCCCATACATATCGATTTGTTGAGGATTTTTTTTGTTTTATTATGTGAAAAATCATCCTTGGGGGGAAAAAAGCATTTTTCTATAACTATCCCCTTTAGTTTCAAAATAAAATATTTAAAAAAAAAAAAAAAGACGAAAACGAGCTCTAAAGATCGCAACGAAACAAAAATAGCAATAATACAGAAGCATTTTTATTGCTAGTTTTTCATTTTGGGCTCCGTTTAGGTGTACTTATTTTCCTTTTAAGCTTATTGCAATCATTAAGTAGGATTAACATTGAAATGAAGTAATAACAAAATATTCCCATCAAGTCATTGTTTCCATCATTGTCGTGCGCATTATGATGTTTGTTTCAAACTTTTACGACTTATTGTAAAATGTATTAGTTGTTTTTTAAATTGCCATGTATTCGTGACAGATTAATGGCATCCGGGAAAATGTTTGAGTCCTATACTTTGTGTTTAAGTAATTTCTTTCATAAATGTTCAAATAACAAAAATGTTACGCTGTGCATCTTCTGTTTCTAATTCGGTATTACATATGGATTTTCCATATCCATCTCATGCAATATAATAAGCTAAATATTCGAAACAAAGAGATGGCTCGCATGAGTTTACCTTATGGTACTACCTACCTTCAGAAGTGAGTTTATAAAAGTAAAACTTGATAATTCGTTTTAAAACAATCCAAAGTTGAAAAAAAAAAGAAAAGCACAAAAAAGTCTAACTGGGGGTATATTTTATGATGTTATGAGGAAAATGTTGTTGAAATGTCATTGACACTTAAACAAAAAATTGCTTGCTTTTAATAATTATTATCTGTTTTGGTACATTACATTCAAAGTAAGCATAATCACCCCTACAATGTGGTAGAGAAGCAATATTTTTTGCAGAAATATTAATTAACGATTAACCTGTCAAAGTGCTAACACGACGTGTTACAAACTTCGGTCGAGTACGCTAAAAAGTTGTTTCGTTGACTGAGAAATATTTCCTTATAACTTTTCTAGGTTTAAATCTTGTTGACGGTACAGGTTTTCCATTTGGCGATAGTACCGGTAATACACTCTCCGTTCTGATAATTTCACTTCTTTCCCCGCATATTAGGCAGGTTATTAGATTGAAGGTTACGTCCCTTTCGACCTTGGCGACGAAAAAACTGGCGCCAAGCTGAAGGCCGTACCGTCTCGACTATATTTAGATTTTAATCCCCTCCATTAGAAAAAGTATTATTTTATCTTACATCCCTAAGTAAAATTTGCAATCTACTTTCGTTAGATGACAGAGAAGAAATTTCACAATGCAGAAGAAATTTAAACCAAACCTCATCATGTTCGACTAGATCAAGAAATATTTATTCAAGTATATCTCTTTTGTACATTACACATATATTTTATTTTTGTATAAGTATAGTTTGTATACTTATTGGTGCAGTCAAATTATTAAATTATACTTCAAATTTTTAACACGTAAGTCATTAAACAAAGATTGAATGCAAAAATTTTCGTTTTGATATAATGTTATTTGTCTGACTCTCGTTAAGAATTTCGGAAAAGAAGAAACAAGAAAAAAGGCCAAGAAAACAAAGGCATAAGAGAAGCTTTGTGGAATATAAATCGACAGAGCATTGCTATTGAGAGGAACTTCAAAATGTTTGACCAATATTTCGTCTAGCATTCACGTGATGGCGGTTTCACTGATGAAGAGATATCTCGCCATGAAGATACTGCCAAGGTTTTGGCCAAAATTGAGGTACAGGCGTCAAAAGAAACGACTCAACCAATCCCAATTGCACAATTTACATCACAGAACAAAACAGAAGGTGACAATCGATAGGGCTTAATGTTTTCTACAAATATCAATATGCAAAATTTGTCTAAGGGGTCGTCTTCATATTAAATTGGATGCTTAATCCGATAATTTCAATGCGAACCCCTATCTTTAATCACAAATTTGGATTCTACACACAATTTCAGGTGTAAATTAAAAAAAAGTTCATAAAATTTATTGGATTTTTCACCGATTTGTAAGTGTTTGAAAATTAGATCTCCTAATGGAAAATTGGTGTTTCATGTTTTTTGCTATATTTGCTACAAACATTAATTTTTCTTGGAAATTAAGTTTTCATCCTTTGCTACCCAAAAACCCAAACACAATTTATAAACATTTTGATTCTCAAACTAAATTTACTATTTGTTATCAATTATGAAATTAATATTCATAAAAATTATTAATAGAAACATGGTCAAATTTTGACATCATGTGATTTAAGGGGTTAGGTACCTTTTAAATTTTCAAAAAAAATCAAAAAAATTATTATGATCTAATTTTAATGCTCTGTTTCTCAGCAACTCTGATTTCTCAGATTTCTCTGGAATGGTTGGTTAGAATTACATGAAATTTTAATTGATTATGTAAACCATATATATGTTTAAAATGACCAACTTTTTTGTCTATCCTGTTGAAAGTTTTTGAAAAAAATTAATTTTGTGTTGAAAAAAAAGAAAAAAAATTCTATTTTTTTTTATTAAAAAATTTTTTGTAAGAAATTTAAAAAAAAAACAAGAGTTTGTCATTGTAATTATATTATATATTTTTAAGTATATAAAAAAATTCAGCTCAGAATAATAATTATTTTGCCCAGAATACTGCGCGCAATGCACCATATAATATTCTAACAACAAAAACAATGCATTTCATTTTGGTCCAATTTACAATATATTTAAGGGGTAGAAATTTTTTTAAAAATAGTTTACAAAAGATAAAGGTAGTTAAAATCTGCAAACAAAATTTCATTTATGTAAATAATTTATTCATGGAGATATTAAGATTCGAAATGTAGTGATTTGTTTTGCATATTTAGACATTTAAAAGGTACCTAACCCCTTAACAGTTGCTGAAACATCGGAATTCCAAATTACAGCTCCTTACGTGCGTAATTAGTAGCGCAGTGAGACAGTTTGCAAAATTCGATGATTATTATCGTTATTTGGGATTGTCCACAAAGTGAAAACAGAAATTTCTGCCAACAGATCCTGGGATTCAGTCAGAATGGAATCTGACTTTGTCACCATCTTAATGGACTCCATGCCAAAGCGCCTGTAACAGGTAATTGACTGCGACGGCCATTACACGTCTTTATTAATATTTATAATGTGATCGAATTCAGAACATTTATACGCTCCCTCAATGGTTTTTATGAATTTTCTCGGTCAATTTTACGCCGTTTTACATTATTTTTTGATCAAATACGCCTGAAATTTTGTGTAGAATCCAAATTTGTGATAAAAGATGGGGGTTCGTATTGAAATTACCGGAGCAAGCACCCAATTTCTTGTGAAGACGGCCCCTTAGACAAATTTTAAATATTGATATTTGTAGAAAACATTAATAATCCCTATCGATTGCCACCTTCCGTTTTCTTCTGTGAGGTAAATTGTGCAATTGCGATGAGTCGTGTTTGTTATTCGACGACTGTACAATGTACAGTGTACATACTTCAGTGTGTATGTATAGTGTACATACTTCAGCAAGATTCAGTTGCGTGAGCTTGGTAAAACAAGATCTCATTTTTTGAATTAAATGCTTACAAAACAAAGAAATTTGAATGAAATCATTTTACGTCCATACGTAACGGACGTATAAATAACGGAGTACCTGACTGAAACTCAGCGAAACTCCATAATAAATAATTAAAAACTTACAATTAGTTGATTATAACTATTGGAGAGAGAAGTTCAATAAAAGTGGCTTTAAGAATTTTGGGTAAAAGGAAGAAATAAGAGTAATAGAAGAAAGAATTCATGTGATTGATACAAATAGGAGTCCGATTTTCGTTTCAAAGAAGCACAGGAGGTAGACAATCAGGTATATGTAAGAAAGAGGAAAAGACGCCAACGCTGGTAATGTAATTAGTGGGTGTTAATGATGGTAGTTTTTTACAGACAGTTTAGTTTTGTGATACGGTTAGGGGATTGATAGGATTTTCATCATACTCTGAATTCGCCTCATCGTCTTTTGGGACATGGTTGGAAGGTATTATGTTCTTTTCAAGTTGGATCTAGGTCTTTTTATGGATTCAATTACATTAGGTTTGTCATTGAAAGTTTTGGAGTAGTTCGCTTGGAACTTACGGAATTTTCTTCAAACATTTTGTGGAAAAGGTTTAGATGAATTCTGTGGGTGATGATTGGTAGCTGTTTGTTTACAAAATTTCAGAATGCATGATTTACTACACAGTAAAACAGTTTTATTTTTAATTATTTAATAAAATCTTAAACTGGTGAAATAATTCAAAAAGACAAAAAAAAAAACTTTAAATCATTACAAATCAAACCATGAAGAACATTTGTATAACTAACTTACAATTCCATTATAATTTAGCGATAAAAATGCCTCTCTAAAATGCTACTTTTCTCTCTTGTTTAACAGGGGGAATGAATCCAACAAAAGGAATTTTTTTTGTCATCATCTATCATTTTCGAAATCGTATTAAAAGGCTCAAAATATGTATAAATCGTATAATACGCATTCCGATATAGTAACAGAAGCAATTTGTTGCAATCAAATAGCTCCTAAAGGAAATCACTTAAACGTACTTATATAATTAGCATACGCATATGCAATTATATATGGTTGTTTCTGCATTCAAAAGTGCCTAATAAAATTTCTTCTCATAAAAATATGTTGAGGAAAGTCATTGTTATGGTTGAATTCCCTCGGTAGTTTTTTTTTCTTCTTTTTTTTTACATTAACAGCAAAACAGAGCTAATTCTGCTTGTTGCTACATATGCTACACTAATTTTTCTGAAATAAAGTTCAGAAACATTGCCATTTGTGTTCTCTGTACGACAGTTCACCACAAGAAAAATGTAATTCAAGTGGTGAACTTAAGCACGACTACGAAAACTAACTCTCCATGTGGTTTTGACAAGATATCTCATCCATCAAGATCTGATAGTTTTTACTGACGAGATATCTCGTAAAGTCAACTACCAGAAGGGTTAACTTGCAATAAATATAGTATAAAATATATAAATATACGAAGCATTTTAACGTATTTCCACCATGAAATACTTTTTTGTAGACAAAGTTGAATTTTATTTCATACCTATTGAGTAATTGGAGATTGAAGGACATATTAATACCAACAACCGTCTATTCTGTAATATCCAGTTATACAGGGTGCATTATGAAAGTAATGCGCATGATCTCATTGTGACGCGACTATCCATCGCAGCGCGCTCGGATTGGTCGAAAACTGTGGTGGGGGATCTGCCCTTCCAAACGCGTCCGGTCTCAGTTCGCTCCGAGCATTGGAAGCGGTAGGACGTGTATTCGCGCAAAATCTCTTTTTCGATTGTGTCACGGCACGATGGAATGTTCGCTGGAACAGCGGTACGCGATAAACTTTTGTGTGAGCCGGGAAGAATGCAACAGAAAATTATAAAATGGTTCAAGAGACCTTTAAGGAGGCACACACAATCTTCTCCCAACCCCAAAAAAGCGCGCATGAGCAAGTCTTGCATCAAGATAATGCTGATTGTCTTCGTTGACATCTGAGGAATCGTCCATTTTGAGTTTGTACCGCAAAAACAATTTGTCAACGCAGCTTTTTACCCGGAGGTGCTCAAGAGACTGTTACGACGGGTCGCGCTAGTCAGGCCTGACATCAAAGACGTCTTCAAGCTCCACCACAACAATGCACCAGCCACACGGCCTTCGTCGTCACAAACACTAGCGTCTAGCCCCTGCACCTCGGATACGATTTCGAAAAACGGAGCGATCTGCGCGCATGCGTTGTTGTATTCTAACGCGTTTATTACTGCTTTTTCGAGTAGGTGTTATTTTTGGCCATTTAGTGATATCACATTTTCTCGCTAAAATGGCATGTTTTATTTCTGATTGCTCTTTACCTGACGACGACCCCGACCGGACAACAGCTAATGTTTCTTCAGATCTAGGATTCTACTAGGATCTAATTTTAAATATTACATTGCAAACCAGTTTTAAGTCACTTCATAATTGTTCTAAAGTCATTTATTTAAAACTAAATTTCCAAACCCGTGTTTCCTAGGAATGATGAGGCTTGCCTACAAAATTTTCATTTCAAAAGTTATGAAGCTACTCGGTCAACGCTCATTTCTCTTCGTGTACGCATGCGCCCAGAGCGCTGCGTTTTTCGAAATCGTATCCGAGGTGCAGGGGCTAGACGCTAGTGTCACAAACTACCTGACCCAGAGCAAGACCCCCTTGGTGTCCCAGCCTCCTTACAGCTGACTTGGCTCAATGAGACTTTTCTTTTGTTCCCACGACTGAAGAGAGAGTTGAGGGAAAGCATTGGGAGTCGGTGGAGAACACCCAACATCATGTTACAAGGTTCCTGAGAGGCATTCCAGTCGAGGAGTTCCAGGGTGCCTTCCAGGAGTGACAGAATCGTCTCCGCAAGTGTATTGATGCACAAGGGGACTATTTTGAAGAATTTTAACCATTGATACTAATCGGATCAGTAAATCTATTTTTCCCAGAAAATGCGCATTACTTTCATAATGCACTCTGTATGTACTCCATATTAAATCTGTTTACAAAGTTGTTTTACGATTTCGGATGTCCTGAATAAAAATTTTAGTAGCACCTAATCTAATTTTGGGTTTACGACCTATAAAAATTTGAAGCGACTTTGATATTAACAAGACACCCAAAATGACTTTAGAAGCCTGAGAAAAACCTTTTTGATATATTTTAACTTCAAATGCATTTTGAGTACAAGTATATTAACAACAAAATAGTGTTTATGTACAATGTATATCATACATATATAATTCACAAAACACACGCGACTTAATGTTCAGAATTGAAAACAAACATCTATATAAATAAGAATGGAGTGTTTGTTTGTACATTCAATATTTTCGACCCATTTCAAGTTTTCTATCCGTTTTGGACCCTTCTGATGCCGAATCCGCCTTTTTCTCGTTTGGTGTCTGTCTGTTGTGCCCTATACACGTCCACGCGGTTTAAGATATTTCCATGGAAATTTGCATACAGTGAGTACTTATCTTCATTTAGTGAGTGGAATTGGTTGCGAAAGTCTGTCTGTCCGTCTTTCTATTCTATGTTCGATTGTGTGTTATTGCAGGCATCACATGAATTTTTTTCCAGATATTTGATTGTAATGTAGTTTATTTTATACATTATCTATCAGTTAAGTGAATGCAATATTAAACATTTCTTTATTGTTATATTTAGTTGAGTTTCATGCTAAAACACCTGAGTAAGTATATTTAAGTCAACCATAATTTGGTAGTATTGGAAAAATTGGAATGTATATTGAATAGTACGATAACTTCGATTGCATTACCAGTACTGCTGAAAAAGTAATTATTCTTCAAAAAAAAAAAAAAAATTATGGAATTTCAGCACTGATATTTTATTTATTTCGAGACTTATTTTTGTTCTTTGCACAATGAAAACGATTTCCGAATATTTGGGACAAACGATATTTTTCAACGAACGGGAATGAACAAGATCGCGCGAGCAGTGATGTTTTCTGTTTCTTTCGCTCTGAATTAATTTCACATTTCTAAATATTGTGCACTTTTTGTTGTAAGTTCTGGCAACTGTGCGAGATCAAGAGATAAAAATGAATCACAAATTAATATATTTAGAACAATTTTTTCCGACATCTTTTATTTTGTTTTATTTCGCTGTTTTCTGTTTTAAATATTTATTATTTTAATAAACGTGTTTTCCTTCTCATGACACGCAACAGCACCACAAAGTATTAGACTTAAAAATGTTAGGTAAGTCAGTATAAATTTTCAGTAAATTTTAAATGTAGTTATGCCATTATTGAAAGAATAATGCCGTTATTTAAAGAATAATAGTGTTTTTGAAAGAATAAAAATGTTTAAAAAATCCGAACTAGAACTTTTCAAACATTAAAAAATTCGTTGTCATAATGACAGGAGAAGATTGCAAAATTTCACTGTGTCACATACCGGATGCAAGAGTGCCACAAGTAAAAAAATATTGTTGCATGCAAAAAGCATTCGTTGACTTTGAGTGCTAGAGCGCTCGCCGTTAATCATAACTTTTATTAATTGAATTGAACATGAAAATAACTTAAGAAAGGGAATTCCAAATCTCCCTCAAAATCGTCTTTTGTAGTAGTAACCTTAGTGTCACCTTTCGTCATTTTGTAGCTTTGTCATACAGCAAGGGTGCGATGTATGTGAAATGTATTACATTAATGGATATGCATGTGTAGTATTTGTGTCCAAAGTAAGTTGTAGAAATTATAAAGATGGCGAAAGGTATTCAAATAAATTTTTATTCTACAAAAAACATAAGTCATTATATATTTTGATTATCTCTTCAATTTAGAGTAAACCAATTCAAACCGAGTAAGGTCGGGTATTTTGCTAGTATGCAATAAAACAGAAACCTTAAGAATCTGTTTTACGACCTTTAAAAGTGTGAAGCGACTTTAATATCAAAAAGAGACCCAAAATGATTTTAGAAGTCTACGAAAAACCTTTTTGATATATTTTGACTTCAAATGCATTTTGAATACAATTTTATTAAAGACAAAATGATGTCTATGTACCATGTATATATTGCATATAATCCACAAAACATACACGATTTAATATTCAGAGAATTAAAAAAACATACATATAAAACAAAAACCTTAAAAAATCTGTTTTGGGATAGTGAATAGCCGTTCTTACTGTTTAGATATTTCATTTGTTCATCTAAAACTGACAGCCGTATATGGGATCAATGTAATGCGTTTCACATCGAGCGATGCTTTAACCCTATTGATAGTTATCTCGACGAAATATCTTGTCATAAGAATAAGTTGACCAGATGTTGATGGAAGAGAAATAACATCACTGAAAAAAGCTGACTAGATCTCGATCTCGTCATCATCAAGAAGTTGGAAATATCCTGATGGCGAGTTGACTCGTCATTTGCAAATGGACGAGATATATCATCAAAACCACTTGAATTGTTAAACAGAGGTCTATAAATTATGACTCGGTGGAACATGAACATCAATTTCATTTATTTGAAACTGACATTCAATCTTGTTATTTAGGAATTTTTGGTAGAAAGTAAACTAAGCAAAATAATGCAATGTTCAAGAGATTTAACACTCAGCTGATAAATCTTAACCCAGAAATGGATACTCCCATGTAGTTACTTTTAATAGATATTTACTGCTGTTTGTAAAAAATGCAACACCATGAAGGAATCATGCGAATGAAATGCAATTTGCAGCAAATGTCAATTATAGGATGTTATGCAGAGTAGTAAAGTTTCAGAGCCACCGCGCATGCTTGGTGTGAGCAGCGCCCTCTGAACTGATACTAAAAGCGTATAAATAGAGGACTGTAGCGGGACGTTGAAAATAGTGCATGGTTATTTTTTTAGTGACGAACGTTTAGTGAGACCTAAGTATGCCTCCATGACGAAATAGGGTGACATTTCAACAACTTACGGAGTTTGAACGGGTGAGAATCATCGGCCTTCTTGAAGGAGGATTTTCCTATCGCGCGATAGCAGCTCGTGTTTAGCGGAACAGTTCCGCAGTGATGCGAGTTTGTAAGCAGTGGACCGACGAGCACCGGACAGCTCGAAAAACTGGGAGTGGACGACGGAAGGTGACGTCAGCGCGGAATGATAGACACCTGGTCCACATGGCGGTGAATGACCGTACAACTTCCTCCAGGTAGTTGGCAGCACTTTGGTCAGCTGTTACAGGTGTACTAATGTCGGCTTCGTCGATTCGCCGACGTCTGCTGCACCATGGACTGCGTGCAAGGATTCCTTTATACAGGAT
Organism: Metellina segmentata; assembly: GCA_947359465.1. Taxonomy (NCBI): domain Eukaryota; kingdom Metazoa; phylum Arthropoda; class Arachnida; order Araneae; family Tetragnathidae; genus Metellina; species Metellina segmentata. Next base: position 95,297,323 of record OX375875.1, on the reverse strand, counting down.
CCCCTCACGCCAAACCATTGACGGCTGCGTCTGCAATAGGCTCATGAGCATAGAGCCTGGCGGGCTTGTTAGCAACAAGTTGTATTTTCTGACAAATCCTTTAATTTGTGGAACCATGATGGCTGCATTCATGTTAGACACTATGCCGGTGAACGCTGCCTTCCAAAGTGCGTTATCGAACATCATAGTGACCGAACACCTGGAGTTATGGTCTGGGGTGCGATTTCATATCATGGACGATATCAGCTGCTACGAATTGAGGGTAATCTGAATAGCAACAGGTACGTCCGTGAAGTGCTAGAGCCCGAAGTCGTTCCCTTCTTTTAAGGCATCCCTGGAGCTATCTTACAACAGGATAATGCACACCCACATGTTGCAAGGAATGTTCGAGACTTCTTTTCAGCCCAACACATGCAACTTCTTGCTTGGCCTGCTTATTCAGCAGATATGTCGCTTATTGAGCGTGTGGGATTTGGTTGGTCGGCGTCTCGCTCGTGATCCGCGTCCTACAGCTTCAAAAGACGAACTTTGGATGCGCATACAAACAATATGGAATTATCTTCCACAAGCAGACATTCAAAATCTGTTTCACTCCATTCCACGTCGTATAGCAGCACGTATTGCAGCGCGTGGTGGCTACACCAAATACTGATTTCGAACACTTAATATTGTTTTTTTGTTTTGAAAATGGATTAATTTATTTGTACTAATGCAACCCATTTGTGTATTAAAATTCATTTAATTCTGATGACTCCTTCATGGTGTTGCATTTTTTACAAACAGCAGTATAACTTTTTTTTGTCTAAAAATTTACATTTTACAATTTTGATCCACTACGCCATACTCATTGTCTTAGAAACTAATAGTAGATTAGATCATCTTGATTAAAAGGTTACGTTTTACAAATTCATTTTACCACGTCCATTATTATAGAAACTAGTAATAGATTAAACAATCTTGATTTAAAGATTACACATTACGATTTTCAAGGAACCAGTGCTTTATTAAACCATCACGATTAAAGAGTTGTACTTTACTTTTTCCACACACACACACACATCTACAACATCATATTTCATTCTTGTACAAACTAAATCTAGATTAAACCATTTGATTTAAAAGGTCTTATGTCGGAGAATCAAAAACACATTTACGCATTAAATTTTACTTTAGTATAAAGGTAGGTAATTATTTTAATTAACTTCGTACTGGTGCAACACAACGGGCTATTAGTTTATTTTTAAAAAACTGTAGTGTTTCTTTATAGTTTTATTCTCTTATTTGATACGTCTATCAAGTGAATAATTTGAAATTATACTTCGTATAGAACTCTCAGACTAAATATATCCTACAATTTACACGGCGATGCAATACAATCTTCATATTGTTTTCCGTTATACTTAATATATTAAATTAAATTACTCCTGATTTTTTTTCTTTCACTCTTTATTGCAAACCTGTTGCGATATCGTGAATATACTAATAGTCCATGTTTTTAGCAACATTTTTCTAAAATTAACTTAGATATGCAAAACCAAACCTCAAAATGAGCACACACGAATTTTTAAAAACTTTAAAGCTGTCCGTCTTTTCCTATATTGTATTTTACATAGGTGTGTTTGTGAAAGTACCATATAAGTAAATTCAACAGAGGTTAATGCAAAGTTCTATATTTGTTACACCATAATTTCGTTTAGTGAATACATTAATTAGAATTTCTTTGCTTATATATTTATGCAAGTTTCATATTAAATCATCTGAGTAACTATACTCAAATCAACTAAACTTTGGTAGTTTGGGAGTAGCTGATAGGTATATTGAGCATTGTAATAACTTGTATTGTTTTATTAGTGCTGTTAAAAATAAAATATTTTACAAAAAACTATTTTTACGGAATTTAAATTATAATACTATATTTATTTTGAACCTTTTTTATCTTTACGAAGTATAAAAATAAACGGGGCTAAGTCGAGACACAATCGCTAGATTTACGACGTCAAATTCGGCAGTGAGGCCATATTGTGAATGAGTGTGAAAGAAATTGGTACTAGACGTTTAATTTCACTCATCAGATGATCATCGCTCAGCACATATATCACAATTGGTGCACTCGCTGCTGATGTTGAAGGTTGTGGATCATTACCGACCTCTATGGGCTGAACATCATTCGCTAATAAAACGTTTATGTAATCAGATATGCTATTTGTGTCGAACTGAATGGTTGAAGGTACTTGACACACTCATATCAGGCATTTGTTCACCTTGAAGGTGCGAGGCTTATGTTTTTAAGAACTGTCTCCGAGCCCGTTGACACTCAGCATCGGATGTTCGGATCTTCTTGGATTCCCCATCACTCAATCTTTATTCCTGTTGATGTTTTCTATCATTTTTCAGTTGTTTATTATGCATGTATTTGGACATTTTTTTTGTGATTTCCACACTTTGAAGTCCAATATCTAAACAAGTATTAAATATATTGGTTTTATTTCTATTATTCTTTATAAATTGCAAAGAGACAGAATAAATGATACGTCCAACGTCGTGCTCTCTCAAAGGAGGCCGGAGCTAGACTAAATTAATATGAACGGCAGTGCCATTTTCATGACACAACTTTGCGCTGCGATTGCATCAGTCGATAACGTCAGCTCGAGATCAATGAGCAGGTATGATATTCTTTGTTTATTTCTTTATTGAACACGATAACGTTCATTTATCTATCATTTATATTTTCACAGTTATTAACTTTTTCGTGGTTACCTTTTTATGTCACACTAGAAACTTAAGCGTAGTACCCTGGTTTCAAAATTCAAAACGTATTTTACGTCTAAATAATTGTGAATGGTATTTGGAACACACGATAAAGAGAATAAAACAATTTAAATAAGATACACAAACAAGACCTTTTAAAATAGGACTGGAGATAATGTAGCAACGTTTTGTGGCATTTTTTTGAAAAATCGTTTGTGTTTTTTACCAAGAATTTATTTTGTAAGTGATTCCTTACTTTTTGTTCGAAGCGTTTCGTTTTAAATTGTTTCGTTTTGTTTTTAATCTGTTTTAAGATGTATTTGTTACTTGATCTTTAACATTAAACTCGATCTTTGCCCATACAGGCTTTCCATCCCAAACTTTAAGTCATTGCTCCGCAATTTTATATTCTTTACTTTCAACTTCTTTTAAATATTGTTTACTATTATTGTTAAAGAGTCAAGATGTTTCACACATTCTGTCCCCATTTTGTTAGCTAATTTGTTTTATCATTGTCTCTTGTGTATATATATATATATATGTAGGAACGGAATTCTTTCGCCTCCCCACCTACTACCGAAAGGAGAAAGGGACTATTTCATCCAGGAAACGGAACACCACGAACGCTAAGGGGAAAAGGCTTGATCCCTTGCACGCGGCGGAGGGTCTTCAGTTTTTTGTGTGATCGGAGAGAGTCGAGACCTGTGTGGCCGCTCTTGCGTGCTTTTTTTATGCGAATCTATTGAGACCTCTGTGGCTCATATGTGTACCATCTTCAATTATTTTAATAAATGTTATGTTTTACAACACGTGGACTCATTCCAAAATACCATATCAAGTAATAGCTACAGTGCCATTCCAGTGTTGACATCACAAAATGGGAGCTGGTGCCGGGATTGCCCCATGCAAATTGAACGTGGACTAGAACCCTAGAGAGCCATCATCATCGCAAACTGTGAGTACATTTTGCTCATTTTTAAGATAAAGATGTCATATTTTGGTAAAGCAAGAAAGGACGATATTTACCGTCTTGCAACGGAATTAGATATAGAAATACCCTCAAATGCGACAATTTCGAAATTAAAAAAGTTAGTGACGAACCAACTCGATTACGATGAGGAGTATACAAAAACACTTCTGGATACAATAATAGTTGAAAGAATCGAAAAAGAGCAGCTGGAGAAAGACAAACAGCAGTTAGAGAGGGAAAAAGAAAAAGAAAAAGAATTACGCTAATTTGAATTGGAAAAACTGAAACTGCAAAATGCGACACAAACAGTTAGGGAAAATCACATGACAGAATCGAACACTGCATGGGATAGAGGAAAGGAATTATCAAAGATAATTAAATGTTTTGATTCGAATGAATCCAATGATATAAGTACGTATTTAGCGCTGTTCGAGAGACAAGCGACGAAAATCAAAATCGAAAGTGAAGATTTTGTAACGCATTTACTAGGTTTATTACCCTTAGAGATAGCACAGATTATAACTCGCGAACCGGAGGAAAGATCTAATGACTATGAACACATAAAAGAAATCTTACTCAAAAGATTTAAACTTACGTCTGAACAATTCAAACAAAAATTCCTGAATCATAAAAAGGAAAGTACAGCCACTTGGCGAGATTTTGCGTTTGAAATAAGTCATTATTTTGACGAATGGTTAAGAGGACTCAAAATAACAAATTTTGACGAGCTCAGGGAACTAATGGTATCCGAGCAGATAAAACGTAGAGCGCCGTTTGAAATCAAAACACACTTCATAGATGACTGGCATCAATTAAAATGCGCAGAAGTTATAGTGAAAAAGTTAGAGGAATATGTGTGAGAGTGCGAGGTTGCAATTAGGAAAAATGGAGATACGGAATGTAAATAAATACAGAAAAAATGTTTCGCAAGATGAAACTCGATATAAAGGTGAATCGTCGAACTTTCGTGCTAACCAGAATAGTAGAAATTATGATAATTGTTATAAAACTGTTGGTTATAGTACAAATGTCAATAAGTATGTTAATAAGGTTGATTATGATGTACCAAATAGAGATCCATATAAAAGTAATAGAATTAAGTGTTATGCATGTGGAAATTATGGGCATAAGAGTAATACTTGTACATATAATTTTAAAGGTGAAAATGCAAATGTGAATAAAACTGTAAACCAAATATATGTAGCAACTCCTAAGAAAATTGAAAAGAGTGTTTATATTCAAAAGTGTTATATTAATGCAGTAATAGACACTGGATCTGAAATAACTCTAATTAATGAGGAATGTTATCATAAAATAGGATCTCCTATATTGAATGGTAGTAAGATATATTTAAATGGAATAAGTCAACACAAAATAAGTACCGAAGGGTTTTTCCGATCAGAAATTGTTATTGATAATATTTCTTTGTGTTCTGATGTGCATGTCGTTAAGAATTTACAATTTGAAGCAATAATTGGTATGAACGTATTATCAAGGGTAAAGTTTGCATTTTCTGGGGGAACATTAAACGTTACCGATAGAGACATAAATGAAATAAGGAAGTCAGAAGTAAGGGGCGAAAACGGAAGCGAAATAAAAAACAAAGCAACAACAACTTCAGGCGTTGTCATAAATCACGGGGAAGAAGAGCGCGTGAGTTTCCCTCAACATCCCCTCGTAGACTTTCAAGTATCGAAGGCGCATGAAAATGACTCATCAGCAGGTGCTTTTGTTTACACTTTAGGCGCCGTAGCGTTGGATATGTCTAGCGAAGAGACAGATCTCTCCCATATAATGAATCCCTGTTTACGAGAAAGAATCTGTCAAATTGTAGGAAATTATGTGCCTCAGCAAGTAACAAACACGGATGTTAAGATGAGAATTCTTCTGACGGACGAAGTTCCAGTTAGTCAGCGTGCTCGGCGGTTGCCGATTACTGAACAACTTATAGTTGAAAAACAAATCCAAGAGTGGTTAGAAAAAGGGATAATTAAAAACAGCTGTTCGGAATATTCTGCCCCTATAGTGCTTTGTAAGAAAAAAGATGGGAATCACAGACTTTGTGTCGATTTCCGAAAGCTCAACGAAAAAATAATTAAGGACCGTTTCCCGTTACCTCTAATCGAAGACGTGTTGGACAAATTGGAGGACTCGCAAGTCTTCACAACGTTAGATTTGAAAAACGGCTTTTTTCACGTCGACATAGAAAAGGAGAGTACAAAGTACACCTCTTTTGTTACCCACGAGGGACAGTATGAGTTTTTAAAGACACCTTTTGGATTGTCAACCAGTCCAAGTGTATTTGAAAGATATATTTTTCACGTTTTTAAGGATTTGTTAAAAGATAAAACTGTTATTATTTATGTAGATGATATTATCATACCAGCCATGAATGAGGTAGAGGGTTTAGAAAAATTAGAACGTGTTTTAAATACGGCGTCAATGTACGGATTAGAACTAAACTTAAAAAAGTGTCAGTTTCTAAAACGAAAGATAGAATTCTTGGGTTACGTAGTAGAAAAAGGAACTATAAAGCCTTCACCTTTAAAAACTGCAGCCGTACGGAACTTCCCACAACCCAAAAATGCCAAACAAATACAGAGTTTTCTGGGGTTGACCGGTTATTTTCGAAAGTTTGTTCGAGATTATGCCAAGATAGCGAAGCCCCTCAGTGATTTACTTCGTGATAATAGGGAATTCCATTTTGGGTCGAAGGAGAAAACTGCATTTCACGAATTAAAGCAGGCCTTGACTGGCGAGCCGGTGCTACAAATTTTCAGACAAGGACCGCCACTGGAACTTCATTGTGATGCAAGCTCACACGGATTCGGAGCAGTACTATTGCAACAGGCAGATGACGGAAAGATGTATCCAATTCAATACATGAGTAAGAAGACAACAGCACAACAAGAAAAATACGGCAGCTATGAATTAGAAATTCTAGCAGTGATCGAAGCTTTGAAAAAATTCCGGAATTATCTACTCGGAACCAAATTTAAAATAATGACGGATTGCTCAGCCTTCCAGCAAACCATGAGCAAGAAGGACTTAACCCCTAAGATAGCGAGATGGGCGTTAATCATGGAGGAATTCGAATACGAAATAATTCATCGACCAAGTGCTCAAATGAGACATGCAGATGCTTTGAGCCGAAATGTCGCTGTGATAGTACCGCAACCAACGGGTGAAGAAATAACGTGCAAGTTAGCAGCAGCCCAACGACAAGATGAGTATATTCAAGTTATTAAAGAATTATTGATGAGAGGGGAGAAGAACGACTACTTGATCAAAAACGATGTATTATATCGATATGAAAACGGAAGTGAACTGCCTGTCGTCCCCGAGAGGATGCAATCAGATATTATAAAGGAATTCCATCAAAAAGGACATTTTGCCGTGGCGAAGACCGAGGAGTTAGTGAAAAGAGATTTTTCCATTCCAGGACTCAGGAAAAAAGTGGAGAACGTCATAATGAACTGCGTTAAGTGCATCTTGACGAATAAGAAAAGGGGCAAGCAAGAGGGTCAATTAAATCCAATACCCAAAGGGAGTGTACCGCTTAGTACATACCATATTGATTTTCTGGGACCTCTGGCGACAACAAATAAACACTATCAACACATCTTCGCTGTGATAGATGCCTTCACTAAATTTACTTGGCTCTATCCTGTAAAATCAACTTCTACACGTGATGCGTTGGAGAAGCTAGAATCGCAGTCACATATTTTCGGAAATCCGTCAAGAATAATTTCAGATCGAGGCACCGCATTCACATCCAAAGAATTCGAAGGTTACTGCGACGAAAGAAGCATTGAACACTTCAAAATCACCACAGGAGTACCTCGAGGAAATGGTCAAGTTGAACGAATATTTGAAACTGTGATACCGGTACTGACGAAATTAGCGATCAACGAACCAGAAAAGTGGTTTAAATATGTCAACTCAATTCAAAGAATTTTGAACAGCACCTCTAGTAAAAGTACAAAAATCACACCATTTGAATTGCTAACAGGAGTATCAATGAAGAACAAAGAAGATCTGAAGGTCAGAGAAATGTTGGAACAAGAATATGAAGAATGGTTCATAAGAAACCGAGAAGGACTTAGGGAAGAAGCTAAGGAACAAATCCTAAGGATGCAAGAAGAAAACCGAAAACAGTATAATCGGAAGCGGAAACCTGCAAGAAAGTATGCAGAAGGAGACCTGGTAGCGATACAGAGGACCCAATTTGGAGCAGGACTCAAATTACGACCAAAATATCTGGGCCCATACGAAATTATCAACAGGAAACCACACGACCGTTACGAGGTGAGGAAAGTGGGCAGTCACGAAGGACCTATCAACACGTCCACTGCTGCCGAACACATGAAACCATGGACTAATTAACTTTAAAGAACTCTGGGAAAGAGAAACTAATGTGGAGAGAAAAATTATGTTTATTTTCAGCAATTCTCTCAAAAGTGAAATAGATACTTTTTTTGTTTTTTTTTATTTTTTTCAGGTCCCATTGTACGTGCCTAAATGAGTGCAGTGATGTTCGGGGCGAACACCGTCAGGATGCCCCAGTGTAGGAACGGAATTCTTTCGCCTCCCCACCTACTACCGAAAGGAGAAAGGGACTATTTCATCCAGGAAACGGAACACCACGAACGCTAAGGGGAAAAGGCTTGATCCCTTGCACGCGGCGGAGGGTCTTCAGTTTTTTGTGTGATCGGAGAGAGTCGAGACCTGTGTGGCCGCTCTTGCGTGCTTTTTTTATGCGAATCTATTGAGACCTCTGTGGCTCATATGTGTACCATCTTCAATTATTTTAATAAATGTTATGTTTTACAACACGTGGACTCATTCCAAAATACCATATCAAGTAATAGCTACAGTGCCATTCCAGTGTTGACATCACATATATATATATATATATATATATATTTTTTTTTTTTTGTATGTTTCAAAAGACTTTATATTTTATTTTTCAGGCCGTCAGTTATTTCAGAGCTGTTTCTTTTCGGCTTTTCTGTACGTATAAGAAAAATGCTCTGTTCTTTTCATGTTCTGTTAAGGTGCCTGCCTACCTATAAAACCGCATTTGTGGAGAAAAATACGATTTTTTAATTTTGCCTAACTTTGAAAGTATAGTTTCTTAGATTTCCAAATCAGTTTAAATTTTGTTTATCTATTACTTAGAACTCTAGTTTCAGAACTTTTAATATTAGTATGTTGACAGATTTTCAAACTGTAAGTAGTGTTCTGCTAACGAAAGTTTTTACATTTTGCTCTTCCGCATAACATCATAATCATAACATTATGCTTCAAATAATTTTAAACTTTGGTAGAATATTTTAAAGGGTTCTATTCAGGTAACCTACTTTTATTTTAATTGTTTATGCATTATTTTTTAGTTTTTTGATTACATAAGTATGAAGTTGTAATAATTTTTGATGATTTTTTTCTATGTCGAAAGGTTTATTTGCATAAGCTTTTTTAATACAAAGTTTCAGTTATAAAATGGGTAGAGATCCCAGAAGAGGGTTTTGATAATACAATACAATTTACAAAAATCGAATATCTTAATTTGAATTTGAGTTTTGTTGTTCTGCAAAGTTGCTAATTTATTGAGATTTTTTGTTTATTTTTTGCAAAAAATTAAAATTAAAAAAACATGTATAGCTATTTTATATTTTATTCATAGTTTTTAGATGTATTTGATAGTATAATGCACATAAAAATTCAATTTTTGAAATATTTAAAAAAAAGGTCTCCGAACGTAAGCAGGCACCTTAAGTATTTAATTCTGTATTTAACCTTGTTTTATGTAATGTTTTGTATTGTTGTTCTGTGTGATGTTACTGTTGTAACGGTACATGCTTGTCCATCCTCCTCTGGAATTCAGATCGGTCTTGTACCCCCATGTCGGGAATTCAGATCGCGGTAAACAACAAGTGTGATTTGGGAACCCCATGAGAAAACGGAAGGCAAAGAAGATGTGATGTCACCAAGTTCAAGCTGAAAAAAACCCGTCGGAAGGACTTGGATCCTAATCTGGAAGTTTTTCCAGAGACTGAACTAGAGAGAAAAGACTAGGATTTTTGAGGAGCCATGCTTCTGACTCCTAGGAGGTTCGAAGTCAACTGTTGTGCCTACGATTTTTTAATAATTTCAAATAATTCTGTAAATAATATTCCATTTAACTCAAATAAATGTTAAACTTAAATCAGTTTTACGTCAAAATGTTAGATGACGGTGCACTGTTTATGTTTTAACACTATAACCCACGTTGGGGCAATTTATCAACTGTATAAAATTCTTGGCTTTAACAAATGCCGCCCTTGTACCTTAGTCCCGGTGCACTCATCTGGTTTTTCAACGTGCGGCGCCCCTGCCGCAACGTAAGCTCGGTCTGAGATACATTAGATTCAATGGAGTAGTGCACACATGCCTCCGGCGCCGCACGTACAACTTGCTTGCAATTTAAACCGCAGTTTCCCACGTCGCCGCAGCTCGCCGCACACGCTTCTCCGGTCTGAAGTACCTTGTTTTCATAAATGAATGGAATATAAATAAGAATTAATAAATGGTTGTATCCAGTAAAACGTCTATTTTGTTTCAAAATATATATATATTTTTTTACACCAAGTAAACGAAATAAACACGTTATTTTCGATAGAATATTTATCGCAAATGGCGCGAAATGAGTACTTGCGTCATTTCACGGTTATATGTGTATAGTCGGGCTTCGGTGCCGCAGCGGCACCTCACGTTGAAATATCGGATGTGTGAGGTTCCTTTTCGTCGGTGTGGTTGCCAAATGGACCGACTTGAGCTGGTGGAAATACATCTCCTCCCCTTTAGAACCTCGAAACCGTTAGGTGAGTTGGAAAGGAAAGGGTCGAAGAAGATGTGTTTCTGGCTTTTCAATTTGATGTGTTTCGTTCAACAACTGTTATCATGGTAATGGTTTGATTATTATTCAAAGCTTTTTTAATCATTGTATGGTAATTTTCGGAAAACCTTTTGTTTTTAAATGACACTAGCCACTGCGTGGCCAGCAAGGTGTTGAGTTTGAAAATTCTTTTCGTGGGGTTAGCTGTGACCACTGCTCGCTAGCCCCGGTGATTGCTACGAATTCCCATTAGGTTTGCTTTGCAAACGAATTCTACAGGCACGCCATGATGACCTCGATGTGGCTATTATTAACAACGTAAATCAAAACACGCTAGAATCAGAAACTTTGCATGATTCTAAAGGCATTTAGACGAAAAACGCTTGTAACATCAGTGGTCGAAAATCGCAAAATCCTGGCCTTTCTTCAATAACGTCACATTCCGAAGAGAAGAGAAAGGTGAAAAAACTATTAAATTAATTTTAAAATGTTCTAGATTAAATTTTAAAATTCGGGTGCGACGCAAAAATTGCAAAAAATTCCTACTAGACTAGATTCCTAAAAGACTACCTGTGTGGCAAATTCCATTATTACCATATTTCCATATTCCATCATTACATTAAGTACCATAGATTCGTCAGTACACTGCGTACAGTACACAGAGACAAACACTTCCTTTCATAATAGTAGATATTCGAGGCATTGATATGTATACTCTGAACTATTCTATGCTTTCTGGGTAACAATTGACACTTACAATATGGAACATTCTATAGAGATTTCTTTGTATCTTTCTTTCTTTCTATTATGAAAAATATATGAATCGGTCTTTTTTTAGTTTTATTCGCTTTGTGATTGACGTGGTAGCGACTCTTGTGGTTCAGTGGGCTAATGAATTTGTAGCACGCGCATACGATAAAGACAGTTATATTTTTTAATTCATTCATTCATAAAATTTGAGAGTACGCGCTAGAAAGTTTGTAATGTTTTCAGAAGAACCGGCAAATTCGGTCGCCGTTTCCATAGCAACAGGCGAATATGAAAAGGTTAAAGGGTACTATTACAGCAGGGATCAGCTAAAACATTTAAAATTATGATGAGATTTCCTCTGAATTTTAACAATATGTTATTTATATAACAATTTCCTTTTTTATTTGGAAATGAGATGTTTTGCTCTTGATATTTGTTTTTATTTACCGTATATTTCCGTGTATAACCCGAGAAGTTTTGGAACGTTTTCTATAGCTAAAGTATGGGAGTCGACTTATATACGGATCCGCTAATCTCGCAAAAAAAAGTAGGCAATTTTCTGTTACTCGGGCGCATGCGATAGATATCGCAATGGAAAGGGAAGGGAACCTTCAATTAAAGTCGTTTTAGAAGTCCGGAATCAATCCAGCAGCGATCTAAAGGGGAATGGATTGTGAAGCAATCCCCTCTCCTCTGTTGAAAAGTATAGTTCACGAAGCGAATTAATATGATTGCTTAGCAATCATTGCTTAGCAATAATGTGCCCTATACACGTCCACGCGGTTTGAGATATTTTCATGGAAATTTGCATACAGTGAGTACTTATCTTGATTTAGTGACTGGAATTGGTTGCGAAAGTCTGTCTGTCCGTCTTTCTGTTCTATGCTCGATTTTGTGTTTGTGTGTTTGTGTAGGCTTCACATGAATTGTATTCTAGATATTTGATTGCAGTGTATTTTATTTTATACATTATTTATTAACTTAGTGAATGCAATATTAAAAATTTCTTTATTGTTATATTTAGATGATTTTCATGCTAAAACACCTGAGTAAGTATACTTAAATCAACCATAATTTGGTAGTTTTGGAAAAATTGGAATGCCTATTGAATATTACGATTACTTCGATTGTTTTACCAGTACTGCTGAAAAAGTAATTATTCTTCAAAAAATTATATTTTTAAATGAAATTTCAGCTCTGATACTTCATTTATTTCGAGTCTTACTTTTGTTCTTAGCGCAATGAAAACGATTTCGGAATATTTGAGACAGACGATATTTTTCAACGAAACGAGAATGAACAAGATCGCGTGAGCAGTGATATTTTCTGTTTCTTTCGCTCTGAATTAATTTCACATTTCTAAATTTTGCGCACTTTTAGTTGTAAATTGTGGCAACTGTGCAAGATCAAGAGATAAAAATGAATCACAAATTAATATCTTTAGAACAATTTTTCCGGCATCTTTTATTTTGTTCTATTTTACTGTTTTCTGTTTTAAATATTTATTATTTTAATAAATGTGTTTTCCTTCTCATCACACCCAACAGCACCGCAAAGTATTAGACTTGAAAATGTTAGGTAAGTCAGTATAAATTTTCAGTAAATTTTAAGTGTAGTTATGCCATTATTGAAAGAATAATGCCGTTATTTAAAGAATAATGCCGTTATTTAAAGAATAATGCCTTTATTGAAAGAATAATAATGTTTATTAATCCAAACTGGAACTTTTTCCAACATTAAAAAATTCGTTGTAATAATGACAGTAGAAGATTACAAAATTTCACAATGTCGCATACCGGAGGCAAGAGTGCCACAAGTAAAAAAATATTGTTTTGTTGACTATGAGTGCGAGAGCACTCGCCGTAAATCGTAATTTTAATTAATTGAGTTGAACTTGAAAAAAACTTTAGAAAGGGAATTCCAAATCTTCCTATAAATCGTCTTTTATAGTAGTAACCTTAGTATCACCTTTCGTCATTTTGTAGCTTTGTCATACAGCAATTGTGCGATGTATGTGAAATGTATTACATGAATGGATATGCATGTGTAGGATTTGTGTCCAAAGTAAGTTGTAGAAAATATAAAGATGGCGAAAGGTGTTAAAATAAATTTTTATTCTACAAAAAACGTAAGTCATTATATATTTTGATTATCTCTTCAATCAAGAGTAAACCAATTCAAACCGAGTAAGGTCGGGTATTTTGCTAGTGTAGAAATAAGATGTTTTGTTCTTGACATTTAAAAAAAAATGTGTTTTGTTTTACACTATATTTCTGTGTATGAGCCAAGAAATTTTGGAACGTTTTCTAAAGCTAAAGTACTGGGGTCGGCTTATATACGGATCCGCTTATCTCGCAAAAAAAGTAGGCAATTTTCAGATACTCGGGCGCATGCGATAAATATCGCAATGGGAAGGGAAGTGAACCTTCAATTAATGTCGTACTAGAGGTCCAGGATCAATCCAGCAGCGTTCCATATGGGGATCGATTGTGAAGCAATCCCATCCCCCTCATTGTTGAAAAGTATAGTTCGCAAAGCGAACTAAATATGATTGCGTAGCAATTATCGGGGGCTGACGAGCGATAGCAAGCAAGGTGAGGAGCCCCCTTGTCATATTAAAAAATTAAATTGAAAAAAATGTAAACTGTTAAATACGACATTTATTAGACTCTTCCAACTTCCTTACCACATCAACGTAAAGACATTTGAGGCCACGATATATTTTACTCTCCAAACAGGTTTTGACGAGATATATTATAATCTGATATATATAAAAATCTGACCAATTTTACTAATGTCGAGAAATCTCGTCATCGAAACATTACAAAATTTACTATGATGATTAGATGAAGAGTTCTAGTTAGTTTTCTTCTAATAATAAGATGTCTCGTCCATCAAGATTTGGTCAGTTTTTCCTAATAGTGAGATACCTCGTCGAGACCACAACTAGGAGGGTTAATGTGCACCACCCCCCACGCACACGACAGTCATTGTTTGTCATCATCCAGGAACTTCTTAATATTCACATTCTCTGCAGACTTGATTACTTCGATAAATGAAAAACAATCACCGAAATACCTCGTCGAAACAACAACTAGGAGGGTTAATATGTGCACACACACACACACACGACAGTCATTGTTTGGATCGAGTTTCTCAATCTCGCAACCCTCCTAATCCACTACTCTTTTAACCGGACTACTGCGGCCCATAAACCAAGAGGAACTAGGATTACGAAACTGAACCTTCAACTTCTTACCATCTCTTTGAATCATCCAGAAGCTTCTAAGGTGTACCGTAATATTCACATTCTCTGCAAATTTGATTACTTGGATGAATGGAAAACATTCACCGAGATACCTGATCTGTTTACGGATTGGTTTCCGAACCGTTATACTTCAGGTTGTTTACGGGGAAGTTTCGAATAAAAGGAAAGGGTCAACCGGTCTGAATCTGGACATCTGAAGCGACCGTGACACGGGCCAAGTGTCCCAATTTCGAATGCTCGTGTCCTTGACCGGAGTTGAAGCGCATATAAATGAATGTGCACCCGCCTGAATTGCAATATCTGTTTTGCTGGATGTCTTGTATCTTCCCTTATGGGAATCCTTCGTTGAATATCGATCAAATCGCGCGACATAACCCATTGTTTGTCACATGACAATGGGAAATGGTCTCGAACCATCTTTAGGATGATGATGCTACCGTTCCCCTTTTGTGAATTCCCCTTTTGTCATGGGATGTTTTTAAAAATATTTTCATTTCAACTTCCAAGTTGGGAAATTTATAGATGTGTCTATCGTTAGTGGAAAAACTGTCTCTCAACTTTAAAATAATTTAATATTTTAATTGCATATTTTGTATAGACATCTAAATATTTTGTATTCAATGCTATGAAATCTAAGGCATTCAATGATTCAAAATCGGCTTTGAAGCCACATATTTATCTTTTAATTATAAAACTTCATCACTTTCTAACGCAGAAGACCAACCGGTCTGGAGGTTAAAATGTTAGCCTCTAGGTCGGAAGGTTCTTGGTTCGAATCCGGATCAGTGCATGGATATTTGTAAGCGTATGGTGTAGAGGCTCAGGTGTTGCCTCGTCATCTGACCGTGGTTCAAAATTACGTGGTGTTGTCTTCGGATATTTCTTTTAGGGGATTGATCCCAGACAGTCTTCAATAGCCCGCTGGGTTGCTCTAGTACGACGTTGTTTAAAAATTACCACATTTCCACCTTTTAACGGGCTGACCAACCGGTATAGTGGTTAAGGTGTTAGCCTCTAGATCGGAAGGTTCCTGGTTCGAATCCGGGTCCGGGCATGGATGTTTGTAAACATATGGTGTAGAGACGGCTACTGCACCTTAAACCTATCGTGGCCAAAAGTCCTTACTTTGGGTGGAAGCTTGGAGAGTGGGGTGCCAGCTCATGTGCTCAGGTGTTGCTTCGTCATCTGACCATGGTTCCAAATTACGAGGTGTTATCCTCGGATCTTTCCCTTAAGGGGGCTCAGGTGTTTCTTCTTCATCTGACCGTTGTTCCAAATTACGAGGTGTTGTCCTCGGATCTTTCCCATAAGGGACTGATCCCGGACCGTCGTCAATAGCCCGTTGTGTAGCTCTAGTACGACGTTAACTTAAATTACCATTACCATTACCTTCCCTTAAGGGACTGATCACGAACCGTTGTCAATAACCCGTTGTGTTGCTCTAGTACGACACTAACTACAATTACTAATTACCAACTTTTAACGCAATCTGAAAATTTTCAGTTCACCAAAGAAAATTGTTATTTGAACAAAAATAGTTTTGGACTTAGATTAAACTTAACAGATATGCAATTATTCTTAAGTTCGATTTTCATTGAACCCAACTGAAAAACAAATGTATTATCTTTCCAATGTCTTTGAAATATAATACAATTGTAATAGTACGTGGAAGCTTAATAATGATCCTCATTGTTTGTTCCATGACAAATAGTAATGATCTCGAACCATCTTTTGGATAATATTTCTGCTTTTTTTCATCTTTGACGGGCTTTTTCATCTTTTCGTGGGTAATTTTTTAAATTTCTCTTCAACTTCTAAATTGGAAAATTCATAGATGTCGACCTGGAAGTTAAAAAACTTTTATCAACATTAAAAATGTATTTTTTTTAATAGATAAGGTAGTTAAAACTGAAATATTTTGTACAAGAGGCACTCGCTTCACAATCATTTTAGACCCTCAGCCTCTTTGTTATAAAATTCACTCAACTTTAACACAATATGAAATATATGCATTTCACCCTCAGAGAAAAATATCAATAGTTCGAATATAGTTTTGAATTGAGATTAAACTGAACAGCTATGCAATGCTCCCTAAATCCTAGACGACCAACCGGTATAGTGGTTAAAGTGTTAGCCTCTAGATCGGAAGGTTCCTGGTTCGAATCCGTGTCCGGGCATGGATGTTTGTAAGTGTATGGTGTAGAGGCGGCTGGTGCACCTTAAATCTGTCGTGGCCGAAAGTCCTCACGTTGGGTTGGTGTGGAAGTTTGGAGAGTGGGGTGCCAGCTCAGGTGCTGCTTCGTCATCTGACCGTGGTTCAAAATTACGAGGTGTTGTCCTCGGATCTTTCTCTTAAAGGATTGATCCTGGACCGTTGTCAATAGCCCGTTGTGTTGCTTTAGTACGACGTTAACTAAAATTACCATTACCTAAATTCTACTTTTGGTGACCCTAACTGGAAAGAATGTATTTCGTTCACAAGATCAATTAAACCAAGCACAACTTTAACAGTGTAAAGTTAATAGTGTTCACCTGACACACTCATGATTCAGGTTTTGACATAAATACATCTCTAAATTCAAACCACTTAGGTGTGTTAAGTTGAGCGTTACGAAAAAATAGGCATCCAGTTCGGTCTAATAAATTTTATGTTGTCAATGCGAACAAATTCAACCATTCGATATTGTAGGTAATGGTAATGGTAATTTTTAATTAACGTCAACACAATTAGAGCAACTCAACGGGCTACTGACGACGGTCCGGGTTCAATCCCCTAAAGGAAAGATCAGAGGTCAACACCACGTAATTTTGAACCACGGTGACGAGGCAATACCTGAGCTGGCACCCCACTCTCCAAACTTCCGCCCCCACCAACCCATTCTGAGGACTTTCGGCCACTACAGCTTTAAGGTGCACCAGTCGCCTCTACACGGTACGCTTACAGATATCCATGCACTGACCGGGATTCGAACAATTAACCTTTCCGATCTTGAGGCTGACGCCTTAACCACCAGACCGGTTGGTCGGTTTCGATACTGAAGGTAAGGTAAGGTCAATTTAGTTAACGTCGTACAAGAGCGACACAACGGGCTATTGACAGCGGTCCGGGATCAGTCCCCTAAGTGAAAGATCCGAGGACAGCACCAAGTAGTTTTGTACCACGCTCTGAAGACAAGGCAACAGCTGAGTTGACACCCCACTCTCCAAACCCACACCAACCCAACGTGAGGACTTTATGCCTTGACAGATTTAAGATGCACCAGGCGCCTCGACACCATACGCTTACAAACATCCATGCACTGGCCCGGATTCGATACTGAAGGAACAAAAACTTTTTAGTAACTTTCACGTGCAGTAGAATTCGTGTGACGCGATAAGGCGGTGAAGGAGGGGAGGAGCGGCATTTTGAGGGACTTTCGGCATGGCAAATTTTAAATTACTGAGGACTGCGAAGAGCTTGACGTCGAAATTGGTGTCAGAAAAGCTATCGTCGAGATTTAAGACGTTAGAAGTGTTGACCTGTTTATTGTGAAACTTTAGATCGCAGCTGCAAAATTTGACAATGACGTCATATGCATCTCGAAAAACCATGCGGAAAAAATCGAACGTTGTCTACGCGGAAAAGCAACTCGTCAGCTTTCGACAAACACTGAACTGTCCACAACATTTCTCTTTCTTTCATTTACAACACCCAAATAAATAATGTGCGCTAACGAGACATTCGAATGAAGCTATGTGACCGTGCTCCGACTTAGCTTACTGATTTTTTCAAGTCCTTCAGTAAAGCCATCAACATTGTGTAACACTCGTTACCAAAGATGTTGAAGTTGGTAGCATCTGTTTGGTTGATCTTTCAAAAATAATTGTCAGCTGCAGTTCATAATCTAATATATCTAATCTAATAGTCTAATTCCGAAGAGTGTTTTATCTTCGTTTTAAGGATAAAGTCGAAGGTACTTAGATGTTGGGGGTCAAAGAGACAGAGGGTCTAGGGTTGCTATTTACTCCAGACTTCAGTACAGTCATCAACATTATGTAATACTCGTTACCAAAGATGTTGAAGTTGGTAGCCACTGTTTGGTTGATCTTCCGTAAAAATTGTTAGACGCAGTTCATAATCTAATATATCTAATCTGATAATATAAGTCCGACGAGTGCTTTATCTTCGTTTTAAGGATAAAGTCTGAGGCACTTAGAGGTTGTGGGGTCAAAGGGACAGAGGGTCTAGGGTTGCTATTTACTCCAGACTTCCTTCAGTACAGCCATCAACATTGTATAACACTTGTTACCAAATATGTTAAATTCGGTAGCCTCTGTATTATCTTTCGTAAAACCTGTCAGGCGCAGTTCATAATCTAATGTATGTAATCTAATAATCTAAGCCCGAAGAGTGTTTTCTTCGTCTTAAGGATAAAGTCTGAGTCACTTAGAGGTTAGGGGTCAAAGGGGCATAGGGTCTGGGGTTATTTTCTCCAGCCTTATGGAGTGAACAACTCATCCACAAGATCTGCAATGTACACTCGAGCGTTGTCATACGAAATCATGAATGGTTTCTACAGTGTCCTGCTTTCTCCTCAAAGCTGAACATAAATTTTTCTAGTAATGTAGATGGGTAATCAGTGGCGGATCAAGTCAAATGGGGAAACCAAGCGGAAAATTTTTCGGGGCCCTCAATCTCGAGTTCGAAAAAAAAGTTTCAAGAAAACTCTCATTAAGTTAAAAACAAAAAAGAAAAATAATCAAAATTTTCATACGACAGCCTATTAAATAAATTTATTACAAATCCCACTTTTATATGAATTTCCGTCTTGCTCTATTTCTTGCAAATTCGTCAATTATTTTGGAAGTGTCAATTCGACTTACGATTCCTTGTTTTACATACAGAATGGTCATATTAATTCATCTTTCTTCTCCCATAGTACACCTTAAATAATTTTTTACACGCTTTAAAACAGGAAAGAACTTTTCTCCTGTTGCATTAGATAAGAGAATTCCTTAATTAAAAAAATTTTAACTGTTAAAAATTATTTTAATTAATTGTTTATTAAAAGTTAATTGTTTAAAAAAATTTCAATAATGTTTCAGCATTCGGAAATGTGCAAGATATTTTTTTGGCGGCTCAATAGATGACTGGTGTGGTTTTTATTGTGTCCTCGTTTTCTTTAAGAAACATTAAAAAATGGTCAAATTCGTTTTCAAAGGTACAAACACCAATGTCCTTTTTGTAAATATCCTACAACTTTTTTATCGTGTTCTTTTTTTTTCTACTGATGAATCCCAATAAAAAAAAATATTCGAAAAGGCTCCACAACTTCAAAAGTCTAGTTCTTTGAGATAATTCTGACTTGGTGTTATCACATATGACATAAAAGGAATTAATTGACTATGAGATTTTCACTTGTTGTAAATTCATGCCCGACTCCTTTGTTTTCATTAAAAAACATTTTTACTCATTTGTTATCTGCGAGTTTGTCCATCTTTCACATTAAATGACAGCCCTGATAAATCAGTTGCCTCTTTTTCAACTTCTCTGAAAGTATTGATAAAATTTTCTAATTACTTCAGGATAGATCCTTTCAATAGTTCTCCTTCTACTGATTGCAGTGATTTACAAGTAGTATTTATTCTTTGTAACATAGTATTCCAAATAACTGTCATTGGTTTCATATTTGTCCATTTTCCTCAGAAGTGAAATCGCCTCCAATATGGTAACTTTGCTTCTTCGGAATTACAAATTCCAGTTAAAGCCTCATTTATATGAGTGAAATCAAGTTTTATAGTTAATACAGCATCTGGCTTTTGCTAACCATCTTATATTAGGAACTCTTTTCACTGCAAATAAAGAATCACATTGTAAAGACACACACGCTGTCACAACTTTTCTCGAACCTTAATCAAAAGACATTTTTAAACCTCGAGACCCCTTCGGTATATCGGGGCCCTACGCGGCCGCTTAGTCCGCTTACTGCTTAATACGCCACTGTGGGTAATACTATGCATGCATTGTCTGTATTAAGCGTGAAAATATGACAAGACTAGCCTGTTGCGAAAAGTTCATGTCCCTTCCCATTTCAGAGGAGCATTTTAATGGGCATGGAAGATCCAGTTATAACGAAGGGCTATTTGAATAAACTTGATGGTGTTTCACTGCGATTCTATACATCCTATTATAACTGCGATTCTATACTTGAGGATATGGAAAATTGGCAATAACTTGATGACTAGGTATTTCGTCATTAGCAAAATCGGTCAGATCTTTATAGCCCTTATATCTCGTCAAATTCACATGGTGGGTTTAAAATATTTGAATAAGCCTGTTTTCATTTGAATTTTCATCAACTTACCAATGTATAAATCTTACCAGGGAGGAGATTTTTTAGCATTTAAGTTTACTTGGTCTCCAGTTTCCAAGCTCAAAATTATTTTTTGGTCTGTGGCGATATGTATGTTATTCCTTTAGTATAAATTAGCCATAATAAGGCCAAAATCTTAAAGGTTACTTTTAGATACCTTATCTAAACTTAAAGAATAGCTTTTTATAGCTCCCCGAAGTGTTTTGAACTATAGATATCATTTTCATCAAAGATCAGACCTATTTTGATAACCCCAAGCGCAGAATTATATTCACTGTTCTGCAATGCAACTCCAAGCAATTGCAATTGTTCTGCAGGCATTTTGTCCGAATTTCGAAAACTGCAGTCAAATCATAAACCGACGTTAAACACAACTATTGGCTAAATATAGATTACATATTTATAATAAAACTCATCAAAATTAATTAAATTACTTTATTTAAAACCTTGGCATACTTTCAGAATTTGCAATGCGGTCGATAACTTTTGAAATTAAATATTTTGTCATTGACATAGAATATGTGTTATTTATAAAGTGTGCCGTGGTAATTTGGACGTTTTAGGGAGGTAGTTCCGTAGCTAGAGAAGAAAAAAAAGGTGTGGCGAAGAGCGCGCTTTGCACTGCAGAACATCGTAACTTTTGATTGGAAAAAAGTTGGCCAAAAGTTTCATAAAATTAAGAAAAAATTGTTCTGAAAAGACTTTGTTCTGCAACGTACGTCGCAGTTTTAAGCACTTTCTGCTCCCGGGCTAATAACTAGATGTCTCGTTATCGATTGTCTGTATGTTCATGAGATTCAAAATTTGGTCAGTTTTATTCAATGACGAGATATCTCATCTATACAGGTCTGGTCAGTTTTCTTCAATGACGATATATCTGGTCTGTAAAGGTCTGGTCAGTTTTGATGATAACAAGACACCGTCGGAACAACCACCTCTAGGATTAGCATTATAAGATGTTTTTGTACTTTAAACTACTTTTTAACCAATAAATTCATCTACTCAAAAATTGTTCGATTTTGCTTTTATCAACTCTTTTTATAATACCAAATGGAAGGAACAGTCTTTTGTTAAACTTTCCACATTGCATGAAAATGTATTACAATAATTCTGTTACGTGGCACAGAAAAAAAAGACGGTATTTTTTATCACGTTTCGGCAACACTGTGTGATTGTTTACTACGAAGTCTCGTGCCTTAATTAAATTTATAGCATTATTGGATGAAATTTAATTGAACAAATGAAAATTAATCGATTTGCTGCCGCTTACAAACAACATGCTGGGTATTCGATTTCAAGAAGTGCTCACATTTCGTGTCACAATTTGTTCAAAGTTTTCATTTGAATGCCAAATTGTTCCAGATCTGATTCCAGAGGTACTGTATAACTTTTCTGTACTACAATAAATGTTTGTTTAAAAAATATTTCTTGGAATGTCATATTAAAATTTTTAAACAATCTCTTCTGCTGGGACACGTGTCTTCATTGATGCGAGCGAAGCGAATAAGGTTAGCGTAGCGAACCAATGAGGATTGCAAAGCAATCTTGAGTTGGCAAATTGAGTTGGCGAGTGTCAGCGAGCAGGGGGTGGGCTCCCTAGTTATATAATAATTTGTTTTCACATTTACAGTGTTTCTGAAATTTAAGGTATTGTTTTCTCTTTGCCTTCTTATTCCTCAAATGTTTGCAAGTATAAAATTTAGGCGATACACATTCTTGTATGGAGCTAATATTTTTGTAGTTTATTAAAAAATTCAAATAATACAACTTGAATCCGATACGTACTCATTACCTTTAAAAAAAAGCAACACCAATTACGTAAATTGAAAATTGAAATTCGCATGCCTGTTTTACTGTTGTACAAAACAAATCGTAAAAATTATTTTCCATAGTTAAAAAACCGTGTTCAAATGAATTAAGTCACAAGCTTTTGTCATACAGAAAGAAAGCTAAAAGTAAAATAAAAACAGCAATACTAACAGATAAAATAATAAATGAAATATAGGTAACAAGTTCGGATTCAAACACACCTTACTTGTTCCTGAACTTCAAGAATGTTGCTTCGCCGTAGACAACTAGTTTTTTTCCATTCCATATAAACTTGGCCCATTTTCAAGGGAAAAAAACGTTTTGACCTGCCATCGTTTTTTTTTTAATTAAAACAAAATAGAATAAGTAAAAATATTTCAACCAACCACGTGGGATTGTTTAACTTTACAGAGCAGGGTTATAAGCCCAGGAGCAGAATGTGCTTAAAACTGCGACGTACTTCGCAGATCAAAGTCTTTGCAGAAAAATTTTTCCTTAATTTTATCAAAATTTTGGCCGATTTTTCTTTTTAATCATAAGTTACGATGTTCAGCAGTGCAAAGCGCGCTCCTTGCCACATTTTTTTTTTCTTCTTTAGCTACGGAACAACCTATACCGCCCCATGTTACCAAAAATATAAATAACACATCTTCTGTCAGTGACAAAATATTTAACTTCAAAAGTTATTGACACAATTCCAAATTCTGAAAGCATGTCTTGGTTTTAAGCAATGTAAGTTAATTAATTTTGTTGTTTTATTATAAATATGTAATACATATTTAGACGATAATTGTGTCTCACGTCTGTTTTTGATTTTACTACAGTTTTCAAAATTCGGACAAATTGCCGGCAGAACAAATGCAATTGCTTGGAGTTGTGTTTGCAGAACACTGAATACTGCACATGGGAAACGTAGTGTGCATAGCGGTGTGTTAAAATAAATCGTAAAATAAATTCATTGCATATTTTCATCATCTCTCAGACAGAAATTCTTATCTAGAAAGTGAAAACATATAAAATGTAATTCATTTTTTCTTCAAGCATCTTTCTGACACTCCAAGTGATTGCTATGAGATATCTCGTTCATCGAAATCTAAACACTTTTGCCAATGAAAAGATATCTCGTCATCTAAATATTTAGATACGAGATCAAGACTTGGTCAGTTTATAGAAGTAAGAGATTAATGTCATTAAATTATTTTGAAGAATTTTAAATTTCTCAAAATGTTATCAGCCTTGTTATCTAGAATTATTAAACCAACATTAATGCTATTCAATTAGAATAGAATCATGTTATTCCAGTAACTCGTTTTTATTTCATTTTGTGCTCAATTTCAGCTTTAATTTCAGCTCTCTCTATTACTTAAATTTTTTTTTACGTTCTATGAATAATGTATACTACTCGGAGTTTAAGGAATATATATATATATATATATATATATATATATATATATATATATATATATATATATATATATATATATACTGTATACTGATACAAGATTGATACAGTAAACTACATATTTAAAACACTATATCAATATTAATAAATACATATAAATATATTTTAAAAATTTTGGACAGCATCGAAAATAATTATATGAAACGTAGTATCTATAAAATCTCATAAAACATTTCTAAAACTGCATGAATAAAAGAAATTTTTTAAGATACATTTTATGCTGATAAATTGTATTGACAAATTCTTTAAAATTCGTCGAAAGTGTTTCTTCTGAGTCCTTTGTGCAACATAAAATTCAAAGAAATCATTCAACAGATATTTCAACAAATGACAGTGTCAAGGTTGGTCTTAACGAATGAATTCTTTAATAACTCATTTTTTCTAATATCTTCGATTCTTGAAGAGTTGTACTTTCGTCTTCTAAATTTGGATATCTAATTTTTATGTATGATTAGAGGCCGACTTTGTCATATGAAAACACCATGGTATAATTTCCAACTGAAGTGAAATTGTTTGTTATGTCGAAATTACTTTTAATGTTGCAGGAAATTTTTCATGTGCCTTCATCCGTCATCATAGTACATTTAAGTTATTCCTCTGTTCTGAATCCTTGAAATTGCTTTCTAAATACAATGTAGATTTGTTTGAGAGATTAATTTCACAAGATCTCAGAATGAACTATGATTCTTGCACCATAACAAAATACAATAATGAATTAGGAATGATTGAGTGTGACTGAACAATATAAATTGCATAGAAATGCGTTTTAATCAGATAAATGTATATATTTTTAATCAGATAAAATATATATATATATATATATATATATATATATATATATATGTAGGAATACTAGACAACGGTAGTTGTCTACTAGTCTGGAAAGAACTCATTATAAGAGCAACGAGACTGGTAGGAGTCAGTTGTATTGTAGTAGGAATGCAAGGCAAGACTGTCACGAGCCATTCACATTCCGGTATTCAGTTACGAGAAAATTAATAGAACAGACACTTTTTCCCCTGGACGCCATTGAGAGCTGACGTATTTTTTCCGAGCAGAGACGACTGCTGCAGATAATGACGGAACTGTTTTAAAATATAACTCAACTGTACATAATAATTGTATATATTTATTCATTAAATGTCAATGTGCTGTAAGATTCGAAGTCTTTAATATAGACCTTACCAAACAGAACAACACGAATCTTACATATATATATATATATATATAATGATAGTTTTTCACAAATTAATTCTTTATTACTAATTACTCAAATTATTCATAACTTAATTTTAATGAATGTTTTACTTGTATAATAAATAAATGTAATCAATGAAAGAATGGTACATTAGTTCATAGGCGTAACCAGGGTTAGTTGGTGGTTCAACCCCCCATTCCGTTCGTCGAATGCGATAGTTAAATTTGTTAATGCCGAACAATCGGAGCTATAAGCTTTAGTGCTATTTAAACTTCTTGTTGACATTACAACAATGATAGGCGGCAGAGTCAGAATCGTGAGAATTTTTACCGATGAGCTTCAAGCAAATCAAGTTTACATCTAAGAAGTTCAGAAGAAAAAAAAATGTTTACGACAAAATCGACGTTTTAGTTTCTAATTTAAATGTTTTGTAAGTTTTAAAATTCACCATAAAGTCATCTTGTAAATATTACATAAGTAAAAATTTTCTGATTTTTTTAATTAAGTTTTTATTAAAGAATGGTAATTAATGTAGTTAATAATAATTAATATATGTTAATCAAAAAAACATTTATTTATTAAAAAGAATTTTACATATTATTCACATTAAAAAATATAATTAATTTTTAATACTTATAATATATGTTAATTATATTAATATAGTTGATTTAATCTCTTCCCTTTTTTTACTGGGGTACAGTCCATACTTTTTGGGAGGACCCCTTTCATTTAACATCCCTAGTTACGCCTATGCTTAGAATTGTACCATGTAATAAATTTTGTTGCAGCAGATACTATTTTAATGACCATCTGACAACTTCAATGTAAGCAAAGCCCCGAAGCTAGAATGCGTCCCAAATGATTTTCCTGATAAATAATTAGAAGCATATTTTGTGCCAGCTTCTTTATTCAAAAACACTGCTCTGAAGAGTTCGAAAGAGCATCAAAAATCGTAGATATCTCATTACATTGATATATACACAGAAATAATAAACTGTGTCAAAATAAGGATCATCCAAAAGGAGCTTGATCTTCAGGACGGGAGGATTCGCTTTTTTACCTACTGGGAAAGGAATACTATTAGCCACACTTGAGTGAGCATCAGAGTTTTAAATTTCGATATTGTTCGTCGAAGGCTGTTAAAAATCAATCATTGAGAAATTACATCAGTGATCTAGGGAACTAAATTAATAACATTCTAATGAACTTATACAAAAGCTTCAGAATTTTTAACGATGCATTTTGTAATAAAATCTTAGCCAAACTTCTACAAATTCCGTGGCAAATTACTAAAAAATGTGATAAAATATTTAAAAAAAAATTTTACATGAGCGGAGAACAAAATTAGTTTGTCTAATAGCTTAAGAGTAGCAAAATTTTAAGTTTTCAATATTTTCAAATTTAAATATTTTGACGGCTTTTCAAAGGTTGTTAAAGTTTGATTAAAAACGTTATTTAATTACCTCATATATCATGAGTCACATTGGCGCGGGACAAAGTAACACTTCAAAAATGACGAAGAGATATGCGAGTTTGAGAAATTATTAGAAGATTTCGTCGGCTTCCAAGTGAAATATACAGTCAAAATATCAATACATCAGCTTTTCTAGACCAGAATGTGATAATCCTTAGAATGGCGAAGCTCATTAAGTCCTTTTTTCTTTACATAAAGGTTAGATTTAATCTTGACATACACACTTAATGAGCAAAGATAGTGAGTATAATTTTTCCCCTTTGTCTTCTCAGAACTATGCTAGTGATTTAGTGTCTCATTTGAGAGCCAGCGAAATGAGAATTGAGTTGTTTCAGAATCATTTTGATCAGGACTTGTAAACAGGAAAACGCCAATGAAAAATACGAAGCGCATTTCAACCTTGCGCAAGAGCGAGCGATTATTGATGATTAAGTACATCAATGCGAACATCCATTTCCAAATGAATTAAATGCCGAAAAAAAATACGGAACCGAGCCATCCATCCCATACACACGCAAGATAAGAGAGCTGTCCTGATTCGGTACATCTGTCCAGTTTCACTTTCGGACCCATCAGGGAGTCCAGAAGGAAAACACCACGGAAACCGATCCTAATCACCCCAGACCATTGTTTTTTTATTCATGTCGCAAATTCAGACTCGATGATGGGGGATGATACGGAAACAGACGAAAAAAAAGTAAAAGACAATGCGTTTTTGTTTCTGAGGAACCAGGAAAAAAGAATCCCCTCTTCGTCACCTGCCCGAATGTCCAAGCAAAGAGAAGAAAGTGATCACAAGGTCACGAATGCGGAATGAGTAAAGCGGCATACATAACCACGAGGCTCTACCCCAGAGTCCAGATAGCACTCGGGGAAGGTCGTTCTGTTCTCAACTGACCTTCACTCCTTCTCGACTTCGGCGTTCGGACCAGAAAGGTCCGTGCTTATTAACCGTTCCATCAACTCGGTGGAACACACCGATGAAACGAGTTCTCTTCCTCTGAAAGCAAGGTGGTTGAAACAAAAACAAGAAAAACTCAACCCCTTTTCGGTGCCTCTTTTGCTGGAAAAAAACAACCATGGATCGGCTGGGTTGGATCTGCCTGTGCTATGTGCTTCTGTGCTGTGGGACTTACGTTCGTGGGGGGTCGTCCAAGCCGAATCGAACTCTGCCGGGGAGTGCGATCTTCCCCGATTATCCACCCTCTTCCCTGAATGCGGAAGAGCTGGAAGAGGATGATGGTGAGCTCAAGACTTTTCAAGAAGTCGAGGCCAAAATGAAGGCGGTCATCGACGATGTGATCAAGAAGTTGTTGCCGTTTGTCATCCGGTCCAGTGCTGACATCAGGCTGTCCGGTAAATGCATGGCCAGCATCTTCAAGGTGGTGATCGGGATGCAGAAGTTGCAGGAATGGGCAATACGAAGTAAGAATCCATCGCCTCAGAACTATCATTTACTTACTAACTCTATTATTCTTTTTACTCCATAAGTCTAATTTATTTGTATCAGGATCCATTCAATTCAAAAATATTGATATTTTGATGCTTATAAATATGTCATAGCTGACAACAGACACCTAAAAAGCTGCGTATTGCTACTATTTTTCAACCTTTTAACAAGGAACAAGATTTTTTAAACAAAAAAGCTGTAAATTTTTTTAAAATTTCGATTTCTGTAATTTTTGGCGAAAGTTTTATTTGAAAATCCACCTTGAAAATGTAGTTCTGTTTTTAACTAATAATGAACGGAAAAAGTAATTTTAAAAATTTTCTTTAGAGAGAAAATTTTTTAAGGATTGTGCCAGACCTGGAATGTCCATAGTATATTTCCGTCTTTAGTATTAGTTTACCGATGTTTAAGTTATTTATTTGGAATGCAAGTGTTAAACTGCTTGTAAAATTCTTACTGTACTTATAAGGCCGTATTTAAATAGCGCATTTCAAAACAATGAAAACTCAAAATGAAGTTTTTATTTATTTAAATTCGAAAAACATTGTAAGTCGAAAGATGTTGTCCGCCGTTTGCTTCTTTCGGAGGACACAGTGTCCTACAAATTTCTAAGGTGAAATGCATTGCGAATGGTGAATGTAAAAGCTACATTGGAATTTAAAACTTCTGAACAAATAAGACATTTTTATTATAATTGTATGCTTGCATGGCGCTAACCATCGGCATCCCAAGCCAATATTTTCGTTCTTCTAAAGTCAGAATACCATTCACGGTTAAAACAAAAATTAAAATACCGAAAAGCATACGAGGGAAACGTTGCATGTGTAATAAATATTAAGGAAGAAAAGTAAATTGAAGAACCAATCACGCATTCGAACTTGAACGCTCCAACATATCCTACACATTTTTTCATAAGGATGATTTGGAATTCTACAAATTTTAAAATAGAAAAGTGGTCAATGTTAAAATTTGTGGATTTTGAGTGTCCGCAAATCACTCTGAAAGTTTTTATAGAGAATCTGCCAGTGACCTTCTGTCAATACACTATGAAAGTATCAAAGCATTGAAAAAGTATTTTATACTCTGTACTAAAAATAAAAATGGCTATATAAGCTGTTGCCAAAATCTTAGGAAATTGATGTTAGCACTTTTCCTTCAAAGGTAATGAATGATAATGATCCGTAATGACTTTCACTTGTTCCCAAATATGCATAAAGATCTTTTGGTTTTTCTGTTGTCACTTTTAGTTGTTGAGAAGTAGAGCTATCACTTTTTCTCAATTAGGTGCAAAACCTAACATTAAAAAATACGATGAAGTATTAATGTCGAATTTGGATCGATTTTTATTATTTTATCGATTTTTATGAATTTTGAATCGCGCGATTGATCTTAAACTGCTCTTGTGAAAAATATATTCATTTTCAATCAATTCGTTTTCATTCAATTATGCTGTTATTTTTTATTGGTCCTCATGCATCACAATACACAATACTCGTTCAAACTGAGCAGGCACTGAGTTTGCTTTACTTGAAAGACGTAACGTTCCTTTTGTATGTAATGTTCTAATATTATGAAATTCATTTAAAATTCATATCATCATTCATCATTTATCTTTAGATTTTAAACAATTGTATGTTTAGATTTTAATGTACTGTGCTAAATGTTTAGATTACAAACACTCGTTCACTGGGTTGTTTAATTCACTTTCACTTTCTCTCTCATTATCTCTATTCTCTCCCTCTCATTCTTATTCTTCTTTATCTCATTCATTACTGTTTCGTGTTAGTCTAGTACGAATAGAACATTTTAAATAACACAGAAATTATATCGGGAAACTAATTCTGTAAACATTTCGTGTGCAACCTGGAACTGTCCCAATAATAATGTCAGACTACACAACACGATATGATTAAAGAATACTAATGAGACTTCGACCCCATATCCTCGACCTGGAACGTAATGGCTTTCACTTGTTCCCAACACTGAAGAAGAGCCTTGAAGGTCGGGTTTAGAAGCGCCCAGGTACAAATTAGAGCACTGTAAACCCTCCTGGGGTTGTCTCGACGAGGTATATCGTCATTAGAAAAACTGGCCATATCTTCATGGACGTGAAATTTGGTGTTTAGGAAAAAACTGACCCAATCTTGATCTTGTCTCATTATAAAGTTGACAGTATCTTGATTATGAGGTAACTCATCATTATTGAAATTACCCGGATGATATAAGACGAGATATCTCGTTGAAACCACTTGGAAGTTTAAAGATCTTCCTAATATTTTTCTTTTAAGGAATACCATTAAGCATCAATTCTGTGTTAAAACTAGAACTGTGTTAAAACTAGAATCACAAGCATTGAATAACCATCCTGAAAGCGGATGTTTCCTGGTTCGAATGAGGGTCAGTGCATGGATATTTGTAAGCGTATGGTGTACCTTAAATCTGTCGTCGCCGAAAGTTCTCACGTTGGGTTGGTATGGAAATTTGGAGAGTGGTGTGCCAGCTCAGGTGCTGACTCGTCATCTGATCGTGGTATTGGATCAAAATTACGAGGTATTGTCCTCGAATCTTTCCCTTAGGTGATTGATCACGGACCGTCGTCAATAGACCGTTGTGTTGCTCTAGTACGACGTTAATTAAAATGACCTTACCTTACTGTTCTGAAAGAATTTCTAGGCAGTTTTTATGAGTAAAATTTATAAATAGTTGGTGATAATTTAGTCGGAAATGCAGTCAAACAATGAATATTGTCGTTTAATCACACAAATAGTCTAATAGGCACTAACATATAGAAATTGTTTTTTATAGAGAAATATTGAGGCTCATTTCGCTTTTCCTTCGGGTTTTGACTTCCATTCTATATCAGACGAATGTGCATTGACGATACTTAATAAAACAGTTAATTTAAACAAGTATATTTATATTATTTTCAATATAGTAAAATAGAATGGTTAGGAAGGTGATAAAGTAAGGTAATAAAAAATGCAATCTATTACTGAAAAGTACTTTAAATGTATCGAAATTCGTTAATATTTTTAATTATAATTTCTTGAATAATAATAATACTTCATTTATGAAATTGATAATTTTTAATTAACGTCGTAGTAAAGCAACACAACGGGCTTTTGACGACGGTCCGGGATCAATCCCCTAGGGGAAAGGTCCAAGGACAATACCATGTAAGTTTGAACCACGACCTTATGACGAGACAACACCTTTGCTGTACTTCAGCTATGATTTTAGAAAACGTTAGAGAATCAAAGATACTTTAATTATCTATTTTTTACATTATGATATCCTGTACTTCTGTTACTAATATAATTTATCCCAATACAAAGATCTATTCCAATGCTGATAACCGCTATCCATACAGAATTGGATGCATATATGATTTGAGTACTTTAGAATTTACTTATTAAATACATACAACAAATACTTTCTGTACATATTTCATTTATGTTTCATTGATTCTGTTCCCATGTAAACCATGTTCCTGTCTTCATATTAATTATATTACGAAAACGTTTTTATCCTTTCTAAAAGGAAATTGATAGCTAAGTCCAATTAGAAACAAGAGCTATATCAAAAGTTCTCAATTGACTTCAAAATCCATAAAATGATTGACGAAATAAATCGCTAATTCGCCGTAAAGGAAACTAAATGGTCGTAAACAAAAGAAGTCAAAGAAATGGTGTCGAATTTATTATGATAGGATGACCTCCTCCTCTTTCCAAGTCGTAGAAACTTAAGGTCCACCAAATATAAAAGAATTCTGTCTCTTTTGTCAAGGTGATCAAGATAATGAAATGATTGCCCGTTTTAAACCTTTTTTCTTTCTGATTTCACATGAAACACAGGTGGTTTTAGAATAGAAAGGTTAGGTAACCACAAAATTGTGGATTTCACGATAGTTCATTAAGTATATTTCAAGTTTTAAAGGACGTTGTATCTGGAGCATACTATTATATAACTTTGCTTTACAATTACTTAAAAAAGAATGTAGAAGAATTTTTTTCCCGAAAGAAGATATTGAGTTCCTTACAACTTAAATATTACTATTACTTTGTTTACAATTCAGATGTATTTTGTTAAGTAAACGTCAATCTAAGTTTCGCAAAGTGCATCTCTTGTAAAAAGCTACTCGTAATTATAATGTTTCTTCGCCATACGCTTTAATAAACAGAAATATCTAATATTTATTAAATTCTTATGACTATTTAATTCTAGAATTAAGTGAGTAATTTATTTTGTCGATTATAATTATTATATTAATTCCATAATTATTATTGTGTGCAGTTTAAGCTTTTCTATTTTTAAACGTTCAAATGTATTTGAATTATAATGCTTTAATTCTGATATCGTTTCAAAGGAGCTGTTAGTAGCAATGTTCTAAATGAAAAATAAGTTATTTACTTGATGCGAGCAAGAGCTTTTTAAAAAATAGTTCTTTCGTTTTTCCCAAGATTCGTTTTAGACAGTGATACTTAAAATTTGTAACGCATTTCTCAAGCATGATGTTGAAAAGATGACATGAAATACAATATAAATATTAATATTTTTAGCGTTACAAGTTCGATATATATCGTGAGCTTAGAGCAGAAACTCATTAACTAGCAAAACAAACATTTTCCTTTGTAGAGGTTAGGGTTTAAGATTAAGTATTGGTTTTTAGGTCAAAAAAACAAAATTTGTGTACATTTTGATAGTGTTATCTTTCAAAAATATTACATTGTATTTAGTATGTGTAAGTATTCAGGGTCTCCGAAGAAATGTCAGTTAATGAGTTTCTACTCAAAACTGATGATAGATGTGTAAGAACCATAACACGCAACACAAAATACAAGCACAATGATACTTACCGAATATACGATACGATACGATATACCGAAATGTTTGTACAGTCAAACCTCATTTTACTATTAAATTGTATTGTTCTGCTGTAAAACGCAATTCAGTTCTATGAAAGAAGACCATAATACCGTTAAATGTATTATGACTCGAGTACTTTTCGACTCAGACAGAAACGTTCTCATTACTTTACTGCAGTCAAGAAATTATCTAAATTTCTGAACCAAAATGGTGGAATCACGTGAAAATAGAGATACACTATTACTAGTTCTAAATAAGAAACAAGACTTTGAAGAAATAGAAGGAAATTAAAGGAGTAACTGTAGGACATTTGTTTTTACGATTCGAATTTACGATCCAAATAATCAGAGGTTTCCATACTGCGTCCTTTCCTTGTAAATTACCTCACGTGCCCAAAAGAAGGGAAGTTAGAAAAACATTGCATTAATGTATGTGTTTTATAGTGTATTTACAACAATCGAAATAATTGTACGCTTTGTTTCAATAATGGACTAACCCATGTTATATGGATGTGAATGGATAAGTGATCACGCTCCCCTTTTAGTTACTGAGGTTAGGTTGACCCAGTGGTTTTCAACCTAGGGGTTCCGCGGCATAGAATGTTGATCTGAGCCGTTATTTGCTAACGAGTGTTACGAAATAGAAGTACGTGCTTATTTATTGAGCAACAATAAATTATCACGATAGGTCCAAAGGAAGCCAGAAAATTATACTTTCCCTTATTAAAAACAAATTTATTATAGCTTTTTTTTCCGGTTTTATTTTAAAATCGAACTTGCATTTTTCCAGCCCTACTAATTATTTTCTTGACATTTTTGAAAACATGAAATTAAAATACATACCTATGACAAATCGAAACGTTCTAGAAAATATCGAACTATGCTGACACAAAATAAGGTGAAGATGTAGAGATGAACTAAAAATTTATTAATTAGGGATTAAATAATGTTAGAGAAAGTTCAAAAAATATTTGATAAACTGGTTCTGATCACTAAGTACGCTAATGCTTGACTCTTAGTTGTTCACAGGGAATGCCATGGAACCTCGTGTTTGTTCCCCTAATTTTTATCTATGCTTTAAAATATACTGCACGACTATGTAAGGTGGAAAGGTGAAGCTTTCTATGAGTAATGTCAATCGCCTTAGCAAGCTTAGTCAAATTTACAAAACGATGAATGAAATAAGTATCCATATAACAATTACCCATGCAATATGGCATCAGAACTACTATTACGCATCTTTTTTATCCTGTAAACTTAGTATTTTGTAATCAGCCAAACGTTTCAATTATTTTGGGATTTGTTTACATTTTTCTCTTTTTTAATCACTTATCGTTTTGATACAACTGAGTGTGCATGACTAAAATATACATTTGTGTGCAAGCAACAAGTCTTGATTTATTAGCTAATTTGTAATTATTTATCTTTGATTTTAATAATAGGTGTTACAAAGCATATGCGTTTATGAGCAAACTTCATCTGGAGTCTGACTTGCACCACTAAAAAAATAGGCGAATACAATTTTATTCCTTGATCATTACGAAACCACCTCCTCTTGGCATTTCGTTTCTATGGTATTGCTATTTTAGAAATATGGTCATTGTGTTCTCTCTTTTATTTTCATCACGTATCTCTTTTCCTTCTCTTCATTTATCAACTACTTTTTTTCTAGAGACTCGTGCGTCATAGACTCTAAATCCTGTCATACATTCTTTGTCTCGTGTCACATAAAAAGATTCGATGTATTGGTCATACACCTTTTGATTACACTCTTCAAAACAAATATTTCTTAATTCATAAAATGGTTTTAATGCTGTGGATCTTGTTTTTTATATAAATAGAATTTTTTTAAGAGCTCAAGTTTTTAAATGAAGTCTAAATTAAAGTTAGTCACTACTAGGTTTGCCAACTTTTTCTGAGACAATTCCGGGACATATTTGCTCTAAACTGAAATATACATATGTAATTTCACAGTATTCTCCAATGATAAACTGATTTTTAAAAGATCTTTTACCTAAACCAATTTTTTAATTATATTATCCAATCAGTTAATTGGCAAATCAAATTAATTTTACCTTAAATTTTAAAAGAACTTTTAGATAAACTAATTTTATATTCTATTATCCAATGGGTTAATTGACCAATCAAATTAATGTTTCTTTGACATACTCACTAAAGTGCAAAATTTCCTATTTCTTACGGTAAAACTCGAGGTTTTGCCAAAAAATTGCAACTGTAGTAGAATTTTTGCATGGTGACGATGGTTAGCAAAGAAAATATGCCTTCGACCTATTGTGAAAAGTACTATGTGGTGTAACTGGCAGAAGTTCTACTGTCATTGTTAGATGGTAGGTTCAAAAAGTGCCGTTGGTTTCCAGTTTCGTAAAATACGTGAATAACTTATTTGTTGCTGTGTGGGCATTTATTGCTTTAAAAAGGTTAATTAAATGTAACAGAATGAGCTGTTAAAAAATTACTTACTAAGGTCTACTATTGCTATTTAAAATAGCATTATGTTACGTAAACTTTTCAGGGATAGTTATGTTTCCTGAGTATCACGATAAAACTTTCTATCAACTTTTCTTTTCATCTAAATGTTAAAACCTATGATATCATTAAACAAAATTTAAAAAACCTATAAAAACTAAAACATAGGTTGAAAAACCTAATTTAAGATTTTAAGGACTAAAATTCCGAGACCTACTTCAAGCCTGTTATCAGTCGTAAAAATAATGTAAAGATATGGTAGACTGAAACAAAACCACTGCGCATTATGTTACAGCATTGTCCTTATAAGAAGGAAAATGCAGCATTGATATCTTGCAGTAAATCTTCTATCTTATCATTTTGAAAAGTAATAACTAAATGTACATCGAGCTAACTTTCCTTAATTATAACATGCGCATTTAAGAAATGCCCGATTTCTTAGTAATCCAGATTATCATCAATTCAACATTCAATTAGATCAACAATCAATGAGTTTTGAGTAAGGAGCCCGTCGAATACCATGAAATGTATACGTTTTTGAATTCGTGTTTTCAATTGGTAAGAATTTGAGTGAAGTATTTCAACAGTATTTCGCAATACATCTTATTTTTACTTTTATTTCCTTCAGCATAGTTCAATAAGTTAACACAAATACACACTTCATGCGCATACACAAATTACGATGTATTTTGAATGGTGAGAATTTGAGTAAACTGTTCGACAATAGTTTGCAATACATTTTATTTTGATTTTGATTTATTTGAGTATAGTTCAACGAGAGTTGGCAATATTATAATGGACTTTTTAAACATGGCTGCTTTAAGCATACGCATTTATTGTGATTGATGACCTACAGATAGGCATTGTGTATTTCTTTAATATATTTGCTTTTGATTTTTAGTCTTACTGAACTTACCTGTAAGTTTGTGTATAGAGTTTATTCAAACTTCTAGAACAAAATTAATGTCTTCAACAAACAATCTTCAAATTCAATGTCTTATAATGAACATTGGACATTTATTTTTCTTTCTTCGAACCGTGGTAACACAGTTACTATAGTAACGGATTACCAACCAGAGGCTTGCGAGTTCGGAACTCGATCCAACCCAAGACTGTCGTGTAGATATTAAATATGTTCTGGCCTCAAGCGTCCTCATGTTGCTGTGGTGTGGAGGGATGGAGAGTATTGTGTCCTCTCAGGTGTTGTCCTCATCTTCTGAATCGTTCAAAATCACAGTGCTGGCTTGAGATCTTTTCCTTTTAGATTGTTCCCGGACCGTTGGACTGGTGTTGAAATTTGGACAAGGGGGTGCCAGTTAAGGCGTTGTCCGCGTCAACTGACCGCGGCTCAAACACATAATAACAACACGTCACAACATAACCTCTTAAATAATGAATAAAAATTACAAATTTTGGAATTTTTAAAAACTTAAAAAAAATTTGTTTCTGAAAAAATGGCTTTTAATGTTGCCCGAAGCCCTTCATGCTGTATTACGTTACTCCATGCTGTAGTATGATGGTAGTAGATGTGTGCACATTAAGTAATTGATACCCTGCTTCAAATTCTAAACATACTTACAAACTTTCTCAGGGTTTCTAAAACTCGCTCATTTGCTTAACAGGTTCGTCTTTTCTCAGGGTAACCTTGAAATTCTCTAAAAAAAGCCATAAAAGCAACAGACACTATCCGTATTTTAAGTGAGCTTTAAAATTTAGTACTATCTGTGACATTGGAGGAAAAAGTAACCTACCACTCACAGTGATAATATGATTCATGGTCGCAGGAGTTGTATAATAAAGCTCATGAAGGAAATATTTTATTACAATTGGTTACAGTAACCTTTACAGTTGCAATTGACAATCCCGTGTGGAGAACCTACGGAATTGATTTCTTTCTCTGCAAGGCTATCCAACCGCATCACCAAGAAGACTTAATAGTTTACAAATGCATAACCATGGGATGTATAAATCATACGGAAAGCAAATGGCATACACACCGACTTTCAAGGAAAAGTCAGAAATATGTCTGGTATTCATTTTCTCTGAAGAGTAATGTTCATGAGGTGTTTCTAGGACTGGTTGGACAAGGAAGCAACACTCCTTTTCACAGGACATGCATGTAACATTTCCAGCTTACCTAAAGAGGTTTAAAAGATAATTTCGTGCAATTGCTCCCGTGGTGAAATTGGCACAGCACGGCTACACATTGTTGCAATTATGACAAAACATACTACATGCGCGTGCGATCTTCATTTCTATTCAGAAACCACGGTACGCATGCGTATTACAGTCAATTTAGTGTCGCTTGAAAGATGATAGAACAATGTGCGACTTGCCTTGCAGCATCGTGGTATATGAAGACACCCGCCAACCACGTTAAAATCGCGTGACTTGGGAGCATTGCTTGTAACAATGACTCTAGTATCGAAATTACTGAATTAGTGAATTGAAAAGAATATCTGATTCAACAAGACTCAATGATCTTACGAGATTTACTTTAATGTATATGCTGTAAATGTGAGGCATTTCCTGTTAAGTTAAATGTAGGTGAAAGGACGTTGTTTTCTGTACGTATTCTAAACGTTACGTCACTTGGCTTATTTTTCGAATACGATTTCAGTCACTTCGCCCCGGGAGCAGAAGTGCTTAGAACTGCAACGTACGTCGCTGAACAAACAAAGTCATTGCAGAACAATTTTTCCTTAATTTTATCAAAATTTTGACTATCTTCTTTTTAATCATAAGTTAGTATGTTCTGCAGTGCAAAGCACGCTCCTTGCCACACCTTTTTTTTTTCTTTTCTAGCTACGAAGCAACCTCCCTACACCGCCCCAAATTACCTCAAACACTTTATAACTAACACATCTTCTATGTCAAAGACAAATTATTTAACTTCAAAAGTTATCGAACGAATTGCAAATTCTGAAAGTATGGCTTGATTATAAATAAAGTAAATTAATTAATTTTGATGTTTTATTATAAATATGTAATACATATTTAGCCGATAATTGTGTTTTAAGTCAGTTTTTGATATTACTGAAGTTTTCAAAATTCTTACAAAATGCGTGGGGAATAATTGCCATTGCTTGGAGTTGTGTTGCAGAACACTAAATACAATTCTGCACCACTTAGCCAATAAAAATTCCAAAGAATGAATTCCGAAATGATAAATGATAGTCACACTTCATTTAAACACCAAACTGCCAAAATGGCGATATACTAAATTTAAAGTAACTGTATATAATGCGATAGAACATTTTGTTTGTTGTTTTGTCGTTTTATCGTACAAGTGACACATTGGACTGTGTTGCGCTAAACATAAGACAACGTGAAGTTAGAAAGTCGGGAAAGGGGGAAAAGAGGGATTAGACAACATAGTGGGATGAAAATAGGAAAATATCTCTGGAGTATCTCGAGAGGACGACCCCCCCCCCAATTTTACTAGATACCCTATTCACCATGGAAAAAGAATATGTCATTAGAGTACCTCGGGTCTGTCATGATCATACACTCCTAAAACGAGAGATTAAAATCCTCGTAGACCGTACTCAAAATTATTTTCATATTATTATGTGTGCAATTAATATGCAATATAAAATTCATGTCACTGATGTGCATTCTGGATATATATCGGCGACATGCTCTATTCAACCCAACCACACTCAATTTCACAGGTACAGTGTGTCACTACATCAGGTACGGGAATGTGTGATGATATTAGGAATTAGAGGAGTTCACGATGAAACTATGCTGTCTGTCGATTTGGTTTGGTGTTGCATCCGCTAAGTGATATTTGGTTACAAATATCTATGCAGCAAGGTGAAAGTGAAAGACTACTGCGTAGGGGTTACCGATATCATAAGAGTGGTTGAAAAGATGAATAGCGTTTATTCAAATCGTTACATTTGTCTATTGTTAAGGGTCATGTTATTCCAATATCCAGCGTCATATTACGATTTTTCATACGTCCAGCAATGATGACATGATGCATCATTTTCAATTTCATTTGTACGCAGACACTTAAGCGAGTGGCTTATTTTATATTGTTTAATGACCACACAAATGTATCAATGTCGAATGAAAACATGTTGGTATGTCTTTCTGTCAAACCTTCATTAGAACTCCAAAATAATAGTTCTTGCTTCTACTGCTACAAGAACTTCGAAGCTTATTTTTAAACTTCCCTTCGGTAAGGTTAACGTTAGTTAAATAGTGATAAGTATGAACCTTTGACAGAAATAGAAAAGTATCTAAGAATGATTCCGTTGTTAGATCGGGCACTATTCCATTGCGTATTGAAATTTCATTGCAAACTTGTTCTCTATTTGATGTTAGGAAATATTGCTGCTTCAACTATTACATTAAATGTAAGGAAAAAATGACATACGTCTTAATGGTGTCATTGTCTTTTGCTTTAAAATTAACCAACATATATGGATCGCAAGTAGAACTTATAGTCGACTTAAAGCAGAAACACATTATCTGACATTGTTTCGAAGACAATAAATGCATGTATTCTTTATGATAAGTATTACATTGTCACGCATACTGTTATCTGTTTAAAATGTATATAACGCAATCAAAATGCTTATAGTTGTACCTTTTTCACCTAAACTGATAACTAGTCTTCTAACAACTATAGGAGAGAAATTTTTTTCGTTAATGAGCTTTAGCTCTAAGTCGAAGATATAACTATTTAGTATTCACATTACTGTTAAGTTTTCAAAGCACAAACACCTACTTTAAGATTTTTTTCCAATCACAGAAACTAACAAGTAATCGAAAGAGTAAGTTCAATTCAAGTAACCAGAGGTCTCAATTAGTTTTGCGTCCGTATATTTTTCAGTGCTTTTTTTAATAATGAAATTTAAAGGTGCTAGCAGGAAAAGGTCAAAAGTGAAGTATGTGCGAACTTTTTTTAATCTAGCTAAAAGATATTTTTTAATATAATGAAACAAATAAAAAGCTATTCGAAGTTATTTTTCTAAGAATCTTTTTGGTTTATTAATATTTTAATAATTTATATTTAAAATAAATCATTTAGTAACTTACTGTCAGACTGCGAGCATAATCTTATCTTTGATAGTCTTGGAAAATGTGTCACTTCTATACTCAACATATTCCAAAATGAAGTCGTATTTATGCATCTAATGCTACCATTTCACAAATGCTTTGGTTGTGACATCCTTGTTTTAACAATCACAGTGGTCTTATTAATTAAAATTCCAAAAGAAAAAATAAAATATTGTCTCAAACCTTTCTTTGAACAAAATTCCTTATCGAAATGTTCAGTGAGGACAACAAATAAATTGAGAAACTACTCCACTTATTTTTACATCAATCATATTCAATATACATTCGCTAACGTAATGAGCTATTTATCATGCAAATGTTTTTACTCTACATTACTTCATTCCTCCAAGGTTGACTAATAAAACTATGCTCGCTTGAAGTCCTAAGGTGATAATTTCAGTGAAATTCCCAGGGGCTATGTATGAGACAATGAGAATAGTTAAAACTAGAAAACTATTTCTGGTTATAAATAGGCCTGATTCTATTGTCAAAACTAGAAAAGTAAGTCTTTTTTTTTTTATCATAGCATATATAAACTAAATAACACTCTCAGAGGTTTTTGTCTTTTAATCCTTGATTCCTTCAAAAACAGCAAAGCGTTTGCCAAACTGAAACCGGTTATCAGCAAATATTTTTCTTCTTGCGGAATGTTTTGTTTTCCAATGCTGCGGTTGAACAACCTTGCTGAGATAACTGCAATGAATTTGCTAAATCAGAGTTCGCCAAGGTAAAACACAGCAGGAAATTATACGGTTTTTATTAATTATTAAATACCCCAGGCGTTCTTAGATTTGATATGATGCAGTATTGTAATAAAGGAATTTTAACAAAATAAAATAAACTACTAGATCTTAAGGATACGGCCAATACAGCAACGAGAAACTATGTTGATAAAAATTCTGACACACGTGTTTTGGTTTAAGTTTCGTATTTGCGGCTTATGACGTCAGTGATATCACTATTTCACATTTTGCAGAATTTTTAATTCTTTGTGGTAGTATAGTTCTATATAAAAAAATGTTAAGCAGCGAAATAAAATGAAAACCATCCAGTAATAATTTTATAAAATTTTATACAAACATCGTTAAAATCAAAATTGGTGGAAGTTGTTTGTGCCAATAACTGGTTTAACCAATCAACAGTCCCCTTTCAGCCTTCAATAATTGTTTTCATACAATAAGAAATATTCTTGTGAGTAATATAAAGACATCGTTTGTAAGCGCTTACTTATGTGCTGACAATTTACAAACAAAACCTTTCCAGGAGAATAATAGCCTCGTGAACATAATTTATGTGGTACCCAAAACTGCTGGGCTCACCAGAATTTTATCAACTGATTGGCTTAAGTTAAAATCTACTTATTTTTAAAAAACGAACAAATTTGTTTTGTTAATTTCTGCGCGTAATAAAGCTTATAAAACTACCTTAGCTTCGGCCTTCTAATAACATAAACGAAGCATGTGCTATTTCTTTCGAACGCTCATTTTGAAGATCTGTCACGGAGTGGTGGGAAAAAAGCACGAGTCCTAATGCGGGACAAATTATTGATTGGTTGAAAATATTACCCAGCGTGATTAAAAACACTTGTCTGCGACGGCCCGAGTTGATTCAAAAGCCCATGTGACTTCAACCTTTATAAGATCTTACGGCCGCGACTCCGCCAATATGCTCGGTCAATTTCATTAGAAGGTCGATGTTATTAAGATTATTTTCTAAGCTTTCGGATTAAGTTATTGCTTAAATTGACTTTTTACTTTAAATGCTTATAAATGAACTTTTTCTCTGAAGCAGCAAACACTCTCGAATGCAAAGCTCTAGTATCATGAAAATTACACAACTTATTTTTTCTGGAATTTTCAGCTCAGTGCAACTATTTTCAGTTCCCCATGTCTTCGAACCATAGAAAACAATTTAAAATTAAACATTACGCAATAAGAGAAACCAAGTAATAAATCAATATTAATCAACACAAAACGGCATAAGCTGCCTTGAGGCCCAATCAATAGGAGGTTAAATAACACAAGCATGAAGCGGACAAAGCTCTAAGAGCTGTTCGACAATTCAAGGAAACAGATATGCAACTTAGTTTAGCTGAAGCAGCAAAATCTCCTGGGCGAAGCCGGGTAGTAAAATTAGTTCATTATAAAAAAATTATATTATAATATGAACCTTTAATTAATGTATATAATTCATACTGATGAACTAAAATTATTTTATGTAATACAGTAGCTTATATTTTTTTACTTTTATCATTTGTATGCTTTAGAAATTTTCAAATTAGACAGAAAACAAGGAAAATTATAGATTATCCTAGCAAAGGAAGCACCTTGCAGAAATTAACAGCAATATGTATCCATATATATGTAAATGGATTTTTTACACAAATAGAACTTAAACATACCCTATAATTTACTCAGATGTAATAGCTATAATGC
The DNA here is from genome assembly GCA_947359465.1 of Metellina segmentata. Classification (NCBI taxonomy): domain Eukaryota; kingdom Metazoa; phylum Arthropoda; class Arachnida; order Araneae; family Tetragnathidae; genus Metellina; species Metellina segmentata. The sequence goes on along the minus strand of OX375875.1, from coordinate 95,254,104 downwards.
TTCTAGATGAAAGAGGAGATCCACGCGTATTGGCTCTTCTCTTTCATTTATTTTATGTAAGTTTTGAGCGTGCGAAGCACGTGAAGAGACGATGTAATATTGAAACTTGGTCAAGGGTTGTAGTAAAGGTGGCTTGTTTACTTTCGATTTTACCTTGACTTCCAAGCGATGCCCTATTTTTTTTCCTCAAGAGGTTAGTCAAGATGCTATTTAGAAACGGTGTATTGTTTTTAACCTTTGAGAAGTGTCAGGTGTGGCGATTAATCATCCCAGAAGTAGTCATTCGATTTATAATTTTCCAATTAATATATTCGAGTGTTTATTACAAGTACGTGATAAATCGAAACTAAAGGCAGTGGTGGATTTTTGCCTAAAGAAAGGGTACGGCTGCCTTGTTGCTCATTTGTGCCGTGTTGGCATTGATACCAAGTCTTGTCCGCTCTCTACGAAACGTATGGATCTATTCCACCTGATATTTTGATTTATGGTGATTCTGAGAGACGGCTTCTTGATATTGAGAGACGTGAGGAACGTATGGGGCAACAGGCCAAAGGTTGCTTGCAGATGTTTTCTTTTTACTGTTTCTGAATGTTCTCGTTACGTATTTTGTTTCTATTTGTTCTTTTTGAGTGTTTTCTTGTTTGTATCTTGTTCCTATGACTTTACCAATGGGAAATTTAAAGGTATATTCATGTGTATATTTTATAAATTATGCGAGTAAATATTCATGAATTTTATTTTGCATTAACTTTACTACTCGGCTTTGATGAAAAAGGATTTGCTGCTTCGGACAAAACAGTCGCACCTCTGTTTCCTTGATAGTTTCGTTGCGTCGTCGAACACATTTTTTAGCTTTGTCAGCTTCACGAGTTTATGTTTTTGTCCTCTTCTGATTGCTCAAATCGTGACGTTTTTTGACATTTTGTGTTCATTAATCTCTTCTTGCTTAATATTCGATATTAAATTTTACTTGTATGGTTAAAATGGAATGTAGTGGAGGAATCTAAAACAGTTCAGTTGAACAAGAAATTCTACACAAAATAAGCTGCGTAAGTTTCCTAATGCCATAGCTCAGCTTCTAATAGCTTTCTCCCCTTCAGACAAACAAATTTCTGCTCTCTATACAAAACCTAAACAAACTCTTATTTTGTTTACCACTCAATGTAATCAAACAAATTGAAGTAAGTAGTTGACTTTATGTCGCACTGGAGGAACCCAATGGGCACCTACGTTGGTACCGCCTCTCCGAATTCTACCACCACGCCAATGTGAGGACATATGAAGCCTGGACAGATTTAATTTGAATTGAATTTGTGTGTTCCGTTTGTAAATAAATCATTGTTTTTATCGGTATTATATTATGAGTATTTTTGTAATTCCTCTACTCCCGAGTAGATTCGATATTGAAATCCTATACGTTTGCTCACATCTTTCGGTTTTCAGAGATTTCTACATTTTTTGAATGGCTGAAATTCCATGTATGTTTGTTCAGCCGCTGCTACTACATTTACGCGTTCTATTATTTTATATGTCGCAGATAAATTATGAATAAGTTTGATTTTAAACAATTATTTATTTAGTGCCCAATATCGCTGAAAATGTGGGTTCATTTTTTGGTGGTATGTGAGTGCATATCGTGCAACGTCCCTCGAGAATCTTTGTTTTAGCATATATGTTTGCATAGTTTTGTTTTATAAAAACAAATAATGTATACAAAATAACCTTTTTAAAATAAGACTAGTAGCTAATCGTACAGTGTCTATTCAGTTTTTAAAGTTTGGGAAGTTTTCTTTACCAGACAATGGAAATCAGCAAAACCTTCATATATTTTCCATGCTTCAAACTAAATTCTCTGGTAATATTTAGAGGTATACATTTTAGTCACTTTACTGTTAACTACATATATAATTGTCAGCAGGGTACACGATTTTCATTCATAAACCGAATTTCTCCATGAAGAAAAGGGCCATCAGTAATCAGTTTGAACCTGCATGTTTCTTGGACTAAAAAAAATTAATGAAACTTTGCTATTTTCGAAAAAGTATAATGAGACAAAAGAATATCCGAACTAAGACTTTTGAAAATAAAAAATTTGCCTTCTCGACAGAAGGTCATCTATTATACAGCTTACTTGAAAAACCTTTGTTGAAAACAATAATTTCTTAAAGGAAATCCTCTGTCAAGCGACCTGTGTTTTCTGAAAAATTATAACACTACTTTGCTTTGTCTATTAGAAGGATTTTCAATGCAGAAAAACGAACCACCTAAATGCGAGGATTTTGCTACCGGTAACCCAAAGAAATACGTTCTACAACAAAACATTAGTGCCATCTATTAATACATGTAGCTCTCTGTAATGAAAAAGCCACTCACACTTTATCCATTTTGTTGTTTCATGTGTCAGTAAATGGAATGGAATATTCAAAAAGCGTATCGGCTTTAAAAGAAATTATTCATGAATCTATATAAATACGAATGGAGTGTTTGTTTGTACATTGAATATTTTCGACCCATTTCAAGTTTTCTATCCGTTTTGGACCCTTCTGATGACAAATACGCCTCTTGCGCGTGTAGTGTCTGTCTGTCTGTATGTATATATGTGCCCTATACACGTCCACACGGTTTAATATATTTTCATTAAAATTTTTATACAGTTAGTATTTATCTTCATTTAGTGAGTGAGCTTGGTTGCGAAAGTCTGTCTGTCCGTCTTTCTGTTCTATGTTCGATTTTATGTTTGTGCAGGCATCACATGATTTTTATTCCAGATATTTAATTGCAATGTGTTTATTTTATCTATTATATTAGCGAATGCAATATTAAACATTGATTTATTGCTATATTTAGATGGGTTTCATGCTAAAACACCTGAGTAAGTATACTTAAATCAACCATAATTTGGTAGTTTTGGAAAAATCGGAATGTACATTGAGTATTACGTTTACTTTGATTTGCTTTTCAAGTACTGCTAAAAACCAATTGTTTTTCAAAAAATTATTTTTCTTATGGAACTTTAGCTCTGATACTTCATTTATTTCGAGTCTTATTTTTGTTCTTTGCGCAATGTGAACGATTTCCGAATATTTGGGACATACGATATTTTTCAATGAACGGTAATCGATAATTTTGTAATTTTTTAGTTACCGTCGTACAAGAGCAACACAACGGGCTATTGACGACGGCCCGGGATCAATCCCTTAAGGGAAAGAACCGAGGACAACACCTCGTAATTTTGAACCACGGTCAGATGACGCGTTCAGCAAACGGGAATAAAACGGAATCTCGTGCTTCTTTCGCTCTGAAGGAATTTCGAATTTCTAAATTTTGTGCACTTTTAGTTGTAAGTTGTGGCAACTGCAAGATCAAGAGATAAAAAAGAATCATAAATTAATAAATTTAGAACAACTTTTTCCAGACAACTTTCATTTTGTTTTATTTAGCTGTTTTCTGTTTTAATTTTTTTTTAAATTTTAATAAAGAGTGTTTCTTTTCCTCACACACAACACAATCACAAAGTATTCGACTTGGCAGGTAAGTCAGAATAAAGCAAATTTTAAGTGTAATCATGCCATTATTGAAAGAATAATGCCGTTATTGAAAGAATAATAATGTTTTAAAAATCCGAACTAGAAATTTTCAAACATTAAAAAAATTATTTGTCATAATGACAGGAGAAGATTGCGAAATTCTACTATGTTGCATGCCAGATGCAAGAGTGCCAGAAGTAAAAAATATTGTTTTGTTGACTATGAGTGCAAGAGCCCTCGCCGTAAATAATCGTTTTTATTAATTGAGTTGAACATGAAAAGAACTTAAGAAAGGGAATTCCAAATTTCCCTTAAAATCATCTTTCGTAGTAGTAACCTTTATGTCACCTTTCGTCAATTTGTAGCTTTGCCATACAGCTAGGGAAATGTATTATTGTAGCTTTGTCATCGAGCAAGTGAAATGTATTATGTACACCCGTAAAAAAAAATGACTCACCCGATCGCAATTGCACAATGTACATCGCAGAACAAAACGGAAGGTAGCAATCGATGGGGATTAATGTTTTCTACAAACATCAATACTTAAAATTTGTCTAAGGGGCCGTCTTCATATTACATTGAATGCTTCTCTGATAATTTCAATACGAACCCCCATCTTTTATCACAAATTTGGATTCTACACACAATTTCAGGCGGAAAGAAGAAGAGGTTCATCAATTTGTTGGATTTTTACCGATTTTTAAGTGTTTGAAAATTAGTGTTAAGTGTTTGAAGTATTTTTTAGAAATTGTTTTTCATCCTTTGCTACCCAAAAACCCAAACACAATATATAAACATTTTAATTATCAAACTAAATTTACTATATTTTATCAATTAGGAAATTAATATTCATAAAAATTATGAATAGAAACATGGACAAATTGTGACACCAAGTGATTCAACTGCTATTGAAACATCGGAATTCCAAATTAGAGCTCATGACGTGCATAATTAGTAGCGCAGCGAGACTATTTGCAAAATTCGAAGATTGTTATCGTTATTCGGATTTTTCACAAAGTGAAAACAGAAATTTCTGCCAACAGATCCTGGGATTCAATCAGAATGAATTCTGACTAAGTCACCATTTTAATGGACTCTATACCAAGGCGTCTGCAACAGGTCATTGACTACGACTACACGTCTTTAGTAATATTTATAAAGTGATTTAACTCCGAACATTACACGCTCCCTCAATGGTTTTTATGAATTTCTCGTTCAATTTTACTCCGTTTAACATAATTTTTTTTTCATCAAATCCGCCTGAAATTGTGTGTAGAATACAAATTTGTGATAAAAGATGGGGTTCGTATTAGAATTATCGGAGCAAGCGCCCAATTTAATATGAAGACGGCCCCTTAGACAAATTTTAAGTATTGATATTTGTAGAAAACATTAAACCCAAACGATTGCTACCTTCCGTTTTGTTCTGTAATATAAATTGTGCAATTGTAATCGGGAGAGTCGTTTTTTTTTGACGGGTGAACATGAATGAATATGCATGTGTAGGATTTGTATCCTACGTAAGTGGTAGAAATTATAAAGATATGGCGAAAGGTGTTAAAATATTACTTTATTCTACGAAAAAAGTAAGTAAAAAAATTTCCATCATCTCTTCAATCTAGAATAAACCAATTCAAACCAAGTAAGGTCGGGTTCTTTGCTAGTATGATATAAAATTAATTTCTCATCCATTTGATGATAATACTAAAATTTGGAAGTATCGCTTTCCTGGTGCAAGAGGACCATAAGTCAAATTATTGATAGGTAAATGAGTACAAAACTATTCGTCGTAGGTTCGTGTTGTGAAATACAGATTTTATATATTTTGGAAAGTTGTCACAACTCTTCCAACTGCATTTATTTCAGAGTTTGTCGTCAATAGTTATGAATAGTTCTTTCGAAAATTTTTGTCACATGCGTTCCAGTAGAAAGTTTAATATATTTATTTAGAAAAATTCACGTCAAAATGTTTGATTTAATTAAGCTTTTAAGACATGGACCGCTGACTTAAAACCAAAACAGTCCTTATTCTAATCAAGAAATGTTTGTAAATTCTTTTTTAATTTATTTTAAACAAGAATATTGTGAACATTACTGTCCACCTGAAATTAAATCTCACCATATAACAACAATTGTTTCCAACCGTTGCTAAGCAACTGTGTTGGCCTTTTCTTTGCAATTTATTGTCAGCAAACTGAATAATTATTTGGAAATTTTTTGTAGTGTGCGTTTTTGTAAAAAGGTAAATAAATTAATTTAGAAAATACTTAACTATACTATTCTTAAATTAATTAAACTTTTGAAGACGTGGACTGAGCTGACTTGATGTCATAACAGGCATTCTCTGAAACCAACAAATAGCTGTAACTTCGTTTTTCATTTATACTAAACAAGAAGAAATATGTATTGATGTCCATCTGAAATCAAATCTAACTATGGTATTTGTTCTTTATTTTAACCCAATTAATGTCGGATGATATTCTGCTAGTAGATAACAATTACGTTCAGCAACTACGTTTAATATCACAATAATTTGAACTAATGAAAGAACATGCATTTCCATATATGACTGAAATAAAAGATTTCTTAAATTTATTTTTAAGAAGGACATACTGTTTTGTATTTTTCAAGTGTTCTACAAGTTTATGCCTGTCGAAGGAACTTCAAACTCATGCGCTTCACCTTAAAATCTATGTTGACCTTAACTGGGAAATTGAAAGTGTACTTTTGATTGATATGATTTGAAAAAGACTTCAAAATTCCTGTCTTGTGCAATAAAGTCTCTTCAGAACCCCTAAACCTATTTATCAGTAGAAAAATCTTCTAGAAAGTTTCTATAGGTCATAAATTTGCCCCGAATCTCGATCAAAGACTTTCACTCTCACACATTTTAGTACATTCACGGAATACCGATTCCTATTTTTCAGAAAGATACGTGCTAAGAATTTTTCTACCGCAACAACGGTTATCTGAAAAGAAGATTTGACATTCTTTTAATATTATTGTCGTTCCACATATCATTTTTCTGGTAACTGTTTTAAAGATAAGAAAGGTTTATCAAATAGTAGGATCGAATAATTTACATGAACAGTGATGAAAGAATATCATGGATGTGACACACAAATAACAATTTTTCACATGAAATAAAATTCATATAAGTTTTAAATTTGAGTTTACGTCGCACGGGATATTCGCAACGGTCCGGGGTTCATCCCAAAAGGAAAAATCCGAAGACAACATCTCGTAATTTTGAACCACAGTTAGATGACGAGGTCATCGCCTAATGTAGAACCCCACTCTCCAAACTTTCACACCATTGCAACGTGAGGTCATTTGGGATCACGACACATGTAATGTGCACCAGCCCCCACGTACCCGACGGTGAAATCGCCGTCTGCTGGTTTCTAATCGGCGACACTGCTATCTGGGCTATCGCGACCACATATTTGTTCTAAATTTTCAATAATTGCATTAATAGCAAATTGAATTCCCTGAAAATTGATTGAATTGTCATTGGCAAAACTAGCCAGATCTTGGCGAACAAGATATCTCGTAATTAGAAGAAAACGAATCAGATCTTCATCTTAAATAAATTGACAGCATCTTCATAACGAAATATCTCGTCAATAGCGAAATTGGTCAGATCTTGTGGACAAGATATCTCATCGAATCCACTTAGATTGTTAAGGTTTTGGGCGAAAGCATGAAATCTTAATGAAGAACTCATTGGCACTCGAGCGTGAAAACGAAAACACTGGGTTGATCTTGAAATACCAATAGGTCCATGTCGATTCACAAGCTGTCTCATATGACCTCCACTTCTAAGATCTTATGACAGCGACTTCACCCACATGTTTCGTCTATTTATTTAGAAAAGGTGATGATTTGTGACAATCATCACTTGACAGAAAAATTTTAACTCTGTTGATTTAAAATGTCGAAAAATATCAAAGGTAATTGGTAACCCAGGCAGGTTGACAGTACACGATACTAGAATTTTATATAAAGAGACATCCAAAAGCAAATTTCATTATCTATCTTAAAGCTACTCGAAAAATTGATACGTTCCAACTTCACTGAAAAGTCGTCTTCAGAAGTAACGGAACAAAAATCAATGAAAGAAACAATAACTTTAAATAATAAACCCCTTACTTCCTGTCCATTAGTGACTGTCACTATCATTTAGGATTTAACTATACACTTTAGCTACATCAATCGATGGTAATTTGCTTTCCTCTTTCAGTCAATTTAGCACACACGTGTCGATTTCTTCTTCAAGGTAGCTCCTAGCAGAGTGACAACAAATGAAGCATGGTAATTTTCGCTCTCTCTCGAGTTTGAGGATTTAACCATGATAGTTTTTTTCGCTTCCTGATGAATAATTCATGTATCGTATAAAGCCGTCGGATCGTGTTTTTATAACGATTTCTAAATAGGCTGAGGTCATTCAGTTGACGAACAGCAGGGTTAGGTAACGTAAAATCTTCAATAATTTTAACAGTTGTCAAAGGTTGCAAATGTCGAGTGTATCAATTTATTTCGCATTTAGGGTGTTGTAATGCGAAAGGGCAGATAAAATTAAATAAGAATTGCTATGATGTGAAAAATAATTGAATCCCGAAATAATTGCGTAAGTTTTAGTACGTAACTAAATCGCTCTCTGGTTTTTTCAGAAAGACTCATCCTTTTCGAACGCTACCTTATTTCACAGGAGGAGCGGTACCTTCACTGTAATTAATTAAAGTTTGTTTTGTTTTTAGCAGTAACAGTATAAATACATTCATTCATAGACACAAACACTCAGCACAAAAAGTCAGATATTCTCTGACGCCCCCGTTTCCAAGCTCTTATCCATGCCCATTTTGTTACTATCTTAATTTATTTCTGCTAATAAAAATATTCTGTGCTACGTTATTTTCCCCTTAGCACCGGGAGATAGAGGGCCTTCGGCATAAGCTTCCAATAAATCTTCACCCTCAGCACAAAAACGTGGAGACAAAGAACAAAAAGACAAAACATCAAAACGAAATTTAAAAAATAGATAAATAAACATCGGCTAATCAGGCTGTAGGCTTTCAAGTAAATCTCTTTACTGTTGGATTTTAAAATTTTATGTTCGTATTCACAACTAGTGTATATTCAAATTTTCTTTTACTGACTTTCTTATTGGACGATCAGATCAATCGATATCACATTCCAATTTATTTGTGGTGTACTTTGGATTCTTGTTATTCCGAGAGTTGTTTTTCTCAGTTGTGAAGTTCTAGTTTATTATGTATTTGCTAAGCCGAGAGATCGGATTGTCAAATTATATTATGTTTGTAATACATTTGCTTTCTATTTTTAAATATTATGTATTTATTCCATTTGTAATGTACGAACACGAACACTTGCTTCCAAGAGGGCCCATGGTAACCCAAACCTCAAGGCTAAATAGGATATAGCCCCTGAGCGCCAGCCGTTTGGGGCGGGATATTTGCTTGCACTCAAATCAGTTTGACCAGTCGCTTGGAGACCAGAGCGTGACTGACTATATTGACTTTTATTAGTTCTGAAACTTTTAAAACTTAACCAGTCACCCCTTTCCCACTTCCCTCCCGTGTATTTTCTTACAAAGAGGGGGGCATTAATGTTAGTAGCCCACGGGTACTACCAGCTCAGGTATGACCTCGTCATCTGACCGTGGTTCAAAATTACATGGTGTTGTCTAGGAATATTTCCATTCGTGTTTGATCTTGGTTATAGCCAATTGTAGCCAAACCAATACATACATTCCCAAGCTGGGTGGAGTCTATTTCGTCAGTACCTTCACACAGGACAAAATTGGACTGTTTAAATTAAATCTGTACTGGTATTTGGCTAGGCAGTCATGTTCAGATTTCACTAATTAAAATCACATGGCTATTTGGAAAGTCCCCAAGGAGCGTCTAGACGTGATCTTAGTCTAATTTACCTTGGAGACTTCTTTTTTTTTTTTTTTTTTTTGGAGGATCAAAATATCAGTTTGATTGCATTAAATAATTGTAGATGAGCTTTGTGTTTGCACCACATGAATACGAATGCTTCTAGGAAAATTAAACAAAAATTAAGGAAAATAAAAACTATACATAATTACAAAGAGCAACGATCAACTCCCTTTCACTCCTCGAATTCTCCTCAATTCCAAATTAATTTTTTATCATATTCCCTATCATGGTAACAGTTTGCACATGCATTGTTAAAAAATGTATTCGCAGTGTCATTGTTTTCGCGTACATAATTGAAAATACATTTACTAACATTATAGCTCGCACGAGCTTATAAATATAATAATAACTTTTATAAATATGAAAGTAACAGAAGCAGTTGTACGCACGCAATAAAAATCAAATTTTAGGATCGTTTGCACTTGCTCACAAAGAGCTAATATAATATATGTACATTCAAAACATAATTTTTAGCATAATGTTTTTTAGAATACAACGTTATGATATTCCTAGTTATAAACTGTCTCATTCATACACTTAAAGGAATTTATTAAATTTCAAAATGATTCCATTCCGCTTCATTATTCTAATGTAACGTAACATATAAGAGGATTCTCGTTTGAGTTACTCCTGCGTCAGCATGTTTATACGAAATATGATTTGCATGTTGTTTTAAGTAACAATATACTTATTTATGTTTTTAATAGATTTTTATATGGGTTCATTCCATATGCAAGCACCTTTTTTGAGTAAAAGTTGTTACACTATAGTCATGGAGGTTTATTTTTCCAAATTTTTACCATGGCAGTGAATCCCATAAATCTCAGTTTTTAAATATTCTGTCCAATATTAGTTGAAACTTACTTTTCCAAACACCATGTAATGTAATAAATTAAAAATTATTATGCTTGACTGTAATTTGATATTGAATTCATATTTAAGCATTTAAAGTGATCCTGCTTTAAATTACTATTTCATAAAACTTCAAATTTGACCATTGATTCTTAAGTCGTAGTCATTTTTGCATTAGAAGGTAACCACCGTTTCGAAACATATGCTATCATTAGAATAGCTTTTATTCAGAAATTGAACATTTTACCTATCTGAATTTCTCACGCATTAAAGTGCATATGTTAATTAATACTTCCACGAAGTTTCAAAGAAATAAGAGTTCTGCTTTGTGAAAGTTTCAGTTTACGTGTAAACAATTCCATGAAAATGTAAAACAATCACTGTTTTCGTATTTTATATACATTCCTGAAATAAATTTATGTAACATACGAAAGGTATCGAAATGACTAAATTTGAACAAATAGTTCTGAAATTGTTTTCGTTTATAGACAGTGCGGCAAATCCAAAATGGCCGCCATTTTGTAAAATTGACCAATTCTTAAATTCCCGAATGTCAGCTAATGTTGTACAAAATATTGTAAAAACTGAGATTTATGGGTTTCACTACTCGGTCTATGAATGGTAAAAATTTGAAAACAATTCATGACTGTGGTGCATTATAAATCAGGAGCCCCCATATGGAATATATATATATATATATATATATATATATATATATATATATATATATATAAGACATGATTTTCAGATGGTAAAAGATAAAGAACATTATATCTAAGAAAGTAGTATCAGATTAGTAATAGAAATAATGAATGCAATTGACCTACATAAGACCATTTATTACTCTTAACCCCTCTCCATCATTGATGATTAAGCAGTAAAAATAGAACCAATGATGACGACCTCAAGAGAAATAGTTTATACAATTTACAACTCAGTCGCATTTAAAACAATTTTGATTATTAATTTTTGCTATATTTAGACAAAAATATGCATTGATGGCCTTTGATAATGCGACACCATACCATGAAGCAAGCATCTAATACTCTTGAAAAGTGTTAAATTCAGTCGACTCCTTCGATAAATTACTGGGCCCCCGGTAAACCGGTTGAAAGAGTAACGGATTAGCAAAGTGAGGGTTGCGAGTTTAAAACTCGATTCACCTCTAATAACCGTCGTGTACGCGGTGGCAAGTTAAATATGTCGTGGCCACAAATATCTTCATGTTGGCGTGGTGTGGAGGAAGTTCGGAGAGCGGTGTTCCAGTTCATGTGTTGACTCCGTCATCTATCCGAGGAGGTTCAAAATGACGAGGTGTTCTCTTCGGATTTTTCCCTTAGGGATTGTTTCCTTAACTTTACCCATAGTCCTTTGTGTTGCTCCAGTGAGACGGTAAATCAACTACTTTATTACTCGATAAATCGGTTCTTGATCATTAAAATGTGTTTTCGTAGCTCAGGATAGCACACATAATGGACTGTATAACAACACAATTTATGTCCACTTCACAGTAAATGACCATTATTCATCAGTTAATGCGGCCACATTCACCGCATGAGACGTGTCTCCAGATGGGATTTACTCTTCACACTTTCCATTTCCCAAAATTTCTCCAGAGATTCGTTTAAACCAGTATTATCCTCAATGAACCCACAATGTACATTTCCCTCAATTTCAATAGGTATATTCCCACTAACAGCATATCCAAAAACTGTATTTTGAAGAATCTCATTACTATTAGCAGGGTATATCTGACAAGATAGTTCACAACATGCAATAATTTGGTGTAACTGTTACTAATACTAAATAACTCTTGATTAAAGAATTAGAAGTTACTGTAAGCACAGGTAAGTCACTTTGTTCTGAATGTTTAAGTTCAGACGTGAACTCGTCTCGTATGACTGATGTATGAATTTCGCGATTGAAATACTCCCGGTCAGTAAAAAAGTAGGACCTCGAACCACAATTCACTCGTAGCCAGTTTCTCAGGGTCCATCCCTCTGGAAATAAGGTCCTCCCTAATGTTCTCTGTAGACACATGACGCTTTTGATGAACTGTTGTCAAGTCTTGTATACGTTTTGCCACGAGCGTTTTTAGTAGGTAGGACTCTTTTCGCGTCCATGAAAGAACAATCATAATTTTTTACTGAAAAATTTATGTGTGGAGTCACGTTGGTTTTAAAAGAATGTCAAAAGGACTGTTTCGGAACGACATTAACACAGAATCTTTGTCTCTTTTCAGTGGTGGATGCTTCGGGAAAGCCTCCGAGTGGTCTCTTCCAAGGAACCACCATGTCGCTGGGAGACTTTGACGAGTGCGTGAACGTGAGGGTCGGCAAAATGGGCAAAGCACCTGCTCCAGGAGAGAGGGAGTACTTCCATGGAAAGTACTGTACAGTTGAGTGCAAACCTCCCAAAGGCATCATGGCCGCAGTTGACGAGTACGAGAACACGTCACCTGCTGAGCGATATAACACGTCACTTGGAACTTCCAAAACGGTAAATATTTTCTTTCAGCAAGAACTTAAAATGAGTTTATTTCAATTCTAGGGGGGGGGGGGATGTGAAACCATGGTGTAATTTTAATGCCTTTAGCCGGCTAATTTAGGATGCTTTTAAACGAAAACTAAATATTTTTTACATATAACATAATTGTATGAAACTAAAATCACAATTTGTTTATTCATATGTATTTCGAAGTCGGCTGCAGCATAGAGCGGCAATTTTTAGAAAGGGCAAAAGTTGCAATTTCTTTTTAATTAATTTAAAATACTTATAATAACATTAATTAAAACATATTAGCAAATATTAAAAATCACAATTTGTTCATTCCTACAGCGAGCAGAAGATCAAATGCGATATTTCGTACTGGGTTGCAGCATAGAGATACAATTATATAGGTGACTATTCTACATACTGGAAACTATATAATACATCCTATACTGGAAATTTTGCATTTAATTTCAAAATCTTGTAAACAGTAGCTGAAAAATATTTTTAACACACACTAAAATCATAAACTAGTGTTCTTTGAGATGAAGTCCGATAAAAGTAATTTATTTAAAATATTTTTAATAAACATAATTTATTTGTACGGTCTGTGATCGGCTAGAAGGTAGGAATAAAATCAGTCTTAGACGGATAAAGGTAAGTATGCGCTTGGGAATCCGCATATTTAATCCACATAAAGATTCTGCATAAGCGCAATATTAACAGTCAGTAAACACATATCAATTACTTGTACGACCGATGTTAAAATGTAACAGTTCATGTCTGACATGAATATCATGGAACTACAACTACAGAACACATAGATAGGTAGATGTTAGCAGTTGGGACCGCCGGTACCATGGAAACCTGAACCCGAAAGCAATGGTAGAAGATCATGAAATAGGAAAAGTATTTTGCACTGTATTGATGACCTATTTTTTTCAACCATGTTCAAGAAAATAATTATTGTACTTGCAGAACATTATTTATGTGGAAAGTTTAAAGAGGAAATTGTATACACTTATGCATGTTGAGCATCGAATATTTGGAATGCAAACTTTTATTAATGAGAGGCTCACCGTGTAACTTGGCAGTACGCTTTTGCCTATTCTGGTTCTGTGCAAATATATAGGTCCTTTTTCCAGAGAACTTTTATCCCAATCGATAGTTTTAGGACATGGCGTTTTCGTGAAAGTCAGGAACATAAACACAATCAGCTGTGTGTATTTAAATTGTTAAGATTGAAGAGGATAAATCCGTTGCATCTTGCCATGTACTCAATACGGAGACTCTAGTATGAATACTCTGTCTTTATTTGAAGTCCAAAATCTGATACGTTAGCATGCCAAGAGAAAAGTTACTGGTAGCGAATGAGTATTTGAGTGTCACTTCGACTCAAGGTTACATTGCATCTGTATATGTCGTATCATTTTCGAAAAATACAGTGAAACCTGTTCATGAGGTGTGAAATCGTGAAATGAATTTAAGTTGTGGCGAGTGGATTTAAACATAGAAGCAGCTTTGAAACAAAAACACATTTAATAAAGTTAAATGTTCGGTATTTACTAAGGTTGAATGAATTAAAAAACAATTCGAGGCTAAATTAATTTTTAAATAAATGGGTTTCAGTCCCGCGGTACCATCGGAGCAGGTTCTATCGATACTTTCATCTCTCAATAGCCTATATTTTAGATCGATCCACAAAGAGTGGATCGATACATTTTGGTGAATATGCTTGCAGACTATCAGGAATGATACCAAGCGACGACAGTACGAATGATAACAGTACGAAAATTGATTCCGTGAAGGTACTCAGTATATATTCCGTGAAGGTACTCAGTATATGTTCCGTGTTTCGGGCCGGTATCCGTTAATAATCCGGACCGCTTAGATACTTTTGCTTGTTCTATTCCAAGGCATCGTGACCCATTGGTGTAAATATGTGTGAGAAGCAACGAGGAGGAAACAAGTGAAAGTGCGCTGTGAAACAAAAGGTTTTAGTGAAATCGAATATCGATATTTCATGGATCGATACTTATGTTCCGATATTTTTGGTATATCAAAACAGATCGATCTAGAATATCTATAAACATTTGACCAAAATGGCCCATCCCTAGTTCTGTGTCCGTTCACTTCCAAAACTTCAGTGGGTCTCCTGAGGGGCAGGAATCCAGGTAATCGCTCATCCCGTTACTCTTTGAAGAAGATGGACGGTTTCCCGAAAGGAGATTATTAAAATGATATTGTGTCATTATTTCTAAGATTTTTAAACTCTTTGAAGGGTACTATCCTAAAAATTTTCTGAAACAAAATCGTTGTGGATGTCGCAATTATCACCTTCCTATAAATGCATTTTCCACACAGAAAAAGTTAGTTCATGTAGGTAGTTCATGTACACGACACGTATGTCCAATCAGCCATTACTTGTAAAATATGTCTTAATACATGTATAACATTGCTAAAAGTAGCCTTAAGTGGGATGTCCCTGTACAAGGTCCGCTGTGGTTAGTCAAATATGCCATCAATACAAAAACAGATTATTATACTTAAGAATAGTGAATCGTAAATGTCTGACAAGGATTGTTTTTTAAATTCATTTTCAGTTTCTGAATTTACTATTGAAATATGGTCCTTACTTGAGATCGATAGCTTTTCGCTTTGCTGTGTGCATGCCGTCAACTTGCAATGAAGAGGACCTTTCTAGCATTACATCCACTAGTAAGTTGGCTTGATTTTACTGTCTTTAGTATTTAGTTTAAATTACACTTGCAAAATTAGGTATAGAATTGCTTTTGTGATAAATTTAAATGAAGAACATCTGAAATTTTCTGAATAAAGCTTGATAATACCGACAAATTTTATTTTTATTGAGAAAGCGCTGCAGCGACGAACATGTTGTTAGCCAATTAATCTCTCCAAACATCTTTCCAAAACCTTTCAACTTTCAAGCTCTAAAACAAAAAAGTTTTATAAAAACAATAAGCAGAAAATATTAAATGCAACGATATATTTTAAAGGATTGCGAAAAACGCAGGAGCATTTCGTGCTTGGTTAGATTATATGTGGTACAATCCTGTCGTAATCTTATTGTAAGTGTTTTTGCATAATAAATCTTCAAATTAAAATCTGCATGAACTATTTAGACGTTACCCTTGTTAGTGGCTTCGTGGTCTGTAGGATGAACGGATAATCTCTAGATACCATTTGGAAACATGGAACTATTAAGATGATTATTCTTAAAAACTTAATAAATAAGTATTGCTTACTAGGTTGTCCAGACTGATTCCGAGTAATATTACCATTATATTGCAATCTCAATATTGCACATCTTCCTTTATTAGAGTACATATGTAATAAGTGAGAGTGAATTTCACCTTGGAGATTGTGTGTACTATGGTTATCATAACTTAATCAAGTAGTTATACTCTTTAAAAGGAAAGAAGAATGCTTAAACAATAGGTACTCAATGTATCTTCGAACACAAACCTAAATCAAGCATTCTGATCACTGCCTACAAACTAGGAAATTCAACTGAAACTTAAACACAATATCAATATAACTTATCAGATAAAACAATTATTCCCAAGTCATGCTTCTCGTCTTTTTTCTATGAATGTTTATGATTATTGTTCCTTCAATATTTTCAATGCATCCTCGAAGTCTCGCGCGAAAGGCTCTCACTTAAATTATTACACAGGTAAGGGAACACAAAATATCCGTTTCGCTTAAGGAAACCAATAGATGAGTGATGATTTAGAACAATTGAAATCAAATGGAATTTTGAATGATAGGCATATGATGTACGTATAGTGTCTGGAGTAGACCAGCACTTTCAAACTATCACCTCAATTATTTTTTTATGATTTTGTCCTTTCCTGCTGTTTTACAATAAAGTTTACTACGCTAGAAAGAATAACCTTCTTTGACCTAAAGTAGAAAATTAAAATAACTATTAACACACACTGAGCACTAGCAGATCAGCCCTAAGTTTTAGAAATTTTAATTTGGTGGAGAGAGAGTATATTGTGTATGATGTATTGTATGATAATTACAATTACAGGGTTCCCACGGGTGCTTAGAAAGTGCTTATTTTGACCTTCCATTTCTAAGGGCCCTTAGAAGTGCTTATTTTGCATCAATAGTCCTTAGAAAGTGCTTATTTTCCTATGAAAACAAAATTCAGTTTTCAAATGACGATATTTTTTCACAATATTTCCGACCTCTTTTTAGCGGCTGATCGGCGATAAAACTTCTTACAAGTACGGTTTTGGTGATGATTCTGAAACTGGCTTGCTTGAATGGCAACACTTGATACGCGATATACAAATCATCGATCAACTCTTGATGAGCACATATCTTGATACGCTCATAATACACTTTAAAAACTTGAAAACCCTTGAAAATCGGTCTGTTTTCAACTTGTGAGTGGCTCTTGCAATGCACAAAATACTTGCCCTGATAGAGGAAACCAGAATACAATCATCAAATGTTAATTAATTTTGTTTTATTCAGTTACCCGCGAGTGCAATGTTTTAAATATTTATTATAACTATGGGGAAGTGTATTTTTAAGTTTGTAGGTGAATCGAAAACAGTATAAAAGTAATTTATTTTAATTAACATTGCTATCTGAGTGGTAACCCGATGTGTTGCAATTTTTTTTTTTTTTAATCTAGCTTTCTTTTTTATGCTTTTAATTCTTTGTAACTACTATCCCAGAAAAAAAAAGTAAACTGTTGAAGATTTTCGGGTGTGATTCTGCTTTGAAAATGTGAAGCAATCAGTCATCAGTTCCAAAGAAAACCAACCCGCTCGTTTAAAAAAAAACATTGGAGGAAAAGATCGCAAAATATTAGACCACACTGCTGGAGAATCGAGAATAGTCGGGAAATTTCCATAGTCGGGAAAAGTCGTTTGAAAACAGGAAATTTCGGACTCTTATCGTATTTGGCTGCTGACCGAAAACGAAAGTAATTTTTCTATGCTTTATAATTTTTTTTCTCTTTGTATCCGGGTGACAAATACTCAATTGCCGACTGTGCTTGAATTTCACTTTCTTTTGTTATGACATGCGCAATCTGTTTCCATTTTCAGCTAAGATGATTATTTTCAAATTAATTTTTGAAAGTTTTAATTTCAAATTCATTAAATTTATTTTTGTAAGCATATCGTGTAGAAGCGGCTGGTTCATCCTAAATCTGTCGTTGCTGAAAGTCCTCACGTTGGGTTGGTGTTTAAGCTTGGAGAGTAGGGCACCAGCTCAGATGTCTCGTCATCTGATCTGGGTGGGTAATTTCCATTTCATAAGCAGGCTGAAGCTGCAGATACAGCAAGGTAAGCAATGTAATTTCAAAAACAAAAATAAATTTTAAATAAAAAAAATTAGGAAATTTTCGAAAATGAAAGTGTTGGTGGATCAGCGAGGTGACCCCTAAAGACAGTTAAAAAATAAAAACAAAACAATATGAAAATAATAAGAAAACTAAATCAAACTTGCAACAGCAGCTTTGAGATCGACAACATCAAGTCCGGTCCTCATAAAACTTAACTCTTTCTTTCCCTTTTTATAAAAGCAAATGCACTGCGAAGAAATAAAAAAACAACATCCAAAGGGTTTTTTTTTTTGTTTTTTTTTCGGTCTCTATTTTATAGTTTGTATATGTACTTACACATATACTAACTACTAGCCTCTGCGTGGCTAGCCCGGCATTGTCCGTGCCCGTGTAACACCACGGGCAACGCCTGGATGTTTGGTTGTTAACTGGTGTTAAATTTTCAGCAAATTTCAAATCTGTTAAAATTTTTATTCAACCTTTAACGATTGCTGAGATAGAAAAAAGCACTGAAGAACGCCAGTGATAACTTTAGTAATCTTTTGCTTTACTGGAATCCATTTCGCAGGAAATCCAAATGAATGAATCTCGAAAGAAACGGTCATTCGAATTTGTTCTCTCCTTGGAGATGAAAACAATTTGGCATAGTTCCAAAGGCTGACGGCATGGGAACACGTGAGAGCGAAAAGTCCAAATTTTAATGTTTCTTTATTCCTCTGATTTACCGCAGTAGAATGAAGAATGGTGAAAAAAACTATTAAATTCATTTTTAAATGTTCTAGATTGAATTTTAAATTTCGCCTCGACCCTAAAGTTTTTAAAAATTTGGACTACCTGTTTGCCAAATCTCATTACTGTAAGTGCCATAGATTCGTCAGCAAGAAACAAACAAACAGACAGCCAAACACTTCCTTTTATAATAGTAGAAATACATGTACACGTAAATGCCTACATATTAACTGCTAAATTTTGTAAAAATCAGACTGCTTATATTTTAAAAAATCTCATTTTTGTGTGGCATTATTTGTGTACAATTTTTGGAAAATAGACTTGAATATTAAATTTTTTACATACTACTATTCTTATAAGATTAACTAATCTGTAAGAGCGTCCCCATTTGGTCGAAAGTCAGGTATTACATTGTATACTACGGTTTCTATAATGTTTTATGTTAGTCCTTATAAAGTCCATTTTTTGTCCCAGAAAGGGCTTACAAAGTCCTTATTTTTGGTTAGAAAAAAAGAGAGTGGGAACCCTGAATTATATTAAAAAAACAGTTTTAATACAAGACTGTTTTTAATCAAAATGAATGCTATGATATTAAATTTTCATACAAAATATTTTTGAAAAATACTAAATTGAAAATTATTTTATAAACATTCTAAATTAAATTATTTTATAAACATACTAAGTTGGATTATTTTATAAACATACTAAATTGAATTATTTTATAAACATACTAAATTGAATTATTTTATAAACATATTTAAAATATGTTTATCAAACACGTCACGTTCTTAATACTTATTCTACAACACCTTGTGTGTTTCTTTTACTATTTATCAATAATACACATATTAATACATGTTGTTCCAAATTACAAGGGGCTGTCCTCGAATCTTTTCCTTCGGGATTGATATCGCCAATAGCTCATTATGTTCCTTCAGTGCGGCGTTAATTAACTACATTACCTACTTTAGTACAAATGGGCGACGAAGCAAGAAAATGAAACTCATGTTTACTGTAAGTGTGCGGCATGGATATTATAAAATAAGTTACACACCCTGTATGAGGCTTTTTCTGTAGTACTAAATATAGATGACGCTAGTGTTTATGGTTGAGCGTACAGTGACATCTAATCGTGGTTCAAAATAATGAGCTGTCGTCCTTTGATCTTTCCTTTAAAGATTAATCCCTTACAGTCACCAATAGACTGTTGTGTTTTTCCATCATGACGTTGAACAAACTACCTACCTTCTCATAGCTAACCTTTTTATTAATTAACCTTGTTATGAATGTTGGGAAATTGGGTGACAATGGTCCCATTGATAGGTAGTTGCTCCATTTTTAAAGCATCGATATCAAAATATCACTTTAATGTGAGATTTCATTAATAATAAAATGCTACACTTGAAAATTTTGATACAGTTAATGTATTTCTTTTTCGAAAAATAATATATTTGAACACAGGAAGTTCAAACTGATGAGTAACATACACATTTCAACAAGATTATTGCACTCCCAACGAAGGTTTGCTTCTTAAATTGTTAGCATGAAAATCGAAATTCGGAAATATTGCATCCCTTATGTAACATTACCAAAAGTAAAAAAATATTGACAACAAGTGCTAACGTTAAACATGCTTCATTTTACGATTAAAATTACTACAATTTTACAGGAGCCGAACTTGAGAAGGGGCATTCTTAAATCACTCTTAAACGTAAAATTAATTTATGTAGTGTATGTTATGGAGAATTGAAAGAAACTAAAACATGTTACTGTATGTAATATCGAGTGTTCCTCCAGTTTGATGTTAATTAAATCTACTTACGTTTTTCTAAAATCGTTTGATTTTTGTGTGATTAAGTTTATTTAAATTTCTACTAACACAAGTCTGGAATTAACAAATTGTATTGAATTTTTATATAACTCTTTTACAAAATTTTCTTTTTCAGTTGCGAAGCAAGTAGGTACTCCTATAAATGTTCTACACTGTCAGGAGAAAAGGACGGTGGAACTGAGAACAGAACAAACCATCATTCTGTAAGTTTTGACGCGTTTCACAAATTCGTTGTTGTTAAACATTCAGTGTTTATTATTTTCTTATTGTTTATTGGATTGTTGATAAGAATGCACAGTAAGATTTTGTCACCATAGCGTATCCTTATCTTAAGCTATACGTGCAATTAACTCACTGGTTCAATGATAACGGGTGGTCATCAGTCAGATGGATTCAAAACATAAAACACAAAGGGATGTTTTGAAACTTTTCTACCAATAAACCCCTACGTTAAACAATTCTTGTTTTTGATGTATTTGGCGATAGGTACTTGAATTTACATCATATTCAATCAGCGAAACAGGCCATGGATGACTGTCCGAGATCAATCCCCGAAGTGAAAGATTCTAGGACAATGCCTCGTCGTTTGGAACCACTGTTTGATGACGAGGTCAACACCTGAGCTGGCACACACACACCCTCCTCTCTAAACTTCCACATCACATCAAGTACATTCATGGCCACGACGTATTTGACATGCATTAACCGACGGCCTGTGGTTCGATAGAGTTACGAACTCCCAACCCTTCAGTTGCTAATCCGCAATTTTACCAACTGCGCTACCATAACCCCAACAGTAAAAGCTGAAATATTATATTTTCAGGAATAAATTAATGACAACTGAATTGTTTTTGTTGTCCTGGTTATTATTTAAGTAATAAGGTAAACTTTTCTTTCCCTTCTCTCCCATTATTTTTCTCTTAGTTTAATTTTTACTTATTCAATAATTTGCACAAAATTGTGCCTGAGTGGACTCATCATGTTTTGAATGCATAAACTTCATACTTTTCTAATATACAAAGTTTTAAAGCGTACTGGGTTAAAATTTAAAGCGCAATGAAAAGTTGTTTTTGGAATCCTGCTTTTCCAACCGAATTTTAAGAAACAACGCTTGAAACCAGCTGTAAAGAATTTTACACAAAGATTTCGGCATCAAACCTTTCTTTTCCTCATACTATTCAAAGATGCTCTTACCCATTCAAACTATTGATTGTTATCAATCATTAATTGCAGGTTCTTTTTGACTCTTCTAGTTAAAAACAAGCACGAAATGTCAAAACGGTTCAAACCGCTTCAACGTGTATAAACACACCATCAAAAATGTTTGTTTTTTAATTCATTTGGGAGAAAAGATTCTGAAAAGAGGAAATTTTCAGCGACAACTGTCTAAGGTGCGAAAACAAGGAAATATTCGTTTCCCAATGAATGGGATTAATGAATGTACTTCATTCGTTTCTTGTCCCCAACTAATGAAAGACATTCGAGAACATTCTATTGACTTCTTTAAAAAACGGTGTATATTAAAAATGTTAAAGGTTCACTTGTTATTCATGACGTGTATGTGTTCGTATAAAGTGAACTTGTTTCTAGTTAAATGGACAGCTGTTCTATTCTCTGATGATGTTTGAGATTCAAAAAAGCCGTTCCCTCATAAGTTCCTGAGTAGAATACTGAAAGCAGTGATGGATCGCCTACTAGTCGGGCACGTAGGGTGTTTTTTAGAAAGACTTCAAAATAGGGGTAAGGTTATTGAATTAACAACGCACTGGACCAACATAACGAACTATTGGCGACGGTCCGCGAACAATCCCGAAGTGAAAGTTCCGATGAAATCACCTCGTCATTTCGAAACTAGGGATGCGACATCGACAGCAAAACATCGATGTTCTTAAACTTCTTTTTCCAACATTTCTTCAAACTGGTTTAGTACCCACAAACATTAATGTTCACCGGGGGGGGGGGATTTAATTTGTCATTTGCTGTGTTTATTAATTTAAAACTAAGATTTTTTTTAACTGTCAAAACAAAGTAAAAAAAATTAATACAAACTATTAACAAATTCTTTATTTTCAAATTGAATAATACAAAAAAAAATCATTCTTACAACACTTTGAAATAAGTACTACTAACTATAAGTATAAGTAGGTATGCACGAAACAACAATTATTGTTATTTATTTATCAATTATTGGGGAAACCATGACTTTATTTTTCATTTGTTGTAAATAAAAAATATTGGGGCCTATAATTATCATATGCCTCAGTATTTGTTATTTACAGTTTGTAAAAAAAGAAGTTTGTTAACATTCTCCACCTTAAGCCGACTTCTCTTTTCACTACCAATCTCACCAGTTAGGGAAAAACTCTGATGGGACGGATGTCGCCATCACTAACAAATACTTAGTTGCACGGTTATTTATTATTTTTTTTTTTAATTTTTACTGTGGTACTTTTTCATCCAAAAATAAACATCGACATTAAATTAACAATTTCCACAAAATTTCTATCGTATTAAAATGTGTTCTATTTTAAGAGAGGTGTTTCCAAAGTTCTGCGAATCGTGATTCGGTTGAATAATGCTAACTAAGGGTTCGTACTTTCAGATATAATCAAGTCCTGACAGGTTTTTCAAACGATGTTAATCAATGCCGAACAGTATGGTGAATACCAGATGCCTCATTAATCCTCAATTGGTCGCTGTCATGGTAGCACTGTATTGGAAAAATAGCGGATTATTAACCGTAGGGTTGCGATTTCGAATTTCGGTTCAACCAAAGATGTCGTGTAGTTTGAGACTGTTGAACGTTAAATCTACCGTGGCCTCAAATGTTTACGGGGTTCGAAAGTTTAGAATAGGGTGTCAGCTCATGTGTTGAACTTGTCATATGACCATGGTTTAAAATTATGAGCTGTTGTCCTTTGATCTTTCCTTTGGGGATGGGTAACGGACCGTCCTCAATACACCGTTGTATTGCTCCAGTACGACATTAATTCAATTATCTACCATCATTGGTTGCAGGTCATATCTAACATATCTCGCAGAAAAGTCGTTCTCTTTTGCATCAACAGCTTAACACCTTCCCACATCAGTGAGAACGTAGTAGTGGTGTGTTTCATTTGGAACCTGAAGTCATCATTTCAATTCCTTAAATTAATTTCCTCCATAAATAACTTCCCTTTCAAATTCTGATCACAATAACTAGGCAAAGACGCGATAGGACCTCTTACTGTGTGTGTATCAATACTTTTAAAGTAACTTCTATTTTCTAACTTAAACTCTTAAACTTAAAATTTTTCAATTGCTTCATCACATTTAAAGTAATTCATAATGCTTCTAAAGTAAGTCAAACAGCAGTACAGGGGAAAGAAGGAGAGTAGGGTGCCAGCGCAGGTGTTGACCTCGTTATCAGACAGTTCAAAAGTACAAGGTGTTGTCCAAGGATCCCCCCTTGGGAATAGATCCTGGACTGTCGCCGGTTAATTCAATTACTTACCCGACATCGAAAAGAGAAATACCCAAGGCGGAATCGATCCTGACAGGAATAAAACTTACGACACCTACAACTCACAACTCCACTGGACCACGACGACACTTGAATGCGAACGGTAGGTAGTTGAACTACTGTCACAATGGAGCGACATAACGAGCTAATGGCGTCAGTCGGGATCAATTCCGAAAGGATGGATTAGGAATAAAAATGAGAAAAAAGATGTGCATTTTTTATAAAATATATTTTACCCCAAAATTACTAAAGATACTTTAGAATTTGCCAGAATATGTAAGACTTTTTCATGCCTTGACATCCATACCTTTTTTTTGTTTTTCTACTGGTGTACTCAAGCTGCTCTCGTATTAAAACTTATTTTCTTCCCATTACATATGCTGTTTCTTTCTACACTTGGCTGAAATACAGAGTTGTACTATCAACAATTATATCTTTGGTGCTCCTGTGTACAGCGGCTGAGATTTATTTCGACAGATTTGGAGTAAATCCACTGTCGAAGTTCCAAGGTGAGTTTTGCATCTCTAAGAAATTTAGTGAGCCTGCACTGTTTCCTTATGTTATGCTACAAGCTTTTCTGTTATCTTGTTTCACTTATATATGATCTTATAAAGGTTTAATGTTTCTTTTTCAGTTTCCTTTCAAAACACGTCGAAATCCATATCGGCCATAAGCAGCACGAAGGGATTGTTTGAGTTGAACGACAGACATCCTTTTCCCTTTTTGAGAGGATTATTTTTATTGACAGTGGTCATCACAGTCTTGGGCCACACATACCTTATGTACAATCACCTCTTCTTTTTCAAATTCAGTAAGTTTCACTACAGTTTTAAATATGCATTCATTAACTGACCCAAATACCTCAAATGAGTGTGAATGAATATTCCACATGCTATGCGAAATAAAATAAAACGACTTAGGTTAACACATTGTAGGTTACTTTAGTTATAACACTTTAGTTATTGCGAAAAGAAACAATTTCTTTTCTCTGTTAAAAGCAGCCTAATAAACAATGTGCTAGCGTCTGGCTACTACAGGCCTCACAACATACAGACATACTTTCCACGTGTCTGCCCAACTTTTCCAGTGCAAGGAATCCTATTCAAGCTCATCTTTGTGCTTTGGTGGTGGTTAGGCTGCAATTTGACGTCCACGAGTACCACAATCATGGGCTATTACCCATGCTCTATTGGATTGATAAGGTGATCTTGCTTGATACGAATTCAGCATTATCCTTAATTTTCGGGCCCGTGTGTACATTTGTAATATCTCCCGGTTACAAATATTTCAAGAAATTTCCAAAATGCTTAAAAATTCATGTAAGAATGTTGTCATAGAATATTTTATTTACAAAAACAAATAGCTCGCTCATCACTAAAACTACGGATTTCCAGATCAGTTTTTGAAGATTTTTTTTCATATTTGCAATTATAAATAAATTATAAGAGAAAATGGTGAAAGTAACATTTTAAAAGAATATAAAATTATCACCCACTCCCAGGAAAAGATAAGGTAAATACAAATATGTAAACCAATACATGTATAAAAACCGCTGTACTCTTATTAATAGCTTACTTTGATTGTTATTTTATGTTTGGTTGTTTTGTGGTTTTATGGTGCAAAGGCCATATTTGGGCGAGTTGAGCCGAACGCAAGACAGAAAACTACAAGCAAAAAGTGTCACGAAAGGGGAAAGTATGATTGGGGAGAATAGATTAATGGTATGAAAACAAATAAAGATCGCTTGGGTATCCTGTGAGCACGACACCCGAGTTAACTAAAGACAGTAACCCATGAAAAAATAAAAGATCACTGGAGTGTCTTGGGTCCATGAAGTCCGTACACACCTGAAGATGTGCCTCTGACAGCTGTTATTTTAAGAATGCTGTTTTTTGTATGTAGAAAATGTTGTTTTTTATGTAGGAATCTGTTTTTGTATGTATAAAATGTCAATTATTGAAAACTAAAATAGTGTTGAATTTTTAATTATAGCTAGCATGATAAATTATCTGGAGTATTTGAAAGATTTCACCTTCTCCTTCATTGCAAACGGTTCAAATGGATTGGAAAACTACTTTTTCATAGCGTAAGTAACATAGAAAAATCCTTTTAAATCATACGTCAATTGACAAACCTTCACAGACACACATTGAGATGTTTAATTCTTCTGTTTTACAGAGGTTTCTTAATTACTTTCGTCCGTTGGAGAAAATCTGTGGGAACTCCAAAGATTGACTTCAAAAATCTACTTATCAAGCCTTACATTAGGTACGTAACAGCTTTATCCTATTCATTGTGTAACTACCTTTTTTTTTCTTGCCTACTAAAAAAATAGTCTGTTTCACCGTAAAGAAATTACTACAAAAAAGGAGGAAGAGGCTGACTTTCGGGAAAGAAATGACTTCGTGACAAATACTGTTTTCACTAATATTAGCATGTTGACGTATCTTTAATGCTCTCTGGTTCAAAGCAATCGGATGCTCTCGAATTGTAATCAATAATACCGTTTAGCTTTGGAATTTTAGAACAAGAAAGTTTCAACAGTAGAAACATAATTTCCAATTGATCTGTTATTTTGCCATTGTTCAAATATGTTTAAATTAGTTGGTATAGCACAAATTTAGTAAATGTGTGTAGAAAAGACCGAGGAATCACGTCACATTAAAGAAAGATGTTTTTTCTATATTGTAAAGGTAACCTAACACTTTAAATAAGTAACAGTAAATTTTAATTTCTAACGAATTGCGCAAATACGATGACAATGCTTAAACGGGTTTTTAATGTTATTTAAAAGGAATTTTCAAAACGTTTACACAGTAGCGGAATTACCCTGGTACCGGGGTAATTCCACCTCGCCATCGAGTTTATGACGCCATCCTCTTACAAATTATAAACAGTGAACTTGAGATAAAATATGAAGTAATAAACACAGCAGTTAAACTTACATTATTTTACTACACAATTGTTTTTTATTAATTATAACAAGAAACTAAATGTTTTTCGGATTCCTTAAACATTTCAAAATTGTTTGAGGGATTGATTTCATTTTTTATAGTCATCAGCTAAACTATTTTGTCTGACAAAAGTCACAGGTATAATTCTCAAAAGAGTCAAACCCATTGCAATCCGCATCGCCCACAAAAAAAAGTGCACCGGTACCACGTTTCATTTGTGCTAAAAAATAATCTCCATAAATCATACACACTTCAACGTCTTTTGAAAAATATCAAACGCATCGTCATCTGAGTTATCATCACTCATCCTTTATTGTTATTGTTCGTTACAATCCGTTACTGTCCTTTTCTTCTAAATCGTCATCAATAGATGTTTCAAATGTTAATCTGCGAGTGTAGGTTTTTTTTTTCTTATTTAGAAAACAACAAGAATTTTTAGCTTCATTTTTGTCATTAGGTTATTAGTTTTAAGCCCTTATACACGGGGTTTTGGTATTGACATGATCATTGGACAATACCACCATGGTGGTATTGTCCCGGTTATAATGGCATCATAATCCCAGTGGGACAATATGGCCGATAATCCTTATTTACGACCAATGAAGACGCTTACACATAAAAATTATGACACAGAAATGCTAGTGAATATTAGTTGAATGCTTATACATACTAATTACGATTTAAATTAAGAAAGAAAGACACTTTCCTCGATTTACATTTAAGACAGAAATTGAACGAAACAGTAAAAAACAATATTTATCGCATTAACAAACACACTGCTCTAGTCAGAACCTTTACAATACTGAGAGAGAACCTTTGCGATCTCCTGTAGCTCGCTAAAGTGCAGCACTTTTCGCGACCTATCCACAGTTTATACTTAGCTGGTTACATAGAATGGTGGCATAACCCCGCATGACGCCATTCTCCCTGTCCCCCCTATTGCCTTATCCTGAGAAAAACAAGTTCACATTGACAGTAAATCCTTTAAATTGTGTATTCTATATACGCTATCGAGAATAATATTGTCACTACTTCAAAAATAAAACTTTCAATATTCGATTCGTGGCCATCGACGCTCTGATCAATTAAACAGAGCTTGTGGGTGGGGTCGCTGCGTAAGGCCACAGAAGGGTAAGTCACGTGGTCTTACGAATCACTTTAGATTAACTAACTATCGAAGCGTAGAATAGTGTTTTTGATAGCTGGATATAATCACATTAACCAATCAATAATTTAGGATTCGTGCTTATTCCCACAACCATGTGACGGGTCTTCAAACTAAGTGACTTGAAGAAAAAGTATAAAGCTTCGCGCACATGCTCCATGTATTTTCATTAAAAGATCGATGCGTGATGCAATGTGTAGAAACAGTGGACTTGAAGAGAAGCGGATGCCTCGAAATTTCGGCAGTGGACCACGAAATGCGAAACAAGTGTTACTTACCATGACGGTTTAGCCACTGCAACTTGTCTTCTGCAACAATTCGATTGCTGCACTCATTTCTTTTCTGCCGCTTCCCTTGATCTTGAGCCAGCGACGTCTGAGACTACAGTGGACTCTTGAACAATAGCGTGCTGATTTTCAACATATCGTGTTTTCGATACCATGAAGTGAAGGCTATTATTGCATCCCGTGGAGGTTTCACAACATACGTATTTTTTCAAATTATTATTGATTTGAAACTAATCGTTCATGTACAGTAATATCTCAATACTAGGGGGCCCGCCCCCTGCTAGCTAACGCTCGCCAACCCCCGGAGGATTGCTTCGAAATCCTCATTGGTTCGCTGCGCGAACCTATACTCGCTTCGCTCGCATCAATGAAGACATATGACCTAGCAGAAGGGATTGTTTACAAAATATGATATTCCAAAAAAAAATATTTTTCAAATCTTAATCTTTTTTTGCTGTTTTTTAGAAAAGATATATACAGTACCTATAGAATCAGAATTTAAATGAAAACTTTGAGCAAATTTTGATTCGAAATGTGAGCGCTGAGTTGGATATTGATTACCCAGCATGTTGTTTGTGTGTATATTTACCCCTGCACTCGAGCCACCCACGCTTTTTCATTGAGTTTGTTGTCGAAAGTTGTAATGCAAGCGTCTTGTTGAACTATAATTGTTGGCCCTGAAAAGGACCTTTTTTTAAATGGCCCTGAAAAGATCATCCGCTTTTTTTTATTTCTATTATTAACTGCAACAGCTCGACTAAAATTCATTTTTTTTTTCAATAAAATGTCATTCGATTACGCTATAAATTTAATTGAAGCGCGAGCCTTCGTGATAAACAAACAATCATACAATGTTGCCAAAACGCGATAACAAATAACGTCTTTTTTGAGTGCCACGTAAGAGAATTATATATATAGATAATGTGTGGTAAAAAATTCATTTTTATCGCATGATTTTCTCATTGTTTTGCAATTTTCAAATAGTAATGTGTTATGTGCCATGATAAGTTATATTTCAAATAAATATATAATCCTAACATGTCGTGCACGCAGGATGTCTGTAGCTCAGCTTCTGTTGATTGGTATTTTCCTACTCTTGCCAATTATCGGCTATGGACCCTTCTGGGGCGACTTCGTGGGGCCTTATCTCGATGGGTGTCGCAAGAAATGGTGGCTGAACTTGCTTTATATCCAAAACTTTTGGTCTTCTGACGAAACAGTAAGTTTAAAACTTCTTAAATACGTGAAGTGAATTTTTTTCTTCGCCTTTAGTATGTTTCTTACGTTTTGTCCTTTCAGTGTCTATACCATACTTGGTTGCTGGCGGCCATAATGCAAATGTACGTCGGAACAAGCATAATCTTGTGGTTTCTAATAAAGTGAGTAAACTAGCTTTTTACGCATATAATTATCGGTTATATGACATGTAATGGTAATGGTAATATTTCGTCATTTCACAACCAAACCTCGTAAATACCTTGAAAAATTAAGAGATAATTGAAATTCAGAAATCATTTATGGAGGGCTGTATAACTTATGAAAACTTTCGACCTTTTGAAACATGTTTCCAAAAACTTATTTCTAACCAAGTAATGTTAAAATATCATAAACCAAACAAATTGAATTTGTGAGGTTTGATAGCTACAGAATTCTTGCCGCAAGTGCGACCCCATGATATAGCATTAAAAAGCATTTTCTAAAAGTATATCAATAGCAATTAAATAAATAAGAGTGTAAACACTTTAATAAAGAATCTGATAGTGTGGGGTAAAAGTAATAATTTCTTAAAAATTACTCGGGGAACAGACAAGCAATTGGTTCAATATGAACTTTGAAGATTTAATTTCGCACTTGCCTCACCCCCTCTACTTCCCTCCATCAGTAACTTATTGATATGGTGGTTGCCTGTGCAATACCTTTAGTCAAAGGTGTTGCGATCACTTGTGCTAATGAACGTTATTTACGACTGCTAATGTCGCATACATTTATAATTTAGAGTTGATAGCTGATTTAGTCCAACAAAAATGGGTCACATCGTTTTTGTATATTCTTGCATATATTTTATTCTTTTAACCTGTCAAGTAGGCAAGATATTATTTTGAAAATCTTTTATTGAATAAAACTGCTTGCACTGCATAAAAATGTTGAACCTTATTTACCAGGCCTCTATTAAGCTAAGATATCCCCATGTAATGAATGAACTGCATACACATAAGCATTGTAAAATATTGCCCTACTTATCAAAAATGTCAATACCGCTAAGTTTGGTCTTTTCACGTTAATGGTTGTTACAAGCTGCGAAATAAGTAGTTAGTGCTCTTAACAACAAAAGAAGTAATATAATAATTCAACCAATTATGTTGATCGATTAAATGTGCTATAAGTTTTCAAGCCTTATGATACATTAAATACTTTTTACGCAGAATTTTGCTAATTGTTCACCCAAAAGAATAAACGTACGGATCGTGTCCTTTTTGACTAGTACTTCAGAATAGAGGCGAATCATCAGATCTCAGAATAGAGATCTGATGATTCGCTCTTGTCTGCTTTCCATGGTTCAGATACATCTATCAGTATAAAGAAAACAACGGTTTAGCTTAGACTGTTTATCATTCTTCTTTTAATTTTGGTCGCAGGTTATTACTTTTCCTTGTATGGGATATTCCTTTGTTGATGGGAGAATCACTCACAGATTTTAGAAAAGAAGATATTTGTATTATTCTTTTGATAAATTGATGAAAACCTTAGTCAAAATTCATGATAAAAAATTTTAAAACTTCAAAACAATGACTAATCACGATTTTAAAACTTCGCCAATGCAATAAAAGTTTCGTAAATCAAAGATATCGCTAATCGTAACCACCCTCAGGACAAAAGATATCATCAGCCTTGATGATGTAAGACGTCTTGTTGTTTGTAAATCGATATTGACGATCTTTGTATGCGATCATCAATGGTCATTATTATCTAGACAGAAAACATCATCAGTCTTACTGTCCTGATCATGGTGGAAGGAAGTCTTTGCTCTTCAAAAATGGTCATTGGCAATTATTTAAATCAATTCTTTTCTTATCAAAAGCCTTTACATAATTTAAACTATCTTCCCTGAAGTAAGATAATTTCAAAGTTTTGGGTGCATTCATTTTTTCTATGAAAAAGCTGTTATCAAATCCTTACATATGGATCATTTCTGGTCACATTGAAGTGTCCCATGCACAACGACTTAATAAGAAAAGAGTCTTTAAGTTCAAACATTTTTTTTATTAATAAATAATATTAATATAGCCATTTTCACAACTACAATATACACGTGATTTAAACATCCTTGTGGTTTATGTTCACGTCGAAAACTTCTCTGTAGTGATCAGCCTCTAGTACAAAAACCTGTTCCGAACTGCTAGCAATTCTGGGCAAGAGACAATTTGTTTTTCGTACTTGGATCTTTATTCCTCCTTGGAGCAATAGTACAGTGTTGTCTCGACGAGGTATCTCGTCATTAGAAAAACTAACCAGCTCTTGGACCAGATATATCGTCGAAAACCTTGGAGGGTTGATTTTGCATACATCATAGTGGAATGCCCATGTAAAATTTTGTCTTGAAACTTCTTTCTTCCGTGTAGTTAAGGTACAGACCTAATACAGACTATTTTTTTCAGGAAACCCACTATCGGAATCATTTTAATACTGATGTGCATCATAGGAGGAATGGTGGGAGTAGGAATAACAGTTTTCGCCAAGGATCTGCCACCTGCTCTAACCTTGTATTTCCTGGATGGAATGTAAGTAATTCGTTGAAACAAGTAATTTGTTATTTTTTGCTAATATCGAATCAATATTTCTGACTTAAACTAAAACTTTTTCGTAAGATGAAGGTCGAAAAGCGTTATTTCGTTGAACTGTAGTGCTAAAACAACTATTAAAATTTATTTATTTGTTGCTATTACTTTATTCTTCCTAATTAATATATTATTAACACCTCTTGGATTAAAGCAAATCATTGAAGATCATTAAAGTGCTATTTCTTAACTGTTAAACTTTATGCTAGTATGTGGCATAAAACCATTACAAAAAATACTGGTTCGAAACCTGAAAAGTTTTGGTAAAGCTTGTCGTATTCTGTAAAGTAACGTTTTATATTTTTCATTGCAGCTCTGGACCCAAAATGTGGAATGATCTATTCATAAAGACGTTTGACCATGTCGGATCATTTGGTATAGGCCTTCTAACAGGATATGCAGTTGCTAAGCATAAAGATAGCCTAAAATTTGGAACGGTAAGCGTACAAAAGAAAGCGTTTTTGTGTAATAGTATTCAACGAATGAGTTTAGATAAGTAAATTTCGGGTTACAGCTGTAACTTAAGTAATAAACTTTTCCATATTAAATTTTCACATTTTTAACTAAATCCACATTATTTGTATACTGGACAATATAAAGACAAAGGGATATAAACAATTTTAATTTAACAGCTAAGGGTCACGCCAATTTTTCCGCAATGTTTGAGGGACTTTCGCCCAAGTCGTGGATTAGTAACCTGAAGGATGAGAGTTCGAAATTCGATCCAACTAAAGATCGTGGAGACAGCTGCAGTTATATTTGTCGTTGCCTCAAATGTTGTCACATTGACATACTATCAAAATTTGGATAGTAGAGTCCCAGCTCAGGTGTTGACCTCGTGATGACCGTGATTTAAAACTACTATGCACTGTCCTCATATCTTTCCTTTAGCAATTGATCCCGGAACCTTACCAATAGCCCATTGTATTTCTCCAGTGTGACGTAACTTCACCTACCACTTAGTTTAACTATGTTTGATTTGAGCTATGAAACATAATATCGCACTCCGGCAAAAAAAACGACACAACTCAAAATTGCAGAATTTGAGAAACATCAACTTATAGGATACTATAAAACTTATATTGAAATAAATAAGCTTCTTTTAAATTTTAGGTAAGTATTTATGGTGGTAACTTCTATTATATTCTATAGAATAGTAATATAACACGTTGGGGCACCTCATATATATTTTTCAATGCCATAACATAAAAATTTTTATTTTTTGACTTGTGTCACTTTTCTCTCCGGGGTACGATATTGCTAAAACAACACGGTAAATCTCGCCGCTCTTATGGTTGTTTAATATGGTTTTATGGCGTAAGGGCTATATTTTTTGACCATGTTGAACCAAACACAATAAACAACGTCAAGTAATAGACATACACATACAAGGAAATTTTATCTGATACGTAACCTGACAGGAATGAAATCCGCCACCAACCAACGCACCAACTCGCAGGTTGCTATCATAATGGGCATACCTCAAGGTTTGTTGAAGGGGGACATACCCACTGTGACATGAAGGCCCCGCCGCTCTAATGAAATAAGATAGAAATCATCGCTGAAAAGAAAATGTCAGTAAACACGGAAGTCAGTCTAGACGTCAAAAAATACCCAAACACCTTAAGCAAGTTGTATGCTGGATAGTTATCCTGACAAACATCAAGTGAATGAGATACAACTTAAGTGAATGGTCCACAAACTAATTGCGACAACACAACTAAAGTGTGCATTTTTGCCAGCAGTTATTTGAAATGTAAGTCATCAGTAAGAAGTTTCCAATGTTGTTTTATATTTTTAATTAATTTTTCATTCGAGGTATAAAGAAAGTGCATATCGATATGCTTAGATTCCTTATAAATGAATTTAAATAAACTATAAAATATTATTATAATGACACTGTCATCAATAAATATAAGCAATTGAGAGACTTCAGCATAGAATCCAAACATCAGTTACTAAAACTGAGGAACACAATTCTTTTTGATGGGTTTACGTTTTTTCTTGTTATTTTATGACATAACGATCTATTATCGTAACAGTTGTAGTATTCTACAGGAAATTTTTTTTCTCCAGTATTATCTCAGGTATTAACCTCTTCATCTGACTGCGGTTACAAATTAGGTGTTGCCCTCGGATCTTTCCATTCGGTATTGACCCCGGACCATCGCCACTAGCCCTTTACGTTGCTCGTGCGAGATTAATTCAACTATCTAGGGTGATTCCATTGAAATTCAGGCAATAGAAAATAAAATGTCCGCCTCAGCATCTTTGATTTTTATAAAAATTCAGAATATTATGGCCAATAGCGTATGCTAAACTAGGACACATTTATTTTTTCCAAAATAATTTTTTTCGTGGAACTAAGACCCTATGATAGCGATGAAATAATATTCAATTTTGTTTATTAAGAAGTCGCGTAACGCTTAAAATTTTATTACGATGAAACCATTAGAGATAAACTTGTTTTGTCGTCTGTTCTTGACACTTGGATGAACTGCTCGTAATATTAAGCAAAATAGTTTTTAAAGTGTTTAATTTTTTAATTATTCATCACATGGAAACTTGCAGAAGTTTGGTCAAGCTTTTTCAGAAAAGTCACCGTTGAAAATTCTGAAAACGTACGGATAAGTTCATTATAATGTTGTTAATTTAGTCCCCTATGTAGCTGATGTAATTTCTCAAAGGTTGATTTTTAACCGCCTTTATCGTAAAATATCGTTGAAATTTCAATATCTGAAGCGTACCCAACGGTTTTCATCCTCTCTAGTACGCACCGGAAACCTCCCAGATCGCATCGACCCCTTTTTCGATGCAATTTTTAACACGATATATTATTTTTGTACAAATATCAATGTAGTGAGAGATACTTAAGATTTTCTAGTCTTAAAACTCGACAAAAAATGGTTTAAAAAAAAAAGATTATTCAAAATCTATTCTCAATTATTGACCGCGGAAAAAATTTGGAATGCATATTGCTTCGGGGCTTCCTTGCATTACAATTTTCACTTGGCCATTAATACAACATCTGCGTCTCGTGAAATTATAAAAAAAAATGACAATAAATACCACTCCAAAAGGCTCAAAAGTATGATGTTTATTTTTATCAAACAAATCTGAACCTAACTAGTTGCTCATGCAAGGAAATATTATTTATTTTTCGAATATGTAACTTTAATGTGTTAACCATTGTATTGGTCTGAAAAACGCTTATTCCCATTAATCGTTTTAGTCATAGTTTATAACTCTCATTTCATTCTTGGATTTGGGTATAAGTTTATAGCGCACATATCATAAATAGGGTTGCAATGATTATAAGATTTTGTGAAATCAATGTCTCAAACAAATTTATGTAGTATGTAAAAAGCAGTTTCAGGGATTCAGAAGACAAAGATCAATTTAATATATTACAGTGTAATGGACATGAAAACGTTTCTGCAACATTAAAAATAGTTTTTAAATAGCTTATAAGTTTACTCCTGTTAGAAATTCTACAAAGGTGGGGGTTCTACAAAGGTTCATGACAAAATATGCCTCTGATCATACACAAAAATAAGGTGTCCAAATATTGTGACATGAGAGAGCAACTTTTAAAAATTGAAGAGGATTGAAAGTTAGGTTATGAAATGTATTCGCAAAGCCGTAAACCTAAAAATGTTCATTTATTGAAACATCTATTGAATACTTCGAATTTTGTGGCTTCGAATGTGGGTTAAGCATTTTCGCTGAATATTACCAAATTTCTCGACTTTTTTAATCCGCGAAACAAATATTACAAAACTCTCAACTTGTACTTTTGTTTTAAAAAAATAGAAATCTTTGTTATTACTTTATCCGCTAAGTTAAAAAATACTGTTTTTACATTTTTTTACCAATGCAGTTTTCGGAATCTTTTGAGGATTTATAGATACATTATGTGCCATTAGTACGTTTTGTATATAGTACTATCCAAATGTTTTAATATAGTTATAGGAATTTATTAATATTGGTTTTGTGTTTTAAACATGTAATTTATTACTCTGTCCCTTTGTATCAAAACAAATACATCGAATTTTTTAAATTTGATTTGTTAGTGAAATTATATGTGTATGGTCAATACATAATATGGTGCTAGGTAATTTATTCAAATCTAGCAAAAATTGTACCTTATTACCAGTGCCAACAGTAAAGAAGTATTTTTAAGCAAATGCGGTAACAAATTTCCCACTGGAGATTGAAAGGAATTCCCTATAAAATTTAGAGATTTCGAGAACCCCTTTTTATCCTTTTACAGGAAATTTGACATGCGTTTAGGGATTTTTCGTACTTTGAAAAGGATTTTGAAGGCATGTCATAATATTCTGATTGCGTTGGGAGTTTCCCAATCAGGATCACTACGCCAAGCTACTCAAAAATTGCACCAAAAAAAAGCCGCAAACACACTGATAGCATAATCTATATATATAATTCTCTTACGTGGCACGCAAAAAAGACGTTATTTGTTATCGCGTTTTGGCAACACTGTACGATTGTTTGTTTACCACAAAATCTCGTGCATCAATAGAATTTATAGCGTTATCGGATGAAATTTTAATGAAAAAAAAAGGAATTTAGTTAGGCTTTTGCAGTTAGTTTTTAATAGAAATCAAAGAAAGCGGAGGATCTTTTCAGGGCCATTTAAAAAACGGTCCTTTTCAGGGCCAACAATTATAGTTCAACAAGACGCTTGCACTACAACTTTCGGCAACAAACGCAGTGAAAATGTGTCGGTCGTTCGAGTGCTAGGGAAATGTACACACAAACAACATGCTGGGTTTTCAATTTCGAAAGCAACGCTCACATTTCGAGTCAAAATTTACTCAAAATTTTCATTTGAATTCTGATTTCAGAGGTACTGTATATATTTTCTGTAAAACAGCAAATTTAGATTTGATTATTTAGAAAATTACTATAAATTATTTAGAGCAAAAGAAACGACTTTTTTCCTTGTGATTTGATTCAATTATCATATACTTTGGGTTTTGTTCTTAGTTTATTGGATCAGCTGATGACATAAGAGATTTTGCCACCAGGTGGAAATTCCAAAATGCCACACGTAGCAATAGAAAAGAAAAATATATAATTTTTAACATACTACCTTTTGAACTTTGAGTGACGATAGATAGTATTGACTTGGGACAGTAGTAGGGAACGGACGTTTGATGGACACAAAATCGTGTGCAATAGAAATAATTATTTTGTAGTTTAGTTGATTTGAGTCGATTGCGCTTTCTCTGAAATTCCGAGACAGTTTGACATTCACCTGAGATTCTGTACAGCAACTTCAATTGTGGGACGGTTAGCAACCCTAGCCAGGACAGATTTAACGTACCCCTACGTACCCGACGGTCTTTGATTGGATCGAGTTCTGATCACGCTTACCGTCAGTTGCTAATCCGTGACTCTGCTAGGTGGACTGTGTCCTCCTCCCCAATAATTTGTTTCTAAAACTTCTCAGTGAAACTGTTATATCAGTAGTTCTTTTTCTGGTGTTATGTATTTCATTCTTTCTCCTCTATTTAGATGACGACTATACTAATCTGGTGTGTAGCTATAGCTTCTGTTTTGGCTGTTCTGTGCGGACTTTATGAATATCGAAATTTAGATGGCAAGATGGAACCTACTCTAGCCGTACTATATGCTATGGTGAATCGAATCATATATACGTTATTCTGGGCTTGGTTTGTCATTGCTAGTGTTCACGGCAAGAGTGGTAAGTAGCAATTCTTTTCTTTTTTATTGCTACAAAATTTTATAAATTTCAACACAAATTCAACTGTGTGTTTATTTTTATTTATTCGGAGGGTGACAACAATTGAGCCATTAGACTTCGTGCTTCCCAGCATTTCTGAACAGAATAATTAAAACTATTAAGTGCAGTACGCGTGTCTAAATGTTCTTTGTTTCATAAAGTACAATTAGGTAAATTCCCAAGTTCGTTTTTAAATAAATAGGCAGTATAAGTGAAGTTAATGCTGTTAAGATATACTAAAAATGTATAATGCTAATTAATATCCGTTAATTAACAAGGACAATCTTGAATGTCAGCTGCTGAATAAGTTATTTAAAGTTTCATTATTAAAATACTGATGATTTTGCAATGTCACTTAAAAAAATCTGTCCTGTAGAACATAGACATTATCCATCTTCAAAACAGAGTATAAGCAGATGACAGTAATATCTGTCAACTGTGATGCTATGTGTCCGAACGCAATATCAATTCGAAAACAATGGAATGGTGTTTAACAGTCTGCTACAGGGCGGCTCTGACAGGAAGGCAGTCGACCTTGTATTAGTTGATTCTTGAAAAGGTGAAAGCTCGCTAGGAAAATCTGCCATACGCAAAAGCATAAATGATGATTGACATGGATGACACCCCCCCCCCTCGACACACACACACACACACCAATGTGTTCGTTTTTGGCACCAAACAATTTGACACAGCCCCGTCCGTTTTCGTTTTTTCTAGTTCCTTTATTGTTTGCCTGTTTTCAATACCAAATTTAATTCCTATCCTACAGGTTTCTTGCCCGACATCTTAGCATGGAAAGCCTTCATACCATTGTACAGATTAAGCTTCTTAGCCTACCTTATGCATCTCGTCATCATCATTTTTCACGTTGGTATACTTCGGCAAAGCATGTACATGAGCCACGAAGAAAATGTAAGTTTCAACACTTTGTTTTTAAGTTTTGTTTAGAATTTGAATAGAAATTTCTCGTTTCTGTGAAACAAGAAATTTTTAAAAATCGGAGCCAAGCGTTGCTTCTTGCTTTACAGAAACAAGAAATAACGCTATGCTCCGATTTGCAATTTTTTTAAATATTTATTTTTCATAAGTATCCTCTGAGAATGGTACCCGTATCTGGTCAGATAAAAATATTTGGTGGGCCGTATCTGGTCTCCGGGCCGGAGATCAATCTATTCGCGATAGCTTGTTTATCTTACACGTAAATTTTTTTTGTCGGCAGGAGTGTTAAACGTGACCTTTATGAGGGTAGCTATTTCTCAAGTAGCTAATAATGGGCGAAAACTAAAAGCTGACAGTAAGTTTATTCGTCAACATTTATTTGTTGTAAAAAGAGACGAAACTGAAACTTAATAATCCATTGGTAGTCAGAAATGTAAATTTCCAATTTGATGCTTCAAGAATTCGTAATATGAGTGTAAGGTTCGCCATCTCGCATCTTACAAGAAGTGAAACGCCAAGTTGGCAACCCTACATAGAAAACGCCAAGCTGGCAACCTAAGAACAAAGCTTTTTCAATTAAAAGAAACGTCCACAAGATTTCAAGCCGAGGAAGTGCGGCAAAAGCCAATTAAAAAAGTCAGAGCAATAAATAGTTATAGTTACCAAGACAACTAAAAGATAAAATCCATCTTTAGAACAGAGGAGATCAAGTAAAGATTTGATACAGCGGTGGGAGGAAAGACAATTTTGAATGCCTATCCAAATGTAATTGCTACTTTATACTACATGTAACTTACGTGACGATCGATTAAATTTAGTAAAATATACTCCAAATACAGAATTTTGACTCTGTGTCTTTTGAGTTTTTTTTTACTAAACTTTCACGACGGAGTTCATCAACAACCATCGGCCTCGGACCACTACTGGCGCAGTCGGTAGGATCGTCGAACCCTGGAAATGAAGGTGAGAGCTCATCCTGAGTTTTAATTTTTTTTAATTCATGCAACTCCCACACAATTACGGAGCGAAAGTAGACTTTGTTGAAAGCTAATGCTATTCATTTTGTTTAGAACACTTACGTGTTATGTGCACCACAGTGCAAATTTTATTTAGCACACCATGTGTTAATTAGATTAATGGTTAATTGTGAAACAGTTCATCAGAACTAGATACTTTTTGTGTTATTGGGTTAGAGAATAACTATTTCGTTTTGGAAAACGGGGATTTCTGGGAATGCTTGTCGCTAAGGCGTAAAGTTAATATAAATCATAATTTTAGACTATTTAGAGTGAGGTTTCCAACCTTTTTATTTTTTTTATTTCTGCATTCTGTGGCGTAAATTTAATTCCTGAGTTAAATTTGTTTGGGATGGCGTATCTCGCGAAAGCAAGGAAGGAGGATTTGAAGGTGTTGGCAGATGAATTGGGGTTAGATGTGTTGCCGCAACACAAAATCAT
Organism: Metellina segmentata; assembly: GCA_947359465.1. Classification (NCBI taxonomy): domain Eukaryota; kingdom Metazoa; phylum Arthropoda; class Arachnida; order Araneae; family Tetragnathidae; genus Metellina; species Metellina segmentata. Next base: position 95,213,467 of record OX375875.1, on the reverse strand, counting down.
CGATTTAAAGAACTCAATATTGAACAGCGAAGAATATGAACAGGAGTTTACCGAAAATCTTTTAAACAGTATCATAACAGATCGGAAAAATGCCGAGGAAAGGCGTTTCTTGGCTGAAAGTGAGGAAAAGCGCATAGCTGCTGAGTCTGAAGAAAGACGTTTTGTGATGGAACTCGAGAAACGTTCTGCTTTCGAGTTAGAAAAGCTAAGGCTCGAAATGGAAGGCCGTCACAATACAGAAACATCAAATGAAGGGAATTCGAGCAACTCTAAGCACATCTACGATTTACAAAGAGTGATGCAGAAGTTCGATCCTAAAGAAGGAGACATCAGTCTATATCTGGTTCTTTTCGAGAGGCAGGCAGAACATGCTCACATAAAAAGGGAGGACTGGGTGTCACAGCTTTTGGGTTTATTACCCTATGACATTACTCAGTTAATTGCTAGAGAAGAAGCGGCTGTCGCATATGACTACAGCCACGTGAAAGGGTTATTGCTAAAAAGGTTTAAACTAAGCCCAGAAACCTTCCGATTGAAATTCGTCCAGCTCAAGCGGACTGAAGATAAATCGTGGAAGGATTTTGCCTTTGAATTGACAAATTATTTTGAAGAATGGATTCAAGGTCTTGAGGTTGCGGATTTCGAAACGTTAAAGCATCTGGTAATTACGGATCAATTCAAACGTAAGGTACCTCCGGAAATGCGAGAGCATTTTGTCGATGAGTGGAGCACAATAAAATCTCCTACTACTCTAGCGGAACTCCTTGACAAATACGAAAGTGTTCGAGGGTTCAAGAAGAAATTCCATTCACCTGAAAATATAGTAAATAAGGAAAGAAATTCACATTTTCAAGAAAGAAGACGCTTTCAAGAAAGGAACTTCGATTTTCCTGCTAGATATGGACAGTTTCACGAGAGGAGTACTCATCAACGTAATACGAGTCCGAAAAATGAAGCGGGAAGGAAGAAGAAGATTCAGTGTTATTCTTGCGGATCATTTCAGCATCTTAGAAACGCATGTCCTAAGCTAGGAAGAAGACAAACTTCAGCAGTTGTGAGCAATATTGGAGCCCAAGACGCTACAACATCATGTGCAAGGGAAGACATGGTGGAGCCTCCATCGATGTTGACGGCAAAAGTGACCGTTCCAGTCACAAAGCCTGTAGAATACCAAAGAGGTATTGATGAACTCAAGATAGTGAGTTTAAAAAGCGGTAATAATATCTTCGACGGTATTATCGACTCTGGAGCGCAGATTTCAGTCATCCGGGCTGATCTGATTGAGGATTCTCAAAATGAAGGGGAAGGAAAAATTAAAATTGTATCCGCATTTGGTGAGACAGAAATGGCACCTCTCAAGATAATCCATGTGAAAATCAATGACGGACGACACGGAGAAATCCCAGTGACATGTGCAGTGTCTGAAAAATTAGTAAGCGACATGCTCGTAAGCGTTTCAACGTATGACGCTTTAAACTCGAAGGTGGAACTTTATGGCAATATTATTAGCCAAGAAGGGGTTTCTCGAGTTGGAGAAATTTATTCAGTTTCGTCCTTAAACGAACTTACCTTGGCCCGTAGTGACACCGCAAATCACCCTGGGGTTAATGAGAAACGGAACGAGTTCGTGCAATTTCAATTGGAAGATGAAAGTTTAAAGGATATTTGGGAATTAGCAAGAAATAGAAGAAATGCATTCGAAGTGCAAGATGGGTTATTGGTACACTCAGAAATCGTAGGAGGAGAGAAAATTCAGCAGGTAGTGTTGCCTAAATTTAAAAGGCCCTATGTCCTAAAAATGGCACACGAAATTCCATTGGCCGGTCATTTAGGAGAACAGAAAACCAAACAACGGATAAAGTATTCCTTTTACTGGCCGAATATCAAGATTGATGTCAAGCATTTTTGTGAAAGCTGCAAGGTCTGCCAGCTACGTAGAGGTACCACTTACAATGACAGAATTCCTATCCAACCTATTGTGAGACCTGAAAATCCGTTTGAAGTGTGGAGTGTAGATTGTATTGGTCCCCTAGAGCCACCATCCTCAAGAGGGCACAAGTTTATCGTTTGTGCTGTGGATTTGTGCACGAGATGGGCGGAAGCTATACCAGTCAAGAACATTACTGCGAAAACAACTTGCGACGTCCTGATGAAGATTTTCTCCCAGACGGGGTTTCCTAAAACTATCTGTACCGATCAAGGGACAAATTTCACAGCACAGCTCACCAAGGGCTTCATGCAAGTCATCGGGGTGTCACCAAGATTTTCAACTCCGGGGCATCCAGAAAGCATGGGAGCCGTGGAGAGATGGAACAAAACCCTGAAGGATATGCTCAGTAAGAACATACAAGAAAATGGTCGACAATGGGATATTCATCTCCCTTTCTTACTATTCGCATACAGAGAAGTACCTCACAGTACCACGGGAGTATCGCCATTTCAGTTGGTATATGGAAGGTTACCTCCAGGTCCATTAAAATTAATTAAGGAGAGTTGGTTAGGAGAAACCGAAATTCCAACAGGAGCATCTCCTTCTGTTGAAAAATACTTAGAAGACCTTCGTCAAAGGATGAAAACGGCACACGAGATTGCCGCAGGGAATGCCGAAAAGGCACAAGGCTATTACACATCTAAATATAATCTGAGAGCGAGAGAAAAGACTTTCAAGGTTGGTGATAAGGTACTGATCCTTATTCCATCTTCTAGTCACAAACTTCTGAAGAACTGGTCAGGACCTGCAACTATTATCCAGTTAACTCGACCTCATTCTGCGTTGGTCGAGATGGAGGATAAAAGCCGAAAAGAGCTGCATTTCAACAAACTACGACCTTATATAGCCCGAGTTGAACAGGTGGGGTTGATTTTCGAACAAGATCAGGACTTTGGGGAAATCTTTTATGCCCCTACTCGAAATAAGAGTCAATCTGCCGACGATATTAAGGGTCATGTGTTCCAGACTACAGAGGCGTTGTGCGAAGAACAGCGACACCAATTAGTTCAGACCTTGGAAGGGTTTCGAGAAATTTTCAGTGCACGACCTGGCCGAGCCAGAGTTGATGGACATTCAATCAAACTAACTAAAGATTGTGTGCCAAAGAAAATGCATCCCTATCGGGTTCCCATCGCCTTACAAACCGAGGTGGATCGCCAAATCCAAGAGTTACTTGAACAAGGACTGATTGAAGAGAGTGACAGTGAGTGGGCACACCCAGTCGTCTGTGTGGCCAAAAAGGACGGAAGTATAAGACTTTGCGTCGACTTTCGAGTTTTGAACAGTTTTACTGTCCCGGATGCTTATCCAATGCAACAGGCCACCGAGTTACTATTTGAAATTGGTAGTGCTCCTTTCATCAGCGTTCTAGATTTGACAAAGGGTTATTGGCAAATCCCTTTAGAAGAAGAAGCTAAACCATATTCGGCATTTGTGACACATTCTGGTCATTTTCAATGGAACGTTTTACCATTTGGACTTAAAAATGCTGGAAGTACGTTCCAAAAGTCCATAGACAAAGTACTTAAGACACACAGAAAGTACTGCCGTGCGTATATCGACGATCTGGCCATTTTTTCCAGCTCGTGGGAGAATCACTTGCGTCACATCAGAGACGTGCTGAGAACTCTACAGACCGTTGGATTAACAGTCAATCTTAAAAAGTGCGAGTTCGGTAAAAAACAAGTGAGGTTCCTGGGACACATTGTAGGTTCCGGAAGACATGCACCAGATCCCCAGAAAATCGAAGCCATGCAGAACTTAGCACGTCCAACTACTAAGAAAGAGTTAAGAGGCATAATTGGTCTGGCAAGCTACTATCGGGAGTACATTCAGGATTTCTCGTCCTTGGTTTTACCCTTGACAAACTTAACAAAGAAAAGGGTGCCCAACAAAATACCTTGGAGTGATGAAGAGGAAGCAAGCTTCCAACAATTGAAGCAAAGGCTGACGGAAATTCCATTCTTATATACTCCAGTGTTAGATCAGCCATACCAGTTGTACACCGATGCTTCTGCAACAGCGATTGGAGCGTGTCTAGCTCAGCAAGACGAAGACGGAAAAGAACGTCCTATCGCCTTTTACAGTAGAAAACTCACCCCATGCCAAACTCGTTGGGCTACTATCGAACGGGAGGCGTATGCTGTTCTAAGTGCGTTGAAAAAATTTGACACTTGGATATTTGGAGCACAAGTCCAAATTGTCTCCGATCATAACCCCCTTACTTATTTGACCCAGGGAATGCCACAGGGTGCAAAACTTGCACGTTGGGCTTTGGCATTGCAAAGATATAACATGAATATATTGTACAGAAAGGGTAGTAAGCATGGCAATGCAGATGCCTTATCGCGCATCAAAATTGATGAACCCTAGTTTTTATTCAGTTCATATAAATATGTATATATTTTTTTTTCTTCTCAAAACTGTAATCTGATTTAGATAATTTTGATAACGTTCTTGTGTCTTGTATTATGTATTTTATGTGGGAGTTCATGAATGTTAGTGTAGATATTTTTTTTGAGCTCTCACGCTTCTCTCGAAGGACTGGATATCGTAATGAAGACCAGCTAATTAACTATGACTTTTAGTTATGATTCTAGATGGCGATTGGCAGCAGCATCATCACTTATGACTTAAGTGATGGATGTGCTTCCCCGGAGGGACATGTAAGGTTCGCCATCTCGCATCTTACAAGAAGTGAAACGCCAAGTTGGCAACCCTACATAGAAAACGCCAAGCTGGCAACCTAAGAACAAAGCTTTTTCAATTAAAAGAAACGTCCACAAGATTTCAAGCCGAGGAAGTGCGGCAAAAGCCAATTAAAAAAGTCAGAGCAATAAATAGTTATAGTTACCAAGACAACTAAAAGATAAAATCCATCTTTAGAACAGAGGAGATCAAGTAAAGATTTGATACAGCGGTGGGAGGAAAGACAATTTTGAATGCCTATCCAAATGTAATTGCTACTTTATACTACATGTAACTTACGTGACGATCGATTAAATTTAGTAAAATATACTCCAAATACAGAATTTTGACTCTGTGTCTTTTGAGTTTTTTTTTACTAAACTTTCACGACGGAGTTCATCAACAACCATCGGCCTCGGACCACTACTATGAGTTTCAAGAATGCAGAGCTTCAAACCTATTTTATAAATGACATTTTAATCAATAGTTAAAAGTACAAGTAATGTAAACAATACAATTACATTTTTAGTTGCTTCTTGGTTGCATTAATTCTCCTTTATAGAACAACTTTCAATAAACGTTTCACCGTAATGTTTTGTTGAAAAGCCGCAATGGTTGGCACTTCTGGGAAGTTGACGATTGACCTAAAACAAGACAAAATACACTGCCAAAAAAAAGTAACACCCGAAGCCAGTGCTCGATTGGAATGAAACATCATGTGATGTATATGAACAAAAAGAAAAATTATCGCAATATCACAACTAGAGGACTCTATTTAGAATACGGCGGCGGGAACATTTTTTTAATATAGAGACATCAAAGGTCATAAAAGGAAGTTGTAAAATCCGCTTTCGAGGCAATGCATGATACGGTGTGGCTTGTAGTCAAAGACGTGTTATTCTGTGGCAAACTATACCAAGCATTTTCCAGTTGCTACTCTAGATCCCTTATATTCCGGGAGACGGACAATTTGGCACAACCTACACATGCTCAATGGAAGACAGATCTGGAAATCTTTAGCCAAGGAATCGTTCCAACACCAATGAAGCATTTCTGAGTAGGCGGTTTTGGCGCTTTGTGGCGAAAGAACCACATTTGGTCAAGACAAACACAAGTAAAAAATGCCGTTGGCATTGGGGAACATGGTGTGATAAAAGCAGAAAAGATGTCTTGAGTATCGTGAATCTCATACACACGTATAGGTGGTCGCATTGGAGCATCACAAAGGGTTATTGGCGACAATCTGGGATGAATCCCACAAGGAAAGATCTGAAGACACCTCGTCGAACCACGTTCAGATGGCAACGATAAAACCTAAGCTGCATATCACTCTTCGAACTTCCACGCCAAAAAGAGATGTGCCCCTGTGTGCGAAGTCCTTCTGGGAGAGGAGAAATGTGTTGGCCGTGTGCTATCGCGCTGGTAAATAGGTTGGCATTTTAATTAACGTCGTTTCGCATCACTATGCTCCACATAGTGATGCAAAAAAAAAAGGGAAATTTGGAAGAGGGGAATAAACTCGGGAATTTTGGGGAATAAACCCGGAACTTTGGGAATATTGAGGGAACAAACTGTACCGTCATGTAAGAATTTGACGGACAGCTGGTTTAAAATTAAACTATTTATTTACTTATGTAAATAAATAGTTTAATTCTAAATTTAATTCTAAACTTATGTAATTAATAGTTTAATATTAAATATTTACAAGATAATTATGGGCACAGCCATCGACAACCGAAACCTGCCTGAAGCCAAAGTAACAAAATTGGCAAAACAGAGACGTCTGTCTCTCGTCGAAGCTCGAGTCCGAATCCTCTCAACATCCACGTTCGCTTCGCAGAACCGCCGCTGACAACGAGAGGGGGGTGAATTCCGAGCCCTCTAGAGATGTTTATGTCCTCTCCAGAACAGAAACACCCCCACACAGATGCGAGAACCGTCTGTCATGCCGACTTGAGTCCCCCACCGCAAAAACTTGATCCCAGACTGAGATTGGGGAACCGACGGAAACTACAGCTGTGTATGGATCAAATGGGCCGCCACCGCACGTGCAGAGACTAAAGTTGTTTTCGCATTCCGAAACATTCCAGCGTCCACGTGTTAGGGAAAAGGGTCGGCTAGTACCATATGGTACAAAACTAAACCAACCATTTTTATAACATCAGTTTTTAATCAGTTATGTGCATATTTTAGATACTCGAATTGTGGATGAATCCACGTTTTAATATGTTGTACATCGATTAAATATCTAGATCGATCATTTCTAACCAGTGCAGAAACCAGTTGACTTTTTTCTGTTAAAAATTTATATTTCTCATCCCGGTGGGGAAAACTAGAGTGCCTATATAATAAGAGTGGCGACATACGGGAAACACTTTCTGATTGGCTTAGAGACCTTTTCTACTGCCCGAGGCGGTCTTTTACTAGCTTCCGTAGACTTAACATGGGAACTTTTTGTGTGTTCGAGAAAAACGTGTGTACATTAAATAAAAAAGAAAATATAGCTTATTCATGTTCCATTTCGTGTTCTAGAATGTTTATTTATTATTATTTTAGTGTTTTGTCAGTATAAATTTGAAGACTTTTTAAATAAATAGCTTTTTTTGAACAACATGGTGTTTCCCACAATCTAAGTTAGAGCGTTGTGCAATCCATCTCATCAATTACGTTTGTAATTAAGCGTTTATATGATTAATTTATACCGAATATATCCATATTATAACAATCATATGTTTTTTGTACTCCCTGAAATGATATATCAATTCGCCCAGCAACCTTCTTTGAGACGATTCTGGTAGAAAAATGGCTGCCGCGCATGCGCATTGGGCCACATTTGGTCCCTTGTCGCCACTCTTATTATACAGGCACTCTAGGGAAAACTGGTAAATACCGGAATGAATATTGTAGTCCAAGATGGTAGCTGTTTTTCATTAACAAATGCAGATTTAATACAATACATTTAAGAGGCAATAGCAACACCCATATTTGGGAGAGATTATGGTGAATGAGATACAAGAGTTTGGGCTACAAAATATAAATTTCAATAACATATATAAAATTAAAAGTATGTATAACTTTTGTTAGTTTTTAATTATACTTGCTAATTTTTAATTATTCTTACTACTGGAGCAACACAACAGGCTATTGAAGACGGTCCGGGATCAATCCCAACGGAAAATATCCTAGACACGGGCCAGGAAAGGCAAAACAACAGGTTGTAGGATCCGTTGTGCTGTCAAGTTCCCTCATACCCATATTAAAGGAGACCGGCTGTAGTCGCACCTTATGAAAGGGGTTGCTATAAAATTACGCCCTCTGCTTTAAAGTAAAACCCTTCCATAAAACATTGCTTCAGGATTGATCCCGGACCGTCGATAATAGCCCGTCGTCTTGCTCCAGGGCGACGCTAACTTCATTACCTATCTATCTACCTAGAAAACATTGATCGCAATTTAAATTATTTATTCTATACTCATTTCATTTTATTTTTATTTTCAGCTAATTAATTACTTTGGATACCTCATGGTTACCTTCATTCTCTCATACTTTTGTTACATTTTCTTCCAAGTACCGTACATGTATTTGGAGTCACTGATATGGCCAAAGGATACATCAAACGAAGACTATGATAGCGATGCTGATAAAGATGTAAAGTTCAAGTTCAGTGACAACTTTTCTCTAAATGCTAAGTCAAATTCTGGACATCTACACACCATTTCGATAAATACAATCAAAGACAACCATAATTAACCGTACATACTCTTTTGATGCATGAAACTACTTTGTGTGGAAGCTAGAATGAAAGGCATTAAAGACTGTTTCATACAAGATAGCTTCTCGGAAGATATTGACATTATCAGGCAGTTCCATAGGGAAAAGCTCCCGTGTGTAAATCTCAGAAGACTGCCTCTTATAAGAAACAATTGACTTACTAAAAGAACGCCCTTCATCAAGCAACAAGGTTGGAAAATAATTTTGAATGGCCCAGTCTTCCGATTCTTGTATCTTCCGATTCCCTAAATGCCGTAATGTTAGACGAGCATTGGTTTTGATTATTTTTTCAGACGTATGAGAGGGATTTTCAGTGTAAACACCAGACTCTGCTAAGATTTCACTTCTGCTACCCAAATCCTCTCGCATGATACATCAGGGTTATCTAAAAATGTAGTTTATCGCGACTTTGGCGTGTAATCTAATTGGTGTTGACCAATCAACTCTTTTTCAATTCAGAATTTATTCTTTACTAGCGAAGTGTTGAAATCCGCTCGACAGAAAATGCCTCTCATATTTTACCTGATTACTTTTCGAAACTTCAATTTTCTGCTATGACAACCTTCAGCGTGTATTTTTTTTTTTTACAACTTTCCGATATTATTAATTTTTCGTTGTAGTTGTAACTTATGTCGCAACGAAACAACACGATCTACTTGGCGACCATTATTCAAGGGCACCTCGTCATTTTCAATCACGGTCCCATGACGAGGACTGGCCTGAGATAGCACCCCACTTTCCAAACTTCCGAGCCAACGCGAGGACAAGATTTAAAGTGCACCAGCTCCGACGGTCTTTGAATGGATCGAATTCCATACTCGCATCCCTCGAGTTCCTAATCCGCGACAAAGATATCGCGGCCGTTAACTTACATGCGAATAAGTTAATAAAATCGGAAAATGTAATGCTGGACATATTTGTTTCAAGTTGAAGACATATTGTGTCAGTCTTTTGGACGCCCCCATCTGTTCGACTACTTGCAAGGCACGCCCCTATTTGCAAGTGCACGCCCCGCACATCACTCAGCAGCGGCGATGGATGTGACTAAATACGTGAAATATAAGTATATGCGAGAGGAGCTTCAAAGTGTGACTAGTCACGTGACTGCTTTGTAGAAAGTTGATTGGTTCATTTGGCTTTTCATCGTCTAGTTTGGTGGTATATCTTATAACAGTGTAGACGTACGAATACGCCTTTCTTTCGTGGCGACAAAAATGGTGAAATTGCCAAAGTGCTATGTCGCGTGAACCAATCAGATGATTGGATCAATGGATGGGCGTAATCAATGGATGGGCGTATTCTACCGTCCCGTGATCACCATCAGATAGTTCGTTTCCACCACAGATTTAAGTAGTTTAAGAGTCACGTTTCTAGTTGTGGTCACATAAAAACGATACCATAGCTCACTAGTTTTATAGTTCCTCTATGAACGTGATGACTTTCGAGTTCACAAGCTATTTGGAAAATGACATGCCTCCTGATATTGGCTGAAATCGCTTAACCAGAACGTATCTGTAATGCATTGCATATCAGCATGTGAAATTTGAAAATGATACCTATGGCAGTATCCTTGGAAAAAAGATGGAGCAAAGTTTAAGCAAAATATATTTCGTTTTAAAGACAAAAATTAGAATTCTCAATAATAAAATAACCAATACGGGAATAAATTTGCCATTCAATAAGCGGCCTGGTTGTATTTATAACTAAATGTTTGCTGATATTTCGATATCAATTTAAACAAGAGTATTATTGCAAAACAGGAATTATCACCTGCTATCAAAAATATTAAGTTGCCAATAAATATCACTGAGATAGCCATGAAGGCAAATTAAATGTTGAACTAAAATTTAAATTCATAAAAATTAAAGATTACTGAATGGTCAATATACAAATTAGTATTTCAGTTAAAAGCAAAATTAATTAAATTTCTAAATTAATAATAATCATTTAATTTGATTACAAACTGTAAGTTTTATTTTAACTAGTGATAACAACTTAATATTAGCAGATATCAACTATTATAAGCAAATTCGCAATAACCCTTTACACTGGCCCAAGAAATTGAGTATGTCCCATCCTGGAGTCTGATTTGTTAATGTTTAGAAGGTGGCACAATGTCATAAGTCTTTCTCTTTCACTTTATGAGAAAACAAAGGTGGGAAAATTGTAATAAATCAAAAACCACATGTTGAATCTTAAAATTGCTGTCACGAAAAATTAAAAAGTGACTTATAACATTTTGCCATCTAAGCACAGAATTGTGATGACCAGTTTTATTTTAGTTTATAAGTGGAAACCCAACTTAATAAATGAAATATCTTCGACATAACCTGTTATGTATAAACAATTATAGCCAGTGTAATGTATCACAAAATTAAATTAAAATGTCAGCTTGTACAATCTAAAATATCATCTATAAATATATATATTGGACCATTTTACCAATAAATAAAATACTCAAATTAATTTTTTTCCCCAAGTCCTACCACATGCAAATAAATTTGTATCTTTTCTACTCTAAGAATGTGCGGCAGTTTTATGCCCCCTTGTGCATCGCATTTTATGCATCAGAACGTCAATTTCATGGCACTTCACTATCTTAAAGTTACCAAGTATGTAAACAATTGCTTTAAAGGAAATCATGATTTTGTTGAAGGTGAGAGATTTGTCATGTTACAAGAAAAATGAAAAACGATTAATTTAGTAACCGAGACAGAAATTGACATGCTCCCAGTTGTCAAAGGGCACGACAAAATAACATAGCTAGTCACAACAGTTAATGTGATCTGTTATGCTACTGTAATTATCAGTTAGCACTCTTTTAACTGAAACTTGCAATAATTTAAATCCTTTTTACAGTAATGGTAATTAACGTCAGACTGGAGAATATTTTTAAGAAATTTTTATCTTAAACAATTTTTCAGATTTGAATTTAGTCTCAAAGCGTTACTGCTATTACGTTTGAATGAAAAAGTTTATGAAGTTTTGAAAAATTAACAACTGATATCTGATTATCAAGGTATTTTGTTGAAATACTTGTAAAACTAAAAATTTCTAAAGCACTTTATTACAATGTTGAGTACTTGTTTGAAATTATACTGTTATTGTTATTATTCAAATAGTAGTCCATTTTTACTGTTTCTTATATATCTTGGAAAAAATTAATGCTCAAAAAGTTTATTGTATTGTTACATTTTTGTTTGTTACATGTACATTGCAAGTTAATTTTGTACCTCATTATAATAAATGTTACATTTCTTTTCATTTTAATGTATCATGAAAAAAATTGTTCTCGGATGTAAAAAATTCAAACATGTCTGCTAGAAAGAAAAATTCATTTGCAATGGAAAACTCAAAAATCTACACTGGCTTTTAGAAGTGGTCCCTATTTTACAAAGAACATCCCATTCCCACATGTTATTGACTCCCAAAAGCAATTGGTTGGAACTCAGAAAAAAATATTAAAGGAGTTGTAGGAATTACTTAAATTCTCACTAATGACATTAGGCACTTTCATCAGTGCAAGTTTGCATGTTAAGCAAAATTAATAGGATATTCTAGACAACAAATAGAGTACGGGAGAACCAGATAACAAAACTATTTGTTTAAGAATCCAAGCACCATTTTATATGCATAAAATCTTTCAGTCAATGTAAATAAAATTACACACGAAAAGCATCAAAAACCACTGAAGTGATATAAATCATTTTTTGGAAGTATTGAAAAGCTATTTAGCTTTGTAACAATCCCAAACTGAATCATTTTATTTATTGGAGGATTCTGATCCCATTTAGGATTTTTAACACTTTAGAAAATCTAAAATATTAAAATATATATTTTATTCATATTTGTTCAAAAGATTGTTTTCTAACTATTCTACAATCTTTCAATACATTTAAATTTCATAAAACTTTGTTCATAAATGTGTTCATTTGGTCCGAATGGGATCTCATAAAATATACTTTTCCGAATCCCGATTTAACGTCCTCTATTTAATAACTAAAAGCAGGTTGTAAAATATTGAAAGTTGAGAAACTCAAACGGGAATTAAAAGATCCAAAAAACTTGTGCCCTCCTCAATGAGTTCGATACAATAAATTTGTGTGTGTATGTGCATTATCGACTGTCCAATCACAGAGTTGTCACAGCCAAAGCATTTGTGAAATAGCATAAGTTTTTAGAAACAGCAGAAAGAAATTATCTTGAACCCTATTTTAGTTCCCCAGATGCAAAATGAATCGACTAAAGCACAAAATGTGTAACGTGGAAAGAAACCGACATTATCACCAAGTTTAAATTTTTAAATTAAAAAACTAAATATTTTCCAAAGTAGGTATTTACAACAATCTAGCAACTACAGATAGACGTTTTTCTTTTACAGTTGGCATGCTTGGTTCCCAAAACTTGGAAATTAGTCCATTGGAAAATTTTCTCCCAAAAGAAAAATCGATAAAATACTCAGATGCGCTTCCATTCGCAAAAAATGCTCTAAACTTTTGTTGCCCATTAATAAACTTTAAAAAAAAGTCACCAAAACATTAAAACTATGACCTTTTGAGACAATTTTGCTTAAAGATGCCCTTAGTCAACAAGGTTGCAAACTAGTAGCAAAAGCCACCTGTTGCACCCAGCAATCATTATAGGCTACAGTACTTCATCAAGCAGTTTATGACCTAGGTTTTGCAGATTGAATGAAACCTTAACTTAATAAAATAATGCGTAAATTTACTTTTAAATTAAATTTACATTGGCAAAATTATCTTTCAAAGATAAGAGCAAAACGTATTGATATTATGATTAATATAAAGAAGCAATGAACAGAAACAGGTTTATAAATTTAAATTTATTAAGCAAAGAGGATAAAACGTTTACTAATTCCCTAGTGCATTTACATGGCACAAAATTTCAACTAAACAACTTAAGTTACATACAGTTAACACCAATGTTCTGTAAATCTTCACTTGAAACAAACTGTCTTGTATATAAATTACTATTTTGTAAAACGTAACTTCAACTTATAGAACTGCATACCTTTTTTAAAAAAGGATTTCAAATGAAGCAGCGAAATGAAAAAACAAATGGTTAAGTGAAACAAAAAATCTTAACAGTAGTTTAAATCAATAAATCAGTTCCTTGGATTTTAATGAAAGAATATATCCATGCAATAAAACTAAAAAGCCAGTGACTATGACTAATAAGACTTGAATTTCTACCAGCACAACCCTCATTGAACGTAAAAAAACAGGTTCCAAATTTTAAAGTCAATTTTTCAAAATATTTAATATTCAATTATTGCAACTTAGAGAGAGCGAAGACAGTGGCATAAAAAAATTTAAATCAGAAAAATGAATCATTACTATTTTATAATAAATTTAATGTAGATGAAAGTTAGCGTTATTTAAAAATTACAGATAACATTGCTTATTTTATTAAAGATTACTAATTACAGTGAATTGTTGCTTATCAAATTTTGTAGACTTGAGCTTATTAATGAAATATTGAAATGTTTTAGTAATGAAAAGTTTAACTTTTGTAAATTTCAGAACTCTTAGGTAAGGAGTTTCTAATACATAGTTAAAAGTTTGATAAACAAAGGGTTAAGAATTGTGCCCCCTATGGCAATATAGAAAACAAATTTTGGCCACATTAATTTCTTCTACTTAAAACTAATAATCCATTTACTTGAAAAATTAAACAAAGGTTTTACACTCTTTATGGGCTAATGTTTCCATATGATCAAAATGCAGATTCCTATGTAAGAATAACTACACACATTTTTGTGCATGGTTTTAAAAATGAAAGCAGATCCAAGTGGATAGATTTTTGAATGGTAAATACATTAAAAAATAAATAAACTACAAAATTATAGAAAAGTTCATGAAAGACAAAATCTATGAGCAATTTCTTGTAAACTTAAACAAGGGAACTTGCATACAAAATAAAGGGAACTCAGAAACAGTCAAATAAGCTTACAAACATAATATGAATGTAAATACAAATGATATGATACTTAAAACTCGTAAAAAGATTATTTTCTTTCACAAGTCAAGGTTGCAATGCTTAACCCGTGTTCACAACACAACAATTTTATTTTTCCCAACTGAACTAAAAACCCAAAACATCATTCATCACGATTTCAAATTCAGAAAGAACAGATAGTTTATTCAAGAAATGCATTTACAGAATATTAATGCTTAAAGTTTTGGATAAAAAGTAATTCGAGTGAGGGAAAATATCGAACTCAGAATACAATTGAACAAATGCAGATAAAGATGATTCAAAGGGGAATTGAACTCAGGTATGCATTCAGATCTGATTTTAACGAAATGAGGACATTTAAAAACATTGACGAATTTAGATCAGTGTATGGACTATTGTTTAAATAGGTACAATATATAAAAGGAACATTATTTAATATGTACACTACAAATATATCTACATTCCACATTATAAAGCACATTTAGTTTCGTTATGTGTCATGCACAAGCAAAGAAATCACTTCATGAAAACTGAGCAACTTAAAAGGAACTTCCATTATTTAACATTTCATACAACACTGTACAAAAATTATAGCTTTACCTCATCAAATGACAGTTTAATGTTCATATTTCTTCTGATTTTAAAATGGGAAGCAGAGGCCCAAACTAGAAGGAAGTGCACGCACAGTGCACAAAAGTGTTTTCATCAAGAGGAACATAGTTGCTCGAAAAGATTACAATTTATTTTTAGATTTTCAGTTTGATAAAATTCACAACAAATTCTTTTCATTACGGTTTTAAGATCACAGGAAATATTTTTATTTGATACTTTGATCGGATGGATGCCCCACAACAGTCACAACTATCAGAATCACGCCACTCGTAAGATGCAAAAGTTATAAGAGGCTATAAAATTATAAAGCAGAATTTTTTTTACCAGTGTGACTTAGACCACACATGTCGATATGCCTGCATTTACAGCAAATTTCAACGGGCCATCATCTCCCAATTTTATATATATACAAAGTCTGTGCATTATTTTTTATACTTAAAAACTTGGATAATTCAAGCTGTCCAGTAATTTAACCTGCAATCAGAATTTGTCTAAGTACAACAAAAACAATTTCAGTCCAAACAAATAACCACTTTGGTTCGACGGTGCAATTTTCGCTACCTTTAAAGGAAAGCGGTGATCTTCAACTGATCAGATTGACGAGCGTCGCTTTCTTCGGGGATCAGACACAGTATTTTTTTTTTCAAATAAGGAAAACGGGTGAGGAGGGGGTAGGTGAGGAGAGGCAAACCAAGACACAAACTAGGAAAACTTGAAGTAGTCATTTCATCCAAGCCAGCAAGCATAAATTGTTTTCACTGCAACACATAAAATTTCCTTTGGAATACAAGAAAAATGGCAAACAGTCAGCTTTGGGACGTGTACCTCTCAGATCACAAGTGGCACTGTGGTCCTGGCAGACAATATAATGCACAGTCTGAGGATGAGTGGCCTCTAAGGCAAACAGGTCCAGCCAGGCAAATACAAAATGTATTAATTTTTGTATGGAGCACTGCAAGCAGATTTCCAGACAGCAGTGTATGGATGAAGAAAGGCAAGTGTACTATAGATCTGTTGGAAGACAAAAACACAATCAATACAGATAAAAACATAATCAATACAGACAAAAAAATAATCAATAGACAAAAACATGCATTTCAAATGACAATAGCAAACCTTAGTGTTGTTAATTGAGAATATTCTAAGGCAAAAACATTATCAATGCATGTGTAGGACAAAAAAAAACATACATTTCAAATTATAATAGCAAAACCTTAGGCTTGTTATTAGAATATTTTCATTCAGGTAGACACAGCTATGTTTTCTATTAGAATTTTATTACTTCAAATATGTTTGTGTTCCTATATGTGTATTTATGTTTTTGCCATAACATATATTTGAAATATTTGAAATTACAATAGCAAATCTAGAGTTGTTAACAGAGCCTATTCTCCTTGAATGAGAATATTCTGAATAAGCAGTGTTTTGCTTTGGACTAAAAAAGCATATTTTCTTTAATACCAAGATGTATTTCCAAAATTTATAATGTACATGAAATTATTTTTTTATTGGTACACTTCAACAATGCGCAGTGCACTTCTTGCCATTCGAATCATCTGTTTAAATGTAATTTTTTTTTCTTTGTTAGTCCTAAGTGGAACAGAATGTATTCTTCCAACATTGAAATTTAGAGAATATTCATGAATTTTCAGAGTTTAAAACTTCATTTTTCAGAAAAACCCCAATTAGCTGATTACAAAAATGTGAACTCAAACCTAAAATAATATATATTCTAAATATATATATAAGCACCGTGTTACAAAAATTATTAATAATTATTGGTTTTTAATGAAAAACAAAACATTTTTCATGTATTACAAAAATGTTAATAACATGTATATATAGATACAACAGGGTGGCTACAAAAATTGAAGTAAAAAGTTCCCTGAGTTTTCCCTGATTTCCAGAGTATTTTTCATGAAATTCCCCGAGTTTCTCCATCCGTTCGCAGAACAATTCTTCGGTAATTATGATAAACTTGACACTTGATGAACTAAAAAACTATAGACTGATAGATGAATAAAAATAAGATAAGTAAAAAATATTTTTACTGTATTCCATAAGAGACCAAGTAATATATAGTTCTTTTTTGATGTGTTTGTAAAAGCAGTCATCAACCCCTGAATCCGTCAATGGCGCCAGCGCTCGGTACATCTCTACTATTATAAAAGGAAGTGTTTGTCTGTCTGTCCTGCATAGTGTCCTAACGAATCGATGGCACTTACAATAGTGAAATTTAGCACACATGTGGTCCGAAGTTTTTGCAATTTTTCTATTGCCCCCAAATTTTAAAATTTAATCTAAAACATTTTAAAATTAATTAATCGGAATTTAATAATTATTATTTTCCTTAGAATGGCATACGGTACAAAGACATGACATTCTACATTTATTTTTTCCGTTTCCGTTAGATTTTCTCAGCAACGATTTTAGCGGACGAACAATACAAATAAAGTTTTAACTGGAGTTATGTAGTTCTTTTTTCTATCTCCTAGATCGTTAAAGATAGAAGAAAAATTTCAACGGATTTCAAATCTGCTGAAAATTTTACACCAGATCGTTACCTAAAACCATGATTTTCTTTAAATAAATAATTTTTAAATTGTAACTTTTATATTTTTTCCAAAACGAATTTGGCCGACGGCGCCGTGAATAGTTCTAACGTCGTGGTTAAAAAGATCAGATTAATTCATTTTGATTTCCTGACCAACGGATTCGAGTTTGTTCGTTCTGGCGTTCTTCGTTGCTTTTTTGTATCTTTGCGATCGTTAAAGATAAGAATAAAAATTTCACATTAGATCCATACTTAAAAATATGATTTTCTTCAAATAAATAATTTTTAAACTGTAACTTTTATATTTTTTTCCAATGCGAATTTCGCCGCCGAGAAGAATGACCTTCATTTGATTCGAGATTCATTCATTTTGAAGATTAACGGATTCGGGTGAAGCAAAAGAAATAATTAAAGTTATGACTGGCGTTCTTCTCTCTCTCTCAGTGCTTTTTTCTATCTCAGCGATTGTTTAAAATAAAATGAAAATATCAATGGATTTCAAATATGCGGAAAATTTTACACCAGATAGATACCTTTACGTTTGTTTTTCTTTTAATAAATAATTTTTCAATAAAGTATCTATATTTTCATAGGAGATTGTGACGTTATGCTGATTGGATCTCTTCGCAAACGATTTTGGCCGCATTTAACAGAGACGAATCCATCACGAAAAGAACTGTAACAGGCAACGCAAACTTGTCAACAACAAAAAAAACCTCAGAGTTCGAAAACTTTCGAAAAAAATAATAACTTCTAACACATATGTATTAAAAAACATATGCATTTTCTACATTAGTACTTTTCCGTTAGCCTTGCGCAATTTTGGACCAAAATCAAAATCGCCAATCTAGGTATTTTAGAAAAAAAATGATTTTTTTTTTAATGCTGATTAAATTGGAACCGGATGTTTAACTTTTGCAAGTTTTTCCGGCCGTTAGTATTTTTCAAAGCTGCAAGGCACTATGTTAATATTATTGACATTAGGGAACGTGGCACAGCTGTAGACTTCGGTTACAGGATTTCCGGCCGTTACATGTTTAATAAAACAGTATACAATGTATACAACTGTTTTTTCTGGATGTTTACGTAAAAAATACACTTCTCATTTTCGGAATGAAAACAAAATTGGCGACATTTTGATTTTGGTTCTAAGTGGCGCCCGCATGGCTTACGGAAAAGTACCAAATGGGTGCCATTTGCAAAACGAAATTCCAACTTTTTCCCGGAGTAAAACGAAACTTCCCTGAGTTTTCCCTGATTTTTCCAGAAAATGATTCTTCCCTGAGAAATCCCTGATTTCCCTGAATTCCCGGTTCTGTCGCCACCCTGTACAATAAGCAACCACCTCTATATTTCAGCATATAGGTTACACATATTATCCTTATTGGTTGGAATATATTAAAACCTAATTCTTTGAGTGAGCTCCAAAACAACTACACATGCTGCCAAAGTAAATAATTCACACTTTGAGCAAAATTGGTAATTGGTAATTTTTTAGTTAACGTACTAGAGCAACACAACGGGCTATTGACGACGGTCCGGGATCAGTCCCTTAAGGAAAGATCCGAGGACAACTCGTAATTTTGAACCACGGTCAGATGACGAAGCAACACCTGAGCTGGCACCCCACTCTCCAAACTTCCACACCAACCCAACGTGAGGACTTTCGGCCATGACAGATTTAAGATGCACCATATGTTTACAAACGCCCGGGCCCGGATTCAAACCAGGAACCTTCCGATCTAGAGGCTAACACCTTAACCACTATACCGGTTGGTCGGCTTTGAGCAAAATTGGAAAGCATTCAAAAAGATTTGTGTTCTATAGCACAATGGCCATATTTGGCCAAGCTGCACCAAACACAAGACAGACACAACATAAAGTAAACGGACAAACACAGAGAAGGTTTTCTGACACACCAGAAATACATGCAGGGTGAATTACAGGAATCAAACATGTCTACAAGGTTGCTAGCACAGTGCACAAATCCATATTCTCAGGAGAAAATTCTTGATTATTCTCCAAAGATTATTACTGGGAAATTGATACCTCTTCGCAAACCTCCAATAGATGTTAGATTCTGGCAAGTTTTTAAAACTGTTGGAAAATATAGAAACCATAATGAATTGGTCCTTTTCAAAACAGCATAAGTCATGTTGTAATAAATTCAACTTCTTATGATTTTAAGATGGTTAATTCTGTTGTGTATTTTTATTTACGAGAAAGGTTTGTGGTAGAAGACCACACAATGTCAGCATGAAAGTATAGTGCATATATGGGCAACCCCCGGCCTGAGGGCCGGATGTGGCTTGCCCCGGTTTTTGATCCGGCCCGCGGAACATTTTTAAAATCGCACTCGAAAAAATATAAATATTCTCGGTTCTCGCCAACAAGAGAGTGAGGGGGGGGGGACAAAAGCCTGAACTACGTGGGTCAGTGTTTCTAAACCTTTTGTAGTTGACGGCACACTAAAAATATCTTCAATTATTTGCGGCACACCTGAATGTAAAAATATGTATTGCCAATACTACCTTATATAGTTATTATTACTAATAAAATTAGTATTGGATGTATGAGATGGCTGAGCCTGCTTTCTTGAACAAATTAAATCAAAACGAGGTTTCAAAGTCGCCAGACAAGTTATCGTCGACACATCGCGCCACTCAATTCCACGGATAATCGTGGATAATAATTCTAAATTTCGTTATTAATTGTATCCGAGAAACGGCCTTGCTCTTCTTGATTCCATTCCTTACTTGCGGATGTGATTGTTATAAAAACTCTGATACAAATCAACAATACATGGATAGTTCTTTTCCACGATGAAAACTAATAAATCGAAGTATCGAACCAAGATTACAGATGAAAATTTGGAAAACACTCTGCACCTGTGTATTGGATTGATCCTAACATTGTTATTTAATTTCTCCATGTCAAGCTCAAACTTCTCATTAATTTCTGGTGATTGTAAGTAAATACTTAATCAATACGATATTATTCTGTTCATCTAACTTTATCATTCTACTTTATAAATATATAAAATAAACCTTATCATTATTACTTTTTCACAACTACCTATTATCTACGGCCCGCGACTTCATTAATATCATAAGTTTAGCCCGTAACTTTCCAAAGGTTGCCCATACCTGGTATAGTGGAAGTTAAATCGGATTGTTAGAAAAGACTCACTGATCTCTGTTCACGACACATAAGATGGAAGATGCCAATATCTTAATGATATATTAATCAGGTATAGGCATAGGATGAGTAATCAAATGACACCTGAAGAACGCAGAAGCAAGAGAGTGATTTTTTAAGTGCTTTGGTTTTAACCTTCTTTGGTTGGTGCTGAGCACACTCACTGGCTCTTCATTGTCACAGGGAGACTCTAACGATTCTGGAGCCAAAATCGCAAAGTAAGAAAAGACGCTTGCCTGGTTTCCGGCGTCCAATGAAGGGGAGAATTTTCCTAGCTCTGTGGTGGGAGGGTACATGGGGGATGGGACATCATTTCTCGACTGGCCAGTACAATGTGTTACTTGGTCTGGATGGTACAGTGTTATTTGTTATTTATAGACAATTCAATTGAAATCGGAACTTATTCATGTTTTTTCCCCAGTTTTTACTGTACCCACTCAGATATCCTTATCAATAAAAATGTTTACCACTTTCCTTAATAGTGTCTCACCCAGTTAGGGACTCTTTATAGACCCCACCTCTACACATGTCTATCAATGTCGTAGTCCCATCAAGTAGTGCACGGCCAAGTTAAAAAATTTACCTTTATTTAAAAACTCAAGGCTATGTATGTATCACAAGTACTGAAAAAAAAGGTACTGTTTAAAAAATGCTTCTAAAATGTTATATGAAAAGAATAGTAAATTTTCAGAAGTCAGCAGCAGTGGGAATGCATATTACTTAAAAGTGTGTATCCATTGTGCTATTACACTTAATTCTACAAAATACAAACATTTGCAAGACAGTAAGGCAACTGTGACAGTGAAAAAGTTGACATTTTAAATATAAAACGAAGGTTGATAAGCAGTGGTTGAAACTCAGTGTACGTACACAAGAGCAAGAAAATTTGCATTTTTATAATGAACTAATCTCAATGATAAAATAAAAGTTTACAGCTGACGCAGGATTGAATGAAAACTCGCTTTTTTTGCTCGATTCTTTGAAAGTTTCTCGATAAAGTACAGATCAGAAAATTACAAAATTGACCTGGTTTGTTCAAAATTGTTCAGAGAACAAGACGAATAAGATTTTTTTTTCCAATGGGGCTATTATTTTAGGGTTTATTAAGTGTCAAAGTTGAAAGAGCGAAATTTCTAACGTGAGTGAGCAAAAGACGTACAATTTTCAGTCTTCAGACATGATTTTTTAGGGTACCTCCAAATGTAAATTTTTGCACAACGACGAGTTTATTTTAGAAATTTTGTAATTTACGTCGTACTAAAGCAACACAACGGGCTATTGACGCGGTCCGGGATCAATCCCTTAAGGGAAAAACCTGAGGACAACACCTTGTAATTTTGAACCAAGGTAAGATGAAAAAAAATAGAATTTCAATTTGGTTCCCAAAATATTTTTTTTTAATTCGTGAAAACTCGGGGCATGAATGTTCTTTTTCTTACAGTACAATTCTTTTTAAATTGGTTTATAAATAAAGTCGATGCAATTAAAAGTTGGTCATACAAATTTCGGAACTTTTAGATCGTAATTTCCGATAAAACTAAACAACAGTCTTTTTTTTTGTAAAAATCAATCAAAATTATACCTATTTGTCAGAATCAGCAAAACAATTTTTGTTTGGTGTGCTGTAGAATTTTAATGATTAGTGCATATGTGCTGAGTTGAAAAATTGTTCTTATAACAAGAAATTTAAGAAGATGAAACAGAACTTACCCTAGCAGCATTTTCTTATGCCTCTGATGTCTTGTGTTGTAACTCTGACTTTATCTGGGTAATCTGTCTGTTCTTTACCAGCCATTTGCTATAAGAAAAATTACATTAATTTCGAATTGGAAACTAAATCTTCTTACAAATATCCACAACTTAAGGAAATTCACTAACTGAAAAAAAAAAAACGTTTTTCACTATATCGTTTGAAGACTAACCAGGATGGAAAAAAAATCACGATTTTTCTTAAATCCAGGGGTGAAAACAACCAAAATGTAAAAAAGAGGAAAATATATGCAACGCTATTTTGAACTACAAAAATAGCTGAATAAGAATACTATATTGGTGTACTAATGTATGTACAGAACAGTGGTGCAGCCATAATTTTTTCTGATGGGAGTAGCCAAATTTTTAATCTGATAAAACCCTATTAAGTCCACTAAAAACAATAAAATTTGTCTTTGGAAAAGGGGGAGGGGCACCTTACGCGTAAACTCAAATTTTGTAAAAGAGAAAAAATATCTTGCCAACTCTGTAAACAGTATAAATACATAAGTTGCATGAAGTTAAAAATCTTATTTTTATGAATATTTTGAAACATCTCACCAATGGTGAAATGTTTTTTTAAGAGTTGCAATTTTCCCAAAACCTTGATACAAAAATGAATTAACAGGAAATGAAAATGCCATGTAACAAACGAATAAATCAAATAAATACTATTTTTATTAAATAGCATAAATTTTAAATGAAAAAGAAATAAGTAGACACCAAAAATAAAAATGGTACAGCTTCATCTACGTTTATAGCAGTGGCAGCGGACTTGGTGCTTTTTTGGCGCAATTCTAGTAGCGAGTTATGACAGGTTAAGGTAACCCCGCTGCATAACGGTTATTGCGGATTTTAATACAACCTGGCAAGTGGAAAGTTTAAAACTTTCATTTCGAATATTCCATAAAGTTCTTTTAAATTCCGTTAAACTGTCATTTGATTTCATTGGTTAATTTTAAATAATTTTATCCTTTGCGACTTAAGTGAGCCAAGGACATGCTGTTGCCACCGCTATAAACGTAGACTGAAGCAGTACCCCTGTGGTAAAAAAAAAATGTAACTTAATTCAGTTTAAATTTACAACCTATTTTCAAATATTTAAAAAAAAAAAAAAAACTTGTTTATTTTTTATTTTTAAATCTTTAATATCTCTATATTTTTTCGTTAATATTCTTAATATCTAATTAAATCAAATAGAACTTAAAATTAATAATTCGTATTATCCAAGAAACAATTTAACTTATTAAACAATCATAAATATTGCCCTTAAAAGAAGCATCAGTTTGAAATTTTCCGTTGCAAAAAATAGCGGCAGTCAATGTTCAAAACGGTGGTCACCGCCTTGGCGCACTCCTAAAGTCGCCAAAGTAAGAAGTTTTAACGGATTTTGAAAGTACTTTCTAGATTATTCAAAATGAAAATTTGAACTTTCCGCTTGCCGAGGTTGCCATAAAAGACGAAATAGCCGAGCATTTTATTTTCTACTTGAAAGAAAAATCACATTAAAAGCTGATCAATTTAAAATATTTCATTTATACCTTTTCTTCCGCATCATGATGTTTCACGGCCGCTAGATAACAGCGCCGCTTTTTTAGGAAATCGTAGCTTTTCCTACGAAGTATACAACAACGTACGCTAACTAGTTCAAAATCCAAGTTCTCCAGGTTCGCCATTAAACTAATAAGCTTCTCACATAGGATTCTTTTCAAAAAGGAATTTGCAACTTATCAGCTTGCAAAATTTAGAAGTGCAACGTTGGCGATATATGTCTCACTGGGAGCATTTTAAGTTTATAAAAGGGCAAAAGTCGGAATTTTTTCGTAAAAAATATAAAATCGGTCATTTTTTCAAAAATTTACGAAAAGTCGGAAATACCTACATAACTCGGAAGAATATCACCCCTGAAGTATGGACATATTCACACTTTCCTTATTAATTTTTTTACATTTATTCTTTGGCTGTAATTCTATGATATAATTTAATTCTAAAAAAAAATTGTAGAAAAAGCGGAAATTCTCGAAAGAAAAAAAAAGCGGAAATTCTCGGAAGAAAAAAAAAAGCGGAAATCCGCGTAAACGCGGAAGATTTTCACCCCTGTAAATCAGATAATTTTATTGAAATCAGATTTATTTGATTTAAATCAGACTTTTTATCATTTAAATCATATTTTTATGATTTTAGTTAATTTATTGGCCCAAAATGCAAAAACATGTTAGGCATAAGACATGAAACTCAAGTAGTTTCTGGATAGTTTTGATTTAAATCAAGCATTAACATGTTTCGGACATGTTTTTGGGAAACAGCTGGACAAAAGTTTGAAATATTAAAACAATTAAAATTATTCTTGAGCCTTGTTGCTTTCATTCTATCATTTGAATTCAATTTCCAGAAAACAATGAACAATACTTAAATTCTAAATTCAAAATTAAACATTTTAACTTTTATAAGTTACAACTAGATAACTTTTAATTTTTTATCTTTTTTGCTATCCAACTTATTTTCAGAGATACAATTGAAAGTTAATATAAACTGTCTAGTTCAAAAGAAATACTTTTTTTTCTACAAATACAGACAGTGATGCAAGTAGGCCTGGACGATGTATCGATACATCGCGGAAAACCGGTTTGAGGTCGACATCGTCATATCGGTTTCGCGATTTTCCCGATGACGATGTATCGTGATATATCGGTTTTTCCCGATGTCACACAGCCAATCCCAGGGCATCATCACGGTTTCAAACGATGCCACGCAGCCAATCCCAGGGCATCATCACGGTTTCAAACGATGCCACGCAGCCAATCCCAGCGCACCATCATGGTTTTCCGGTGTCACGATATTCGATGCTTCGATGTTTTCATAGCGCATGCGCGATTCATCACGATTCATTGTGAAAAACCGGTATTGACATCGCCACATCGGTTTCGCGATTTTCACGTTGAGTTGCCAAACCAGTATTTCATGGTTTTCCGGTATCACGATTTTCGATGCATCGATGGTTCGATGTTTTCATAGCGCATGCGCGATTCATCACGATTCATCGTGAAAAACCGGTATTGACATCGCCACATCGGTTTCGCGATTTTCACGTTGAGTTGAATAATCAGTATCTCATGATTTTCCGGTGTGAAATTTCGCGTTGATGATGGCGTGTTATTTTAGCATCTTTGGGGGAAATTTGGGTATAGATCGACACAATGATTCTGATGTTTATTTATGTGCATGTGCGATTTTCCACCACGGTACTTAGATTTTCAATGCCGCGATAAAAGGCTAACTAATGAGAATTTTTTTGATAGTTAATTTTGCGATTTCTGCGCTGATTTTTTATTTGTAGGGAATAAGACGACACATAAAGATTGAAATTTAAAAATTTCAAACTGCGAGAGAGCAAATAATTCTACTCGTTTGCTGAATTTATCTAGGTAAGCTTTATATTACGTTTTTTAATTAGTTAATGTTTTTTTTGCTTAAAAATACTTAAAAACAAAATAATTTTGCAAAATCTGCGAATTTTAAAGATGTTTAGATTTTTTTTTAATTAATGAGGAATTTCTTAAAATCATTTGTGTCCTGATGATGACTTTTGTTTCCAGAATTTTTTTTGTGTGAAATTGAAATTCAGTACAATTAAAAAATTTTAAAACAAAAAGGATTTTGCACATTTTAAGTTGAATTCCGAAAACCCTCTTGTTTCTTGATGTTGCAATCAATCCGCTTGCATCCCTTTTTGTTGTGAACTTCTGTGGAAATATGGGTTATATATGCCGTCATCATTACTTACAGGAATCAAATGCCCCTTTATTTCTACTTTATTCAGTATATATATATGTATTATATATATATATATGTATATATATATATGTATATATATATGTATATATATATATATGTATATATATGTATATATATATATGTATATGTATATATATATATAGTGATGTAGGAACAAGGTTTTGCTTTTTACTATGCATAAAATGCATGGTTAACATCACGATGTATCGTAATATCGTGATGTTAGAATGCCGATGTATCACGATGTCAAAATTTGAACATCGCCCAGGCCTAGATGCAAGATAGCTTTATGAATGATTTTATTGTCTGCTACACACACACAAATTTGTTTCCCCACAACAAAGGTGATGTATCTTGTATGTGATGTTTGCAAAGGAAATAAAAAATGTTTTCCTTTGAATTATCATAATTACAGGCATAATTCTAGATAAAATATTTTGATTTTGCAAAGATTAAAATGTTCTTTCAATTTAAAATCAGCTGATTTTCTTCCCTATCTATTAAATATGCAAGGAATATTATTAATATTTGATTTTTTGCTATCCAACTTATTTTCAGAGATACAATTGAAAGTTAATATAAACTGTCTAGATGAAAATAAATACTTTTTTTTCTACAAATACAGACAGTGATACAAGATAGCTTTATGAATGATTTTATTGTCTGCTACACGCACAAAAATTTGTTTCCCCACAAGAAAGGTGATGTATCTTGTATGTGATGTTTGCAAAGGAAATAAAAAATGTTTTCCTTTGAATTATCATAATTACAGGCATAATTTTAGATAAAATATTTTGATTTTGCAACGATTAAAATGTTTTTTCAATTTAAAATCAGCTGATTTTCTTCCCTATCTATTAAATATGCAAGAAAGTGAGAGGCACCCAGTATTGATTTGCAACAAATGTGAAACAGTTCCGATTCCTTCATCATATATACTTAATTCTCAAATGAAAGATCATCTGTTCAAGTCTATCTAACCTTCCCACGGAAAAGAGTAATTCAAAATTAACCAAAAACATTTTATGCAATGTATGGACTGGCCCCCATATGTTTCAAACTCAGTCT
Organism: Metellina segmentata; assembly: GCA_947359465.1. NCBI lineage: Eukaryota > Metazoa > Arthropoda > Arachnida > Araneae > Tetragnathidae > Metellina > Metellina segmentata. The sequence continues at coordinate 95,186,063 of OX375875.1, read as the reverse complement.
GCAGATAAACAGATTTGAGAGTGACATTGGTTTTCAGTGAGTAAGAAAAATATTTGGTTTGTTGGCAGTATCTCAATATGGATGCCAACTCCTAGGAGCCCAAATCCCTCATGTCCCCATGGATGGGAGAAGTAACTTTACCTTTTCATTGGAAAGATTTATTTTAAAAACATCCAAACAACCTGATCCCCCCCCCCTGGAACACTAAATTTTTTACAATATGGCTCAGTACTTCCAGACACAAGGGAATGTATGAGCATGAATAACCAATTATATAATCATTCAATGTCTTCAATTATGCCATTAATAAGAGGGGTGCAAGGTTTTAAAACCCTAACTCCTTCGGTCCTTATTTTTCCTCTTAGCATCCTGGCCTTCCTCTAAAATAAGGTCAGTTCTAAAAGGGTCTTTCATCAGGTGTTACTGAGTACAAGATTTTTACACTTAGAAGTATAAAATAAGATACATTCTAGCCCGGTTATTTTATTTTCAATAATATAACTTAGATATAAAAAAATAATTTGAGATTCAAAGCACAATTTTTTACAGAAAGACGAGTTAATTTAAAAATTAAGATTCAAGTTGAATTAAATCAACATACCCTGAGACTAGGTAATTAGTCTTTAGGTCAAAATTTGTAAATTATAAGCATTTTGAAGGTGTTATATATCTTTTAAAATATGTAATACTTCAGTCCCCACTTCAATTCTGTTTTACATAAATTAATCAAGATTATTTATGCAAGAACATTATTTTCAATCTTGGTGACTTAGATTGATACATTTTTTGTACATTCAGAAGCTAGTGTCCTTTGAACAGTGCATTGTCATAATACAAGTCTCATCCTCCAATTCAAAATTTAAAAAATTCAGAATTAAAAAAAAAATCAAAGTTTTCTAGCAGTTTAACCATACATACCTTATTCAATATTGATTCTGCTAATTCCCTAAAGGCTCTCTCTATATTGATATTTGCCTTCGCACTTGTTTCTAAGAATCTTATACTATGTTCTCGAGCAATCTAAAATGGTAAATTGAAAACAATTGCATTTTGAAAGAAACAATCTAAATAACAAAAATAAAATATTTACTTTCAAAAAGTAAATTCCATTTAGTTTCAGAAATAGTGTACTTAAAATTATATACATAAAGCATATTTCATATTTAAATATCCGATTGCAAAACAAACGGCTTGAGACACAAAGTGAAATATTTAGAGGACCATATGACCTAGATGTTTCAAACTAATCAGAAATCAAACTCCAAACTAAATTAAGCTGCTGTCTAATCTTATAAAATTATCCAAACAACACTAAAACAATTCTTTGAATCAAAAATTTACAACTTACTGCTTCTCCTCGTTCTTTACTAATCATTCTTTTATCTTCCATGTCACACTTATTTCCTAAAATCATTTTTTCTACGTCTTCATTTGCGTGCTAAAAGGAAATGAAATCATTGATGCATAAATATCATCCATGCATGTCTCCAAATAGTTAAAAGCCTATAAACAATCACACTCCATACCTCATCGATGTTCCGCAACCACTTTGCAATGTTATCGAAACTCTTTGGATTTGTGATATCATACACCAGCATAATGCCCATAGCTCCTCTGTAGTATGAAGTTGTGATGGTGTAGAAACGCTCTTGTCCTGCAGTGTCCCTGTAGATTAAATAAATATATATAAAACACCTTTAAAAAATCACTACTTATCTTAAATAATACTCTTAAAATAACCATCTACAGAAGGGGTGCACAACCTTTTTGGGAGAAGGGCCACTCACACCGTTGATTGAAACATGGGGGGCCGCAAATGAAGTTGCAGCACAGACACAATGAAAGTGTTACTACCCAATTATGTACAGCTGCTATTATTACACTTAATAAAAAATAGTAAAAAATAATCACTTATTTTTTTTTTAAGATTAAACTTACAAATGTTTTCTTAAAAAATCTAGGAGCTTGTTACAGAGCTAAATGAATGATATTGTGAATAGTTTAAAAAAGAAGTTAACAAACATTTGCAATGATCAATCATTTAGAATTACTTTTAAGAATGAGTCTCAAGAACGTCATATGTACTTCACCAAATTATATTTTAGGTTATAAATTTAATAACAGTTATACTACAACAGGGTGGCAACAAAATCCTCGAAAAAAAGTTCCCTGATATTTCCCTGATTTCCATGATAGTGCGACAAAAATTTCCCTGATTTTACAAATCACTTCAGAAATGTCAGGATCCGCAATTGGTATCGATATACGGTATCCACACGACAATATTTTTAAATATTTAGGGTCAGATGGGGTAAAAGGATCATTCTCCACGAATATTTTGTATTTTTTCTCATCAGATATTTTAATTGTTATTGTGAGGGTTGGAACCCTTAATGGAACTCTAACAATAGCAATTGAAAAAAACTGGGAAAAAGAAATATTTTGACTATGAACTTTTTACACTTGTCCCTACATTATCCTAATATACTTCAACATCAAATGCAAATATAAAAAAAAAATTGGTACAGCTTCAGTTTACGTTTAAATTGGTGGCAACGATCTTGGCACTCTTTTTTTTTGGCGCATTTCTAGTAGCTAGTTAGGGCAGGTTAAGGCAACCCATCAGTAAAACGATTATTATGGTTTCCATGGCAAGCGAAAAGTTAAATCTTTAGGCCCGGTACACACTAGTACACACATCCAGTTTTTCAACGTGCGGCGCCGCTGAAGCAACGCAAGTGCGGTCTGAGATATATTAGATCCAATGGAGTAGTGCACACATGCCTCCGGCGCCGCTGTACGTTCACCTTGAGTGCAATTTGTACCGCAATTCCCCACGGCGCCGCAGCTCGCCGCACACGCTTCTCCGGTCTGAAGTGCCTTGTTTTCATAAATAAATCGAATATAAATAATACTTAATAAATGGTTGTATCCAGTAACGTCTATTTTGTTTCAAGATATACTTTTTTTACACCAAGTAAACCGAATAATCTTGTTTCCTTCGATAGAATATTTATCAAATGGCGCGAAATGAGTACTTGCGTCATTTCACGGTTATGTGTGCATAGTTGGAATTCGGTGCCGCACGTTGAAAAATCGGATGTGTGCACCGGGCCTTAGACAACGACCGGTACAGCAGTTGTACCATCATCGCGCCAAGGAAGAATTTAGACAACGGCCAGTACATCAGTTGTACCATAAAACTTATAAGAATCCCGCCAAGAAATAATTTAGACTACGGCCGTTACAGAAGTTGTGCATTGAAAGTTACAAGAATCGCGCCAAGGAAGAATTGCGCTTGTATATCGATAGTCGTAGTCAAAAGGTTAAATTTTCGTTTTGAATCTCTAATATTATAAACAAAAGTGTTTGTCAGTATGTTTGTTTCCTGCACGTAAAGTCCTGACGAATCTATGGCACTTACAGCACAGGTAGTCCAAATGTTTTGCAATTTTTTAATCGCGGCGAATTTTAAAATTCCATGATTAACATTTTTAAATGAATTTAATTATTATTGAATGCAACAGCATAGAAGATCTTAAATTCTAAATTTATTTTTTCGTTTTCATTTTGAGCGGAGGAATGATTTTCCAGCAGACGATAAAAAACAAATAAACTTTTAACTGGAATTTTTTCATTCTTTTTTCTATCTACTAGACCGTTAAAGATGGAGTAAAAATTTCAACGGATTTGAAATCTGCAGAAAATTTCACATCAGATCGCTACCTAAAAAAAGGGGTTTTTTTTTAATTAATAAAAATTTTAAATTGTATATCTTTAATATTTTTGCAAGAGATTATGAAGTTTAGAGATTTTTAGCGAAAGAGGAAAAGAAAAAATAAACATTTTGGCTGGCATAGTTCAGTTCCTTTTTATAAAATCGGGATCGTTAAAGATAAAATTGAAAATTTCAACGGATTTGAAATTTGACACCAGACAGATACCTTATACGTTTGATTTTCTTTTAATAAATAATTTTTCAATTAAATATTTTTATTTTTACAAGAGATTGTGACGTCACACCGAATTCCCATTTGATTTGCGAAGCAAACTACTATACACCACGGGCAACTCCGTTATGGATGTTACCTAATTTGAGAAGCAAATCATAGTTCATAATATTCATAATTTGGTTTACTTCGCAAACCAAATGGAAATTTACAGTGAATTCATTCCAATAGGCTACGTTTCGCGAAGCAAACCATCACCACGGGCAACGCCATGATGGCTGTTATCCAATAGGCTACGAATTCTCATTTGGTTTGTTTCTCAAACTGTATTCGTAGCAATCACCGGGGTTTAGCGAGGAGCACCTAGTTAGTTAGCTCCTGATCCCACGAAAAGAACTGTCACGGGCAACGGCGTGCTGGCCATTCAGAGGATAGTATTCTTTAAAGCTCTTTCAAAATTCGTTAAACTGTCGGTTGAGTTCATTTGAAATAATTTCTTTCTAGGCAAAGTTAGAAGTGCGCCAAAAAAGCGCCAAGGCCGTTACAACGCTATAAACGTAGACTGAAGCTTTACCAAAAAATTCTACAAATTGTCCTGTGTAATGTAAATGTCCTGTCCTGTGTAAGCAAAAAATATTGATTCAAAGCACAAAAAAAAGCAACATTAGTTACACAAATTTAAAATTGGAAACCACAAGTTGTATCGCTGGCCTCACGGCGACGAGACGCTCCGGCAACGAAAACCACGGCGGCGGTTTTCACTGGGTTCGAAAATTACGACGCCAGTGTTCTTTATTCGAATTACAATTTCAGCGAAAACAATTTATTCGATTCTCAAAAGTACTTGTAATCGCTCATCTTTAAATAGGCCACAAACGACAATAGTTACCGTTTTTATCAAAATTTTAAAAGTTCCCTGATTTTTTGAGAAATTTGGAAATTTTCCCTGAGAATTCCCTGATATTTCCAGAATTAAAAAGTTCCCTGATTTCCCGGTTTTTCCGGTTCTGTTACCACCCTGTACAATGAGCAATAAACATGAGTATCAGAAATTTTAATATCAGTAAAATTAGAAATAAAAATTACAGGAACAAATATATTTAATATTAAAACTTCTAAACCATAAACAATTATGTTACAGCTTACTAATGGGATGACTGATACTGACTAATAACTAATTTATGTATTTTAAGTTCAATACTGCTAGTAGAAACTCTTAAGACTGATTCTAAATGTGTGTCAATTTGCTTCTTAACTGAAATCCCCCTTGGAAGTTTAATCAAAATGAGTTTGCGGGTCGCAAATTGATGATTCGCAGGCCGCAGGTTGTGCACCTCTAATCTACAGGAATGATTTTAAATAAAAATTAATGCCAATAAAATAATTTCAGAAACATTGTTAAAATATCTTTATTAATGTTTAAGCTTTAGAAAGAGTGTCATTTTAAAAAATGCAATTTCTTTTTCATGTTAGCAACTTATAATTATTTCACAAGTTTTAAACCAAACTTTCGTTCTGCACCATTGAAAGCAGTAATGTTTTACAGCCTAAATGTATCATGTTTACTAAATCTTTCACTGGAATCTTTCACTTTCACCCCCATTTAGAAAACACTAGGAATATGAACCTTGTATATTTGCAGAGATCTTCATTATAATTAAAAACCACACTATTATAGTAGATTACAATCTGTGTCTACTTTATAATCCAAAGCAGTGGTTTTCAACTTCTTTCATATCTTGGTACCAAGGTTGGAAAAACCACTTTTTTTTTATTTTGACCAGGCCAGTGATCAATACTGATTTAAACCAGTCATAATTGGTTTAAATCTGTCAAAATGAAACTGGTATATGTTGTTGATGAAATTTTTTTCTTCATATTATATATCAATGCCATAATATGAAAAAAAAAACTCATCATCATCAATGTTTAACCCCAGTTCATTTTGCTGCATATATGTTACATCCAAAATACAAAGGCAAGAAGTTGAACTCCATTCAGGAAGAATATGTACCTCAACTGCTGTTAGAGATAAATAAAGATTTTCTACCTAAATATTAATCCAATACCTATCACAAACTTATCCTTTTTCCAAAATCATATTTTTCAGTTTCTGCTGTAAATGTAAATTCCATATCATTGTGGTTATCACTAAAGAAACATATTGATCCTAAATTCTATAAACTTGTAATTCAATTGCAATCATGCTTTTAGGGTTGTATTTTTGACTATCGGGTTTGCCAGATATCAGATTTATCGTAGCAACAATTGCCATAAAAACAATTTCTTTTTATTTGGCGAGGAAAAAGGCTCGCTTTTTTCCCTCTGTTCTCAGACGGTTTGCCGAGAAATTACAAAATTACAAAGTACACATCGTAAAGTTTGGAAATGAACAGGGTTTACTTAAAATTGTACTGGGAACAAGATGCAGAAGATTTTTTACTCATGCGGCTATTACTTTAGGGTGCATTAAGTGTTAAAGTAAAAAAAAGTGAAATCACTTGCGTATGAGGTATTGGTTTGCGAAGCAAACCAAACGGGGGTTGGCGAGTTTAAGCGAGCAGGGGCGGAGCCCCCTAGTTACTAAAATTTTGAAGTCTGGCAAAAAATAAATAATACTTTTATTGATCTGACATTAAAAGTTATAATTTTGATTGATTCATAAAAAGTAACAGTAATTACCAACCCTTTTTGCTTTAAAGTGGCTTTTTAAAAAATCTAACAATTTTTTCTATACTCAGCAGTAAAAAATAACAAACTTATTTGTATGGGTATTATTTGAAATTATTTGTGAACAAGCTTGCCATAAATATGAATTTAAACCATTGAAATAAATCTCACAATTTAAGCAGTTTCGCCATCATTAAAGGTACACTAGTTAGAAATTACTGATCTAGAGGACCATCCATTATGACCAGACTCATGCATCTTATTTCTGTGCTTTAACAATGTAGAACTTTCTATAATGTAATATACAAAATTTTGTGCACATTTTTTTTGTTTAAAAATTTTAGCAATGAAAATTTTGCATATGCAAGGATAGCATACAAATTCAAGATTCCAGTAAATCACATGAATATCAGAATCTGCACAACATTTTATACACTTAAAGATTCGATTTCTAAAAAGAGTAACATAGTAATGACTAATGCTTACCAAATCTGCAATTTTATTTTCTTGCCTTTAATATCTAAAGTTTTAATTTTGAAATCAATACCTGAAAAAAACAAAATTGAATTAAATAAGAGAAGAGAATTAATGTCTAAATTTTACAACTATTAAAGTAGCACTCGTACATAAGATTATTGTAAAACCCAATTTGACAGTTGTCCATATTTGAAGGGCCATTCCTGTATCTTGGGCGATAGGCAAACTGTTTTCTTTTGAATATTGTGTTAGGATATACCCCACACCACCACCCCTGGACTAAAGTTCTTGACATTTATTGGATTATTTTTGGTTAACTGTACAGAGAAATACTTTTTTATATAAGAGATGACTTATCGACATGTCCACTCAAGATTCTCAGTAGGTCCTATAGTTTCATTTTCAATAACCTGCAATTTACAAACAGCAAAACTGACTTTTTGTTTACTTGAGCACATTGCAAAAATCTCACAAAGGTATTCAATCCGCAGACACTCAACAAACAGAGGTATGTAGTTCAAAATCTGCCCACTAACACATGATCATTTACCAATGCTTTGGGTCATATGGGGATGGCCAAGAAGGCTTTGTAGATAGGAATGCCAGATAACTTCCCTCATGGGTAGGAGAAAAGCAGATGAGAATATGCAGAAGTTTGGCCAGTGCAGGGTGGTTACAAAAATTGAAGTAAAAAATTACGAGTTTTCCCCGATTTCCAGAGTATTTTTCATGAGTTTCCCATCTTAAATAACTATTTCAGTTTCTCCATCCGTTGGCAGAACAATTTTTTTTTGTACAACCATAGTAGACCAGACAATATTAAGTTTTAGATAGAAAATGTAATATTAAATATTCTATTTTGATGTGTTTGCAGAGCAGCCATCAGCCCCTGAATTCATCAGTGGTGCCAGTGCCAAGTACATCTCTACTATTATAAAAGGAAGTGTTTGTCTGTGTCCTGACGAATCTATGGCACTTACAATAGTGAAATTTGACACACAGGTGGTCCGAATATTTTGCAATTTTTCTACTGCACCCGAATTTTAAAATTCAATCTAGAACATTTTTCTAATTAATTAAAAGGAATTTAATTATAATTTTCCTAAGAATGGCAACAGTATAAAGTAACATGACAGATCAAATTTATTCTTTCCGTTTCCGTTTGATTTTCCCACCAAAGATCTTAGGGAACGAACAAAGCAAATAAAGTTTTAACTGGAGTTATGTAGTTCTTTTTTCTATCTCCTAGATCGTTAAAGATAGAGTAAAATTTTCAACGGATCTGAAATTTGCGGAAAATTTCATACTGGATCGACACCTAAAAATATGATTTTCTTTAAATAAATAATTTTTAAATTCTAACTTTTATATTTTTGCCAATACGAATTTCGCCGCCGCGAAAAATGACCTTCGTTTGATTCGAAATTCATTTTTTTTTAACTACAAAAAATAAAAATAAAATAGTAACGGATTCGAGTGAAGCAAAAGAAATAATTAAAGTTATGACTGGCGTTCTTCAGTGCTTTTTTCTACCTCGGCGATTGTTAAGTAAAATTCCAAAAATCGATTTTTTTACGGGAATATTTTATAAAGGGCGTGGCAATCCTCCGTCGCTCGAAGTCTAATATTCATGATTTCCCACTCATCAAAGGATGCAAGGATCACTTTGCAAAATGTGGGTAATTAAGCTTATCACCCACATTTCGCAATCTTTTTCAAACGAGATACATTTTGTACACTAAGATCACAAGATCTAAACGATCAAAACAATGCTTCCTAATTTTTTCGCACTTTTATCTCAATTATGTGTCTAATTTATACGATAAAAATGAAATTAAAATTGAGATTCATTGGACCACGGTCAGATGACGAGGTCAACAACCAGACGAAATTGGAAGAAATATCGAATCATACAGCAGAACAAATTGAGGGCGTGATTAAAAGCACTGGTTTTGCGATTCGATAACCTAACGGCCCCAAGTCGATTCCTAAGTCCACGTGACCTACATTTTCCACTTCTGATCAACTCACTTGTAGCTATGTTAATTATTATGTATTTAAATTGCTGGCGAGGAATTAAAGCCCCCTTCCTGAATTACATCAAAATACTGCAAGCACTTGACGTCAGCAGATTCAGGTGAAATTTCTACTTCGAACAGACGTACGAAGTGTTCCAAAATCTTTCAGAAAGCATTGTGCCCACTCAGCATTACTTAAAGTTAGACGAAAACAAAAAAACTAACATATATTCCCCAAGTTTTTTATTCTGTTCCTAAAAATGTCGTTTAGTGCACAAGCATTTTTTGTTCACGAAAGCCAATTATAGAGCAGACATCTAAAAACGTCTAGTATTTTTTTCTCCCTCGGAAAAAGATTTATCATGCAGACAAAAGATGCCCAACTCCCAACAAGAACTACCAAATCTCCATCTGAAACAATGAACTTAAAAGTAATTGACCTTATCGCAAAATTTAATACCGAGAAAGGCTAACTGAGAGCACACTTTAAAATATCTTCTCAAAGTTTTTGTTTCGCGTAAAAATATTTATAAACATGCAACGCTAATGAGTAATTTTGAAATCGGGTAGAACATAAAAATTCATCAACTGCTGAAATATAAACGAGTCAACCAATATCATAGTAATCAATTGGGTTTTAAACATTTGATGAGATAACTTAATAAGAGTGAATAAATTTCAGGAATTCCTTTTTAATTGCACCACTTTATTGTGACGCAACTGCGTTCGAAGTTCTTGAAGTGCCCTTGAATAAGAGGTTCTTAACTGCAGTTAACATCCTTCAAAAGTTCAAATAGAACAGCTAAAGATAACGATTATACACGCTTTCAAAGAATATAAAACGTGACTCATGCCCATCGTTATTCCTCATTGTCCAAACAAGTGGCGGAAATATGTATCATTTCTTTTCAAGTAAAGGAAAGGAAATAAAGCCTAATTAATGCGCCTGAATGTGAAACCAGCTACCAAAAACCACGTCATAAAATGAATCGGAACCACTATATAACAATGAGAACGAATAATTCTTGTTTTGGAAACCTAGCATTTCCGAACAAATGCTTTTGATTAGTTTGTTTTAGGTTTGGATTTTGGCAAAAGTTCAGAAATGGACAAAGTACGCCAAACACACGACGAAATAACTCTTGTTTGGTTGGAATTTTAGGACATAAGGGCCAGATTTCGACAAGCTGCGACAAGAAATAGCTTTAGATAGGATTTTAATTGATAAAAGAATAGAAAAAAAGATTACTAAACATAACGGACACAGAAAAGTGGTTTTTAACTTCTTGGCACCCAACGTGTTTTACGGAGGACTAGAATTGTACATCACGAAAGAAAATTAATCAATACCTGAGAAAACGCTTATTTTTGAAGTATAAAAACCGTTTCCGGCTGTCCCAGGAGTGCACTAGGGATATCAATCTAGATGATTAAATCATTAACATCGGGAGAGCATGATTTTTCAATTAAAATTTATTTCTTTTAAGAGATTAGTATCAGAGTATGTTACTGGAGACTAGTTGTCTAAGCAGTACGGAAGTTGCATTGAAGATATATATATATAAAGGCGGTCCAGCTCCATATTTAATAATTCTAAAATATTGTTAGTGCCAACATTATTTTGTCGAACTCTTGCAAATAAATTGCGGAATACTTCTGCAAATAGGTCTTTGGGAAGGTAGTTGAATAACGTCGCACTGGAGCAACACTCTTTTGTAAATGAGAAATTGTTTTCTGATGCAAGAATTTTTCAAATAATCTCCAGGCGCAATTTTTAAAGGACAAGTCCCCCTCCCCCCCAAGCCACGAACGGTATGTAGGTATTAAATTAACGTCACACTGGAACAACACAGCAGACTATTGGCGACGGTCTAGGATCAACACCGAAGGGAAGGATCCGAGCACAACACCAGGTAATTTTGAATCACGGTCAGATGGCGAGATAACACCTGAAGAGGGACACCACTTTACAAGCTCCCATACTATGCCAAAGTTAGGACATTTGAGGCCACGACAAATTTAACGTGCACATCCCCACTTGTACACGATCTTCTTTGTTGGATTCGCACTCGTAACCCTCCAGTTGCCAGACCGTTACTCTTCGAACCAGGCTGCGGCGGCCAGGTCACCAACGGTTTTATTAACTTGATTTATTGTCCAGTTTACCAAATATTTTGCCACGCCAAGTTGTTGATTTTCTTTTTCAAAGTTCCTGGACTATCCAATTTAATAGTCAGTGGTCTCAATTTCACTTTGAATCAGATCGATTTGACTCGTTTTCTTTCCTGGAACAGGACTTCCAATATCACAGCTCACGAGTCAAAAAAAATTAGTAAATATGAAATGGACATAGCAACAATAAAACTTAAGGTTGACTTAGCAACTACACGAATTCATTGTTCTCTTCCTGTCGCTTTCAAGTACTCATAGCCTTCTGAATGTAACTCTCCTCAACTGTTACCAGTTGGTTAATTTTTAAAAAGTGCAATTCTATTTTTCCCTCTTTTGTAGATTTTTCTTAACCTGCAGTTTGGTACCTTAATAACTATGAACCCCGGCTATATACAAAGAATCCACTATTATCGCTTCAAGTTGAATATCAATAAGAATCATCATCTTGAATATTTTTATACGTTTGATCAAATAGATCGCGGACAGATGTAGTTAAAAGCCAATGCGCTAAGAAGAATTCTCCACGGCTTGATTACATCCGTAAACTTCGGATGAAAGTGTCCAATTCGCAGCAACAACTCCACACTTTTGGGTTTTTCCAAGGGCATCATTTCTCAATAAACGCAAATTGGCTTGTCGATAATACGATCAGGGCGTTTAGTGTCATTTCAATTGAAGGGAAAACTAGTCGTGCATCACAAACAACGGCACGACTCGCTAATAAGCTGCGTTTCAAAGCGACGTCATTCGAAAGGTCAATTAGCTATTTTGAAATTTTACGAGCATTCCTCGGTTGAGACGCCTTGCAACTTCAGTGCACCCGTGGAATAATTTGCGCAGTGTTTTATTAAGGCATGATTCAGTCCTTCATTCGGAACTTGTGATCTCCAAGTAAAAAAGTAATTTCAGGATTCTTTTGTGGTGTATAAAGATTTTTTATTTGTGTTTTCTCCTTATTTTTTACGCAAATAAAAAGTAAATTATTTGATAATATAACAAACATTCACTTGTGCAGAAAAAAAAATTGAACCCTAGCGTCTCTGCATCACTAAGCCGTGTTTGACATTTGAAAATTAAACAAATGATAAGGCAGCTAGCGATGAATGATATAGGTATAACAATAAATTTATCAGTATGTTGGTTGATAACCCTGCTGTTTGATCAGTTTCAAATGCCAGCGCCTAGGTTGCAGTGACCACACAGCAACCAATACGGTAATCATCAAAGCCTAATCATTTATAGACGAGGGTATAGAATTTTTTCAGCCATTATAAAAAACCAGTCGGAACAATAAATCGTGAAAAAAATGAAAGAAGGTTTTGATGTCTAGAAATATTAAAGAAACAACGTACAACAAATGATACAAAACTCAAAGTCAAGGTTTTGTTTTAAAATGTTGTGAAGGTACAACTGGAGAAGGGCTTGCAACTTAAAAACACCAAGTGAAATCACTCCTCGAGCAGTTTCTCTGTAAATACCACTGACTAGTATAACGTATTAACTATTCGATATTACTGAAGTAAATGAAAAAAGTACGGAAACCCCGATAACTCATGCACACAACTGAGAATGTTTGCATTGAGTTGCGCTTCCTGTATGTAATCCGAACATGACATCACTTGACTCATTCGTTTTTTAATACTATTTCAGCACTTGGCACACTACAAATTCAAAATAATGAATTCCTAATTGAATGTAATAGTTGATTGATCAACACCAATTAGATCAAATGCCAAATGCGTTGTCAAAACGGCGATAAACTACATTTTACGGTAACCCCGATTTGTACATGCGCAAGCATTTGGTGGAAGCATCTTCGCATATTCCGCCGGCTTTGTTTGAACACTGAAAATCAATCATGTTACGGCCAGTTTAAAACAGGGATTTCCAAATATTCTGTAAGAAATCAGTACTAGTTCAAGGATGAGCAATTAAAAAACTCGTACTATCCAAATCCTTCTTATCCACATATAAACCAAACAAACCTATGTGGTCCATACATTGTGTACGATTTGGGTTAAATAAACAAGAATATTAACTAACTTTCAAAATCCAAATACATTTTAGAAGGGTAAATGACTCAGATAATCAAACAAGTTATTCCCACAAGTCTGAATTCGAATCAACTTTGGGTCAACTCAAATCCAAAAAGATCCGAAATACACATGAAAATAAACGATTGAGATTCTGACATTACAGCAGCTTAAAAACGTTAATACTAGAAAATGTACCCAAAATAATTAATTTTTCCAAATGTCTCCCAACTAAACTAACCTTTGGAAACATTCAGATGCTGGATTCGGTCCAGGAAAACTAAAACAGCGAACAAAGATTTGAAAAGGGGAATTATGGATGCCGAATGCGTAGGCATTACCTAGGCATGCGTACCTATTAACCATCCAAATGGTTTCGAAGAGATATCTCGTCCATCAAGATCTGGTAAATTTTGCTAATGATGAGATATCTCGTCATCTAGATCAGTGCTCCCCAACCTTTTTATCGCCGCGGACCGGATCAACGTTTGATAATTTTAACGCGGCCCGCTGGAAGGGGGGGGGGATACGTTGATTGTTTATATTTTAGAGTGTTTTGATATAATGATTTTAATTTAATTGGATTTAAATATGCCTTCAAAATAAAATACTGTTACACCAAAAAATTAATATAATGTGATGATTTAACATTTTATAACTCACTAGAACGCTAAATCAATAAAATAGTTTCCCAACCACAAAAAACCCACGAAGCGCTCGAACTCTTTTAAAAGCAAAGACAGGTGATCGTGCACCAACTAGGAGAATGAATGTGTAGGCTCAGTCTCGCCTAAAATCCCCGCTAATGTCTGAAACATGTCCAAAATGTCTCTGTTCACGCGCCGTCCCCACAACTTCAGTTAGGACTTAAATGCAGTTACTTTGTCTGCCAACTTGAAAACAGTTGTAGCATTTGTCAAAATTAGAAAATAGAGATATACAGAAGTCAGAAATCATAATTGAAGCTCTAGTAACAGAACAAATTTCAAGTTCTGATTTACCACCTCCTAATTTGAGTGGACATTTCATAGATAAGAACCGTACAAACCCGAGATAAATACACCAAAGTAAATAAAATGGAAATAATTTAATATTTCTTGGACGGCCCAGTACCATTTAATCCACGGACCGGTACCGGTCCGCGGGTTGGGGACCACTGATCTAGATAGTGCTGATTTTTAACGATGACGAGATCAAGATCTGGTCAGTTTTCTATCAAAGAGAAAACTCGTTCAAGATCTGGTCAATTTTCTTCTAATAAAGAGAAAACTCGTTCAGGATCTGGTCAGTTTACTTCTAATAAAGAGAAAACTCGTTCAGGATCTGGTCAGTTTTCTTCTATTCTAATAAAGAGAAAACTCGTTCAACATCTCGTCAGTTGTTTTTCCAATGACGAGATACCACGAGACAGTCACTAGGTTGGTTGTTTTGGGGTTTTGTGGCACAAGGACAATATATTTGGTCAAACTGCGTCAAACACAGTGGACACCAAATGAAGGAGGAAGAAACAGAAGGGTAGTCGAGGGTGAATATGAAAGGAAGGAAAATCACTCGGAGTACCTCTGGTTTGCGATGCCCGTACACATCTAAAGATGTACCCTTGAGGCCGATAACCACCGGGATGGTTATAAAACTATTATGCAGTTTTGAAATCCGAGTCAATCACTAGATTTGCCTTTCTGTGTCAGATGAAAAAAAAATATTATTAAAATTGTCCTATGATAGTCAAAAGTTCAATCCTAGGAACACCAAGTTCAAGAAAATCGATAAGGCCATTCGTCTCATTAAATCCAAAATGATTGCCTTTACTTACATGAATGACGTAACACCCTGTTAACACAGTAGCGCGAATTGTGTTGTCACAGTAAAATGAAAAACATAAACCACGAAGAAAAATACTCAAACAATGCTCGGCGAGCCGTTTAAATAAGCGAAAAGGGCTTTCACCTTTCCGTGTTCAGTGGAACTATCGTCCACTGAATTGTGACTCGTGCAGTTCACCTACCTCATACGTGAGAGCACATTTAAGCGACACGAGAAAACTACCTCAACATTATCGGTAGTTTTGATAATTTTACTATACCGCATAATTTCAATTGTTTCATTTGCCTTTGCACTTCAAACAGAAACAAAAGAGAGAAAAAAATTGCCGTATTCTTTTCGCTGCTGCATAGATTCGCTAACATAGGGCTGCCACCCACAGCACTTGTGAAAAAAAAAAAAAGGTAATAAGAACCGACGAAGTCTCCACAAAATCTAACTTAACAGTCATTTAGTTGCTCAGACACAAAAAGAATTTGCTAAAACAAAATGTGCAAATTTAGTATGAAACAAATATGGAAGATCTCGACAAGAAACTTTATATTTTCTTAAATCAGGTTTTGTGACAATCTATGACGTCAAAATCGATGTCCCTTGAAAAATTTCTACCTGAAGAGGAGTTCGAAAAAATATTTTCGGTCCACTATTAGGGGCGCGGTAGCCCGTTTGGAAGAGTAACGAATTAGCAACCGGATGGTTACGAGTCCGAATCCAACCGGACTGGTTCAATTAAAATCTGTCGTGGACTTAAATGTCCTCACGTTGGCATGGTGTGAAAGTTTGTACTGGGCGGTACCAGCTCTGGTGTGACCTCGTCATCTGACCGTGGTTCAAAATTATGTTTTCAGTTCGGGATTGATCCCGGACCGTCGCCGATAGCCCGTTGTGTTACTCCAGCGCTACGTTAATTCAATTACTTACCTGTCTACTATTAATTGAAAAAATGGAATTCAATCTTCGTGACCTTTGATGAATTTTATAAAAAATCGCCAAAATTTCAAAAAGGGGAGCTTTTGCTTCACAAGATACCTTAGTCGCCAAGGCTAAAAAAACTTTTACTTCCCCTTTGGCTAGCCATTGTGGATATGTGTTTTCAAACATTTTAAAAGATCCGGTGGAAATCACCGAGACATTAAATCGAAAAACGCATCCAAACAAAACATTTGTGGCATGTGGAAGAAACTTAATTCAGTCCGCTAAGTTCAATACCAGACATTACAGTCGGCTAAATTCAATTCAACACCAGACAAGAGTCCAGCGACATCTGAACTTAACTTGAATTGATGATCAGAGCACATTTTGAATACCCAGTGTGTGCTAATGAAACTACATTTTGAATGAAGCTTTTTTTCCAGGGCCATTTATTTGAAGGCCTTATGAGTAAACTTATCCGTTCATTCCTCAACGTTTTCACAGTCAAGACAATTTTCATGGTTTCGTGATCGCATGATCTCGTACTTAGTTCCCAAATCCCAACCATACTAAAAACGCATTAAAAACAAATTAGTTGCAGTTCAAAAGCAGAAAGGAACTTATAACGAAAGTGAAAAAAAATTAGGTGACCCAAAACTTGTGAATCATGTTCAAGTGGGTGAAATGTTACTTTCCTGTATGCAGTGATAAAAGCAGTTTGAAAACAGAATCAAACTCTTTTCTTAAGGGTTGGTTGGGTTTTACAGCACAAATCTTTGGCCAAGCTGAGTCAAACACAATATTTTCAAAGTTAAGTAATGAATACGCAGACGACGATGGTTTTGTTGACTTAGGAGAGAAATGCGTCCAGGAATCGAACATGAGTCGCCCACAACTCGCAGGTTGCTAGCGCAGTGGGCAAATCCAATTCTCAAGGTAGGTAGTTGAATTTATGTCGCACGGAACCAACACAAAGGGCTATTGGCAAAGGTCCGGATTCAATCCCGAAGGGCAAGCTCCGACTGTGTTAAAAAATATGAGGGTAACACCCCGTAATTTTGAACCAGTCAGTTCAAGAGTTCAACACCAGGGCTGGCCCCCACTATCCAAATTCCAGACCACGCCAATGTTGTTTTAACAATACTACATTTACCAATGTTAGATTTAACAAGCACCAACAACCACGTATACGACGGCCTTTGATTAGACCCGAGTTTCGACCAGCTAATCCGCGACACTACCAACTGGGCTGCGGTGACCCTCGACTTCTCAAGAGATGGACTAAGTACTAAAACACGTAAGGAGAATAGTAATTGTGTGGATTTGAGATGGTACAAGTAGCGGAAAAAACCGAACCAACTCCTTTATTTTTCTAGCACTATTCATAAATTAAATTCAAAGATATCATTTAATAGGGAATAACTTCCTCTACAAATTTAAATTCAAAAATTGCATAGGGGGACGTCTTCGTATCAAATTTTGAACAAACAACGCAATTTCTAATTGAACACTATGTTTTGATGCTATAGTCATCGTTAAATTAATTAGTCTAAATATAAAATTTCATGACTACATTCTTTATACCCTAAATATTCAATACTAAAGTTGGTGTCAATTTCAGTGATCACCTACACATAGAAAGTCGCCAATTCGTTGTTCGAGATTAAGTGTGACTGCTCGATTTTCAAATTTAAACACTACTAGTAGGCTCCGCCCCCTGCTCGCCAACCCACGGGCGCAAACCAACATCTAATTGTCTTCATAATTCGTATAATCCTATGACGTCACAGAGATGGCTTCGGCCCGTTTGCTTACGTTTGTCGACCCACAATTATGAGGAACCAAATTGAAATTTCTTAAAAAAACTCGACGAGCTGCAAAAATTTACGTTGAGTTACTCTACAAAAAAAAACACGACTGAACATTTGCACGTCTTTTACTCAGTCGCGTAACAAATTTCGCTTTTTTCAATTTTGGCACTTAATAAACCTTAAACTAATAGCTGCATCGGAAAAAAAATCTTCACAGTCTTGTTCCCTGTATAAGTGTGAACAAACCATGTCAATTTCGTAATTTTCTGATCCGTACTTTCTCGGGAAACCGTCTAAGAATCGAGCGAAAAACGCGAGTTTTCAATCCTGCGGCGGCGGCTACATTTTTTTAATATAGAGATTTCAAACGTATTTTTTAGCGATCCAAGAATTATCATATTTATTATGCACTTGAAAATGATTTGGGAATTAAATTATTACATTTACTATGTAAGTGCAATCGATCTAAGAATTATTATGACGTTTGTCAGACGTGTTTTAAACCCTAAAATCGTAATAATGAGGAAAATTTAATGTAGCACAAAAACTAATTATCGGAACGAGATGAACTTTTGCATGGCCATATTTGAAGTCCTGATCGATTCCCATCAAAATATAAAGGTTTCAATTCGTAATTTTTTCAAATATTAATTTAATAATTATTATTACAAACAGAAAACTATTTTTCAAATAAAATATTAGGTGGATTGTTTGGGTTGTTTAACAGTAACACAGCACAGCACAAAATATCAGCACTATAAAAATATTATTTAGGAGTATATCCTTAAAAGTCTAAGAAACTGATTTAACATTAGGAGCTCCAATCTTTCTGTACTCAAAACTATAGGACATAGTGACATGAAATTTGATATCTGAAGTTAAATTCTGATTTAGATTTGAAATTGCGTCAAAATTGGGGATTCCAATTGGAAATTGATGCTTAATTTAATATGAAAAGGTCGCTTATGCAAATTTTATGCATTTGAATTTATAGGAGACGTTTGTTCCTATCAAACACCATCTTTGAATTTTCTCTACTGTTAACCTTTAGACTACGGTCGGTGCAGCAGTTATACCATGATCGCGCCAAGAAAGAATTTAAACAATGGCCACGGCCAGTACATCAGTTGTACCTAGAAAGTTATGAGAATTGTGCCAAGAAAGAATTCAGATTACGGCTGTTACAGCAGTTGTACCTTAAAAGTTATACCAATCGCGCCAAGAAGGAATCTCGCTTGTTATATCGCACCCCAGCAAGAAAAGTGACAACTCAAAATTGCAGAATTAGAGAAACATCAACTTAAAGGATACTATAAAACCTATATTGAAACAGTATAAGCTTCTATTAAATATTAGGTAAGTATTTATGGTGGTAACTTCTATTATATTCTATTCTATAGAATAGTAATATAACATGCTGGGGCACCTCATACATATTTTTCAATGACAACATCAAAATTTTATTTTCTGACTCGTGTCACTTGCCGGGGTGCACTATCTAAAGCCGTAGTCAAAAGATTAAAATTGCTCAAATGAGCAGTGGTTGGTCGGGTTTTTTTTCGCGACTGTATGTTCAATTTGCATTGCACTGGAGCAACAGGTTATTGTTGACAGTCCGGGATCAATCAGAAAGGGAAAGAGCCAAGGACACCTCGAAAGTTTGAATTACGATCAGATGATCGGGTCAACACCAGAGTTGGCACCCATTGTGCAAACCTGGGTTGGAGGATTTGGTTAAATGGCGCATGATCCAGAAAAGGATAAGCTGCGCCAAACACAAGATAGAATTTCAAACCTGGGAAGGAAGGTAGATGAGCTTGGTTGAGACCACTTCCAGACTAAGCTTTTCAGAAGAAATGTCTACAACATGTAAAAACATGCATGATAATCGCCGACATTATTTTTTTGGCCACCTTTTTCCGGTTTCAAACAATTAAATACAAATCAAAATTTGCGCTGAAGAAGACAACCATGGGGACGCATTGCTTACGTTTAACCTGTTGTTGAATTTAACGTACTAGGGGGATCCGCCCCCTGCTCGCCTACCAACAGTAGTCTCATGAGATTAGGTCTGGAAGTGTCCTTGATGGTGATGAGTTCCACCAATGATGGTCAAAATATGTTTTATCCCTTCAACAATTCCTACAAGTTAAAAACATTGCAGCAGAAATTTCATCAATCTAGTTGAAATTTTTTAACAAACCATTTTTATATATTTTATTCATTAATTTTTACATTGGCTCATTGGTGTCTATTGAAAGGGATTAGATTTTTCTTGCACATGTGACACACAGAAGAGGAGGTCTGATTATAATCTGTCTAGAATTGGCTTCATAAGGGGTCATTTGTTTCTATAATTAACCTTTTCCCATGGGCTGACCTACAATACGAAATCCAGTAAATGATGGCAATAAAACAGTAAATGATCACAATTGAATGCTGTTATTGCGGTTGTACTCACTGATTAGCAACTAAAATGTGCTACTGTTACCAAGAGAAATGTAGACATCAGTGTAAATACAAGTTGCATTTGTTGAAAAGAATGACATGAAAAGTTGACACTTATGGGTTCAACAAATCAGTCATCAAATAAGAAATTGGGATAATTTGAAATGTCCATTGAGTGAATTTTTTACGAATTCTACCTCAGCACCACTAGAATCAAACTAACAGGTGATGTAGCAGAACAAACATGAAGTCAAACCCTGAGAATTGGGACAAATATTCTTGAATGTACAATTAACATTGGATAGATAGGTCAGGTACAGAACCACTCTTTTTCCCCTCTTACTGATAGCTAGTGAACCATGTGCCCTCCAGTGTCCAGGAACCCATGAGAGAATAGAGAATGTACAAGACAGTATATATCCCAAATATCATGAAAAGATGAAACAAGATTGCCAAAAAAAAATTTGGACGTCTTGGAAGCATGAGTAAGAAAGAATTTCTGATCAAGAAAGAGCATTCTACAGTGTAACATTTTTCATTGGAACACCCACCCCCCTACAGATTTAAAAATTTAACTTGGAAGTTTTACAGTTTACAAAAAAATGCATAGTTAAATGTCTCTAACTTAAACACCTTTTATTTTTAGCAAGTTTTTCTTAGTCTTTGCTATATTCAGGAGTTACACTGTACTTTCATGACAAATGTTGAGGGAAAACAATGATTCCAATTTCTGACGATTATATTGTGGTTCATTTAAGAATGTTTAATATTTGGATATATGAAACCACCGAAAACGTAGAGCTTGTTTAAACTTTTATTCGAAAAACAGATTGGACATTAGAGTAATGCTTAGGACCATATACCCATAGTAATCAGTCTGGATATCAGTGTTCTTCAGATTAGATTAAGTGACTTGCAAGCAGATCAGTTGTGCAATTATTTTACAGTTACAACTAAAACATAGAGTTCATTCTTCATTGTAAAACAAAGACAAGCTCCTAAAAAGTATACAGAACACAACCCCAAATGAAACTGATTACCATTTAAAACATGATTTTAGAAATTGAACGGCAGATTTCTGTTTTGCAATAACACTTCTTTGCAAAAAATCCTTTAGGTTCTGTAGGTACAGTATAGTAACAACTTGATAGGTCACACATTCGGCAAGTTTGGATGGCATGAGAATTGCAACTGCAGTGGTAATGATCAAGAGGAATAAAGCCAAATGTATCATGTTGGTTGGCAAGTTGATTGGGTTTTTATGGCACAAGGATCATACATGGCAAAAATGCACCACAAAAATTTAGACAGAATAAAGACTGGTGTAAAATTTATCTATTTACAATTTTGATTTAAAACTAGTCAGTATATAAAATCTAAATAAAGTGTAGAAATCCGACCAAATTTATCAGGTATTCGCAAGAAACAATGAATGTATTTAGGACAATACATTGAGATCATTGTAAAGACACTAGAAGATATATGGGTCATTCTTGCAAAATAGGCAAAATTCATGTCCCTTCAAAATTTATAGAATTCTATCACTCTGAAGATTTTGTCAACTTTCAAGAATAGTTTAGGATCACTTTTATAATCTACAGAATTAGAAAATTAATGACATATTTTTTTATTTTATACATTTTTAAAACTTTAAAATATCAAATATCATTGTCCTGGCATGTCCCTGAGTGAAATTTTACAATTTCTTCATTCATTAGGGTTTTAATATTTATTTATATATTCTTGTAAAAATAATTTATTCTGATTCTTTATACATCTGAAAGGTTATTAGTTACAATAATGGAAATAATATTGCAAAAATTTCCAAAAGTAACTTCAATAACCATTGTCCCAAGTAATATCATCATTTTCCTGGCATCTCAGATATCATTATGTGGGCAATTAATAGATGACAGCACTGAGTTAGAAGAATACTTTTCAAGTAATCTGGGGTTGAGATTATTTAAATAAATAACTGCCATCTTGAAAAGTTATCAACTTTTTTTTTGGTCAGCACATACAAGTTCAGAGTTCTAGGTTTATGTTTATTGAAGATCATTTTCCTGGCTTTGATAAAAATTAAATGTTTGTAGTAAATTTTTAATTTTTTTTTTATTGTCAAGTGTATAAAAGATATTTCTTAAATGTGTGTGAAATTCAAACTGAAATTTTTAAGGGTTCATCCATTAAGCCCTGAACAAGCCTATTTCATCATTATCCTGGCCATCATTGTCCTGCCTTTAACATACCAAGTCAATGATGTCAAGACAGGAAAATGATGTTTTGTGTTCAGTATTTTATAAATATTTAAATTATTAACTGAAGACAAATATATTCTTTACTTTTAACTATTAACTTTTGATTTTATTTATTATCCATTGTAATTTTTTTAATAGTAAAATACCTTATAATGGGCTTGAAATTTTAAAACTTATTTGTTTCTTTTATTTAAAACATAATGTTTTTGTCATTGCACCTAAAAATGTCTAGATATTACTAAATATCCTTTATCGCATGCTCTTTTTTATAAGTTGTAAACAATATATGGACAGATATGAGTGGTAAAAAGAAACAAACATATGAGGAAAGGTTGTTAAAGAAAAGGTTAGCTGAGAAACGTCGTCAGGAGCATATTAAAAAAAATTCCATAACGTTTGATACAAGATAAATTGAAGAGGCATGTGAAATATATGTTAACCAAAAGAAGAAAAAAGTGGTAAAGCCTATAGCTAAAATGAGTTCAAGGCAGAAAAGGGGAATTATAAAAATAGGAAAGAAAATTAAAAACTCTATCGAACAAGAAATTGTCATCCGATAGAATTGGCTACCCAAACCAAGTGAAAGCGGTATAGATATTCAACTTTCAAGTTCTTCAAACCCAGACACAACAAGAGATGATAATGTTAAGAAAAAAAGTTAGAAGAAATAGAACAGAGACCTACATTCGTATAAGGAAACTGGAAGAAAAATTAAAAAAATATACAAGGCAAATGGGGAAAAATACAAAAAGAAATACTACAGATCAAAAATAGCTGAGAATTGATTGCAGTAATTTAACACCACACAGCAAAACACGTAAACTGTTAAAAAAGCATAAAAGTTGCAGTAATAGCTATCCACAATGTTCCTACTTTCTAATAATACTTAAATATTCGGGAATCCATAATTTCCTGAAGTGTCATGTTCCTAGTAATTTTATTTATGTACTTAATCAGCTGAATTAAAAATACATGGTCATATGAAATGTTCAACAAGAAATTTATATATTTTTTTCTATTTTCATCATTGTCCTGGCAGGCTCGTCATTGTCCTGCCTTCCAATATTTTGAAATATTTTTTTCCTTAACAAAATGTTAATAATTTAGATTGCTGATATTTTTAATTTACTTAATGAACATGGTAGAAAATTATTAGGCCAAAAAAATAAAGTTTTAAAAACCTTCGATTGAAAAAATTTTAAGAAGCCAATTTTTCCTATTTCACAAGAATGACCCACATGTCTAACCTATCATGTCCCAAAATAAAAACTGGGAACCAAAAACTGTTCTACTAGTTCAGTCCAGATGGATGCAAAACTGTACACAAATCGTGTATGGTACTGTTTAAGTGTGTTATAGCTATAATATAGTGGCATTCATCTGCATAAATAAATAATTTGTAAAGTATATAATAAAAATCTTATTTACAATTGGAATCATACAATGAGGGATAACTCTGCATAAAAGATCAATACAACAGCATATGAAAGAAACTTCCCAAAAAAATACTTTCCCCATTAGATGGGATAATGTTAAACAGGGGCTCGATTGTGTATAAAAACTTCACATTGCATGCTAATTTTAGATCAACTGAAATTTGGACGTTTTAACTGATATAGAGCACTAAAGGTGAAAATTAAGAAATTTTTTAAGTGGCCAGTGAATTTGTTTCATTCAGTAGCCACTGAGGACAATTCGTATTTTTTTTTTTTTTTTTGTAGATTTTATCACTTTTATCATGGAAATACCTCAGGTCATGTGCACATGCATGTACTAATCTTCAGCCCTAAATTCCAAATACCATTTTCTATGTTTATGTTTACATGCTGTTTTTCTTTCTTTAAAAAAATGTAAAACTGTAGGTTCAACCATATAAGCTAATGTTTTTAAGAAAGTGTGACTGTAAAAAAAAAATTTTTAGTCTCCACTTTCAAACATTTAGTTGCCACATGGCGACCATTAATTTTCACCTTCATAAAGATGATATGGATATAGGAAATCAGCACAGAAAACAAACATCAAAACCAAACTATTAAAATTTTTATCAAGATCTGCAGTTGTTTTAATATTTACATTTTCTAACCATTTTCAAGCAAACCACTTAAAGTACCCTGCACTTTGTTTGACATGTACAATAAACGAACCATTTCTATTATCCATTTGTAGTAATTTGGTAGTGAACCCACTATAAACAAGACTGAAGCAGTTTTTTTCTTCAGCTGATTCAATAGGTTTTAAACAAAGATATGAAGAGCAATGATAAATAGATTACTACCCAAAACTCATTTTAACATATAACCATATATATGTATATATATTTAACAAATAGATTTATTCCATCCACTCAGCAAAAATTCTTATGAATAAAAGGAGGAACTTGATAGCATCCAATTCCAAGCTACTGAGGATAAGAGCTGGAGTGCTCCTCAAGAAAAGGAATATCATCGTAGATGCTCTCAGATCTGTTGTGATTGCTCATTTTAGGCTTTCAACTGATCACAGCTAATTGCCTGCCCATTTATATCATTTTAATTTAATTGATTCTGAATTGCATATTTCATGTAACTCTAGACAAGCTTTCAATGATCATTTGGACAGATGCACAACATTTAAAAATAGCAGTGAACCTGTGCAGAATTACTGGAGAGCTTGTGAGCTAATGGCATAATTGTCAAATGTTCAGTATTTGCCAACAAATCGATTTATAGAAAAATATATGCATGTAAGGTGTAGAGATCATTTGCAGGGCAAATGCAACCACTGAATGTAAAATGTGTCCGTGATTAGAGTAGGGTTGCCACAGTCTGGAAGAACTCAAAGTGTCCTTCCAATTAATTGCAGTGCCAGAGCTCTTCGAATTTCAGCAGGGAAGTAGTGCAGACCGGACAGAACAAATTAAATGTTGCTCTTGCCATATTCACAGTGCATCAATATTGCAAACAAAAAAACAGTCCACGATATGAATAGGTCAAGTGCAAACCATGAAATAGTGTAGGAAAGTATTTAATTTATATGAGTGATAATTTTCAACAAGTAAGAGTATAGACAAATAAGAATAAGTAAACAAATAAGAATAAGACAAAGTCAAGGATCTAGAGAGCGAGGTAAAATGTGAAATTTTTAAAAATTACAAGCATAGTTTAAAGCTAGCATTCCTTTCAAACATGGGTCTGTCCAGTATTGCATTTTATGCTCTAGCATCTCCAAGTGTCAAACACATTCATAAAACTTTCCCTTTTAATAATAAATTTAAATCAAGATGTAGTCTTGGGAAAAAGACAATTTAACCAAGGGAATAAGGCAAGTTGAGGCTTAATAGGAATATTTATTTGACATAATTTTGTAGTTTGATCATGTTCAAGGGAAATTATTCAAACAAAAATTGCAGTACGAAAAGGAATAAGGTGTGGCCAAACCAGCATAGTAGTTTTACCAAACTGTTTACAAGGTTCATTCCTCCAATATTAATTAATTTCTAGAAGCACAATCTATAACCTTTAATTAGTCAAGCATTTCAAATTAATAACAGAAGATACCAGCCCTTAAATCAAACAAAATTGTATCACTTTTCTATGCAAAACATAGGCAAGAGGAGTCACTCAATAAGAAAATAAAGATAATGCTGTAAGCATAAATTTAATACATTATTGTTGTACTAATAAATTCATGGTGAATAGCATGACTATGTCATTATAAATCGAACATTATATCATCAACATTAGTAGTACACACGGGTTGTTTACCAGTTAGAATTACGTAAGTTATTCCAATTTCATACAAAAAGACTTGAGTATTCAAAACATAACTGGCTCATGTTTATGAATTATATTAAGTACTTATATTGTGCGATAAAATTAAAACTTGCGGTTAAATATATTCTCTGAAATCACAAATAAAAGGGTGAAATCAGCATACAAACAAAAACACGAAATAACGAGCATGGAATTACTAAAATATACATCAGATGATTTGCATTATTATGATATAAACATTCTCCTGAACACCATGAGGAAGCATACTCATGACCGCAACTTACCTATGGTAGATATGAATGTCGTATTAAAAGCGTCGTCGGAAAATCTGAATAATATGCATGTTTTGCCTACACCAGAATCTCCGATCAGGAGTAATTTAAAGAGTAAGTCGTAAGCTTTCTTGGCCATTACACGATATTATTAAGCAACGCAGTGCCTTTTAAAATGGCTATTTGTATTTCACTCTCAAACCCAGATCTTTGTCCGACATTAATGAAATATTGCATCGGCTGTATTGCCAAAACCGTGTTGCGAAAACCTTTGTTGTTTACAATAAAATAATTTTGTGAAAATTGATCCAAAGAGGTATTGTAATTAACGTCTTGTTCCAAAGAGAGTTAATGATGAACGTTGGCATTCAGGTCTAAAAATTAAATTTAAGCTAGATACTGGAAAATAAAATGTGTCTTTATTTTAATTATTTTACAAAAAGTTCAACTTTTATTTTATTCATGTAGCATGGTTCTTTAGAAATGTTCTTGTTCCTGTTTAGTAAATAATTGAGTAATATGTCTGAGTATTTGGTATTCTTAATTAAAGTCACAATGGGCTATTGGCGACGTTCCGGGATCAATATGTCCGAGAGGGTATGGTATTTTTAACTAAAGTCACACTGCTATAGATAAGTATGTATTTAATTAACGACTAACTGGAACAACACTGGTGACTTTTGGTAATGGTCGGGGATAACCCACATAAGAGTTATAAAAAGGAAAGATCCTAGGATAACTCCACGTAAATTTGAACCAGATGACAAAGTCAAATCTTAGCAGGCACCCCACTCTCCAAAATTCCCCACGAGAGATCTTAATCTTGACAACAGAACGTAATTTGGAACCATAGATAACGAGGCGAGAAAATTTGGACAGGAGAAGTAAAATCTTCGCAGACGTCTGGCTTTTCTTTCACTAAAAATCTCCAATTGTCACATTATAATCACAATGATGTATAAATTTTCCATATTTCTCAGGGGAACCAATCGAAGTCACAGTTTTAATAATTAGTTTGAAAAGACACAGAAGGAAAGGTGGGTATGTATTTAATTAACGTCACACTGGATCACCACAAGGGGCTAATGATGACGGCTAGGGATCAATTCAGACGGAAAAGATCCGAGGGAGGATTCTTTGGAGAAACGCCTAAGTGGCACCCCATTCTCTAAACTTCCACACCACGCCAATGTCGGACATTTAAGGCCATGACAGATTTAACATGCACCAGCCTTCTTGTACACGACGGTTATGGGTTGTATTTGAACTCGTAACCTTCCGTTGTATCTCAGATCGTTCCCTTGGAGATTGATCTAGGACCGTAACACATAACCGTTGTATTGCTCTAGTGCGACATCACCGATACCAAATGTTCTTGAATGCCGCATATTGTTATCTTAAAATGCAGTTTATCGCGGTATTGGCAATGTTTGGTGTTGAATCTAATTGGTAGGTATGTAGTTGATTAACGTCGTAATGGAGCAAGACAACGGGTATTTGATGACAATTTGAGATAAACCTATAAGAGAAACATCCAAGGACAACGACTCGCAATTTTGAACCGTGGTCAGATGACGAGGTCTACACTTGAACAGGCATCCCACTCTCCAAACTTCCACATCACTCCAACGTGAGGACATTTCAGGCCACGACAGATTCAGTGTGCACTAGCCGTTGTGTATAGTATGGTCTTTGGCTGGACCTAGTTTCGAACTCACAAGCCTCCGGTTGCTAACCTGTTGCTCTTCCAACTAGGCGTCTGTGGCCTAAAAATGGTAGATGAACCAAGAACAGTATTACAACCAAGCTTCCTGAAATTAACTCTCAGCCTTCTATTTTCTGATATTCAAAATCACTACATCGATCCAAGAATGACTTACGTTAATCCTCTTCTGACATACTGAAAGTTAGTATGTATTTAAGCGCGTATCTCCATTATTCAATCAGATGGTAATGGTAATGGTAATTTTAGTTAACGCCGTACTAGTTAACGACAGTCAGATGACTAGAGTAGAACAGGTATTTCATAAATTAAAACTAGGAAGAGATTAAAGAGAAATAAATTTTGCAAACATTCACCAAAACAACACAATTTTCATACACTACATTTCTATTCGTCTATGTTTTTATTTACGTGCTACTCTTATTAAAAAAAAGGGCAAAGGTTTTTTTTCTGGCACATATAACAGCACGTTGCACCAATTAATTAAAAATGTAATGCGTGAACAGAAAGTGAATCTGGCGTTAAATCAACTTATTGTGCAAATAATTAATCTAAAGAAACACAATGGTAAATTTTTCATAATTCATATTTGATTTTGAATAACAATTTTCAGGAAAGTACAGTAATCAACGACGGTACTGGAAACGGATTAATATAGTGGCTCTGAATGTTACTTTGTAATGATACTTGCTCATAATTAGCAAGAGTCAGCTGTATCCCAGTTGGAGGAAGAGCAGCGCATTAGCAACCGGAGGGTTGCAAGTTCGAAACTCGGTCCAGCCAAAGAACTTCGTGTATACGGGTCTGGTGCGCATTAAATATGTCGTGACCTGGAATGTCTTCACGTTGGAGCTGTGTGGATGTTTGGAGAGTGGGGTACAAGCTTAGATGTTCTCGTCAGTTGAACATAGTTCGAAATTACGAGCTGTTGTCCTAAAAACAAATTTTCCTTCCAGATTGATTCTGGACCATCGTCAATTGTCCGTTTTGCTGCTCCAGTTCGACCATAACTAAGATGATTTCATTGCTTTTTAGAAAGAAAGTATCCTCGAGTTTGATCTCTGTAAAGGAATGGAACCTACAAAGAATGCGTTTGAAATCCAAAAAGGTGTGGCTCTATTCAACATGAATGAAATTCGTGAGGCTGCCATCAGTACAATGGCGCTCTTGGGTCATCCAGCATGGCTAAATGCGAATGACAAGAAAACACTCAATTCCCCAGCTATATCTCAATGGGTATTTTATAACAGAGCGAAGATGGCAGTGAAAAGAGCTACGGTGAGCCAATTTGTTGGAGGTGTGCGGGGTGTCATCCCAGCTAGCAAACTCGCACTCTATGGAGACTACAGGTATGTTTTATAGGCAGCTACAAAAAGTATAAAATATCTAAGCCGATTAGATGGGATTTAAGATAATCGCAATGAGATCAATAATTGGTACAGCTACACTCTACGTTTATGAGTGATGGCAACGGCTTGGCGATTTTTTTTGGAGCACTTCTAGTAGCGAGTTACGTTAAATTACGGCAAACGATCTGTCGTTACGGTTGTTGTGGTTTTAATGGCAACCTCGGAAAACGGAAACGTTCAATTTCCATTTTGAATATTCTAGAAAGTTCTTCCAAAATCCGTTAAAGTCGTTTGATTGCATTGGTTCTTTGAAATTTTTTCTTTCCTCTCATTCGCTATTTTGTTTTAAAAATATTCTTTGATTGGACTGGTCCTTTTAAATCTTTTTATCTGATACTATTGGTCCATTTATTTGTATTTCGACAGCTGTGGAATATTTATTTTAGTATAATAGTTTTCACGAAAGAATTAAGAGTTTTTTTTTTTTTTACCATTTTCGTTTTCATTATTTATTTTTTCACGCAAGAGTTCTGGCGTTATCAGGTTGTATTATTTTTATTATTATTATTTTTTTTAATCTTTTTTTTTTTTCAACATGACAACTGTGTCTATTGTAATTGATGTTTCAAGGTTTTCTTACCCAATAAATGTAGTTTAGTTTTTCTGTTGGTTCATAATTGTGTTTTGAAATGAGTTTAAACTTATTACTTTGTGTGAAAGTTTTAAAAAAATATACTTTTCAAAACGTTTTCAAATGTGTTTTCAAGCTTTCCTTTTCCGTTGTAAAAAGAAAAATATTTTTTAAACAATTATTTCCTTGACGACATTGAAAGTGCGCCAAAACAAATCGACAAATCCGTTGCCACCGCTTATAAACGTAGACTGTAGCTGTACCCAATAATTACTAGCAAAAGTCAAAGATAAACAGAGTGATGTAAAAGGACAAGTTCACCAATCCATGCTTCGACGTTCTGAGGCAAGTATATTGATGCTAATGAAAGGAACTCTGAACTTGTAAGAGTATGTCTTATAAACATGTTATACTTTACTTGTATTCCTTTAGTTTTTATTCTTCCTGTATTTCTAGCAACTACGGGTGGCGTTTGCGGTTTATATGCCCCAATGCAAAGGGGGTTTGTTTTGGTATTCTTGATCTACCTTTTAAGTCTGTCTACGATCTTTTGAATCACACTGTATAAAAATCATTTCAAAAATATTGTCGAACGCTGAACACAACGGTGCCTTGTGTAAAATATCGAATAGTTTTAGAACAAAATTATTTTCATTATTTCACGCTAATTATTGAGGATTTTAACACAAGAATTGTATCAATCTTGTCATAATGGTTTCATCTATGTTTTTACAAATAAGACCAATCTGTGGATTCTGTCACAACTAAAGGAAAAATACATTTATAATTTTTTAAGATAAAAATAACGAAAGCTTTAGTTTTTTATGTTGAATTTAAATCATTCTACAAAATCCGAATGTCATGGAAACAGAAAATTATAAATAGGTAACGTTTATTTAAATTCATAGGTACGATTTAGAATTGGAAGACATGTATGACATTTTAGACGAAATGACGTCAGAACAATCTGATACTGAAGAATTCTATGTTGCGAACTTGAGTTCTATCATGAAATTAAAAGAACCTTTGGAGACAACGCATGATGAAAGACACGAGAGGAATAATAAATATCTTCAATCTGATAAAGATTGCATCCAACTAGACATAAAACTGAAATGTGATGCAAAATCTCAGACTTCCTGTGGAGAAAATCCCGCTCTCTCTCGGTAAAGTACCATGTTTTTATTGGCTACCTACACGGATTGATTTGATTTTTTTTTTGTGTAAAATGACCTAACCACCTTATGATGTATCATAAATAAGCTCTATGCATCATATTGAAAAAAATGTTCGTTATTAACTGAACGAAGAAATCAAAGTTTACTCTTGACGTATATTTCAGCGCACATCAGTTTCGATTTCAAATGCACACTTTCTCCGGCTCTCTATCGTCGTGACAACTTTATGCGGCCTCTAATTGTCACGAACTACGAGTTTGAAGATGGTAGAATCTTTCGAGGAATTTCATCGATTCTGTATTCACACAAATATCTAATCACTACGTGTGCGTTTTTGTTTTCTCTAAAGATTTTCATCCACTGATAATCAATCGCAATGTATAATTTATGTAATGAATAATAAATAATCTCTATGGCGAATATTTGAATGTGTTCGGGTGGCTTCCGTTACGGTGAACAGGATGGGTACATTTTATCGTATCTGTATTTTATTTTCTGCATTTAAATTGCATCTGTTTGTTACTACAAGATGCATGACTTTGCATGCTTTTATTTTAGTTTAGTTTTCTTCTTTAATAAAGGCATCACGACCACCTCTTCATGGACGACTTAGTATGTCGATTCCCTCTATTCCTCCAAGATGGGTCATGCACACTACAATGAGTCCCGTGAAGAATACGAATGAGATCAGATGTATTTTTTAAATAATCATACCCCTAAATTGTTCATTTCACCTAATTTTTTTCATCTTTCACACTTTCAAAATCTTATACATTGTGAATTAAATTCTTTAATTTCATTAATTTGGTTTAGACGATGATCTTGTTTTATGATCTCACTATTGTATGAATGTTTTCATTCTCATATTCATATTTTATAGGGTTTAAATCAACCTTTTATCTTTATCTTGGTCTATTAATTTTAATTATTTTATTATTTATAGGGTTATATCTATTGAGATTGGCCCAGCTTTTGAACCTTGAATCATAAAACCTAAACATCCAATTCAATCCACTAAATTATTTAGCGTCTCACGAAAGCAACTATTTTTATTTAAATATGTTTTCTAGTGTCAACTGACTCAATTCACATTATTTAAAAAAAGAGCGTCATTTAATTAACTCTTTTAGTTTTGAATATTCGTGGGACCCCACATTGACAGATCGAATTGGTCTACACACTTCGTAAGGCCTGTTCTGCACCTCTTGGTAGGCCTTAAGCATTTGTTAGCAGGCCTGAGAGCGTGGGTTATGAAAAAGATGAACTCCTCCAAGGTTCATCTTTTTCATAACCCATTTTCAATGTCATCTACCATTGAGAACAGAAACCGCAGAAGTCAGTTACTCGAGTGGTTTCTGTACCCAACGCTGTTTTTAATGGCTCTATATTCTCTTATTGAAGCCAGGGACTAATGTGACTTCTTCACGCTTTAAATGCCGATCCTAGACAAGCTCATTTTTGCAACCAAAAAAAATCAGTCTTTAAATTGTTTGGACTTGCGCGGTTGGTTTTGCACACATCGATTCAATATTTTTTTTAGTCTGAGTGACGAATCGAGAGCTAAATCACTTCTTCATTCTGGACTTAAGATTGATAACAGGTCCTCTCGTAAAATTAAAGAAATATAAAGTCCAAGTATAATGCATATCTTTAACAAATGTTTAAATTTTACTGTTCTTGGTGCATCTTATACAGTTTTACTATCCTATTCGAGGAACATCTTCTTTAGGTGTACATGAGCGTCACGAACCCGGTACCCTAGTGATCTATTTTCTCAAGGTGTTTACTGCCTGGTAAACATGGGGGTCGTGATGCCAGGGGATTTCCAATCGACTTTCTCTATTTTCTTTTCACAATTACTTGACATTGGGTTTGGCGCAGAAAGGCTATAGTTCCATGAAATCAAAAATCAACCAACCAACAGTTTTATTATTAGAATGCATTGAAACGATTTTAACTTAAAATTAGAATGTATATTGCAGATAAAAAGACTTTTCATGTTTCGTGGATATCTTTTTTCCTTCGTATTTAACTTTTGTGGGTATGCATTAGTCTTTTTAAGCATTGCATCCTTTTATTTAAATTTGGACAGCGATGGCCCAGTTGGTAGAGTCGCGGATTAGAAACAGAAGGGTTGCCGAGTTCGAATCTGGATCCAACCAAAGATCGATGTGTACGTTGGAAACTGGTGGACGTTAAACTGCCGTGACCTCAAAAGTACTAAGGTTGGCGAGGTGTGCTAGTTTGGAGAATGGGGTGACAGCGCAACTGTTTACCTAGTCATATGACAAAGATTTAAAGTGACGAAGTGTTGTTGTCTTCGGATATTCGGGATTGATCCCGGACCTTTGTCAATAGTCCGTTGCGTTTTTTCAGTGTGATATGTATTCAACTACCAACCTTGTTTTTAATTCTAGAAATTCGAATAATTAAAAAAATAATAATTAAAGACATTGAAAATTAAAATTAAACTTGGTATTTATTTTCTGTATTTCATGATTCATGTAATGAATTTCGAGTTTTTGAAATGGGAATGAGAAAATATTTAGAAAAATATTTATGATAGAGATCTTGGTTTTCAATGGCACGATAGATAAGTAATGAATTGATTATTGGGTACGAATTACGAGGAGTTTGATTTTAGTAACGGAAATCTAAAGCAGATCACTGCGGAAGCAACCAAGATATATTAGTATCCGGTGTAATATCCAGCGAATGATTGTACGTTTCCTTAAAAAAAAATTGAATTGAGGGTAAATTGGTTAAGATAGTGTTAAATGAATGAGGCCAGATTAGAATGTGTTTAAAATAGAATTATACTCTTCTGCTGTGGGATTAGTAAAAGTGTTTTACTTCATTACAGTTGTTAAAGGCTCAACAAGAAATAAAATTACGATGTTAAATTTGTCATTCTTTTACTCAAAAATAAAACAAAATTTTGAATGAAACTGTAAAAACTGAAATAACCTTCTAAAATTCAGAAAAGTAAAAAATAAGGTATCATTGGTTCAGACTTTTTCAGCTTGAAACAGATGGAAATGTGATATGCCTAATTTGCAAGGAGATTCAAGTGAAAAAGGAATAAATGGTATAGAGAAACATTAAATGGAAATTTCATATACCATTTGAAAATACGTCTCTATGTATAGGAAGCAAATATCACTCAAAAGTAGATAATTGTGAGATCAGATTCTGGCTTACTGGAAATGATATGTTAATGATATTGTTTATGTTTAAGGGCAGGTTAGTGATTAGCTTTGTTTTGTTATTGGTTGATGTAAATTAAACCCCTATTCAAAGAACGAGCAGACAATGTTACACCACCTTACACGAGCCGACAAGGTTACTCCAGGTTAGGCACCTGAACAACTTGCGCCGACCAACCGGTATAGTGGTTAAGGTGTTAGCCTCTAGATCGTAAGGTTCCTGGTTCGAATCCGGGTCCGGGCATGGATGTTTGTAAGCGTATGGTGTAGAGGCGGCTGGTGCATCTTAAATCTGTCGTGACCGAAAGTCCTCACGTTGGTTTGGTGTGGAAGTTTGGAGAGTGGGGTGCCAGCTCAGGTGTTGCTTCGTCATCTGACCGTGGTTCAAAATTACGAGGTGTTGTCTTCGGATCTTTCCCTTAAGGGACTGCTCCCGGACCGTCGTCAATAGCCCGTTGTGTTGCTCTAGTACGACGTTAACTAAAATTACCATTACCATTACCTGAACAACTTGCGAGTTATGAATCAAATTTCACTTTAGGTAGGTAGAGAAACTTAACTTTACGTCGCACTGGGAGCAACATAACGGACTATTGATGGTTGTCCGGGATTATTCACGAAGGGAAAAATCCGAGGACAATACCCTTTTTTAATATGTTATAGCGATACTTAAAACGCGACGTGATGATTTCCTAACAAGTGGCTCGAGAAATGTTGCATCAAAGTTAAGAAATACATTCAAGTCATTCAAGTGTAACGCTGTTCAGACATCTCATGGTGTTAACGGCTCCTTTTCAGATTTTAGTGCTGATTTTCAAGATTAAACCCACTGGTATGCACAAGATGGAGGAGTTATCTTTGCTTATTTTATACTTCCTCATAGACAGAACGTCTTAATAACATGAATTCTCAATTTCAAGGCTGAAAGATGAGCTGATCGTTGACGATAATCGACCAAGATAATGCGTTTTTTTGAAAATTGAGATTATCTCTTTCGGGATAAATGAATTGAGAATAGGCAGTCAACTTGTAATGGTCTCCATTGTTGTCGCCTATGTATAATTACACGATAAGTCTTTTACAATAATATGTGTCTACAGTTTTTATTACATTTTGAAGGTGGTCGTAAAGTGAGCTCTCTTTTCTCCGTGCCCGGTATAGTTAATTCTTGATGCAATCGTCATTGCTATGCATACGCAGCAGAATCATCTGGTTTTTGTTTGGGGCCACGGTAGCCTGTTTAAAAGAGCAGAAGGTAAGCAACCAGAGTGTTGCGAGTTCGAAACTCGATCCAACCAAAGACCGTGGATGGTTTTACACGTTGAATCTTCCATGGCTTCAAATGCCCTCACTTTGGCGTGGATAAGAAGTTTGGAGAGTGGGGTGCCAGCTCAGGTTTTGACCACGTTGTCTGACCATGGCTTAAAATACAAAACGCTGTACTGGGATCTTTCTCTTCAGGATTGACCCCGGACCGTCACCAATAGCCCGTTGTATTGCTCCAATACGACGTCAATTAAACCAACCACTTTTGTTT
Organism: Metellina segmentata; assembly: GCA_947359465.1. NCBI lineage: Eukaryota > Metazoa > Arthropoda > Arachnida > Araneae > Tetragnathidae > Metellina > Metellina segmentata. The sequence continues at coordinate 95,149,845 of OX375875.1, read as the reverse complement.
AAAAAATTGAGTTACGAACTTCACTTCTCTATAAAGTCATTGCTTGATGCGGTTTGCAGATCATTACGTTTTGTAGGTAGGTAGTTGGTATTACGTCGCACTGGAGTAACATAGCAGGCTATTGGAGACAGTCCTGGATCAATCCTGAAAGGAAAGTTCCGAGAACAGCACCTCGTCATTTTGAACCCCGGTTAGTTGACGAAAACACTTGAGTTGGCATCCCATTATCTAAACTTCCACAAAAGGAAAACGTGATATTTGAGGCCACGACAGATTTAACGTGCATCCTCCCACACGTAAACGACTGTCTTTGATAGGATCGAGTATAGAATTCTCAACTCACCGCTTGATAATCCGCCACTGCCACTCGTTCATAATCCTCACGAAAATACATTGTCACAACACAGAAGTCATATGTGAAAACATACTGAAAGAATCTACGGAAAATACTGTTCACAATTCAATCTTACATTCCTTGATCGATTTTGTTCTAGTAACTGTAATACTGTTTTTAGAGCTATAACATACAAGTCATCTGTGAAAACATACTCAAAGAAACTACTGAAAATTACTGTTCCCGAATCAATCTTATAATCCTTAATGGACTTTGTTCTAGGAATTGTAATAAAGTCCCCACCCTAAGCTACAGTATACAGGGGATGCAGTTAAACGGGGATATACAATAGACACCTTGTATCAGCACATGCCCTGGTACCTCGTAGTTAATGGGATATTATCAGTCAATATAGCCGGGGCCAGAAATGCATACTCAATTATGATGCAGTTGCTGTGGACTCGTTCACAGTTGGGGAGACGTTCCAGTCTATATTTGACGTGCACATACCGTGCGAAAACACGAGTGCCAGTAAGAAGTGCTCAAGATTGAACTCAGGACGTAAATCTTCACGTTACAGTGGAGTGGAACGAGAAATTCATGCGCATGCTTTCTCTAGGTCAGTTATTACAAAGTTTCACTTGCCTCACTGGAATATATAGATTTGATTTGTCGCTCTTCGAGGTCCCCAGGTAAGGTTTGATTTGCCATCTTTTTGCTACACGAGGATTTATTATTATAGACCGCAATCTGTGAACAGACATGTTACGATCGTGATTCGAACTCGGAAGTCTGATGAAATCGTCTATATTTGTGAGGAGACACTGATATTTCACGAGATAACGTTCTGATAATTTCTACTCTAATGTAATTCATCAAGAAAATGCAAACAAAAGCGTCCGCGTAAGGACTTAATATGCACCGTAGTCTTACCAAGGTAGTACAAATGGAGTAAGCAGGCAAAAATCTTAATAGGTGATGTCCAGTAATCAGTGACGATTATCTTACCAATGCTACTACACCGGGGAAGGGAATATAATCTATCGACCTAAGGGGTTGAGAAATTTGAAATGCTGAAAGTAATATACACTATATGGGCAAAGGTATTTAGACACTACAGAAATTCGGAGGAGGATCCATTTTAGTGTGGGGTTGTTTTACTTGGTTAGGACTAGGTCCATTGTTTTATGTACCTGATACCATGGACGCTGACGTGTACCTCGACTCTCTAGATAATTTGGCCTTACCTACACTATGGCAATACTACGGCGATGATGGATGTTTCTTCCAACAGGATCGAGCTCCATGTCATACTGCTAAACGCATAGCGGACTGGTTTTCTGAAAATGAAGTGAATTTGCTTGACTGGCCTCTTCAGAGTAGGGTTGCGACATCGATGTCGATGTTTTCAAAACATCGATGAACAAATATTGGGGCGTATAATAATTATAGGCCCAATATTTTTTATTTACAGTAAATAAAAAATAAGTTTCTTGTGTCCCCCCCCCATAAGCTGATAATTTTAACTTATCAAAACCGTCCCACCCTAAGGCATACGGTGTAGTTTTGGGTTGTGAGCAACCCCGCACAGCACATGCGTTGCCGCCTATGTTTCTCAATATTGCAATACAATTACACTTACTATCATGGGATGGGCTATGATAGATCTTCTAGTCTTATTTCAAGAAGTCGATTGGCTATTATCTTAAGGCCTTGTCTTGACTTTTTACTTGTCCAAAGTAGTTTTCTTTCTACTTTTTTGTGGTCACGGGGAAATAGGTCTTTTCTTATGTTTTCCCACAGTTTGCAGTCGTAAATTACGTGGTCAACACTTTGAATTCCTTCTCCACATTCGCATTTGTCTTCCTTATTGAATAAACGTTTCTGGTGCTGTCCAAATACGCCGTGACCAGTGATAAATTGATTGATCTCAAAAGTCCTTGTATTCTGTATGGAGTACTCTTCCCTTCTCTGAGTAGTCCCATCGCCCTTGCCACATCCCTTCTGCTTCTTTGTTACTTTGTTTCCGGATGTATTCCTTGTCCATTTGTTGCGCCTTGTCGATGTACTGTTTCTCTGTTGCTACTTTTGCCAGAGCATCCGCCCTCTCGTTGCCCTCATGGCCTGCGTGGGCTTTAATCCATTTTAGGTTTATAACTCCTGAGTAATTCTTTATTTGATGTTTCATATTGCAAATATATTTATCACTTTTGGTAATATTGCCTAGATCATTAACACGGATCTTGATTCAGTAATAATGTCGGCCTTTCTGATGTCATTCTTTGTAATGAGAGATATAGCTCTGTCAATAGCTATTAATTCTGCCATATAAATCGTAGAGTGATCGGTAGTTCTTATTGCCTCGCTGTAAACTTCTATCCCTTCCAAATAAACGACTAAGCCGCTTCCGACCTTCCCTTCTTTTTTAGAGCCGCCTGTGAAAATTTTCACTCCTTCTAATCTTTCTTCTTTACCATGATATCCCATAAGTTGATAAATAATTAATAATGATTAACAATAATTATTGGTATGTACGTGCCTATTTATACTTATAGTTAGTAGTACCTATGTCACATTGTGTTGCAAATATTATTTTCTTTTATATTATTCAATTTGAAAATAAAAGATTTGTTAATTGTTCTTTTTAATTTTTGTGACTTTGTTTTGACACCTAAAAAAAAGTCAAAGAAATAGATTAATACTACTTTAAAACACAATTCCTCTGTTGCAGTGCAATGTCTAGTGCTATCAGTCAGTGGATATCGAAGTGGAGAAAACTCTTGGGCCATGTTAGACGTGCCGTTAATCAGGGAAAAGCGATTGACTTCTGGACAGACACGCTCTTGAAGACTTGTTTGAAGTTCCTCTCTGCGTTCAAATGCAACGAGTCTTTGATGCAGCTGATGAACACAGAGATACCGTTCATTACGAACTATAACCAAGTAAGATTATTTGGTTGCGTAAAAGCATCGCTTTTTCAGAAATAAAAAGTTACTTAACGAGAAAAAGAAAAGGATTTTTTAAACATCGTTTTCCTCAATCTTAATTGTTGCGAAGTTAACCTTCCTGGTGGTTGCAGTTCGACAGGGTATCTTTCGTCATTAGCAAAACTGACGTTGAAGGACGATGTATCGCATCATTAGAAAACAACTGACAAATCTTGATCTCGTTATAAAAGTTCGGCAAAATCTTGATGACGAGATACCTTGTCATTATCAAAATTGGTCAGATCTTGATGGACAAGATATATCTTCGAAACTACTCGGAGGATTAACCGACAGATCCTTTTTATATCCGATGATTCAAAGGGCACTGTCATGTTAATGGATACCCCTGTTGCGTTTTTGAACCAAATACTGGTTTTTCTGTCAGAGATACGAACATCATTTCTGCTCGTATCTCTGACAGAGGTATCGTCAAGACACAAAACCAACTTCAAGTAAACAATGCCGTGGAAGATAATTTAGAATTTGTAATTGGAGAATACTGTAATGAGTGGAATGAAAGCTGAAAAAGATCGCTTGGATATACCAGGAGCGTAACCCACGAGTTTACTAAATGTAGTAAATCCCATGGAGGAGGAAAGAAAGGAACACTAGAGTACGGAATGACGGAAACAACTCGGAAGCTGTTTAACAACAATTCTTAATTTTAATCGGCAGTCGGCAGATAACAAATCGGCAGATCAAAGTGCCATTTTCAAACAGAACGTTTTTTTTACACTTTGCTATTTTGTTTCCAAGTCACCTGTATGGAAAACGGAAAAGGTTAAACTTCAACTTGTAGAATTTTAACCCTAAAATTATTACTTTTCCGCATTCTTTTTATTCATCAGGATAAAATACAAAAAGCACTGATCTTAGGTACGTAAGTTGTAATCATTTTGTTTTCACAGAGCACGCATCATTATTCTATAAAATTCATATCGCACTAAAAAACAAACATTATCTGTTGGAAATTTTATGCATCGAATCTCAATACTTCTATCAGCATCTATTTCGTCCTTTTCCATCTCAGTGGCTCAAAATTACGTGGCGTTGTCCTCGGTTTTTTCCCTTTGGGATTGATCCCGTACGTTGTGTTGCTCCAGTGTGATGTTAATTAAAATGCCTACCTACTTTTTCCAGCTCAGCGCAGACCCAATCTCCATGATAGAACTTCTATCTCTGCCCCAACCAGCTATGGAAAACAACTTGTATTTGGACTCAACCCAAGAGGACTCTCTTTGGTTAAAGCTGTCCTCTCCATTCATCAGAAAACTGTGGACGGAGGAAAAAGGAATTTGGGTCAACGAGAAGAAATCTTCAAGAGACGACAGCTTTTTCGGAAATTTGCCTGATCCCACTGTAGGAGGAACAAATTTTCTCAGAAGGCAGTCGTACAGAAGTGGGTTAGTTGTTATTTGAACAGCTTTCTATATAACTACCAAGTGGTGTGGTTGGTGCTTATACTATGGTGATAGATAAGTTCTACAACAAGAGATAGAGATTGTGCAGAATGAATTGCGCTATTCCAAGAGCTCTGTGCATAAAGCGCCTCTGTTGATCGAAGATCTGGAGCACATTTCTGTAGCAGACCAAATTAGCTCCATTTCGCATTCCTCTGTTAACCGAGTGTAGCAGCAAAGCCTTCACTCCTTGGGTGATCTTATTAGTGGTGGATTTATACTTCTGCCGCCTAGGGGCTACCGGCAACATGCCGCCCCACCCCCTCCAACTTGCACTTTCTCCCCATTGGTTTATCAATAGCACGGAATCATTAGTAATCTTCCCTAATTGTGTTCAAAAAATGTTTTTGGGATATATCAAAAACCAGAACCAGATCGACACGTAACACCTGTTTATATTGTTTATTTTAACATGTGAGAACAACTTGATATAAACTTTGGTACGGCATCAAAATGTTATTCATTTAGACATAAGTATCAGCAAAACAACTCTTTCCATTATAAGTTCAATAACAGATGTTGAGAAAATACTGTATAGTTGATAATGATAAGGAAGTGTAGTTTTAATAAAAAACACGTTGTCAAATAAATTTTAAATGTTCTGATAGTAAAGTATACTAAGTGGAAATCTCTCTATATTAAAAAAATGTTACCGCCGCCGCCGCAGGATTGAAAACTGTGTTGTTTAGCTCGATTCTTAGACGGTTTCCCGAGAAAGTACTGATCGGAAAAAACAAAATTAACATGGTTTGTTCTTCATCGTATTCCCTGGACAATTATCAAGATTTTTTTCCGATGCGGCTATTAGTTTAGGGTTTATTAAGTGTCAAAATTGAAGTAGCGAAATTTCTTCCGCGAGTGAGCAAAACACATACAAATTTTCAGTCTTCAGCCGTGAGTTTTTTTTAAAGAGTACCTCTGAACGTACATTTTTGCAGCTCGTCGAGTTTTTTTTTTAAATTTCAATTTGGTTCTTGATAATATTTTTTTGAAATTCGGGAAAAATCAGGACATTTGTGTTACTTTTTTTTTAAACTGCCGTATCTATATTTTATTACTATTAGTTTTTAATTTTTAAAATATCGCAGTATACCTCAGAATGTTCTCTTTCTTACGGTACTATTATTTTTGAAATCAGTTAATAATTAAATTGGATGCGATCAAAAGTTGGTCATACAAAATTCGGAATCTTTGGATATTTTCGCTACTTTTTGTTACAACCGTTAACTAAAACTCATATCTATATCGTATTACTATTAGTTTTTTTATTTTGAAAATAGCGCGCAGTATACCTCAAACTGTATTCTTTCTTACGGTACCATTATTTTTAAAATTGGTTCATTTAAATAAATTCGATGCAATCATAAGTTGGTGACACAAATTTCGTATTTTTTATTTCGCGGAGCATTGTATTCGCGGAGGGTTGTATTTTTGACTATCGGGTTTGCCAGATATCAAATTTATCGTAGCAACAATTGCCATAAAAACGATTTCTTTTTATTTGGCGAGGAAAAAGGCTCGCTTTTTTCCCTCTATTCTCAGACAGTTTACCGAGAAAGTATAAAATACACATCGTAAAGTTTGGAGATTAACAGGGTTTACTTAAAATTGTACAGGGAACAAGATGCAGAAGATTTTTTACTCATGCGGCTATTAGTTTAGGGTGCATTAAGTGTTAAAGTAAAAAAGAGTGAAATCACTTGCGTAAGATGTATTTGTTTGCGAAGCAAACCAAACGGGATTGCGTAGCAATCCCCGGGGGTCGGCGAGCGTAAGCGAGCAGGGGGCGAAGCCCTCTCTGTGACGTCATGGACCGTAAAGTGAAATCAGGATAATACAAATTATTCAAATAGTTTCACTCTGCGAAAGGAATGTTGGTTTGCGAAGCAAACCAAATGCCATATGTAAAATGAGTGTTGGTTTGCGAAGCAAACCAAATGGGATTGCGTAGCAATCCCCGGGGGTTGGCGAGCGTAAGCGAGCAGGGGGCGGAGCCCCCTAGTGTTTAAAAAAAAGGGGTACCCTCACGCAGGCTTTAAGTTATTTCTTGTAATTTCATGCAATGTCATTCAAAATTCAAACATATTATTTTTTATTTTGAAATTGTTTAACATTTTTATTTTTTGATAATTTATTTATTTTTATTGTTGTGACTTGTGCATTTGGTATTTTCCTCAAAACATTAATTCCATAGCAACAGTCGAAAATGAAAATATTAAGAAGTACTATTACAACAAACAACACGGAGAAGCTAAAATATTTAAAATTATGAGATTTCCTTTGAATTTTAACAATATGTTGTGTTAAAATATTTCCTTTTTTACGTAGAAATGAGATGTTTTGTTCTTGACATTTTTTAAAACACTTGTTATTTGCACTATATTCCCGTGTATGAACCGAAAATATTTGGAAAGTTTTCTAAAGCTAAAGTACTGATACGGATCCGCTTATCTTGCAAAAAAATCAAGCAATTTTCCGTTACTCGGGCGCATGCGATAAATATCGCAATGGGAAGGGAAGTGAAACTTCAATTAATGTCGTACTAGAGGTCCTGGATCAATCCAGCAGCGATCCATATGGGGATGGATTGTGAAGGTATCCCCTACCCCTCATTATTGAAAAGTATAGTTAGCTAAGCGAACTAAATATGATTGCGTAGAAATCATCGGGGATTGACGAGCGAAAGCGAGCAGGGGGCGGAGCCTCCTGGTGTTTTAAAATAGAAAAACACATTTTTTAAATGAGATGGGTGTAATTGATGGGATGATATGAGAATATTTATTTGTGAGTAACATTCGTAAGTCTCAACGAGCACTAATTTCTTGTCTGTTTCTTTTTTTCATGATGAAGCTCATAGTTGCACAAATCCATGTTCTACTACACTCATGTCCATAAATTAAGGATAATGCCAACTCCGGCAAATAAAGGTTCAGAGACAAAACAAACGTGACTTATTCATAAAGCCCATGTATTAAACAAAGATAAAGAACAAAAGAGATGGTGTATGTATGATATCATTCATAAAAAATACGATTTTTGCTTCCTGGAGCAATTACAAAAAATATCGACCTTACAAAAACTTAACATGACATGGTTGGTATGATGATTAATACATTGTATGTCTCCCAGACGATGAAATACAGTCCGTACAACGCCTAAGCATGCTGAGGATCAAATTATCGAGCTGATATTGGGGAAGATCACTCCACTCAGCAAGCAATGCTCTCCGAAGTTCCGGTACACATGTAGGAAGTGGTTGACGGGCTGCAACTCGTCGGCCAAGCATGTCCCACACATGCTCTATCGGATTCAAGTCAGGTGAGAATGCTGACCATTCCATATGGGTGATATCCTCAGAGTCAAGGCATTCGTTTACAATGTTTGCACGGTGAGGACGGGCGTTGTCATCCATAAACACAAATTCTGCGCCCATGGCACACCTAAACAAACGTACATGTTGTTCTAGAATGATGTCCCGATAAATTTAGCCTCTCATGGTTCCGATTTGAACATATAGATCTGTTCTGGAGCCCAGTATAATTCCGCCCCAAATGAGCAATCCTAAGCCACCGTAACGGTGTCGTTCAATGATGTTGTCTTGGTTGTAGCGGGTATCTGGCGTTCTCCATATGAATGTCCGCCGTGAATCAGACTGCAAGTTAAACCTGGACTCGTCGGAAAACATCACACAAGCCCACTGTGGCGATCTCCACATTGCATGTTCTCTACTCTAGGCTAACCGCTAGCCACAGCGAGTTGCCGTGAGCGGAACACATCTGACAGACCTGCGAGCATATAGACCAATATGTCCCAAACGTCTGTAAACGATTTGCTTTGAAACTGTCGTACCCGTGGCTGAAGATACCTGACGAGAAAGGTCGGATGCTGTGCTCCGTCTGCTTCTTTTTGCAGTTACTGCCTAATACTGGTCATCATTCGGCGTTGCAACTCGGAGGGAGACCTGTACTGTAACGTCTACTGACATTCCCATCAACTTGGAATCGTTGACAAAGCCTAGAGATGACACTTTGGCCATTCCAAGTCCCACTGAAACTTCCGTCTGAGTACGCCCACATTCTAGGCGGCCGATGATTCTATGCCATAACTATTCGGTTGTGGCACTGAACGCTTACAGAACGTTTGTGAACAATTTTACTTCTTTGCTACCATTCCTTATAAACACCTCTCTTACACTCTCGTCATTGTGACGTACTATCGGCGTCATCTGATGGCTTCCTGTAATTTGGATATTATTCTTGAAGATGTGTGCGATAATTCTACAGGTGAAATTTTCACAATTTAGAGTTCGATTTCCGTATGATTCTGAATTATCCTTAATTTATGGACATGAGTGTAAATAGGAAGACAGGAAAGTAATTAACAGCTTCTGTGCATAACAGATTCTACCCATAATGCAGAATATAAAATTGGGATCTGTTTTGTAACCAGAATTGCTCCTATATTAGTATGGATTCATCTGAGTTTGTAGGTCTACTTGCAAAAGGGTCCAACACCCAATCGGGGATAACCATGCGAAAAAAGTCTTTAAATCTTTGGCAGAGGCCAGAATAAAGAACCTTTAAGTATTGACATCACATTTTTGCAACTTTGAAAGAATTGGAAACTTAGAGCATTCTTCTCTCCTCAAGTTGTTTAGAAAAAAGTTTTGTAACAAACACAGATATTATTCTTTTAATTTTGATTAAATTTAATTGATCACATTGTAGCTTCAAATTGGTTTCGTTAAATTTGGCAAATAAGGGAGTAATATAAGCTACCGTTTCGTATCTTGTTGCATGATCTATTAAAATAAGCAAGTACGTTTTATGAGAGCCATACTAGCTTTATCCTTCAACCGTATAAACTGAAATTAACTCAAAGGGTTCGTGGCTTGTGGAAACTGACTGCTTCATGACTTGTAATGTCTTGTGACTGCCGCTTCATGACACCTCAAATGTGCTCTATCGGATTAAGATCTGGCAAGTTAGGTGGCCAGGACTTTAAGTGGAATTCCTCAGTATGCTCCTCCAACCACTACAACACAATCCGAGCCTTGTGACATGGGGCGTTGTCCTGCTTGAAGATTCCATTTCCAGTTGGGAAGACAGACGCCATGTAAGGGTGCAACTGATCCGTTATGATGTTCAGATAGTTCGCAGCGTTCATGGTCTGTTCTACCACAACTACGGGTCCCAGAGTCGCCATGAGAACGTCCCCCAAAGCATAATACCGCCACCACCAGCCTGTGTATGACCTGCTGTACAAGATGGGAGCAACTGATCGCCTGGCAGACGGCGTACCCTGACACGACCATCGACGTGATGAATGAGAATTCGGGATTCATCTGACCAGGCAACTGTCTTCCACTCATCCATGGTCCAGTCTAGATGTTTCCGGGCCAACTGTAGGCATAGTCGACTATGACGCTTGGTCAACAGAGGCACACGAGTGGTACGTCTGCTACACAGTCCCATATCCAACAGTGTCCGCTGAACTGTGTGTATCGAAACACTTGCGCTTGGACCTGCATTGTATTCGGCTGTCAGCTGAGCCACTGTCTCGCGATGATTTTGCTTTACCAAGCGGGACAGTCTCCGACGTCCTTTTTCTTTGATGACGTGTAGACGAACAACACCTTGGCATCTACTTCTGTTGTCACTGTCATTTATCCACTTTGCATGAATACTAACAACGGCAGATCGTGAACAACCTACCAGTCGTGCAGTTTCGGTGATACTCGTTCCGAATCTTCGGGCTATTACGATCTGTCTTTTATCAAATTCGCTTAGATCAGCAGCCTTTCCCGTCACTCTCAAAAGTAAGAGCAAGAATGATTACTTACAAGTCAAGTAGTCAAGTAGTTGAATTTCTCGGAGCCCATGGCCCCGTAGGGGCCTTCATCTCCAGTATTGATGGATAAGTGGCATGACAGATGGTGCTTTCAGGTTAGGGAAAGAATGGGGTGGGTGTTAGGAAGATGTCAGGAGCTCGTTCAACGTGGTGCAGCCTTGTTTGAAATACAAGTGCCACCTACATCGAGGAGCGTGGTTTAAAAAGCTCTTGGCTTGCCGAAATCGTACGGCCAATGAGGGATTAATTGCGAATGTTGATGCTTTGGGGTGACAATCTATTGCCAATTAACATTGATGCTCTTGGGCGGGCTTTGTTTTTTGGAAGAGTTGGGTCGTAAATTTCGATTTCTTGGATGGAGGAATTTGAGTTATTGGCGATGTTTTTGAAAAAAGTTTGAGCAAGGTTGCCGATGAACTGACCAAGATGGGGTATATTAGTGGCAGTTAGGATGTCAATATTTCTGTAAAACCATCTGGCCTGGACAATGGTTCTGAGGGTGATATTTTGGAGGACAATAATTTTATTGATGTTTGTCTTGGCGGCGGCACCCCAGATGGGAGCGGCATATGTTAGAACTGGGCGTAAATAATAAATGTAGATCAGAAGTTTGTTTTGTATGGATAGTGTAGAGCTACGTGCGATGAGAGGGTAAAGTGCAGATCGGGCTTTTTTAAATTTGGTTTGGATTGTTTGAATGTGGGGGGCCCATGAGAGTTGGTTGTCGAGGATAACTCCTAGATATTTTGTTTGTGATACCCATTCTATTGATTGACCATAAACTTTGACTTTGTGTGTGGGAGGGTTAGCTCCGAATATGATAGCTGCTGTTTTGTCGACATTAAGTTTAATTCTCCATTGAATAAGCCAAAGTTCGATTGCCTGGATGTGTTTGTTGAGTAGAAAAATAAGTGTATTGATATTTTTTTGTTGGGCGAGAATAGCAGTGTCGTCAGCGAACATGCTGAGCATGGTAGAATTAGATTGCGGGATGTCATTCATGTAGATGTTAAATAAGAAAGGTCCTAATTTGGATCCTTGAGGAACTCCAGATTTGATTTTGCGTTTCGAAGAGTCAGCCTTGTTAACGGAGACGGTAAAATGACGATTGGTAAGGTATGACGTAAGTATGATGATAAGGCAGTATGGGAAGTTGAGTTTGATAAGTTTATAGATGAGACCCTTTATCCAAACTTTGTCGAATGCCTTGGCGATGTCAAAGAAAATTGCACCTGTTTTTTTGTATTTGCGTTTTCCTTTGTGTATGTGTTCGGTGACTCGGAGTAGCTGGTGAGTAGTGGAGAGTTTGGGTGTGAAACCGTGTTGTTGAGGGATCATAATGTTGTTTTGTGTAATGAAGTATTTAATTGTTTCAAGAATAATAGCTTCAGTGATTTTACTGAGGGTAGGGAGGAGTGAAATAGGTCTGTAGCTGGTGGGATCAGTTGTGTTTTTGTGAGGTTTGAGTATGGGGATGATGCTAGCGGTTTTCCAAGGAGTGGGGAAGTGTTTGAGTTTGAGAGTGAGATTAATAATGAAAGTGAAGATGAGGATGGCCTTAACGGGTAATTTTTTAACCATCTTATTAGTGATGCCTTCGTGTACAGGGGCTTTTTTAATATTGAGTTTGTTAATCTGAGTAATTAGTTCAGATGGGGGGATAGATTTGAATGTGACTTGTTGGGTGTGTGAAAAATAATTATTGATAGTATGATTAACGAGATTGTCAGTGTTTGGGTCATTAATTTTATTATCATGAAATTGTGTTTCGAAGCTGTCTGCAATAGCGTTTGCTTTGTCAGTGTCAGAGAGAGCAATGTTGTTTGGAGAGTGTATGGGGGGAATGTTGGGCCTTTTTGTTTTAAGAGATTTAGCCTTTCTCCAGAGGGATTTGTCTTCTATGTTTAAAGAGGATAAGTGGTCTTTCCAAGCTTGTTGAGTATGGGTTTTAATATCCTTTTTAAGTTGTTTCTGGATTCTATTAAGTTGTTGTTTGGAAAGAGGGTCTTTATTATGTTGCCAGTGTTTCTTAAGTTTGTTTCGATTTTTAATGATGGTTTTGATGTGAGGGGGGAGGAAAAGTTGATGAGTTTGGGTAATTTCTTTGGAAGAATGTTTATGTGCATTAATAATATTGTTTTGAAATTGTTCAGTGATTGTATCCAGTTGTGAGGGGCAGGAGACGCTGTTCGTGGGTATGGGGTATTGAGTCGTATCGTTAATGATATTTTTAAATGTAGTCCAGTTGGTAGTAGTGTGTCTGTGTATGTTAAGGGGTGAGTAGGCGGTGTTGAAAGTAAGAATGACAGGGTTATGGTCTGAAGATAGTTCGGGCATGGAGATGATTTTATGTTTGTAGTGAAACCCTTTAATGTGAGTGCAAAATCAATGACATTGCCTGTTTGGCCCTGGATTCGGGTGGGATCAGAGGGAGCGGCAACGGATATGCCAGTTTAATTTATAGTTTGGATTAAAAGATTGCCTCTGGGATTGTTGGAGGGACAGTTCCAAAGCCGGTGCTTCGCGTTGAAGTCGCCACATAGGATAATGCTATCATTAGCCGATATGAGTTTTTCAATTTCATTTATAGGATTTTTATTATGCGCAGGACTGCAGTAAATGGAGGTTATAATAAGCGGGGATTTGTTGTTGAAGTTAATTGACACCGACGTAGTTTCGATATTATTGTGGGTTTGTTGAGGGATGACATGATGTGGGATGGATCTTTTGACGAACACTGCTGTTCCTCCAGAGGTGTGGGTAGTGAGTGTGGATATTCTATCTGTTCTGTATGTGTTGTAATTAGCAATGTTTATCGGAGTATTGGGTCTTAGGTGCGTCTCTTGGAGACAGAGCACGTCCGGATTGTGGGTGTTAATGAAATCGCGTAGCTCTTGTATTCTATTGGTGACGCCGTTTGCGTTCCAGAATATGATGCAAAAGTTTTGGGGTGTGCCAGCCATAGTGAAAATGGGGGTTTATAGTGCTGCCGCAATACAATCAATGATGACACATAATTTGTCCTCTGTGGTTTTGGCTCGTCTGATTTTTGAAATTAGTCCTTTGATGCCTCCTATAGGGGAGAACAACTTGGATACCTCTCTGACTAGGTCTAAGATCTCTTTGAGAGCGGTCGGGGCGGGATCTGACTTTATTCCAGAGTGGTCAACATTTTCGTTGACCAGTCGTGTTGGAGGATTGGGAAGAAGAGCGGAGCGGGGATTTGGATTAGGATTGGCAGCCTGGGCGTACGAGAAGTTTTCCGTGACGTTGTTTGTTTTGAATGAGTTTCTGGGGATAGTTTTGCGTGTAATTTCTTGATAGATTGGTTTACGTGTTGGGAATTTAGGGCATCCTTTCCAAGAGGTTACATGGCCTTCTTGCTGACAGTTGATGCAAGTGGGGTTGTCAGATTATTCCATTTCACAATCGGCTGTGCGATGCTCGTCTCCGCATCTCAGGCAACGGGTTTTCATGAGGCAATTTTTGGAGCTGTGTCCAAAATTGTTACAATTATAACACTGTCCAGGGCCAGATGTTCTTTGGAATGGTTCAATATTGACAGTAAGGTGTTGGATTTCTTGTAGATTGTAAATTTCATGAGTGGTGGGAGATTTGTCAAGTTCCACCATGAATATGGGGAGGGGATTTTTTGTTCGTGATTGTGTTAGTTGAGCTACTTTACGCACAGGAAATTCGTGATTAACTAGCTCATTTCTGATGTCCACAACTTCGGTTTCCCTGGGAAGGCCCTTGATTACCACTTTGACAGGTTTTTCATAGGATGGGGTTATGATGAAACCCTCTATCTTTCTTTGTCTAAGGAAGGCGGTGACTCCCCTGTGTTGATCAGGGGTTTGGGTGGTGATCTTGACATATTCACCGGCAAGCTTGCTCTTTATGGTGTTTCCGAATGTTCCTTTTAGAGTTCCAAGTAAAGCGGGGATGCCCTCAATCAGTTTAATCATTATGGGTTCAATTTTTGTGGGTGAGGTGTTTATGTCTTCTGGTAGACTTTCGAATTTATTGCTTGTAGTGATTGGGTTTGGCAAAGGGGTAAGGATATTGCGAGTGGCAGTATGTTTTTTGGACGGGGATTGAAATCCCGAAGCATCTAATTTCGCATTTTTCTTATGAGGGCTGGTATTGTCCTCTGATCTTACTCTTTTAGTGGAGGTTTGATCTTGGGTGGGTGGATTAGAGAAAGCACAAATGACTTGCCACTGACCTTCAAGAACGGCTAGTTGAGCGTATTCCTTGTTGATCATGGTGCTGACAAAGGCATATCTTTCGTTGTCATCATCGAGTTTGTATATTTCAAGGGCAGGTTCCAGGAGTTTCAGGCCAGCTTTCGTTTGCTTGATTTTCGTCTGAATTCGGGAGGTAAGAGTGCTGAGTTCGGCTGGAGTGAGGTTTTTTAATTCCTCGGGAATTGAATTTGATTTCTCCGACATTTCGACGGGGAGGTCGTTTTCCATGATGGGTTTTTGGCTATCACGCAGTCTTGAGAAAGACCTTTTATTTTGCGTGATAATTTTAAAGGTATAGCGGAGTTGAAATAGTGCGATCGTTCTCTACAGAGTAACAAGTAATCTCTTGAGTCACAAATTGGAATATTAACGATTGTCTCATAAGAACCTACAAGTAGAACTGTATTTTTATTCGATTATTCAATTTTCCGAATGATTACTTACCTTCTCCAGCAGCAGTTAAATACCATTTTCACTTAATCACGTGCCCTCCACGTCATCCAGTAGAGTTCATTGAAAAATGTGGGGATGGTCATAATGTTTTGGCTCGTCAGTGTACATTGATAATTTCAACGACCATCTAAAAAGCCTACCGTTTGGATGTTTAATATTTTTGAGCCAAACTAGAACATTATGATCAGTATTAAATAGTGAAGCGATTTCCATGAAGATAGCAGTAAAATGTTTCGACAGAATCCATTATTGCCAAACATTCAAGTTCTGTTATCGCGTAATTTTTCTCGTAGGGTCGTAATTTTCTAGAGAAGAAGGAAAGTGGATGTAATGAACCATCTGAATTCTCCTGTTTTAAAATTACTGAAATTGCTTCTCCTAAGGCATCGGTGTATAAATGGCATGGATAATTTGGGTTAAATAAACTTAACACAGGCTTAGAAATTAAAATATCTTTGAGTTTCTTAAAAGAGGCTTGACATTCTTCCGACCATTGATATTTTGCATCTTTTTTAATAAGGTTGTTTAAAGGGGTTCGAATTTTTGCATAATTTGGAATTAATTTATTGTAGACGTTTAAATATTTCCAAGAAATCTCTGTTGTTCTTTAGTGTTTCTGGATGGTTGAAGTTTTTTGATAGTTTCGACGTTAATGTTACTTGGTTTGTATGTACATTTTTCATTCTCAAAGCTCAAAAAATTTATTTTGGTTTTCGTGAATTTGCATTTTGAAAGCTTTAGTTTCATATTTTCTTTCTCGCATATCTCATAGATGGGTTTTAAGTGATCCAGATGTTAGTTATAATTTTGGTAAAGTATAATTATATCATCAAAATAATTTAGAGCAAATTTAATTTGATATTTAGTTAGAATTTGCCTTATGGCACGTTGGAATATTACAGGAGCGTTTTTCCATCCAAAGGTTTCAATCGTTTCCCTTCAAACAAACCAAAATTTGAGGTAAATGCAAGTTTTTCTGTGTCTTTATCATTAATTTTGATGTGCTAGTATCCAGAGGCTAAATATAGTGTTCAGAACATTTTTGCATGAGACAATTGATTTAATACAGCATCGATACGAGCAATCGGTTCGTAATCTGCTTTTGTAATTTAATTTAATTTTCGATAATAGATGCATAAAAGAGTTTTGGAGTTTTCATCTCGTTTATAAGCTAATGTTACAGGAGCTGCATGAGGGCTGTAAGAAGGTTTGATAATGTCTACTTTTAAAAGTTCGTCAATTTGTTTTTTGATTTCTGCATTATTTTTAGGTGTGGCTCTGTATGGACGACAAGTAATTGGCAGTTCCGTGTTTAAAATAATTCGTTGAGGTTCTTAATTAATTGAGCCTACATCATATTTAGTCTTGGCAAAAACATTTTTGTGTTTGTTAATTAGAGCAGTTAATTTTTCATCAGTGTTGTTAACACCATAATAGATATTATCCACATTATCATTAGAGTTAACACAAGGAATAGTACAGTCCTTAATATTATCATTCTTATCACAACAATACACATTTCCACACTTTATATTTTCAATTTTAGAACATTGTTTAGTGTAAGTATTCTTACTGACAGTATTTTCACGTGATCCAAAATTATTATGTTGATTATTATTAGAAAATATATCGAATAACCTTGATCACAAAAATGATGAGATAATTGCACAGAAGTTATAGGAACACGTGTTGTTACATTATGATTAAATTTAAATAATTGTCTGGTTTTGAAATTGATCTTCAAATTAAATATATTTACAGTTTCTAAATTCAGCAGTGCATAATTTAAAGTAGAGTTGGTGCAACCAATGATGTGCTAGTCCATCGTCCAGTAAGAAGCACGTAGTCCATCGTCATTTCGCTCAGATGTTGTCGCTATAAGAGTTGTTGCAATGACGGTGTTCTCAAATATTTTTCTTTGACTGTTTTCAAAAAGTTAAATCTTTATCTTTTTTAGTCGCTATGGACTTTTATCACATGTTCCTTAAGCTTAGAAAGTGTCATTGATTCGTTTGATAAAGTTTTATTGCATAGAAGGCACATAGGTAAATAGACTGTTTCCTGATAACGGAATAAAGCCATATTTTAACTATTCAATACTATATATTATCTGCATATTTTCTTCGTCTCACATCATACTGTTATCAGTAAAAAAAAATAAACACAGATTTAAGATATAAGAAAATAAAGCAAATTATTTCTTTTCTCAGGACGTAAAAATCGCTACTAATTTATTTATTGTTATTTATTCTAACTTTCATAACAAAATATGTCACAATTATTTTACTTCATATTAAACCTTTCGCGGACCCCCCGATGTTGTTCATGCACCTCAAATTAATTTTAATTTACCACAGACTCCCCCCCCCATGGTCTCACGGTCTCCGTAGGGACTAAAGCAATGAAAAATTACAACAATATGCGCCATTTTTCAAATGTTTGTGTTTTGCGATCCGCGTGAAGTTGAAGCAGAGGTTTACGAAAACGGCTCTGGATGTACTGAAAATGTTGAATAACTGCTTTCAGTTGTTTCTGAAAGATTAGTCCATCCTGCTTCGGTGGGTTCTACGCCTACGAGGGTGATAATTAGTCCGGAAACAGTTTGTAGATGCGGTTGTTAACGGAGGAAACACTCATGTTCTCTATTTCCGATCCCTTTTCTCTTGGAATTAGAAGGAAATGCTATTTGCATAAACAACAAGATGTACGAATTCTTGTAATTGTTTTCATAGGATTTTTCAACGCATCCATTGAACCGGATAATGTAGAAGGAAGTAAAAAGTAATTATTTGAAGCATTTGCTGTGGTTCGGAGTAAAAATACAATCCGCCGGGAAGTTATTTGAGATGGCCAAGTTCATAGGCCTCAAAAGTCTTAGAAGGATTTTAAATCGCTGAGTTTTTATTTGGAAATAAAATACCGAGCCTTAATTTTTTATTCTGGAAATAAAATGTAGTTAATCTCTTGGAAAAAATCAGTAGGCAAAAAAAAATACAAATAAATTTGAATGAAATGTTCTCTAAATATAAAACATTTTATACTGGCATATTTTTATATAAATTTTTTGAAAAATTTAAATATTTATTCAAAAAACGTTTAAATACCCAGTCACAGACAAACTTTATTTTTTATATAAAATACGTAGAATTTTTTTTTTAATCCGGTGCCTTTCTGTCTTAAACTAAGAAATATTAGTTAATATCTATCTAATATTAAGATTCTTAAGCACGAAATTCTTTTTCAGTCTGTTTTAACATTAGAGCCCAAATTTATTTCTAGTGAAATTTTTTTAATGATTTTGTCAGGAGCTGTTTATTTTAACATTACTAAAATTATGGAAAACCTTTCCCCTCACTGCTTTCAATAAGTGGAGATATATTTAGTGTCCTATAAATATGATTATTATTGCATTCAAAGAATTATTCACACAAAAAATAATGTATCTTTATCAAAACAGAGATCTTTATGGATCAACAATAAAACACAAACTGATATCTGGGGTATGTAACCCGGAGAGAACTGCTACCTGACATGCATAGACATGCTCTAAAGGCAGGAAAGGGGATATTATTGGTGAAGTGAACCTGTTGGTGACTTGCATATTGCCTGTCCTATAAATAGGACGCTGGGTGCCAATGGGTTAAAGATCTTAGCTTTGTGATCTACATATTTCCAGACTATTTCTTCATACTTAATCCTCCTGGTGGTTGTCTCGACGAGGTATCTCGTCAAAATCGAAGCTGACCCGATCTTGACGGACATCTCATCCTTAGAAAAAAACGACCGGATCTTGATCTCATCATCAACAAATCCGTAATAACCTGATGACATCTCGTAATTAAAATAAATGGTCATATCTTTGTTGACGAGGCATCTCGTCGAACACACATGGAGTGTTAAACTGAACAGTTATATCCCGCATGATTTACGACTTGATTCACCTCTATATGTAGAATACAGCTACTTATAGTTGTTTTATTTTCACACTTCAGATATTATCCATTTAATGTAGAACACGAAAAAAAGATTCTCTTACCTAACTGCCAAAATTCATTGCGATATCTTGTACAAACTAAAGTTCAAGACAAGACAGTGATTTTAGATTACTTGAATGGCAATCCTTGCAATAATAACTGTGCTTTCATTTCACATTTAAAGTGATTTTTTTCCTTTAATCTAGCAAATCGGGAACTTCGAATGGCGATATTGAAGTATCCGAAATAAAAGCCAGAGAACTTCTAGGATCCCTCCTTGATGCGATGGATGAAAACATAGCTGGTGAGAAACAAACTAACAGAATAAACGCATTGAAAACAAAGATAGTATTTGCCCTTATCACTCCAACCGGCACCAAGTGCAAGTCAATGTTCAGTGCGTTTTGAAATTCTTGGAGTGATAAGCGTTAAATAGGTAAAGTAGGTTAAGAATTCGATGCATGAACATAAAACAATTCCAGGCAATAAATAGTTCAATTATAAAGCTTATAGAATATTTTTGAAAAAAAAACCAAAAAAAAAACGTTCAACGAATTGAGAAATCAAGAATTGCAGTTAAGTTTTCCCAAGACCCGGTGCTACTTTAAATAACGTTCTTTCCAAGGGTATCAATGCATCGAAAACTTTACTTATAACTTTGATATTTAAAATGACTCAACAATAATTTCACCCGCTCACATTTTGGTTCCTAATACACTCTATAACTAAACAAATCGACACACCAAGGAGTTCTCCGATTGCGATAAAAAGGGGTGGATGTGAAGAACATACATAGAAAAACAACCGATTAAAATTTAGAACAATTGAATGATTTATTTTAGAATTTGACCTTACAAAGAGAGGAAGTCATTAAGGCGTTGGTCCACTTCTGGCCTGAATGCAAGCTGTCACCCAGCGTGGCATAGACTGAAAAAGTTCCCGGACGGTGTCCTGCAGAATTTCTTGCCAAATTGTTTCCAACTGTCGGGATAAATGGTCAACATTCCTGTATAATTGCAATCGCCTTCCAATAACGTCCCAAATGGGCTCTATGGGAGAGACATCATGAGACGTAGCTGACCTAGGAAGTGTTCGTAAAGCTTGAAGACAATCCATAGCAACACGTGCCGTGTGCGGCCGTCGAAAGCTGTAAATGTGCCAGAAATGAGTACCAAAGGGGTCCGACTATCAAAGGAGAAGGCACTCCAGACCATAACACCATGTTGTAAGCATGTGTGACGTACGAGAGTAAGGGCAGGATCCCCACGCTGTCCTGGACGTCTCCAGCCACGTCTGTGGTTGTCGTCAGAACAGTTGGATACTGGACTCGTCACTAAAGACTATACGTCAACAGTCAACGTCGTTCCAAGGGGATCGAGCCCGACACCACTGTAATTCTGCACCTTTGTGGTGCGTCCAATTTTTTTTTTGTTATAGAGTATATTTAACTACTGCCAGATGATGAGGTCAACACCTGAGCTGACATCCCACTCCAAACTTCCACGCCACGCCAACATGAGGTCATTTGAGGCCACGACCGATTTAGCGTGTCCTTGCCCCCACGTTCATGACGGACTTTAGTTGGAACTTGGTTCGAACTCGCAACCCTCCAGTTGCTAATTCACGACTCTACCAACTGGTCAAACGCGGACCCCAAATCGTATTTGAAAAGGGGGACATAGAGCAAAAAGATGTTTCGGAAATTATGCTTCAACCATCCTGGACTAGGTTGCCTCGACGAGGTTTCTTGTCATTAGCAAAACTGACCAGATCAGGATCTCAAAACATCGGCAAGATCTTGATGACGATATACCTGGTCTAAACCACTAGGAGGGTTAAAGTCTCACTAGGAAATCTGGAATCCCCAGTATATCCTTTTCCACCGAAAAAAAAATGAATTTCTGAGACTTCAGCATTTTAACGTGTACAAATCGTGGAAAAAAACGAACCATCTCCTTTATTTCGAGCACTATTTATGGTAGAGCAAATTCAAAGGAATCATTCAATAGGGAATAACTTCCTCTGCAAATTCAAATTAATAAAATGCATAAGGGGCCGTCTTTGTGTCAAATTTTGCACAAACAACGACATTTCTAATAGTAACACCATGTTTTGATGACAACATCGTTAAAATAGTCTAAATATGGACTTTCATGACTTTACTACCTTTAAATCCGGAGATAGTCAATCTAAAATTTTTTTTCAATTTCATGGACCAACTCCATGTAGAAAGTCGCTATTGGGTCAATCCATGTCAAATCATCCAGAAAAAAAAGGATTTGACACCCATGATCACAGATTTTGATGAAACTTGGCATGTTTGTTCCTTTTATGGATTTAAGAACATATATAAATTTTTTTTGCTCTATCTCAAGCGGCTTATGTTTTATAGCCTGTTAAAGTTTTTGGAATTTTGCGGTTTTTATCGATCAGATGCAGGAAACGGAATGTTTTTATTTTAGAAAATAAATTATATCTCCCTTGTTTATTGACCAATGTTGATGAAATTTTTTAAGAGTATACATCAATATGTAAAGAGTCCAGAAAAAAATAAATTATACCTGCAAGTATCTTATACATGGTTAGAAAAAATTCCAAAGTTCTATTTATAGATTTTAAAAATAAAATGGCGAGTTTTACGTTAAGTGGAACATCTTTAAAAGGGTTAAGGACAATCACAAATTTTTTTTGTATTCTTGTTCTAAAAGATATGCTCTACCACATAAAAAAAAATGAATGGTTTTTTCACTCCTTCATTATTTTTACTCACTTTAAAGATAGAAATCACTTGACTCACTCATTTTCTTGAAATCGTTAAATTAGAATAACAATTTTAGTGAAATTATAATAAAATTTGAATATTTACAATGCTTCTGGAATGGAAAATGTATTACAAAACTTACCATTGAAATATTTCAAATTCTAGGTAATAGTTCTTGAATTTTCTACAGTGCTTTCATAAGGTTGATTGAACATGCATCATGTATACTTGAGAGAATTTGTAAGTTCTTCCAGTCATTGTTTTAGGGGTTCCACAGTTGCAATGACGTGAGGGATCGGTACAACACATTCATCTTTCCTTTTGGGTCAGAAAAATGATGGTGGTAGTCCATGAGTATGTAAAACTTTACAGTGGAATCTTCTTCTGCATTCACCTCTCACTTACCATACCAAAATACCATAAGCTGTCATAAACACAAGCAATAAAACATCCAGGATATGTTTTAGAAATAAGTTGGAAGTTAATATTTGTAATATTGGAATTTGCAAAACTCGACGTTCATTTGTTGTTTTAATTTGTCTTCCCAGGTGTCATTGAAGACTTTCCTTCCTGGGGGGGGGGGTTACGTTAAACCCATATTCCTTCACATTCTGTTTTACCGTGACTGGTTGCAAAAAATGACCACCGGGCTTTTAGTTGAAAGTCCTTTTCATGCAGACACAGATTAATGAAGTTGTATTTATTTTTATATTGCCCAGAACATCAGTCACTGAAGTAGCGAATGTTTGCTTTGTGGGTAGTTCTTTCAGAAAAGTAGTTACAGTTTTTTGGATCTCATACACCATACTCGCGTCATGTTTAAGGCCATCAGATTTGATACAAAGAGGTAAATTCAGTTTTTTATTGCTTGCATCATTGCAGTGAATGAATAATGACAGGATGAATAGTGCATGAATCTGAGGTCCAGTGGTAACCTTGCGTCTCTTTTTGTATTGTGAAAGCATAATTTTCACTAAAATACAGAGATAACAGCTGTATTTAAGGAAACTGTTTCCTTTAAACTTTTAATAAATGAATCTTGTGATTTAGCAATGTATGAATGAGGTATTGACCTGTTCAGTTTTTCTACTAAGTTATCACTAACCTCATCAACTGAGCTCGAGTACCCTATCATTTCAGTTCGATCAGTCAAAACCCACTGATTGTACTCGACAGGGTCTTCATCATCATAGTTCTCAAATTTTGACTGTAAAAACTGGACAAGGCTATATTTTGATGGACACTTGTCGCAATGCCTTAGCATACATTCTCTTACTGTTCCTTCACAAACAATATACGAAAAAGGTCTTTGTAATCCTCTTCAATACCTGCTCAGTGAATAAATAAAATCACATTTTGATGTACTGTGCAAACATACACTGAGTGTGCGCTAGTGGCACCAGCCAAAACACACCATATCAGGTACTAATCAAAATTGAAGACACATCTTTTTTGTCACAGCTTGAGTGTATTTATTGCTTATAATATTTCTTGAAATAAGTTACTGTGTTAGTGGACCTAATTGTTGAAAATAAAGAAATTAATTATCTTATTTCTAAATAATCTTAAGATATAATTGTGGATAACCTATTTTAAAACATTTTTTTTTGTACACACACACAGGCATGATTAACAATATTAATTATACTATATTACTTTAATAATTTTAAATTTGTGTTAGCTTTGTATAATTTTATTTGCAATTGGTTGATATATGTGACATTTGTAATTAAAATTTCACTAAAATTGTTATTCTAATTTAACGATTTCAAGAAAATGAGTGAGTCAAGTGATTTCTATCTTTAAAGCGAGAAAAAATAATAAAGGAGTGAAAAAACCATTCATTTTATTTTTTTTATGTAGTAGAGCATATCTTTTAGAACAAGAATACAAAAAAAAATTTTTGATTGTCCTTAACCCTTTTAAAGATATCCCACTTAGCGTAAAACTCGCCATTTTATTTTTAAAATCTATAAATAGAACTTTGGAATTTTTTCTAACCATGTATAAGATACTTGCAGGTATAATTTATTTTTTTTCTGGACTCCTTACATATTGATGTAAACTCTTAAAAAATTTCATCATCATTGGTTGATAAACAAGGGAGATATAATTTATTATCTGTAAAAAACAAATTTGGTTTCCTCCGTCTGATCGATAAAAACCGGAAAATTCCAAAAACTTTAACAGGCTATAAAACATAAGCCATTTGAGATAGAGCAAAAAAAATTATACGTGTTCTTAAATCCATAAAAGGAACAAACATGCCAAGTTTCATCAAAATCTGAGACCATGGGTGTCGGACCCTGGTTGAACTGACGTGGAATGACCCTATTCGTAGATAGCGATTAATTGAAGAATAATCGCTACCTGAATTTTAAATTTGAACGTTATTTAGAACGCATTTTTCAGCGATCCGAGAATTATTATATTTACTATTCAAGAGTAAACGATTTGAGAATTACACTATGTATATTTACTATGCAAGAGCAAACGATCCAAGAATTATTATCCGAGGCTTCTTTAGAAGTTTTTTAAACTTTTGGTTGGGGGGCCCCTAAAATCGAAACAATGAGGAAAATTTAATGTAACGCAAAAACTAATTTATCGGAATGAACTGAACGTTTACGTGGCCATATTAGAAGTCCTGAATTGATTATTATCAAAATATAATAGTGTTCCGATTCATTCACTCTAAGACAACAACAAAAAGTAGCACCTAGAAGTTTCCGGTGGTTCGTTTTTGTTTTTGAGACTGTACATCATAGGCCTCTCATTCGGGACTTTAAATCGCAAAATCGTTTTTCCAAGTCAAAACAGTTTTACCTTTTTCTCCAGAGACGTCGAAATCAAAGCCCTCTTTCCCAGAAGCTCATGGAGAATGGACTAAAAGATTATTCCCACATCGTGGACATCTCCTCGAGCCCAACGGTGATAAGTCGAACGAGTTTCATCAGCACGCTGAACATGAAAATCCAAATGAACGAATAGGACCGCAGCTCAGGCATTATCCAGTCGCTGTACCTGTGCCGTGTCGTCACATCTACCCTCCGCGACATCATGCATCCAGTCCGCAAGTGAGGCCTCCTTTACCACCCTGTAGAATTTGGAACACTACAAATAGGTATCCACTACAGGTAGGTCAAATAAAGGGCAATTTATTCACAGTCCAGTCACATTAATGTGACCACCTACTTTCGACGTCAACGTGAAATAACCAATCACAAAAGGCAGGTGGCAGCACATTGCAGTGGAGTGTATATAAAGGATGTCCTAGGGCATCGGAAAGCATTTCAATCGTTGGCGTAATGTAGAAACGTAGCGATTTATCCGACGTCCAAAAGGGCATGATTATTGGCTTTCGGGCCAAGAGTGGAAGCATTTCGGAAACGGCTAATTTTGTGAACTGTTCGCGTGCCGCCGTGGTAAAAGTATACCGTGCATGGCAAAATGGCACTATCCAAAATCAGCGGCATGGTACATGTGGTGCACCACGGGCTATAGATGACAGAGGCGAACGAAGGCTACGGAGATGCGTTCGGGCGAATAGACGTGCAACTGTTGAACAACTGACCGCCCAGATGAACCAAGGGGCTACCAGGAGTGTATCCTCAACAACGGTTTAGCGAACGTTGCTGCGCATGGGCCTCCGCAGCAGACGCCTGGTTAATGCACCTATGCTGACTGCTGTTCATCGTCAACGAAGGCTGGAATTTGCACGCCAGTACCGCAACTGGACATCCACAGAGTGGCGACAGGTGGCTTTTTCCGATGAATCACGTTTTATGCTCCATCGGACAGATGGACGTTGGTGTATACGGCGTGAAACGTCTGAAATCAAACACCCTGCAACAATTGCCGGAAGGATCCAGGCTGGAGGAGGGAGCATTATGGTTTGGGGATTGTTTTCCTGGCATTCACTTGGTGCACTCATCATTGTGGAAGGCACGATGGATCAGCACAAGTACGCATCTGTCCATGCGGACCATGTCCACCCCTACATGAGAATTATTTTTCCTCAGAATGATGGCATCTACCAGCAGGACATGCGAGGTGTCATACAGCTCGCAGTGTATGTGCGTGGTTCGAAGAGCACCAGGATGAGTTTACCGTACTCCCCTGGCCAGCAAACTCACCGGATTTAAACCCAATCGAGAATCTGTAGGACTACCTCGATCGGGTTGTTCGCGCCATGGATCCTCAACCGCGTAATCTAGCGCAGATGGCCACGGCACTGGAGTCGGCATGGCGCAACATCCCAGTGCACACCTTCAGAAACCTAATTAACTCTCTTCCAGCACGTCTCGCAGCGGTTCGCTCTGCCAAAGGTGGTTATTCTGGCTTTTGACAAATGGTCACATATATATATATAGCAATTCGTTTTTCTTCTTGAATCTCTATTCCATCTTAGCGTAATAGGGAAGTTTTGTCTCGACGAGATATTTCGTCCTTGGCAAAACTGACAAGACCTTGAACAAGATATCAAGTCGAAACACTTGAAAGGTAAAAAAAACTGTTCAAAAGATAGTAAATCCTTTAAATTTTGTTTTTTTTATTCAAACTAAATAAATAATCGAAGTTGCTTTCTATCCCGCTGGGTCTAGACAAGCTAGATCATGTCCGAGGGTTCATGCACCTTCAAAGCGCTCAAGAGGAGCAAAGAGGATTGAAATTCTTATCCTGGACAGCTCCAGACAAGCAAGGAAGTGACAAGAAGAGGCTTGCTCCACATTGCATTTCCGACATCTTGGGAAAACCTTAATACCAGGATCTGTGAAGATTATCTCAAATGTTCACTAGTCTTGTCTAGAGAAGAGTCTGGTGACCTCTATCCAACTCGAATTTGAGGGCACCCCCGGAATATATTTTCTGGTACCAGCCATGAGTGAAAAAAATTATCAAGAAATATTGTTCCAAAATTTTTTTTTGAAAAAATATCATAAGATTTTATTTATTTTATTGTACTAATTGATAGCAATGGCTCTGAGATGCCCTTCTTTGATAAGCTATCAGTCATTTCCTTTACGTTTAGGTATTTTCAAAAATCAGTGCATGTAAAAATGCATTACCTTACAATTTCTTTAGAATATTAAATTAATTTGTGTACTAAATTGTTAAAATTTTAAGAGAGAGCAAAATAAAATACAATTTCAGTAAAGAAATACATACAACTCCATTACAGAATTAAAAATAAAAGCTTCGCCTAAAAAGTTGCAACTCCCTACTGGTTTAGATAGCATCAGACCAATTTTGGTAATGACGAGCTATCTCAAGATATTGCTACATGTTGTGATGACGAGATGAAGATCTGGTCAGTCTTCTGACAATATCTTGGTGAACGCGATACCTCAACCGAGTCCTAATGACAAGATACATCGACCTACCACCAGTAGAGTTAAATCTATATGCAGTCTTGATACATTTTCTTTCTAGGTTGCTCCGCCAATACCTACCTCAAATAGCCACAGCGTGCAGATCATCCGAGGAAATTTCCAACCTACAAATCTGCAGTACAGAACAGAATCAACAATGCTTCCCCAAATATCATACCCTTCACTCAACTATCTACCACACAAGGTACTATTACTGAAGTCAGGACAAATTTCCCAGACGGAACAGATAAAGAACGCATTCCATCCAAATATAATTCACAAGACGCCTATGGAAAATCCGTCAGCACTTGCATTCTTCGATTCGAAAAAAGAATTTCCAGTACAAGAAAAATCATCTTGCCATATTAAAAACAGCATGCCCACGAATATGCAACAATATGTACTACCATATACCGACAAACTTCTTCAAAGGATAACCATGCTCGAACTTACGAAAATAAGAAAAATACGCACATCAAATGTAATCGAAAGTGAACAGGAAGTCCATCCTTATTACATCAAATCTGCCTATGTAATGAAACAAAAGAGTTTACGTGCAGGATTCCCAAAATATAACCACAAACTTACTCCGTGTCAAAGGACTCCTACTTATGACATGAAGGCAATTCAATGTCATCAGAATTTTTTGCAAGATAGAGCTAAACTACATTTGACGCAGCAGTGGGTCGAATGTACTGATTTCGAAGCGGTCCGAGCAAATTCAGAATTGTACTCTGATTCAAAAACTGACGAAGCTTATGCTGACAGACAAAAATATCTGGATACGAAATTGCAGACTTTGAACCACGCAGGCAGATTACAGAAAAGGTTACCAAGGATATTTTCAGCATACACTGGAAAATATCGACACAATCAAGACCACAGTCTGAAGCATGGTGAATTGGGAAAAGTTTCGAATAGAAACCAAAAACCTTTCTCAGAATACTATCTATTTAATGAGGATACTGTTTCTCTACAACACAGCAATTCGTTACAAGATGAAGTCAAATATTCCAATTTTTTCAGGGTTCTACACAAAATCTTATTGAAAAGGCTGAAAAAGAATAGTTTGAAAGGTACAGAAATGAAGTTCAGCGACACTAAAATCCGCACTTCTAAAGTATGTAGAGATGACCACCTGTTAAGAAAGTACCACATGCTCAAACAAATCAGGACTCATTTGAAATTTCGCAAGTGCAGTTCCCTTTTCAGTGACATAAGGAGACATGAAAGGAATTCCTTGAAAACAGCAAATTCCACACATTTGAAAGATAAGAAAAATGACCATCAAGAGGTAAAAGGCGAAAGTAATTTAAAGGAATTTGATGATGGATACAAACTAAATGAGGATTCCAGTCAAGTCAGTGCGGAGAGCAATTCATGCAAACGCAAATTTAAAAATACGAATAAAAGATACATCAACCCATTGCATTTACGTTTCGAACAAAAATCTTGGAGAGAAAAGAAAATTGAAAATCACATTGATGCACAGTACTTCAACATGGTAGCTGATAGCCTGATTATGGACAGTTACTTTAAAGTCCTGAACGAGTACAGTATCACTGACGTGTTTAATGTGAGTGATGATAAAATTGATGGTTGGGTACATTTTAAAATGACCGTTCAAGAAGTCTTAAGGAAAGCTGCAAACCATCTAATGAATGACAGTTCCGAACATGCATCTACTCAATCACGATTATTTTACAATTCATTTTTAAACGCAGCAGAGACATAAATTTAAATAACTCTATATAATTAAGGAAATAGTAGTTAAAAAATATAGTAGAAACTGCATATTAATTTCTATGATTACTGATTTATTACACCATTTTTTGATAAATCTTTTGAGAATTTTCGATTCACTATAAATTTTGACAGTCATAATTTTTTAATTAAATTTAATGTTATGAAATTATAAAAATTGTGTAAAGACTGTTATAAAATTGAAATCACTAAAATATAGTAGAAACTGCATATTAATTTCAATGATTACTGATTTATTACTGCATTTTTTGATAAATCTTTGAAAATTTTCGATTCACTATAAATTTTGAATGTCATAATTTTTTTAATTAAATTTAATGTTATGAAATTATAAAAGCTGTGTAAAGACTGATATAAAATTGAAATCACTAAAATGTGAAGTTAAAATTCTGTGTTGTTAAATTATATAATAAATCATCTTTAATATGAATATGTTAAATGTTTTATTAACAATGGAAACAAAACATAAGTAAAATTATTTATTAAATTTTATTACATTAATGCCTTGATTAAGTGTATAAATATCCTCCAAAAAGCAAATATAACATTATGTAAATAGAATCACAAATCAATCAACAAACCAAATAATTTATATTTATAAATATATAATATCCTTAATCTTATTTAAATGAATAACTACAACTTAATGACTAAATTTCCAACACAAGCATAGTTTTTTTTTGTGAAAGGCAAGGAATCATGAGTATTGATTTCATTAATACACATATTGCACGTTTATCATTGACTTTCATTATCTTTGGTGTATAAGTATCCTTATAAAAACTATCGATAAGATTTCGTGGGACAAGTGTAAATCTAAAATTCACTAGCTTTTAGATGCTGACTAAACATTAGTAATGGAAACTTGAACATTTAAATACTTTTTTGCAACTTTAACACCAAACAGTAAACTTTTCGCCCATGGGCTGCAAAAGAGGCACAACTCAAAAAATCACATTTTGAGATAAAAATGGGTTTTAAGTTTTCTTCATATGAAAATGCATACCATGCTGTGAAACACTTTTACCATCAAGCGGTCCAGTATTAAATTTAGAGATTTGCCGTTTTGCTGCTGGAAGCAATTTAGTTTACCACATTTAGACTTATTTTCAAAGAACAATACTTTTTTTAGTAGTGCCACTATTCCATTCCATGAGCAATTTTTCTAAAAACGTGACAAAATTATGTATTATATATATAAATTACATAATTATGTAATATATTAATTACATAATATATATATAATTCTCTTACGTGGCTCACGAAAAAGACGTTATTTGTAATAGCGTTTTGGCAACACTGTACGATTGTTTGTTTATCGCGAAGTCTCGCGCATCGATTGAATTTATAGCGTTATCGGATGAAATTTTATTGAAAAAAAAGAGGACATTTTAATGAGCTGTTGCAGTTAGTTTATAATAGAAATCAAAGAAAGCGGAGGATCTTTTCAGGGCCATTTAAAAAAAGGTCCTTTTCTGGGCCAACAATTATAGTTCAACAAGACGCTTGCACTACAAGACGCTTGCACGGCAACAAACTCAATGAAAAAGTGTGGGTCGTTTGAGTGCTGGGAAAATGTACACACAAACAACATGCTGGGTATTCAATTTCCAAAGCAACGCTCACATTTCGAGTCAAAATTTGCACAAAGTTTTCATTTGAATTCTGATTTTAGAGATACTGTATATATTTTTTCTGTAATACAGCAAATTTAGATTTGAAAAAAAATTTTTTGGTAACATATTTTGTAAACAATCCCTTCTGCTAGGACACATGTCTTCATTGAGGCGAGCGAAGCGAGCATAGGTTCGCGCAGCGAACCAATGAGGATTGCGAAGCAATCCTCCGGGGGTTGGCGAGCAGGGGGCAGGCCCCCTAGTATATATATATATAGAGAGAGAGAGACAAATTGCTTATGGAATGCAATAGTGGCACTACTAAAAAGTATTATTTTTTATATAGATATATCTATTGCTTTAGTATTTTTCCTTGAAAATAAAAATAAGTTTGACATAAAAAAGAAAATTTCTCGGTAGCCTCCTCATTTACCTGTAACCCCACCGAAGCAAGATTAGAGTCTTCAATTGATTATTTAAATCGTTAAGGTTCTATTTAAGGGTTACATGTCATGGGAAAACCATCAGAGAAAAGAAAAGTTAGCTTTAAGTAATAACATCTTTCCTTAAAGTTATACATTTCACATGCATCAGAAATATGATCCACTTAAGAGGTCAATCACCTAACAATAATTTGTAACATTAAAATACAGTTGAAATCCACTAAAGTGCACTACAATAGAAATGCATTTTGTTACTTTACAAGGTGAAATCCCAACCCCCCGAAATGGTCTTCCACAACAAATCTTAGTTTATTACACCGAATAAAATATATTTAAATGACACAACTACTTTAGTATCATAATATCTTGAGAAGCACAAGAAACATTTCTCACAATTATAAACCTATGGTAACATAGTTCTGTAAATTAATTTTTCGCTTTTAAAACCAATTTCAATTAAAAAGTTAATTTAGAGTTAGCGCAGAAAAATAAAATTTGAATATTCATACATAATGAAATATGCAGAGGTTGACATCCAAGCTGGCACTCCACTCTCCAAACTTCCACCCCATGCCAACAAGAGGATATTTTAGGCCACAGCAGATTTAACATGCACACTACACACCTGTCTTTGGTTGTATCGAGTTTTAAACTCTGGGAAAGAAGGTTTGCGAGTACATCAGCCAAGCAAATAGTGATATCATTACCATGGAAATGTACTCCTTGTACAAGTCCAAAAGCTACAAAACATGGTCAGTTCCACTCCTATGCTCTAGGCATCCTTAAAAGTGCCTGAACGTTCACTGTATTTTAAAAGTTTGAATGAATCTTGCTCAAGCTCATGCAGTATTTATTTTCCTTTTTATGCAAGAGGACATTCAAATCATGCTCTCTAAATATATGAATAGGGGCAATGATAATAACAAGTCTCTTTGTCTTAGGCCGTGAAACATGTTGTGTTTGGTCCAATATTCTGAAGACACTGTTGAATCTGAGTTCATGAATATTAACCATACACCCAGTCTATGTGCTCAGTGAAGTGTGGTTATTTTAATACACCATTGATTTCAATGCTAGAATTGAGAAGTGGTAGGCCAGAAATATTTTTAATGGAACTCAAAGAAACTATTGGTATACCAATTTTGGTATTTAATCCATTGGAGTTCCCAGGATCAGATATAGGTATGACTCCTATTATATCATTAGTATCTGAATCCAAAAGTTTTTGAATGTCAATTAAAGGTAAGTTTATTACACTTTTTAAACTTTGCAACTGACTAGATATATCACGACAATGCTTTTTGTGCTGAAAATACAAGGTACGATAATTAAATAATCGGGAACATGATGAACAGTGGAAGCTTCTCATGTGCGATAACCGAGTATGAGATAATAACAATTGCTTACTTGAAAACCTTTTTTTACAGTATCCACAGTTAAAACCTTTTGAAGACAGGTGCATTTGCATGTGATACTCAAAAGAAAGCTTGCTTCTGTAACTCTTTTTACACAGTTTGCATTTGTATGAATTACAGTGAGAGACTGAAGATGAAATCTGTTTTAAGACTGGTACAGTTTTAGATTTCTTTTTGCATTCATATGAAAATGGTTTCTGATTTATAAATAGGGCAGGTTGTATTTGTTTAGGAAGTATGTCTTTCCTAGTATGTGAAGATGCAGAATCTGGAAATTGAAATTGCGTATGGAATCTAGTTACAGATGGCGTCTTTGCATTTGAAATTAATTTTGTATTACAGTTTGGGTCATCTGCAACCAATGACCTTACCTGTGGGCTTGGGATATCACATATTCTATTAGTCATATTTTTACTTTTACTCACAATTGTGTCTATAAGTTGTAGAGGAACCATTTCACTAGAATCAGTAAATGAAGGTATTTTTGATAAATTATCACATACAGAATCAGAAGACTTTGAAAAGGAATTAGGATTTGAAAATGTAAATTTAACATCTTCCTTGGATTCACAATCACTAAGCACACTCTGAACATGGGTTTTCAAATGACATTCAAATTCTTCTGCAGTTCTAAAGTTTTGCTGGCATGGTACGCATAAATTAACATTATCATTTACATCATTTGAGCTTGAAACGCCATTGAAGCTATTTGGATGTGAAACATTTTTTGAACAAAGATGATTATCTATGGGTTTTGGATTTACCATTGATTCATGATCATTTTGGGGTAGATAATCCAAAGGTGAAGTTTCAACTCCATGGCATGACATAGAAAGTAAAATGGGTTTGCATTCTAAGAGCATTTCTTCATTATTGTGATCTTCTTCAATGTGCTGCTTATACTGGCTGTACTCAAAGTACATTTTCAAACATACATCACATTCATAACCAAATTCCTTAAAACTATTCTTATCAGAAATTTCACTTAAGTCACTCTCCCTCAAAGTTGACGCTTGCATATCTGTACGGAGCACATTTTGGTTGTCTGAGCAGATTCTATCCACTTGTCCTGTGGTGCCTTCTGCGCCAGATGAATCACATACTGTATTGTTTAAAGACTCAAAAAGCATTGCATCTAAATGCTTTTCAGATGATGCAATGGCTGTGGAGTCAGCGTGCACAAATGGTGGTAGAGTGTCCATTATGCTTTGATAATCTTTCAATTCTGTGCGATATTTTCTGCGATCCAGAGTTTCTGTGGATACATTGTGACGGTGCTTTAAATGATGCAGAAATACATTCTTCTGTCGAAACCCTCGGTCACACAGACTACAGTGGAAAAGGTTGCTAGAGCTGTGCAAAGCCTGCAAAAGGAAATACATATAAAAGACATGATTGATCATGACAATCTGAGATCAGAAATTTATGTCTGATAAGCAATTGACAAGCTCAAAATATTGTTTATTTTTTAGGCATCACCAAAAATTGAAACACTATATTTTTTATTCATACACATCTTTTTCCATATTTCTCTTACATGGTGCCCGAAAAAAAAAAGTTATTTTGTTAATGGCAAACTCTTTTATAGGATTTAAATCAAAACCAATGCTATGAATGGTTTTGAATTTGTATTTGAAAAATGAATTTAAATTGTGCAGTCAAGTTTTAGTTATCTCTACTATTATAAAAGGAAGTGTTTGTGTGTGTGGACTGTCATGACGAATCTATGGCACTTACAACAATGAGGTTTGGCAAGCAGGTAGTCCAAATTTTTTGGAATTTTTCCATGGTGCCTGAATTTTAAAATTTAATCTAGAACATTTAAAAATTAATTTATTGGAATTCAATTATTATTGTTTTCCTTAGAATGGCAACAGTATAAAGAAATGACAGATTCAAAATTTATTTTTTCCATTTCCATTTGATATTCCGAGGAACGATTTCAGCCGACAAACAAAACAAATAAAGTTTTAACTTGAGTTATTTTTAATATCTCTTAGATCGTTAAATATATAGTAAAAATTTCAACGGATTTAAAATCTGCGGAAAGTTTTACATTAGATCGATATATAAAAATATTTGCGAAGCAAACCAAATGGGAATTCGTAGCAATCACCAGGGGTTAGCGAGCAGTGGTCACTCCTTACCCCATGATAAGAACTGTCACTGACAATGCCGTGATGGCCATGCAGAGTCTAGTACCAAATAAAGGTGTAGCTAGCAAA
Source organism: Metellina segmentata (assembly GCA_947359465.1). Taxonomy (NCBI): domain Eukaryota; kingdom Metazoa; phylum Arthropoda; class Arachnida; order Araneae; family Tetragnathidae; genus Metellina; species Metellina segmentata. The sequence continues at coordinate 95,114,941 of OX375875.1, read as the reverse complement.
GAGATCCTTATAGGTTGGTTGATTGGTTGGTTTTCATGGCACAAGTGCGATGTTTGGCCATGTTGCACCAGACACAAGACAGGCAATGCCAAGAAATGGACATACATAAACAATGGAAGTTTTATTGACTCAGAAAGAAGATAGAAATACACACAGGGAGGAATTGAACCAGCACCGTCTACAATTTGCAGGATACTGGCTCAGTAGGCTCACACACTGATCATCATAAGAAAGATGTAAAAAGGAAGAACAGAAAATTCATTAAGAGCTCAATCCATATTTGTACATCTAGGACAATAGTAATTATCTAAAATCAACATGTGTTTTACAGAAATTAATGGGAATGACTAATTAAGAACAACTTAAAATACTTTACTTGAACAAAAAATAAAATAACAAAAATCCGGACAGACCAAATATTTTAGCTTTGCAACTGAAATGTACACATTTTTACTTAATTACCTACATTTAATTAATTTGGAATGAAAACATTAAATAGCTTTTTCGAGTCCCTCTTTTAACCATTATTCAGATTTTACTAACCATTAAGAAGATAGTCTCTAAGAATTCATCTTCTGGAATTAAATTTAAATTCAATAGTTGGCATGTAATTTTATGAGCATGAACTGGCATTTCAATGAACTGTCAATTGCACTATGTTGCAAAAGAATGGAAAATAACAATGTATTTTGAATTTACGAAACACAGATTTAGACTATCTGGTTCAGAAAAAAGTGTTATGGCCTATTTTTAAACAAAACAGATTCAACTCTTTCATTCACTTACAGTTCCATCAAGGAAATATTCCAATCTAAAATTAGATAATGAAAAGCATATAAGCTCACTTTATACAGACCTTGCGGCCTCCCCCAGAAGATATTGACAAATGAGAGGGTCACATTAACACTTTATAGGCCAACATAATAAATATATACACATACGGTAGTCGGCCCAATATTTTTGTTATCAAGAAATAAATATTAACAAGTAATTTCAGCATAAACATCAAAAAAGTCTATCAATCAGTTCTATTGGAGAATAGAATGGGCTCTCCCAGTTTCTCTGCTGAGGACAGGCACCTCACGTAGAGATTTTTCAGGAAAACCCCTATGAGTGAGAGGCAATGTAAAAACCTGGAAGACACCATGGCTGATAAAAAGACCATATTAAAGACCGAGACCATAGTAAAGGCAACCAGCAACCATAAAAGATACACACAACCACAAAACCATCAGACTCAGTCACTTCTGGTAGGGAGGGAAAGGTTTAGAACATTCACATGTAACCGTAAGAGCCATGAGTTATCGAAATGCCTCCAACGCCCGACTTTTATAATGACACATCATGAGCAGTGTGACATCATACCAGGACTTTCACAATCTGTTACCTCAAATTACCCACTACAGAAGAGAACAAGCACTCTAACGGCCCTATTCACAAGTCTCGAGTTAACTCGAGGATCAGTTGATCCGCGAGTAAGAGTTAACTCGAGGATCAGTTGATCCGCGAGTAAGAGTTAACTCGAGGATTAGCAAGAACGGTATTCTCAAACAGCGTGTTAAGTGATCCGGGGATTAAAATGAGACACTCGCTGTGATTGGATACCTCACGATCACGTTGTATTGTTTACATTGGTTACGACGCCCGAATCTGCATACATACTGATCAAGCACGTACTTCGCCGTAGAATTGATTCCAAATTGTGAATAAATAGGACTCATACAGCATTTTAATATGGTTTTGGGAAAAGCAATGCAAAGGTATTTAATTTCAAATTGGATTTTTATGGAAACCTAAATTTTGCAAGAAAGAATTGTACACAATGTCTTGACAGATGTATGCAATCTGATTATCTTTGTACTCGTCAGTACGGGTGTGTGTTGGTGGTGTGAAAAGTGACTTGCATTTTCAATTTTCTTTCATTCGTAATAATTGAACAGAGTAATTTTTATTCTACGACGAATTTGTATCTGCCATGGTCGTTTTCTACCGTTCGCTCTCTCCGGCTTAGAGGACAGAGGTGGCGCCATCTATCTTTTCGCTAAGCTGCTTGTTAAGATTACACAGCTACATTTATTTTCATTTTTCTTTTGAATTTCAATAAAAGTATGTTTTAAATTTTCCATTTAAGCAATATTGAATGAGAACATGAGCTGCTATTTAGTAGGTGCTCCGTAATGATACGTCCAATCCAGTGACCAGTCGTCGCAAGAATACTATACTTTAGCATAGAATGAAATGTGTCATCCATTTTGTTTTGGCAGAATATCCTTCGCAAAAAGGTAGTACTGCGCATGCGTAACTCTTACTCGCGAGTTAACTCGCCGGTTTCGGAGGATCAAAATGTAACACAGAACCGGCAGTTTAAACCACGGATCAGGACTTGTGAATACGGTTTTGTCGATAACTCGCGGATTATCGTTGATTCTCGAGTTAACTCGGACTTGTGAATACGGCCGTAAAACTAGCTCCTAAATCAGATTGGCAAATTGCATATAACCTTTCATGGAAAGATGTTTCAAGGATCATTGGTCCATTTATTCAACTTGCACTAACAAAGGAAGTTGTGTGAATTGCAAAAATTTTCAACAAGATTTGTGACAATATCTGAAATTCAAATTTTTCAACAAGATTTGTGACAATATCTGAAATTTAAATTTTTCAACACTAGCAGATCTACAATAACATCTGTTCTAAAATTTTTAATTGCTAATATCTATTTATAGCAGAGTCATTACTCACATTTCATATATTATCAAATGAATATTAGCATCAATACGCACATGTCCAAATGAAATAAAAATAGTTTTATAGCACAGTATTTTACTTATATTTTTCAAATGTACTCTTACCAGTGTTCATTCTCTTCCTAAAAACCACAGGGTAAAAAGTTCACACCTCAATCATGTTATCACAATTAACACCTAAACCATCACTTCAATTGCATCTCGTTCTTATTCAAAGGTGATTTGGTATTTTTTCTCTTCAAATCTATTTTTGAGTTGGCTCCGATCTTCTTTCCTGCATTAATTTTTGCTTTCAGCTTTCTCAAAGCCTTCTGCAATCAGACTGCTCAAGAATTTTATTAGAGCTCTTACATGCAGTTCGAGTAATATTATGGAGCTCCTAGCTTATATCAAGCATCTTCTAACTTTGTAGCAAAATTGATTAATTAATCTTGGGGAGCAGTTGATTAACATCCATTTGTCATCATTCGCAAACATACAAATAATGCCAATTGCTTTTCCCTATACGTTAATGTACATGTAGGCGTCTCTACTCATGGTAAATTCAGACACAGCTTCTGGGGAATAGCAGCTTGGCATTTTCTATGAAACAACAGTATGAGAGATGCCTTTCATGCAGCAATTTGACTGCATAGTGTAAATAATGCTTAAAATGTTCAGGTTAATTTTTGCAAGTATTAAATTGAAATGTATTAATCTGATTAATTAATTTAGTTAATAAAATGTCACCTCTAAACAAAATGAATAAGCTCTGTAGTTATTGCGACTGCCACCACCCAGACTTTGTGGCAGGCAAAGTTTATTTAATTTGTTTAATCTATTGAATAGTTTTAATATATCAAGCTCGGTCCAATACTGACTGCCATCATCGAGGTTTAGTGGCAGAAGCAGTTTTTGTGGCAAGCAGACAGTAATTTTTTTTGTTTATTTGATTAAGTAGGAAATGGGATAAAATAAGAGCTACTTACTTTATGGCGCATTAATGTTCCTTTCTGGCGAAAACATTTTCCACAGAAAGGGCATGGATGTGGCTTGATACCTTTGTGAATCAGAAGATGCATATCCAATGTGAATTTCCTACTGAACTGTTTCAAGCACACAGGACATTGAAATTCTTTCAGCTGTGAATTCTCACCAAATAACTGGTCCTCCATCCTTGAGACTAACAAGCTGTAGGGGAAAAGGAACAGTTACATATATATTACCAATTAAAAAAACAATTTTACCCTACCTAATTTAATGATAATCTATATATAAAAAGAAGGATATGAGTGTATATATTCTCTATCCAATGCTACAATGTTAAATCAATCCACACAAAATTTGGTACACTTATACTTTAGAACACTGCAGAGAACATGGGATATTTCTTTCCTGTCTTGAGACTAATCTGTAGTCATGAAAACTAGCATATAGCTAGTCCTAAAAGTACCACTCGAAGCCCCTAAAATCTAAAGTTTGTTTTTCTTCAATAAATGGACATGGATAAGGAAAAACATAATACAGAGTTTGTGAATGAGTCAACACAGGGAATTGTCGAGGTCATATTTTAGCTATCGCAGTAGGAAACACATTCTAGAGATTGTATATTTGAGATAACACAGGGAAATGTCGCGGTCATATTTGAAACCCAAGCAACACCGGGTTATTCAGCTAGTTTAGTTTAAACTTCAAAGTAATCCATTTTTGAAAGCATCAAATAATTCTATTAAATACGACTGTTGATAAAAATAACTATCAACAGTTTACAGATGCAGAGTATGCAAATAATGAAATTGTTACTGTTTTTATTAATGTAAATACAAAATTCACGAATTTTTTAGATAAAGCTATCTTAGCCAAATATAACACAAACTATACACTTTGTAAATTATTGCATCTGTTGATAGTCTTCAATGTAAATTTAAAAAATAAGGAGCACAATACAAATTCTAAAGTTTTAAAATAACCTCTCTGGTGTGGCTGTTATTATTTCGAAATTTGATTTACCATTGCAGACAGTATTATCTATAAGCTGGTATTCTATATCCTACTGAATCTCTTCTTGTTAGTAACAAGTTCCAATCACCAGGAGTGCACAATGTGTCTGAACGCGCAAACGACGTTTGGGGAAAAATCAGGTATGGACTATATTTACCCCCCCCCTTTTTTTATCTTTTTCTGCTGCAGTGAAGCAAATTTTCAAATGGTTTCATCTTCATATTTTACTGAAATTGTCGAAAGGAGCTTGCACATGGAAAAAAATGGCAGTTTCTCTCTCAACTCCCACTTGCATTGACAACCTTAACAAAGAGACAGGAAGATTGCCATTTCTTGGTGACAACTAATATAATTCATCAATGTAAAATTATTTTTTTATTGGAATAAATATTAGTCCATTTTTTTTTATTTGTAAGTAATAGTCTTAAGGAGAGTTCTTAATCATCAACATTGTACTCCAATAGGAAATAACTTAACTGGAGGAATAATAGCTTAAACTGGAGTGAAAATACGGGAAGTTTTCTAGGCAATTTCGTACAAAACAAATTGTAATCTGGGGAAATATTGGGCCCTGAAACATTTTCTGCACCCCTGCCAATCGCTTTCAAAAATATGAACTGGGCATATCACAAACACAGATAAATGCTACAGTAGCCTCTTGATATGTCACACTTCTTGGAAGACAGTTCAAAAATGCGACACGTACTTTGGTGAGCGATACACCAAAACTTAGAATTTACGAGGAATAAAGTATCATAAATTATGACAATTCTAAAGAGTGAAACATAGTTTTTTATATAAAGCTGTGTAAAACTATAAGCAAACTAAAATTACTATTGCAAAACATACTACATGTTTATGAAAAATATAATAAAAATCTGGTATAAAATGGAAGTACAACTCATGCAACACAACTTTTTTATTTCACGCAACAATTTGATGTATTTAAATTTATAAAAGAAAAATACTAGTCTGAGTTTTTATCTACTTTCTAAAAAGCAAAAGTTTATAAAGACAAGTAAAAAGCGATAATAGCTGTATGCACAATATAAGTGGTTAATAGATTATTGTACAGGATACAAAGAACCTAATTTGAATTACTATTCAAACTTTTGTTATTTCAATTTCTTATGGCATAAAAACTCCAGAAGGTAGTTAAAATCATTACAAATAAAAATAGAAAAAATTAGTCGATTGTCTATTTCCACATGAATGTAAACTTTTTGACAACTTATATTAATTTTTCAACAAGTGCTTATATAATTTTCCAAACATCTCAAACCTTGAGTCTTTCAAATTTAGATTTATTCAACTATCCATTATACGCTCTGTTAAATAAAACAGTTGATAAAAGAGATGTTACTTCGTACGTTAACGTTATTACAATTTAAAATATATATATATATTGATCAGAAGATAAAAACAAAAGCATTTAGAATTATTTATCACAGATCGCGTTCTTTGTTGAAATCGATGAAATACAAAAACCAACAATTACAAAACAAACGTATGAGAAAATGAATTATTTCAGTAATAGTTACATTAATTACAATATAACATCGTGAATGAACTCAATTTCATTAATACAGTGTCAACGGAATTTTGCAACAAAGCCAAAGATGGCGGTTCTCTCTGAAACAATCTTGAAATACAATGAAATTGAGAACAAATGGAATTGAATTATGTTTCAACTATACCATTGTTCATTGTTTACATTCGAAATTTTTTTTTGTTTATTTTATCCGATTGTTGTCTACATTGGACGTTATACCCCGGGTGGATATAAACGGTGTCATCAATACGTATTATTATAGCAACCATACAAATATATTGGTTGTGCTTTACGGAAATTACCAATTTGTTCCTGCTAGTTTTTTTTAAGTCAAACCGAGGAATTACGAACATACTTTCCAAGTGTCATATTTTTTTTTGTGTAGAAAAATCTACTTTGCTATGAGAGGCCTTTAATGCATAGATAAATGTAGATGACAGTAGGGTTTTAGTGGAACAACATGGTTTCTATCCGTTTTCAGTAAAGGGAAACAGTAAGTAAAACTCGTTTGCGTGCATTCGTTTTGGAGCAAAAATTCCTCCATTAAGTTTTCGCAAAATGATTACAAAATCATGTGTTGCCGCTTTATCTAACCATGGTTCAAAATTACGCGTTGTTCTCAGACCTTTCCCTGACTTGGAGGATTGATCCCGGACCGTCGTGAATAGCCCGTTGTTTTGCTACAGTACAACGCGTTAGTTAAAATATCTATCTAACTACCAAAATGATTGCGTTCAAAATATTTTGAAAAATCAGATTAGAAGTACTTCAAAATTACAAATATCATCCATTTGTCATGCATGTATTTTCATATCAAATTTAAGAGTGTTTTCCAGTGTAAACGTAAGCAAACTATTGGTAATGGTAATGGTAACTTTTAGTTAACGTTGTACTAGAGCAACACAACGGGCTATTGACGACGGTCCAGGATCAGTCCCTTAAGGGAAAGATCCGAGGACAACACCTCGTAATTTTTAACCACGTTCAGATGACGAAGCAACACCTGAGCTGGCACCCCACTCTCCAAACTTCCACACCAACCCAACGTGAGGACTTTTGGCCACGACAGATTTAAGGTGCACCAGCCGCCTCTACATCATACGCTTACAAACATCCATGCCCGGACCCGGATTCGAACCAGGAACCTTCCGATCTAGAGGCTAACACCTTAACCACTATACCGGTTGGTCGGCTACAAACTATTGGAGAATGAAAATAATTACTTCCGGAAAGTACATTTGGATTTCTTGCCATTTTTACAATTTCTAACGTATTTTTTAACACAAGAGAAATTCTGAAATACCATCGAGGACCGTGGCAACTTTTGACAACTTTATCGAAAGATTAGCGTCCTATCTATTGAGCTCTTCAGTTACACCCTCTTTAACTCTTATTTCTCATCATGTTCATGGAACTGTAAGGTAAGGCAGTGTCGTACACAAAGGGGGTGGGGGTTCAAACCCCTCATAAGACAAATAGAATAAAAAAAAAGGGCCGTAAATTTTTAATTTAAATTAGGATTGAAATTCACGATTCAGGAGCGAGTCAACCGTATTGGATTTTGGTGTCAGTCATCTCTTTCCTCAAGTCGAAATAGGAACGGAAACGAAAGGAAAAGAGTGTGAATTGAAGAAATGTCCATGACTAGACAAGAGTCTACAGCCAGGGTAATCCATCGAGCCGAGTCTCCTCTGATTGGTTGAAAAATCACGCTTTCGTGGGCCTCAGTTTCAAAGTTCACTGCGTCCGAGAGTACACAACTAGCTGAAATGTAAACAAAGATGTTTACCTTTTATCTTCCCATTTCAACGATAGAAATCATGCAAGAAATCGAAAAAATGACTCCCCAAATGTTGAATTAAACATACGATGTGCTTAAAATGAAAATTTTCTAAAATTTACAAACGACGTGTCATATGAACAGAATTTAAGAAAAAAGATACGTTTTCGCAAATGCTTCATAATTAACAATATTTTAGAAAACGTTCCTAACGACTGCATCTTAGCTTGTCGTAACTATTCTAAAGCTTATGAATGGAAGAAACGCTTTTTTTCTCATTCTGAAAAATTCGTAGGAATAAGATATTAGAATTATGATACAAACTTTAATATTGGCAATATGAAGAATTCAAGCTAGTATCAAATATTTTTTCATTTTTACAAGTCATGTCCAATTTAGAACAGCAAGAACCTATTAGGACTTTCAATTAAAAAAAAATATACTGTTGAGTCTATTAAAGGAAGTCATCATTCCACTAAGAAACTTCGTTGTAAAGAAACTTCTTTAAATACAAATTTGTGAATTCAGCTATGAAAATATAAAAGAGACTAACCAATCCACTTTAACTGAAATACATATCCTAAACTGAAAAAGTATAACACTGCTTTGTGCTGTTCTTATATGGTACTTTGATGTAATCAAAACTAATAAAACAGCACTGAACACCAAGTTTGGCGTTCCCTTAGGTCATCATGGTGGGTTTTGCTTAGCTTCATTCACTTACTAGTGATGATATGAATCTAGTAGTCTAATTTTATTTAAATTTATCATATCTGTTAAATTTTTTAGGGACTTCTAGTTTAAAACACAACATGATAGCTATTTGGGCCTAAGTGCATCCTTGAATAAAATATCCAATTCTTGTAATACTTCCTCCTGAAATACAAATCATATAGTTTACTGTGATACGTTTATTAATACATAATTCAATTTAATTAATTCTTCCAACATGCTTGCATATTTAAAATAATTTTACATAATACTTCTTATGCTAGTTTTGACAGAAAATACCTATTTATCAAGATTATTTTTCTTTTTATTAAAATAAACGGCAATAATATTTCTTGTACTTGAGCTTCATATACTGTTCACTTTAGAATAGATATCTGGAACTAAAAAATATTCATAATTGATGCATAATGAGATTTTCAAAAGGTCATCAAATATAAACATCATTTAGTCATCCATCAACACAGCGACAACCTACAAAGAAAAACAGTTATTCAAAATTCAGGAATATATTCAGCACAGTTTCAAAAAAATAAATAATAATAATTCATGCAAACATCTCTATACCACAAGGCTTCTGCTTAGATTCAAGACTAGTTAGCTAATTACTATCTCCCATTTACAAGATTCAACCAAATCATAAACCTTAAATGTAAGAAAAAAGTATTTTTTGCATTATTTCAATAAAATATTGCATTTTAATGCAAAGAAAAAACATTTTTTTCATGCAAACATCTCCATGCTATAAGACTTCTACTTAAGTTTTAGATTAGTTAGCTAATTACTTTCTCACATCTACAAGATTCGACCAAAGCAGAAACCTCATAGGCAAGAAAAATATATTTTTTTCATGCAAACATTTCCATGCTGTAAGACTTCTGCTTCGGTTTTAGATTAGTTACCTAATTACTTTCTCTTATTTACAAGATCAACAAAAGCAGAAACCAAGGCAAGAAAAAAAATAATACATTTCATGCAAAACATCTTCATGACATAAGACTTTTGCTTTGTTTTTAGATCAGTTAACTAATAACTTTCTCTGGATTACAGGATTTGTGAAAAAAAAGCAGAAACCTATTAGGCAAGTTATGCATCCTTCTCATGCAAATATTTAAAAAAACATAAGAGAAGCAACTATTACATACAACAGTTACGATGAAATCATTTAAGTATAGAAAAATCCAAATATACAGCAGATTAATTATAAAGGTCCAATAAAATGCAAAGAAAGGTCTAGGTAAAATGTTGCACATCAAAACACAAAAGAAAAACTACTAATAAAACACTATTTTTAACATGCATCTATTTTAAGGTGTTACCAAAATATTTATGCACACACACACAGAAAAATCCAAATATATGGCACATCAGTTACAAAAGGATATTGCTCATTCAATGCCAAGAAAGAGTTCAGAATAAAATATTGTATTTCAATGCAAAGAAAGTATTCCAAGTAAAATACAGCACTTTCAATATATAGCTTCAAAATTGTTATCAAAATGTGTGCACATACAAAAAAAAATGTATTGCACAATTGAATACAAAGGCATATAAATTACACAAGAAAAATATTGCATTAAAAAACAGTAGAAATCCTATAATATTGTATATTTTTCTGAAAGCAAGCTGTAAATAACAAAGAACCAACTGTCTTTCACATATTAAAGGAGATGCAGATTTCAACTCAGCAGTAAGTAAATGGGAAAGTCACACATTCAGTATGTCTTGTTGATATGTACAGTCAACTTTTGAAAATTAAGCCTACTACTTGTGGTTTCAGGTAAAACTTAACTTGTACAGTTATTGTCAACAATCAGAATAAATTTTAATTGTGGTACAAATGCTTTCTCAAAATAATATTTTATACTTAGATCATAGTCATATAAATGTCTCTTTTCTCCTTAAGAGTTGGTTTTTCTAGGGCTGATTTGGACTCTCTTTTTCTTTGTACTGTATAACCATTGTTTTGTTATACTTTTATTACGACTACTACTGTCCTTAACTGCCAAGTTATCTGTCAAAGTATTTTGTCTAAATGCCTCTAACGTAGGCAAAACTGGTTTTATTAAGTGTTGGGCCACTTGGATCTCTAGCACACTTTTTACAGAATCTGCGATTCTCTCTAAATTATGTTTAAAACGTTGGAAACTGATGTCAAATGGGGAATCCCCATCACAAGTTGCAATACTTAGTGGCATTTCAGAACTTTCAACAGATGAATCACCATCAGATGTTGTAGTCGGCTGAATTTGAATACTTTGTGGTTCTTCCACGGTTTCAACTAAGTCTTGGATTCCAAAATCAATTAAGCATACCAAATGAATATGCTTGCACATATTTGCTTTAATCATTGAGTCTGGGCATGAACAAACAAATTTACGCAAGCAAGCTCTACAGTCATCACAAACTAAATAACAATTAAAGCTTGGGTCACTAATTTGTACAGCAAACATTGAATCTTTGTTGGATGGCACTATCCAGTTATTCTGGTACTTAATAACTGACATGCGTGGAAGTATCAGACTAGATTTATGACGAGTTATCAAATCTTATACTTTTTAGATAATTTATTTTCCCCTTGTGTTGGGTTGTGAGATGATCAAACATTTTGTCTATAGTAAAGTTCATTGATGCATTATTTTTTAACCTAACACACATAAACTTTTTAATGCTAGATACAACTTGATCAGAATGCTTCTGATTTGTGTGTCTTTTCAGGGATGAATTAAGTGCATATTCACAATGGCTACATTTAAACATCTTGTCAAAAATTTAAATTGCTTACCAGCACCACAAGTTGGAAAAAATTGGTTTTATTTCAATGTATCCAGGAATGACCTAATACAATAAACAAAATATTAGGGAAATTATTGCAGAATTAAATCATGGGTTGGGATTCCATTCAAGGATGGGTTTGCCAATTCCATCTACAGTGCAGTTACAATAAACAGGCAAAAAAAATCTAAACCAGATTATGAGATTTATCACTATCATAGGCAAATCTAACCACTTGAAAGGAATATTTTAAAAACCAGGCAAAAAAGTGATCGTAAACACTTACCTTGATTAAATTGTCATTAAAGTAAGAAAAAAGTTTCACATCAATCTTTATTTCCTCACTGATCTGATTCATTCTTTTATAAAACAGATATTACTCAGTCATTTTTAAGTGAAATCTTATTTTAATTCCTTTAGCGTGCAGGTTAGTGTCGGTTTCTTGCATGATGTCTATCGTTGAAATGGGAAGGTAAAAGATAAACAACTTTGTTTACAATTTAACTAGTATACTCTCGAACGCATTAAGCTTTGAAACCGAGGCCCATGAAAGCGTGATTTTTCAACCAATAAGAGGAGACTCGGCTCGATGGATTACCCTGGCTGTAGACTCTTGTCATGACTAGCGTAGCCTTGCTGACCTCTTGTCGCTGACCTTGGAGTCCCGTTACGATTTCCTTCGGAGCGACCCCCTCAAGTGTATAGGGAAAATATAAGGGGCCATAACAGTACCGTTTTCATGAGCCAAATACACGGGTAAAAGGAGAGTTGAATCGGTTTTTTCTTCTCCGCTTCCCTTACGTGGGGAAAAAGCGACGAAATACGAGGGTTGATTTAAATCCTAGTCAATACCCGTGTTTTTGAGTTTACCCTTCTTTCCAATAATGCAACGCGGGTAATCTTCGAAAATCCCTTTCACCCTCAATTTAGCTGGGTGGATTGGTTTGGTCAAGTAAACGATACTAAAGACACTGCGGTCTGTTTCTCTTCCTAGTCAAGTCTTGACAGGTTCGACAATGAGTAGAAGGGAGATATCTTTGCCCCAACTGGTTGAATCCAGTGTCGAAGTTGCAACCTTCGGGAAAATCAAACAAAAATGTCGAACAGCCCAGGTAATTATTTGGAGCTTTTGAATTACTCCGCACAGTATGATCCCCTTCTTAGAACGGCCTTCTAAAAAATCCTTAGGAGACTTTTACAATATTTAAAGGTGGCATCAAAATGGTTTTATTGAATCTGTTGCCAGTACACTTACTTAAAATATAAACAATTAGAAAAATATTTTTGCCATATTAGCTGATGAGACAACTGATGTCTCGAATAAATCACAATTTACACGTGTATATTGCTTTACAATTGAAGGAGGACAAGTAGTATAAAGGTTTTTTTTCCTAGACTAGGGGGCTCCGGCCACTGCTCGCTTACGCTCGCCAACCCCCGGGGATTGCTACACAATCCCATTTGGTTTGCTTCGCAAACCAACACTCCTTTCACAGATGCCATTTGGTTTGCATCGAAAACCAACACTCCTTTCACAGATGCCATTTGGTTTGAATCGAAAACCAACATTTCTTTCGTAGAGTGAAACTATATGAATGATTCGTAATATCCTGATTTCACTTTCCAGTCCATGGCGTCACATCGAGGACTTCGCCTGAGACATATTAAAGACTTTACGAATTGTGGTGAAAAAAATCTCACAGAGATGCGACAGAAGTGTAATGGTGTATTCTTCATTATAGAGTACAAGTCAATATATTAAGGCGTCTTTTCCGCAAGTCCCTAATGTTCACTGCTATGAACACTGCTTAAATTTAGCACTGTCCCATAGTGATTCAAACAAACCCGAATGTCGCAGCCTTTTTGCTAGTATGGATTGTCTTGTAGCATTTTATCCTCCAAATTGCCAAAGCGTGCAAAATTTCTCGATTCGTGGAAGACGATTACCACATATTTGTAAAACAAGATGAAATTATTCGTCCAGCATCGTTAGAACTGTTTACGAAAAAAGTCTGAACTTCGCCCAGTTTTTTAGCCATGTTAAAATATCAGACATGAAACATGCTATTCTTTTTTTTTTATTCAAGAGCATTTGGCAAATTTAGAAAACTTTGAATTTTGCTTTCTTCTTGCAATTTTCCACACTATATTATATAACTGATATTTTGTTCAATGTGCTGCAGAATTCTTCATTCCATATTTCTTACTGTGGAAGCAATACAACATAAACCAAAATTACAGTGAAATCTTTAAGAAACCGCTTTCAAAGTGTATACGAAGAAACAATTTCAAATTTTGTAGACTCCAAAACTTGCCAACTAAAACACCGCCGTGTAGAGGGAGCTGATGCACGTCAAATCCGTCGTGGCTCAAATGTCCTCGCGTTGGCATGGTTCAGAAGTTTGAAGAGTGGGGTGCCAGCACAGGTTTTGCCTTGTTAACTGACTGTGGTTCTGAATTACGTGGTACTGTCCTCGGGTCTTTCCTTCGGGATTGATTCCAGATCGTCGTCAATAGCCCGTTGTGTAGCTCTATAGTATGACGTAAATTGGATGCTCTTCTTCCCCCTTAAATTGATTTGGTTTGTTTCCGAAAACACTCGGCCTTTAGGAAAGTAGGACAATTTTGTCTTTTCTTAGTATTATTTCTTATTTTTTTGGTGTTTTTATATAGTAGTATTTTTTATTATTGGTTAGTTACAGTGATCTTAAAGATTTTGACAGCGTTTTTAAAAAGGTAGTAAAAAGTAAAAACATGACTACTTGGGTAATAAGTAGGTACACCGCACGTCCCTGGGGCTGCTCCCTAGTTTAGATCCTGGGTTCGCCCTTGTAGTATAACATGAATGTCAGCACTAAAGTCAATGTTTGAATCCTCAAAGAACTAGGGAAAGAGCCTAGTGATTCCAACATACAGGCCTGTTCTTTTGCACACGGCCTCGTCTCAACCCCCTCCCCTATAAAAGAAGTCTTTGTACACCACTGGGGTAAGTTAATTTTAATTAACGTCGTACACTAGAGTAACACAACGGGCTATTGACGACGGTCCAGGATTAATCCCCAAGCGAAATATCCGAGGACCACACCAAGTAATTTTGAACCACGTTCAGATGACGAGGTAGCAACTGAGTTAGACCCTACTCTCCAAACTTCTTCAGCAACCCAAAGTAATGACTTTCGTCTACGACAGATTTAAGGTGCAACAGCCGCCTCGACACCATACGCTTAAAAATATCCATGCACTGAACCGGATTCGAACCAGGATTCTTCCGATCTAGAGGCTAACACCTTAACCACCAGACCGATTGGCAGGCTCATGCAACTGTAAATAATTACAGATTGGTAATTTATTAGTTGACGTCGTACTGAAGCAACGCAGCGGGCTTTGACGACGGTCCGGGATCAATCCCTAAAGGGGAAGATCCGAGGACAACACCACGTTATTTTGAACCACGGTCAGATGACTAGGCAACACCTGAATTGGCACCCCACACTCCCACGCCAATTCAACGTGGGTACTTTCGGCCACGACAGATTTAAGGTGCGCCAGCCGCCTCTACACCGTACGCTTACAAACATCCATACCTTGACACGGATTCGGACCAAGAACCTTCCGATCTAGAGGCCAACACCTTAACGACTATACGGTTGCTTGGCTCCAAGTAATGGTAATTGGTAATTTTTAATTAACGTCCTACTAGAGCAACAGAACGGGCTATTGACGACGGTTCGGGATTAATCCCCCAAGGGAAAGATACAAGGACAACACCACGTAATTTTGAACCAAGGTCAGATGACGAGGCCACACCTAAGCTCGCACGCCACTCTCCAAAGCCCAGTTGGAAGAGCAAGGAATTACGTACCAGTGTTACGAGTTCAAAATTCAATTTTAAAAGAACGTTAATTAACTATCTACCTATTTACCATTCGTCAAATACGGTTTCAGGGAGGTTTTGAATAATTATCTTTGATGCACTATAGCTGAAACATCATCCATCCAGAAAAATTGGACTGGGGTTGCCCCGTTGGTAGAGTAACGGTTTAGCAACTGGATGGTTGCTTGTTCGAATCCAACAATAGACCGTTGTGTATAAAGGGTCTGGAGCACATTAAGTATGTCGTGGCCTCAAATGTCCTCACGCTGGCGTGGTGTGGAAGTTTGGAGAGTGGGTTGCTAGCTCAGGTGTGACCTTGTCATCTGACCGTCTTTCAAAATAACAGTGTCTTCATATCTTCCCTTTTTGATTGATCTCGGATGGTCACCAATAGCCGGTGTTCCTTTAGTGCGACCCACCTATATATATATATATACTATCCGAAAAATAAACTCATGTGAGGTTGTTAGCCTTGTGTGTATGATTTTGTTTTGATTCTTCCACCGGAGTTTCCGTTCTTACTTTGTATAGCACGTTTTATGGCCCGCATTTACTGTTGTAATTTAATATATTTATTGAGCTCGTTCATATATGATACGTAGATAATTTATGTGTTCGAAAAAAGACGATTATTAGATATCACATTGTGTCGAGGCAATCGTCGAGGTCAGGGGTTTAACAATGTTTCTACAATGGGTGGAGTGAACTATGGAGTCCAGGCGAGGATTCGTAAACTTAGTCCTAAAACATTATTTGTTCCTTGTTCAAATCACTCTTAATCTGTGTAGAGTGAATTCTTTTGTAACTGTTTCACAATGTGTAACCTTTTTTGGACCTTAGAAGGTCTGTAATGCTTTTTCTCAGTTTCCACACACAGGTGAACAATCCTTGTAACTAATGTTGGAGTTACAGTCAAGAGACGTTCAGATACAAGGTGGAGTGCTCACTACGAAGCTGTAAAACTTGTATATGCTAATTTCAAGAAGATTGTTGATGCCATAGAACTTTTTGTGATCCCACAGAAACTGTCAAAACCAGAGGAGCAGCGGAAGCGCTTTTGTTAGCAGTACCTGATTTTTCATGTTTAAGTTTTTTGTAATTCTGGAGTAATGTTTTAGAAGTAATCCACTCTCAGAAATACCTACAGATTGTTGGGATAAGTTTTGGGAAGTGTGTAATCAAAATGAGAAGCTTAAAGATATTTTTGAAAGACAAAAGAAATGAGATCGCGAAGAAAGCATTGCAGTTTGCTACGAACACTTCTGAATAGATGGATATTCCTTCAGTAAAAAGAAAATTAGTCAGAAAGAAGAAAATGATGGCTGGAGAAAAAGCTCAAGATGAACCACTGAAGTTGAATAAAGAATTGAAAATATATATGTTTGAGTGGATTGACAATCTATATTAAGAAATTGACACTCGCTGTAAAGACATGCTTATGTCTCAATGCTAAGTAAATAAATCAGAAAACAACACTTTTAACTGCATCTTATTTTTTCTTTTAATAATTTCAATGTGGGGGGAGGGGGGGGGAGGTTGACAAGAAATTTTCCACACAGGATACCATCTGACCTTGCTACGCTACTGAATAGCAGTTTTGCGGAAAACGTTGTTGCGACTTATCCCTTGTTGAATGTGAAGTTTAAAGAAATGCTATTTAATCTCTTTCATACGAAAAGGTCAAAATCAATTCACCATTAGACTGAAAATGACGCAAACTGTGACGTCAGAGGTAGTTTATATGCACAGTTGATTAAGGGTCTTCTCACCATCACCGTTAGGAGGACCCCAACTATAACACGGGTGTTAAGAATTGTAAGTACGTTGATACGTGATGCAACCGTTGAGCTATTGCTCCGCAATTCCGTTGCTAGCTGACGCATGCACTTGAGAAAGTTGCCAGCTGCAAGGAGTTGCGTCTTGGGAAGAAAGGTTTTAGCAGAGACCGTCCATGTACTGTAGGAGGACGGGAGTGTATTTTTACGGCTAAGGCCTCACAGTAGTGGCGAGTCCACAAATGTATAGTTATATGTTCCGTTACGTTTTAGTTAAATAAATTTATTGTTGTGCAAGAAGTGTACATCTGTATTATTGAAGTACGGAATCAACCCAGATTCGGATACCAGTGGATCCAACTACAGAGGGGTGAGTACCCCAACTTAATTTCACAGCTCATTTAATAAATTAGATTTATAGTGAATATTAAAGAATCTGCTGCCGGGCTTGGGTCAAGCCCGAACTATAGAATTGTGTGGTTATAGACACCACAACGGGGTTGCAATATACGTTTCTGGTTTTTGGGCTCGACTTCACCCCAAACTCATACCTCTGAGAATCTGTAAGTATGTCTATTTTGTCATTTTCTTTTAGTTTACAATTAATTATATTCAGTCATTTTTACAGTAAATAGAAGCATTACCGACGACCTTCTTGAGGTTTAAAAATAGAGGGAATATGAGGTGTTCACCTACGATTTCCCTCAATATCTGTATCCTTACTGGAGAACAACTTTTTTGGGGGGAAACATCCTACACCCATAGAACTGTGCGTCGAGGGCAGAAATTTTTTTCCAAACACAGAAATTTTGTAGTCTTTAATTTCGCTTCATTATTTTGAAGACATCGCGCAATCATTACTTATAATTGGGTATTTTTGTATTGGTACCTACTCTTCTTTTTTATCACACACACACAATTAACAATACTTTTTGAATTCCTTGATTTTTTTTCCTTCTTGAATTTGTGAAAACGTGCCTTAAAACGTTTGATTATTTCATTCCAGTGCTTAGGCAATGCCAACTATTGTTTTTTCTAAGAGACTTACTTTTTATTTTATTTATAACTAGCTGAAAAGCCCGGCGTTTTCGGGTTTCAAATATGACTGCGACATTTCCCTGTGTTAACTCAAATACACAAACCCTGTAGAACATGTTTCCTTGTCCTTTTACTGTAGGAAAACAAACTTCAGGTTTTAAAATTGCCAGTGACATCTCTAGCTGTAGTTAAAAGGGGGACAAAAGAGATGAAAATCTCACGGTATAATTGTTGTACCAGCCGTAGTCAAAAGGTTGACCGACACTATCTAATTGTGTTTCGATAACGTTGCATCAAATGTAGGGAATAGAAACAGCTAGGAAAATTCCACTTGAAAGGCCATTTCACGCAACATACTGTATGACGACAGGTAATATTAAAATTAATTTCGCACTGGAGCATCACGACGAGCTATCGCCGACTGTCCGGGATAGACGTCCGAAGGAAAAGTTCCAAAGACACCTTTGCAATTTCGAACCACGGTAGGGTGACGAGGTAACACCTGATCTGGCACCCCACTCTCCAAACTTCCACACCATCCCAACATGAGGACTTTAGGCCACGACAGATTTAAGGTGCACCAGCCGCCTCTACACCATACGCTCACAAACATCCATGCACCGAACCGGATTCGAACCAGGAACCTTTCGTTCTAGAGAGTAACACCTTAACCACCAGACCGGTTGGTCGGCTGAAATACAGAAGTGCAAGATCCCAAGACAACGCCTTGTCATTTTGAACCAGTCAAACGACGACAACATTTAAGCAGGCATCCCACTTTCCTAACTTCCACACAACGTCAATTTCAGGACATTTGAGGCCACGACAGAGTTAGCGTGCACCATTCAACCTGGCTAATACGGACCGCATAACTCGGATGTTTGAAATACCCAAAATAAAATAATTATCATTTCCATTTGATCAAATACTTCCATTTTAACATCTTTTGCTTGGTAGAAATATAAGTATTCATACTTTGAAAACATACTGTTAGAGTTTGCCAGTGGAAGAAAAGAACGATAAAGAAGATAAAGGGGATCCTGAAAGTGCTCGTGCTGCTTTGTGATGGTTCTGTTGGGGACGACAATGCTTTCTCTGGAACGAGTTGTTCCAAAACAGCCATGTTGTTATCAGAACCTACTGAAATACAAGTAAGTTCTCACAATGAGATTGTACCTGATAGATTTGATGTTAAAAGTCGATCTTTAACAGAAAATAAAGAGACAACATTAGCAAACTCTTTAAATAAGGATCCAGCTCTGTTGATCTAAAATGATGCTACTAGAGATCTAATAGCAAAAAATGGTTTTGACCAAAACAAGAGATGACGCGTGCCAAAGTTTACGAGTCTTGGGAAGAAGTGTACATTGCTCTGACAAGAAATTCAAATGACACAACAGAAAAAGCAACGACTAGATGTGAATCCCGAGGAATACTTCGAAGATTAGAACGTTTTCAGACTGCGTTTATGGTGTGTTTATGGAGTACCGTACTTCACAGAATACATAAAGTTAGCAAAGCCATGCAAAGTGGAACTGTGGATGGTTTTTTTTGTCAGAGATTTGTATGTCTCTCTTGAAGAATATTTTACGGAACGGAGAAACAACTTTGATTGCTTTGAGGAATCGGCCATGGATATAACCAAAACTACATCTTATGAAAAAGACAATAAAAGACATCCAAAAGGAAAAGTTTGGCCTGACGAAGACCGAAGTGGAGAAGTTAACTTTACTAGAAGGGATGACCTTAAAATAAACACTTTTCACCAATTATAGTCTTTTGTTTGTGAATTCAAGAAAAGAAAATTGGCATATGACGAGTTTCAAGATAGATTCTACTTCTTAATTCAGTTGTGTGATAACAATACAGATATGGGAAAAGGCCACCAACCTTTACCACGTCTACACAAATGATTTGGATTCGGATTTCACTGAAGAGTGCATCCACTTTAAAAATCACTGTGCTGTGGGTATGATCTATGATGATCCCCCATCTGATAAATCGTTGGAAGGAATTTCGAAATTTCTGAGGTGTAATTCCTTACAAGATGTTTTACCACAATTTGGACATTGCTGTAATGATAAGTTTGTGCATACCTGCTACAAACTGCGCGGGAAAACGCAGTTTTTCCTGCCTTAGAAGAGTTAAGAACTATCTGCGAACTAGTATTTCTGAAATACGGTTAGACTCACTTTCATTAATTTGTATTGAGATACAACAAAAACACTTTCATATGAGGACATTATTAACGAGTTTGCCATTAAGAAATCTTGTAAGAAAGCTGTGTAAATTTGAACATAAAGATTACGTAGGGTGAGTTGTTTTAGAGAAGTTTGTATATTTTGCAACAAATAAACCAGTAATTAACTACATTTTGTGTAATTTCATTTCCGTGCAGGACAACTTAATTCAAATTGAACACAGTTCTTCAATTACGCAAGAGATAGTCATTAGCATTAAAATATAAAAATATGTTTAAAATAGTGATCACTGATCTCCAAGAACCAATTAATTAATTAATTAAGTTCGAAACGAATTTCATTTTTTGACGAATCTTAAGAGAAGTAAAAAAAAAAGTAAATAACTAATTTGATTATATAATTTATTATATAAACCGTTACAATTGTAGTTTTATCTAAACTAAATGAACTTTATGTTTAAAAAAGATGAAAACACCAATGAACTCTATCCTTTTGTTGTATAAAACAAATGCATTAAGCAAATATGAACAATAGAGTGGGCGGCAAATGGACTTTAGCCTATAGGCAGCATACTCTTAAATCCGGCCCTGGACACAAGTGTTCTTTATTCGAATTATAATTTCAGCGAATACGATTTATTCGATTCTCAAAAGTAATCGTAATCGCTTATCTCTAAATAGGACAAACGATAACAGTAGCCGTTTAAGGTATCGAAATTTTAAAAGTTCCCCGATTCTTGGTGAAAAGTGAACATTTCCCCTGATATTTCCAGAATTAAAAAGTTCCCTGATTTCCCGGTTCTGTAACCACCTTGTATATGAACATTTGATTTAAAAAGAGCTGCTTGGAAATCAATCATATTTGGCATGACTTGAAATAATTAACTCATTTGGCAATGTGTAATCATAATCTTATATAAAATGGTAAGACTTGCTTATCCATGGCTATTTTAAAATTTTAATTGGTTGTGTTACAGGTCACGAGTAGACAGAGGTTCAAATTGTTTTGTGATGTCCCGAGCGAAACACGAAACGAAATATCAAAAATCATGTTTGGATCAATATTTTCAAATTGGATATCACGGCCAGTGATCACGCACTGTCAGGTTTAAAAAATTAGATGAATGAAGTTTGACCAAAATAAATACATTTTATTATTAATAACTAACTAGTGACTAATAATTAGCAGAGCTGTTCCTGAGTGGTGTGCAGAAAAAGAAATTTTGACAAAAGACACTAATATATCAGTGAAACTTCGATAAACCATCAGGGTCAAGACGACGAATAACACAAAAATTTTAAACAACCCACCCCATCCATTGGATATGAACGAATGATAAAAAGTGCACGTTTTCAAACTGGAAATATACAGTACATACATGTATTTTATTTTACGAAATAATATATAACTTACATTAAGTACAGTGTATAGTACATATTGTTACATAAACTTAAGATCTAGACATACGCACATACTCAAATTTTAAAATAGTCTCATTTGCTTCTGTTTCTTCGAGGCTCATGCATTCTGAGCGGCTATATTCCGTAATAACTGACAGTTAATGAAAGTTTCACTGTACAAAGTATTTAGTTTACATTAGAATGTTCAAAAATCCAGAAGTATACTCAACTCACTAACTTCATAACACTTGACTGCTTTTTGAATAAAATTCCCACCTTTTGAGGAGCTGCGATGCAGATTTAAGGATATTGGACATTGTAGCCCGGGAGTACTTTGGTGCCAGATGACAAACGTGCAAGGGTCTGGAGAGAACAAGGCACACGCATTCGGCCCCAGAACATCATCGAGTATCACGCATTCCGAGGTGGAAGCATCATGGTGTGGACCGGGATTTCGTTGGGATATCACATAGACTTGCAAATCTATAGACGGGGTTCTGTGACGGCTGTCCGGATCGGGATGAAATCCAAGAACCCACTGTGAGATTGTACGCTGCAGCAATTGGTCCTTCTTACGTTTTAATGGATGATAATGCGCGTCCCCGGAGCTGGCATCGTCGATGACTACCTGGAGAGTGAGGGGATTGCGCGTATGGTTTGGCCGGCGTATTCGCCAGACTTTAATCCCTGAAAATATTTGGGATAACCACGGCCGTGCTGTATCTGCACGTTTCCCACCCCCAGCTACTCTCAGAGTTGCAAACTGCTCTATAGGAAGAATGGCGGATATTTGACTCTGGGGAGGTTGATCACCTCATGGAAAGCATGGTCACACTCTGTAAACTTTGTATGAGGGTGTTTCATATCCTATTAATGTTGGTTTTGTTTATTTGTTTTGGATTTATATATAAACATAATTTTGTCAATGACTCCAATTGCTCTAACCCTTTACAATGCTGGCTGTTTTGCATATTTCTCGACACGAAACTGATTGGCTGTTACATAACACATTTGCATACTTCTATCTAACTCTGCAGCAAATTGAAGCCTCTCAAATTCAGATTGGCTTCTGGAAATTAACATTTTCCTCTTCGTGCTTAACTTTTGGCAGTGAGTGTATTTCAACATCAGGATGGACAACAACTTCCTTTTGGGGGGATAGCGGCTATACTCTGGAACCATGGCTTTTAACCCCATATTTGGTACCAAAGAATTTGGATGAACAGACCCCATGTGAATCCGAACCAATCTGGATCTCAAGTAGATTTGCGCCGTCAGGGGTCACAGATTAGAGAATTAGCAGGGAACTTTTATACCAACAGATAAAAATATTAAGGATGTTTTTTATTACGTTTTGATTATTTTTACATTTATTATCATTAATACATTCTAATGACATAAAACATGTGTATTTGGTGAAATAAAATAAGCTTTAAACAAATATTTTCATGTCTTTTAAATTAGTTTTTAGATTATAAGAACTTTTTACTTTGTAGCTTTTAATTTATCAAAGACCTGGCCGGATATATTTCCCATTACATTAATGTTATACATCTATATAGTGCCATAACTAGCCATTCCTGTACAAGAATTTACATTTAGGCCCCTTCATTTTTTAATTAGGCAGTATTTTAGCGAATTCATTAATTACAGTAAAACCCCGGTTATCCGAGTTTCCGCTTTAACCGAGCTATCAAATAATTCTACGATTTTTTTTGGTTCTACATTTTCCATTTTTAAAACTACCGAAAAAAATTCTGAACTTGATCTCACAAACGCTCAGGAAAACAAAATCCAACAACACTACCCCCAGTGTATCACGCACCTCTCTACCTCTTCCCTTCTTTTGAAAGGAGAGTACTACAACGCTAAAGGTCAGAGTTCCAAAGGACAACAACAAAGAATTCGCAGAATACGTAATTGGAATCGGGGAATGGTTTTAGTTCAGAGTATCTGGAAAGTGGTACGCGTGTGAGCACGACGGCTCAGTGTTGAATGATAACTGTGAGCTGGGACGGACACCTTATGACGCTTGGGCGGGGGACTCAAACCACGTCTTGGATAACCTGGCGCACCTAGCGCTCTTCCCACAAGCCCGGTTCTTCTTTCGTTTCTCATTCGAGGCTTTCCCTGCCAATCCGCTGTGGGTTTTCGGTAACTCGATACGGAGGAGTCTGCTTCCATTCGAGAGAGGTGGTTACATTCAGTCAATTCGACAGATTCGAAATGAGTAGCAATACGAGAAAGCGAGTTGTTTCTATAGAAACAAAATTAGAACTAATCTAAAGAATAGATAATGGTGAATCATTTAAGAAAGTAGAGGAAGAACTCGGTGTCGGAGGTGTTACTGTTGGAGACTGGAAAAGGAAGAGAAACAAAATAGAAAACTGGTGTGCAGAAAAAGTCAATTGCAATTTTTGGAAAAACAATGAAAGTGTGAATTCAAAAAACATCAGAATCATTATTCCTGTGGTTCACACAATTGAGAGAGAAGGGAAGTCTCCAATATCAGGGCCTATGCTACAAGCAAAAGCATTAGACTTTCATAAAATGTTCTATGCTGAAGATTTCACTGCTAGTAGTGGATGGTCGGATCGCTGGAAAAAGAGATATGGAATTCAAAAATTAAATATACCGGGAGAAATACTATCAGCTAATTGTGATTAAATTCAAAGAAAGTTTTAAAAATCTCATTGCAAAAGAAAATCTGAAAATGGAGCAACTTTCAACTGTGATGAAACGGGACTGAACTTTAGAATGTTGCCTTCAAAAACTCCTGTGGCAAAGGATGAAAGGTCAGCCCCAGGGTACAAGAAAAGTAAAGAAAGAGTAACAATATTAGCATGTTAGAATGCATTTGGAAACTTAAAACTAAAGACAATGCTGATTGGCAAGTCGAAAAAACTTTGAGCATTTAAGAATGTTCATATTCAAAGTTTACCAGCGTATTACAAGAATAAGAAAAGTGCTTGGATGGATGCGAATTTATTCAAAAAATGGTTTTTGATGAATTTGTTTCCAACGTAGAGACATTCTAAAGAAATCCAAATCTTCCAAGGAAAGCAATATTATTGCTTGACAATGCTCCCTGTCATCCGAATGATGATGAATTGGTGCTTGGTAACATTAAAGCTCTTTATTTCTTTTAACTTAACTGTTATATCTCTCTCTCTCTCTCTTTTGGGCCCCCTTCCAAGTGGGCCTTGTGCGGGTTCACCTGCCAAGTTAAGGCACTGCATTTATACGTGGGAAATTACATGTGACTCGCATTACAATCAGATATCAAGTTTTAAATAATTTCAAATCTAAGAAAATGAAATTGTTGCATTAATTAGTGAAATAAGTTAATGTTTTTTTTTTGTTTTTTTAAATTTAGTTATCGCATTTCATTGATTTGATTTTCGGCTATATTTTGGGGACATAGTTAACAATCACTTTTCACTGGGAATATAGCCAGTATTGTGAACTTCTATTTTTAACTTCAGAATTGATCTTTAGTGTTTAATAATCCTTTAAATTTCATTGCTTTATGAAAAAAAACCCTGTGTGAAAGGTTTTTACTGACTGTAATGGTTGATGAAGTTGTGTTATGTAAGAGTGAAATTAGCTTTCACCACAATTAAAGAAAAAAAGAACACAAATTTTTAATGATCTAAACATTTATTAAACACAAAAAAATAAACTAACACTTCTTGGCTAAACGATAATATGCCCCTTTGGTCAAAGAAAAGTATTATTCAACATATTTTCAACTAATTTAATAGGTTAACCCTATTCAAATTCCCTTTCAACTAACTCTAGCCGATTCAATACATTGAGTTGTCATTTCAAAGGGTTTTACACGGGGCGCTTCACGGGTCAAAAAGGAAAACATAAAAATACCTAAAAACTTATTTCAGGAGCTAGACAATTAATTAATAGAAAAGGAATGAGGAAGGTCGACTTCGTTACATATCCAGGCGATGGAACGGGGTTCCGAAGGAGGGACGCTAGATCAGAATGGGAGGCGTAGCCATCTTGGTCCCATGTCGCGAACGTTTTCTGGATTGATCAAAACCTCATGCCTGGGCGGCCGGAAACTCGCTTTGAGACGAATAAGAAGTTTCTTCTTGGTGTCCTGCCCGAGTTGAGACGATCGAAGCGCGATCACAAACGGCAACGATGAGCATCGAAAAAGGATTCCCGTCTTTCAACATTCCATTCCCAAAATGGCAACTTTGATGGTGGGTTCTCAAGCAACAGGCAAAACAATCCGAACAGCAAAGCCAAGCTCAGTCAAGAACCTTCAACGGCGAATGCGATTAAAAAAGGCGACTGGGGTCACCGCGAAGGATGACCCCAGACACGAGGTCGTACTTTAATCAAAACTTCAGTCGAATAAGAGGTGTAGCAGCAGCAGCAATTGATGTTCATGGAGCGCATAGCTCCGTAGGTGCCTTAATCTCCGGTACTGATGGTGAGGGTCTTGGGAGAAATGATGCTTTCAGGTTAAATGGGAAATCAGGACAGTGGCTAGAGGTTGAGTGACTGCTGTAGCTTTTGAAAGAACGCGAGATATGAAAGATCGGTTTGTCCGTTCTTTGCAGATTTATAAAAGTTAGATCAATAATGGGGCGGGGGGGGGGGGGGTTGGATGAATAATGAAGAGTGGATGCATTGGGATAGTAATTAATTGTCAAGTAGTAAAGTGGCTCTTGTCTACTTTTATTCTGGGGAAGGGTTGGATCGTAAATGTCGATTTCTTGGATGGTTGGGTTGGAATTTTCAGCAATGTCTTGGTAGAATTTTTTTGCTAAGTTGCTGATGAACTTTTTGATTGAAGGGATTTGAGTAGTGGTTTGAATGTCGGTATTACGGTAGAACCATCTGGCCCGGACTATTGTCCGGAGGGTGGTATTTTGGAGTGTCGCGATTTCGTTGAGATTTGTCTTGGATGCGGCACCCCAAATGGGAGAAGCATAGGTCAGAACTGGGCGTAAGTAATACATGTAAATTAGGAGTTTGTTTTGAATTGAAAGTGTAGAGCTACGAGCAATAAGTGGGTAAAGAGCTGATCTGGCGTTATTAAATTTAGTTTGAACAGAAGTAATGTGGTGGGACCAATTTAGGCGATTATCAAGGATGATACTTGGTTGCCAAGGTACTTGGTTTGAGTAACTCAATTAATAGGTTGTCCGTAGACTTTAACTTTTTGCGTGGGTGGGGGTTTACCAAAAATAATAGCAGCTGTCTTCTCAACATTTAAGGTATCCGAACACGTTGAAAATGTCATTTTTGACCAAATATTCAAAAAGCAGTTTTTGATCTTATTTGATAGAGTATTTATTTGACTTTCCAAAGAATATTTTATTTTTTCTCTAAGTTAATTAGTTGAAGAGATATTACGATTTTAATCAAGGCGGAAAAACCGTAAGTAGGTTTGGAAACCATCGGAAGTGGACAAAAAAAGACCAAAAACCTTCAAAATTTAAATTTAAAGCTTACTTTTTTTTTGCAAATATAATTTTAGAAAGGTTTCTTAAGTGTTTAAATGGTTTTTCGTTTGGAAATAGTGTGAACATTTTTGAAGAGAAGTGAAGAACAAAATTGTTTACGCAAACAGTAAAAGCAAGGAGTGAGCAAACGATACACTTCAAACTGCTTTTACTCTAAATTAATATTTTTGCATTATTTCTTCACTTCAAATGTTATAACACAAAAAGTTATTGATGGATTCTCGTAAAAATTTGTGAACTTGTGTTTCATAATGTTGTCTAGTGAATTAACTATAATAATTATGATGAGTTGAAGAGTTTTTAAATTATGGCACTTTATTTAGGAAATCTGACTGTAAAACTGTCAAAAATCTTGCATTCATTTTTCGATCGCTTGTCGAATTTTTATTTTTTTAAATATATTTTTGATTGTAGATTATTTACTAGACAATTGCATGTAGTTTATTTTGGAAGCATTATTTTTCAAATTAATTGAATAGATTTTTCTGTAGCACAATTGAAGTTTTTCATAAATTTCCTTAAATTTTCATACATATTTATCAGTTTTACAAAATTATTAATATATAATTTAAATATTTATAGCACAATGCTATTTTTCAATAACACTAAACATAAAAATATCATTAAAATGTTTCTATATCACATTAAAAAAAATAACGACCTCCAACATGTCCGGATACCTTTATTCTCCATTGAATTAGCCATGATTCTATTTTTTGGATGTGTTTGTTGAGTAGGAATACTATTGTGTTTATGTTTTTTCGTTGAACGAGGATGGCAGTGTCATCTGCGAACATGCTGAGCATTGATGAGCTTAACTGGGGGATATCATTCATATAAAAGTTGAATAAGAGGTGTTCGTTCTTCCCGCCTCTCTTATAGATGCCAATTTCGGAAGTTGAGTTGTTATAGTCCTTCTCGATTCTAGCGAGGGATTGTGCACACATTGACAGAAAAAAACTAAGGAGAGATTTCCAGTGAAGCGTTACGGGGCAAAAGCACACATGTTTAGTTTTACAAGAAAATGGCTGGACGGATGGTTTTAAATATTTTGAACCCAACACCAGAAAGGTTAATATATGAAACTGAAAATGTTTGTATGACTGTATAAAAAGTATTTAAGCTATTAATACCAGGATTGAAATTTTAAAATTATTTCTGTAAACTTATAAAAAGTGACAAATCTTGGTTGATCTAAGTACAAGAATAGTTCTGTAAATATTATTTACTTGAAGAAAAAAAAACGCCATTGTGTAATCTTATTTGCAGATAAGTTTCAGAAACAAGAAAAAGCTTGAAAATTATATTACATTTTGAAGAATTAAACATAAATAAGTACAATTAAAATAACTTCCAACTTTATTTTCATAAAGAAAAAGCAAACCATGTGTAATATTAGGGAGGAATTAGGAAGATTAATAACTTACTCAAGATACTGTTATTTGCTTGTTCAGTGCCACAATCTGAAAGTAATTCAGCATTCATTTCTGCAGGAATTGAGGCTGGGAAGTCTGGAACTTATAACATAATATAGCTCTTGTGAAAATACATAATATTAATATACACGTGAGGCAGATACTTGTGAAACACGGTGGGTGCTGATTTATTATTCTTATGAATGTGCAAACTACTCATAGGATTGTATCTCAATTTACTACTTTGTGCACTTGCAAGATGCTTCTAATATTTAACTGTATTATGGTACGATATAATCTACTTTTTCCATGCAAGGGAAAATAGTATTCCTACTGAGTTACTCATTTGTATATATTTGTATGTGTCTATTTCTTCTATTTGTAACATTTTTGCCCACCAATCAACAACATGCCAATGCATAAACATAAATTGCCCTCACTGTATTTGTTAAACTACAAAATATAAATTTGACACAGTTTTAAAGCTACTGAATTTAAATGTCACACAAAATAAAATAAATAAATGTTTAAAACTCACCATCAACTGGCCAAAAGTTGGTCAGGCCGCATTTTTCATACATCCAAACCTCCTGTTAGACGATCTCGGAAAAATGAAGCGATGTAAACAAACAGCAACCTGAAAACAAGCGTTTGCTTTGTGGTAAACCAGCTGACTCTGTAATATGGTTTATTATTGGTCAATAAGCAATTACATGATGTCACACCAAAGTGAGCAATCATCGGCCGTTTGGTGATAACCCCTAACACTCCGAACGGTTCTAAAATGGGTAGTTGCATAGCATGAGACAGAAGCGAGAAAAACAGTTTCGAGCATTAGAGAGATTAGTTGAATTAGGCCCCCAAGATACTAAAAAACTGACATGGGAAAAATAAAATGAAAAAATACTTTTATAATGGCTAATTTCAAACAATACGAACAGTACAAATTTGTTTCTAAATTACTTCACATTTAATAAACAGCAGCCATGTAATCTCAAAAACTGTTGCATATAATTGTCAAGAGTTTTACACTAAATCAATGTGAAATTTTAAATACCTCAGTAGTATTAAAAAAAGTAATATGAGAAATGAAGAAATCCAATATTGAATTTCAGACAAAAATGCAGCAATGGGATTGACAAGTTTAGGTAAAGTTTCACTTTTGTTTTACCTGACCATTAAAATAAAGTCATGGTAAATTTCATACATTCCCACAGGATATTAGATAGATTCCTAATACAGCAGTTCAGAATAGTGTACAGAAATATAGGAAAATGGGATCATTGGTTTACATTTATGTTACTTACCTTTTACATTAGTTTAATTACTGCAAACACTCACTTATGAATAAATATAAAGTATTTTTTTGTATCAAATTTCCAGAGGGTTTAATACATATTTAACACACATAAGACTCATGTTCAGTGTTGATTAGCATATATGTTAGTAAGTTCTAACTTTGAGAAAAAAGTGTTCAACTAATATTTCAAATTTTTATAGATTCTCTGCAGAGTTGAGGTAAGAATGTCTTAGAAAGTTTCAATTACAAAACTCGTGTCTCGCATATTTTACACTTGAATGATTTTTACCTCCAATGTAGATAAATGTTTTCATAAGAACTTTTTCAAAAAGCCTTACTTACTTATATATACATTTCAGTTTGAAAACACATGTTTTTGTAATCTAGAGTATTATTTTGTAGTTGTTTAGTCACAAAAAGCTTTGGTTCCATATTTCGACATTAGTAGAACTTTTCTTGTGTGTAAATAAGTAAATGAGGTTTTAAGTTTGGACTCTGAAAACAGTTTCTTGCATATTTTGCAATCGCATGTTTTTCAGATCGAACTTTGCGAAAAGTGTTTGTAGCATATTACACACTCACATGGCATCTCTTTGATGTGAATTCGCATGTGTTTTTAACCCCATACTGTTGAGAATACCTAATTGTTGCATATTTCATACTCATATGTCTTCTCTTCAGTGTGCATACGCATATGTATTCTTAATTTCGAACCTTGCAAAAAGTTTTTCTTGCATATTTTACACTTATGTGGCTTCTCTTCAGTGTGAATTTGCATGTCTTCTTAAGTTCGAACTGAACGAAAAGCGTTTTTTGCATATTTCACACTCATATGGCTTCTCTCCAGTGTGGATTCGCATATGTGTTCTTAAGTTCGAACCTTGCAAAAAGCCTTTTTTGCATATTTCACACTCATATGGCTTCTCTTCAGTGTGAATTCGCATATGTGTTCTTAAGTTCGAACTGAACGAAAAGCATTTCTTGCATATTTCACACTCATATGGCTTCTCTTCAGTGTGGACTCGCATGTGTGTTTTAAAGTTCGAATTCTGCGAAAAGCATCTGTTGCATATTTTGCACCCATATGGCTTCTCTTCAGTGTGTATTCTCATGTGTGTTTTTAAGTTTGCATTTTGCGAAAAGCATCTGTTGCATATTTCACACTCATATGGTTTCTCTTCAGTGTGGATGCGTAAATGTTTTCTTAAAATCGAACTTTCTGAAAAGGATTTGTTACATAGTTCACAAATAAAAGGCTTCTCACCTGAATGGATGCGACTATGAACTTTCAAATGAGCCTTTTGCAAAAATGATTTCTTACATATTTCGCACTCATGTGGCTTCTCTTCAGTGTGGATTCGCATATGTGTTCTTAGGTTCGAACCTTGAGAAAAGCGTTTATTGCATATTTCACACTCATATGGCTTCATTTCAGTGCAGATTCCCATGTGTGTTTTTAAGTTCGAATTCTGCATAAAGCCTCTGTTGCACATTTCACATTTGAATGGTTTCTCGTTAGTGTGTTTAAGTAAATGTGATCGTAAGCCTCCAATTTTTGAAAATCCTTTGTTACACATTTCACAAATAAATTGTTTTTCACCTAAGTGGATAGAACAATGAGCTTTCAAATAATCCTTCTGTGAAAATGA
This sequence comes from Metellina segmentata, assembly GCA_947359465.1. Classification (NCBI taxonomy): domain Eukaryota; kingdom Metazoa; phylum Arthropoda; class Arachnida; order Araneae; family Tetragnathidae; genus Metellina; species Metellina segmentata. Next base: position 95,083,231 of record OX375875.1, on the reverse strand, counting down.
TTTCTTGCAGACATCACACTCATAATGTCCATTACCACTGTGCAATTGTATGTGTCTTTTCAAACTCCCCTTATTTCCAAGCACTTTATTGCAAACAGTACATTGGAGTGTTTGTCCTCCATTGTGAAGTTCCTGGTGCAGTTTTATAGTTGTTTCTTTGGTGATCACTTTTGATAATTGGTCACATCTGTAACCTGCACCCAGAGAATTTTCTGTCTGATTTTCTGACATGGATGCTTTGTTGGAACAGTATGGTTTTTTATGGAGATTTGTGTTGGTTGGAGGAGCTTTCCAGAAATTGAAGTTTTTACCTCTGATAAAAAAAATAATTATGCAATAGTCTGTGCTGATACAATTTGAATTTACTTGAAAATGTTTCACTGCAAATTGTTCATTTGAACAGTTTCTTTCCCCTATGGATTTCTGGATGCTGTATTGGTGGGTATTTTCTTTTCAAGTGCTTGTTATCTTGCACAAACAGTAGTGCCCCTGAATTTACTTTTGGGTTTTTTGTATTTGATTCTTTACTGGAACTCCCAGATTTAGAAGAGATCTTTGCCAGTGTGAGATGTTTACAAAATTTGGTAGAGTCCACTCAGAGAATGCAGTTTCACCATGAAGCACAGATTGCAGTGGACTTCAAGACACCAACTAATACCTTGGTATCAAGCACTGTGACCATAGCTCTTTTGATGTCATTCAGGTCTCTATACAGGTGGTTAAATTGCTTGTATTAGATTTCCAACGTTTCTTTAATTTGCTTTGTTCATATAAATTTTTTGCATCTTGTTACCTTTCAGATGAACACTATGTCCTCATATTGGAATGTAGTACTTGAGGAGCTATTGGAGCAGATGGATTCTGAACTCAAAGTTATCTTGTTACTTAGTCACAGAAATGACTGATATGATCCATAACAACATTTTCTAGAATCCTTTCAGTTGCAAGGTTTTTCATCTTTCTGTTGTACTGAGATCCAGGATTATTCAATAAGCTTGTGACATAGTTAGGATACCTGGAAAAAATGATAAAATTTATTTGAGGGTATTTATCAGCAATTTCTAGTAGGATTTCAGGCACAACAGTAAAGTATAAGAAAAAAAAACTGAAGCCTTTATTTAGGATAAGTAACACTTATTTCACTTCAATGTGTTTTACATGTATGAAGATAAACTCATAAACATAGTGTATAACTAATGTATGAAAATACTGAAAAATAAAACTTTTAAGAAATAATTATTGTACAAGTGAAGATGAAAACCCATTAGATGCAAGTTAAAATAGGATTCCAGAGACGGACTGTATTTCATTGGTTTCCCCATGAAACCCGTATGTGCCTGAAGACCATGTCGTCAAACATCCAAAGCGTACGAGTGTGATAAGTACATTACAAAATAATTGTTTCCCCTACATCCCTACTGAAAAATTGCTAGTGGTTTGTAAAATGATGGAAGATTACTTATTTGGCAGGACATATTTAATAACCATCACACAACTGCACACAAGGATAATAGAATACAATACACAAGGTGCTACAGGCTGAATGACAAGTTCAACACTGATCAAATCATTGATTACTCGTCTTTTGTACGGTTTTCACACCGGAAGTACCACAACAACTGCTTACTTGCCTATGCAAAGTAATCACCGTATGAGTCAGGCAAAAGGAATATCGGAACTCCCCACCTTCCCAACAGTTTTCTTTGCTCGACCATGTCTAGCACATGGAAACTAAACTGGATGTAACATCAGAAAATTAGTTACTTAATTTTTTTATCCCATTAAGAGCCAGAGTAAAAACTGTGTGTACACCCAATTCTGTTTTCACACAGTAAATACGTTCCTGAAAAATATGTGTAACTAACAAAACACATTGTATTTATGGAAGAAAAAAATGGTTCCAGATCTAAAAAATTAGTAAAAATTAAAAAAAAAAAAAATGATATCATTGCTTTTATTATAAATGTTAAGGACATTGTCTCTTCTTCCTCTATTAATGAAATTTTTTGTGAACTCTTGAGCAAGAAAATGAGGATTTTTTTTGTAGATAAGTCAGTTCTTTTCTGGGATTCTGATAATCCATCAAATATTTTTCAACTCGCATGGTGTGTAAAGCTACAATAGTTATGCAAGTGCTGGACCACAAAGAGATGGACCACAAAGAACCGGACAGGTCAAAACCCCGGCAGTGGGCCACGTAATGACATCATCACTGCACAAGATAACTCGTCCGTATGGCATTGACAAACTATACAGGCGTATCATTGTCTGCCCTCGTGTTTGGGCAACATCTGCTGTGCCATTGGCTATGTGAAAGAATTCCCTTAATGCTGAACCTATGACAGGGGGCTCACCAACACAGCCAATAGCGTTGATCTGTTTTCTATTGTGATGATATTCAGAAACCGTAACTATGTGCTTATTGCTGACATACAGAATATGTATAGGCAAGTGCTAATTAACCCCACATAGAGAGATTTGTTGATGATTCTTTGGAAAGATGATATAAATGATTATGTCAAAGCACAGTGACATACGGATCACACAAAAATAGATACAAATGAATAACAGTTGAAAACAATTCCTCTGTGCGCTGATAATGTAAAGTATCTGTGAATGTTTTTTTTTTAAATTACGGCGGGCACTTGATTGCTAATCATAGGCCGGGAAGCGATGGTCATTTGTGAAGGGGCACCCAATGGGCGACCCTCACTACCCCTAACTAAGGACAGCACAATTACATCCATGCCCTGACCCTGGATTCGAACCAGGAACCTTCGGATCCAGAAGTCAACACCTTAACCACTAGACCGGTTGGTCGGCAGTATCTATGAATGTACATTAAAATACTTTCATTAGAGTACCTACACACAGTAGCAGATTGTAAGTGCACAAACAAATTTTCAATTGAGCTATAGTGCTAGCAGTTTCCACGTGCATAAGAAATATAAAAATACTTAAAATCATAAAATAAATTACGGTGGAGTTGTCGTTCACGGTAAGACGTTTGTCGCCAATGAAACAACGCAAAAAATACCATTCACAGCGTGGAGTGCGAGAAATTTTTCAGATAGGGTTGCCATAACAAAAACGGCAGATGTGTAGAAAAACCGCAAAAGGTGTTACCATATTTGGCGACAAATCGCCTTCTTACCGTGAACGGCAGTTCCACCTAAATTACATTTTTATTTTTCCCAAATAATGTGAAAATTTAATATAGTTGTTTTTTGACAAGATTAACGTGACCATTTATTACACATTTGACATACCTATACTAATTTTTAGGTAATAGTACGAGTATTCAAGAAAACATACATTTCTTTATATTTATTAATGAAAAGAACACGAATGAACATGTGAAAATAAATAATTTATGTTGTCTTACAATTTCGGAAGAACAAATTTGCTTAGGTATATTTGGTGATTTTAAATAAAAATTAAATTTTTGGCAGGATTTCTTAAAATTTACTTTTGTGTTTTATTAACGGGTACTTCGTTTATTTGTTAACAATAAAGTGCACTTACGTTTAGGTATTGTTGAAATGAAGGTTTCACGAACAAGAAATATAAATTGACTATAATTACACACTTCGATAACAAAAACAAAAATAATCAATCGTCAAGAACGAGCTGTCTGCACGTACTGAATCGAGGAGCGAGCTATCAGGCTTCTACTGGGGATGGAGAAAAATAACAATCAGTTTTTTTACAGTGTCAATTCCAAAATTCTAGACGCCTAAAATGATTACAAGTACTTAATTTTAAAATTCAGTCGATAGCATTTGAATAAATGCACCGGCACACTAGTTTGTTGACAAACCAGACCTGTTTGAGACGATCCTCTAGTGTTACTGTACTTTCAACTCGATAAAAATAAACAATCTTGTTTACTAGCTTGGCGCAGTGTATCGCGCGCATGAATTATTCTGATTTCAGAAAAGCGCCAAGTGCAGAAGCGGTAGATAAACTGATCCGCCATTTGGCGTCCTTTCAAATTCAAACAATTTCAATCCATGTTTTGTGCGGTAATTGGTAATTTTTTAGTTAACGTCGTACTAGAGCAACACAATGGGCTATTGACGACGGTCCGGGATCAGTCTCTTAAGAGAAAGAACCGAGGACAACACCTCGTGATTTTGAACCACGGTCAGATGACGAAGCAACACCTGAGCTGGCACCCCACTCTCCAAACTTCCACGCCAACCCAACGTGAGGACTTTCGGCCACGACAGATTTAAGGTGCACCAGCCGCCTCTACACCATACGCTTACAAACATCCATGCCCGGACCCGAATTCGAACCAGGAACCTTCCGATCTAGAGGCTAACACAACCACTATACCGGTTGGTCGGCATGTTTTGTGCGGATACTGCTGAGTGAGACGATCTTTCCAAAGTTGATCAGTTGTCATTCTTCGCGTTCTTTGATTTGTTTTGCGAATTTTTAAAAAAGGAATTTAATTTTTCCTAATATATTTGTATACCGTATAAATTTCATCTTACCTGTGATGGATTCTAGTTTTCCCAAAGAGCCATGTCAGACATGTTTAACTCAACAGAAAAAACGTGTCTTAAAAATGTAGTATTCTGAATAAATACTGTCACCTTTTTACAATATTTTCTAGGTTTAAACTGCAGAGGTGTGAAATGCATAACAGAAGGCTAAGATTTATTAAAGATCTGATAAAATTATATCTGGGATTATAATTTTCTGAATCAAAAACGGGCAAGTTCTGGAAGGTTCAATTAATTTTTAAACGTGTAAGTAAGCAAATGTTTAACCTCTACAAAATACAATTTAAAATATCCCTAGCTTTCCAAATCTCAGAATGGTATTACTGAGAAAAAGATTCAGGTTCTTTACGAATTTTAAAGTAACAATGGTGGAGTGGTAGCATCCTATACGTTAGGCCGCCAAAGCGATTGTTTACGCCAAATCAAGATGGCGGCCGATGTAAGCAATTCCAAGATGGCCGCCATATACAACGTGAACCTTTGAATACAGTGCATAAATAATAATAATAATAATTTGTTTAAAAATTAAGAAAAAAGCAATATAAATTTCACTTGAAAATTTTCTAATATTTCAGTCTCGTTTTCTCCGAACATGTACGCAATTTTGCGTCAATTTCATCCTAGTTTTGTCACTTAAAAAAAAAAATTTAAATAAAAAAAAAAATTTATAATTGTTAAAAAAAAAATTAATAAATAAAAAAAAAAAACGCGATTTTTTTAAAACGTCCGGATTTTCATCAATTTTGAATTAGAAACTTTGCAATGCATAGAAAATTCAAAACAAGAAATCTTTTTTTATTAAGGTAGTTCTTTTCTGTGATCATAATCCACACAAAAGTTTTTGATGAGAAAAAAAAAATCTAAAAATTCTTCTGCTATCTATAAGTGTGAAAAAATATTTTTTCACAATTTTTCTAGCAATTAGCATTATGTGAGCAACTCAATGGGGATATTCCAGGTTATAGAGCCATATATGGAAAAGCAAGACAAATATTTTTATTCTAACGACTTTACAAGAGGAAATTGTTTTTTAGAGAAGTCAAAGCGTATTGCGCTTAAGGTTTCAATGCATTTAAACCAGTATACCGGGAGAAATTTGTTTGTAGATAAGTCACAGCGTATAACGCGCGATCCCCGCCTGCCGGCGAGGACCTTTCACCGTTGGCTTCCATGTGTATAAGTCACCGTATTGGGTGCCCACCCAAGCATAGTCCAGTGTTTGTAATATAACCAAAAGCTAAGCAAAAATCAAACTTACCCTCATAGCCGGGTCCTTGAAATTCTGACTATGGTTAACAGTCATATGCTCGAATCGATAACCCTTGAACTCTTTGTCCTTCGGGTATTGATACCAGCATGACTTCCAATAGTCAGAAATTTTTGTAGTTCCTTGCAAAATTCAGCTCTGAATTACCTCAGCCAAAACTTTCTGGTTCCTATTTTTCACCTCAACCATAAAACATTTATCCGTCCCTCGTTCAAGTCCTCCAAACAACCATTTACCCTCCAATTTCTTAATCCTGTTATACTTTCTTTTGCCAAACTTTTGTCCTATCTTTCTACATTTCCACTCCTACCTATCACCAGCATCCTTTTTCAATGTTAAAATCATATCATTCTCACATGAAAGATATTTCACCCTCTTCCCAATCAAGCTACTACATGTTTGAAAAAAAAAAAAAAAAACCATTTTCTAACTTTCAATAACACTATCCACTGCTATAACAAATCAACTAAGGGGAAATGAGCAACCAAAAGGGGAAAAAAATTATAAATTCCAATCTGCAATTTCAAAAATCAAATTTAATCCAAATTTTTTTTCGAAATTTAAATTGAAATTTAAATAAAGTGACAAATTTAAAAAATTGTAACTTACAATCTGCTTTCCAAACTTATCCTAAAAATTTTGAAAATTAATAAAACAAGTCGATTTTATAAATCAAGAGCAAAATTCATATGCACCTAACAATTTCAAAGACTGTCTAAATTTTAATTCCGTTCTACATTAAAAATAAAAGTGGAAAAGCGTATTTTCTTCCTTAACCAATCATGAGACCCGTTTATTATCGTCAGGAAAAAATATCTAGGGTTGCCTTAAAACTAAGAAAAACGCGAAAACGGGAAGGTTACCACAATTGGCAATACATCGCTCGAAAGTTGTAACGTATCGGATACTACATACCATCCGT